>CM039684.1:7500000-10000000 GCA_022530915.1 Paspalum notatum
AGAGTTTCTTGGACATTTCCACTGTCCTTGTCTGAATTTTCTCGATATCGTCAAGCACCGTTTAGTTGAAAAATGTCACACATATACCCTCAGAGACAAACATACTTTTACTAGCTTTAGCAATTTGTTTTTTCACATTTATTTCTCTGAAAGGACATGGTCATCTCTCATCATTGCAATGTACTCCGTATTTCACTGCTTGCGCCTCGATGATCAGAAGATCCATTCATCTAGATGAGCCGCTTCCTTTATATTTATGCATTGGTTAAGGCCAATCTAGGGCAGTCTTCATCTTACTTCCGAGCAGCATCGCCAATTGGCATAGTGTGGGACTGTGTGCTAGCATCTGGCAATCATTTATCTGAAGAAGCCAAGAAAGTGTTGCCAATTTGTCAACCAACCTCCTCCAGATCAGAGTATTAAATCAGCCATGAATTTGATATTGTGTGAAGAAACAATTCAGTATGTTTCGCTTTCGCACTTTTGCAGCGATCTTTGTAGCTTCGATTGCCGTAATCCCTGTTATTACAGTTGACTTAATTAGGGAAAGTTGAATAAATTAACTAAAGCACAGAGATGATGTTGGCAGGAACCAACTCTGGACAGTGGCCTTCACTTGTAGACGTGTAGAGCGGACAGTCATTAATTAGTAAAAAAACTAAGCAATCATTTTGTAACCCTTCTACATATAACCTCAACTAGCAAAGACCATTTGTGCCTTTTCTCTAGCTAGTTATAATGTAGCACCAAAGAAAAGGTCAGGTACCCCCACTGTGGTAAACCTATTCAGGGCTTGCCAATTGGCCATTTTTTAAAGGCATCATGGCATTTTATCACCTGTTGGGATTCAAAGTGCCCAAACACCATATATTAATTCTTGAGGAGACAATTTATAGAGTACAATCCGCAAGAGTCAGACCATTTCTCCAGCGAAGGTCAAACAGCAGCGAAGACCGTTTAGGTTTTTGCTAGCAACAATTATTGATGCAGCGTCAAACAAAAGTCGAGGAATCTTTACTACACAGATTTGGACATTATGCGCCACTGATCTGGACATTTCCTTGAGATCCAAAGTGCTCATGTAATATATGGGCGTTCACCTATATGGAACTTGTTGCCTGAATCCTTCCCACTGAGCCGGCCGTAAGTTACTGAACAGAGAGGACTTGCAAAAGCAGGCCTACTCGGCGGATCGGCGGTGCGGTGTGGGCATGCTCGGTTCAGTTCCTCACATGCCACCATCCAGGAATACGCTGCAAATGACACGACATGCACATGATGCGTCGCGACAAGGAGAAGGAGAAAGAAAAGAGAGAACAAAATATCGCATTATCGCTTGATGGTCGACCCCAGGAAGAAAATATATGTGATCTTGTCGCTCCCCATCAGTCGTCAAGCTGCTGCCAGGCAGCCAAAGGCCAATAGCCTGCGATGGCTTGCAAGAAGCCCTGACGCTACTCGAGTGATCGAAAAATGGCGGGGAGCGGACACGGCGAAGGATCGGGCGGATCACCAGATCGAGCTGCCAACGGCGATCGCGGTCGCGGCAGCACCATCCGCTGCCGTGTCCTCTTCCACGCAGCTCGGTTGCTCCGGCTGCCGAGCCTGCAGATTCCCTTGGAGGTTCGGGCTCGCCGCCGATGAGATCCGCACGCAATGTGCGTCAGTCACAGGCCTACACGGCCTGTCGCTACTCGCTAGTGTAGTAGCTCGTAGCCGCTGGCTGGCGATCACGGCAACAAAGAAATGGACGCCGCACTGCTGCGGCTTCGCTCACCGCTCCGCATCTTTTTGTTCGGACGCGAAAAGGGAAATTCTGAAAGGGACACCTGATCGACGTCTGCAGTCAGTTCATTCAGCGCCGTGCTCAGTGCTCTCTGCTTCTGCCTGCCTGGGTTTTCAAATGTACTGATGGAGTAGCGGCATATAACAGTGCACATAAATCCAATATCGTACTGCTTCTGTACTGAATGCAACGTGCTTGTATCCTACTACACAGGTTGCAGAATCGTTTCGAATAGACAGGTTCATATGATCATGTCCAGTAATTTCGCCCAAGACATGTAAGTATGGTTAAAGAGATGGCGGAGATCACGGATTGCTACTGCACCGCCCGCCGGGTCCATCGTCTCCTTTCCCTTACCATCTTCTCATTCGTTCGAATCTTGGATAGTTCGATCGCTACTTCAATTCGATCTGCATGCTTGTGGCGGTCGTCCGATTCGATCTTGGGTGTGGTGTCAGGATAAGAACAAGCTGGGATTACAGTTAACCAATGAACCGGACCAATGCACCCTGCATGCAGTCCTGTAGCCTGTTCCGGACCAATGAACTGGAGACAATAAAGCTCAGGGGATTACCACAGTTAACCAAGAACCAAAATTTGTTACTTGAATCCTTTGCTGATTGATCAGTTAGAACATGTTATGTTACATCACCACCACACTGAAGGTTAAGTTAGTACATAGTGACAGTAACCAAGAGCAGGCTTGACTTGAGCACACGTTCTGGAGATGTGGTTGTGTATCATAAGTATCTATCATGCACTACTAGGCCCCCCAGCCGTGGCTGCGGCTGCCTTGTTCACAAGCGGCTGCAGCGCCTTCACCACGATGGTCATGTTGGGCCGGAAATCCGACTCGTACTGCACGCACAGCGCCGCCACCGCCGCCATCTGAAACACATTCTCCCAATGTTTTGAATCACAGAGTAGCATCACAACTCAAGGAGCAGAGAATGCAAGAGCCGCCTGATCTTGTTACCTTGGCCACTGCTTTCGGAGGATAATCGTCCCCTAGCTTCGGGTCCACGCATTGCTTCACCTTGTCCTCGCTCAACCTCGGAGTCGCCTTAATTAATTTTGCCCATTCATGTCAGATAACCAGCAGTAGTGAGCATATGATTCTTGGTAGTAGGTAGCTAGGGCGTGAGTAGAAAGACAAGCGGCAAGAAGATTGTGCATCAACTCACCCAAGTTACAAGGCTCTGCTGTCCCTTGGGCATGGTGTGGTCCACGGGCTTTCGGCCCGTCAGTAGCTCCAGAAGTATCACTCCAAAGCTATACACATCGCTCTTGTGCGTCAACACTCCCGTCATCGCGTACCTTTCAGAATATGACGATGATGATGATGAAAAGGAAGACAATCGTATCATCACATGATCACAATAACAAAAGATTAAAAATCCGTTTGGTCCTTGCTTGCTAGGCTCTAGCAGTCATAGTGTAGTGCCTACTGCCTGCAGAACTGTCCACTTCAACACACACAGCTGGCAGATTTTATCACTGACAGGTGACAGCAGCACCATGACAGGAGATAAGGAGAAGCTTAATAATTATTACTCGGGCGCATGGTATCCGAAGGTGCCGAGGACGCGCGTGGAGTGCAGGCGCGCGGCGCCGTCGGGCGGCTGGCTGGTGAGGTTGAAGTCGGCGATCTTGGAGTCGTAGCCGTCGAAGAGGAGGACGTTGCTGGAGCGCACGTCCCGGTGCACGATGGACGGCTGCACCTTCTCGTGCAGGTACTCCAGGCCCCGCGCCGCGCCGTACGCGATCTTCACCCGCGCCGCCCAGCTCAGCACCGGCCCCGGCGCCGCGTCCTTGACGCCCTTCTTGCCTGCAATCCCCACACGTCGTCAGGTCAGGTCAGGTCAGGTCAGGCGTCAGCGTGTACGTCGTCAGAACACCGGGTGACATGACATGAGCGCATCGCATGGCTGATGGCGCGCACACGTCCGTACCGTGCAGAGTGTCGTGCAGCGAGCCGTGGGAGGCGAACTGGTAGACGAGGATCCTGTGGCTGTCGTCCAGGTAGTAGCCCATCAGCTGAAGGAAGTACTCGTTCTTGAGCCTCGACACCATCGACAGCTGCATAATTATGCATCAGAAGATCGAACCACACGGATTCGATCGATCACCAACCATATGAGATGATATTTTTCAGTTTCAGTAACAAAAGGGCCTGATCTGTTGGGTTTTCTTGCTGCGGTGACCTGAGCGGAGAAGTCTGCGACGGAGTCGCTGGACACGCTGGGGTCGAGCTTCTTGATGGCCACGGGCTCCCCGGAGGTGAGCACGGCACGGTAGATCTGGCCGTAGGAGCCTTGCCCGATCAGGGCTTTCTGCCCGAAACTCCCCGTGATGTTGTTCAGCTCGCCCATGGAGATGGCCGGCACGTCGATGGGGAGCACCTTGGGCGGCCCGCTGCTCCTCGGCGCGTTCGGTCCTCTCGCCTTCCCGCGCCCTGCAGCCATTTCATTGCAGCAACATGAGTTTTTCGTTTTCAGCCACCGGCACCAACGGATGTCTAACGAATAAGGAAAATTTTACCTGCATTGTGCTGCGACGCGGGTGCTGCAGCGTGGCGGCTGGCAGGTGCGGCGAACGTATCCTCCTCTGCGCCGCCGCAGCAAATCATCTTGTCAGCGGGCTTCCTTTACGCCCACCGACCACCGTGGTGATACTGATACGCAGTTTGGTGGTGGCCGATCCGGTTGATCGGATCGGCCGGGGAGCCTTCTGATGAATAGTTGCTGCAAAAAACAAAAATTCTCATGCCCAATTGCCGCCCCCATTGATCTAAGGTACTAGGAATTAATCAGAAACGAAACTATCGGGACATCAAAACGAGAGCAAAGGAGGCAAAGAAAGAATCTGCAGGGCATGTTTGTGCCAACGAAGAATTCGATGGAGGCGATGAAAGGAAGAGCAGTAGAGTGAGCCGGAGGAAGACGACGTACGATTCAAGCCAGGGGAGGTGATGCCCGCTCCCCCTCGCCGGCGAGGCTGAGGGCGTGCGGCGACCGGACGACCGAGGGGACGGCCGTCTCGTCGCCGGGGAGGAGGGGGAGGCTAATGGCAGGAGAAGGTGGCTAATAAGGTGAAGCATGCATGCATGGCGATCCAGCACCAGCCGACCGACGTGTTTCTCGGGGGGCGGCAAGGAAAAGAAAATAAACAAAAATGAGAGAGAGCAGACCGCATGTTTTTGACATGACAGCAGACCAAATTTTGGCTGTGTTTAGATCCAAACTTTTCTCCAAATTCTACTATAAAAAAGAAAATTCTCTATCACATCAAAAATGCCGGCACATGCATGGAGTACTAAACGTAGATGAAATCAAAAAATAATTGTACAGTTTAGATGTACTTTGCGAGACGAATCTTTTAAACCTAGTTAGACCATGGTATGACAATATTTACCACAAACAAACGAAAAGTGCTACAGTGCGCTACAGTGTCGGATGTGATGTTTTTGGCCAAATTTTGGCAGATTTCGTCTGCTTTTCGCCTCCACTTTTTGAATCTAAACACAGCCTTTATTATGTTTTCAAACCGAGGATGGCATTGCGTCGTGCATTTCAATGAATGGTAGATCAAAACTGCATCAGCATCGTAGCTATTGCCCATATATTACTTCAGTCGATCATCAGACAACAAGGTGAAACAGCACATCTGGCCAATAAGTCTGGCGCAACAAACACGGTTCATACAGACAACAGCGCAATATAACGCATGATACAACACTACAACCGCATGATACAACACTACAACAAAAGATTCGAACGGTCCTCGAAACTGACCGGCGAGGCTTCAGTTCTTGATCTTCTTTTTGGCCCTCAGCTGAAAGGAGAAACGTACATGTCATAGAATCAGAATGACTTTGGCAGAAGAGAAAAGCACATCAGAAGTACAGAGAACACTGGGGCAGCCCAACGACGCTCACCTGGTTACTGTGGCCACACTTCTTCTTGCGACAGTTGACAGCCCTGGGGTGCAGGCGTGCATAGCATCTGCACAGAAATGGTAAGAGATCAGCCAAATGAACTAAAAAGAACTTTCAGATGAGACTGTATCTGGGCAAATGAGTCAAACGTGAGGAAAGTTGCATATAGCATGCACTACACTTTGCAAGTCATGTTTTAAGCACAACAGGAAACCTTATAGATCTTGCAAGTAATTATATATGTAGATAAGGCAAAGTGCAATCAGCAAGTTGTTTTATGTTTGAAGGCTGCAGGCTTGAAGCCATGCAAAGAAAAAAAGCAAAGAAAAAGAGAAATAAAAAACGAAAAAATAGGGCAGGCGGGCAAATTGGCAAGTCAGACAGAAATTATGCCTCAAAGTTTGAGCTCACAATGTCACTTCGCGCATCTAATTGATTCATCACCCCTGCCAGTGGATTTTCTCAACAAAATATGACAAACCATCATATAAAGAACAAACTCCAAACTCAACAGTGCGCCAATACACCTATTAGAAACCTCACAGGTCACAAGCAATGCGAGTGTATCCCCATAGAGATAATATGTGAACGAGTAAAACCACCTTACATGATATAAGAGCCCAGCTGTAGAATAGCCTGTGCTTAGGATGTAATACACATGCAAAAGGGCAAGGGCAGGGCAACAGGCTTTCACATAAGACAGGAACCTAAACTGGCACAGTACTGCCTCCATAGAAGTGAACAAAAGGAGTCTGAACTCCAATCATGATAAAATTTACGTAAAACAGAAGCAGAGAAAGCCAAATACTGACATTTAAGAGCAAAACAAAGATCAAAATAAATTGAGGGTTCTCAGTATGAAGGCCATGATTTTCCACATGAGAAGATGCCAGAGGAGATCCTCCCTGATTTCTTTCATAATACTCATCAGTCTCAATGCATCCTTCCATCTCTATCTTTTGATGAAGAAAAGTGCATTAGAAAGATTAAAATCCACATTAGTTCTTTACCAAGAGGTAGAGACTTCACAAGGAACTTCACAAGGAACCACTGAGAGAAGAGCACTAAAGGAAGAGAGGAACAGACGCAGCCTCTGGTCTTCAGTTTCAGTATGGTTAAAGAAAGAAAAGTCATCAAGCCAGTACTTTGTTCCAGTACTTTGTTATCTCAAATGCAAGGCACAAAGACTGCAAAAAGACGGGGGAAATGGCAAAACAAACAGGCAGCACAAAATTGATTAAGTGTTTTGAGAAGGGAGATTATTGGGCCGGTGAGAAAATGCACGAAAACACTGGAAGCCCCATGAGCAGACTACATGATAACTGTCTCGCAACACAGACAGGAAACAATTTAACTAAAAAGGTCGTCGTAGAGGAAACTCGGTAAAAGAAAGGTTTTTTGAACTGGAAAAAAACAGAGGAATGCTGAATGCTGCATGTTTGCTTCTAGGTGCAACACGAAAAGAGCGTGCAAGTTTAGGTGACTGGTGGTCTCCCTCTCACGGTATGAGTTTGATTAAGGTGTGGGAGCCAATAAGATACCATGGCATCCGGGTAAAAAAAAGAGGTGGCACCTTAGCTAATGGGATTGGAGGTTTAAATTGTACACATCACGTTCCTTCTACTGCAGCAATTACATTCTGTTTCGTAAAATGTTCAACTGTTAATTTACTCATAGCATTTAGATCTAGTACTTCTCTGTACATGAATTCCAATACAGCAAGCTCAATCCCGCACGTCATATAGAGTTCCTACGAATAATCATTGTCGCTACATTCGGAGATGACATCTAATCTAATGCAACGATAACCATACAATAAGCATAACAGATTTTCCATTTCGACTAACAGATTTTCCATTTCGGCTTTACTGCAAGGTGGATTAAGGAGAGTGATGCATGGACAGTAGCTTACTTGCGGCAGATCATCTTGTCCTGATTGTACTTGCGAGCGAGCGCCTGCAGGGAGGGCTCGATGATGCCACCGCGGAGCCTGAGTACGAGGTGGAGCGTGGACTCCTTCTGGATGTTGTAGTCCGCCAGGGTGCGGCCATCCTCCAGCTGCTTCCCGGCAAAGATCAGCCGCTGCTGGTCCGGCGGGATTCCTACGACGGAACAAACCAAACCCGATTATCGCCGACGTCACTTACGGGTACCCTCCCTACCAAAGGATGAACCGGGCAAGAACGCGCGCGCGCTCACCTTCCTTGTCCTGGATCTTGGCCTTGACATTGTCGATGGTGTCGCTACTCTCGACCTCGAGGGTGATGGTCTTCCCGGTGAGCGTCTTCACGAAGATCTGCATCTTGCGGCCCGGGATGTTGGCGCGTCTCCTGTGATTGCGGCGGCGGCGTATCCTCCGGAGAATAAAGCGGCGGCGGCGGCGGCGGCGCGTGCGGGGGCTTTTATACCTGGGCGCCGCGGCTTTCTAGGGTTTGGTTTGGTCGTAAGGGAAGCTTTCGCGGCTGGTGAAGTGAAATGGCCCGTTAAGGTCGTTTGGAGGCTGCCTCCGCCTTTTACTGGGCTGGCGTTTCCCCGAGCGAAAGTTTGATGTTGGCCCGGGAGGTTTTAAAAGATTGGGCCCTCCATCTCCTGAGGACCGTGAACCGATCGTAGCTCAACTGGTTAGGTTTTTTTTTTAAACCTGTCCACTCAGATTTGCATGATTTAACGGTTTTGTTCTTTCGGTGGTAGGCAGAACCTGCCCACTCGGTTTCAAGTCCTCGACTTGACACGGATGTCCGCATGATTTAACGGTGGTAGGCGACGTCCCCGTGGACAGCGAGACGCATGTGGTATTCATAGGGATAGGGTGTGACTGAGGCGATGCCAAGATGGTTGATTCATTTTCTCAGTACAATGGCAAAAGTAAATAATGATATTTTTTATATAAAAAATATTTTGATAGGAAATATTATTCTGCCTCATACAATCAAGCATTATATTTAGCTTAACACTCGTGCAAAATAGAATGGTACTAGAAAGAAAAAATATATAAGGGTGCACTTGGTTGGGACTAAATAATGATTCTTTTTTATATAAAAAATTATTTTGATAGGAAATATTATTCTGCCTTATACAATCAAGCATTGTATTTAGCTTAACACTCGTGCAAAATAGAATGGTGCTAGAAAGAAAAAAAATATAAGGATGCACTTGGTTGGGACTTGGAGGATGTGTTGGGATTGAGCCCTTCCCTTGCAGTTTTGACTATGCTTAGTTGAAAAATAGCAGCCCTCACTATGGAATAATCTCTGATATTTGGAATGGACTCATTTAAAAAAGTGGAACGTAGCCATTCCACTTAGGACGCAAGGATAACAGCGGACCAGTGCGTTAAAGTGGGATGTAGCCATCCAATCCAAAAACATGAGAAGAGATAGAACCATTCCATATCCTCCACCCAATCCAAAAACATGAGAAGAGATAGAACCATTCCATATCCTCCACCCAATCCAAAAAAACATGTGGCATTATCATCCTACAATCCAACTCTAGGGAAGGTTTGACGTGGGAGTGGACGGTCGTATACATGGAAGTGTAGAACATGGGGAGGCACGGGCTGCACCGCGTCCTGCCGCGAAATCGAATTGACCCTCAGGAATAATAGGAAGACTAGAAAATACAGCGCCCTATCGGGCGCTCTACGGGGTATATTTATCAAAAATAATAGAAGCGTGACTGTCACCGAATATTGTGCATCCATATCTGGTCATGCAAATGCAGAATCATTCAAACCATTGATTGAAATGAAGTAATGTAACGACTTTAATATTTTTACATTAAAATGGTTATAAACAAATAGTTTTCCTGTCAATAATGCATGTTACTTTCATAGTTTTTGTTTAAGAAATAAAATTATTCCACAATGTCCTGATCATTCAACAATATATGATTGGGTCACTGATGGCTCCAGATTACCAGACAGACCTTAAAAAAAGAATACCGAGCCGATCTGTCCAATAGCTTTAGAAGTCCAATGGCCCCATGCAGATATATATTGCAGCCCATCGTAGCCATGGTGCTACTATTATTCTTATACTTTTTGTGTGCACTGAAGCTCTGATGACTCCATACTACTAAAAAATATCTTGGTGGTTTTTCCATCCCAATTTTTCTTACCTACATTATGAAGAACTGTCAGTTCAATGATTTTTTTTTAACATATATGTAACCACACTGTTAAATGAATCAGAATGATAGAACATATATGCAACCACACTGTTATATATAAAAACTGTCTGTAACTCAATTCTTTTAAATGAATCTGTAACCCAATTCTTTTAAATGAATCGACTTTTCATTTACCAGGTATTAGAGTAAAAGTGAGTAAAGCTATCAAATGTTATCAGTAGATTATTCAAAGCCCAGAACACAGATTCAACTAATAAACATATTGAACAAAATTGGAGCCAGATGGAATCAGCTCAAATCTTCTTCATAACTATTTTTAACTTCCGGTTGGTAACTATTGCCGTTTGTATGCAAGTTTAATCAGCAGTCATATTCATGTGTTGAAAACTATGGTATTCAGATCTGCTCTCAAACGCCGGAATGAGAGCAAGAGCCCCTGGATGGATGGGACTTTGTGTTTCTGCTTTAGGTGTACTGCATGCGCTAGCAAGGCAAGAATCCTCCTAGAATTGCATTAGGATCACCGGTTTATATTTAAAATTCTGAATGGAGAAGAGGTCAGCATGCCCAAAAAATAAATGCAGTGTGGTAGGAGAAGCATCAAAATGGACAAACTAAACTATAGATTAAACACACAAATGAGAATGCAGTAAAGCTAAAAAGAAAGATAAAGCAAAGTGAACATTGCTACAGAATACATCCTTGTTTACGTGGACTTAACAGTACCTCTAAATAACCAATTTCTATCATAGTATAAATGCAAGTTTTAACTAATACAATATACCTCAAGGTAGAAAGCAAGCATTCTTACTTTGAAGTGCTTCCGAATAAACACTATGTAACACAAGAACTGTGAGAACCGAATTTCTAAATCTATGCTTCATACCAACACCTGGTAGAACGTGCATGTTTTGAACATCAAGACATGTGAGATAGAATAAAATCAATCATGAAAAGACTCCCATCTCACGTAACAAAATCAACAAATCAAGAAAGTAAATAAATGAAACTCTAATGTCATACTTCCCTGCAATTACTGTAGTATAAAGGGGACAGGTTTCTGTCCAGAAATGTTATAAATAGGCATTTGTAACTAACATAGCTGCTATTAGATGATATAGAAAAGCCAACGAATATGATGTGACGCTATAATCAGATCACAACAGAAAAAATTGATGGCGAGAATAAAACATTAGCAAGAATTAGAGTGGAAGCAGATAGATCCATCAGCATACATGATCAAAGTGTAGTTGCACCTTTTCACAAATAAAGAATAATTTCAGTTAGCAGCGGAAATAGCTTCAGCAGCAATAGCATAGACAAATTTTTTTTGGAAATGTTTCGGATGGCATATTATAGAAAAAAAATACACATTTATATTTAGGTGTTATGGAAATCAAATGTTTGGAGTGGCATATTATAAAAAAAAACTAAACAGAAAAGATACTGGTACCAAGCACAATGTAAACAGTGTTCACACGTTTCCAGGAGAAAAGAAAATCGTCTTTTTTGGTACATAGTGGAGTGCACATGGTTTGCACACAGTTACTACAGATTTTGCAAACAAAACCCCATATTCTTCCATTACCGGTTTTATTACAGATCTGACCCTTTGGTTCATCTAGCTAGATATGGAGTTTTCAGTTCTATCAAGATATTCACGGAGCCCTCATGCTAATTCTAACCATTCTGAATACATCTGCTTGATTTTTCACTGTTTAAAATAGAGCTAGACTAATTAGAATAGTTGCTTAGTACTTTAAAGTGCATTGTGTCCTATTCTAGTATTCTAGGGGTCAGTGCGGTCAATCAACATACACTGATTATTATCATATTCCCATACATCCGTAAAGTGCTTAACAATCTTTTACATTGCTGGGCTTCATCTAAAAAACATGTTATTGGAATTCATCTAAAAACACATTGTCTATTACCCAATGAGTTGCCTAACTTCATAGTAGTATAACCATTGTGATACTACCGAAAACATCCGGTTCCACTGAAAAATCCAGGATTTAGGTTTAGATTAAAGTTTTGATAGACAACTTTGACTCAAATATATCTAGTGTATACACTCAATAGATATATACAACGTAGTACTTAGTAGTGATTATCTAGCACTAAGCAAGCATATGCCTCTCTGTAGTTAGATCAAAATAGTGGCAAAAGAAAAGGAAAGAAGTAGTAGACCAGACTGCGTGCCAAGCTTACCAATTTTTGCTTTCTTATGGAAAGCAGCCATGCCAGCGCGTCACGTAACTCCACGCAATTTCAGAGACCCGTCCATTTGAGCATCTCCTCAACTACTCTAACAAAGACATGGTAACACTGAAGGCATTGTAGAAAAGCATAAACCACTGATGAAGTATGTCTGCATGCTTGATGTACCGTATTTAACTAATTGGTTATCCAAGTGCAAATTTGTACATCTTAAACATAAGGGGAAGAAATTAGCTATCGTACAGAGGAAGATCTGACCTGAACAAATATGCCCATCTTGAACAGGGACAGGCCATATCACTAAGTAGTAGCAATCACCAATCAGTCAAGGATGCCATGCACCTTGCGATGCCCACCAGGGGCGGTTGGGCCACCCGAAATGGCATCTAAGGCACCCCACGGGAAATAGATCAACGGAAGGAGAGCGGAGCACTGCGCCGGCCTTCTCATCATAGATCTGGCTCCGCTTGCCGGCATGGAGCTTCGCCATCGCATGATCTGAGAGAAATCCCTGGTGGTGGTGGCCTTTTGGTGCCTGCCGGCCCGCATATGGGGAGGGCGCGAGCCACCTCCTTGCTACGGCGCTACACAGACACTCGACGCGTCGCCACCCGCTCCGCTGCAGCCATCCCTGCATCGCCGCCGCCGATCCAAGGACTCGAGGAAGAGAGAGAGTATGAGATAGGAAGAGAATGAGACCGCAAGGAAAATAGGGCATCACAACGCTCACCGTAGGTGGAGGCCACACAGGCGGCATAGCAGTCCAACCCGATGGCCGACGGGGACAAGCTTGGAGCCATGGAGGCGTGCACGTCGAGTCGTGAGGGGTGGCGGCGGCACGGATGAGAGAGGAGGGAGACGAACGAGAGAGGGCACAGCTAGGGTTGGCCGGTTGGGATAGGCACGCAGACAAGGGGTCACACGCAAAAACGGCGCGCAGGGGTTTTGTAGAAAAACGACGCTGATATCGAATTTTCTGTTCTTCGTATTGAAACAAGTTAGTCATCAGGGTCCTGTACACAAAATATTTAGGCGCGATAACTGTTCAGAAAGGAGGAAATGGACCGCCGGTTGGTTTCCTAAAAATCGAAGGATCTTTTTGCAAAGTAGCCACAGCCACGCGTCGCCCTGCGTGGGCGTCGCTGGGGCGCGGAGCGCTAGCGTGAGGGCAATCCCCCTCAGGTTTTAAGAGATCTGATCTGATGTCTTCCTCTTGTTAAACCCCCTTTACGACATTTCGAACGCGCAGACACTTGTAATACACTAATATCAGACTAATTCTTGAAGATTGTTAAACGGAGACAATTTCACGATTTAAACATTAATTAAACATGTCAACTACTCCGTGACGGTGAGGTTCTTCTAACTGAAGTCTTCAGGGGTTACTGAAGAAGTCCGCGAAAAAATTAAAGCACGGAGCTTCAACATCGCCAGCGCATATTCATACCCACTTTTTGAAATATCTTATGCATGCGATTAGTTGCGCTTGCGCCATGCGTGCTGTATAATTTGAACTTTGGTAATTAACCGCACCGCCGCATGACTATCTGCGGGACCATTTCCTCACCGATCGCCTGTGCAAGCCGAGACCCTTTCTGTTTCCGAACAACCATACGCGTTGGCGCGTCGCAGGAGTCCACGACGCACTGTTTGGTCAGTTGCATGCATGAAAGCAACCAGCAGGCCCTCGCCGGGAACATGTCAAAACCTCGCCTGCACTGCACTGGGCACTGGCTATAAGTGGAGCCATCGCCATGCCCATGCCTCCACGAGACCACGGCACACACGAGTCCACAGCAAAAGCTAAGTGAGCACCGGCCGGGGCGAGCTAGCCATAAGCTTCGTTTGCGCACGCGACAAGAGATCAACAAGAGCCGCACGCACAGGTTCGGAGAAAAAAAAAAACATGGCGGTCTCGGCGATGCCCGTGGCCGGAGCCTTATGCGCGGCGGTGCTCGCCCTCGCGGCGCTCGGCGGCGCGGGGGCGCAGGCGCAGCAGCTGAGCCCGGCGTACTACGACGGCTCGTGCCCCCACGTCTACGACACGGTGCGGCGCGTGATCCAGGAGGCGCGCGCCGCCGACCCGCGCATCCTCGCCAGCCTCCTCCGCCTCCACTTCCACGACTGCTTCGTCAATGTACGTGCACGCACGCGGCACGCTGCCTTCATAGGCGTGTACCGCTGTCTGACAGAGTCTGAGGCTCTGAGCCGGAACTGACCTGAGTGAACGAACGGTGCTCGCGTGCCATACATGCAGGGTTGCGACGGGTCGCTGCTGCTGGACGAGACCCCGACGATGCGCAGCGAGAAGGCGGCCCGCCCGAACAACGGCTCGGCGCGGGGGTTCCCCGTGGTGGACGACATCAAGGCCGCCCTGGAGAACGCTTGCCCCGGCGTCGTCTCCTGCGCCGACGTCCTCGCCCTCGCCGCCGAGATCTCCGTTGAGCTGGTCAGTGATGCCTGACTACACGACGTAGCTAGACGGTGCACACAAATCAAAGTTGCTGCGTGGAGAAGAACTAGTGAATACAGAACGCAAGTGCTAGGTGCTAGAAACTACTAATGGTACTGACGCAGTTTTCTGATTGGGCCATGGTGAGCAGGCAGGAGGTCCGTACTGGAGGGTGATGCTGGGCCGGAGGGACGGCATGGCGGCTAACTTCGACGGCGCACAGGACCTCCCAAACCCAAAGGAAACGCTGGGCGAACTTAAGCGGAAGTTCGCCGACCTCGGCCTCGACGGCACCGATTTCGTCGCGCTGCAAGGTACGTATTTTAGCACACGGAGCGACACCGTACCTGGATCGGTGCATAGTCGCCATAGCCGTAGGTAGCAGCAACCTCGCCGTGGCGCGCAGAGCTCACAGGATGACGTGCCTCGTTGAACCTCTCGCAGGTGCACACACGTTCGGCCGTGCGCGGTGCGTGTCCATCCAGGACAGGCTCTACAACTTCAGCAACACCGAGCGGCCGGACCCGACGCTGGACCAGGCGTACCTCGCCGTTCTCAGGGAGCGGTGCCCGGCTGCGGCGGCGGCGAGCGACAGCAGCGAGCGCCTGAACGACCTCGACCCCACTACCCCGGACACGTTCGACAACCACTACTACGCCAACATCCAGACCAACCGTGGCCTGCTCAGGTCCGATCAGGCCATGCTCTCCGCGCCGGAGGAGGGCGCCGAATCCACCGCGCCCATCGTCAGCCGGTTCGCCGATGGCCAGGCCGACTTCTTTCAGAGCTTCGTGACGGCCATGATCAAGATGGGGAACATCGCGCCGCTAACCGGGGGAATCGGGGAGGTCAGGAGGAACTGCAGGGTGGTGAACTGAAGAAGCTGCTTCTGTTCTGGTTGTGGTTTTTAATTGTTCATAGCCTTAAAAAGAGAGCCACTAGTTCGTTCTTCAATATTTGCTCAACATGTAAATTCATGATTCATTTGAATTGAGTATGTGTAATAAGCAAGTATCGTTTCCTTGGCTTTAAAAGGTCAAAATTTGACGAGCAAATGGGACGACAAATTCACGCAAAAACAGAAGCTAAAACTTCCAGAATGGTCACCATGCCTATGGGCTAAATTCAGCTGATTTTTTTTAAACAAGATTCAGCCGAGTGGATCAAGCAAACCATCAGAGATGACTATTATTTCAGTTACATTTATTTAATAATAATGTTCTTTTGCGAAGCTACAATAAAACATAAAGAAGGAAAGGTCCCAAACATAAAAAGCGTTTTAGGTCATAAAACGTTTCGAGAAGTTCCAATACGGAAGTTACAACCTACAGCACAACATCTATGGTTTCAACTTTACAGTCACGGGCCGTTTCTACAGAAGAAGTGCAAGGCGTTGCTTGTATCTTTCAATCCGACGAAGCCGCTCCTTTTGCAACCTGTCAAAGAAACATCTGTCAAAGGAGTGAAATAACTGCTTGTCCAGTCGGGCTAACTATCTTGTGTTCCCGTTTCTTGGCATGTTTTTTGTTCACAAGCAGCAGTTGTAATTGTAAGACAGGAAACCATCAACTTCGAATATAAGACGCCCACTAGGCCACTAATCTGACTTATAACAACCACAACACGAACCAATCATTTTTATTGCAATTCCATAACTGTTGATATTATTCTGATAATTGATTAACCCTATAAATGAGTGAAATAAAAAGAAAGTGTGCATACCGAGCACGTATTTTCTTTGCGCGTTTTACATGCTGCTTCAACAAGTCACTTGGGTTGAATTCACCATCAGCATTCTGCAAGATAAAAGATCGAAACCATTGGTTGTGAGGTCCAACATTACAATGTTAAATAGAACACTTATGTTCAGTATGAAAGAAAAACAAGCCTCAGCAGACTACAAAACAGTATTAGACAGCAGACTCAGAAAAACTCAACCTGTAATTTAATTACCAAAGAAAAGAAATTATTCCATCCCTTAAGATTGGAGGAATAAAAACAAATTTAAAGGCGTCAAATTTATGGTAAATCTGGTAACGTGCATGAAACTGAATTTTGCAACAATGGCTTCAGTACTTATAGCCAGACACAGTTTGATTTAAATCATCCATTATTTAACTCTTCCCCAGAAATAAATAATGTATTGTCTTTTTATAAGGGGCAGCCCCGGTGCATGAGCTCCCATTTGCACGGGAAGGGTGGCCACACTCTTCCCCAGAAAGAAACAATGTATTGTTTTATATGTGACAAATAATGTCTAAGGAGTAGAAGATGGGAACAAGAGTAATCTATGTAGGGCATCAAAATTGGAATTAGGAAAAACTTCTGCAAACAGAAAAATGGAAGGATAGGAACTTAGGAAGTGGAAAGGAAAAGCAGGTGCAAAATCTAAAAAGCTACAGCCTACAGAAGTAGTCAAGTCCCAACCAGGGATTTTCAGGTAAGTATTATAATGCGAGTTACAAAGGCCCAGATACCAAAATTTGTAGATGCCCCAAAGCAGGTCTAAGAAATATGAAGAAACAGTAGCCTATCACGTCAAAAAGATAGCTACATCTTATTCGATGGATTTTTGGAAAAACAATAGAGTCAAAACTACCTGGCCAAAAAGCAAAATCAAAACTAAAAAAACCATCATTATCTGTCTTCAAAGTTAAACTGACTGCACGCTGCAGCTAATGACCTGCCACATAGTTGAATCAACAGTGGATTTTCAAACTTACGCCCTTATAATTCATAAAGTGGTATGGTAAAATTGTAACGCGCACCTTTCCAAAACCTAAAAGTAGCTAAAAATCTGGGGAAAAAATAAATAGAATCCAAAATAATTGAGGGTTTATCTAAGTAAGTTGTGTGCATATAGTGAACTTATCAGTATGTCATTAATATAGTGAAATCAAAACAAAAAAACTGCAAAGAAAATTTTATAGAAAATACCTTCTGTGGTTCTTCAACTAAATCTTCGTCTGCAGGATCATTATTGTCGTCTTCTGATATTCTAGAATCTACAACTGAAGCAGGCAAAGGTCTTGGAAGAAGCGGTTCATCATTTCCAAAGCTTGGCTGAATTAGTAAATAGAACAGTGAGTCAAGTGCATGGATAACATGGCAACAAATCTGGAGTTTGGACTGCAGATGCATTCTAACATCAAGAAGAAAACAGAAAAAAAAAAGCAATCCATTGGCACTAAAAGTAGCAATAGTAGGTTTATGCTTCTAGAGTATGAACTACATTCACACAAAAAAGAAGAAAAGGGAAGACGGCAACAATCTGGATAAAAAACAGTACTCATGTGTAAACTAACAAACTGCTCTTAGAAATTCAGAAAAGTATGGAGCTTGTGTTACTAAAGAACTTAGAACATATGTAGCCTCTATGTAATGAAATCAAAAGCCAAGAACACAAATTAGTTGCATAATGCCAACTCAATTTACAATGAGACAGACATATCTTTCACTGATCTTTGCAGAATAAATTTGCTTTCGTATAACTCAAATCATATTTTTTATAGTACAGCGTAGTATTTATATCATCTGAGACAAAAACATGAAAGCAAAAAAATTATCGAGGAAATATATCCACAGTCAACCTCTGAAAAAAAGTCCAAGACTCGATTCATTTTGACTGATGCTGTCAAATGACCAAAAATAAAGGTATCTGAGCAGGAACCTATTTACATATCATAAAAACACAAATAGTTTCAATAAAAGTAAAAAATATTATTAGAAAAGGCACCCGAAAACACTTGAGGCATGTTACAGCTAATTTAGAGTAATTCTAAACAAAAGATGATATTTCAGAACAGTTTTAACAAGAAACCAACCGCTGCATTCATATGAAAGATGGAAAGTATGCTAACCTGACTCTCATGTGGAACACCATTACGAACCCAAGATCGACAGAGAGCGTACAAGGATCCCGATTCGCTGTCCAGCAAGTTGACCTTTGGAGCAAGCAATGTATAGCCATAAGAAATGTTAATTCTTGTGTGCAATCTCCCACCTTACTTATCTACTACTTCCGTTCCTAATTATTTAACACCGCTGAGCATCTAAATAGCCGGCTATAGCTGCCGCTATTAGCTGTTTTAAAGGCCTTCCGCTAAGCCAAATAGCCCGCTATAGCCAGCTATAGCCCGCTAAATTGACCGCTTTAGCCTTTTTAGCAACTTACCGCTAAATGGCTTAGCCCGCTATTTAAAACTTGATACAACATTTGACATTTGTCTTATAAAAAAATGTTATGCAAATACCATTTATTTTGTTGTAACTTGTTTTATCATTATAAAGGTAGTTTTCAGCTCTTTAAGTACGATTTATATCGTTGCATATTTATACTAGTTTGTTTAATCGGAGAAATGGTCCAATGTTGTGTCCAAATTCAATGGTGTCAAATATTTTAAAACGGAGGAAGTATAAACTTGGGGAATGGTCTTTATTTAGCAGCATAAAAATCCTTTCATAAATAAGATACCAATCTTGGCCTCATAACTACAGTATGAACACGATCATAGTTACTTGAAGAATATGAATATAAAATATAGGTTGCCTTGCTTGAGCAGGAAAAGAGAAGTGACGAGCAAATAACACTGCCATAATATTTCCACCTTTGTACTAAATATTAAAATATGCTGGGTCACATTAGGAAAACCTATAATAGCATGTCACCACAGGTCCTTTGATCACTCGTATGTGGTCGCTATGCAAATTTAAAAGTTAAAACTATCCAGAAAGTACAGCCAGCCCAATCTTACTAGACTATGTACTGACAGTAACACAGCAATCCAGCCAAAGAACAAGTACTTACTTTGCGGTCATTAATCACCACAATTGTAGGTTCTTCTCTGATCTTTTCCCTATAGTCAAGTCAGATGCAGAATCTTTATGTCCCAAGTTTTTATTCCAGATGAGAAACACATATGTGCCCATTGATTTGTTGCATACCTGTCTTTTGGGTTGCTCTGCTCATTGGATGGAGCAATAGGTGATACTGGATTAATCTATGGTGTTCGAACAGAAACAGAACAAAACATTAATATTAAACTATTCAATGGAACTTAAATAATAAAAATAAAAACATTGAGGAATACCATAACCAACACAATAAATGAACAGTCAGAAACATCTAAAAGCAAATAGCCAAATAAGGTACTGTTATTTATTCTATCCAGCAATCCACATGGATTGAATCACCAGTGTCTGATCAATCACAATACCCTAGGTCACTTTACCTCCATCAAACATTCCAAAATATTACCTGACATTTAACTGAATGCCTCAAAAGCATAAGGTCATAGGCGCATGCTCAATCAAACTCAAGTTTTTTTTTTCAATTTACTGAAAACCGTACAAGCTAGAAACAGATATTTAATTGAGGGGGAACTGGGGAAGCAAAGCATTAGTCCAATTATCTCGTTCAAAAAAAACATTAGGGGGTGTTTGGATACACCCAACTGATTTTTAGCTAGTAGCTCGTAGCTAATTGTTACCTAAGACACAATCAACCAATTAGCTAGGGGTGTGTGGACACTTTGTAGCTAAATTTTAGCAGCTAAATTTTAGTTGGGTGTATCCAAACACCCCCTTAGTCCAATTCTCCGTCCATTCAGAGCTCAACAACAAAAATTCACGGACCTTGGGCGGTGGAGCTATAGGAACTCCTCGCGGAGGCTGCTCGGGACGCGCCGCCACACCCGCCACCAGCGCCCGAGGTACGGCCACGAACGACCGGGGCTGCGTATGCACCGGAGCCTGCTGCGGCTGCGCGACGGGGACCGCGACGGCGTGGGCGCGGGGGTACCCGACGGCCGTCGGGGGGACGCGGCGGAGCTGCGCGGCCGCCGCCGAGGTGGGGATGGATTTCGCGACGGGGTAAAGGATGCCGTGGGACGCGGAGGAGACGTGGCCCGGAGGGTTAGGGTTTAGCGGGCGGCCGGTGAAGAGCGGGGGCGCCGGTGACGCGGCGGCGGCGCGGGGGGAGGAGGTGGCGAGGAACGCGCGGGGGAGCGGGTGGGAGGTGGCGGGCCCCTGCAGGGACGTGGCGGCCGTGGCCGCCGGAGAGGGCGCGGGCGCGCTGGCGGGCTGCACGCGCGGCGGGGAGGCCATGGCGTATGGCGCGGGCGGAAACGGGAGCCCTGTACTCCCGGCGGTTGGGGTCGCCCCTTTCGAAATCGTTTGAACCGAGGGGGAATCCGGAATTGGGATTGGGGTCAGGGTCGAATTTAAGGCGCGCGCGCGGATCAGCTTCGCTCTTCACGTGGGTGATTTTTCTTAGAAAGTTTATCGCCGGTTTGTGTTATTTTTTAAAAAATCAAATTTATAAAAAACTACAAATCTAGTTTTATGTTTTGATATATTCCTATAGAACTCGAGATACATAGCTAAATATAGAATGAATGTAACACCAAGGAAATTGATTTTTTTCATCAACTTAAAACCTGTTTTTATAATAGTTAACTTAAAACAGTTGGAAATATACCTTTTTTATAAGACGATGAACTAAATTTGGTAAGGAGGCATTTTTTGTCGCCTTTCGTCGGCGGATGAAACTATTTGATCGGCACATTTGCTAGTGCCCCTGCCGTGTCATCATTTATCGTCATGTCAGCTATGGATGTTCGACAAAAGGAATTCTTAGACCATATGCAGTGGGTTGGATAAATGAATTGCCTATACACCGTAGCGACGCTGTTCACAGAGAGAAATGTAGTTGGAATAGTAGATACACAATGCATTTACACATCCTGCTGCACATAGCCTTATGGGATGTTTGATCCCGCGAGATAAAATTTAGCTTCGTCACATCGAATGTTCAGACGCTAGTTGAAAGTCAGATGAGAACTAAACGGCGAGACGAATTTATTAAACCTAATTAATATATGATTAGCAAATGTGATGCTACAGTAACCATTAGTTAATCATGGATTAATTAGACTTAATAAATTCAAGGCGTTTAGTCCACTTATGTGTAATTAGTTTTTAAGTAAATCATATTTAATACTTCTAACTAGCATCTAAACATCTGATGTGAGATAAGCTAAAATTTAGCCCCTGGATCCAAACATCCCTTAGTTTCCCTTGATGTTTTATTTGGTGCTGCACGAAAAAACAATGACCCGAATGTTCTAAATTCTAATAATTCAGACATTAAAACATTTAAACAAGTTCATCATATAAATTATATCCAACACTTCTCATATCAAACTCACCACACTGGACGTTGGGGTTGTGGCTAAAATGAGAATGAATAAGCTAAAGTGACTAGCATTGGGCAAAGCAAGCGAAATTGGCTAAAACTAACTTAGTTCGACTAAAATAGGCAATACTATATGGCTAAGGGGCCCTTTGGAACGCATGATTTTGACAGAAATCGTACAGGAATTTCATAGAAAACAATTCAATTTTATAGGATAAACGTAGGAACAGGAAATTTTTTCTCGGAAGAAACAAAAGGAGGTCTAACTTTGGTTAGAAGAGGTGAATGGCTAAAATAACTCTAAATTTTCCAAAATGTTTAAATTTGCTAATGGAGCGTGAATTGTCCTGGGATGTAGGCACTGGCTGAATTTCATTAACAGATAGTACTATGTTTCTATGTAATTTGCGCCTTCATATGTTTGTATCGGTAAATCTCATCGTCGCTTGCGGTGTGAAGACTAGTGGTCAACATGTCACTGCGAGAGCTAATTTTCTAACACAAACAGCTGTAATTCTCTGGCCACTGACCCTCCATCATTGACTCCATTGACACGATAGATCCAATCTTTCTGTTGCAAGAGTACTGCAAGTCTGAAACCAAAGTGCCTCCAAGTCATGCCAGGGACTCGCGACAAACGCAGTAGGGTTTCCTTATAAAAAAACCTTATTCCTAATATCTATTAAGAACCGAAAGGGGGCGTCCACCACCCCCTTCGGCTTCGCAACCCCGTGGCCTCGCTCTCCGCGTGCCCCCGCCGAACACAGCCCCCAGAATCCTCGCGCCGCTCCATCTCGCGTGCCCAGCCCGACAGATCCGCCCGTGCCCAGCCACTCCACCGCGCCACCAGGCTCCCACGCGCCCACTCGACCGCTCCTCACCGCGCGCTGCGCTCCAGGCACGCCAACCTCGCCGCCTTCTCCGCCTCCATCGCGCCCCGACACCCCGCGATGGCCGCCCGCCACCACTCCCGAACGCCCGCGCCCGCGATCCCCGTCCCGGACGCACCACGCAGCCGCAACCCGCCTCCGTCACCTGCCCGCTCGCCCGGCGCGTCCGTCGCATCACCCGCCCACCCGCGGACGTCAACACCGACAGACTACGCCCGCACGCGCGTCCTCGGCCGCTCGCCCTCCCCGCGAGAAGCTCCAGGGATCGAATCAGGGCGCTCCATCCCCCGCCATTACCGGGATGGATCCGGCCGCCGACGCCCGCCATTCTCGGCCTTCCTGCCATTCAGTTTCGTGGGTGCTAACCACAAATCGATCTCGTCGCTCCGCCACCGCAGCTGTCCCCCGCTCACACCGACGCGCCGCGGCCGTCCCGCGCCGCTGCCGCCGCCGCGAGGACGACGGCCCGACACGCCAACTACGCCGCCAACGCCCACGCCGCCGACGCCCGACAGACAACGCCTAGATGATGCGACGCCGGCGCCCCCCAAGCGCAGCTGTCCCCCGATCGCCCCGAGCAGCCACGGCCGTCCCCCGCCGCTGCCGCCTCCGCGCGCCGACGGCAAGAAGCCGCCGCGAGGAGACAGACGACGCCTAGACGACGCGACGTCGATGCCCCCCACGCACGCAACCGCGGCGGTCGGCAGGCACCACCACCATCGATTCTCCCCGGCTCGACACCATCGCTATCGATTCGACCAGCCGCGGCTGCCTCCAAGCACCGACGCAGCCGCCGCCGCCTCCAAGCACCAGATCCACTTGGCGGTGCTCCTCTGCCGTGCCGCCTCGACCGCATACCATCGCATCGGCCTCTGTCAACCAAGGTCCTGCGGCTTCGCCCTCCTCCACGCTCGCCTCGCACATCCCTCCGTGGCTCTGTCCTCTAGCCGGTAGAAAATTCAATCTTTAATGCTGAGTTGCTGACTGCCTCTTCAGTTTCCCATCACATGTTGACTACCTCTCCAAGCATTGTTGGGGTTCTTCAGCTGCAATGAGTTCATGTCTCTCTCAACTCCTGAAAGAGCCCATGTCCAGGCCCTTCTCAGGCTCCGTGGTGAGCTGCGTATTTTTCCCTCTCTATTTTCTCCTTTTATCTGAGTTTGGCGCTATGCTTATCTTATATTCTCATCTCATGCTTGCCCTAGCACCCAGTTATGTTGGATTTTCTACTCTAATTGGCCTTTCCTTTGTATGCTTACAGCCTGTTCGATGAATTGTGTCCCTTTAACTAGATACCTGGTAAGGTTCTTACTAGACTACATGTGTAAATAATCTGTTAATTTGAATTATTAGCTTCCTGCAATCTGCAATCTGAAATTTGCTAATTTCATGTATCTGTGTTCAAGTTGGGGTCTGGTGCAGCGGTAGAGCCTACCGTCTGTAACCGGAAGGTCCCGGGTTCGAGCCTCAGCCTCTGCATATTATGCGGGTAAGGCCTGACGCTTAAAGATACCCTTCCCCAGACCCCGCACGTGCGGGAAGCCTACAGCACTGGGTACGCCCTTTTTTGTGTTCAAGTTGGGGAACACAGGGCATGTAACTGAATTATGTATGAGATAGAACAGGGGCAATTACTAGCTTCAAGATTCAGAGAGCCAAGTAGAACATGCTTGCTTCTATAGAAAGGGGCACATAATAGCAATAAGATGGCAGGGGTCTCTTCAGAACCTGGATGTGATGGAGCAGGTGAAGAACATACATGACTTCAAGAAGTGGCTGAGTGATCTCTCATCAGGTACCTGTAACATTGTCCGCAGAGATTCATAGCTTTGATCACTTTGTCGGATTTTGTATGAGTTTTTTTTTTAAATCTTGTCGGATGCTGATGGAATTAAGACTCACTGAAGAATTGCGTGAATGGATGGTTAGGCGGATATAAGTTTTTTTTCTCAAATCTTGCTGGATGACGATGGAATTAAGAGTCATTGATCTTAGACTTGCATCTAATGCAGACTTGACTGAAGAGTTGCGTGGATGGAGGGTCAGGCGATGGCACCGTTCGTCCAACAGCTAGCTTTCTATTCTTATATGAATAGATCAATTGTAGTTTGAGTAGTACTTTATTTGTGCCATTAACCATTTAGAAATTTTTAAATTGTTCTCATTGGCTTCAATTCTTAAAAAGTAAATGGACAATCATTCACTAGAAATTATTCTTCACATATGTAACTGCAACGCAACAAGATATTTCAGTTTTCAGGCCAAATAGGTGGTTGCTAAAATGTCAATAACTAGAATTTTTTTCATACCAGTAATTCTAATTTTACATTTCAGGCCAAATAGTTGGTTTCATCTTTGTAGTT
Source organism: Paspalum notatum (assembly GCA_022530915.1). Classification (NCBI taxonomy): domain Eukaryota; kingdom Viridiplantae; phylum Streptophyta; class Magnoliopsida; order Poales; family Poaceae; genus Paspalum; species Paspalum notatum. The sequence continues at coordinate 7,524,975 of CM039684.1, forward strand.
TCAATCGGTTGAATACATAGATAACAGTGAATTTAGTGCTGTGGCCAAATTTGTGAAAAGAAAAACTCCAGATTTTATCTGAATCGGGTTTATGAATTCCAGATGCCGCTGACGATCTAATACTTTCCTATGGTACATGTGTTAGTATTGAAGATCATGAACTTACTTAATTTTAGGATTTTAATAACTTGTTTCTATCTTCTAGCCTTGACCCCAGTTTATTTGAAATGAAAACAGAATTTTCAGTTTTATATCTAGCATCATACAAACAAACATGCCGATTTACTGATGGCTTACTATCAGACATTTTATTTGTTCCTAGCATGAGTTATTTTCATTCAATGGCCCTGGAGCAATACCTTTTTCATGTTAAGGTTAACTATCTCTGTCAATTGCTGCTTGCCAGATCGATAATGCCTTCAGGTACTATGTCAGCTTTGTTTCTTAAAAGGTAACACCAGTGGCAATGTTCTGATATTGTTACACAAAGGTGGGATCATTAGAAGCCACAATTTTTATTGCCTCCTCTGATGACCCTTGTAAGTTGCTGAGCCTCATCCTTGATGTCTAGGTTTTTCTTGAATGGCAATTGAATCATGTCATGGTTTTCACCAACCATCGTAATTACTGATCAGGTACCAGTGATACGGGATTTATAGTTCAGTTACTGGATATGCAACCATATGCCATATGATACTTAAGGCCATTAGGCAATGCCTTATGCTGATTGTAACAACATATGAAGCTGCTGGTAGAACCTCATCATATCTATTTATCTCACATGCATAAAATACTAATAATGATGTCATGCAGATTTGAAACTTTGATAATTTGTAGAATTCCTTCTTCACCTTAATCTAATACATATTTGTCTTTCCCAATGTTTTTTCTTTATTTTTTTGTTGGTTTTCTGTTATAAGACTTGTATAGCATGCATTCCATATCATTACAAGATTTAAAAAAAAAGTTGTTTCTTTTATCTCACAATGAATTTCTTCGCAAAAATTACGAATTAAAAGGTGCCATTCTATTCACAAGTCACAGAACCAAGATTTTTTTGTGTTAATATGAACCAACAATATTTTCTTTGGTTCTATGAATTTATATGGTACAGTATTTAGTTGTTGATTCATGAATATGTCTTCCAGAATTCTAACATACTGATTGTTTTTTTTTATGCTGGCTCCTTGGGAACCTGGAACTCGAGGATCATCTACTCCATCGATGGTTGGATCCGTGAAACTGTGATAGAAGTCTAATCCTGAGAAATCCAAAGGTACGTGGAGTAAGGTAGCCACTATCAATTTGGATTCATAGAATCTTGAACAAGGAAAAGGCAGTGGTAAGATAAACTATGACCTGTTTTTCTTCGGACAAAGATTGTACAGCCATTCATAATCACCATATATCATGTGAAATCCGTGGCTTTGATGCTTTTTTTTACTGAATTCTTTTCCTTGTTCTTTCCACTGGACAAAGGTGGCTACTAATCAATGCCAAGAATTAATTGTTATATGCTTGTTGGTTGTGAGGGATGCATTCCTTGAGATAAGGCTGGCCCCCATTACAAAACAGCAAGTGTACAGTATAGCTATAGTATGTTTCAATAAGTATCTTTAGACTATCCACACTGGGCGACCCTAAAACCCCCCTAAAGGCTTTAGGGTGAGGGGTAGGGTAATTGGCATCCTGCAGTGGTCAACTCCAAGTCGATCCCTACGGTAGGGTTCCTTTTCTCTCACCTCATATCCAGCGTCCTCTCTCTCCAACCCTATCTTTTTCTCTCTCTTTTACGTGGCCAACGACTGCCTTGCTCCCGCCGTCAGACAAGAACGAGGTCGTCGGAGAGTGAGGCCGGCCGCCACCGACGCCATCGCCGGAGACGAGGAGGGGAGGAGGTGACGAGGCCCGCGGCACACCGGCGGAGGGGAGGAGACAAGGCGCCGACGGGAGAGGGGGTCGGGCGGGGAGGGCAACGCCGGCGTGGGGCGTGGGGCCGGATCCAAGGGCTGGCGCGGAGGCGGCGTGGAGAGAAGGATCCATCTCCCACTGGGCGCAAAGGAGCTCGAAGCAATGGCGTCCGTCGCACGGCGACGCGGATCCCGCCGGCGCCTCATCACAGGAGGGGCGGCAGGGATGAGAGGCCGACGCTGAGGAGCGGCGGCGGCGACGCAGGCGAGGAGGCGGCGCGGGGAGGCGGCGCGGGGAGGCGGGCCGGCGAGGAGGTGCGGATGGCTAGGCCGGCGGGGAGGGAGAGGATTGCGGGTGCGGGGGATTGGGGAAAAGAAGAGGGGTGGGAAGTAATAAATAAATAATAAAAAATGTGTTAGTTGGTATAGAGTAAAGGAATAGGGTAACTATGGCTGCGGAGTATTGTGGTATAGGGTAGAGAATATTGCTGACTAGGATAGAATATTTTTTTAGGGTAAAAATTTAGAGTTACGTGACTGCGGATAGCCTCAGTATGATTATTGGCGCAGTTACATATATAAGAAATTGTACACAATATTATCCATATTCTTATTCAACCTTGTCTGATATTCTGCATTAGTTTTGTAGATTGAGTCAGATTCACAGACAACACAACTACCAGATGCCACTACAAATTTGCAGACTGTTCTGTTAGGTGGAGTCCCTGGAGCTGTTGGCTTTGATATAGTTCTCAGTGACTTCTTGTACCTTGGAGCTCAGCTGGCGTTCTGCCCCTTCTGGTATGAGAAGATTGATAGGTGTTCCACTGGAATATGCTGATACAAGAACAAGAGCGGTTTTTCCATGTGTTTAGTGAAATATTTAAAATGAATGTAATTTATACGTACATTTGACTTGATTATTTTTAAACTTCCACGAATTCAAAACAGTGTGACAACAGAAAATTTTAATGCTTCATGTTGGTTGACTATGGCGGTGCCTTGATTTAATGTAATTTACAAATTTAGATCATGTTTTGCTAGACACATCAAATACATTATACGATTTCCGTAGCAACACACGGACATACACCTAGATAGGTATACATTTATTAAGATGTTATGCATAGTTAGAATTTTTGGATATATAAACTACAGTGGTCTATGGATAATGTTTTTGGAATATGCTGTGGTAATGTTCCGGTTATTATGATATCAACACCATTCGATAATTTGACTTTTGCTTGTTAGGTAAAAAAATCATCTTTTCTTGTTTTTGCAATACCGTTTTATTTTTAAGCCACCGTAGCAACGTACGGGCGCATTAACTAGTATAAAAAAAAACGTACGGGCACATTAACTAGTATAAAAAAAAGGCAGTAGGGTTCGCTAGCTGCATGATATCCATCCAGGAGCCGCAGCCAATAATTGAGTGAAACCCCGGGTTGCAGGTTCTAACGAACTTTGCAATAACGCAAGCTTGCCTTGATCCATGGGCAGCAAATTTTTGCTCACGCGGCTTAAGTTTTTGGACAAAAATGCAGACAAATCTCTGTTATTGAATCTCCATGACAAACAAATCGATCGGGGCATCATCATGCATGCCCTCTACTATTATACGTACATGTTTCATGTTTGCAGGCATCGTACATAAATACATCACAACTCGTTTCACAGTCCAACTGGCTTTCACTGCATCATCGATCGACATGCCCTATAGCAGCTAGCCCTAGCCTCCATTGACCACTCTACAGTTCTTCCTGATCTCACCCTGGGTGCCCGTCAGCACCTGGATGTTGCCCATGCTGATCATGGACCTGGCGAAGCTCTTGAAGAACGCCTTCTGGCTGCCGGCGAACCTGCCGACGATCGGCGCCGTGGCCGCCCCGGGCGTCGACAGCAGCTCCTGGTCGGACTGCAGCGTCCCGCGGCGCGCCTCGATGTTGGTGTAGTAGTTGTTGTCGAAAGTGTCCGGCGTGGTCGGGTCCAGGTCGTTGAGCGCCGACGCGTTGCCACCGGCCCGGGGGCACCGCAGCGCGAGGAACGCCCGGTACCCCCTGTCCAGCGTCGGGTCCGGCCGGTTCGTCCCGCTGAAGTTGTACAGCCGCGCCGTCACGAACTGGCACTGCACGCGCCCAAACGTGTGCGCCCCTGAGAGGGCGACGAGGTCGGTGTCGTCGAGGCCGACGGCGCCGAACTTCTGCTGGAGCGCGGTGAGGTTGTCGAAGGGGCTCGGGAGGTTGTTGGCGGCGGTGATGTTGGCGGTGGTGCCGTCGCGCCGGCCGAGCGGAACGCGCCACCGGGGGCCGCCGGACTGCGTTCGTTGGTCCATGCGCGCGTTGCATTGCATGGGTTAGATAAGTGCATGGGACCAAGCGTCATGTGGCCGTGTTGGATTAAAGCGTGGCACGGAAAGGATTGGTGTGTCACCAAAAAGACGGTCTGCTGATGCTGACAGCCGACGCGATGCGACGTGCCTACGACTACTGCACTGCGAGGTTCTCCGTGCTTGAATGCTACGCTTTTTAAAAATGTGCACCCACTTCTTCTTCTCGTAGTACAAGTCCTAGTAATAGCCAGTTCAATTATATTTTGCACCGACGGGTTTCGAATAATTGCTTGCTCCTCGAGCCCCAGAGCTATAACATTATTGCTTTGCAGCAAGCAAGCTACTAGTAGCCTAGGACACTGTCTGCCCGACAGTTTATCTGCCGCACGCCGTGCCTCAAATCTTGTTGATGAACAACAATGCCACCGTCTTATTGTTAACATCAGTCCAATCTTAACCGTTAACGTACTAGCTTGCTTAGCTTCCGACATTGTCACATTGACGACTAGTAATAATGGTGGACGACAGGGTCAGCTGATCCAACATGCATGGAATGATGGAAGAAAGACTCGTCGTCGTCCTAACGTACATTTGCCAGCCGGGCCGGGTAGAAAATAAACTCACCAGCTCGACGGAGATCTTGGCTGCGATGGCGAGGATGTCGGCGCAGGAGACGACGCCGGGGCACGCCTCCTCCAGCGCCGCCTTGACGGCGTCCACGACGGGGTACCCGCGCGCCGAGTTGTTGTTGGGCCGCGCGAACTTCTCCGACACGATGCTCGAGCTGTTGTCCAGCAGGATGGAGCCGTCGCAGCCCTGAATAATTAAGGAAATCCATCGATTAATCGATCTACCATTCTACCGTGTTTCAACAGCGTGACGACGGGCTCGTTTTCAACAGTTGTTTACTTGGACGAAGCAGTCGTGGAAGTGGAGGCGGGTGAGGCTGGCGTAGATGCGGGCGTCGGACTCGTGCGCCTTCTTCAGCACCCGCCGCACGATCCGGTGCACGTCGGGGCACGTCTGGTCGTAGTGCTCCTCGCACAGCTGCGCGGCGCCGGCCCGGACGCCGAAGCCGAGCGCGGCGGCGGCGGCCAGGAGGATGACGGCCAGCCGAGGGCGACCGTACGACGACGACACGCCACGGGGCGCCATTGATGATCTGATCTCTCCCCGATCGATCTCTAGGCAGGTTGCTGCTCAGCTCTGCGCAGCAGGCAGCATATATATACACTGTCGTCGCGGATGGATGGGTTCAACCTTGCAGCCGGTCTTATAGCTAGCCACGGTGCTCGCAGGTGGTTGTGCCCATTTGATTTGAACACAGGGGGCGGACGCGCCTTTTCTTGTATCTGAAGGATGGGCAACCGTATCATTCGAGCGGCTCGACGAACGTTTTCTGGCAACGGTTCCGTCGCGGCGTCGTTTTCAGATGACAGCCAGCTTAGCATGCATGCATGCAGATGCAGGTGCTTGCGCGAGCAAAAGGCACTCTGCCGCTGCGAGCTGCATGCCTTGCCTGCACGCATGGCCATACCCAGAGTTCGGCGTCTTAATAGCCACCTAATTTGAAGCCGAGGGATCGGAGTGATCGATATACAGTGCCAACAGCTGAACACAGCATAATGTAGTACTGCAGTGTGCGCGTTTGGTGTGGTGGTGCGGTGGCAGCTGCCGCCTGCCGCCCAGCCGTGCAAGGTTGCAGTCAACGCGAGCTTTAATCCGCAACAGACAGTCCGGCCAGTGCGTGCACGCGGCCTTTGCGTTGCACTAGTAGCTGCGCGTTGTACGTACTCTTGCGTGATCGCTCAGGCTATCCGTCCATCTCGTCGTGGATTGGAGTGGAATAGAAATGATTATAAGAGATTTTGAACTATTAAGGATTTAAATAAATACCAATTTTTTCAATTCACTTCAAATCCACGCCAATTCATAAGTAGTCAAACATGGTCTCAGGATTCCAAGAGCAGGTGTACACGTTATTAACTGCCGGCCGGTTTGAGGAACAACGTCTCAAAAGCTGCTGGCACTCCGGTCCGACCCGTCTGAATTTCTGTTCCGCTATTCGCTCGTCTAGTTCATCAGGGAACTCTACCGGCTGGGCTGCAGGGATAACGATGAGAGGCCGTCGTTCTTGTTTCGCTGTCTCAGCCAGGTCTCACGCTGCAAAGTGAAGTGTAGTACGTAGCTACCGCAGCACGATCGAAACTGTTCATGTTGGCGACTTTATACGTCAGGACAGCTGCAGACCGACTCGCAAGCTGTACTTGCAGCACGCACACTGCCACTGCCAATCATAGAGAGAAGGCGAGGCATCATTCTCAGAACAGAAAAGAGGAGGAGGAGCACGGTGCGCGCGATTAGGTGACAGGTAAATGCGAGTCAAGATCTCGAGAGCTTCCCACAGAGGAGAGAGGACGACACTGGTCGGCATTGATTTACTATTGATTTTATTTGTTTTTCTTCTTGCTTGTTGGATGGAACAACATCGATAGATCGGCGAACGCGCATGCACCTACTGATAACATCCAGCACTGTAGCGGCAGTTGCAGATTCCATCTCCCTACATTTGCAGAGAGGAAGGGCTAAGCTAGATAATGGCTACCACTCTTCCGTCCAAAACGATACACTAGCTGTCCCATACCACCATACTATTATTGGCCATGGAATGGGCCCTAAGCTTAAGCCAAACGAAACACACTCCACAACGTAATGACGATCGACGACGGGCCGTCACGATCTCGCTTTTAATTTTTTTCCCCCCGAGGCCGTGCATGCAGCTCGTGCATGGCGCAAATTAACGCAAGCATCGATCGCGCGACCTGCTAGCTCATCATCGACCAGCCAGCAGTTTAGTTAGTTGACGGCGCGGCAGTTCTTGCGGATCTGTCCGGCGGAGCCGGTGAGCGGGCCGATGTTGCCCATCTTGACCATGGACTTGCCGAACTCGCAGAAGAAGCGCTGGCTGCTGGCGCCGTAGGCCTGCACGGGCGCCTTGGTGGTGGCGGCGCCGTCGGCGCTGGAGAAGAGGCCCTGGTCAGAGGACAGGAGCCCCCGCTGGCTCAGCAGGTTCTGGTAGTAGTGGTTGTCGAAGGCGTCCGGGGAGCCGGCGTCCAGCGCCGCCGTCTGGTTGCCGCCGCCGGCCTGGCACAGGTCCTGCAGGCTGGACGCCAGGGACGCGTCCAGGGTCGGGTCCACGGAGTCCGTCGCCGAGAAGTTGGACAGGCGGTTGCTGAACAGCGCGCACCGCGCTCGACCGATCGTGTGGCCTCCTATACATACACATACGGTCATCATCAGTAGCTTTTTGACATGAATAAATAACAGTGTAAAAGACTATATTGTGCAGAGTAGGGAAGAAGAAAGTTCGTTGTTGGAAGACGTGTTGTATTGTGCGGTGAAAGACGTACGTACTATACGTACCTGATAATACGACCACGTCGTTTGTATTGAGACCCACGTTCGCGAACTTCCTTGTGATGTTGCTGATGGGTTCGAACGGGCTAGGCAGGTTGGTGTTGGCCCCAGACTGGTTCGCCACCAGACCGTCCCTCCGTCCCAGCAGCACATCGTAGTCCGGCCCTCCGCTCTGAATAATCGTAACACTCTTTTTCAGTATGATCGCTCGATGGCTCCACCTCCATGCAGCATGATGAGTATACACAGTGTGCTCTTGTTCAATATGATCGATCGATGGCTTGTATATGCCACTGCAGACTGCAGTGCTCAACAGAATACTAATTCAACCACACGTGCAGTGGCGTGGGAAGGCAAAAATAAATAAACGCACCAGAAGCACCCCGTATTTAGCGGCGAGGGCGAGGATGTCGGCGCAGGAGACGACCCCCGGGCACGCGTTCTCGAGGTCCGCCTTGATCGCGTCGACGACCTCGAACCCACGCGCCGAGTTCAGGTTCGGCGCCGCCAGCTTCTCGCTGTCGCTGCCGTCCAGCAGGATCGACCCGTCGCACCCCTGCATATATGCATGCGCGCGTATACGTGTAATGTTCTAATTTTCAGCGACGCGACGAGCTAGAGCCTGATGAAGCCTGGAGCAAAGTACGTACGTTGACGAAGCAGTCGTGGAAGTGGAGCCTGAGCAGGGAGGCGCCCATGCGGGCCTCGGCCTGCATCGCGGCGGACACGCGCGCCTTCACGATGCTCGCCGCCTGGGGGCAGCCGTAGTTGTAGAAGCAGTCCGTCAGCTGGCCCCGCGCCACGGCGGCGGCGCCGAGGCACAGCGCCGCAACCAGCACGGCGACGGCGAGGCAGCAGCTCATGTCTCCGCTGGCGGAGTACCTCATGTGTCTACCTCTATTAGATGGACATGATGCTTGGTCGTACGTGTTGTATTGCTGCAGGGCCGGGTTTATATATATAGACGGTTTCAAGCTAGAGATAGATCACGCAATGTCAATGGCATGGCATGTCATGCATATGGTCGTTATCAATTGATTTTACTACTATATTAACGTTGTTAGGCTGCTGAGTGCTCTATCTGGCCGATGAGTAGTTGGGCGGCTGGCTGAGTGATTCAGTGATGTGGCACAACATCCGCACATGTGTGTCAACGCGCGTGCAGATATCGATCACAAGGCCGGAGGCACTGATGACCGATCTTCTTGCGTTTTTCTGCATGGCTCAAATAAATGTTTAATATATCAAGTCACGAGCACTGTAAATCCCTGCGTTTAATTTAGTGAAGCTGCACTTAGCACCCTTCCTAGTGCATGCTTTTCTGCACGAGAAGTGCTAGTGCCGCGCCGTATATAGTGGGAGCTCCAACCAAAAGTGCAGCTACTGTAATTAACGTCGTTGCGCACGTTTCAAGTGGATCTTGGCTCTTGGGGATGGCGGGTGCAATGCATGTGTGGTACGGTGTTGGTTCGAGTAATAACTAGCCAGCTGTCTTGAATGTAGTAGTGGTCTATCGTTTTTGGTTATCATATGAATTTTAACGGGATGTGAGACTATTATATTCTTCGTTATGACAACACTAACGATCAGTGCCTACTTGCGTGAGGTAGTGTAGTGATGATAGATCAATTCATTTAGTCATTTCATTCTTTGGGGGCAAGCATATTGGTACACATCATCAAACTGTGAACGGTGTTGCAGAGCTTTTGGCCCAAAATAAGGGCTGAAAACGTTGTAAAACCTTTGTAATTCTCAGGCCGTTTGGGGCCAAACGAATAGAGTAAAGATCAATACACAGGTGGGGGGAGCCTCTCGGTCCCCCTCCGTTATATTCAAAAAAAAAAAAAAAAAAAAACTATGAATGGTCTAAGAGCATGTATAATAAGTTTATCTAAACGGGTTTTATACCTTGCCACATCAGATTTATGATGATGTGGAAGATAGCAAAATTCATAATTTATTTGTTCAGTGCACAAATTGGGGAACAGGAAGTTACTAGACAGCTGAAAAAGACAACCGATGTATGCTAATTTATATCAAGATTAATATCGACCATCCAATGTACATGCCATTATAAACGGTGTGGTTTGTGTTCAGGATGGAATCATTAATCCATTCCCACAGGGCTCAAACAAATACCCTCTGCTAAATGTAACATGTAACAATAAAATCACCTCCATAGTCCATATAAGAGAATCACTTCTACAAGTTCTAACCAGGAATTAAAAGGAAAAAAGAGCTGTAAATCGCTAATGCCTGAACGTACGGAGTACCAATCAATCGAGTCCTCACCAGCCGCTTACGTCGTGTGCGTGGAGCATGACTGCAGAGATTCCGTGGCAGAAGTCGGCACTGGTGTAACAGTGTTATGTGTTAGGCGCATCCCATTATGCAACATGCCAACATGTTTTTTTAACAAAAAAAATGGTCATTTTCTCCTGCGCAACATTGTTTTCGGTTTGTTATGCGTACGTGACGTCTTGGAACATCTCGTAACTTGATTATCTTCACCAAATCTCCAGTAGTGCAATGGATTTGTATCGGTTAGTGCACTGCGCACTATGCAATATTCATGCATGTTTTTTTTTAAATGGAAAATCCCCGCTCAGCTGCACACAGCCAATCTTTACGCATGTATCTCCGACTTCTCCATCGAGTAGCGAACATCAATATATACAGTGTAAAAATACTTGATTATAGTGCCGCTACCCCTTCTTAAGTTGTTGTTCTATTCTTCACATTGACATTTTTAGAACCATTGAAAATATCCATGAGTTGGGCCTGGGCCTGCTAAACAATTGATTGGCATCGGCCCGCACAGGACGAGCTACAGAAATGTTAGAGGTGACCCGTTCGGCCGATCCCGCTAGACTCAGGCTGGATTGGGCTTCATGTATTTTAACTTTAGATCCTCAGGGAAATAAAAAGCAATATTACTTTAGAGCTAGTTTGGCAACTTTATTTTTTCTAGGCATGGGAGGAGAATGGAGGGGTTTGAGAAAAAAAAGTTCATTTTCCCCTCATTTTCTCACAACCATCCAATCTTCCGGGGAAATAAGGTTGCCACACTTGTGTTTAGATGTAGTATTGTCACTTCACACATGGAATCACAATCCAGCTTGACAAAAAGCCGGATAAAAAAATTCAGACAACCGAATTATTACAAGCTAGTAGCTTTTATAAACTAGCTTTTACAATCTAGCTTGTACAGGCGTAAATGATCTAAATGGAGGTCGCGTTTGAATCGACCTAGATTGTGAAATCTAGCTTCTAAAATCTGGTTTTCTATTTAAACACATCCTTAGCTTGTACCAGTTTCTACTCTCCAGTTTTCAAAATCTTACAAGCTAAAGTACACTTGGTTTGCTAACAGTCGCATCGTAAAATCCGATTGTTTCCAAACGCGTCCGCGGCCGTAGTCTTAGTTTGAGTTATTGTGAGAACAAGGGAGCACCTTTTAAGTCCTAACATTGTTCTTAGACCCATTCTTAAGAGCATCTTCAATAGCCTCCAAATTATATCCCTAAGAGGCTAAGACTTTATTTTAAGGGGAAAGGCGAAAAACCCTCCTCCAAAAGACCCCAATCGCTTCTCCCCTGTAACGCTCCAAAATTTGACCCTGAGAATTTTCTCTAAATCCCTCTCTAATTCAAAACCAGATTTTGAAAACCTTGTTGTTTGTGTGCATGTTATGAGCTCAACAAAAATCCCAAATCCGTCTCCTCAAATATTCCACAAATCTCCAGCATTTTCCCCACCAAAAATCCCCTCAAATCCCTTCTTCAAATACTCGATTTCCAATCCCAAAATCCAAATCAGAAAAAGATAAATTTTCCCTCCCCCCTCTCTTGGGCCGAAGCCCACCTCTCCTCTCCTTCCCTCCTCCTCCCCTGCGGCCCGCGCCGGCCTGCTCCCCTACCCTCCCCTCGGCCCAAGCCGAGCAGGCCCAGCAGCCTCCCCTCGCCCGCCCCTCTCTCTCTGCCAGCGGACCCGCCCACTCGCCGTCGTCTTCCTCCCCCGTCCTCCACGTCGCGCCGCTGCAGTGCCGCCCCCGCTCCGTCCCGGCCCCGCTGCCGTGCCGCCTCCGCTCCGCCCGACCCCGCTGCGACTCCACCTCGATGCCACCTCACCGCCGCGTCGGCATCGCTGAGTCGGTCCGCCGCCCGCTCACGCCCAGCCGCCGCGCCTATAAGAAGCCGGCGAGCACCGTCGGCCTCCCCGGCCTCACTCGCACGCACTCACACGCGTGCGCTCACGCTCTCGAGCACGCGCACACACTCACGCACACACTTTCCCTTTTCCCCTCGCTGGCGCTCTCGCGGCGGGATAACCCACCGGGAAGAGCATCGTCGTGTGCCATCACCGCCGCCAACCAAAATTCCACCCCTCCGGCCTTTCCCTCTCCAAATTGAGGCGAGCCCGAGCTCCGTCACCCTCGCACGCACCTTCTCCACCGCTTCCCCGGCCGGAGACGCCTCGGAACGCCAGAGCGCCGCCGCACCGTAGCCCCTCTCTCTTACCGGCGTTCGGGTCACCCGCCGCCAGGTCCACCCGCCGCCCTATCCACCTCCACAATACCACCATCACGTTCGCCCTTCCCCGCTCGACCTCCCCGGCCTACTCTTGTCGGCGGAACCGGGCCGCCGGCGGAGAACCGCCGGCGAGCCGCAGACGCGGCGCCGTCCGGTTCGGCCGAGCCGAACCGTGACGCCGTCGTCACGCCGTCTTCCCCTCTGCGTGGCTGATGTGTGGGGCCCGCGTCCCGCCGTCACCATGCCGTCGCCGTCATCGTGCCGTTTCCCCGGTGTGGCTGACGCGCGGGGCCTACTCCCGCCGTCGCGACGCCGTCCGTCCCGCCTCCCGCCGAGTGGGCCGGCCTGATAAGGCCCACAGCCGCAGAGGGGGCGAAGCGGGCCGAGCCAGGTGGAAAAGAAGTGGGCCGCGCGCATTGATTCTTGGCCCGCGAAACCTTTTTCTTTTTCTTTTCGATTTATGATTTTTTTTTCTAAGGAATTTCATATCTCGATCGTTCGGACTCCGATTTAGGCGATTCTTGAGCCTAAATTCTCCATAAATCAAGCTCTACACATCCGTGCACTCTCCACCACTCCTCACCCCTTCCACGTCGGTTCATTTAATGGGGCTACACTTGACCCGTTAACAAACCGAACAAGCAACCACTTCCGATAAGCCGGGAACTTTTCTTCGGTCGCGCCAGTGGTTAGCCGTCAGGCACCATAATCGTGATGGGTGGATGGTCTAAGCCTTTGACTGGAGACCCTGTCTCGTCCCACTAACCTTGTGTTAATCCATTTCGTTTCTCGCCTTATTAGCTACAGGAGCTCTCTTCGTCGCCATGCAAACTCCTCGCTCCCTGCGCCGTCGCCCTCGCTATGGCCAGCCACAACTGCTGCCATGGTACCCCTCCCTCGACCATTACTGAGCCCAGCGATGTGTCCGGCCCTCGGCTCAGCGCCGAACCGTGGAGCAACATAGCCACGGGAGCCAGAACCGCCGGTGCAGTGCTTTGAGAAATCCTTTGATCCTTCTCTCAGCACAAACAGACCCTTGTTGAGCTCATAATATGCCTTGTTTGTTGTTCTCTTTTGTTGCACGTAGGTCATACCGGAAATCCTGGTTGGTGCACCAACACATCCGGAGGATGGTGAACCCCCGTCCTGAGCCGTCGTTGTCCCGTTAAACCCAACGAAGTGAACGGCAAGTCCACTGAAATCTCACTTGATGCATAAATTATCCAGTTTTTGATAAATAACCTATTGCCCTGATTAATGATAAAACCTGCATGTTTTGCTAGCTAAGGAAAACCTGGTAGGATAGCCACCCGAACTTTTTAGATGTAGCGCGCACAGGGGATCGCTCACTTGATATCATACATATTAATCTTGTTGTGGAACTTGAGTTGGAATGGGTTGGTGTGCGTTTGCGAAAACATAGGGAAAGACCCCGGCAGCCGATCTCGATCGACTATGCCATGTGATCAGAAGGGTGGAGAGCCCGGGTACTCTTCTCACGGTTACACTGGGGCCCGGCCTCGTGGAGAGGACCGAGCGGTGTTTGAGGAGGCTCTGCTCTTCTAAGGACCGATTTGGAGTCTCATCTTGTCTAACTCTTTATCGTGCAACCACTCGATGTTGTATGCGGCAACATTTGGTCGGAACCCGCAAGGAACAACCTCCCGATACCCGTAGGCTGGGAGCACCGAGGGACTGAGAATGGTGGAAGTCGTGTCTGCTGGCACTGAAGCGACGTCGCGTGTCTGCTGGCACTGATGCGACAGGGCCCATGTCTCTCTTTGGTTGAGGCCGGGGAATACTTGCGGGGGTAGAGCCTTGAGTGAGAAGGGCCTTATTGATCATGAGTGCCTGGACCAAACTTGTGGGTAAAGTGTGCACCTCTGGCCAGAGTATAAATCTATCCGGATAGTCCGTTGTTCACTGGTATGGACGAGTTATGGCTTGGTTTCTACGAGTAGTGATTTATAAAGTTGGGGGTTGGTTGGGTGAAAATGATGTTTTGAAGCTACGGGCGTGGCCCGGGAGCAGTGGAGAAAAATATTGGCCTGCGTGGCATGAGCCACGATGGACCGGCAAGTCCAGTGGCACCCCTTTTGTAAAAAGTGTTTTCTGAAAAATAAAACCGAGAATCAATGAGCCTTGCATATTTTCTGGCAAAACTATCCTGAACTCCAGATATATCTTGCATGTAGTAATAGCATTGACCCCAAATTCCTTATGGAGGAAGGTGGGTTTGCGGAGTACGTTTTCGTACTCACCCTCCTTTGTTGTTGTTTTTCAGAGAAGACGAAGTCGCCTTTTAAGAGGGCTTGTACGTGTAAGGGTTGCGGCCTATCCCAATGGTGTGTTGTGGGAAAGTTTGGGTCTACCGTTTAAATTCCGCTGCTGTTGTTTTGTTTCGGGCTGCGCCCCGTTTAGGTCTGTCCCGTTAGGGCGGATTTGTACTACTCTGATGTAAGAATGTGGTTATCATACCCTGAAAATGATAATAAAGCACATTTTAGTCCCGTTTACGGGCTGGGACGCTTCATCCCCGAATCCTCCGTTTGACCAAAAAAACCACCATGTGGACCTATATTTCTGCCCTCCTCCTCCTGCTCTCGGTCCTCGTCGGTGAGGAGCAATCTACGATGGCCGTCATCCTCTTCAACAAATATAAATCATGCAAAATTTACAATCTTCTCTCCCTATGTGTTGTTTTACTATCGTTGAGCAACATGGACATGGAATTAAAACATGCAATAGTTCCGTGAATTGTTTGGCATTCGGGATAATTCGAGTACTTTTATTTTTGGAATATAATAAAATGTTTAGACTTAAACTTGTGATAGCTTGCTTGGTTACCTATTTTCTTTGTGGTAAAACTTCTATACATGTTGAATCTCTGAGTGTACTTATCGAGTTGAGTGTAGATGCATATTAATATTTGCGTTTATATTATATTTTGGAAAATTTTAAAAACTGAAATATATGTGAAAGAAATATTTTTTGCACCTGTGAAATACGTAGAAACTTTAGCAGAAATCATTTAAACCTTAGCAATCTGATGAATTTCTTTTTCACCAATAGAAAGTTTGCCACATTTGAGGTAGTTGGGGGACTGTAGGGCGCGGGACACACACGACTCTCTCTCTCTCTCCTCCGAACTCAGGCCTCAGTCCTGCTTCTCCAATTCTCCAAGCAATCAATCCATCCTCCGGCCGTCCCCTTCCCCGCGGCGAAACCCTACCTCGTCACCTCCCCGCCCGTGGCCGCCGGCGTATGACGGCTGCGTGATCGGCCCAGCAGTCCGGCCCCACCTCTGCCCTTGGCCCCCGCATCTGATGTTCCTTTCCCGCATCGTCCGCCACGACCTGGACTCAATCGACTCCCCGTCCTCCATGGCGTCGTCGAAGAAGGTGGTGACCCGCGAAGAGTGGGAGCGGAAGCTCCGCGACGTCAAGATCCGCAAGGAGGACATGAACCGCCTCGTCATGAACTTCCTCGTCACCGAGGGCTTCGTCGACGCCGCCGACAAGTTCCGCATCGAGTCCGGCACCCAGCGTACGTGGCGCTCCTCTTTCTCTTCTATGCTGTTGAAGTTCCGCGGGGAAGTCGTGTGAATTTTGGATTTTATTCGTGCAGCGGAGATTGACCTGGCTACCATCACTGAGCGGATGGAGGTTAAGAGAGCAGTACAGTCGGGGAACGTTCAGGAGGCCATCGAGAAAATTAACGATCTTAATCCCACGGTTCGATTCTGTCTCTGTTCCTTGCATTATTAGATAATGTTTGGTTTGCGCACTGCTAACGTAAACGGTGACGTTATCACATCACACTGGAAATGGAATGAGTAAAACCCAGATTTGTTTGGTTAGTGAATATAGCGGTGTGTAATTCCGTTACAACGCTTGGTTCAAATTACCTCATATAGGGAAACATACTGGGAGCCGAGGGAGCCAATCGGGAAAGTTCCAAAAATTCCATCACTTTTGCCAAAACAGAGAGGGGACGAAGAACAGATCAGAATTTCACATTGCAAAACTAAAAATAACCAGACTGGACAACGAAATTTGATGGACGAAAGGATCACATGAATTTCAGATTGCAAAACTAGTAACAACCAGACCGGATAAGAAAATTTGATGGAGAAAAGGATCACAGAAGCATGCCACTGTCACTAGCGGAAAAAAAGGACAGATGAACATCTGGAGTGAGAAAATTACTGAATAGCGCATGGTGTCGCCACACACGCCCTGGCTATCACCTCATGAATCTGGCGCCGACCTTCACATGTATTCCTCTGCCTCCGACGGCTCAAATCTGGGACGCAAAATCTAAGCATGTGGCTGTGGTGGTGGCGCTATCCGTCTTCCTCACGGAGCGGTAAGCTGGTAACGTAATCAGTTACTGGCTGTGAGGGGGATCGATTCTTTACTGGGCCACTATCTGATTCCATGTAAACTGATAACAGACTAACCAAACAAACGTAATAGTATGGTTTACCCTCCGTTAACTGATTAGTGATTATGTTACAAAACAAGGAATCAAACGCTAGTTCTGGCTTATGCTGAACCTGCCTGGAAGTTTGGAACGAAGCAATAGTGACCAAGATGCACATTTAGGTATTTTGCTGTGTTTTTGAAGGCCTCGTAGTAGCTTGTGGTGGCTGGGTTATATGTACATCTTTTAGTCTCTATCCTTCCTGGGGGATTTAAATAAATATGTTAATCAAGAGAAGCACTCAGTTTTGCAGTGTGGGAAACTTGGATGCACTGTTGCCTGTTTTTGCCAGCAATTTAGAGTCACAGCTAGTTTAGGATACTAGAGTAAAATCTTTTTCCACCAAACATGTTAGCAAACAAGGTGAACTGTTATGTGTCAATTTGAATGATTCATGTGTTTGAAAAGTTGGTAGGAGTAGTCAGCTTCCTGTTGTATCAAATGATATGTTTCGGATTTGATCATCACTTCTTACCATTTATTCTGCTCTTAGATTAATCACCCAAGTTTGCCATACTTGATTGTTTAAATAAGAGCTGAACCTTCCCTCTGAGTGGGTTGCAATGTTGATCATCTCTGTAACTTGTAGGAAAAATTGAAATCTTAATAAGCAGAATCCAATATAACTTGCACCAACCTAGGAGTTAGGGTCAAGTACTTCGAACATGAAAACCCCGAATAGTACATATCACACCTCATTAAAGTTGATTATGTTTACCCAGTACTGATGAGCGTTGAGTTGAGGATCCTTTTTAATTTCTTCACAGCATTTTCCGCCTTCCTATTTCCCCTTTACTTGGAAATAGCTAACTAAGTTGCGAGAAATATTTCTTTGCAGAGGATTCTGCTCTTTTACAAACGTTTCAGATAACATAGATGACTAGAAAAGTCAATCAGATTGCACATATGCTGATCAAAGGTTCTGTCTCAATGATTGTGCTGGAAGTAACCTAGAAAAATAGATTGCAAGTAAAGTAGATTGTGGCAACTGTGTTCTGTTATTCTTTCTTAAAGAGATATCCTCAAGGTTGGTTTGGTTGTCTAATATTTCATTATAATTTTTATATTAGAAGCATAGTTATTTTGTGTATGTTCTTCTGAAGAGAGCTTTGACTAAAGCATGTACTAACTTATGGCTCCTTAGACCATCTGCACTCGTTCCGCTACCGTTCCCGGCATGCACGATAGCGGAAGGATTCGGCGTAAAAACGCCTGCAGCCGCTTCCGCTACGCTCCCGCTATACGAGCAGGAAAGCCCCGGTTCTGGCATTCCTGGAGTAAGAGAAAGGCTTCCGCCATGGCTCTGCCACGCGGGCCCCTAGCAACTGCCGCTTGCTCGCGCGCTTGGACAGAGAGGAGAGAGAGGATGCACAGAAAGGAGTGGGTGGCCGTGCGGCGGCGGCGTGGAGGAGGCGGAGCCCCAGCGCGGCCTCGGCACCCCGCCGTGGAGCCTCGCCGTGGCCTCGGCGGAGACCCGGCGCGGCCTTGGCGCCTCCAGATCTCGCACGGCGCGGGACGGGGCGGGGTGGGGCGGAGCTCTAGTCGCGGATGTGAGCCGGGGCGGCAGCCGCGGAGCCGGGGTGGCGCCGGGGCCGGGGCAGGCAGGCGCAGGAGGAGGCGGCGGAGGATGGGGACCCAGGTCGGCGAAGGGCGGGCGCCGTCGTGGAAGGGGGCCAGGATAGGGAAGGTGGCCGGTCGCCCGCGCTCGGGCGGCGCTGCCGCGGCAGAGGCAGGTGGCGGCGGGAGGGACAAGAAGTGGGGGCCGGGAGGTTGGACCGTTGGAGACGGAGAGGGAGAGCAGTGTGGAGCTGTGGCCGTGGGGAACTGGGGGATTGGGTTTTATTTTCTTTTTTTTATAAAAAAGATTTGTGTTTTTATATTATATTAATATTTTTTCAATAACTGTAATGCTCATAATATTTTTCTAGTGTTTTAATACTATTTAGTAGTAGGAAATGGTAGTTGGAAGTGGAAGGATAAAATATTAGTTAGTTGGACGTGGAGGAAATATATAGAGGAATAGGAGTGCGGGATAAGTTGATTTAGATGAAAGAATCTTGCTGACTAGGCTGGAATATTCTTTTTGGAGAAAAAATTTAGAGTAGTAGGAGTGTAGATAGTCTTATATATGCTGACCTGTGTATGCAGATTCTGGACACGAATCCCCAACTATACTTTCATCTTCAGCAACAGAAACTAATTGAATTGATTCGTGCGGGGAAAATAAATGAAGCTCTGGAGTTTGCTCAAGAAGAACTCGCACCAAGAGGCGAAGAAAATGTATTTTTCCTAGATTTACTGTTATATTTCATTTTGATTTCAGGGTTCAAATCTAAAGTATTCAACACGCAGCTGAACTACGTTAAAGACATGATGTGTGCCTTCTGCAATTTTCTTTATTTTTTGCAGCAAACATTTCTTGAGGAAATAGAGAAAACTGTAGCACTACTGGTTTTTGAAGATGTAAAAAATTGCCCTTACGGAGAACTGTTGGATGTTTCTCAACGTTTGAAGACTGCAAGTGAAGTTAATGCTGCTATTCTTACAAGCCAAAGTCATGAGAAAGGTTAGTAAGTTATATATACAGGATATTGAGAATTCTGTATGCTGTGATATGGGCAATGGCTGATATATACTATTTAGTTTGAGATTTAATTTAGCAGATTCTCACGTCAATCAGTTCATGAGATCTGTTCGAGTAGTTTGCTATTTAAGTAAGCCAGAGTTATCGTTTGATAAAAGAAAGTGAGGTTCATGTTAATATATCTTATTAATTGAGATGGAAGGCGGTGGAAACAATGAAAAATGGGCATACTATTCTCATTTTATACCCCTCAGGACAGTGGACATCGAATTTGATCAAATTATTAAGTTTATACTGACCAAGTTACCACAAGGGTATAGATAATAGATTATACCCAACTCTATTAGCTACTGCCACTGAAGAAAGGAATGAAGAATTTATCACTAGCTCATCTGAACAAGACTGACCGACAGTGTCAGACAGCTAAAATGATTATCTCATAGGGCTCTCTTTTAGTTTTTGTTTTTCCATTTTGCGATGCACTGATGAAGTGTTAATTAAATGGACATACTGGAACCTTTTTAATGATTTATGTGTTTAAAATTTTCATGTGCAAACATTGGACTTTAGTTTTTCTGGACCTAAGTTATTCAGCTATATGTTGAATATGATTTGGTACTGTATGACTTGATTATATTTTCTTATCTATTTAGAGTCCATGATGCTACTTGATTTTCCCTTGTTCCAACATGTGACTTTACTGACGCTCCTTTGCATATTCCTTTTCCCACAAATGGCAGATCCGAAACTTCCAAGCCTGTTAAAGATGTTGCTCTGGACCCAAAATCAACTGGACGAAAAGGCAGCATATCCACGAATCAATGACTTCACCACTGCCGCACTGGAAGATCCATCAATATGAATCTGCTTCCTTGGTGATGATAAAAGGGTAGGGACCATGATTGGTGCCTGCGCATGTCCTGCCATGGATCGGTCAATAGATCCTCGCCTTCAGAGATTCAGCTCACTTCTTTCTTCGGTGGTGTTTGATCTCAACGCAAGCAGTTCAGAAAACTTCCACCTTTGCTGTACCTGTACATGATGTAGAATACATTTCCGTCCCCTTTTCAGCCAGATAAAATGTTGGATTTGATTGTTCATGGACATATTCCTTTCCAACTTGTGGCACTACCGCACTAGCAATACATTGTTTCAGTCATCTAGCCCTCGATTTCCCTCCTGTCGGTTATCATGCAACTATGCAAAGAAGCCCATCTTGTCCAATGTCAGAACCACATATAGTGATAAGAGAATTATCTACACAGATCAACAGTGATAAGAGAATGATATATAGAAAGTCATAGTTAAATTAGATGTTAAAGATTTGAGAAGCAGCTGTTTACCCCTCGACAGTTTTCTGTGCTAAACATTACAATAATACTTCCTAGTTTACATGCATTGCAATCTCTTAAAAGATGTTGAGCATACTGCTCCTCTGACCAAGGGAAAAATAAGGACCGAAATGGCCTGTTTGGATCACCCAAACTAATTTTTAACTTTAGCTAAAAAATAACTAGACATGTTTTGATACTCCAACTAATAAATGATTGGATCCTAGTAGATAGGTCTTTTTTCCACAATTAGCTGCTAGTAGCTGGTTCTCTCAAAGTGTTTCATTCCATGAGACAAAATAAATGAGATCTGATCTATACAACCCGGCAAAATATACTACTGCTAGAGTAACCGGAATATACAAACCTTTGTCTGTTTGTACGTTAGTCATCAGCAATGTTAGAGCAAACTTCTGCAGTTTCTTTTATTTCGCTGCAACAGGCAGCAGCATGTGCACAGTTTTTCTAGCGCATGCGTCATCCACTACGGGGCAGTATCACACGCAACAGGTCTAAATATTAACAAGGAAGATATGCGCAAGCGCAATTACTTGAAACTGAAAAACACCTATTGACCTATGCAATTGGTAGATCAATAAAGTCACTATACTGCCTCCATTTTCAATACTTGTTGCCGACTAGTTCATTTTTAAACTAAAAGACATCAAATATATTTTGTTATAAACTCAGCCTATTAAACTGAGCACAGATCGTCATATCATACAGGAATACATAAATGTTCATCACATATTACTTACACATATAGATATATTAAGCACATACTCAACTTCACCTAAACACCTACACACCTCACAATTACAATCACAAGTTAGCTTGACTGTTTCTGGAGAGAAAAGTTAATTTGAATGTTCCAAGCAAACAATGATCAGTTGATACATATCAATCACACATGGGTAAAATCAACAGATTTCTAGAATGCTAGCACTGACATTCAGAGAGCACAGATAGTCAAAAAAAAAAAAAAAACATTCAGAGAGCACACGTGCAACGATAATAGCCACAGATAGACAAAGACAGATGTGTAAATCAAGGTTAAGCCCTAACTTAACCTTGAGAGAAATACTCCATATTTTGCAAGCAAAACCATAAGCAATCAAGAAACAATCACATTCAGCAATGGCAAAGGGTAAATCACAGCATCTTTTTTAACAACTGGACATAATCGAGGAGAGTAATACTTTGCTATTTGAACTTGAATGTCCAAGCAAACCATGATCAGTTGACCAGCAATCAATTCAAAAATCAATGGCAAGTGGATAAATCAACGTCCTTACCGCATGCATGTGTGCTCACCGGCACTATCCAGGCCTGCGGGTCCCACAGGCAGTACATCTCGCTTTCCCCTTTCCTCATCCATGCACGAATCTAAGGTTCAGAAACGGTTCAGATACTGCCTGCGAGCACATATAGGGTTGGAAAATCCATGTCCGGATTGCTACTAGCAATAGGCATTCAGAGAGCACAAACATTGAATAGAACAAACAGATGCATAGAACTGAATATGTGGTAACTTCCAAAACAAAACAGCATGGTCACCCAAAGTTCCATCGAGATTTCATTCATCATGCCGCAGAGAGATACATTTCATCAAGCGACATGACCATCCATCTATCCGACTACCAAAAACTCATATCCCATCGTGTGACAACGAAACTGCAAGCTGAAGATCCTACTAGCTACTAAGAAACTCAGAAGAAGAAACATAGACGGGCTCAGTCACTGCCCTTCGCCGTAGCCCTGGTCAGCCGGGATCGTTGCAGAGGCCATCACTGTGGAGGCACAGTCGCCGAAGACGCCGCAGGTGTCGTTCGTCTGGATGGCGGAGGCGACGGCTACCGAGGCGGCGAGGTTGGCGAGGTGGAGGCGGGGGAACGGGACGTAGATGCCGTGGGCGGCAACGCGCGAATTGATCACCGCATCTGGCTCCTTCACGGGTATGTAGTTGATCCTGACCTCGTCGGTGGCGGAGCCCGCGCCGTGGGTGATGATGAGGTTGTGCTCCTCGCCGGCCAGGGTGGGAAGTACGGTGCCGGGGCGGAGGCGCAGCAGGTCGGCGCGGGTGAGGCGGTGCCCGGGGATGATGTGGAGGCGCACCGCCGTGACGTAGCCGTGGCCTCCGCCTCTGAAGATGGCCCGGTCGTCGAGCGCGAACACCGTCATGTTCGGCAGCTTCTCCAGCTCGGCGAACTTGACGCGCATGGCGAGCGCCACGAAGCCGAAGCCGCCGTCGCGCAGACGAGATATGGCGTCGTGGATCATGATGCGCACGACGGAGGCGGCAGTCGCGGCGGAGGTGGTGGCCGATCTGGCACTAAGGTGGTGGTGGTGGCGGTGGCTGAGGTCGACCTGGTGGTGGTGGTGCGGGCCCTCGCCGCAGGAGACGTGGGAGAGCGGCGGGACGAAGCCGTGGAGGCCGTGCACGACGTAGCGGCCGTCGTCGTAGAGCTCAGGGTGCGAGACCTCGACGCCGTCAACGTACAGGGTGGCGTGGTGGACGGAGAAGGGCCCGCGCTGGGCCACGACGTCGAGGCAGAAGCCGACGGAGGCGGACGGGAGCTTGACGGTGGGCGCGGCGGCGAGCTCGGCGTAGGAGAAGTAGCCCAGGGCCATGTGGTCGAGGAGGAGGTGGCGGCGCGAGCACCCGGCGCAGGAGGCCTGGAGGAAGACGTCGGGGGCCGCGAAGATGGTGATCGCCCCGGGCCAGGTCGCGATCGACGTCGACTCGGCGAGGAGCATGGCTGCCGACGCCATCTCGTTGTACCCCAGCGACGAGAGCACCTTGGCGAGCTGCTGAAGGCCGAGGTCGTCGCCCTCGGGCACCACCCCCGAAGCTGTGGCGTGGACGGGAGGCGGAGCTCTCGCCGCGTCGCTGTACGGCGTCGGGGTGGGGAGCGGAAGGGTCGTCGTGGTGGTGGTGCTGCTGGTGGCGGCCGGCTCGTCGACGGGTGGAGGAACAACAGCGGCCTCCGACTCGGGCGCGGACCACCCCGCCACCTCCGCTTGCGGCGGCGCGAGGGAGGGCGGATCCGCGGAGGCGACGAAGGAAGGGGGTGGTGGCGAGGGCGCCTGGGGCAGGCCGAGCGGCGTCGGCGTGGGGTCCACCTCGGTGGCCGCGGCGCCCATCGCCGCCATGGCCTCCTCGCCGGAGGGAGCCTCGGCGGCCACGGGGGTGAAGAAGGCGTCGAGGACGCGCAGCGACTGGCGGGTCTGCGAGTCGATGTGGTTCTGGTGCATGGACGGCGCGGTGTAGATGCGGGAGGTAGCCGTCAGAGACGGGGAGTGGTGGTGGTGGGAGGCGGTGGAGAGGGGCAGAGAGGCGAGGAGGAGGAGCAGCAGGTGGGACAACGGAGTCGCCATGGATGCAGCAGGGGAGAGGGAAAGCGGTGGTGGTGGACTGGTGGCAAAGGCTGCTGCGGCTGAAATGAAAGCCTGAAACGGGGTGGGCGTTTATATGCCGTGCCGGAGAGGCGCTGGTGACGGTGCCGTGCCTGTACGTCCCAAGTCCAAACGGCCTCCCTCGGGGTTCTTGGCCAGCAAGAAGATCAATCAATGTGACGGAAATGCCCCTCTGCTGCTCTACCTTTTTTCCATTTTGGCGGGAGAATTTCGGTGGTATACTGCTGTGCACTGTCGTTTGCGGTTATCTCCAATTCTCCAGCTGCGCACTCTGCATTTGCGTTAGTACTTCCTGCACTAGTGTAGAATCGTTCTTCGCGGGCCTAGGCTACACTACGGTGGAGTAGGAATGCATCGTCGAATTGTTTGTGCCGTGTAATTCCTCCGCGGGATTGATTGTGGTGACTGGTGATTGATTCACTAGCTAGCTAGAGCCTTGGATACTTTGTTCGGTTGCACAGATATTAGAAGAAAAATACTTTTTTATTTAAATTTGATTAGTAAGAGACTAAATCTTTTTTATTTCTTTTAACACCTGTGCAACCGAGCAAGGTCTGAAGGTGAGCGTGGTCCAATGGCGTCTGGAGTGGTGGAACACATATGCGATAAAGACGACACAAAAAGATACATAAAAATAAATAAGACTAGTATAAGATTATGACAGAGATCGACTGCTATAGATCTACATACACTAGTTCTGGCGAAGTACTCTTACGCACTGGTATATTATACGAGAATTACTCCTCATTAGTAGACTGATAAAGAGCTTATCGTTAATCGACGGCTAGCGCAACATCTCCGCCCGCACGCCACCTCCTCCTTCGTCGCCATCTCATTGGGGAAGAAGGGGAAGAGCTTGCCGCCACACGCCTTCTCCTCCTCCGCCGCGACGCGAGCTCGCCAAGGAAAAGGAGCTCGCCAGTGCCGCCTTCTCCTCTTTGGGTTCGGATTGGGGTTCGCCGGCGGGGTCTTCTTCCACCTCTGGCCTTAGAGGAAGGGTCGGTGGCGGGCGGGCGGTTTGGTGGAGGTGGCGGGCGGCTGAGATCGCCGGCGATGGAGCCGCCGGTCAGATGGGGGAGGAAAAGCGATTAGGAAGGTCGGCGGCGGGGGCGTCCTGGCCCCTAGGTTAGCGGAGGGCGGTGGTTGGGCCGGCAGTGGGAGGAGGGCAGGGTGGCGGCAGCGGCAACGGCAACGGCCCACCGGGTGGGAGGCCACAGCGGCCAAGCGGGTGGGGCACAAGAGACGGGGGAGGAAGGCGGCGGTGGGTTTCACCTTCACGTCGGGTGAGCGAGAGGAGGAAGGAGTAAGGGAGGGAGAAAAGAGGAGAGAGAAAAGAGAGGGTAAGTTAGAAGCTGTTGGATCTAAATCCAATAGACAATATTGGTGACCGATGGAAACACAAAATATTAGTTACCTGACAGGGAGATAATCATACGCCCATACTATATTTAGATAATGCGATGTAAATTTAATGGACCACTCAAGTAGGCGCGACAAACCGACAACAACCTGTTGTTGTTGTTGTTGGGCTGCTTCACTAGGTCTACGACGAGTTCGTTTGAAACACAGAAAAATATCCCAATTTCTATGTTCTTTTTTTAAAAATTTAAATTGTTTGCTGCATCTTATCAAAATTTTTTTTTTGTTTGCTGCCGTATCCCGCTCCGTCCTCACTCTCGCGGCCTCGCCGCGGCGGCCGTCGCGAGCTGCCACTCTCTGCATGAAGCCGCCCTCCTTCTCGGTGTCGGTGGCCACGCCGTCCCAGCTCCACGACGCCATCGACTGCCTCCTCCCGCTCCTCCGCGCCGACGCTTCCCACGCCCCGACCGCGCGAGCGATCGCCGCTGCCGCCGCCTCGCTGCAGCCACCCTCCACGCTCCTCTCCAACCGCATCCTCCACCTGCTGTCCTCACATTCGGCCACCCTCCCGGACGCGCTCGCCCTCCTCTCCTCCCTCCGAAGCCCCGACACATGCTCCTACAGCACCGTCATCGCGGCGCTCGCACGCTCCCCGCGCGGCCTCGCGTCCGCGCGCGCGCTGTTCGACCGAATGCCCCGGAGGGACCACTTCTCGTGGTCCGCCATGGTCTCCGCCCACGCGCGCCACGGCCAGCCCCGCGCCGCGCTGGCGCTCTACCGCCGGATGCTTGGTGAGCCCGGAAGCGCCGGCGCGGATAACGAGTTCACTGCGTCCAGTGCGCTCGCTGCGGCCAAGGCTGCCCGGTGCTCACGCGCGGGGAGGGAGCTGCACTGCCACGTGGTCAGAAAGGGGATCGACGCGGATGCCGTCATCTGCAGCGCGCTCGCGGACATGTATGCCAAGTGCGGGCGTGTGGATGACGCGAGGAGCGTGTTCGACAGGATGCCAGTTCGGGACGTCGTCTCATGGACGGCCATGGTGGAGAGATATTTTGACACCGGACGCGGTGGTGAAGGATTCAGGCTGTTCGTCAGCATGCTGAGGTGTCGTGTTCGGCCGAATGAGTTCACATACGCAGGGGTTCTTCGTGCCTGTGCAGAATTCACTTCTGAGAAACTCGGGATGCAGGTGCATGGTCGAATGGCAAAGAGCAGGGTAGGGGGCTCATGCTTTGCAGAGAGTGCGCTTGTGCACATGTACTCCAAGTATGGGGACATGGGGGCTGCAGTGCGTGTCTTTGAGGGGACATCAAAGCCAGACTTGGTGTCGTGGACGGCCATGATCTCTGGCTTTGCGCAGAATGGGCAGCCAGAGGAGGCACTGCGTTACTTCGACTTGCTCTTGAGGAATGGACTCAGGCCTGATCATGTCACCTTTGTTGGTGTTCTATCTGCATGTGTTCATGCCGGTCTGGTCGATAAAGGTCTGGATATCTTTAATTTGATAAAGGACGAGTATGGCATTGAGCACACTGCTGATCATTATGCTTGTGTGATTGATCTCCTCAGCCGGTCAGGCCAGTTTGGGCGAGCAGAAGAGATGATTAACACAATGTCTGTAAAGCCTAACAAGTTCCTATGGGCGTCCTTGCTCAATGGCTGCCGGATTCATAAAAATGTCCGCCTTGCAAGGCGGGCAGCAGAAACACTGTTTGAAATAGAACCCGAAAATCCTGCAACATATGTTACTCTAGCCAATATTTACGCATCAGTTGGTTTGGTTGATGAAGTTGAGAACGTGAGACGGATCATGGAGTCAAAGGGCATATCTAAAATACCGGCCTCAAGTTGGATTGAAGTTGGGAGAAGAGTGCATGTGTTTCTGGTTGGGGATAAGCTGCATCCTCAATCAGAAGAAATATATGCGCTTCTAAAGAAGCTCTATGTGAAGATGAGAGAAGAAGGGTATGTGGCAGATACTGGATTTGTTCTCCATGATGTCGAAGATGAGCAGAAGGAGCAGGATATTGGTTACCACAGTGAGCGGCTTGCTGTTGCTTTTGGAATTATTGCCACTCCGGCAGGTGCCCCTATCAAGGTTTTCAAGAATCTACGCATTTGTGGGGACTGCCATACCACTATTAAGTTCATATCGCAGATTCTGCAGAGAGAGATCATTGTCAGGGACTCTAATAGGTTCCATCACTTCAAGAATGGGAGTTGTTCTTGCAGAGACTTTTGGTGATTTACTGATATGTGCTGCATATACAAGAGAAATCGTTTTGAGTTTGACTTTCTAAGACTGAGAATAACTACCAACAAGTTGACTGAGCTAAGGTCAATGTACGGCAGCTACTGATCTAGTCGCAGGTGTTGACAAAAGTTGTTTGGCATGCATATCAAATGTTTCCGGAGTTCCACTAGGTAAACTGCAACAAAATGGCACTTGAACCTTCTTTCTGCAAATTCTGCATTCTTCTGTCTCGGAGATCTGCTATGGAGTACTAAACACTGAATTTTCGCTTGGCCCTTTGCAGGCTGTTGCTTTTGTCAAACCCAAAAGAAAGAAGGTGAGGCATGGATGTAGGCATTGCCAAACCTCACATAGCATATGTGAGCTGAAGTTTGGTTGTCCTTTTTCCTGCTAGTAACAGATCCTGTATATAAGGAGAACAGTGAACTTGTGGTGTTGAGTTTGGTGGTGAAAGTCTGTTTTGCAAAGTTTTTACTTGGATCTGTACATGTCGTTATGGAGTTTTACTATGAAAGAAATTAAGGCAATCACAATTCAAAGAGGTAGAACTGTGGCGGTGTTTCAGGCAGAGGAGTAAAGTCAGGGCCTTGTTTGAACGAATAATGTGATTCTTTTAGGTAGAACATGACATAACTCTACCACCCTTAGTTTGTTACATTATTTCATAGACAAGTTAATCACAAGATACTTCATTCTGCATCTAATACACCATAATAGGCATTGCAATAGAAAGTCATAATATGAATAGCTGGACTTCAGACGTCTGTACAGTGCATCTTACTTTGTAAATATGACACATGGAATCACATTACAAGAACTACTTCACATAATATAATCATGAGGCTTTCTTATATCTGTATCTCACAGCACAACAAACATAAACTATCAAATTCATAAAGCTTATCCCTGCAATCAACCAAAAGAACCGGTCAAGATGGCCTTCATTCAGGTTGTCTGGGATCCATCCAGGATCGCCTCCCTGAGTTGTAATGTAAGACACCAACGTCAGTATGATCGAGCTTATATAGCTTCCCAGTGAGACTGTAATAAGTGCAAACGCACTACATAAACTCCTCATGGCATCTGGGGCCTGATCATAGAAGAACTCAACTTGACCTATAGAAGTAAATACCTCAGCAGCACCCACCAAGAAATACTGTGGTATTTGCCAAAGGATGCTCATTGGAACAGCGGATTTCTCATGAATAAGACCTTCAGACCTGGCAATATCTAAACGCTTCAACTCAACAAAAGCTGCAGATACCATTGCAAGAATGGACAAGACTAATCCAATTCCCATCCGCTGTAGCTCAGAAAAACCCTTCTCCCTTCTGGTGAATTTTCTAGCCATTGGCACCAGTATGCGGTCATAAAGTGGAATCCAGATTATGACACTGATTACATCAAAAGTTGAGAGAGATGCAGGAGGGATATTGAAAGACCCAATCCGCTTGTCAAGAACCATGCCCTGCTCTATGAACATGGAAGAATTTTGGGCATAAACAGCACTGAATATAATAGTAGTGGCCCAGATGGGAAACATTCTTATTAAGATCTTCAATTCTTCCACCTGGGTAACTGTGCAAAGCTTCCATGGGTCTGTAGACGATTCACTCTTAAGATCAGCAGATAAGATAACAGCAGCTCTATCAAGGAACCTACACAAAAGAGTGGCCGATAAAATACTATTATAATCATACAACAAAAGACGAGAAGTCTGCAAATCAAGCTATTCCAGGCGTAACATATTTGGATTATTACAATTATGCGAGTGATATGCGTCTGGTCCAGTCCTGACTCCTGAACCTTAAGTTATGTCACATAGTTACAGTCATTGCATTTGTAAGCAAATATATGCCAAGGATAAGTAATAGGTGTCACAAAAGATTTGCTTCTTCCAGAGTCTCAGATTAATTTTGATTACTATTGAGTACTGACAATTAAGTAGCAGTCAGTGTTCCTATTGTATTGGATGTCTCTTATGAACTAAGCATGCTACTTCACTTTGTCGCAAGTGTTGTTTCAACATTGAAAAGTTCACTCGGTCCCCAATAGTGCAACTTATACCACTAATTTCTGCTGCAATATATTGTTCTGAAACCACTTTCCAAGACAAATATGCTTATTTAATTCTCAAAATATGCTAAAGATATCGTGGCCAAAATTTGGAGTATCATTGTTTTCTTGTCCTGTCCATAATTCCTTATTCTTTGTCATTGAAATTAAAGGTTCCATAAATGGCATGCCACACTATACTGAAACTGTTGTAGACGCTTTTATCGGCAAGACTTATGAACGCCGCAAGAATAAGCCAGTGTCCACAAGTGGCTAGAAATAAGTCAGCTTAGAAGTTGTTAGTATCTTTCAGAGTTTGTTAGCAAGTGTCCAGGATAGATATTCCCATGTTATTAGCACTTAGCAGGTTGTTAGGGAGTTGCAGCCGCCTCTACTTATAGAGCTTGGCAGGTTAGTTTGTAATCAGAACACAACTAATTAAGTCCATCTAAAGGGTTGCTCAGAGCCTTTGTTGAGGGCGAGTACGCCTCCATCTACTATCCTATCCCATCCAGCAAATTAGCCGCAACAGAAACTAAGGTAGTGATGCATCACCGAGCATGAGAATTACTTGAGTTCATTTGTGTGCTCCAACTTCCGGCTTCCCTCGATGGCTGAAGTTTGGCCATCAACTTCATATAGGAGAGATGTATCATGTGGCACTTCAATCTGCCACTTACGAAATGCTGCAATAACCACCTGGCATACTCTTGTAAGTGGACTCCCACCAGGTTTTTGAAATCTATACTTATCTGAAGCTGCAAAGAAAAATGAAATAGCTATTGCCATAAATATAGTAGGAATGGCAAATCCTATCCCCCAGCCAGTGTTATCTTGAATCCACACTATGATAGTGCCTGAGATGAATGAGCCGATATTTATACAAAAGTAGAACCAATTGAAGAAGGAACCCTTCTTTGCTCTCTCTGCTGGGTCAGTATCATCAAATTGATCAGCTCCAAATGATGAGACACAAGGTTTGATACCTCCAGTCCCTAGGGCTATCATATAGAGACCAATGAAAAATATGCCATACTGAAGTAAGCTTGCTTCTGGGCAAACAGTTCTTAAACATGAAGGTGGCTGCAGTGCTGGAATTGATGCAGAAAGCGTTAAAACAGCCAGGCCCTTCAGTAAATAAAAATGAGGTTATATACTTGTTTAAATAGTGTAGTGCTAAAGGCAAGGGTAGACATTTTCTTTCACATCATAAGAAAAATAATAAATTAACAATAATTGACATTCTTAAGTTAATCTGAATCTGACACTAAAAATGCAATCCAACATTCTACAGGTTCCACAATATAAGAATAGACACTATCCATAAAATTTTAAGTAGTATATGCAACAAAGATTTTATTTCCTTTTCTAGGTCAGCGTATGATGCATATTGTACTGAAATATTGTTATAGCTTGGGTGGTAACATCTTTGTACTTACAACAAAGTAAACTGATGAGAAAACAGCAATAGTCCAGTATTTTCCCCAATAAGAATCTGCCAAGATGGCTCCAACAAGGGGGGTGAGATAGCATGTTCCTTGCCAAGTGGTAACATGTCTTGCTGCTTCGAGGTTGCTTAGATGAAGCTTCACTTTCAGATAAGTAACAAGATTTTTCGCAATTCCATAGTAGGCCAGCCTTTCACAACACTCATTACCTGTCAAAAGACTAGCGATGCTCAAACTTGATAAACCTTGTTTCTGGACCTATGAAGTGCAGGAATGCTTCAATTTGATTCGTACCATATGCTCTGTAGTATTTGAGTTAGTATTGAAATGAGTTATGCTTCATAACTCCGACTGTTCTGGCTAATTCTAAATATACGATTTTCTTGAGGATATAAAATTTCATGTACAATGCAGGCATTTGGAGAGATGATGTACAAAAAAAAAGGAATTTGCTTTTGGGTTATTCTGTAGCATGGTGCTTCCCAAGTGCCTATGAAGAATCCTACGTATGTGAAACCATCTAAGCACTCATAAGAAGAGGTGATCACGTTGGAAGTTTGAGCTCCTAAGCACACCTTAACACTGCCTGCAGCAGTTATTGCACAACAACAATGGATCGTTGAGACTTTTTAAAGTAATCATATACTCCCTCTATCCCATAATATAAGGCGTGCATGTTCTTAGCACGGCCTTTAAAGCGGAACTTTGACCATTTATTACTTCTAAAATATGTGATCTAGAAATACAAAATTAGCATCATATTAAAGTGCTTTTGAATACGAATCCAAATATATAACACGCATCAACTAAACATATATATTTTTGACTGAATCATTAGTCAAAGATTTAAAGAGTTGACTTTTCCAAAAACATGCACGCCTTATTTTATGGAATAGAGGGAGTATTAAACAGAAGAATAGTGTGGTCAACAGAAATACAGAATAATAGGAAGCCTAATTTCTGCACTGAAGTTTTCTGGTATATGCATCTGCAAAAGAAATATGCCTAGGATGAAGAAGCATGCTTTCCAGTTGCCCGTGGTGTTCGTTAATGCAGGGTGCCCTTTGACATCAACAGATCCATCACTTGTGTAAAGGCCGGCATCCTGCTCCAAGATAACGGCAGTACTTAGTCATAAACCATCTAGATGGATTCTATGCACTGATCTTCTATAATGTTTCAGCTCCCAAAAAAGAAGAAGAAGAAAGGCACTGAATTGCATCATGTCAATCTTCCCAACATGGACAAAGAGGTTAAGAATTAGCAGTAAGCGGTGCACAAATCCCTATCCCTGTAGCCATCGAAACCTAAACAGTTATTCTGGGGAGTCGAATTTTTCACTCCACTTGCCTGAACTCAGAATAGAGGAGATAGCATCAAATACGCTGCCGTACAAAACATGGAATCATAAATGATCAAATCCATACACAGAAACTAGAGGCTCTGAACTGCCTATCATGCATACTCTTTTGACTTTATTCGGAGGATGGATTTCTCGAGCTGGAATTTTCGTTAAACAAGGAAAGAAACAAAATGACAGGACAGGACAGGACAGGACAGGAAGACGGATTGAATCTCATGGATTGGCTACGATAAACTGTGCCACAGGAAAATTGCTAGTAAATTGGTAATGGGGGGGACTTCACCTGTGGAAGGAGGAGTGGTTCTTGGTCCCCACCTGCACCCTCTTCTTGCAGCAGCAGCCCTGCTGCCTCATCCATGGAGATGGAGGGGCTCCCGCCGCTCCCCCAAGGAGCCTGGTCCACTGAATCAGCCGGAGCGAATCAAGGAGCTGGACGCCGGAGACGCTCTGTTTGACAGGGGGGACGATACGAATGGAGACAAATTATTGGGCTAAGATAGTTGACTTCAGAGCGGACCTGGCAGTTCTGCTCCGGATTCAGGCATACTCTGTTTGGTACTGGCGTGTGTGCATGAAATGCGAGTTTTGCCGCAAATGCCGTACCACCTCCACAATATTGTTGGATTCCAACCAAATTCCTAGTGCATTTGCACAATTGCAGTGTCTGCGAAGATCTATGTACTTTCGTTGTCCAAAAGTCTAGAAATGTTAGGCGTACTTTGAACAAAAAAAAAACTTTCAAAAGTACCAGGAGTAAGAGACAATCTAAATACTAATGAGATCTCGGAATGAGATCCGCTGCCAATACTAATCCTCGTGGAGGAGCAAGAGCACTGGGGTGGATTCCCTAACGTTGCCCTTGTCACTAACGGGTGAGGTCGGGTGACCCAACGTCAGACAATACGCGCCATTGATTGACGGGTGGGGGTGGCCTTCTCCCTGACTGGGAATGAGATAGGAGTGGTGACAGCGATGGGAGAGGAGCAGGGTTGGGCTAGAGTTCGTCAGGCCGAGGCGAGGAAGGAGGGCAAATCCAGAAGCTCGTGTATATGTTTCGACCCGCATGAAGCGGCTCCTAAGCAACATGACCGTTGGATGGACGATCGGATGGCCAGAATAATTTGGGGTGACGTGTACCCGCCGAGGACCCAAGAGTGCTAGGTGCTCGCTTGTTCTTAAGTCTTAGATACTAGATGGCACCTTGCGTTTTGCTGTAGAAATTTTATTGTGTTGTTTGGTTTGCATTAGTGTTGTGTGACTTGTATGCCTGAAGTCTTTAAAGATCGGTGGAAACCATCAATATACGGTATCAGTAAGTGATGACATGGTATGTGATTTAGTAGGTTTTAAGATGACGTGACTTTAGAAAACTATAGAGAAATGTGGTAGTTGAGGGCGTTATTTAGAT
Organism: Paspalum notatum; assembly: GCA_022530915.1. Classification (NCBI taxonomy): domain Eukaryota; kingdom Viridiplantae; phylum Streptophyta; class Magnoliopsida; order Poales; family Poaceae; genus Paspalum; species Paspalum notatum. The sequence continues at coordinate 7,558,867 of CM039684.1, forward strand.
AGAAAATAACGTGGCTGGACCGCGCTGTATACTACAGTGTGATGGAGGGTTCATCGGTTGAAGAGAGTTGTAACACAGCACAAGAGTTATGCATGTTACAGCGGAGAAAACCTTTTTCTTTCATATTAAATCCACATTAGACAGACACAACTGAAAATCAGTGGTGACGGTGGTCGTGTGGCATAGCCATAGCCTGCTGTTTCCCATATATATGAACTGACAGGTCTGATGAGAAATCCCCAGTCCTGTTGAACACTGCATATATGCCATTGAAGTATCAGGTCCTCAAGCCAGAACTGCTATGCAGCAAGCTCAGGAGTCCGCCCCCCACGCGCTGGCGACTAGGCGAGGATCGAAGACCGAACAGCAGCGACGCCTGAACTGGGCACTCCACAGTCCAAACTGGGCGCGCATTCCGACAGGAAGGAAAAAAAGAGGTCGATTGGATCCGCCGGATCGAGATGGAGCTTCAGCTTATATACCTCGGCACCTCGCGACATGGTCGCTGACAGATAACACTTATGATGCTAAAATGTTCTCAAACTGGACACTGCACGTCTCGCCTGGCCTCACAGCGTGGAACACTTTGCATGAACAACTTGATTATGGTGTTCAACCGGAGGGAGATACAGCCTGTGGCGTGCAGGCACTAACCAACCAACTATTATTCCCTTCTCGTAAACAAACAAATAAGCAAGTCATAAAACCTAACATGAGACAGCATCCACCCTGCCATATCAATCTTGGCGAATCAAACCCACCCTTAGTTCAACAAACAGTAATACATACTATTTGATTTGGTTTGTTACAAGAGAACCATACATAAATCACTCTAGCGTCTCTTCTCTAATAATACCACTCCAAGCATCATACCACAGCAAATAAATGAGTGCTACATATTAAGCGATACAGGGCCAGCTAACCAACCATGCGATTCCGAAGCCTTGTTAGTTACTCGGCGGCATCCCCTGAATGCCTGCAAAAGCACACCGTAACTCGTCACACGTTCTTGATCAACAAAAATTGTGTTGGACATACATTATGATCGAATGAGAGACAAACTAATCAATCAATCCTACCTACCTCCAAGACGTTGGCAGATTCCTAGATTTCCGATCCAGCTGCACATTTTCTAGAGCAGTCGTGGTTGCCCGCAGCACCTCTTCAGATACATCATCTGCATCATATCTCCAGTTGTACTCATCTTTCCTCATGTTGGAAGCTGAAGATCCCCCTCTGCGATCTGAACATACACATAGAGAAGGCACTTGTTTCACAATTTTTGGAACCACACAGCTACATATCATAAAATGAAACAATTGCATAGCAGTGCGCACGCACCTGATGTCTGCGATGATGGGATTGACCTGGCAATTTAAAAGCAATATGTTACCTCACATCCAATGCCAAAAACAAATAGCTGACACATAATTACAATGGCACAGCAGCATGGCATCATGTTTACCTTCCCATAGGAGGTAGGCTCCCAACTGATGATGGTGGTGGCCTCCTCATGCTCCGATGTTCAGCATTTAATGATGGATCAGTCTCTGAACTTATCATCCTCCTGCCGCCCATCCTTGTTTGAGACAAATTCTGACCAACACAATATATTTAGACAACCAAAGCATGCAGCGGAAAGCTATAAAGTTTAAGCTAAAGAATATGACTAGATCTGGAGGTTACTAACAAAAACAGTTTTATTGATACAACATGCATGGCAAATTTATTTGATCAAGGACAGTGAAAATAAAGCTGAAAAACCTTCAAATTTGTTATCCCAAGCAGCATAAATGCAGCTCATAACCCAAGCACCAAGACCACCAAAAGGAGACCATGGATACAGATCCTTATTGGCAAATCACATGTACACAGGTTTCAGTACACATTGGTACTGATAAATGACAATGCATAACAAATCCCATGTGTAGTGTGACAACTGACCAAACTCAAAAGAAACATATCAATTTTCATCCATTCTGGTTATTCTAAGAATCATCGTTATATTCTTCGAATGTTTCATCATACAAGCAGAAACTTACTAGATGAAACTTCACCCTTTTTAATTTCCCGGGAAACTTAATGAAATAAAAAACTTCCCCCTTTCTACTTTTCTGGGAAATTAAAGAAACAAAAAGATGATTCTCACTTCAGAAGCTATATGATAATGATCATAAAAGAGATAAACCTCATATTTCAGATAACCTTCGAGAACATCTAAAAGCATGGGACCACTTTCAGCACTCCTGCTCCCTTCAGCTCCACTTTTGTTAGAGAAATCCTTCAGTTCATTCTTCCAAAAATCCTTGGGCTGATTCACAAATGAAATGGGGAAACACTAGCGGATGATGATGATTTCCGAAATGCATAAAAAATGTCAGGAACGATCACCACTTACCAGGTTACACTCTGGCAAGTAAACTTTCATTGTGTGACTTAGTTGCGCCCACTCCAAGTATTCGCATACAAGTGCAGTTAATAACCTACCTGCTTGCAAAAGAAACTCTTGAGTGTAAAACCATTCCATGTTATGTGCAGATTGCAAAACATATGGCTGAAGTTAGTACTGACAATCATTTATTAAGGCTTAGCACAGGCACCTTGAACATTTGAGACATCCGTGACAGGACTTCAAAACAGTATAAACACTGACAACAAAATACATTATGGAAATGCTTCTTTGGATTAATACCAGTGCAGAAGCATCGAAAGCCAAAGAGACTCACACTAGTCATCAATAAGAAAAAAAATGTATATTTCAGGTTTAGTCCTAAACTGCTAGCTAAAAAATATGTGTAAAGGAACACCACAACTTCATGCAACAGAATATCAACCATTATCCTTCTCAAATATTTCAGAACAGTAGTATCAGAGACAAGCTCTGGTTTTGGGTAAGAGAGTAAGAGACAAACTCGAAACAAGTGATTCGCCACCACAGTTAAAGCGCAAACCTGAAGGTGAAGCATGCAGTTGCTTGGCTCGGTCATTGCAGCTACCAAGCAAAGCAGGATTCCCACCATCATTGTTTTCTATCACCCGATCCTCCTCCTCAATGGCTTCAAACACACTTGCTCTCAGTTCAGCCTAGTCATGCAGACAGAAACATCATGAGGAAGCTAGTGCATGTATGTGCATTTGATTTAGCAGAGTGTGCTTCAGCAGGTAACAAAATACAGACGCATGCTTGTTTCATGAATAACTAACTATATTTGTCTACAATTTGACATATATTTAACTGAATAAACACCAAATAACCAAATGGGCTTTTTTCCCCAAAATTCTAGAGAAACAGTGTCCGATTACAGTAATATTTGCTGCTATCACATCATTGGTGGAATCAAGCCCACCACAGAGCAGTCCTACTCCTACTGACGAGGGTGACAAGAATGAGTACACCAATTCGAAATACAAACTTGACCAGCAAAATTATACAAGGTGAATCTTTGTTGACCAATGTGTGAGCATTCTCATATTCTCAATAAGAAGCAAATCAAGCAGCAGGGTGGAGACGGTACGGAATGAAACCTTCTTCAGGATCCAAATTATCTAACAGAAAGGGCGTCATTTCGTGGGCTTTGTTCTCTGTCTCTCTGTCTCTCTCTCTCTTTTTCATTTGAAGCAGCCAAAAAAAAAAAAGAGCGCTGAAGTGGGGGTGTAGATCCCCAAAGCGCGGGCGGAGGGAAAGCTAGATCCGTGTGGCGTGGGGGGAGGCAAGGAAGGGACATGGGGAAATGGGGGCAGTACGAACCCTAATCTTGGCGAGGACGCCCTTCTTCTCGAGGGTGCGGGTGACGAGCGTCTTGAGCTCCATCATCTCCCGTGCGTAGTCGTCCATTCCTGACTGAAAGCCCGAAGCGGCGATCGGCGGCGAAGGAGCAGGATCAGGCAGCCTCCTCCGGCTCTCGCTCGCTCGCTCGGTCTCTCAAACGAAGGAAGGGGCGAGGGGCGAGGGCAAGGGGGTTTCCGGGATGGAGATCCAACCAAGACGAACACAGCAGCATCAGAGGTTGGGGATGCGATACAAGCAAAAGGTTAACTGACAGGTGGGCCCGATGGCTTTGCCTACGCTTCTCCCTCGCGTAGGAACCGAAGGATTTCTATTTCTTTTTTAATGACAAACCAGACGACACTATTGCTAATTTATATGGCCTCTTTCTTGCTGATTACTATCAGTTAAAGTAGTTTGCATACGCATATTATTTGCATTCGTTAAATGGTTTCCTTATGAATGACCTGTTTAGTTTGCATACACATATTATTTGCATTCGTTCAATGGTATCCTTATGTGTGACCGGAAAAACATGTAGTGTAACTCTTACCTACAAGTAATTATTATACAATAGCAATTATTCTTATAATAATGATAAATAAAGGCGTTTGAAACCAGATTACTAGAAGCAAATCAAATCTCAGATTTTTTTCGCGAACGTGCACTGCACGTATTTCATTAAAAAGAAATAAGGAGTTGCAACGTACATCATCTATTTAGCCATGGCTAACCTGAGAGCACACACAAGGCGAGAAAAACAAAAGACTAATTTACAACCCAGACATGCGACCGCAAGGATTTAGTAACGCTATCAAAGACTGACTGAAGGAGAGGCAGCAACTCCCCTGACTCCTAGTACCCTGCCAAGGCCCAAGACTCAGCCTCTGCTCTAATTTTCGACAGAAACTCCAACGTTGACGATGACAACCGACGGAAGGTCTTTCTTTCCTTCCAGATCATCCAAGCTGTTAGGAGAACAAAGGCGTCCACCCCCTTCCTGTGATCTTTGGCCACCGATTTTCGTAGTCGCGCCCACCAGTCGACGAACCGATACTGATCAGTGGGGACATAGTTATTCAGACCCACCGGTTGCAGAAGATGAAACCACAACTCTTTCGTGTAGGGGCAAAAGAGAAGAAGATGATCCATGGTCTCTGAGCCTTGGTCACAAAGGGCACATGCATCATCCTCCTGTAGGGAGTGTCTTTTCCTTCTTTCCGCAGTCCAACAACGATCATGGATCGCAAGCCAAGCAAAGAACTTGACTTTGGGAGGAACCTTCGCTTTCGAAACCAAGGTAGCCCCTGCTAGCCTGATAGCCCCCTGGAAGCATGCCAAGTAAGCAGAACTAGAAGAGTAGCACCGGTCCGACGTCCAACGCCAAAAGAATCTATCCGGTTGGTCAGAGAGAGAGTGATTCCTTGAGTCCTCTCCCAAATATCCACGTACTCGACCACCCCTTCCACTGACAAAGGACCCGAGATATCCCTCACCCAACTGCGATTGTAGAGGGCATCACACACTGTCCGCCCAAGAGCGCGACGTGATACTGATTTAAACAGAACACGGGCAATGACCTCGATGGCGAGTCCCCCCAACCAGTTGTCAGTCCAAAAGAGAACTGATTTACCATTCCCTAGGGCTATGTCAGTGCCAGCTCTGAAAAGATCGCGCACCAAACGCTCCTGGATGACCGGCAAGGAGACCGACATCCTGGATGGATCGGTTCTTTGCAACTAGTGCCATCTCACACGGAGAGCAAGGCCCAGAAAGTTCAGATTTACAACGCCAAGACCACCAAACTCAAGTGGCCGGCACACCACTGTCCACGCAATCTTCCACTTCCCAGGAATAACTGTATCACTGCCAGACCAGAGAAAAGCCCGTCTCAGTTTGTCAATTGCCTGGATTGCCCAAGGAGACCAAGGTTGTGCGACCAGCGAGGTTAAGGAGCCCACCTTTCCACTTAGGATCTGCTGCCCCACCTTGTCCACCAGGGCTTGCTCGACAGCTTTAGGTATCTTCCTGACACTTAAAGGTATTCCCAGATAAGTGCAAGGAAAAGGCACCAGACGACATCCCAACAAGGAACAAACGAGGTTGATCTCATCGTATGAGCAACAGATTGGAGTTGCTGAGCATTTATCCAGGTTAGAGAACAGACCAGAGGCGCAGCAAAAACCTGAAGCACCGACCGAAGGACAAGGATATCACGACGCATTGGTTTGACAAAGATCACCAAATCATCTGCATACAGGGAAGCCCAACAAGGAATCTCCTCCAGGCCAACCAGCTCGAAGAACCCATCACTCTCGGCCCTCAAGAATAGGCCATTCAGAGCTTCCATGACTAGCACAAAAAGAAGAGGAGACAGCGGATCCTCTTGCCGCAACCCCATCCGATGACAGATGCATCGACCAGGGGAGCCATTGAGTAAAACTTTTGTGCTTGTTGTAGAGAGGATGGCAGAAATCCAGTCCCTCCATGGAGAAGCCAAGGAACTGTAAAAGTTCCAAGAGGAACACCCAAGAGACCGAATCAAACGCTATTGCAATATCCACTTTCAGCAGGACAGGGGATTTTTTTCTGATGAAGAAGTTTGCAAGTTGCCTAAACCGTTTTAAAACTATACTGAACCGTTTTAAAACTATCATAATGGAACGACCCTTGATGAAAGCACTTTGGTTCTTCCTAACCAAGGCGTCCAGCTTAGGAGCCAACCTGGTCGCCAGTACCTTAGTCAGTAGCTTGCTAAAACTGTGGATCAAGCTGATAGGACGAAAGTCTCGGATAGACTCCGGAACCGGCTTCTTCCTCAACAGAATCATATAAGCATCATTGACAAGGAACAGACTCCTGAAGTCAAGGGCCCAAAAGGCATTGAACGCAGTCATAATGTCAGCCTTGATTAACGGCCACGTTAACTGGTAAAAGAGACCAGAAAACCCGTCAGGTCCAGGAGACTTCTCTGAAGGAAGTTCACGAATGACACTCCAGATTTCAGCCTCAGAGAAACAACTGTCAAGGCCCTGCAGATCCACCTCCGCGCTGAAAATTAGCGGCATCACCAAGCCATGTTCGTGCCTGAAACACTGACCGAGCACACTGTTGAAGTATGAGTACAAGGCATCGGCCAGCTGTGTAGGAGTATTGAGCAAGACCCCATCCACCAATAGCTCGACCAGAAAATTCTTACGATTACGGTGACAGGCATGCAGGTGAAAGAGTTTTGTGTTGGCGTCCCCAGCTTTGAGAAACAGCAGCTTGGAGCGCTGTCTACCAATGATACGGTTGAGAGAGACCAAACCCAGACATTTCATCTTGAGCTGGCTATGCATGAGACGCTCGTGGTCATAAAGCTCCCTGCACTCCTGCACTTCATCAAATTGTAAAACCAACTCACGGGCTATGGAGAGCTGCAGCCTGACACTCCCCCACAAACTTGGCACTCCAACTCTTCAGCACTTTTGCCGTGTACCGCAGCTTGACGTCCAGAGCCCGACACGCATCAACCTCCGGCGTTGGCACTTATTACACACCTTATAAAAGTATAATATTATATTGGTTTTGTAAATGTGCATGATGTGCACATCATGTTAATGCCCGTGTGTAATCACATCGGGGCGGAAATGCTACCCGTCGCATACGCAATTGAAAGCGTTTCGCCCATGTACTCATGTTCGTTGTTAGACTATGTGCAGTGGAATGGGTAAAATGATTGTCTATACATTGTAGCGACACAGTACGCAGAGAAAAAAGTAGTTAGAATAGTGGATACACAATGCATTTATACATCCTAGTGCACATAGTCTTAGTATATGTTCATTGTTGCAGTGTTTTGGCTGGACGGGTGTTTCGGTGTTCATCGGCCCATGTTCCTTTCTTCTCTTTCACTTTCAGTTCCTTGTTTTTTAGCCGCATATGCTTCCTCTTTAACGTATCAGTGTTTCTTTTTATTTTATATATTTTATTTCTATTTTTATTTTTTTCTTTGTATATGTTTCCGACTCTCGTTTTTAGGTGGAATGCGTTGCAGCGCGGCCGCACAAATGACATGTAGTGCTGCCATGTAGTGCCATCCCACTTCGCACCGCAAACGATTTTCTGAAACGGGCGGAGGCTTTGTTCCATTTTGGTCGCCCCATTTCATTTCTTCACCACTTGATGCTCACTGATAGAATATTTTGTTACTCATTTGTCCGTTAAAATTGGAGCAGAGCTGAAAAAAGTGAAGTGGAACCCTCAAACAGACTCATTGATTTCATTATATATGATTTTATTATATAGTCGAATTTTTTCTACCTATAGTTTTCTTGCAAGCTTAGAATATTGTCTTTTAAAGTTGATATAATTTGGTTGTGAAGCTAGAATAAATAAATGAAGTTCAACACCAACGCCCTTTGTTTCCCTGCTTTTGTCTACAAAGCTGCTGTTCATCAAAATATTTTCGGTCGAAAGGACCGGAATCTGGTTCCATTTTCCGGTATTAACTGGGATGCGGGTTTGGAAAAGGGTGAATTTTGGTTTCAAATTTAAAAAAATACGAAAGTCAAAATCTTTAATCAAACCGTAGTTTATCCTAAAACGGAATGGCGAACCACGCTATATTATTGTTTCAGACATAAACGGAGATACAACAGGATCACAATCCACATCCAGAAAGCTCAGGAGACATTCTTGCGCTTGTACTGCCTGGCGCAGTACATGAAAACCGCCAGGTTGACCACGCTCATCGCCGCGAGGAGCCAGAAGAAGCGGTCGATATGGCCAACGTTGAGGTCGTCAGGTATCCAGCCGGGCTTGCCACCCCTCGCCGTGAGGCGGTCCACCGCGGTCACCACCAGCGAGCTCATGTAGCTCCCGAGCGCCACGGTCAGCAGCGCCAGCGCCGAGCACAGGCTCCGCATCGACGGCGGCGCCTCATTGTAGAAGAACTCCGCCTGCCCGACGCAGGCGAACACGACGCTGGCGCCCACCAGGAAGTACTGCGGCACCTGCCACAGGATGCTCATCGACGCCTGGCCCTCGCCGCTGTGCGCGCTCGCGAGGCGCCGCGTCTCGACCAGCGCCGCGGCGGTCATCACCAGGGCCGATAGGAGAAGGCCGGTGCCGAAGCGCTGCAACTCCGAGATACCCCTGGCATTGCCGGTGAGCCGCCTGGCTGCCGGGACGAGGACCCGGTCGTAGACGGGCACCCAGATGAGGACGCTGACGGCGTCGAATGATGCCAGGGACGCCGGCGGGATGGCTAACGCGCCGACACGCTTGTTCATCGCCCTGCCTTGCTCCAGGAACGTGGAGGAGAACTGTGCCAGCACGGTGAAGAACACGATCCCATTGGCCCAGATGGGGAGCATCCCGATGATCACCTTCAGCTCTTCTACTTGTGTCACTGTGCAGAGCCTCCACGGATCAGAGGCAGACAATTCTTCAGCCGAGGAGACCACTGCAGCCTTGTCAAGAAATCTGCACAAAGAATTTGCCATGTCATGTACATAAACGTGGGGCCTATATATGAAATCAAGGACTGTCCAGAACGGATTCAGGCAACTACCTGAGAACTGGTGTGTGCTGCAGTTTATGGCCATCCGCCATTGGCGACTTCTCAGGTAGCTCGTGGAGAAGAGAATCATCTTGCGGCAAACCCACATTCCATTTCCTAACTGCTGCAACTATGACCTGAAAAACTCTAAATATTGGGCTTCCAAGAGGCTTTTGGACCCTGTACTTATTGGAGCCCAGCAAGAAGCTTGCAATGGCCAACGCGATGAACAGCGTTGGGAGCCAGAGGCCAACCGCCCACCCATAACGATCTTGCACCCACACAACACCTGTGCCTGCAAGGAAGCTGCCGATGTAGGTTGCAAAGAAGATCCAGTTAAAGAAGGAATCCTTTTTCAGCCTCTCAGCTGGACTGCTGTCGTCGAATTGGTCGGCGCCGAATGATTGAACACAGGGTTTGATGCCACCGGCTCCTATGGCCATCATGTAAAGGCCAAGGAAGAACACATCAGAGCGAGATGAACCATCCTTCAGGAACGACGCCGAAATAGACATAGTAGCCATCCCCTTGTGAACAAGAACAATGAACTGGTCATGTGTGTTGGTTTTGAAAAAAAAAAAAAAAAGCAGTGCGATGTATGGTTTGGCAGGCCTACAATCTTATCGTATCTTACTGTTACTATTACTAATTAGAGGTAAAAAAATAAAAATAAGAAACTTCAACAATACTAGCAATTAGATTTATTATATCTATCTAAATAACCTTTATAAAGTGAAGCCAACTAACCACCATTAATTCTATTTCTCTCAACATACAATCTATCCACATCATCTATCAGTTCACTAAATTATAAGCCACATCACCATCCACTAAGATCTTTTATTAAATATTTTATCGATTTTCTATGGCTAATAGCATCCATACATAGACATATTAGCTCATACACCATGCTACATAATTTCTATAACCAAGATGCAAACATATGAATGATTGGTCATTTAAAGTAAATCTTGATCAACTAATATGAAGATGCTATAAAATATGATGTCTATATAAAAAATGTTTTTTGCAATCAATGTAGTAGTTGTACCTTTAAACTTTAGTTTAAAAATTAGTATAAAATTTTAACTTTAAAATTAGTTTAAGGATTTGCGAAGCACCACGCGGGGTATTTCCTAGTTTTCTAAAAATCACGCACCATGCCATTATGAAACACCATTAAAGTAACCCCTAAATTTCCATATAAATTACCCACCATGTCATTAAAAACATTAAAATAACTACCTAAATTTTTATAGAAATTACCCACGATGCTATTATGAAATATAAATTAAAATAATCCTCTAAATTTGTATATAATTACCCCCATGCCATTATAAAAAATATATTAAATTACTGCCTAGATTTGCAAATAAATTACCCACCATACCATTCTAAATATATATTAAATAACTCTCTAAATTTGTATATAATTTACCCACCAATGCCATTATAAAAGATGAATTAAAATAACCTCTAAATTTGCATATAACTTACCCTTCATGTCATTATGAATGCTGAATTAAAATGACACCGAAATTTATATATAATTATCCACCGTGTTACTATGGAAGATGAATTAAAATAATCATATCTAATATACTAAAGATAAAATAAAATAACATTTAAACTCTAAACAACAAGAATATATTGTTATAAAAAAAATTAAAACACAAAAATAGACATATATATACACTTCTAAATGTCAATTGCTGCAACTATTAAAACTACTTATCAACTTTTAATACATATACCTACTAAAAATCAATATATATATACCTACTAAAAATCTAACCCATACAAGAGCACGGGTTGATGGACTCGTAAATTAGTAATACAAAATGGATGCATATTTGTGTTCTTACAAGCAAGTAAACAGTGAAGAAAGCCACAGTCGTCAGGTATCTGCCCAGATAAGAATCTGCTATGATAGCTCCAACTAGCGGCGCGATATAGCAAGCCCCCTGCCAGTTCGTGTAGTTTCTTGCCGCCGCAACGTTGCTTTCGTGCAGCACCGTCTTGAGAAATGTGACCAAGTTGAACTGAATTCCATAGTACGACAGCTCCTCAAAGCATTGGGTCACTGCAAATCATAAGAGAACATGCATCGCGAAAGAATGTTCATAGGGGAACATATTAGAAGTCTGAAAACAAATCTAGAACGAGCGAATTGAAACGGAAAGGCCTCAGCGTTTTGGGTGATCTCTCTTTTTTCTGAAAGATGCGTGTTTGAGATTAGATAATTTGTGTGATCACCTAGGATGTAGCTGCAAGCCCTCCAACTGCCTCCGGTTTTGTCCTTTTCTCCCTCGATGTCACTGATCCCTTTGCTTCTGCGTTCTACTAAATTCTGAAATGACAGAGACCAACCTCCCTTTAGGATACAATGTACACGTACGGGAGACTGAGCCCAATCTCCCTTTAGGACTCTGTACACCTACAAGAGACTGAGCCTAGAAATGTAGCAAAAATACGGGAGACTAGCCTAGAAATGGTAACTGAAATACGGGAGACAACATAGAAATGTAACTGAAATACGAGCAACTAAGGTAAGCACCTTTATGCTAAAAAAAAGGTTCCTAATGCTAGATTGAAGGGAGATAAGTTTATCACCACGAATAAAAGATGAAACAAAGAAGAAAGTGTTAAGACTGTAACGTATTAAATCAAAGATCGACTTGGAGTGTAGAAGAACTAGCAGGAAGATTCAAATCCCAACCTACCTCAGGGAGTGGTTCTTGAATCTCTATCTCCATGGTAAGTATTGAATTGCAATATGTTTAGTGACGTTGGTGCCTATCCTAAAATGAAAGAGTGGTGTGGGGGAGAGAACAAGAGAGAAGTGAACCAAACAAATGAGGTAGTCTCCTCTCCAATGAGTGAATGACCCCTTTGTCCCTTATATATAGGAAAAGAGATGCTATTTTTCTCCTAGCCCTTAGGCCGAGCTCACTAGTCCACGGTCAACGGACAATTGCATGAAAAAACGTACCATAACCTTCTCACCGCAAGCTTGCATATTAAATGTTTGTACATTCACATCTACCAGCTAGTGAACTCAGCTTTATAAATGGAACAAATATTATAAAAAACCCTTTAACCAGACTGATCCAAAAAACAAATGGATTTGCCTGTTTTTAAGTTGATGTCACCGGCGAATGTATATGTGTGTGCAAAACACTGTTTACGAACTGTAAACATAGTGTAATTTAACGTATAAACGTTGTGATAAGACGGGCTTACGAACGGATCGTAACCCGATCTGCACGCGACGTGCACGAGACTAATTTCAAGTAAATCCAAACTGCAGAGCGCAAATATAAGGTATGAGCGAGCTGGAATATCTTCGCCGGATGTGTCGGCAGCCAATTCCGTTTACCGTGTGGTTGGGCTTTGCTTGCAGGTCTGAGTTTTTCTTGTTCTTGCCTGTTGAGTTTTTTTCGAATTTCAGCTCGGTCTAGTTCTTGCTAGGCCGCTGCTGCTTTCATGCTCCCTTCACCCTTCTGGTTCGTTTGATCATATTGCCTCGGAGCCTTACAATGCTGAGCTGTTGGTACACTAAATGTTTTCCCGGCCGGCCATCAGTAATCTTTTAAATGACTTTGGATTGGTCGGGCGTTGTGACTTGTCTTCCATCGCTAGTTGGCTGCTTGACAGCTGGCGGGCAGAGTTTGCATCAATAACTACGAGCAGTTTGGTTAGCCGGTCAATGCCATTCCGGTCCGCATGACTCCAGACCACGTCGTCTGTCGTATTTCTAACGGACCAGTCAATTCTGGAAAAACGAACTACAGCTGGTGGCTATGGCGACGGACAGACCATTCCTCACTTCAATCCAAACAACTTTTAGGTTCGGATGGCTCTGGAACCGGTGCATGATGCAATTCAAACGTGCTGGTACATATTCATTCCATTCTTTTCAATTTAACGTTTCTTAATTTAAAAATAAACTTAGCCGATGATAAATATTGAAAAACAGATATAGTTAAAGATTATCAATTGCCCCCAAACAATTCATTTTCTTGATGGTATCATGTATCCTATCTTCTATATCTAAATAGAAGGCACCCACTATCTATTTTTCTCAATATGCAGCCATGCCAAATCACCATCCACTAAGTCCCCACATCACCATCCACTAAGTCATATATTTATATCTTTCAACGATTTTCTGTGGCCTTATGCATGCAATTTTTTTTCATGGTTTACACACAGGGCTTTAAATTACCACAGCAATGCGCGGGAAATTCATCTAGTATATCTATATAGATAGATGCCACTAACAATTATTAATTGCTATAAAGGTGCAACCACGTTAAGCCACATCATATTTATTGTTAGCCTTTGGATCTTGACAAACAATGTCAGCTTTAAATGTTGTCCATCAGATTAGAAGCCACCAATTAATCCTATCATCGTTGCTCGATGACTTTCGGTTTCTTGATGTTGCCACTGCTTCAATTGTTCTATGCCCAGTCCAATAACCAGCCGACTGAGATTTAATTGCTCCCTTTTCATCTCCTTGGCACTATGCAATGCTCCAAATAATAAACATTGATTTAAAATTATTTCATCGTTTAGCATTCCAGGACTCATGCACTGACGTGCGTATGCCACCACACATATTCAATTCTATGTACTCGTGGCGAGCATTACAAGCTTCAAATGAAGTGGCACCGCCCAGCTTGTGTTATATATTCGGGAGCCTCTTGCTTATGGATACTCCGATCCACTTGCGCCATACGCATACATACTTTACCTGTCCAAGGCAACGGCATCGAGCCTACGTCTTGCCGCCATAATGCTAGCAGGACAAAGTCATACACCAACGAGATCGTGTCCTTCTTCGAGAATGGTGAGTCATACATGAATACATCGAACCCAAGTACTGCTTTGTGATCCGTGACACGCCAGACACAATTGTTGGCTTACGTTAGCTTCTTCGTACCACGGAGAAGGCCAGTCGACGTGCCTCCTATTTATTTTTAGATACAGAAGATAACGCCAAGAGACCATTCATCAAGGCCTACCATGGGTAACGGAGACAATGTTCATGTATCTTCTTTTTTTTTCTCTATAAAAGAGCGAGTTTAAAAATAAATATTTTCTACCTAAGACTCACCTACCCAACCGCGTACCCACCCCTTGGATTCTCCATGTTCCTTAATCTAGCGGCCCGTTTTAATCAAATTTGGGCCCACAACTTTAAAGTGTTTACTCGTTTCCACATTGCGTCCTAAAAATCTACGGTCCAAAAAAAGGCACACCAAATCCTGCGTACCTGAGCGATCAATGGCAGAAACACGTAAGGTTTATTGTAACTCTTAATCGTTTCTTTTTTCACCAAACATTATCTAGCCACCCACGTCATAATAATAGGGATTGATTTCGCATCGTCATAGAGTTTGTTTTTGATACGCGAGCAACCATGGCACCCGATAACTCGACGGCGACGCACCCAGATCAAATAGAGATTGCTTTAAGCATGTTTTGGATCGCAAAAAACTTGAACAGAAATATCAAAGCCTACTTAAATAAAAGCCCAATAAACCATCGATTTTGGATCCATAATAGCCCAATAATCGGCTGTGGGACCAGTAGCGAACATGGTATATAAATATCGTCCTATAATAATACCACATTGTTCGAGGAACTTCAAATTATCGTACTCATAATTCAAGACCAGACAACACCACCATCGAAGCACCTACCAAGCAAAGACCCGATCCTCAAGAGCAAAGACACGACCCTAAAGCTTGTGTGTGTAGGCTGGATCTTGGCTGCCAGAAATCAAGAGACGGATAGAAAAAAAGAACAGAATGTGGCTGCCTTCACAAAGCAGTTTGGAAATCAAGAGACGGATAAAAAAAAGGAACAGAGGGAAAAGGGGAACCTTGCCGGCTGGATCAGAAAAATGGACACCGGATCCGCTAGCTGCTAGCGGTGCGACGGGCAGCGAGAGAGGGCTCTCGGTGTTTGGGGAGGACAGAGAAGAGCGGTGTTTGGGTAGGGTGCCGCCGCCGTGCTGGACGCCGGATCCGCTAGCTCATCCCACTGCGAGCGGGAGCGACGGGCGGGGTTGGTGTGTGCAGGAGCCAGGGGAGTGCACAGAGCTTTTTTTAGGGTTTTGCCAGGCCGCAGTTTTGATCCAACGGCTCCGAGCGCTTCGGCGCTGGGCCGTGGGCGGGTGGGTGCACGAGGCTGGGCTGGAGTTGGGTTTGGGTCTGGGAAATTTTGATTATATTAATTTATTTTTAGGATTGTTATTTTTTGTTCTCTTCGTTCTAAATTGTAAGCGGCAAAATTTTCACTCTCTTTATTCTAAATTATAAGTAACAAATTTTGAGTATATTAATTTATTTTCAGGAATGTTATCTTTTAGTACATCATTGTAGCACTTTTTAGTATATTAATTTATTTTTAGGAATGCTATCGTTATTGTATCATTTGTTTCCGTTTGAGTCTAATTCTAAAGCTTTGAGATAATCTTGTACATTTACACTGAAAATTAATTATTTTCATAATTTTTATTTTCACTTTAATTAATATCTATTCAATGTTTTAAAGCTATTTTGCGCATGCTTTGAGGGGTATTTAAAAAACACATAGCATTTCTAGATTATTGTAAGAGAATATTTGCGATAAAATTAACTATTATTTTTATTTGATTGTATATATATGTAGTATGTTCTTTTAATAAAAATTTCCTATAGATTTTTTTATAACACGTGTATTGCACGTGCATGACTAACTTTTAAATAAACTTTGTTTATTGTTCAGAATTTCCTAATAAAATATGTTAGTTTTTTCTACACCCACACATTTCTTTCCTTTGGGAGGAAAGAATGAAGTTATAATAAAAGGTAGATCTTTCTCATAGTGTCAACGTCAGGAGGACAAAGTCTTATTCAATCATGGGAACGCAAAAAATGAAAGCACAAAGAGTTTCGTTATCCCCTTGCATTATTGCATAAAGAAGCAAAGCCCTTGCAACACGTGTTTCTATAACATACATGTTGTGATGCTCCAGCATCTCAAGTACCTAAATTAAGTAAATTGTACACAATCATGCATCATAAGCATCACGGCATAATCATGGTTAGAGGGGTTTGGTCATAATGTGGATTTTTGTTTTCTTTTTCAGTAAGCATGGACAATGCCAGGCTTGTAGTTTGAATTCTGTTGGGTTGTGGGGGAAGCTCATATTACCAAAGTTGTAGATAAGGATCTAATGAACAACTTTGTCAAATTGAGTTTGGGCAAAAGATATTTTCAAATTAGTGTTTCGAACCTTTTTCTGTCAGCCCAAATAACCAACCCAAATCAGGCTGGTTTTGAAAACCCAAGTTTGTGCAAACCTACAGCCACTTTCATGAAATACTCCCATTGAACCAAATGTAGACCATAAAATTCTACACAACTTTCCCAAAAGGCACATAAGGTGCAAATGGCTAAAAAAGGGATTTTTAGAATTTCTAAGATGGAGCATCCTGCTGGTCAAACCTGAGGCAGCAACTTAAATTCAAATTTAGACCAAACTTGACCATAGAACTGGGGGTCAAAGTTTATAACAAAGTTGTAGCTTACAAAATTTTGAACACTTCTTGTAATTTGAGTTTCATCTAAATCGGCCTCTAAAATGCTCAAAAACGCAAATAGAAAAGAGGTGTCTCAGCAGTCAAAGGGGATTTTTCCATTTTCGGATTTTCTTTTTTTTCCCCTCTCTATGACAGGTGAGCCCCGCTTGTCGGGTTCCCGCCCGCGGCGCCCAAATTGGGCCGGCCCGCGCCGTTTCAGCCTCGCCCCGTAGACCCGGTCCATTGCGCCCGTCTCTCCGTCTCGCACCTTGGTCCCACCCGTCAGTGGCTCGCGGCTCATGGACGCGGTCCGCGCCGCGCGGCGCGTCGTCCTCCCCGGTACGACGGCGGCCACGCGGCCGACGGTCACCGCCGCGGCCGTCCGGCCACCGCCCGCGCTCTCCGCGCCCTGCCCGCGCTGCCCGACGCCCGGCCTCTAAAAGGGGAAGAGCCCCGCGCCCAAAACCCTACCGCCCGCGCTCTCCCCGCGCCGCCCCGTCCGATTTTCCGCCCGCCGCCATTGAAGCCGGCCGAGCTCGGGGCCGAGCCGCGCCGCCGCCTCCCGGCCTCCCCGAGCCCAACCAACCGCACCACCGCAACCGCCGCTCCACGCCGCCCCTCCCCCGCTAGCTCTCGTCGTCGGACTCCTCTCCCCCGGGGAGATCGAGCTCGGCTCGACGTCACGCCCGCGCCACCGACGCCGCCGTTCACGCTCGGTGCGCCGCCGTTCCCCGTCGCTCCACGCCTCCTCCGCCGACGAGGATACCCCCAAGGTGAAGCCCTAGCTCCCGCGCACCTCCGCCACCCCGCGTCGCGGCTCCGGCGAGCCCCAGCTCGCCGGCGCGCGCGCGCGCGCGCCGCGCGGCCTCGGCCGACGCGAGGAAGAAGAAGGGGGGCCGGGAAATTTTAGATCCGGCCCCTCGGTTTCTTTGATATTACACCCCGGTCCTCCCGCACGGGGGCTGAGTCTTGCAGATCTTGCAAGCTAGCCCCTGGAGACTATGGTTAATTACGCAGAGGTCCTCGGATCTGAGTTTTTCTTTTTCTATTTTCCTTTTTCTCGGTTTAAACTTTGATAAATCATATAAAATCGAATAAAAATCCTAAAAAGGAAAATCTTGTTGTTCTGGAACCACAGTAAAATGATCTATGCAATGGATATGATATGGATCTGTGCATGTCAACTTTTGTTCACAATCTTTGCACATACATGTTCTATGTTGTAAATAGGAAAAAGATATCTAATGAACTCTAATGAACTTGAGGCCTTGACAGTGGCTATAACAGGGTAGTTAGGTCCTGGGTACTATGTTTAGCACCCTAGCTTTAATCAAGTTATATGTGTTTTGCTTTTTACCATTTAAATGTGACTTGGAAAAGGTTGCTACATAAAAGGTGCATAAAATGAGTCATATATATTTTTCCTAAGATCTATATAGCATAGTTAGCTCCCTGGTAAAATTTGAGAGTGTGCATGTAAGGTTTAGTCCTTGTTTTGAAAATGACCAAAAGTTGCTAGCTAGGGAAAGAAAATAGAAGTAAAGGGGTTCCTTTTATAGTAGGGGTAAATGCATGATATGTTGGGTGAAAAGAAGTTAGCCATTGTCACGCTTTCTGACATTTGCATTGTCTCCGTGCAATCTGTACGCTCATTTCATACACTTGGCATGCATATAGACCCCGCACCCGAGGAGCAGGAAATTCCGGTGATCGAGGAGCCAGAGGACCCGGAACCCGAGCTGCAGCAAGAAGAGCACCCGCAGGCCGCACCTGACTTCACAGCCGAGGACACTAACCCTAGCGAGGAAGGTAGGCAGGCCCTACATTCTCCTAGCAAATTATGATTTATGATTACGCATATGCATTAGGTATTGTTTGGAACCTTATTGCATTAGAACCACTGGCCGCCCTGGCTCTAGCACCAATAATAGGTCCGTAGGACGAGTGGCATAGAAATGATAGGGCCGAGTAGACACGAGTGAATGGTCACTCGTCACGTAGGTTGACCTTGAAAAGAAAATGCTACACTGAAAACTGCCTTGATGGCTTTACTGTTAATGATTAAAAGGAGACCGGGCGGAGATTAAGCTTTACTTTTCGAGGTGTGTGTTGTTGCGGTGTAATGGCTCCGCCCGAGTCGTTTAAGGCCCGTCCGCTGTTCGCCTGCTGGTTGGCATACCATTGCTAAAGTGCTTACCCGGTTAATGGGGCCGGTGAAACCTTACTTGTGCCATCCGGAGAACAGAAACACGTTCCTACCCACTGGTTGAGAGGAAGGTGGCCCGGGGGAGCTTGGTGCTCATGACGGGGAGACCGAGATGTCGGCAGGCTTGTCATGGGGGCACAACCCGGGAGTCAGGTGGGAGTGAATCGAACTTGGGATGGGACAGGTGGAGGAGGGGGACTATATGTGGGAAAGCCGTCGTGCGAGTAAGCATATGGGCCCCTGGCATTTTTAGTTATTCCCGGGAATTAAAATCGATTCGAATCGCTGATGCTCACCAGGTGTGAGAATGCCAAATGCCGCACACGGGCAACGTAGTAATAACCTTAATATTCTGCAATATGATTTCATGGTTTTGGATATCAAGTGGTTGATTATTATTTGAGACTCTGATATTTCATAATGATGACAGCTATGTACTTGCAAAGGATTATCTCTTTCTTTCACAAGGGTAGTGGCTGTTAAATCCCACTATCCGTAAATAAACTTTTGAGCTAAGAATCAAAGGCTAAGGATCCAATGATAGTAAGCAAGCTTTGCGTCAGCCGTAAGCCTTGCCATTAAGTCCTTTGAGTAATTAGTACTCAGGGTTTGCCCCCGACATTTGGATTTCAGGTATGGAGTTCCTCTTCTGCGCCTGTGTTGGCGGGGGAGCCTGTTATCATCAGGAGTGACAGGAGTCATGTCATGGCATGGGGGTGACATCAGTGGGCGTGATGTCACTCATCTACTGCATTTCTTTTGGTTTAAGCATGACCTATGGTCTTAGACTTCCGCTGTGAGACATTATTTCGAAATTCGGCCGATGTTGGCCCTATGTTGAACTTATTTTATTCAGAAACTGGTTTGTAACTTAAAGTCTTATTACTATCTATTCAAATGCCTGTGATGATGTAACTGTTGTGGCTCCATCGTGAGTCGGATGTGTGTGATGTCGGTTCATCTGGGATTTGGTGTAAATCGAGAGCCGAGGGCTTCTCGACGGACGACCGGGTTTAGTACGGTCTAAGTACATTGTAAGCTAATGGTGGCAGGTGTACTTAGCCCGTATTAAATCGGCGGTTCCGCCACAGCTGGTATCAGAGCCGATCATACACAGACAACAGTTATATCATCAAGTTTAGTTTACAAAACTATATTTTGAAAGCCCTTTTCAAATAATTTGTAAAAGAGAGTATACGATATGCCCGTATTAAGGATGTTAGAGTTATCCAGGTGACATCACTGACATTTTGACCTAGATAGAATTCATATGCATATTCGGCGCTTTGAGAAACAACTTTTCGGCCATTAGCCCTCCCCAGTACTGGTGGAAGCTATTGGAAGTTTTGCGATTAGTTGTGAACTCTGCATTCATGCTGGTAGGATAGAAATTTTTAAGGGGGGTGGTCACCTTTGCGGTGTTTGTGACCACTCTTCTGTTGTGACGCAGCAAGAATTCAATTTGCTTGCGTGGGTGCCAGCCCGGTCTAGCAGAGGACCGTACAGATGCGTTGTCCACGCGGCGCAAATTGCGTGGATGCCACTTCTAGGTTTAGAGTGGTAATGTTGAAAGCATGCATTTTTCTGCAGGTACACTGACTACGTGCGATATTAAGAACGATAGTGAACGTCTAGTTGCATTAGAGAGAGCCGTGCATATATGTCACCGAATTATCGCTAGTAATACTAAATAGGGTGTGCAATGTGAGATCGATCAGGACGAATCATGCATCATGATTTTCTTTTCTGTCAAATGGGGTTTGCTGCTAAAAATATGAGTATTGCATGAACTCGAAATTTTAAGACACCACTCTACACGTTCCCTCCGATCCGTCTTGATCATGATTTTAAAATCCACTCCCTTATAAAACTAAGACATCTCCTTTTTATGCAAAACAGACGGTGAGGACGAAGCAGACCGCGCGCAAGGCCACCGGAGGGCGCCCTTTGCCCCCTATGACCCACACCCCGCCGGTTGCCGAGGGTGGATGGGTCCATGAGCGTTGCCGGGAGGACTGTCCCATGTCCCTGATCCTGTGCAGGGCCATGCGTGAGTTGGGACGTCGCCCCTGCCCGTTCATCTCCACGCAGCTGATCCACGAGCCGGGAGTCTGTGAGGCCAAGGTGGTCCTCACCACGGCAAACGGTAGTTTCCGCACGATCGTTTCCCGCGGAGTCAGTGGGGAGGACGCTCGCAAGGGTGCTCTCATGACAGCCCTTGCAGTACTGAGCTCTGAGGAGGAGGCGGGTGACACGGTGCTGCGTTTCCTCCCTACCCTCGGACAGGACGACGACCCGTGGCAGGACCGTCGCGACGACCTTCGGGCACGGGGTGCCTCGCGCCCCCAGGTCGCGTGCGTGGACTACGCCCGCGAGGTGTACGGGCTGTACATTCAGGAGAAGGACCGCAGCCAGTTCTTCGCCGCCAGGCACAGGGACGCTCAGGCTCGCCGTGAGGAGTTGGAGGCGCAGGTGTCGGTGCTCCAGCAGCGCCTCGTGCAGTATGAGGGATCCCAGGACGGGGAGTCCTCCGAGCCTCAGGAGATGGAGCAGGACGAGGACGCCGCGACTACCGGGCACTCTGAGGCTTAGAGGATGTCTTAGTAAGAGTAGTAGTATGTGGCGCGTAGCTAGCACGTTGATAGCGATATTTTTGTTTCACCACGCTCCGTGCTTACTTATGGTTGTACCTAAACATTTGTGAGGTGAGAGCTCGTACGGGTACCCCTTTATGTAATATGGACGCCACTTGATGTGTGATTCGATGGTTGGTCGATGTAACCACCATCCTGTGATGTAATGGCTAAACCTTGAGCCTTAATTTAGGTCGTTTTAATTAAATTCGGAATTCGGTTTTCTGCACTACCTGGTTGCATTGCACGCAAGATATGTACATGTCATGATTTCTGAGCCTATACCTACGATGCACGAGAATCTCATGTAAACCACGTTGGCATCCTCCTTGCAGATGGTGAACACTCGCAATGGGCAACACTCGGGTTCGGAGCAGCAGGCGAACGGCGCCCCACCTCCGCCGGAGTTGGCTACCCTGATCGTGCAACAGGGTGAGCTGATCCGACTGCTAGCGGAAGAGCGCCAAGGCCGCGGTAATGGGCAGCGGGAGCCTAGAAACCGTGGTATCTCATACCGGGACTTTGAGGATTTGCGCCCTCCCATCTTCAGCAAGTGCCCCGAACCGCTGGATGCTGATGACTGGCTCCGCACCATCAGATCCAAGTTTACTCTCCTCCCAGAGTTGACCGAGCAACAGAAAGCGCGCTTTGCCGGGCAGCTGCTACAGGGACCTGCGGGGGCATGGCATGCCACGTTCCTCGAGATGCAGCGGGCTGGGCATGAGCCCACCTGGGAGGAGTTCTCTCAGGCTTTCCGGGCCCACTATATCCCGGATAGCCTGGTAGAACAGAAGAAGCGAGAATTTCGAGAGCTCAAGCAAGGAAACAAGACGGTGATGCAGTACGTACAGGCGTTTATTCACCTGTCGCAGTATGCACCGGAGGATGTGCGAGATGACCCCTCTCGTGCCGCTAGGCTTCTGAGCGGCTTTGACCCCACTCTCCAGACACACTTGGGGCGTCGCTACCAGAGCTTCACCGACTTGGTGGACACCGCGCTTGATATGGAGAATCGCCTGCGAGTCGCTAATGAAGATCAGAGGCGCAAGCGCCAAGCCAACACATCTGCTGCTGGATCCTCCCAGAAGCAAAAGTCAGCCTATAGGCCCTCACAGCAGTACTATCAGCAGCCCCGTTTCACGGTCCGGCCCAATCAGCCGGGCTGGGTTCACCGGGCGCCACAGCAGCAGCAGCCACAGCAGCAGCAGAGGCTCACCGCCGGCACACAAGCCCCGGCCCCCGCGACACGTGTCCTCGCTCTCCCGGGGCCTGGAAACCCTTGCTTTAACTGTGGCAAGGTGGGGCACTTCAGTCGGGATTGCAGGGCACCCCGCAAATTTCAAGGCCCGAATCCAGCAGGCGGCACCCAGCAGGGCAAGCAGAAGGGGCCGGCACAGAAGACGGGTCGGGTGCACTACATCCACCTGGAGCAGATTCCCGCCGGTGTGCCGGTGCTCGCTGGTACGTTCATGATCAACGGTCGTTCGACCGTCGTGCTATTTGATTCGGGGGCTACGCATACCTTCATTAGCAAAGCATATGCACAGAAGCATGACATAAAAATGCACAAGCTAAGGGAAAACTACCACATCACTGCCCCAGGGTCTCCTATCAATACCAGTCTAGGGGTCAGGCACTTAAGGCTGGAAATAGGAGCCGAGATGTTTATCATCAACCCCGTGGTGCTGCCACACCAGGGGATTGATATTATTTTGGGAATGAACTGGATGACGGAAAACAACGCCGTCCTGGATATTGGCAGTAGGACAATACAGTTAAGGTCTAGGGTCAGTGGCAAGGTCATACGTGTGCATATGCCAGACATGAAACACATGGTGGCCGCAGTAAATGCAACCGAGGTTGATGAAATTAGAAAGATCCCAGTAGTGTGTGACTTTCCGGACGTGTTCCCGGAGGAGCTTCCGGGTCTACCCCCGGACAGGGATGTGGAATTCCGCATAGATCTTGTCCCTGGCACAGCTCCTGTCTCTAAGAGGCCATACAGAATGGCACCAGATGAATTGAAAGAGTTAAAAATACAACTCCAAGAGCAGTTAGACAAGGGTTTCATCCGACCTAGTTCATCACTGTGGGGTTGTCCAGCCCTCTTTGTAGAGAAGAAGGATCAGGGGGGTAAAAGGCTCTGTGTGGACTACAGGCCGCTAAATGCAGTCACTGTTAAGAATAAGTACCCAATACCACACATTGACATCCTGTTTGATCAGTTAGCGGGGGCCAAAGTCTTCTCAAAAATTGACTTAAGATCGGGCTATTATCAGATAAAAATCAGAGAAGAGGACATACCAAAAACTGCTTTCTCGACCAGATATGGCTTGTATGAATATCTGGTCATGTCCTTTGGGTTAACCAACGCACCAGCCTTCTTCATGTATATGATGAACTCGGTGTTCATGAACGAGCTCGACAAGTTCGTCGTGGTATTCATTGATGATATATTAATCTACTCCAAAAATGAAAAAGAACATGAAGAACATTTACGGGTAGTACTCACTCGGCTAAGAGAACACAAGCTCTATGCCAAGTTCAGCAAGTGCGCTTTCTGGTTAAAGAAAGTGGGTTTCCTGGGGCATTTTCTGCCAGAAAAGGGAGTAGCGGTTGACCCTAGCAAAGTAAAGGACGTTCTGAACTGGAAGCAGCCGGAAACTGTCACAGAAATTCGGAGTTTTCTTGGTCTAGCGGGCTACTACCGCCGCTTTATCAAGGACTTCTCCAAAATTGCTAAACCGATGACCTCCTTGACTAAGAAAAATGCAAAATTCGTGTGGGGTCCGAAGTGCGAGGAGGGGTTCCGAGAGTTGAAGAAACTGTTAACAACTGCACCAGTACTAGCCCAACCGGACGTCACCAAGCCCTTCGATGTGTATTGTGACGCCTCCGGTCAGGGTCTCGGTTGTGTCCTAATGCAAGAAGGGAGAGTAATTGCGTACGCCTCCCGCCAACTAAGAAAACATGAGACCAACTACCCGACTCACGATCTGGAACTTGCAGCAGTCGTGCATGCCCTGAAGATATGGAGACACTATCTGCTGGGCAATACCTGTCACATATACACTGACCACAAGAGTCTCAAATATATCTTCACACAGCCCGAACTGAACATGAGGCAGCGTCGGTGGTTAGAATTGATAAAAGATTATGACCTAGAGATTCATTACCACCCGGGGAAAGCGAATGTAGTGGCGGATGCACTAAGCCGTCGGGCTCATTGCAATGTGATTGAGGTCCGACCCACGGCTCGGGTAATATGTTGGGAGATGAATGAGATTGAGATGCCGGTTGCATTCTTAGTCGAACTATATAACATCAGCATTGAGCCAACACTAAGAGATCTGATCATTGAAGCACAAAAACACGACCCGGGCATGGCTCACATACGTGAGGGTATTGCTGAGGCAAAGAGGGATTGCTTCACCTTAGATAACCAAGGGGTCCTATGGTTCAAAAACCGCTTAGTAGTCCCTAAAGATATGGAGTTGAGGAAGAAAATATTAGAAGAAGCTCACAAATCCGTACTGGCCATGCATCCAGGCAGCAATAAAATGTACCAGGACTTAAAACAAAGGTTTTGGTGGACCCGCATGAAGCGGGAAATCGCCAAATATGTATCAGAATGTCACGTATGCAAGAGAGTAAAAGCAGATCACCTAAAGCCAGCCGGTATGCTTCACCCCTTGAACATCCCGGCTTGGAAGTGGGAAGATATACACATGGATTTCGTGGTGGGTTTGCCTCGCACTCAGAAGGGTTATGATTCCATATGGGTAATTATCGACCGGTTCACGAAATCGGCCCATTTTCTCCCAGTAAAAACAGTCTACCGTGCCAACACGTATGCCGAGTTGTATATAGCAAAGATTGTATCCTTACATGGTGTCCCTCGGACCATTACCTCGGATCGAGGCTCAGTCTTTGTGTCTCGTTTCTGGGAGCAGCTACAGAAGTCTCTAGGCACAAAGTTGATCCACAGCTCAGCGTACCACCCTCAGACTAGTGGTCAAGTAGAAAGAGTAAATCAGATCCTAGAAGACATGCTTCGGGCCTGTGTCTTAACCTATTCCACCAAGTGGGATGAGTGTTTGCCCCTAGCAGAGTTTGCATATAACAACAGCTACCAAAAGAGCTTGGAGATGGCTCCTTTCGAGGCTCTGTATGGGAGGAGGTGCAGAACACCTCTGAACTGGTCAGAACCTGGAGAGCGAGTCACCTTCGGGCCCGATTTGGTAACACAAGCTGAAGAGCAAGTGAGGTTTATACAGGAGAACCTAAAAAGGGCACAGTCAAGGCAAAAAAGTTACTCCGATAGAAGGAGGAGACCGCTAGTGTTTAAAGAGGGTGATCACGTGTATCTTCGGGTATCGCCGATGAAAGGTGTGCACCGGTTTGGGGTAAAAGGGAAGCTAGCACCGCGGTACGTTGGGCCATTCAAGATTTCCGAGAAATGTGGACCCGTGGCTTACCGGTTAGAGCTACCACCACGCCTCGCGGCAGTCCATGATATCTTTCACGTGTCACAACTTAAGAAGTGCCTGAGAGTGCCAGAGGAAGAGGTTGACACATCCCAAGTTCAGATTGAACCAGACCTCACTTATGAGGCCAGACCGGTGAAAGTCCTGGACCGAAAGCAACGATCGACTCGACGTAGCACGGTCACCATGTATAAGGTGCAATGGAGTGAGCACACCGAAGAGGAGGCCACGTGGGAGACAGAGGAGTACCTGCGAACCAAGTATCCGGGTTTCCTTCCGTCCACCTCGAACGAGTATGTTTCGACTTGCTTAAAACCTTTAAATACCCGTCGCACTGCACTTTCTCATCTCTATAAACTCTCCACCCACAACACATCAAAATCTCGGGACGAGATTTCCTTAAGGGGGATGGGTTGTGATGCTCCAGCATCTCAAGTACCTAAATTAAGTAAATTGTACACAATCATGCATCATAAGCATCACGGCATAATCATGGTTAGAGGGGTTTGGTCATAATGTGGGTTTTTGTTTTCTTTTTCAGTAAGCATGGACAATGCCAGGCTTGTAGTTTGAATTCTGTTGGGTTGTGGGGGAAGCTCATATTACCAAAGTTGTAGATAAGGATCTAATGAACAACTTTGTCAAATTGAGTTTGGGCAAAAGATATTTTCAAATTAGTGTTTCGAACCTTTTTCTGTCAGCCCAAATAACCAACCCAAATCAGGCTGGTTTTGAAAACCCAAGTTTGTGCAAACCTACAGCCACTTTCATGAAATACTCCCATTGAACCAAATGTAGACCATAAAATTCTACACAACTTTCCCAAAAGGCACATAAGGTGCAAATGGCTAAAAAAGGGATTTTTAGAATTTCCAAGATGGAGCATCCTGCTGGTCAAACCTGAGGCAGCAACTTAAATTCAAATTTAGACCAAACTTGACCATAGAACTGGGGGTCAAAGTTTATAACAAAGTTGTAGCTTACAAAATTTTGAACACTTCTTGTAATTTGAGTTTCATCTAAATCGGCCTCTAAAATGCTCAAAAACGCAAATAGAAAAGAGGTGTCTCAGCAGTCAAAGGGGATTTTTCCATTTTCGGATTTTCTTTTTTTTCCCCTCTCTATGACAGGTGGGCCCCGCTTGTCGGGTTCCCGCCCGCGGCGCCCAAATTGGGCCGGCCCGCGCCGTTTCAGCCTCGCCCCGTAGACCCGGTCCATTGCGCCCGTCTCTCCGTCTCGCACCTTGGTCCCACCCGTCAGTGGCTCGCGGCTCATGGACGCGGTCCGCGCCGCGCGGCGCGTCGTCCTCCCCGGTACGACGGCGGCCACGCGGCCGACGGTCACCGCCGCGGCCGTCCGGCCACCGCCCGCGCTCTCCGCGCCCTGCCCGCGCTGCCCGACGCCCGGCCTCTAAAAGGGGAAGAGCCCCGCGCCCAAAAC
This sequence comes from Paspalum notatum, assembly GCA_022530915.1. Taxonomy (NCBI): domain Eukaryota; kingdom Viridiplantae; phylum Streptophyta; class Magnoliopsida; order Poales; family Poaceae; genus Paspalum; species Paspalum notatum. Next base: position 7,586,521 of record CM039684.1, read on the forward strand.
CCTACCGCCCGCGCTCTCCCCGCGCCGCCCCGTCCGATTTTCCGCCCGCCGCCATTGAAGCCGGCCGAGCTCGGGGCCGAGCCGCGCCGCCGCCTCCCGGCCTCCCCGAGCCCAACCAACCGCACCACCGCAACCGCCGCTCCACGCCGCCCCTCCCCCGCTAGCTCTCGTCGTCGGACTCCTCTCCCCCGGGGAGATCGAGCTCGGCTCGACGTCACGCCCGCGCCACCGACGCCGCCGTTCACGCTCGGTGCGCCGCCGTTCCCCGTCGCTCCACGCCTCCTCCGCCGACGAGGATACCCCCAAGGTGAAGCCCTAGCTCCCGCGCACCTCCGCCACCCCGCGTCGCGGCTCCGGCGAGCCCCAGCTCGCCGGCGCGCGCGCGCCGCGCCGCGCGGCCTCGGCCGACGCGAGGAAGAAGAAGGGGGGCCGGGAAATTTTAGATCCGGCCCCTCGGTTTCTTTGATATTACACCCCGGTCCTCCCGCACGGGGGCTGAGTCTTGCAGATCTTGCAAGCTAGCCCCTGGAGACTATGGTTAATTACGCAGAGGTCCTCGGATCTGAGTTTTTCTTTTTCTATTTTCCTTTTTCTCGGTTTAAACTTTGATAAATCATATAAAATCGAATAAAAATCCTAAAAAGGAAAATCTTGTTGTTCTGGAACCACAGTAAAATGATCTATGCAATGGATATGATATGGATCTGTGCATGTCAACTTTTGTTCACAATCTTTGCACATACATGTTCTATGTTGTAAATAGGAAAAAGAATATCTAATGAACTCTAATGAACTTGAGGCCTTGACAGTGGCTATAACAGGGTAGTTAGGTCCTGGGTACTATGTTTAGCACCCTAGCTTTAATCAAGTTATATGTGTTTTGCTTTTTACCATTTAAATGTGACTTGGAAAAGGTTGCTACATAAAAGGTGCATAAAATGAGTCATATATATTTTTCCTAAGATCTATATAGCATAGTTAGCTCCCTGGTAAAATTTGAGAGTGTGCATGTAAGGTTTAGTCCTTGTTTTGAAAATGACCAAAAGTTGCTAGCTAGGGAAAGAAAATAGAAGTAAAGGGGTTCCTTTTATAGTAGGGGTAAATGCATGATATGTTGGGTGAAAAGAAGTTAGCCATTGTCACGCTTTCTGACATTTGCATTGTCTCCGTGCAATCTGTACGCTCATTTCATACACTTGGCATGCATATAGACCCCGCACCCGAGGAGCAGGAAATTCCGGTGATCGAGGAGCCAGAGGACCCGGAACCCGAGCTGCAGCAAGAAGAGCACCCGCAGGCCGCACCTGACTTCACAGCCGAGGACACTAACCCTAGCGAGGAAGGTAGGCAGGCCCTACATTCTCCTAGCAAATTATGATTTATGATTACGCATATGCATTAGGTATTGTTTGGAACCTTATTGCATTAGAACCACTGGCCGCCCTGGCTCTAGCACCAATAATAGGTCCGTAGGACGAGTGGCATAGAAATGATAGGGCCGAGTAGACACGAGTGAATGGTCACTCGTCACGTAGGTTGACCTTGAAAAGAAAATGCTACACTGAAAACTGCCTTGATGGCTTTACTGTTAATGATTAAAAGGAGACCGGGCGGAGATTAAGCTTTACTTTTCGAGGTGTGTGTTGTTGCGGTGTAATGGCTCCGCCCGAGTCGTTTAAGGCCCGTCCGCTGTTCGCCTGCTGGTTGGCATACCATTGCTAAAGTGCTTACCCGGTTAATGGGGCCGGTGAAACCTTACTTGTGCCATCCGGAGAACAGAAACACGTTCCTACCCACTGGTTGAGAGGAAGGTGGCCCGGGGGAGCTTGGTGCTCATGACGGGGAGACCGAGATGTCGGCAGGCTCGTCATGGGGGCACAACCCGGGAGTCAGGTGGGAGTGAATCGAACTTGGGATGGGACAGGTGGAGGAGGGGGACTATATGTGGGAAAGCCGTCATGCGAGTAAGCATATGGGCCCCTGGCATTTTTAGTTATTCCCGGGAATTAAAATCGATTCGAATCGCTGATGCTCACCAGGTGTGAGAATGCCAAATGCCGCACACGGGCAACGTAGTAATAACCTTAATATTCTGCAATATGATTTCATGGTTTTGGATATCAAGTGGTTGATTATTATTTGAGACTCTGATATTTCATAATGATGACAGCTATGTACTTGCAAAGGATTATCTCTTTCTTTCACAAGGGTAGTGGCTGTTAAATCCCACTATCCGTAAATAAACTTTTGAGCTAAGAATCAAAGGCTAAGGATCCAATGATAGTAAGCAAGCTTTGCGTCAGCCGTAAGCCTTGCCATTAAGTCCTCTGAGTAATTAGTACTCAGGGTTTGCCCCCGACATTTGGATTTCAGGTATGGAGTTCCTCTTCTGCGCCTGTGTTGGCGGGGGAGCCTGTTATCATCAGGAGTGACAGGAGTCATGTCATGGCATGGGGGTGACATCAGTGGGCGTGATGTCACTCATCTACTGCATTTCTTTTGGTTTAAGCATGACCTATGGTCTTAGACTTCCGCTGTGAGACATTATTTCGAAATTCGGCCGATGTTGGCCCTATGTTGAACTTATTTTATTCAGAAACTGGTTTGTAACTTAAAGTCTTATTACTATCTATTCAAATGCCTGTGATGATGTAACTGTTGTGGCTCCATCGTGAGTCGGATGTGTGTGATGTCGGTTCATCTGGGATTTGGTGTAAATCGAGAGCCGAGGGCTTCTCGACGGACGACCGGGTTTAGTACGGTCTAAGTACATTGTAAGCTAATGGTGGCAGGTGTACTTAGCCCGTATTAAATCGGCGGTTCCGCCACACATGTAAACATCCATAACTAAAGAAATAAGTAAGAATAATATATTAGTTGTTAATTAAGATCTCTTAAAGAGTCGGTAATTGATCAGATGTATATTTTAGGAAATAATCATGCCGTTTTTATTAACTTGTCAATTTTATAATAGTTGTCAAGACGAAATTAGAGTTACAACTATTTTTGAGACAGAGATCGGAGATAATAAATATTATACTATTTTTTAACTAATAAAATAAAATATATTTTCTGTCACGTGCGGGACGCACGTGCATTTGTACTAGTTTTACCTGACTTTCTCAAAAATGCTAAGTTTTCTCTCTTTTATTTGTCCTCAGCATGGGTAGCCTTTTGTGACGCATCAATGTCTTGTCTGTTTTATATTTCCTTATTGTATAATTTTTTCACATAGCGACATATGGAGGATCAATCATTTAAGGCACATTTTTCACGTAGCACACTCGGAAGATCAATTATTTAAGGGTCAGTCTCTCAGAATCGATGCGCATATGCGATCATCTATATATTGTCTTTAACTTGCAACAAAAACTATTGTTCTACAATCACACAAAAAATTACATTTAAATGTGAATTTAAAAATCAGTTTAAAAAGACTTCGCAGCAGCGCTTGGGGTATGAACGTGTGGCAAAAGCAAACATATGCATTTATTCACTGATTATCTTTCCATTCAGTTTATGTATTACCAAAATTAAATGATATCTGTAAATCCCGGCAGCAATGCACGGGACAATCACCTAGCTAACTAAACCATTCAGGATAGTGTAAGAACTTTGGATTCTTAAATCGAGACGATATCCCCGTCGCTCTGAATCATACATGAATCAATAGATGTGCACAAACGAAGTACGAAGCAGAACTGCTCTTAGTAAACGCTCTTGCACTGGTACCGCCTGGCGCAGCTCACGAAGACCGCCAGGTTGAGCGAGCTGAGCGCCGCGAGGAGCCAGAAGAATCGGTCGAGGTGGCCGTCGTCGAGGTCGTCGGGTATCCACCCGGGCTCGCCGCCCCTCGTCGTGAGCCAGGCCACTGCGGTCACCACGAGCGAGCTCAGGTAGCTCCCGAGCGCCACCGTCAGCAGCGCCAGCGCCGAGCACAGGCTCCGCATCGACGCCGGCGCCTCGTTGTAGAAGAGCTCCGTCTGGCCGACGCACGCGAACACGACGCTGGCGCCCACCAAGAAGTACTGCGGCACCTGCCACAGGATGCTCATGGCCGCCTCGCCCGCGGCGGCCAGCGCCAGGCGCCGCGTCTCGACCAGCGCCGCGGCGGCCATCACCAGCACCGACAGGAGCAGGCCGGCGCCGAAGCGCTGCAGCTCCGAGAGGCCCCGCTCCTTGCCGGTGAGCCGCCGGGCCGTGGGCACGAGGACCCTGTCGTAGACGGGCACCCAGAAGAGCACGCTGACGGCGTCGAACGACGCCAGGGACGCCGGCGGGATGGCGAACGCGCCGACCTGCTTGTCCATCGTCCTGCCTTGCTCCAGGAACGTCGAGGAGAACTGCGCCAGGACGGCGAAATAGACGATCCCGGTGGCCCAGATGGGAAGTATCCCGACGATCACTTTCAGCTCTTCGACCTGCGTCACGGTGCAGAGCCTCCATGGATCGGTCAGCTCCTCCGCCGATGAGATCACTGCAGCCTTGTCAAGGAATCTGCTCAAAATAAACAAAATCGCGAGTTACTTACACCAAACGAGACCGGGCCTGAGAAAAGATCGCTCATGATGACAGGTTGAGGCAAGTACCTGAGCCCTGGTGTATGGTGCAGTTTATCGCCGTCGGCCATTGACGCCTTCTGGGGTAACTCGTGGAGGAGGGAATCGTCATGCGGCAAGCCTACGTTCCGTTTCCGGATAGCTGCAACAATGACTTGGAGAACTCTGACGACTGGACTCCCCAGAGGCTTTTGGATTCTGTACGAGCTTGAACCCAGCACGAAGCTCGCAATGGCCAGCGCGATGAACAGGGTTGGGATCCACAGGCCAACCACCCACCCGTAAAGATCTTGCACCCACACAACAACGGTTCCCGAGACGAAGCTGCCGATGTAGATTGCGAAGAAGAACCAGTTAAAGAAGGAATCCTTCTTCAGCCTCTCGGCTGTGCTGCTGTCGTCGAATTGGTCAGCGCCAAATGATGAGACGCAGGGCTTTATCCCACCAGCTCCTATGGCCATCATGTACAGGCCAAGGAAGAACACAAATGACTTTGATGAACCATCCTGCACGCAGTCAGGCCCGGCACAAGCCGGGAATGACGCTGAAATGGACATTGCAGCCATCCCCTTGCGTTGGACAAGAACAGTAACCTGGTCAGTGCAAATAAAGTAGGGATTTGACTACAATATAATGATGGCATACTAAAGTTTTCTCTATCCTGTTAATTTCTTTGTCCTTTTATTATTGTTGTTGATGAAGAACATAAATAAATTGGACGGAATTTTGTGTGCTTACAACTAGGTAAACTGTGAAGAATACCACTGTAGTCAGGTATTTGCCCAAATAGGAATCTGCTATGATAGCTCCAACTAGTGGCGCTATATAGCAAGTCCCCTGCCAATTAGTATAGCTTCTTGCCGCAGTAACGTTATTCTCATGTAGCACTGTCTTAAGAAAAGTAACCAGATTGAACTGGATCCCATAGTATGCTAGCTCCTCAAAGCATTCAGTCACTGCAGTACAAAAGTCGCAAGTGGTAACTGTCAAGCAAATTACAAGAGATGACAAAAGAAATGTTGATAGTAAAATTATCAGACAGATTAGAAGGCTTGAAACTAACTAGGAATACCATTCCATTGACGATTGACGAATAAGGAATCGTCCCAGCTAGCTACCATTCCATTTTTTTCTTTTTTTAATAAATATTATGGTGAGATCTGTTAACTGTATGAACCTACCTAAGATGTAAGTGCAGGCTCTCCAACTGTCGGCAGTATTGTGCCTGCTGGCTCCCTTGATGTCAATAATCCTTTCGCTTGCATGTTCTGTTAAATTCTGTAGTGACACAAAAACAAATTCTATACAGCTGTTTGCAAATGCAGGAAAGGTTCAACAAAACAGCCTAGATTCAGAAATCAGAACCAGAATCTGAATAGAAGCGTCATTCTTTTTTGGTATACGACTGTAAGAAAACTCAGAGCATTACACATCATCATAGATCGTACTGCGGGCCTCCTTGGTTGGTTGCCAAAGTTTTGGCAAGCCAAATTTTTGGCAAATTTGACCGTGTTTGAATCAAAACTAAAATTCATCCAAAGAACAAATTTCTCACTCGGATGAGTTATTTAGGACCTAAACAACTCATGAGAATTAAAAGTTCATTGCTTGACTAATTTTTTACTTAAATTCAAACGCGGTCAAATTTATTAAAATTTTGGCCTGCCAAAGATTTGGCAACCAACCAAGCAGGCCCTGCATGACAACTAGACGCCTTTCCACCACAATCACTAGTGGTTCTCCGATCTCATGCAGTACTAGAGAATGACGTCTAAAGAAGTGCACAACACAACCGTGCTGTCTATCTATGCGACAGAACAACAAATGTTACTAGTGAAAAGAAGTGCGAAATGACGTCTTCCATAACCAATATTTTCTTTTGAGAAGGAAGATATATTAAATTTCAAGAGCACTACACAATAAGGTGAAGCAATATAGGCATTTAAAAAGAAAAAACAACGAGCTTATATTCAAAATAAACCATGAATGACACTTGCTCAAAACATGAGATAATAATATTATTTGATATCCTTTAAGAAACCAAATGCTAATTAGATACAGAAATCTGTCTCGTCTTTTTAGATTTTTCTTCTTTTTTCGCGATGTGTGGGAAACGAGCACATGATATGGGTGAAAGCGTTAAAGAATACACAACAAAGAATGCAAAAATCTTTTAAAACATGTCTTATGTTTTTCATTAAATAGAAAAAGAGTTCACAAATTACAATGGCCACAATAGAAAAGCAAAACACATGGGGAGATAAAAGAATATACAACCGCCACCGCACTGTAAAGCAGGAACAAATCAAGGTGCAAAAGGCAAAATTGGCAGATGGGTTTTGTTGACCTCAAGAAGTGGTTCTTCAGACAGCAGTTCCTCACTCTGAGCTTCCATAGGCTAGGAGTATATAACTCGAGTTGGTCTAGCTAGCCGGAGAAGCAACACTTACACCAAACCCTATGCGACCACTGAGAAGTTGGACGCAACTGAAAGACGATATGCCTCGATTTATATGTAGCTCGGAGCAGCAGACTCGTCTCAAATGGCCATGCACTCCAATACTTCACTTTAAACTATCCAAAAGTAAACTGGCGATACGTGAGGAATGAACTGGCGCACGCGTACGTGCAGTCGTGCACAGTCGAGGCAGCAGCAGCAGCAGATCTACAATAATCCAGTTGGCATAGAGAGCAGTTTAGTCAATTCCACTTGCTCGGTATTCCACGAGCAAATTCTACGTCTGTTTGTATGATAGCTCACAACTTACATCTATTGTTATCTTATTAAAGCACATTATCTTAATAAGGGCTTGTTGCGTTGTTTGAAGCTAGAGAAGAATGAAGTGGATTGAATTCCCTCTATTCAAATTTGATCTGTAAGGGATTAAATCACCTCTAACCTCTTTCGATGCTCTCGCATCTAAGGTCTAGTTTAGATACTCTTAGATTGGAGTGGTTTTGGATTGGTTTGAAGGGATAACGGAGTGTATTTAAATCTACGATAGATCAAAATCCCCCCTTAATCCCTCCCAATCCACTCAATTCTCTCTTAATCCAAGATTACCCGGACTAAGCCTCTAGTACAGAACTAGTTATTTTAGTGTGGTGATAGTATAGTATCATTGTCAGTTTTAAAATCACTGAAATTTATCCACCACATATACTGACTCAAAACATGACATAATGATATTATTTGATATCCTTTGAGAAAACAAATGCTAATTAGATACAGAAATCGGTCTTGTCTTTTTAGGATTTTCCTTCTTTTTCGCGGTGCATGGAAACGAGCACATGATATGGGTGAAAGCGTTAAAGAATACACAGCAAAGCATGCAACAATTTTTTTAAAACATCTGCCTTATGTTTTTCATTAAGTAGAAAAATAAATGAGACATTTATCCACCGCAAATACTGATCAAATATCCATCTTGATGCCCTATTCTCTAATCTCTAGTAGTGAGCTTAATCACTAGAGTATAATTTAATGTATCATTTTGCGTACTGCAACTGCACAATATATGGACTAAATTCGTCGTGCACTAGCGGCGACAATATATACTGTGAGTATTAGAATGATGCAATTGATAGTTCGTTCTTGACAGTGTTAAAGTCGTTTTGCGGAACAAACACTTTCTCCCTATCTCATCCTCATCCACTATTTCAACTACCCTTCTCTCTGTCTGCAGTACCTGAATTAATTGCGCACAGTGTTTAGAGAGATGTTTGAGGGAGGCGTTGGGTATAGCCTACCTGCTCCCTCGTGCCATAAACGTGGGTATTAAAGTATTTACAAACTACTGTATATAATTTAATGCACCAGCACAACAAACAGTCCATGCGTACACTGGCTATAATTACGTACTATTCGTAGTCGCCGTCGACACCGTCATTTATCTGCACGACTTGTTAAACAAAGTCCAAATTTGATCCCTATCATAGCATAGGCCACAGGGTAGCAGATCGATCACAAGCAGATCATAAGTAGATCCATCACTCTTCAAACAAGCAGATAACTGTCACTTATTCGGAAAGCATATGATTATTCTAACAGGTAAACTGTATAAAAAATTATTAGCAGGCTAGCAACTGAAATGATTGAGGTAACATGAAATTATTAACAGGGTAGCAGATTCATCTCTTCACACAAGAACTAACTGTCACAGGTAGATCCTAGAATTTATTCAACAAGCGCATGATTGTTCTGACAGGGAAACTATTCAAAAATTATCAACAGCCAACAGGTCAGCAACTGAAATGATTGAGGTAATATGAAAATATTAACAGGGTGGCACATTCATCTCTTCACACAAAGGTCACTGTCACGGGTATGATGCACCTTTGGCCGTCCGTTTTATTCAAAATCAATTTATAAATATTATGTATTGTTTATGATTTATTTATAATCATAAGTATTTCAAATATGATTTGTAGTTTTTTGAATATTTATATTATTTTTAAAAATTTTTTGGCGAATACGCAGGAAAGCTGCGTATCTTTGTATTAAGCAACAAGAAAAATACTGCGGCGTTTAAAGGTCACTGCGCACCGAGAACAATTACGATCCCTCTCAACCGAAACAACCAGTGGCACCCGACGATCAGCCTAGATCAAGCCTACTGCTCCCAGACTAGCGGCTCCGCCTAGAACCCACAGCTCCGTGGTCTCTAAGACGGCTCTCAACACAGTTGAAGAACTCGGCTGCTCTCCCCTGAAACAGCGTGTTTCGCTGCTTCCAGATCGACCAACACACCAAGCCGAACAGGGTGTTAGCACCCTTCCTCACTGCCGCCGGCCAGCCGCCTCTAAACCTGTGCCACCAGTCTAGCAAGCCCGAGCAGCCGTCCGCTGGAGGAAGCTGCAGGCCAACCCTGTCCAACACTAGTCGCCAGACCACTCTAGCGAATTGGCAGCAGAAGAGAAGGTGGTCGCAAGACTCGGGCTCGCGGTCGCACAGCCAACACATCTCACATGCGTGTAGGCCGTGGCGCCGCCGCATATCTGCTGTCCAGTGCCTTAAATAAGACTAATGATTAAAGGCAACACGTGTCGGCAACCGAAGGAAAACTGCTCAGGGCTAATTTGGCAACTCCATTTTTCCAAGGAAATTGGAGGAATGGAGGCTTCGGGATTTTTTCCAAATCCCTTGGAGAAATGGGGTTGCTAAACTACCAAAGTTCAAACTGCTCAATGCCTCTGGCTATCTACTTTTCTCGTCTCAATTTGCATGTCCACACTCTATCTGCACTTCTGCAGATGGCCAGATGGGTTTCCACATCTTGCAATAATACCAATCTAACCGCGTAAAATAATATGCACGTACGTGACTTTGTCTGCTGCATACGTGCACTGGAGCTGGTCGGTATTCTGCTGGGAGCAACTTTTTCTGAGGATATCTGTTGGTATTTAGAAGATCAAGGGCCACTTCCCTTTCTACCACAAGATTGGGTTATCACTCCATATTGGCTTGGTGGTCAAGCCAACATTATCCTTATATCTGCAGACATTTTGCACCTTCGATCGCACTGTTGGTATGGTAGCTGGACCACATCAAAGGTAGCTGATAAAAATGTTCATCACAGGCGGCAGCACACACCCTAGAAGCTGTGCCGCGAAACTAATGGTTATTCTGACCCAAGCCTGGAAATCCCAGTGCACAGATCCTATAAATATAACAATCTATTTCAATAGTACCTGAAGAGTTCGGTAACAGAATGATTAGAATAGTATGTGTTACTATAGTGTTAGTAAAGTACAGTACATTACTTCACATGTATAGAGCCGGACAAAAAAAAGGGCTATTGAAATGGGTGAGAAAGGATTTTTGTCCATTATAAAAGTAATGATGTATCCAGTCCAAAGAGGATTAAATACTGCACAGTGTACACTACACAAGTGGTTATGATACACTTTAGGCCTACCTTGGGTAATATTAGATTGAGGGGGATTGGAGTGGATTTTGAGTGATTTTGATCTATTGTGGATTTAAATACACTCCAATTCCTATAAACCACAGCAATCCAAGAGCATCCAAACTAGGCTTAGTTTTTCGGCATACAGAAATTGGACGTATAGCTTTGCTGTACATAAATATAGCAAATAGGAAAAAAAAAGGAAAACCAGAACTTTAAGGAACAGAAGCTTTCTTGTACTTGTATTTTTGGGCATAATATATGAAAACCAGAAGATTCAGAAAGCTGAGGCCAACTATCAGCCAGAAAAAACGGTCAAGATGGCCTTCGTTTAAGTTATCTGGGATCCATCCCAACTGCCCATTTCGAGTTGTGAAATATGACACCAGGGTCAAAATGAATGAGCTGAGATAACTTCCGAGTGACACGGTAACAAGAGCGAAAGCTGAGGACAGGCTTCTCATGGCATCTGGTGATTGATTGTAGAAAAACTCAGCTTGACCAATTGATGTGAACACCTCGCCCACGCCAACCAGCAAGTACTGAGGTGCTTGCCAAAGGATGCCCATGGGAACAGGTGCCTTCTGATGAACCAGATCCTCTGCCCTTATGATCTGCAGACGCTTGATCTCAACTAATGCAGCAACTGCCACTGCTATTGTAGACACAAATAGACCAATCCCCATTCTTTGGAGCTCTGAGAAACCTCTCTCTTTACCAGTGAATCTCCTGGCTATGGGCACAACAAATCTCTCATAAATTGGAATCCATACAACAATACTGATAACATCTAAGGATGACAGAGTGGCTGGTGGAATCTTGAAAGAACCGATTTGACAATTGAGGACCATCCCCTGCTCTATGAACATTGATGAGTTTTGAGCACATACGGTGAAGAACACGATGCCTGTTGCCCAGATTGGAAACATTCTCAGTAATATTTTAAGCTCTTCAACTTGTGTGACTGTGCAAAGTCTCCATGGATCATGAGAACTATCATGTTCATCCCACAAAATGACAGCAGCTTTGTCAAGGAAACTGTTGAAGGAAAAGATCGTATCAATTGAACAGTATGAAAGTATTGGCATATGTACAAATCAGGTGTATGATTACCTCTCGTAGTTCTGAAAAAGGTAGTTGTGTCGAGGAAGTTCCAAGACACAAACTTAAAAGCATGCAGTGTCAGAACAAAAGTGTAGCATAAATGATGTCTGTGTTTGTTATATTTTAGTAGATTTTTATATTTTCTAACTTCAAAAATATAGGAGTTTGTAGGATAGGTTCACATTTCAGTAAAAGGAATATATCTTACATAGAATAGTAAACAACTGTCAGTGATAACCAAGCAAAGTACCTGAATCCACTACTATGCTCCAGTTTACGACTCCCCTCAATAGCTGAAGTCTTACCATCAAGCTCATAGAGAAGAGAACTATCAACAGGCAAATCTGCTTTTCGTTTGCAAGTGGCTGCCACAACTACCTGGCATGTTCTTGTAAGTGGGCTTCCTCCTGGTATCTGAAATCTATATCTCTCTGAACCTATAAAAAAGCTTCCGATAGCTAGGACAATGAAAAACGTAGGGATCCCAAATCCAATGCCATATCCATAATTCTCTTGCACCCAAATAAGAACAGTGCCAGATATCAAAGAACCAATATTTATGCAGAAATAAAACCAATTGAAGAAGGAGCCTTTCTTTGTTTTCTCAACTGGATCAGTATCATCAAATTGGTCAGCACCAAAGGATGAAACACATGGTTTGATACCTCCAGCTCCCAAAGCAATCATGTATAGTCCAACAAAGTATATGAGATATTGAGGTAAGGTTGGTTCTGGACAAATAGACCCAAAACATTGAGGGGGCTTGAAAGAAGGAACTGATGCTGAAAGTGTCAATGCTGCCATCCCCTTCATTAAGTGCACGTTCAAAAGTGGTTAGCACAGATTATCTGCTGGAGTAAGTACCTAAAAGGCTAAATAGGGCAAAAGATTCTCAGTGCACAGGTATGGCAAGACAAGTAGGCTTGCAGATGATGCATCATTAAGGCACAATTACAGATTTTGTTAGATAAATAGTAAATACACAACCGTAACTTACAAGAAAGTAAATAGTGGAGAAAACAGCAATGGTCCTGTACTTTCCCCAGTATGAATCTGCTAAGGTCGCTCCAATAAGTGGTGTGAGATAACAAGTTCCTTGCCAGGTTGTGAAGTTCCTCGCTGCAGAGACATTTCCTTCATGCAGTCTTGTTGAAAGGTAAGTGACCAAACTTTTCGAGATACCATAGTACGCCAAACGTTCACATACTTCAGTTCCTATCATAACAAAATTGAAAATTAATTCCAAATGCACAGGATATTAGATCAAAGTATGAAAAGCCTTATGTTTCTAATCTTCCACACATCAAAGACTGCCAGATTAATACACACTATTAAGAGAAAAAAAATGCTGAAAAATTGTTTCCACTTGTATCAGTTTCATATTAGACTGTAAGAAGTCAGTTGGAGCTCTGACAAAATAAATTTCTTCTAAAAAAGGTTAGAGCTATGGTTCCATTAAAAAAATTACAGTGACGTGGTCGCTCATCTGGTTTTCATTTCAAGATAAAAATGTTGATGTTATGTCTCAGTAGAAAGCTCTAACTGAATTCTTACCAAGAATCAATGAGCATGCTCCCCAGTTCCCTGTGTTGCGCTTTAAAATAGGAAGGCCTCTAAAGTCAACTGACCCATCGCCTGTGTACTCGGCAAGATCCTGTGCATGGAAAAGTAGAACTACTTAAATTTAATTGCAAAGCATAAGCTGATGCAGAAAAGTGGGTAATTCACTTAATACTTCACTCCCTGCCCCCTCCCTCACGTGGATCTCTCAGAAGACTCAAACGTGGAATGGGCACAGCACAGACAACAATTATTTTATTTCATCATGCTACCTAGGATTCGAACTCAAGACCTCCAAAAGTCTAAGTTGATAGGAAAAGGTGCACGGCACTTCAACACTAATAGCATCATTAAAATCATAGGAAAAGCAAAGGAAATGTAGAACACAAAACTATTGCAAGAAACAAAAAGGAAACCATAGCACAAAGATTTTCTAGGAATTAGCGTTCTATTGTTAATAACACAGGCATAAATCCTGCAAACTAACCATACATTGTAATATCTAGTAGCTTCTCAATCAAGAAACTCATTCCCTTTAGAAACCTTTCATGTTATTGTTCCAAACATAATGATGAAGTTTGGTGACTAGGTTACTAATTGCATTTCAATCATCACTTTGAACAGTAGAGCATTGCACTTTGCAGATATTCTCATTTTACAATTCCTATAAAGTTTGACTGCAGCTATAGTTGACAAATATATTTTTCCAAGAGCACAAAGCCACAAAGGCACAAACTAGTAGGAACCTGTTCCATGGTTGATAGTGTCTGTTTTAGAGAAACTGAGAAAGAAGCTTTGTTGAAAAAAAGATCATTTGGTTGAGTTGATACAATTATCTTGAGATCACTTCTGACCTATGCATATCTAGGATGCACACAACCCTCAAAGCATTAAACATGACAAGTATTACCACTGTTCGCCTAAACAGTCGTTTAGCCCGTTTAAATACCGTTTAAACGTTAAACAGTGGCTGACCGTTTCCGTTTAATTGGCCATTTACACCGTTTAAACCCGTTTAAATGGCCGTTTAGCACCGAATAATGGCTAAACACCGACTGTTTACCGTTTAGGCTAACACTGAGTATTACAGCACCCTAGTGACCATCAATCCGTAGGTTGATGGTGGCTACAATAATAATTCCAATTGTAGCTAGTAAACAGAAATAGAACACTGGCCAACACTTTGATTGAAAAGTAGACGTTTTCTTTTGTAATTGTCAATTTGAAGGTGAGTAACCTGAATACTGTGATAAGAATATATTAACGGACCTAAATCATTTATGTCTCAAGTCAAACATGTGTAACCATTCTACTCCAGATGTTCCAATCAAGTCTTAAGAAAAAGCTATCCAGTACCAGTCAAATTACATCAGAGCCCTCAAGCAAATCAACATCGGTGTTTCTTGAACTAATAAGCAAACCAAATTTCAGGAAAAACGATTTGTTTCACCTCCACAAGTAACTTCCACAAGTCAATAGATGGTCCTCGAAACTGTTGCGTGTTGAAACCTACTACATCGAATCCATGATCCCTAGATGTATCTCTTCTTTTTCAACTGTTATCCAGCGAGCATGAGGAATCCCCCACCTCTTTCTTTCTCTTGATATTTTTCTTCCAGATGTCTAATCAATTTTGCACTCACCAATTAAAGAAGCAGACGCCAATCAATTCACGGTCTACATCCTCCACTCTCTCGTGATTGAGGCCGATTTAAGCACTAGCAATCAACCAGAACTTAACCAAAAGAAGAAACTAAAGAGTATTAGAAACGAAACCCTACGGGTTCTGAATCTTTGGCAGAAGAAACAGTCAGGACAAAAACATCCATACAGAAATGGCGGTAAAGTACCTCCGGCTCCGTCGCGCGCACCACCAGGTTCTGCCGCAGCTCATCCTCCAGCGACGAACCCATGAATGCAACTTTTCTGAAGCCTTGGGGATTTGTTCCCTCCAAAGATGAAGGGCAATCTTCCAGGTTCCACCTCTGAAGGCTGATCAGTGGTTACTTCTTCGGCGACTGCTGCAGCAGCAGCAGCTAATTGTGATAGTCTGATCCTTCCCAAGAACCGAGCAGAGAAGACACAGGCAACGCGCTTCTCGTTTGAGACTTCAGTTTTATATAGTGACTTGGCTGCCGGAGTAAGGTTCAGCAGAGTCGCCAACCTTTTTCTTTTTGAGTGGAAGAGTCGCCATTTGCCCATTTTGTTGGGGACAACTTCACAGTGAAATAGAAGTATTCTACATGTCAATTTTTATTGCAGAGCTGAACTCTAGAGGAAGCATCCGAAACCGACTTGTGGCAGTTGCAAGGCCAGTCAGCTGTAGAATTGGCAACTGCAGAGCCTCTGCAGCAGAGGACGTCGTTCACAAACTAGCAAGGTATCCTGTGTATTCAAGCTATAGCGTTTGACATCCTTGGCTGCGAACGAGATCCTCTACAGTTGCTGCGGTTGAGTTCGAAGGGTCTACATACTAATAACGCAATTGACTGCAGGTGACGCTACTGCAGAGGAGCTTCTCCCTGCTAGTTTTCACGTACATAGACGCTAGGACAAAATACGAAAACGAACTTCTCTCGGTCCATGTAGATTTTTTTTTACTGCAGTAATTTCTCTGACTTGTGATTTTCCTTAGGCCTCGTGGGCCATCCTCCCATGGTGAGCCGTGAGCCACTGTCAAGACGGTCCCTTGATGCAGATTGAAAGTGACTGGCTAGTCCAATTGCGCCGAGAAAGGAGTGGGCCACAAGAGGACGACGACGATTTCATGTAAAGATACAAGCAAGCATTGGTTTATTCAGGTGAACATGGGGATTAGGACAAAAGGTGCGTGGAGACCCGTGTACATACCACAGACAACAGGTTTGGTCAAGTCTCAAACCGAGGCAGTCACATTCTCAAATTAATTCAAAGAAATCTGTAAAACAAACTCATATCATGGTTTCCTTCATCTAAAAAAACTCATGTCATGGAAAGCAAATCAAACACATGTACTTGTGCTCATGAGTCAGAGCGCCTTCTTACATTTGTATCGCATCGCACAGAATACAAAAGCTACCAGATTCAAGGAACACAGCCCAGCCATCATCAAGAAGAATCGATCCAGATGACCTTCGTTCAAGTTATCAGGTATCCATCCCGGGCTGCCTCCTCTGGCTGTGAACACAGGCACAAGAGAAATGATGAATGAACTAAGGTAACTCCCAGCCGAGATATTAGCAAATGAGAATGCCAGACATAAGCTTCGCATGGCATCAGGTGATTCCTCATAGAAAAACACATTTAACCCAATAACCGAGAACACCTCGCAGGCGCCCATCAGAAAGTACTGGGGGCCTTGCCACAAGATGCTCATTGGAGCAGCCACATTCTGGTCCACTAAGCCTTTCTCTCTTACAATCTGCAACCTGTTGCTCTCCACCATTGCTGCAGACACCATTGAGAGTATGGAGAAAACTAAACCAATCCCGCATCGTTGCAGAGGGGTGATGCCATTAGCCATACCAGTTAATTTGCTGAACACTGGAACAAGGATTTTTTCATAGACTGGAACCAGTGCAAGAACAGCAATGACTTCAACAGATTGGAATGATGCTGCAGGCACTTCGAACGAGCCAACATGCTTGTCCATTACCATCCCCTGTTCTATAAATGTTGAAAACATCTGTGCCAGAACCGTACCAGAAAAAACCACTGTAGCCCAGATAGGGAGCATCCTGATCAAAATCTTCAGCTCCTCCACTTGAGTAACAGTACAGACTCTCCATGTATTAAGCAGGCCAACGGATTCGCAATCGACAGATGTCACAATTGCAGCTTTATCAAAGAACCTAAGAGAAAAGGAACGGTATCACTATATTGCCAACTGAAAAATACAATTGACCATACCATTAGTGCTCCTTAACTCCTATAAGTACTTAAATTTAATCGAATGCAGGCTTTCTATTGAAAAGAAAATCAAAATCTATGGGACTATCAACTAGTACTTAGTAGTAATCAGCAATAGAACTAATGACATCACAGGCCACGTTTGTTTGGAGGTTAGAAACAATTTTCTGAAACTCTTGTTTTTAACTTATGTGACGTGTTCATTGCAATCTTTGGCTGCATGCTTGCAAGATTGGATCTATATGCTAGTTGAAGGGCTGAAGTCTACCATCTAGACAGGGTATGGATGCATGATTACCCATCTAGGTGATTATTAGTCAAGTGAATTGCTAGTCACAGGGTGACCGTCTATCTAATGTCTAGGATAACATTTGGTGCCCCATGAATTTCTACATAACCATTAACCAAAAGATGCCATCAATAGCATTTAAAGTTTATCAAATAAAACAAGAATAAAGATTTTGCAGATCCCAGATATGTGTCAGCAGATAACAGTTGCAGCAACAATTTTAGCTGACCTAAATTAACACTTCAGTACAACAAAAGTGGAAGTACCAGGAACCCACAAAAAAAAATTATTCATACAGAGTTTTAAGTTGATTAGAGCAAAAGCAAACAAAGTTTATCAAATTTAATATAAACCAAAATCAGGACAAACAAAATCTTGTATTGTGATGCAAAAACACAATGCTCATACAGCACAAACAAAGAAATGACAAATGTTTTCTGTATAAATTCCAACGCATCCATTTAGAATTTTAGACTACTATAGAATTTCATCCGGTGTGCAACAATTACATAATATAATCTGGTCCTATTATATGCAAAATGAATTAATCATCCAATAAGCTTGTATGGAAATGCAAAGTTATATCAAATGGTTACTTAAATCCAGTCGTATGCTCCAATTTCCGGCTTCCTTCAATTGCTGAGCTTTGCCCTGTAGTCTCATAAAGAAGTGAACAATCACTTGGCAAGTCTTTATCAAAGTTGCGAGTTGCTGCAACAATAACTTGACACACTCTTGCAATAGGGCTACCTCCAGGTTTTTGAAATCTGTAAACACTAGAGCCCAAGAGGAAACTACCCACACCTAAAGCGACAAATAGCACAGCTATGGAAAACCCCCAGAGCCAACCTTCATGATCTTGGACCCACACCATGATAGTCCCAGAGATCAGTGCGGCTACATTGATTGTGAAATGGTACCAATTGAAGAAAGAGCTCTTTTTGGTTCTCTCCTCTTCATCAGTATCATCAAACTGATCAGCACCAAAGGATACAATACAAGGGCTCTGTCCACCAGACCCTACAGCAACCATATACAAGCCAAAAAAGAATATGATGTGCTGAGATGATACTATATCTGTCCAAGCAGGCTGAACATGTAGACCAGCAGAGATCGATGGAAATGTTGCTGACAGGACCAACATCATCATTCCCTAAATCAATAGAATAGGAAAAGAATGTGAAAGAACATGTTAAATTTGCTCAAGTGCCAATTGGTCATGTATATCAAAAAAGCAGGCAAGTGACCAGAAGTTCTCAACTTTGGGAAACTAGATTGGTTATATGGTCCATTCATCAAAATGCAAATATGCTGATTTTATTGTCCATCCATAAAAAATACAGCTTTGTTGTTTAAACAGAATATGGTTTCAATTCTTCACATATATTTAGGATCTACTATTAAAGTGCTTCTTTGCAAAGGAGTAATGTTATTATTTGTGAATACTGCACGAGTACACAGTATAGCATGGATTACTTTTAGCACTTACAATAATGAAGATCGTGAAGAAGATCAGAGCAGTCCAGTACTTTCCAAGATATGAATCAGCTATAAAGGCTCCAACGAGAGGTGCAAGGTAGCTAGTACCTTGCCAAGTTGAAACATTGCTTGCAGCAGCCACATTTGTTTCATGTAGCACTTTTGTGAGATAACTCACAAGGTTTTTTGTAACTGAAGAAATGGCCAGGTACGAGCAGAATGAAGAAACTGCAACAGTACATTTTGTTTCATTTTGGATCTTGCATTGGATAATGAGCACATCTATAAACAGTCTATTTTGAAATTCAACAAAATTTCACCACTCCATGCCCTACTTTTCTCCCAGAGCAAAGGCCAATTGACAATGGTACTGTTTTCATACTTACCTATGGTTAAGGAGGAAGCCTTCCATTTTCCTGTATGTTTTTTGGAAGCAGGATACCCGCGGACACAAACAGACCCATCACCTGTACAGTCCACAGTATTCTGCATTTCACAAATTGTAGCCAAAATGGTAATCTTGCCTGTCTAATTTTGATAAAAATGCTGTAACAGCTAAACAATGTGCATTTATGCAATTGCAATTGGCATTATTTTGTTCTTTGAAGAACCTAGGAGGCTAGGAACACCAAACCAAGAGTGATCAAAATAATCATGTATGAAGAAGCAAGTTAATACAGAACCATCATTTGTTTTATGGTTACACTAGTACTATATCGCTACAGTGATTAGCAAAAGAGGAAACACCAAAGCTTCAATGTTCTAGACCAGATAAAATAAGAAATAATGATCAGAAAGATAAAGAACAAAAAGAGTTAGTATGTGTACTCTTTCTTCCCTCATAATTTTTACTTTTAAGTCAGATCTTTTTTACTTCTGGTCCTCCGTGCATCGATTTTGTGACTCGGAAGATTTTAAGTCAAGCAAATATTTCAAGAAAGATTGGTATTAAAATAATTAACTCCGACAACTTCTCTCTGCATTTTCTTGAAACATGTAGTGAATTAGTGCTAAAACAGTACCAAAAGGCCAGTTAAGAGAAAACAACACTACATCATTTGATGACATTAGAATAAAACCATGCTGAAAGGAAAATGGGGTGCATATGTATTTTATATGTAGGATGTAGCTAAGTACTTGATAAGTCCGTATATATTTCAGTGAACGAGAATAAACTCCAGAAACTTTCTTACAATCTTGGATTGAATGCAGCATATATAAGCGATCACAGTTCACAAACTGGAGATTTGGAGAAGAAAAATTATAAGGCTCTTCACATATACAGAGAGCATGGCAGTACAGCAAATAATGGGCATGCATGTGTAATACAAAAAGATAATTAGAATCAACACATGCGCTTAGAATCAACACATGCGCCACAGCCCACAAATGAACGAACATCTCTTGACAACCATTATACTCAAAGCATGCCCTAGCTACACCTAAGGAAAGGAGGAAACAGAAAAACACAAAAACCCAGCCCAACCAGCCAAACAGCAATTTCAAGCTGGGCCGAGGTAGCGTCAGAGCAAGAAAAGAGCCAAGCCAGGCCTTTATTCTACTGTTTAATTATTTTCCAGGGAAAAGAGGCCCGTTTTAGTAAGAATTTGTGGGCAAATACAACTCCCCTAAAACGAGTCAGAACTTTTATCTAGCCTGGCATGGAGGATGGAGGAAGCTAAGCTCTACTGCAAGCACCGGGGGCCAAACATATGCATGAGAAGAAGGGTGCGAGTGAGGGAAAGAACCTCTTGAAGGGAATTGTCATCTTGTAGCAGAGGACTTCTGTAAAACTGGCTTGTGGAGTCCATGGCTCCCTTCCCTGCAACCAGAATGAGGTTCCGATAAGGATAAAGGTGGGGAACAAACAACAAAGACGACATAAACATAAAAGAACGCATAGCCAACCTCTAGTTTTGACCGTCTTAAACAATGGTTTTTCTTTTCAAAGCACTAAAGTGTCAGACTAAGGGAACAGCTGTTCGATAAAAACAAAAGAAAAAAGATCAATGGTATGTAAGTTCTAAGTTGCCTGGGTGCTTGTTTCTGCTTTAAAATACGATAAGACACTGATTATGAATATTAGTCACATTATATTTTGTGTGAAAAATATGTAGCTGATTGACAAACTTTGAGAAGCTCATTATGAACTTACCTGGCAAAATCAAAGCCCTGTGTTCTTAATTGGCAGAAATATGAAAAGCGATTTCATCAGGGAAAGAAATAAAATATGTAGCTGATTGACAAACTTTGAGAAGCTCATTATGAACTTACCTGGCAAAATCAAAGCCCTGTGTTCTTAATTGGCAGAAATACGAAAAGCGATTTCATCAGGGAAAGAAATAAGCTGCCGCGATGGTGACATCTCATGTAGCTCTAGCTCAAGTGAACATAGTTGAAAAACTTTTTTATTTTATACCAAACGGATGCCAATAACAATAATGCATTGAATGTCCAGCACTCCACTCCAGAAAGCAGATGCTCTGTACTTGCTGCAGATAAGATACTCCAAAATTGCAGTATTTAAAAGTGCCCTATACTATAAATTTACAATCCAAAGGGTTAGCATTTCAACTAACGCATAATGCAAGTGAAAGCCACCAGTCCCTCAAAAAATAGTGAACGTGCCCCCACGAGGACAAGGACAATCACAACCTACCAGGCGAAGGCGACTATTAATATCTGTTGTGCAGCATCATCAATCGTCTTGCCCATAAACTTTGCATTAAAAAATCACCGTAATCCCCCACATATCGACCCGAAGAAGAAAACACACCAGTGGAAGAATCGCCTAAAATTTCTATGCATTTGGGGAAAAACACTTTTTTTCGAACACGACAATGTCGCGTGTTCCATTAAGAGAATATCAATATTAGATCTACCCGGAGTAAGCCATGGCTTACGAACCAGGGAGCATACAAGCACAAAGAACACTCCACACACCACCACACCAAAAACAACTAAGCAGTGAAATCCTGCGACCGAAAACAACTAAGCAGTGGAAAAAACACATATGACTTCTCTACGGATGGAGCACCTGTGGGAAATCGCAGCACAGCCTCTGGTGAATCGCGGTGGCTTCCAATTCGATTGCGAGGCCGCGGAACCGGTCAAGGCCTGCCTCTCCGCCTCGCAGCGGCCGTCACATTGCCTCCGCCACCCACCCCTCTCTTAGTCTCTTACGGCAACAACCGCCAGTCGCCGAGAGGGGGTATCCCCGGCGCCGCTTAGAAGGCCGCCCCACGGCTGGGGCGGTTCGCGCGGTATTTTTCTCCACCACCACCGGTCGCGTGAGGTGATGGTGGATCAAAGGAGCGCGGCGGCAGCACCGAGCACGAGCTCGCCAGAAGGCGGTGGCGGCAAGCAAAGGGGTGCTGCAGTGCTGACGAGGGCCGGCCCAGGGCGCAACGCGCAAGGAGGAAGGGCGTCGGCCGCCGAGGAACGCGAGGAGAAGACTTGCGCGACTTTGGAAACTTGCAAGTGCATCGGACCGGGTTGGGCCTGAATTCGGAACCCCGGAAGAATCTCTCTAGGTCCATGATCTGCACAACCGGGCGGGCTGCGTAGCCCAGCACGGCCCACCAACCCCAGCAACGACACTACTGAGCACTGGCGGTTCGGCCTGGTTCTAACGGTCCATGTTTTTTTTTTTTTTTGATTGAGGAATCTAACGGTCCATGGTTGTATCTTTCGTTTCGGTCCCTATTCGCCTATCGTGCCACTGCTATCCGGTCTCCGCCAAGTCGTCCAACCCCCACACCACACAGCGACAAGCACAAATTCTGTTCATTGCGCCGCGTGGGCATCTACACCGCATGTTCGTGCTTGTGTATGTTTTTCCTTTATTTTGTTTTTTTTAATTTGGGAGCAAAGTTCGTGCATGTGTAGTGTGCTGTAGGGGCCATATAAATATTGATGTCTATGTAGAGTCATCTTTCTTTTCTCTTTTGCGAGGAGCCGAGGACTAAAGCTGTCCATCTGAATATCTAATTGCAATACAGCTATAAACGCAGTTTTCCTTTTATATACAGCTAATAATGAATTTGTCACATGGGCAAAGCTCGATTTTTCAAATTTCCTAATCCGCTCTCGCTTGACAGATGGAACTCCAAATGTATTCCATTCACAAATGGATGACGCAGTTGGCTTTTTTTCAAAATTCCGATCGTTTGTCTTATTCAAAAAAATTAATAAGTTATCATTTATTTTATTGTTATTTGACTTATAATTAAATATAGTTTGAGTACGTTTCCTATTTCCACACAACATTTTTTAAAATAAGATGAAGGTTTAAAGTTTTAGAAAAAATCAACCGTGTCATGCATTTGTGACTGGGGGTAGTATATGTTTAGAGAATTCTCAGTTGAGTGGTTGGGTCTTGCTGGGCGATACTCCAACGTTGCGGGCGGTTGGAGTTGTATTTTTGCGACGTCGATCAGTCTCTTTTGTTTTTTATACACAGCTAGTATAAACGAAGAAATTTTGTTTTTTATACATAGCCAGCTAGAAACGAACCTGTCACATGGACTTGATAGTTGGAACTCCAAACGTATATCGGTATATGGTTGGACCGAATCGAGTCGTCCAGATAAATGATCGGGTATTATACAAAACAATACTGTAGCGATATTATTCATAGAAAGATAGCGATATTATTCATAGAAAGAGAGGTAGTTGGAATAGTGGATAAATATGTTTTTATTCTAGCTGCTAGCCTTGGTCTTAGGCTGACTCCAACAGCCACCTCCATCCCCTTCCTCCATCTTGTCTCTCTTCACTATTCCAACTACCCACACTCACAGCTACAGTGCGTAACAGTACCGTATTTAATTTTGCAGTCTCCGTATGCAGTCACCGCTGGAGATAGCCTTAGAGGGTATTGAATAGACTGGTTGGGTGATACTGCAACGCTGTGGGCGGTTGGAGCCGTATTTTAGCGACGTCGATAGATCTGTTTTTTTTTTTTCATTGCGCCGCGTCGGCATCTCCACTGCACGTTCGCACTTGTGTGTTTTTTTCCTTTTTTTTTTTTTTTTGCGAGCAAGTTCTTTGCATGTGTCATGTAGGTAGAGTCATCTTTCTTTTATCTTCTGCGAGGACTAAAGCTATCCATTTAAATATTTAATTGCAATACAAGTATAAACGCAGTTTCCATACTTTTTATACACAAATAGAGTGGTTGGGTCTTGCTGGGCGATACTCCAACGTTGCCGGCGGTTGGAGTTTATTTTTAGCAACGTCGACCGATTTCTTTTGGCATCTCTTTTTGTACTGTACTGGACTGGACTGGACGGCGGTTGTAGCCTTGTAGGTGTTCGTCCATTCGTCCACGATGTCCACACGCACCAGATGCCTGCAACGCAAGCCCAAGAAACACGGCTTCAGATTCCCATAGACTCGAGCGTCGTCTACGCCATTATATGTCTCTAGAGAGATAATCTATCTATGTATCTATCTAGAAATTAAAAAAGATCGATGAAGGGGGTGTGGACGGCCGGCTGGAAGCAGCGAACGCGTGCATCCATACATACAACTATTCGTGAATAGGATTCCTTGCTCGATCGTTGGCAAGAAGCAAAGCACCGGCGCGTGATCAATTTCAAGGTGATTCCAACTGGGGAAGGCGCTAGCTTCATGCCGCTGGCCAACCGACGCAAATCGACTTTTGGGCGGGGGAGCAGAGTACATGTGCGAACGGCCGGGGGCGCTCGGCATGGCCAAAGCAGAAGCACCTCGTTCCCGTCCTCCCCCAGTTGCAGACGGCACGTTGTACTTTCTCTAGACGACGGTTGTCCGACTAGTAGCCGCGTCCCCGCCTTTGACTCCGATCCCAAGACAGTTTCGGCGTACGTGATTTGTCAAGCATCAAGACAGATGGGAGGTCTTGACTAGTCTTGGGCGTGATAGAGTACCTTCACAAAGAACGGCTCAAATTTCCCGCGTGCGATGCTGGTTTTCCCAGGGGTACTTGACAACCTTGGAAAGTGCAGGCGTATCTGCATTCTTACCTTGCTAAAGAAGGGTTCAGATAATTTGGTGCGATTGTGCGAGCCGAATAGGGAGAAAAACAAAGGCGACGAGGCAAAAGAGAAGATTTGTGGTAACTGATGGATTAACCCTGCTGCGTAGCTGCTTACGACGTGATTCAAGGGACAGAGTCTGCTCTCCCATTTGCTACTCTTTCAGTTTTGATTGTCTTTTCTTGTTTCAGCTCGCTCGCCGTCGCCGGGCGGACGACGCTCCTTCAGTTTGATGCGTGTCTGCCGCGTCTTACGTAGCAGGTGATCCAACTGCGCCCGATTCAGCGACCGTTCTGCAGTTCTGGAAAACCCATTACAGGTAGTGGTTTGGTTAGGCCTAAACATCAGCAGTGCAGAAGATTGTGCACGTTCGTACGTTCGAATCCACCGGTGACCAACGAGCCCAGTGACCAAAAGCAAGCGGCGACAGTGCACCGCAACACCTACCAAAAAAGCCCAGTCATCCTGCAATCCACCGGCGGCACTCTGTTTTGGTAAGAACTGGAGCAGCAGTACAAACAGCAAAGAGCCTACCACAAAGACCTTGGTGGTTTGGCTCCGTGACAGTACAGACTCGGGCTGTCTCGGGCAGCCCGACAGCAGGCCGGGACGCGGGGCTGGCCTGGGGCCTGGGGGCTCCCTCAAAAGTCACGCGCCGACGCACGCCACGCGGCGAGTCGGTGGGGTGGAAAAACCGCCTGCGCCGCGCGTGGCGTGGCGTTTTCTCCCGCGGGATGCCGCGGCCCGCAGATGCACAAGGGGGTGGAGGCTGGACTGGGGCGGGGCGGGGCGGGGCGGTTTCGCCGCCGGCTGCTGGACGCGGAGTGCCCACCGCGCATGCCGCGACGTGACTCAGACTCGGCTCGGACGACACACGGCGCCGGCAGCCGCCGCGACGTGTGCAGGCAGGCGCGCGGGTCCCCGTACTCTGCCGTGCTCGGTCTGCACAGGCATCATGCGAGCGCGATGCCTTTCACCCGACGCCTCGAGCACCCGTGAAGGAGAACCCGGCCGCGGCTCGCAGTTTCGCACGCTGTTTTCGGCGCCGGTTCAGTCGGTGCTCCTCCCACGGGGGCTCCGCCCGGGAGCCTGCAGCTGCTGCCTGCGTACGGAAACAGACTACTCCTCCTGTGCCAAGAAGAGAGCGTCGTCCGTCTTAAATTCCGTGCACATTTAATCACTCATTTTATTTAAAAAATTAATTTCAAAAAATAAAAAAACTATAGATTATATAAAAATATTTAAGATTACAAACATAATAAAAATAAATAATATTTATAATTTTTTTTAAATAAAACGAAATGATAGGGACGGAGGGAGTACAGAGAGCGAACGAGTCTGTGGGTCGATGATAAGTGGAGCGCACGTAATGAAACCCGGAATGAGAAGACACGATCGAATGGCTCCTCGGTGCGGTGCGTTTGTTTAAGTTTAGGCCTCTTCTCACTTCTGAATTAGTAGTGCACTAGTGCGTAATAGCCCGGCCGGCGATAGTGGATACTACGAGCAGCAGCAACTTTCCTCTTTTACCGGCCATCAGCCACAGACCAAGGTGTCATTGTCAGATTAATCTCTGGTGCCGTGGTGTCAACAGGCGGCACAAGTCGAACGAGGTCAGCGGGAAAAATCAACGCTGAAACTTAGCTATACATAGAGTATTTTTTTTTACGTAGTATGATTAATTTTCCAACCGATCTGAGGATAGCTACATGTTGTTTGTTTACTCAATGGCTCTAATCAGGGGAGGAAACATCAGAGCGCACTCTGTTTAATTAGTTTCAAGATGGTTATGGATCGAAATTCGGCTCGTATCGTGTCGGTATAAATAATCAGCACTGCAAGGGTAATTATAGATAGCAAAATTATAGGCTTATCATCTTCTATTATTCACTAAATGCAGAGATTTTTGCTATAGTCCCTTAGTACATTTTGTTAGAAAGGGAAATTTTATTCCGGCCTCTGCGAGAGGTTTGCACACAACCAATTTGTAATGCAGTTTGATAAAAAGATCTCAAAGAGCTAAATCGAAGAAAATAAATCAAAGTTAATACGCTTAGAAGATGGCCACTCATGATTGGTAAAGATTTCCATCGCTAGACTCCAGGGTGCGACAAGCGCATTTGATAAGCTACCTTTTTTTGCCACGCTTTTTTAATGTAATTTTGTTGCCACATTTTGTAGGATGCTCCACTGTCTTGCCCAACAGGTGACCCTGAGAAATAGCATTTAAGTAAAATATAATCTTTTTTCTATCAAAAATCATTTCAATCCTACATAACTAAATAGACCATGAAAGTGCACTCGCCACTACATATTAACCTCGTCACATGTTGGTTATTTCCGCGACAACACTAGCATGTGGTGCAATGACTAATCTGTGTAGTGTTATAATGTTGTATTAGATGATACTCTGCGCGTTGCTGCGAAAAATTTTAAACTATTTCAAAAACAAATTAGAAGGTGGTAACGTTGATATGATTGTAAAGAATATTTTGTTTACAGGTATGATAAGCCTTAAATGATTGATTGTGTTTTTTATGTAGGATTTTGTAGGATAATATTTACGTGGACTGACACTTAAATGCATCGAGGTTATTAATCTTTTGACGACCACGTGTACTTCCTTTGAACTTGGACTGGCTGTAATTTTATATCTCGGGCATGTCTGACATCGCTGTTTTATCTTATTGAGCTAACTCACAGCTGTCTATCATATCTTAGCTTTAAAGGTATCCGCAGTCCGCACAGGCGCCATGTTACGTGATTTGCTAAATTGCTTGATCCTTATATGTGGCGTTTTTTCCCATGCTATGTTGGAATGTTCATGAATCATGCATGCTAACTTCATTTCTTTTTTTATTATCGAGGAAAATACATTGCGGATGATTTGACTCAGCCTTAGTTGGTTGTTCTTGGACATCACAACCTTTTGCGTTTGTATAAAAACTAATTGGCCATTTATTTACGAATTACGTTACAACGTCCTACATTCAGGGTATTGATGTATTCATAGGGCACACCTTCAGATATAGGACTTGCCAGTGCTCTGTTAACCGTGTGCACTGTCTTCAACTGTTCGTATACATACATTGATGTATATGTGAGTATGTGACCGTATGCTTGAAAGCATACGACTATAAGAAAATTATTATGCATAGAAAAAAAGGGTTCATTCTTATTATCAGTTACGAAAAAGGGCGTAGTGATTCTTAGTTTCTTACTCTTTCAGTTCTTTTTTATTAATTGTTTTCTAATTTAAAAATAAACTGATCAGTGATAAATATTCGAGAAGTACAATGCGATGGCCCAACAAGCACCACCAAGTACTGTACGTACCAAACAGCTTCAACCACTGTAGAAACCTTTATTAAAAAAACACTGTAGAAACAGCTAGAATATGTAAAAAAATCACTACCAATGGCGGCATGGCACCCGCAAAGCTCTCTCCAATGGGATGTCTCAAAATGTTTTCTAAAACACCGTTTGTTACTGCACTGTAAACAGAGAAAAAAGCAGTTGAAATATTGATGGGGAATGGTATTTGAAGAGTGCCATCGACAATGGCCTAAGTACGTGAAACACGCAAAGGTACTTACACATGTCGGTCTTTATTTGGCTTGCTCATTGCTCGAGTATCAGTTCTTTTTCTAGGAGTAGAAACTTTGGAGCTTGTTCTGCCGGTACACGTTTACAGGTCAACATAACTTATTTATTTTACTTCGCATAGCAAAGATCTTGGCTTTCCTTTCCTTTTTTTCTTTTAAAGATGGTCAGATATTGTCTTTATTTTATTTCCTTGTAGCCGTAGGAGCCGCGAATAACGAAATGGGGCCAGGGACAAACGTAAACATTGTTCTGTTCTTCTCCGGCAAGTCATGTCTCACGTTAATTTCCAAAATACATGGTCTGCAGAGTATAGACGTCAACTGGTCTGTTTCTTTTCCTTTTAAAAGGGCTGGGCTACTATATATGAGTACATATACTCTTCTTCTATCTTCGTATATCGGTGAAAAAGGAGTATGTACGCCCTAACTGTACTTGATTTTCCTTTTGACCCGAAACGAAACGCGACCGAATCAGATCGATCGCCGCCCATCCACCGAAGTCGAACCAAGCAATGCCATTTTTACCCCCTCCATGCTGCTCTTTCACCTGCCCTACAAGGCTACAATTCGTCGTGCCCTCTAGACTGTCTTGCGACACGGAGCAAGCCGTCGTCGGAAATTTTAAAGAGACGAAAAAAGACTTCCCATTCTCGCCCCAGCGCCGTTCCGCGGAGTCCCCTCTGTCTCGTCCCTCTTGCCGCGGGGCTTCCCATTCGCCTCGCCCGCGGGGCGCGCATAAATACCGGCGCGCTGCCCCCACCCCAAGCACACAAACCCAACGCACATCGATCGCGTCCATTACTGCAAAGCCCTGCAGAGAGCTTCTCTTTTTCTTCCCCAAGCCTAAATCATCCAAGAGCAGCAGGTTGCCAGCCGCCGCCCGCCATGGTGCTCTCCAAGGCCGTCTCCGAGAGTGACATGTCCGTGCACTCCACCTTCGCGTCGCGCTACGTCCGCGCCTCGCTCCCAAGGTACTAGCTGGCTGCTACCCGCCATTATTTTTGGTCTTCTTCCCGGCCGGCCGGCGTTGTCGATCGAGCTGGTTCTTCAACAGCTTCGTGAACAATGCCTGCAGCCTGCTCTGACCACCGACCAGTTCATGCATAACTGAACCTCTGTGTTCGATTGCAGGTACCGCATGCCGGAGAACTCGATCCCCAAGGAGGCGGCGTACCAGATCATCAACGACGAGCTGATGCTGGACGGGAACCCGCGCCTCAACCTCGCGTCCTTCGTCACCACGTGGATGGAGCCCGAGTGCGACAAGCTCATCATGGCCGCCATCAACAAGAACTACGTCGACATGGACGAGTACCCCGTCACAACCGAGCTACAGGTACTGTGTACTAGGCGCCTTCCATTCCCTTCCCTCCGTCCCTCGTCTTGCTTGCAGGTGCAGCTGAGCCGGTTCTTCTTGGTCGGCGAAGGTCGACTGCCCCAGCCTGGCACAATTGTTTATAGGTTGCTGATAGGAAGAAGCCATATTGCCAGCCTCCAGTGTCCCACTTGTTTTGTTTTTCCGCGCAACCCACGAGCTGCTGCTGTTAGAGTAATCCATTATCCATCTCGAGAGTCGAGAGTCGTGAGGTCATGGCTCATGCGCGAACAAAAAAGAAGGGGATTTCCAAATGGAAGAGAGATCCGCAGATAATATTTTATCACTATAAGCAAAAAAGGCCCATGTTAGTTTTGGGCTGGGCTAAGCCTGTATGTCTTGGGTCGGGGCCGTTGCGCAGCCAGCGAAATTCTGTTTCCTTTTGTTTTCTTCCGATTTCTGACACTCGAATGCCATGCCTTGCGTAATTGCGTTGCAGAACCGGTGCGTGAACATGATCGCTCACCTCTTCCACGCGCCGCTGGGCGAGTCGGAGACGGCGGTGGGCGTGGGCACGGTGGGCTCGTCGGAGGCTATCATGCTGGCCGGGCTGGCCTTCAAGCGCAGGTGGCAGAACAAGCGCAGGGCCGAGGGCAAGCCGTTCGACAAGCCCAACATCGTCACCGGCGCCAACGTCCAGGTAGGAAAATTTTTTTTTCCTCTTATTTGCTGGGAAAATAAGATGATTGACGACGAACCGACCCTGATGATCGATCAAAAATTTCATCAGGTCTGCTGGGAAAAGTTCGCGAGGTACTTCGAGGTGGAGCTCCGGGAGGTGAAGCTGCGCGACGGCTACTACGTGATGGACCCGGCGAAGGCGGTGGAGATGGTGGACGAGAACACCATCTGCGTCGCCGCCATCCTGGGCTCCACGCTCAACGGCGAGTTCGAGGACGTGAAGCTGCTCAACGACCTGCTGGAGGCCAAGAACGGGGAGACCGGGTGGGGCACGCCCATCCACGTGGACGCCGCCAGCGGCGGCTTCATCGCGCCCTTCCTCTACCCGGACCTGGAGTGGGACTTCCGCCTGCCCTGGGTCAAGAGCATCAACGTCAGCGGCCACAAGTACGGCCTCGTCTACGCCGGCATCGGCTGGTGCATCTGGCGCGGCAAGGAGGACCTGCCGGAGGAGCTCATCTTCCACATCAACTACCTCGGCGCCGACCAGCCCACCTTCACGCTCAACTTCTCCAAGGGCTCCAGCCAGGTCATCGCGCAGTACTACCAGCTCATCCGCCACGGCTTCGAGGGCTACAGGAACATCATGGAGAACTGCCACGAGAACGCCATGGTGCTCAAGGATGGGCTGGAGAAGACGGGGCGCTTCGACATCGTGTCCAAGGACGACGGCGTCCCGCTCGTGGCATTCTCGCTCAAGGACCGCAGCCGCCACGACGAGTTCGAGATCTCCGACATGCTGCGCCGGTTCGGATGGATCGTGCCTGCCTACACCATGCCGCCCGACGCGCAGCACGTCACGGTGCTCCGCGTCGTCATCCGGGAGGAGTTCAGCCGCACCCTCGCCGAGCGCCTCGTCCTCGACATCGAGAAGGTCATGTACCAGCTCGACGCGCTCCCGTCCAGGCTCGTGCCCCCTCCTCCGACGGCGGCGCTGCTCGTTAGGAAGAAGTCGGAGCTGGAGACGCAGAGGTCGGTGACGGAGGCTTGGAAAAAGTTCGTCCTCGCCAAGAAGACCAACGGCGTCTGCTAGTAGTGACTGCCACCTCTCCCATTTCCATTACTACTACACACCATCACCTTAAGGCCTGGCCTGGTGATATTATTTGCGTGCGTGCTGATTTGAGTGCGCATGAGCGCACTACGGTTTCTAAAATTTTGTTTTTGTCTTTCCGCCGTAATTTGTTTGTGCATCATCAGATATGCACTGACCTGCTCTCTTTATAGAATGAGAGCTGAGGCTGGTATTGATTAATCCTCGCGACGATGCTTGTCCGAATTGTTAAGTAGCATAAACACTGTTAATTCAGTCAATTTCATGCTGTTGAATCGGAGCTTCACTCTTGTGCTTGATAAATCTCTAAATTTTGTAAACTTGAGAGTCAATCTCAACTCATCCAAGTTAAATTATAAATATCATTCAATTATTTAACGTGCCATGAGCCATGACATATATAAATAGTAAAGTGATTCCAAGATAAACTGATAAAACATAACTACACATTGTTCATTTATTTTTTGAGAATGTGCCAAGAATAGTACTATAGTAGTTTAGTTACAAACAAGCATACAGAAAAACGAAATTCAGCTAAGTTTTGTTTAACAATTTGGAGGAAATTCGTGAGCAAATTTGATAACAAGAGATTTCGCCGAGGGTGAATTCAAGGAGCTGAAATAACTGAAGTGCATGCGAATGGAGCCTAGCTGCACCAGTTGGTTCTGCGTTGCAGATGCTGCTTTTCAGTTGGTACCTCATGTACATCCTATTTGGCTATTGGTCAGGGGGTGCATCCTAAAACCTACCTCATGTGAGGTCAGTGAAATCTAGTTTCTCTGTTTTCCAGGTGTTGGAGGATGCCGTCAATTGCTGATCGGCGCCAATTTGAATGGGCTATTGGGACAGGTGAAGGAGAATCCGATATTTTCTGCTTTGAAGATGCTGGAAAGAATGCACGAGTCCACAGAAATGGAATTTATCTTGATCAATCTGAGGACTACTTCATACCTCTGCAAGCTTGGAGGCTTGATGACCAGCGCACAGAGTTGTGTGCAAAAGCACATTCACAGGGTGGGTGATGGCCTAGCGACAATGACAACGGTAAAATTATTAGAAATTTCTTTTAGCCCACTGACGAGGCTGAGGAAGTGTATGTTCATTTGCCATTTATGGTAGTTTATATCTTAGACAGGAATAGAGCATTCATTATTTGTGTTCGAAGATATTATTCTGATCGGAGAAAGAAAATGAGCAGGAAGATGATGCCGCAGACAGGGATGGAAATGATTTTGATGGTTATGGCTCTCATCCAGAGAAAAGCATGCCAAGAGCCCTAAACTGGCTAGGTAGTTTCTTTTGGATGTTGCTGATGTGATATTCAAAGGCTCTGTTCTCTTGAGCGTTTGTGTGGGGAAATAGCGACACAAAACAGTCGCCCTCCAAGGGAGTGCCGGTGTGTGGAAGCCGCGAGATCCATGTGCGGGATGCGTCTCAGCGACGCGGACTCCGAGAACAGATATTGGCCCAAAAACACATTATAATAATTGGAAATCAATACTCGATGTGAGAAATTCAACTTCAAAGAAAGTTTTAAAAAAAATCCAGAACTTCATCTCCATGAAAGGTTTACAGTGTGATCGTGATCTTGGATTGCTTCAGGATATTCATCTAATCATCTTACAGTAGGATTGGTTGTAACTTTAGTACTAATCAAGGATCCAAAATTAATAGTTTCTGCATTGTGTATAATGCTACAAGTATGTATTGTAGTCAGCAGCATGGACATATTTCAGCCTCCAGAGCCTATCCACAAAACTACAGGCAGCTTCAGAGCCATATGCCTCCTTCACCACCTTTCCAAATGAACCTCGGGAGATTGCTGCTCATGCACTAAATGCTCATAGAGACATGAATCTAGAAAGTCACCCTTGGAAGTTGACAACGCCGTAAGGCAAGGGTCTCCAGTTTATCAAAAAAAAAAAGGCAACGGTCTCCCGGAAGACAAGAACAGGTCGGGCCCAAAAAATAACAAGACAAGAACAAGTCGTTCCCAAAGGATAGATATCTCAGAAGACAAAAACAGATTAAGGCCTCCTTTGAAACGCAGGATTCTCAAAACATAGAAGTAGTAACGCAGGAGTAGAATGTCCATGCAATTGAAATCCTATAGGAATCTAGAACACAGGAAAGTAAAAAGAAAAACAAATGTTTGGATCGTGCGCATGAAAAACATAGGAATACAAGACACAAAGGAAAGAAATCATGAGGTCCAACCTCATGTTTATTTTCCTCCAAAATTGCTATGGAGGATGTCATTCGCTAGGAATTTCAAGGGAATTGGTAGAACTCAATCCTTTGTTCCAAAGGCTTCTATAGGAAAATTTTCTATAGGAATTGAATCCTCTAAAATTTATTTGTTTTTCCTCCATTCCAACTGTATTCTTGTGCACAGTCAATTACAAGCGAAGCCACTTAATTACTAGTGTAAGAAACAATGAAGCAGCTAAACAGGCCCCGGTATAAAAATGCTTGGATGAATTAACCACATAAACATGGATGCTGATAATCGCTTGAACAACCACACGGCTGTCACCAATATTGTATCTCTTGTTACCTTGCATAGTTACTGTTGAATCTTCAAGACAGGAAAGGCAATAACATCCCTTATGCTGGAAGAGTTCGTCAAAAGCATTACTAACCGGTCAATACCAAGGCCCTAAGGAGGTAAAGTTCCACAAAAAATTAGATATGTTCCGAATAAATAATTAAGTGAATAGTAAGAACCATAGGAAATTATCAGTTGCAAAATACACAATTTGATCAACCATACCATTCCTGACGCTGGTGGCATTCCGTATTCTAATGAAGTCAAGAAGTCTTCGTCTAAAGAAACTTCATAATCATTGTCATCTCCTTCACCCTCAATAGTTTTGACCTCCTTAGACATTGCAGACCGCTTAGCATTGTGCTGTTTTATTTGATTTTCAAAACGGCTCCTCTACAATGAGATAAAAGGCTCATTTGAAATTAAAATGATTTATAAAGTGATGAGAACTTGGGACAAAGTTCAAGACGAGCCAATATGCGATTGCCATCTATCTAAATGGAAACATGTCCTATCACTCAGGCCTCAGGGACTGAATTATATCTTCATTATCTCCCCCATTTTCCAGGAAGGTGCGTGCTGTTGGGGGAAGTTTGAGCTGTAGTATAGTGCTACATCACCGGCGGACTCTTGGCTGACACCTTGGCTGGACTTTGTTGCCATTTAAGTACAGCCCAGGCAGCAATAAGAACCATATGTGCATATCAATGTCCACAAAGTAACTGTTTGTTGCAGATTAAGTATTCTCAGTGTTCTGCTAATTTTAGTTTAACCCAAGATTTTGGGGTTCTTGTGCATAAACCCAAGATTATCAACTGAAATAGTGCCAACTGCAAAAAGGATCCAAAATTTTGCACTTGGTCACAAAACACAAAAGCTTCTATATGTTCCATACAGGCGTACTCTTTACAGAACTTCAAAATGAAATGCTGTAAATAATGGTGCTTATGGATGCAGTAAGGAAGCAGAACATTCACATTATTACCTGATCAATTGGGTCTGTAAGCTCAGAAAATGCATTGCCAATCTCACGACCACAAATGAAAAGCTCAAACCGCTCAGTAAGGCCAGCATGCCTACAGCAACATGGAAAAAGTTACGAGGTACCTATGAAAGGTTGTGATGTCTAAATTCTAGTTAAATAATTATTAATCAAAATAGACAGCATAAACATGTGCATGTGTCGGAAACAAAAATGATAAATTTGTAGCAGCAATAACCTATTATATATTATGTGACATTTAGCGCAGATTGCAGAATCAATACAACTATTTCTAAGATGATGAGTCCAACAGGTGGTGGTGAGTCCAAATGGGTATAATGCATAGTTTACATGAAGTATTGTGTGTTTGTGTACACAATTTTCCTTGAACGAGACACTTTTTTCATAGAGCTGAATATCTTTCAAATGCACCTAGAAAGGATTAAACGTCAGTTGACTTGTAACTTTTAATTGCACCTAAAATTATTAAACTTTGACGGCTAATCCCTTTCATGGTAATAACCACAATAAATGAA
Source organism: Paspalum notatum (assembly GCA_022530915.1). NCBI lineage: Eukaryota > Viridiplantae > Streptophyta > Magnoliopsida > Poales > Poaceae > Paspalum > Paspalum notatum. The sequence continues at coordinate 7,622,110 of CM039684.1, forward strand.
ATCAAATAATAAGATTTGTGTCACTAAACCTATAACTCGTTTAAGAAATAGAAACGTTACAGCATTTGACCCCCTAAATATGTGGACGCCATGTAATATGAAAAAGGAGCACTTGCCTACGATGTGGTTTTGCTAATGGTGATATCTCAACTGGGTAGTCAAGGACAAACGTTGGTTGTACCAGAGTAGATTCCACAAAAGTCTCAAAAACCTGGCATGAGATGTAAAGATGTTAAGTGTTCATGGAAACATGCTTAAACGAAATTAATTGAATGAAACTCAGAATACGATAAATATAATAAAACACTAACATGCAATAAAACATTGCAGTTTAAGATTTTCATCATCCAAGCAAATCTTTGACCTCTTGGTGTATTCTTTAGTACTAAGCAATGTTTTCTACACACATACTCCAAAATCTCATTTGACTTTTAGGTGTTCATTATCAACTCACCAAAATCCACAAAGGTAGGTGCACTTATACCCTATAATCATAATAGATTGGACCCGTTCTATTTTTCTTAAAAAAAAATAACTAAAAATAAATCCTAAAATTGACTCTAAAACTACCAACCATTGCTATTATTAAAGGTAAACTAAACCAACTCTCAATCTACATCTAAAATACCAACACAGGTTATTGTGAAAAAAGAAATTACATAACGAATGCATGTATAGGTTTCTTGTTTACCACCACTTTAAAAATATAAAGAACTTCCCAGCGAGGAGGACAAACATCAAAAATACCAACATCTGTTTTTGCTGGCTTTCTTTTTGCTGGCGAGCTATCTAACCACGCTTTGTACATAAATAAGAGAAGAGACATTACTTTCACTGAAAACTACAACAAGTGTACAAAATGAAAGCCTCAAAGATACCTCATTGAGAACATGTCCAACGGATGAACAGGCTTGTAGTGAAGTACTTTCACTGATTCCAGCCAGTCCTCTTGCAGCATTTTTAGCAGATTCAACATCTTGTCCGAAGCTGTTAAAGTCAATTCCAGTTGCTTCTTTGACAAGAGAATGCATGGTCTCCCTCCTCCATGGTCTTTCGAGAGAGATTTCAGTTCCCTGTTTGGTATTAAAAATGCATTGTTAAATGGGTAGTAAGACTGAAATGTGCAGCTGTGATTCAAGTGTCAATGCAAGCATGTGTACGTTTTCCACCGCAAATGTACTATAATGTCAGGAAGTAATAGTTGATGAGTAATTTGGTGAAATGGCACCAAAAGAGGTTTTGCAGTAATGAAGCAAATCGGGGATATGACCAACAAATTAGAGCATGATTGTTCCATGCTAAAGCATAGATGTCCAGACAATATAAGCAAAAGAGTGTGCAATATATTCTCAAATTAATGTTAGAATAGAGACTGATTACCTGATAATCAACCTTAAGCTTGCCATGAGTAGCCATAGCACATCGAGTAACAATTTCTTCAGCCATATTCATCATGCTTTCATAGTCTGAATATGCTTCATACATCTATTTTTGCAAACATTAAGCCAAGTCAGACCTCATTCAAAGTAGCACATTCTGCAATGCAGAAATGGGTCAAAAAAGGGACATGGAATATGCCCTATTTAACTTATGCAGTAGCAAGGATAAAAGTAAACCACTGATACAAAACTCCTACCTCAATAGTGGTAAATTCAGGGTTATGACGAGTAGATATGCCTTCATTCCTGAATATTCTTCCAATCTCAAAGACCTTCTCGAGCCCCCCAACCTGCACTTCATCAAATGTTCTCATACGCTTAGAAATAAGAACAAGATTGGTGCTGAGGCAGAAATTTTGTAGAAAACAAAGACCCTTGGTACAGCGCATACTGACGAGTTAAGAACAGCTGAATGAAGGCATGAAACACCAGTGATATAGCATAAAATCTGAAAGTGATACATTCATCCAAAAAAGAAACATAATATTTTGGGGAAAATATTCGATATCTATCAGGCTAATTAAGACCAAGCTGACATAATTATAATACTACCTCCAGATTTATATGATGCTCACGCTGGCTAAGCTGTTTATGAACTGCATGACAACAAATAAAAAAACAGCGGGAGTACATTATAATATGGTGGTGACTATTATATATGATTATCCTACATTTATGAAGATACTACATGCAGCATTCCCAGTAGTAAAAAAAAGCAATTGAAACTGCCATGGATTGATAAGGGAATCAACTGTGTAGCCACTAAAAAAATCTAAAAACAACTGAACTGTAACCTTACCAACATCCTTTTCAAATGCAGCTCTGTTGCAATCCTCAAATAAAGATCTCTTTGAAGTGAGTTATGGTAGGTTATAAAAGGTCTAGCTTCAGCACCACCAGCTGCTCCCTGTTTTTAACATTTTGACATGTAATTTTGTAAACACAAAAAGAACCAGAGGCGGCAAATCAGTGATTGATAACAAGCATAGTGATACAAAAATAGCCTAATTCTTTCATAACAATAATATGCTAGGTTGTATCAGCTGCACTGGTTCAACTACATTGATATCATATTAGCATTTTGTTAGACATTTGCTCCTTTTGTTGTTCTGCTTTTGTGATTCTACAACCTATGCGTGGATCAATTATGATGATTCCTTGTTATGTTACAAAAACTATTCAAGATCTAGTGACATTTAAAGTTATTAATCGCCCCTAAATAAATTCCAGGCCAAATCCAATTAAAGTAATTGGTGAAATAGTGCATTGCCTAATATTTGAGTTCCATTGTGTACAAACTACAAAAGTTTAATCTGTTGCTTTTTCACTGAATGTGAATGGGTTATTCGGATTTTTTTTTCCTGGGCGTCTAGAAGAGTTGTGTGCATTCCATTAAAGAAGGTGAGTAAACAAAGTACCAAACCACGATCAGAGTATAATACTCTCTACGTCCCAAATTGTAGGAGGTTCTAGGCTTTGAATAGATTCATGCAATGTTTGATGAATGTGTTTTGTATGTGTCTAGATTCATCAACATCTATATGAGCATGGAGAAAATGTGGGCCAAAACCCCATACAGCTTGGGACAAAGGTAGTATTTAGTATTTACATTCAGGTTTTGAGCATAGCAAGTTTGTTGGTGATTTTGAATTTCACATATGTGTTGTATTACTGATTAAAAAAAGAGTAAAATCCATTTCCGGTCCCTAAACTTGTCTTGGTGTGTCAACCCGGTCCCTAAAGTTTCAAAGTGACCATTCCGGTCCCTAAACTTGTCTCGGTGTGTCAACCAGATCTCTAAAGTTTCAAAGTGACTATCCCGGTCCCTAAACTTGTCTTGATGTGTCAATCTGGTCCCTAAAGTCTCAAAAGGGAGGTAGGGTCCATGTGCCATGTCAGCTAAACGGATGATCACTTTGAGACTTTAGGGACCGAATTGATACACCAAGACAAGTTTAGGGACCGGGATGGTCACTTTGAGACTTTAGGGACCGGGATGACACACCGAGACAAGTTTAGGGACCGAGATGGTCACTTTGAAACTTTAGGGACCAGGATGACACACCGAGACAAGTTTAGGGACCGGAGATGGATTTTACTCTTAAAAAAACATCCTAGTTGCACATGATTGCTCCTTTCTTTTATCGAGCTGATTGATCCTGCTGAATAACAAGCTAAAAGGGTGTGCAAAAAGAAAACCTGTAGAACTGGAGTTTCAACTTCAATAAAACCGAATAATTCCATTGTCTTGCGGATTTCAGATACCACCTGCCACAAATCGAAATACCTAAGACTAACCTTTCTTTGGCTATCTCTAGTATAATGACAATATGTTAAGCATGACAGAACTAATATTTTGTCGGTACCGTAACCACTCATTAACTGAGGTATTGTTGGAGGAGGACCTATATACTTACAATATGACAACATATGCATAAATTTCTTTCTACATACCATACCTCAATCTAACCCTGGAAGAACAATATATTCATGTGCCACATATAATATTTAGAACGATATAGGAGTTACCAAATTAAATTATAATCATTAATTGCCCATCAGTTTCAAAATACCTTTGCTCTAGTTCGGAATACATCAGCAACCTCAGGATTTGCAATCATGTCAACATACCTGCCATTGACCGAAGATGGCACGCATTATTAGAGTCAGCTGAATCATTTAATCTTGGAATGAAGGGATAGCAACAAAGATGATAAAACAATAATCCTGAAGGGGGAAGGATTTTCTTTTAACCACTAGTCAAATTTGAAAGAAACTGTAGTTAATTTAATGGCTTGTATATTGAAAGCTTATAATAAGGTCTTAAATGGATGCCTATTATGAACAGATGAAATATAACATAGAAGGTAGATGAAGCAAGATGAAAGCCAACCTTTGGCGGTAACGTTTGTCCACATCAGTTAATCCATGATATTTGTCTGGTAGTGGGAGTAAGGATTTTGTGAGAATCTCAAAATTTTTCACATAAACAGATAGTTCCCCTGCAGTGAAATTGAAACCCACCATGTCAATAATATACACATTTGGCAAAAAAAAATGAGGGCAAGCATTATATTTATGGTTAAGAATTGAAATCAAGCACCATAGTCAGATATAACCCAAGACGTTAGCAGTCCACGTTGTTTAAAAATTTTCAGCATTCTGTTATTTAGCTTATTTTTCTTTTATTTTATCTGCAGAGGTGAGCAGGTCGCTTAGCTCTAATTTCATTGTTCAAAATTAAGTTAGAATACGATGGTTAATACTAGGAACTTACATAGATCCACAGGAACCAAATTCATCTCAACAAATTTAGAATTTAAGCTGCAAAAATGGTGAAAAGAATAGGAGTCTAGATAGCAAGATCAGGTTCAAATGTTTGCACTGCCAAATTAAGGATAATACTATATGGTGATTCTAAGGAGATTACTGGGCAAAATATACTTTGGGAAATTGACATCCTGTGCTTCAAAAGTTTGTTGAATAAGGACCAGCAGAACTACAGGATATAGAATAGAGGTGTTATAATGAACCTTTCTCTGTCTTCTTTAAGGATCCACTTGCACCTAATATATCACCAATATCAATGAATGCCTTCAGCTGCTCAAATTGGTCCTCAGTAAGGCTTTCTTTCTCACAATAAAGCTGCACATAGCCAAAAGAAAGAAGGCTCAGAAAAACATAATTAGTACCCAATAAAGTAACATAAAGTATTTAGCTGATCACAACAATAGATACAACTGAAAACTGCAGATCGCAATCTACCACATGCACATGGTGACCAAACGAAATTTTGTGATGACCTAATGGATTTGGTGCCTACCACAGCAAAGCTATGTACAAATGGCTTACAAGTGCAACATTATCAAGTAGTGTATCCACGTCTAGCATATTCATGTTAAGTTAGCAAAGTATAAGAAGATGCAGAAATTAAGATCACTGAAAGCTAAGTTGACTGACAAAGTAAGGCAAGTCAGTTGCAAGGTCAGACCTGAATAGTCCCAGCATCATCTCTTACAGTCATAAAAACAAGCTTTCCAAATGCCCTTCGCGCAACAATCCTTCCAGCAATGGCAACCGACAACTTCTGGCAGACTTCACCGTTCTCAAGATGACTGTACTCTTCCTGAAGCTCCTTGGTCGTGTGAGTCCTATCCCACTTGTACGCGTATGGCTCATAGCCCTTCTCTCTGAGATCCTCAACCTAGAAACAACAAAACCCAACGATCCCAAGCATATCAGTGGCACCAGTGACCAACAATTGTGGGGTGAGGGGAACAGGAAGCATGCACCTATAATAACAAATAACAATGCAGTACAGACGCACAGCAAGGGGCAAGGCGAACCTGACCTTTTTGAGGCGGATGGCGCGGATGGAGTCGCGGTCGGAGGTGGTGGTGGAGGCACTGCGGCGGCGATTCTGAGGCGGCTGCGGCGGCGGTTTCTGGTTCGTGGTGGCGGCGGCCGCGGAGCAGCAGTAGGTGCGGAGCCGGAGTGGCCTCGCGGCGCAGGCGGCGATGGAACCGGCTGTGGCGGCGCGGTAGGCCGCAAAGCCGAGATTGGAGGAGGCCCTCCACGCCCGAAGCGCCTCCATTACTCCAGGCCGTAAAAATGGATAGGTTGCGGGCCGGTCGGACGGCTGAACAGAACTTAATCTGGCTGCGTACTGGCCGGGCGGAATCCGGCGACCGATCCGACACCACACTTCGGTGCATCGGGTCCGTGTTTTTCTCATCCTAGAACCCATTTAGATTGAAGGATTCTTCCTAAAATTTAGTAATTTCGAACTTTTTCTGAAAAATTTATGACAAAAGTTTCTACATTTTTCACATATTTTTAAATAAGACGGGTTGATCAAATTTGATGAAAAAAATCGGACAATCCTTAATCTATAACGCAAGGAGTATCATTTTTCACCTAACAAAAGCCTCCATAACCCTCGGGTTAGGCACTACGTAGGTTAGAAAGGATTAAAAATTGTTGAAAAGCGTCAAAACAAAACAATAGAAAGAAAATGTTTTCGCCTTCTGGTTTTTTCTCACATCATCTTATATTTGAATTAATGAAAAAGAAACATATCCATTGAGCGGCCATTACTTTTTACTTTCTCTTTCCTTCCTCTCCTTCTTAGATTGTCTGTTTGGTCAGCTCCTTCTTTCCCTTCATATTTTCTGCTCTTTGCACGGTCCACATAGGCTTGACACATACTTAAGCTGAGACGCAATTCACTGCATGTGTAAGGACGCTAATGTATTTTGCTCACCCAACAGCTGACATGTTTTATAAAAAAAAAACTGACATGTTCACGCCAACATAAGATTCGTCATTTTCAAGTGTCATTTGATGTAGGAAATGTGGTTTCAAGTCATTTAACTTCGGTCTACATGGGATGTAGCTATAACATCCGACTACCAAGTTTGCCCAATTTTGCTAATGGGTCATAATAGAACGAATCGTTTTCACTTACATGTGTGGAGGAGAGTAATAATGGAAAAAACTAGGCTGTGCGTGTCACGAAACCTACCACCGCGGTCGGGCTAGACTTCCCTATCTCGCTGCAACTCTTTTTTGTACAGGGTTCACCTTTCCGTTTTACTGTAGCAAAAATTTTGGTTGGACCAAAACATTTGACATTCGTATATTAGGGTTAGAAACCGAAAAACACCGTTTTCTAGACCGAAATCCGCTTCCCAGTGTAGTCCGGAAATGAAATTCTGACCTGGAAAACCGGTGAACACTGTTCTCATATCGATTTTGAGCCTGTTTATTCGCCGATCAATAATAAGCATCGTTAGATGTTGCGAAACTAGAATCCAATTATTATTTTTAAGTCATTTAAGCTTATAGGTCTACACTGAACGTAGTTATAACATCCCGACTCTAACAACCTTTTGCCCCTATTTTGCGAGTTCACAACGAAACAAGTCGGTTTCACTTTCACAGGGCAACGAGGACGAGGGGGACATAATAGTGGAAAGAAATCAGGCCACACGCGTTACGAATCCTACCCGCGCAGACAGAGGTTCGACTTCCCCGTCTCGCCGCACCCCTCCTTCCCGTATCCAACTCCATCCCGTTTCTGTCAAAATTTTTTCCTTCCTGCACCGATTCGATAACGAACTCGACTCCCGTCCGGTGTAGGTCACCCGCCCCGCCCGCAGCGTATTTAAAGGAAACCCGCCGCAGCCGCACTGCGACATCCAACAACCGCATCCAGTCTCATACGGGCAGGGACGAAGGAACCACACCCTCCGCCGCAAAGAACCGACGCGAGAGGAACGAGGAAGAGGCCGATCGGCAGCCGATCGATGGAGGTACCAGCAGCAGACGGGGCGGCGGGCGGCGGCGACATCCAGAGGGCGTTGGTGAGGAAGTCGGCGTGGACCAAGGAGGAGGACGCCGTGCTGCGGGAGCAGGTCCGTCTCCACGGCCCGCAGAACTGGGCGTCCATCAGCGAGGCGCTGCCCGGGCGCAACCACAAGTCGTGCCGCCTCCGGTGGTGCCAGCACCTGAACCCCAGCGTCGACGCCACCAGGCCTTTCACCCCGCAGGAGGACGAGAGGATCCTCAGGCTCTACTGCCAGTACCCCAGCAAGTGGGCCACCATCGCGGATTTCCTCCCCGGCCGCACCGACAACGCCGTCAAGAACCGCTGGCACTCCGTCCTCAGCAAGAGGTATCAGCAGGAGCTGATGGCGGCGGGCCCCTCCGATGGGACGACGCCGCTGTTTCCTGTGGCGCCGGGAGGTACTAGGGCGCCCCGCCCGGTAATCACTGATGATGAGGATGATGAGGAGCTCCAGGACGACCAGCAGCCCGTCGACGACAAGGAAGTTCCGCCCGTCGACGAGGGAGTTGATCTGAGCGGCGACAGCCTGAAACTGTTCCCGCTGGCGCCAGGGGATCTCGTGGAGGCGGTGGGGATGATGGATGCGGACTGCAGCGCCGACGAAGACGAATCTCTCCTCGAGCTGAGGCTCGGCCTGCCCATCAGGGCCAACTCGATGGCGGCGTTCAAGGCGATGGTGCAGGCTGTTCGGGCGCCCTGAATCTTTCTTGTTCTTTAATCCGTTGCTACGCTCGTCTTTGTAAAGAAAGCCATTGACCGACTGAACTTACGTTGGAGGTTAGAGGATTGTGATCTAGGGGCAGATAGAACTTAGTAGAAGACAAGGAAAGCTTCAAATCTTTGTGCAGTATTGTTATCTCGTTTCGTCAGATTGTGAAATTAGAGGAGTTGTAGTGAAGAGTTCGTGAATGTACCGGAAACTGATGCCGATGGCTGCGTTTCGATCGATTTATGAGTTGCTTTTTTGTTATTGAAACTTGTTAAGAGATGCCTTTGTTGTCTGCTGAACCCTAAAACGACCTTCAGCATTCTGTTTTCTAACTTCTCCCCTGCTCGTGGAAGTTTACCAAAGAAACGGAAGACAGAGAAGCACAAACAACTAAACAAGAGGGTAAAATCAAAGATGTTTTTTCTTGAAAAATAAGTGTGGTGCATCATCATTGCATAACGATAAAGAAAGCAAATTAAAATCGATGAATTTCTGTTAAGAAAACCACTATTTGTTTCTGCAAAGTCATGCTCCTACAATGTGATGGCTCTATGTGTCAACAACTAAAGTGGTAACAATATAAGGGAATCAATGCAGAATTCAGTGCAGAAAATCAGGGAAATGACGCCGGTTTGGGCTGTTTGGATCCTCGCCGTAGACCGGGGGCCGTAGCAGGCCGCAGCATGTTTCGGAGATTTTTGCTGCAGCAAGCCAGCAACTTGCCCCAATGCGGCGTCAGTTTTCGGCAGTCTCCGCTGTCGCTGCGTAGCAGTCCTCTTCACAACAGTCACCGCGGCAGGCGCAAACTGCAAACCCCACCGTGGGGAACACCGTACCGCTGCAAGGGTGGCGCGCCGCGGTGGTGGCAACTCCACCGCCGCATGGCCGCGGCCGGGGTCCAATGACTCGCTCCAGTGTACACCTGCTACCGCTGTCCACAAGCGCAGCAGCCTGATAATCAGGTAGATGCCATGCCATGCCCGTCGCCAAGGAAGACCGCCACCTCCGCCTGCCTGACGCAGGAACGCCGACGAAGCTGTAACCCGACGGGCGACGGCAACACTGGGCCGTCGTCGACGTGGTCAGCTGCCGGCGTGCTACCTCGCGTGCAGCGACCGCAAGGAGCGTGGCGGGGACGGGACGCTGCCTCGAGCCCTCGACGCTGCCGTCCCTCCCTCCTTGCCGACTTCGAGCGGTGCTGGTGCGGCGACCATCTCACGGCACCGGGCGCCGCCGCCGTCCCAGGCATTCAGTTTTAGCCACGACAACGACGCATGCGGGCAACTGGTCCGATCGAAACGAACCTTTTGTCCCGTGCGTGCGCGTGTACAGGTGAGGCTCACGTTGCTCACACATCTAGAGATGCTACGAGTATTATAAAAAAAACAAGGCGTGCGCCTGATTTTCTGTTCTTCCAGTAGATGCCAAAGCTATAAGAGAAAATTGGTTTTTTAGGACTCCAAAGGTTGGGTTTCGCACAATTGCCACCCAAAACATGAGCTTCGCCAAATTGCCACAAACAACATTGCCACCTTGTTTTCTTTGCCATTTTGGAAGGGAATGGACGCTTCTGCCCCTGGCCTCTTCTCTGTCCGCCCCCGCCAAGAGCTCCACCGGGCTCCTCATCTCCGGTTGTCCGCCGCCGCTCCCCTCCCCGTCCAACTCCTCCTCGACCTCCGGCCTCCTCCACCTCTGCCGCCGCCAACCGCGAGCCCTCTCCTCCGGCCGCGAGCAGGGAGACGAGGGGAAGGGCGTCGGCTCGGCCTCCGGCGCGAGAATGAGGGGATGGGCGTCAGCTTGGCCTCCGATGTGGCGAGGCGAGGACCGCCGGCTCAGCCCCCGGCGCGGGTAGAGGCGGGCAGATCTCCTCCTCGCGCCTCCATGGCAGAGGCTGCAGGCCGGCTCCGCTGGAGACGCCGCCGCCGGAGGACGAGGTCATGGCCGCCGCGGCTCCCCCTCCTGGTCATGTCGGGCGACGACCTTGACATGGACTTCGGCGCGGAGGCAGAAGAGGGCAACGGCGGGGCGACCTGGGGCCGGCGAGTGCGGATCTCGGTCCAGCGAGACAGGAGCTCCGCGGCGGCGGGCGACCTTGGGCCGGCGAGACCGGAGCTCGGGCGTGGCGGCGGCGGGGCGACCTCGGGACGACGACCTCAACGGCGTCGTCTCCTCCCCCATCCTACGTCCCCTGGCCGCGCCTGTCGCAGCGTGGGGTCCGGCGTGCAGAGCGGCGCGGCGATGGGCGGAGCGGCCAGGTCAGGTAGAAGAGGCCAAGGGTACAAGAGTCCAAATGGCAAGGAAAACAAAATAGCAATGTTGTTTGTGGCAATTTGGCGAAGCCCATGTTCTAGGTGGCAATTGTGCGAAACCCAACCTTTGGAGTCCCAAAAAACCAATTTTCTCAAGCTATAACAGCTCGTTTGACGTTTGGCAAGTAATTGGAAAGGGGAAGAGGAATTGGTGGTAGTTGATAGAGGGAATTAATATGAAAATTGATTTAAGTCTCAATTCTTTGTTTGGTTTGTGTAGGAAAGAATTAAGAGGAATTCTTTGTTTGGTTTGGGTCTGCTTATTCCTTTAATTCTTTCTTCAAAATGTAGGCAACGGCTTCTCTGTTTGACAGTTTCTCTCGCTCTTCATCTTCAGCGGCTGCCCCAAGAGCGGAGTGTTGAATGCACTCCCCGCTTTTCACGCCCGTGTGCCGAGATCGCCTACGTTTTCAGTCAGCGAAAATGCAGAAAGCCGGGACAAAATGAACGGTTTGTTTCCTACCTAGAAGAACGAAGAAACTGGAGTAACTGATCTTGCAGAATCTAATCCAGCATTCTACGCCCCCTGATCTGTTTTTTAGTCTTCGTATTTGTATTTTGTAATACGCAGTACTTCAAACATCAGAAAACTGCAGCCCGAGAAGCAGATCGACTCGAGGCACGAGTCAACAAGAACGATGGTAGTAGTAGATCGATGTAGACAACCCTGAAGCGCTTGCGCCGGCTATAACCGAAATCCCCAGCCATTACTTAACGAGCTTTCAACGACACCATTGCTTTCTGCATGATCCACGCTACCACGACCAGACCTAGAACAAAGTAAGAATTAAACTGGTCGCTACTAACTGCAATTTGATAGCTGGCAAATTCATCCTCCCAGGAAAAGTCCAAGAACAAGCAAGCATTTATTTCTGCAGTCTCCAACCTATTCAACACTGCCCCGCTCGCCCACTACTACAAGCCAAATTCGCTTGCACGCCTTCATTCACGCCAATCGCCAACACTGACTCACCATCCATCCATCTCTCCCTCTGCCCCAGATGCCTCTCTCAGCAGCTTCCGCCCTCCATGCCTTCCTCCTCGCTCTTCTCCTCGGCGTCATGGCCTCCGCCGCGGCGGACGACGGCGTCGGCGTCGGCGACGTGAACACGACGATGTTTACCAACGCCACGGCGAGCGCCGGCAACACGGAGATATACATCTGCTACCTCTGCGCGGGGCGCAACCCGCTGCTGATCAGGTACTGCCCCATCTACTGGGACGAATGCCACCTCGTCTGCTACGCCGACGCGTCGTCTGCTGCCACCGCCGCCATTCCCGCCGCGCCCACGCCTGCGCCCCTGCCGCCGTCGCTGGGGACGGCCCACCGCCACCCCAGTGCCAGCGGGGTGCAGGACGAGGAGTGCTACGTCATGAAGCTGTACTGGAATGGCAGCTACACCATCGTCAGCCGCCGGGGCTGCGCCCAGATCGCCAGGTGCCTCCTCTCCTGTGGCGGCGGCGACATGGCGGACCGGAAGGCCCTGGGCACCGCGACGACACGCGCCATCCAGGGGAGCTTTCCACCGCAAGTCGCGGATTTCCAGCGGTGCGGCTCGCAGGTCACTGCTCCGCTGGCGCCAGCAAGCGCCGTCGTCCCGGCTGGTGGTGCGCGGCGACGACGGCGCTAGCTTCGCTCTCGTGCATGGGCGCGTGCCGCGCGTGCGCGAGGGCGTGTCAGTTCGCGTGCGTAACTTGTGAGGGTTAGCGTTTTGCGTCATTTCTAGGACGATCAGGACGTGAGATATGGAACGCAAGAGATTCCCAGTCGCACGGACAGTTTGCTTTGCTCCTACGATTGGATTGTGTACTGGGATTCGGAAGGAATGAACATCAATGATTATTACTGTTTCTCGTACCGAATTCATCCTTTCTGTTAATATAAAAAGTTATAAAAAAACTCAACTATATGAACAGAACCTGTGTGGACAATGGCTCTGATAATTTTCTTTATCTGGGGCAAATCCAGGGTTCACAATTTCGTTTGTACTATTCGAATTTCGTCCCATTGACCAAAGTTTGACTTTTGTATTTTTGAATTTAGAATCAAAATATATAATTTTCTGAACTGAAATTTTAATCCTATCCTAGACCGAAAACGGAAAAAATGACCGAAATTTCGATATTTCCGACCGAAACATTCAGACCCTGGGCAAATCTAGCGTGGAGGCTCCAACCCCGCTATCCGTGTGTGGTCAATGGAACCCCCAACTTCTTTAGACCATGGTCGCCAACTCACCAGTGAGTGGAAATAGGTGTGGAAAAAACTGTTTGCGCATTGTACACGGTATACGGTACAAATGCACTAAGGGCCTGTTTGGAACCAAAGTTTTTCAATACTACAGTTTTAGAATACTATGGTTTACATATGCACGTGACACAAATACTATGGTTTGTCAAAACCACAGTAAAATTACAGTTTTTGTCAAAACCACAGCTTGTTTGATTCCACGGTATTTGCTCCTCCTGCCCCATCCCCCATGCCTCCATCCCCGCGACATCGAGCTGCTTAAGGGGTCGTTAGGGGTCGCGCGACGTCGAGCCATCGCAACCAGAGGCGTGGCCACGCGCCGGCGGGAGGCGAGGCTGCGCGCTCGAGGAGCCCGCGCTGCCGGGGCAGTTGGCCGCGGCTGGGCTGTGGGAGGTGGGGCCACGCGCCGGAGTGACGGCCGGTAGCACGACAGCGCGGAGGGACGGCCGGCAGCACGACGGTGCGGGGATGTGGGGCACGGTGAGGGAGCGCCGGCGCGGGGAGGTAGAGGACGAGCTGGCGGCGGGCGTCGGGGTAGAGGTCGTCCTCTCCACGTCGTCCTCCACTCGCTCCTCATCTTCACCCCACCTCCATGGAAGCAGATCGATGCGGGCGGCATCATGGGAGGTCATCGAGGCGGCGAGGCCCCGGCCCCCTGCCCTGCGGCGACGCGGACCACGGCGGCGCGGTCCGACGCGGAGGGCGGGGCAGCGCGGCCCGACACAGGGCGCGCGCGGCTGCACCGGAGCACGCGGCGGCGGGAGGCTGGGCCGGGGCAGAAGGGAGCGCGGCGGCTGGGGAGGCCATGGCGACCGGCGGAAGGGAGGGTGGAAGCGACATCAGCAGCGAGATGGGGAAAAAGGCCCGCCAGGAGCACCGACCGAGTCGGACAGGGGAAAACTGAGGTCCCACCACCGTGCAACTTTACTAAAAAAGTTTCAAAAAATTTTGAAAAAAGTATAAATGTATATCTCAGCCTATCTCATCTATATATAAAATCAAATTCGTTCTAAATTTGTCTTTTTTTAACCGTTAGAGTATGATGAATTTGATCATAAAATTTTATATAGAGACGAGGTAAGCTGAGATGTACATTCATAATTTTTTTCAGAAATCTACACTATAAAAGAGCGAGTTTTCGAAAAATTCTTTTTACCTAGAAAAGTATAGGTATACCCCTCACGCTGGCCCCACCGCGCAGTTTAGAAAAGGTTGGAAAGGCCTAAAAACCATAGATGCAAAATGTTTCATCCACTTTCTCTCTTTATTTCTCACCTCATTTTATATCCATACCCAACTGTTACTTTCCTTCTCTTTGTTTTAATGAGAAAGGAATAACGCCAATCATTCAGATCTTCTTCCTTTTAATTTTCTTTTTCTTTTTCTCCTTTCTATTACCTGTTTGATCATCTCACAACACGTGCGTGTTGCACGTACATCTATGCTAGTTTTTAAAACTTTGTTCAGTAGAGTTACACAATGATTACACCAAAACTTTAATTGCATTAGATATGTTCCTTAGAAAATAGACACATCATATTAGATTATGTGCCACGGCTTAAGATATTGCGACAAAGCAATATATTTCTCAACATCCTTTTTATTCATATTAAATTTTGTGTCACATCCGCTAAAGATTTTATGTAACATCTTATGTTAACGAGTATAACCATGCTCACTAGGGATAGCCTAAATGACAATTGAGATATACGATTACATAAACAATAGTAAGTCGAAGTGACAATCTTGAGAACCAAGTGAAACTAGTGCTAGGAATGGCCTAACCATCTAAGACCAAATCCAACATATTGTGTATACGATCATCCATAGTACGAAAATAATATTGTAGCTATACTGTAAATAAAATGGAGTTTGAATATAGATAGTATGATAGACGATCTGTTGAACTCAGTCTAAAATGACTTTTTGAGATGCAGAGGTAGTGATTGGTTGAAGAGTGAAAACTGCGAATCAAATTTAGGGTCCGTTTGGACTTTTTCCATGGGGCTCCGCCTCCTTCTGATAACGCACTGTTGCTATTGTTTAAGAATTTCAGATGAAAGCGTATTTCTCTCTTTTTTTAAAAAAACAACAGAGAACTGGAGAAGCTGCCCAGAACTAGCTTCACCAGTTCCGGCTCTTGCACATCGCTGTTGTTGTGCTCTGCCGAAGGCAGAGCCAAGTGAAGCCCATCCAAACAGTCCCTTAAGCATATGGACTCAGCCAGGCATAGGCTCTTTGTTTCAGGCTCTGTTTATAACACAGAAATTTTTCTTTATTCCTACATTTTTTCTATAAAATTAAACTGGTTTTATAATTTCTTCATAATTTTAATATTTTTTTTGTGTTTCAAACACACCTAAACTCAGCCTCCAAGGCTCAAACAAATACTCCAATGCCCCATTGCTCCTTGCTCCGGCCCAATTGATCCATCAGAAATTTGACGCCGTGTTCCTTCTTGCGTCGCGGGCCTCGCGGCGCGGGACATAGTACCGTGTGTTTGGTATGAGGGACAAAGGGGGACGGGATAGGCCCATTCCATTTCTGAAGGTGTTTGGATGGAAGAGTTTACTAGGATGGGGACATATTGTAGCGAATATTTGCTCAGATGCGGGATGGCCCCGTCCCTTGAAATCTAGCGGACGAGATTTGTCTCCATCTCGCTCTGTGGGTGCGACGTGAGGCGGCGGCGGGCGGCGACGCGACTCGAGGCTGCGGGTGGCGGAACACGAGGCGAAGGGTGCCGGCGCGAGCCGAGGCGGGGCGGGGCGGAGCGCGCCGGCGGGCGGCAGCGCAACACGTGGCAGAGGGTGCCGGCGCGAGCCGAGGTGGGGCGGAGTGCCGTCGGCGCAACACGAGGCGGAGGGCGCCGGCGTGAGCGTGGGGCGTAGGGCCACCAGCGCGAGCACGAGGAAGGCGGCGGGTCGCCAGCGCAGACACGAGGTGGGGTGGAGGGCCGCTAGCACGAGGTAGGTGGGGCGGAGGAACGGCGGCGGATGCTTCGGGAAGAGGGGCGCCTGGGGAAGAAGGTGGGATGTGTGCCCGACAGTTGATCCTCCACATCTGACTGGTATATCCCACGCCAACAGTGCCCAACGGTCTTTAGACGTTGTACTTCAATCCCTTGGACCAAAAAAAAACAAAAATAGTTTAATCCCTATTAACCAAACAATAGATGGGACGGTCCTTTGTCAAATCTGAGATAACCATCGCAGCCCATGACGTCTCCGAACCCAACACACGGTTTTGAACGGAAGCTCCCGAAGAAGCCGAACGCGACGAGGCGACACATGGGCTGCTGGTTCGACCTGTTTTTTTTTTCCTTGGAAACGGTCCCGAACCCTAGTTCGAATGCGGAGCACAAATTTCGGTTTCCCTCGCGTGCCGCCCACCTCATCCCCCGAGCCCGCGCCCGCGCCCGCGCCCGCGCCCGACGAAGCAGCGGCCGAGCCGAGCCCCAAGCGGAGGAGAGTAGGAGAGGCAGCCGAGCCGCCGTCGGAGATGGGGGAAGAGGCGCTGGAGCGGCTGCGCGGGGTGGTGCGGGACAGCGTAGGGAAGCACCTGTACGCGTCGGCCATCTTCCTCGCCGACAAGGTGGCCGCGGCCACGGGGGACCCCGCCGACGTCTACATGTTCGCGCAGGCGCTCTTCCTCGGTCGCCATTTCCGCCGCGCGCTCCACCTCCTCAACAATTCCCGCCTGCTCCGCGACCTCCGGTTCCGATTCCTCGCCGCCAAGTGCCTCGTAAGGCTGCTGAGCTTCTACAATGCCGTTTAATTCCGTCGAGCGCGTCGCGTGTGTGTTAGCGAGAGGTCAGCGTTCTGATCCTCGGAGTAGCGCGGCGTCCTGCGGTTTACAATCAAAACCCGCAGGGGCATTTCGTCAGGCGTATTGGGTAGTCTTTTAGCCGAACACCTTGCGGGCATTTTCAACAGATTCGTAAAATACTAAAATCCCACTGATTCGATTTTTGGGATGCTTTTGAGTGTGTTTGTGCATTTGCTCAGACACATTGTGCCACTCGTGCTGGCAATTTCATTTTGGGTATGTAGTGGAGAGCTTATCAGCCTTCCTGCTAAGCTAGGACGACGTCCGAATTTCTTAAAGAGGGAAAATCGTCAAAAGTGCCGCTTAGAAATGGGCAGCATATTTCCGATGTGTTTGTCCTAATCCTGGAAATGAAGCTATGAGAAGAGCATGCCAGACATATAAGATTGTCTGACATATGACTTATATAAATACATCTCGTCATCAATGGTTCTGAAGCTGAACGCTTCAGTCTCCATTACTAGGTTAGTTCAGTTCGTTAACCTAGTGAGAGCTTTGTGCTTCTGCTACCAATTCACATTTTATTTCCTACTTTCCTTGTTTAGGAGGAACTGAAAGAGTGGCATCAGTGTTTGTTAATGCTTGGGGATGCAAAAGTGGATGAGCATGGGAACGTCCTTGATCAGGATGATAGCAATGATATTTATCTTGATAAGGATGCTGAAGATCATGAGATCAATGTGAGACGATGCTCCTTCCTCCCTCTCTTTCATTATCAGTATGATGATTGCTTATTGCTGTAATACTTGCTTGCCAGATCAAATCAGCTATATGTTTCTTACGTGGCAAGGCGTATGAAGCGCTGGACAACCGTGACCTTGCTCGGCAATGGTAAAAATAAGTAGACTTGATTGTTTCTCTTTTGGTTTAAATTGATTGTGTATTTCAAAATAGTACCAACACCAACACCACATCATCCATATATTCAATATTTTTTATGCACTTCTACTAAAATTTATTTCCTCCATTACACATTTAAGTTGAATAATGCTACTTTATCCAATTATCCCTTCATTAGGTATTTAGGTTGCTTCTTGCTAGTCTTCTGTTGTGCATAAAAATTGGTAGGTTGCCTTTTACCATTTTCTTCCTGTTTGATGACAGGTACAAGGCAGCCATTAAAGCTGATCCTCTGTGTTATGAGGTGAGAGTAACAGTGACTCTGTGCATTAATGATATTATTATTGTTATCATGAGAAAAGAACATGCAGTATATCTTAATACCTAATTTTATACATGTACAATACACATGCCTTAGACACACTGTCTGAATTCCTCAATGTATTTCTTATTTGTTTTGACCTGTATATTCTCACTTGGTAGGCTGGACTCGATCACATGCTGAGTCTACTATGAACCTCATGATGCAGATTCTTTTTTTATTAGTTCTTGCAGTTAACTAATACTCTACACATTCTAAAATATAGGTCACTTTAGCTTTGTTCTAACTTCTAACTCAAACTTCTCGAACTTTGGAAAAGTTCCTGGAAAAATAAAAAATATACCCCCTTGGTCCCTCTGTTTTTTAATTTATGTCACTTGAATTCTGGTCACGACGTTTGATCATTCATCTCATTCAAAAATTTTGTGCAAATATCCAAAAATATAAGTCATACGTAAAGTATAATTGATGATAAAACAAATCTCAACCAATGAAATGATACACTTTTTTTTTGAATAAGGTGGTGTTTGGATGCAGGGCAAAAGGGCAAATGGGCAAATGGCAAAATTTTTGCCCTTGTCACATCAGATGTTTGGACGCTAGTTAGAAGTATTAAATATAGTCTAATTAAAAAACTAATTACATAGATGAGGACTAAACGACGAGACGAATTTATTAAACCTAATTAATCTATACTTAGCAAATAGTTTTGCCCTTTTGCCCTTTTGCCATTTGGGGTGTTTGGATCCAAAGAGCAAAAAATGGACAAAATTTTTGCCTTTTGCCCTTTTGCTCAATGGATCCAAACAAGGCCTAAGATGAATTGTCAAACGTTATGTCCAAAAATCAACAGTATCATACATTTTTCAAACAGATGCAGTATTAACACCTATATTCAACAACATCAAATAAACGCACTATCATGGTATATTTGGATTTAATGAAACCAATTTGATGTTAGATGTTGGTGCGTTTTTCTATAAATTTGGTCAAAGTTAGAGATGTTTGACTTAGAACAAAACTAAAGTGACTTATATTTTGGAATGGAGGGAGTACTATACACCTAACCTTTGAATTCTGTGTACAATAATCTTTTAAGTTAGGACTATGGTGCTATTAGCTGGTAGTGTCAAATGAAAAATGCGTCTCAACTCACACCCTGTTCACTACAGTTACAAGAACAACAAGTGAACAACAAAGCAAAAATGCCTTTGAATATTGTGGATAGTGATCTTATAAGTAAGAACTATGGTGCTATTAGCTGGTAGTTTCAAATGAAAAAACATGTCATACCCCATCTGCTACAGTTGTTTCCACAAATTCTGAAAATTGAAATGAGCCCATAGCATTGTATAAAACATCATCATCTATTGATTTTTTGACAATTAGAAACCTTGTTGACAATCTCACCCATTGACATAATGCTATGTGGTGTTCTAACTTTGTGGGTTCCTAAATGTTATTCATTTATATATGTTTCAGGCTCTCGAATGTCTTGTGGATAATTATATGTTAACATGTGAGGAAGGTAATATTAGATTAACCTTTTTGCTTGTATTGAGGCTTGTTGTTTATATCTTTAATGATTATTAAGTGTTGCATTGCTTTTAAACTTAAGTACCTCATCTATTCCCAATATGATCAATATTCTAGTCATGATATAGATTGTCGATTAAAATATGCATTCCAATAATCTTTTAAGCAGATAACATATAATCTTCAAATGGCTAGACATTCTACTACCAACTCAATACGATTGTCTAATCTGATCACATGTATTGCGAATTGCATCTGTTGAGGACAGCTCTGTCAAACATCATCAGTTCTGTTTTCTTCGTTTGACTAATTTACAGAATATTTCTTACCTGCAACCTTGAATAGTTCTCAGCAATTAGATCTAAGATGATACAATGATATATTTCAGAATCTGAGTTATTGTCCTCTCTGCAATTCCGGAAAGAAGATGGGTGGCTATCAGCATTCTACTCATGCTTGATTAGCAAGGTACTTGCTAACTGAAACATGCAAATAAATAATGGGACTATTATGGTATATGCTGCCTTTGCTGATGGTTTCTCTTCTACCTTTTAGCATGAGAAAGAATATATAGTTGAAGCAAAATTCAAGGAACTTGAACGAGAATCATCTAGCATTTCATCCTCGAGTTCCGGTGAAACAATGAAAAATAACATTGATGTTTTGGCTTGCAAAGCTGAGTACTACCACCAGAGTGGAGAGTACCAAAAATGTTTTAAACTCACATCTTCGTAAGTTTGTAGCATTTATTACTGTTTCACTGTTCGTTGAAAATGCTGCTCATTCTGTCTTACACCCTTATGTTGTAATTTATCTCAGGTTACTTGAAAGAGACCCTTTCCATTTAAAGTGCACATTAGTTCATTTGGCAGCTGCAATGGAGCTTGGTCATTCCAATGATCTTTATCTTTTGGCGTGCAATTTAGTTAAGGATTATCCTCAAAAGTGAGTATGGATCTTAATAATTGATTGATTAATCAATTCATTGTTTGGTCTCCATGATCCAATACAATAGATATTCTGACTATTAATTTTCAACAAACGGGAATATTTTTTCTGACCGATGGGGGTATTCTGATGCTGTAAAAAGTATTGCTTCATCTCCTGATTTCTCCCTTCATTTGCATATCAAATTATTTGCGATATTGTACTGTGCAATACTACCTCAGTACCTCCTCCCATTAATATACAACGTTTTTCATATTTTATGACCGGAGGGAGTATATGCTTACCTTGCATTACATGAGCAGGGAGAAATTTTTTTGTACTTGTTAGTTTGCAGTCAATCTTGATACATTCATAATCCTAATTACTATTCTAATTCATTTGCAGAGCTCTTTCCTGGTTTGCTGTCGGTTGCTATTACTTCTGTATCAAGAAGTATGATCAAGCCCGGAGGTACTTCGGGTAATCATTTTGTCCCATTTAAATGTCACAAGTTACCGCATTACCATTTCCATTTGTAGTTTTGTTATTATTTCGTTTTCTTCTATTTGAGAAAAATCACTTTCTTAATACACAAACTCTGGCATTAGTTTCTATGCTGTCATGGTAGTTACTATCATAATTTTATTGTTTTGTCGTTGTCTTGATGAGATAAAAAAAACCGAACTACCTTTATTTGAGCCAATGCACGGAAGACTGGAAAGCAGTTAATTACAGAGATCTATTACTTCCTTTACTCCAAAGTGTAGGTCGTTTTAGTTTTTCCTAAGTCAAACTTCTCCAACTTTGATCGGCTTTATAGAATATATCAACATCTACTTTATGCAATATATGCACTATCAAGACATATTTCGTTGTAGTTTTAATGAAACTAATTTTATGTTATGGATGTTAGGGCATTTTTCTATAAATGTGGTCAAACTTAAAGTATTTGAACTTAGGATAAACTAAAACGACCTACATTTTGGAACGGAGGGAGTAGTTGGAAAAGCAGCATGTAACCTTGCTGCTAGAGTTATGGCAGCTTTTTGTCAATTTTGATGCTAAACTGTGGTGAACAGGAAGTTATTTAGCAGTAAGTATACGAGTAACTTGATTAAATTTATAGTTTTCCTACCATGCTCTCAGTTGGTATCTGCAATTGGATTTGATACCATGATTTTGTTTAAGAGAACATAGATGCATGTGCTGCACAACACATGCCAGACTCAGTTGGCATGGTGCATATTTTTTTCTAGCCTCTCCACTTCAAAATTTATGCAAAATTTAAGGCACAGTTTTAGTTGGTGTGGTTTCCCAAATTAAACCTTGACCTTTTAAGTTCTCTTAGTCTCATGAAAAATAAGATCACAATTATATGACAAATACTTGCAAATATGAATGCCATGGCAAAAATTGTATAAAGAATTACAATTTGCTAGGCTAATGATTGGTCTAAGATTATGAAGTGTTGCGTTGAAATGTACACATGCTTTACAAAAAATAAATGAATGAAGTATTATTAGTTGGTGCGGATGCTATTGGTGGCCACAGTTTACAGGGAACCCATGGCCTACGCGGCTTCAAGGAAACATCAGATCCTCCACTTGGCTTGTATTGGCTTTCTGCCTTATGTGCTAGTATAACTAGAAGGATGCCCCACGTGCTGTGGGCATCTCCGGGGTTTGTAGAACATGTGACATTGGATGCAGGGCTATAGTTTAGAATGGCAACGAACAGCTACAATTATTGGCTGATGAGGCTTGTATGTGGATAGCTTGTGTGAATCAAATAGACCATTATTAATTTATGTTAGTGGGTGACATGGCTCTCCAATGTAGATGCTAAATGCATGTAAGTGGATCACATGGCTTGCTGTTGTGGATATTGTGGATTACTTGCATGTAGAGATTTACTATCATAAATGAATGGTAGTGGGGTTTACTCTTATGAGAGTATAAGATTTGCCCAAAACTGCAGTGAAATATCACACAAATGGGTCATGGAAAGCTACTCAATGTCCATATGATAGCAGGACTGTTTATAAGTTTGGAGGAATGGGGAAGCGTATTACCGCTCAAATCCGTCGTAAAGCTCATTTATGAATTATGCAGAATCGTGGTTCTAAGTATTCAAACAAAAAAAAAAAAAAAAACCCATCATTTAATCCCAAAGGTATTTCTCAACTATAACCAGAATGAACAATACACTGAGCACCTTTCTAAGACGTTTTCCTCTGGCACAAAGGACCAGCACTGGCTAAATAAGGTTGCACTTGACTTTTGTTTCTCTGTGCAATCTTTTATGTTCACTGGAAGGATTGTAATTAATAGATTCTGAGATACTGTGGTTTACTGTGCACTAATATGTTTTCCTGCAGCAAAGCTACAGGGTTAGATGGGACGTTTCCTCCTGCTTGGATTGGTACAGGCATTGCGTATGCTGCTCAAGAGGAGGGTGACCAAGCAATGGCTGCATTTCGGACAGCAACTCGTTTATTTCCTGGGTGAGTAATGCCATCCGCTTTATTTTTTCTAGTAGATCCAAAGAGATTTTTTATGCCAACTTACAGTTTGTTGGTTTGGCTAGAAAAAAAATCTTTGATGTACTGATTGCTGGCACATTCATCTTCTTCATTGAGATTTTGTGTCTGAACTTTGTTCTTCTATCTTTCAGACGTTTTTGGCATGTTTACTATGAAGATACCTGTGGTGTTCCTTTTCTGAAATTGTGACAAGCTCTGTCATTGTAGCTTACAGCAACATTTTAGATTGATGCATGCTCTCTATTTTGGGGTGTAAAATCCTTTCATGTGTTCCGTTGTGGCCAATGTTATCAGATCGGCTGATCGGCGCTGATTGTATGAGGACCGATCAGAGGATTAATCGTGATTAATCGTCTGATTGGTCCGATTAATCGGTTACCAATCGGCTGATCGGCAGGTAATCTTTCTGCCTATATGCCTGTATAGTATTTTGGCTGAACATAAATACACAATGTCAATGGATACTTACCTGTCCAATGTCCAAATCTGCATATGTCCTGCTCCTGCTTGTTGTTTGCTGAAATAACAAAGAAAAAGAGGTTAAGAACATGAAAAATATGAGTTCAGCTCAATTGTACTGCTGTAGTCATGTCCTGGAGTAGTGGACTGGACTAGAAGTAGAACAGCAAGTAAAGTAAAGGTAGAGCAGGAAAGAAATTAAATAAGTAGCAACCTAGCAGTACCAGCTAACAAATGAAACAACAAACAAGTTCTTAAATGGGAAATACAGCCACACAGTGCCACAGCCACACAAGTCTAGTGGGAGTTGCAAAACAAAAGAGCCTAAGACAAATAAAATCGACCGATTAATCGGCCATCCAACCTAATCGACCAATTAATCGGAGTCCGATCGTGATTAATCGACCGATCAGAAATCTAATTGTACTAGTCGAATCGAGGGTCCTAATCGAGGTCATGGGACCATTAAGGTCGATTAATCGTGATTAATCGCTCGATCTGATAACATTGGTTGTGGCATAATTATAGTTGTTATACCTGCTCTCCAACTTTCATCTAACTACTACTAGTAATACCTTTTCAGATGTCATCTGCCAGCTTTATACATGGGCATGCAATATGTGCGAATGCACAATTTCAAACTTGCAGATCAGGTAATATTAATTGATAACTACTGATTGATTCTGATTTTCCTGTGAGGAACTTCATTATGATACGGCAACTGCAAGTAGCCAATCTATGTTTGCCATGTTCCCCTCGTTTATCTCTGTACTACTGGTTTTTGGCTAAAGGTTTGAAACTGGCATCAGCCATTGGTCTTTGCGTCTTGCAAACAAGCATTGTTGACAATTGCAACTGAAAAACTATCATGTTAAATGTTCTTCTGGACTTGATCTCCCTGAGGAGTGTTATCTACTGTAGGCTTCTAGCTCATAATGAGAACCACACTAACTTGTATCTTGCGGTCACCTCATACAGTATTTATCATAGGTAAACTACCCTACAACAACAGCAAAGCCTTTCAGCCCCAAGCAAGTTGGGTTAGGCTAGAGTTCAAACCCAAGAAGAGCTACTAACAAGGGATTCCACTAGGCACTAGTGCCTCCTGATCCAAAATGAGCAAAGTTTGTGCTTCAACCAAGCTTTGCTTGTTAACTTCTCCATTGTCTAAGTATACTTGCATCTACAGATCATAGCAACTATTAAGTAACACTATTGATCAGTCAACTAAGCCTGTTCATAATACAGAAAAGATATTATTTCCACTTCCTGTTGATACCAGGTGTATTTTTCCCTTCTGTGATGCAGTTCTTCACACAAGCAAAATCCATCAGCCCATCTGATCCACTTATATACAACGAGTTGGGGGTCGTAGCTTATAATATGAAAGAGTAAGAAATGTCTATGTTTAACCTCTTGTTCTTGATGCTTTGCTCTCATGAATAAAATCATTCTTTGCTTAACTAGTTGCTTTAGCAGTGCCATTCTACATGTAACTGGAAGTTAAAAAATTGGATGTACGATGCAGAGCTTTGGAAGCTCTGAACTATGCCTGCAAGAAAATACTCAAATATGTTAACCAGTGCCCATAATGTAAATACACTTTACTAGGTGGTGCTGAAAATTTGAAGTTTGAAACATAATCTTGAATTACTATGTGCGGTCAATAAACATTAAAAACAAAGTAGTTCTATCTGTTAAGTGGGAGTGAGTATTTTGTTTGCACTTGATTTATATACAATATGGTTTTCCTTACTAATTCTTATTCACGTTTTCATTCTGCACCAAATTCCTTATGGCATTCCATCCAATTAGATTTGATTGTTTGTGGAATAGAATATCAGTTCTATCAAGATGCACTGCTAAATTCATATTGACATTTTTTTCCCTGCAAAGACTTGTTAGATTTTCTCTGCTAAATTCATAGTCTCCTTTTCTCTTTCTTTCCCTTGTTAGTAGTTCTTGTTGCATTTCTGAGCCTACTCCGACTTGCTTGGGACTAAAAGGCTCTGTTGTTGTAAAGATTTGATAGACTTGCTTGTTCAACATTTAGGTACCAAAAGGCAGTTCAGTTATTTGAGTTAACACTGGATCATACTTCATCCTCTCTGAATGAAATGTGGGAACCAACATTGGTGAATCTTGGACATGCACTTCGAAAACTCAAGTAATTGGTTATTTTCTTAAAATGAGTTTAGTTCTTATTTTCTTTGAGTTTGTTTATATTAATTCAGTTAGAGACTTGCCATTGCTGACCCAATAGCCTTGTCAATTGATGAATTTCATTTTATGCATGAAAATGGAAATATGTTTCTTGAATTAAGTTATCAAAGTTATGCATGTATGCAACAGCAGTTGTTTGCTCAGTAATTATTTTGTATAAATTACAAGGAAGCATGCGTGCCTGTTGTTTTCCTTATCTAATGTAATAGGAGTAGATATTACGACTATTTTTGGGTCACCACACTGCATTTGAATCTGTAGGATTCTGTGTCTTCACAGTTAGTGTAGAGGTACCAGTCACATTATTATTCTACTATGTATATGCACATTCATTTTTGTGCTCAGATATTATCAAATTAAGGCATTTTCCTTCCCCTTTTTCTTTTGTTACCAAGTATTTTAAACAACATCCATGGTTTACCATTTATTTGTTTGAACAGGGAATATCAGAAAGCAATATCATATTATGAAAAGGCACTCACTTTTCCAACCAAAAGTTTGAGTGCATTCGCCGGTCTTGCTTATACTTACCACCTTATGGTATTCTTTCCTGATCCTCTTAAATTATTGTTATGTAGTATAATGTTTTCTGCCATGATGCTCTCTTGGCAAATTATAAGGGCAATCCTTACTGTGCCACCGGAAAGATAATGAATCTGTTATTTGCCATTAGTTATGTCAATGCCACGAGAATCTAGGCCTCATGCCATTGACACTGCTGATGGCAAACAAGGAATTAATGGTTTTATTGGTGGCACAGGAGAGATTATCCCCTAGTTGATTTGGACTGGAAGGTGCTGTATGCAGTAAAGATCATTTAGCTTCATCTATCGATTTTGGGTCTATTGATGTTCGGCAAAGCTTAAACCTTAAGCCCAGAACCGTATGCATCTCAATGCTTAAGTAAAGACTGCAGTTACTATAGGCTAATGTTGAATTCTTTGAAGGGATGCCATTATTAAGAAGTTTTCGTAGAAATAAGAACCTCATAATATGGATCACCCACTTGATGCAAGCAGCAAACTTGCTAATTGTAGTTACAGTTTGTTGAAAATAAGTTGTGTAGACTGACGATTGGAGATAGGAAAAATTCAGCTTGCACATAAATAAGTACTAGTGTACTACTATAAAAAGTAGAAATGAGTGTGTTCTGGGTTGACTGGTTGAGACTAAGTACAAACAGTCATGCATACAGTTTATCTGAATTTTACATGTCTTCTTTCCTTATGCAGGATAATTTTGAGGCTGCCATAAATTATTACCATAAGGTGTGTTCTTTTAAGCAATCCGAATTAACAATTCTAATCAAGCAAATCCATAGTCCTGCTTATGCAAAAATAGTCCTCCCTCCGTTCCACATTATAAGCCGCTTGACTTTTTTTAACACATAGTTTGACCAACTCATCTTATTCAAAAAATTTGCGAAAATATGAAAAAAAATTTTGAGTTATTTAAAGCATATTACTATGCAAAACTAAATCACAATGGAAATAAATGTTAACTATGAATTTTTTTAATAAGACGGGTGAGTCAAACTTGGTGTAAAAAAGTCAAACGACTTATAATTTGGGACGGATGAAATACTATTTTATTTGAGATATATATTTCTGGAATTCTCTATGCTTTGGCTTTGTTTATTCACATCCTGCAACCCATACGCCCAAAGTTGTCGCTAACCAGACGTGTTGGGTAATGGGGTCCAACTCCTTTTGTTCAGTTGTGTCCTTTGCATTCATGCGACAAAATGCTTATTGGCCAGTAATTTTCTCATGTGTATTTTTTTGGTCAGGCTTTATGGTTGAAACCAGACGACCAGTTTTGCACAGACATGCTAACATTCGCTCTTGAGTCCAGCTGCCACAGCACTGCTCGTAGAATAATAGTTTAGGCTTACTCGAGGGTTGCTAATCGGTCGACATGTTCTGTCATATGGTTAGGTTATTCTTCTGATAGAATTAGTAACCAATTATATGTAAATCTGTTGTCATACAATATGTAACTGATCAAGCTCATGCCAGTCTCTTTAGACTGATTTTTGTAATGTAACGCCAATTTTTTTATCTTGTACTACCTCTCGTGGTTCCGTTCTTGAATATTTGTCATTTATTTTTGAACTAAAAAAGTTAAATAAAAAACTTAAGGGAGTATTATGTAAATATTCCTGATCCTTCGGTTTTGAGATTAAGCTCTGAGCATGTATCTGTATGACTAGCGTTTGTTTGGAGGTTTGGTTCGATTATGCTTTGATTAATCCCAATCTAGAAGTCTACTCAGTAATATTTGCTTGGCGTGCTTAACTGCAAATTTTTCACATGTTTACGCGGTGATATGCTTAGTCATGGGTCCGTGGACCATGGTGGTGTACGACCTTGGCTCAAATCTCGATGCACATTAACTCTATTGGTTTTTAATGCAATTAACTATTTTAGTGGATCTGGAACTCCCAATGAGCTACACAACCTTATGCTAAAATCTGATTAGTACAGTTGAATAAGGTTAGGCCCTTTGGAAATCATCATATAACCAGAAAACAGTACTCCTGATGTTCACGAAAGAATGAAGTTCTGGTTTTATCCTAAATCAAATGATCGTGATTTTAACCAAATATATATTACAATATATTAATATTAGATTTATGCTACCAAATCAGTGTTTTTGCTAAAATATATTTTTAAACTATAGATATTTGATATTACGGATGTTGCTATATTTTTATAGAAATTTGGTTAAGCTTAGAATGGTTTGACTTAGGACAACGACATAATTTTATATTTTTTGGGCGGATGGAGTATTTTTCTTCGTGTCATAACTTATAAAGGTAGCACTGTATAATTTTTAAACAATAATGAATTGCTGTTTTTTTTTTCCATTCTCAGGTACACAGGATCTGAGACGGGGGAAAAGGCGCGCGGAAACTTGAGTTGGACTCCACCGGATGCTGGATGGTGTCAAACCGACGGCCGCACCAAAATATGGGTTAGCTCGCGGACCAATACGCTCCGTCGCCACCTTCCACCACCCAACCTGAAAACGCCATCCCGGGGCCAGGAGGCCGGCCAACCCAACCCAAGTCAGTCTCCCAGATCTCCCCCTCTCTTCCCGTCTCCCTCTATTAAGCAGCACAAGCAAAGCGCCACTCGCAATCCCCCCCTTCAGGCAGGCATCCGCTCAGATCTCTCCGCCCGTGTCCTCCCTCCCAGCCCCAGCCCCTCGTCAACGCCGTCCGACGAGAGCGATGGCGGCCCCGCCGGCCGCGGCCGCGGCGCTCCTCGTTCTCATCGCCCTCGCGGCGGCAGGCGGCGTGGCGGCCGACGGCTCCAACCACCGCTACAAGACCGGCGACCCCGTCCCGCTCTACGCCAACAAGGTCGGCCCCTTCCACAACCCCAGGTGAGGCCTAGCCCCTCAGATCCCTGTCGGGACGAATGGTTCGTCGGTGCTGGGAGGGATCGGATCCGTCGGATTCACGGTGTGTATGTATGGATTGCCCCTGCCCGATCTCGTCGGGCAATGGTTCGGGTGGGGTTTCTGCCACTTTGGTCAACGCCGACAGTTTTCCAAGATCTAGGAGAGGAAACCGGGTACTGTAATAGCACTCGGGTGGAACTGCACGCACTTGATTCAGCAAACTTAGCGCCTTCTCGTAGGGTTTAATCCGGTTTGTATTGGGCCTGTGTGGGATTTTAGTGCTAATTATGCATTCTCCGGCTGGGCTACAGACCATATATTTTCTTCAGCTGTGAATCTATTGCTGTTATTAGGTGTTGGATCTGTATGTAAACGAGAACGATTTTCCATAGGGGCTAATTGGCTATATATTTATGGTATTGCCATTCTTACCACTGTTCCTTTTCTGTGCAGCGAGACGTATCGGTACTTTGACCTGCCTTTCTGCTCTCCTGGTCAGTCTGTGTTAATTTCAAGTATTTTGATTCTTACCAAGCTCTCAACGGTTAATTCCTCAAAAAAAATTGCAGCTTGCTAACTAGACTATCCACTGCAGAGAAAGTGAAGGAGAAGAGCGAGGCCCTTGGCGAGGTCCTGAATGGGGATCGGTTGGTTGATGCACCTTACAAGCTTGATTTCCATACGGACCTTGACTCCAAGCCGGTTTGCTCAAAGAAGCTTACCACAGAGGATGTGGCCAAGTTCCGTAATGCGGTAGCTAAGGACTACTACTTCCAAATGTACTATGATGACCTCCCACTGTGGGGTTTCATTGGTAAAGTTGAGAAGGGAGGCAAGACCGATCCGCGCGAGTGGAAATATTACCTATACAGGCACATCATCTTTGATATCCTTTACAACGACGACCGGGTGATTGAGATCAATGTGCACACTGATCAGAGTGCATTGGTTGACCTGACGGAGGATAAGGAGACCAACGTGGATTTCCTTTACTCCGTCAAGTGGAAGGAGACTCCAACACCATTCGAGAAGAGGATGGAGAAGTATTCCAGCTCCTCCAACTTGCCACACCACCTGGAAGTTCATTGGTTCTCGATTATAAACTCCTGTGTTACTGTCCTCCTCCTCACAGGGTTCCTTGCGACAATCCTCATGCGAGTACTGAAGAATGATTTTGTCAAGTAAGGACCTCCCATATTCATTTGCCGTGCTGTGAATATGAGTAATTGCACTTCTGCTAAAGACAACAATTTCTACCATCAGCAAAATGGAAAATTTTCTATCCCCTTTGAATCATTGCCATAAATAGGAAGAAACACAACAACCACATTTGATTTGTTCTCTTTAGAAAAGTCAGGCGCTGGTTTGCATCTTTTCTAATTGATTTGAATTACCAGCTGTATTTTCTGAATTCTTACTCTCTCAATATACTCTGCTAATCAAATAATGCTTATTTCACGCGTACATGCTATGGACTGGAGAAATTGCTTTCTGTATATATTGGGCTGGGAAAAAAATCCTTAATGTCTGTACTTCTGTCCAACAAGTTATGATGCAACTTGCAATTAGTATCTTTGGGTGGGACTGATTTAATCTTAGTTGAACATGCTTCTACAAATTGCTATGTCCAATTTATGAAATGTAGCATTGACTTATCGAAGTTATTCGTACTTGTTTTGCCATGATGTTTAATAGAGATTATAGAATCACATCAATGCATCTCACAATAAGAAATTGTTTGATCTAAACAAATTACAACCCTGCAATCCAATGGAATCATGTTATCTAACGATAGTGCATGAAATGTGTTAGCATGTTAAAATGTAGTTTCATATACCTCTGTATTTTATTCTAAACATGTGTGTATTTTCACTTGAAGGTATGCCCATGATGAGGAAGCAGCTGATGACCAAGAAGAGTCTGGATGGAAGTATATCCATGGTGATGTCTTCCGGTTCCCCAAAAATAAGTCGCTGTTTTCTGCTGCTCTTGGCACAGGAACTCAACTATTTGTCCTGTAAGTGCCTGTGTCTATTTTTCTGTTTATAATGTTTGAGGAGCTGTAGCTGATCGTTTTTACTTGCAGATATCTAATGATCTTTTTTTGTGGCACCTCTGCAGCACAACCTTTATATTCCTACTTGCACTTGTTGGAGTATTCTACCCTTACAACCGTGGTGCGCTGTTTACTGCATTGGTTGTCATCTACGCACTCACTTCTGGAATTGCTGGATACATGGCTACCTCTTTCTATTGTCAGCTGGAGGGGACAAACTGGGTATGTACTGCCTTTGATTGTATGTATGAAACAAAAATTGAATGCTATTTTCTGTCATAGTAGTAATTTTGCCATTTCCATCGTTTCAGGTGAGGAACTTGTTATTGACAGGATGCCTGTTTTGTGGACCTCTCTTCCTGACATTTTGCTTCTTGAACACTGTTGCTATTGCTTATAGTGCAACAGCAGCATTGCCCTTCGGCACTATCTGTGTCATTGTGCTCATCTGGACCTTGGTCACATTTCCTCTGCTTGTTTTGGGAGGTATTGCTGGTAAAAACAGCAAAAGTGAATTCCAAGCTCCTTGCCGCACCACAAAATACCCCAGGGAGATTCCTCCACTGCCCTGGTACCGGAGAACAGTTCCACAGATGGCTATGGCTGGGTTCTTGCCTTTCAGTGCCATATACATTGAGCTATACTATATCTTTGCTAGTGTTTGGGGCCACAGGATTTACACAATCTACAGCATTCTCTTTATAGTCTTTATCATCCTCCTTATTGTCACTGCCTTCATCACCGTTGCACTGACATACTTCCAACTCGCTGCTGAAGACCATGAGTGGTGGTGGAGGTACGCTCTTCCATCTTGCTTTCGCATACATACTTACACGGGGGTGCCTTGATGCTCTTTAACAGAAGAATGACTTAGAAAGGAATGGATTGAATAGCAATATAATCCCCTACAGTCTATTATATATTTATACACATGTATACTGCTAACCTGCTGCTTCAAATATTTCTACATTTTGTTGAGAGCCTTGAAGCACTTTGTTTACGCAATTATGTTGCATACTGGCATATATTATTTCCCATCTATACAATAATAACCTCCTATATATAACTGTTGTAGTGTATGCCATCTTTTTATGGTTAGTTTTCTTCTTTCTGCCATGCCAATAGGCTTCCTGACCTAGCATTTTCTCAACTCATAAAATGTCACTTGAGTTAAACAAAAGTACACGGTAGTGAAGTATAATGTATTTACATCATCGAGATAGCATCTCTTTTCTGAATGACATAATTAAATGCTGAAACTTATTTTCACACTGAATTTAAGTGTTTAGTACTATTAGCCTGCTTGTGAAATGTAGAATGGTTGCTCACAAGTGTCCTACCCCCTCTAACTTGGGTCAAATGCTCTGCTGATTTCTTTACCCTACAGGTCATTCCTATGCGGAGGATCAACTGGATTTTTCGTATATGGGTACTGCCTGTACTACTACTATGCACGATCGGATATGTCTGGCTTCATGCAGACATCTTTCTTTTTTGGCTACATGGCCTGCATCTGCTATGCATTCTTCTTGATGCTCGGGATGGTGGGCTTCCGCGCCGCCTTGTTCTTTGTCCGCCACATATACAAGTCTATCAAGTGTGAGTGAGCAGTTTGGAAGATGCAAGAGCAGCAGAGTTGTACCCGATTTTGGTGCCACTGAGAAGTCCCAAATATAGAAAAGGTTAGCTCTCGCCTGCAACAGGAGCA
Organism: Paspalum notatum; assembly: GCA_022530915.1. Lineage (NCBI taxonomy): Eukaryota > Viridiplantae > Streptophyta > Magnoliopsida > Poales > Poaceae > Paspalum > Paspalum notatum. The sequence goes on from CM039684.1 coordinate 7,655,016, forward strand.
GCTAGAGATTGCCGTGTTTCAGCTTAGGCCATTATTTATAGGAACAGGTAATGAACCTATAAATTTGTTCTGTTTACGTGACTGCTGTGATAAAAGTTGTCTTTTCCTTCGTCCTATGTATTATCTCCTAGTGACGTCAGACAGTGCTATAACGTTGTTGGAACCATGACATGCCTGAATATCTGTGGAAGACCCGTGTTATGTTCTGTTGTTTTGTCTAAAGCATAATAATAGAAGTGCAGAGAGATGCCTCTAAATGGGGCATGTCCATTTATACGTGTATCCATTTCTTGTTCAGTGTGAAATGTTGAAATGGTACAGCATTTTTTGGCACAACTGTGTTCGCCTGGGTCTTGAGTGATGTGCGCTGACTCCCTGAGCAAAACGTCAAATTGTCTGCACTCTGCCACGATGCTTCCATAGGATTGTGGACCGAGACTAGAGCCCTGCGCATTACCTGCATTGTTTCATTGTTTGGAGTACGGGACAATTCGTAGTCTCGTTTCACCGGATAATGTTGTTTCCCGTTGCTCTGCCTACGTCCTCGAAAGTTATTAGAAAAGACACGGATGATCTATTTATATATTGCATCAATAGTCGAGCAAGCACTTCTGTTGAATGTATCGTCGCAAAATTAAGAAGCTGAATTCTACAGCAGTCCGTATAATGTTGCAGCGGTGTCCTTAAAAAGTTCACGGCGGTTGATGCGGCTGAGTGATACTTGAATTGAATTCATTGCCTCCAGCAGTCCGTATAGCATATGTTTTGATATCACATTTTTTGATAGCGTAGATATTTTCTAAAACCTTTTTACGGAGCAAAAGGACTAGGGAGTAGAGTAGAGTAGAGAAGTTTGTTTGAGATGGCAACGGGTCCTATCCTATCGGATATCGAACGATGCCCAGAGCGGCGAGTGCATGCCTAGAGCATGATATGATGTGACATGGACATACGGTGACGCAGCGCGGGGCCGCGGCGGAGAGCCGGTGACGGACGGCATGAACCTGGCCGGTCGGTCTCGCGCGAGCGGCGAGTTGGCGACATACAAAACACGATGATGGCATGATCTTGGCCTCTCCCTCAAAACGTCCAAAACCAACGTGAACTTTTAATGAAGAAAATGCTCTTCTGTGCCAACAACCACACCCAGCACTCGTATTATTTTGTACTGGTCCGGCACGCCTCCCGTGAGATTCCGTTCGAGCGAGAGGCGGACGCCAGACCAACCCCGACCTGCCCGTGACTCTACATATATGCCGCGCCGCTATGTACGTGCCGTAGTCGTAGCGCACCATCAGCACGGCAGCACAATTGAGTCGCGCGTCCTCAGCGCCGGTGTCGACGCCTTTTTTTGCTTGTGGCCATCATGAGCGCGACGGCGGCCGCCGGGGGGCGATCCGCGTGCGGCCTGCCGCGCATCGGACTGGGCACGGCGGTGCAGGGCCCGCGGCCGGACCCCGTCCGCGCGGCGGTGCTCCGCGCCATGCAGCTCGGCTACCGCCACTTCGACACGGCCGCGCACTACGCCACCGAGGGGCCCATCGGGGAGGCCGCCGCCGAGGCCCTGCGCACGGGGGTCCTCGCCTCCCGCGACGAGCTCTTCGTCACGTCCAAGGTCTGGTGCGCCGACGCCCACCCAGACCGCGTGCTCCCGGCCCTCCGCCGGACGCTCAGGTGCGCGTGCGCTGCCTGATCTGATTCCTCCTGTCTTAATTGTCTTGGAATTCCAAACACAAACCGAAACCCCGAAAGAATACACAATAATATGGCCATATGGGGGTGGTAGAGTCGACTGTCGACTGTCGATGTGTGCATATCTCAGCGCCCAACTCAGAACAAATAATTTGTTTGCTGTCTGACATGAGTCTGTAGTGTATACTGTGTCCATCATAAACTGGGTCATCTCTTTGTTAACACAAGCTGGGGGAGCCTAGGGTTACTATACCATGCTTGCTCGTGTTAATTTTGGCACATCGACAAGACCGTCCGAGGGCATTTCAATTTCAATTTTCAAGTCAACTAGTCAAGCTATAGTTCAAAAGCAAACGTGACAAGAAAACAAATTTGAACTTCCCTAATCTCATGACAACAAACCAATGCTAGTGCTACGCTTCTGAATAACCAGGCGATTTATTTGCTGCCCCATGTCTTATTAGTAATAAATAAATCATGATTTATTCTGAATAAGTTATTACCATCATGATTTGGTCTGATGGGGATTATTGTCATGGACCGGGCTGCTAAGCTGAATAAAGAGTAGAACATGTGAGCCCATTTTCAGTAATTCTCTTAGGTGGGCTGTGTAATGTGTAGTGGCCCATCGCGGGCGTTTATAGGTTGGAACCTGTAACCGAAATGTTCAGGCATGAACACCCCTCGGTTCTTCTCCTCGTTCCCCTCCCTCTGTATCTCTGAACTCTCTCCTTCCAACAATCCAATTCTGTTCCTGCATCATCTGTATCCACTCTAGAATTGAGGTGTCCTCTGGTGATTAATTCGGTGATTCGGGGTGAGGTTCATAACAATTATGTATTGGCGCACACACGTGCAGCAACCTCCAGATGGAGTACGTGGACCTGTACATGGTGCACTGGCCCGTGACCATGAAGGCCGGGAGGTTCACGGCCCCGTTCACGGCCGAGGACTTCGAGCCCTTCGACATGCGGGCCGTGTGGGAGGCCATGGAGGAGTGCCACCGCCTGGGCCTCGCCAAGGCCATCGGCGTCTGCAACTTCTCCTGCAAGAAGCTCGATACCCTGCTCTCCTTCGCCACCATCCCTCCCATTGTCAATCAGGTATACCTACGTCCTCCGTTGCTGCCTGACCAACTCACCATGGCAACGACGGAAGCTTTACCTTCCTTTTGTTTTATTAGAGGAGATCACTGGCGAGTTTACATATCTTTCGGGTAATGCAATATACTGCAATGCAGGTTGAGATCAACCCAGTGTGGCAGCAGAGGAATCTGAGGGAGTTCTGCAGGGACAAGGGCATCCAGCTCTGCGCCTACTCGCCCCTGGGCGCCAAGGGCACGCACTGGGGCAACGACTCGGTGATGGACTCCGGCGTCCTGCACGAGATCGCCAAGGCCAAGGGCAAAACCGTGGCACAGGCAAGCACACATCATCTGGCGACCTGCCTGGCCGAAGCACTGATTCAGAAATGACTGTCTGATGCAACGCACGTGTGCAGGTGTGCCTGAGGTGGGTGTACGAGCAGGGCGACTGCCTGATCGTGAAGAGCTTCGACGAGGGGCGGATGAAGGAGAACCTGGACATCCTGGACTGGGAGCTGACGGAGGAGGAGAGGCAGCGGATCAGCAAGATCCCCCAGCGCAAGATCAACCAGGGCCGACGCTACATCACCGAGCACGGGCAGTACAAGTCCGTCGAGGAGCTCTGGGACGGCGAGATATGAATATGATCGGCGTTATTCGCCCTCGCCCTGCCCGGCATGGCTGACCGGCCGGTGAGCCGCGTACCGAGGCGCGTCGCATTGCACGGCGCAGTATAGTGTCTTGCCACCGGAGCGCCGTGGCCATGAGTGTCTGGTTCGAGTCCATCGATGGCTTTGTATCGTTTCCGCCCGCAACAAAATTTGCTGCCGCAGTTTACCGTGTGTGAAATAAAGGAGGATTTCTGGTGAATATGGGTATCGATCCACCCATCACAGCAGATGCAAATAAACGAGTAAATGCCTACTCCATATTTCAAACTCCACTTTGTTTATTGTGTGTGCGTCTACAATGATTTTTATGTCTATATGCACGCAGCACGCTATGCTAACTCGTCCGCAGGGCCAGGCCAGACGGCTAAAAGCTCGCCACGGAGTCACACGGCTCATGAGCATCTGCATGAGGCTTCATGGACGGGCAGCCGTCGTGCCCGCCGGTCCTGACAGAAGTAGCCGGCGTGCAGGGCACATTGCCTACCTAGCTTTGGCTGGCCAGGCAACAGGCCGGATCGATGCTCGCATCGCATGCAGGACTAGGATGTCTGCGTTGCAGACTTGCAGTGGTTGCTTACGTTGGTGATGGACCATGGAGGCATGGAGCAGCAACCAAAGAAACAGAACAGCATCAAAATCTGAGAAACACGAAAGCAAGCCTGCAGCGGCAAATGCAAGGCCGGGCGCCGCAAGGGTATCATTGCGCCATCACAGCTTTATGGAACTGACGCTACATCGCCGATCGAGCATCGCCGGGCAGGCAAGCATGTACCTACAGATGCTTTGGTCCGTTGGGCGCTGTCGTCTATGGGAATATTTTTGCTTTCTAGCTTGGTCAAACAGCATTGTCAATCTTATCGGAGGAGCATCATTATTTCCACGGGTTAATTATTGTGGAGAAAAGGTCAAAAGAGCTGTACGTACTCCGGATCACACTGTCGCCATTTTGTTTTCCAGGGAAAAAGAAAAGGTATATATATGCAAAATTTGTGTGTGTTGTGTGTGTGTGAGAGAGAGAGAGATAGAGAGAGAGAGAGAGCATATTCTCTACAGTAAAAAGGTTCATGCCTAGTGTTGTGTTGTGCTGTTTTTTTACAGAGCATTCAGCGCCGGTGAAATGGATTGCGCTGGCACAACTGGCGTGCCCGTGTGGTAAAAAGCTGTACACGTGAAGAGCGCAGGCCATGAGCAAAGGCGTTTTTTGGTTCCTTTTGCTAAAGGGAGGTCACCCTGCTCTTGCAATGCCCCACACTTTTGCAGGGACGCACTGATGCCATGCCAAGCCGGCGGGCACTGGGAGCAGCCTGCACTGCTGCAGCCCCCGGTCCAGTGCCGTATCGAGGCCCAGCTATCCAATCTGGGTTTCTCTTATTTTTTCTATGCTTTCCAACTTATTTTTTGTTCCTTAGCATGCATAGCATAGCATAGCATAGCATAGCATAGCATAGCATAGCATAGCATAGCATAGCATAGTACTAATATCTCTCAATACGTTTAGATTATTCTTATAGCTTTGCATCCATAAAGCAATGCATGTGTTTCATCTAATAAAAGTTTGGATTATTATTCCTTGACAATCAAGGGTTGCTAGTCTTTACTTCTCTGTATTTTTCTTAGGGCATCCGAGGCACGTGTTTCTTCGTTAAGAGGAAAAAGCAAATGTTACACCAACACCGCTTCGAGGCTCCCCTCGAAGCATAAAGCTATACTACAAAGCCACGTACAAAGTGCCACACAACTCAAACAAAAGAGAAAGAGATGAGCTCAGGCCCCTGAGCAACAAACTAAATGACCAAACTGATTGGAGCCCTGCTACACTATTATGTCCGCCTAAACGACCAAGAGGTAGAAAGACACCAATGGAAATGGGGCGCAAAGAGGTAAGCAAAATAAAGCCTTCAACAAGTAGAACGACATAGGATACGCTGCCATCGTCCATCAGCCTGGGAAGGACACGACAATGCCAAGATGATCTGTCCAATGTAAGAACCAAGGGAGCAACCAAGTTTTCACCAATGATTTAAATCTCTGGCTATAGCATTTAGGGGCAGGGTTGTCCAATTGCTCATCGACTATGAGTTGAAACATAGTAACTTGCCTTGCTAGGAGCCTGAGAAATGGTGTGAAAACATCAAGGCGTTAAAAAATATTGGAGCTTGTTTGTCCTCCTCACTGCCAATTGCAACCTATGTCCTTAGTAGCAACCGACGTAGTTCGCCATTGTAGAGCCCCCGCCTCAACCTTTTCAGGAGAACCACAAATGCCAAGAGGTGTGTGGATCCAATGGGTAGGATGGATAAGGTCTCCTCTATGTATGCTAATATTTGGGAAGGTTAAGCGTTTAAGGGAGTGTTTGGTTCATAGGAGAAATTGAGGGTCTAGATTGTAGATAAAATCTTGGCATCATTGGATTTTGTATCTGTGAGATAAAATCGATCCAAAATAAGGTGTTGTTTGGCTCTTTGTCATACTCTCTTGTAACCACACATTCTCATAATCTCTTGTAACCAGACATGGCCTAAGTCTGCTCAGTTTAGTTGATTGTGTGATTGTGTCCCTGAAACCCACGAGCATGGAGGGACCCGCGTGCCGGGGAGGGATGGGCAATCGACGACCGGCGGTGGGAGTCAAAGACGAGGCTGGCAATACGAGAGGGAGTTGCTGTTGTTGCTTTCTCAAGATGATCACAAATTGGAGTGGAATCTCTCAAGATGGACAAAGGCCTAGGACGACGGAGCTACTCCGACGCGGATTTGGTACTCTCACGAGTATGTACACCCACGCTAGCTTTTTGATACGTGTCCAGTTTCCAAGTGTGAACACGTTGACCACTTAGTGTGAACACGCTGACTGCACAAATCTCAAAGCAAGTAAGTTGGAATCAACTGCGGGACAGTGTGGGTGTACCTCCTCCGGAGAGTAGCAGGACAATTCCCGGAGCTACTCTACGTACACAAACCCGATCGAGCCCAACACGCCATGCACGACGAAGCTAGCAGCTAGATGCCTGCCCCTACGCCCCCTCCCCTCATGGAGTCATACGCCACCGCGGGTCCGCCGTGTCCCTCGGCGCCGGTCCTGACGGAGTGCACGGAGGCGGCGGCGAGCGAGCGCTGGCGGCACGCGTGGCAGGTGACCTGCGCGAGCAGGCGCGCGGCGTGGTCCCGCAACGCGCACGCCTTGTCGAGGTCGGCCCGCGCCCGCTGCCGCGCGCGGCGGGCGTCCTCCAGCGCGCGCTCGGCCGCCGCGGCCTCCTCGCGCGCGCGCGCCCGCGCCGCGTCCGCCGCCGCCTTCTCCTCCACCGCGCGCCTCAGCTCCTCGGCCCCCTCGTCGACGACGGCCGCGGCGGGGCCGATGAACAGCTGCAGCTTCGTCGTCGTCGCGTGGGGCTCTTGGTGGGACGCGGTCGTGGTGGCGGTGGCTGACAGAGCGGCGGCTGGCGTCGTGGTCGCCAACCGCGCTGCCGATGCCGTGGTGGAGGCCGGGAGGAGCTGGAGCTCCGGCGGCGGCGGCGGCGGCGGATGGCGCGGGACGGCGGGACGGATGGCCGGGAGCGTCGACGGTGGCACGGGCACCGCCGCCGCCGCCTCGCCTCGCATCCGGCCGGAGTTGCACGCGTCCTGGTGCTCGATGAAGCTCTCCACCCTGCAAATCAGCACACGATCGACCCATTCACCATCATCATCATTAGCGAGCAGCATGTCCCTGTCGTCGTCGCGAGCAGGGCCGGGAATTAAGGATCGCCACCATGCACATGTGTGCGCGAGCGCGACGCGATCGATCAAACAAGGCGCTTTTGCACCGCCCCGCCACGTTAGGTGCCGTGGATTGCTGGGCGCGGGAGAGGAAGGAAAGAGACCGCGCGCGCATGCACGGCGCGCGTACATGATTGGGTGTGATTGCCTGGCCGACGGATCGGACGGCGTCCGTACGTGTAGTGTAGACGACCGGGGGGAAGAAGCAACGCGTGGATCGGATGGGGATCGGATCGCATTCGCCTAGCCAGCGTGCGCGAGACCGACCGGTGCGTGCGTGTGCCGGTAGATCCAACAGGCTATAAGGACCTGGCATAGCGGCAATATATATAATTGGTTTACAGTCGAAGCATCGGCATCAGCCAGGGGACCGACAGCTACGGTACATGGCTACACTTTGTGCACTATGTGTTTGTGTATATAGGCAGAATTATTCATCAGTTAGTTGACAAGTAGAGCCATACATGAAGCGATCAGCAAAAGAACAAATGGTCAGTTGCTAGTTCAAGGACCACGCTTATTATTACATGCATGCAGCAAAAGAGTAGTGGATAGGTCGCTAGGTGGCTGGAGAACATGCATGGAAGCTTTCGCTAAGGATGATATCTAGATGGACTCATGGACTGGGAGACATGCATGGGGTCCCATGGATCGAGATGGAGATGGCGTCATGAATGGAGGTGAGTTAGGCCGAGAGATGGAGACGGAAAGAAGAATGCATACTACTTGCATAGTAGTAGCATATATAGGCGCGGCACGTCCGGCGCGGGGCGGGGGGATATCTATGCGCCGGTTAGTGACAAGAGAGTGTGGCTGCGAGCGATGGATGCCAATTATTAAAGGTGATAGGCCATGCCGGTGTCGTTGTTTTGGAGCTAGGAGGAAAAGGCGGTGGACGGAGCAGAAGCAGAGCACATGGGCGCGCCGGCCGGCCGTGGTAGTGCGTGTGTGGCTGCATATGCATATGCATGCGCCTGCCCTGCCCTGCCCACTGCCTGGATCGGACGGAGTAGTGGCGCGCGCCTGTACTTTGGTGGTGGATCAGGGTCCAGGGGGTCCGAGGAATGGAGCAGCTTGTCTCTACCTAGAGTAGAGATCGATGTATAGCCTGTGACGACGACGGCCACTAGCTAGCTAGGTCAGCAGCAGCACCCTGCATCAGGCAGGCAGCTCGATCACAATTTCACATGACCATGCATATGGTCACAACAGTACATCCTCTGATCTGCTGCTTCTAGTACCACATGCATACACATGTCAATTAAGACAACTATACACTATAATATTGTCGTTTCGTTTGCAGGAAAATTATATTAATTGTGCAGTCGCTAAATAGTTAGCTACTAGCATGGATGGATATATATGTGGAGCACTTGTCAGATCTCGATTATTCTCTCAGACTCAGAGTTTCCGTGCGCACAGTGGGGAGATAGCAGAACGCATGCGCCAAGAGCCCAAGACAGACGGTTCCTGGTCGATGCGGCATCGCTGTCGCCCGTCGTCGTCGGCCGTACCGCCACCGAAACGATCGGCCATATCCCGGTAGCTGCACTGTATGCGCCACACCCTCGCTCGATCTGCTTTTGTTCTTGGCAAAAAGATGCATATACTAGTGTGGGTGTTTTTTCTTCTTCTTCTTTTTTTTTTTTCCCAGTGGAGATTTTGATACTATGGAACCCACCCCATCGTCACCAGCTATTATCCGGTAGTATAGCTAGATAACTATAGTAGATAGATATCATCATAAGCATGCATGGACGCAGCGCCAAATGCGAGCAAAGCATAGCCCCACCCATCACCCATGCCATGTCCAGCATGCAGCTACTACTATATCATCCGGTCAGCTGCTTGCTGCTAATAAGCAACGGATCAAACCCTAATTAATTGGTGTCGGCTGCTCATGTCATGTGCACGCACGCAGCAGCTAGCACACAGGCATGCAGGCAGATAGAGGTCCTACCCGCAAGCCGGCCGGCACCGAGCTTTTGTCTCATCTCCATGCAAGTATGCATAACCCTGTCCATATCTCCCACCGGCCGGAGACAGACGGCGAGACGATCATTCGGGCCACGCCCGGGTTTGCCGGCCGTGCACACAACCTAACTATACTACCACCTGTACCGTACGTGTGTTGTGTGCGATCGATCGAGCTAGGATCGAGTACGTACATACCTTGAGAAGACGCGGCCGCAGTCGCAGGAGTGTCCGCGGGTGCCGCAGGTCTTGAGGTGCGCCTTGTAGTCGGACTGCACGGCGTAGCCCTTGGCGCAGCGGGCGCACACCCACTGCCGCCGCCCGCCGTGCTTGCGCCGGAAGTGCTTCTTGATGCCCACCAGGTCGCCCAGCGCGTGGGCCGGGTCGTGGTGGAGGCAGCTCGGCTCGGGGCACACGAACACGCGCTTCCGGGGAGCGCCGCCGCCGCCGCCGGCCGTGGTCGTGCTGCTGGCGTTGTTAGCGCCGCCGCCGTCCTCGCCGCCGGGAGGAGGCGCCCGCTTCACCAGCCGCCACGGCACCTTGTGCCGCCGCCGGTGCATCTGCAGGTTCTGCTCGCGCTGGAACCCCTGCCCGCAGATCTCGCACACGTAACGGTCAGACTCCAGCAGCGTCCGCGGCGACAGCGCCACCACCTCCGCATCAGGGTCTGCATATAGTATATTTGGACGTGTGCAGTTTGTTATATATATATGTATCATCATGTATGTACATACAGATACAGGGGCACCAACACATATCTCATCGGCCATAGGCATATATAGTCGTCGATCCAACAACACCCACATATAACGCACTACGGCCGTGCGCACGCAACGCATTATTAGCATATATACATGCAAAGATAATACTATGCTGTATCAACGACTAACAATTAATAACACGATCGAACGTCGTACCCGGCGTGCCTGGAGGGCGCCTCTTGCGCTTGGCGGGGGACGGCTGCTGGTCAGTGAGGCAGGAGGAGGAGGCGGGAGGCGGCGGCGGCGGATGCGCCGCCGGCTGCCGCTGCTGCTGGGACGCCGCCGAGGGGGACGACGACGAGGTGGAGGAGGAGACCAACATTTGGTGGTGACTCTTGACCAGTAGTGCCATCCAACTTAGGGAGTTGCTTCTTTTAAGGGTCCGGTGCCGGTGGTGAATGAATGGCCTGACCTCACACACACACACACTAGTCCTTGCTTGGTTCCTTTCCCTCTTCTCTTTTTGCTCCTTAGTGGGATAGAGGTGCCAAGGGAGGCTTTATGGGGTGGAAAGCTCAAGGTGCATATATCGTTGTGTTTGTGTGGAAAGGCCTGGGGGGCATGGGGGGATCATATATAGCTAGCTTAGGGAGGGGAGATATATGGAGGTAGATAGAGGGTGGTGGTGAAAGAGAGAAAGAAAGGGCTTTGTCTATATCTCTTTGCTTTTGTGCCTGCATGCATCGGTGTGTGGGTGTGCCCCCCCCCCCCCCCCTTTTTTTTTTTGAAGGGGGAATGTGTCTCATATACTCATTGGATGGGCAGCTTTTATCAAGCCTTTGTTTGCTTGTTTTAATTAGCCAGGCCTTCTTTCAGATCATATCGATCATGAGGACTATTCTCCCAATCTCCCTCGGCGCCCCTATTGATTATATATGGTACGGTGGTTTTAAGCTTAATCTGTTTAGGCCATTTGCATGCATGTGTCTGTGTTAACTGCTAGCTAGCTATAGCTATAGTGGTGTACTACTAGGGGATCATGCATTTTGTTCCCCCTTTTCAGTTTCCTTCTTTTCTCTTGGCCAGACATGATTTAGGCAGTGAGATGGAAACTTCTGTTCATGCTTGCTTGCATGTGGTCTTTATTTAGTGTAGGCATGTATGCAAATAATGCAAAAAAACGTTATGTTATCCTTTGAATATATATGTACAAAATAATTAATAGCTACGAAAAATGAATCATATATGTGCAATGCAACCTTTAATTAGTTTGATTAATTGTCTAGTTTTTTATTAATAGACAGATCTCTTTGTTTCAAAAAAAATGGTAGAAATAAGCTAATTTTGCCAATCACATGGAGATATATAAACTATGCGCACGGACAGCTCACCCTTATGACTTGTGGTGATTGCTTTGCTGAAAAAACATGGAACTATATAGGAGTATTACTGTATTAGCAGTGGTGAGAGGGCCGGGCATGCATGGTAGGGCGACGGAGGAAGATTCTTCACACATGCATGCGATCATTTCGCCCAAGTGCCGGCCCGTTGTTAGCTTGATCCCCCTAACCCTTTTCCCCTCACGACTAAACTAACGGCACAATGCGATGGCTTTGACATCTTTATCCCCCATCGCAATATGATAGTTTATTTGCCGATCTCTTTGGCTTTTCCTTGCTCCGTTCGACTTTTCTGCTAAGATGGCTGCATGTGTAGCTCATTAATTAACCAACAATCTTGAGTTAAGTTGCTCACACATGTCTTTTCTATTCGATCCGGGTAGCTGGGTCTTTACGATATTCATGAGCAGATGCCCTTTTGGCCAAGCCGTGTGTGTAGCGCCTAGTACGCATAGATTCGAAGAGGGAGGAAAGCGAGCTTCTTTTTCGCGGAGGAACTAAACCATGGGGCGCCGGTGAACAGTCCATCTTCTTTTGAGCAGAATTTTACTCGCTTTTAGACTTTGAACTCTGTTTTTTTTTACAAAACTTTTAGACTCCGAGCTGATCCCTCCTCCCATCGCGAAAGAGTGGCATTTAATTTCGGACATTTAGTTTTACCAAACTACTATTTATTTTGAGACGAATCTGTCCTCATATTTGTCAATAATGTTCAAACTCAATACACACAAGTATTCTTTAATCGATTTCAGTATATGGTATGTTGCTATGGGAATTTACTACTCCCCAAATTCCAAATTTTAAGATATTCTAGTTTTGTTCTAATTCACAGTTATTTAAATTTGACCGAATTTATTGAACAATATATTAACATATACAAATAAATGCACATCCAATATATACAGGTGTATGATGCAACTAATTAAAATAGTTTGATGTTGTAGATATTTATATATTTTTATATAAACTTGGTAGAAATTTGACTTGAGGCAAATCTAAAATGGCATATACTAGTTTGAACAAATGGAGTGTTATATTATATTCTCTCACAGAGAAATTAAGAAGACGAATTTCGTGATGAATACACGACTGGATAAATCAGTTTTACACATGATGATGGCATCTTGTCCTGTCAATGGTTAATCAACACCATGAGCTATTAACATCATCATCTGTTGCCACTTAATACCGCATAGTAGTCTCTTCTCTCTACTTTTAATATGAATAAAGTTTTTTGGTCCGTCATTTCACAAATATGACATGTGAGACCGGCTATATTATACACTTGCGACTCAAATTCGGACGGCAGGAGCAGGTCACGCTAAAACGGACGCTCTGGTCGCATGCGGACTCCGTTTTCGGCGTTCTATATATCGATGGAAAGCTAAAATTATAATATTTCCAACTCAATTGACATCATATAAAATTCTCTTGCAGTCAACGGGAATCATCAAAACACGCCATACACGCGCGACTCCAATTCGGACGGCAGGAGCAGCCTACACGGAAACATACGCTCCGGTCACATGTGGACTCCGTTTTCGATGCTCTATATATTAATGGAAAGCTAAAATGATAATCTTTCCAACCCAACTGACATCATCGTAAAATTATCTTGCAGTCGACAGGAATCATCAAACTTAAAACTCGCTCATAATCAATAGAAAAAGGTCGAACGAGGCTCATCCTTATATGTAGTTGATGTAACTGCATTTAAGAATTTTTTTCTCCCATTACAACGCACGGGCATTTTGCAAATATATATTTAACAGGGTACTTCTTCATGCCGTATGCAGGAAGCAGGAAGGTGAAGCACACTTCAGCATTTTCCAGCAAAAAAGATGTAGCTCATTGACATATATATATTTTTCGGAGCAGCCCCTTTCTCCCTCCTCGTTCGCCTGTTTCATCATTTGGGTCTATGCAAGCACGGCACGCACGCCAAACCAAAGTATATGCAAAGGTGGGGGTGTACTTTTATCTCTGGGTACGTTGCTCCCAGCAGTTCTCGCGCCATCATCATGCCATGGCGTCGTTGCAACAAGCTCTTGCGCCACTGCCTGCCAGCAGGCCGGTGTATGCAGGTGCGGTGGCATGGATCGATGTATGTACATGCCCTCGTGCTCTCGAATCCCAAAACCAGCTCCAATCCAACATGAACTAGTGCCTACGGCCATGTGTGTCCACCTATTATTACTCTTACTGATCGTGTGCTTTACGCTGTCCATTGGCAGGCGTACGTATATGCAGGCTAGCGAGGGGATCAGATCATCAGGCACATGAATGGGTTTTTTTCACCCTACTTCTTGGGGTTTTGCTTGTGAAACATACAGTGTCATGTGTATATAGTATAGTTCACACACAAATTAAAGATAGAATATAATAGTTGACTGCATATATGTAAATCTGTTAGTTAGTACTAGTTTATTCTGAAACCGGTGCAAGTGATTTAATTTCTTTTCCGTTGAGCAATCATTTCAGCGCGCGTTCCTTTCGGCCAAGAAACTCGAGATGAAGACGCTTACGTGGAAAGCCGGAAGACAAGCTTACTAATTGAGGAATGCTGTACGATGTTTCATAGGCTGGTCGCATGAGAACACTCATATACAACTGAGCCATTGCCTGTTGTCTGAATGAGAACACTCCATGTCCATGGCCAGCTTAACAACCGACGTTTCCTGACGACGGTCTATCCGTTTGGAAAGGGATCTTCCGAACCAAAGAAAGATTCTCTATTTCCTTGTGCCTACAAACCAGTAGTACGCATAGCGTACTAATTGTAGCAACACTCGGGGTTACGAATTGGGGTGCTGTGCTAGCTGTTTCTTTGCCGCGCGCGGCAGCCAGATGCAAAAATCACTCGTAAACATCAAAACAGGGAGAGTGAAAAGAGTCACCCATCAAGCACAAATTTGAAAGCCGTAGCAGCAGGTACTATAGTATTATGGGGTGTGTTTAGATGGTTGAAAAAAATACTGTTCCGAACTGAAAAGTACTGTAAAACCACTGTAGCACTTTTCGTTTGTTTGTGGTAAATATTGTCCTACTATGGTCTAACTAGGCTCAAAAGATCCGTCTCGCAAAATACATCTAAACTGTGCAATTATTTTTTTATTTCATCTACATTTAGTATTTCATGCATGTGCCGGCATTTTGATGTGACGGAAAATCTTCTTTTTGCATAGTGAATTTTAGGAGAAAATTGGGGTACTAAACAGCACCCATGATCTTTTTTACCTGCACCGACTGTAACTTTTCTGCTGTGCGTGCGTATTCAGAGCCGAGCATTTCAGAGGCTGAAGCGATCTGCAGGTAGCCACGACGCGCATTTCACCCCGTCCGTCACTCGCCTGCCTTTCACTCTGGCCGATGCAATCATGCAGCCTCCCTGAAGTGGTGACTGGTGAGGTGACCCATCAGGCAGCCCGGCGCGCGACGCTCCACAGCCACAGGGAAAAACATCAAGCCTGCTCCCCCTCTGAAAAACATTCTCCACTCTGTACATGCTGCCGCTGCCGCGCATTTCTCGGGCGCCGCAGCAATGGAGATCAACGCCGAAAGGGAGCGCTGGTAGGCGAGGGAAAGCCGGCTGCAAGCCTGCTGGGACGACGCAATGCAATGCGGTTGCAATCAGGCCAGGCCTGCGCGGACGAGCAAGGCTGTTCGGCTGCGCCTGCGCTGCAGCCTGTGTGTCCAGTCCAAGGTGATCGCCGCCGCTGCCGCTGCGGAGACGAGGTGAAGTGAAGCCCAGCTTTTGGTCAGAGATGGCCTCCGAGGCCGGACACAAATGCCACGCTCGCTCGCTCGTGATGATTGTATTGTTACCAGCTGATGCTCGCTTGGACCAGTGGAGCAAAAAAGACCAGACGAGCCGAGGTGCTCATCACCCATCAGAATCGCTGTGCGCCACGCAGTACATGATTCTGCCTTTCGGATCTTTTTCCATTGCAGCCCTCTGTTTCACGCTACTGCAACCCTGTTGCTTTATTTCATTCAGGTGTGCAGTGGAGCACGGTCAGAGTCACCACCGTACCCTCCATGAGCCTGAGCGCGACGCTTGCCAGTTGCCACTATTGTGGTACTACGTGGAATGGAAGTCGGTAGAAAAAAGGGGGCTGGCAATGTGGCAAATGGTATCTGCCTGCGCAGCTGGAGACTGCAGCTCCCCCATGGCGACCAACAGTTCCCTGAAGGCTCGCGCTCGCTGTTGCCGCTGTCTTTTCCAAGGAGAAACTGCTACGCTGGCACGCTGCTGCTCCACCTCCTCCTCCGCACAGCCACAGTGCCTCGCCGTCGCCTCGGCGACGGTCACCGCACGTCAGTCGTCGCCCCATCACCTGACCTGATTGAGCCCCGTCGTGCCACATCGACTGTTCCATAGCCACTCGTGTTTTTCGCCCCCGTCTTTCTTCTCTACCTCGTCACGCTGTTCCCAATATGATTCTCTAAAAGAGTTCTTTAAAACACTGTTTTGCACTGTTTAACATAAATGCTGCATTGTAGATAGGGAGAAAGAAAATTGAAATAGTAATAGAAAATAGGATTTGAAAAGTGCTGTTGAAGACAGGCTCAGAGTGGATGGAGTAGCTGCTCTCTCTCCTTTTTTTTTTTTACTCGTCCTCGGTGATGACAGGACTCCCTGCACTTCACATCTCCCGTCATGCCATTCAGCATCACGAGTAACTTCCATGTTCCAGGCCTGTTGCACCCACTAATCTCTGATTAAGGACAGGACACAGTGGTTACTTCATCGCTGCTAGCTCCTTGCTGGAGCACCCACGACCACGACACGAGTCCCATCAAGTGTGTGGGGGCACTATTGGGCCTGGCAACGGCATACAGGGGCTGTCCTTTCGGCCCGTTTGAACTTGGGGTTGAGGAGGGGGCCCACGAATCCGATAGTTGAGATCTGGGGACGGCACGATGGGCCCGCGCTGGCCGCGCTTCCGTGGACACGTACATGGGCCTTCCCCACGGGCCCTCCCGTGCCGCGCCGGGTAATCCTCCATGATGGCTACGCGGCAGGAATACGCGGGCCCGCAAACCCATCATTATGTTCAGCTCCTAATCATAGCGCTTCTCTTTCACCTGCCTGATGCGCTTTAGTCTCTACTGCTAACACTGGAGTATCTGTCATAAAAAAAAACACGGGAGTATCTGTCAAAAGAAAAAACTACTAACACTGTAGTTAGTATGTACTTGTGTTCCTAGCTAGTCCCTCTTACCCAAATCATAGCACACAATTAATGGACAGGTAATGCAGTGCGAAGACCTTGAAATGCCCTTTCGAATAATCAGACTTGGGGACAGAGAATGCACTGGATCACATGCGGTGTTATAGTTACTGTCAACAAGAAGAAAAAATAGGCTCATTTACCCCAATAGTTTTCCAGGTGGCCTTGCATTATTGCATTGCATTGGTGTAAGGTTGTCTCCAATAAGAGTGCCTAAAAGCAATATCTATCACTATTCCAACTGCCCTTCTCTCTGTGTACAATAGCGCTATAGTGCCACTACAGTGTCGATTTGTACTATAGCCTCTCAATATACCCACTCCGTTGGAGATAGCCTAAGTAAACTTGATCATGTCACCGGCCGGCACAGTGTGGGGGATGAACATGAACTACATCGGTCATGACAAGCACTTAAGTTAGTTTTTCCAGCGAGCCCACGTCCCTGTCTGTCGGGTGCCACGTACGTACGGGCCACTTTGCCGCTTAAGATCGATAATGCAGCTCTGCTAGCTGATCCATGCATATATATAGGAGTAAATGGTTAGGACTCATATGCTGCATGATCATTACATTATTGCTTGCACAAGAGCTATGCATATATGGTTGCTTATTTATTATTGTGTTGGTGCCCTTTGACTAGTCATGCATGCACTTTGATGGACGCAGATCAGATTGCGGCTAGTGAGGATCGATCGATCCAGAACCGTGCATGCATATATATATATATATATATAGACATATATGTAGTTGTCGGTACGAATGGCTAGAAGAATGTATGTGTTCATCTGTCAAGACAAACAGCTGGGACGATAGCTACGTATCCACATTCCGCTCCACCGTACCAGTCATTGTTGCACACACTGCCGGCAACTTGTAGATCGATTTGATAAGGAACTATATATATGAGTTCCGTCCGATCATATAAGGCAAGAGCCGCAATTATTAACGCTAGCTACTAGCTTGAAATCCGTATTGTCTCAATCGATCGTTTGGTCCACTTTCGTCGATCATCACACACAGGTCTGAATCGAGTTTACATTATTAAATCTGAACTAATTAGCTAATACCCTTTTACAAAATACTAGTACTAGTAAAATTGTTTCTGAAGATTAGCTCTCTGTAATAAGCTATTGATGGTGGATAATGGCGCTGCAGAAAAGTATACGAAGCCCTTCAACTCGCGCGCAAGCAAACACAGAACAAGAAGAAGCATGCAAACGTATAGCCATCGAATCGCACGGAGATTGATTGGTGCCATGGTCGATCGGTGTCGGTCGGTCGGTCCAGCTGCCAATATAATGTGTAGTACGTACGTCGTGTGTGGAGAGACAGATAAAGCAGCAGAACGTACGCAAACAAGGACGGCAGAGAGATGCCGCCCAAGCTACTAGTGGCGGATCTAGCATCAACATATAGATATGGCTGATTTCTATGCTCTCTCCTCTTCTACCTCTATCTCTTCTATTCATTTACAGAAATTTTAAAGAAAGAGCTCCTTTGTCCACGCCGAGGTATTTGGGGCTCGAGCTCCGACCGATCCGGTGGTGGATCCGCCATAGACAAAGCCTTCCAGTTCAAGAGAGTCGGGCAAAGGAAAATGTCAGTGTGTATATAGGGAGTATATAACAGATCAGAGGAAATAATTGTGTTCATTCATTTTGCTCTCTGTGTCGTTCTTGTAGTCGGCAAGCTCGACGACCAATCTAGATATATGCATGGAAATTAATTAAAGTGGACGGCACGCACGAACCGTATGAACAGTGGCGGTGCATCAGGGCACACCGAATGCAACAACTTGCGCGTCGTCACCGTTCGTTGCACCGATTGCCGGTGGTGCGTGCAACTAGCTAGCTAGCCTTCTTCCTAATAGCAATCAGCTAGCAGGTCTGTACGTACCGTTGTCGGACGTCGCGCGCACGCAAATAGTCCGTCGTCACTTCAGTCTTCAAACATGCCGGTGCAGCTGCGCGTCGATCACACACACACGATGACACGATCATCCGATCGAAAAGGCTAGCTATAGCTACGATCGACCATGCAGGGGTAGCTAGAGCTATAGCTTCTTCGAGACGACACATATATGCATCCATCCAGCTGCTGTGCTGCGCATGCGACGCCGACGCGCGCGTCCCGGCCGCGTGCGTGCTTTGGCACCGGCGGCACGGCATGTGAGATGATGCCGATCCGGCCGGGGGAATAAGGCGGTGGCGGGTGGCGTACAAGCGCAACGGAACGCGAGGCCGGCAGTGGCCGCCCGCCGCGCCCGGAGACAAAGGGGACGCGCGCGCCTGTCGTCGTCCTCCGGCCGATCCGGTCTCGCTCCGATCCGTGTGGCGGAAAGCAACCAAGGGCTGTAGAGAGCCGTCGTCGTCGTCGTCGTCCCACGTACTCCCTCCCACATGCGTACTACAGCCGTTGAAGGTGTGATCGATCGGTCGATCGATGATATGTACTGTGGCGGTTCCGCCGCGCCGCGCCGCTGTTTTAATTTGATGCATGCATGTTGCATGGCGTGCGAGCCCGTGCGTAGAGGCCGGCCGGGACAGACGTACTATACGCACTGCATGCGCACATGCAGAGAGCTAGCTAGAAGGCGATGGTGCGTACGTACTTGATCGACGTCGTCGTACGTACTGTGCTTTTATTTCCTTGATTGGAACGGAGAGCGGTGTGCGATGCTTTGCATGCATGTGGACTACTTGATCATATCTATATCTATATATATATATATATATATCCATGTGCCGCCACTAGCTCATCGATCGCTGCGTGATCGCTTAATTGCACTACTGTCGATTTTGATACATCGACGCGATGACTCTAGAGCCATGAGCGAGCTAGAGACGCGTTGTGTACACACTACACCCACACACACACACGCGCTCGAAAGAAAGCGACGACGCGATAGCTACGCGCGGTGGTGGTGCGTTCCACGGCGGCTAGTCATCAGCTCGTGCGCGATATATATTTGGCATGCAACTCAATAACATGGCCACCTGCAGCTAGCAGGCGTTAAAACCGGCAAGTTGCATGCAGCAGAACCGACCGACCGATGGATCGGGACGGCCGGATCGTTGTCACGCGGCACAGTACAGCTAGCGGAGGAGGTGCATCATTGCGCACGAGACGGCAAAGGTGTGCAGACAAGAACGGTGGAGGGAGGGCAACAGCACGAGTCACGCCCGGTTGGAGAGAAGGGTTTGGATGCTGGGGCTTGTCAGCTAGTGGGCGTGATAGGGACAAACTGAGTTTGTACCGCCAGCGCCTTCCGGGTGCCGTCGCCTTATCCTTGCCATCCAATCTCCGGACATGGCTAATCCGAATCATTGAGACGCCCTGGCGCTCAACAGAGGAATAATGGAGCACCAACCGATTGTAAAAGCTGCCTATCGAATAGTAGTTATGCTGCGGACACGCCATGTGGAATCGATTGTCATTTCTACGTACGTGTATATATGGATATGGATATACTGCTTCGTGTACCTGATGAGGGGGACGGAGTGAGCGGGCCAAGTCTAACTATGCTACGCATATGGGCCGTGGCGTAACCAATCTATGTACAATTGAAATCTGCTCTAAGTTTTGGCCCAGAAACACACATCGAAGAATTGTGTTTTTATTTACATTAGATTTTGAGCTCAAAAAAAATAAAATTTACTAAAATATTTTTCTGAGTATTTTTTATCAACATATATTAACATAGTCGTAAGCCACGTGGCCGGAGAGCAACACTTTTATCCGAATCTGACTTGATACTTGGTTCAATTGCCTCGGCGAGACAATGTGTATGAGGTGGAGAATTGGCCTAATCAAACCATGGGATAAATTCTCGTGGACTACTTTGCATTCCCTTGCTCATTTTTTTACTTCTCACATTTATGTTTTTCTACGTTTATATCATGCATTCATTTATCTTTCCTAGATAGTCGATTAGATTTGTCTATAGGTTACAAATCTTTTCGGTAAATAGAGAATTATATATAGATAAATCACAGCAGCAATCAGTTTGTGTATGGCATTATAGGTTTATCTTATAGATAAAGTGATTAGCGACCTGATTCACCCCTACCCCTCTTAGATCGGATGGCCCAGTGATTCTACCACAGGGATGGGCAACCGTCATTAGAGGCGGCACTATCGTGGTGGAGAAAGACAACCATCCGGAGCCTGGGTTCCAAGGACGGGCCGAAGATGTTTGAGAGGCAGAAAAGAAAGATTCTATCGTTTAAACTCTAAGAACAAAAAAAGGAATCAATAAATTTATCAGAGCCAAATAAAAAATTCTCTCAAAGAGGGAGAGGAAAGACACATATCATCTCATTCTCTCTTCTTTCCTTTCCTTTTTATCTTGCGTATGTATTCTAGTAGAAACAAAATATATTTTATAATCCTAAATTGTGGCGATCGTCTGATGTCAATTCCAAACTACAAAACTAGATTACATGGGTCCCCTAACTATCTAGAGGCAGACAAAATGCATCCCGAGTCAATTGAAACTGGTTTTCTTAGCCCGTGTACAATTTAAGGTGCTTAGACATAGGTGCTTAAAGCATCACAACTCCAAGCATCGGTATAGAAGCTAATTTCTTCTACAGTGCAAAAAGGTGCTTAAATTTGTTTAACCACCTCATTAGCATTCACTAAGCATGTGTGTTAAGCACCTTAGGCACCTTTTAAGCACCTGGTGCCAACAACAAGGTGAAAACAAACTGGTTTTTTTGGCCTAAGCACCTCATTGTACATGCTCTTAGTGTTTTTCCTATTTTTAGGAATAATAAAATATTGATTAATCTCAAAAAAATAATAACTAATTTGTTCTAATATGGAGTTTTCTGTAGAATATTCTGCTAGTGAAGTTATATTTTTTTCATGATACATATCGAACACCGCTCTAGTGTACAATTATCTTACCTTAAAATAAATTTTTAAAATGTTTACCAAAGTTTCTTAAAAAATTCCAAATTTATTCAAATGATGTTGTTTCGAACATTTTTCGATGAAAAAAATCATATTTTTTATTTAGATACTTAGCTTGGTCGTTATGACTTTTTTAGTTGTTTTTTGTGGGATCCATTGGTCGCGATAAAGTCACTGTTGCCTTGCAGCGAGTGGGATCCATTGGCAATGCGCTTTTCAATGCAGGGTTTTGTACTTTTGCACCATGTGGATCTATGAATTCAAATTTTGTTTATGGACTTATGGTTTCTCATTGTCTCAGTTAGATTCGTAGATTTATGTATGGGATAATGTACAATCACTCCAATACCTCGTATATTATCAACGATCAAAGAGAACTGTAAGATTTTGCCTAGGATGAAGTGTTGTCGCTCCATTATCTACTACTTTCAAAATCCATTTGAACCAAAGCTGCCCATGATACTGTAGGGTCTAAATTAGAGCTCATTTGATTTGATATGGCTTCTCACGCAGCTTCAACTCCGATTTTTCGGTGGCTTTAGATGAAGGCCTGCTAAATATTCTCGCGAGGAACGATTTAAAGATTGGAGTGAGTGGTATAAATCGAATAAGTATCATTATTTTCATCATGAATTATGTTTTCTTAATTTATATGTTTAGCGTAATAATTGTTAGTAGCGTAATAATATGTATAACACCGATAGTTCGAGAAAAATTCCGGATAGATCGTGCAAACCTCAGTACCTTCTAGAAACATCTCTTCTTCCCCCAGAGCCCAGCCGAAGGTCCCCTGCTTGGCTGCTTCCCCTCCGGCCCTCCCCTTCCATGCCTGATACACAGGGAGCTCCCCGGTGCCACGCCGCCGCGCCACGGTACTAACGCGAGCACCTTAGCGGCATCCGGGATCTGCAAAGCCACCCGTCGCCCGCCACCACCATGTTCGGCGTCGTCTTCCCGGACCACACCTTCCCACTCGACGCCACCGCCTTCGCGCAGGTCGCGCCCAACTCCTGGCTCCTCGATCTCTCCACGCTCGCGCTCCCCGCCGCCCCGCGCTCCGCAGTCGTCTTCCTGCTCCCCGCCGCCGCGGCAGCGCTGCCGCCCGGCAAGGCCGTCGCCGTCTACTTCCAGGCCGCCGCCAACCGCCCCTTCGCGTTCTTAGGCGCGCTCGGGCCCACACGCCCCTCGGCCAGCTTGCCGCTCCCGGAGGCCGGCGACGAACCGGAGCCTGCCGTGGGCCCCGCTAAGCTGGGCGTCGCCGTGGAGGATTCGGCGGCGCTGCCCCCTCCCCCTGACGAGCAGCGTGCTGAGCGCGTCGCGCTCCGCGTAGGCGAGAACTTGTTCAACTTCATGCAGTCATTCTGTGGCGCCGACGGCGGGAAGCTGGTTGTGCCCACAAACATCCTGGACCGGTGGTTCCGCAAGTTCCAGGAGCGGGCCAAGAAGGATCCAATGTACCTCAAAAGCTTCGACTTTTGAGAGCAAAGGTATCGCCTTCCTGGAATGCACTGATTATCTGCACCATTGGGTTCTGTTTGGTAGAAATTGCATCTTTTAGAAGTTATATCTTGTTGTGTGATCTTGATAGATTGTATCGTGCGCTGCTTGTTTCATTTCAGTAGGATGTAGAAAGTCGCCACCTTCATTGTATGATAAATACTAGTGCATGTCACTGCAAACACGGTTTGCCTGTATCAGCAACAAGCCACCAAGTTCAACCTGGTCTATTGGTTATCAAAGGCCTTTGATCTTGGTATCTGAGGCTGTCAGCTACTCAGCATGTGTCATCCAGTGCAAATGTTAGTACTAATGTGAGTTCTTGATGTTTGGATCATTACATGAGCCGTACTGAGAGCAAGAACATTTACATTTTTGTCATACAAAAGGTTATAATTAACCATCACATGCTTGATATGTTCAAAGTTGGATATACCATTGGTTAGAGAGAGCCCTTGGTAGTCATTGTGAAGTCACAGAGTAATATCTATTTGAAAATTATGTGTTGCATTTGCATTTTTTTAACCATGCAGTTTTAGGAACAATGTGTTTTTCTAGGATGTTACTTGTTTATTTACTAACAGTGGCTTAATGTTCAGATACAATTCCCTTAATCACCACTAGCCTTACCAGTCAGTCATTCACCTAATCAGTAATCACCTATCCATGCTGTTTGCAATATCCTTGGAATGCTTTGATGTGATCTTTGTTGGATTCATATGGAATTTTGCACCAAGAATCACAAGAACTGAAACATTGTAATTCAACTTCTGTGCCTTGGGACAGTATTGCCGTATTGGTGATCAAGCATTTCTTCTTCTTTTGTACTCCCTCCGTCCCAAATTGCAAGAGGTTCTAGGCCTCTACTAGATTCATTCATTACTCTATGTATGTGTGTTTTAATATGGGTCTAGATTCATCAACATCCATATGAATGCGTATGGATAAAAAGAGGGCTAGAACACCTTGCAATTTGGGACGGAGGGAGTATAAAGCAAATAAAAGTTTTCTTGTTTTAATAAGAAGCAACCAGTTGCTGAATACTGCAAAAGTCAGATTGGTTGAAAATTTTAAAGCTTGCTGGTTGAGCTACAAAGACATTGACACATTCTAGCCAAATAATTTACTGAGTAAAATTTTCTCACTTAGGTTGTCTATAGGTTATTGGCACCCATTTGAAATGAATAATAATACTATGAGACATGTGCATGTATTTGTACAATAAATCTACTGTCACCTAAGGTACTTTAGTTTGGTTCTTACGACTAGCATGGCAGGAAAAAAGTTCAGCTGGAGTCCTGAACCGTTCCTGTATATTGATTTTTCCTAATATAAGCCTTGGCGCAAGCTGTCTTGTGACCAAGAGGTCACGGGTTCAAGTCGTGGAAACAGCCTCTCGCAGAAATGCAGGGAAAGACTGCGTACAATAAACCCCAACGGACCCCGCGCAAGTGGGAGCTCATGCACCGGGCTGTCCTTTTTTCTATATGTTTGCCACCACTGATAATTTTATACTTAGTTTAGTGTTGCACTATGAGATAATGTTCCTTTCCCCTTTATTTATTTATCAAGTCCAAACTAAGACAGCCAGAGTAAATAAGGGCTCTTTGCAAACTGACAGATGCTTAGTAATTCTTTTGATGAAAACTATCTTTTTTGCACAGTTATTTTCTTAATAATTCTTTTTTTTTGTGAGGTTCTTAATAATGTTTGTTTAGAGAATTTCGGAAGAAAAAAAGGACACTTTGACAAACTGAATTATAGAATTCCAGTTTTGGTGAATTACCATGGCAAACACGAGTCTATACCTCCTTTCTCCTCCATCGATTATGAAATTGCTATCTGTTCTGGTATTGCTCACGGAATGATTAATTTATTTTACCATCTTATTGCAGGTTATTTGGCAGATACCATGTTGGAACGATGTGTTGGCGGTTGTTTTATACGCATTATCTAGGCCCTCCTAGTGTCTGTACGCCAGGTTAGGCTGTGTGTTTTAGGGGCTATACGGAAGAATCAAGGTGCATGCTTTGTAGTAGAGAAAGGCAGCGACACCATAAGCGGTAAAGATAGATTAGATGACGGTGCCTAGTGCTTACACTCGAAAGATAAGTCTTGTTTGCAAGTTGTACAAAAAAAACAAAACAAAAAAAAAAAAAACCTTCGGATGCTGCTCCTTGGAATGTCAATAATGCATCATTCCTGGGCAATTCAAGACGAAGATGAATGCGAGAACCATCTTTCTTTTATTTTTTTTCTTTTCTTTGCATTTCCAGATCCTTTTTCCCTGTTTCTTATGCCATGTGCTACAAGCTGCTTTTGCCGTTCGGTAGTTGCTGTTGTTTATTAATGCGACGCTTTGAAAGCATCTCGATTGGCCGCCTGTGGGAACAGAGATGGAACGGAGAAAACACTTCGTTCTGGCAAAAGATGGGAGCTGCAAGCCTGTGATCTAATAGTTCCTGCAAACTTCTCTTCACATGAAAAACATACACATTCTGTAGCACATAACTCCAAAATGGAGGGGAAAAGAAAGAAAGAACACACTCAGCACGAAACAAAAATACTTTGCACAACGCATTAGCATATTTCCTAACCAAACAACTTACAACTTGGAAGTACAGCAGAGCCATGAATGTTAGATATTATATCTACAAAGCAATCTCATCTAAAATTTTGTCACAACCTGTCGTCACTCATCAGCAATGTTAACAGCTACCACACAATGGTCCAATCTCGAGGCTATCCATCCTTCTCACCAAGAAGTCTCCTCCCTATCTAACCTGAAAAGTCACAATTGAAAACTTAGCAAAACTTCAAGCGATGAACTCTGCAAGATCTTGGAAATCACTGGGATGGAACTCATGGATGTCTCACACTTAGTGCAAAAACAATGGTGAATCAGGTTCCGAGCCACTAATGGAAGCGAAAGATGACATGCTATCATCCTTGGAAACAGTTGAAAAGTTCAGTGGTGCGGCTGTCAGACGCCTGTTCTCCTTGAAGTAGTTGTTGTATCGTCCAGAATATGAGCGTGGGGTTAGAAGCTCCGGGGTGGCACTGCCAGCTGAAATTCGGCATGGCACTGGGGTCATGAATCCAGCACCATTTCCATTTGGATGGTGGTTGCTCGTCCTCCTATTGAAGCTGCTTGTCTTTTTGGGACTAGGTTTGGACCCGAAAATCAACTCCTTCTCCTTAAGCAATAGGCTCCGCAGCTTCTTTTGGTCCTATAATAAAGATTTAGTCAGTAATTACAGGTGCAAGGGTTCTTTCCTTCAGGTTGAAATGCCAAAAAGAGTACGGGACACTAATTTATACCCGGCAGCGTCTCTTATCCTCCTCCCTTTGTGCTCTTCTGAGTTTTTGCTCTTCCAAAATGGCAACCAAACGAACCTTCACATGCAAATTCAGCATTCCTTCATTATATGGAACAGAACTACTCGACCTCATTTATCATAAACATGGAGACTTAGCAGCGACTTACTCCGTCATATAAAAATGGCACATTTCTTTCATCCTCCCATGCGAAAGTTTTGGCTATCAAGTTGTCAATCATAGCTGCAGAAAAAAAACAGTTCATACTCACATTACTAAGTAAGCATATTTATATAGGAAAAGATGAGTAAGTTGAGTTAGGAGAACATGGGCAGATTCGCTAGATTTGGATCCCACTGGCATTGCCAGGAAGCATCAGTATGCTCAACTGAAGTTAATAGTGTTCGCATCTGGATATTTTAAACGAAGACTCACTTGGAATCTTTTGGACAAGTATCCTTGCCTTTTCTGCGCGTTTGAGATTCAAGTGGGCACCCTTGCCAGCGCTATACCTGTTATCATCCTGAAGATGCAGAAGGACACAAATAAACATTGAAGATGTCATTAAACAATATAAACTGTAGCTGAGATGCACATTATATGTTGTTAGCCAATCTGAATGCTCAGTACTAACATGCCAATGAAGGAAAAAGGCTGAAACCAATTCAATTGATGCATCCTGAAATATAATCTTTTAATGGAGAAAGGAATCCTACTTGGTTATATTCCTCAAGCCAAGTCTCTTCATCACAAGCCAAGAGCCATTTATCCACTCTCTCCATGATATCTTTCCTTGTTAAGGACTCTTCATTTGCTTTTGATATTTGTACTTCAATGCTGGAAAGGAGTTCGCAAGTATCCACTAAACCTGAATGTGGAATATTCTTAGATTACTCAAAAATTGACCATCAGCACTTTTCAATTTTATGTTATCTCAAAACACATACCGGAATCAATCAATGCAATGATCTTCTCTGGTGCCGTGCTCATATCAGGCTCCATATGTGCATTCCTACAGATGTCTTCTAGTTCTAACCTTTTCTTGAGAACAAGCTCCTTCATTCTACTAGCTTTTTGTTTGGTAAGCCTTTCGACCTCCTCTTCTGTCTAAAGAATTTAACAATAATAATGCTAGTGAGAACTGAATCACCATGTAAATAGATAAATAAATCACAGATGGTTGCCGTACCGCCTGAATTGTTTCCAATGACAGAATACCAGGAGAAGTGATCTCTTCCTCAGTAGATTCAAGAACAGCAGCTACTTTGGCAAAGTGTCTCCTGTCTTGTTCAGTTGACTCCATCAGATTCCATAACTTGTGAAGTTTTTCCACAATCTCTTGCAACTGAACACATTGACCGAATCGTTAAATAAGACAACAAAACAAAAAAGAGCTACCAACCCCAGTTCTCTTACAAGGAATCACCTTTAAAACTCTTGTCTTCTTTTCTGCTTTGAGCTTCAGGATAGTCTGAGTAAGGCCTTCAAGAGTGCTATCACTTATATTCGTTGAATTTTCAGAGTTGGTTTCATGCAAGCTCGGATGCACCTCTTTTACAGTCTTTGCAAAATCCAACCCAAGCACCACACATAGGCAGTGCACTTCATCCACATATATGAAGACCTTTTGAAGGCGATCAGACTGAAAAAAAGGGAAGGAGATAATTAATTTTCTATGATTAATCTAGCAAAGTCAACAAAGATATTATGTACAAGTGAACAATTTCGATGGCTCGACCTTTATCTATCTGAAGTATTGAATCAAAGCAAGTTCCACAAATAAATATTTTAAGATAAGATCATCATTACCTTTTCCTTCTGCAGATTGCGCAGTTGCATTTGAAGATCAGAAATTCTTCTGGTTGACAAG
This sequence comes from Paspalum notatum, assembly GCA_022530915.1. Classification (NCBI taxonomy): domain Eukaryota; kingdom Viridiplantae; phylum Streptophyta; class Magnoliopsida; order Poales; family Poaceae; genus Paspalum; species Paspalum notatum. Next base: position 7,683,129 of record CM039684.1, read on the forward strand.
TCATGATCATCATCAAGTTGTTTGACAGAACCGGTGTTGTTCTGATAATTGTAATCAGAAATTTGTGCTTTTATCTTCTCAATTTGAGATTGCAGATTCGAGATTTGTTTGATTCTTTCTTCTTTCTTTGCCTTGAGGTCTTCCAAGAGAGGTGTCACTGCAGCAAGTTGATCTTTCAATGATGTGTGATTTTCATCCACCTACAAATGAATATCTCTCATGACAAAATAAAAAGGAAAGGATTTTACTGTGGGGACCTCCCCCACAGTCTTTTTGGTAAAAAAAAAAGGAAAGGAAATGGAACATGCTGGTTCAGTTCAGACTTCAGACTATACAAATGGTGTCAGCTGCAAGGTTTTTGGCTCTGACAGTTAAACACGATTCTTCATGATTCTCAAGTAAATTAGACTTTGTATCTAGGATTCTACGATAAATAAGAAGACAATACTTCAGCTTGGTTTGGCATATTTTGCAATGTTATTGTTATCCTAACATTCCATAAGAAATTGCTTGTTTCTGTAGTGTCTAATGCATGCAGAAGCTGTGGATCGGAAAATTTAACAGCATAATGCCATTAAAAAGATGGGGCATGGAATCTCACTGCAGTACCACTAAACCATTATGTTCCATGGTACACCTTTTGTGGCCGAAAATAAGATCTACATGCACCATCCAGGTAGGCTTAAATTATAAGAAAGCACCATATCAAGAATTCTTCAACCGAAGCCCTGGTTTACATTTTTAATCACAAAAGTTTGGTTCCACAAGCTAACTTTCGTACTGTTTTTTCCTACTACACCCATCTGACATGACTATGCAACAACCAGCAACTGAATGATTCAGCTGTGCAGCTCACTATGCTCTCTTTTCATCATTAATTGAAAAAAAGACAGACAACCTGTAGAATATCATATATTCTACAGAAGGTGCTGCATGACATCGACAATGATTTCATTTCTTGTTGTAAACAATGCACCTTCCAATATCCCCATTTGATAGAAAACCTAAACTGACGATTACATGATATGCGGCAGCATATTTAAGGCTCATAGGCTAAAATATGAGTTATGAAAACATATACCTTAAATCGTGGTGCACTTTCCCCAATAGAAGCAACTAGAGCTTTAAGCTCTGCTTCTTTGGCCATCAATGACTGGCGAAGTTGGGCTCTCTCGGCATTGGCACTATCAACTTTTCGACGGTACACATGCATGCACTCTGTTTCAAGTTCAAGGAACATGCAGTCTTTATCTTGTTCACGCTCCCCAATCTCTGTCCATATTTGCTAAAACAACGTTCACTTGTCAGATGATAAGCAAGACAAATGAAATGTATAAAATAAGATACAAACCTTATTCATAATAAAATATCTGCAAGCACTTGAACATTATTTATGATTACTACAGCTCTACAAGCAACTCAAAACAAAACAAAGAGAAAATCTCTAAGGTCATATGGAATGTATTCATCTAATTAATACAGTTTCTTTGTTTCCTTGTTGGGTACGGTGACTGTTCATGGACGCAGTCATGGCATCTTGTTAGAAATAATGTTAGTAGGTAACTCATGAAATGAGACACAACAAGCAACAAAAAGACATGCCTGCTGGTGGCTGAATGAAAAAGACAGTCTGATTACATGCACCCAAAAGAAAGTAAAAACAATTAGGTCTAATGGCCTATAAAGCATACAAAAAACTTCAACAAGATAACGTGGAAATGTGATTTGGGATTCTCCAACAGTAACAGGCCCCTCTTCGCTGGACAGCATTGGTTTCACAAAAAATAGTTTTGTAATTAAAAAACAGTTCTCCATTGCACTATTTCATTATGTGTCGTCAGAGAGCTATATTATCAGAGGTACTACTGTGATAGGCCCAAGTGTTACAAATCCAATTTTAACCGTATCTGAGGCTGTGCTAGTAATAAAATGAACAATTTCAAGAATCAAGGTAAATATCAGCATAACATTGTATATTCTTCTTTCTCGTGCTTGCCAGTAAGTGGCATACTACGAACGTTCCTAATTGCCACTATGGCTGAGTCCAGAAGATCATCTATCTCACCTTCTATATTCAAACTTCACTGTATCTGCGGTATAACTACAGTGTTATTTTCGTACTATAGACAACCATACAAACGATCTGCTAGACTTGGTCTAAGGCCCCGTTTGAAATGCGGGGAACATTTTCCAATCCTGCGTTTTTCCTATGTTTTTAAACGGTATCCTGTGAAATTCCTGTGTTCAAAGGAGCCCTAAAAGTTACGGCATTGATGCTATTTCGAGCCTTCTCCTCCAAATCCATACGTCCTTCAAAGTTCAAACAATTACACTCAATGGGAAGAAGTAAATGCATGTCTTCTTTTGATTATAAGAAAAAAAAAGAATCAAGCCGAAACAGCCAATCAAAGGTTGCGCCGTTAAAGCTCGAATAAAAAAAAGCTGGGAGCAGCAGAGGCAACAATTCCCTATTGTTGCTCTCAAAATCGTAGGACCTCTTCAGAGAGCGTCACCCTTTCTTCACAGGATTGAAAATTGTCTTGGTCTCTTGGATAAATATTGAAAATGTCTTGAAAATTGTTGAAGATATCAGAATCTCGATGTGGCTAAAAAACTGCAATTTTGTTCGTTCAAAAGGCAAAAAAAAAAAAAGCAAATTCCTACAGACGACTTGCCAGATGATTAGAAGGAACAGGCAAATCAAGAATGCGGCAAACAAACAGCCAAACCGCATTTCCTTCAGGGGACAAACGTACCTCGAGCTCGCGCAGCAGCGCACCGCATGGCGTGTCGAAGCTGACGCTGGCCCGCACCGCCTTGTCCATGCCACACCCGGCTATGGCCATCTCGCCCATCTCCTCTCCCACTTCTCTCTCCCCGGCGCAAGGAGAGAGAAGAGGCGAATGGAGGCAAAAGAGGCCCCCTTTCTAGTGTCCCTCGCTCTGTCTCTCCCCTATTCCTCCTCTTCCCTCCTTGTCCTTGCTTCTTGCTCTTGTACCGAGGGGCGACGGCAGCAAGGACTCCCAACTCTAGCGCCGCTTGGCAATCACCCTGCAGGTTCCAGAGAGAGAATGGAAGAGAGAGAGAGTCGGAGGGACGGGCAGCGTTGGTTGCCTGGGATTATATGGATCTCGCTCGAGTAAGTTGGCAGCGGAAGGGGAACAAAACGGGGAGGTGAAAAGGAAGAGAGAGGTAGGAGAACAGGCGAGTGTTGCTTCGGAATGGGGAAAGAGGAGTGGCTGCAAATACTGCTTGCTTTCGGACCCGGTTACCGCAGGATCTGCCCTTTTCTGCTTGTTTTTTCAGAAATCTTTTGTCAGCAGGATGTGGTGACAAGATCTGAAGTTTTGTAACTATATATTTAAGCACTGCTGTCATAATTGTTGTCATGCTCTTTCTGTTTTATCGCTCACTGTTCCATTGTCTACGTACCTACAGTGTGTACTCTCGTGATTAAAGATTTCAGTACCTTCAACTACTGATACTTCCGACCTATAATAAACTCCAAAAATTATGTACAAATGAATTTACACTTTTGGCTAGTCTGTGTGGCGAGTAGTCTCGTGGTGTTTTGCCCCGCAAAGGGGTTTTAAGAGTCGTCAGACTCCTTTTTTCATTCTTCTTGATATAATGATGGGCAGTTTTCCTGCGTGTTCAAAAAAAAATTACACTTTTGGTAGAAAAATGATGGGTAGATAAGTAAATGCTAACATTATTGTTCAGTTTACATAGCACAACATGCTAAAATTACGTAAAAAAGGAGAGAGGCTCTACATATTACATAGCATCAACTCCATGGAGGTAAGACATCTACCTCACAGTGAGATCGGTGAAATTTTCGTGGGGCTTCAAATCACGCCAACATGTAGTCCAACCAAACACAGCTAGTACACCTCAAGCTACACTAGGATCAGTGGTCCAGCATTGCATCTCGTGTGTCCAATCCAAACCGTAGTGATCTGTCGACTTAAGCATCACGCTTGATCGTAAAACTAAATCCGCAATTTGAACAGGAACAATCACAATGATGGGCACTCCTGGTTTTTTCCATTCGGTTGTTGACAGTTTCTGCCGACCGTTAGGCAATAATCACACACATACTATATCACGAATGCAGATAAGAGTTGACTGAAAAAAATATCTGTGTTCTTCAAAGTTTACTACTCCCTGTGGCTACCGGGAATGATTCTGAACCTACGAAATCCACATGCACACTGTATGAAGATGAAGGGGCCATGTCCTGATGCCCATGTGATGCTGAGGTCAACCTCAATAGATTAGGAAAAGCAAGTGAGCTCAGAAAGTTCAAAGGTGGCTTGAATAATGCAGTACTGGATCTAGATTCCAGGAGCATTTGTCCTTCCATAGTTCCATTCCTGCCCCTTTTCAGGCTCTTCACAGTGATGTGCACACAACCTGCCAAGTTTTACCTGTAAATGTCTCCAATATATGTCTGCCAAGTTTTACATGGTGATCTATATATATACCTCTACATTCAGTCATACAACGAAGTTTTCTAAAAATTAAATTTCCTTTTTTCCTCGTGCAAATTTCTTCTTTTGGCCATGCGTGTTCCCTTCATCAGAAAGCATCAAAACAAGCACTGAATGGTCTAGTGTAGCTACAGCAGAAAGGTGAGGAGTCTGTCTTTCTGCCAAAGCACTATTATGATATTAATTCCGTCACAGTTTTTGAAAGTTAGTTCCGCCACAGTGACATCTCTGGGGCATTGCTACAGTACTACACCTTGGCCTCTTGTTTTGTGAAATAAACGCTACTCGATTGTAAGAGAAATTCAGGAACCTGATGTATGCAACTAAAAAGTAAAAACACTGTAGTAGAACATGTTTATTTCATGCATGTCCTCTCTCTCTGCTAATTTCAGCTTCTTTTCAGCTATAGAACAGTAAAACTAGCTATATGTACGGTGATAATCCGCAGCCGCAGCCGGCTTATAAGTTCAAGCGAACAGGCTGTATGGTGCATGAATCCACGAAATCTCCATTCCTTTTTGGCATGCTAAAACCTATACTGCACTGAAACTTGTTGCAATTTCTGTAATCTTCATGGTAGTTGCACTGGGGGACAAGGAATGAAAGGACAAGCGTATGTGCTGATGCGCACGCTTTCCATACTTTGGTTGATTGGACAGTACTTTCAGAAAAAATAGAACTAACTGTACCCTACTGATGAGTAAGAGCCCCTTTGGCAGGACTTCTTGTGTGAAGCTCTATCAAACGTTTTTTTGAGCCACTAAACATGGCTTCTCCTGTTTTTTTGGCTTTAGGTTGAAGCTATTTTTAAGAAGCTCTGCATAAGGGGGCATAAGTTTATGGGGTGTTAGGACAAATTAAATCATGTCGATCATTAATGTATTTTAAATTAAATCATGTCGATCATTAATGTATTTTAACAATGTTATGTAAGTTTCCCGGTCCTTTTCAGTTATATATAATTCTGTGCACGTATGTCTTTCAGTTCACAGTATACTTGTTAGCAAATAGGTGTACAAAAAGAAACTTTCAAGTATGGCAGTGCGTGCATAAAAGATCAAATTAATGTCGTGATTCAAATAGAAATGCATCACCACTTTAGCAAAACCATCCAAACAACCCTTTAGGCGTAATTTGCAACTCATGAAATGAGAGGTATTGGAGCGGACTGGGAGGGATTGATAAGGATTTTGATCTATTTCGGATTTAAACCCATCTCAATCCCTTCAATCCAAGAGTACTTAAATTAGCTCTTTAGGGTATTTTGTCAGGTTTTATATAGTTAAAAGGTGTCACATGTCCGGTTTTGTAGTTTTAGGCTACAAATCAGATAACCATAACAAGTGCGAGGTTGTAAAATGGATTTTACCTAATAAAATTCATATATCAACTTTGCCTGATCTTAAATTTGCAATGTTGCCAAGTTAAATTTCAGCATTTTTTTAAAATGTGCATATTGCCAATGGATCATTGTATGTCCTCAAGTAATAATTGACTTTTCACAAAATTTGAGGTGGGGTGTTGACCAAGATTTTCAATTATAATATATATTTCATAAAATGTAGAAATGAATTTACGGGGTTGTTAAAGCAATTTTAAAGCCCAATCTACACATATGAGTTTTACTTCCAAAACGAAATATTTAAAATTCATTGGCGGTTGAAGTTTTAAAATTTTGAATGGGCATTGTCGACGTGTTTATTTAAAAAAAAATGAAATTACCATCAAGTATTTATGACCAGATGGTGCAATAAGCATGTTTTCTCCTCGTACCCAAATGCCTGTGACTGTGAATATGCAAATACACCAGTCACTCCTAGTTTCCCTACGTTTTCTTCCATGTAGGGGGCAAGGTTGCCACCAACCTAAATTGGTTGCTGCAAAAATAAGAAGAAACAAATGGCGTGTATGTTTCCTGCCGAAGTATGGCTGTAGTGCTGCAGATGGAGTGTAGGGCAAGGCAACGTCGATCTCGAAAGGATCCTGCACCAAATCCTCATCATTGGGAGGTTGGCCTGGCTAAAATTTGGGCTCAACAGCTAGCCATTGTATTATGCCCAAATGTTCTCCCTGTTCAATCCATGATATGCTCAAGTAAAGCCATCATTATTGGTGTATTTGTGACCCTCCAAAGCAATCAGCTGCAACTCAGAGGATCCAATCCCGGCCTCAATCATTTGATTTGGTTGCTTAACAAATGATGTTTTCATTGTCTTTTCAAGGGCCCTCGCCTGCAATTCAAACCTAATTTGCTCAAAAAGCCTTCCCCTCTCGACTCGAAAGAACTTTCTTGCAGATTTCAAATCCATTATCTTCAGACTGTAGCTGTCATTTTTGGTACTGGTACATCACTAGCAGAAGCAGGCCTTGGGTCACTGTCAGCTACTTGCCACACTGCCACTATTACACTGTTAGCTGGGTTTGTTGCATATATACAACATTTATATGCATGAGATTTACAGTTGGGAAAGAGAAAATCAAAATACAGGTCAAAGGAGAGAAGGAAAGATATGTGACTGCCTAACTGCTTCAGATAAACCTTTCAATTTTTCAGATAAACCTTCCATGTACCATGTCACCAGCTGTAGGTGGTTCATGGAATTATCTGCATGACAACGAGAAAGCTCTGAGCCCAAAAACAAATGTCTGCGTATGTATCTATCTGCTCCCTTCTGCTATGATTACTAAATAGTTCAGACAGTTCACAGCTATAGATCAATCCATTGGATATTGCAGCTACGTTTCTTCTGCAAAGGTCAATCATTAGACGATCATTCGTCCGTGGATAGGAGAAGGTGAGCAATCCGTTTTTTTTTCAGGAGGTTTAAAGTATGAAGCTGCAGCAAGCTAACACATGCAGTGGCAGTTCAGATGAACCAGTGGAGGCTTTTTATTTCTTTTAACATACACAAGCATGGAATGAAATGGGAAGTTAGTTACAGGCTACATCTGTCAGCTGAGTTTCTTGCAGTGTAATACATGCAGGAAGCGAAGCATCTCAACACCTTACTTCCAGAATACTGTCAAAATTAAAGTTCAAAGGACTTTGCTTAAAACGATTAAAGTTGCATTTTCTTGGTGGGGAAATTCGTTGTGTTTAAGCAAAACAGAAAGTTCATATACTCGAGATTTCTTCTTTGTGTTCTATACATTTCATAGTCAGCTGCCCTGACTGATCAGGATTCAGGAATCAACGCCCGCATTCCAAGGAATCTACACTGAAAGAACAAAATGGCTTTATCAACATCCAGAGAATGGGAAGGATAGAATTATAGACATGAAAAGGAGTGACCAAAAGCAAACCGTACAACAGTACTCAACAGAATCCATCACTATCACGAACTTGAGTGTTTTACACTCTGCTAACATGTTACTACATATTTGCATTTAAAAACAAACAGTAGCCAATGGTTCAGAAGTTAACCAATTCATCGAAATAAACATGGATCATCCTGGGTTTTACTTTACTTCACTGGTAGTACCTTCCAAGCTAACATGAATCATGCCGTATATCATTGACTCATTGAGCGTACAAAAGACCAAATCCTAAGGTTAGATTAGGGCATTAGGCTACTAGGTCATGATGATTTATTCCTTCTCTAGACACAAAGCATTCGCTAGGGATTAGAGAAACCAAGCCAGCACCTGGGCCAGGAAAAGATTAAAGCGTTTTATCTGACTGAGATCCTAAGGTTAAGCCTAGGGCACTAAATCATGGTGGTTTGTTTGACTGAAACCATGGTCGTTTGGCATGACAATCTCATGTCTGGATCCTCTCAGCTCAAGCTCTTCGCCTGGGTCACGAGTGAGTGCAAATGGGTGTGAAAAACACTGTTTGCGCACTGTACATAAAATGAAAAAGTAATGATTGCGCACTGTATACGGTACAAATGCACGCTCTGATGACCATGGTCTAAAATAAATAAAGAGAAGTGGTCAGGTGGAGCGCCAAGGCACACAGCTGAGTTGGACACGCGAGCTGCAAAGCAAAGGCGTACACGTGTGGCCCTTGCTGCCGGTCTGTCTGACTGCTGGCTCCAGCTTCAGGTGCTCCGTCCCGATCTCGCAACGAGAATCGTCTGCTTTTGGAAGCTGCTTTGCGCTTTCTCTTTCTCCTCCGCGACGGCGAGCCCGAGTGCCCTGGTTGGTGGGCGGTGGCTCCCTCCGGTTTAAGGATGGTGAAGTGGACGCCATCGCGGGAGCTCCTGCGCAACGATCGGACAGCGCGAGGCGACGCTGATGAGATGTGAAATTCTGAAGGGAAACGCCAGGGGGGATACACCGGTACTGCCTGGCTCTGCAACTTTTAAAATCATCTCAGTTTGATGCAATTTTACGCAAAGTCTAACCCGCGTTGGGGTCATGCGGATAGCGAGCGTACGACCCCCGTGGCCTGCGCGCCTCCATGGACTGCTTGGCCCCCGCACGCTGCGGCTTGCTCGGTCCCCGCCGCCTTTTTCGGGCCACACGTTCCATTTGAAAAAAAAAATAAACATCAATCGGGTGATGGAAGCGTTTTCATCCCTCGCTTGAACACTGGTGGGGAAGGGCGATGGCGGGCGGGGGAGGGTGACGGCAGGCGGGGGAGGCGTGGCGACGGGGAGCCGGGGGCCGGCGGCGGAAGAGCGGCGGCGCGCCGACGGAGAGGGCCGGAGGAGCGGTGGATGTGGCCAGTGGGTGGGGTGGGGGTGGAATAGTGGAGTTACACTATAATTACAGTGTGCATAGTTACAGTGTATTTACTTTGTAATTATGGTATAATTTTGGTCATCCATATAAGATCCACTGGCTAAAAAACCAGGTATTGGAAGACAGACTCAACCGCTCGGCCTGTTCATTTCCCCACCACTTTTTCGGCCCGCGCGCTGCGTTTCCCTCCCGGCCTGCTCGGCTTTCGTCGCTCCCGGGCTGCCCACCGTGCCCTTTCTCCAGTTTTAGGCTTTTATAGATCTTTTTAACCATCTCTGCGTACCTCCAATTTGCACGTTGTTTTACAATAACTTACTAATTTTTTAGATCATCTGACATACATAACTTGCTAATACTACGTACACAATTTACTACTGTTTTAAAAAACGTCACACTTCCTAAACCTGCTACGTATTCATATAAATTTGCTACACATTATATGACTTGTAGCATAATCATATGAACTTTACACAGCTCACAATAGATTTTTTTTTTGCTACAAGATACCACGAACTTGCTACATAATTATATAAATTTGCTAAAAATTACATAACTTGCTACGTAATAACGTAAATTTGCCATAGCAACAACTTGCTATCGTTTTTCCACGAACTTGCTATTAATGTCCACGAACTTGTTTGATCTTCATACCTGTTTGTGCACAATTTGCTACCAATTTTCATGAGCTTGCTATCGATTTTCATGAACTTGCCATAGACAAACAAAGAGGCGGCGCGGTCGATGGAAGGGGAAGGCGCAGTAGTCGGAGGGAGCCAGCGCGGTGTCGGACGGAGGTGCCGCATCTGGTGAAGGGAGGCGCGCCGGTCGTCTGGGAGGTAGGCGGCACGGACGTTGGACGGTCGCAGGGTAGCGCGGCAGTGACGGGGAAGGAGACGCCGTGTCCGGGGAAGGCAGTACATCAGCGCGGCTCGCGGTGATTGCGGGTGGCCGGGGATGAAGGCGCGGGTTCGCGCGAGCCAGTAAAGGGAAGCAGCGCGGCTAGGAGAGGAGATCAGCGGAGGAAGCAGCACGGCCGGATGAGGAGCAAGACGCTGTCGGAGGGTCACGCGCTGGAGATTGTGCGACCCTGTCGCGTCTTATCGTCGTCGCAATTTTAGTACACTAAGAGCAAACAACGATAGAATCAGGGGGGAGAGAGACGTGTGGGTATGGACTGATGCAGTTGATGGATGAGATCCCCATTTTTAAAATGGTTTTTCTTGGGTTCAGATTGTACTTGGAATTATCGAGCAAAAGCTCCAAGCATAGTATCAGCTAAAACAATTGCAAGTTGCGGGTTTGGACAGGGACCTGGCACCAGATGGCCTTCAAGGCTTATTGGTTAGTTAGGGCCGGGACCTGAAGGCCTGGGTTGCATTGGTGTCTGGTCAATAAACTCGAATTCATGGTTGCTTCTGGTATTCATTTGCTTCAGAATATCTGGCTCTTCATTCAGTGCTCTGTTGTACAGTGTGGCAATACTCTGAGCATTTGGGCTGTGTTTAGAGCACCAAATTTCTTCCCAAAATCCACTATGCAAAAAGAAGATTCCCTATCACATCAAAATATCGGCACATGCATGGAGTATTAAATGTAGATGAAATAAAAAAATAATTGCACAGTTTAGATGTACTTTGCGAGACGAATCTTTTGAGCCTAGTTAGACCATGGTAGGACAATGTTTACCACAAACAAACGAAAAGTGCTACAGTGTATTTCGATTCCCTACAGTGCCAAAGTTGGCGTGCTGAACACAGCCTTGCTTGAGAATATCTAGCTCTTCATTCAGTCCTACAGTTGTACAGTGTGGCAATACTCTGAACCTCACTCACCAACCACCCCTTGGGCCCCCATGTCTTTCATTGGATAATTCAGTAGGCCTTGACTCTTGGTGCTTCTTTCTTTCCTTTCGACTAGAAAAACTAACAGATATCTTGAATACAGCAGAAAGATCTCATCGATAGTTTTGATGGGCCATCTGTATCTTGATATGCTACTACTTTAGAAATTTGAATACGTTTCACAAGCATATTCCATTACTTTGACATATCATCATTTTTACGTGCCACTTCACACGTGTTCAGTGGTACTGGTAGTGCACATTACATACAAAGAAATGGGGGGAAATTAAAAACTCGAGAACTTGGAGAGAACTCTCAAGAGTGAACTTAGGCATGTGGCAACATCCTTCCATTGTATTAGTACAACCCAAGGAGCTGAATTGACATTACTTGACGTATCATCATCATATCTAACTTGAATTGCAACGTGAATGTGTCAGTGGACATATAAGAATCGCTGGATAAAAACTAGCTACAGTATCTCCTAAAAGCGTGTATCTGCTGTACCTCGCAACTCAAAGGCAAAACTGGCGCACAGTCTTGTGCTCTAAGCCTCTACATGTCACATATTCACAGTAAACATCTGACATTGAAATCTCCCTTGTCCTTCTCTTTGATCTCATCCGGTTTGAGAACATGCACTAGAATTGTCAGAACGATCTTGATGATTTCCTCTTCATCATATGATGTAGCAAACCTGGCTGCAAAATGTAGTTGTTTTAATGTGTCACCTCATAGGTCTAATCCATTAAAAACATCTTGTTCATAAATTAGTACTACCTCCATTCTAGATTAAATGGTGTTTCAGACATGATTGTTGAACTAGAAATGGCCAATCTTGTTGGTCAGAACGTCAAATAAAAAAAGGACTGAGGAAGTACTAAATGAACTCCAGGAAAAAAAATTGGGTTTGATTGAAATAGCAATAACTCGATATTATTTGTTGCACTAGATACCAAGACAATCTAGGACTTGCTGCTGCGACCACGTGAGATCCCCGCGCTTCATTTCAACATTTTTGCCTTGCTATGCTGCTGGAACTTGTGGAAGAGGCGAAACAAACTGGTTTTCGATGGAGCTTTGACAACAATGCCGGAGTTCCTGGGGTCTGTCCGGGCAGAGGCAGCCCTTTGGCGGCATCGGCTAAAAGCGGAAGATAGATGGGCAGTACGCTTGGTGTTCTAAGCTTGTTGTGGTAAATTAGCCCACGAGATGTAACGGGTTGTAAAAAGGCAGTAAAATGCCAAATCTGTAACCAACTTCTGATGTGGGCCAATTGGGGCTGTTAAAAGAGCAATGAAATTCAGGTGGGGACCCCCCCCCCCCCCCCCCCGTTGACAGTAAAAAAAAGGATAATCTAGGACCGCACTACGATTAATTAGAAATTACTAAATTATACATAACATAAACTGGACTGTTCTAAATGATTACCCCAAGGAAGAATTGGAAACTCCCATGCTTGCTTAGGAACTGATATAACATATGCAGCAACCTGAAAAGAAATAAAACAACTCGTGTCAGGCATTGCTTTGGTGCACAGCTTTTTTCCAAAATATGTGCAACTGGAATGCAGCATACATACAAGAGCAGAAGCAGCAAGTGAGCAGGGAGAGTTAAAAAGTAATGAGGTATCTTCGGTCTCGTACAGGATATCCAAAATTTCCATGCACACATCCATATCCAAAAGATCACCTAATTTTGATATTTCCCTGGTAGTGAAGAAGAAAATAAGTATTAAATTAATTGAAAAAAAATGTGAAGTTGCCATAAATATATTTTTTAGGTAAGAGACATGATATGGGATTATCAGTGCTAATGTGTTCCATTTTAGCATTTTTCAGAAAGGCATTGTGCTAATAACTGCTACAAAGAGCTATGCAGGCTGCTCCTTGGGAATGAGAAAACCGAATGTGACACAATGTCAGCAATTGTTCGCTACACGTTACACCTGTCTTCTTGTGCAATGTCTCACGCATGAACATTGGCATTACAAAAACATGGACTTAGAGATGAGTCATTCATCACTAAATGGTGATTCACAAATCACTATAATGCTCCCATTATTCACATTTTCATGTTTCGTAGCTTGCCTTTAACAAAGCTAATGATTATTACAGACAAGAAAATGTTGTAAACACCCCCAACGAACCTGAAATTGATGAGAAGCTCTTCCAGGTATATGAAAGCAATGCTCGAAGATCCAATGTTATGCTCCACTACCTAAAAAAACCCACGACATACACAGAGAATATAACATTGTTGATTGAATCACGTAATCTCAGCCAGGATTTACCTCCAGGAACACCAATTCCTGCGGCATTGCAGCAAACACCTTCAGTCACGACAAGCAATCATTCAGAAAAGGAAGAAGCAGTTTATCATAAACTCACAGCATTGGAGAAATCGCGGCATGTGAAATGCTGGTCGCGGATGATGCGATCACCCAACGCTTTGAGGTTCTTCACTGACAGCGCCTTGAGATCATGTATCTGAACGAATAATTGCATAGAGAAATGGAAAGTGATGCTGAAGGCTGAAGCCAAGCACAGAGATTTCACTTTAGGGAAAGGCTCAGAATGGTCACCTTGCTGGCGATCCACACCGCGACGAGCGCGAAGAGCTCGAGGTTGCTGTCTCTCAGGGGCTCGAGGAGCCAGGACCTCACCGCTCGGCCGCTTCGCGCGCCGCAGAACCCCATCTTCCTGAAGCAACCGGCGCAAGGAATAAGAACCACCATCGTCCCCCCACACAAAGAGCGGGAGAATGATCGCACCTCGGGAGCGCCGGGAGGAAGCGGCCGGCGAAGAAGTCAAGCGCGGCGTACTTGACGATGGGGCAGAGGTCGAGCCGCTGCGAGGAAATCACGGGATGTAGCAGCTGAGGTCAACCAGTGTTTTGGGGAGTTGGGCTATCGGGTTTGGGTAAGGAAGGCAGGGAACAGCCGCCGCACCTTTGAGGCGTGGAGGAGGAACTGGAGGAGGTGGCGGCGCCTGGATGAACCCGGCCACGTCGCCGCCGCCGACGCCGCCGCATCGTTCTCCTCGTCGACTTCCATTGTGAAGCGCGACACGGCGACAGGCAGGCGAGCAACCAGCAGAGTCGGCAGGCAGAGGAAGTGAACAAAGAGAAGCGGGGACGAGGGCCGAGCAGGCCGTGGTGAAAAGATCCAAGAATTGGCCCAAGGGGAAGAGTGAGGCCCACTCCATCAAAACGTGGTGAAACTGCTGATTCGTTTGAATAGACTGGTATAGATGTACGTGTGTTGTGAGATAATCAATAGAAAAAAAGAAAAATAAAATTAAAAGGAAAGAGTCCTGATTGATTAACGTCATTCCTTTCTCATTAAAACAAAGAGAAAAAAAGTAACAGGTAGGTATGCGTATAAAATGAGGTGAGAAATAAAGAAAGAAAGTAGAAGAAACATTTTGCATCTATGGATTTTAGGTCTTTTCATCCTTTTTCAATATTTTTCAAACTGCGCAGTGGGGTCAGCGTGAGGGGTATAGCTATGCCTTTGTAAGTAAAAATGATTTTTAGAAAACTCGCTCTTTTATAGTGTATATATTTTATTTTCCAATAAATGTGTTTTGTACAAATGTTTAGATTTTAGTAAAACTATACTCAAATAATGGTGATAAATTTTTCATTAAAATGGAATTAAAATTAGATCTAACAAGTTAATTGCCCCGTCACTGAAACAAATGGGAACGCCTAGCACGAAAACTTTCAGGTCACACGTAATATAGTTGTGTACCAATTAAGATGTGGATTCGCAGCCTATTGCTGCAACTTTGTAGCAAGAGTGGACTGTAAGATTTGCAAATGCATTGTGCATTTGGCGCGCAAATCCTCTCCTGAATAAATAAACGCATAACTGTGTCATATTTATCACAGGGGTTGATGCTTGATCAACCGTCAGATTCCACAGAGAAAGAGCGCTCAAATTCGGCGTCCATGAGGACGCCCGCCATGACATGCACCACGGTGAGTCCCCTGACGACATCGACGCACTCGGACCGCACGCCGTTGACGACGAGCGCCCCGCGCTCGTCCCTGGCGGCAAAGATCCTCAGCCCCGACACGGAGTCCGCGAGGCGCACGGGCACGCGCGGCGGCACGTCCGCGGCGAGCAGGCGCCGAGGCACCGCGGAGAAGCCGAGCACGCGGGAGAGGACGGCGTAGGTGTTGTCGTCGTCGCTGGCCGCCGTGTCCCCGCCGCCGACGGCAGCGCTGCCGTTGGCGTGCCGCCCCTGCAGCCTGAGCACGCGGCGGAACGAGTCCGGCGAGGGCACGAACACGGTGAAGGGGAGGTCCGTGGGGAGCATGGACAGCATCGCGTCGCCGAGCTCCCCGAGGCTCGCCGCGCCGCAGCGAGGCGGCGATGGCGGTGTCGAGGAGGCGGCGACGGCGTGGCGGGGTGACGGCGAGGGAGGGGAGGTGGAGAGGAGCACGAGGACGAGGAAGAGGAGCGCGAGCGCGAAAGCGGTGGCCACGGCGAGGAGGCGCGGCGGCGGGAGCGGGGAGAGGCGCCGCCGCTTCCTCCTCGCCGTCGTCCTGTTCATCTGACGCGATCGGGACGTGAAATGCCCGGACGAGGACGGCCGGCAGAGCGGGCAAGAGACGCCGGCTCTGAACCGAAGCCACCACCGTCTCTACTTGTGTTGCTTGCCAGAATGGTTACCATCGTCGATGGCGGCACCAGTACGTTCCACTACTCCAGCGCGCGCGCGCATCACGGCGTTGTTTAGAGTTTCGTAGTACACTAGAGGTAGGCTTCCAAGAGAGACGCGAGATCGAGGCCGGCACGGCACGAGCGCACACGCCGGATCCGGCTACCTGCCCGTGCCCGTGCCCGTGCGCCGTTTCACGAGGTCAACCCACTAAGCCCGGCCCAAGAAAACGTCGCTCTTGTCCGAGGAGTTATCGGTCATCATTCCACGGCCCGCCACCGAAATTCACAGTGCGTGGGCCTCCGGTAGTCCGGTGTCCGGCCTGACCAGGAGATCCTGTGAAGGTGCGCGTTGCTCACCACACCAGTCACCAATCATACCGAAGGCATCGCATGTTGATTCGCTGAAAGGTTGCCCCTCTTTTCCCAGAGGATGGTCACCAGGTTACTGTTGTTGCAGCCTTGTTCCAAGTGTCCTCATCGGCACATTCTGGAACTCATCGGATTGGAAGAGCATCGCACTTTTTACTGACCAAAACAAACGCGAATGTCTGTCAGCGCAGCGCAGGGCCAACTGGTTGGTTGAAGGCTTTCCACTCTCTACCAGAACATGCAGCTTCCATGTCACGGCCAAAGCTTTGCATCAGTGTGATGGCCAAGCCAGCCAAAGTGTAACTAGCCTACTACGCCCTACCGCAGTGCATGATTGCTGGAGTAGGACCGCGGCTTTGCTGATGGAACTAAGGAAACAACCTGTAGCTGCCACATGTGCATGCCATTTGTGGTGATGTCCACAGTAGCATACCTGCATCACCTCTATCCACCAGCTAGCCCAGTCCCCGGCCCACATATAGTTGCCCTCTACGCCAAAGCTATGGCGACCAAAAGGTTCGAGCCCGAACCCAATTCGGAAAGTCTGCCACTTAGCGTGACTGCTTTGTACCTTGTGTTTGGTCGGATCTTGGCAAACAGTGGACCATTTCTCTTGCATGGAATGGCTGTGGCAGAGATATTTCTCCAGCAAGAGCAGGTGAGGAAGAGCACCGATCACTCTAGACCGTCTCCGGTCTCACCAGAAGTCTACTCCCCCCCTTGCTTGCTACCTCAGCATTGGTAAGTGGTTGCAGGAGCAGTTGACCTGAGAGCCCATTTGAAGGCAGCCAATGCAGGGCCTACCAACAACTTGCCATTCTTGACACCGATAAGCAACTTGCATCATCTGATAGAAGTTTGTTATATCGTCTCCTGCAAAAAACTAGGCGACCGACTACTTCACCTTATGTCATGGATCGATGAAAGATGGTATTTGTCTTCTGCAACTTCCCCGCCACGCGATACGGGCTAAACTAAATTAGAATGGTTTAACGGAGCTTTCAGACGGATAGAAAAGAGGGCAACTTGCTCATGAGCTGCTTGCTTCTGTGACCTGGGTTGCTGATGTGATTGTTTGAGGGGGGTAGAGACGCAGTTTTCATCAGTGGGAAAGCCTTTTTGCACTGGATGAACTTTAGGCGTGGTTATTATTATTAGGAGCGTAATCTCGAAACGTTATCTCTTATTCTTATGTATAACATCCGTCGGCGCATTGTTGTTACCGATCCAATGATTTCGCTGCTTCTCTCGAGTAAGATCGGACCCATATGAGCATGATTCAGAAGGTGTTAGGTGATCCATGATGTAATATGATTGGTCAATTCTTTTAGCTGCATGTTCGCCAAGAGCTTCATGCAGTTATCAAGTGGAAACGCCGCAATGGTCCAAAAGAACTGGTTTAGCTGTCCCTTAAATAAATCCCTTGGTGTACATGATTACTCTGGGTACAGTGGAGAATCTTCAGGAATCCTTTGTTTAGGACTACTGAGATTGTTCAGGGCTCACAAACTGTAAAGAGCTACTGCATTGCTTTGCAGCTTTATGGCTTGTTGTTCTTAACTTTCTCCATTTTTTTCTTTTCCTCTGTCTTTTTTAACAGCACTGTAAAGGTTTTGTTCTTTTGCTTCAATCCAAAGGCAGAGCACTTACCGTTTCACGTTCAAGTTGAAAAGAACTTCGATATGAAGGGCCAGTGAGTTCACTGAAAAATACAGGTTTTGGAAGGACTTAATCTGAAGCAGCCATTCGAGAAGAGGTACAATAACATCAGTATCATGCTTACTAAATGATAAGCAGAGACTAGAGACAAAACGGCTGTCTCGCACCCCATGCAAGGCTGCTGCTGCCTTGTCTTGGATCAAGCCATTTGTTCTGAAGATTCCTGACAAACACAAGGAACAAGCAGCAGGAAACAAGACGGGGCACTGGAGAGTAGTGGGGACAGTCTTAACGTACAGACCCCTTGAATGCAGGGGATAGATAGAGCTTGAGACCACTAGTTGTGCGCGTATTGCCCAATTGCAGTGGCCCATGACGACGCCACAACAGTTTTTTTACAAATCTTTTGGAGAACACTTGACATAAACTCCCAGAATAGTTTTCTTCGCGAAGGGTCACTGCAGACATACGCAAAAGCAGGTCACACACTTCAATGACTTAAGTATAGCGATTGATCCAAGATCTGCTGAATGATATATGGTTCTGAACAGAACAAAACCCAATTCAGAAAGAAGAACATGTTTGTGCTCGATCCGGTGTTCAGAGTCTAATTTTTATTTTTTGAGTTCCGTTCAAAGTCTACTGTAAAGGAAACAAACAATGTGCATTCGTTAAAAAAACTTCTATTTCTTATTGTTATGCTTGGCCCTGTCAACAAACAAGATTAATTAAGACAAATAAAGCATTACACGTATATACTCATTGGATCAAGAAGAGTAGTACAGATGTAGTTACAGAAAGTCAGGAACAGGGTGGAAATATAAAGAAAAAAACCCATCTCTGAATCCTAGCTACCTGTAACTAAATCAATACGATGATCATATGGACACTCGCTCAGAAACAGGAAATGAACAATCATACAAGTATATACTCTCTTTTGGCTGTGTACAATTGGAGACAAGTCGATCGCGTTCGCGTCGTCGAAGCCAGCAGAGCAGCGCTGTGTGTTTGTGTGTGTGTCAGAGCGTCTCTCCGAATCTTGCGCTGTTAACGTCGTCGTTGCGTAGCAGCTTCTTCAGTCGTCCTGCGGCGGGGCTCCTGGCGCCGTCGTCGAACCTCTCGGACATGAAGAAGCTCCTGAGCGAGTTGAGGTTCCCGGGCGCGTCCACCTCCACGTTGAAGACGGCGCGGACGGGGCGGTGGTCCGAGAGCCTGGACTCGCAGCGGTCGTACCGCGTCTGTCGCAGGCCGGCGCCGCGCCACAGGACGCGGTCGCACCACGCCGGCGCGCGGCGCTTCTCGCCCTTCCTGCCGGCGCCGCAGCCGTAGTAGGCGTCGGAGTTTGGGTAGTACTTGTAGGTGGGGGAGAAGGCGATGGCGCCCTCGCTCCAGCCCTGGAACGCGCCGCCGGGGCGCACCTCGGCGCGCAGCTGGTCGTTGTCCAGCAGCGTCTTCCAGTCCCGCCGCTCCACCAGCAGCCTCGTCTTCGCCTCCGGCAGCGAGATCCTGTAGTTGAGGTCCCCCAGCAGGATCACCCGGCTGCACACACGCACGCACACGTGAACAAAAACGTACGCTCCGTCAAAGCCTGCCCGCCTCATCATGATTATTGGTTGATTTTGATTAGCTTGGGCTGTCTCTGTCTTGACTACGTACGTGTTTGCTATAGTGGTACTGGTTATTAATCCACTTATCAACAAAGATCAACCGACCAACTACTATTATTACAGTATGCTTGTAAAGCTGACGCCGCCCGCCGGTATGAAAATACAGTAGGAAGTTGGGCGGTCGATCGGACCTGCCACGAACGATCGGCTAGATATTTTTCAACCTTGTGTAGCTACTACGGTTAACTGTGCCACCAAAATGCCTTTTCGCTCGCTGGCGATGCCGTATCGAATCAACGTATGGCACTATCTATCAATGAACATGTTTACTACTGGTAGTGGCAGTATACCTTTTTTTTTTTTTTCTTGCACCGAGATCCCAGATACGGCGCGCGATATCTACACCTACCCTTCTAGATGATTAACCTGTGCCGTGGACGGTTCAGCCACCGGATTAAATACGGTTTTTTCAGGAGTAAACTTAATACGGTTTCATGGGATGCCAAAAAAGAAGGGCCGTTTGTTAACGTTGTCCATACGTATGCGGTGCGTGTTGTTTTGTCTGTGGTCAGCGCCCGCGAAGGTGTGTTCGGCCACCAGGGCAGGGCAGGTCAGGGCCGTCCTGCTGCTGCATCTGTGTTCCTGGCTGGCATGGCATGGCATGAGCAGCTGCTACACTCTGCCAGTGGATCGGATATAGATAGACACTGACACGGCTGGCTTGCTACTACGGACGGGACAGCAGGGAGGGCAGGTTAGCTAGTGTAGCGAGTGACTGACAACTACTGTAGTACTTACTCGTGGTCTAGAATCTTTTGCGGCAAGTTGAGCGCGTGCCCCCGCGGGAAGGTGGTCCGGGAGAGGATCTCGGTGGCGTCGGCGTTGCGGTGCGCCTCGTCGCCCTCGCGGCCGCCCGACGCGAGGTGGCAGCACACGAAGCAGAAGCTGGTGTCGTGCAGCCACAGCCGGACGGACACGGCACCCTGCAGCACGCATTCATGCAGTTGGGAATGATCAGCAAGGTGCCCGCGCGCCAAAGCTGTCGTCGTCGTCTTAACAATCAAAGAGGGGAATCGATCGATCGATCTGATGAATGAAATGGTTACCTTGTTGCCGAGGCAGCCCATGACGCCGCAGCCGACGCAGGAGACGCTGGCGCGGCGGACGAAGCGGCGGAGGTCGGCGCGCACCCACACCGTGAGCAGGATGCCCACCATCTGCTTGCTCACCACGCACCGGTAGTCCCTCGCCGCCAGCGCGCCGCCGCCGTCCCGCACCGGGTGCACCTTCTGCGGCTTGCTGCTGCCGCTGCCGTCCCCTCCTCCTGCTCCTGCCCTCTGCGCCGCCGTCCGGTTCAGCGCCGCGCGGATGAGCTCCATCCACCGCATCCCCACGCGCTTCTTGTCCGCGCCCAGCACGTTGCGCGCCCGCAGCGGCACCACCTCCTGGAACCCCAGCACGTACACGTCGTAGGGCCCGTCGCCGTCCCCGGCGTCCAGCCACTCCGACAGGTCCAGGTCCCCCGGCGGAGCCACGCCGCCGACGTTCCACGTGCTGGCGAACAGCCTGGATCGAGGTACGTACGATATGATGGGGTGAACATACTTACTTATTCCCAGCCATGCAAGGCACGGCGACTCCCATCGATCGTGCAAGCCAGCGAAGAGCGAGAATCAATAATAACGCTAGCTCGTCTTATTATTGTACCTCACATACTAACAGCTACCGGGCACTACTTACTTGTACTTGAGGGTCTTGTTCCGCTCCTGGGGCCGCGGCCGCTTCACGCAGCGGCTGGCGTCGGCGTCGGGGCTGCACCCTCCTCCTCCTCCTCCGCCGCCGTCCAACTCGCCGGCTGCGGGCCCGAAGACGGCGGCGTCGTCGTCCGCGGCGGGGAAGTCGGCGACGAAGGCGTGGCTGCCCGAGGTCTTCCGGAAGAGCTTGTTGGCCACCAGCCTCGGCCAGAGCACCTAGCCAACAAAACAACCGCAGCGTCAGTTGCATGCATGTTTTACAGCCATGCCAGCATATGGGTGCTATGGTAGCTAGAGGAGTGGACCGAAGGATCAGAGAAAGGGGGAGAGATCGAGAGACGACAGTGGGGCGAAAGTGCGCGTCGTGCGTGTGTTAATTTGTGCTGGCCATGGCCCCCTACCTCCGCTTGCTTTTGGTTCTCTAGCATGGTGATGATGATGACGATGAGCTAGCACTCGCACTAGCAGTAGCAGCACGGTGGTTGATGGATGGAACCGTAGGCCCTCGCTCGTGGCCGTCTAGCTGGTGATGTGCTGACTGCGTGCCGAGGGTGGGCGAGATGAGCGAGAGGGGGGGACGAGGAAGCGGTGGTGGTAAAGCGATGCCGAGGGGACGGAAACGTTAGACGGGGAAGGGAAAGGCGGCTTAAATAGGCGCGGGCGGGGCTACGTGCCAAGGCGCGCGGAGACAAAAAAAAAATCTAGGGAGAGGAGAGGGAGAGCTCGCGCTACTACCATGCATGCTCGGTGCCGATCCGCGCGTGAGCTGCGCTTGCAAATTGCGATGGTGCCTGTCGTTGTGGCGAGAGGGGGGAAAAGGTATTGGAGGGCGGCAGTGACAGTGAGGAAAAAGGGTGGCGAGAGGTCGCCTTTTTTTTATCTGAACACTGCATGAAGATGCAGTGCAGCGCAGGCGGTCAAAGCGTGGGGGTTTACGGTGCTGATGGGTCTGCCCGTCCGGCCACGATAGAGAGGGGCGCTTGGAATTGGAATCTCATCTCTGTTTGCAGCTTCGGGGCTGGCTCATTGGCTGGCTACTAGCTGTGCGGCAACAACCGCTGCAGGAGCGATCGGATGTGGCCATCATGTACATCTGAAAGAGATGGATCGTTGTATGCTCCATGGGATGATGAGAAAGTTATTATCTGAAATGCGAGTGCTCCCATGATATTTGTTTTAAGCTATATATATGTGTTTTGTTTGTGTGATCAGGTGAATATGGAGCACTTCTCAGTTATTAGCAATTACTAGATTGTGTCTTGAGTAGATATAGATGGGTGGATGGAAATTCGAAGCTATTTTTGTACTATTTATATGCTCAACCAGCTGTATTATTGCACTCGCTTAGAAACATATAACTATTTTTCTTGCACGTGGTTTAAGTATTGGAGCCTAGTATACATAGACTTAGGATAGGGAGGTTGAGCCTGGCAGGCCGCTCAGCTTCAACTTGATCAACTTGTGTCTGGTGCCACATCTTCCGTGTTATTAGATAGCTAGAGGAATATATCACGTCATGCATCGTCATAGACTAGTCGGCCAATCACCTTTTTCTGTCCTTACAATTCGCAACATTCAAGTTTACCTTGGCAATGTTTGATAATATCTTCATATATCAATTACGTGACTTAATAAATCTGTATATACATGTAATTTTACATAGAAAAAAGGGTTTTATTGATTATTATGTATGCTTGCCACTTATCATCTTCGTATTGAGCGGACTTAATCACCGATGAAAATTAGGATGCATGTATGATTCTCAGATGCGCAGCTAGACTTGCAGGTCAAAACAAAATGTATTTGCAGATAGGATGCACTGCAGATTCAATGTACATGGTTTATACAATATCGATGCTCCATATGATTCTGAGATACTGTTCTGATGTTGCCTTCCAGCTAACTCCAACAGGCCGATTTTGTGAGCAAACTGACAAAAATCCTAATGACTTATGCTTAACTATAAGACCCTTTTTGTAGCGTTGTTCTCCCTTTCATAATCATTCATCGATTTGAGAATGAATACTCATTTCGCACAGCTTGTCGTCTATCAAATCTGCTTATGTTCGTGTCTCTTGTCCTCCACTATATTGTTTATGATGTTTTTTGGTGGAAGGTACTGCATTACTAGTGCTTTGTGCACCTACGTACACTGCACTTTGCGGAACTTTTCTATCTTCAATAGGCTAGGTTACAATCGTGGCTTCTGATGGCTACTAATCGAGGCCTTTTGAATTTCCCTTTAATCCTTGCAATACATGATAGAATTAAAAAAAAAATACTGGATAGTCACAAGTCACAATAAATAGAAACATAATTCGGCAAACTGGAAGGAACATCCACCTATTAATTCGGTAGACTATAATTTTAGTGGCCGTTAGAGCTATTCTATTTTTTGAATAATTTCTAACCGTTGTCATTATCAAAACACATAAACTAGCCCTCTAAATCTACTTCTAGATCATCACATAAGTCTTATGGAAGATAATATGAAATAACAACCTAAATTGTATCTAAACTACCCGTCTTTACTATATGGTATACAATCTAAGATAGTAATAGGTAGGCCTTTTAATTTTGTTGAGGGTGGGATACAACATACAAGGCCCTTTCATGTTCACAAGAGATTACATATAAAATGGGTTCAAGATGAGGAGATTGTCATGCGCCGGGTTTGATAATGGTTATGTCTAAGAACACCTTGGCATCTATACTTTCGCCCTCCTTCTGAGTAAGGGCCTGTTGAAAATCAGTTGGTTGACCCGAACACATCTAGCTAATAATAAATTCAAATTTACTCTACCTCAGGCGATTGATACTTTGCTTCTCTATCAGTCGACGCTGTTGATCGTCCGATTCGTTGCGAACGTGCGGATGACCAAGTGGGCGCGAAAGGCGCGACGCGCGCGTACGCGATGACCAGGCGGGAGGCACTGGCACCAAACTGCAGCCGCGTGAGCCGGCTCGTGAGAGCCAAACTGCACGATGACCAGTCTGGATTGGTTGGATAGGCTTGTCTGTGTGTCTGCTAGCTTCTACCTTCTCGGCTCACTCTCACGTGGAGGCACCTGTGTGGGACGACCTGTGCTGACTGCTGATCGATGCTTTTAGTGCAAATGGGTAGCAGCTCCGAGTAGCAGTGCACTCGCCACTTTTCTCTATTTCTCGTTTCGGTCAGCTCCGTGTGACATTTTTTTTCTGAGATAAAGCGTATGGTTGTGTTTGTGTAAAATTTTTTTATATGTCTGTGTAATTTTTATTGATAAATGTCTGTCTGTAGATGTGTTTTTACGTGTGTTTGTGTAATTTTTTACGTACTAAAGTGATAAGTATTTTTTCTAAGATTAAGCGTATATTTGTCTATGTAATTTTCTATGTACTAGAACGGATAACTATCTGTTTGTGGGTGTGTCTTTACGTGTCTGTAATTTTTTATGGTAGAACTGACAAAAATCTGTTTGTGATGTGTCTTGTGCGTCTGTGCAATCTTTTATAGTAGTAGAACTGTCTGTCTGTTGATGTGTCTTTTATGTGTGTATGAGTAATTTTTTATAGTAGTAGAACATAAGTGTTTGTTTGTGGATGTGTTTCTGTGTAATTTTTATAGCAGTAGAATTCATAAATGTTTGTCTGTCTGTGTGGTTGTATGTCTTTGTGTGTATGTGCCCTATGTATATTATATTGCGCAAAGTCCGGTCGTTCAAATAGTGGGGCAGGTAATGTCACATATGTGTATTATAAAACTTAGTCAACACCTTATCTATCTCACCATCTACGTATCAAACTTTATTATGAGTAAATAGTGTTTTGAATGGATATATCTACGCTATGGTAATTAAGACCATATCCAGCAAATCGTATAAATGGTCGTTAAAATGACATTGCAATTAGACTGTAGACAGATACAATAAAGTTTGAAATAGGCAACAAAATAGACATTCTTTGTACTCAGCCTAACATGCTACTAGGATTCAGCGACACGCGCTACAGTGCTCTGGACGGAGGCAAGCGTGACATATCGAGAGATGGGACGTACACAGTATCAGTGAGGGCAAGGGCTCCATCGCGCTGGGTTTTGCGAACACGCATTTTGAGGTCTTTTTTTAAAGCTTTTGGGAGCACGACGGCTTTTGGTGTGGTGCGGACCGAGAAAGAAAGGAGAGGGTCAGCCTGTGAGCCATCATTTGGATGCCGAGTGGAGCAGGACTGCTACATCTCGCACCGCCTCTTTCAAATCCAACACTCAGGAGACGATCGACTGATACAAAACAATTTTTCAGTCGACTGAAACCGAGACACAACTAATAAATTAGCTAATCTACACTATAAAAAAGCGGATTTTCTAAAAATCTTTTTTTATCTACAAAAGCATATGTATATCCTTCACGCTGACCCCACTGCGCAGTTTGGAAAAAGTTAGAAAGCAGTGAAAAGGTCCAAAATCCATAGATGCAAAATGTTTCATCCACTTTCTCTCTTTATTTCTCACCTCATTTTATACCCATACCCACCTGTTACTTTACTTCTCTTGGTTTTAATGAAAAAGGAATGACGTTAATCAATCAAAACTCCTTTCTTTTAATTTTATGTTTCTTTTTTTTCCTTCATACTGTCTGTTTAATTATCTCACAGCACATGCATGTTGCACGTACATCTAGGTCTGTAAAGCTTTAGCACACATCAGCTGGTTGGATGCAATTAATGCCTTAATGGTGGCTAATATATTTAGCAGCTAATTTTTAGGTGATCCAAACATGGAAGTCACAAGTCCAGTTCTCACCTCCGAACCATGAGAGAAGAAAAACAAATAATATTCTATAACAAGAAGTAGCTGGACCCATGTTCCACCAGTCTATCCTCTCATCTTGTTGGGCTACATGAAGTAGATTGTCTGTGCGTTGTTAGTTATCATTTTTTTCTACTCCACGTCATATATTGCTAGCTACGTATCTAACCATTGAGTAGAGCCATCCCCATGTACGGACCAGAAAGGAGTAATGGTCACCATTACACCAATTAAATGTGTTCTAACGCTTGCTGCTAAATATTGTTTGTCTTCTTATGTTCTGGTCTCTTGTCCTCCGCTATATTATGTATGATGTTTGGCCAGAAGCTATTGCATTATTAGTCCTTTGTGCACCTACACTGCACTTACCACACTAAACTTTTCAATCTTCAAGCGGTTACAGTTGTGGCATTATTCAAAAGTCCATACGCTTCTTCGAACAATAAACACGTAGCTCCAAGAAAATACAGTATACAACTGTAGCTAATTATTGAGTTATTACCTGTCCCTTCCCTTTTGTTAAAAGAAACACCCATCCTTTTAAATTAAATTGTTTGCATAGCATGTTCCTGTCACATTTATGAACAAAGAAAGCAAGGTGAAATTAGACAAATTAATCCCTAGAAAATGACAATCAGAAAGGCTTAAGGTTGCAGCTTATTTTAACATGCAGAGAAGGGCCAGACCTGAGAAAAAAAGGAACTCCTCAATAAATTGTATGGAACCTTCATGTGGATCAGAAAATATTCCCTGGTTCGTAGCTAACTCATGGCTCATTCCTCAGCAGTGATCTCAACAGGGAATATACCTTCCACCCTTCCTAACACATCTAAATAAATCTAGTGAATAAAATAGGTGTTCTGCGATTTGGACTTTACGACGGTAAATATTTTGCATAATGATGCTTCAATCCATAAAAAGAATGGAAAACACCAATGGCTAATGGAAGTTCAGAATTTTCCTAAAAAAGGTTGTGCCAATTCTGACCTGGCATACTGCAATACAAATTGAAGGGTGGTGCTGAGTTTCCATCAGAGCAACGAGCAGCTACAGTTCAGACACGATGCAGCGTCCATCTGGTATCCTGAGCTATCTACTACCTTCCTTTAGCTCGTGTCCGTCTGTTTCATATATTGGTCCTCTTAAGTGTTGTTCAGCCGGCCAATCATTGTCTGAAAGAGAAAAAGTGCAAGCGCAGGTGGGAAAAGGGAGAGTAGTCTTGACATGCAGCCAGAAGATATACAATGATCACGCAGAATTATATAACTAACTTGCAAATTAACATATAAATAGCTGAGTCATTAGTGGCCATAATGATCCCCATAGGTACGGGGATTCCTCGTTAATACCCTTTTATATATATCGGCGAAAGTTCATTTCATTTTTTTGGAGCAAAAAGCAATAGCCCAATCTATTACTCCTTCCTTTCTGCGACTGCTTTATGCATATGTCAGTTTCTGAATTATCATTGTACCCAGGACAGCAAGATACTCTCCTGTGTCTTTTGTGATAGCCTTTGTGCAGCTTTGGGCAAATAATTAACAAAAAGAGATTCAGTTTAGTGTTATGTACAATAAAGCATCGTTGTCACATAAAATTATTACATTCTTGGATTACCAATAAAGTGCTTAATTTGGTAGATACGTACATAGATAGAGGAATAAGTCATGTTGCAGTTTGAGCAGGCAAGTGTATATGTATGAATGAACCATAAAGCATATGTAACCATATCAAGAATAGCAAGATAAGGCCAACCATTTCAGGTACTCACTTTTAAAACATGGGCGAAGGGATCTCTCTGCATCCAATAAATAGCGATGAAAATGAACTCAGAGAGTGAGAGAGCAATTGTGTTTCCATTATTCCATATTATATTGATCAGAAAAGACATATATATGACTCAAGATTCGGAAACCATACTGCTTCCATCACAAACAGTAACTGAACTCATATAAACAGGTTTTTTTGTTTTTGTATTTTTAAAAGAAAAATGCAGAGTTGTGACCTGAAATGCTGATGCACTTGTCTCACATAATGATGCTAGGTTTGTTTCATTCTAGAGAACTAAATCTTATGCGCTCACCCTTTGTACAGTATTAATCTTCCTAATCCAATCCAATCAAATAAAAACTATATCAAAGACTATGTTTTCACTAATCCATTTTGTGGATCAGAGAAGGGCAAAGTCCCCGTCAATGAAGCTCGAAGATATTTATGAAAGTGACTCATGGAGTGATGCAAGCCAGATGTCTTCTCGACTAACAAATGTTCTCACTGCAAGTTGCAAATAAACTTGTCATGTGTGATATCAAAGAGACATACAAAACTATTATGCTGTGGTTTCGGCGACCAATAAAAGAACACACTGCTTGTTAGTTTAACCAATCAGGTTTGGGATATGTATTTAGTCAGAAGAGAGAGTAAGCAACAGGAATTTAGAAGCCATCAAGTTGCCAGTGATGATGTCTACAGTATCTGTTTCGATCTTCCCGAAGAGAAACTTAACTCAGGTTAAGTACCAACAACTTCTACTTGTACGTATACTAATGCCCAAGAAGTAGTATGGATTAAGTAACCACCTTGTCCCCTAACTTATCCAATTTTTAGCCAGCATGGCACAAACTAGACCAAAGCTGTCGAGCTAGGGTTCACATTAATCCGAAAACCAATTTTTGGTGTAGCTCAAATTGCTACCAGGTCAAAATGTGCTCCCAATCATGCCTGAACAACACAGTCGGACGTTCCAAGAAAACGAATTCAATCACAATCGCTGGCGCAACTTTCGTTACCACAGCAGGATTTGTAATCCTGAAAATTGGTCGCAGTCTAGCTGGTATAACCTAATGATCAAATACCCTGGTTGATCAATTTTTCCCCTTTTTTAGACATGTTTGAATTTTTCATATCTGGGATGATTCCAAGGTATAATATATTCTGAATCATAAGGCAACAGAATCTGATAGTCACATATGCGCATAATTGTTCTTGCAATGGCCACCGTTCTCATTCTCTCAGTATGTTCTGGAAAGGTCAAAGCCACATAGGCTATGGCTCAGCTCACAGTTCTTATGGCCTGTGTTTCTTGAACCTTCTACTTGCTCACTCTGCAAGATTTCGCTATAAACGAATCCATATATCATGCCTTTTTCTTTATGTTTGTTGTGTGATCACCCCAACTTCCCTACGCTCACTGTGGGCCTGGGATGAGGCGCTGCTGCTCAAGAAGTCAATGTCACCAGTCAAGTTGCATCACTAGCTTAGCATATTTGGCAATAGTTTTGGTCAGAGCCACTTGTTTTGTGTCATGCCTGCCCGAGAGAAGTTAGACACAAAGCACATCACATAGGCTAAATATGTCATTCCTTTTTGCAATGAACGCTAAATTTATCCCTGTTAGCCATCACATGATCTAACATTGTAAGTGACCACACAACTTTACTAAGTCGCCGGCTTCCCCCTTTCGTCGATCGGTGCCGCCGGTCGTCGCTCATAGGGTGAGGTGGCGAAGACAAATCAAACTCACGTTATTTAACAACCCAAGTTATAGCCGACTTGGGAGAGCATCATATTTCAGATGGATCGGTGTGGTTGTCTGGTTGCACACGCACACACACCTAAGGTTTTGCCACTAACGGACTTGGCATTTGCCGACCGTGGCCATTGCGACAGGAACAGCGATGTGGGGGTCGAAAAAGTTAGGAAGATTGGATCATAAACTAGTAGTCTAGTACGCGCTTACTTCATGGGAGGGCTATGCTTTGCATCGATGGGATCATTAGTAGTTGGTGGGGTGACAGGAGGATGGAACAGAGCCGAGTTAGTGAGTTCCCCGAGCTAATCATGCGCGTTAATTTAAGCCCGAGCCTTTGTCGGTTTTACGGATATGCTAACGTGGATCCTTAATCATTTTGTGGCCTTCTCCCGATTGGCTGTGATGCGCATAGACTATCACAACTGACAGATCGGGGTCAGCCAATGAGATCGCCGGTCTGACCAGTAATCGGTCTGGTCTCTCGTGGTTCCTTCCAATGACAATGAGATTGTGTACCAAGGCACCAACGACAGATGTCAAAAAATAAAACGGTTAACAACGATAGAGACATTGCGAGTTGCGAGCCTCTGGTTCCACTACATCCGGAGCTGGAGCTGCTGCTGCTAATTCGTCTTCCAGTAACGGGAATTTGGAGGAGCTATTCAGAGCTTGAATGGGGATGGTATTAAATTGAAATGGGGAAAAGGCCAGTTCGAAAAGAGAGCGAGAGTATACATTGGCAAATAGCAGTGGCGAATTCCATCGGAAGAGGAGAGGGGATCGGGCGCCGGGCGCGTGGTCTGACCTTGATTCCATTTCCGCCGTGGGAGGATAGCGAGTCGAAGAAGTGGAGTAGCGCGTGCTTGAATCCACACGGAAGCCGGCCAGGGAGCTCATCGCCGACAGCAGCGGCGCCGGCGGCACGACCGCGCACGTCCTCTACGGACTCCGGCTTTCCCCGCCGTCGGCGGATTGTTGGGCGTCACGGAACCCAAACTTCGCAGGCCGATTTTGTAGAGCCCAGCTACAAGACTTGGACGTTTGCTCTTGCGCCGTTGAGCGTTTCGGCCCGAATATCGACCATCTAGGCGAGGGAGATCAAAGAAAGGTAACTGGGCTTTTCATATACATGGTTTTTGCACCCGTTTCCTTGAAAACAAACGAGAAGCCAGCCGTTTGAGGCCCGCTCACCTAGAAACTGTTTTTTCCTTTAGCCCCTTTTAATCCAACATCAATAATAGCACTTGCAAAACTAAATTTTCAGTAAGCAGATTTTTGGGTCACCCAAACTCTTTCAACTGACTCATCGCTTGGTCACGCCAAGCTCGCCCTAGAGTCATGGCAAAAACATGGTAATGGTTGGAAATCCAAGCCATAGCCACACTGAACCAGTCACAGTTCCCTCCGAAACTCACTTCACAGCACTTTTTTTATCTCAAAAACCAACCCGTACAAAATCACATATATTATTAAATCCCACCAAACCAACCGAACCATTTTCACCACGAGTTCAAACCTGTTTTCACTGTTCCCATTGAACGGTTGGTAGAGGCTTGCCATGCGAGTGCGGGGCTACTAGCATGCTGCTTCTCTCCTGCCACCTCTATTTCTTCCATCATCTTTACAATTTTAAAATTATAAAAAATAAGGGAAATATAAATCTGCCTATAAATATTAAAGTGAAGCCTCACGAATTTATTGACCACCAGTTTAGATAAGATCGAAACTAGAAAATTTGCCTATAAATATTAAAATGAAGGCTCATAAATTAACAATGACCACTACTGAAACCACAAAGTATTTTCAATGGCATATAGCCTCCATTCATAGATTACCACTGCAGTAACCTTGGGAAGATTTTGAAGAATGTAGTGATAGATTGTCCTAGAATCAATCAGTGCATGGATCCTGCAGAACTGAGTAGTGTCGCACTAGGAAAATCTCTCGGTCTTCCTGTCAAGTGTATTTTAGGTCAGTTGACATAAAACAGATCGAACTCATAATATGAGAGCATCGGTACTAACTACTAATCACGCAATCAGCTCATGCAAGACATTTTACGTACGGATCATTCTCTTCTACCTAAGCTACGCAAATATTCAAAGTACACGATGCTACCTAAGCAACACTCTTCCAAATGAATAGAAATACCAGCATGCTTTGTTTTCTATGCACAAGATGCTATGCACCCTATTTCAGCATCCTGCATTACCAGTAGAGATGACAGAAAGAGAATTTAATTTGCTTCAAGTTTTAAAAACTAGATGATGGACCCTCATATTAGAGCATCAGTAGTACATCGCCTAGTTTACATAAAGTAAAAAAAGGCAGATTATATTTTAAATTGAACGATTCTAAGCTTCTAACTAGCATACTATTAGGCTCAAAGGACATCACAATCAGACATCTAAAATCAGGAACCAATATATGCTCACAAAATAACCAAGAAACTAACTTTTGCACACAAGAATAAACTTTAGAATACACATGCTTCCACTCTTCAAGTCAAAAAAAATATGCAAAACTAATATCACTAGATAGCTACTACACTGTTACCTGAGATAGATTCCAATAACATAACTAGAAGCATGCTAAAAGAAAAAGAAACAAACAAGCATTATAACTGAGTTATGAAACCATTAACAAACTAACTGTATGGATGTTCTATTACGAAGCATTCTAGGAGTCAGGATTTTCTTTAAAGAGAGCAATAAATATAAGCATCCTTCTCAAATAGAAACAAACAAGCATCAAAGTTATGAAAAAGAAACTTACTGTATAGATGTCCTATTATGAAAAAGTAAACAAACTGACATGCTTATCAACTTACTGTCTAGATGTGTTGTTCCTGTTGGGGTTCCGGTTCCACATCATGGCCTTTTAAAATTAGATGTAGCACAAGTTAGATTATAGGTTAAAGATCACATAAGTACATAACAGCACGACAACAAAAATAGAAATTAATATACCTTCAACATCAAGATCACTGGTTATGGAAAGACAATCTTTCACACAAATCAATGCCTTAAGAATTTGTGGAGATAATGAACTCCTACGGTCACCCAATCCTTCCACCATAGCTGAAAGTAGATTCAGATGACACGATACTGAGAGGAATTGCAAGAAAGTCGAGCACCATGGTTGAGAATACGGGATACTTGTCAGATTTGCACTGCCACCATGCTAGAATATCCCAATTATCACTTCTTTTCTCTATATTTTCTTCTAAATAGGCATCAATTTCAGATTTGTAATCTTTTTCAAACGTTTTTGATTCATATACTCAGCAAACTCCTCTTCAATCTTTCTTTTTGCAAGACATGGTGACTCGGCATTGTTGGAGACTTTATTGGCAACTGGCGTCAAAACTACACAACTTGTACTTTCACATCGCTCTTCATAAGTTGTTATATCCTGATCCACTCTAAAGTATACTTGGCAACCTTATCAACCTTGTTTGCATCATTCCACACTTTCTTATAGAACAACTTTAGATAGCCAAGTTTCCTTCTTGGATCCAAGAAAGTGGCAATAACTAGTGCAATATGAGGACCGAAAAAGTGACATAACGGGGGGTGAATAGGTCGACACATAAAAACCTACACCCCAAAACCCTCTCTTCTTTGACTTGCAAGGTTGTGTAGCAAAGGTAAGCTACCAACACTAGAAAACACAGAGGAAAGCAACACGGAAGCACAATACAGCACTCACTCAAACGTTAAGAGAAAACGTTGCAAAACGAGGCAAGAACAGGAGGCACCGGACAGTCCGGTGGTTCACCACCAGATGGTCCAACGTGAACCCGTCGGACGGTCTAGTGCCACCACCGGACAAACTGAGCCGAGAGAAAAACCCTCTACTCAAGCACCACCGGATTGTCCGGTATACCACCACCAGATGGTCCGGTGCTCGCAAAAAGCCCAAAGAGGCCGAGCCTCATTAACTCCACCCAGGCAAAACCCCAGGCACCGAACGCTTTAGTGCAGCCCGAGGAGAAAAAACAACAAGTGAATCCTCGTGATCCAATCCAAATCTTGACCAAATGAAATCCAAACTTCACCAAACTTCACAAGGACTTCGTTTAGACCATGGAGAAGCTATTTCCAATAGATCAAGCCTTAAGCCTAAGATTTTCTCCATGTATTTGACTTTTCCCCGATGTGAAATCCAAAGGCAAGAATGAAAGAGGAGGGGCTGCTCGTGAATCTATAGATTGGGCAAAGACAATCACAATCCAACCACGTCCTAGAAGTCCAAAACATCAGCAATAGAAATATCTTGAACTTGACCACAACCAAACACACCAAAAGGTCAAGAATCGAAGATCAAAAGCCAATCAAGAAGGGGGAAGACAAGCACACACAAGGAGCTGCACGAAATCCATCTATTGAGGCCACAAAGTGGTCTCAAGATTTGATTACAAGATGGAGAATCATTCTCCAAGCTTCCTCTCACTTCCTACTCTCGTGGAGGTTAGATCTCTCAAACCTCACTAAACTTGTTGCTCTTGCTTGAGAACTAACAAGGCTGCCTAAACCTAGTCTAAGCAAACTCAAAACCAGCCAAGAGAGATGACTTAGAGCAGCCATCTCCATAACCCTAGCAGTTTTTCACTTAACCCCCTATATTATAGACATTTACACTAAAAAGGCCTGTAGGGGCTAGAAAAGACGTCGTGAAACTCGAATAAACAAACACGATGGAGTCCAACGCTTCTTCGGTTTCTCTGCCTCGTCCGGATATCATCCACGTGTCCACAGTAGCTCACCCCTTTGGATAACTATCGGTTTTGGAATACCGGCAACCGGCCTTGGTTTTGACGATGGAACCAGGAAATGATCTTAGGCCCCAATTTTGACACTCGAACCGGAAAACGATTGTGGGCATCACTTCTTGGGGTAATTTTATGGCTCACTGCACCATCCTGTACCCAAGGTCACACTTATAGGCCGAGCCTAACTTGGACCATAGCCCAAGCCACCTGTCAGTCCACTCGACAGAGATTTTGTCGTGCCAAGTCCACTCTGGCGCTGCCTCTCAGTCCACACAAGAGGGTTTTTGCTCATTAGTCCATCAGCAAGTCTTCAGTGTTGACAAGCGCTCATCACAGCCAGGATGAAAGACGACTCGGTACACTTGAGTCCCTCACAATGTTAAATGCTATCTCTTTCTTCTTTCTCTGAGGGTTACTTTCATTGTAAGGGTTATCTTCACTAGGATCCCAATACTTCTCAAACTTTGAATGCATGGTTGCAACCAATTCTTTGCGTAAATCGGTACTTTGCCAAGTTGGATCCATTAAGGCATGACGAATACAAAGCACAAAGGTAGGAACCTATGTGTTGTAGGTATCCTATATATGAGCTGACACAAGAAGTGTAAGTTCTTCAAATGCTTTGAAGAACTCACAAATTGCTTCTGCCTTTTCCCATTCTTCCTCACTAGGGGAAACTTCGAAGATTCTATGAGCATAAGAATTAA
Organism: Paspalum notatum; assembly: GCA_022530915.1. Lineage (NCBI taxonomy): Eukaryota > Viridiplantae > Streptophyta > Magnoliopsida > Poales > Poaceae > Paspalum > Paspalum notatum. The sequence continues at coordinate 7,718,012 of CM039684.1, forward strand.
GAGCAACTTTGTATTTCAATGCTTCCATAAGCATTTTGAAAGTCGAGTTCCATCTATTTGGTATGTCAAGATAGATACCAAACTTTGGTTTCAAGCCCATCCCGATTGCAATTGTGTTGAATGCTTGGAGCCTTGATATAGAAGAGTTAATGTGCTTTAGTAGCTCATGAATCTTTTCTATTGCTGGATGGATTAGTGTTATCCCATCCTAAACCAATATGTTGAGGATGTGTGCAGAACATCTAACATGTAGATGTTCTCCTTCAAACAATAGCTCATTATTGTGATTTTTTTATCAATAACTCACATGCAGATGTGTTATTACTCACATTATCCAATGGCAGAGTAAACAACTTATCCCTTATCCCCCAATCGTTCATGCATAGCACTAACTCATCTGAAATTGCATAACCAGAGTGAGGATACTCTAGTTCCTTGAACCATATAATTTTCTTCCTTAACTTGTCACAACCATGTATCCTAAATTTTGAGATAATGTCCATATATCTAAAGTAAGGCAGACATGAGAGTCTAAATTTCGTAGCTCAGTTTGGGGTTTTTTCTTCATATGCTCATACTTCTTCAAGCAATCACTGTAGATTGTCTAGCGACCCTTGACTTGGAAAGTGGGCTGCATTGTGTTTATCCAAGGCTGCAAGTAAGGGTCTTCCAACTTCAAGAATGGGATCTCAGCATGAATGATGAATTTGTTCATTACCTCACGACATATTTGAGGGTCAAACACAAAATCAACTTCAAGTGGTTGCTTGCTCATGGAAGCTTGAAATCTCTTTTTGGTACAACTATCAATGCCTTGGCATGGATTTGCAATGTGACCCCTAAGGCTGCTAGTACCAGACTTAGTATTCAGTTTCAGTCCACAATACTTACAAGTAGCCTTTAGGTCACCATCCACTTGTACCAAAGCTTGCTCAAAGTGCTCCCAAACATTGGACCGTGTATGGCGTGGTGTCCGACATATTTGACATGCTACATCATGGGTTCCTGAACTCTCTGAAGCATTGCAAGACATTTTCACTTGGGATGACGACTTGCTACTGTTTGATCACAAAACATAAATTAATAGCTAAATATATTTTTTTTAAAAACTAGCGAAAGAACATAAATTTACTAGCAAAATAACATAGAAAATCTACACAAGTACTAGAGCAGATAAGCTACATGCTGACCACCACATCAGTCCCCTGCATCTTTTTTACTAGCTAATCATTTCAGGTTTAGCTTCTACACAAGAACATAAACAATTTCAGGTTTAGCTTCTACTCATGTCTAGCTTCTGCAATAATTATTTCAGGTTTAGTGCTTGCAATTACCCTCATATGAGAGCATCAATAGTCCAACACCTAGATTACAGAAAGTAACTAAACAGACAAGTGATTAAAAAGGCACACTATATTCTAAATTGACCCACGATTCTAAATTTCTAACTAGTATAGTTCATAGTATTATCTCTCAAGAGTTAAAAACAATGTGTCAATCAACCAAGTAATGAAAAAGAAGGCCTGATTAAATCACCACACATGCTGCTACAGATCAAGACCGTGGGACACATGTCATATGCTAGCATCCATCTCACTCATCAGAATCACGTTTCTAAAGCAGCTAGAGCAACCGAGCAAGAGAAGATAAATTTTCACCTTGCCCGTAGAGAGATTTTGGGGAGACCAGGAACGTTGGGTGGCGAAGGTGGTGAGCAAGATGGTGCAGCAAGTCCTCATCACCCGCTATGAGGTGTTCTTGACGGTGGTGATGTGAGCAGCACGTCGGGTTGCGGAGGAGAGGTGGCGGTGGCGGCACGTGTGGCGAACCGGCGAGCTAGGGCGGCAGCGTTGGATCAATGGGAGGCGGGGGAGGCAAGTTAGTGGCGATAGATCGATGGGAGACGGTGGAGACGAGGTGTGGCGGCGAGCCAGCGTGCTCCGGACGGTGGATTGATGGGAGTGGGGGGCGGTGTGCCAGTGCCGCGCACCGTGGCGGCGTCGCCGCGTCGAGAGTTTGGACCGCCGCGGACCGCGGTGTGGAACTACGCTGCGCTCAAACCCTAACTAAACCATGCCAAAACCATTTTGTTGTTGGGTCTGAACCACGCCGCCCTATCGCCCTTCTCGGCCCATATCCCACTGGACCAAATCGGCCCAAGATAATAGACAAACCGTCAAAACAAATTTTGTCCCAAACTGTTGTCAGGTTTAATGGCAATTGTGTGCATCTCTAGGCCCCTTAAGTTTTGGTGTTGGATGTATATATTGCTCATTGGATGTTGTGAATAGAGGCAGCTCAATTTGGATTTCATTCAAATGGGGATTGGATTCCAGTGGGTACTTGACAGTCGATGATTTTTCTGTAGATTCAAGGATCAAAAAGTGTTGAAGGATCCATGAATGAGTAGAATATGTGTTACAGTTATCTAGAGCCCACATTATTAAGAGGGGTGAATGAAAGTTATAGCCTCATAAATGCAAATTCAATGATTGGATGCGGTCTTAAGCTCATGGATAACAAGACCTTGAAACCAATTGGAACACGTTGACATTGCTGTTAAATATCAAAGGAAATAATTGAAAAGACCCGTATTGATATGAACTCGAATGAGTGAGCCAAGAATCTTTGTTAACACCGAATGTCTTACTGATAAAGGGGTCCTCACACACCTGACTAAGCCAACTGAACTGAGCAGGCAAATCCGGCAAATTTGTTAACACCAGACTATTAAGTGAGAGCAAACGTATATGCATCGTATAATCTCAAATATTAATGGGCGGCGATCAAGTCAACGGGAATTCTCTAACATCGGATAGTCCGATGAACTCACTCGACTATGGAAAAAATCTACTTCTAGTCTAGGGTGTGTTCCCAGCACAATATAATGTAACAATAAGCACACTGAGCAAATGCAAACAGTCTATAAGGTTTAGTTTTGACTTTGAAACCCTGCAATCGCACGAACCATACGATGATCAGGGGATGCATTATTAACGGGATTGCATTAACGCTAGACTCTTTGGTGGAAGTAGAAAGTTTTTGGTAGGATGGTCTTTTTTTCGGCCTACAGCCCTGCACCGCAAGTAGCTTTACCCCTGCGCTCGCTCGCTCCGCACGGCACCAAAGAATATCCAACGCATCAAAGCGACACCCTCGGAAGATATACCTCGAATATTCGTACCGAACCGCATGCATGCCCGGTCATGTTGTGCTAGGCTAGGTAGATCGAGTGCGTCCCCTGTGCGCGTGGTAAAAGTCACCGCCGCAACGCGCGCACACGGTATTTCGCAGCGGCCGGCGTCGACTGGAAAAGCTCAATATCTACACCATACCGTCGAGTTACGTACGTGTACCCACACTGAAAGTTTAGCAGAGTGCGTACACGCAGCACATGGACTGCCACATCCTCGATCGGCGGCCGGTTCTTGCATGTGTCCGGCCGGGAATATGCCGTTCGTGTGCCGTGTCCTCGATCGCCCCAGCGCAAACACCCATTGGTTCTGACCCTGACACCCCGGCGCTGCTTGGACTGTAGCCGTGTGATGCGAGAGAGAGAGAGAGAGAGAGAGAGAGAGAGAGAGTACGCGAACGCGAGCCGCTCGGTTGGCTGGATTCGTCGTGTCCTGCATGCAGATGGGCTTTATTCACCATCTCCCTGAGTCGCTGATAGATGCATGATACACCCATCTTCAGTAATCAAAAGGTTATATCGTTCGTAGATGCTGGGTATGCGTACGTTCTTAATTTAAGGTAAAGTGCCGTGCATACAAGCGTACGTCTCTCTGGAACTATAGGACCTGGGTCACACTCACACGGCACGAGCGAAGCGAAGCTCCGAATTACCGAAACATCCATGCATGTCGTCGTCGTCGGTCACCGTCCTCCATCAATCAATCAAGCTAACCCAGACGAGTGTCGCGTCGCCCCCTCTACTCACCTCCACGCCCACGGCGCCCGACCGGACGCACATGGCACGAAACCGAAAGGTTAAAAAAAAAGGGGCCCGGTTTTGACGTGCCGACTCGGGCTCACGGCAGAAAGCCCCCAAACTAAAACAACGTCCTATTCCTATATATATCTGCCGGCCAAACCTCTCGCTCTTCATTCCTTGGAGCGCCGCCGGCGGCGGCGGCGGTATACACATGGAGAACAGAAGCGCTGCGGCCGCGGCGCTGGCGTTCCTGGCCGTGGCCGCGCTCTGCTGCGCGCCGGGCGCCGCGGAGCTGGCCCGGCTGCAGCACCCGCCCAAGCACGACGGCTCGCTGAGCCTGCTCGTCGTCGGGGACTGGGGCCGCAAGGGGACGCACAACCAGTCCCGGGTCGCCGAGCAGGTAACAATGGCACCGTCTCATGAATCCCTAGCATGCATTTTGGTCAATCTCGCTCACTGTTGAATGATCCCGATTACTGAAAGCTAGCAGTAGCTACCGCGTTCGAGACTTCGTTCGAGCATTCAGTTTGCTCCTGGACGGCTGATAAGATTAGCCTTGCCATTTGCCAACTCAAGATTTGTTCTCCCGCTCCTGCATCGCCAGATGTCGATTCAGTTTTGTTCAGTATAGTCGTACCTACTTGAAAACGTCGTCGTAGGCGCCCGCCTTGCACCTGCACGCGCACGCCGAAACTGCTCTTGGTGTTTTGCGTGTGTCGTAATGGATGATCGATCAGGCTAGGATAATAGGATATTCTAGCAACAAATTAAAGCAGAGATTGATTAGTTCGCGCGCCCAAACCAACTTTAGCTATCCTCAGCAGATAACTAGGGCTTGACACTACTCATTTCAGTTATTCCCATAATTGGTCGAGAGAAGCATATGCCTCCTTATTAACTAATCAACTAATCAATCACATGCATTTTCTTGTCAATCATTGACACACAGCATGCATGAGTTGAGCAACTAACGACTATAGCCACACTTGTTTGGTAATGTTCCAGTATAATACTATTACTTTGTTCAACTACTCATGACTCCAATACATAGAATTTCCTCTTAATGCAAAATAAGCATAGCGTGTTCGCTAAGGAAAAACCTCCGATATGGTGAAATGCAAAATTTGACACTGGCATAAGTTCTAGGAAATGACTTCCACCAATGATTTTTATCATGCTGCATATTGTATCACAGCATTAAACCACACACATTATGATATTACCTTTTGCACAATGGTTGCATATTATCTTATCATGTCACATACAAATACTTGTAGATGCTCTAATTGTTTATCATCTTTCAAAATGAAAAATGATTGCTTATTTGACGTTCATCTCTTTTATATGTCTAATTATGATCTCCAACTCTAATACCGTAATACTATTATTTGAGTAAGCTAACTTTCAATCCCGTTTGGTCTTGGTTCTATGACCTGGTCGAAACTACTTAGTGCTAGCGTGGCAGCGATGTTTGAATTTAAAATGAGGGCCTCTTAAATTCAAGGAAAATCATAGAAATATATTGGGACATACATAATCTCACAAAAAATATTGAGAGCTCAAAAAACACATTCTAAAAGTGTCGAATAAAAGATACAAAATCGAAAAACTGAAAATGTCTTTAAGAAGTTGCAAATAAAAATTCATACGAACCCTATCATCAACAATGAAAACTTGAAAAGCTCATTCTTGATTTTTGAGGATTGTTACCATCTAGACACATTTGTGTTGTGGGAAGTGTCCGTGTGCTACATTTTTTAATTATCCAGATTTTCCTAGATGCTTTTTATAGGACTAGTATCACAAGATCTAGGTATTATTCTTATGGAATTCCTTGCATCCTAGAACATCTTTAATTTTTTTCTAGAGATTTCCATTATTTTTTTATTATTTAGATAAAAAATCACTACTAGTCAGCCTAGAACCGCTTTGAATGGGCTCAAGAGCCACATTAAATATGAAGGAAACTTGAGGTATACAAAACTGAACAGTGATTAATTTGTAGATCAAAATAATTGAGAGGGGCAAATATGAACTTTATCCAAGAAAATAGGCTGATATTGTATTTTGGTAGTCATGAGATTTACCACATACATCGTCACATGCCAGGCGCACCCAGGCTGGCCGGCCTGGAGCTTGTGTTTGGTTCCCTTCTCCCGGTAGCGCGTCCAGGAGTATCTTTTGTTTGGTTGTCCCCATCCCCAACCGGCCTCGCGCCGGCGGCGCCGTGCACGCCCAACTCGCTACTCTTTCCCTCCTCCGTGCCCACGTTGCGTGCCTACCCGCGGCTGCTGCTCGCGTTCCGCCGCTCTGCCGCGGCCGCCGCAGGGGGGCCGTGCTCGACGAGAATGAGGCAGCAGCGGGAGGACGACGGGCGGTGGCGGGAGGATGCGGGTCGCTCATGCGCCTGCAGGAGCCAAAGCGGTGTCGCGAGAGGCAGACCTTGGCTGGCCGACCGAATCGGTGATCCCCGTGGAGCCGGCCTCCGGAGCTCCCGATCGCTCCACGGGGACGGGCTAGCCAGCCGGCCGGCGCGCTCAAACACGGGCCTTGGCCTAGCATGGCCGGGCTACGGGGCTAGCGCAGCTACCAAACACCATAACATCTTTGTTTTTTCACCAGAGAAAGTATTAATTATTTTTTCCATATAGATGGGAAGGATTGGGGACAAGCTGGACATCGACTTTGTTATATCAACCGGGGACAATTTCTACAAAAATGGCCTGAAAAGTGTACATGATCAGGCATTCGAGGAATCGTTCACTGATATCTACACAGCACAAAGCTTACGAAAACCATGGTACCTAGGTAATTACTTTTCCATATTCTTCCACCATTTGCGTTGTTATTACAGTTTGGCATGAAGAATAATGATGAGATTTATGTGAAATTGTGGGCTAAGACTGCGTTTCCTTTTCAGTTCTTGGAAATCATGATTACAGGGGCAATGCGCTCGCACAGCTTAGTCCAGTTTTACGAAAGATCGACGACCGATTCATTTGCATGAGATCATTCATTGTTAACACAGGTACAACATAACACAATTCATTTGAACTTAGAGAGTATTACTCATTTGCCAAACCTTGTGTAACGAGGCAAACAAGACTGAATGTGTGGCATCATTCCTAATCTTGTCAGAAATCGTGGATTTCTTCTTTGTCGATACCACACCATTCCAACTGAACTATTGGACTGACCCCGGCAAAGATCATGATGACTGGAGAGGAGTGGCGCCTCGAGGAAAATACATAGCCAATTTGCTGAAGGTGCGTTCTAGGACCGAAATCGTCTCAGTCCCTGAAGAGCTACATGTGAAAGCAAAATTGTTTTAAATTTTTTTGTTTGGCAATTCAGGATTTGGATGAGGCTATGAAAAAATCAACCGCAAGGTGGAAGATTGTCGTCGGGCATCACACAATGAGGAGTGTCAGCGAGCATGGTGACACCAAGGAGCTTCTGAAACTGCTGCTTCCGGTCCTCAAGGTAATCCAGAAGTAGCCACAATTTTTTTACAGAGGTTCATGAGAACAGCCTTTTGATGGTAATCTTCCTCCATTCAGGAAAACAGCATTGATTTCTACATCAATGGACATGATCACTGCCTGGAACACATCAGCAGCAGAGACAGGTTCCGGGCCATTCAATACCGAGTTCAATTCAAGTAACTTTGATAGCATGACCTATTAAGTTTCCAAGCATTGTATCTAAACCTTTTCTACATGTGCTTGTGTTGTTGCAGTCCACTCCAGTATTTCACGAGCGGAGGTGGTTCGAAAGCATGGAGAGGCGTGTTCCAGCCAAACAAGGACAAACTCCGGTTCTTCTACGACGGGCAAGGGTTCATGTCCCTCCAGCTGAACCAGGACAGCGCTCAGTTCATCTTCTACGACGTTTCCGGGAACATCCTGTACCGGTGGAGCTCAGGAAAAACGGGCCATCCCCGATCATCCACCTATCTCGATGAAGAATGAATTGGAATTGTTGAGATATTGATCTGATGTCTGATCTGTACAGCATATCGATGTGAAGTGATGTTATTGGTGTCATGGTGATCGAAGGCTGTTGATCTGTGAAGTTGGGGTGGGGAGATTCGGACCATGAAATGGCGAGCAGCAGGAGAGGAAGGCGTCCTGTTTCAGTCATTTCTCTAGATGTATTTGGTGTTAATCTTATCACTTCCTCTCTGTATTTTCCAAATGCTTGTTGTAAGCCTGTGCCGGCAGCCGGCCTTGCAAGACTATCTTGCTCCTGAAAATCATATTGCGTTAGCTCCCGCCAAAAACGGTAAATGTTTGTTCTAAAAAACCTTAGAAATAATTACGACGTTTGTACGATCCGAATATGCAAATTATGTACTCTCTCCATCTCAATTTACAGATTGTTTGACTTTATTGACACCAAATTTAACAGACTCGTCTTATTTAAAATATCTGCGAAAATATAGAAATATTCATTTCACAGTTAAAGTATATTATACATTAAATTAAATCACAATAAAAAAAATGATAAATGATAGTTATGAATTTTTTTAAATAAAACGAGTAAATCAAATTTAGCGTTAACAAATAAATTGAGGTGGAGGGAGTAGCTGACAGCACATGCCAGCGGCACCGTCTTACTAATTTCCATGGAAATATAATTATCCTAGAATTGGACTTTCCATGACAATACTATCATCCATACAATTTAATATTATCCAAATACAATCATGTTTGGTTGGAGACACCTGTTAACATCTCACGATCTGCGAATTTTGTGTTTGAAACTGGAGGCCTTGGGGCTCCGTTTGAGGGAGGGGGGCAGCCGGGCAGGTCCTCCACTCTCCAGGGGTTAGTGGGCCGCACTCACTGCCGTCCCCTTCAATCTCCCACTCCTGCTCGCACGCTCGAATCCGGCCGATCTTCTCCCACCGCCGCCGAGTAACTTTCGGCCGACCCCTCTGCCTCTCCTCCCCGTCGCCGTCGGCATGCACGACACTGGCCTCTCCGCGCGCGCCGGCGGCGCGTCCTCCTCCTCGCCTCCCTCCGGCGTCGGGGACGACGACGACGAGTCCAAGACCCGGAAGGCGCACCCCGCCTACGCCCGCCTCCGCTCCTCCCACCGCGCCGCCGCCTCCCTGCTGCTCCTCGCCACCGTCGCCGTCGCCGCCTTCCTGGCCGGCCGCGCCCGCCCTAGCGTCGGCTGCGCCCCGCCACGGCTCGACGCGCGCTTCCTCGGCCTCCCCGACGCCGCCGCCGCCTCCGACTTTGGCTCCCTCGGCGTCCCCTGGTGTAAGCACTCGCGCCCACTTGCTGCTGCTGCTTCCTTGCGGCGATATAGATCCCGGGTTCTTTGTTCCAGCACCCTCACATGCCAAACTAATCTGCCTTCTCCGTGCTGAGTGTTTGATTCAGTTCTCATTGTCACTATTCTATTCCCTTCTAGAATTTGTATATGGGCAATTCATTAAAGCAACATTTAATTGCTTTTTCATAGATTCAAGTGAAATGTTGCCTCATTGTAACTATTCTAGACTTGTGTATATAGCATTCTAGACCGAGTGCTTTGATTGTGTTCTCATTGTAACAATGTTTGAAGCAAAGCATCACTTTTCACAGTGGCTAATTTGTTACTATTATGATTTTAGGGGCCAGCTTGTTATGTATAACCCACCACTCACCAATTTCTACTCCATCCAAAATTATAGCTAATTTTATTAGGTTTGACGTAAGTGAAACTATATCAGGTTTTACTAAATCTGTAGTAAAAAAGGATCATATCTATGACACCAAATAAGTACACCATAATAATATGTTCCATGATTGATCTAATGATACTAACTTATTTCTATAATGTTCATATATTTTAATAAAAAAATGGTCAGACTTAAAATTGTTTGACTTAGGGAAACTAAAAGTAGCTAGATTTGGAACGAAGGGAGCACTATATATGGCATAAAAGTTTGAGTTGTTCAAGTCTGTCATCAACATGACTCGATAACTATTCTCAGTTGCTTGTTCTGTTCCTTGGTGTTCATTATGTATTAATTGGTTGGTTGTTGCTTCTGCATAAGTTGTTAACAGTGCTTCTGTGCATGCTCAATTGAGTTTTTCTTTCAAATTGTCGCCCATATTGCCTTGTTGGTGTTAATATTTATTCAATGCGCTAAATTACATTGTACAGAGTGCTGTTAATAATTAAGACTACCTTATCCTTTTTTTGTTCACAAAAGGCAGATCAAAAACAGGGAAGACAGTGGAATGGACTTCTAAAGACCTACTTAGTGGATTGGAAGAATTTGTGCCAATATATGAGACGCGCCCGATCAAGAATAACATGTATGGAATGGGCTTTGACCACAGCTTTGGCCTTTGGTTTATGGCTCGCTGGCTTAAACCAGATCTGATGATTGAGAGTGGTGCTTTCAAGGGGCACTCTACTTGGGTTTTGCGCAAGGCCATGCCAAATACTAAGATTATATCACTCTCTCCCAGGCACCCTGAGAAATATCTTAAGAAGGGACCTGCATATGTTGATGGGAACTGTACTTATCTTGCTGGAAAGGATTTTGTTGATTTTGGAAGTGTTGATTGGGAAAAACTATTACGAAATCATGGCATTTCTGATCCCAGTAAGGTGCTTGTTTTCTTTGATGACCATCAAAGTGAGTTGAAAAGGTAAATTATTTTCATACATATTTTCTGTTAGTTTCTATTTTGATCATGGTAAACTGTAATTCCCGTTGCATGTACCATTTTTGTTACATTTCCTTACTGCTCTTTCCTCACCAAATCATAAGAAGCAGAATGGCGGAAAGCCATGCAATTTAAATTTTACTCTTCTAACTTTTACTACTATTTTGCAACTTGTTATGCTTAGGTTAAAGCAGGCACTAAGAGCTGGATTCAGACATCTTATATTTGAGGATAACTATGATACTGGTACAGGTGACCATTATTCCTTGAGGCAGATCTGTGATCAAGCATATATAAGAGGTGTGTGGCTTGTCATCTTCTTACATGCTAAGTGTGCAGGGTAGAACCAATACTGCATGTTTCTTTTATGCAATGGGCAATGGAAAGGAATGTATTTGTCAACATTGCTCATAGAGTAAAATACTTTTTCCCCTTAGCTCACCTTATCTAGGATTCCTAAATTATTTGTAAGGAGCAAACCAGGCCAAAATTCAGTGGCAGTGAGAGGTTTATATTGTATTCATTGCATTTGCCTGCACACATTATTGCAACATATCGTGTAGCCTGAAGATTCCTTGTGATAAAAGTATAAATTCAAGCAAAGATAGTGCACCATACTTGCAAAAAGTAATCACCAAGTTCTATTGTATCCAGGTGGTGGACACAGCTGCTTTTGGGATAGTGATGAGGCAAGACTAAGATCGAAACGGAAGAAGTTTTGGGAGAAGGCTGTGGAGATAGATGATCTCTGTGGAAAGGATGATGCATGGTGGGGTGTTAGAGGTTACATGCGAGACAATTTTAACCATAGCAATAAGGCCATCTCATACCAAGAGCATTTCCAGAACAGTAGGCTAGTTGAATCCGTGATGGATTTGTATTGGGAGCTTCCTCCTGTTGCTGGTCCATCCTTAACACACCAAACAAGGTATGACCCAGCACGTGCAGCTGACCCTATCATTGAAGATGGTCGCTATGGCTTGTTTCGAAGAATCGGTCTAGCAAGATTGGATGCATCAGTGTTCAACGGTTACACTCAAATGGCATATGTTGAGATATCAGGTTCCATGTCGAACACACATGACGTTTAAAGATTTTGCCTGGTGGGCTTATTTTTCTTGTTGATGGCTGTCTGTTGATAGGCTTTTTACAGCACTCGAGCACTGCCATCCTTACGTGGTTCCTGTGTCACCTTCAATATGCTTACTGAATTCTGATAAAAAAAAATATGCTTACTGAATCAAAAGAGGGCTGTATTTCTTCGCCTCTTGGGTGAGGTCTCATTTTCTGTGAAACTTTTTTCTTTGGAGCAGAGGTTCTGAATTATCACAAGGAATACTTCTAGTGCCTGCACTACATTGCAATTACATGGGGTGAAAACAAACTTTATGGGGCTTTTGTTCGGATGTCTATACTACATAAATAAATCACCAATAGCAACATAGTAGTGCAAAAGTGAATGTAACCATATCGCCTTGGATATACTAGCAATCTAAGAAATGTTTAAAAAAAAAAGGTCAAGATTCCAAACCTCCTGTTAAAAAAAGACGAGAATAAAACTACTGTCGAAAACTTTAGATTAATGAAGTTCAAAACAGAGATTTGCATATGTATGTGTATTAAATGCTCCCAGTCTTTATTTATTGTTGTTATTAGCAGATTCAGGGCGTTCTTAGATGTTGTCAGGCCTTGCTCTTTGGGAGCGTTTAGTTATGCTGGTGTTATCCTCCCCTAAACCAAGAATTGGATAAATTAAAGGGTAAGATATGATAGCACCACACGCGCATGGCAATCACTAGCTCTTACTACAGTCGTCGGATGTCAAAGCTCATTTCTGTAATTCTGTTTGTCGCTTACTGTGATACGACATCGTTCGTTCTATATTGCGAGCACCAACTTGGATGCGCACCTTACCCCACCTCAGATATTAAAGAAAAACGAGCGTGCACATGCGAGCGTGGCGCCATGGCCAATCGAGGCAAATGTGATCATATCCGATGCCATGCCAGTTCACGTCCTCCGCCGGTTCCTACCTGTCCGAGCTGTGAGCTCTGATCCCGCCAAGAAAAAAACGCATGGGCTGGAGATACACCCTGCCTATCCAGTATCCCACCTGCCTAACATAATGCATGCCCCGATGCTCGCCTGCTTATCGCGCACTGGCGCATGCTTGGACCTGGTCCAGCGGTCCGCATCCTCAACGGAGCCTTTGATCGGGCTTCCGAGCGAGCGAAAGCCTTGGGAGCGGTGAGCCTGGTCGATCGGACCAGCGGCAGGTAAGCAGGTTGGCTGGCTGATTCATCAGAACGAATGAACCCAAGTGACCAAACCAAGTCATCAGTTTTATGGCCGCCCATCATTCCAATTGGCTGGCTCATCAGCTCACCCACTCCACCACACGGGCCGCGCCAATTATGGAATGGAATGCAATGCAAGCACACTGCACACGCACACGGCACACCATGGATCGCATATTCGCATTATCGCGGCTTTTATGCTAGTGCTTGCTTTCTTTCTCGACGACGGCATTATCGCTCTCTCGCTGAGGACGACACGAAAGGTGAACCGTGCCACGTCGACTGTCGTCATCACCCTGGACTCGACCCATTGGACGTCGGGACGGGGACAGCGAGCCACACAGGCCCCAGAGCCGGAGCCTGCTCCAGTCTCCACCCCGCGCTGCCTCTGCCTCCGCGCGCCAATGCTCGTAGGACATCTATCCAGGCAGTGACTTGCCGTCGCGTGCCAGCCACTGCCCGCTGCCGCGGCGAGCCGGCGACTATATATCCCGGCCGCGGTCGAGCGAGCCCGGCCCCCCGTCGTACGGTGCCGTCTCTCTCGCCGCCATTCCTTCTTGCTTCGAGTGGGTGGGAGGCCGACGATGGCGCGGCGGGGCAGCAGCGCTGCCATGGCCGCCGGAGCGCTCCTGGCCCAGCTGATGATGCTCCTGTGCGCGCCGGCCGCCGCGGAGCTGCCGCGGCTCCAGCACCCGGCCAAGAACGACGGCTCGCTCAGCCTGCTCGTCGTCGGCGACTGGGGGCGAAAGGGCACGTACAACCAGTCCAGGGTCGCCGACCAGGTAACCGCCTATAACCATCTTTTGATCCGTTGAGACATAGGAGTAGTTAGTGGGGATTGTTACCCTGGTAGTCAAGATCTTGCCGTTTCATCGGCGTAACGTAAGGGATTCTCCATCGACCCTGGCCAAAATATCAGGGTTGAGGTCTTGAGGAGGATTAATTGGGAATAATAATGGAAAGTCTCCATCATCGGTTGCCTTGCCATTCAGCTTTCCTTACCTGCCTGAAAGCACCGAAAAGTCGTGGATATGCCCCCAACAAAAACCAATGGCCGGCGCATATGCTCTCTGATTTCTTTTTTTTTTCAAAAAAAATATAATTGTTGTAGAGTAGTTGTTGGTGTGCACTGCACTCAAACTCAAGCAAAGCTACCGCTATAGCACTCAAACTCTAGAACAGGTGTAATGAACAGCGAATGGTTTCCCATGTACGTAGATGGGCAAGGTTGGGGATCAGTTCAACATCGACTTCGTCATATCCACCGGCGACAACTTCTACGAGGACGGCCTGACGGGCACGGATGACCCCGCGTTCGAGCAATCCTTCACCGATATTTACACGGCAAAGAGCTTGCAGAAGCCGTGGTACCTTGGTAATAAGCTTTCCTTATGCTTTCCGTCGCTCGGGTTGCTACCACATCTTTTCTGCTTCTTGATACATGCTGTTTGCACTAAAACTCGTCCGTTTATGTGGTTTTTTTCCCAGTACTGGGAAACCATGACTACAGGGGTGATGCCCTCGCGCAGCTGAGCCCAGTCCTGCAGAAGATCGACAGCCGGTTCATTTGCATGAGATCGTTTATCGTAAATGCAGGTAAGGAATCGCGTATATTGCTCTGAAATAAGGAACAAAATATTGGTAGTAGGTATGGCGATGCGAAAAGAAGAAGAGCAAGTGTTGTAATTGTCACCGTTTTTACCAGAAATTGTGGATTTCTTCTTTGTGGACACCACTCCGTTTCAACTCAAGTACTGGACTCACCCTAAAGATGATCACTATGACTGGAGAGGAGTGGCGCCTCGGAAAAAATACATAAATAATTTGCTCAAGGTGCGTATATCTCGAATGAGCTCATGCTCATCAACGATAAACAGAGCCTATGATGCTTCCAAGTACAATTAGTACACCATGCTTATGTACGGACTATATATACACAACTGATCAGGATCTGGACGAGGCCATGAAGAAATCGACTGCGGCATGGAAGATCGCCGTCGGCCACCATACCATGAGGAGTGTGAGTGATCATGGCGACACCGAGGAGCTTCTGCAGCTGCTTCTTCCAGTCCTCCAGGTAATCCAGAAGCTTTACTTCAGGAGCATTAGCTTCAGAAGTCCTAAAGAGAGGAATCTTTCAATACTGATTCATTCCATGACATTTCCAGGACAACGGCGTCGATTTCTACATTAATGGTCATGACCACTGCCTGGAGCACATTAGCAGCAGAGACAGGTTAGTCCCCATTCGATACATACAAACTCATCTTTTGCAGCAACTCGCAACCGAATCGAAAATCGATTGTGGCAATATGTTCACACTATGGATGAAGGAGCCGCCTAAGTAGTACCTAGTAATTCTAATTTCTAAGTGACTAACGAGCATGTTTCTGATATTCCAGCCCGATCCAGTACTTCACAAGCGGAGGCGGTTCGAAAGCATGGAGAGGAGTGTTCGAGCCCAACGAAGATAAGCTCGAGTTCTTCTACGATGGGCAAGGGTTCATGTCCCTGCAGCTAGACCACAACAAAGCCGAGTTCGTCTTTTACGATGTCAACGGGAACTTGCTGTACCAATACACACGGACAGCAAACCACCTCCAGCCCTCCGGCGGCTATGTCAGCGAGAAATGATGCAGCAGCGAATCAACACCTGGAGAGACTAGAGACGGGGGTTCAGGTATCCATCCTGTAGTATCTGTGTAAATTTGGAATGTGGCAATGGGATGAGCGGCATAAATGGTCTACGTACTAGATAGGAAATGTATTGGTAGCATTTAAGTACGGCATGCCGTGTTGGGTATTTCCGTATTTGTCAGTGTCTTTGGAGCTATTTGGCCCACATGCCACACGAGACATGCCGTGCAGCAATGATGATTTATACAATGGCCATGCGAGAAAAAGCAGAAAGGCAGATCTGCCAGCAAGGAATCCGAGTCATCAGATATCGCCACGCCCATCGGCCATCACCCCAGTTGGCTGATCACGCTGTCGCCCACTCCCATCACTGCATCGTCGCACGCCCAGCCCAATCTTTGCTTTGAGATTTGAGATGCCGTGTGGCGCAGACGAGCACGCGCACCGTGGTCTCTGGGTGGGTGCAAAAGCAACACCATCTGTCCGTTTTTTGACGTTTCGAAACGCTACACGCAAAAGCGATCAGGGGCCGACCACACCGTTCCTTTCGGTGGGGGGCACTGTGGTGCGGCGTGGGACGCCCTCTGTCCACACACTTCTGGTGCCGCAACGGTGCCTGCTCGTGCTCGGCGACCCGGGACTGGTTGGTTGCACGTGGCCGCAGTCCCCGACGATGAATTGAGCAGGCTCTGCGACCCGTCGTTCTTTGGTCCGGTGCTCCAGCATGGGATGGGCAGCCGCGCCATAGCCCGCGCACTCGGAGGAAGCAGAGGCCACTAGGTACTGCGACGCAGCCAGGTGCCTTTTGGCAGCAGGGAAACAAGGCTGGGCATTCGTCTCCCGTGCACTGTTTGTCGAAGTAGAACAACTACGACATGTGGTGAGGAAATGGAGCGGGCAAGCGTCAACTCCAGGGCGGTGGCACATTTCCGATTGGGCGGAAAGAGGAGTGGGAATGGAACTGTGCACCGGATGGCGCGTGCTCGTGATTGGCCTGCTTCTTGTTGTGCATCTGTCGAAAACTCGAAATGGATCAAAAGAACAGGACTTCGTCGCATCAAACGGGGACGACTGGTACAGTGATACGACACCGCGCTGACGGGAGTGGATGACCAAGCGTTTGAGCAACAGATCATTTGGTACCAAGCGTTTGTGCTTGTTCGTTTCTGCTACTTTGGCTTGTGCTGTGGCTACAGCTGCGAAACCAACAGGCACAAAACACTGTGGAGCAGCTTCATCTAGCACATCCGATCAAAGATAATCATTACGACTGGAGAGGATTAGCACCTCGAGAGATACATAGCCAGCTTGCTCAAGGTGCATATTGCAACGAACTCGTCGAAGGCAGGCAATGGCAATGCTATATGTCATGAAGCAAACTTAATTTTTTTTCTTCTTTCATGAATTCAACCATCTAGGATTTGGATGAGACAGTGACGAAATCAATTGCAAAGTGGAAGATTGCTGTTGGCCGTCATACCATGAGGAATATCAGTCACCATGGTGAAACCAAGGAGCTTCTGCAACTGCTGCTTCCAATCCTCAAGGTTACTATGACGTTGTTGACTCCAAAATTAGCCTCCAAAAGTATAGAAGAATAGTTTTACGCCACCCCAGGTTAACCGCGACGATTTCTACATCAATGGGCATGACCAGCGGGGTTTACAATGGGTATTTTTGAACTTTGAATTGAAAAACACCAGAAACCGATCCGAAATTTGCTTCCCGGTGAGTAGCGAAAACGAAAAAAAATCACCGAAATCAGGTGCTTTCCGAACGGAATCGCGAACCGTGATGACCACTGCCTGGAACACATAAGCAGCAGAGGCAGCTTAACATCCATCTCATAGACTACAAAGTCGTCTTTCACAGTGATTTAGAACTGAACATGCATTGCAATATCCAATATATTCACAAGAAGTGAAGTGGTCTTACCTATGTTGGATGCATGCTGCTGTTGTTTCAGTCCAATTCAATACTTCACAAGTGGAGGCGGTTCCAGAGCATGGAGAGGATTCTAAGATAAGCTCAAGTTCTTTTAATGAGCAAGGGTTCAAGACCCTCCAGCAACACCAGGACCAAGCTAACTTCATCTTCTATGATGTTGATGAGGATATAATGTACCGGTATTGCCAGTGGAGCTTGACAAAACATACCTCCCTCCCAGCTACATTGCCAAAGAATGAGGCAAATCCAGATCTCATTGGAGAATTAGATTGATTCTGCTCTCTGTATAAAATTTGAATGAGACATTGTGGTGAGTGGCATAACAGATCTAGAAAGGGAAAAAAAGCTAGTAGTAATATTTAATCAGTGTGTGGTTTATCTGCCAAAGAAACCTGGAGTATACATAAACTATGCTACAGTAAAAGCAGAGATGTAATCAAAAGTGCAAGCCTGCAATATACATTTGTTTCCGGTATATCAACCACTGGATGCTTATGCAATGTAGAATGACTAAGAGTACTTCTACAGATTCCACAAATTAAGAACTATGTGCTCTCTCATGTCTTGTGTTTGTATCAAAGAGCAAGAGATGCATGTGCCAATGCTCCAGGCCATAGGTTGGTTCTTCCCAGTAAATTTGGGCCATCATCCATGCTAATTGTAGTTTCATTCTCGGATGAAAAAAAAAAATCTACCTTGAGAACGAAAATTAAGTACAACTGAACTATTTCTTGATGAAAATTCAAACTGTACACATTCTACATTTTCCAGAAGAGAAAGGGCTAAAGCCATAAAAAGATGATTTATCATTCCAAACGAAAACTATGAGAAACGTAATTATCATGAACTCATCGCCATAATGTTTTATAGTTAACCATAATTCTCAAGAGAGATTATCAAAATGGGACAAAAAAACTGTGGAGTCTGTCTTTAACCGATAGCTACAATCTAAATCCAGTAAACTCACTGCTAAAAACAATCAAGGACGAGCCACTTGAAATGCCTTTCATATTAGCAATTTACCAAATCACTGCTTAGTTTCTTACATACCTGGAGTTCAGAGGGATCAACAACAAAAATGGTCTCACTGGACAGCCAATATGGCAAAAATGTCAACAACTGTTTCTTTAACTCCTCTGAATAATTCTCCCACATTGCAACAGCTAACGCAAAATCATTCCATTCGAAGGCAACCTCCGCAGTGTTATATGATCCAAGTATAGTTTGTGCAAGTGTGTCATTGCATGGTAATGGCAGTTCTGTTCCTTTTGAATTATGTATAATTTGATAGCAGCCTGTTTCTGAACCAGGAAAACTTTGTTCCCTCCTTGCCCTTGCTGCCAGCACAGGTGCTTTCCAGTAGTAAAATTGCACCACCTATTCAAAAGATAGGTAGATGTAACTCATTTGACAGAAAGAACAGAACAGGAAGCAAACCGTTTGAAAGACTTCACAAAATCATCTGGTTTACAACAACAACAAAGCCTTTTAGTCCCACACAAGTTGGGGTAAGCTAAAATCATCTGGTCTACAATCTAAATAATATTGTTTTGTCTTATTCAGAAAATGTTGTTCTCCAGGAGCCCAGGATAACCACAGATGTGAACTTACCAGTTGTTGCACTATTTGTTGTGCATCTATGGTTAACATTTGACTAAAGAAGCAAGTCCAAAAGAAAAAAAAATACTTTACACCTCATTTCCGAAAATAACATTAAAATAAGTTCATCCTGAACCTATCTAAAAAATGGCATCCTGAGCTCGCAAGATATATTTGGTCAATAAGGACTGATATATCGATACAATATTGACGTTTTCTAGTCGATAGCAGACATTAAGGACACTAAAAAAATGAAGGATACCTGAAGAGCATGCAGGCTGTTTGAAAATATTTTCTCTAAGACATCATCTCCCCTCCCAAGTCGCAGTTGCTTCCCAAGCAACTCTATTGGGTCATCTTCATCTGGTAACACAGATGTATTGGATTCACCACTACTTGAGTGAAAACTAAACCCAAGAATATGCACTCTTGCACATCGTATGTCAAATCCAGACTGATCATATGAAAACCAATACATGTTATCAGAGGCTGGCATAGGAATATAAGAGTTTTGCTCAGTTGGTTCACAGCTCAATGAAGTCTGAGAGAGAAAAGTAAGGAGTTTTGGATCCTCATCATAGGCACGATCTCTAGTGAACCAAAGTGTCAGAGTGAGCCTTTCCCCATCAGTCACCTGTAAAGCTAAACCACTGTAATTTCTTGGTAAACATGAAAGGGCATGCAAAAAACTTCAAAAGGATCAAAAATTGATAACATGGCTAAAAATAATCAGTTTTGTCTAAATAAAAATGTGCAAGAAAAAAAGTAGAAATTAGGGATATAATTTTAGGTAATGGAATGTTGTAAGTTTACAATTAATTGTCTAAAACAGCTCATGAAGGAGTTCGAATACATCAAAAGAAACACTTGAATAATGCAGACAGCAGAAATGTACCTCATTTACACTATGTACGTTACGATTATCAGCACTGTAGATGACAACATCCTGGGAAAAAAATTACTTCTCATAAAACTTAACAAAACTACCCGATAGTATTTGACCAGACAACAAATCTGTGTACTTCAAAGGAAAAGTATTCTGAAAACACACGGATACAAAGTAATAAAAGTATATTTACTTACACCAGCAACTGGAATAATAGAGGAAGGATCACCATCCTGAAACTGCAGAATTCCGCCCGTATAGTCTTCTCCGTGATTGTTCAAGTAGCAAACTGCCTTTGAAATAAGACAAGAAAGAGCAGTCGATAAACAAAGTGGAACACTGACAGACAAATTAAACATCAGAAATAGTTCCAGTGTACAACTCCAAACAAATTCATAGTTTCGCGGGGCAGGGCGGATGCCGCACTTATTGAGTTAAATAATTCCCTAAATCACAAATGACACAAAATATCAGTTTTCTTGTGTGTAGTTCCTTCCATGTTGAAAACTATCTAGTCATGGCTAAAGATGAATACTGTAAGTGAAAGTTGGTAGTGGACTAGTAGAACTCATCTGCTCGGAGCCTTGGACACACAGAAACGAGAGCAATCCCAGATAGCGGTTTATATATCCCAAAAAAATACAGTTGGTGGAAGAGAGAAGAAACAGCCTAAAAAGTAAATTCTATGAAAAAGTTAATTCTCTGGGAACACTTTGGAAGCAGCATGGAAGAAAGGTAAACGAGAAATAGGCCTTAAATGAAACCTAAAACCATTCTTCTTTGCGAAAATCGCTAAGTACAATACAGCATTGAATCGTTTTCTCTACCACTGCAGCCTGCAGGCAATGACACAGTACAGGCTGTCACCAGGAACTGAGATCACAAAAGTGACAGCCCGCTTTAGATCTCACTGGAGCATTTCAATTATCAATAGGCATGATAAGGCCCTATTTGTTTCAGTTATAGATCATGAATTCTAGCTTTTATAATCCCTAGCTGGAACAAAGAGACAGATTTTGATTCTTGATCCCCCAGATTCCCAGTCCATCAATCCACTTTCCACAAGCTTTTTCCATTTTTGATCCAGGTTGCCTTAAAGACAACAATCTAACCCATTCAGAATCGAGGCAGAACCTGTTTAATTCAATGTTTGAACCCTCATCTTACAGAAACCATGATCTACAAGATGTTTTTCAGGATCCTGGGCTAAAACAAATGGGACCTGAATTCAACATATAAACAGGAAAATATCCATGCTGAACTGATGGAACTCCAGGGGGGGAAAGTTCCTTACTGTGAATGCCCTTTGCCTAAGATAAGGCTTTTTGTCATCGCTGTGCCATCCAATGGAAGATCCTTTGCACCAACTGCAAAGCAAAGAGACAAGGTTTCAGTATGGGGAGCATATGGTGTCATGCGGATGACCCAACTCTTAAGGATGTGCATGTACCCTTAATAAGGTGATAAAATAGTCTATAGCATATGCAGTATTGCAGTGCACATACAAGCTATGCAACCGCACTATACAAATCAACTGCCACACATTGAAGAAAACTATCGCAATAATGCTCAAATGAACCAACATGGTATCAAATCATTGTTTCACACTGCTAGTGCAAAACCACATACTGCTACATTCAGCATCTAGCCATCTGGTATAAAATTATATATGCCTCGAGTCATAAGAATGGTATATCCATTTGATGTGGTACTTGGTACAACCTGGAAACACTCTGAGCCAGCAGATAATCCAGTGAACAACAATGTCAATCCTGGCAAACATACCTAAGCTAGCTGCAACTAAGCACTCAACCTTAAATCGCACGAGGTTCCATCCCTCTAAGCTGTAACGTTGAAGCCACAATTGGATGGTGTTGCTAAAACTCTAGTCAATCAAGCATACAGGAAGCCATATGCAGGAGACGCGACAGTTGCGCACCTGATGAGACCGGTGAACTCAATGAAGAGATCGAAGTGGCAGTCGAAGAAAGACTCTACGGCGTCGCGGAGGCGCTCGCGGATGGGCACGAACGGGAGCAGAAGGTGGCCGCATCCGGTGGCCGCCAGGTGCGGCAGCGACGTAGACACCACCGACGGGCGGTACCCTGCGGCTCCACAGCTCCGGTGCACGAACTCCAGCTCCTGCCGCATGCAAGCACCGCGTCAGTCAAAACAATGCAAAACCGAACCCAGCTAAGGTTTAGTGCTCTGAGAGGCTTCAGAAGCAGAGAGGTCGAGTGAGGAGGGCGAGTACTTTGCAGGTCTCGCTGGAGAGGAAGCCGCGGAGGAGAACGCGGGGGTGATCCCCGGCGGCCGGCGGCGGCGAAGCGGCTGTACTGGCCATAGCCGGAGACGTGTGGGGAACTGATTGACTGGGGTGGCCCGTGGGCCGTGGGCCGTGGCAAACAGGTATGTCCCGGGGGAAGAGGGGCTGAGGGGGTGCCTGGGCCTGGTTTGAGCAAGCTGACGCTGAAGTCAAAGCAGTAGGGGCCGAAGCGCAACATCTATTCGACAAACCGTCGCCGAAGGAGTAAAATCTTTCTCCATTTCACTCCTCCGCAAAGGACCAGCCCATTTACACGCCGTCGCAGCCGGTCTTTCTCCTCCATGCCTCCTCCGCCGTGCCATCTCGCCGTTGTCGCCGGCTTTGGGGGTTGGGACTTGGGGTTGATGGTCAGCGAGATCTTTTTGTCCACCGCCACCCTTAAAAGAGAGGGATGAAGGGGCAGACGGCCCGAGGGAGGTTGGTGGGCGAGACGACAACGGAGAGACCGGCGGCAATCGCACGACTATGGATGGCAGTCAGAAAGAGCTGCAGCGGAGGCGTTATGGTACCGCTCCTGCGAAGCAGAGATTAGCATGGCGGTGGCGAAGGGGGCTAGGACGCCGGAGCTAGGGATGGTAGTGGCGGGGGGAGCTCGCTGTCGCGAAGTTTAGTGGTGGCGGCGGTGAAGAGCAGCGGCGGAGATGGGGACGTCGAAGCCGGGGGCGCCTGTGGAGGTGGGCCCCAATGCATTTGTGTATGTCGTGTGTATCTTATGTCGATGAGGAAGTGCAAATATAAAGCTGACCTCAATAACTCGTTTATTGTACCGTCTGCATGTATTCTTGCTATAGTACGTGCATGGTATTTTATATGTCCGTATACACGTTTTGGTGACCCAGCCTAACAGAGGGCAATGACACGAAGCCTTGCATGTTGCATACTTGCATGCTCCTTGGCTCCTTGCAACGTTGCCCAACGCTCACATCGTTCCCTAGTGGTTTAAGAGGCATCTATGTTCTTAATTATCTCCTTCCTCAATCTGTTCTCATTCCACTAACCCATAGTAAAAATACTGTTCAGTTTTCCATGCCATCAAACAGCAAGTGTGGGTACAAAACTTTGCAGCGTAGAACGATGCATCATGCGACGTACACGCGTGTACGGTGTACCCAAGTTTTGGTCGTGGTCTGCCTGGTCTCTCTCGTCCTAGTGACACTTCTAAACCCACTGGGCTTTTAAAAAGAGCCTAGAGTTGCCTTTTTTCCCCCCATGTCGTCGTGCGCTTGTGCAGGCACAAAGGAGCAAGCGAAAGTCTTCGGTCTTCAGAAGCAAAAGCAGCGTGCTTTATTTCCTGCTCCGTTTGGTTTGGTTTCTCTTCTGCTCAACCTTTCCCCTTCCCCACGCCAACTTCTTATTGCGCCGTCGCCGGAGTAAACAAAATGCGGTAAAAAAAGGGAAAACAATTCGTTCGAACACACGTGAGTCTCTGACTCCAGGTCGCATTCCACCGCGTGCGTGTCCCGCAGCAGTCTTCTTCAGAGAAAAACGTTTCCCATCGGACGTGCGCGCAGCCAGGCTGCAAGCGCCACACCGCCCACACGTCTGGAAGCCGTCGTCCGTATCACCAGAGACGTTACTGCTAGTGTCAAAAAAAAAAAAAAAAGAGACGTTGCTGCTGGATTAGGATTTAGAGTAGGTGTAAAACGTTTGAACCCGTCCTTGGCACCCGGTCAACCGACCCATCTGTTGCACGGCGGTAATGGCAGGCACTTGACTGGCGTTTGTCGCCGCCCATCAAAGAATTTGACGACTCTGAGAGTTGTTTTGATCAACCGACGCCCTGGCGTTCATTTCAACGCCGCTAGACAAAGAGAAAAGTTGCGAGCCCCGTTCCGTGCACCTTCAACAAACGAAACGAAACGAAGCGGGGGAACAAAATTGCTCCGCAAGCAAGCAACCAGAGGCGCGCTTTCCAGTTTCCACGGCAACGTGGTGTCAGTGGCACATCACATCCGCAACACCGGGCACTCGCAGCGGCCATCCGCCAACGGCCAACCCACGCTTGCCAATCCGCCATGCCATGGATTTCCTCACCTCTACTAATCAGTAATCACGTCTAGACCCAGCGTGGGAGCCGAGTGTTTGCTCGCGAATCACACAAATCCACCGCGACACCGCTCCAGCGTTTGCCAGGAAAAAAATCGCACGGCGCGTGAAACACATGCGCGCCCACCGCCTGCTAGCTGAACGGTGCGGAGTCGGGATGGGGGCATCGGCGCAGGATCGCTCTCGCTGCCCTATCGGGTGGGAACGGAACGGAACGGAACGGAACGGACGAAGAGTGCCCGAGTCAGCACGGCGGAAGAATTTCTGGGGATTCGGAAACGAACTCCGCTTTTACCGCTCCTGACGGGTGGGGTCGGCCCGCCATGTGATGTGAGAGACTGGCCGGGCGGGTGGCGTAAAGGGGCTCCTGTCCGTTGTCCCGTGCCGTGCGTGTCCCGTTCCTGTATGGGTATGGCCCCCACCGTGCAACAACCCACATTAATGTGGGGGCCGCCGCAACCGACGCCCACCACCAAGGGCGGCCCGCCGCCGCATCGGCCGTCCGTCCCGAGTCGCGTGGATCTCAGGCGTCCGCCACCGTATGCTGCCGCTCATGGGCGGCTGGGCCCGCAGCGCAGGCAGACATGCGTGGTGAAGCCACCACCACCGTGATGGCCCACGTGTTGGACGATGGGATTTGGACAGCTGCTGCTCGCTGCTTTGCCCCCGTAATAGTAATAATAACAGTGTAACTAACCGCTTGGGCTTTTCTGTTCCGCCTTTTCGCAATCAGTCAACACGAAATGGTCTCGCCACGGCTCCGTGACTCTGACGAGCGGGCCCTCGCTCCACCAGCCGAGCGTCTGGGAGAAAACGGCGAACCAACAACAAACGGCGAACCAGCGCCAGCAGCGTCAGTGCATCAAAGCCCGTCCGCGAATCCTAAAGCAAAAACCTCCACGGGGGCCTCGGGCCGCCGCCTACCAGCCGTTAACGGATCCGTCACGCCGACAGATGGGCCCCGGACCCATCTGTCGGCCACCCGGCTACGCATAGTCGTTAGGTTTCCGCCGTGGCCCCGCGGTGTCCTCCCGCCCCGCCTCTAGTTTCGCGAATCTTCGATGCCCAGATCCGGCTCTCCTCTCCTCTTCACACAGCTCCTCCTCACTTGTACCAGTACCACTGCTGCCCTCTCCCTTCCTCT
The DNA here is from genome assembly GCA_022530915.1 of Paspalum notatum. NCBI lineage: Eukaryota > Viridiplantae > Streptophyta > Magnoliopsida > Poales > Poaceae > Paspalum > Paspalum notatum. The sequence continues at coordinate 7,743,502 of CM039684.1, forward strand.
CCTCTCTCTCGTCTCCATTCCAGCAGCGCCACCACCAGGGACAAAAAGAACTTGGGTTTGGGAAGAAAAATATACAGCAAAACCCTAGATCTCTCCCTCCCTCGGGCCTCGGCATTGCTGCCTTCCTATGAGCGGGGCCCCCCAGTGGTGAGAGCGACGCACGGCGATGACCTCCGCCGCCGCCGTCATCACCTCCCCGGCGCCCGCGGCGCCCGAGCCCGCCGCCGCCTGGCTCATGGACGAGCGCGACGGCTTCATCTCCTGGCTGCGCGGCGAGTTCGCCGCCGCCAACGCCGTCATCGACCTCCTCCTCGTCCACCTCCGCACCGTCGGCGACCCGGGCGAGTACGACCACGTCACCGCCGCCGTGCAGCAGCGCCGCCACCACTGGACGCCCGTGATCCACATGCAGCAGTTCTTCTCCGTCGCCGACGTCGCCTACGCGCTCCAGCACGCCGGCTGGCGCCGACGCGCGCACCCGCCCCAGCAGCTCGGGGCTGCCGCATCGCCGGCCGCCCCGCCGCCGCCGCCCCCGCGCCGCCCGCCGTTCTCGCAGTCCCATCACTCCCACCAGCACGGTCGCCACGGTGGACACTACCGCCACGATCCGCCGCGCGCGGTTGCGCCGACTGGATCCGACAGAGATGGTGAGGCGAGATCTCTTTGTTGTGGCTACTGTGCTCTTCTCTCCTCTTCTTTGGTGCTAGTGTACTAGTATTGTTACACAAGTGACTGCTTTTACCCCCTTTAACCCGTTTAGGACGTGGTACGATCCATCAAACGCAGAAACGTTACTGCTTCTTGCCTTGTATATGTGTTAAATAAATGCCGTGGTCTTAAAAAGGCAAGCTTTTTAGCGTCGTGTGATGTGTAGTTCTACCCCAAGGGCCAATTGAGGAGGCCCTAAAGATACTGATAATGTTATCCAGAAATAGCTTTTCAGTGTAAGGTATGTCTAGGCACGTGCAACATTCTGCAAAATTTCTCCATGTGGAAACGTTGTGCAGAGCATTTCATAGTTCTGCTTGTTCCTCAATGGACTGATTTTGTTGGTTTCTTCTGTTGTCTTGAAGAGTCGTGATTTATGTAAAGATGGTGTATTTGAGTTATACGCTCAAGGGCATGCATGGGAAGGTCGAGTTCTTGAACTGTAACTGTCCTCTATGTTATATCCATGCTTGCGCAGTTACCATTTCATTTTACGAATTTAATGCATTATGTTTCCACAACTGCGTGTGACGTTGAGAAAGGTGGCAAATTTACAAGTGATTACTTTGGAAAATTCTCTCTCATGTGCTCTTGACTCCTAGGACGCCAAGTTCATAATAACAAGGAAGGCAAGGGACTTAAAGAACATGAGAACATGGTCGATACTAAAAGCTTTCAGTTGGATTCTCCTGTAATGGATGGTACATGCGCAAACTCATGCATCATGTGTTCTCTTTTGGATTTTGATTTACTTAATAAGTAAGTAATAACCACATATTGTGCCATATAGCCTTATGCTGAAAACGCTTTGATTCAATGTTCTCTTTTGGATTTTGATCCTGTGAAAATGCTTTGCGCACTGAAAACAAAGCACAATTTGCTATTCTCTTAATCTCATGCTGCCTGAATCACTGTTACCTTCTCAAGTTTGGAAAAAATGTCATTGAAAATTGAAGAATACTACAGTTATTGTCGTTTCTAAACCTTGCCCCTGTATTATATCTTGTAGAAGGTGAAAAAAATTTGAAGCGGCAAGCTTCTTGTGAAGGAAGCAGCAAAGTGGTTCCAACCCCTGTAGAGCATTCAACCAGTGAAATCATTGATGGCAAAATGGTATGTTAGTCTAACAAGTCATAATTTTGATGGGCTTTTTCAGTTTTTCCCTTTCAGATCATCCTGATATGTTGAAGATTTATTTACTGCATTTTCTTATGGCTGTGTGATGAAGTGCATTTTTATGTTCCTTTAGGTTAATTCTGTTGAAGGGCTCAAGATTTATGAAGGATTGGTAAATGTGGGTGAGACAAATAAGATCCTTTCTTTAGTTAATGAAACAAAGGCTTCTTTCCGACGAGGTGGGCTTGAAGGTAACATTTTGAATGTTTGTTCTTTGCTTTCTGAATTATTTGTCCATTGCAATTTTTCTGTTTTTTTGCTTATGTGTGTGCAGTGTTCCCTAATGGAAGTTTGTTTCTCTGCTGTTTTCCTTTTGCTATATTCATTTTCAAATTTATATGTAGAATGCATAAGGCCCTATTTGGTTACACAGTTTTCTAATACTATGGTTTTGAGATACTACAGTTTAGATCTGTACACGACAGAAATACTATGGTTTTGCAATACTTCAAAAAAACCACGGTATTTTTCAATACCACGCCTTGTTTGATTACATGGTATTTCTTCGCATCCAACAGAGTGCAGGAGGAGCACTCTCTCACGTCGGCCCTCTCTCGTCGCCCTCTATCTGCCCGCGCCCCCTCGCTCCGGCGAGCAGCTGCGGGAGCACCCTCGCAGCCGAGGAGGCCGGCGGCACGGGGTGGAGGCCGCCGAGGCAGCGAGGGGAGGAGGCATGCCGTGCGGGCGGCGGCAGCACGGCGACGGAGGCCTCACCCAGCCCGCCGGAGCCGAAGCCGGATCCGTGGCGGCCGCCCGCGGCGCCGGCGAAGATGAATCGCGTGCGCGGCGGCCAAGCGCCCGAGGGTGAGAGGTTCGGCCCCGGGGGAGACGGGGCCGGTGCCGCGCCGGACGGGGAAGGCAGAGGCGCGGCCCGGGGGAGACGCAGGAGCCGGCGCTGGATGGGCGGGCGGAGGGGAGCGGGCGGGTGGCGCACGCGTCGCCGGCGCCGGACGGGCGGGCGGAGGGGAGCGGGCAGGTGGTGCAGGCGTCGCGGGCGCCGGGCGGGCAGGCGGAGGGGAGCGGGAGGCAGGTGGTGTGGACGGGCGGGGGGAGGGGAGCGGGAGGCGGGTGGTGTGGACGGGCGGGAAGAGGGGAGCGGAGGCGGGTGGCGCGGACGGCGGCGGGAAGCGGGGAAAGTGAATGCGCGCGGTGAAAAGGGACGTGGGAGGAGGGCAGATGCACGCTGTAAGCTAAGAAAACTGCTGTCCACACCTCAGTATCCAAACCATGTTTTACAGTTGTCTACCAAACACCTTTTTGGTTGAAATACCATGGTATTGTAACATACTGTAGTATTGGTTGAAAACTGCAAAAATACTTTGCAATCAAACAGGCCCTAACTGTGTAGAACTGTGTATGTGTACCTCTGCTGACTTGGCAATCTAGAAAAAGTTTGTGTTTCCGTTAGGATAATATTATATATTGCTTGGTTTTCCACTTCTATGTTAACAGAAAATGTCTTAGTCCTGCAGCACCACAAAATTAATTATCTGAGATTTTGTGAAGTTAATACTATGTTACTTGATGAAACAGCTGGACATACAGTTATTCTTGGTAAAAGACCAATGAAGGGTCATGGAAGGGAAATTGTTCAGCTGGGCGTTCCTATCATTGAAAGCCCTCCTGATGATGAAAATCAAAAAGGTAGATCAAGCTTGTACTGCAGTATCTAATGGTAGTATCACGTTTTGATGACATGTTTTGTACCTTTAAATGTGAGTCCAGAGACAAGGGTTGAAGCAATTCCTGGGCTGCTGCATGATCTATTTGATCGTTTGTCTCAGCAGGGCATTATACCTTTCAAACCAGATTATTGTGTTGTCGATTTCTTCAATGAGGTAATTTGCACCTTTCAAACTAGATTATTATGTTGTCGATTTCTTCAATGAGGTAATTTGCTTTCATGTTTTTTTTTTTTTTTTTTTTTTTTTTTTTGCTTAAAGTTGTACCAGATGTATGCTTAAATGTTCTTTTTTGCTTTCAGGGAGACTTCTCTCATCCACATCACTCCCCTCCTTGGTATGGTAGACCTCTTTGTACGCTCTGCCTAACAGATTGTGAGATGGTGTTTGGCCGAACTATATCAGTAGAACGAGGTGATCATAGAGGTCCTCTGAAGATCTCGCTCACAGCTGGGTAAAACTTCCCCTAGTAATCTCTTTTCCTGTTGTATTTGTCTCCTACAAGGTCCAAACCGTTGGCATACACTGCTCGATCCTTGCTAGTTGACACTTCACTCTCCGTAATATGTTACAACTTACAAGCTTAAGTTTCTGGCTAAGGAAACATCCATTTGGCTGTTAACCTTTTGTTTTCATCAAGGTTTAATAAGCACAACATGACTATGCATATTTGTTGGGTATTCTTAACCTCACCATTACTCTCTGAACTGTAGGTCACTTCTACTCCTTCAAGGGAAAAGTGCTGAATATGCCAAGCGAGCTATTCCTGCTGAACGCAAGCCACGAATCCTACTGAATTTTGGAAAGTCCGTACCAAGAAAGCACATCCCAGCTGAAAGCACTCGGTTTACTCCTCCATTAACACCTCCTCCTATGCCCTGGGGTCCATCATCAAGGCCAGCTAACATCACCCGCCATCCCCACAGTCCTAAACACTTTGGATATGCTCCAGCCGGTGGTGTACTTCCAGCACCAGCGGTTGGACCTCACCACGCCCCACCATCTGATGGTATGCAGCCACTATATGTAGCCCCTGCTCCTGTTTCTGCTGCAGCCATACCTTTCACGCCAGCTGTCCCCTTGCCAAACACAACAGCAGCTTGGATACCAGAAGCCACTCTAAGGCCTGCTCCACCACGATTTCCTGGCCCTGGTACAGGGGTCTTCCTTCCTCCAGGATCAGGTCAACCGTTGCCTCACCAGATGATGCCAGCTTCCCATGGTCATGGTGAACCTAACTCTCCACAAGGTTCATCTGCCTACCTGCATAACAAGATCACTGGCAAGGAGATGTCTAATGGCAATCTGTCTCCGAAGAGCTCTCCAACAAAGAGGTCTTACACAACCGAAGAGAAACCAGAATGCAATGGGAGCTCAAATGGTGGTAGCATCTTTGAGGATGAGAAGTCAGCTGTAGGTAAGGAGCGCCAGAATGGTAGCTTCAAGAATGATGGGAGCAGCAAGGTCCAGTCACATGGACATGCCACTAGATAGAGGGAGAGTTATAGTACATAGACAAAAGAAAACCGAAGAGATGAGAAGTTGATTTTTTTCGGCCACAAAGTTGCGGGGGGGAATGGGAGCTTCATGGAGGTCTTCGGTGGCGACTCTTATCCTTGACAAGAAACCTCGGTGTCAAGTTCGTGAGAATGAAAACGCCATCTTAAATTTTGTAGCTGCCCTGTTGCAAAAACTGGATTTACCAACGCTGCCTGAAGTTATCATCTGCTATCTTACTGGATTTATGTTCTTTGGGCGGTGAAAACCATTTTGGATGTACCTTGCTACGCTAATCTTATCAAACATCCGAAATGCAAAAAAATGTGGGAGAACATTCTTGCATGATGGTAGTCCACTAGTCCTTGACTCCTTGTAACTTTGTATGCTTTGCTATGCATCTGTAGCAGACTGCTGATGGCAACTGTTCCCTGCTGCAGTGCTGCTGGCGTGTAGCCTAAACTTGAATGCTAAGCCATGGTAGTTCACCTGAATGATTTGATTTCGAAAGTCAAGCCGGAACTATTCAATGACGAGATTGGGCATATAATCAGTGGTACTCCGGTTACTGTTTACCCTACAATGGTGGTTGTGCTGCACGTCAGGAATCGAGAACCCTAATCGTAGATCAGATCACATGACAGCCGACTTGATGACACGGCACACTCGAGCGCTGACGATCAGACGGCGGAGTCCGCGCCGCCGCGCGTCCGGTGGCGCCTGCCGCGCCTACGCAATGTCGCCCTCGCGTCGCCTCCGCGCCCGACGGGAGAAACTCCGCGGCCTCCGCGCCCACGCTGCACTCCGGCAGCGGCGTGGGGTACCGGAGGCGGTCGTAGCAGTAACCGTACGTCAAGTACCGCGCCCGGAACGCCTCCATCGCCGACCGCTGCCCGGGCGGCATCGCGATCGCGTCGTCCGGCGGCGGGGCGCACGCGGTGGCGGGGCCGACCGCGCAGCCGCGGAGCGCGAGGTCGGCGAACTCGGCGACGTAGGGCGCGTACTTGTAGTCCACCTTGTACCGGCCCCCCGAGGTGGCCCAGCTGGAGCCGTCCCAGATGGTGGCGTACAGTGACATGGGCTTGGACGGGAACTGCGCGCCCATGGACTCCGTCCGCACCACCTCCCTGATCGGCGTCTCGTCGATGTAGAATCTGCAGGACGTTGAACAAGCCCAACATTTGAATGTACTAAGCACGGAGTAAATATTAATGGCAGGACGTTCATCATTCATCTACTGACAGGCAAGCACTTGAAGTCAAGAACGAGATTGGCTAATGGCAGAAGTTGTCAAAGCTTCAGAGCAGACTTTGGGATTGTACAGACCATTAGCGGCAGTAGTATGATGCATGTTCCTTGAAAAAAAAGGGTGCATGAACCCGAAAAGGGGACAGAGGTGCCTATCATGGGAAAACGCTTGGTGAAACTGAAAAGCAGGTGATCCATCAATGGTGGAGGCCTTTTTCCTTCTCCATGCTACCAAGAAATCAAAAGGTTCCTCGTGAGTTAGTATACAGGAGAAAAGCAGGTGCGGAGTGCAATTATGCTGGGGGAGGCGGCATGCGGTTCTTGGACTCTTGGTGGGAGGATCAGAGACGAGAAGCTCACGCACATGCTGTGATGGACTGATGTTCAGGCCTAGTGGGTACTGTAGCTAGCAGTAAGCCAGTAAATGGACCACTTAACTTTTTCACGTGAAGGTATATGTGCAAGGAGGATGCATTTGCCATCTCCAGCATTGTAAAGTAAAAAAAAAAAAAAAACCAGTGTCTAGTTTAAAGAGTGCATGCACAATCTGAATCGAAACAGAAGACGCTGCTACTGTAAAACGAGGTGACACTGTGAAGACATCATTTGCCTATTGCCTAAGCAGAAGCTTGTGGTCCATATATTGTGCAGTTCTGATTTAAACGAGCCACTGACAAGTAGTAGTATTTGGACACCCTTTGTGGTAATGCCATCCCTACTCAATTTTGGGTCCTCAGGACTTGCATGATTAAAGTGACAACGGGCAAAGGAATCTACGAGCTGTAAAGACGAAGGGGCCAATATCTCTCAATCATGCTTCATGAGAGCCAAGAAAATGAAAAGAAAAGAGGAAAGAACCAAAGAAGTACTGCAACCAAATAATGAAGATCGTGAGTTGCTCCAGTAAACGGAACCGGAGTAGAGATAGATAGAGCGCGATCAGACCAGTCATATGCAGCAAGGTCTAGGACAGCAAGCACTATGAACGTATGAATAACAGAACAGGTGAAGTACCATTCCACCAAGGGGTACAAAAACATTCTGCGTGATTTTACAGAGTATCATATGATCATCATAGGAGAACTTCTTCTTTTTTTTGATATACCTGTTTTTTTATGCCAAATTGATATACCTGCTGTTTCAATAGTCTCCAATCGAAGTTACTAATGCTCATGTGCACCTCGAAATTTTTATCTTCCTACTAGGTTTACTTGTCCACTAAGCAGTAAGCACAGCCAGATCACCTAAAGATTGTGTTTGCAAACGTGCATACTACATGGTGGCAAACAGTATCATGAGTCATGAACGAGGGTACGCAAATGAGAGGAGGTTCGTCTGACATGATCCTGTGGCGGCTTTAGAGGAACTTCTTTTTGTTGATATACCCGCTATTTCAATGCCCAATTTTTTATATGGACGAAAGCTATACGTCAATCGATTGTTTTGTATGTTTGGTCAATCGATTTTTAATGAGCCATCGGATCTAAATTGGATGGACGGGAATTACAGTGTGTGACACCATAATTACAATGTATCGCCACCGTAATTACTGTGTATTGTCACCGTAATTACAGCGTATCATCGTAATTAGTTAATTACAGGAAGGATGATGCGGATGGAAGAAGAGAGGGGTGAAATCTGAACCATTGGATCGCAATCTAACGATCAGAAAAATCGATTAACGATCAGAAAAATCGATTCACGGTCAATCAATTGCTACCTAGAGAGTCTCGAAACTTTTATCTTCCTACTAGGTTTGTGTTTCAGATTTGCGATTGCAAACACGCTGGCAATAAACGGTATCACGAGTCAGCATGAACGAGGGGTGCGTGTGCGTAAATGAGGGAGGGCGGTTCAGGTTCTTCTTACATGATCCTTTGGCGGCTCCAGAGGATGGCGTAGCGGTGGAAGTCCTCCGTGGGGTCGAACCAGAGGCCGTAGCGCTCCTCCCGCCCGGACGCCGTGCTGCCGTTGCCGTACACGTTGGTCTGCACCCGCCACTCCCTGCCCCGCACGTTGCCGAGGAACTCGAAGTCCAGCTCGTCGTGCGTCCGCTCGTACACGTCCCCGTTCGACATCTGCAATGCCAACATTATGGATGGCATCGCGTCGGCGTCGCCGGGCTCACAATGCATCAAAAACTGGTTGGTGCGGCGAGAGGCCGGAGAGTGCAGAGGGTAAGAAAGGGGCGGGCGGGCTGCTCACGTACGTAGAAGGCGACGACGACGCCGGCGGTGTGGTCGGCGGGCAGCTTGATGCGGGCGCTGAAGAAGCCGTGGAGGTACGCGCCCCGCGACGCGAACCCGGCGCCTGCGCAGCGCAAGTGGAGCAGAGCAAACGATGAGCATCGATCGATCGGGTATTCAGGCGGCAAGCGAGATCGACCTGTCCGCTCGTCGAGGGAGATGTGCACCCTCTTGCCGTCGCCGTGGAGCGCGAGGTTGGAGTCGCCGAACAGCTGCGTGTAGCCGTCCCCGAAGGAGAGGGGCGTTCCCGCCGCGGGGAGAAGCTCGCCCGTGGCGGCCGCTGACGACAGAGACGCCGCCGCCGCCACCGCCACCACCAAGAAGGCCAGGACGGAACGGGCCATCGAGCTGCACTGCTCTTCCGGCGGTCTGCTCCGCTCTGCGCTGAGCCGCGCGCTCCTTGTTCCTCGCCCTGTCTGTCTGTCTGTCCCTAGCCAGCTAAATGGGCTGGAAAGACGGGTAGCTTTTCATGCGCAGAGTGTGAACTGAGGTGGGCGAGGAGAGGAGAGGAGGACATGGATGAGCAGCTAGTAGCTCTTTATTGGGAGTTGCACTGGCCGTGAAGCGTTGTGCTGCTACGTACGAGTGAGCAGTGTGCCGCCCGCGCGTAGGCTGCAGACAGTGCAGAGGTCTCCTCTTCCTACTTCCTAGTCCCGAACCCTTCGTGCGGTGTTGCATCAGAGAAACGCCGGATATTTTTCTCGTACGTACCACATCCGAGCACTGTTACCCAACTGCACTACTCGACGTCTCACAGTGATTCACATCTGTGAATCTACCTACGTACCACTACCATTTCTCCTCCGGCATTCTCCACTGCTCAACCGCACCGAGTGTAAAGCATTTTACACACGCTATCTCTCCTGTCCGTGGTAATTTCAGGGAGTAATTCCCTCTCGGCAGAAAGTTCCCATTTCCTCACACCTCGCTCGCTCAGAACATGCCCCTATTGGTTGCCAGAATATCCAGCAGCGCTGCTGCTGCGCCAAGACCACGTCGGTCTCTGACGCATAGATTACCCGAATCCCAACAATGACAGCACTCGCATTTTGGGGCGCCTGGCCGCGAGATGTAGCTAGTAATTTACCCACGCAGTCTTTTGTGTCTCTGACCCAAGAAGTCTACATATCAGGTCCAGTCCATGTCCATTACCATGAGGGAGAGCGATCGAGAGCGAGAGCCCTGGAAGACCAAAACGTGCTGATCGGACAAGATACATTCAGATCTGACGAAGGCGGGCGGGTGGCAGCACAACTGATAAGGTACGTACAGTACTAGTACATGAGTATTGATCAAGCTGACATCCATGTCTGTCGCTGTAGGAGAAGGGTACTCTAGCAACTCCCCGAACTCCAGGTATTCAGTTGGCCGCCATTGATTGCGCGACGCAGTGGCGCACGAGAGCGCCGGCAATTTAGGGGGGTCGACGCAAGTCGCAACGAACTGGGAGACGCCTGCCGCCATGGGAATTGGGATGGGAAGGAGGGCGAGGAAGGCGCCGGCCGGTGAGCCCCTGTCCCCTGATGATGACCGCCGTGCAACGCAACGGCGCGGCAGCTGCTCAGCTGGGAACCCCCGCTTCAATGCGGGATTGATTGCCGAGCCGTTGAGGGACGGAGGCAACGAACGGCCGGAGGGAGGGAGTAGCTTTTTTTTTCACCACGGCGGCAGCACCATGGCCCACGGATACGGATGATCAGAGTGACAGTGACCGGGCGGCAGTAAAAGCGGCATGTGATTAGCTTAAGTAATGGCGGGTCAGCGGCGTGAATGCGGTGTCTGGGCCCTGGGGCAAGCGACGAACCACGTACGCGCCCACACTCTCTGACGCCGCCGCAGCCGCAGCCGCAAACGGCCGCCCGCGCGCCGGGAAAAGGGTGGTGGACTGGAGTACTGGGCTGGTGGTGGACAAGGAGCTAGGGAGACAGCAGCGCGGACCACCACCGGACCCCATGCCGAACCCTTTCGTTCTCTTCCCCGCTTTTGAACCATCAGGCCGGGGCGCTGATCCCGGGGCAGCGAGGCTGTCTCGGCGACGGCGAAGGGACAGGTGAACTGGCTGGCCGCTGGCCGCTGTGCCGGGATCGATCCATGCCTCTCCATGGCCGCTTTCGCAGCCTCAAGTCCTCAACGGCACTGGGGGTGGGGACGTCCGGCTGGGGGCGCCGTGCCGCTGGATTATTGCTCCGCTCCTGCTTTTGGGCATGCCGTTCTTTCAACTCGTCGCTCTTGCATTGATCGCTACGGATGGATGGAGGCCCTTTTGATGGCGTGCTGAGCTGGAACCCTTGCGCCGTTGCGCGCGAGTGTAGCTTTTGCTCATGGCCGTTTCTCCTTTCAAAACAGTGCTACGCTCAGGTTCTTGTTCGCTAGCGCTTGCCGCTATCCAATATGCTATTCCAGGCTCTTCCTCGGGAGGGAAGCGCGGGCCAACCTGAACAACTGTTTAGATTATTTCCACCAAAAAAACAGATTATAACACCGACCGCAGAAGTCCGTCGCTCTTGCATCTGTTAGAGTGCAAATAGACTACGGAATGCACAATCTGTTAGAGTGCAAATAGACTACGGAATGCACAATCTGTTGCCTTCAACCTAATCTATAGATTGTTCTGTTCAAATGAAGTGATGACGGTAATTCTTGTATACATCATAGGACATTGTCCAAGTTTAATGACTAATGTGCACACCATTTCAATATAAGATGTAGATGTAGGATTTGTCAACAGAGTTCTCATCGAGTGGTCTAGGCAGTCCATATGAATAGACGTGCAAAATGAGGTTGTATAACCGAATAAAGTGGACTTTGGAATATGGACAGTGACGATTCTAGGATCTAGAATTAGCGAGGGCTCGTTTTCTCCTTCTTCCTCCTCTTCCCCCTTTTCTTTTCTTATTTCTTTATCTTTTCTTTTCCTATTCTTTGTTCATTACTGGGTGGCTTGGGTGGCTTCAAGGGGCTCCATTGCCCACGTGGGGTAGGGGGTGCTCCAGAGCTCCTGATCCTATGATAGATCCGCGGATCCGCCCTTGAATGTTAGGGCTTCTCCAATGACTAGCTATTTCACTAACTATTTGCTTACGTGGAGGAGAGAGAGCAGCGAAAACCTCCCCACTAGTAACGAATTAGTAGCTAGTCTATTTGTGGCAATCGTGGTGGTTCATGATTCATTTAAGCAATTCTTTCCTTTCATTAGTCATTGGTGCCTAAAATCTTACGCAGAGACTATTAAAAATTAATGACGAGTGAATCCTACTAGGTGATGTGGAATCAAATAGCCAATGGTTGTCTATTTTCATTGTGGACGTTCCTAGTAAGATGGGTAGTTTCATAGTTTGCTGAAGATAGCCTAAGGGGGTTTGTTTTCTTTGTTACCATGCTCCACACGTGGTCGTGGGGGTCCCTTGGACAACATAAATTATTTAAGAGTATTAGAATTTCTATATGGTAAACTATCATTAGTATATTTTAATGCGTCATTTGGATTATTGATAAGGATATACGAATGCATTGTGGTGGTTGATGTGGCTTGCTTACGTGAACAATTTATACGAAGGGATAGACTATTTATTAGTGAGGGAGAGTGGAGTTTGATCTTATAAGAGAATATATTCAGTGGCGGAACTAGGAAATTTTCTAGGGGGCCGGTGACCAAAATGGACGAATATACGTTAAGGCTGGGCTCACCAAGGACGCCCAAAGGGGTGCCCATTCCGCTGTGTTGAACTGTGTGGGTACCGTAGATAAAAGAGAGAGGTAGTTAGAATAGTGGATCGGTGGGATTGGATGGGCTCTCTGGTGAGCTAGCCTCAGAGGATATAGCAACCAAGTTATCGAATACCAATTTTCGGCGCACTTAAATGTAGGCCTGATCATGGGTCGGGTCGGGCCGGGTTCGGGTCGGGCCGACCTCGGGTCGGGTCATTTTTATCTCGGCCCGTGCCCGACCCGAGGACGGGTGCGGGTTGGAATTTCCGGCCCGGACCCGACCCAACGTGTGCTCGGGCCGGGTCGGGGTCAGGTCGGGTCGGGCCGGGCCTGTGCAATTTGGCGGGTTCTTCGGGTTTTTTCGGTTTTCGGGTCGGAAATCACGGCCCGAACCCGACCCGGTGAACGTGGCGGGCCAAAAATCATGACCCGTGCCCGGCCCGTGCATTAGTCGGGTCGGGTTTTTTTCGGGCGGGGCGGGTCGGGTTTGTCGGGCCGCCCGGCCCATGATCAGGCCTACTTAAATGTCATGCCCTTGTACATCAATAGTGGTGCCTTCACTCTTCTTGTAAAAAAGGGTTTGCATCTTCCTTTTTGGTTTTGCTATGGTCCACTCGGACATGCTACGGGATTATTCATTCCTTACTTAGAGCAATGTTAACAACGTACTACCTTTGTTTGTTTTTATTTGTCGTTAAGACAAAAACAAGTAGTTCATTGTGTGAAGAATATTCTTGTCGGGACGACAAACATCGCCGAACGGAGGGAGTAGTCTACTACCGGCTATATATCATTATACCATGTCACATATAGCCACTAGCAGTCCATTTGTCTAGAGCGTTGTAGTACATGCCATTTCCTGCTCCGATATCAAGGTGCCCAGGTATCGCTAATGGCCTGTTCACGGTTTTGTGTCAAACCGGCCAACCTGGTAAACCAGACCGTTCAAACCCAATCAACGGTTTCTTCTGGGTTGGGCCACGACCGATTAACCCGTGTTTTCGACAATCTCTGCCATGGCAATGACGAAGGGCTCAATTCGAGGTAGGAAACTGAAATTCGAGCACGGGAGAACTGAATCCAATGCAGGGTATGTCTCGGTTTGTGCTGGCTAGGATCAATTTGATGATTTGCCGTCGAGTTCACAGCTGACGCCATTGCCGCGCCTGTGGGTACCTCGCCGAGGTCGTGTTTAGCAATCGATCTGGTGAGGATGGATCAAATTCAGTGGCTTGCGAGCTCGGCTTTGCGGCCATGAATACATAATGCCTGGAGCCCCTGCTACGGCAAGCAGCAGCGCGATGGCCGCGCGTGAAACCCGCGATAGCGCGGTCTGCTCTGGTGATAGGCAGCAGCAGGATGACCATGTGACGCCTGCCGACAAGCTCCATCTTAATGATGAAATTGAACAATCCATCTGCAAGGTTTGAGAATCGAGAGCATGAATCAGTCTCCACTCTCCACCGATTCTGCTAGATTTGGACAGCAACACGCAACGTCAGTAGAAGAGCAGTATGGCGCGGCCGCATACAACGACGGCGCCGGTATCCAAGTGAGGCTGAGCGCGCCAAAAAAACTCGCCGCTGTGGATCCCGCCGCTCCTCGGCTGGCGGATTAGCCACAGTTAGGGCCACAATTTAACCCTGCATAATCGTATATTTAAGTTATATAATAAAAAATAGCAAAAATAGGTTTAAAATGTTAGATTTTGATAATCTTTAGACTTTATATTTAATGGTGACATAACCAACAAAAACTTACTGAAAAAAACCTAATGAAAAACTGATTACTAAAGATTCGAAGCATTTAAAGTTCCGACTTCCTCATTTTCATGGACAATAGCACCTAGATATTAATCAGGAAATGAAGTACAACGTGAGTAAGGTAAAGTAAGATACTAATGTTTTTGTTTCCTCAACCTTGAAAATCGTACTCCATCCGTTCCAAATTGTAATTGGTTCTAAATCTCAATTAGATTCATTCATCAATGTACATGTGTTTAATATGGATCTAGATACATCAACATCAATTAGATTCATTCGTCAATGTACATGTGTTTAATATGGATCTAGATACATCAACATCCGTATGAATATGGATAAAATAAAAAGGGGCTAGAATCTCTTACAATTTAGGACGAAGGTAGTACTAAACAAGATACTAATGTCTTTCATATTCATATTGCAGTTCAGTAGTTCACCATGTGACTAAACTCTAAAGCAATATTCTAGCGCACAAAGTTTTAGCGCACAAAGTCATGTTTACTGTTGAAATGTTTGAAAAGTATAGATAATTAAATTTGCAAATTATCATTAGCTTAGAAGGTCTAAAATATATTAAGATAGATACTAGACTAAGACTGGCCCTAGTGGGCGGTCCGCCCCTGCTGTAGCGCGAGGTCCGGCTTTTGCTGTCTTCATGCTTCGGGGGCACACGAGAGCAATTATTGGCATTCTCCATTGGAGAGAAGCATCGCTGGTTTAAAACGAGTGAAACCGTTGGCTCAGACCACCTAAACCAACTGATGACGGGTTGACGTGGTTTTGCGCTGTAAACCGGATGAAACCGTGGTTGAACAGGGCTAATCGCTATATGGCTGGAGCGTTGCAGTAAATGCCATTTCCTATGCCGTGCAACAATTGTGTCTGGCGCTCTGCAAATAAATGCATCAGCCACGAGACTGCCGCAGTGTGGTAATCATTCTATGCAGCGTTAATCAAGTGCACTTTGATTAAGGGGGATATATTTGCGACATCTAATGCCCGACATTGATTTAGTGAACAGTTTTCCAAGAGTGAATATTAGTCCCAGCAACAAAAGCTGACTTCGGAGGATAAAGATACTAGAAGACGTGAGGAATTTATTGACAACTATAATTGAAGGTTCAAAATGATGCATTACTTACATGATGGAACAAAGATATTTTTTAAAAATTTCTCACAAAAACAAAAAGGTCTTTGGATATTGCGAGGCATAATTAAATATAACTTCTAGATTTGCATATAAATTATCACACTATAGGAATAGAGTTTTTTTAGACCAAAGACTGACGAAATAAAACTTATTGGTCTCGACAAAATAAATACTTGTTTTCATGAAATAACCTGCGCCGACATGGTAGGATATTTTTGTCGATTACATGATTGGCGGAATAATATAAAGTGCCACAAGCAGAATATATATACATTATTTCATCAATTTTGCCACCTAACCGATGAAAATAAATTCAATTTCATTGGTCCGACAGGTCACCAAACGTAGTTTTATTTATTTATTGACGAAATAATTGTGGTTCAGAAAAATGTTAATCGTCTAAGTTTATTAAAAAAAAGACAACATAATATGTTGAAACTTACGCTAATTATACTCCCTCTGTAGTGAAATATAAAGACAAACTATTCTAAGTGTGACTAAATTTATAAAAAAATATTATTTAATATTTCCAATGAACATCATTGGATCCATGGTCATGAACTATATTTTAATAGTTTACTTCTTGATATAATAGATGTTAATATTTTTATCTATATATATTTGATCAAGGTAAGATATTTGATTTAGAACAAATATTAAGCAAGGCTAATTATTTTGATCAACCTTGCCTAGCCTTTATGAGCAAGGATAGCTAGTGTTTGGATTACTTTGCCTCTGCCTTGGTGCTTGTGTAAGCAAGATTTTCCTTGCTTGCCTAGGCAAGTCAAAATGGCTCTCCTCCCATGGCAAGGCAAGGCAAGGCAAGGGCAAAGGCTGGGTCGGGCAAGGCTATGCTAGGTAACAAATGAACCAAACGTAGCCTATATTTTAGAATGGATGGAGTAGAATCCAACGTGGTAGAATTTGAGACCAGGGTGCTTTGCATAATTCGGGGGAAAACAGAGACCTGTTCTGTTCATATAGAGTTATAGACGCCTGGTTGAAGCATAAGCACCAAGAAAACAAAAACAAACAGTTCCTACACACGCACACGAACATGCGCGCGCACACACCAAGTTGTGTCCTTGTTCTTTGAACGAGGCAATTCAAATGCACTTCTAGCTCCTTTGTCAATATACCTACACTGCTACACACAACAGGCAGTGGCATGCAATTTGAGTACTCTTAGACACTGTTCGGATTAGCTAATTTTAGCTAAAAACTACTAGTCAGTAAAAATTAGTTGCACTCGACCAGCTAATGTGTGTTAATAGATTGCACACCTATTAGTTGCATCATTAGTTAGATCTGTTTGAATAAGAAGCAGCTAATTTTTAACAACTAATAATTAGTTGGGTGTATCAAACACCCCCTTAAAATTTAACCGATGAGTGGTTAATTTACATATGGCTTATTCGGAATTACCACCCAGTAACTCGAGGAATTGTACTTATATGTGATATAATGAACAGGCAATCGAGCTCAGGACAGCTGCTTCGGTCCTCCACGAACATATTCTTATTGCTCTTCTCTAGAAACATTCTTTCCTCTAAAGAAGACAGTGTGCGCGATTGGTTGAAATCAAATCATGCAATGGAACATTCCCATCGAGAGAGAAAAGAACTCGGCCATTTCGTTCAGAGCCAAGAAACTACATGCGGCGCAACTTGCAGCTATACAACAAGTTAAACAAGCTATGTGCAAGTCAGATGCTTAGGTAAGAGCGGTTGCGGCCTCCATGTTCTGTAACAGCTAGTCTGTGCTAATCAGTTCTCTTGCTCCATGTTCTGTATCGCGTGGACATCGTCCTTCTATCTCCATCTATAAATAGCTACGCATACGATCGAATAGCACAACATCACTTGCCATCGATCAGCTTTACGCACTCAAATAGCAAGGAGAAAGTAGAATTACGTACTGTACGCGCGTGAGTTGTCGCAGAGAGCAGCCAAACTGACAAGACGATGGCCGCTTCGCTCAGGTTTGCCGTAGCGGTGACATGGGCCTTGGTTCTGGCCACGACGGCCTGCCAGGGCTTGGAGGTGGGCTACTACAAGAAAACGTGCCCCCGCGTGGAGCACATTGTCCGCGACGAGGTGAAGAAGTTCGTCTACAAGGACGCCGGCCTCGGCGCCGGCCTCGTCCGCATGCTCTTCCACGACTGCTTCGTTCAGGTGACTATGCAATGCATCCATGAATGCACCACGTCGAATCGAGATGCTTATACATACTACTGTACTATAATGGATATGCTGAGGCTGACACGATGATTGATTCAATAGGGATGTGACGGCTCTGTGCTCTTGGACCCGACGCCGGCGAACCCACAGCCGGAGAAGCTGAGCCCTCCCAACTTCCCCAGCCTGCGCGGCTTCGAGGTCATCGACGCGGCCAAGGACGCCGTCGAGCAGGCCTGCCCGGGCACGGTCTCCTGTGCCGACATCGTCGCCTTCGCAGCCCGTGACGCCGCCTACTTCCTCAGCAGGCTCACCATGAAGATCGACATGCCCGCCGGCCGCCTGGATGGGCGCGTCTCCAGCGCCTCCGATGCCCTGAACAACCTGCCGCCACCCACCTTCAACATCACCGACCTCATCGGCAGCTTCGCCGCCAAGGGGCTCGACGCCGAGGACATGGTGGTGCTCTCGGGCGCGCACACGATCGGCCGCTCCCACTGCTCGTCCTTCGTCCCCGATCGCCTCGCCGTCCCCTCCGACATCAGCGCCTGGTTCGCCAACTTGCTCAGGAGGCGGTGCCCTGCCAACCCAACCCCGGCCAACGACCCCACCGTGAACCAGGACGTCTTCACCCCCAACGCGCTCGACAACCAGTACTACAAGAACGTGATCGCGCACAAGGTGCTCTTCACGTCCGACGCCGCGCTGCTCACCACGCCGGCGACGGCCAAGATGGTGCAGGACAATGCCAACATCCCCGGCTGGTGGGAGGGCAAGTTCAAGAAGGCCTTCGTCAAGATGTCCCAGGTGGAGGTGAAGACCGGCAGGCAGGGCGAGACCAGGAAGCATTGCAGAATCGTCAACTAAGATCATTCGGCACTACTGATGAGCAAACTCGACGACGATGCTGCTGCCATGCACGCATGGGCATTGGCGAATGAAATGTTCCTTTCCAGGACCAAGATTCCTCACGCACCTTAAGCTTGTTTATTATTCTTTAATTGCTATTATTGTATTGCTTTCTCTATTTGTACTTGTGTTTACTTGCTCTGTTATTTGAGAGTGTGGATTTGTATGATTTTACTGTGCAACCCTCCAGATATAAATTAATGACACTATTGGCTTATTTGTTGTTAGACAGACTGTAACACCCCGATTTCTTAACCATTTTATTGAACATTAAAATTTGGACTGTTTGAGTTATTAAAAAACCCAAAACTAAACTTGTAGTTAGTTATATCAAATTTATTTTATAACTAGAGTACATTGAAAATAATAATAAAGAGTGTTGCGTTTTAAGTCTAAAAAAAACCCGTTTATCTCTCATAAGCTCAAATCCAAGTCAGTTCAAATTCAAATATCACACGGTCACATTAAGACTCAGGGAAGTCCATCTTCTTTAAAATATATCCATTAAAAATATTTTTAATGCGAGGCTAGAAAATCACCAAAACATCAAAGATCATCCTTCATAAACCCATCACAAAATCCTCAAACCAAATACCAGCTCAAGCATGGTCTAGACCTAAACTTAACTAGCCCACGGGCCGGTCTATCTCTATTCCCTAAGGAAAAAGTCCTCTAGATCCCCTCAACTATTCTTGGAGTTCAGAATTTTCCTTCTGGATCTATAAACCCTAAACCCCAAGTATGTGATGCTAAGACAACTGACAAAAATTAGTTCTTACAAAGGATAGTAACATGGTTTATATGGCAACTTTAGCTTATGTTGTTTAGAAGGTTTTTAAAGCATGTAACACGGTTAAAGTTTGTGCATACAAAGGATCGACTACATGTTCTAGTTGCTATAAAACGTGATTCAAGTGCAACCCCTTGGTCATTTGTTATGGTAAAACCCGACTCACCTGACAGAGAGGATTGCTTTCCATCCATTCTGATCTTCATGAATTCACGGTTCTTGGCTTGGACCATATATTCCCTTTTCCATAGTAGTCCTTGCACTAGTGAAGTCTGAATGAAATATTTGACTCCATGATTGTGTGTCTTGATTTTATCACTCTTGTCGGCCTTGTTTCGTTGATGTCACCCTATATCTCCATAACAACAATATGCATGATTGATGCTATTTTCTCCCCTCTAGCTTGGTAAAATATTTCTTCCATCACTCATGCATTATTGAGAGGTTTCCTCTAACAAAGCTGTCCTAGCTAGCTCCAGTGGTGGACCTAAAGCTTAAACGGATTATGATGAAGTCGCTCTAATCCTAGCTCTAGCAGAACAAGATTGTACTCAGATTAAGGTCATGGTCAACGATTGAATAGAGCAACAGGCTACACTCTTTGGATTCTAACACCAGAGCTTGTGCTAGGGCCCGCGGGGTCGCCGGGCCCTTAGTCCGACGCTGCCTAGCTCCAAACTGTTCTAACGAAACTACTCCCTATGTCCCGAAAAAAGTATCGTCCGTCTTGAATTTCATGTACATTTGATCACTCGTCTTATTAAAAAATTAATTTAATTTTTTAAAATAAGTTATATGAAAATACTTAAGATTACGAAAGTATAATATTTATAAATTTTTTGAATAATACAAAGGATTAAAGGTAGTACACTGAAATTAAAAAAAAAACGACTTTTTTTTAGGACGAAGAAAGTATGTAGAAAAATCAATGGCCATATCTTCATGGAATCGAAAACAGTTTGGGAGTATTAGCATGTGTTTGGTTCAGAGACATAGTAGGATGGGATATTTCTGTTCTGTGTTTTAGGGATGTGATAGTCCCATATCAGTGTTTGGTTGAGAGGGATGGTTTCATCCCTATTTTTCGTTTGGTTAGAAGGATTGGGTTCCACTGTAGATAACACCGTGAGCCCCCGTCGGTGGGACCCACCTGTCATCCTCGTATCTATCCCTTCTTCCCCGCACCGCCCCTCTGCTCGCGTTGCGGTGCCTCTTCCTCGCGCCACCGGCGGCGGTTCTCGCCGTCTCGCCCCTGCCTCCACTCTTCCCCGCGCCGCCGGCGGCGGTCCTCGCCGTCTCGCCCCCGCCTCCACTTTTCCTCGCGCCGCCACCTGCAGTCCTCGCCCCGCCGCCACTCTTCCTGCGTGCGCGGCCGCCAGCGCTCCTCCAGCCATGGCCGTCGACGTTCCTCCTCCAACCGCGGCCGCCACGCTCCTGCTTCCGCTGCGGCATCTCTGCCCTCGTCGTGCCGCCGCCGCGGGATGCGCCGCCCCCTTGACCGTCGGCGCCGTGGCTTCTCCGCTCTGCTGCCGGCGCCACCTCCCCGCGTCGCACGGTCTCCGCTCCGCTGCCGGCGTCACCTCTCCGCCGTCGTCGCGCCTCGCCGTACCTCCACCGCGGCTCGCCTCCGCTCCGCGGCCTGCCTCGCCCACGCGACGGAAGGAGACGGTGCGCGACGGGGGATGTCCCCGTCCGCCCGATTCGGAGGGGTGGGGGCGTCCCGCATCTGGAGGGAATATTCCCTCCAGGGGACCATCCCATCCTCCATAAACCCCAACCAAACACCAGGTAAAAGCGGACCATCCTATCCCATCCCCAATCACCCCCTCAACCAAACAGACGGTTAGTTCCAACTTGCAAGGATCCAACAGGCCCTGCAACGATGGAGCGAGGCCAGGAGCACGCACGCACGCGGCGAGAACAGGCGAACAGCTACGTTGGCGACACAATTGGCGGTGGTTGGGCGGCTCTTTGGCTCGTGGCGTTGACATCGCTGCGAGAAGGCGCCAGGCAGCAGGAGACAACAAAAAGTAAGCGCAGGTTTCATGCCGTGTGGATGAACTGGTGACAGATGGAACGAATGACCCCACCCGGCGTTGCGTTGCATTGCATGCAGGGTTCGTCGGAGTTTCTCTGACCAAGCAAGCAGCCGTCGCCTTTGGTCCTCTCCTCCGCTGGACCGCTGTCGAACGGGGATCGTACCATACCGTGTTCCACGAAGTGGTTGGATCCAGCTCCATACTGGAAGTAGGACTATATAAACATCTGGGACCGGAAAAACCTGATTATAGATGGCCTTATCGTACCTAACTTTGCTACTGGCATGGAATCACATGGATAGTGGCGCATCATCAGCGCATGGCGTCAGGCCGTCAGTGCCGCACTTGGCCGCGCACAAAAGATGAAAAGATCACTGATCACGGATAGCTATCTACTACTGTCTCACGGGCACGAGATAGGTTAAAGAAAACAAGAAATCCGAGCTTTTGCGTGCCTACTATTGCCTCTGCTGCGTCGGCACTCCATCCATCCACTCGGATCGCCGGCCGCCGGAACTCCGCTCGCGGTGCTGTAGATCTCTTTCTTTCCGCCAACTCGCGAGACTCCAGGGCACAAATCAAACGGGCCGGTTGAGATTTAGCTTTTCTCATACACGGATGGGCCCGTGCTTCGCGGTCACGACGCCACGACGAGAGTGAGCCCGCGACGGATGGGCGAAGCACCGCGCTGTGATTTCCTGGGAATTCCTTCCTGCGCTGTTTCGGTCAAACGCCAGCGCCGGGCGCGTCGTCCACTGTTTTCAACGGGACGCGGCCGGTTCCTCAGCAGTCACGGCCAGGGCGGGGCCCGTCCCGACGCGACTCCCGCGGGCAAAGGCATACGACCAAAAAAACTTCGACGCGGGCAAAATGTGAAGGAGAAGGCGGCGACTGGTAGGCACTAGGCACAGGCCGGCTGCAGCCGCGCGGCGGCGTCTCTCCGTTTCGGCTGGTTTGCCGACTGATGATTCCGTTCCGTGCGTTTTGCCCGCGTCGAAGTTTTTTTTGGTCGAATGCCTTGCCCGCGGGAGTCGCCGCCTTCTCCTTCACATCTGACAACATCCCCAGCCGCCCGCACACGGCCCGGACCCACCTCTCGAGAGAGAGGAGTGTGCCGAAAAGAAAAAAAAAATTCAAATCAAATCAAACCCCACGGGCCACGGCGGCCTCATTTCCTCGTCACGTCAGCCAGTCCTCTCCTCCCCTCCCCACGCCACTCTCCATTTCCGCGTGGGTGCGGTGCGGCCTGCGGCGTGCGCAAGTCAACCGCCCGCCGCCCGCTCCCCTCCCCTCCCCTCCCCTCCCGGCCCGGATCCAGCGGCGATGTTCGGCGACTCCGACGGATCCAAGGACGCCGGCGCGGGGGCGCCCGGGTCCGGCGCGCCCGACGCGCCCTTCCCCAACCGGGAGCTCACGCTCAGCAGCTACCTCTGCGACAAGCCGGCGCCGCCGCAGACGCAGCAGCAGCTCGCCTCGTCCGCCGCCGCCGCGCCGGGCCCGTCCTCGCCGCCGAACCCAGCGGCCGACGACGCCAAGCTCTGCGTCGAGCGGGACTTCCTCCACCTCTCCGCGCCCAAGCGCGGGGATCCGCCCGGCGACGACTCCTCCGTGGTCGGGGGTAAGAAGCCCCGCCTCGACTCGCTCCAGCTCTCGCTCTCCCTCTCCAACGACGCCCCCGGGACCGGTCCGGCGTCCGCGCCGCCGTCCTCTTCCGCGCAGCAGCCGCCGCCGCAGCTCGCGTCGCTCCTCCCGGCCGACGGCGATCTGCGGGGCGGCGGTGGAGCGGCGGCGGCGGCGGCCGCCGTTGCAGCCGCCGCGCCGCCGCCGCCCAGGCGGACCTACAGCGCCAACACGGGGCGCACCCGGAGCATCAACTCCGACGACATGTCCTACTCCTACTCCGTCTTCTCGCACAACCCCAGCTGCTCCCTCACGCACAACTCCACCGACATCTACGCCGCCGGCGAGGGCACCAACGGCTCCGTCCACAGCCGCTTCAACTTCCGCCCCATGGGCGACGGCAGCGTCGCTTTCGCCACCGCGCCGCCGCCGCTCAAGGACGGCGCCGCCGCCGCCTCCTCCTTCTTCCCCACCGAGCTCCCGGCGAGGATGGTCGCGTCCGCCGCCGCGCTCAGCGCCGGGGGCAGCTTCGACGGCAGCCGCGGCGCCATGCACTCGCGGCCCGACAGGATCCTGCGGGACATCGTGTCCGACTCCGTGCCTGCCGTGGCGCAGCTGCTGCAGGATTTCCCCAGCGAGACACTGGAGGTGCTGCGGGAGACGGTGCGGTCCATGATCGACGCTCCAGACAGGAGGGATGAGCTGGCAAGCCTGCAGCGGAAGCTGGAGCGGCGGTCGGACCTGACCGCCGAGGCCCTGGGGCGGGCCAACAAGACGCAGCTGGAGATCCTGGTGGCCATCAAGACAGGCATGGCCGTGTTCGTCACTGGTAAGGGCAGAGTGTCGAGCAGTGAGCTCGTGGAGATGTTCCTGCTGACGCGGTGCCGCAACATGAACTGCAAGAGCGCGCTCCCTGTGGACGACTGCGAGTGTAAGATCTGCTCCACCAAGAAAGGGTTCTGCAGCGCGTGTATGTGCCCGGTGTGCCAGAAGTTTGACTGCGCTGCAAACACCTGCAGCTGGGTTGGCTGCGACGTCTGCTCCCACTGGTGCCATGCCGCATGCGCGCTTGAGAGGAACTTGATCAGGCCTGGGCCGACGCTGAAGGGGGCGATGGGCACAACTGAGATGCAGTTTCAGTGCCTCGGCTGCAACCATGCTTCTGAGATGTTTGGATTTGTTAAGGAGGTGTTTAATTGCTGCGCCGAGAACTGGAGTCCTGATACGCAGATGAAGGAGCTAGATTTCGTTAGAAAGATATTTGCAGCTAGCGAAGATTTCGAGGGCAAGGGACTCCATGCCAAGGCAGAAGAGGTCCTCAGCATGCTTAAAAACAAGATTATTTCCCCTTCTGAAGCGACAAAAAACATGCTGCAATTCTTCAAATGTGAGATCCCTTTTTCTCCTTTACATTCTGGCATGTCATATTACAAACTTAAGTATCTAAACACATCAAGGCTTGCTTTGGTATTTCTACAATTCTACTGGCACAATAATGTAGGAAATCTTACGGTAGAAAAGAACCATGTAGGAAATCATATATTTTGTTATTGTGAGGCTTAAGTTATTGATCTATTTCATTTTGTTAATTAAATGGTAGCCTCTACACCGGTGCTTTGTCAGTCACATTCGTGCAATCATTTATCATTTGTTTGTCCTGTTACTTTTCCTTTGTTGGGGGCTCTGTTGCTGATAAAATCCTGATGTAAAATATACCTGTCGTAATGACAAAACTGGACAAATTCCCCCCTTGAGTGGCTTGAATGTGGAGTTTGGATGACGAAAAGGTCATATCTCTTAGCAGTAAGGTGAAAATTCTACTTATACTAATGATCCTTTAATTTTGTTTGGTCAAAATCATATCTTTTTTAATTCAATTGAAAAGCATATGGATGATGTAAACAATGAGTTGGTAAGGGCTTGTGCTCCTCTGATCTACTTGTATTTTGTCAATTTTTATGCTAAGTTCACTGTAGGATTCTCCCAGAGACCAGTTTTTTTAGCTTGAACGGTTGACTGGATTTATAATAACACCAACACTGTCAGCCATCATTCTGTGTCTTCCAATTTTTTGATGCATCAGGAATCTGATGCCATTCTATAAATATATGTGTTATTGTTTTCATGAATGTAGTATATCGAGCTTACCTTTCCATTTCCACAGATGGAGTTACGGACTACTCTGTTACTGGGAGCAAGTCCAAAGGAATATTGGCAGCCCAGACGAGTAAATCTACTACAGATATACTCCATCTTCAGGCCCCAATCATCACCCCACCAAAATCCTCGTTCAACTTCAAGCCCAGCACCT
Organism: Paspalum notatum; assembly: GCA_022530915.1. Classification (NCBI taxonomy): domain Eukaryota; kingdom Viridiplantae; phylum Streptophyta; class Magnoliopsida; order Poales; family Poaceae; genus Paspalum; species Paspalum notatum. The sequence goes on from CM039684.1 coordinate 7,768,526, forward strand.
CCATTCTTGATACACAGATGGATGTGCTTAAGGCCAGCCCGAAGCCGCTCTCTATTGAGCCCCATTTCAGCTCCACCTCAAAGGACGACGATTCCTCTAGCCTTGAGACCATTGTGAAGTGCAAGGAGGCTGAGGCAAAACTGTTCCAGAAACTGGCTGATGATGCCAGGAAGGAAGTGGAGAGCTACCGCCAGATTGTGCGCGCCAAGACCCAGAAGCTAGAGGAGGAGTACGCCACGAAGGTGGCGAAACTGTGCTTCCAGGAGACAGAGGAGAAGAGAAGGAAGAAGCTCGAGGAGCTGAAGTCGCTCGAGAACTCGCACTACGACTACCACAAGATGAAGCTCCGGATGCAGACCGAGATCCAGGGCCTGCTTGAGCGGATGGAAGCCACAAAGAAGATGTGGGTATAGGCTCTGAGTGCCTTCGGGTATAGACTCACAGTTAACAATTGTCTCCTGTTGCTGCTGCTGCTGCTGAATACCTGAGATGTGGTGTTGTTCATTAGGAGAGTTTGTCCATTGTTGTGTTCCTTCACCATATTGTGTTATAAACTACCTGTTGTTGTAACCTGTAAGTGAATGCCCAACCTGGCTGGTATAACTCGTCAGCACTCAATTGATGGTTTTGCCAGTTTGTGCTGTATCATCGCAATCGCAGGTATTTTTTCCGCTTGCAAATTGGAGTTGTTGGGTCACGACTTCGACGTGTTGCCAGTTTCCCCATGCTGTAGTCGGCATCTCCATGAGAATGTCCCAGCGTCCGGCTCATCGTCCTTTTTCATCGGCTGCTGTTTCTGTTTTTCTTTTGGCTTATTCTTTCATCGTAGGTGTTTGGTTTGACGAACGATTGACATATTATATCGCCGGATCAGCGGGTCTCGCCGTCTCCAAAAACTTTTCCATTGCAGGATAGAATTGAAGCAGAGACTGGTCCCGCTGGGCGCTACAACAGGCAGCCTGTGCGCGTAAACCGGACAAGAAACCTTATCAGCTTCCACTAGTGGAATGGAATCCCCGTAGACGTTGGTTCCCCCCTGATAATGGGGGCCAATGCTGCAAGTTGCCTGAACTCTCGAACCTTGAGCGCGTCGCCGGGGTGACCACCGGTGACACTTGACAGCCAGCAGGCAGCAGCGCAAGTTGCAGCTCCATCTTGCAAATGCTACTCCTGTAGCTACCTGTTGAGGAATCGTGGTCCGCCAGGAAGAAGTACTACCAAACTTATGTAAGGCTGAAACCAACCCCTCTCTCGTTTCCATCCCTCAAACACTGTGCACATTTAATTTCGGTACTGTAGACAGAGAGAAAAAAAATAGTTAGAATAGTGGATAAGGAATATGAGATAGGAGAGCGGTTAGATTCAGCCTAACTCCGTTTCAGAATATGAATACACTGTCAAAAGTATATAGTATTTTGGAGCAGATTTGATGAAGCTAATTTGATGTTATAGATACTATTGTGTTCTTTTTAACAAACTTTACTAGCTTGGAATGAAATTAAAATGACATGTAACTTAGTAGGAGGGAGGAAAAAATTCGACACCCAGTTCTGTTGGCCGTGGAACATGTTCTAGTACAGCAACATCGTTGAAGATAGCTCTAGCTCTTGCACATCCAACTGCTGTACAAAAATTCTTGCACGCATGAAACAATAGGAAGAATCTGGTGAAGCAAGAGGTCGCGACGACCTGGATCAATATCAAACAGACATGACCCGATCGATCAATATCAGAAGACGACGACGAAGAAACGAATTACACCAGTCTAGTCGACGGATCAGTTCAGAGCCTGAGCGTCAGATCGGGCTCCTCGCCGGCGCGCACAGCGACGCTGCCGACCGAGTTCAGGGCTACGCTCCCCGCCGGTGCTGCGGCGGCGGCTGACCTGAAGCTACCGGGCCAGCCGAAGCCCATCTCCTCGTCGCCCACGAAGAATGGCATGGGGCTCAGCAGCCCCCGCGCGGGCCTCAGCTCGGCGGCGTCGTGCCGCTGCGGCTCCGGGTGCGCCGCCGGCGACGCGTGCGCCTGGATGCCGATGGGGTACAGGCTGGAGCCGTACAGCGGCAGGGACGCCACGTCGGCGTAGTAGCCGTAGGGGGCAGCCGCGTCGAGCCGCAGCGCGCGCCGCGCCAGCGTGCGCTCCCGCCGGTGCGCGTTCTGGTGCCCGCCCAGCGCCTGCGAGCTGAAGAACTTGCGCTGGCAGTAGTTGCATGTGAACACTCGCGACGGCTCGCGGGCGGCCGCCACCGCGTCGGCCTGCGCGCCTCCGCTGCCGCCGCTGTTGCTGTTGTTGCTGTTGTCGGTGGTGCTCGACTCGGCGGCGGCCGCGGCGGCAGCGACGGTGAGCGAGAGGTCGAGGCTGACCAGGCCGGAGGAGTTGGACGCCTCGGTGTTGGACGCCGCATGGCTGCTGATCTCGGACAGCTCGTCGCAAAGTTCTTGGCACATCTCCTTGTTGTTCATCTCCGAGACTCTGACTGATGGCAGCAATCTTTTCACCTGTCACTTGGTTTCTTTTGTCTAAACCTGCATTCAGACAACACACCAGCTTATTCTAGATTTCAGTGTGAGTACCACTGATAAGATGCTCTGGTCTAATCACGATTCTTCTGTGAACATGGCAAGTTAGGTAAGTGCAGAAACACAGATGCATGGGTCCATGGTAAAGATATGAAACATGCTTTATCCTGAAGGGTAGAGAAAGCAACTTTATGAGATGTGTTCACGCATAAACTCAGAAGACCCCAGAGCGCTTTCAGTCCCAGCTGCACTCATTGACTTGCCTACATAGTGAATCTCAGGGTGTGATCATGAGTTTATTACTAACTTCTGCTAAACCAATGACAAAATGATTGCTTAAATATAGGGTGTGTCTAATCGGACAGCCTTGTGGATAAAAGGATGGAGTCGCAAACGATTACTTTGTCTGAAATTGCTTGCAGCTTAAGTGATTTCAAGATGGCCCTTGTTTATTCATATGGACTAGAGGTTGCCCATTGAGTATCAATTTGTCATGTCTTAGTAGGGAACCAAAATTTATGGTGGCTGAATTACTAAGCTAACTCGCCTTTTCAGAGAAAAAGAATCACTGAGCTAAAGAGTAGGCAGTGCAAATTGGATGCAAATAATAACATACAGAGCAAACAAGCAGAAGGGGAATCTTAGCCTATTTAGAGATCGCTCAATTTTCTACTCAACAATCATGAGAAGCATCTGATTCATTATTAGGCCTGGATATGCTAGTTTCAAGTTCCAAGTCTGAAGAGAAACATATGAAAAGTATCCCATCTTTTCTGGTCCGAGAATCTCAAAAAATGGAACCTTATCTAATAGCAAAGGCCAAGAATAGCATATTCAGTAGTTGTCAGAAAAGATGAAAGCTCTCCTGTTCCCATCTAAACACCATCTGGTTAAATTATGTTGTTCTCTAGATAAGTTCACCGGCCCAGAATGCACCACCTAACCCTTCCACTAAAACTTGCTGTTCTCCAGATATAAATTCACTGGCTCTAAGCCTCCAAGTAAAACTGTAAAGGCTGAATAACCGTGCCATGGCTTCCACTGGCCTTTTACGCAAAATGCAAAATTTGTTTGACGCAGTCACGAAATCTACTGGTTGAAAATTCGAACAAATTGAATCACAGATAACTCTCTTAGACAGAGTGCTGCAAGATAACCTCAGCAAATTTATCTGGTTTTGGCTAAATACATTAGCAAAGCATCTGGATCAGAGGTTAAGGTGATGTAGCCAAGCATAGCAAGGAGACAAAAATATCAGAACAAGACACTATACTACCTGACTCATCATCAGCTGTATCTGGTACCACTACACCCAAAATACTATCAGAACAAAAAACATGATGGAACTATCACAAGACTAGCATGCACACATTTTTTTTTGGCATAGACACCAACGAACAAAGCGGTCTCACATCAGAATTAACTAACATGTCTGTTAACTCGATGAATCAATCTCTGGCTTGAAGGAACCATGGAAGCAAAATTCTTGGAAGGGTCTAACTAACTAGTCCAAGATCAGAAGGATCAAAGCTCTTCAGAACCCAAATTCTACCGAAGGGTCTTCTGGTCCTAGTAGTGAGCATGCCCAGAGAGAGAACTTGTCCAGAGAACACTAGAACGAACTCGAGGAGACCAAGAAGTCAAGAACAGCAACCAAGAAACAAGGAGTCGCTGGTTTCTAAAGGAAAACGTAGGCACTCTGAAGAAAGCAGAATTACCTCAGCCGCCGAGAAGCAGAATTGCGGACACCGCTTCACTCCATCAGAGCCAGTCCTGAAGGAGACGATGGAAAGTGAACCAGCAGGTGCGCTGCTCAGGCCATGGCCCCTGTGCTCACCGAAGGGAGAGGGCCGGGGGGAGGAGGCAGTCAGGCAGAGAATAGACTGAGAGAGGGGGGCCAAAGTGAGGAGCCGAGGAGAGGGTGGAAGTGGTGTGGGGTGGTGTTTCAGTTAAAGTGGCACACCCCACTGTGGTGTTTCAGTGTTTGATTATGGAAAGCAGCAGAGGTTTGGTAAATTACTGGTAGGGGATGGATGTAGGGCAGTGATGCCGTGCTGCTCACATCACAAGTGGACAGGACAGTGGTAGTACATGCAAACTAGCAAATGAAGGATGTTGTATGTGTGTGCCTGCACTAAAGATGCAGGAGGATATTATTGGTGTGTGTGTACCAGTAGCATACATACCCTTGAGCTTTCCACCTTTTTGTTGTGTTTGTACCATGACCACCAGCCCCATCCAAGAAAAGGGCACGCACACACAAAGTGCCCACCGCTTGCAGTAAACAAACTGGGAGTGCTGGTCTGCTCACTCCTGGGATGGTACTTGTTTATTCCTAGGCCTCGGATTAAAGTAGTGTGCTTCCACACAACTAATCTAAACACCCGGTTCAGATGACCATTATCATAGTGTTTCATTCAACAGGGAAGAGATAGGAGCATCGGAAAAGAGATGAAAGGGATTCAAGGACATGCGCCTGTGTGTTTGTGCGCGAGGGAGGAGTTGGGACTTGGGAGTGGTAGGGGACCAGAGCAGAGAGAGGTAGCGCCATCCATCCGCCCGTCCGCCATGAGATTTTTGTCAGGGATTGTGCCCCCCTTTTCTTTTCCCCCATTGCGCGTCGCAGCTGCTGCCCTTGCGTAAACATGCCTGCAATTCCACCGCAGCGTCCTGCGTATACTACTACGGGTGTGTTTAGAACCCAAAAAGTTCTCCCAAATTTCACTATGCAAAAAGAAGATTCTCCGTCACATCAAAATGTCGGCATATGCATGGAGTACTAAATGTAGATGAAATAAAAAAATAATTGCACAGTTTAGATGTACTTTGCAAGACGAATCTTTTGAGCCTAGTTAGACCATGATAAGACAATATTTACCACAAACAAACGAAACGTGCTACAATACTTTTCACTTCAGAACAGTACCAATTTCAGCGTTCTGAACACACCCTACGTACTTGTGGTTGGACGTGGTCGGCAGCACCAGCCCACCAGCAGTGGCATCTGGCAAGGCCATGACTCATCTCACCAGTTGTGTGAAGTGATTTATTTCCGGTGTCAGGAAGCAGCTCGGATGGCGCAAGCGCAGTGGTAGCTTTTGCGGGTTTCCCTGCTGCTGCCGCTCTGCACAACATGCCCGCCTCTGTCTGCAAATTAAACTCCTCTGTGCTGCTGACTGCTGTTCCTGATGGATCTGATGGCCCATGCGACGGTCGCTGGTGTGCGCAGTGCACTGTGGGCGCTCGCTGCTGCAGCTGCTGCCATCCCCTTTGGATGGTTGGAAGGGGGACAAGAAGGCCAGGGAGAAAAGAAAGAAGAAAAGAACAGAGGTCGTACGGCGAGGGCTGTTGGTGGGCAAAAGATGAGATGAGTTTTGTAGTACTGGTGCACTCTGCAAAGCGAGATCGCCGGCTGCGGATCTGCACCGCGAGATCTGAAATTTATTCCTCGGTCGTGTACGCTGTAGAGAAACATGGGAGTCTGCATTGCACAGGCAAGAGCAACGCCGGCTGGAACGCTGCGCGTTTGTGTGATGACGCGGCCGATTCTCCTCTACGTGTCAATAGTGACGATGGTGTGCTACGACATCCAGATCTCATCTCTACCAGACACCAGGTACCGGCTTGCGGAGAAGGTGAAGAAAGAGAGATGGAACTGAACCACCCATGTGCTTGACGAAAGCACGAGATTGGTGACGAAGTGCAAAAGGAGGGGAAAGGAAAAAAAAAAAAAAGGGGGACGAGAGATGGATTCATTACCTTTGAACAGCATCATGGCCTTTTGTTTGAAGTCTATACACGGTGGAAAAGAGTGGTGTTGGAGTCGGAGAACAGGCTAGAGAAAGGGGGTTGGCCAAAAGAGGGATCAGGTAATAAAGTGATTGAGGGCCTGTTTGGATCCCTTGGGCTAGTAGGAGGGCTAAAGTGTTCAAACTGGCTAAAATTTAATAGCCCCATTCTTCTTTTGGGCTAGAATTTTTTAACCCCAACTAGTTTAGTCTAGAAAAACCAAACACACCCTGAATAGCGATGCGTGCATCATCAGTACCAGCTGGGGAAAAAAAATCTGTTTTGACCGGTGGAGCATGCGATCGAAATATAAAGCAGATAACATTTGTCCCCTTCAAATTGTCGTTTTAAGATACACAAGAGTTCTCAGCTCATATTGCACCGAAATTTGCAAGAGTTGCTGCTTTCAGGCACGTGGGAATAAAATGTGTTTCCAACTACCTGTTCAGTTTCCACAATTTTCCAAACCCCATTCTCATAGCAGGAAGCAAAATGAAGAGGGTAAGTTAAGGTGAAATCCGTAAAACTATTGTTAATTCATTAGTACAGTACTACAGTATACAAATTAGTCCATCTGACTCGGTAAATCACAAATGATAACTTCAACAAGCTTCAGTTTTATGTCAAGAGGCTCAATGAGCAGCTCTACAACAGCTATACCATAACCTAATCCCCAAGCTTCAAACAACACCCGGGGGTTTCTACATAGTGTTACTCCTGTAGCATCTAGCACAAAAGAGGGAAAAAAAAGCACAAAGCACAGCAGCTGAGGCAACTGGAAGAAGAATCTGTAACCATCGAGCATGTCAAATCCTATGATACAATATCACCCCTCGACCAAAAATCTAATACCGTACATGAATACCTCCTACTTTTGGACCTATCATGTCGCCACCAAATTATCTGGAAAGTTGGGAACATTACAGCAGGAATCAGAGCAAGTATTCTGTAAAGGAACTGGTGGCTGACAAGTAAATTGCTTCTTACATCAGCAGTCAGAAAGAGAGAAGTTTCAGCCTTTACTCTTTATACCAATTTCCATTTGATTTCTCATCTTCAAGCGATTTAAGCTTCTCCTGCCAGAATTAGGAGCATCTCATTTAAGTTTCTCAAAGTCAAGAGTGCAAGATCAACTCTTAAATTTCAAAACGGTGTGCATACAGCTCCCAAGTCCCAACCACCGACATAAACAAAAAAAGAGGAACCTACTTTAGCACGCCATTGCAAATAGATAATAAGATAACAGGGTCAATGCTGGCAGAACCCATGTGCTACCGTGGGATGTCCATGTTAATTCAGTATGTTGTGTCAATTTATGTCACCAATCTGCTTAGATCCACAAGCCCTAAATCCAGCTTTATGTGATTCATCATTATTTGAAGATCAAAAACTGAGAAACTCATGTGCAGACAACACTTCAGAACTTTTGGAAACTAAAGAACAGAAGCAAAGAAGAAAGCTTACATGTAGAGATGTATTTTCTGAGGTCAAGCTATCACACTTCTCCTGAAGTTGTTTCAATTCTTCTTTTAGTGAACTATTTTCTTGCTTTAGCAAACCTGCACGGTTGGCTACTTCCTCCCATTCAGCCTGTAGTATGACATAACAAATATAGAACACATCAAAAGGGAAAACCTAAAAAAACTTGCAAGAGGCAACAACCACCACATTATATGAACAGGCCGTGAAGGTGGCAGCATCTAACCTTTTAGGCATTATAGCAAGGAAATACCCGAGCAAAAAAAAAAAAGTGTTACTCTTGTTATCAGCTATATGCATGAGCTTGGGAACAAATATGCAGGCGTTTTTGATAATGTAAGAAATTTTCTTTGGCCTTATGAAAGATACAGATGGAAAATTTATGATTCATTATTATTTCTTAGGCTTGGACACTAGCGGCATTCCATGATCCTGGTTCAACAACCAATCATGTTCTAGCAGAAATTGCAGACATTTAATCCTCATATTTGTTCTGTTAAGGTTGCCATCCATGAAGGAGAACTCATCACTAGAGTAACACCATCACTATTATTGGTTCCTAGGAAAATTGGCGTCCCTCCCTCGGGAAAAAAACACCCTACTATTTTCAACTAGATCCATCACTAACAAGACAGTTGCTCCTAGATAAGCAGATAGCAGAAATGCGAAGTATCCACAAGATATGCTATACTAGCATCAATTGATTCATGTGAAAGCTACAGACATTACAGACCTGCTTGCGTAGCCTAGAGCGGCGAGCTGATTCCCTATTTGACTGCTTCCGTTTCTGTTTCTTCAGTTCTCGCTCATCCTACATTATCAAAAAACAACTATAAGTAGTGCAAGGTAGGGTACTAGAATAAATAAAAACAAGGAGAACCAAGTCCTGCACTGTCACAGACCTGTATAGCTGGATCACTGAGAACAATATCACGCGAGGTTGATGAAGGAGCTGATGTCGGTGCTGCAATAACTTTACCATGCATGGGTACAGAAGCAGGAGCACCCCAGTAATCCACTCCCATGTTCAGAGTAGGGGCTGGACCAGCCATGGGAGGGGGAACAGGCCAAAATGGCATCATAGGGTTAAGCACAACTGGCCCAGAAGATGGTTGTGCGGCCTCAGCTGCAGAGTTTTGAGTACCTTTATTCCTAGCATCTGGTGAAACATAAGTAACATAACTACCGTATCTAGCATTTTGCAGTAACAAAATCACAAATTTGTTTGTAAGTACCTACTCCCCAAGTGGGGCTAAAAGTAGATAATTAAGTTACATGTAAAGCTTTAGGTCTTACCATTACCCTGACTACGCTCAGAACCATCCTTTGCCCTTGAACCCTGCAGGCGAATCATTTGTTTAAGCCAGTTAGTATTAAATTAACATGAGGATGGTCATATCCAATATACAAAGGTGTATCCTTCTAGACTGTCCATGAGCTAGCAGGCTAACACACGTCTTTTGGATGTGGATAGGTTACATCTAACTTGTCAGTCACTATAACCACCAAAGGAAAAAAAAAACATGCTACAGAAGGCTAGATTTGCAAAATTTGAAGTATCTCATGGAAGATATTGAGTCTGAGCAATAACAAAACTTAATCCAAGGGTACAGTTTGATTTCTTACTAAAACTTATTCCAAAAAATTGAACTGCATACTCATTACTCAACATCCTCTTAAAATATCATGTACATAAACAGTTGCAGACTGTACCGAACTGCATCTCTCATGCATACAGTAGGTGCTGTCCAGAGGCTACGGAAGTTAGAACAGCTCAGAAATTACTCACACAAACTAGGCCTTCCATATTGGGGAGAAGAGTGAAACAATAGCAGACTGTTTTGGAATTCGTACTGATAGGATTATGGAATCAAAATTTAAGTACGATAATGGATTAACATACACTTTTTGAATTTGTACTGCTTCCTTCAGAGGAACTCCCGCTTCCACTGTCACTGCATATCAGGTAGATAGTAGATTCAGTAATTTATCTGTTAGTATCTACCAACAAGAAAATGAAATTACCTTTCTGAAGAACCTTCATTGGAGGAAGAAGCTGAAGGTTTTGCAGGTGACTTATTATTTTTTACAGCAACAACATCCAGACTGCCTAAGCTTTCTTTGGATCTCTTCAGGGGAGTCTTCCGTTTATTTTTGTTTGATTTATCAGTCTCTGTACCGCCAGCAACAGATGTCTAACAACATGATCCAATCACAAATTTACAATCATGTCTAATTGAGGAGACAACACAGTGCATACAGGATGCTTTGAACACAGGTATAAGTATAATTTACATAGAACAGTCAAGACAGCAAGCTAAAGAAGGGATGGGTGAAAATATCCCTCTATTCTGCAACAATAAATAGATCAAATAAATGGTGCCCATTAACTTACTGGCGTTTGAACTGTCCCATTTGGCGACTGCATAGGATAAGGACTGTATGGGTGTGAACCCTGACATAGAAACAAGGACATTGTATAGTCAGGGAAAAAAGTACATATATACCCCCACCTAAAAAAAGGACAGCGGCAATGGATGGCTGGTGGTGCAATGGCTGGGGCCAGGCCGTGAAGCATCACAGGAAGCCTCTTGCTACCAGAGGACTACCATATACCGTTCCTTGTTGTTACCACAAATCGATCATTTCATTACTTTTCATCAGAAGAAGTAGCACACAATTCGGAAACAAAAAACCTCTGTCCGTCCTAAGGGTGGACATCAGAAGAAGTAGTAGCACACAATTCATTACTTTGCATAAAGATGCTGCTAACGTAATGGTGGTGCAGAGGTGGAGCGGCACATGGCAGCGGGTGCGCATGAGGCAGTGCATCCACGTGCAAAGCGGAGAGGACGCAGACGAGCATCAACAGAGCGGATAGGGATGAGTGGTGGCACAGCACTAGAGATGGATACGGGGATGGCAATCCCTGACAAGTGGGCCCAAATGCCACATTGCAAACAGCCAGTATGGCACGCCACAGTGGAAAGCCCGTCCTAAGGGTGATGTGAATGGTATATATAGTTTAAGGTGCACAATAACTGTGTTTTTAGGTGGGGCGTGAAGTAAGGACCACAGGATACGTTGGGAGCTTATTTTATACTCCCTCTGTCCCAAATTCTAAGGGGTTCTAGGCCTCTATTAGATTCATTCATTACTCCATGTATGTGTGTTTAATATGTGTCTAGATTCATCAGCATCCATATAAATGTGGACGGATAAAAAGGGGGCTAGAGCCCCTTACAATTTGGGACAGGGGGAGTACAAGCCATGTATAAGCATGATAAGAACATTCGTTGATTACCGGTGGCATGGGTGCCTGCTGATATGGTGTGCCTTGTGCATACATTGCTGCATATGGTGGTGGTGTCCCATAAGGTGGCATCATCTATCACCAGTTGAATAATCAAATGTTAGATGACTGATTATCTCCAGAGCTTCTGTGGTTGTAATATCTGATAGTATCTTTCAAATAAATAAATGACTAGCAGATCCTGTGTTAAAAAATTTGCCAAATTCATACTACAGTTAATAGACAGATGCATCCTAATATCTTACTAAAACTCATGATTGAAGACTTGCACTAGCTGCTGGACTTATTCTTGCAAAATGTTGGAAGAGACAGAATATACCTGTGGACCCCACATGTATGGGTGCCCCTGAGGACTTGGAGCTACGGATGAATGAAAAAAAGCGGGTGGGGTCACTGGAGCCGTCCCAGCAGCGTTATAGTACGCCTACAGATTAATACTAACAGTTATACAAATCAACCTACTATATCAATAAAAGAGCAATATAGCATGATTTCATTTACACACCTGGAACTGAGACCAGTCAGGATATGCCGTGGGGGGGTTAGTAGGCGTACTCTGCTCATTCTGAAAGAAGTAGATAAAGTAAGAGGGAGCCACTACTTAATGGTTACACTTGTCCTTTAGATTGGTCATACTCATACAAACCTGTATTGCTGACGATTTTTGAGATTTGGATCTAGTTGCCACATCTCCCTTTCCCATTGTTTATTTCTCTCCTATATCCTGTTGTTTGCCTCTCAAGCTCCCAAAAGAGGGACAGAGCTTTCACTTCAAAGCAAGAGGCAACATCTTTGGTCGATGGACATAAGAGACAAAAACATATTCTATGAGAATTTTCCAGTTAATTAGAATCCCACGTGCCTTGAAATTTGCCATTTTTAGTAAGGATTAGTGGATAATCGCACTAACCGGAGAATGCATGACACCGAGAAAATGAAGGATAGAACACTCACCCTGTTCTGTACACAATCTGGAATATGACCCAAAAGTTTAATCCCTTCAATGAAAAATGTGGCAATAGCTTCTAAATCTGGAAGTTCTTCAAGGCATTGAAGGACAGATTTAGACCTGCAGGGAAAAGTGAAACCACCATTATAAAATAATAAATCCTAAACTTTACCATAACAATCAAAATCACATCATTGTTGATGCAATGTAAATAAATGGCAGGAACAGAAAAAATGTGCTTTTATAAGAGACATGTGTAATCAACTATAAAGAACATCAACAATGGTTTAGGAGGGAACTATAACAGAAAAAAACACAAAAAGAGAACACCATCAAATGCAACACGACACAAAAATATTTCATCAGTTAGTTACAAGTCTTTATAGGTGCTACATTTCGGAAGTTGACATTTGGGAAACAGAAAGAGAGTACCTTTTGTTTTGAACTATTGAACTTTGAGAAAGTCCGCCAAAAGAAAGGTGTACCCAGTGCTGAAAGCTCCCACAAAAGGTGGGGTCTAGGGCAGGGAATTTCTAGACAGCTTTACCCTTGCATAATTATTTGCACAACTCTACAAAAAGTCTGTTTCGAACGCAAGACCAGACCATGAGTGGGAGAGACTCTACCACTATGTGTCTATGTCAGGCTCACTCTTCTGAGAAAGTCAAAGTAAACAAAAAAATCATATTATCCACCCATTCACTTATACAGATATACGTACAAAGAAACAGCTTTGTTTACCCCATTACAAATGATAATGGTTATTATGGGTCTATCAACACTTTATGTTGCAGGGGTCCAACCATGAGAGGCATCAAGTACAAGAATTTAAAACTCCATTTTACCGTAGAAAGCAGATAAAACTCTCATGAAACGAATTCATAAAGGTCTTACATACCTTATCATGATAGTTCATCTCCAGTTGTATTTTTCAAAGTACTTATACTAAATCAATAATAATTTAATAAATGTAAAAAACATAATTTGGAAGGCAAACATTTCGGAACATGGTGAAACAACTGATCTAGGAGGAGGAATGCCTTTTCTTCATTACCGAAACATAGGGTAATTCAGAAGTGCACTAAAACTCTCCATAAACAAACAACAAGACAAAATCCATCAAAAGAAACAGAGAAAATATAAATAATATGTTCAGTTACCTACCCACAATGGAAGTGTTGTATTCTACTTGCTTGGTGAAGGAATCAATGGTCTCCAAGAAGTCTTGAACGGCAGATGGAATTCGCTTATTTAATTAGCTCTGTGGTACACGAAAAGAAAGATCGTAGAATGTATTACTGACTTGACCTTTGATAAGAAATAAAAGGGGATAAATACTAATTGTAATATCCTCAAAAGTCAAAACAAGCTTACAGCAGAGGGGTCTGGGTTCATGAAAGGTATGCATATAGCCATATAGGAACCACAAGGGTCCACCGGATATTGCCACATAATATGCATATCACTTCCTAGTGTTGGGTGGTTGTTAGTTTGTCATCACTGTCAGATGTAAATATTGACAGGGTGTTTCACAAGGAACCAACATGGAAGTCCAGGTTGGATGCAGTTCAACTTTTAAGTCTGGAGTGTTGGGGGTAAAAAACCATAGCATAAATAACTGGATATTTTGGTAATTATATACCAACCAGACTCCTACCTTATTTCACATTTCCAACACAGGGCAAGGAAATATAAGCACAATTACTAACAAAGGTTATTCTAGGTAATGACTTAAATGCCACCATTATCCAGCACATCCAGCAAGCTATGTCTAGAATACTGTTTATCATGAAACTGTTGAAAATAGCAACTGTCAACACAAGTATCCCGATGATACTTTCGCTGCTAACCTAACTTCCTACTATCCTACAGTACAAGGGAAAGGTTATCGGTGCTTGCATACAAAGCCCTACCAAGTTCTGATCTAAATGATTCAATGGGATCACAATCCTAGTTGTACATACATTTCCTTTGAATTCTAACCCTCTCGGATCCCAATTTGATTCTCATTCTAGCCATCAAAAGTCATGCATGTTCCCTTTTTTCACTTATAAATGCTAATTTTAGATAGTCATGTATGGAATCAACAGTGGCGTTGTAATACATATTCATACCATAGTATGTAGGTAAGGACTAAGGAATGAGGGATGCCTGTATCAGTCAAAAAGAGCTATGTAACAAACAGCTTTGACGTCACTTATGAGATGCCAAGAAATAAATACCACATGAAACATACATGCATTTAAACAGTCAGCCATCAGGAGTTGAAACATTTTGGTAGCTAATTTGTTTATCGGCCATATGTGCTAACAAGAATGAGGCGGTTTCTTATTGGTAGGAGCATGGGAGCACAAAGCCATGACCACTTGGATGTGATTCTTGGGCAGGAATCAAAGGACATTTCTTTACTTTGAAACTGTTGTTCATATTTTTTGCAAATAAGTACATCTTTATATGCAACTTGGACCATTAGCTTCCTTAGCAATAAGTCCTACGTTACCATCTATTTGAAACATGGGAATTTAAGTTTACCAAAATTCTTTTTTTTTTCTCAGACATAACAATCACCTTTACTCCTTAATAAAATGATTTACTGGAGAAAATCAGAGACACATGTTCATTGTGAAAATGTGAACTACAGAACTTAGCAGTTTATTAAGCAGTGAAGCATCTTAGTTGCATTTCTCAACTTGTTGGGTTTCAAATATAGCCTACCCAACTTGCTTGGGACTAAAAAGCTTGATTGTTGTTTTTGTTTGCTGAGTGTATTCCTCAACTGATGTGTATTCCTCAACTGATGTAACACTAAACATTGCATTGCAACATTGGGTGATATACTTATCTCTCAACCAAAAAAATCCTAAGTGACAACACAAAAAAGTCAAAGGTGCGACATAAAAAATCCACAAATTCTCAGAATTCTAAACTACAATCTAGAACAAGAGTTAACCCCAAATGGTTCGGAAATCATATTACACCCGTCGTAGATCGACTAGGTACGCTGCAGAAGAACCAAATCGAACTATCTCACCCAGACTAGGTACGCTGCAGAAGAACCAAATCGAACTATTATCTCCCCATGGGTGGATAAATTGAATCGGTAGGAAATGGCGCATCGCACAAATCCACAACTAACTCAATGGGGAGGAAGAAAGATTTCTATTTGATTTGAGAACAAACCAGGTCGTACAAGACAGAATTCCGTCCAAGCAAGACTAGGATTGCTTACCACCAGAAGGAGAGACCAATCCACGTGCGGACGGATCTCTACTCCACGCCAGCCCGGCACAGGGGGTGGAGGAAGACGAGTCCCGGCGAAGGATTCCTCCGGCGTGCTCGCCGGGGAGGATTCGAGGGGCGGAGGCGCCGCAGGATTTGAGTTGGCGAAGAGGAGCCGTGCCGGTGAAGAGGCGGAGGGAGCGGGGCCGCCGCGCCGGCCTGGAGGCAAGAGGGAGGATCCACCTCGCCTCCCTAGATTCGGAGGGAGGGGACGGCGAGGCGGAGCGGCAGGGGTGGAGGAGGGGGAGAGGCGACGGGGCGGGAGAGAGCGCTCGCGGGGAGGAGTGAGAGGCGACCAGGGAGGAAGATGCAGGACAGGAGGAGGAAAAGCCGAGAGAACCTCGTGCCTGCTGCCCGCAAAAACACGTGTTATACTGAAGAAAGTGCTCTCCCCCTGTTTGCGGGGCGCGGTCAGGTGACGGGGCGCGCGACTCCTCCCCCGCCCGTGGCCGGCCGCCTCCCTCCCCGTCGACCCCGCCGCGGCCGCTAAACTCGCCGCCGCCCGCCCGCCCGCCCGCTCGCCGGCGAGCCGCCTCAAAACCCTCCTCTACAGCCGCCGAGCAGAGGAAAACCTACCCCGAATCCCCCCTCCTCTAATCTGCGAGCGCGCGACGATTAGCGTTTCTGCCAAAAAGAGACCACCCCCAAAACCTCTCCTCCGCGGCGGCGGCGGCTCCCGTGATTTCCCCTTAAAAACCTTCCCGCCGACGGCTCCCGCCCCCGCGCGTGGCCGCCGCCGCTCTCCAGCGTATTGGCTCCCGCGTCAGCCGCGCCACCAATTCCCCCGCCCCTGCCCTTCATGAACCTCTCCGAGGACTGGCGCTCCCTCTTCCCGGCCTCTGCCGTCTTCGCTGCGCCGTCCGTCGCCTCGCTACCTGCCGCCGCCTCCCGAGGGCCCCTCCACTTCTCCCCTTTACCGCCGCGCACCACGCTGCTCTCTCTCCCCTACCCAATCCCACTGCCGCCCGCCTCCACCCGTGGCCTCGACCGCATCTTCCGTGCTTTCGTTCGCTCCACCTCCTTCCTCCCGCGCTCCGACCTCGACTCCCTCGCTGAGGCAATCGTACCCCAGCGGTCGCCGCCCTCCTCGCCACCTTCCAATCTGCTCGCCGTCCTCCGCCGCCCGCGCCGCTCCCCGAGCTCTGTCGTCCTCTTCTTCCCCTACGGCGAGAATGCGGAGCATGTTGCCTTTGTTACTCTGGACGCCGCCACACTCACTGGTTCAACGCCCATCACGCCGATCATTCAGAGGGATGGGTTCGTGCACCCGGGCCAACGGATCCAGCAGCTTGCTACCACTGCTAACGAGCTGTCCTGGCCGTCGCAGTCGGCCGACAGCATTGAGGGTTTCCTGCTTGCCGTGACAATGTACTCCCTGAATTGGTTCAGGGTTGAGTCTCAGGGCTCGGGCGCTTTGTCCTTAACGCCAGCTGCCAAGCAGCGTTTTGACTCTGCCATCGTGCATGCTTGCTGGAGCAGGCATTTGCCCTCCGAATCCGTTGTGTTGCTGGAGAGTGGGGAGTTGTGCTGGTTCAGTCTGGATACACGGCGAGGTGGAAAGATGAAAATTGATTTTGGCAGCGAGGATGACTGTGGGGAGTGGCTGAGCTGTGACTATGGGGCACAACCGTGGATGGTAATTGTCGTGAGTTCAAAATCCATTCTTTTGATTGACTTGAGATTTGGGGACCGTGGTAAATACAAGGTTTTAGCAAGAGTTGGGATGCCAGGTCTGTTTGAAACTGACCCTTTTGCTGGAGCAGACCAATATCTTGCATTCTGCAGGGCAGGGTTTAATCATTTCCATTTCTCTGTGGTGACAGAGCGTTACTTGATTCTCCTTGATGCGAGAAAGCCTATGACGCCTGTGTTGGCATGGCAGCATGAGCTTGAGAGCCCTGATAATGTTGCTATGTTTCGGCTTTCTGAGTTGAGGCCTTCTAAGGAACATGAGTGGGCATCAGATTCTGGTTTTGCTATTTTGGTCGGTTCATTCTGGACAGGGGAGTTCAGCATCTTCTGTTATGGTCCTAAGGAGCAAGTCTGTCCTGAGAATTCTCACTTGTATGCTTGGGATCTTCCTTCACGGTTTTTACTGACAAGTCAGCGCTACAGTTGCAATAACAGAATAATGAAAGATGTATTCTCAATGCCTGTTTCAAGAGATGGCTATGCTTCCCAGAGGAGCAAGAACCCCACCGTTGGCTACTATGTGCTTCCAAAGGACCTCTCAGTGTTTGAGACATCATTGACTGGATTTGCTTTGATCTGCTTGACAGCATTGGGGAAGTTAGAAATGCTAAGGTACCATGCGTCAGCAGATTCTCATGATGATGTCCCATGTGATGAAGCACAACAAACAGCCAGGGCTAGTAGTTCATCTGTATTTCCTGATACCCCGTGTGAAAATTTCTCTACCAGATATAGTTTCATGAAGTTGCATTTCCTGTCTGAATTTCTGAAAGGCAATCTGAGCAATGCATTGGTGAAGCGTGGTTCTAGTGTTAGTAAACAGATGGGCCAAATTATTGTTAGTGAAGCAGTGTCAGAATATGCAAAAGAGAACTCTAGTTCATCTTCTCAATCCGTTTCAGATTTTCTGTGCAATGCTAGTATTCCCATGAACATTTTTGAAATTTCCTGTCAGAGAATATTGAATAGCCTACCATCAGATATCCTTCATGTCGCCTTCTCAGAATACAAGGATATGCTAGCAAGCAGCACAGAGAAAGCCTTGAGTGAACATTTAGATGTCCCTACCAGTTTGACAAATGATAAACATAAACCTTTCCTGTTGGCAAAACCTTCAAGCATAAGTTACTATCTGACTAGCAAAGTACTCTCTCCAAATGCTCTTGTTGGTCCAGTACTTCCCGTACATGTTCTGCTTGCAATGGAAGAGAAAATCAAGGATATAGAAAGCTCTTCTCAAGGAGAAGCTTTAGAAACTGACTCCATGAATGATCAATGCAGAGAAGTTTTTGAAGCCTTTGACCCTGTAATATCCATTGCTGACAGTCACAACTGTAATGGTTGGCCTCCTTTACAAGAGTTGAATGATGAGAAGTCCTATTTTAGTTATGAACCTCAGATTGAACACAGGTTCACTATGGATGAAAGTACCAGAAAGGAGGAGAAAGAATATCAAAAGCAAGATGATCTTGTGCATACACCTACATATCAGGATAAGATCTTTACGACATTTGTTTGTGGAAAAGCCAAAGTTCCTGATTCTGAACCTGAACAACCTTCAACTTCTTTGTTTGATTTCAGCCCAGTGAGAATGTATTTTGATATCCCAGGCATGGAAATTCAGCCTGACGAGGAAAAGGTATACAAATGCTTGCGGAAACAATTTGTAACTTGGCAAAACAATTTCAAGACATACCAAGATTTTTGTAGCTCACATAAAATACAAAAGCCGAAGCAATAGGCCCTTAAATGCTTAATTCACTTTTGGCAAGGCTTGTAGGTTTGTTACACATATGGCTGACATGTTTTCTGTTTGAGAGAAAGGCCGATTTAAGGTATACTTAGGTGCTTTTCCTGATGTATGTTGCATAATCGGCTGGAATGTGCATTGTCTATCTCAATTTCGAAACGGTGAACATAATTTGTGCTCCAGACCTTCATGTTTTCTCTGGCTCGATGGCCTGGTGGTTTGCTCTAATACTCTGCAGCTGTGCAAGTTTGCTTGCGACTTGCCATGTAAGTTCAGGACAGCCTGGAGATGACACACTATGGACTGCCTCAACTTTTTTCGCTGCTACTTCAGGACCTTCTCAACGATTCTCACTTACACCAAGCCACACACAATGGAGAATGCTGAACACAAGCTATGGAGTGTTGTTATTTGAGACGCTCAACTGTCTTCCACACAGTACGTTATGTGAATACAGTGAAAAGTTGGTTGCCTCAAAACTCAGATGAGGTGAAACTCAGGTATGCTTATGCTCGCAGCTTTAGATTGGAGCGAGTTTGAGTTAACAAAAATATAACCCTTGTATTTTGGTTTTGAATGTTCCTACAAACATTGATAAATTAATCTGAAAATCCTGTCTGATACAATTTTCAGAAGTGGCAGAGATATGGTATGTCAGCTCTTATAGATAATGGTTCTGTTGTAGTGCAATAGCGAACTGTGTGGAGATTAGCAAACACTGGAGTTTTTTATAGTGTATATTAGGGCACAGACCTGGAATTAGAATGGTTTTTTTCATGAGAACTGAGAATTTCAGGTCATATTTACCTGATATTTCCTAGTGACATATATGTGCTATGTGCAGTGCATTTAGGATACAGTACCTTAGAAAAAGGAGAGATCAATCTGGCACATAACACACCTATATGTTATAGTATCTATTGCTATCAAATACTTTGTGTTGCTTCTGATGCATCATCTATGAATGTTCTATGCAGTGTGGATAACATATAGGATCTCCTCTCTCATGTTGGTTCCTTTTCCATGTATGAGTATCAAATACCTGAATGTTCTTTTCCAAGCCTTTTCATTTCAGCTTGAAGGTTGACTATCTGCCACGTATGTTGATGTTGTTTAGATCGCAGAGCAAGTTATGTACTTTGTTTGTCAGATAAGCACTTCCTTTTTAGTGCCTTGTATTGATCATTCAGGTGCTTGCATATTTGTTCCAACATGAACACCTTGTGTGTTATTATTAGATCATTCAGCCCGCACGAAATTTTCTTCTAACATAGAGCAGCAAGATCTCACTCAGTAAAACTGTACAAAATTTCTCTCAAGCAATGTGGACAGAGGTGTGGTCCTTGCGCCTTATCCTGCCTAATGAAGATTACTGTGCCCAGAATATTTACTGTGAACGAGCAATTGTTGCCTGTACATTCCCTCATGCAGTCATGCTTAATTCAGAATCTGCCTTCTAGCATTTTTGGTATGGTGTGCCCACTGGTGATCTTCTTGGAGCTAAGTCGTGTGATGTTTTATTCTGCAGGTATGCAGGGCCCTTCCTATGGTTTGGCTCCGTTCATTGTTAAGCTAGCGGTAGCGGGATGGCTGACGGACATCACAATATTCGTCGGGTATGAGACTCATGCGGCGCTGAGAAGCTGTGGGTAGGCTGCTGCACCCGCAGTCTCTAGAACGAACGATCTTCATCACGCAGTTGAACATTGACTGGATATACATGTCTTTAGCCTTCCTCGTCTGCAATTATCTTTTGTTTTATAAGGATGACGCTACCTTTATTACCTTTGTTAATTCCCTTCTTTGTTTTATGTCTTGGTTAGAGAACAGTTCCTTTTCTTATAAAAAAACTCATCAAAAAAAAAAAAGGACAGTTCCTTTTGTTCTCACTTGGTTTGAATGTTTGATGTCAATATTGCTACTGAATACCATCAGGTTAATTGTGCACCGCTTTACTCTTAATATATTGGCACGCTATACTACAAAATGTGTTACTCAGCATCTATCATGCATTACTATTGTTGCTAATGTCTATTTTCCCTACCTTACTACCGTCGTATGATAACCGATACGCCTCCACTACTATTTTTATTTTTGTTGTGCCGGAAACTAGACACGATAGTGTGCTTCTTCACTTTGTGAACTTGTATCCCAGCATGAACCACGGTTACAGCTGCGTTCAAACACCATGGCTACACTGCATAAATATCAGCAATACTTATGTTGTACTCTGGCTGTTTTACCTAAATGTTGTATCCATGGCTACACAGGTTTAAAACCACAGAAAAACTAACAGGTTCTGCACACGGGAGGGCGCACGGGCAAACACTAGTGAAAACAATAAAATAGCAGGGATTCAACAACATCTTCAAAATTGCGCCAAGGGCCAAGCATCATAAAATGAAGTGCATATTCTCATAAACTACAGCACGAGCAAATGTGAAGTCATCCCAACGAACTCTATAAAACCCCTAACACAGAACTAGCAAAAGGAACCACAGATAGAATAGGTCACGACACAGATCAAATCTGCTCCAGTACACCAGCTTAGCCCTTGCGGTTCCGGGAGGCAGAAATTTTCTGCTCTACTGGGTCCCTGCTTCCCACCAAGTCCCGGTAACGCTGCTCCCAGTCATCCACCTTCCCATTTGCTATATCTGCATGGATCGCCTTCCGGATTCCTTTTACCACCAAGAAGTACTGGACAAATGTACAAAAAATGTGAGGGAAGAATTCTATTCAAGCGGGGACTGAAAAAGCATACAAAGTAAAAGCCATTAACCTCCACAGCAAGGATAAGTGGTATGAATATTTTCCAGCGATTGTTGGGGTTTGGACCATCAATTAACTTCTGATCAACATTAATGGGCTTGCTCCCGTTTGAGATGACAACAGTAATTTCATTCATCAGGTTTGGAACCCACGGAGTGCCATCCGGAACAATCTATCACCAGTCAAATAGCATCATCAAATAAACATCAAGACATGAGCACACAAAAATGCTAGGTAAAATACAGCATGAAGCAGACAAACCTTCTCCCCATGCTCATTAGTTTTGCACCTTCCACTATTCTCCACCAAAGCTATTGGCAAGGGGAAATCCTAAAATAAGCAAACTTTAGAGTTTATATAGAACTAATCTTCAAGTGCAAAAAAGAAATGATCTGTGATATACTGAAAAATCTAAATTACTTGTTCTTCATCTAATCCTATTTTGAAAGATCATGTTATAAAGTAAATCAGCAGGTAGAGAAAAGCAACGGATATCAATGCGTAATTTAGCCAAAGTTGTTGCTAATTACTGAGAAATTATTGAAGGCTCACAGAACGTGTATTCTTGAAAGGATATATTACCAGGGCAAGGATAAGAACTGAACAAATTAGTCCCATGCAAGCTGAGGTAGGCTGGATTAGAGCTAAACACAAATTATAAAGCAAAATGCAACTCTATTTATGTACATGATAAATGACTAAATACACACATCCTATTACCAGTTAGAAGAGGAAATTGACAAATGAACTGCATAAAAAGACTCTAGGGATCCAAACTGCCATAACTATGTACAATGCTTGCAAACTGAATACACGAAAATCATGGTATTGGCATAGACTGAACATACGGCTATCGATGTAAAGCCCAAACATCTCTAGCTTTACATTCAGTTACCATTGACCTAGTGTCTAAATTCCATTACTCGGAGAGTAAACCAGGTTCAGTTACCAGCTATGTGGCTAACTAGCAAGTTAATCTGAGATTGCAAATGATGACCATGCAATGGTAATGGCATAAATTAATAAATACATCTGCATATGATCTTCATTTAGCATCTAGAGTGGGTTCTAGCACTCATATCAGGGAAGTGAAAGCCAAGATCAAACATCCAAACATATTACCACACGAGTATGCCCACCTAAAGAAGTGGCAGAAAATGACAGTCTAGGATGAGGGAACTCAATGGTTATATGACAAATGAAAACAAGCATTACCCCATGTTCCCGTCTGTTGATTCCTGCACCAGTGCGGATGTATCGTAGAAGTGCCTCTGATCTTCTTGTAAAGAAATCATTATAATCGATTCCATCAGGGGGTGAGAGCTGAGCATGGGTCAACACAACCAGTGCTCTTCGCCAAATGTCCTTTCCAAATGAATTGGTGATGGCTCTTATAACCTCTTCATCCAGTGTATCCATTCTGTACGCATCCAAGCGATCCACGTACAGAAGAACGTCAATAGTCTTTCCCAGAAGAAACCTGTGATATCATTGATAATATGTAAGATGCATGCATATGAATTTAAAAAGGGCTTCATGGGTTGCTACTTGACTCATTTCCATTAGATATCGCACTTGCGTGTCACATCTAGATCAAAGGTAACATGTCAGGACAACATCAAACCACAAAATCTCACAAGGTCAGTTTAATGAACTCCCCGGGTTGCAACAACTTCAACTGAACATTTACAGCCAGGAAATAATTACAGACACCATAGTAATGACAAGCTCTAATGCCATACTTAATATGCTCAGAGATTTATGGCAACATGAACCACCAACAAAAGGAGATGGAGGGAGAAAAGGAAGATGAAAAGGGCTTAAAAAGATAGTAATAGGGGCATAAAGCCTATTCAATGTTCAGGCATGTGAATAGCTGCTTTCCAAGCACTTCTATGATATCCAATGACCACTCTCTTGGTATATAACACTATTTCAAGTACCTATTGACTGCCTCCTCCCATGTCAAGGTTGGTTGGCCCCTACCTCTCTTCACATTATTGGTCTTATAATGTGAAGGTGCCCAGAAATTTGCTTCCAAAAAATGGTTATTTTTCTGAGTTTTGGGTGAATATATAAACAGAGAATGAGAAGTTAAGACTCTTTGGGTTGCATAGGACTAAGCGTTCAAGATAACAGATCGTCTCTGCATTTTTTATTTTTTATTTTGAAAAAAAAAATCTGCCTTGCATAAGCTCCTCAAGTTACAAGAGCTTTGTTCTCTATCAGATCAAGCAATGTAGTTTAACTTATAACAGTCAAGGTTATGGAATGCTTCAAAAGAGACAGACACGTTGATTGTTACCGTAGTGTGGTCATTGTCGTATAGAGTAATAGTAAGGATATGCATGTCAAAAGAATATATTTTATCACATACATTTTTTGTAGAATTCAAGGACATCCCATGTAGTATTGCGTTTCATGTCCAAACAATGTTTTTAAAATGAACTACCCAAAAAGATTGCTAGTTTCACTACGTATCCAACTTAAAGCAATCAGATACCACAAGTTGGCTAAAGATGCTTGCCAATTTGTTGTATACCAAATGTGAGGCATGCGCAACTGTTGGCAACAAACCAAATGACAGCCAAAAAAATGGTCTTCACAAAAATTTTACATGCCAATATTTTGGCATTCAACCAACCAGGCCCAATATTCCTTACTAGGTCGAAATTAGTAATCATTTTGTCAGGTCACAGTGACATACAAAGCTCTATGCCCCTATATTGCCATGTTGTATATCTAATTGCACCATTTACAGTAAAGTATGGATGCAACTCAACATGCCGAGATGTGCGTACCTCTTAATGATCTCGACAGCCTGCTCATTGATGTATCCACCTTCAATGATACCAGGAGTGTCAATAATATTCAAGGTGAAGCCTGCCCTTGTGCGGGAGCACATCATTGGCCTCAGACCCTCAGACTGCACAGCACAACATCCAACAACACAACCATAAATAAGATACTCTGGCAGAATCCCCAACGAAAAGCTAGAACACGGAAAAGTAAAAACCTGGAAAGCGCTGACAGTGGCGACCCTCTCCCCGACGATCGAGTTAACAGTGGATGACTTCCCCACTCCACCTTTCCCCATCACCAGAATTGTTAACGTGCTCACATTCTTCACATCAGAAACACAAGCAGAACATGCAGTCATCACCAATTCTTAACAGATAACAGCTCATAACCACCAGAAAGTGCGACCATCCTTTACTAAATACTACATCCGGTCCGATTCGTTTAGGACAATGATATGGTCTCCAACTCACAAATTTTACCACTACTTGTTCTGAATCCGCACTAGTATGAGCTAACCAAATTGTAATGACACCGCAGTGCCTCCGGCGACGTTCATTTTCACGAGGCAAACAAAAACAATTCTACGCATAACAATAGATATACTTCCCACGGCATACATTCTCGAATTGCATCTATTTCGACCGGAGGCAGTAACCGATTCACGCATAGAACGTTGTGTAAACGCGCAGTGGACTACCTCCTCCTTGAGCTTGCCGAGGAGCTCGTGCAGCTTGGTCTGGGTGGCCGACGGGAACTGCTGCAGCCCTGCCCACTCGCGCGGTATCGGCGCCGCCATCCTCTCCTTTCCCTTCCTTCCCCTGCCACGAAGACGGCGCCGTCAACGAAATCAGAAACACAAACCAATTTTACCAGAACGGAGCGGAGGGTGCGTGGCGGCGGCCCAGGCGGCGATGCTCACCGGGAGACGCGGGCCGGGCGGTTAACAAACTAGAGGGGGCGGCGGGGTCACGGCGAGCGAGGGGGTGGCGGCAGGGTCGCGGCGCCGGGGGGTTTATACGAACGGAAGGGATAAGGAGGGGGGAGCTGGGGCCTGGGTCTGGGTGGAGTCGATGAGAATGAGATGGTGGCTTGGCTTGGGGACGGGACTTCCTTTGCGTTTCATTTTTGCTTTTCTTTTTTCCTTTTTCATTCTCTCTGTGGGCTGTACCGGGTCCGTGCTGTAAACGATAACCTTGCTGTGGCCTTGTCTCTTGTGTCTTGGTAAGGTCCTCGTGGGCTGACGGGCCTGAGAGCGCTAAGAATCTTTTTCTGTTTCCATACTTTTCTATATATACTCCATTCATCCGTCCAAAAAAAAAAAACGATCCTAAAAAGAATCCGTCCAAAAAAACAATAATCCCTCTGTATTTAAATATAAATCGCTGTTGATTTTTTTTTTCAAAACTTCAGTCGCTCGTCTTATTAAAAAAAACTCATGATTTCTAATTTATTTTGTTGTGATTTGTTTTTTCATTGTATAGAGTTTAAGAATGACTAGTTTTCTTATATGTTTACATAGTTTTTCTAATAAGACGAACCATCGAAGTTTTGAAAAAAAAACCAACGCGACTTATATTTAAATACGGAGAGAGTATAATTCTAACATTCAATCAATTCTTATCCCCTAGAAAATAAAATTGTATCTTATGAGCTACAAATATTATTAACAGAATCCTAAGGCGCAAAAAGAAAAATTATATCTCCAATGATTTAACAAAATTATTAAAACATCGGTAGTTTATTTCATTTACATTAAGTTTGAGTTATTTATAGACCAACGAAGAACCACTTCGTATTTAGATTTAATTATTACAACATAGTTAACCAAATTTTGCGACGGTCAACACAAAGCAATTAGCACCCATGCAATCGGTCGAACAGTCATGCAGGTTAAAAGTTCTAACCTGCAAATTTCGTTTACCTAAAAAGTAGAACCGAAATAGCATTGAGCAAAAACAGATCCAAGCAGTTATATTCTCGCTTAGTTCGGTTCAATTCTAGTTAGAACCAAACTGAACATAGTTCCCACACCGCCACCATCCTTTGCTAGATCTGATGTCAAAGGCGAAAGGAGATCGAAGATCAAGCCGAGGGGAGAGGGGCGAGTAGAGTGAGGACGACTAAGGGAGGGCGTGCATTGATGGTGTTGGGGTTAATACAAGTTAATATTATTATATATACTTGGCGAAATTTGCTCTGGGACATCCAACTTCCATAGAATATGCCACTTCACACCGCCAACAGGCTAATTTGCCCAGTACCATTATGAAACGATGATCATTTGCCACAACACACCGCATCGATTAAAATAATGATTTTTTGGATTTGGGGGGAGAGAGGGTGGGAAATGTCAAATATACCCTTGCTTCAACCTCTCGCCTCCGTTTTTTCTCTTTCACGCTGCTGCCTGCCTCTGCCTACAGCTACCGCTGCTTGCTTCGCTGCCAGGCGCCACCTACAGCTAATCGTTGCTTGTCGCCGCTGCTTAGCGTCGCTGCCCCCCGCCGCTTACTGCTAGCCGCTGGTTGGCGTCGCTGCCCGCCGGCTGCCGCCGTTCGCCGGCCATACACTGCAGCTGCAGTTGCCACCACCGATGAGGGGGAGTGCGGCCCGATGCGAGCTCGTCGATGTCCGCGGAGCAGATCCAGATCTTGGCGGCGAAGTTGACGCGCATGAAGGGATTGACTTGGGCGGAGCAAGGCGGCTTGCAGCAGAGTGGAGGGTACGGGAGCGGCGGCGGGGACATGGTCGGCTGCGTGGCTCGATCCGCCGTGGAGAGGTAGGATGGCGGCGGCTTGGTACACGCGCGAGGTGCGCCTCACCACGGTGAACTCGTCGGGGAGGTCGTGGAGGCACGGGGACGGCCCGGTGATGGCTCTCCGCGGTGACGTCGTGCTCGCCATGGTGGCCATGGCGAGCGGCGTGGGGAGAGGATGGAAGAGGTGGTGGTAGAGCTCAAGAACCAGTGGAATCGAGAGAGGAGAGTGAGGCACGGCGTTGGGAGCGGAGGGGGTCAGAGGGCCGGTGCGCGAGCTCGAACTCATGTCGTCAATGGCGGCCAAGGCGGACGATGCGCGGGGGAAACAGAGGTGAGGTGATTTGGGTGGACTAGGAGTGGCGAGGAGAGTGGATCGATGAGAGGCGACGGCCCTGCGCGCGTCGAACGAGAAGGAGGCCCAAGGTGGCCAGCGCACGCGAGCTCACCGAGCTCGGGCACCGAGGTGCTCGGAGGAGAGAAAGGACATAAGGGATTTGGAAACAACCAAACATCATAGAGGGCAAAATTGACATTTTTCGCCCACTCTCTCTCCCCAAATCCAAAAAATTATTATTTTAATCGATACGATGTGTGGTGGCAAATGACCATCGTTTCATAATGGTACTGGATAAATCAGTGTGTTGGCGGTGTGAAGTGGCATATTTCATGGAAGTTGGATGTTCTGGAGCAAATTTTGCCTATATACTTAGGGTTTGTATGGTTATATTTCAGTTTTTCCGGTTATTTTATCTTAGTTGAAGTTTAGAACCGAAATTTCCTTAGTTATTTCTATAATCTCAAAACTAGAACCAAATTAATATCGATTCTTTTGGTTTATGTTACTTCGATTTCGGTTCTAGTTAATTTTGTTCAGTTTTATTTGTTTTGGTTAATTATGTCCACCCCTAATTCAGGTCCATAGACTAAAAATGCATTTTTTATCCGTAAACTTGTAAATTGTGTCATTCAGGTCCAAAGTGCCCAAAAGGTCACTATGCTTAATGACTTGTCAATTTAGAATCGTCACATATACATGCCACGTTAGCAATTATAGGGGTATTTTGTGAACTTTGAATATGTACAGCATACTTCACAAGTTTAAGGACCCAAAAAATTTTCAAATTAAAGCTTATCATCTTAAGTGGCACGCCGTGAAAAATTCATGAACCACTAATCATTTCGTGAGCCACGTCAGTCAACAGGGCCCGTGTGGCCACGATTTAAAAAATAAATAAATTCCTCCGCAAAATTCATGAACCCATGGGTTTGTTGGGGGAAAATTTTATAAGGGGTCAAAGATCTGGATGGGGCCGGCGTACAGACTGGTCACTGGTCCGGGTCAAGCTCGGTCGGTGTAGGGTCATCTTGGTCACGTTTTACTACGTCCAAGCTTGAACCTGTTTTTTCAAATGTGACAACTGTTCGTGCATATAGGCCGGCGCATACATCATGCATTGGACTAGCGCGGTTGTAGAATATTCCAACTTCCAGGGCATTCTACGCTCTACAACTTAGAAAATTTCAAGGCACGACTACAAAGTTAAACAGAAAAAACAAATGTCAAGAGACCAAACACTTGCATGCATTGAGCAAGGCGGGTTTTGAGGGTTTTGACAAAATTCTAGGTGGTATTTTAAAGTTTTTTTTTCTTGCGAGAAGACGATGTTTTCAAGTCTTTTCTTTTTGTTCGCGATATCCGTTCTACTATCGCTCGTCCAGAGCCATTCGAGCGAGCGATCCCCGCTCTCCCACACGTGGGGGCCGTGGGGGGGAAGGGGCCCCACGTGAGACCACGACGAGCCATGTGGGTTGGTTCCATGTGTCCCCCGCACCCTCCCCCTACGGTAAGTTTTCTTTTTTTTCTTTTTGTTTTATTTTTTCATAATATAATTTTATTATTAAATTTTATAATTTTGAAAACATATTTTTATACATATAATATTAGTTCTTTCACTAACTTATGTTAGCATAATACTATGCCTCTAAATTATGTCATAAAATCATCAGGATAATTTTACGTACCATAACTTATCACGATAACTTTATGTAAGCATAACTTATCACGATAATTTTATGAAAACATAATTTATCAGGACAATTTTATAGAAATATATTTTTCTTTCTACTATTATGATAACTTTATAAAAACATAATTTATCATTTGCGCAACCATAATTTGTCACGATAACTTTATTTAAGTATAACTTATCACAATGTTATATAAAAACATAACTTATCACGATATTTGATAAAATTATGCTAACATAATTTATTCTAACATAATTTATCATACCTTTTATGATAAAAATTATGACATAAAATTATGAGAACATTTTATTATAACTGTATGACATAAAATTATGCTAATATAATATATACTAATATAATTTATCATGTTTTTATAATAAAAATTATGAGAACATAATTTATGCTAACATAATTTATTATAACTGTATGACATAATGCTCCTTATAACAACTTATAGTATGTAAGTTTTTAGTCTTCCACGGCTATTTAAAATTATTATTCTAAATTTACTTTCCTAAAATTATACCAAAAACAACGTTTTATTACAATATGTAACTGCACTTTATTCATAGAAGGAAGATAGCTTCAGTGGTTAGGAGAGGCGGGCTAAGCTTATGCAGCCGAGTGACTTGCGGTTCAAATCCTGACCGTAGCCCTCATTTTTGCAGATTTTTCTAGCGCATCGCTCGCGTGATTCTAGCCACGCCCAAGGGGCGGGGGGGGGACCAGCGGTGCGTACGTGGGGACCACCGTTCGCCAAATTTTTCCTGAACGAGCGCTCGTCAATTAGTCATCCACTTTTTGTTACAAGATCGATGGTGTTTTGAAGCGCCCCAGATTCCATAATGAGACTAAAATATGCTTTATTACCCTCCCAGGGTTTGTTAATCACATTATTACATCAGAGTGATACAGATCCGCCCTAACAGGTTAGACAACAAAGGGGCACAGCCCTTGAAGACTAAGCAGCGGAATATAAAACGTAGGCCCAAATTTTCCCACGTCGCGGTTGGGAAGTAGGTCGTAGCCCTTATTCACTGCCGTATATGGTGGTCTTATCGTCTCCACTGGAAAAACATCCACAAAGCAAGGGTGAGTACAATCGTATTCCGCAAGCCCACCTTCCTCCATAAGGAGTGAGGGTGTAGCTACATCTATATGCAGGACATATTTGGAGTTTAGGGAGGTTTTGCATAAAAACACTTGTACGCCGGGTTCGAGATAGTCTAACAAGTTTTAATCATTCAGAAACAGGGTTTTTTTAAAAATGGGGTGCCACTGGACTTGCCGATCCACGTGGCCAATGACTTTCCAGCCATCACACTTTCCACACCGCTACAGGGTCCTAACCCCATAGCTTAACTTCCACCCAAAAGACCATTCCAGACTAAAACCAAACATTTTCCCTCTGTTTTAGTTTATGAAAAGTGCTAATTGAAGAACCAAGTCGTAACTCATCCATACCAGTGGACTCCGACTATTCGAATATGTTTTACTCTGATCAGAGGTTATACTAATTTCACAAGTTGGACTCAGCGACACTTACGGCCAAATAAACATCCAAATTCCAAACCAAAACCGTTGCCTTTGTTTCATCGCCTAGCAGTACCTTAGGGGTTCGAGCCTCTGAGCCGCACCTTGGCGTCCCCCGACACCGCCTCGGCACACCACCCCTTCCCTTGCCCCTTGTGCGCCAGCATGGAAGCTAATAGGCTATCCACTCCGGTTCGGGCCTAGTCAATGCCTCATACAAAGCAAGTGGTTGTACTAAAATAATTAGGCAAGATGAAAATCAACGCGGTCCTTACAGAGCGCAGGTAGAACCTTTCCAACTTTTCATTGCTCGACACCGCGAGCATCCACCTATCCGGTCGTCTCCACGACTCCCAAGACCTGGGTAACCGCGGGTTACTAAGTTACCGTTCATACCTTGCCCTTGCATGGCGTATCCCGACCCATGGGTCGGTTGCCGGGGTTCTTCCCTATTTTATTTAAAAACACACACACACCTATCCTCATTCCAAACCCATCAAGTTACACAACCATAATCCCAACTTAGCATCAAGATTATGATAGATATAGTTACATGAGCGATCCCACCTATGCGCACTACATCTAAAATAGGCATAGGTGGCGGTATATTTGTGGGGTTACCTTAGCAGGCAAAACATGCAAGTTTTATAGTGATTATCAGGCCAAGGATTATGTTTGCAAAATATAGGAATTTTATGCATCAAGTGGGGATTCCAGTGGACTTGCCGTGGTCCTCCTTGTTGCTGTATAACACGTCGGCGTAATGCCCAATATTGGACATCCTCGTACTCCTGCTGTCACTGTCGATAACGCGCTAGCCACTGATGGCGGAGGTACGCCACCTGCCGAATGCGTTGGTATTCCAACTGATAGGTACGATGGTGCCTCAACCGCTGGGCATGCTGAGCACGTTGCTGTGCGCGGTGGCGCACCATCCATTGCGCGTGCTCAGCTAGCATCTGCTGTAATCGCCGGGCGCAGGCCTCGAGTCTCATGGAGATCCTTGCGAGAGACGTACCGGCTATGATACCCGGTATAACCTACGCGCACAAACAAAGATGCACACATATCGAGGGAAAACATGAGCTCAACATAAATCTTAGGTAGGTGGAAGTTTGGTGTTTATTTGGATGGTCGGATCTTACCAGAGGGATTGGCTCTGGAAAGTGGTGGAGAGGAGTTCGGGGTGGTGCGGGTTGTTGGCTTTGCTGACGGGCATGGTGGCGGTTATGGAGATATTGCCACGGTAGTGGGTTAGGGCGGTTATGGCGATGGCGGAAATGGCGGGAGAGTGGCCGCATGGCGGTGTTCGAGGGAAAAAGATCCTTTGTAGAGTGTATGGATAGGTAGAGCTTGATTTTAGATGAATTTAGGCGCGAAAATCACCTAAATCGGAGTTCAAACGGAGGAGATATGGAGTATAGGGGGTAGATGTGACTTTTGCGGAATGTTGGAGGGCTAGATTTGGACTTTCTTGGCTTTTTGGCCCGCGGGGAAACAACTTGGGCCGCGGGCGGGATTCGGCCCGCGCGGCCTGGCGCATCCCGCGAGCGCGGCGCGCGCCTGGCGAGGCCCACGCGCGCGGCGCGGCGCGCGGCCCGGCCGGCTGGGCCGGCCCACGAGAGCGAGACAGCGCGGCCGACGCCGTTGGGCGCGTGGCCCACGCGCCAGAGGCTGAGGGAGGGGGGCGACGGCGTCACAGGGCTATGGCGGCGGTTTGGTTCGAAACAAACCGATACGGGGTCGGTCTGGCGGGGTTCACCAGCGGTTCTCGCCGACGGCGACGGTTCCGGCGGCGAGGGTGACGTCGCGAGCACCACGGCGGTGGGGCGAACTCGGTGGCGGTCTCGTGGAGGTGGATTGGTGGCTCGGGGTGGGGTGTCCGCGGCGCGCCGGTGCGGTCACGCGTCGGCGACGCGGTGTGCGCGTGGCGGCGGCTCCGTGGTGAGGGAAAGGGGGACGGCGAGGTGTCGGGGTGGTAGATGGAGGCGGGGCGGAGCTCGGGATGGAGTTAATTGAACTATGGAGGTTGGTGGGTGGGGAATTTGACGGTGGCGGCTCGCGGCGGGGATGGCGCAGCAGAACCGGGAGGTGGTTTGTTCTGCGGCTAGCGGCGGCGCTCGGCATCCATTTATAGGCGCGAGGGTGGGGCAGAGATGAAGGCGGGGCTGGCATCTGAGCCTGCGAGGCTGGCGTCCGACCCGGCAGGGATGGCGTCCGAGCTAGCGCGGCGGGGTCCGGCGCGTGGGCGCGCGTCGTGCAACGAGCGCAGGGGCGCGGGCCGGGCCAGAGCTGGCAATGGCACGAACGAGGCGGGGCGGGGCTGGTGGCGGTCAGGGTGGTGCGGCGGGGCCTGGTAGGGCGGCCGAGGCCGGTCATGGCGCGTCGCGGCGCGTGGCGTCGTCCGCACGCGCAGCGCTGTGACGGCCGGGCGCAGCGGCGGCAGGAAGGCGGTGGGGTTCGGGCGCGGCCGTGGCCGGGGTCCGGGCAGAGCCACGGCGGCGCGGCGCGTGGGCGCGCGGCCGGACAGAGGAGGAGGAGGCGGGGAAGAGCGGCTGACGGGCGGGGTCCGGTCAGCAGGGGAGAGTGGCGGCGACTTGGGCCAAGGCAGGATGGGCCTGCTTGGCCAGGGTGGTGGGCCAGGGGTGGGTGCAGGCCGAGGCCGGGAAAGGAAAGAAAGAAGATGGGCCGTGGTTGGGATGACGGCCCAAGGAGGAGAAAGTTGTTTTCTCTTTTTCTTTTTTAGATTTCTGGGTTGGATTTTGAATAGGAATTTGGAGAAAAGTTTTGAGGGAATTGTGGTAGGGTGTCGTGGGAATATTTGGAGATTTTCATTGAGCTCATATTACCACACTCAAACAAACAAACAACGTTTTCGGAAATCAATTTTGAATTAGAGGGGGGATTAGAAAAAAATTTCAAGGGCTAAATTTTGGGGTGTCACATGTTTTGAAGTCACAAGAAAGTGTCGCGATTCTAGCCACGCCCAAGGGGCGCGGGGGACCAACGGTGCGTACGTGGGGACCACCGTTCGCCAGATTATTCCTGGACGAGCGCTCATCAATTAGTCATCCCCTTTTTGTTGCAAGAACGATGGTGTTTTGAAGTCACAAGAATATATGTAGTACATGACAGTGAATGTGTTGATAACAAATTCACGATGGTCGGTGCATCGAACTCTCAAAGTCATATACTCGTGGTCAAAATCTGAGACGTTTGGTTGTAAGTTATTTTTGGAGATCGCAATTGAACTACAGTAGCATTTTCTTTGTGACAATCATTCATTTTATTTTGTGCTGATTGCGAAATGTATTGTGATGTTAACATCCATAGGTTGTAATTTATCCATAATTGGTGTCCTTCAGACTGATTGGCACGTACCTTTTAGCTTTGTTCTAAGTTAAATGTCTCTAGCTTTGGTAAATTTTAAAAAAAATATACACCAATATCTTTAACTTTAAATTAGTTCTATTAATTTTGCATCAATTACATTTTGATAGTGTATTTTTTATATTTTAAATATTAACATATATTTCTCTAAAATTTGGATCAAAGCTAAATTTTTTATATTCTTTAATTAGGTCTGCGCTATATAATAGTGAAATATCTTCATAAATTGTATTTACTACTGATTTACTGAGAAAAATCTGCAAGCTAGCTTATGCTTAGCTAAAAACCTGATTTCAAAACATGAGCAATCACATTAAAACATATACTCCCTCCGTATTAAAATATAAGTCACTACTGACTTTTTTAAAACTCCAATCGCTCTCTTATTCAAAAAAATTATATTTTATTATTTATTTTGTTGTGATTTGTTTTATCATTGTAGAAAATTTGAGCATGAATAGTTTTCTGATATGTTTACACAAATTTTTTTGAATAAAACAAAGGAATGAAGTTTTGAGAAAAAAAGACAATCACGACTTATATATATTTATTAAATATGGAGGGAGTAAATAATAATAAATAATAAGAATAAGTTGTGGTACCTTTCAAAAGAAGTTGTTGTAGATGCAAATCAGTCCGGCATCTGCCTCCCTTAGATTCTGTTAAACAAGAAATTCGCAAACAAGTTCTTGACAAAACAAAATTCAGATCTATGTTTTCAATTTGCTCCTAAACTGCTGAAATAACACGGAAGCAAGTCCAGCAAAATTGCAACTATCCTATCTACACGTACTTTCATGTTACAAAGTTACATCATCGTGTCTCTATTTTACAAGTACCCATTTTTACATCACAGTCCCCTTTGATTTAAGCTGACAGCTTATTGAGACCTCTGAAATCCACAGCGTCGACGCATTCGCCTACGCCCTTGTACTTGTTGAGCATCTTGAGCAGCTCGGTAGCCTTCTCCTTGGTTGCGTTCCTGCAGCCAACCTGCAAGAGGAGGAGCAGCTTCTGAAACGCGCCAACCCGAAGCGCCTCGACGAGGCACCGCGTCACCGCGTCCTCCTCCTCGTCGTGGGGCGCTCCGCCGAGCCTCCACATCGCCGACACGGCCAGCTCGGTGGCCAGGTCGGACACGCGGAACATCTTCTTGACGAGCACGGGCACGGCGAGAGCGTGCGCCCGTGCGCTCGCGCGGCCTTCCTCCGACGCGAGCACGGCGTCGAGCACAGCCAGCGCCTTCTCGGACACGCTCTTGTCGGCGTCGACGAGGGCCTCGAGGAGCACCGGGACGAGCCCCGCGGTGGCAAGGCGCGCCGCGATGCGCTCGTCGTATCGCGCCAGGTGGTATGTCGCGACCATGCCGGCCTTGGTTGCCTGCGGGCAGATCGGAGACTTGATGATCTTGACCAGCGCGTCTACGAGCTCGTCGACCTCTCCGCTCAGATCGGTGAACGCTCCGTCGCACGAGACGAGCTCCTTGATGGCCAGCACGGCGTTCAACCTCCCCGCCAAGCTCCCGCTCTCGGCAATGGTGACCAGGCACCTCAGCGCGCTCGGCGAGCCCAATGCCCTGGCGGCCTCCTCGTCCAACGGCATCATGCAGACCAATGCCGCCAGGATGTCCTCGAGGACGCGGCCCGCCGGCGCGGCGTCAGCAGCAGCAGCAGCAGCGAGCGACTCGAACGCGGCGGCGAGCGCGCGGCCGGTGCCGATGGACGCGAAGCAGCGCCTGTTCCGCTCGCTGTCCCTCGCGAGGGCCTTCACCTTGGCGACCACTTGGGCGCACCGCGCCGCGGCGTCGCGCCGGCGAGCGGAGTCGGCGAGGTCGAAGAGGAGCTCGGACGCCTGAACGGGGGTGACGGGGATCTTTGGCGTGGGGATCCGCTCGACGCCGCGGGAGCGGTTGGCGACGCACCAGTCCTGGATAACGCGGCGGATGGCGTGGTTGGGGACGAGGTCCTCGTGGCGGAGCGGCGCGTGGGTGACGGGGCAGGTGGCGCGGCCCGTGTCCAGCCACGCCTCGATGCTCTCCCGGTCGTAGGTGATCCCCGTCGGCGCCGTGACGGGGTCCCTCATGAGGTCCAGCGAGATGGGGCACCGGAAGTGCGCCGGGATCGCCAGCTCCACGCCGCCGCTGCCGCCGAGCGACACCGGCGCCTTGGTCACCGCCCTCCGTGCCCTCCGCACCAGCAGCGCCATGTGCTAAACCAACGGAAGCTAGAAGAAAGGGACAATGAGTTCTTGGAGACGACGGACGGACGGAGAGGCGTGCTGGGTTGTTCTCTTGGTGGGCAGAGGGTGCGAAGAGTTCAATACGAAGACTGGGTTGGGGAACTGGAGGAGGAAGGAAGACAGGTTCAAATAGGAGGGAAGGCAACGGATGGGTGGTAAAGGGTTTGAATTGGAACGTTGACGTTGAACGCCAGGGAGTTTGAATGTCTGCAAACCGCGGAGGAAGGGACGAAACGGTCGGCAATACTAATGCCTTAACGCGCGCTGGCTTTAGTTAGGTGCCAGCAGAGCAGTCAGACCGAGTCCAGCAGATGGGGTATATCCCCATCTATCCACTATTCCAACTACCCCTCTCTCTGTAAACAGTGTCGCTACAGTGTCATTTTGTACTATACCCGGCCTTTTACCTCATCTGCTGGACTCAGCCTCACGCGCGTTTTTTTCCTTTTTGGAAGGTCCGGCGGGTAAACATTTCGGGCATGTCTAGGATCACCGGTGCTATACTCTATACTCTCTGTAGGTTGAAATTCGGTGGATTTTAGATGTTTTTTTTAATTTTTGGTCCAGTGTGAAAAGATAAACTGTTATAGAATTCGCTAAAATTTGACTCAAATTCAAAAAAATACCAATGCTTTCTAGTCAAATTTCAGTTATTTTTGACATAATTTTTTTGGCCATGTAAAAATAGTTTTTTTTTCGTCATTTCCATTGTGCAGTATATATGTTATCAGAAAGGCGGGATAGACATATATAGACATAATTTGAACATGATTTATCTACTCAAATTCCATAAAACCGTATAACCACACATGAATTACATACAAAATGCATATAGGTTCATATGTACCTTTAATTTGTAATTTAAATAGTATTAGTTTTAATGTGAAGGGTGTATGTTTTGTTCATGCTACCTAAATTCAATTATCCATGTTCATGTCGTGTTGATTTAGGAAGAGATTTTGACGCCAGGGGGTTGACGATGCTATGTTCATGATATGTTGATTTAATTAAATGAAACACCTCTTATTCATGCTACGATGATTTAATTAGATGAATGCCTCTTGTTTATGCTTGTTTTCATTGCCAATCTTGCCACAGTTTTTGGTCTTCTGTGCATCTGGCATGTGTTTAATGCGATGTACTCCCTTCCAAAATACAAGTCGTTTTTTGTTTCTGGAACCCAACATTTCATCTTATTCAAAACATATTATAAATACTATTTATTCATTTTTATTATGTCTGTAATCGTAAGTATTTTAAACTTAGCTTGTACTCTTAAATGTTGTAATAATTTTTTGAATAAGATGAACAATCAAATGTTGGACACTGAAAACAAAATTGACTAGTATTTTGGAACGGAGGGAGTACATATGTTTTATGCAATTTCTATGAATGTTGTGTGTGAAAATAATTAATATTCATTGTGAAATGGTCATAGAAAAAACAATACAACAAAACTCCATTAACATTTTCTATTTTCCCATCTAATACATTATTTTTTGATGAAATATCTGAAACTTATAGGGCCAAAAAGAATTATCCTCAACATAATAACAACCCGTATGATCCATACATCTAGCGCTAGTGCCATTACATTTTCAGGCTTGCTCTACATAAAACTATCTCAAATTTGACCAAATTTGCAGAAAAATGTTCATATATGTAGCATCAAATATGCATCATAAAAATAGATTTCATGATTTGATCCTAACCTAGTGCCCATCAATATAATATCATAGTTAATATCATATAAAGTTGGTCAAATTTAAATAGTTTGACCTAGGACAACTGTAAAAGTAGACGTATTTTGAGACAAAGATAGTACTATATTCAATGTCATTTGTAATCACACCCTCCTCAAATTCAGAGTTATCTAAAGTCCTATCTAGCGAGGGAGAAAAGACTTAGAAAAAAAAAAAGGCGCCAACAAAATATATATCTGGGACTAGGGATGGTCTCTATACGAAAGGAGGTTAAGTTTATAGATACTTTGATGTGGTTCAGAATATCAGCTTCTGCCTTGTAATTTTGTGTCATCGGTCTTGATTCGTACCTGATCATACCTTACGCAAAGTATTCCAAATTCATTACACCGAGAGGTTGATCTCAGCAATCTATTTATTTTACCAAATATAAGGACCATTCCCTGGTAAAAAG
Organism: Paspalum notatum; assembly: GCA_022530915.1. Lineage (NCBI taxonomy): Eukaryota > Viridiplantae > Streptophyta > Magnoliopsida > Poales > Poaceae > Paspalum > Paspalum notatum. Next base: position 7,806,975 of record CM039684.1, read on the forward strand.
CGGAACTTGAATGATTCAAAGTCCAGTCATCAACAACAGCTGCTACCTTGTCAGCAATGGCACTCTTTCAGCACTCTTGTGCACGGTACGGCAATATTCGCTGCAAATACCAAATAAGTCTTCCGAGTCGGATCCGGTACTTGCGACATTTCAAACGTAACACTTTCGGTCTGAAAAAAACTTGGCTTTTATCATGACGTTTGAAATGCAAGGCATGCATGGCGCGGCCTCAAATTGTTTTTTGGGGAACGTTCCCCCTGAAGATTGTGATGGACGACCAGAGATTATTACGTATGTCTCAGTTACGTGCAAGCATCGATACTTAACTTGTAGGCAGTAACTTGTAGTGAGCTCTCTCGAAGACCTGTCGAAAGAATGCGACAGTTCTTCACATCACTACATGCCTAGTCACTATGCAGGAATTGCTCAAACCAAGTGAGCTGGTTAGATTCTAGAAACGCATTGTAGTATAACAGGTCAAATCACAGGTTCTCCTAAAACTGGCAGAAAGATGCTCCCAAATTAGAACTCCCTTTTGATCTTTTCCTGCCCATGTGGAGCGCCTGAAAGCAACCCAGAGATAAAGCCCCCACTAAACTTCTTCCATCGCTGCTTGATTCAAAGTTAGCAGCTGTATTAAAATCTTGTAGAGTCCCTTTTGCTTTTGCTTTACATGGAATTGAGCACTGAAAGTACTGAACTGCGATGGGACTATCTGGTAGGCTAAAGGTAATAAAAGCATGTTATCCAGGGCAAGAAGTCGAAAAACCCTGCAATGGAATTACTCTGAATTCCTGCTTCCGATGAATGCACTTGCTAACTCGATAATTTTATGTTTGGAAGTACATGCTGGTGGCAGCATTATTTCTCTAGAAGCATACACATCACCTGTCAGCTGGAGACTAATAACACACTAACCTTCTCCTCATTCTAGAAGTCATATAAATGCCCAAAAAAAAAAAACGGAGATCAAACAAGCGCACACGCGCAGGGCCCTTGCTCAAAGAGCAGTGTCTCCGATCCGCGGCGATATTTCTGAAACTGCTTCTCCAGTCTGCCTTATTTCTCTAGAAGCATATTAGTATTAGCTGATCGAAGACCAACAGCACCTTCTCCTCATTCTAGAAGTCCTATATCTGAAGTCCAAAAAAAGAACAGCTGCATGTGCTCGCACAACCTTGGCTAACTTCCAGGATTTGGGGACAGTATTAAGCCTGTTTAGATAAATAATAATAGTGCCACTGGCATTGCAGTCAGTTCAAATGTTCATGGCTATTCTCGTGTTCCCATTCTATTCAGCCACAATATTCTTGGTCCAATCAGTTGTGTGGAAATCAAATGCGGGCAAAATGTACCAAACGTTCAAGTTCTCCTATCTGGATGCCCACAGTCCATCGGATTGAACCTCTGGTCTCTTGCGAGTTTTTAGAATATTGCCAGTACGTTTTTTAATTTTTGTTGGAGAAGGGCAGTACGTTTGTTTGAACTGTGGGAATGATTGATTGGTCATTTGGTCCAACTCCGGTCCCCGATGAGAAGTAGGTTCAGACCGGACGCCGTTCCGTTCAGCTCCATTTCTTTATAACTAAAGACCGACGCGGCCCCTTTATTAGTTGCTGTCATGCTTCATTAGTATGCACACGCGCTTCTCTGGCAACGTAAAATAATAACAACAACAACAATAATAATATCCTGCACACATTTTGGGACCAAAACATGCAACAAAAATGTTCGTTTTCTTCTTTAAAAACAATTTTTAGTATAACCTCTCTGTTCTTTTATATATGACGGCAAGTAGCTCACTTTTGAACATATATATGCGTTATATATAAAATAATTGAGGGGGTAATAAAACTAGGAACAGCATATTTTGTTCTTCAATTTTTTTTATAGTGTGAGTGGTATCTTCTATAATTAAATTGGAGCCCCCACTATAAGATTTCTCCTACCTTTTCATGAAGCCACCCACATCATCATATGACCCGCTAAGAGTCATACATGTGTTTAAGAGAAGCCATAAAATATATATCTAAAATTTTATTTTATGATTTTAATATTTTATTTACCATTTCTCACTATCTTATTGCTTCAACGCTAAAAAATTTAGCCGCAACGTGTTGGATATCATCTATTTCAAAACCATTTTGTAAGTACAGAGTAGGTCTTGTCTACTGCTAGTAGTGTACCGCACAAAATACTCGTCCTGAACAGGAGCATTCGGTTCACACTTCACATGCATTATGCGCAGGCTTGACACGCAGTAATGCAGTATATATATGCGTATGCCTGCCTACTTCCGACCGAGCTCCTACCACTACTGATTGACTACTGCGTCGTCCAGCGGACCAGCTCCGCACTGAAACGGCGACGGTGCGCGCAGTGTGATCTGCGCGTTTTTGTTTTTCTTTGGAGGCGACGGTGAAGACTTGAGGCGGGACACGGTTTTGTCGGTACGCCATACGCGTGTTTAATTTCCGAGGAAGACGAGGTCGTCGATCGCCTCTTTTCGGCCGGCCGGCGTGCGACCGTACCCCCGCCGGTTCCTGATGCAGCAATGCAAACGGGCAGCCGGCCGGCGCTTCCGTGTTCCCTGTTGGCATGGCAGCTCTGGACGAGGTTCATTCGCTGTTCACATCGATCGACCGAGACCCGGTCCAATGCGTCCCATACCCATTCTCTCATTGCGCCCGTCCTTGTCATGTCTTGCCGTGAAGCAGATAGCGCCTGCGCCTGCCTACCTCAAACGCATTTGTAACGAATTTGGCCATTTGGGTATTCGCATTCAGATTCTCGACGTGTTTTTTTTTTTTTTTTTTTGCGTACGTGCTACGTAGATCCAATTTTTCTGGTCGACAGTCGAGACCACGAACGGAAGCAAGATTACAAGGTCCGCGTCAGCTGCAAAGGTTGAGAGGGCACTCGGTCAGCAACTAGTTTGATTTGCACACCACAATCCATGATGCGTGTCCGTCTAATAGGAGATCAGAGAATCAATTTCACATTAGGCAAATGACCAAATCCTCCAGACAGATAATTCCAGCAGTGCACGTTTGGCTAAATCAGTACCAAGACATGGCGAGGAGAACCAGCGAATGCAAGATGTTGAGGAGACGAGGAAGGAGTCGGAAAGAGGAGGAAGCGATGGATTCGCTGGGTTCTCGCCGGAGTGCGGCAAGCGACCGCGTGGCGACGAGAGCCTAGGTCGGCCGGTCGGGGCAGGCAGCGAGGACGACATAGGCTCCGTCCGTTTTATGGAGTATCGTCCGATACGATACTGAGGAAGAAACGCTAGCGTGGATATCGTATCGGATCGAATCGGGAGAACGAACGTAACAACCGCAACAATGACAAGCGATCAGAGGCTAAACACAAGGAGCATAAACATGCAAGAAGTACACTGCCTAGAGCTAAACAGAGGCCACAACTAGAAGTGCTTCTAATAGCTAGCCTACAACGAGAAAAAGAAAAAAAGCTATAGAAGCTGTTCTAACAAACTACAAGCTTTCGGTACTAAAGAAAGGACTTGCTTAGTTACCAAATGGTGAAAATAAAGATCTTAATAATGACAATATCTTGCGCACATGCTCATCCCGTCATCCGCATCCTCATTTTTCACGGTTACTCATGTGTCATATCCCTCTTAGTATGTACACATTGTGCTTTTCACGGTTACTCATATGTCACATCCCTCTTAGTATGTACACATTGTGCGGTCTACTGCATTAAGCTTTGTGTGGCAAGTCGTGGATATGTATTACACGTGGAAAGTCAACCACGTGTGAAAAAATCTATACACATATTTAGTTATCTAGCAATACTAGTCAACCCACTTTAAGCTTTGTTTAGGTACATGTGGATTGGAGTGGAATACACGTGGATTGGAGTGGATTGGAGGAATTAGAGTGTGTTTAAATTCACATTAGTTCAAAATTTTCTCCAATCCTTTCTATTCCACACCAATCTACGTGTATTCCACTCCAATCCACATGGACCCAAACAAGACCTCATGCACAAAACACATGGATTAGATCTCAATCCACACCAATACACACCCACCCAAACGAGGCTATCTATGGCTACTCAAAATACACATGCACATTTATATGTGCAGACTACTGAAACTAACCTAACGAGCAAGCCATTGTTTCAAATTAATGACTTTGCAGCAGCCAGCAGCAGTAGCTATTGATTGTCTAAATAACCGTTTAGTCCATTTAAATACCGCATAGCGACCAGTCTTTACTTTAATTGGTCATTTATCATATTATAATCGATCGCTTAGCGATCAAGCGAACGTTAAAGCGGAAGGTCAGTTCGATAGCGCGGTTGGCCTGATAATAATTGTGGACGCCTACACCTGTTACATTTATATATGTGTGCCATCCTTTTACTTCAGATAATGACGTGTGCCGCTTTCGATGGTTGCTTTCGTGTTTAAATTTTACGAAGGCACTTCAGTTTTTAGCGATCAAGCCGAATTAACAGCCATGAGCTAAATGACGACGGACAATTTGTTGTCATTCTCAACACTCAAGGGTTCACAAGACACCCTCGATTTCGGAACGCAAACAACCTGAGCAACGAGTCAGATAAACAGGGCGAACCAAACAACGCCCGCCGAGCCACGAAGTCAAACTTTCGAATAGCGGCCAGCAAACACCAGACTTATAAGCCACGGGTATCCCAATTTCTAGTCACAACAGTGGAGGCAGAAAATACATCATGCCATCTTAGATTCCTAGGTTTGCGACCAATCCTCGTTCAACCGCTGGAAACTTTGACAAGAGTAGCGAATCTAAGTACCGACTATTCAACATGAAAGACCAAGAAATGGCCGATGATAGACGAATGTTCAGCTGATGCTAAAAATGCCCACAGTAACCATCAACATAAGTTATGTTAAACACCTTAAAAATAACACTGATACGGAGACTGAGGATGTTTGCCGAAACAGTGACACTCTTCTTCGATCTAAAGAGAACACTATACACCAGAAATTTTACTAACCATGACATTTATATCTTCTGAAGGCCAGGGCACCACAGCATCCACCTGTGTAAAGCAAAGAACATGAAAAATGTAACTCAAATATCTCTCTGTTAGCCAATTACAGAATTATTAACCTAAGGCTAAAAGAACAAATATCGCATATAGATCAAACTACAGAAATTTTTAAACAGCGAGCAACAATATAAAATTTTAGATATTATAGTGAACTCCATATTTTTTATGGCACACTGCAAATTAGCAACTGCTTCTCAGCATCACATAAACCATATGTGAGGATGATGGGCATTATTATTTTTCCCAACCTCACTGCTTGGATGGAGTGGCGCAAAGTGGGATTCGATAGAATACCAAGGGTAAATCATAGTTGTAGATTCCATTACTATATCCAAAAGCATGTAACAAGATGGCATGTATCACGTATGCCATGCTCCTGAATCCTGATTTACTTTATAAAGATTATCTAGTAGCCATACTGTTATTGGTAGAACAGGTGAGTAATAACAAAATAAAAAGATGAGGATTTCAATGCTCAGAGGGTTGCATATTGGATAAGCAGACAGATTCATGAACACATATCAAAACCAATCGGAGCCACATGCAAGGGTTATAAAACTTCTAGTTGAAATGAAAAAGACATGTTTGCATTCTAACCTTCATAGTTGTGGTAGAACAATTATGTGGAGATTAGCAAATTCCTAATTTCAGCATGACCTATAATAAAGTTCCCATTTATTATTTTTAGCAAAACCCAGTGATAGATCTTTAAGGTAATATTACATTACCTTACTAGCAGTCTTCGTTAACTGATTTGCTAGCATACCACTCCCCAAACCCGATTCGCTATTTTAGCAATCTTTTACTCTCATTTTGCACCATTCTAGCACTCCATCACATCCTGCCTTCCTCCTTCCCGTCCACCACCACCCATCCTAGACGCAGCCTGCAGACAGACTCTGTACAGCACGTGAACCACAAACCCCTCGCTGCCTACAATTGCCACGAGAAACAATTCCATCTGCATGTGTTTAGCATGGGCCGATGGTCCTTGTGGAGCTGGTGCCCACTGCTCAATCTCAACCCCTCGCCAGCCCGATCTCCATACCATATTTCTCTGCAAGCTTGATCCCGCGCCTGAGGATCCATCCAGGTGTTCCCACTGTGCAGCACTGCAGTTATATCCGCATTGAGTGGTGTGTTGGGAGTAGCACGAACTGAAAGGGAGGATGGGCTGGTTCAAATAGTATGCAATAGAACATGGCTTGAGCTCACCGGGTATCTATTTGGCTTCCATGGCGGTAGCTTGGACAGCAGAGAGGGCAAATACAGAGACATGATGCGTTCAGTGGATAAAGGCAATGACAGTTAAGTTCCCCATATCCAATATGAGCCGTTGGTTTTTAGATCATGTGGCACAGAGCAAAACCAGAAAGGAAGGGGTGCTAAAATAGCAATCTGTATACGGAGTGCAGTATGTTAGCCGCTACTGAGGCAAATGTGGCAATGTTTAAACTCTGGTTTGACCATCACGTCAAGTGCTGAAACTAATATTTAATTATGAAAGCATTGGCAAGCCAATATCAAACTAATCACCACCTAATAACCTTAAAATGTATGTTGAGGCAACCGGCAAATCAATAATCTACTACAGTATCACACTAAAACAACTAACCTTGAAATACAATAAATCTAATCTTCCTTGAGACGCTTCTCAGTCTCTTCCAATGCCTTGATATCCTTGTTGTACTTGACTATACGATAAATGCACCTGTGACAGTAAAAAATAAAGTTAAGCCAAGATGACTCAGGGAAAGTTAACAAAACAGATTCTGAAGACAAGAAACTTTACCAATAAAGGAGGCATGCTGAAACACAAAGGATGACATTCCTCTGAGCTTTAAACATCTGTGCAAGGAAAAAATTATGAGATACATATGAACCAAATAAACTAAGATTAGAGCTCCCTTCCTATGAAGCACTAAAAAAGCAGCAATATAATTGATTCACTTGGACAAAGCTTATTGGCCATAATTCATAACCTCTAAAGGGTTTGATGATCTCTGTTACCAAAGATACTACTCTCTCTGTCCCAAATTATAATGTTTTGACTTTTGGGTTTCAAATAGATTCATACATTATTCCATGTATGTGTTTTTTTATAAGTGTCTAGACTCATCAATATTCATATGAAATGGACAGAGGGCCAAAACCCCTTACAATTTGGAACGGAGGTAGTAGAATACAATTGGAAATTATATTAAAAAAGCACAGAATCACAAAAATGGAAGCTAAGTCTGAGAAAGTTCCACGACAGCCAGTCTGCGCACAAGAAAAATAAATGATACAAATGGTCAGAGAGGGAGGGAGAGAGAACTCCAATGTGTTTTAAGAGGTGGGCTGCTTTATGGACGCTTAATAATAGTACACTTTGTGGGTTTTTTTGTGTGGATGTAACATCATATAATAGCTTATGTGAAATGTATAGAGAATGGCCACATGTGTTGATATAGAATAGAACTTGTTTTTCATTGCCATCTATAGATTATGGGGGGATATCTGCTACTTCAAATTAATTTACCAAATTAATCGATGTATTATTTGTCCTTTCATGCATGCCTCAAAGGAGTTTGCCATCATTAAACCTGCATATTTATGCAGGGTAGAAGATAACTGTACGTAGTAGTTCTTAATAACACAGATACATCCAACCTACAAAGAACGGGAAGTATGTAATATTTCAAAACTTCAAATGTTTAGGAAGACTCTGGCCTTTTAAGAAATGCTGACCTCAGCTAAGTTTGTACAGTCTAGCTGCAAATTAACATTTCTGATGACATCTAACAAGGTGGTTTCGGCAAAAGAGAAAAAACCGATGCTCCTCTAAAATGTAGCAGATAGACCAAAGTTGTTCTAATCTAAGAGGCATTAGATTGCCATCCTTTGTGCCTCTCACTTGCAAAGTAGCCTTACACATGAAAGCTAGAATATATCTCTTTCCTCCGCCACCCCTTCTTCAAATTTTGCTCCTGCCTCTTGTTTTACTCCAGAGTTGAGAACCAAATTTCCAAAATAACTAGTATATCAAATTGAAGACGAGGGCATCCCTAAAGCTTTATAGATATTATTAAGATCCAATCAGGACACTTGATGCACCCTCGGTGGCTACACTTCACTATACTGCTCTATGTACAAGGGAACAGAATCGATGTACTCCAACCGAATAACTAACCCTGAAGCCCTCTCAAGGGGCAAAACAGTTATTAACAAATTACTGATCTACAAAGCTAAGCAGGAAAACCAAAACCCTTGAAACAACACAAATCTAAACATGGAAGGGAATCAATCACTCACAGATTTCTCGAAACGGATGCGCTCTTCGGCAGTGCAAATCTCCGAGGTGCACATAAGCCTGTGCTCCTTCTTCCAGTAGATATCTGCACTCAAATCAGAAAAAAAAAAAGCGAACCAATCAGAGCCAGAAACGAGGCAGCAAGCAGAAGACCGGGAGGCCGGCGGCGACGCACGCACCGAGGAGCTGGAAGGCCGCGAAGGGTATCACGCTGGCGAGGGGCTGCAGGACCAAGGACGTGAGCGCGACGATCTGGCCCCGCACCGCACGGGGCGCCGGGAGCGTGACCAGCGCAGCCACCGCCGCCTCCACCGCCACCACGCACGCCAGGATCATCCACTGCAGCGCCATCGGAACTCCGCTCCGCTCGATTCGAACAATCTAGAAACCTCTCGGGCGAACGGGGGGACGAAGGAACAGGGAAAGCAAACCCGCGGTCGCCGCTCTCTCTCTCTCCCCTGGATCCTCCGATCTGCGTGTTCGGGACTTCGGATTCGTCGTGGGAGCGAAATGAATGTGTGGGGTACACTGGGGTTGGTTTGGGTAGTTCTAGGTGAACGGACCGTGGACAGGTGGATTTTTTTTTTTTTTTTTGCGTGCACGGACAGGTGGAGAAACGCGTCGCATCGGTTTGTTTCCTTCGTGGCGGCGATTTGCTTCATCGCCAAGCGATTCGGTGCGGTCGTATTCGCGCCGACTTGGGCCGGGCTCCTTTCTTCTCGAGTTTGGGCTGGGTCTTGACGTCTTGTGAGCATACGGTCCGTTACGATCCAAGCCCTCCTCTTTTCTTCCCCCCATCGCCCAAACTCGCCCTTCGCCGCCTCCTGTTTCCTCGAGCTGGGGTTTTAGCGGCGCGAAGAAGGGGAAGAGGGAGAGGGAGAGGACGACGGGGAGGGGAAGATGAGCCGGAGCCTAGGGATCCCGGTGAAGCTGCTCCACGAGGCGGCGGGTCACGTGGTGACGGTGGAGCTCAAGACCGGCGAGGTGTACCGCGGGTCCATGGTCGAGTGCGAAGACAACTGGAATTGCCAGCTCGAGAACATCACCTTCACTGCCAAGGTACGGTCTCTCTGCCCGCTCTACCTTCGGATCTGAGCCAGATCCCCATCGATTTAGCTTCCCTGAGTATTTTTCTTACCTGTTGATTAATCTACAGGATGGGAAGGTGTCGCAGCTGGAGCACGTCTTCATCAGAGGAAGCAGAGTGAGGTGGTTGGAAAACTCGATTTGTTTCTCGATGCAATGTTGTTGAGCTGTGGTGGCCTAATTTTTCTCTTTGGGTGGGTTTTGCCGCTGTTATGTTGCAGATTTATGATTATACCAGATATGCTCAAGAACGCCCCCATGTTCAAGCGCTTGGAAGCGAGGATTAGGGTTCGTGGCTGATGATTCCCTGTACCATTTAGTTTCTTGCTGACGAGCTAATGACGGAACGGTACATGATTTGATGTTTTGTGTTTTGTCTTATCTAGGGCAAAGGATCGGCTATTGGAGTTGGACGTGGACGTGCTGTTGCAATGCGTGCTCGGGTAATGCCTGCTCTACATGTTTTGAACCTTTTTCACTATGATTGATTCACCATCTTGTCTTTCTCGACATAGACTACATAGTTAGTGTGATCTGACCAACTTGTTTCAGTAATTTGTGAAAGAAAAATACAATGAGTATGTGCTGAAAAGTTACATTTGCATTACCTCTTTTCAAAGTCAACAAAACATTTTTTTTGTTGGTTGAGTGCATGGAATAGTATTGCTTATCAGTTATCACTGTGAATTAGGAGGATTAGTTTTGCACCGTGCTACTGAACATGTCAAAGATGAATATCTGCTGCATATTTGGCTTGCTCATGGATAGCTTGAACCCCAATAGGCAATAGTATCTTCATCAGTTCTTTAGCAGATCTCTTAAATTCTAATGTAATGGATGGCACAAAATTTCGGGGAGCTTTTTTGTTTTCTAAATAAGAGAAATTGTTTTCTTCATTATAACCACCATTATTTTCAAATTTCAATCTTTTCGTTCTCCCGCTTTCTCTACCTCGACCTTTGTTTTCTCCATACTCCATCTGTCCCAAATTGTAAGGGTTTCTAGCCCTCTTTTTATCTGTCCACATTCATATAGATGGTGATGAATCTAGACACATATTGAACACACATACATGGAGTAATGAATGAATCTAGTAGAGGCCTAGAATCCCCTACAATTTGGGACGGGGGGAGTATACATTTCCACTGGATCATCTTGTATAATTCGATTTTATCTTCCTTGCCCCTAACTAGTGGGAACCTAAAATGAATTTAGTAAGAGGGAGAATGTCAAGAGCTTGGCTGCTCAAGGTAGCTGGACCTCTGCTACGGAGTTCGTAGCTTCGGTCCGTGGTGGCCGGCAGGGTTATGCCCCCACGCCGTCCTTCTGCGTCGACCGGGTTATGCCCCCTGGTCGCCGGTTAAAGAGAGAGACAGATAGGAGATGGATGGCAATATCTTTCTTAATCCCAACCATGAATGATACAGGGATTTATATGGTCCTCGACCAACAAACCTTCCTAACTTTAGGACTCAACTATAGAAGCTAACAACTCAATCGTATCTTTCCTAGACTTTAGGACTTAATATAGAAAACTAACAACCCAATCATATCCTTCTAAATCTTAGCCACTATTTCCTTTCAGGGCCATGCGCCCTGCCCTTTCTGCGGCCCTGCGCACGTCGCGCGCACGGCGCCTTCGCGTATAGACGCGTCCCCACATGACATCTCTCCCCCCCTCGAGAGGCAGCTCGTCCTCGAGCTGGAATAGCAGAAACTTGCTGCGAATAGTGTCAGCATCTTCCCAAGTCGCCGAGGCCGGGGAGGCGCCCTTCCAGTGTATGAGAACCTGCCGCACGCCGCGGGCCATCCGTGCCTTTACAGCGCGCTCCGGCTCAGGAACGACGGCGCCATGGCGGACGGCCGGCAGGGCCGGGGGCTCACGTGGAGGCTCACCGTGAAACTTCTTCAGGAGGCCGACATGGAAGACATCATGCAGCCGAGCTTGTGGCGGCAAAGCGAGACGAACAGCGACGTTGATGATGAGCTCCACAACTTGGTACGGCCCATAGAACCTGGGCTTCAGCTTGCCAGACGTCGCCTGAGGAAGAGATGCAGCCGGCCGCTGTCGCAGACGAAGAAGAACCCAGTCGCCCACCTGAAAGTGGACCGAGCGGTGGGCCTTGTCGTAGTGGCGCTTCTGCACAGCCTGAGCCTGCTCCAGGCGAAGGCGAATGTCTTCCAGGAACTCCGCGCGCTCCTCCATAGTCTTGGCCACCGCTGCGACGCGCGTCTCGCCCGGCTCGTAGGACCGAATGGACGGGGGGTCACGCCCATAGACCACGCGGAACGGCGTCTCGCGCAGCGAGGACTGGAAAGCGGTGTTGAAGACGTACTCTGCCCAGGGCAGCCACCGCAGCCAGTCGCGGGGTCGGTCACCTGTCAAACATCTCAAGTACATAATGATGACCCGGTTAGCGGATTCAGACTGCCCATCCGACTGGGGGTGGAAGGCCGTCGACATCTGGAGCTTGGTGCCACTCAGGCGCATGAGCTCGCGCCAGAAATTGGAGGTGAACACGGTGTCGCGGTCGGAGACGATGGACTGTGGAATGCCGTGCAGCCGGACAATTTCAGCAAAGAACGCCTGCGCCACACTCTCTGCGGAGTACGGGTGCGCGAGGGGAATGAAGTGGCAATACTTGCTGAACCGGTCGACCACGGTGAGGATGACAGACTTGCCCCGGACTCGTGGCAGCGCCTCCACGAAGTCGAGGGCGATGTCGGTCCACACGCCTTGTGGAACGGGCAGAGGCAGCAGCAACCCGGCCGGAAGGAGATGCTCCGACTTGTGGCGTTGGCAGACCGCACACGCCCGGACCAGGTCCTGTACGGTGCGCTTCATGTTGGGGAAGTGGAAATCACGGCGGAGACGGTGCAGCGTGCGCTGGACCCCCTCATGCCCCTCCTCGTGGACAGCCAGGAGCGCCTCCTGCAGCAGCGGTGATGACGGCGGAATGTACAGCCGCCCGCCGTACTGAACCAGACCATCGGCCAGCGCCCACGGCAGTGATCTAGTGCCCGCCCTGATCTCATCGTGTAGGGAGACCAGAGCCGGATCGGTGGCCTGTGCTTGACGAAGGCGGTCGATGAAGTCGAAGCGCGGGGACGAGAGCACCATAACCGCGCCGTCATCTGGAGTGTCCCTGCGTGAGAGAGCATCTGCCACGGCATTAGAATGCCCTGGCTTGTACTCCACCGAGAAATCGAAGCCCAACAGCTTGCCGACCCAATGATGCTGGGGGATGGTCGACAGCCGCTGGTCGAGGAGGTACTTGAGGCTGAAGTGGTCGGTTTTGACGACGAAGCGGCGCCGCCACAAGTACGACCGCCAGTGTCGGATGGCATGCACGAGGCCGATCAGTTCGCGCTCGTAGGCGGCGAGAGCGCGGTGCCGGGGCGCCACCGGCCGGCTGAAGAATGCGATCGGGTGGCCCTCTTGGACCAGCACAGCCCCAAAGCCGTGGGAGGACGCATCGCACTCGACCACGAACAGCTTGGTGAAGTCCGGCATGGCGAGGACCGGAGCCGAGGTCACCGCGTCCTTGAGGGCGGTAAACGCAGCCGTGGCCGCCTCAGACCAGGAGAACCCGTCTTTGCGAAGAAGAGCCGTGAGCGGAGCGGCGATTGTGCCGTAGTTGTGCACAAACCGCCTGTAGTAGCCGGCGAGGCCGAGGAAGCCGCGCGCCGCGCGTACCGACCGTGGCTGCGGCCACGCCCGCACAGCCTCGACCTTGGTCGGATCCATGGCGACGCCCGCGGCCGAGACGACGTGGCCGAGGTACGCGACGGACGACGCCGCGAACGCGCACTTGGCGCGCTTGAGGAAGAGCTGGTGCTGCTGCAGCTCGCTGAAGACGGCACGGATGTGGCGCAAGTGGTCAGCCCATGTGCGACTGTAAATCAAAATGTCGTCAAAAAACACAAGCACAAAGCGGCGTAAGAATGGCCGGAGAACATCATTCATTAGCGCCTGGAACGTGGCCGGGGCGTTGCACAGCCCAAAGGCCATGACCAGGAACTCGTAGAGGCCGTCGTGCGTGCGGAACGCCGTCTTGTGGACATCACTTGGTCGCATGCGAACCTGGTGATAGCCCGAGCGCAGGTCGAGCTTGGTGAAGAAGCACGCCCCATGAAGCTCGTCCAGGAGCTCGTCGACGACGGGGATGGGAAAGGCGTCCTTCACAGTCAGCGCGTTGAGCGCCCTGTAGTCGACACAGAACCGCCACGACCCGTCCGGTTTCTTGACAAGGAGGACCGGGGATGAGAATGCGGAGTCGCTGCGCCGGACGATGCCCTGGTTGATCATGGCGGCGCATTGCCGCTCCAATTCATCCTTGTGGGCGGCCGGGTACCGGTACGGCCGGACCGCCACCGGCAGCGCGCCCGGCTTGAGGGTGATGGCGTGGTCATGGGCGCGCTGCGGGGGCAGGCCAGTCGGCTCGGCGAAGATGCCCCCAAAGCCCGCTAGCAGTTCATCGAGGAGGGCCCGCGGAGACGTGGTGGCCGCCAGGAGGGGAGGTCCGCGCGCAGTGACGTCCGCCCAGCACACCGCCCGTCCCTGGCGAGTGAAGGACATGGTGCGCTTGGTGAAGTCCCAGACGACCGGGCCCAAGGTCACCAGCCACTGGGTGCCGAGGACCAGGTCGTAGCCGGCGAGGGGCATGATGTAGAGGTCGACGCAGAACTCTTCGCCGGCGATGTTGATGGGGGTATGGCGCAGCACGCCAGGGCAGGAGATGCGCTCGCCATTGGCCACAGTGGCCGTGAGGCGCGGCCCGGTGTGAGCTTGGAGGCCGGTGCGGCGTGCTGCCGTCTCCGCGATGAAGTTGTGGGTGGACCCAGTGTCGAGGAGGGCCGTGAACGTCGCCGCGCCCACCGTCACTAGCACCTGCATCGTGTCACAAACAGGCATACCAGCGACCGCGCGGAGGGAGAACACTGGCGCGTCCTGCGCGGCCCCGTCGTCTGCAGGTGCGTCGTCGGCGAGCTCGATACCGTCGATGTAGAAGAGCCGACGGCAAACGCGGTTGTGGCCCCTGGCGTAGGGTTCGTTGCAGTTGTAGCATAGGCCGAGGCGCCGTCGCTCCGCCTGCTCCTCAGGCGAGAGACGTTTGGCCAGGTTGGCCCCGCCCCGGACCTGGGCTACCGGCAGCGCTGATGGTGGCGCCGGAAGCGCCGGGAGAGCTGGTGCTGGCAGGGCGAGTGGGGCCGTGCCCGCGGCCGGCGCTGGACGCGGTGCTGGTGCCGGCGGCAGCGCCCGAGGGGGAGGCTTGACCGGAGCCTGCTGCAGCCTATCGAGCTCCATGAGCTCCACCTGGCGGGCCAAGCTCATGGCCGCGGCGAGCGTCTCCGGGTTGTGGATGCGGACGAGGTGGCTGAGCGGCGGAAGGAGGCCGCCTGTGAAGAGCTGGACGCGCTGCGCCTCCCCCAAGCGCCCCGCGCGTGGCAGGAGGGCTTGGAAGCGATTTGCGTACTCCTCCACGGTCCCTGTACGCCGGCATTCGGCGAGCTCGAACAGCGGGGCGGCGCGGAGCGGTGGTCCAAACCGCAAATTCAGGAGTTCCTTGAAGCGTGCCCAGGACGGCGTGTTCTCGTCCTCCAGGAGCTGGTCGTACCAGAGTTGGGCGACGTCCTCCAGGTGGTACGAGGCCATCCAGACGCGTTCTTCCGCCATGGTACGTTGCTGGCGAAAGTAGGAGTCGCACTTGTTGAGGAAGAGCATCGGATCAGACTTGCCGTCGAAACGGGGAAAGTCCAGTTTCTGGAACCGCGGGGGTCGATCCGGTGGGGTCTCGCCCATGGGCTGCTTGCTGCTGCTGGAAGACGATCTCTGATGGACCACCAGCTCGGCGATGGCCTTGCTGTTGGCCTCGGCCGTGGACTGCAGCGACTTCACGATGGCGGCCAATGAGGCGACTGTGGTCTTGAGGTCCTCGGAGTCTCCCATCTCGGCAGAGCAGGACGCAGCAGAGGAGGTAGCAGGGGAGGGCGGCGCGGCGGCTGGTGGTGAAGGTGGTGCGGCGGCTGGTGGTGGGGATGGCGAGCGGTGTGTCGAGGAAGCCCTGGATCGTGATACCAGGTTGTCAAGAGCTTGGCTGCTCAAGGTAGCTGGACCTCTGCTACGGAGTTCGTAGCTTCGGTCCGTGGCGGCCGGCAGGGTTATGCCCCCACGCCGTCCTTCTGCGTCGACCGGGTTATGCCCCCTGGTCGCCGGTTAAAGAGAGAGACAGATAGGAGATGGATGGCAATATCTTTCTTAATCCCTACCATGAATGATACAGGGACTTATATGGTCCTCGACCAACAAACCTTCCTAACTTTAGGACTCAACTATAGAAGCTAACAACTCAATCGTATCTTTCCTAGACTTTAGGACTTAATATAGAAAACTAACAACCCAATCATATCCTTCTAAATCTTAGCCACTATTTCCTTTCAGGGCCATGCGCCCTGCCCTTTCTGCGGCCCTGCGCACGTCGCGCGCACGGCGCCTTCGCGTATAGACGCGTCCCCACATGACAGAGAAGGAAAACAAAAAATTGCTATTCACTGCCAAGTGACCAGCTTCTATAATTTTATTTTTATCTTCATTTTTCCCCTAACTACTGGGAACCTAAAATTACTATGTTGGAGAACAAAAAATTGTGGGAACAGAAGAGTGGCTAGAAAAAGGAGAAAATCTTAGAGCAGTACCGTGGCGTAGAAGGGACCGCCCTTGCCCCTTAGCGGATAAAGGAAAACCTTTAGCTTAGTGTATTGGTGCCGTGAACTATAGTTCAAGGAAAACCTTTAGCTAAGTGTGTTGGTGTCGTGAACCATAGTTCATTAGGTGCAAGCAATTGGAGATTGTTTATTTCTTATGTCAGATTATTATTGTTAAGTATTATGGTTGTGCCAAGGGGTCTCTAGCTGAATTGGTTAGGTGGCTCTGATGCAACTCCTCAGGTCCTGGATTCGACTCCACGTGGGAGTGAATTTCACGCTGTGGTTAAAAAAATCCCCACGGCTGTCCCACGCCAAAGCATAGGTCTAACAACCAGCCCTGGTCGTTGGTCATCTCACACGGGTTATAGTGCCGCTATGTAAGGGTCGGGTAGGGGTTCGGGGTTTTCTAGAATCTAGACTTGCGTGAGAAGGTCTTCTTAACAAAAAGGCATAACAAAAATGCCTGTCTTACCCCCTGCAGGTCAAGTGTTATGGTTGTTGGGCAAAAATTGTTGTTTCTGTCATGCCTATTCAGCGCCACCCGCTTATGCGTGCCTTTTGTTAATCAACAACTCTTGCCCGTAGGATCTGGTGGTGCCCTAGTACTGCTTCTTTATTAAAAAAACAGCAGCTTTCATAGAAAATAATAATGTCATGTACTATGTATAGTCATGTTTTATGAAAGCATCTGTGTAGCATAATTCTGCTTCATGAAATTGACTTGGTTCTGTATTTTATGTACTCCATCTGTTCCAAATTATACTTCACTTTAGCTTTCTCCTAAGTCAAACTTCTCTAACGTTGACCGAGTTTTGAGAAAAATGCACCAGTATCTAGAACACCAAGTTAGTTTCATTGAATCCACCATGAAACAGATTTTTATAGTTCGTTCATTTGGCATTGTAAATGTTAATGTGTTTTCTAAAAAACTTGATCAGAGAGATATTGGCTTAAAAGTGGCCTATACTTTGGAACAGAGGGTGTAAGACTGTTTTGAACTGTTCTGTTTTGTGATACATTTAAACAGTTAACCCCTGAGTCCGTGAATGTTTTGTTAATCCAACGTTAGTATAGCAAATGTGATATTTGATAGTGTTTAGTCTTGACATTTTTATTAGAACTTTAGCAATTAGCGGGGGTTATTGATAGTTTGCAGGGCGGTTCAGAGCTCTATGAACTGTTACAGATGCTGCAGTTTTTCTTTCTCGAATGAGCAGGTGCACATCATTATATTAAGAAGAGGAACAAAGGAGTACAAGATGACTCCGACCTACTGGCACAAACCCACACCATGCCCCAGGGGGCTGAAAAGATTACAAGACGCTTGCCACTACCTTGTTATTTTATAAGAGTTATGACCAAATATAAAAACACTGCCACAGCCCTAGTCCCTGAAGACCCTTTGCCACACCCAAGCACCATCTTCTGACCATTGAAACAGAACGGGAATTTTTGGTCTTACATCCTCTGCTTTACCTGGTACTGCAAGGATAAATGAGACTATTGGCAGGGTTTTCTTTTTCCACTCACCTTTCAGAGAGAGAGACTTTAGCACCAAAGGAACCTGTAGCCTCTAGACATATTAGATATCACTATCCTGTTAAACTGAACAAGTTTTAAATGTTGTTCTTTCATATTAGTATCGATGTTGAACCTTTTTATTAGCGTTCTCCTTTCATGTCTTTAAGCTGGAATCTGAAGAAAATTCATTGTTGCGTACTCCCAGTGTAAAACATATGTTCTTTTCTTTTCCTAAAGTGAACGGTATGGTGGGACCATGGGGTGGTTGATTTAATCCTGCATTTGAGATATGGGTGTCACTTCCTTCTGTAATTTTCTTTTACTTGTAAGCATGAATTCTTTTGAGCTCCATACATTGGTTGAAACATCACCATTAGCTTGGATATTATTATAGTCACCGAAATTTGTTTATAATGGAAATGAAAGGTTCCCATCTGAACAGTGTTTCCTTACAGTTGTGATGCTTAGCTTCTGGTTGAACTTGCAGGGACGAAGAAATAATCATGCATGACACATTCATTTAACTGTTTGTGAACTCCATAGGTATCTTATATAAGAAAGAGAGAAATGAGCACATTGATTTATGGTACTAAATTCCAGAGTATCTTGGTGAATTGAACTATGCAACATCTGAAAACACCTTTTTTTTATTGATAGATCAAAGTTGTATGTGCATTCTGATCTAAAATATTGTACATTCATTAGTTTCTTTAGAGTTTCATTCTGTGTAATTTGATAGGATCAAAGGCATATTCAGAGTTTTGTTCTGATCAAAATAGATTCAGAGTTGAGTTCATCAGTTGATACTTGATGGTCCCTAAACCCCTTTGCCTGTCAATTTGTAGGCTGCGGCTGGTCGTGGTGGTGGTCCTGTTGGGCGAGGCAGCGCACCTCCTGTGAGGAGGTAGATTCTTCATGGCCTATAGCGGCGAGTGAGGAGGTTGCCTTCGATCAGAACGTTGTCTAGTCAAAACTGCCTAATGCCCTCGTTGCTCTTGTATGATTTATTTATTATCGGCTCAAGGAATGGATGCAGATGCAGCCTGCGGCTATGTGATGTATTAACCTGTTTGGATGACATAACCAATGATTATCCCATGAAAAAAATTAGATGTTGCTTAGTCCAGCAGTATTCGTGGTAGCTGTAGATTTGTCAAAACGAAAATTTTACTTTTTGTGTTACGATGAAGCCATAGCATGGGTGTTTGGTTTGGGAAATGAAGTAGTGCATCATTTTCTCACACATTTTTTTGGTTTGTGGAATGGAATAAGTGCATCATTTTGTCTTTTTTTTTTTTGTTTGTGGAATGGAATAAGATGATTCGTTATTACTTCATTCCTTACGATCTAATAATTAGTATAGGATGAGGAATGGGTTCATCCACCAAATTTGTGGAATGAATTGATCTATTGTCAACCATTTTTTTATGAGTACATTTCTAAAACTAAAAAAGAATTTATTAGTATATTCCTGAAACCAATATTGAATTCTCTTCATCAATTTTCTTTTCATCGATTCTCCGAGTAAGACGCCCACCGTCCTGCAGCTACACTTCCGTAGTGGGTTTGCTTTGCATTTGTGTACTGCAGAAGTAGACCCTTTGAGGACATGTTTTAAGGCTATGGCCTAGATTTGCATCCCTGTGGTGCCTACTCTTTTTGCTCGAAGGCTTGTTTGACAGCCAACATATATATTTTACTTGATTTTTTATATAGAGTGATTCAATGTGGCTCTAGCCGGACAAGGGGAGCGAGTTAGAAGGGGAGCAAGTTAGAAGTGATTACTGAATGATTCTTAGGGCAGGTCTTTTATACGATGATTTAATGTGGTTCTTTTTTGCTCCCGGCTGAAGTGCAAATGAAGAAATGATTATGTTTCCATCGGCTCATCGTATGGTTGGTGTCACATGCTCGTCTATCCCACCATCTATATTTTAAACACCATTCTATCTACAATACGTAAACATTGTTTCGCACGCCTATATACACGTTCTGGTTATACGAGTCCAATGACAATTGAAAGGGGGGCGGTGAGGAGAGGACTAGACTGCATTTTTTTCATCGGAGGAGCTGAACTGTGTGGGTCATGGTCATGGACCAAGACTATCCACAATAGTTTCTCCTAGAGAATATTTTACCAAATCCTAAAAACAAAACACACTCTATACTGGATCATCCATGTCCTCCTCCACAATTTAATATTATATTGTTTTATATTCTAAAATATTTCTCATCATACCCACCCAACTCTCCCTCTCCTCTCTACCTTCGCACTCCTCCGACGCCTCCTCAGGCTCCCTGGTGTTTGTGGCCGCCACCAACCCCCTCAAGCCCCACAGTGTCTCCAGTCGCTGCTCCTCCGTCTGGGTGCTGCCGGCCCCCTCGGGCTCCACGTCGTCTTCGGCCGCCGCTTGATAGAGATTTCATCGCGCCGTGAGATATGTCGCCCCTCCATTTGCCTTCACCACTCATCCCTGCCCATGGACCTCGCGCTGGCTCGCTGCCTTTCCCTTGCTTCCGCTCCTATGCATTCAGCAGCAGCAATTGCTGGGGCGCACAAGCGGGGTAGCGAGCCCTTATCCAATCCCCATCTTTTGTGTTCCCTCCTCCCATCCCCCTCCCATCATCTCTCGCACATACACATTTTTTCACCAGCATGGATACGGATGCTGCTAGAGCATGAAGCGTGTACTTTATCCGGTAAAATTGGGGTAGGGGGACCGTTTACCGTTCACCATTGAAGACAATCTAAAGGGTCATCTCTATCGATCACTTTTGATCCAATACATGTAAATGCACGTGGGGTTGGCACTAATTTGGTATATGCATGCATGCACTTTTTTCCTAATGGCTTTTACTTGTGATAGCTCTTATCACTGAGTGTCTTTTCAAATTTTTTATAGTTGTGTACTTTTCCATGATGTATGTAAAACAAGACAAGACCTATTCATGCTTGTGTTTTGAAATAGTTGTTATGCACTTACAATTTATGGTGTGTTGGTGGTACAAATTTAGAGACTAAATGTGTAATAATTAATGTTGCATATGGATAGAACTTTGTCCAGTGCTAACTGGAAATTTGCATTGCGTGGCAACTTACGCAAAACTCTCTACATGCCCAATTTGCATATTGTTTTGGCCACCGATGTATGATACCCGAAAGGATGTCATTTTGGCCGTTGATGTTCGTTTAAGACATATTTAACTCTAGGTTAATGGTCCACTGTTCCGTTGTAGCACCACACAGTCGCACCTCCGAGGCTCCTCATATGAGCTCTCTAGGGGTGACATCAGGAAGATTGTTGTGTGGCACTGTGGCATTGTAGGAAGACCGTCATCCAAAAAACGTTTCATGAAAGGTGAAAAAGGACGATGTCTTTAGAGTCAAACTGGACGAGGTCTTTACTCTTTAGAGTCAAACTGAGTTCTAGGTTCTAAAACTTGCAACTATAACCAGACATGAGCAAGTATTGAATCTGTGAGAGACATGAGCAAGTATTGAATCTGTGAGTCACGAGACAACATTTAATACTACGTGTAGAACAGGAAATACCCTAACTAATAATTCTTTGATATGGAAGCTAGGTAAGGGCATAGGATTATTTACAGGTCGAGGAATGCAAGATAATGGAACAAGGATTGACTCAGTATGTACTATGCTAAACGTACCGGATTGGTTGGGTCTATGTGATGAGTTAGGATAGAATCATTTTGTTCTAATTTATGTGTTTTGTTGATATACAAGATAAGAAATGCCAAAGTATCAAGTGGCAATATTATATTAGTTACATAGAGGAGTTCTAGAAAAATGAATAGAACACAACCACCACTAATTGATACGTCATGGTTATATAGTACATACAGGGATGCAACCATCCATCAATTGCATCTTTCTTTACAATCAAACACACCATTAAATTAGGGATAGCTTATAACGTATTCCCTCCGTCCTAATTTATAGGTCGTTTGACCTTTTTGACACTAAATTTGACTTACTATTTTATTAAAAAATGTAATTATCATTTATTTTTATTGTGATTTTATTTAGCATATAATATACTTTAACTATGATTTTAGTTTTTCCATATTTTCGCAATATTTTGAATAAACCGGGTTGGTCAAACTTGGTGTTAAAAATAGTCAAACGGCTTATAAATTGGAACGGAAGGAATATAACTTGGTGTCAAAAATAGTCAAACGGCTTATAAATTGGAACGGAAGGAATATAAAAGCTAAGGAAAAAAATAATTGGCTTGATCGGTATAGTTAGCCGCGATGGGAAATGGTTCCTTTAAGTCGTAGGGTCTGCATGTCAGTCACGCGAGTCCCTCTAACATATGTGGGGAGACTTATCTACTGTGATGGTTGCGTGATACATGCCCTAGTGCTCCAAGGTAAAATGTTGGCATGTTGACCATTTGTATAGTGCTTTCAAAAAGCATGCTCATGGAAACAATATGCATGTATGGTGCCTATTGATTGAATCACTCGCATCAATTCTAGTCTAGGATTCGAACCTTGGTGGTTAAGTTGCATATATTGATTGATATAGAGCTCCTAGCCAACAGAGCTATGGCCTATTTCTTTTCCAAAATCAATTCATAAGAATATATACCAATCTCTAAAATCACGATACACATAGACTGTTTGACAAAAAATTCATGCTAAGTACCGTTGCGGGCCGCAGAGCATAATACATGGATACGCCATTTACGACTACAAGGTCTGTTGAATTTTGATTAGTTCCTCTGCACACACACAGATTCGGCCGGCCGTCCTCATCAGCGTCTCTGAATACGCCTACTTTTTTTTTTGAATAATGTATGTATACCTAGAGGAAAATTAGGAATAGCCGTGCGATCAAAAAGAAGGCACACGTGGCAGTAGATCCCCTTTTCACCGGTTGCACTCATCTCCTCCGCCATAATTTTTCCCAATTCCCCCAAATCCCTAACTTTCACAATCTCAAATTTCCTCAAACTTCTGCCAAAAAATTTCCCCAAATCAAAATCCGCTGACGGATCTCTCCGATCGCCACCACGGTCAGTCTACTTCGCTCTGAATCCCATCCAATCCTTCGATCTGCTCTTCTCTTTTCTGAATTCTGGTTGTTTCTGCCCAAATCAGAGCAGAGGATTTCGAGATTCTTGCTACGAATGTCATGGAGACGGAGGTACGTGAGGAGTTAAGTCCACTACTTCAAACTATAGAGTTTGCTCCCTCCACATCGGATCCAAATCAGAAGCCTGATCCACCGCAGCCTTCCGACCCCAGTCAGAAACCTGGTTCGTTTTGTGAACTGTTTTTGCACGTATTTTTTTCCAAACTTCCTGTTTATGCCAGTTCTAGATTTTGCCTTATATGTTTGCGCTACATCTGATTTTGATAGCGAAAAAGCCGACTCGACAATGGGCGGCGTGGACACGCCAAGAGGAAGAGAATTTCTTCAATGCGCTGCGGCAAGTAGGAAAAGTAAGAGGCATGCATTTTGGCTACAACGCTCTTCTGCTATTTGCAATTTAGTTGGCGCGTACTCATCGATTTATGGGTAATCCCATGTTGTTTACCCCAGAACTTTGAGAAGATTACACACCGTGTTCAGAGTAAAAACAAGGATCAGGTACCTATTTTTCTACCAAGATGGTCTTATGAAAATTGAACATGATGGACTGTTTAGAAGGTTCAAGGTGAATTAATTACACAATAGACTGAATTTTAGTTCTATATGAACTGTCTTAAGGAGTTTTCGATGATTAGAGTTAAAGGATATATCATATGTCAAGAATCCAGAATTGACTGCCATTTTCCTGTTAACAAAATAAAATCTACCGCCTTTGTTGTTGCTTGATGTAGCACCAACCAAGACCCCTTTAGCATATACATATGATTAATTGATAGGAAGTCATTCCTTCTGGCGTTGCTATGATAGGAGAGGGAAGGGATGGGATGGAGGATTGCAAGCTCCATCCTGACATTGTTCTTCACTTGCAGCTGACTCCGCTTGTTGGTTTTGTCTCCTTCCCTTCAAAGCTTGTTCGAACCCCAAATATTGAGATCTGGAACCACCAGTTAATGTTGCTAGGTGCCATTTAGGCATAGCGTTCTTCAGACTTTGGGATTTTCTTTCTATTGTCCTATCTTCCATTTAGGCCTTGCATTGTGAATAGAAAGGCTTATGATTTAAAGTGGCAACTATTTTTTTTAATCTTCTCTTACGACATCACATGCAATCTTACCATATAAAAAGTTCAATTCCATTGAATATGAATGTAATGTAAAAGGATTCACTGCTTTTCATGTCATACAGGTCAGGCACTACTACTATCGTCTTGTTCGACGCATGAAGAAGCTATTGGGTCCTGGGTTCTCACTCGATGCAAAAAACTCCAAGGATACCATTGCTGCTATGCTTCGCTGGTAATTGAATAGATCTTATGATGTGCAAATTGTCTGAGAAAATACTGTTTTTGGTTTTATTCATTCACCATAGTAGCAAAAAATAAGCATTTACTTTGTAATGTTTCTGAGCTATCTCTGCATATGCCATTTACAAGACTTTGAATATGTTGTCCTTGTGTTACAAGTCGCACACTAGCACTGGTAGATTTTAGCTAGTGTACCTTTCTTTCGGAGCCGATGATTCAAAATGTTTTTCTCTTGATTTTGAAGGGGTTGGCTTACTATTGTGTTACATAAATGATCTAAATTCAATTTCTAATCGTGTATCTTCATGATAATTCAGCAAAAATTCCTTTTGGATTGAACCAACATCTATTACGGTCTTTCATTCAGAAAATCACCTTTCCAAACTGTGCATGGGTTCATATGACTCCTTCCTTCTTTGAAGAACTTTTTTTCTAATAATGACAATTTCACTGCTAAGGATGTGTTTGTTTGACTGTCAGTGGGAAAAGAACTATGGGAGGTAGAGGAAGCGGCTTAATAATTTTGTTATTCATATGTGAATTGCCCTTGTAGAAGGAAAGTTGTAACATGGTAGTGGATATTGTGTGTTGTTGACAATCATTTGACCCTGCACTATTTCTTTTACGTTGCATGGAAAATCTCAGATATTAGCTGGTTTTGATGCAGGTGGTCTCTGCTTGAAAAATTTAGTTGCAGTGCATCAAAGCTGCACCTGAAGCCTAGGAGATTCAAAACATTTGTAGAAGCATTGGTGTGTTACTTTGCCCCCCATGTTTTTTTTTCTTTCAAATAAAATGTCTTCAGTTGCTTCTTCTCTCTCATGCAATGTCTGCTCTTTTTGTAGGGGAATCAACTGCTAAAGGACAGAAATAAGTCCAGAAGAAAGTGTCCACGAGTGGATATGTGCCTATCTTCTCCATCTCCAATTGTTAGCAAGACACCTGGAAATGAGTCTTTCCCTGTAAAATTCTTGTCAGTGGATGCTCAAAATGGTAGCAGAGTAGCATCTCCTAAAGGGGCATTTTTCAAGCGGATTGCAGAAACAAATTCTAACAAGTCCGGAGCAAATAAAGGGGACCTCTCCGCAACAAGAACTGTGAAACAAAAAAGGAGGGCAGGTGGCCACATCTTCTCTTTTCTTTTGATATGACCTTAGTCATCCTTATTTTTCGTCACTCATACTCTGCATGATTTTGAGTTTTGACAGATCTTTGATGGTTAAATTATCATGTAGAGGAGCTTTATAGTGTTAAACCTCTGTTGCATTAATATGGAATAGCTGGTGACCTCTATTTTAGGTGGCACTGTAGCATCTGCTGCATATAAAAAATGGGAGAGAGCGGCCATGGCTGGTGTTTCTTTAGTTGCTGATGCAGCTGAGGAGCTCGAGCGTAACACAATCAGTCCAGACATGTTATGTAATATCGATGCAAGAATGCTGACTTCATCATCGGACAAACTTTCTACCATTGATGGTATTTTGCTTCTAGCATCTGCATTTCAATTCATGTGTTCCTGAACTTTGTTTCACACACTCATTGAACTTCACAGTAGCAGATGCAGGCTCATGTTTTTATCCTTCATTGCCAGGCATTAGCACAAATCATATGAAGGAAGCAGATTCACAAGCACCTGCGAAGTTGAAGCTGCAGTTATTTCCAATAAATGAAGCTACAAGGAAGGCATTGGAGAAGGTAAAGTGTGATCTCCTGCTACTAACAAACTGCTTGTGAATCACGTTTTCCCTCCATCAGCACGCCAGCTGTTACTGATGCATTATTACCCAAGCACTCAGGTTCCTGTAGTCAAAAGTCGAATTCATGCACGCCATAGATGAAAGATGTTGTATATTAATCAGTACCCTTTGCATTTTGAAAAAACTTTTCAGTTTTCTCTATGATTGATGTGGGTATGAGTTATTCTGTTCACTTCTCCAATCTGGGAGTGATTTGAATTTTGAACATGACATGACTGCCTTGTCTCTTAACAGGATGAATATAATCCACATCTGGAACTCACATTAAGTTCTAGGAAGAAAATATCATCTGTGCTAGAGCATCTGAACCGCAAATGGGGCAACTCAAACATCTCATCCGGAGAGCTGATTCTTTTTCCATATTGTGCTCATCAAGAGGATTTAACTACATATCAGAGGTGGACAGCAAGAGATACTGTTGCAGTAGCTGATGTGTTTCTTTCTTTGAATAGCCCTGCTGTTTTCCGGTTAAGGTATATAACTTCTCTGTTTAAAAATCACAAGTGGTCACTAGCAGACGAGTAGTGAATATTAACTGCTGTTGAACCTTTTTTGTTAAGGTATGGTTGGTTTTCCTTTGTTGAGCTTGAAGCGGGAGTAAGTGAAATATCTTTAACCCATTTTGAGAATTGCATGATACCAGAAGACATCCAGGTCAAATCGCCCTCAGGAGATATGGCTTTTGTTCAAAATGATGGTACTTTGCTCAGTAATTGTACTCATGAGCAATATCCTTGTAGTTCAAAAGATCAGTCAACGTTAGTGCATATGAAATCATCTAGTACAGGCAAGAACACTGAGCTTCCAGAGCAAGTGCAGGTTCCTGTAACTCAAGCTTCTGAGGTCATACTTTCTGTCTATTGTAGACTCTGTAAAGTGACGACTAAATGTTTCTCTGGGCTATCTTCCATTCCTAATCATATCTATTATGGATTTATGATTCAGGATGATCAAGGAATGAACTGTGCGGCAATATCTGAAGGGGAGTGGGCAGATACCCTCACTGATATCAGTGTTGGGTACTTACTGACTGAAGCATCCAAGGGTGCTGATTTGGGTTTTGTAGGGACTTCTAGTGTAAAAAATGCTTTGTTTCTTGAGAATCCGTGCAGCTATGACTCGTTTGATGCTGCTGTTGCCCTTCATGCTTCTCGTTATCAAGCATCAGAGCAGTTAACCCATACTCCCCATTCAACCATATGGGGAGCTGAAGAAACATGTGATGAGTTCAGTTTTAATTTGTCAGCCTCCAGGAAGCAAGAAGGCTCGAACACTCCCTCTAGCAGCTCTCCTGATACTGACAATGAAGTTCATCCTTTAAACTCTAAAGGGTTTCAAGGTTTTCTTCAGGTCTGCTCACATCTTTTCTGATCTCGTAGAAGCAAAAACAATTTTAGACATTTTAACCTTGTATCTCATGTATTAGGACTTGACTGGAGGAGAGGCTACTGCTGATAATACTTATAATGACGATACCAAAGGCGAAGAGGAATTTTGTGCCAAATCACCACCTCGAAATAATGACACTAATGAGTTGAAGGATCAGTCTCTAGCTGACATATATTGGGTACTAGAAGAAATCCTAGTTTTCTTCTTTTATACTGGCATTATCTGAGCTGAGCTTTGTCTTCTTTTCCCTTGACAGCCTGATTCACTCGGACCACTGGACTTGGATGTACCGTCTGTGAGATATCAAGCCGATGACTTACTTATAGGGGATAGTCAAAATAGCTGGAATCGCATGATGGCCAATAGCCTGGATGCATTTCGAAACCTGTCGTTCTTCTCCTCTATGGATAAGAATGACTCGATTCCATCTATCATGTAGAACTGGGGTGTGAAGATCTTCTGTCAAAACTTGCCCCGTTGCTTGGGTAGGATCCCCAATGCTTCGTTTCGCAGAAGCGGGAGCTTTATATTATCCAAGTGAGCTGTTTGCTGCTGATCCAAGTATCCAACAGATGCGGATTTGATTTATTCAAGCGGGACGCATGCTGTTGTAAGATAACATAATGGATGTGCTAACATGTGTTGCATGTAAATTGTGGTGTTCTTGTACAAAAAGCACATACAAGCGCTTGGTTACAATAAAGCTTCTCCGGCCGTGTATAACAGTACAAGATCAATTTGTCCAATGCCTAAAGCCGCCAAATGGTTGGGCATTCCTCCGTTCTTCGCGTGATTCTGCTACAACACAGTAACATTATAAAATTGCTAATTATTTCGTTATTACAACAATGCTTTCTCTGTTAAGTTTATACATAAAATAGTTGCAGCGTCATTAATCATGACTGACTAGAACCTCTCTGTGGTTCTCTACTTAATATTTTACTTAAATAAATGTGGTAATGAACCATGAATCACTGTTGAATGTGAAGCACTCGAAACAATTTGGCATGGGCGCAAGGCCCTAGCAGTGACTTGTAGGCAGTGATGCCCTTTTTCTTCCGGAAAACGCTGAAATTCGATATTCTTTCGTTTCTGGTCTAATATTTCCGAAAATTAAAACGATTTATAAAATGGAAAACCTTTCCGAACATATTTAGTTACAAGTGGTGATTGTATCCATTTCATTTTCATTTCAAACGGGCTTATATATCACTGCATCAAAACATTCCATTTGCATTACAATTGTAGTTAAATGTGTTCTTAACCCATTTCATAAGAGCGTGTAGAATATGGGTAGCCAAGTTTTGTCTATACATTTATATCTTGGTTACGGTTCGGTTTAATGGAATTAAAAAAATAAGTACATGATTGGTGTGGTTTGGGCTGGTTTTGAGCTCACTAGGAGGGCTACCAATATGTTATAAACTGTGGAAGCAAGGCAGAAAGTCCGATCAAAGCAGAAGCAAGAAAAATCTCAATGACAATCCTAACCGTAACCGTCAAAACTACCGAACTAGCGGCTATATAAGATAGCCACATAATAAGGCTTCTTTTGAAACACAAAATTTTCATAGAAATTGTACAGAAATTTTATATATAAAACTGTTCAATTAATAAACGTAATAACGAAGAAAATTTCCACGCATTCCACATAGGCTGAACCCTAGCTCTCTCCGCCGCCCACCCCGCCTCCTTCGAAAACCCTACAAGCCATCAGAAGATTTCCCTGCGGCGGCCGCCTCCTATCAGAAGCACTCGCCTCGCGAAAATGGTAGGTCTCCGCCGCCTCTGATCGTTGTTCTTCCTTCCGATTCTGCCCATCATATCCGTCGAATCGATTGATTCCGCCGCCCCCTAATCGCCGGTGGAACTTTTTGTCCCTTGCAGAGCCAGGAGGCAGTGAACCCGAAGGCTTACCCGCTGGCTGATGCGCAGCTGACGATTAACATCCTCGAGATCATCCAGCAAGCCGCCAACTACAAGCAGCTCAAGAAGGGTGCCAACGAAGGTACCCTGGCAGTCCCTTGCGCACGTTTTATAGGCTGTACTCTGTTAAATTCGTGGCGTTTGGATTCAATTTACGTATCTGTTTCACTTGCAGCGACGAAGACCCTGAACAGGGGTATATCGGAGTTCGTGGTGATGGCGGCGGACACCGAGCCGCTCGAGATCCTCCTCCACCTTCCCTTGCTAGCTGAGGATAAGGTGCTGATTTTTTCTCTTTCCCCTTTTGTTTTGTTTCGTGTATCAGTATAGTTCACATCTGTATGCCATGTTCGCTGTGAATATGTGATATTGTCTTGTGGTTAGTGCCTATTAATCAGCTCATGTTGGAATCAGCTGGAGTTTGATGGGGCGTCCTTTGCTACGATGGTTAATACACGACTTTGTTGGATTGTGAATGAGAAAGGTTGTGTTTTGTTTTTTATTGTGTTTTGATGCCCTCTGCCGCAACGGCTGCCGAATGGAGCCTTTAGTTGCTTAAGTTGATAGGGGATTCCTTATTTGATTGATATCGAGGACAGCTATTTGAGGCCAAAGATCATGGATGCCTGTAACTGGTAACTCCCTCCAGTCAGCAAAAGGCGACATTTTAGACAATACGAATATGCTAGATGCAGGTATTATTGTGCCGAAATGTAATTGTCATAAACATAAACTTTATCTGACTGGAGGTAGTATTTGTTGGACATTCCTTCTGTTAGTGCGCTGAAAAGTAATTGTCTCAGTATGTTTTCTAGCTGCTTGTCCGTGTCGTTTGTTAGAGAATATGAATGGATATGGCCACATTTGCAAAAGAGTTAGGCTTTCTGGCAAATTCAATGCTAGTACTTCTATACGGTGGTGTATCGGGCACTCCTACCAGCCCATTTAACAGCAGTCTAATTGCTTCTTTCTGCTTGTTGAATTGAACAACTCCTATGAATTACTTCTGTTTGCTCACTTAATGATTGTCGCAACAATCACCCTTCCTTAAATCATTTTTCCTATGCAACGTGCAGAACGTGCCATATGTATTTGTCCCATCAAAGCAAGCTCTTGGTCGTGCGTGTGGTGTGACAAGGCCAGTCATTGCTTGCTCAGTGACCAGCAACGAGGGTAGCCAGCTGAAACAACCGATACAGAGTCTCAAGGTACTTGTGCCTTCTTTAAAATATTCTAGGTACCAATACATACAATGCTTCAGATTTATATCATATATATAAATACCGTACCACTTCCATCATAAAATAACTGCAGTCCGAGCTGCCTGAAGACTTACTATTTTTTGTTCGGCCAAGTTTACAGAGTCACGGACCAATATTTGTGAAACTGATAGATATATGATGAATATATATTTCATTATGGATTTGATGATGTTTTTATTTGCTATCGTACTTTTAGAATGTTTGTTTATAAAATTAGTTATCTTAAATGGTTTGAGTCAGAACTAGGATGAAGGTAATAATATATTTTTGTTACCTGTTCGATACACACGTCACATGATTAATCTAATTTATTGCATTGCAGGACTCTATTGAGAAACTCCTCATCTGATCTACCCAAGACCTTTCAGTGTGATGGGCCTCAAGCGACACATTTTTCAGAGGCTTGGACTGGTGATGGTGTCTTGTCTACTAGATTTTGCGTTTGTCAAACTATGTTTGAATACTGTTAAGTTGATCACATACTTAATCATGCTGGGTCTTCGGTGCTACTGTCATGTATTCTCAAGACGTATCTGTATAATGGTTGCTGGTTTCTGTCGAGATTCCGACCATTATTGTAACAGCTGGTGGCTACCGGTTTGAGAATTGATCTCAAGTTTGGTTGCAACTTTGGTGTGACCACTTTAAGCACAAAATGATCGTTTGCTATTGCCAGATGCCAGTCAAGTTCAGCGTCACAATTTACTGTGGACCTCTTGGATGGGCATAATTTCTCGCTTATACCAAGTTCTGTGTCCTGTGCTGTATTTATAGTTTATCCTGTTCTGCTTAGCTTAATTTTGAGTTGGTGTTCTGTATGGTTAAAAGTTAAATTGCTGGCTCGGCAAATTGGTTTAGTGGTGTCAAACTTTCTACTGTACGTACCAGAGTTTGTGAATGCTGAGGGGTGCCCAGTGAGGCAGCGAATCGACGAATACGAGCCACTCGTGCCGCCGCGCCATGTGTTTCACCCGGGCACCACAGGAGGCCGCGGACACAAACGAGCCTCGTCCGGCTGGCGCCCTGGGCCTTGGCAGCGCGAAAGCCGCTTCCCACGCGCCGGACCGTGATTGCGGGTTGCCGACGCTTCTAGGTCGGTTCCGCCCCGTGGGCCCTACGGACTCCGCAAACACGTTTCGTGCACCCTGGGACAACCCAACCCGGTCTCTCTCCTGCAAGCGGGACCCACACGCCCACAGCCAATCAGGAACCGCCGCTTAACCTAGCCCCACCGGCGACGCGGAGGCGCAGCGCACCGGCCCAAAAAACACCCGTACGCGGTTCTATCCCTCTGACATGGAGCCCAAGCAGGCCCATTGGCCAACCTGTCAGTGACTCCGTTTCGACAAGAGATGCGTAACCGAGTAGGTCGCGCCGGTTCCCCGCACGACTCCGCCTCCTCGCCCCCGGCTTTAAATAGCGGCCTACCCCCTCGGCCTCGAAGAGACTCTCTTTGTTTCCTTCTCCCGCAGCCCTAGAGAAGTTTTTCCCTTTTCCCGTATCGAAACCCTAGCCGCCACGCCAAAACCAAATCCCGCCGCGCTCGAAATTTTCCGGCGGGCTCCTCGCCGCGAATCGATTTCGCGCGGTTCGCGGTCGATTAGGCCGGCGTTTGCCCCTATCCTCCTGCGGGGGTAGAGCGCGGTCGGCCATGTCGAGGTGCCTCCCCTACCCGCCGCCGGGGTACGTGCGAATCCCAGTGGCCGTGGCCGTGGCCGAGGCGGAGCCTGCCGCTAAGGTTTGTTGAACCATCGGATTTACACACGCACGTGCCGGATCGTTTGTTTCTTGCCTGCTGGATTGGATCAGATCTGTGGGTTGTGCGTGTGTGATTTTGGGATCGCACGTGCTGGCATGCTAACCCTAGCGGCGGATGGAGGTTTTTTGAATCATGTGTATTATAGCTGCGCGTGGACGTTCAGATCAATTGAATTTTAAGTCGTGATTTGTTACCTCGAATTTTTCGTATCTTGGTTAATTCGTCAGCACTGAGATCGAAATATTGCTAGGATAACAAAACTAATTCCTACTATGCTCCACGCATTCTACGCCAAGATCCCAATCACGGGATTAAATTGTCGCCTGTTCTATTTGTACACTTAGTCTCCCTGAAATTTTTTGGGGGGCGAGGAGAGAGTTCCTAACAGATTTGGTAATGCCCAAATTGGATCTGCGACCGTGATTTTTTGCGTAACTTGAAATATTTTTCGAAAAATTGTGTCTGTTGATATTTTTTTGGTTATTTCACAGTGATTGAATTTACTACATCAAATGTAGAGTGTTATGTCATCATTGGTTTGATTATGTTAAGGACTGGTAGGGATATTTACATTGGTTTGAATTGTTCGGCTGCATTGTTTTATTTGATATGATGATGATGATTGGATGTTTATTGGGCGCCAGAATCCCTTGCTTTTTTAGAAATAGCAACTAACTATATATTTTTATTGTGTTCATTGCTAGTTTTCTTTTTCTATAGAGAATTTGCATAACTGCAGGTCTTAGCAGTTGTCAAGAAAGGAATGAGTCCAATATATATGATTGTAACGATAGCAATTTTGTGGCTAAATGTGTAATGAACATATCAATGACAATTGAAAGCTGAAAGCATCTTTGTCTGAACTGTAATTGATGATACATCTGTGCAAATGCTAAATATGTTTCTTGTTGCGTGCTTCTGTAAGTATCACATTATATTTTGATGTGCCAAAATGCTGCATTGCATTCCCGTCGTCTGTTCTAAATCAGAACTGACGATTACTCTGGTGGCTGAAGCTCCAGAAAGAAAGGGAAAAGGCTGAAAAGAAGAAAGAGAAAAGGAATGACAAGAAAGCTACCCAGCATGGTGAGACTTCTAAACATTCAAAGCACAGCCACAGCCATAAGAAGAGAAAGCATGGCGATGGCAGCGCATCTGGCCAAGAAACAAAAAAAGAAACAAAAAAGGACTCTCAAGAATCAGTTGAGCAGTTGGAGAAGAGTGGACTCTCAGAAGAGCATGGAGCTCCTTGTTTTATGCAGACTATCCATCACTCACCTGAGAGCTCTCAGGACAGCAGTAAGAGAAGAAGAGTCCTGCCAAGTCCAAGCCAAACTAAGAATGGTGAGTTTGTTTTCTATTTTTTTATTATTGTTTTACATCCCATTTGTTTCAGGATTTTGTTCATCGCAATTTGTGATTTGTACAGGGAACATTCTCCGTATCAAGATTAAAAGTAACCCAGATTCACCAGCAGCTGTTCTGGAGAAACCAAGGGTTACTGACCAACCTGTAGTCGCACAAATGGGATCAAGTTCATTCCTGTCAGGCAAGCATAATTCAGTCCAAAAACACAATAAAGTGAATGCGAGATCTTCATCTGCTCCACAGCAGAGGATACAAGAGCGATTGAGTACAGAAACTACTGGAAAGATCATACAGAGAGTTGCACCCCAACCTCCGGTGAAAGCTAGACAACCGATTGATGCCCAGTTATCTGTGCAGGCACCAGTTGGAAGATCTGACCTACCTCCAAAGTTTCTGGGAAATGTAAATCCTTCTCCTGCGAGAGTGATGGGAAGATTTGATCCTTCACCTGCCATGACGATGCAAAAAGTTGAACCTGTCAAGGTGTTGCAGAAAGTTGAACCTCAGTTAACATCCGAAGAAATTCAGAGAAAAAGCCCTGAAGTTTGCATGAAGGTGGCACATCAGGGAACCAGATCGCCTGTTGTTCGCCTTACAGACACCCCTCAGCCCCTTCTGCAAAAACCTAATGATTTGCTCCTCCCCAAACAACAGCAACCAATTGCTCCTGTGCCCAAAGAAGAGCCTTGCTCCTCTGGTCGGGATGTTAAAGCAGTTCCAGCGCAGGAGGTGAAGCTGTCCCGTTCAGAACGGAAGAAAATCCGCAAAGCTGAGAAGAAAGAGAAGAAGATCAGAGATCTGTTTGTAACCTGGAATCCAGCTTCGACAGAGATGATTGGTTCTGATCTTGGTGAGCAAGACTGGTTGCTTGGCGGTACAAGGAACTCTGATGCCAGTATGAACAACTGCAGAGCAAGTGGTTTTGTGCCGATCCCTTCGATGGAGCAGCAAACTTCGTTGCAGCCCAGGGCGATTCTTTTGCCGGACCTTAATATCTTCCAGATGCCATATGTTATCCCGTTTTAAACGTCTGGGGTGGTAGATGATAGGTAGATGAAACGTTGGGAGAGAGCTGTGTGGATGTGGGAGATAATGGTTCCCTGCCGCAGTTTTCCAGCTTTGTTCCAGAGTGGTCTTTTTTTGTTCAGGATGGTTGAGTTCGGACGAACTTATTGTAATGTTGATCAATTATTTAGCCCATTTATGTATCCAGTTGAGCTGCGAACGGCTCTAACCAATTTCTGTTGTATGGCACGCTGTATTCGGTATCCCGTATTATTAGTATAAAGAGTTTGGCAAGTCATCAGTGATTTGTTTTTTTGTTATACCTTGTTATTGTGGAATAATAACAACAGCAG
Source organism: Paspalum notatum (assembly GCA_022530915.1). Taxonomy (NCBI): domain Eukaryota; kingdom Viridiplantae; phylum Streptophyta; class Magnoliopsida; order Poales; family Poaceae; genus Paspalum; species Paspalum notatum. The sequence continues at coordinate 7,841,890 of CM039684.1, forward strand.
GCGTCGCCAAGATGCTCCGTCTCTTTTCTAGTTTCTATTATACTGTCATGGATATTCTGAAACTTCAGGAAGCCTCGTGTTTCCAAAATGTTGGTCTAATGTTTCTTTGTTTCTGTGCTGTACACGGTCCCGGTAAAGCAAACCAAACAACAAACATGTGTAGCACCGGGGAAAGAAAGAAAAAAAGAAAATATACACGTCCACAAAATCGCAGTGTCAGGCGTCAATCAGTCGAAGCTGGACGACCTGCTCCACCGTTCACGCAGGTACTCCTCCAACGGGCTGAGGCCGCTGCTGTGCTCCGTGCTCGAGATCGACTCCGAGTCCTCCACGTCTAGCAGCGCGAGGCCCAGGTGCGACCTCACGTTCGCCGCCGGGTACGCCTCGTCGTCCAGGCAGTCCGGCTCCACGGCGCCGCCCTGGTCGGCGATGCTCACCGTGCTCTCCCCTCGTAGTATGCTCAGTATCTGCACGGCGCAAGCAAATGGACAGGTCAGTGAAAAATGCAGAGTTGGAGCGCAGAACGCACGACCTAATCAAGCAGATTGGAGTCTGGCTGGCTGGCTGACCTGCGATATCGTCGGCCTTAGTCGAGCCGACCTCCGGAGGCAGAGCGACGCGGCAGAGGCCATCCTCCTCACCTCCACCTCGTCGTGCTTCACGTCCAGCCTCGGGTCCAGCAGGTCTGAGATGTCGCCGCTGCTAAGCACCGGAGTCGCCTGTCACGACGCCCAACTCAGCTGTTAGCACGCCTCTGCGCCTGCACGGATGAACTACGAAGGGACGATGATGGTTCGTGAGGAGGGCACTCTTTCTTACCCACATGACGAGACTCTCTTGGCCCTTGGGTGACGACCCGTCGCTGCTGATGGGCCTCCGCCCGGAGAGGAGCTCCAGCAGGACGACGCCGAACGCGTACACGTCCACCTTGTCCGTCACCTTCCCGTACATGAAGTACTCCGGCGCTAGGTACCTGCACCTCGTCACAGAAAAGAAAAAAACATCAGTTTGTTGGGGGACGAGACGAACCACACAGCAGGAGCACCGTGCACTGGTACACGCCGCGGAAGAGCAGCTTTGGAGGGAGGCCGTACCCGAACGTGCCGACGACGTCGCTGTGCGTCAGGGAGGTCGGATTCGACGGCGCCCAGATGGCCAGCCCGAAGTCGGATAGCTGCCATTGCCACGACGGGGAGTTCAGAGTTAGCAGTCGACCAGTCGTCAGTGCCAAATCCAACGCCACGAACCATGCGTGTATGGTGGCGCGTCAGTGTTATTATTACCTGAGGCTCGAACTCTTGTCCGAGGAGGATGTTGGAGGACTTGACGTCCCTGTGGATCACCGGCCGCGAGGTGCCGGAGTGCAGGTAGCTCAGGGCCTCCGCGATCCCCAGCGCCGCCTTGTACCGGTTCTCCCATGAAAGCGCCTTTGACCTTTCCCCTGCAGACCAAAGACAGAGAGAGAGGCATCAGACCGACGTCAGAGAGTGAAGAACCTCCTCGCAATCGCAACTGCTCCTACACCATCCAACTGTTCTGAACACGACTGATTTCCTGGAAAAAACTACTACTCTATCTCTACTAGTCCTCCTGTACGAATCGTTGTCCGCAGAATTCCAGGTTGCTTAGAACCAAATCCATCGTACCGAGGCGAATTTTCTTTTTTGACTTCACATGAACACAACTGAATGTGTGTTTTTTTCAGATAGTAAAGGAATACACGGGTGAGCGTGTTACTGAAACGTGGCGGTACCGTGCAGGTTGTCCTCGAGGCTGCCTCTGGGGAGGTAGCTGTAGACGGAGATGAGGTTGGGGCCTTCCACGCAGACGCCGATCAAGGGGACGATCCGCGGGTGCTGCAGCTTGGTGATGATGTCCACCTCCCGGAGGAAGTCCTTGGACGCCTCCGCCGACGCCTTGGACAGCTTGATCGCCACCTGCTGCCCGCAGGCGAGGCTGCCCCTGTACACCCTGCTGTTCCCTCCGTTCCCTACCAGGTTCTCTGCGGGAAGCCAAGAACGGGGCCGGTGACGACGGCAAACCGTGAGCTAGAACTAGAAAGGCTCGAGATTGACACGGCGAGGCAAAGGACCTGCGGAGAAGTGGTTGGTGGAGTCGTAGAGCTCCTCGTATCGGAACCACCGGCACCGCGCGCCACCGCCGTCCAGCATCGCCTTGAGCTCCGACGCGAGCCCCGCGCTGGCGTGCGACTCGGGGGACTCGGACGGCGGCGACCGCCGGGGCAGGCTCATCACCCACTGCACCACCGACTGCTTCCGCGGCTCCGGTTCCTTGAGGCTGGGCTCATGGACGGCGGCGGCGGCCGCCGCGGCGGCGTGCGCGCGGCGCAGCAGCGGCCACCCGAGCCTCTGCTCGAGCGTTACGCGGCCGTCGGCCTCGCCAGCGTCGTCCAAGGACTTGGTCGCCGGCGCCGCCGCGGCGCCGTGGCCGCAGCTCTGGGCGTCCAAGTCCATGGACCGCGCGCTCCGGTTGGGGTTGGGGATGATCACCTTGGGCTCCAGCCCCACGCTCGGGTGGAGCACCGTGCGGAGCACTGGCTTGGGCTCTGCTCCTGCGCACACACACCAGTTGGCCACCAAACGATTAGCGACTCGCTAACCATAGTCTCAATAACCAACCACACTTTAATTGATTTGGCTGGGGTACCAAGTGGCGGCTTGGGGGCCTCCCTGACGAAGACGGCCTTGCCGTTGTGGATGGCGACGACGGCGGTCGTCGGCGGCAGCTTCTTGGCGCAGTACTTGGCCAGGCAAGTCGAACCTCTGAGAACCGCAACGAAAATGAAATGAAAAAAAAAATCAATAAGGAATGGTGTGACGAAACAAACAGTTGGATCATACAAAGGTTGCTGCCGGGTTGCGTGCGCGCTTATTACCCGAAGGAGTACTTCTTATTGGCGCCAAGCACCACGACCATGGCGGCGCAGAGCTTGGCCTCCTTCACCAGCTCCTTCTGGATCGAGCTCCCCGGCGTCACCCGGCCCACCAGAACGACCTGACACAAACCAATCAATGGTAGCATGTGAATTGAATCGCCAGCAACATGGCGCACAACTCCGCTGCAATCACCACGGGTGTGTGTCCACTGCCCGCTGTCTGGCCTGCCCATCCTTGCTATAACACACACCTCTTTCTTGCTGCAGAGCGTCTCGTACTCCGCCAGGTAGTCGTCCATCGTCCTGATCAGCTTCAGAGTGTTCATCTTGCCCACGTCTGCAACCAGAACAGGGAAAATGTCAAGGAGAAGAAGAAGAAAAAGGGCAAACACTGTAGTAGTAGTTCCGAACCATTTCGCTGGGATCGGAACCGAAAGGAACTGCATGCCGAGTTCTCGGGAAACACCCACCGGACTTGCGGTAAACGTGCACGGCGACGACGCGGTCGCCCCGCCTGGCCTCCTGGTTGAGCGCCCACCGGAGCAGGTCCCTGCCGACGGCGTCCATGTGCAGCGCCACGAGTATGCACCGCCCGACGCCGTCCCCGTGATCCGCCGCCGCAGCCATGACGACGCCCGCAGCCGGTCCCCGAGAGCCAGCTCGTCGCAGCTCCAGGAATCAGCAGCAGCCGCCCTCACCCATGGCGCAGCGGAGCAGCTGGTAACTATAGGCAGCCAGCAGTAAAGCCAGGCGGCCAGGCCAGTGGTTCGTTCGCGCAACCAACCGCGCGCTAATCGCCGTGGACTTCCCGCTGACGCAACACGATCCCGCGCGGCCACTGGCTAGCCAATGTGATTTGACCCGGAACCCCGCCGCGCGACGGAATAGAATAGAAAACCCGCAGAGAGGCGCGCGGCGGCGGCGGCGGCCGTCGTCGCCTGGGCGCGCGTGGCTCTCTCTGGCCGGGCTTGGCAGTGGCTGTGGTCTGTGGAAAGCGAGCGGGGTTCCGTTACCAGGAAAGCCTCCCTCTCTCCCCCGGCCACTCACTCTCTTTGTGGCTGGATTCGCTCGCAGCCAAACCGAAAGGCGCGGCGCGGTGGAGGGGAGGGGAGAGACCGGCCGGAGACCGGGAGGACGGAAGATACAAGCGCAAGCGACGAGAGCTGGAAACTATATCCTGGGCGGGGCGGGGGAAGAGGAGAGGAGGCGTCGCGGCGAAGGGTGCGACGGGAGGGAGGCGGCAGCGTTTAACCACCTAAAATCTGGTTAGCTTGTCAGGTTTCAGCTGCACAGGGGGCGTATTAAAATGGTTTCCGCCATGGCGCCACGCCGCCCCGGGGCCGGGATCGTCGCCATCGGCTCAACCACTCCAACCACGCACAAAAAGCACGAGGCCGGCCCGGCCCCCGTCCCGTCCCGTCGAGCCGTGGAGGGGAGGGGAGAACGCCCGACCGGGACGGACGACCTCCGCGGTCAGCGACGGCGAACTAGCGAGCTGCGAGCCCGGCTGCTTTTTTTTTTTTTTTTTGAAAAATCCCGGCTGCTGTTTTTGCGCCAGTGGTGGTGGTAGCAAACAAGGAGACGGACACCGTGACGGCGACAGGCAGGATCGCACGTGACAGGAAGCGGGCGAGTGCGAGTGGGAGGCGGGGATGACGCGACGCTGTGGCCTACGGCTACGGGGGAGGAATGGAAATGGGGGCAAACAGTATCGGGCTATCGGCGATGGTGCGATCGGGGGCGCTGACGGGGACGACGAGAGTTGGGCAGCGAAGGATTTTTCGTGGTGGAGGCTGGGGTGGAATGGAAGTGGAAAGCGAGAGCAATTGGAGACGCAGGACAGGCCGCCATCGGCGATCGGCCCGTAGTTGCACACTACTCCACATATCGCAAGGAGGGCCCACCACATGGATAGAAAGAGAGGAGGGGGGAAGAAGTGGAAAAAAGGAACTGGAGGGCTCTTTGGAAAAAGCAAAGAGTCTGTCTAGGTAGCAATCGATTGACCGTCAATCGATTTTTTTATCGTTAGATTGTGATCCAATGGGTTAGATTTCACTTCTCTCTTCTTCCATCCGCCTCATCCTTACTGCAATTCACTAATTACGATGATACACTGTAATTACAGTGGTGAAATACTGTAATTACGGTGACAATACACTGTAATTACGGTGGCGATACACAGTAATTATGGTGTCATACACTGTAATTCTCGTCCATCCGATTCAGATCCGACGGTTCATAAAAAATCGATTGACCAAACATACAAAACAATCGATTGACATATAGCTTTCCTCAAAGCAAAAGGGCACCGTCGTCTCGCGAGATTGTTTCGTTGGGATCGAGGAGGATCGCACGTGGCGTTTACGTTGGGTGTTCAGCGGCCAGCGGGGGATGAGAATCATGAGATGCTGGTTGGCTTTGTGCAGAATAAGACGCTGATGCTGGACTCGATCTCAAGGTCAAATGCGTTAACAAAGTGTGTACTGCCGCTGCTTGTCAGTACCGCTGAATTGTATGGCGATCTGCGAAATGGAATCACGAATTCAATGCGCGCACAGGGGGGGCACTGCAGGATCGTCATCCGTGTGACACAAGTCCTTTTTGTTTAGTTTTCATTCGATCTAAGCTGATGGCGACTTTGTGGCGGGTGTAGCATGGAGGTCAAAGGATGATTTCAGCTGAGTTGACCACGATGGTATTATCTACTTGTGGGTACTCTCATGCTTAGGGTATCGTTTCTTGCTCGAACTTGGAAGAGTTGTTTCATCAAGAGCGTATATCTGTTTATATGGTTGTGGTGCTGCATTGTGTGTTGTCATGCAGAAAATAGCGGTTCAAAATAGGTAAAGTGGCACTAAGATACTCCATCAATTCGATATTTAGCCTTCTCAATTTCTTTCAAAATACATTACGACATTCTAGAACCCTTAACCCTCCTTTGCTCTTTTCTTCCTTTCTTGCACTTGCTGAAGAAACACTACTTCTGCTACCCTAACTAATTGATTTTTGTTGTATCACATCCTTCTTTCTAGTTACAGTTAATTTGTGTTGAATAAACAGGTGAAAAACATGCATGGGAAGGGTGAAAAACTAAATTCAGGTGAAAAAAGAACTACCCTCATGTCCGAATTTCGATCTAAGCTGATGGCGAGTTGGCGACTTTTGTGGTTGTGGCGGGGGTAGCCGGTAGCATAGAAGATGATTTCAGCTGACCTGACCACGGCGACATGTGAAACTCCTGAAAAATGCCTATTCATTCTTTCTGTAGAGAAGTTACATCTATCAATCTATGTTCACAAAATTCGGGTACGGGAGGGGAGGTTTTTCACGCGAGTGTGAAGTGGACGATGGCAAACAATTCCAATGTAGAGTATAGTACCCGGATGGTGGATGCATTGAACAACGACAATGGACGAAAAAAACAACGTCTCCTAGAGAACCTGAATACACAGAGAAAGTGTGACATGACAATAGTGGATAGACGCGGACGTCGCACGGATATTGATCGTTTTGTATGCAGCAGCTGACGACGCCGACGGGTGTTGTGTATCATGGAGGACGACTTCAGCTCAACAATTGCTCGATCGTCCTCCTTTCACAGTAGCCATCTCGTACCTGTAACGGTGTATAAAACATTTCGGTCCCAATCGCACAGCGCTCTTGTTCGTTGACCTGAATAACCTGACGGCACACAGTAAAATTTTATTGCAAAGGACAAGCTAGTGACGGTACACAATATCCGATCCTTGCGTGCATGCCCCGTCGTCCTCCAGGCGAGACAGGACCATCAACCTTGCAACCGTATACAAATCCCACAGGTGCTTTTGTTCTACTCCTACCTGCTGGTGGCTACCCTACCCCCCTACTTCTTCCGGAGCAGCACGCCAGCCGTTGGTGCCGCACGCGCGCGGCCATGTGGGATATATTGTGGATGTGGCCATCGACGACCGAACGCGACGGCGCGGTCGTGCACTCTTGCTGGCCGCGGCGACGCAACGTGAGGCGAGCGGCGATGCGGCAGGCAGGTCGCCGGTCTCCGGTCTACCACCCGTGGCCATGGCAACCGCAACGAGAGAGAGTGTGGGTGGAGATCACATTCACGGACCCGATCATGAGAAATGAGAATCTTCCCCGGATGAGTGCCTTGGTTGGGAGTTGGGACGGCGGCTGGACGCCTGGGCCAAGGCCGGGGCGAGACGAGGCGCCGTGGCCGTGGCCGGCCGGGTCCGACGAGGCGACGACCCCGACGGCCGCGCGCGGGCAGGCGCAGTAAACGCGGCCGCGGCATGGCACGGCAGCGCCGCGATGTCCAGTGACCAGCGCAGACGGCTGCTGCAGTGCACCGACTGCGGCGTCCCACCAAACCGACTCATTCTGAGGCTATATCCAATGGGGTGTCTTAATTGGGTGTTTTGAAATATTATTTATCACTATTTGACATAAATACCACAATAGACGGAGAGATAGATAGGTGGAATAGGGACAGAGAATGAGATTTGAAGAGCGTTGAGACGGCCTGAAGGTCGGGAGGCGCACGTGGCACCTAAATGCGGCAACGCCAATAATAGCCTCCGCCCCTCGGGATGGACGCTCGTCAGTGCCCACTCCTTTTTTCTGGAACTCGGGGCTTCTGCTTCTGAGGAGATTCCAGATGTACGGACGAGGGCGAGTGAACTGGCTGCTGGCCTGCTGGGTTTCCGGTTCCGGTTTTGGTTTGATGTGATGTGATTTGATTTTTCGTGGGGACTGACTGGGGAATGCCAGGCAATAGTACTGGCTGGGGAGCAGAGGAGTGGGTAGGTGCCGGGGAGAATGATCACTCCGGGGGAGAAAAATGGAAACGGAGATTTTTAAATCTGACCTCCTGCAAAGTTTTTTTTGGACGAATTCAACATCTCGTGCCACGGAACACAGCACATAAATGAAGTGGTGCTGGTCCACTGGACTCTCCCACAGGAGTACAGGACACAGGGTGTGGGGGTTTGTTTGACATGCATGGCGAGCGATACACGGAGCTTGCACATCACGTGATCTTGTCGAGGGCTCAGTCGGGCATGTGTTCTGTATGACACCTCTGGTATTTTGTTCCTCTTATTATACAACCAGATTTTTCTTCTTCGCAGGCACCTGATTTCTCTGACATTCCAACCATACTAGATTTACAGTTATAAGCTATAGTACTACTACTATAGTTACATTACAATGATTTTTAGTGAAGTTTCTAGGTAGAATTGACCAAAAAAAAAACTGATATTTTTAGGTGTGGAACTCATCTAAAACACCTAAAATTCGCACCACATCTAGTGCTGATATTGGAGCAAAAGTCATGTTATGTTAAATTGGGCTAGTTACGTGCGCCGACAATCGTACTAGTACCTAGCGTTTATCCTTGAAGCCACATGTGCCGTTTTAGTATCCCTGCTTAGCTAGTCCGGTGGAAGGGTCCCCCATCCTCCGAAATTAACCTCGGATCAGATTCGGATCACCATGCCATGCCTCCTCCGTAGCTTTGTTGCCGGCCCGGCTTCCGTTCTCGGGTCCCCCCAAAACCCAAACAAAAAAGATTCTCGCTCGCGCGCTCCTCCGACCGCGCACCTGCCCTCGCCACGTCTCGCACGTGAGATCCTCGCGCTCCCGCGGCAGCCAGCCACCCAGCAAGCAGCCTCGCCCTCATCACCGGCCCGGCCACCGACACGCCCGCGCCGACCAATCATGCACAGTCGGCGCGCGCGGCCCCCCAACGCAAGCCCGATGGAACAGACGAACACCGCCCTCTCCACGATTCCCCCGCACCACACAAGGAAATTCCAGACCGCAGCAACCGCGCGGTTATTAGCTGCCGCGGATGATGAACCGGCGGCCGGCGCCGCGCCGTGATGCCGTCCGCTCGCGTCGACCGAGCGACGGCTCAACCGACCGGCCGGAAATCTGAGGGCGACGCATCGGCGACGGATTCGACGTGTACTGCGTCGTACATGCATGGCAAATGATTTGGGTGGCCGGCGCGGCATGCACGAGCGAGCACGGCTGCGGCTGCGGCTGCGGGGAGGGTGGGGGTGGGGGTGGTGGCTGCCCTGTTGCCATCCGTCGCCGCCGCCGCAGTTACGCCAAGCCGGCCGTCCCCGTGCGCCCGCCCCGCGTAGGCCCGGAGCCGGTGGTGGTACAACAAACGCACTGCGCCCCGACGACGGTACGCTCGGGAGTCGGGCCGGCCGGCACGCGGGCTGGCGGACGTACGCGCTCCCGCTGGCCACGACGACGACACTGACTGCTACTAGCTTTCACGATTCCGGGCAAGGGCAGGTCGTCGCGTCGGTCATGGGCTCATGGCACTGCACGTACGTCCTGGCCACCGCTGCCTTTGCCTTGCCGACCGACCGAGGGTTTGGCAATCGGCTGCCTGCCGTACGCTCCTCTGCAAGCGGCCGATCGAGTGGTGGCTGGCCGTCGCTGTGCTGCCAGAGAGGCGCACCCGTGTACGGGCGATGCCGCTACCGACGGCTCTACAGTACGCCTGACCTGACTACTACCTTGGGCCGAGGCGCTGCTAGTGCGGGACTTGGGACGCACTTGCGTGTTCGGCGGTTACATGTGGCTAGCTACTGGCTAGTGCATGCGGCAGTACATGCACGAACGCAGTGCGCAGTGTGGTGCGCGGACAGCCTAATGACCACCAGATGAACTTGGAAACCGTTGCATGTACGGACCCTGGGCAGATCGTCGACGTTGGTAAGCTCATTATTTTCTGGGATGATAGTTGATACTTGTTCTTGTTCTAGCTCTGATCTAATAAGAAAGGACTACCATATATAGGAATGTTGTGTTATCTGACACTCTAAAAGCGGGTTCACCGATGCTTGTATTCTTTTTTTACTAGTACAAGCAAACGCAAAACTCTCTTGACGGGGCCAAGCATTGAAGCATGTACTGATTAGACCATGGTCACCAGAAAATGAAAATAGGTGTGGAAAACACTGTTTGTGCACTGTACACAGAATGAAAAAACAATGATTGCGCACTGTATACGGTACAATTGCACTAGCCGGTGACCATGGTCTTAGTTGTTTGGGCCACAGCATGCATGTCACACTATTTCGTGCCTCTCCTTGATGCACGCCGGTATGCATGTAGTAGAGAGCCTTTTCGTTCCAGCGCTTCCTATCTTTTTGTCGGGCATAATTCTAGCTAGTGTGTCGGTCGGGGAGATATTCCATCGCTCGCTCCTTCCAACCGATGATTAACGCTTGGTGGATGATTGCATCATCGTTTATGGAGCCGGCCAGTAGGGTTTCTTTTCTTCAAGGGATCAAATAGCACGTACTAACCGATGATTCTGAAGAGAGAACAGTACCACGCGTGTGTGGCCTGGTCGGCAACTTGCTCCTTGCCTCCTTACTCCTTACTACAGTAGGATGTACTACCCAAAAAGTTAACCAACCAACCAACCAGCGACATCAAAATTTTAATATTGATGAAAAACACAGTGTTGTCGAGAATGAATGTGCTGACCAATCTACCAATATCATTTATATGCGACAAACCTGTGTATTGGTGCTGTCAGCATTTCGAAGGACTGACTAATCGCATTCTGAGACGGCAAGTAAAGAGAATTAATGGACTAGCAGCATGGAACTTCCTAGCTAAGGATACTTCTTTCTCTTTTCCTCTTTTTTTTTTCTTTCTTTTTATGCCAGCGGTTTGTGCTGCCTCTCCATCACACTTCTTGGTTCAGACCTATCAGCATCAGAACTAATGATCTTTTGATTGTGCGTCCACAGCTGAAAACCCCATCCAAGAACAGAATCGGTCGCTCCAATTCCCCGAGAAGCGGATAAGAGAGTGCAACAGCGTCAGTAAAGATTCCGGTAGTTCTACGTCAGATCATCGTCCCCTTGGCTGGAGTCTGGACAAATGGACAAGGCCCATGCAAGCAAAGCGTTCTAGTAATAGCGACTAGCATTCGTCTCATAAGCTTGCTGAAGTGATCCCCTCCAACATAAGCAAGCAAGAAAGGCCGATGAAACGCCACCTCGACCGACGCGGTGAAGTATCGACCAAGCAAGGCCAGGCGAGGCCAAGCGCGCGTGACCAACACACCCCCCATACGAACGCGCATGCACACACAACACTGAATTGTCGACGTCACACTTTTGTTCTCAGCACAACACCATGCAACGCAGGGCAGACGAACACGCGCAACGCACACATCACGTACGTTGCCTGGGTGTGGTAGTGCCGGGCTACCGGCAGGGATCCGCGAGAGAGGGGCTCGCAAAGTCCGTCGGGACGGGAAAACGATGGCGAGACAGAGGAAACAGGACGGCAGACCCGCACGTCTGCCACCTAATGTTTTGGCAGCAGGGTCGGCGGGGCGGGGCCCCAATAATTGTATCGGGTGAGACATCGCGCGCGCCACGAGTGGTGCGTCGCAGCGGACGCGGGACGCCTCATGGTCACGGGGGCAGCAGCCGGGCAGCGGCGGCACTAAAGCTGAGGGGCTGATCACTGATGCCATGCGACTTCGCCTCCCTGACTGCCCTCACCCACCTTGGTTGTAGGTTGTTAGCTAGAGCGTTGCTTGCTTGCTTGCTTCTGATGCAATATGAGACCTTTCTACGATTTTTCTTGTAGAAACACCGGTCCATGAGGTTTGAAGTTGGCCGATTTGCTTTCATTCTGTTGTGGTATCAAGACTCAAGAGATCAGGTCGTGTTCACTCACGGGTGGTGCAGAGCCATACCGAAATGCCTCGGCCGCCTAAAGGCATCTGAACTGAGTGAGCTGGAAACTCCCTGTGAGACGACGGCATGATGAGCACTTGGATTGCACGCCAATAAACATGCTTAGGCCCCCGAATTCTGGCAGCAACACGGATAATTTCCTGCATTCGAATGTCGCGTTAGTGTACCAGATGAGATCGCACGCTGAAGTCTGTTAGATTTTATCAATAATGAAACCTGTGGTGGCAAAACAACAAAATTCAACCATCACCTTGTTGCTAAACCAGTTTTTTTAGTACTGATGCAAAACTCAGCAATGGATACTAAAAAAACTCAACAATTGAAGATAAAGCCCCGTAGCAAACACAAAGAGCAATAAACAATGGAGGCAGATGTTAGTGAAACGCACTACTGATTCACAGTAGCCACTAGCCAGACAGGTCAAATCAAAATATACCAGAAGCATAAAAAACAGAAATGCACTTCCTGTTGTTCTTTCAGATAGTTATGTCCTCAGCTGATTTCCTCAACTGATTCATAGACAGGAAGTGATGTCCGCAATGATTGACAAGTGTACAAAACAACCGCTTGATTTTTTTTCTGGGCAATAAATGCTGGCTGCCTTTCTAGCGTTCAGCTTCAACCAGGATCATAAATTTGATAGGGACATTAATCCAGGGTTCAATTGTTTCCTAGTATAAAATGTGTGCACCCTGATTATGGAGCATATCATTTCTTGGCGTTGTTGCACCCATAAAGTTAGTAAAGCGGTACATAGCAAGTGAAAAGTGGGTTGGAAAATTATTAAGTGATCGAAAGGCTATTATGCACTGAATAAGTAGATAAAACCAAGCGGCTAGCTATAAAAGATACCACGCAGTATGCCCCTAGTATTATATAGCGGCTACTACATTAAACAAGGACAAGTGGGGGCTGACAAGGCACTACCATGCTTAATTCGTTCCCTAATATTTTAGGTAAAAGCCATCTTGGCCTCATAATTTCATTTGGGTAAAGATGCAGGCGATGAAGATTGAGGTGAATAATTGGAAGGGTTCGTACTTATTCCTATCTTTCCTTAAAAGCTTTCAATAATTTGTAGGAATATCATAATAGCAGCATGATGAGAGCAATGTTTGTTACCTTAAAGGATCCAGTTGCCTGCGTGCCCTCCTTTTAGTCCACATGTTGTATCCCAGCAAGCTAATCTTTCAGCTAGTTCAGTTTTGCCACAAACCTACATCTGAGTTACTTTTTAATGAAAGAATTAACCACAGAATGAATCTTGTACTGAAACTAGAGAATGCACCATGTGTGTGTTGCAGCTAGTTCAGTTTTGCCACAAACCTACATCTGAGTTACTTTTTAATGAAAGAATTAAGCACAGAATGAATCTTGTCCAGAAACTAGAGAATGCACCGCATGCGTGCATGTATTTCGTGTTAAACAAATGACATCACGTTTTCCTCTTTGGAAACCTGTAGCTGAAAATTAATTTGTATGTATATTTCATTGGGACAGGGTTTCTGTAGGTTGCCTAACCCATAAAGTACTAGAAACATGTGTTGTGCTCTGTTTTTGTATTTGATCAAGGAATGTAGAATTAAGCTACTTGCACAACATAACTTGATTTCTACAGGCATTGCCAATCATGAAAACCTCAAATCTAAATAAGCACAAGAATTATAGACAGAAAACAGAAGTGCATGCCTTGGCTATGTTTCTTTTTTTTCTCGAACGTGCGGGAGAGTTGCGTATCATTGTATTAAAAGGTAGAAAAATCCGGACCAAGTATATACCCTGGCTAGGTTTCTGAAACAGATAACATCCAGGAGGATTTCTTTAGTTTTCACTCATAGATGTATTATTCCCTATTAGAGAGCTACTTACATGTCTCTTATGTCTAAGACTTGTTAGGACTTGGGACTACAGAACCAACTGTGTGAATTAGTGCAATCTTATACCTTATACGCCTCCTGAAAAACTTTAATTCGCTAGTTCTTTTTCAGTTGGAATATCGTATCTATATAATCAAGAGAAGACATATGCTGAATGTTCTTGTACAAGCTACTGCTTGTGGTTCAGCCAGGTATCATATGCTTCTGGTTCTTGAAAATTGGCAACTAATGCAGCATCAGAGAGAATGGGGAACAAGTCGACCTGTCTGCCCTCCGTGGCCTGGGATGGTATGATCCATATAGACCATGGAAGGGAACAGACAGAAAATGTCATGTGCACTAGTTCAACTACTGTACTACGAGCCTAGTTGGCGGTGCATATTTTTGACATTACTGTGTATCCTAGAGTTCTGGAAATTAATGCTGGCTGTGAAATAAACACTGGACACATTGTAGAACATAGACATGGAAATAAAGGTACGAGTATCAACAGCTCAATACCAATGCTCCCGTCTCTGTGACAAGGCGTCTTGATATTTCCACCCTGCCTGATGTGCTGTCATCTGAACTGTTTGTTATATACTCTGTTAAACAGGAAACATATAGTCATCTGTAGTTGCTCACAAATCTGTGAATATCATCAGGGGCCAGACACTGAAACATTCATCTTCTATTCAACATGGTAATAGTAGGTTTTAATTTAGGAGGAACATGAATGCACATTTAGCTTTCTCATAAGAAAAACAAAATCTATTTGGACATGCATAGGATTAAGAATAAAGATGCACATACTATATATCAAAAAAAAAAAAAACATACGCAACTAACAAATTTTTAATGCCCTCCATCAACAGATGAGTTTTATCTTTTAGGAACTTCAGACAAACACTTGTTATATGAATATGCTGGATGTTACAATTTGAAGAGTTCAGACAAACCAAGCTTATCTTTTCATCAATGTGAGCCACGTAGAGGTATACTACTGGAGAATTAGTGAGACAAAGTGACAAAATGGAAAACCATGTAAGAAATTATTAGGAAGATGAAGCAATAAAATTAAAAAACATCTCTGAATAAGAGCAACCTACATTACCTTTCATGGAACCAGATTTATACTGTATTCAGGCTCACATTCCATTTCAAACCGAACAACGCACACATGCCTTTGTTCATGAATTTGCTTAAAACCATCCACTAAATTCATCTAAGCAGCATTGAATTAAAGTAATGTCCGTTTAAGCATGTAAAGCTGGGACAGCGAAAAAAAGTGACTATAAGCTGCTTAGGTCCGCACGCCAACAACATAGCCTTTTAATTCCAAGCAAGTTGGGGTAGGCTACAGTTGAAAGTTGAAACCCAAACCAAACCGCTAGAAAGTGAAAAGTTTTTTTTTTTTGAATAGGATGCTTTAAAGTTTTAAAAGATTTTGGAAAGAAGCACAAGGAAGAGCCTAATCAAGGCTGAGGCACGTGGATAGCTGCTTTCCAAACAGCTCTATCTAAGGCTAACTCTTTTGTTATATTCCAATCTTTTAGATCTCTCTTAACTGCCTCCTCCCAGGTCAAAATTGGTCTGCCCCTACCTCTCTTCACATCGTTTCGTCTTATGATGCCGCTATGCACTGGTGCCTCTGGAGGTCTTCGTTGCACATGCCCAAACTATCATAGTCGTGTTGCACAAGCTTTTCTTCAATTGGAGCTACCCCTAGACGATCCCGTATCTCGTCGTTCCGCACTCGATCCATCCTTTTATGCCCACAAAACTGAAGCACTCCAAATCGGTCCGCACGCCAAGGCAAGAATATATGCTTTCAAATCCAAAGTAGAGACGGACACACTATTAAAAGCAAGAATAATCAAACTGAAGCACTCCATATAATCTCCTGAATAGAAAATGTTAGAGCTGTCAAATACTCTCTCTGTGGTGGTGGGGGTGGGGGACCTAAAATACACACAAAGTACATTTTGTTAAACTTGCAATATCTGATGTATCAACAGTAGTAGTACCTCAGGATCTATGGAGATGGAGAAATACAGTGAGCCGTTCCTTCCACTGTAACATGTGGCTCCTCATAGTTGGCCCAAACCTCATCATCGTCATCGTCAGGAGATCCAAAATCCAATTGATTGGCATGAAATTTCCTTTCTGAACTTAGCATAATCCCAATCAAGGCCTTCGATTTGTTGTTCCTGCTCATTAGCCATGGCATGGGCAATCATGTTGGAGTGTTCACTATCACCCCATTCAATCCTGCTGAGATCCTTAGAAGTAGGTGTGCTTGGATTTCTGTCTTCATATCACCCACCCTTGCAATTGTTGAATCTGTGGGTGTGGGGGAGGCTTCTGTGGCTTCTTCAGACTAGCAACCGTCATGGCTGATTTGTGGAATATCAGAGAGCTTCTGCTGCTGTTTCGACCTTGGCACCTTGCAATCTCTCAGCCAGCAACATATCTCATGTGGGCCATGTAGAGCTGCAGAGCTCAGAGGGACAGAAGAGCCAATGGGCAGTGGCAGTTTATTTTGGACAATGGGAGAAGAAGGGTGAGCTGATCATGTACTTCCTGAATTCAAATTCAACTGAATGCGCACAACTATTCGGTTATCATATTATGTAGGAGTAGGACCCATTCTAGTTTAAATCTCAGTTTGATTTTATCTAAGATGGCGTTGACCTTTGGTGGATAATGACCATGAGCATTCATATCTCTGCAAATTTAGACAATTTTGACTGTTGTCGAATAAAATGCCCTAGGCATACTAGAGTTTATGGATTATATATGAGAAAATTACCTCCTTGGCCCAAAAAAATTTGCCAGTTCCTTGGCCCAAAAAAATTTTGGTTCCTTACATGGCCTGAAAATTTTGCCCGGTTGCTTCCTTGACATTTCCATCCATTCTGTTAGCTTTTCCATCCAAAGCTAGAGGGAAAAGATGATTTTGCCCCTGGTCCCACCTATCATAAGCACCTTTTTCTCCTCTCTCTCTCCTTCTTTTCTCCAAGCACTTCTCCTTCCCTGGGCGCCGCCGCTCGCTCGCTGCCTGGCCGCCGCCGCCCGCACTCCATGCCACGCCGCCACCCACGCGCTGCCTGGCCACGGCCGCCCGCGCTCCGTGACGCATCGCCACCTGCGCGCTGCCTGGCCACCGCCACCTGCGCTTCGTGCCACGCCACCACCGGCGCGCTGCCTGGCCGTGTCCGCCCGCGGTCCGCGCCGCGCCGCCGCCCGCGCGGTGCCAGACAGCCCCGCGCCACCGTCCGCGCACCACCTAGGCGTCGCGTCGCCAAGACGCCGAGCTTGGCCCCACGCCGAGCCAGGCACGGAGCGTGGGCGGCGGCGGCCAGGCAGCGCTCGGGCAGGGAGGAGCTGAGGCGAGGGGATTCGGCGGCGCGGGGCCGCGCGCTCCGGCCACGGCGAGAGGGCTCTGGCAAGGCGAGGCGCGAGGGCTTGAGGGCCTCAGGCAGAGGCAGGCTCCGGACGAGTCGGCCGCCGGCGACGCGACGGCAGCTGGCCTCGGCGGGTGGGCGGGACCGCGCCGGAGGCAGCAGGCCGCTCCGGAGGAGCTGCACGACGGCACCTGGCCATGGCGGGTGGGCGGGGCCGCGGGGGAGAGCCAGAGAGACGAAAGAGATAGAGAGAAAAAAAAGGTGCTTATGATAGGTGGGACCAGGGGTAAAATTGTCTTTTTCCTCTAGCCTTGGATGGAAAAGCTAACAGAATGGATGAAATGTTAAGGAAGGAATCGGGCAAAATTTTCAGGCCATGTAAGGAACCAAAGTTTTTTTTGGGCCAAGGAACTGGCAAAATTTTTTGGGCCAAGGAGGTTTTTCTCATTATATATAGCACATCGAATATCATATACAAACTCCAAGGTCCAAGGGGCTACAAAAATTTTTGTTTTGGGCATAAATACTAGTAAAAGGCAGACATGGACACTTCAAAAAAAAAAAGGCAGACAACAGACATGAAGACAAGATACTAATGTTGCAGGTAGATGATCATTTACAGTAAAACAGGTATATGCTCATGCTCCTTCGATTATTTCTGTTCTTAAAATAATAATAAATAAAAAGAGATAAGGTGAAGCTAGTACATTTCATCGGTATGAAGACAAGTATAGCTTACCTCTTATAATTTACATTACAGTGTTGCCACTCTAAAGCTAAATTTTCAGCACAAGATGGCTTCAACCACTTCTCACTACAGAGCGCAACTAGGCCCGCGGCTCCTTTTTCCTTCTGTAGAAAGATTCTCCGATTGTGCTCTTTCCCAATTCCCCAAATTGCCAGGATATCAAGGCAGCCATTTGCCTTCCTCCCAAAGGACGAGTCCCATGCAAAACAGAGGTGAGGTACTGAGGTACCGAAGCAAGACATGGTTTTGCGCCATCCACGCTCATGGTTTTAGGCAGGATGGTATCTGCATAATCGCAGCAATTGAGCTTTCATTTTAATTGTTATGCTGGAAGACATAATAGAGCTTAAGACTTAATATTCTTCTCCTCATAGTTTAACTGGTGGCCATATATAAGAATAAACATGGTCACCTTAACCCCAAACTAACTTTACTTGTTGGCCTGATATGAACCATCTTTTCCCGCCCTTTTTTTAGCTCAAGGAGACTCTGTACCCTATTTTGGCGCTACAACTTAAGCTAAAAATATACACATGGATGATTGCAGACGATATAATATAGGAAAATATTTTTCACTTTTTAGAAACATCTCACTGAAATGTGGAAATAAGTACATATTTTATCTATTTTGTTATGTGATCAGGATTTATGTAAATTTTCCTAAACTCACATGCTAAAAGGAAACTGTGATGTGGTTTGTTTGTACTTCATCATGGAATGCAAAATGAAGCGCAAATTGCAAGCTTGCATGATTTCTATTGGAATGAAGCCATTGATCAATGAGCTTTAGATTAAAAAAAAAGTGAAATCAAGACATACTCAGTTTTAAAAAAAACTTGGCCAGTGGAGGAAAAGACTATCCCCATGGTTTTCATATAGTAGAGAAACCTCAGCCATACTGGACCGAGAAATCCCAAACCCTGACAATGCAGACCCTATAGGGCCGCACTGTAACCTCAGGCACTAGGCTGGCAGCGCGCTGCAACTACCCCGAGGGCACTAATCAGACAATGAGATAACGACTCAGTGATCACCACCAGAGGGTGGCACCCTACCACTATTTTTTGGATTGCCAGTGAGGTTTTTTTTTAACTAGCCTAAAATTCGCTCCCACCTCGAACTCAATACATGGAGTTGCTACTAAGGCACCAAACCTTTGAGCTACAAGCCCTATCGCTGACATGCTCAGTTTAAATGAACACAATAAAGTAGGGAGAGAAAATAAAGTGCATGCCTTTGGATTTCTGCAGCAGACGACATGATATGTTATTCTTTTCACTCATAATACTGCTTGCCCCCTGTCCAACTAATTGGATGTTCTGTTAAAGGAGAACTGCTTAGGAAGCTCAACCAATAAAGACATGTAACTTTGTAACATTGATCATGAGGTTATAGTTCAGTGACTCTTACTCCTAAGATTTTTTTGGGACTAAGCTAACACTGCAAAGTAGTAGTATGATCCGATTCTTGCAGGCCTCCTGAACACCTATGTTCCATTGGATCTTGTTCAGTTGGAAGACGGCATAAAAATATCATCAAGAGTGGACAAATGCTGAATGTTCTAGTGTCGCTTGTGCTTGGGGTTCACCTTTTATACATGCATCTGCTTCCCAAAAGTTGAAGAAAAATCGAAAACTGATATAGTGATATCTGATTGGCACATTTACATATCAGTCTTTCTGGTAGATTGGTTTTCTTGAACAGAAGAGCCAGAAAACTGGACAAAGAAATTTAATGCTCAGGTCATCACTCTCTTCTTATTCTGCAGATGAACACGGATGTTGCACTTATGTGAAAATGCTGTCCATAAAGCTACCATTCATTCAATAAACCACCCAAGTTGAAGAAAGGTGGATTCAAGCTTCATGCTTAAAAGAGCAAAAATCCTCTCTCCCAAGCAGCCACGCTTGAATCAACAATGCAGTGTATGATAAGCATACATCCTCTACCAATAATCCCCACATGAGCAAACTCCTTGTACTATATGATGGATCCTATTGGTATCTTTGAGGATAATCTCTCTACTGGTGATTGTCGAAATCAGCTTTGCAGCAAGATGGCAGTCACGACAGGTTCTGAGATTCATGGTTACCCTGATAGGTGTCCCTGGACTGGTGTTTAAAAGGAGAAATGCAATAGCCAATTTCTCGCTGTGAACTGAAAGATGACCCTCCTTGTCTTCTTCTTCAACATCATGAAGTGTAGCCTCAACCTCTGGGATATAACCCATTTCCCTGATTCTTCCCAATAACTCGTTCAATTTCTGATAGATCATTTCAGATTGTGGGTGACATCTATCACCAACATGAAATTTGTGAACCCGATCCCCTAGCTCGACAATGCTAGCACCAGGCAATTTCTTGATACCCTTGTTCGCCATGAAGCTTCTCACCGAGGTAACATCTGCCCATCTCCCAGCCCTAGCATACATATTAGATAACAGCACATAGTATCCTGTTTGTTCAGGTACCAATCTGAACAAACTGTCTGCCGCCACAACCCCAATGTCCATATTGGAGTGAATTCGACAAGCTTGTAATAAGGCTCCCCAGACTCTTTCATTTGGCTCAATAGGCATTGCTGTGATGAAATCATATGCCTCGCTTATACATCCAGCACGGCCAAGAAGGTCCACCATGCAGGTATAGTGCTCTGCTTTTGGAGTGATATGATACCTACAAGTCATGGAATTAAAGTAGCGCTTTCCAACATCCAAAAGGCCAGCATGGCTGCATGCTGCAAGAACAGCAACGAAGGCAATAGAGTCTGGTTCCAGCCCCTGCCCTATCATCTTCTCAAAAAGATCAACAGCATCTCTTCCATGGCCATGCTTGCCATAAGTAGATATGATTGCAGTCCACGATATAACATCCCGTGCACTCATGGAATCAAAGACCTCCCTGGCCGCCTTCAAACATCCACAACTAGCATACATGTCCACGAGAGCATTTTCAAGTAACAAGTTAGGGCGCATCTTTTTCCTCTCGATAATCTCATGGATCCGTTTTCCGATTGAAAATGCTGAGACCTCTCCACAAGGAGGAAGAACGGTTGCCAGAGTTGCCGCATCTGGCTCAACCTCATCCTTTTCCATCCTCATGAACAGCTCAATGGCATCAGCATGAAATCCATTGTTAGCATATACAGCAAGCATAGCATTCCAAGAGATAAGTTCCTTGAACTGTATATCATCAAACACTCTCCTCACAAATGCAATGTCATCTGACTTGGCATTCCCCATAGCTGGCAAGATGCTTGCCATGGTGCCAGCATCGGGCATTGAACCCTGCAGCATAACGAACTCCTTGAAAATCTCAACAGCCCGGTCGAACAGACCAACGCGAGAGAACCCAGAGATCATGGCGTTCCAGGAGACGACATCCCGGTGCTGCATTCCCTCGAACACCCTATACGCGTCGTCCGGGCGGCCGCACCGCGCGTACATGGTGATCACGGAGTGCGCCACGTAGCGGTTCGCGTCGAGGCGCAGTTTGACGACGGCGGAGTGGATCTGGAGGCCGAGAAGGAGGTCGTTCAACGCGGCGCACGACTTGAGCGCGAGCGGGTAAGTGTAGTGGTCAGGGAAGCAGGCGGGGCCCCGCCGCCGCATGGATGCGAAGAGGCAGAGCGTGTCGCGGTGGAGGGAGGCCGCAGTGAGCGCGCGGATGAGGACGTTGAAGCAGATGGTTGTGGTGATGCCGTTGGGGAAGGAGGAGGACTCGAGCAAGGCGTGAGCCGAGGGGAACGCGGAGCACGCGGCGTAGGCTTGGATGAGCTTGACGCGCGCAGGTGCGGCGGCGGGGTGGGAAGGGTGCAGCAAGACGAGGAGGCGCGCGTGCACGGCGCGCAGGTGTGGGAGATGGGCGGGCGCGCGGCAGGCGGCCAGGAGGCGGAGGAGGCGGAGGAGGGACTCGCCGGTCGCCGGCAGGTGGCTTCGCGACGCGTGCATTGATCGGATCGTCACTGGCGGGAGGGGGCGCCGCGAGAGCGGGCACCGGGCAGCAACTTTTGATATGCGTGCGGGTGCGGCGCCGTGACGCGGCAGAACGGCCCGGCAGCAGACCCCGGGTAGCTGGGCGCCTGGGCATCCGTGACCCGCCGGCCGCGCGGCGGCGCTGGTGTGACCGACCAAAGAAGAATTCTTCACATTGCCCTTTGGGTCCAGTGCTTTCCTAATCTTGAATACAGGAAGGAACATCATGCTAGAACAAACGTTTCATTCAAGAACACACAGAATGCAGCTGAAATTACGAAACTGTCATGTAATAAACCAAATGTTTCAGTTTTACACGTATGTAGAACATCAGACCATGCACGCGCCACTGTACAACAAGATGGACACAAACCAAAAAGGGAAAAGGAAAGAAAACCATCAAGAGAACAATCACAAACACACAGCTCGCAAGAGAGCGCTTCCTAAGCTCAGAGATCATAAGAGCACAGATTAGTGTAGCTTCCTAGAGCTACAGACTACTACTATAAAAGTCTAGATTAAATAACAAGCACGGTGGAACCGTCCAGACATCGACCAGGCCGGATCACTTCTTCTTTTGCCTGGCATTTGATTCTTTAGCTACAGCGTGAGCTGCTTGACTGACCAAAGACGACTTCTTCATATTGCCCTTAGGGTCCAGTGCTTTCCTAATCTTGAATACAGCCCACGCAACTCCAAGAGCATTTCCCGTGGCGTGGAGGTAATTGTGTGTGGCCTCCCCTGCTTGCTCACCATATCTGCACAAGCACAAGGTCAAACCATTAACCTTATTCAACGTGTAGTTGCATTTAAAAAGTATGCTTGGTCAAATAACTGCCATATAGCAACTGGGGAAAAGATAACTCTATGTAGCAGTTGTTGCAGAACCGTGTTATGAAAACAAATATTTTGGAGGAGAAGGAGAAGGCCCTACTTCTGCAACCCTTTTCTCATAAGAGCAGCGCACTGGCAATTTATAATTCATTGCTTTCATGACATTTTTCTACAACACCTTTTTCTTTGATCATATGGTAGGTTTCAATCTCTGCCTTTTTTTCAAAATGGTTTATATTTGAATTTGATCTTCCAAAACAAATCGACTTAAAATTTTCGTTTTGTTTTTCCATACGAACTTGCTTCTAAAGTGCCAAGTTTGGTAGAAACACACATGCACACGCACACAAAATAATAATAATTTGCATTGTAAGTTACCTGTGTGTTACAACAGAAGTTGTCACAACTGATGATGTCTGCATCACATTCTTGCCAGACACCTCAACAGCATCCCATACTTTACCTGGACCATTGAATAAGCGGGATCAACCAGCCATAGCGTGCAATGTAGCAAAAGCTAAAGATTGTGAAGCAACATAAAAGCTGGAGCCCTATAGTGAAATCAATTTATCTCTTGGTTATATTTATATTTATAACAGATTCAATCCCTCAGAAGCATATAGATAAGAACAGATGAACATCACATTTCTCAAGCAAATCTTTAAGAGGGGTGAAGCGGACATACCAAATCCATCAAGTGAAGCAAGAATAACTTCGCCGGGCATCAACTTGAAGAACTTTTGTGCTGGTTTGGAGCTCATCACAGTGCTTGTAACAAAGCCAGTGACCTTCAGAACACCAGAGAGGATGGAATTTGCCACCCTGTTGGACATCTTTGTGACTCTCCTAGCCCTGAGAAAGAAAGCAGAAAATCATAAGGGGGATGAAAATAACAGTTGGTGTTGTAAAACTTGTACATATGCACCTCCGGTAAGAATCCTGATTTGAACCTCACTCACAAGTCTTTGCTAACATTTTTTTTCAACGCCAAACTAATAGCATCAGACAGGAAAATATCAGTGGTCGTTATCAAGAGATGCTAGGTGTCCTTATCATAGGAAGGAAATAATAGATAACGGATGGAGTATGTAAAGCGGTAGTGGCTAAGTTCAGTGTCAATTTTCCATCAATCGACTAATAAAGATGGATGGCAACCCGCTTAAGGAATAATTGACATGATTATATTTGAATGGGACATTTACTTTGCATTCAGAAAAGAAGGGGTAAAAATTGAAAATGTGGCTGTGCCTTCTCAAGCAAAAGACCCTCTAATCTGATAAAATGAACATATCATTTATCAAGGCATGAAGTGGAGTTCCGATTAAGAAACATGTACTATCTAAAAAGGTATTTGCGAGTTGTACGGTTCCAATTCAATAAGCAGATCCACTATTTTTAAGTTGATTGGTTCTACGAGTCACCGCAACATAGAAGATTAACAGTGAGGCAATTCAAATCCTGTCTAAGATAACACAAGTAAGGTCCAAAATACTGCAATTGATAACCACAATCGTATTCTCAATTAAGTGGGTAATTTAACTCAATATATTCCATATTTGAAAATTGTCTGATTTTATGAGCAACTGAAACAATGAAATCGACAAGAGCCATAATAAATGCGAGTGGTAGTAAGATTATTGGCCAGTTCGCGCAGAGAGAGAGAGATTATTCACTATCGTACCTCTTCATTCTCCTGAGAGTACTGGGCTTCACCTGCGTCGGCTTCGCGCTGGGGCCTACGCTCTTCTTCACCACATCTTCTCCGCGCCGCAGGCCCTCAGCCGTGATGTCCCCGCACCAGATGATGCCCCTCACCAGCTGCCCCGAGCCCCGCGCAATGAGCCTCGCCACCGACGAGCTGTAGTCGTCCACGTTGGGCGCGATCGTGGTCCAGAAGGCGGCCGACTTCTCCTCGACGACCTCCTTCTTGTCCCCGACAGCCTCCTCCGGCGTGATCTCGGCCACCGCCCTCGCGTCCATCACCGCGGACTTCTCCTTGGCCGCTGCCTCCACCTGCTTCACCGAGAAGGTAGTGTACTCCTCGAGGGCCTTGTCCAGCTCCTCCAACACCTTCTCCTGCCCCTTGCCAGCCACCGTGAGGCCGTAGCTCAGCGCCGCGTCCGCCTCGGCGTCGGCATCCTCCGAGTCGTCCGAGTGGTCCGTGTGCGGGACATGGAGCGAGAAGAAGTAGTGCGCGGGGTCGAGCTTGACCGCCGCGACGTCGCGGGTGAGCGGCCACTGGACGGGCTCCTGCTCGGCGGCATCGCCGGACCGGCTGCTGCTGCTAAACAGGCGGAAGAGGCCGCGGCGCTGGTGGGGCTTCTCGGGGGTCAGGCGCGCGAGCACGGCGACGGAGTGGTCCCCCTGGCGGAGGCGCACGACAGAGAGCGTTCCCGCGCCGAGGTCGAGGCTGCGGTCGGGGTCGACGAGGTGGAGCTGCGCGCCCGGGACGGCCACGACGGTCTCCTCGGTGGTAGGCGGCGGTGGCGCGGCGTCCTCTTCAGCCGTCTCCGGGAAGAGGTTCTCGGCGAGCTGGTTGGGGTCGACGGTGGGGTAGAGGGAGGCGCCGGCGGCGCCCGTGGAGGTGGTGGGCGCGGCGAAGAAGGGGGTGTTGAGATCAGGGTGGGACTGGTCCACCTCGGGGTAGAGGCTCTGTTTGGCATTCGAGGAGGCGGAAGCCATGGCGGTCTCGCTTGCGTTGCTTGCTTTACGCCAAGCTGCTAGCTTGCTCTTGCTCTTGCTCTCCGTGGATCGAATCGAATCGAGAGAGGGGGCGGAAATGGGAGGGGAGAGATTTTAATACGGGAGCACTGAACTGGTGAAGGTGATGGGTGGTTCGCTGTGGCGATCAGGGACGCGGAGATCTGCTGCGCCTGCTCGTCGGCTGGTGCCGCGAACCTGCGACGGTTGCTCAAGCTGAAGCACACGCGGCTCCGCTGTCTCCTTGCCTATCGCGCGTTCGCCGCGGCACAGGTGTGGGTGCGGAGATGGCGGTGGCATTGGATCCGGCAAGCCGATAACACCAGAAGACTTTGGAAGAAAGGAACCGAGGGAACGACGCGTAGACGTCGCGGCGGAGTGCTGGGGGAACAACTCACGGGGCACGGAGGCGCAAGCCAAAAGCGGCAGGGATCTCTCACTCTCAAGCTAGCTGGAGCGGCAGTTCGGAACGAGCCAAACTTGTCCGCGCAACGGATAACAGGCCAGGTGCCCCAGCCCCACGTTCGCGGCGTCGCCGACGGACCGCAATGGACGGCGCGCCGGAGTTTCGTACGTGTGGTCGGCCACGGCCAACACTGAACTGACGCGTCGGCGCGCGCACACGGATTGGTTCTGGCTAGTGGCTTTATATGACGCCGCACGTAACTGCCTATGTCACGTGTGGACACAAAATGACGTCTCCCAATCCAAGTTCCAGTGTCCACCTTGGCAGCAATAGCTGTATTTGCCGCTCTCGTTAAGCAAGCAAGTCTGCAAACGGACGGAAAATCAGCCGTTCTGATGCATGGTTCTGCCATTGGATCATTAAAAACAATGTTTTCATAGTACTATCTTCGTTTCTTATATCACACTATCATTTTTTGATATAATGTGTTTATATATATCTTATGTACCTCTGTTTCTTCGCGATGGATCAGCCTTCCTAAACTTAACTGTCGTAGTTATGCGTTTGCTGAGAAACTGAGTTTGCCTTTCAACGCAAACTACTACTACCATACTACCTCTCTGGTTGACAAGCTTTCTCCAACGAGCAACATATCCGGATACGCAAATGCAATACCTATCCTCAATCACTCTAGCGCTACGCAAACATCTTCGACAGGTTACACATTTGGAAGAGGCAAAATGCTTCCGAGGAGAAATGATATGCAAATTTAGACATCCTCTCTCCTATGCAATTCTGTGTGTCGGAAGAAGAGGGTGAGAGATATTAATTGCTTATTAAAGCGATATTCATTGTAGAAGGAATGCGTATGCGTAGCCTGCATACACATACATTGTTACCAAATTTGTTGATGTGTCATAACATTTAATGAGAATAAAACTCCAACGAAACTTCCACTAAAAATGACTTTAGGGCTGGTGGTGGTGAAATCGCCCATTGACATGGCATGAATAATATAGGGCGTGATTAGTTGTCGTTCGAGGCCAGAGCAGTCTGTGCATTAGAACCAGGCCAGGTGTGGCCAAGATGTATTCGTACAAGCAGCGTTGATTGGTTGTCTTGCTTTGCAATGGCCAGGCTCCTCCGCGAACCTGATTGGTTGCCTTGCTGTTGCTGCGAGATGAACGCTCCAACCTGAAAAGCTGCTAAGCACGCTCGCGGCACCGCGGCAGCCAGGCTCGCGAGAAACGGAATTCATTTTCGTTTCCGCGCAGCCTGGCCCAGAGGCGCGCTTTGCATCCGCAGGGCCTGGCCCAACTAGAAGCACAGGTAACCAAACGTCATGATGTCGCATCTCGCGGGCCTAGCTGCAGCATATCCGGGCAACCAATCACGCCCAGTAGTCAAGCTGTCTTCCTCTCTCTCTTCTACCGGACCCACAACCCTCCTCACGTAACCACCGGAGCAGACAAATAGCATGGCGATTTGACCGTCGCTATCTAGCAACTAACATTCCTCTTTCTACGTCATATTAGAATCAGTTAATTATATGCACGTACTCCCTCCAAGTCCCTAAAGAGTGTCGTTTTAGAAAAGCTAGAAGTCAAACTTTTAAAACTTTGACTATACATAACTTTTATATGATTTAGTTTTGAATGTTGAAAGTCATATGTGTAGATTTGTCTTAACAAGTACTTTTATAAAAGTATAAATTTTTTATGATATTTATTTTTATTCTAATAAAAACATTGGTCAAACTTATGTTTGAAAGACCGTGTCGATGTCCAAAACGACGCTCTTTTGGGACCTGGAGGGAGTATCTTGGAAAGCGATAAAGAACATTCCATCAAATTTGCATGTACGCTGAAAAATATATAAAAAGGCAATAAACTATTCTGCACTATGCAAAGGCAGTTCGCAAGGTACAGTTGTTTGTGAGACACGGGAATAGGACACCCTTCGTCTAAAGGAATTCATTTTAAAACCACGTGTAAAAGTTTAATCGCTCATCTTATTTAAAAAATTAATTTAACTTTTAGATAATACAAGCTATATTTAATATACTTATGATTGCGAATAAAACATTAAAAATAAATACTATTTATAATTTTTAAATGAGACGAGCAATCAAACATTTACTCATGGTTCAAAACCAACCTTTTATTTTATAAAAGGATGGATGGAGTATTCTTTTAGAAGGAAGGAAGAATTTTATATGTACTATTCACTCCGCTCCAATTTAAAGGTTGTTTAATTTTGTTGACATAAAGTTTGACTATATCTTCTTTTCTAAAATTGTTGCGTAAATATGGAAAATTTGAAGTTAAGTTAAAGTATATATTATATGCTAAACTAAATCACAATAAAAAATAATTGATAATTATGAATTTTTTAAATAATATGAATATGTTGAATTTGGTATAAAAATCGAATGTTGGGACGGAGAGTATGAATTATCACAAAAACCTAGTGATTAATAAAATTAAATATAAACATACCCATAAAATCCAATAAAATAGCGTATAGTATATTCATTTTGGAACTGTAGCAACTCTCTTCTCTCTAGTTTCCCTCCCCGCCTAGACCATCCCCATTTCCAAACCCCTCCAGGCGTGGCGGGGGACGGCGGGGCAAAACGAGCCCTCGGACGATCTCGTCTTGCAGATTCCCAACTGTAACCCTAGAGTGCTTGCAACTGGTACGTCCCCAAGCCGCCACCTCCGATGGGAAAGCGGCCGCCGGTTGTTGTCCTCTCCAGTTCATCTGACGAAGATGGCGGCGGCGGGCGCCGCGGCAGTTCGACGCGGAGGCCGAGGACGCCTGCGACGGCACCGGCGCGGGTGCGGGCTCAAGCAGTGAGCGGCTCCAGGAAAAAGCCGCGCCGCGAGAGCAGCGCAGGGAGAGGGCGCCGAGGTTCGGAACCCGCACAGTACGACTCCTTGAAGGTGATAATGCTAACTCGGTGCAGAGTTTGGCTGAGAGATTTTGCTCTTACGAATTCTGTGTTGTTCCTACCTAGCGAAGTAATCCGTTAGCCGTTAGTCCAATTTAATGATGACTCCTGAATTTGGATGCTAAACACAAATGGTTCCAAGCTCTAGGTAGCTAAGCCTAAAAAAACACCCTATGCTGCAGGCTTTAATTTGTTAACATGGGCTGTCACTAAATAGTATCTATAGGATCAAGAGTTCGTATAATTGTATGCCATGCCCTTTAGCATTTTATCTCGAGTCTGACACTGGTCCAGTCCAGGAGAAACATTGATTCTGTTTGCCTGCATGCCCGCACTGATAGTCTTATATATCTGAACCATTATTTCACTAAAACGTCAGTGTGAAATGACCATTTCTGCTTCTTTTTGTATCTGCTAGAAATTTGAACATCCTGCATACTGTATGACTAGTGATATATTCCCTTTTTTTTTCATTTTTACAGGGCATAATTTGACTGTGCAAATTGATTACTGATCGTTGTTTTTTTCTCCCTATAATATTTTATTTATAGTTGCAAAATCATACTAGTCATTAGTAAGTGCTTTTATATCCAGGTCAAATGGTATCAGTGCATACTATTCAAATATTATTAGAGTAATTGTTGGTCAAAGTGTTAACTTGGACAGTTAAATGGAAGCGGACTGCTAGTTTGGTGCAAACACGGATAAAACAATTTGAATGTAGTTTATGCCTTATCTTGTTTTTAGTGTTATGTGCTTTTTCTTTGTTTGTTATCATGTAGTCTTTTCTAACTTGAGCTGATCCTTTTCTGTAATTGATTACTGATATTTTCCCTTATCTGAAAAGGCTGAATTTGATATGCTCTCTGAAGATTTTTCAGAATGTTTTAATGACTTGAGCATGCCAGGTATATTTACTTCACTTTTGTTACTGCCATTGCTTTTATTTATTTAGAGAGTAGTCCTATTTTGCATGTCGTAAGTTTAGTTTTTTATTCGTTTGTGCTGACCTGGATGTCTACATTGCATAATGTCCAAGTTACTCCATTAAGCCTTGTTTGGCTACTTGTGGATTGGGGTGGATTGGAGGGATTGGAGTGTGTTTAAATCCACAATAGTTCAAAATCCCTCTCAATCCCTCCCATTCCACCCCAATCCACTTGAAATCCACTCCAATCCACAAATATCCAAACAGGGCCTTAACCGTATCTCCTAAATAATGTTGGAAAACCAACAAGAGTAGATTATTTTTTTGTAACATTTTTTGGAGAAGCTATTGTAGAACCTTTTTTTGTGAAAATCTTATTGATGAATTTTTTTCTCAAAAAGTTTGTGAACAACGTTTTCTGAAATTGCTGTTACATGTGTTTTTCTAAAAAAATTTATTAGGTAAAGTTCCCCGTAAAATTTGTTGCATATAAATCTGTATACAAAATTTTTTCTATAACTTTTTATTGAATGGAAAAAACAGAAGAGGAAGGTGGTGGGTTTTGGGGTGTGTGTGTCTGTGTCAGGATCAAGCGTTGGGAGCCCTACTGGTGCATGCGGGGACTAGCAGGGCCCTGTAAAAAAGGCGGTTCAAACTGCAGAGAGATATTTTTTGTTGTTGTTAATACTTAATAGCAAGTCAAACATCCAGATTAGAATATACAGCAAACTCCCTCCCTCTCTCACACACCTCAAGCAGTTTCCTGTCTTTATGTGAAAAACCTTTGGCTTGGACAATATGTCTTTCCTGGCAGGTCGATATTTTCTTATTTGATTCTATTAGGTAAATTGTATAGGCATACCAATCTGTGATTTGTACCTTCCTTGTACTTGTACAGCAAGCCTATACAGCTATATATATGAAAGCCGTGCCCCATCCAAGGGCTTGAGGTGTTTCCCTATCTCTCTACAGATTCTGTGATGTTCACAGACCCTTGTGAATGTGAAGTTTCACCATTTCAATTTCCTATGCTGATTAGCCTACTTCTAGGCAGGATCCTTACAGAAAACGAAAGAGCTTTGGGTTGATAAGTACACACCCAACTCGGTGGCAGCGCTTGCCGTTCATAAAAAGAAGGTCAGATCTTTTGCTACAAAATACTGCATGTGTTATTCTTTACACCTTTAGTATCCTTTAAATTAACTTATCCTTTGATGGGGGCATACCCAATGTAATGTATTGCACATTTTATGTTTCTTGTCTTGATCCATATTAAAAATAATAATATATATATCAGGTAGTTGATGCATCATTTCTGTCTTATCATAACTCTTCACCACACAGAAGCAATGAATAATGAATAGAAAGCGCTTAACGTAATTTTCACATGATCTATTCTTGTAGGTTGAAGATGTAAAGAAATGGCTAGAAGAGAAGATGAAGGAACCAAAGGTGATTGTTCTATGAACTTAGTATGAGTTGTAGTTAACTTAGTGGAATAGTCTGTTAGATTTGGAGAATACGAAGATTTACAGAGGTCATGTAAATAATTGTACAGTATACCTTTCTGAAATAGTGTAGTCGTTTAGTTTGTCAGCATATTTATTGCTAGAAACCAGATAAATCTATGGTAAAATGCTATTTGTCATATAGTTATTTTTCTCTTTTAGTTACTGGATAGTTCAAGATGCATTAGATATGGGGCTTCATCCCTGTGAAGACCCCCTCTGCTAAAGGAGAAGCCGTACTATTGTGTTCGGCCAGCATTATGGATTGTAACAAACTAACAGTGTTGCAATCAGCATTAGATTGTGTTGGAGTATGTGTGTTGGCCCATGTATCAAGCCCATGTATGAGACCCATGTACTCTATCTATGTCTACCACCCTTCTAGGGTTGAAAATCAATCCACTCATTCTAGCAGATTGGAACCTTTTCCTTAATATCTGGATGTTTGAAACTTTAGGAATCCTCTTGAGCTTCCTCAGTAACCGAAGTTGTGTGCATTGATAGAACTAATGCAATTTTTTAATCGCACAATTAATCAATTATAGTGTGTTTTTATTACTGTTGAAAGCAGTTCAAAATTACCAAATATAAACTCCAGTCAGCTACCATTCATGCTTCTGTTTTTTGTATATATATTGTTTTTTAGGAAAGGAATACTAATAGTGCAACGGCAATTTTTCAGCAAACAGTTGGAGGACGGACCCTTGTCCTAACTGGGCAATCTGGTGTTGGAAAATCAGTATGTCCTTCCCTTGCACTCTTCTCGGAAAATTTTGTAATTTTGTACCAAAATGAGTTTGGGCTCAATGCGATTAAGGTGAGTAGTTAGTTGGCTGGATGTGATTTTGGCACATCATGAACCATCAGCATGTTGACCATTCTAAAATATCCACCTTGCTGTAGGTAAAAATTCGATCAAACTCAGTCTTTTCTTCTCCAAAAAATAATGGCACTACTCAACTTCCAGCAATATTGGTTATGTTATTTCATGGTTGAATTAGAAAAAATAGCATTACTCTATCCTTAGTAGAGAATTTGTATCTGCTCACACGAACCTGTACTTAGCTTGTAATAGTAACAGTTAGATTTATCCCAGGCGACTGTGAAAGCGATTGCTGCCGACCTTGGAGCAGACATATATGAGTGGGCAACGCCAGTACCAACACTGTGGGCTGAACATGTTCATGCTAATTCAGGTAGCGGTTAATATGTTTTGCCATCCTATGTTCTTTCTTATTCTCTTATCTGTTGCAATTAAAAAAAAAAACTGATGGGAGATTTGATGAACCCCACATCCACACATGTCCATAGTGCTCTAGCACATTGTCAAAGCATTCCAGTTGCCATAATTTTTCTGATAAAAATAATCTATATGTTTTTCTTCATTGGTCATTTGAAGGATTACGCTATATATCCAAGCTGGAAGAATTTGAAAACTTTGTAGAGAAGATAAGGAAGTACACAGTGCTTTGTCCAACCAGCACTAAATCCCAAAGAAAGCTTATTATCATTCTGATTGACGACATTCCTGTAACAAGTGGGAAGGTTTCTTTTGCAAGACTAGGAAAATGCTTGACTGGTTTGATTCAAAGCACCCAAGTACCAACTGTCATTTCACTTACTCACTATCACAAAAGTGAGAGTAATGATACTGCAATGTGGAACTCTGAGGACATTGAGTCCTTGCTTCAAGGTGCTGGTGCTCATAAGGTATAAGATCATTTGTTTGACAGATTTGATGACGGCAAGTATGTTTTTCAGACTGCTTGTTTCTCATAGTGCACCACCAATTTGTTGCAGATTGCTTTCAATCCAGTAACCACAAATTCTATCAAGAAAATTCTTTTTCGGATATGCAAAGAAGAAAGCTGTGATGCATCTGAAGAGTTATTGCATCAAATAGCAATATCTAGTGGAGGTGATATCAGGCATGCAATAATGTCTCTTCAATACCATTGTCTTCATCCTAGAAGGCATAGTTCTGCATTGTCAACTAGTACTGCTCGTGCTGGTTCAAAGAGCCGTGATTCTCTGGTCCCAGGGCAAGTAAGCTATGGCCATAGCAGTGCACTACCCTCTCCATGTGGAAGAGATGAGACACTTACACTATTTCATGCACTGGGAAAATTTTTGCACAACAAAAGGGAAATTAGTGACGCTGATATCGGTATGTAAGATCTATGAACTATCTCACCCTATCAATAATTCACTTCACAAAGTTATTAATTTCCCAAGCATGCGTTTGTTGTGTCTTCATGTAGTGATAACAGTGTACATTTTTCCTTCAAACATTTTAAGTGCTGAGGGTAATGTTGCACGTGAACTGCTAATGCATTTCTGTGGTTTTGTGCATTGAGTTCCACTGAACTGTTAGTGCATTTTGTGGTTTTTATTTTCTTCATTAATAATTGTTTATTGAGCAATGATTCACACCATTTTCAATATACTGGATTTAGTTTTGGCATACAGGTTCCCCATTAGAGCCTGCTTAGGGCCTGTTTGGCATAGCTCCCTGCCAAAACGACACTTTGCAAGTTATTCACTGAAATGAACTAATGGGCTGGGAACTGAAAAATGTAGCTTCTCCTAATTGACTAATTCACTTCCAGCACAGAATTGGTTTCTACAGTTTATCCTATAAAATCATTAGAGAATCACTTTAAGCCACACAATCACTTCAAAATCAGAAATAATTCTACCAAATAGGCTTTGGAATGCAGGACCAAGAAACTTGGGAGCAATCTTTGCAAGCCACATGGTGCCTTGTGAACTTCTATCACTTTGTTAGGATTTATATTGGGTTTGCTTGAATATAATATCCACAATCAGCAATCCAACAGTTTACTTTTCAAATCCCATTGTATTTTTGCATTTTGCAAGGTTGAAATTAGTGTTTTATTTTGCTCTAATTCATTGTCTAATACTACCTCCATTTTTAATGTATGGCACAATTTACTTTTGGCACGACGTTTGACTATTCATCTTATTAAAAAATTGCACAAATACACAAACAATTAAGTC
This sequence comes from Paspalum notatum, assembly GCA_022530915.1. Taxonomy (NCBI): domain Eukaryota; kingdom Viridiplantae; phylum Streptophyta; class Magnoliopsida; order Poales; family Poaceae; genus Paspalum; species Paspalum notatum. The sequence goes on from CM039684.1 coordinate 7,875,861, forward strand.
ACATAAGTACCATTGAAAATAAAACGAGCCACAACAACATAACTGAAACTTACATAGTGTTTTTCAATAAGATGAATGGTCAAACATCCTGTCAAAAATCTGGTGTCATACGGAGGTAATATTAAATATCCATGCTCTTGACTTCCATATTTTCAACTAGCATCTGTGATTACAATGCTACTATATGTTGCACCTTCTATTAGGGTTAACTACTAGTTTATTATTGGATCAATGATTGTGTGTTCTGAGATATTCTTTGTTATTCGTCATTTATCTTTAATTTTATGTTTCCCTGCCTAAAATTTATGATGTTTATCTGTAGTCTTGGAGCCATTTCCTCTTAAAGAAAACCTAAGAAGAAACTCACTCAAAATGGATGTTCCAGAAAAGATTCTTTCACAAGCACATGGAAAAGTAAGGACAGTTGCAGATTTTCTTTATGAAAATGGTAAGTAACTATTGGTCATAGGGTACATAATACTGCACACTTAACGCTGTGTTTGCTTTTCAAATTTGATGTCACTTTTTAATGATTCCACTTGCTGTATGTTAGTTATAGTGGTGTGTGTGCGTGTATCACATTTCACTTAAGTATGCCAGTGTTATCTGTTGATGTTATGCTGATATGTGAAACAGTGATTCTTGAGCTTTCAATATTATTCTTGCAGATGAACTGGAGAATTTGAAAGTTACCACTTTAATCAAGAATCCATGTTACATTTGGCTTATTTAATGCACTATGGAGGCATTGTCACATTTGATCATTACTCCATGAGCCACTTGGTGTAGTACAGTATTGTCATGATCACATGGATTAACTGAACAGATCATTTACACTAATTCTCTTTGTTCAAAAAAATTACACTAATTCTGCATTTCAGCCTCAGTTGCCAACTATGGCATCCTTGATCTGCGTGCCTTAGTTGGGTGGTAATTTATCACTTTTTCATCTCCTTAAACTCTTGTCAATTGGACCGGAAACACAAGCATTGGGTAGAGCTAGCAAAGTATAACAGCATTCCATTAGCATTTCTACAGTAAATCAACAAGGTCAGTTGAAAGGACAAAAGGATTTCAATTGGGTACAAAATAAGAGTGCGCAGATTCAAATGCTAACAAACTACTGAAATTGGAGACCGATGGTAGTGGTGGTGGAGCTAGATCCTTTCCTAGCTGAGTGACGTTTCTTCCAGGAGTCTTTTTGGCCCTTCTCGCCAGCCTGCTGGTTTTACATTGGGTGGAGTTGGCACCAATTGATCCAGGCATGGGGTGCCATGGCAATGCGAGACAAACACCATTGGGTCACAGGAGAAAATGCTCTGTCTTGGGTTTGGAGGATGAATTTGGAAGAAAAGACTACTGTCCTCAATTAGATGGTGCCTGGACAATCCTTTTTTTTCGAAGAATAAAACTCCATGTCCATTGCCATGAATGGTGATGAGTGCTTGTCGCATTTTTTTTTTGGGTGGAGTGGGGTGGGGTTGGGCTCTCCTTGCTTCATCCTGGTAGGCTTGATCTTGATGCTGAAGTAAATTAGGCTTTGAATGGGACGGCCTTTTTCTCCACCAGTAGGGTGGCTTGACTGGAGTCCAGTTGTCCTCTGTTGGATACTACAGCTTTAGGAGTTGTAGCCATGCCTTTCTTTGTCCTGTCGATGCACCATGGGGCGGATGTTGACTTGTCTCGACTGCAAACTGCGGGCACAGAGGAACGGTTTGAATGCTTGTGTTGTAGGTTCCCATTGGTCTTCCATTTCTCTTTTTCCTTGCAGGTGAACTTGTTTCTGCTCACACCACCAAAGGCTTCACTGTCCAGTACCATCTCATCCCTCCTAGGATGCACTGATCGCAGATGCTGGCGGTATAGGATGTCCTCCAGGAGTGTATCTGCCAAGGACAGGACACCTGACATCTGGCGCTGGGGCTGCAGCAAGTGCCCCAAATCAATGGCCAGACAAGCAGGACTGGGCTGAAACACAGTTGATCTGTTGTTGCAGTTTCATCTGCGGCGTGAAGTTTTTGATTGGGCGCTGTAGCCATTGTTACCATTGCAGCCGGATTGCAGCACACGGCTTGTGGCATGCTGCCTTGAGCCTTCTCCCAGTTGACGGAAAAGCGATAGAACTCCCATCTTGCAAACGATTAGCCCCTGCTCAATCTGGATTTGACGGAGCAAGAATGGGATTAGCTGGGATTTGGGAGTATCACCACCGCCATCTCCACTGTTGCCTGTCTGCAAACATAAAAGTACTTGGGGAATATGTATAGGCTTTAGGAAAGTGTATATCTTGATTTGTACCTTTCTTGTATAGCAAGCCTATACGGGCTATATATATATATATGAAGCCCCCCCCCCCCCCCCCCAACAAATCAAATCAAGGGTGTGAGGTGTTTCCCTAATTCTCTAAGTACTGAATTGTCTGCCGCATATAGCATGTGTTCATCTTGAATCTCTTTTCTTTTGATGTGTTTTTATTTGTCAAAAGTACCCAAATGAGAAAATTCACTTTTCCCCAAAATGTGATAATAAGCATGTCTCTTGGGTTCCTCTTATGAAATTAAAAAAATGGTATGTTGTCTGTAATTTTGTGCCATTGTGTTGATTGTTGTTGATGTTCTTTTCCCCCTTCGTTCATTTGCTTCTTCATTTCTGAGCCAGGATGATTATCTGCTTTTTGAAGCCAGTGATCCCTCGAGGAAAATTCGTATTCAGCAATTCATTTTTCACTCATTATGTAAATGGATTATCTAATAGTTACATTTGGTGTTTTGCAGTTCTTGATTTCATTGATAATGAAGCGGTTGATGACGCATGGGTTGTGGTGTCATATTTGAGTGAGGCAGATTGTCTTCTTACTGGTAGTCCAATTGCATCATACAACTCAGAAAACATGGCACAACTCATTGCTGCTTCTGTTGCAGCACGGGGAGTTCTCTTTGGAAATGCTCATGGCGCAACATCAAGGTATTTAGACTGTCAGCATTGTTCAATATGACAGAGCCAAGGGGTTTTCATCTTTTCACTTTGATTTGCTGTAAGCAGGTGGCATACAATCCAGAGCCCGAAGCTTTGGCAAACTGAGCAATCATTTCGATCTAATAAGGTATTCGCAACTGACAACATACCTTGTTTATGCACTTACCTATAGAAAATCTTATTCTCACCCATTTTCTTATGCTATGTACAAACATTTTCATGGTTATCAGAACTTTTGTTTTGTTTTCTGTTTTCCATCCATTCATGAATTCTTCTCTTTAGCATTCAGATGTGCATGTTTTAATATGTTTTTTAATTATAAGCTGTGTTGACAGAAGCTTATAATAATTTATCTAGATGCCGGTGGAATCACTGAATTGATTTTATTCATTCCCTTTAATAGCTGATGTGTGATGGTCTGCCTTTTTTTTTTAATTTATCGGTGGGAAATGCAGGACCAGATTCTAAAGGAAAGATTTGATTGTTCAAGGACGTGTGGTTCTTGCAACTTCTCTGACTTAGTCACAGAATTCAAACCATTGGAGAGATGGATCGGTCCTCGTAATGATGGGCCTAGCATCGGTTGCTTGGCTCACGGTGTAGGTGGCTCGCTCTTGGGACTCGAGTCTCTCGATGTTGATGGAAATAACTCCGAAGATGACGATGAGATAGAAGACTGTTAAAGATCCGTCAAACCATGCAGCCGCACACTTGGTCAGGAATTCTCCAATGAGACGCCAACGTATTCATTGATGAATGCTGCCTAGCTGATTGTGGCTCGCTGTTTTGCCATGGAGATATTAAGTTTTGCAAGGCTGCATTTTCTTCACACCAAATCTAAGATGGAAAAGGCAGCACCGGGCATTCATCAATGACCCCACATCTCAGAAGCGTTCAGCCGAGCTAGTTCGTTTTTTGGGTGGCCACCACTAATGCGAGCTGATTTACCATGTTCATATCTGTAGCTGAAACTGCAAGGATTACTGGCATACAGAATCATTAATTAACATGTAAAGCTTCTGGACTGGTTTCCCTTAACGTCAGATTGTGTTGCTGACGTTTTTTTTTTTTTTTTTTTTGCGGGTTCATCAACATATTCTATCGTCCAACATCGATCGTGCTATCATGTTCTGCCGCACTGCACGCACGAGATTGTGCTGTTGAACCTAACCGTGCTACGCGTTTGGTCGCATGGCAGGTTGGCCACAAATCGAGTTAAATCTCTCTTGATTTAAAAAAAAACTCGTTGAGCGATCCGACGAGCACAGAATCTCAGTTGACTAATTAAGAGCATCATGTGCCGTTCGTCAGGATCCAAGCGGCACATATTTTATTGCCAGTCAACCGGACTCGTAAAAGTGTGCTAGTCAGCTTGAAACGAAAGACAAGGAGAGGAGATTCACGTCTTGCGCCACGCTGTCGCTGTCGCAGCCATTTCAGGCCTCCGTTGTCGGTGGTCGGTGCCCGGCCGAACCCTCCCCTCGCCTGCCTGAGGTACCCTTCCCTTCCTGCCCGTCTCGTCGAATTGCGCCAATGCGGGCGGGTCTTGTCGAGGCCTGATCCGGACCGGAAACCGCCTAACCACCGCGGGGGAGCGTTTTGTCGGCGCCGCCGAGTTCGAGCGGCGGAGGCGTTGGCGATGTTATGGAAGGACAGCGGCAGCCGGAGCAGCAGCGGAGGCAGCGGCAGGGATCAGAGCGGCGTCGGCCCCTTCGGCCAAGTGCGCGTCCTCATCGTCGGCGATTCAGGTGTGTTCTCGCGACTTGTCCTGGGACCTGATACTGAGAAAATTGGTTTTTTGGGACTCCAAAGAGTTGGATTCGCCAAATTGACACTCAGAACATTGGCTTCGCCAAATTGCCACCGGAAACGTTCTCGCTTCGTTTTCCTGCCATTTTGGACTATTGTACCCCTGGCCTCTTCTTCAACCTCCCGACAGAGCGGAGCGGCCAGGGGCGCGCGGGGCAAGTGAGGCCGGCGGCGGGCGCTGGGGACCCGCTCCGCGTCCGCGCCCCGACGCCGGCGGGGTCGACGACGAGGAGAGGATGCCGACGGGAGCCAAGCTTCCTCCATAGCCGGACATGGTGGCGCGTGGCTGCACATGGTCATCGGGCCGCGCCTCACCGGATCCGCGGAGTCGCGGCGGGGCGGAGGACGCGCACGGAGGGGGGGGGGGGGCGGCGCAGCAGTCCGTGGAGGAGGCGGAGCCGGCGGCGGCGATGCGCGAGGATCCGGCGGCGGCGCGAGGATCCGGCAGCGAGCGGCGTCGCGAGGAGCCGACGGCCGTTGCGGGAGGAGGAGAGAGGCCGCCGTGGACCATGGAGGAGGCGTGCCGGATCCGAGGCCGACGGAGGCCATGGCGTGGAGGAGGGCGACCGACGTGGGAGAGGGGGCGGAGGAGGGGTGCATGGCGGCGGCGGCTTAGCTCGTCAACGCCCGCGCGCGGGAGGCGGGGCAGCGGCTGGCGACGGCGACGGCGTGGTGGGGGGCTCGCCGGAGGAGAGGAATGAGCGAGGAGAGGGAGAGAAGAGGCCAAGGGTAGAGGAGTCCAAAATGGCAGGAAAACGAAGTGATAATGTTTTCGGTGGCAATTTGGCGAAGCCAAAGTTTTGAGTGTCAATTTGGCGAAGCCAACTCTTTGAAGTCCCAAAAAACCAATTTTCTCCCTGATACTCGGCGAGCGTTTTGAGGAACCCGAGAACACAACGGGCAATCATACTAACTGCCGACCGTCCATCCGGTGCTTCGCAATGTGAAATGGACTGTTCGAATTCAGAATGGGGTGTTCTTGCATCAGCATGATGCTTTCGCACTTCTGTTGACGTTATCTGTTCTAACATAGTGAATTTGGCTTGGGATGATTTAGGTGCAGTAGTATCGATGCTGTGGAGTATAAGAACAGACGAACTGAATTCATGCGGATGCCTCCCGCACTATTTTGCGGGTGTGGGGATTAGGATTGCCGAACTGTAGAATGGAAATCGTCATCGTAGAATTCCTGCCTAGTTCATCGCCTAATGTAACCAATTTTCGATATTCTATTCATATTCATATACTGCTGCTTGAAAGCCGAACTGCCAATTTCCAACCGTATATTTATGGTTTAGAACCCACCAGGTTGGAATTTGTTGTGGGTGTTCATTGATGCAGTTATTAACCAGTACTCACCTTAGCATCTCACAGAACTTTGGTGCTGTGTTGTCTTAAGTACTCCGGGACTGAACCCTTCTTGGAACTATGTTATCTTTAGCCTGGGAGCTTTTAACGCCTGCGACATTGGCTTCTTTAGTTTCTCATGAGCATCTGTAACTGTAAGTTTGCTGAATATAGCAGCACTTCATTACTATACGTGCGTGCATTGAATCAGAAGTGCATACACACTATATCATAAATACCAAGAGCTGCAACTTTTAAATAGCTGTAACATCTCTCTTTGAAGATCGAATTGCTTATCCCTGGAATGTGTGCGGCTTGAATAGCATACACACCGTCATACTGACGAGGCCAAGCTCTGGATCTTGGCTTACTACTTGGCGCTTCGTTACTTGTCGTCTCTTCTTCTAGGAGGCAAGGTTCCTGGGGTTGGCGTGCTTACCGTGGGCTTTTGGTCACTAGGCTTTGATGCAGTATAGATCTTGTGAGCGATGTTTGCCTCCTCTTTCTTTTTTGGTGCTTGGTTAAGCCTAGGCTTACCAAGGTTAGGCTGTAAAACTCTTTAATCTTTCCTCTTAATGCAAAACATGCTATGCACATTCGCATAAAAAGAAGGCCTACAGAAAAAAGGAAGCGGCATAGAGCAAACTGAGCTTTGTTAATTGTCTGTTTTTTTTTCAAGAACGTGTAATGCACGAAGTAGTGCGAAATAACAACACAGTCAAAGATAGTTTCATGTGGGACCAATCAGCCTGCAACTGCCTGAAAAAAATGACATAAGTAATTACTGTATTGAAAAAGATAATCCTGCGTCCTGGCCTGACACCAGTTGAGACCGCCTGTTAATAATTTCCTTGAACGACTTTAGTTGCATTTCTTGCTTTTATATTACATGTTATATTGTGTGGTGGAGAATTGGCAACTAAACTGCCCACTGTCCACATTACAGTCGCACGTTTATAATTTTACACTGCTGGCTATAGTGCTTCAGTTGTATGCATTGTCCTCCCCCTCCTCAGGTGTAGGGAAATCTTCATTGGTGCATCTCATTTTGAAAGGATCTGCTATTGCTCGACCAGCTCAAACAGTAGGATGCACGGTTAGCATTAAGGTAAGTATTTTCTGTGTTTTCCACACTGTAAGTTTTATAATCCGTGTCTACTTACACCTGTTTTCCTGCTTACCGTTTCAGCATGTTACTTATGGAAGTGCAGGAGGTTCATCTAATAACATCAGTGACGCTGAAAGGAACTTCTTTGTTGAACTTTGGGATGTCTCTGGACATGAACGGTACAAGGCATGCCGGTCGATTTTCTATACACAAATCAATGGTGCTTACTGTATCTCTTTTTTTGACCAACACAATACACATTAGTGTCTATATCATTGGTCTTTGTAAGCATATTTGGCAAGTGTTTTCCTACATGGGCATGCAATAGATTCAGTTGCCATTTGACTCTAGAAAATTGTTCAGAGTAGGCCTATCTATATATTTTCTAGTGCTAATACTTTAATCCGCACAGGCTACTTGTACTAGTTCTTGATCTGCACCATACATCCAGTGGCATGTCTAATTATCTACATCATTTATGTCGCTGTTTTTCTTTATTGCTACGTTGGTTCTACTTCTATAAATCTCTTCCCACTTCAGTCTCACCAGTTGTCAGAACTCAGAACCTCTAAAGTAGAGAATTCTTTGTTCTTTTTAGTTACAGTGCTTCTTATTGATTAATAGCAAATATTGAATTCACCATTTCCAAAATTATCCATCAGGTGTCATATTTGTATATGATCTCTCTCAGAGGAAGAGCAAGACAAATTTGAATAAATGGGCCGTTGAAGTTGCTGAAACTGGCACCTTTTTAGCTCCACTGGGATCTGGTGGACCAGGAGGACTTCCAGTGCCTTATTTGGTAATTGCTAATAAAGTGGATATGGTTCCAAGAGATGGGACAAGAGCAAGCGGTGGGAATCTCGTTGATCTTGCTCGCCAATGGGCTGAGAAGCAGGGCCTGCTTCGATGCAGTGAAGAACTTCCACTCACAGAGAGCTTTCCTGGGAACTCCGGCCTCCTGTCGGTTAGATCTCTTATTAACATTTTCTACTCCCGTTTCAGGGCGCTTCATTTTCTCTTTATGGAATGTGATGCTGTACTATATATGCATGTATTGATTCCAGGCTGCCAAACAAGCAAGATATGACAAAGAAGCTGTGATCAAGTTTTTCCGCATGGTTTGTTGGAAGAGTTCCATTAATTTATTTTATTCACTCTGTACATTTCACTTGTAATGCTGTATATATGCACCTTTCAGCTGATCAGAAGAAGATACTTTTCAAATGAACCTCCTGCCCCAAGTCCCTGGTCTCTTACTCCACGAGAAGATACCATCCTTCCTGTGGAGAGTCTTGGAGATGGCGTCGATGGCTTGCAACGGAAAAGGTGAGCATGCCTAACATGAAAAGAACCTGCCTGAAAAACAAAACCTAACTGAACCGAATAAAATGATGAAAAGATTGGAAATAGTTTTTCATCTGAAGCATAGATTTGGCTAGGTTGAGAAAGTGTAACACATTTCTACTTATGCATACTTTTTTTCAGCCTTAGTGGTGAGGGTTTTATGTACAACGGAGTAGTCCCACTTCCAGCGCAGAGGAACCTCACACCGCCGCCCACTCTGAACCCGCAGCAGCCTGTGTCGTCCTTTGATAACTACAGATACCATCGATTCTCCTCGTCGTCGCTTCCGGACGTGAGCAGCAGTAGAACGAGCCGAGAAGATATGAATGTATGATGGGCATATGGGAGAGTTCATATGCCATTACCTGCAAGAGATGTTGGGTGGGGTTGCATAGATATGGTGTCTAGGAATTGGGTTCCTTTCGGCATGTTGATCCCCTTAATCTTAATGGCTTGCTTGCGGCATTTGAATGCTGCCAGGGTGAGCCTCTGTTTTGTTTAAACTGTCCTGTCGTTATCTGATCACTAGGAAGTGATTCCTTCTCCTTTTTCCCCTTTTTTCTTTTTCATTTGAATACTACATGTGACTGGGATGAAGGCAGTACCTAATGTGCCAATATACCAAAGAAAAATAGAATTTCTCTTCTGTGTGCGTGTGACTTGATCTGGTCTAACTTTGCCAAGATTAAACTTGTTGAATGGTGTTGAGAAGCAATTCACAGCCTGAAGCAGTGAAGCCCCTCCAGATCTGGCCGTGAGGGCGCACCTTCATTCTTCAAGTTTGTGAAGGATTAGAACAGCCTCTGGAACGGTGATACTGTGTTATAGTAACATTCTGGTGGCCTGGTCGGTGGCGATCCCATTCTGCGAGACCATGGCGCGCGCGTGACGACGGCGTCGCCGCCGATGGATGGGGGCGCACTGAAACCCAAAAGGACACGCGGAGCAGGCCTGCTAGCCCGCAGAGCGGGCGGCCGGTTCGTTGCATACCTGGTGAAGGAAGACGTCCGTGCGTGTACCACCACTTTTACCGGCTACCGTGCCGTGGCCGCCGGCGCTGCAGGTTCAGCCGTCCAGCCCACCCGTCGATCGCAGAGCGTTGTCACACGTCTCGATCCAGACGGAGGGGACGCAGACGGTCGCCCACGTGGTGCGCCAGCAGCCAGCAGCCAGCAGCTAGCCGGTGTTCGCTTCGCCGTACGTCGGCCGCGGTCGTGCCATCAGGAACGATCGAGCCCACCACGGAGAATCCAGAAGTAGGAACGAAGAAGACTGGACAGTCCAGTTGCTTAGTTAGCATCCTCATCCTTACCAAGCACAACTACTAAATAGGGTTGTATACCAAACCGCTTTCATGGGTGGTAAGCTACTACTAATCACTGCACTATTTACTGCTTCCTTTGTTCCAAAAAAAAAAGTCATTCTAGTCGTCTTAAGTCAAATTTTATAAAGTCTGACCAAACTTACACTACTACAGTAAGTTGCAACAGAAACGGCTCTAGACACTCCTATAGAAACGGTTTTGACAAGTGTTCCCGCTCATGGGTTCCTGTAGTGAAACATACAGTAGGAGCGGGTCTGAACCGTTCTCGTAGTGGTCACAGCAGGAGCGGGCCACGATTGCACCGCTCCTGCAGTAATCACAGCAGGAGCGGGCCGTGATTGCACCGCTCCTGCTGTGACCACTGCAGGAACGGTTTACCACATGCCCCGTTCCTACTGCAAGATTAAAAAACCAAAAAAAAAAAGCAGCCCCGCGCGCTCGGCCGTCGCTGCCCCGCACGCGCCCGGTCGCCGCCGCCCCACGTGCGCCCTCGATGCCGCTGCGCATCGAGGATGGGGAGGGAGGGGCAAGCTCGGAGGGAGGCGCGTCAACGAGGTGGGGCCGAGCTGGGAGAGGTGGCGGCGCTGCTCGGCTCCTGCGCCGGTGGTGAGGCGTTGCCGAAGGGGGGTCGGTGTCAGGGCCAGCGGCGCGGAGGCGTTGCCGCGTCGGGGTCGGCGTCGAGGTCGGGGCCGGCGGCGCGGCGTCCGGGAGGGCCGGCGACGGCGCGGCTGTGCAGCGGCGTGTCGAGGATGGGTGAGAAGATAAGGTGGAGATGACCGACGGTGGTGGGCTCCTGGGAGCAATAAAAGAGGAGAGAGTTGATGATTTGATTTTCGCGCCAGTTCATCAAAAATTTCGGCTGCATGTTCGGGAACGGACTGAAACAGCAGGATCGGTGCACCTAGTTCACCGTTTTTGGAGTTCATTTTATAGAAACGGTAAATAGAGTGAACCGTTCCTGGTGTTCCTTTAGCAGGAGCGGGTGGTAAGGTCCACCGCTCCTGCTGAATGAGCTCTGCAGGTGGTAAGGTGCACCGCTCCTGCTATTGTTGCAGCAGAAGCGGTGCACCATGTGGGACCCACCCTTAGCACAGCAGGAACGGTCTTAAATTGGAGCCGTTCCTAGTGTTATTTGGGTGGTTTTCCCGTAGCAAATTTTTGTAGTAGTGTTATAGGGAAAAGTATCGCGATTCATAACACCAAATAAGTACCTTGGGAAAATATGTGACAACGAATCTAACCACGATGAATATTTATGCTTTTTTATATAAATTTAATCAAATTTTAGAAACTTTGGTTTAGAACAAAAGCAGAATGACTTGTTTTTTGGGACATAGGGGTCCATTTAGTGTCAAAATGTACTGCTAGGTGGTTTTTTTCCTTTTCGATTACAATGATTCTTTTGTTATTATGAATTATGAAAGTAAACAATGTGTATATCCAGCAATGGTATACCGTGTGAGATGATTTGCCGATACATTGTGTATGTGTTCATTGTGGGACTCGCTGGTGATGTGTGGCAAGTAAAAAAAAGTCATATATGAACGAGAGGAGAGAGTAGAAAAATAACTGAAATAAAATTATATATGGCATGTGACATCATGCATGCCAAGTAATTAAGCAAGCATACAGCGGGGATAATTATATATCTAGCAGTCATGAAAAATGTTTTAATATCGAATCACGTAAGGAAGACACAGATCCTCATTTTAATTATGAAATACTCAATGACAATAAATTACGAAAGTTGTTATATTAGATAAATTTGTAAGTTTTTACTTTATGTAAATACATACAATTTAATCTTATTGTTTAGAAAGAATATACTACTGCACATATAATGTTTTTTGATAGAGGACATTGAACAAGTTTAGTGTTATGGCGCGTAAGATGAAGCTAGCGACCACTTATGCTACTATTTAAAATAAAAGTGTAGACTAGAATGTAAGTCCATTTTTGTTAAAATTAAAAAAATGGATAAATTGTAGAGTTTCAACTTAATATGCAAATTAATTAGAAATGTATCTTAAAATTTGACAGTCTACGAATTATATTGTAATATCGAGATTGTTTGTATATATATGAAACAAATTGGGGCTGACAAGCAAGAACTTGGATCAACAAAATTTACAGGATGAGGTTCAAGGATCAATCTCCCTTTCCCATGTGGAGAGAGCTAATTATGTTTCTAGTTTAGACAAACTTGGTTCCCTTGCTATAGGAAAGTGCATACAGCTGTTCATTGTAAGGGTTTATCAGCCTAATAACACAAGGCTCATGCAGTCGCTTGTGTACCATCAGTTCGCCAATGTTAGCTGAGCACAATACAAATCAACAATTTTAAGATAATAACTAATGCCATACAGTGTTTGTTGCGTCTCACTTCCAAAGTTACGAGTGCTTAGTACATACTCCGTATTAGAACACTGAGAAATGTGAAGAAGAAAAAAAAAAAGGCACGGCACAGATACTTGTTTGAGGGAGATTGCAAATAAACAATCTGATTTCATGACACGTGTAATACAGAACACACAAGAAAAACAATACTTTATCAAGCACACACACAAAGTTTTTGTATATATATAGAAAGATAAAGTCACACACTTGCAAACACTGTATGTGTGTAGCAGCAATCTCTTGATACAAGGTAATTCAAAAACCCATCACCCAATCAAGAAAGCAGTACTACTACATACAGAGTTACGTATAAGTTGGTAGACATCACGTAAAACCCTAGATATCTACCACATGGCGTTGGCGTCTCACACATACTAACCTTAGCTGACATCGTCTTCTTCCTCCTGGCTTTTGCACCGCCAGAGATAACATCCATCCAACGACAACATCACAGTCACACTACGGACAACTCGACCGACCATAGCTCGAGCATCACATCTTTTCTCCCTATATTTTTCTCCCTTTAGTACGCATTTAATTTTCCCAACCAAAAATAATAATATTGGAGGAAATACTATAGAATACCAAACACGGCACAAGTAGGCCGTGTCCTACAGTCGGAGGAGGCCGCAGATGCCGTCGGCGGTGGCGGCCTCCACGTTGCAGGACGGCGCGGCCGGCGCCACCACCCTGGTGGCCGTGGCGGGGGAGGCTTTCACGACGAGGGAGAACCTGGGCATGGGCAGACTGCTTGGCGGCGGCGCCAGCACGTGCAGCAGGTCCTGCACAAAGTTCCTGGCCACCTCCTGCTCGAGGTCGTCCAGCGCGGCGGTGACCACCGGCGCGGGCGGCAGAGGCGTCGCCCGCTCCAGCGGCTTCTTCTTCTGAGCCCTGGACGTCTCTGTCGTCGACGGCGGCGGCGTCCTTGCCGGCCTCCTCCTCCTGTCCCTCTGGCGCGGCGCTGGCGCAGGAGCTGGTGCCGCTGCGCCCCTGACGGCGCGTGGCGCCGGCGGCGGTGGAGGTGGCGCGGCAGCTGGTAGGCAGGGGAAAGTGGCGTACTTGGTGGCGGTGGGTGGGAGCGGCAGGAGCGGCGGTTGGTTGGACGGCAGGAGAGGAAGAGACGGCGACGAGTGTATCGGTGGCCTCGAGTAAGGAAGCGCGGGGGCGGAGGTCCACGCTCCACCGCCGTGCAGGTGATTGTACGGCTGCAGGCACATCGGGAAAGAGCTGTACGGCGTCGTCGCCGGCCTCGCGCCAAACCCCCTCGGCCGGCTGCGACCAAAGGACCTCTTGGGGAACTCAAGGCTTCCAGACGGTCGATCCAGGAGAACGTTTTCCATTTCGTAGGTGTAGATCGAAAAGGTTCTTAATTCTTTGCGGCGTTGCGCTATTTTGCTCAAGAAAGAAGAAAGACAAGCGAGCGAGGTTTTCGATGGATGATTATTATTGCTGAACGGCAAAGGAAACTGAAAGGAGAGAGAGTTAAGAAGGTTAAAGAGCTGCAATAGCTTGTATATTAGTTTGAGTGAGATCTGCAAGAAGCTAGCAAGGTCCTTGGGGAAGAAAAACAGCAAGGATGCTAGTTGGATCGATCGATCGATGGCGGCTTTAGATCAAGAAGAGGAAAGAAATGAAAGGAAAGGAAAAGAAAGAAAACCAAAGAGGAAGAAGCGATATATCTTCTTCTTCCTGCTGCTGATGCTATCTAATTTTGAGAGGGATCGGAAGAATGGCCTTGCACCACCAAAGCCCACCCTCCACCGCCTCCGGGCTACAGCTCGGTGGCATGCAATGGCCCTCTTTATAGCTCCAGAGAAGGTCGAGAGGGGCGATGGGTTAGGTGTCACACCGTCTAACGTTGGGGGAAAATGGGAGGGGATTTGACAGTTGACTATTAACTACCGCGTGTCTTCGTTTTCTTCTCTGCAGCTAATGGCAGGTTTGCACATGTCAATTATCTTGTAGGGTAAGTAAAAATAAAAAGCACTTTTGTTGATGCTCCTTGAGATAAAGAATGGTATTCTGTACCTTGCCAGTTGTGAGCATTGTCCTCAGAACACTAGCTACCACTCAGAAGAAAAGATAGCCAAATACACTCTATTTTCTTTCTTTTTTTCTTTTTTTGCGAGGAAGTGCCCCGGTTACAAATAGTGAGTAATATTTACATTTTTCTTAAGTCAATCATCTTTTCTAAATTTTGGTTGCAATTTTTTTCTTCTCTTCAAGTTTTGGGTATTTTGGAAATGCATGGTATATATGTGTAGATTGTATCTTGAAATGTAGCTTTATAAAAGTGTAGTCTTTCCATATTTTACAAAAGGACCCCTTTTATAAATATCTTTATAGCAAAAGTACTCGCCAAAGTTGTGTCCCAAAGAGTGTGTCCATGTTTTAAAGTGATAATTATTTGTGACAGAAGGGTGTTCATCTAAGAATATTTTAGCACCCCTAGATCGTATGGCGGCAATGGAAACTGATTAATTAAATAAATACTTCACACAAAAATACTGTTAATGTCAATTCGTTATGACCTAGCTAGTGTGACGCATAACTTGTGGTTCTAAAGCAGGTCTGTACGTACACGAGAGTTGTCGCATGCAGTAGATGTAGTAGCAGCACTCTTTTAAGGAAACAAATCGATTGCTAGACCGTGAAAATTTGATAGTGCCAATATTTTTCTTGCTCCGTTCGTACATACAGATTCACTGGTCTATATCTTTCTTCCAGCTAGCGAATAAACAAGTTTTTAGATAAAGGATTAAGTGAATAAACAAGTACAGAGTATATTCGGATGAGAACCCTGCGAGATTTTCACCATTTACTTCCGTACTTTTTTACTCTCGTTCCAAATCCTATATTGTTATTGTTGACTTTTAGATGTAACATTTGACAACCCGTCGTACTCTCTAAATTTCTGCAATATAATTTATTTTGTGATAATTTGATTTAGCATCACAAGCAATTTATGTATGACATATGTTTTTAAGTATTTAACTAATTTTGTAAATGGAATGAATGAACAAATACTGTATTTCAAAGTCAAGGATGGCCTATATATTTTGAGAGAGGAGGATACCTCAAGACGTGAGCTGTAGTAGCAGTTTACCAACCATCGCAAGAAGTGTCTGAGACATTGGACTCTGGAATAAAATAAGAAATGCAAGTGGGGTGGTTTTGCGAAAAAGGAAAAAAAAAATGCCGACAGGGACACAGCTACGGACCACGCATTGCAACCGCAGGCTCGGCACGTCGATGACAGGTGGGCCCACGTGGCGCTCACAGGGAGTCCGGTCCCACGGCGCAGTGAGCGCGTCGCATGCAACGGCACAAAGACATGCAACGGCACAAAGATCTCGTGGTCTTCCGCCGTAGCGCGAATCTGGCGGACAGTGACCGACTGCGCCTAGGCCGGCAACCGCCAAACCGACGCGGGCCGCCGGATGGGGATTCCGGCAGGTGCCGCTGGGCCGCATCGGGCCGTCCGTTTGATCGCCGCGCCGAGACACGCGGAAAGCGACGCCGCCTTGCTTTCCCGCCGGCCTTTTCACGGGTCCACCGGCCGGCGCCTGCACAAGCACAACACGCGCGTTTCGTTTGCTCCGGCCTCCGGGCTTTTTCAAAGACTCGCGTCAGGGAGCGGCTACCCATACCCAGTAGTAGCACTGTAGCAGCCACCAATGCTGTGGGCTATGGCACAGGAGGATGAGACGTACCAAAGGGAAGTTGAGCTGTTGCTGTTTGAGGCTATACCTCGCCGGCTTGCCCTATCTAGCTACCCAAAAGGCTCGTGCGCAAAGACATGTTGTGGATACAGTACAGGACGGCGAAGAATCGGATTGATGATGATGACAATGCATCGAGAGTCGAGCAGGGAGGCTCCAAATTCAAACTCCAATCTGTGCACAATGTTACTCAGTGTAGATTCCGTGATCCGTCCTTTCGTCCTTCTGCTGAAGAGAGTCTGGCTAGGCTGATGAGCACTGCAGAAAAAAAGTAACATTTTTAGTGGTGTATATAACTAATACTTGGATCAATTCATATGTTTATTACAAGCCCACGTATTCAGCATTCGAATATCTTAAAAGCGACGATTTAAAAAATCGAGAGAAAAAGGAAGAGAAACAAAGACACCCATTGTTGTTGACCCTTGGAGGTAAAGGAGCTTTAGGCTATCCCCAGCGGAACGTCTATCCATCTTTCCTATCACTATTCCAACTACCCCCCTCTCTGTCTACAGTAGCGCTACAGTGCCAAACAGTGTCAAACAGTGTTATATCCATCTCCTTTTCCCACCCCACTGGGGATGGTCTTAAGGTTTTTGTGCTTGCCGACACTAAAATTCTAAAAAGTTGTCATTGATCTCGTCGTTCCAATATTAGAGTTGGTCAACACTAGGTGTCTGGGTCTTAAAACCGTCCTAACATTGTTGGAAGCATGAAGCCTCTCATATGTATTTGTAGTCGCTTGAAATATGTGGTTAGAGACTGAAGATAAAATTATAACGTAGCATCTCCTTGTGTTCTTTTAGATCCGCCCCTATTCTACTATATCAAGCTTGTATTAGATTAGATTAGACGAGAATCATAAGTCTCTTGGTAGGCTAGTAGGGTGGTAACCAGGGGCGAAGCCAGGTCTTGGGTGGAGGGGCTGCAGCTCCGGTTGCAGCTCAATAACTTTAGTATACTCTATATATTTTTTGGCTCAATAAACGAAAAGTAGTTCAGCGGTCTAAATTTTATGTGAATTGTGTCTCTTGTGTCAAAAAAAAGTCCATGTACTATTAAATACTAACTAATTACTCCTTTAAAATTTGCCCCCCTTTGATCCATTTTTTGCTCCCCCATACTGATGCTTCAAACGATAAATTTATAGATCTGTTATAGATATCTATGAGTATAATAATGAATGTTTTGTGTTTATGTCTTCAGAAAAAAATAGCACATTGCACTCATGTTTCTTCATTTGCACACATTTACAACTGAATCGTATATTCGTATGGTGGGGAAAGGAGGAGGATGGTGAAAGCGTAGGTAGAAAAATGAAGATATCTCAATCCTAGGCTAATTAACATGTGAATTCTTACTGGAAAGGGGAAACAT
Organism: Paspalum notatum; assembly: GCA_022530915.1. Lineage (NCBI taxonomy): Eukaryota > Viridiplantae > Streptophyta > Magnoliopsida > Poales > Poaceae > Paspalum > Paspalum notatum. Next base: position 7,893,268 of record CM039684.1, read on the forward strand.
GTACTGTACTTAATTAATAGCCCTACTAACTACTAAGTATATTGACATGGTTGTGTAGACTAGTACTAGTACATGTGTAACGTGTGAGACAAGGGTCGATGTGTATTCTTTACCACTAGTCGAAGCCCAAGCATCTCTCTTACACTTTCACCACCTTGTTGATGGAGATTTTGATAAAAAAAGATAGGTTTCTTTTAGAGAAAGTGATGCGGTGTGTGACCCTTTTGGGTGCTGTTCCCCCAGGGGGAAGAGATCTACCGTGAGCATCCTGGAAACCACGTGGTCTCACGATAAGGTGAATATCTCTTCTTTTATTCGAGGATAGACGGTTGAAGATTTGTTAAGCACCGACCAAGTTGAAAAGCTGGGCTTTCAGTGACATATTCCTGCAGAAAAGTTAAAAACTAATTAATGAACTGGTAAAAGAATCTATATACTGCGCTTATAATTACTCCCTCCAGATCCCTAAAGAGTGTCATTTTAGAAAAGTTAGAAGTCAAACTTTTAAAATTTTGACTATATATGACTTTTATATGATTTAGTTTTGAATGTTGAAAGTCATATGTATAGATTTATCTTAACAAGTATTTTTATAAAAGTATAATTTTTTTTATATTTATTTTTATTCTAACAAAAACGTTAGTCAAACTTATGTTTGGGAGATCGTGTCGATGTCCAAAACGACATTCTTTTGGGACCTAGAGGGAGTACTCTTTAGCGCTAGCATGTGCCGGTGTTTCAATACCTTGGAAGAACTTTTTAAGGATGTAAAGCGAGGGGTAAAAGTAAAATACCACAAACCATCGTCCCCAAACTTTGCTTCTTGTGTTCTACTATCACTATAGTTTCGTTTATTGGTAGGAATAAAGTCACATAAGGTTGCTTTAATTTCTGTGCGTTTATTGGTAGGAATAAAGTCACATAAGGATGTAAATCTGTTTGCCACTCAAGTTTCCTTTAATTTCTCATGGTCCAGTAGATAACATTTGCGATTGATCTATCATCTATGGCAATTGTTTCTGTGCGTTTACCTCTGTGTATTTTATATTATGCAGCAATATCATCTTTTATTTTAAAATAGCATGCGGCTATATCTGACTCATTATATATATTGTTAGAAATATTAGAGCTGTAGCTTAATTATATAGGGAATGCAAAAATATTTGGTATAGCATATATGTAGCTGCATGCACCTCTGTTTTGTGGCAACTCTTATATAAGGCATATGGTCATCTTATATTTATTTAATTTGAGTAGTAAACTTTGGCTAGCAACCTCGATAACATCGGCTTGATCTTTTCTTAGTTACTCCAAGTGGGCATACAGAACACAACGTGCAGGTCAAACAACCTCCATGGGCGGCGTTCTTCAAAATCTCTAAATGACCAGTTGCCCGTTCTTTTCTGCTAATGACGAGATCAATGGATTAAGCTAATATCCAACACTCTTCCACACAATAAACAACAAGCAGGTCATAATTAGCTGCTGATGCATGCAGGCGTTTCCAAACTTAGTTAATCGTCTCGAATCATCTGGAACCATAGCTAGCAGCAGCAACCACTCCTGTAGCGTGTGCTCTGGAATGTTAGCTAGCTAGCTGGACCCGCGTGAGGAAGACGATCGACAGCAACCTTATTCGTTCTGAGCCAGAGAAGGCAGTAGTGGCGAGCGACGATCCAAGACGCAGGAGGGGCCCTTCGGATTTAAAAGGATAGATCCAAGTGCTGATTCCGACAGCTACGTCTAACTAATCCGGCGAGGCAAATTAAACGGCGTCATTTGCTGACGCCCAGTCATCAGTGGTCTACGATTTCTCACAGAACACGACTTCCATAAAAAAAGATCGAAGGTGGTTCGACGGCCACCAGAATGCGATCGATCTACCTCTACGACGACAAATATCGGCGGGCCGGCAATTTTCGATTGGTCGCCTTAAGCCGGTCGCGGTTCGCGGGCAGACGGCGATAGATGGAGCGCCAGAGAAATTCCGCCGTACGCGAGCGTGCCCAGCGGCAGCGCGCGCGGCGTGTTTCTCTTTCAGAGAAGGAAAGGTCGGCGCGCCACTGCACGGCAGCGTCGGCGGGCGGCGCCACCGCTGCTGGGTGGCTGCTGAGAAAGCTGTGGATTTGTCGGCGGATCCCCGCGAGGACGGGTGGCCTGGCCTCGTGGCTCCCTCGCCTTTCATTCCGCTCGCCATCGGCCATCCTGAGGTGAGGTAAGCGAGCAAGAAAAGGAGACGCATGTGCTCGGCATGCCGTCCGTGCGGTGCCGCGGACCTGCAAGAGTCAGCGTGCAGCGCGCGCGCGTATCTTTCTCGGCGTGCGTGCGATGTGATGGTACTAGTGCTCCTACGAGGCTACTGCAAGAGTGACTGCAAGTATCAGTGGCGGCAAAAATTAACAACAGGCGACGATCTTCTGGCCTGTCGATGTACATTTGGACTTGGGAGTATAGTACTAAAATCGCATGGTTCTAGCGCGCACGGTGCACGCCGTGCTTTGACTTGAAACGCCGCCACGCACGCCGACGGCCACCACTTTGCAGTATACATACACATGCGCACCACTTTATTTGCAGCCGTAGAACTTGCAGGTAAACAAATGAATTCCGTTAATTAATATAACGATGGTTGTTCCCGTCAGTCAACCGTTCAATTGCGGCCTCTGAACCCCAACCAAACTTACTTAATCACATGCCCCGGCGGATGGCCCGTCGTCAGCTAACTCGCGCTTGACATTTGCTGTCGCCAGTCCCATGTTGGCGTTTACTAGACGAGTGGTACGCAATAGAATAGTGTAGCGAGGGAGGCCCCGGGGGGGCGGCCGGTGTTGGATCGGCGTTCCGGCGAGCGCCGACCATCGCATCACGTCCACAACATCGTCGTCAAGTTGCGAGATGAGGTACGTAACGGACGGGCGACGGACGGACAGCGCGGAGCCGGTGCGGTTCATCACAAGCGAAAAGGACCCGTGGAGCAGAACCATGGCGGCGGCGGCTTTTTTATGCCGCCCTCCGGCCCCCGCTGCGCACAGCCTCTGTTCGTGCCGCGCCGTCCGACGAAATAGTGCGCCCCTGTCCTGTGTCTGTGCCCCCTCCTTCCTCGCGGTCGGCGGCTTTTAATTCGCAGCTTGCATTGCCGGGCGCGCTCCTCGCTGGGGGCTCGTCACTTTCATGGAAAATGCTGGTTGTTAGACGAGAAATTGCAGCTTCAAGAACTGGTTAATCCTGTCGTTAGGCTAGTAGTCACACACGACGCAGGCGCACGGCGTGGCGGCAGACCTGTCTTTCGTCCCATGGCATCACGGCGACAGAGAGTAAGCGATCCTGGTCTCTTCTCCTCCGTCCTCGGTCGTAGACTCGTATTGCCGGCAGCCTGCCGAGATGGAACGTGAGCAGGGCACGGCGGCACGGAAACGTGGCCACAGGTCGCGCCGACCAGCGACCAGTAGGGCTTTGCCAGCGACGGCTCGTTCGCCCTGCTGGATTGACCGTTCAGTTCGGGGAAGGGCGGTGGGCGGCCTACGGTGGGCCGATTGGGCTTCAAATTCGCACATCGCAAAGGCGCATCGTGGGCTGCATTTTGGTGCACGAGGCCGAAAAGCCGCTCGCTTTGTTGTGAGGGTAAAGGCTTTTTGTACATGGGCCAAACGGAAACCGTCGGCCACCGGCTGCGAGTGGGAGCGGCGGCACCGATCCAGCCAAAATCTGGCCGGGCCTCCCAGAAACGGGTGGCTGTTGGCCCATGTTTGGAGCTGCTCTCGGCCTCCAGCTGGTGCGGCGGCCCAACGTCAAAATTGATGCCCACGGACATGCTTCGCAGTTTCTCTTGTTAAATTCTCTAGAAAATCCTGTTAGATACAAGTATGAATATGCTGAGAGGGAAACCGGCAAAGGGGGGAAAGTGGCGCGGGGAACACTCATCATATCATACGCTGAAAAATATCGAGAAAAGAGGCTATATAATTACAAAACAGGGCAAAAGGTTATTGTTCCTTCTTTTTGAAAGATGGTCCCCAAGATAAACATCTGTATGCACGAGAGGAGAAAGGGCATAGATTAGTTAAGAAAATACTAGTACTAGTGCTCAAATGACTTGCCAACCCGCACGGTTTGAGTGGGAGCCGTGTCATGAGTGTCGCTGTCAAGACAGCATGACCGTTAATACGGCCATTGATGGCAATGCACAGTACTCCCTGCGTTAGGCTAAAACCAACCATTCCCCATCCCCATCCCCATCCCCTATCCACTGTTCCAACTAACCCTCTCTTTGCATATATGAGCTACACTAGACGGAGGAGATTGACAGGAGATGGGTTAGGTTCAGCCTTAGATTGATGACACTCAAGTAGGAGCCATCCATGTACGTGGCCAGAATTCCGGGTGACCAAGAATGATGGACATTTTCTTATTCGAGTGCCCGCACGGCTCGAGAAGCATCAAGCCTGCTTTCCTCGTTGTTGGCGCTTCTGAGTAAAGTGCTCGTGGAAAACGACCCAAAAGGTGCCGAGTAGTCGAATACCGAGCTGGACCCACCCATCCCGGCCCATTTGTATATGAGCATCCAATGAACTTTATCAGGTGACGAGGTCCTGTATATACGCATCATCAAATACCCCACAACACGGAGCAACACCTGCAGGATCGGATATAAGGACAAAAGCTGCCCCATAAACAGACAAGGCTTCGACTTGGTTTAGCGTGAGAGAATGCTACTAGACAGTAAATTACTTCACATAATCCACATAGAAATATCCAAGCTATGGCAGCAGTTTTTCGTAGTACAATACTTGTCTTGTTCCTTCTTCATTTCTTTCCGTTTCCTCTGTGGCTTCTGCCCTCCAGTAGTCCGTCCAGAGGCAGGCAACTACTGTTGCCTCCGGAAACGAACAAGCAGGTAAAAACAGCAGATGAAAATCACCCGAAGTTTTCACACACACACTGACACACACACACACCACTGTCACTCGCTCACTATACCCCCAGTACTGTTACTGTCGCAGCTTTGTCGTACTAATCAATTTCCGCGGAGCGAGAGCTTGCGGGGCCAAACGCCAATTAAAGTCGAGTCCGGCCGCTGCCACCTTTTACTCGCCCAGTCCGACCGCACGACTTTACCGTTAACTGGCCCACTGCGCCTTGACTCCTGCTGCCACCTTCATCGGTAGCGGTGTCCCCACCTGACAGTCACATGGGCTGCAGCCACATCACCACGATGGGGCTGCGCACGTCGTGCCCGCCGCCGTCCGACCAGACGAGGTACCCGTACACCGGCGCCGCGGTGGGCGGAGGGGCGGACGGCGCGGTCACCGTCACCGCGAAGCTCTGCTTCTTGGCGGCCGGGGAGAAGGCGAGCTTCTCCGGCCTCACGGACACGGACACGCCGCTGCTGGGCGCCATCTGCACTCGCGCGGTGTACGTCGCGGACGCCTGGGCGCCCACGTTGGTCACCGTGCGGGTCACCGTCCGGGACTGGTTGCCGCCGCGGAGCACCACGGAGATGGACGGGTAGTTGAGGTCGGAGCCCGAGGGGGTGCCGCTGCCCCTGCCCGTCGCCGCCGCGGGGCACGACACGGGCTTGTGCGTCACCACCTCGATCGCGTTGGCCTCGTACCCGATGCTGCACATGAACGCGACGTAGTCGTCCTCCCCGGCGTCGTAGACCAGCCCAGGGTCCAGGGCCTTGCCCAGGGTGATGTGCCCCGCGCCGTAGTCGAGCGGCGTCGCGCCGCGCCCGGGCTCGGCCTCGTCGCCCACGGGCCCGCCGCGGTTGTCCGTCACGATGGCCGTGGTCATCAGCGCGGAACGGATCGCCGCTGGGGACCACCCGGGGTGCGCGGACCGGAGCAGCGCAGCGGCGCCGCTCGCGTGCGGGCACGCCATGGACGTCCCGGACAGGATGTTGAACTCCGTGCGCCGGGTGTCGGCTTCCAGCCCCGTCGGGCCCGCGGCGCCCGTCCACGCCGCGAGGATGTTGACGCCCGGGGCGATGAAGTCCGGCTTCAGGATCTCCGGGACGAGCCCGTTGGGTCCACGCGCCGAGAATGACGCCACGACGGGCGCCGGCTTAACGCCGACGACCGTACCGCCGAAGCTGATTGTCGCCGTCGGGTTGGAGGCGTTTGCAGCGTAGGCTTTGAGCGCGTCGCCCTCCTTCTCGCCCACCGCGCAAGCAGGGAGGACATGGGCGTCTCCGACCAGGCCCTCGCCGTTGGCCTCTCCATTGGTAAGAACCATTGCCGCGCCACCAGCCTCCTTGACGACCATCCCCTTCGCCACGCGTGGGCTGCTGCCGCGGTCGCACACGACGATCTTGCCTTTCACCAGCGAAGGATCAATTGAGTTCTCCATGCACAGCGAGGCAGACAGCCCGCCGGTCCTCCCGGGGTAGTACAGAGGCAGCGACGAACTGGGCAGAGGCCTGCCGGAGTACAGCGACACCCCCGACAGGCGTCTGCCGTCGCTCAGCACGATCTCAGCGGGGAAATTACGGTCGATGGTACCGGCGCCCACGGTGGCGATCCACGGCGCGAGGTTGGTCACCGACATGGAAGTAGGCCCCTCGTTTCCGGCGGAGGTGGCCACGAACACTCCCCGGGAGACGGCCCCGTACGCACCGATCGCGATCGGGTCGAGGTAGAACGGCGCCGTCACCCCGCTGCCCCCGCCGATGGAGACGGAGATGACGTCGACGCCGTCGGCGACGGCGCGGTCGAATCCCGCGAGGATGTCGGAGTCCATGCACCCGGCGCCCTTCCAGCACACCTTGTACGCGGCCACCCTGGCCTTGGGCGCGACGCCCTTGGCGACCCCGGACGCGTACCCTTCCATGCTCGCCTCGTACGCGACGCTGCCCGCGGCGGTGGTGGCCGTGTGGGTGCCGTGCCCGTCCGCGTCCCGGGGCGACAAGAACTCCACGGACCCGTTGGATGCCACGGCGGCCGCGCCGTAGTGCGCGTCGTGGCCCTGCGAGAAGAAGCGCGCACCGACAAGCTTCCGGTTGCAGGACGTGGCGGGGAACCCGGGCCCGGCGTCGCAGCCCCCGCGCCAGCGCGCGGGGACGGGCGGCAGGTTCCTGTCCGACAGGCTGCGGCGCTCGGGCCACACGCCGGTGTCGAGCACCCCGACGATGACGTCGGAGCCGTAGTCCGCGAGGGACCAGAGGCCGAGGCGCGCGCGGAGGCCCATGAACTGCGGCGACCGGGTGGTGTGCGGCGCGCGGACGCGGTCCTCGAACGCGGCGAGCACGGCCGGGTGGCGCCGCAGCGCCTCCGCGCGGGACGCCGGCACGGACGCGGAGAAGCCGTGGAAGACGGTGCCGTAGACGTGGATGGGCTCGAGCGGGGCGCCGCCGCTGCGGACGGAGGCGAAGGCGGCGGAGGCGTACCAGTGCGCGTGGGTGGGGAACACGGACGGCTTGGCGCGGTGGTCCACGCGGAAGATGTACGTCTTGCGCGGCTCGCCGCCGCCGGCTTCTGCTCGCAGCAGCGCCGCCAGCGCGAGGAGGAGCAAAAGCTGGCGGCAGTGGCGAGGAGACGCCATTGTTGAGTGAGCTCGGTGAGTGAGGGAGTGGGAGAGTGATGGCACCGTGCCGGCCGATGCCGAGGAGAGCGGTGGGAAGTGGCGGTAGTGCGCGGGGAGTTAAAGCGGAGTAGTGGGCAGGTTGGTTTCGTCGCCTTTTTTGTGCGGCGCTGCCCGTCGACGTGGGCTTCGTACAGCAACCGTAGCAGTAGTAAATGACTTTTGTCTTTGCCGCGCTCACAACACAACGTCCGTGGCCGCATTGTGGGAATAAGGTCTGCCAATTATCGTGGGCTCGTGGTACGCTGCCGTATCCGTGCGGATGGGCTACGGCCTACGGGGTCTGCAGCTGCTCCCTTCGGGTCCCGGGGACAGAGCGAGCGACTCGACCATGAGAGGCACCACCATCAAAATGAGCGGCCGCACGTTCGCTAACTGGAGCGCCGGGGGCGGGAGTCTCGTGACTGTGTTGATCGTTCCCCTCCTCAGAACACTGGAGACCAATTTCTACATCGGCTCAACAGGATCCAGCGGCACGAAGAGGAAGCATGGATAGGGAGCACTTTTACGCCACAGCTAAATGCTGCTGCTGGTCTGGTTGGGCCAGGCACCCAGTATGAGATGGTGACACGCATGTGTGGGTGTCGTTTGCGAATTGCGATTTGCGAGAGCTCAGGAGGGGTGGCAAAGGCTAGGGCGCGCCGCGGCCCGCGGGTGATGACTGATGAAGCATCTGTGCTGATGATATCAGATGCGACGCATTAATGTGGGCACCGATTCTAAACCGGATCAAGGGACGAGACTACGACTACGAGAGCGTGCTTTCGCGGCAAAGCGAGCTTTGGGCCTCTAGCCACGCGCGTCTTTCAGTGGGCATCTGGCAAAGGCGTTGTTGCCCAATGATGAGGTCCCCTGCCTGCGAAAGCGGCGACCTATTCATCGACCCGTTTCTGTGTCTCCGGCTGTCCGGCGAAGGAAATTGTCACGGAATCACGAGGCGCCCAGTCTCTGTGGCCGTAAAATCGGCGTCGTTGCGTTGAAATTCATGAAATATCTCTGGTTTACTTACTACTGGGCCCGGGAACCAGTCGAAGGTATCTCCCGTTCCGAGGGTTTCAGCCGTGCAGGGCTTTGCCCTGGCTTTTCTTTTTTTTGGCTGGATTTTGCACGATGTTTGATGGGACAAAACACGGGCATGGTTCAGGAACATTCGCACGAGATGGCACTTTAATGTTGGCTTCAGCCTAGAGCAATAATGGAGGAAATTCGGTGCGGGTTTTAACCGGCAGAAGCCGTGCAAACGAGGGCTCCGCCAGCCTCTCTGCGTGAGCGGTGAGCCACTGAGCCCGTGAGCCGTGAGGCTGTGTCTAAGAACGCTTCTCAAATTTCATTTCCTATCCTTAATTCAACTACTTTTTTTCTATCTATATAATGCAGCATTTATATTAAACAGTGTCAAACAGTATTTTAAGTCATCCATTTGAGGCATCCCATTAAGGATAGCCTGAGCGTCGTCACTGTGTAGCAAGGGGCCTTTGTTGGGTGGGCTAGTTCAAAAGGCTGCGAAGTTTGGGCCTCGTCTCACGATGTTAAGTGAGCCCATGTTTAAGCTGGTCCGCTTCCTTTCATGGTCACACTGCGTAGCAAGTGGGCTTTTTTTGGGCCTCCCAGACCACTGGCAATCGTACAGTTTTCCGTGGCCCATGGTACTATGCAATCGCGCTGTCGCGCAGTTTATTGGGGGCCCTGGAAGCTAATCATGTAGTTGTTTGGGCCAACTCTACGCAAATCAACCGAGCACCCGGCAGCCGACACGGAGGGCTAGCGTAGTAGCGTGTGCTTCCGGCCCGTTCGTTCAGACGGTGCTGTTCGAGACCGTGAGTTCCGCAACGCACCGGCAATCGATTTTTCTCTCGGAGACATGTACCATGAATGCGGCCTTTGAGATTAACAGTGTGCTCACTGTATTCGCAAAAAAAAAAAAAAAAAATTGTGTGCTCACTGTTCTCTTCAGATCTGAAGACCTGCTAATACGTTCCGACACCTTTTGCTTTGAATCGGTTGCGGAAATGATTCGGTGAACAAATGCACTCTGACATTCTCTTGGAACAAAAAATAGAAGCGCAAAACAACTCTGCTTCAGATCGTAAGTACGTAGGAAAGAGCATTGTTCAATGGAATTCTGAAGCAGCATACATACTGGAGCATTGTTCAGTGGAATTCTACGTCGCATATATAGATGGACGTTTCATTAATCCGCTGCCACTCCCTCAGCTTCTACTCCATCCCAATTACATCAGCACACACACACCACGCCTGCTGCATCTCTCGTCTCTCCAGAGACCAACGCAAATAATAAAAAAAAAGAGCAAAGCAAAACCACACCAAATGAGAAACTCTAGACGACCACACAGGAACAGGAAGCCTCGTCAGATGGCACCATCGACGCTACCACGAGAGGAGCACACCAACGCCAATTAGCATCCGGCCGATCATACATTGATTTTACAGAACGAAGTGAGTAGAGTAGGGAGGGGAAGGAGAGGAGCTCTCATTGCGCGCGGCCTCTGATGACGTCGAAGCCCATCTCGGAGGGGTCGGTGGCCTGCACCTCGTAGTGGACACCGTCCAGCAGCCGCCGCAGGCCTTGCTTCGACGTCGCGTACAGGATCTTGGCGCGTATCCTCGACGCCGTCGGTGACCTGCGTACAGCGGATCCACCGGCCGGTCAGAACAAGAACAAGCATCAGAAACCGTTGCCAGCGCACGCAGGAGCAGGCGCAACAAGCCCACTGAAAATGCATATGCAGCGCACCACCAGCAGTCGCCAGCAGAATCATAGCGCTTTAACAAGTGGAAGAGCTGGAGCAAGTGGACTCGTTAACAGTAGTTAAATAATAATTCGGCTGTGCTGCTTAGTGATCGGGCCCTGATTGGTTTTCTTGTTGCCGGACAGATCAAGACAGATGCATACCTGTATATTAAATTACTATACTGCTTACTATATGCATACATGCTTGTTGCTTGATAAACTTTTATTATGGGATGAACACTTTTGCCTAGGGCTATTGGTGCTAGCTTTCGGTGTGGGATCTGTAGGGCTGACAGATCTAGACAACAGGTGGATTCAGGCTAGATCAGATCTGATTAAAAACAACCGGCGTCATTAGCACTGCAGGTCTTGGAGAAAAACCAAACAATACAAGGAGAGACGAGAGAGAGCTCAAGACAACGGTGACAGGAAGAAAGGGAGGCCTGGCCAGGGCTTATCAGGGAAGTTTGGTCCCCGTCCCGTCGGGATAACAACTAAAGGCAGCCGGGGGATGATGAGTGCAGCAAGCAACTTTTTTTCCCTGAGGAAAAAACGAAAAAGATTGGCGCACCTTCCTGCTTTGGGAGATAAGGATGCGGTGCTGATTGAACAGCCATTGTATCTGCAGATTTCTTGTCAATTGCTTGATGCCTTCCTGCACCTCTAAGGCTCAAGAGGACAGGTTTTCTTTTTATTTCCTTCAGACAAGCTACAGGACATGTTCTAGACTGCAACCCTCTTGCCTTTGTTTCCTAGGAAGTATAGGCGCGCTCTGTCAAATTAATTTACCAAATAAACAGCTTCCCTCGAGATTGTTTTGACCTTTCGACTGTATGCGATGCCATTTCATTACTTGTACTCCTGTAGTACTCGCAATGGTACCAAAAACAGTTACCATGTTTTTGACGACTACGATCACCAAACCAACAGGTTTTTCAACGGCGCAGAAGACGGATAGGGATTTGGTTTCTTAGCCGCCGTGGTTTTCGGTTCAGTCGCGCATCTTCCAGACCGCATGAATGCTTTCAGAGAAAAACTCGACAGATTCAGGTTTTGGACAGTTGGCACTGCTGCGGTGTAGCTGGTTCGGAATTATGGACACTACCGTAGCGAAAGGTTACTCTGTACTACATGACCACTCAATTTACCAACGAGAAAATGGGCATGGACCGGGTCGCTCCATGCATCGGTGACAGCAATTAATTGATTCCCTAAGAAGAATCCTTGTAGTATTACTGCTAATCAAGATCGCCATGAGAGAGAGACTCAGCTTTTGCAAGGTGAGAAACTGAGAATTGGATGAGTGGTGGAGAGAAGGAAGATGGAATTACCAGGCGATGAAGAAGATCTTGCTCTTCTGGCAGTTGTCGACGGTGACGAAGTCGAAGTCGAAGACGGCGTAGCGGCAGTCGTCGCCGGGCAGCGCGGCGACGAGCTCGTCGTACCCCTCCCCGGGGCCGCCCACCTTGTCCACCAGCACGGCGCGCGACCGCTCGTCGATCTTGAACACCACGAAGCGGTGCACCTTCTTCCACTTCATCTCCATGAACCAGCGCTGGCACTCCTCCTTCACGCTCAGCCCGTCCGTCGCCTGCAGACAGCAACCACGCAACGGCGTCAGCCATGGCTGCGCTTTCAAACCAGAGAGAAGCGACCCCGTGCTTGCCATCTTGTAAGCCATCGCCATGGCTGCAGATCGCTGAGGATGGACGCCCCGGCGAAGGAACGGTGGTATTCTCTGCTTGGGTTTGGGTTCGTTGTTTCAAGACCCTCTCTCCCAGTCTCCCCTGCTGCGGGTTCTTTTGACATTAGGCGAGGGCGGGTCGACTTTATAAAAAGATAGAGTGGCAACGCACGCAGCCCAAAATCCCCTTCCCTCATTTTCTAAACTGGAAAAGGGGGTAACGCAATGGGCACATACTATTTCCCCCTGCAAGCGAATATCTACTTATATCGTTGAATATCTGTAAAAGGAAGATATTTTATGAAATAGTTATGATATGATTTTAATAATAGATAGACTAGGTGTACCAAAACCTCTAAAACTTGCTCGGTTGTTCCACTTTAAAGGTTAAAACCTAACACCCCGTTTGAATGTTGATACTGGTGTCTGGAATTAGAATCCAGTTTTTTAATTTTTGTTGTTTGGTTGCTTGTGGAATTCCTTAGTGTTGTATTATAACTTGAAGTTATCTCTCAATTTAGAGTTTGTCGCACCTCCGCATTGGATAGAATTGGATTCCTATCTAGTAATTTCTTTATATCTAAACAACAGATTTAGTATTGCAAATCATTTCTGTTAGAGATATGTATGTAACAATTTCCAATGCCAATTTAATTTCGTGTTGAACGCAAATCAATTCTACCGGTTTGAATATTATGGAACCACAATCTACATCGTCGATGGCTTAGGATTGGGGTTTAAGTTTAGTGGTTACATTAAGCCAAAAAATGAGGGGCAGCACTCCATGGCTATTAGGATTGAAGACAATGTGTGCTTGGCAACATCACAAAGACAACAACGAAATCCAATAAGGAGAGCTGTTATCGCCATCGGTGATGAAAAAGGATGAGAGAATGAATAACCATGGAGGTCGGAGGCGACGCTAGGCACACCTACCCTGGTGCACTAGCACCACGGTGAAGGCAGATTTTGCTAGCAAATTACTAAGATTTATCATGTATTTTAGCTTAAACAATTCTATTTTGCATTGATGTGCACCATCCTATTTTGAGACTTGGCTTCGCCTCTCTACGGTGTTACGTTGTCGTCAATGATGATGTAATAGCCATATTGGGCAGCTGATGACCGTTGCTAGAGGGATTAAATAACTGCTATGATGCTTGCTTCTGCTTCTTCTTTTGTTAGAATGATGCTTGCTTGTTTGAAAATGTACTACATTGTTAAGTAGAATCTTTCAAAGGAAAAAGAAAAGAATAGAACGACAGACGTCTCCTGCTACATATGTGTTCGGTTTCAACACAAGGAGAGAGAAGGGAGAATGTACATTGCAGAAAAAGTGACGACCGGTGACTCGGAAGTTTTTTTTTTCTTTTTTGGAAGAAGAAGAGTCCAAAAGAGAAAAGATTAAAAGAAATCCATATCGCCGGCGTGATCATGCAGGAGGCAATACGATCTCTCGAAGATCCTGCACCACCAGTTACCGGCCTCATTGGTGATCATATCATCAACCGTGGGGCACACGGGCTGTAGCCGCTAACGCACCTGTGCACGCCTCGCCTAGCTACGAATTAGGATCTAACAGTACTGCACGGCCCCGACCCCCGAGGCTGGTCATGACTCATGAGCCGTGCCCGTTTCAATCCATCTCCCTTTAACTCGCTTGCAAGGCAAGGGAGGAAGAGGATGCCGCCGCCGCGATGGGCCGATGGCCGTTTTCCAATCGGTGACGCGCCACTTGTGGGAGAAAAGGAAGAAGAGAAAGTGGGCACGCACGGCGGTGGGCGCGGACGTGGGGGGCCGTCGCGTTCGCGTCGGTCGGTCCGGCCGTGGCCCTCCTCGACAGTCGCTCGCTGCTTCACGTTTTCACCACGACGGACCACGGGCGCGTCGGTGGGATCGGTGGACCACCAGGTGCGTCTCGGGTGGATTTCCATTTCTTGGTTTGGTGCGACGAGGAAACTCGGCCGTGCGAGCGGCAGGCCGTCTCTTTTGGTTGCTGCGCGCTCCGTTGAATTCCAAATTTCCGACGCCCAAACTCTTTCCAAGAGGATGGTGGTGAGGAGACGGGCGTGATAGATGATGGTTGCTTGTTTGTTGTGCAACGAGAGGGTCGTACAGTTAGGGGAAAATGGGACTGGGCGGGGGAGAGGAGGGCGTGAGCCAGGATGACTAAACGGATATGACCAGGCTTGTCCAGATAATTGCGAAGAAGATTTATGGGACGTTGCCAATTGCAATACGTTGTTGTTGATCCAAAGAAAAACACAGCATTATGGGCGACTAGATCCCGTGCCAATGAAATCCCATCCGACCCATTGAAACTTTGGCAGATATTTAGCGTCTGGAGGTGGACCGGAGAATATGCGTTTTCCTCTCAAGATAAGCACGGGAGCAATCATAAATCAGGTATATACAGTACATTGAAAACATGGCATGATGAACTCGCCCAGCTAGAATAGCCTGGATTGCCGTAGGGCTAGAGCCGTCCGACCGTGTGTCCGTGTCCACCGAAAGGCCATTTCTCTAGCCCGTAGGTGTGCTCGAGCATCGTTCAGACAAGAGCGACGACAGGCAGTAAACCTTTGATGAGTCAGGAGACAACCCTCTATCACGCGTGCTGATGTTACTATCATGTTGCACGATTTGCAATGTTTTTTTTTTGAAGGCAAAGTTGATGGTAAAAGTCAAACACGGCATAATCAAAACATTACCACAACGAACGGAGAACATAAGAAGGAGAAGAAAGTCATCCTACAAACAGAATTCTGCACATCTTTTATATTATTATCAGGCTATCCTCAGCCATTGGGTATATGGGCTGCCTACAACACTGTTTGACACTGTAGCGCTACTGTAGACAGAGAGGAGGATAGTTAGAATAGTGAATGGAAAAGATTTTTTAGGCAATGGTTGAGGATGGTTTTAGAGATAAATAACTCCCCCAGCAATTTGCTGGCCTCAGTTTGACAATGATTGAGTCACGACTCACGACGTACGCTGCCTCGGCGCAAACAGGGCGCCGCGTCCCTTCAAGGCTTCAACAGATCATCAACAAGCGCTGCAGACCCGCAAGGCCGCCAAGGGGACAAGGGGTAGGCCCCCGGCCCTTTATTATCTTCGGAACGACGACGTAGACATCTGACGCAAAAGGCAAAGGTGCGTCTACAGCAAATGACGCAGCGTGTGTGCCTGAATAATTTTTATCGACAGCAAGCATCAGCAATCAGCAGCGCACGAGAGGAGAGGTCACCCGACGCCGACGAGGAAACCCCGCCAGACACGACAGCTTACCCCCGACCTGTTCTCGGTACGGTGCTGCGCCAGCCAGCGACTTGGGTTTCCATTCCATGGCCTCTGATCATGGGGCGAGTGGGCGACACGACGCGCCCGTCTGCACGCGCGAGCCGACGAGGATCAGATCGCGATGGAAGGGAAGGGAGGCGTCCGGGTCCGCGGCGGACAGGCACAGCGCATCGCCGCGTGGATCCGCGTTGGGGAGGAGACGATCTTGACAAGGGGGACGAGACAAGCCTCCCTGTCAGCGGCGTACCCGTTTGCTGCGCAAAGGCGAAGACACCGGGCCCAGAGCCTGATTGCCCGGAGAGAGACTCTAGCGAACGTTGGGGCGCTTATCAGAAGGAATTTCGGAATCAAAAGGACACTAAAAATGCGCGTGGTTAGCATGCATCCTGATTTCTGACGGCGTACCGGAGGCAGGTGTGTGGCTGGTATGGTCGAGAGCGACGCGACCTGATGTGGATCGGAGGGCATCTCCCAGCTTCCACGCACTACTACTTCACCGCCAAACGAGAGATCACCACAGGTCCGTAATATTTGCCCGAACACGAGTAGAAGAGCTCTTCTGCCAAGCCGATATTTACAAATTTTTGTCCCCACTCCCCACTGGAGCCACAAATCCTAGCTAGCAGAAGAGCTCGCCGGTGGATGCGCAGATCCTAAGCTCTCCTTGCGGCAAATAAACACGGCAGTCGAGCAGATCGTCTGTTACATCGTCTATATTCAAACTCTATTTTGTCTACAATACGTAGATCGTTTATTACATCATCTATATTCAAACTCTAGGTGTCATTTTCATACTAAACAACCATATACACAATCTGCTGAATGTAGTCTAAGGTTTTTTTCTCGCTTGGAGAACGAAAATTAGGTGGCTTGTGAGATGGAATGGATTGATTTATCGTCACTTTATTCCCCATAAACTAATAGTCTGTGCTCAGTATCAAGACAGACTACAGCTTCCATATCCACTCCAGCAGTCACGGCTCACAATAGGAAAAGTCCAATCAATCTGGAAAACACAAATCATGCAAACAAGACTCTGGGTCGTCTATTTAGTCAACCTACTCCATCCAACCTAAATTAGACTCGAAAGTGATTGATGCCTAAGCATCTAGCATCATAATGCAAATGCCACTGGGGCAATGTTCACCCACCAAATGACTAACGCAGAAACAACAGTTATTTCAGGCGGCTCTCAAGTCACTTTAGTTTCTGTGTCCCAGAAGCCTTCTAGGTTTATCCCAATCAATTTTTATACCTTTAACCAACTTTATAGGTAAATAGTATCAATATTTATATGATACCAAGCATCATTAGATTTGTGATTAAATATTTTTATTATATATCTTTGCTATAAACTTGATCACACTTAATTAACTAGAAATGCACTGAAACGGAGTATAAGGCTACATCTTTAACCACAACAGCTAACACGGGGAGAATGGCCAGTTTATCACTTCGAAATAAACACAAGGTGGGGCTTCAAATACGAAATCATTTGAGCAATATGTAGAGAAGTTTGTAACAGTCATAATACAAATTCCCTCGGCATTAAGTCATGGTCAAAGCATGGTAAGTTACCAACACGAGGATAATGAAGTTCCACGAGACCACGACGGAAGAGAACAAACGCAGCTAATGTAGACAAATCACTGTGCGCCCCTGCAAAGTCAGAAAGAGATGTTAATTTCCCTGTTCAGAGAGACGAAAGGAGCTAGATCAAAAGGAATTATAATCAGTGGCCACACCATCACTAAGCAGTCTTAACGAAGATAACTTTATCCCAAAGATAGGAAAATGTGGCACTGGACTAACGAACAATGAATAGTTGATTATTAGATTGCCTAAATTATTTACATCCAAATACATTTTATACCCAAGAATGGCTAGTAAGAGCTGCACAAGGTATGCTGGATTTGCATTTCATCAATCGATAGAAACATGTATGGCGTTATGAACTCTTACATGGAAGCAAGAACATGGCTACATTATTTCTTCTCATCCTCTGGTTTGTCTGATTTGTCTTCCTTCTTCTCTTGCTGTCGGGAAAAAAAAAGGAACAAAGAAACATTCAATACATGACCAGGGAGCAAATTGGTACAGATTCCAAACAATACATGATAATAGTTCAATGTGAAACTTTGCGTTTATTGCTTATGGCATATTTCATAACTTGATGTTTGTTGCTTAGGGCATATTTCACTTTCACCAAGCCAAAAACTGAAAATGAACCATGACAGTAACGGTTTTCTAAGATATCCACATGCTGTTGCCTGATTATGTTATACTACCTCCATTCACAAATGTGACTTTTTTCGCAACTTCGATCATTCGTATTATTCAAAAAAATTATTTAAATGTGTAAAACTACCCATACTCAAAACTACCTCCAATATAATATTATAAAAAAAACTACCTCCAGCAATATTTTAAAAAAACTACCTCCAGTAATGATCGAAGTTGTGAAAAAAGTCAACCGCATCATACATTTGTGAACGGAGTACTATTTACATTCCATAATACCAATTGTCAATGTGGAACGTGAAGAACTTCATATGTTAAAGACGCATGCCATTACTCGGTTACTTAAAATTTTGCAATGAAATCTCTGTTACAACTGTGCACAGCCAGTGTCCCAATGCATATTTTTAAGAAGATTTTTGTGACAGGTATTCTAGTCTCTTATTTAGTGAAAGTGAAGCTGAACGATGATCTGATCTATTATGATCCATCTAAAGGAGGTAACATGGATGTCAGAGCATCAGTTTTTTTTTTTTTTGGCACACCGTGGAATCTTTGAAAAGAACATACCTCTCCCTGGCCATGCAATGAGGCCAGCAAATCTTTAACAGACGGATCATTGGGGTCAACACCAGGAAGCTGTTATTTCACACACAAAGGAGCAATCATAATTTATTGAAATGACGAAGCAAAATTGTATCTGCATGTCCTTAGCTTAAAAATAAAACATACCGAATTAAGGATAGATGTAACAAACGATCTGTCTTCAAACACCTTACTCATATCAGAGTCACTGGACATGCTTGCATCCTGGACAGACATTTGAAGAGCTGCGCATAAAAATCAGAATACACATCAGAACATAGGAGTATTAGAACACAAAATTGATAAATGAAAAGGGTTCTAACACTAGGTCTCAATAGAAAAGAGAAGGAATTATAGTGAAAAAATAGAAAATCAATGAGCTACATCTCAAGCTGTGTGAAGATATGGCGTTGAATGGCATAAGATCTACTAAGCTATAAATTGGCAGGCAGGCAGGCAGGCTTCCTTAACGAGTTCAGTGTGGTTTTGTATTAGGAGCGATTAGGCAGATAGGGTAGCCACTAAAACTTTAGTATAGGTATGGAATGAACTAACAAAGGAAGGGGGAAAATAGTTTGGTGGCATAAGAAAGGGGTAGATGTTGGGGGGAAGATCATCTGATATGAGGATGACAAATGGGCCTGGGAACATATCACCAAGTTATATGGGTAACATTGATCAGTGACATATATAGTTCATAAATGGATATAATGGTGCTCATTCTATGTCATAATATTATTGTCTTCTATAAATCCGGAGAAATTTAGAAATTTGACTTACAACATATATGTATTAGAATTGTTGTGACTGCAAGCAAAATGACAAGGAAGAGAAGAACACACCCAGTGCCAAATCAGGGTCAACTGCACCAGCTTCTGCCATGTCAGCGTCAGCCACAGTTGCAGATCCTGAAGCACCACCCTCCATTGACATTGCAAGTGCCTGCTGTAGTAGATCATCATCATCCTGTGATCACAACCATGTTAGCCGGCGCCCAGTGGATGTCAATTTGGATAACATATAAGTATTCATCATATAAAAAATATCCAAAGAACAATTAGAAATGGATGATACGGAACCAGGCATGAGCTATACTGCCTACAATTGAAGTAGTTAAACAACTTTTATAAATTAAGCGGAAATTGTGATCTGCAAGGCA
This sequence comes from Paspalum notatum, assembly GCA_022530915.1. Classification (NCBI taxonomy): domain Eukaryota; kingdom Viridiplantae; phylum Streptophyta; class Magnoliopsida; order Poales; family Poaceae; genus Paspalum; species Paspalum notatum. Next base: position 7,912,567 of record CM039684.1, read on the forward strand.
GATAAATCACGGCAGAATCATCAGTTAAACAACAAATTGATGGTTGCTGCCTGATAATTTATTTTACAGCGACCAATGGATTAAAAAAGTTTCTCGGAATTGAGCAGTAGCTCATTACGTTTGGTCAGAAGCAAGTTTCCAGTTGAAATGATGTGCATAGCCCAAAAATGTTGACATATCTGCACAGGTAGATCTATACTATACGTAGAAAAATATGCACCTCCAACCCAATATTTTCCATATTTTCTGTCAGGCAATAACAAAAAATGATCACCACGTAGTTATCAATCAGAAAAAAAATATAGAATAGATGTATCAAGATGCTTTATCATTAATGAGACACTAGCATATACAGGGCAGCATACAATGTGTCAACGTGTGCTGTGCACCTTGACAAACAATCGCTGGCAGATCATCATCTAAGTTTTAAAGGGCGATCCAGAACACACTGACACAAATGCACTATCAATTTCAAAAACCACAGAAAAGAGTTCATGAGCATACATAAAACAAACACCTTGAAGCATGAAATACGCCTTTCCAAAATTGATCAAACATTTAGAGCACAGGTCTGGACCATGCTAGTTTGTAACTGATGTACAGTGATAGTACCTTTGGTTGTTCTTTCTTGTCATCAGTAGCGGCATTTGTGGCAGGTTCAGCTTCAGCCATAACAGAATCGTTGTTTGAGCTGGAGGCATGGTCCTTATTTTCAGTATTAGATGTATCTTCTGCAGCCTTTTTCGCAATAGCCTCTTGCCTTGCTCGCTCTTCTTCCATAGATAACCGCAGCGCAAGTGCCAGCTCTGGATCTACATTTGGGTCCACACCGAATTCAAATCCAGATGCTCCAGTAGCTGCAGCGGCTGCTGCAGAAGCAGCAAAACCACTACCACCTTCTTCACCTGTAAATATAGGAGTGCTGTGGAAAGATAGAAAGAAAAATATGGTTATCAACAGATATGCAGCATCAGAAAACCAAGATCCCAGTAACATGGCACAAATTTACCTTAGAAGGACATCAGAAAGGGCATTGTCACCAGGAGGGACATGAACAATGTGGCTACTATCGCTGCTGTTGACAGCGGCGATCAGCGCTTCCAGTTTCTCCGGTTTTTCATCATCGGATTCACCAAAGTCAACAATGTCAAGAGCAACATTGTTCTTTTTCAGCTTTTTCCCGATTGTCTCCAAAACTTTCTTGTCGTATTTCACAGGGCTGATAGATATGCCATGCGTCATCAAAGATAACTCAAACAAAACTAATAATTGACATACAAGTAACGCCACCCCCACATACCTTCCAATAAAAGCAATAATCCTCTGCTGCTGCCTCTTGTTCTGGCGATGCTTTAGTGCCAGCTGAGCAACCTGGATCGCTGCAGCCAAGTTTGCCTCAGCACCAACTTCCAAGCCTACACAGTACATTGCCGCCATCAATTTGTCAGAAAACTACAAGTGCCATGATCTAACAAATGAGACAGCTTAAGCAGTTACACTGAATCCTAACCTAATTGCACAATTCTCCTTTGGTAGACCAAAAGACATCCAGCACAGTAGAAGTTTTGGGGATGAATGTGAGCTTACCGTGCATACAGGCCAGGATCTTGCCGAGGTCACTGGTGGGAGTGACAAGAACGCGGACGCCCTTGCCGGCCATTGTCATGACGCCTACCGTGTTCTCCGGGTTCGACTGCACCCACCCAACACCCAGAAGCAATCAGATCCAGAATTTCAGAAACCCTAACCCACACGTAACGGCGAAATTCCGAGAGATCGGATCGGAGGCCGTGGTGGCACGGTTGGTACCTGCGTCTTGGCGCCGCAGATGAGGTTGACGGCATCGGCCTGGGCCTGGAACCGCGACGGCGCGTAGTCGCCGTTCCTCATCCACTCCGAGTTGTCTATGCAGATCATCGTCGCCTACAGGGGAAAACCAAGGCAAGGGGAGACGATTAGTTGGAGATCGTAGTTCCCTGAGAGAGAGAAACGGGGGCGGGAGGCGCATAGCGTACCTCGAGCACCATGGCGTCGCCGCTGGGGGTGTCGCCTCCGCTGTCAGGGTTTGTGCTGGTTTGCGGAGCAAGATAGAAACAAGGAGAAGGAACGGGTGTGTGCGCGTTATTTGGCGAGTCGGAGGCTACGGCTGAAGACGGCTACGACTCCGACCCCAACACTACCCGAGCGGTCTGGTGCTGGGCCGTGCTTTCTGTGGGCTCTCTGGTGGTGGGCCATCTCTTCTGGCCCGTTGCGTACGCCCGGGTCCGGTCCGACTCCTTCTGGAAAGCAAAGAGTTATGGATGTAAAACTACCTTTTATAAACGCAAAGCCTCTCCATTATGTACGACGGCGGGAGCGCGACCCCGCGCGGACCGCCTCTCCAGCCAGCCCCGCGACCTAGGCCATGCACCGCGTGGTCCGCGAGCGCCTCTCCAGCCTCCCCCGCGCCCTGGCTGTTCGTCCCCCGCGCGCCTTCGCGGGCCTTTATGGGCTTTTTCTCCAATTATCTCGGTATCCATACGACCTGCAGAATCGTTTGACAATAACTCATTGATTGTTAGATTATATAATGTACACAACTTGCTGATAACATTATATAATTTGTTGTTGTTTTCACAAAACATTATAGTCCTATAAACTTGCTACATATTCATACGAAATATACGAACTTATTATATATTGCATAACTTGCAACATAATCACATAAACTTGCCACGTAATTACATGTACTTGACATAATAGGAACTTGCTGCATGACGCCGGGAGAGGCCGCGGGCGCAGTCAGAGATGGGGTCACACGCTCAGATCGCGCGATCCGTCGCGCGTTAACGTCTTCCTTTATAAACAATCTAAAGCAGTATTTTTTCTCCTTTAACAATCCAACCAGCCATGTTCTCATGAAAGAAAATGCAAAGAGTTCGCCTTTTTATAGCCGTAGCCAAGCCGCAACCGATCGCCTCGGACTGGAGTAGCCATGGTCAAACCTCCGCAAACCATCGCAATGAGACCAGCACCAGTTGCTAGGGGGAACCCGGCGGAAGCTCCGCCGCACGCCCCCGCCGCACCCATTGAACGTAACAGCATCTGCGCAGAGTGTGGGAGTTTGTTCCCAGCAGTCCATCACAGGATAAGTCCTGCGGAGGTTTTGAGATCGGAAGAGGTGGCAAGCAAATCGATAATGGTGTACAGAACGCAGGAACACGGCGGTTAGACAGGTTTGGGCTGCAGTGCTACGTAACACCCTACGTCCTGTATGGAGGTCTGTGGATTCTATTGTGGAAAGCATGAGAGTTCGGTTAGTTTCCCCGTCATCCCTAACTCCCCTTATATAGGCCGAGGAGCTAGTGTTACAATCGACATCCTGAAGGACTACCCGCCGAGAGATTTTCCGGGATTACATTCTGAGATCATAGGCGCAACATCCTAACAGATTCTATCTGAAGCCGCCCGAATGGTTTGCTTAAGCTCCACGTCATCTGATGCCTTGAGTCCGAAGCCAGACCACTCGACTCATCTGTCAGGATGATGTAACTTGTCGTCATGGGATACCAGGACATACGACTTCCACACAGAGTTAAAAGGAGCACATGAATATTATCCTCTTTAGAGATATACCCAGACCACCAGCCGCAGTGGTGCCTCGCCGGGAGCAAGGGTGGCGGCGGCTTGCCTCCTCACTCTTCTGCCCACCGGATCAACAACAACCTCTGACGATTGAAGAGGAAAGGCTCAGGTATCCTTCTGAGAATCTGGCCAACATCTGATGCCTTGCTGCCCTTGTTTCGCTCATCATTTGAGTACTGTTTTACTATATGTTTATAATATTACTAGGTTTGTGCCCGTGCGTTGCTACGGGAATCCAAAATTTCTCAAACACAGTCAAAGTTCCAAACCACATCGATTTGGACAAACCGATGCTGTGGACTCCTGAGCACCTCAATAAACTTCATATAACCATTCAATTGATAATTATAGATACAATCTCATTCATCACACAACCATCATTGCACACAACCAACATCACTGTAACTCCTGAAATGTGGCAACCATGGTCATCATCGGTTTCATCGCTGCCAAGATGTTGTGTAATGCTTGTATAGGTGCGGTATAATGAACTTTTTGTAAAATTTCAAGTTCAATCCAAGATAGGTTGAATCCGAAGATGTGAGCCCAAAACAAACACCAATGATGCCAAAAAAAATAATGGGAGGGGGGGGGGGGGGGCAAAGACGAACACGGCGAGAAAATAGGCATCAGCATGATTTTTTGCCATACACCGGACCTACAAGATTGATTTGCCTAATTAGCTAAAATATATTATAGCCATTTTTCACATTGACGCACCACAAACGTACTCCCCAAACCGAGCCTTCATGCAACCATGGTTAAAGCTTATTGTCTCCCTTGATAAACCTGCCAAAAAACATGTATAATTTAGAATACAATGGATGTATCGTATTTTACAAGAATGAAAAAGTTATGAACCCTAATTAAGGAAAATCGAATTAGCTGGTGTTTTTCAAGCGAACTTGAACCATATTTAATATACCCATTAGTTAGTCCTTGTCTGTAGGGCTACAAACCAAGGTGCTTTTCAATACGCCCACATTGTTTGGATGTAGGAAGTGCTGAACAAGTGGAACCAATCTGCCAATTGGTATGTAAGGCAACAAGTAAGCAAGTGATCCTAACACATGAAAATCCAACCCATTTCCCAACTAAATTAGGAGTGACGATGACTGAATCGTTTTCTTCAAAAAAGAATAAAACAAAACAATGACCAAATCATTACCTTCTTGTGCTGGCCTCACATCATCTTGGAAAGCTAGGCCTAGAAGTACACAACACAGTAGCAGATGGCAGGCGTCTCCCAATTGTGTCCCTGCTCTTGTTGAAAGCTGCTAGATTGGCTATTGTTTGCATAATTACCAAGCAAGAATCGACAATTTACATTAGTCCTTTTGGAAAAGAACTAATGTTGTCAAGAAACTCCATTATTTTCTCAACAAAAATAATAGGGTATCATACAGTCACACACTTCAACCTAGACATAAGTGAAGCTACTATAAATTACATGCTGAACCCAAATCTCAGAGAGCCACTCACCTCAAGTATAGGAAATCTGAAGCAGCTCACACTTCTGTAAGAAATGACAGTCGACTATGGGAGCGTTCGTTTTGGGAGACTGGCTCCCCTCCCCTTCGGGGGAATGAATCTGGACCATCTATTTAAGACATCGAACGGTTCCTGTGGATTCCCCTCCACTTCCCCCTTTCTATCCCCCCGAAAAGAACGCAGCCTATATGAAAACACTACATTCTTGAATGAAATGTGAGCCATTATCAGAGATGTAGCGAGAGGCAACCCTGTTCCCTGCATGTATGAAATCTAGATAGGATGGCACACATCAAACTGTTGAAAAATATGAAATCTAGGTAGGATTGTTTGTGATAACCGAATTCAATGAATCAATTATCATTGCAGCTTCTGTGTGCAAGCCACAAGGCTACTTTAGCCCACCATCTTTCATCGAACAAGAGTCATTTAAACATCATACTAACACTAAGATTTCGACTCTATTCATATTTAGATGATGAGCAGCCGTGCAAAGCTACTGACAAACAAAAACAACCACCTCAAATGAACACCCCTAGTGTGACAAACAAAAACAACCAGTAGTCCTCAAATGAACACCGCTAGTGAAACAATAGTAAAATCAAATTATTTAGAACCTAGAACCTTTGAAATGATACCTTTTTAACTGGTTCAGTCATTAAGGAATTACTAATTAATATCAGTCGGCACGCTACATTATTTTATCTTTTCTTCTACCATGGTTGCGATCTGAGCACGGATCAGCTTGCTGGACTGTAAAACACCTAATTCATGTGTTAACGAGGAAGATTCGACAAGTAGCCGCTGCAGGGGCCAAGGTGGGACGGCGGGAGAGAGTAGTTGTCCTCGCTAGGAGACGGGCAGTAGGATCACTGGGACGACGAGGCGGAGGGGGCGTTGAGCGCGCGCGCGACGACGCTCGCGGGCAGGTCGGAGAACGCGCGACATCCGGCGCGCACCGGCGGCGGTACGACAGCTCGAGGGCGGGTGCAACACGCGTCCGGCACGGGGTAGGACGGCACGCCGGCGGCGTACGAGCGGTGGTGTGGGGAGTGCGCGGGGTGGGAGGGCGCCTGAGCAGGGCAACACGCGCGGCGGCGGGGCGAGCGGCAGGCGATTGTAGGCGAGGCTGTGAGGGGCAGGGGCGCCGGGCGGGCCAAGGGCACGGCGGGGCGCCGGCGCCGGGAGGGGCGAGGGCGCGGCGGCCGAGGCAGCGGCGCCGGGCCGGGTGAGGGAGGGACGAGGACGCGGCGCCAAGCAGATGGGCGAGGGGCGCAGATTGTGGTTCTCGGATTGCACGGGGGAGGGTGGGGGCACAGCGGCGCGCGTGGGTGAGGGAATGCGTGAGTTCATGCGGGGCTCTCGAGGGAGCGAGGTCCGGCTGTGAGGAGCTCTGGGACGCGAGGGGAGGCGAGGGCACGGCTTGGTCTGTGTTGTGTCGGCGCGCGGCCGCGGCGGCGCGAGCGAGGCGAGCGGGGGCGTGCCGGCTGCGCGTAGGCCGCGGCGGCCGGCACCGCACGTCGTCGGCGAGCGAGGCGAGCGGGGGGGCTGCGCATGGCGGCGCCGCACGTCGTCGGCGGCGCGAGGGAGGCGAGGCGGCGGCGCGTCGGTGCGCAACGGGGGCGGCGCGAGCGAGGCGAGGCGGCAGCTCTAGCTTCCAATCGTGGATAGGGGTTGTCGCGGGAACGGTGGGCTGATTTCTGGCATGGGGTGGGGTCGAATCGGAGAGCCGCGCGGAAATGGCGAGCGACGTGCGTCCGGTAATGGTGGGGGAGCGGAGAACACGATTCCATCACAGGGCGGGCGCGAGGGCACGCGGGAGCAGGATGGTCCGTTTGTGTGCACACACTGCGTACTTAATAAGCAGTAGAGAATTAACGTCCATGGAGCGGGGTTGTTGGAGCATCTAGCTACGGGTCACCAGCTTGCGACGGAAAGCCTCCAGCACTACAACTCTATGTGGCTCGTAATCTCGTCCTTCCTTTCTCCCTGCCACTCACATTTCTGTACCTCCTCTTGCCTAGGGCCTACATTCATTGTACAACAATAAGCAGACTACATTTTTATGACACAGTTATCTTGTTTTGATGAAATTCTGGTTTGTCAGATAATGAGAACACATTGCCACCTCATTGGCAATAACTTGCACACATAATTAGTGGACATCGCTATCTGAATTGGAAACCTCCGTCATGTTGTCTGTAGGGATCATTTTTGGAAGACAATATGAGCATAATACACTATGCGTACATTTGATAGACCAAGGATACTTATTTGCTTCCAAACTCCCTTGATCCTCAGTATTTATTTTGTCGATCAAATCAGACCTTATTTGGGAATAAGGTATTTTTGTAGTACTGTAAAAAAAATACTATGGTATTGGAGAAAACCGTGGTATTGGAGTAAAAAGGTATTTGGCAAATCTCTGTATCTAAAACCATGGTATTGTCAATACTACAATATTTTTGGAGTATTTTGAAGGAGGAGATGAAATCAAATACTGTAGAACCATACTATGTTCCCAAACATCTATGGGTTAGACTGCCGTGAAAAATACTATGCTTGTATCATTGCAATTGGTAGACTATGGTATTAAAATAACGTGGTTTTGAATATTTTGCTCCCAAACATGCCCTCACTCTTTCACATGTTGAATAGCATTCAAAACTACCCATTAGCTGCACAGGTTGTGAGAACCTCAGATTTCCACACCCTGAGCCATAATTTCATCGCCACAGTTCTTGATTCGCCCAGATATCCAAAAATCCACTTTTTCTCTCCAAAACCAAAACCACAGTTTTTCTACACTTATTGGTCCAATAGCACCCTAAAATCTCCCCATGTCCCAACGAACTCCTTACATAACAGAAGCATTGGTCTTAAACTCAATTAAGATAATGAACAGAGGCACGGAGCAATACATAACAGTTCCCGCTGCAATCCTACTGTGGTTACATAATAGTTACTCTTGTCAGAAAATCACTCCATTGACATAACACTACTAAATAATTTAGAAGAGATAAGATACTTTCAGAAAGCATGAAGATATTGCTTTTGGTTTAGTTTTACTGAGTCTATTATAATCTTATATGTTACTTCTTACTACCAAGGTAAGGTATTTACAGAATTCGGTTAGATGGAAGACACATGGAAATATTCCTTCCTCAAAAAAATGTAGTACTAAATCTCATACAAGTAAATCTTTTCCTGAGTGCAAAATTTTGCCTTGCCTTCCATAATAATTTACAGGATATGAATTTCCTTCATGGAAAAAAAAAACAACAACTTGGACGGTATAATGCCATCACACAACAAACAAAAGGCACCGACATGCTAATAAGAACTGGTTTCTATAATTGAAAAATATACAAGGTGATGTCAACTCAAAATTCGCAGTTGCACTGTCACTAGGCAGAAACCATCCTCATCTGTTTTCTTCTCTTGAGAATTACACACCCTTTCCGGAGAGGGCGGGAGGGGGTGGGGTGGGGGAGAGAGGGGGGAGAGAGGGAGAGGGAGAAGGTCCAAACAAGGTCAGCACAGAGGAAACATCATTTGCGAATGGCGACCTAGAAAAGCTAGCTGACGAGTGACAATTTACTGTCCCCCACAACACAGATTCATCTCTGATGGTGGCCAACATGCCCTTCGCACTTGAATCTTTTCTATCGAATACCTTGGGGTTCCTCTCCTCCGCGATGGACTCAAGACGAACTCTTACTCTGCTATGGAGCCACCCTTCCATGAAGAGAGGCGAGTCCTGAGCCGGTGCAAGGGACTGTAGCCCGACTGACAACAGGCAATTGAACCAAATCTGCTTGGAAAAAAAGTGCAACCGGCTGCTAGATGATTAACGGTTTCAGTGAGTTTTGCAGAGGGCGCACTCTTAGTCTTCTTTCCGATGACCAGCACCCTCAGAGCAGAAAAAAGCCAGCCAAAAAACTGCACTTCTGTGGGGCTTTCACCTTCCAATGGAGATCTACCCAATGAAGAAGGCATTATAGTATGACGCTTTTGAAAAGCCGGTGTCCATTTAGCATGTGTTTGGTTCCAGGTATGGAGGGAGATAGGATGGAATGGACTTTTTTTTGGTGGTGTTTGGTTGGAAGGGAGGAGGGACAGGACCATCCCCAAAGGGGAATATTCGTCCAAAATGAGGGACGCCCCCGTCCCCTCAAATCGGGCGGACGGGGACGTCCCCCGTCGTCCTCCATCTCCATCCGTGAGCGGCTTCCACGGCGGCGCGACGGGGAGGTGCGTCGGCGGCCGCGACGGGACGAGGAGCAGCGGCGCCGGCCGCGCGCGACGAGGAGCTGCGGCCCAGGGTGAGGACCATGGCGGCGGGGCGAGGGCGGCGGGGCGAGGATCTCTGGGGGCGCGAGGAAGAGGAGGCGTGGGGATAGGGGCGGCGAGGTGGCGAAGGGCGAGCACGGCGGCGGCGAGCAAGCAAGGCGGCGCGAAGGGCAAGCACGGCGGCGGCGGGCGAGCGAGGCGGCACGAACGGCAAGCGGCGGGCGCGGCGGATGAGGGAGAGAGAAGGGCATGCAGGTGGAGGAGAAGAGGAAGAAGACCCTTGAGACCGGTGGGTGGACCCTAGGTGTCATATACTTGACGGTGTTAACTGCCATCCACTGCAAGTGTCCATATCCCATCAACCAAACGAGAAACAAGGATCATTCTATCATTTCTAACCAAACATCGGATGGGACCATCCTATCCTAAAAATCGAGGATGAGACCATCCCATCTTTTATTGTCTCCAAACCAAACACATGCTTAAGGTCCTAGGCCATGAGGAATTTAACGATGACCCAGACTCATCAACTCAGTAGGTGTCTCTAGGTTCATTTTAATGTCAGGAATGCTAACCTTGCAACGGTCGACAAGACCACGCATAAGGTCCTAGACAACGCTCGACGAGACCTTGCAGCGCATAAGTTTCACCTGTGGTCGCAGACGCTGTTGGGCTGTAAAGTTCGGAATATGGAATTTGTAAATGTCTGTACCTAGTTCAATTGATTAGTGATTGATAGCTATTTTCTTCTCATGTTAGTGGAGAACAAATGAAATTCTAATAATTCTAGAGATCCAAACGGGACCTTAAAGAAATGTTGAAAAACTGATATGTTTGTCCATGCTTGGCCATATTTCTTTCCCGTGCTTCAGGCCAGCCCACGAGTCTCATGCTTAATGGATACTAGTTGAAATGCACGCGCGGCACGCGCGTATTCAAAGACAAAATCAGGCTTTTAATATGATATTTTTGTTCTTTTTACTCAAAAGAGAGTTATATTGTGTTAATATTGAAGATATCCATCTTCCCTTTCCTAATTGGACATCGTCTAAACCACTTTTACATTATCTAAAACCACTCTTCTATGGTTATCGCAACGATACGAAAAAAAAACTCTTCTGTTAGCCGTTAATGTCACGGATAACAAATACGTTCATAAAAACAACTAACCCTTGTGGGCTCTCACACACAAAAAATAGGTACGTAAGAATACCCGTACTCAATATTTCATCCAAAATTATTCCATCCAAAATTATGACAAGCTTTCAATAGATAAAGAAATGAGAAAGAACTGGTAGCTAGGTTTATAGTTAAAGGACAAAAAACTTTAAATTCATTCTCTAGTGGCTTGGATATATCAGCAAACGAAAACCCCCTGATTAGCAAATTCCCTTTTCCCGTCCACTTGGGTATATCTTTCAGATGTCTTGCCAAACCAAAATGTTTTATGAGAATTGACCACTCAAATATTCAAGTCACGTAAAATGGCAGAAATTTATCTAACCATTTTAAAATTTATCATGGATATGCCTCAACATTCTTTGAGATCCTAAATAATACAAGTCATCCTAAATAATACGCAAGTACCGAGACACAAAATGGGGATAACATTACATCAGACATGTAATTAAGAAAGTATATTCACATGCAAAGTACCCAAGGAGGATGGTCATACATCTACAAAGAGCTAACGGTAGTAGGAATAGGTGTCGGCGCTATTCGTTTCCATGTAATGATTACCGTAGTCCGTACTATGTTTGGTTGCCTTGGAAAACGTTATTCGTTTCCTTTGTGATGTTTGGTAATGGATTTAGCTGCTGGTGGAAATAGCTACGGGCGCTGCTTCTACGAGCAGTACAAATCATCTAACAGCAAACATACATCTCTGAATCAAAAAAAAGAAAAAAAAAGAAAAACAAATTGAATACTTCTCATATGAATCATCAAAACCTCTCTAGCATAAATTCAAAAGAAATTAAAATCTCCACAAACTTGGATATGTAAGGGAGTACTTTCATACATCATTATCCATGATATAAAATTCTAAATTATAATTATAATAGGTATTATATCTTCAAGCTTCAATTGCTTCCCAAAATGAACATTGAATTGTCAAAAGTGGACATCTCTTCAGCCCTCACTTCTTTTGAGACTCGCCTAATGAAAGAGAAAAAAAAGACAAGTATGGGTACAATGTAGGGTCATTGCCTAATGTGAAACAGCTAATAGACAAAGAAATGTGATGGCAAATACCTTCAGAAGATGGACATAGCAGCTGTTTGTAAAATAAGTATGGTAGTGAGAAGATCATGGTATTTACAAAATAGATACGAGTACCGTGCAAGAAGCAAAGGTAGGAAGAAAAGCTTGAATGAAAATCCAATGGATGATGAAGAATATAACATCAGGAACAGTGGAGGGTCTAGACCACAATATGGCTGCCTCGCACAAGGTGCTGAGATACTAATATTAAACCTTAACCCAAGTTGAATTGAACAATTACTTAAGAAACTAAGGCCTTCAGCTCTCCCCTTAGCTTCCAAATATTACTGAGAGGTGACAACAGACCACTCTAACACACATTCTAGTATGACAGGAAGTGCCAAAAGGCTATTAGTTCAAGGCAGAACTGCAATTGCAATGTCTAATTAACAGCTAGCTGTGACCTTAGCACAAACTGATGTTAGAAACCTAAGGAGAATGCATCATAGTACAAATGAGCAAGCACTTGAAACTATTCAGAAGTCGAAGCAAGGCACGACACAATGTTGCATGCTATCCAGTAACCCAACAACAAATGGGCAAGATGTCCTACCAGCTGCACCACTTCCCTTGAAATGCTCCTAAAACAGATCTAGGGCTGATAGAATGGTACAGGGGCTGGCATTCGCCGGTGTAGCACATTTCAAATGATGCAGCTCCTTGTAGCACAACTTGTGGCATGGCTCTGTACCCAGTAAAGTGAACTGAAAAACAGGAAGAAATAAGAATGGGCCATGGCCATTTCTGATAGCATTGTAAAACTCTTGCTTGACGAAAGAAATGCAAGATGGTTGCACCTCCTTCCAAAAAGCAAGAGCGCTGGAATTCACCCCTCTGTTTCTGATGGATACATAGAAATAAATTTAGTAGCACTAAAGTAACAAAATGCGACAAAGATATTGTTCCATGATTACCTAACGTTTTCTTGTTTAAACAGCCCAACTGAAAACAAAGCAGTCAAACTCAAAGCATTATGCCTGCTAGCCAACAACAGAACATCATCATCATGCTAAGACAGCGGCGATCATTGTAGTCATATTTTTGGAGCACAGAATGAATCTTCAGCTATGACTGACTCAATGTACGGTGATACTCTTTTTGTGTCCAAATCCTTAACAGGTGAGTGACAGTACTATATAATACAGTATCAACTAATAGCATCCTCTAGTAAATGGTTGTTTGCATTAAAAGGTGCTTCTTGGTTATACAAATATATATAAGTAAACATAGCAGCGTCATTGGAATATTTCATCTAATAACTAATGTATATAAGCGCATTGTAGCAATATCACTCTCAGACTTTCTATATATAATCCTGAACTTCCTTCAGAACCTTAAAAGTACACGCTTTCATTAAAAAAACAATACACACAATGTAAACAGAGATATACTTTGTTATCTGAAATAAAAAATAATGATCAGGTAGTTACACCCCATGACTAGAACATAATAAGCAACCTAAATTGAACATGGTAAAATTTTTAGAGTTAAGTTTGTTAAAATAAGAACATTCCCTTGGAATTTGAGTATTAGACCATTGGAAAAGGGAAATAGCAAAAGCAGGCATCATCTTTCCATCATATTCCTTTATTGCAATGACTTCTGGGCCAATGTAATGCTGATGTCCCAACATTTGATTTTGATTGAGAGTGTAACACAGAGAACTGAAACAAAAGGCTAGTATGTTATTAGACAAGCTGTTGATTACTAAAGTTTATAATCTGCAATAGTGCAATACCTTGGAGTGCTCAAAATCACATATCTGTAGCCCATGTGCATTGCTACCACCCAGCAGAATATCTTCTGCGTGCTGATTTCCTCACAAACAGCTTTTGAACCACAAACAGCTTTTGGACCTATCCAAGTCAACAAACAAAGTGTTTGTATTCGATAAAGGATGCTTGTAGGCTTCCACTAAATTGATAAGTTTAGTTTCCATTATCTGCTCCAAAGGCAAGAACGTAATCACATTCCTTGATCCTAGTCTACTAAGTTCAGTTAGGGGGCTATTTAAACTCTATAGGAAAATGAAAAAAATAATTTCACATGTCACTTACATGACACCTTGCATAGTACTGAATGAACCTGGCAACGACATTAGTTCACAATCACAGCATATATTATCTATACTGCATTTTAAAAGCAGTTCAGATTTGCAAGGATACCTGTTGAGAAATTGGTAGCACACTTCACTGTACTGGCATAGCAACTTTAATATCCTCTAGGAAAAGGCAGTTTAATGCTTTAGGTAGAATCTAAATATTATAGCATTAAATCAAGTATTTTAAAACATATATCCACGATGCCTTGTGGGATGCAACAGCGCCCCACCATTGCCCACAACAATGGATGATGTTGTATCATCTAAAAAAGATGATGAAAAAGTAATGAGCTGATCAGATCATGCATTGTGGGAGGAAATAATTTCACCTGCTGCACACAAGTCGACGGGAAGTAGGACTCCGTGGCAAGGATTCGACAACCTTGCAGACCAAATCTTCTATCAGCCAAGCCTTCTCGATTAGGGATGGCAGTCGGACCCACGGGTGCGGGTGCCCACGGATTTCACACCCATTGGGTGCGGGTGCGGGTGTCAAATTAGACCCGTGGGTGTCGGTGCGGGTGTCAAATTAGATCCGCGGGTCGGGTGCGGGGGTAGATTTCCACTCGCGGGTGCCCATTGGGACCCATAAATAATAATATATTGTCATAAATCTTAATTCTTAATGGATTGAATTTATCTAGACTCACTGGAGTCTAAAATCCTACTGTGTTCGAACTTTGTTTCTCTTCGTTCTGATGCTCATCAACTATTTCAACATATAATAATTATTGTTTTATCAAGTGTCATTTCACCATTACTAATCTAAAATATGAAAATTTTGATTTGACCTATCGTTAAGCCTCCTACAACACTATTATGTGGCTAAATTGAGTTTGAAACATTATTATCATGTGAATTGCCAATAGATTACATGCTATGTGTTTGATGAATTGACTTTCTATATATTACATGTATGTTTTTACATTTAAAGTGTAGTGTGTGGTGCTAAATTTCTAAGTATGCAAATATCGTCATCCAACGGGTGCCCAACACCCAGGGGGTGTCCAATGGGTGCGGGTGCGGGTGTGAAATTGCACCCGTTAAGTATTACGGGAGCGGGTGTGTCTTGATGTAACGGATGTCAATACGGGTGGGTGTTTGCTCCACCCGCCGGGTGCCCATCCATTGCCATCCTTATTCTCGATCCCCTCCCTCCATGGCCACCAGCTGAAGCTTGTGCACTCCATTTGGGCTGTGTTTAGAACCCCAATTTCTCTCCAAAATTTCCAAAATTCCCATCACATCGAAGCATTAAATGTACCAAAAAACGCATGCCCGAAGTATGAAATGCAGGTAAAAACAAAAACTAATTGCACAGTTTAGATATACGTTACGAGACGAATCTTTTGAGCCTAGTTAGACCATGGTAGTATAATATTTACCACAAACAAACAAAACGTGCTACAGTGCTTTTCAGTTTGAAACAGTGCCAATTTTCAGGGTTCTAAACACACCCTTTGGACGAAACTCGACTTCTTGGCTCTGCTATGACGCGACGCAGGGGCAGGGATGTTCGTCAATCCGCGGTCGACAACGCGTTCCTGTGCCATTGCGCGCACCTTTGGGCCCCTCGCGGCGGGAGGAGGGGGTGCAAACCGCGAAGCAGCCCTTCAACCTTTGGTAGAAGAAACCTGTAAAAAAAGCACGCATATTGGGTCATCCTACGACTGACCAACCAAATTTGATTGGTCATCGACACCTGGAGCCCAGCCGCACACCCTCCTGTAGGTAATGGAGGATCCAAAAGAGGGATCAACACAAGGAGATTGCAGAGGGGATTCAGCAAGCTTTGCACGGGCAGATCGGGGCAGGAACATCACCATGTGTGCGATTGGGGATCAGGGAGGCGAGATGTTCGTGGATCTGCGCAGGACTGGCGGTGGTGCCCTGGCGACTCGCCCGTGCAGGGACAGCGGCGGCGCCCCTGGTGCGGGCCGCGTGGTGCTGGCGATGGAGCGCTAAGCGATGGGCTTGAGAAGCCCAGGCGACGGTAGCCGGCCGGCCGCGCGGGAGGCCGAGGGCGGGGCGTCGGCGTCCTTCCATCGGACGGGGGCAGGGCGCTGGCGTCCGGGGAGGGGCGCTGTCGTCATGCGCTCCGCGCCGGGGAGGGGTTGCGCCGTATGTGGGAGGAGCGGCGTGCACCGGGGAGGGGCGCGCCGGGGAGGAGCGGCGTGCACCGATGAGGAGCGCTGTCGTCCTGCGCTTCGCACCAGTTAGGGGCACGCCGGGGAGGCCCTGCGCCGTCCGTGGGAGGATCGCTGGGCGCCGGGGAGCGGCTGCGCCGTACGTGGGAGGAGCGCCGGGCGCCGTGGAGGGGCGCGCCGGGGTGATGCGCTGTCATCCTGCGGCCTGTGCTCCGCGGTGGGGAGGGGCGCTCCGGGGATGGGCTGCGCGCGGGCGTTCGCGTTCGTGCGGGGAGGCACCCTGGGTTGCCGTGAGTTTGGGAAGGTGGAGCGGCAATCAGGAATCAGGGAAGATTGAGGATAGAAATTTGATTCTCAGCCTTTCTACCGTATGGAAAAAAGAGGTGAGGATGGGTATGATTTAGGTGAGAAAACAAGAGGAAAAACGGATGAAACATTTTATTTGTATAGATTTTGAGTTTTTTCATTTCTTTTTAACTTTTTTTCAACTTGCGCAATAGGGCTAGCGTGAGGGGTGTTGTTTGGTTTTTCTAGGTAAAAAATGTTTTGAAAAAACTCGTTCTTTTACGGTGCAGAAGATCTATAATTACACCCTTTGCATTATAAAGCGGAGCTTGCTGTAGCTGCACTGAAAACATTAAAAGTAGTAGGAGTGATCTCAGCCTCTCTGGAGTATCAACTTTCACAGTGCAGTGACGACGCCCATTCACAGGCCTCTCCATTGCCCGGCCCCTCGATAGGCTCCGCGATGAGCAGCATTGACGGTTGTACTTGGGGACTGATACAGGTGAGGTCTCCGGGCACATGGCTCGGGAGGACAAAGAAACATGTGTCTGCTTCCAATTTGCGGCACCATGCGATGAATAGCTTCAATGTCCCAGGATCATTTAAACTTGTTTGCACGAATTCGGCCCAACTTATCGCGCAAGTATACATTGCCCGTTCCGTTGACCTTAACGATGAAGACAACGACGACATGGCTCTTCTGTTTGGCTGTTGTCACTGAGCTGTCTTCTCAAATTTTACGATATTAAGGGGCCCTTTGGCAGGGCTTAAGCCCTGCCTCCACGGACGGCTTCTGCAACTCGCTGTGCCAAAGGCTTTCGTAAAAACAGCTTCTTCCGTGATATGTGGACGAAACCGGTTGTCCAATTGCACTAGCAACTCGAAGCCATAAAATACTGGCTTCTGGTGGTTTCTCCCAAGCGTCATATAAAACGGGCCGTTGTTTTGTAGGATTTAACACTCCAGTCGTTTAATCCATTCCAAAAAAATAAAATAAGCTATTTTGTCAAACACTATCAATAAAAGTTTAGGCTCCTGTAAAAAAACAGCTCAATCTAAGAAGCCAGAGCTGAAGCCATTTTTGGAAGAGCCGGAACCTGCCAAACCAAGCCTAACTTCGTTAACAAGTTAACGGTGACCAATGAGTGCACTCAGGCGCATGTAGCTATATATAGGTAGAGTAAAACTCCGCATAGAAGTATCTTGTGCAAATCATCCTGTGCCGCCCGGATGCCGCGCGCGTCACTGATGACAAGCAGAAGCCGAAACACTCCAATTATCCAGCGTTGGCAGATTTTCTGAACGGGCGGTGCGCCGGTGCCGCCTCCATGCCATGAGCTCGGTCACGAATCCAATAGAGCTCGTCTCGTCCCTACGCCCCGAGGGGAAACGTGAGTACGTGACACAGTGCACACGAAACGAAATCCCCTGACGATGCCTGACGGCGTCGGCATCGTCGTCTCCAACCTCCAAGCAGCTCCCGGCCGAGGAGACTTTTTCGGCGTCGCCGACCCTGACGGCGCGGCCCTCGTGGCGATCGTATCCGTCCGAATATGCCTGCCTTGCTTTGGCGCCCCACCTCCTCCGATGCTCGCTTTTACTCCCCCACACCCACCGCTCGACCTCGTCTCTTCCCCTTCCGCTCTCCTCTGCTGCCTTTTTCTCCCGTACTCTCCCCTGTCCCCCTCCCTCCCTCTCCGTCCCCCAGCCGGGCAAGAAAGCGAAGGGAAAAAAAGGCCTCCCTTCCCCTCCCACCACTGGCCTGGCCACCCGCACGGAGAGATGGAGCTGTTCTACGAGCTGCTCCTCACGGCGGCGGTCACCCTCCTCGCCGCCTTCCTGCTCGCCACGCTCGTCGCCGCCAATGATCCCCCGCGCCGGACCGATCGCGCCGCGAGGATCGCGGAGGAGGTGGCGAAGGAGGAGGGGATCATCGAGGTCGACGAGGTGAGGCGTAGCGAAACCCGGGAGGTGGCGCCGCCGGCGGAGGCGGAGGGGTGGTGCGAGGTGGAGAAGGCGCCGGCCGTGGTCGTCGAGGAGGTGGAGGAGCCGGAGAGCTTGCCCCAGGAGGAGGAGGGGGTTCCCGTGAAGGCTGCTCGGGAGGTGCGCCTTGGTGCTGGAGTGGAAGACGAGGGGGAGGGCGGTGGCGGCGTGAAGCGGTGCGATTTGACCCCCGCGGCTGCTGTGTCGGTTGCTGAGGCGAGTCCGCAGGAGTCGGGCGCTGAGGCTGTTCCTAGGAGGGAGGTTATCGACGTTGTTGTAAGGTTGGAGGAACGGAGCGTGCAGGATGTTGCAGTGGAGCAACATGGTCCGGGTGCTGGGGCTGCCGTTGCTCCCATTGAAGTTGTCGAAGCGGGACCGGAGAAGCAGGGAGCGGAAGTTATTCAAGTCGTGGAAGCGCCCACCTTGGAAACAGAAGCTGTTGAAGTGAAACACCACCATCTGGTTGCCGAAGCTGCCCCTGTTCAAGAAGTTCTTGACGTGGGATTGGCGGAGAAGAGTGTGCAAGCTATCGAAGTGAGGCCAGATGAACCGGGTTCTGAGACTTCTCCCCAAGAGATTCTTGACGTGGTGTTAGAGAAGAAGGAAGATCAAGTAGTTCAACTGAAGGAATGTGAATTTCCTGTAGAGGCTGCTCCACTACCAGCTCTCAGTGTGCCGGTGGCAGAGAAGGAAGACCCTCATCAAGATCACAAGCCAATTGAAGCTGCTGTCGAGGTACATGAGGAAGTACAGAGCAAGGAGGATGCTAAATGCGAGGCCCATCCAGTTGATCAACTAGAAGAACTGGTTCCCGAAAAGGAGTCGGCCGCAGGGAAAACTGATGATATGAATGTTTGCCATGAAGGCACCTCTAGTGGCAAAGTGGTTACTGAGCTGCCTGTGGAGGCAGTGGCATTGCAAGGGCTGCCAGAGGATTTCTCAGAGCCAGACATGGACCTTGAGGACTGGGAAGGGATCGAGAGGACTGAAGTGGAGAAAAGGTTTGGTGTGGCTGCAGCATTTGCTGCTAGTGGAGCTGGAGCAGCTGCCTTGTCGAAGCTCAGCAGTGATGTGCAGCTGCAGCTTCAGGGTCTGCTTAAGGTTGCCATTGATGGCCCCTGTTATGACTCTACGCAGCCACTTACACTGAGACCTTCATCTCGTGCGAAATGGTAATCATTCTTCTTTCTAATACCCTGTCTACATTTATCGTTGCTATAACCAAAGCATGTCCTCGATATCATCAGCACTGGAGAACTGGTCCTCTGCTATATTTTGTACCAATGCAGAGCAAGAGTACCATAGTGCTAGTACTTTCCCATGGGAAAAAGTCATGAAGCGTAAACAGATCCCACTGAAAATTAAATTCATATTTTAAGTAGATAGATCATTGGCTGTGTGCGACTGCAAGGCCCGGAATTTTCCATTATCTAAAAAAAGTAGATAGATCGTAGCAGCAACCAAATTATTCAAATTGTTGGTATATTTTGTCTGGCTTAGATGGCTTCTGAGCTAGTTTGCTGATGACTCTGCTCGGAAGGCCAAAAGCCAGCTTTTCACCAGCTTCAGCATTATTTGAGGCTTTTATGTGAGAGTAGGTTTCACTGTTTCAGCTATTTCGGTAAACCAATATGAACTGCACATCAGCACATCAGCCTCTGTCTTCTGCTTTTAAGCCACAAGACGCAAAAAGGCTGAGGCAAATGAGTCCAAATCAACTCTGAAGCTTAAGCCTTTTGCTATAAATAGCCAAACCACAATGCAAATAGCAATGGATCTGTTTCGCATGCTGATGAATCATATTTACTAAAGTGAATCAATGCACATGCCTTTTTTTGTCTGAAGGACTTTTGCATTTTGAAGTGTTACTGAGTATTGTTTCATTAAATATGAGGTTCATGCTAATAGGAAAGCTACGGTGTTTTGTTCTTGGAAATCAATAAAACTTCCTTTATTGAAAAGAAGGAAAACTGTGATGTCTTATAACATTCAACATGATTACTTATATGTGCCTATGTTTAAGGGGTTGGGGTATCCGGTTGGGATAGGATGTATGAAAACTCTGCAGAATAAGGCTGGGTTTCCTCTTTTCTTCTTAGTTCCTGAATCTGGGCTTATCAGATTCTGCAATCTTCAGAGAAGCATAGAACTCAGTTTACAGAAACGCAAAGGAAGCATATAATGTTGGAGTCATATGCCTTGCCTCCTTGTTGGCAAAGAGAATATTGCGCTTTGCTGCATAAGACAATGAGAATCCACACTTCTCAAAAGTTGACCAGGGTTAGTAGTTTCTTTTATTGATTTGGAGCGGGTGAATGTCTTAAAAAGGTTAATCTATGATGCTGCACAGTTCATAGGATAATGTTTTGATTTTTTATAGTCAATTTAAAATGTTACTGTTGTAGACTTCTTTTTTTCCCTAAAAAATAGAGGCTTCTTTTGGAGCCTCCAAGTTAATTCTCAAGAGTTGTGCTAGAAAAAAAAGATGAATTCTATAAATTGTCACAATAATCAGAAACACACAGCCATCAATTCGGTAGACTAATCTTAATAGTCATTTGATTTATTCCGTTTTCTGAATAATTACCCACCTCTGTCATTATGAAAACAGCATAGAGTAACCCCCTAAATCTAGTTAGATTACCTACATCTGCCATTATGAAAGATACTATGAAATACTACCATAAATTTTTATTTAGTTGCTATTGTGATACATAATCTAAAATAACCCCTTAAATTTATATCTAAATTCCACCTTTGCTATTATGATAGATAATAAAAAATAACCCTTTAAATTTATATCTGAATCCCACCTTTGCTATTATGGTAGGTAATCTAAATTACACACCTGTCATTACTAAAGGGAAACTAAAACAACCAAACTACTTACTTTTAAAGGGCGTACCCAGTGCCGTAGGCTTCCCGCACGTGCGGGGTCTGGGGAAGGGTATCTTTAAGCGTCAGGCCTTACCCGCATAATATCTCGAACCCGGGACCTTCCGGTTACAGACGGTAGGCTCTACCGCTGCACCTGGCCCACCCTTCAAACTACTTACTTTTACCACTACCAAATTTATTTCCCATTTTTGACACATATGTCTCCAGTATCCCAAAACTCTTAACCCGTGCCGGAGCACGGGTTGATGGACTAGCGAATGTAGTGCAATGATTGAGTGAATTAACAATCTTGAGTCAAGTGAACCTTTGTTTCTTGTTTAGTTTAGGCATAATCGACAGCAAGTAGTCTTGGCCATCCTCTGTTTGAGCAAGTTTCGACACTATAGTTACAAAAACAATGTCCCTTTAAGAGTCTGCATGATAGTTGCCCCTGCAGTCATCTCTCGGAATGGCATCAATATGTGAAGCTTGTCCTGTCCGTAAACATGTTTCTGTATATTGAGCTTGCAATGTATTGCTGTGATGCATTCCATTTCAAGATAGGGTTGTTGTTTGATGCTGCACTTGCAGCACCCTGTTCTGGCATTGCAAATACTTCTCGTGGACCTCTTTTTTTTTTTTTGGGTGCGGAAGGTAGCATAGCATTTAGAGGGGAAAACAGAGCATCTTCAAGTTCTTGGTTTGCCTTCATAATTCAGATTCAGAACTTCAGAATGAGTTATTGTTGTTGTGTGTCACCAAATCAATATTTCTGGTAGTCTATGCTATGAGCCAGGGACATATGTCTGCACATGCAGGGCATTACAGCTCTCCTCTTTTTGCCCATGTTTTATTTATGGATCAATTAATTAGGCTGCTGCCAACCTGTCGTATACATCTAACTACCAAAGTTATCTCTTAGAGTGAGAAGAATAATTTATTTCTTATAAAATATGGACTTCTGGTCAGAAGTATTGAATAAAAAATCAACATACCTAACTGATCTACATGATGTAACAGGAGTACAGGACAGATACATTACACCTATTTCTGGTAGACTGATGTCTGTACCTTTAGGTTTAAGTCTTGCAAGCTTGCCAATGTTCCACTAATTCTATTTCTGTGTGCCCACAAGTAAAGGCTAGAGTTACACTTTCAATGATTTTTTATAACAGCTAGCATTTTTTCAATAATTCTATGAACTATAGAAGTCTGAAATAGAGTTGAGGAAAGACAGGAGATGTCCTATAAGAGACATAAATTCTGTCAATCCCTCTATCTTTTTGGACACATTGTCAACTTTCGCCACTCGTAAGATTCTGGAAGCATGAAAACAAATGGTGAAAAAATATTTAACATATACAGAGTAGCAATTATCTGACAAGGATGGTCTATGCCTATTTTCTTATTATGTAAAACGAAAACAAAGATTGGGAATTCATAATGATTACCACCAATGACCATTTGTTGTTTTCTCAGGGTTGCTTGGCAAAAGTTAGGGAACATGCTCCCTGAGATTGCTATGGAGAAATATATGGATCTTTTATCAGAAACAATTCCAGGGTGGATGGGAAATGAAACCTTGGTAATTTGTTATTATTACCACTGGAATTTAGACTGGTTTCCTTACACATATTTTCTTGCTTCTTTGTTTAATGTAAGCTGCAGAAAGCTGCTTAAAGGTTAACAGTCTATGTATGTTATAATCTAGGACATGAAGAAACATGGTGTTGACAGTACATATGTGGAGGATATCTTAACCATGACTACTACAAGTGTTCAAAAGAGCAATCAAGGGTAACTTACTAGTTACTACCTCCTCCAATCAAATTACATGTCTTGTTTAGGACATTGACTCTTTCTACAAGGTGAAGCTTTGACCAACAATTTCAATGTGAAATATGACAGTTCAATGAAAGCTAATTAAACATTTTGAAAGTATTATGATAAATCTAGTAACATCTATCTTACATTGTCCATCTAGTTTTTTTTTTTTTTCATATATTGACGGTCAAAGTTAAAACAGTTTGACTGGCAGAAATCCTAACACAACATATATATTTAAATGGAGGAGTATTACATAAATCAGAAATGTAGAACGCAGTGAGAAAACTAGCACCATAACGATGGTGTACTGAATAAATCATTTGTCATATTGATTGGTGCTGGTGTGAATATATCCAAATGAATTTTTCAGTACTTAATTTGTACCAGTTTCTCTCGCTGATAGTATGTGCTGATAGTATGTACTTTCACAAAAGGTAGCTATGATGTGATCCAGTATGATCTTTTCAGAACATCACATATAAAAGTTGGTGCGTAACTTTTGCTGTGGATGAATTTGTGCAGGAATGAAGATAGTGCTAGCATAGGTGAAGATCGTGCCATAACTACCCCTAACCCAGAGAAAGGTATATATCTGGCAGAGTTGTAGTGGCCTTGTGGAGCAGGGGATTTTAATCGGTTTTGTCCCCCAAAAAAATGATGGCTGTATTTCTTCTTTCTTCTAACAATACTACAGCAGAGTTCTTGCCTCTCTTTTGAAAAAAATACTATATTTCGCAATGGAAAAGGTGGGTATTTAGATGTAGATTTAGGGGTTAGTTATGTTGTTTTCATAATGCCCATTGCTGGATGTATCTGGTTATTGGGGTGGGGGTTAGGATTCAACTTCGAGAGTTCTATCCTTTATTCAGTTTTGATATATTCCTCTAAATTTGCAGGCCAGAGCTCTGATATTCCTGCTGAATGAAGGCAAACACTCATAAAATATTCTTGCATCATTGATTCCAGCGCATTGCTTGAGATCATTATTGATGCTTCCTCATAAGATTAGATTTGTACAGTTGTGGTGGTTGTGCTAATGCTAGTGCTATGGTGATGTTGGTTCGTGTATATAAATATATGACTGTATATATATATTTGTAACTGCTGCTGCCTGTATATTTGGCCAGCTGCAGGCTTGTCATCGGTTGTGGTAAATATTAACGTTACCCCTGGTAACTGCCAAGTGGCAATTAAATCTGTTAGTACCACGTACTTTGGAACGAAGAATTTAAGCGTTTCAGGTGAGACTAATCTCATTACTGAAACCATCTGATCTGGAGGTGCATAGTGCTAATGCTAGTATTTTATCCATAGCTTTTCACGCTATCTTCATCTGAATGGTACAGGAACGCCGAACGCTCCAGTTTCTTGTGCTGACGGACGCCATGACACTGATAACGCATGTTACGTGTCGCGGTCATCCCATTCCGCCATTTCCCGGCGCTGAATGGACTCGTGAGGCCAGCAGTGTCCAGAGTCTTGGCTGGACGCCTGACGCCTGGATCAGGACAGCGGCTCTTCTGATGGCGAGAGGCGAGCAAAAAGTGCAAAGCACCTTGCCCCGTCACGTAGGGCTCCACCAGAGAGAAATACTTGGCACGGACAGCCACCGGTGGCGTTTGCTCTTGGGAGGGACAAAAAGGCCGATCACATCGGCGTCGACCGCAGCGTACGTAGCTCCTCTGCCTAGCTAATCTCGGCCACAAATCGCCCGAGTCACATGCCACACAACAAGAGCGCGCGGGCGGCCGGCGCGGTAGCCGAGCTGTACTTGTCCGACGCCCCCCGCAGCTGCGAATCCTGCAACAAGTGTCCGACTGTGTCCGCCCGCGCGCGGGCACGTCCGTGACCACGCCGCCGAAGCCTCCCGGCCGGCGCCCGGCCCTATCCGGCGTCGTCTTTCCGGCACCGCGAGTCAAACGTACCCCGTGGCCTTGCGGCCTGGCCACGCCCGTGAATCCGCCGAGGCGTACCCCTCGCCCACCGAGGCCGGCCGGGCCGCGCCAAACCAAGCGGGCA
Organism: Paspalum notatum; assembly: GCA_022530915.1. NCBI lineage: Eukaryota > Viridiplantae > Streptophyta > Magnoliopsida > Poales > Poaceae > Paspalum > Paspalum notatum. The sequence continues at coordinate 7,937,476 of CM039684.1, forward strand.
CAGCGGCGTGCTCGGCCAGCCGTCGCGAGGTGCCGCGCCATACGGCCATATATCGAAAGGTCTCTGTGCGGTGCCGGTGTGGCTCTGCCGCCCGCCCGGCGCGGCGATGCGCTTTTCCCTGTCCCTGTAGTGGTGGCGCCCGCTTACGATGCTTTCGCGAGCGTGTGATTCGCGCGCGTGCGAGCGCCCCACTCCGCGCGGATTCGTGTAGCTTGTACACGGCACGGCTAGTCGGCGGCTACGGAACAAAAGATACTCGGCAAGCGCCCAAGTATAGTGTCATGTGTGCATTTTGGGCCGGGGGCAAAGAGCTGAACGTTCTAGCAAACCGCATGCACGCATGGTCCGCGGTTGCAAAGGGAGCCCTTTTTTGTTTTGAGATGAAGGGAGCCCCTTTTTTTGGGCGGCAACCGGCTTTCGAAACCCACTTCCGAGAAAGGCAGACAATAATTCCGGACTCCAGAGGAGACCGCAGGCAATATTTTGGCCGGTTATGGTCGAATTCTAGTGTACCAACCGCTGAACCGCTGCGGCGTGCGGTGCCTTTGGCTTTGGGGCCAATTTCCCCCCTGTGGAAAAGATGGGTTTAAACGTTGTGCTTCTATTTTTTTTCCCTGTTTGGTGAAGAAAGCAGAGGAAGATAATAGGAAGATGCCCACCTACAGCATAGATTTATCGGCGCGCGAAAGGCGGCGGTGGGTTGTAGCAGAATGGATACAAGGTTGTAAGTTTATAAAAGCGCCTCCTTTTAGGCAATTTGGTGTGTGCTGCTGCTGCTCATAGCGATGGCGTAAGTGGAAGCAATTATCAGACCAAGCGACGCATGCATGCATGTAGTTTATGTTTTGTTTCGCAGATCGATCACAGTGGGGTTGGCTGAGGCGCACGACACTTATCAAACGCTGCTGCTGCTAACCAATAGAAAGATGTTGGGTGGTGTATAGTATTTTAGTATGTACTATGTAAGAGTGCATGCAATGAAAAAGGGAGAAGTAAGCTCATGACATCATCGCCACCGATCGAGCAACTAACTCTGCATGCGCCGTTTTTTTTTTTATACTCCTCATGGAATGGAATGTGATATCCTCGTTGACGAACGACCTCAAGTGATTATTTGCAACAACGGCGCAGACACTTACAGGGCATCAATGCATCATTCCACTCCCTCTACCGGACACGGCGCCTCCAGCAACACGTGAGTACGTGACAGGGGCACCGTGACACTGCCAGTACCCCCCTGGCCCCTGCTTCGGCTTTTATTAACACGTACGCCGACCCCGTCTGCGCCCGCCGATTCAATGCCGGAGCCAGGAAGAAAACAACAGAAGAAACTTCGAGGCCCGCGGTACAATTCCCGTGGCGCGACGCGGGCAACCCATGCATGCATCCATACGTGACCACCCACAGAATAAGGGCAAGGCGACGGTTGTTCACAGGACCCCTGATCTGTGATCTCACTCGGTCTCGGTCACTTGCTCGTGCTACCGCCACGCCAGTGCCAGTGCCATGCTGCTCCGCCGCTTCAGGCCCTCCCGCCCGCTCTGTGCGCTTCGCGCGCATGTGAATGTGAGCCACCACCACCACGCAGGCTGCAGGCACGGGGCAAACAGGCGCTAGTGTGTGGCTAGGCCCGGTGCAGGAGCACCACAACGCCACTGTACCAAACGAACAGCGATTGCTTGCAGCGGCAGCGGCCTCCGAGGACCAGGTGTACGTGGATACGTGGTGGGCGCCCACGGCCCGGCGGCCCGTGACTCGCCGCCCAATGGCAGCTCGCCAGATGCGAAAAGGGCGCGGGAGCGGCGCGCTCCTCTCTCAAGCGCTGCTGGTGCCATGTGACCCGGCTATATATAGCGCTGCACAGCTCCATTCCTCTGATCATGACCCGTGTGTGTTGTGTGGTACTGCTATCTTCATCGCCCTGTCTTCAGTCTTCACTGACTGCTAGGCTAGGCAGCTAGCTTCCCTCCATACTCGGGGACGACACACACACAACACAACACTGCGAGGAGCTTGAGCAGAGGAAGCGGTTGAGCTCGTCCGGTTTGCGGCGGCGGCGATGAAGATGCCTCGCTTTGCTCTGCGTGCCGCGGGGTTTCTCTTGCTGTGCCTGTGGATGCTGCATTGCGGCAGTGAGCTCGCCGCGGCGGTGCCGCCTGGTCAGTGTTGCGCTAGCTCCTTCCATTTCTATCCCTCCTACTTATCCTCTCCACGGAATATGCGTGTGACATTGTTTGAGCTTCTTGGCGACATGCAGATGGCTGGTACGATTACTCCGCCTACACCGACGTAAGTCTCGCTGAAACACCCTCTCTCCAGCAGTTCCCTCAAAAAAACATCCTCTCTTCTCCAGCATTAGCATCTGCTGACGCCATGCATGAGCAACAACAAGCTTTTCAACTGTTTAACTGTCTAAAACTGCCTTGCACACCACCTGGTGGTTCTTGCGTCGTTATCAAAAGACACTCCAGTCCGGTGATGACCACCAAATAACCAATGCCATAGAGAACTAAGCAGCAGGGAGCTAGGATCGAATGGCCGGGGGAGGAAGATGACGAAGCTCAAAGCCATTGCTGGACCACAAAATGCTTCCTCCCCACAAGGCCACAATGCACATGATCCTCCCTCTGGGTGGGCTTCTGGCTATTCCAATTTTGTTTGCACGCGTGCGCTGGGGACACCACAGCCCCCACCAGCACTACCAACCATCTGCTAGTAGCCAGAGTAAACGTTATCACACGGAGCAGGAACTGGCAAACACTATACTAATCTTCCCATAATATTTTAGTCTCCACCCCCCGCTAAAGCTCTGAGACGGTTGATCATATCATGTTTATTCGGCGGCGCTCTTCTTGGAAGCTTAAGCTCTGCAAGGCGCCAAGCAGCAGGGCCAAACTCTGCACGCGGCTAACATGCGTTTTTGGGCCGACCAAGTGACCAACCAACGCGGCAAGTGGGCTTTGCTCATGGAGAATTAGTTGCGCGCTTTTCGTGTGCGTCGCGTATCCTCTGTCGACTGTCGCTGTCACGTCCATATAACTATCATAATAATATGCTTAACAAGCTTCGGTAAAATAATCACGAGCGACGCCTGAGTGTCTGCATGCAGATGCAGTATGTAGAACCACGGCGTCTGACTGGAAATTTGCATGGGCCGTCGTTCAGTGCAGAGGCCAGCCGGAGCCGGCGCAGTACAACGGAGGCATCCTCAAGTTCGGCAGCAGCGACGACCCGGACGGGTACCGCACGACGGAGACCGGCGTCTTCTCGCCGGCGTTCGTGGTCTACAACCTCAACAAGACCACCATGTACACCTTCTCATGTGCGTGAGTTCTCTCGACCGCCCGTGTGCCGTGTCCTCCTCCTTTCCAGTTCAGTGGTTCCTTATCTCCTGTCATGTGGGCTTCAATAATTCTCCTCCGTGTGTTATCATGCATCATGCAGGCTGGGTGAAGCTGGAAGGCGCCTACTCTGCTCTGATCACTGCGAGGCTGGCGCCGGACAACGCCGGCGCCAGGTGCATCGCCACGGTTCTCGCCAGGAGCGACTGCTGGGCCTTCGTCAAGGGCGGCTTCGTCCTGGACTCGCCGACGCAGACCTCTGTCATCTTCTTTCAGGTACGCGAGCGCTCCCTCCGATGCGCTTCATAGCGTTCTTTTTTTTTCTCCCCTTCAGAGGCGCTCACTGTTATAGTGTGCAGAATGCTGACAAGACGCCCATGAAGATCACCGTTGCGAGCGGGTCGCTGCAGCCGTTCACGACAGAGCAATGGGCGATGCACCAGCAGGATACCATCCGGAAGGTAACGTGTTTTTCGTCGAATCGATACGTCTGAAGATGGCCGACTGGCTATAATCTGATCTGCTATATATGATCTGTGGTGTGGTCGTCGGAGCAGAGGCGGAAGCGCGTGGCGACCATCCACGTCGCGGACCCGCAGGGCGCCCGCGTGGTGGGCGCGTCCGTGACGGTGCAGCAGACGTCCAAGGACTTTCCGATCGGCTCGGCGATCGCGTCCACCATCCTGGGGAACCAGGCGTACCAGCAGTGGTTCGTGGACCGCTTCAACGCGGCGGTGTTCGAGGACGAGCTCAAGTGGTACTCGACGGAGCCCATGTCGGGGCAGCTCCGGTTCGACGTGCCGGACCAGATGCTGGCGTTCGTGCGGTCGCACCGCGTGATGGTGCGCGGGCACAACATCTTCTGGGAGAACCAGGACGCGACGCCGCGGTGGGTGAAGAACCTGACGGCGGACGACCTCCGGTCCGCCGTGAACACGCGCATCCAGAGCCTCATGACCCGGTACCGCGGCGAGTTCGCGCACTGGGACGTGAACAACGAGATGCTGCACTACAACTTCTACGAGCAGCGCCTGGGGCCCAACGCGTCCATGGAGTTCTTCAGCGTGGCGCAGGACGCGGACCCGCTGGCCACGCTGTTCATGAACGAGTACAACGTCATCGAGACCTGCGACGACCCTTTCTCCACCGTCGACACGTACGTGGCCAAGCTCAAGGAGCTCAGGGCCGGCGGCGCCATCCTGGAAGGGGTCGGCCTGGAGGGCCACTTCTCCAAGCCCAACATCCCGCTGATGAGGGGCATCCTGGACAAGCTCGCCACGCTGGGGTTGCCCATCTGGTTCACCGAGATCGACATCAGCAACAGGTTCGACGCGCAGACGCAGGCCGTGTACCTGGAGCAGGTGCTGCGGGAGGCCTACTCGCACCCGGCCGTCAGCGGCGTCATGCTGTGGACGGCGCTGCACCCCAGCGGCTGCTACCAGATGTGCCTCACCGACTGGAACCTCAACAACCTGCCCGTGGGGGACGTCGTGGACCGCCTGCTCAACGAGTGGCGGACGCTGCAGGCGGGCGGCCAGACCGACGCGCACGGCGCCTACAGCTTCAGCGGCTACCTGGGGGAGTACCTCCTCACCGTCACCAACAACAACAGGACGACGCAGTCCACTTTCTCGCTGTCGCCGGGAGACGAGACCAGGCACATCAACGTCCAGATGTGACGACCTACGCTCTCCGCCTACTACCTTCTACCTCGATGGCTCGATCCCTACCAGCCCATGTGTGTTGCGTTGTTTTGGGCTCCTCTCCTGCTGACTCCCTGTCACATACGTTACGGGCAGTCTATACATATGCTAATGGCTGCTTACTAGCTAATGTAGTGGCTGTGACTTGTAAGTGATTGTTGTGCGTGGAACAAGAGGACTGCACGGTTCAATCTATGCTTCTCATTGTGTCCTGAGCAGAAGAATTTATTTAGTGTTCGAATCTGCCATCCAAGGCCATGTACGTATGTCCTTTTAACGTAAACGGCCGGTATCCGCAGTTGTGTCATCAACCACTAGAAATGGGATATTGTAAGTACAGCTACTCCAATTGAGATCTTGGTGAGTTGATGACACAACACTTAAAATAGACTAATGAAATTGTTGTAGGACTATGGTATCATTTTGTGATTACAGCAGGGGAATGAGTAACATTCTTCTATGGGACAGTGATATGATTACGGATTACAATGTCAGTTGATCACAGACCATCATAAACAAACACTTGTAATGGGATTAGTTACCTTCCATAATGGGATTACGTTACGTCTAAGACAGTCAGACACTGTAAGAACAATACTACACGTGCTGCAACCATCGATTTTCTTTCCCTGCAAAATGGCATTCAAGACTGAAACTGTTGTAACGATTATGCTCTTGTGTTTCCTCAATGATCAAGCACTGTCAAGAAGCAACTATAGAAATAAAATGGACAAACATAGAGAAATGCAGATGCAGGGAAAACCCAGCAAGCAACAGAGACTCGGCACCATCAAGAAATACAACTAACACATAGTAATAGAAGTAACTCAGCCACAACAGGAACAGACTATGGCTATCTGGATGATATGGGAGATGTGAATGCCACAACAATTTTCGATCCAATTTTAGCAGCAAAAACAACGAAGCCTTTTAGTCCCAAGCAAGTTAGGGTAGGCTAGAGTTAAAACCCAACAAGAGTCATAAATCATAATAGAAGGAGAAAGACGAAGAAGGGAGATGAAAAGGGCTGTAAAGGAAACAAAAAGGGGTAAAAGCCTAAGTATAGTTCGGGCATGTGATTAGCTTCTTTCCAAACACAACTCTCTCAGAATATTACATTCCTTCAAATCCCTTTTGATTGCCTCCTCCCATGTCAATTTTGGACGGCTCCTACATCTCTTCATATTATCGCGTCTTATGATGCTGTTATGCAATAGCGCCTCTAAAGGTCTTCGTTGGACATGTCCAAACCATCTTAGCCGATGTTGGATAAGTTTTTTTTCATTTGGAGCTACTCCTAGCCGATCATGTATCTCATCGTTCTTGGCTAGGCCCAACTTTGTATAACCATTAACCATAGATCCAACGCAATGTATGCAACCCCGTGACACTTAATTGAACATGCCACCTTTTTAGTAGGCCAACACATGAATACAGATTCTTGTCCGTGATAAGTCAATTAGGGCTAAGACAGCTACGAAAGCCAATATATAGAGGGCATGGTTGTATCTTATAAAAGATTGGCTACCTCCACGAAATATAACAGTACCAACAATAACCTGCACAAGGCAGGTAAAAGGTCTGGTTCTGAATTCAGTAAACTAGACCAAACTAAGCTAAATTAGGTGCCTTACGGCAGTACGGCACCCAAATTCTAGCCAAAGAGGACTCGAAACCTGGGAGGTGCAAAGTGTATGCCCACACCTCCCACAAACTAAGTTAGGCTCAGTTCCTAACCCTGGAGGAGCACTTGTATGTTGAAACAGTTAAATGGACACTAGTTTATAAAAAGGAACATTATTAACAGATATCTCCAGCACCAGACATACTTACTACTAATATTGCTGGGACAACATGAACATTTTCTTTACTTCGGGTCAACTTATAAATTCTGAACCTTCAAAATGTTGCAGAGATTAATGCAAACTCAAAGCCTGAGTGAATCCTCTGCAACGTTTTCTCATTTCATGGGATGATACATATATCAGAAGCTTTGCGTAAAAAGTTGGAAGTATTCCCTTGATCTCTGACGAGTAAAATGCACCGGAGGTACATGAACTTGTGCGGGTGTGTCAAATAGGTCCATCAACTTTCAATTTGCATTTCTGAGTACATGAACTTTTTTAAATTGTGCCATATAGGTCCATACCCCTTTGTTTTATATTTCTTTTTTCATTTGGCTCCCTAAAACTTCTCTCTTCTTGCACAAAGCTCCTAGCCCCGCCGACCGCATGCGCAGACGCCTCCTTTCGCACCGCCGCCGCCTCCCTCCCTCTCTTCCCCGCTTACCTCCCTCTCTTCCCTCTGCTGTCTCCCCTCCTCCCACACTGCCATCCGCCTCTTCCTTGTCCTCCCGCGTCGGTGCCTCCTCTTGTGCTGCCCGCGCCTCGCTGCCCACCTCCCTCTCTTCCCTCTGCCGCCACCCAACCTCTCGTACCGCCGCTCACCGCTGTGTACAGCCACATCCCTCGCAGAGCAGCACCATCACTGCCGCCGCTGCCGTACACAGCCACGTTGCTTGCAAACGGTTGGTGGCGTACCGCAGCCCCCCGCGCAGCGCGCCCTGCGTGCGTCGTCGGCTATGTCCGCGCCATGCCCGCGGGCGCCCAAGGTCGGTTCGTGGTGGCAGCGCAGCGCCTGCCGCTACGTGCGTTGGCTGCATCCGCGCCCCACCCATGGCCGGCTCGGTGGCGGCAGCAATGGTGAGGCTCGAGCGGGAGGCAATGGCGAGTCGCGGGTGAGAAGACGAGGTGTCGGCACGGGAGGACAAGGAGGCAGCGAGCGGTGGTGCGCGAGGAGGGGAGGCGACGAGGGAAGAGAGGGAGGCGGGTGGGCGGTGGTGAGGCGCAGACGGCGTGAGAGGAGACATCGGCGCCTGCGGTGGGCGGCGCTAGGAGCTTTGTGAAAGAAGAGATACGATTTTAGGGGGCTAAATGAAAACAGAAATATAAAACGAAGGGGTATGGACCTATATGTCACAACTTAAAAAGTTTATGTACCCAGAAATGCAATTTGAAAGTTGATGGACCTATTTGACACACCCACACAAGTTCATGTAACTCCGGTGCATTTTACTCATCTCTGACTAACAAAACCATAAATTTTGTCAAATAAAAAAGCACATTCAAAGTATCAATGCTAAAACGGGAGGATAACAAGAGGAAACATTGCAGCTTTCATGAATACAAAGGTTTTTACCTACATTAATTACCATAACCATAGTCACCAAAAACGGGGTCCATGGCATCAACCCTCGACCCGGGGTCATCGACCTCGACCCAGGTTCCCGGGGTCATTTTCGACCCGACCTTGTAAAACACTCTTGCAAATGTCGACCCTCGTCCCATGACCCCGTACCGCGACCCCATCGACCTGGATCCTTGGTGACTATGACCATAACCAACGAACCACCATGTGTTTTGCCGATTCTGGGTTGGTTCTCATAAGCTGACAGAAGAAAACTAATAAGGAACACAATAAACAATCATGAACCCAATTTGAACAATACAGATCATGGAACAATTTGAAGGCTCGTAACCAACCAAACTAGTCTGTCATTAACAACAACATATAGAGATATAGCACACACAAAAACACAAAACAGCAATCTAACATTGCATCATCACAAAAACAAAATATTAATTTTCCATTTCGGCATTGCCGTCCATTGCAACAGTGTGTGGAGTGTCAGGGACCGGTTTGACTGAGCCACTCGGGCCAATTATTCGCCCTCGGAAACAAAACCAAGGGACGCCTCACCTTGCCTCCGGCGAGCTCAGGTTCAGCCGGCCATGGGGTGGTTGGCGACGTACTCGATGGCCAGCGGGAGCGAGTCGATCTTGTCGGCCTCCTTGTCCGGGATCTCGAGCTTGAACTCCTCCTCGATGGCCATCACCACCTCGACGGTGTCCAGGCTGTCCAGCCCCAGATCCTTCTCGAAGTGCGCCTCCGGGGTCACCTGCCACCACCGCAGCCTAGGGTTAGAAGGATTTGGGGGCATCCGAAGCCAGCGACTTGCGGCTTGGGCGGAGGGCTGGGTTACCTTGGAGGGGTCGACCTTAGGGTGGCTCTTGAGGACATCGAGGACGCGGTCGACGACCTCGTCGCGGGTAAGGTGCGCATCGTGGGAGGACATGGGCCGCGCGAGCCACCGCGCCAGGGCATGGGGGTGGGAAGCCCCCGCCGCAGCGGCGGCGAGAGAGAGCGACGGGGAAGGGGAAAGGCCGATGCGGCGGAGCATCGCCGCACGGAGCACAGCCGCCATTTCTCGTTGTGGCTTCGGACTTGACCAGGCCAGTATGCAGAACAAACGAGCTGTGAGGACGCTGTGCACCTGGGGAGGCAGTGGGACGAAAAAAATTCATATTCGACGACATAGATATTTTCGGTGATATCTCGAAACGAAATTTGACGGAATTTATTGAGTTTGGAAAAGGACGATAAAAGAGATGCCGAATTCAAAAAAACGAAAAAATGAGAAAGTTTTCAACCGGATTTCAGTGTCTTTTGGACTGAATTTCAGTATTTTTAACTTAAAATATTGTTTTAACTGTTTAAAGTAGGAAAATTTGGTAGCATTTCGTTGTGTGTGTATGATGTTGAAAATGGCATATCAACACGTGTATACATAATTTAAACATGAACTATCCATGCAAATTCCGTAAACCATGTCACTTATATTAATTACACGCCGAATATATATAGGTCTATATGAGATAGAAGTACAAAAAAAAACTCTAAAGAATACCATAAAATAGAAGTCAAAGCCCATATATATGCTTATAATAATATGATTACATGATACTCCCTCCATGTCAAAATACTAGTCGTTTTTGTGTCCAACGTAAAAAAATATAGCATTTATAAAACTTTTTTAAATAAAACGAACAGTCAAACGTTGGACACTGAAAATAAAAACAACTTGTATTTTGGAATGGAGCGAATATGAACTTGTTGAGTGGCTGGTCAAGGGCAGAGCGTCGTTGTCACAACCCGAGATATAAAAGTCATGATCAAGCACTCGTTCCTTGTATTGTTGATCATGTATCTGAGTGCAACCAAACCCAATCTCAAGTTTAGATTAAGGTGTCCATTTTCTAGATTGCATGCAAGGTGGTGATGAGTGATAGACATACAACAAGTGGTAGTCGTTGAGGTTGAGCTAATTTAGGTTCGATTACGATGACTAACCTAGCGCACATATATAACATACATGTGTTGCTTGGAGATCAGGGTCCGACTAGGGTGCAAGCAATGGATTTGTGCAATCGTGCGAGCGGAGCTCCTGGAACGTTGAAACCTCATCGCATGGTGGTAGCTAAAATAGCAGAAAACTCCCTCCACATGACATGAATAGACGAGTAGAAAATTGGCAATGGAAATAAATAGCAAGACCCCTCCCTTTTCATTCATTCTCGCTTCTAATTACATCTCCTATCTGACTATCGTACGCACGCAGTTCAGGGCGCCGCCGGTGGCCCCAGGTCCTATGCCGCTGCTACTGACCAATAGGTCCTGGGTGATCGTCGGCACCCAGCACCTCCGGCCACTCAGCCGTCCAAGCTGGGGGCTGGGGCACCAACGCCGGTGCACCTGTAGGGCCACTGCCGCTAGGTCAAAAATCTCCAGCGCCGCTGCAGCCTGGGAACCTGCATTCGTTTTTTCGCTATTTCAATTTCATTATTATCAATTTACCACTCGTCTATTCACATGGAGGGGGGTTTCTGCAATTTTAGCTGCCACTGTGCGATGAGGTTTAAACGTTCCAGGAGCTCCGCTTGCACGATTGCACAAATCCATTGCTTGCACCCCAGTCGGACCCTGGAGATCAAGTGAGGGCAGTGAAGGGTTAATGCAAAGCAAATCGGAAGATGTGCCACGACCATCGTGCCAAGTTATATTCATTTTCTACAACAATGCTCTTAAGGCCTTAGTGGGAGTTTTTCTTTGGGGCAATTTTAGTCTTTGCACAAGTACTATATTTTTGGTGAGAGATGATCCCTAATTTCATTTGCAGATGGCAGCCAAGGGTTTAAGTTAGCGAGGGCTGAGTTTATACTTTATAGAGGGCTAATCACCTCTTGGACTTAGATTCTCAAAATCAGGGGGTGGAGTTCCAAATTAAGATATTTCTTGGATTCAACTGATGAATCATGAAAGAAACAAACAGCTTGCAAGGACGTTAGTGCGCCTATCAAATGGAAACAATGTTAGGTACGGTGCTTGACAAGCAAGGCCCAATGTCACCTACACCCACCCCCCAAATAAATTTCTAAAGTTGTTCTATGTCAAAATATCTTATGTTTGTATAGTGACTTTATAGAAAAGAGTATCAATACCTATATAACATCAAATAAGTGCTATGTAAATTGTATTACTATATGATATATTTAATGATACTATTTTGATTTGATATTACAAGTGTTAGTGTTCTTTTTTATAAGGTTGTCAAAATTAAGATATATTTACTTGTTTTACAAGCTTAGTCAAAATTATGATATACTTATGACTAACACTTTCAAAATATAGTCGTTTATTATTTTACGAGTCCGCAAAACTAAACTTTGAGAGTAAATATAAACATTTGAGAAAATCCTAGAATTTTGTCCGATCCTCACATATCAGCTGTGTATATATGTAACATCGAAACCAAACTAAAAAATTATCCTGAGTGTCGATCACGTACTCCAGTAGTGGCTGTAAAGTTTTCATTAAATGATGGTGATGAAAGCAAAGCACTGGTTGCGGGACACACCAAATTCTGTTCGAACAAAAAAGCTTAATTAGTTAGCTAGTTGAGTGAGTCATAAGAGTGTGTGTATATATATAGATTTAAAATTTCATAGTGTTTCCCCGCTCTGCCTGCGGTACGTCGCCCCCGTGGTCCGTCGCCTCCCTCTGGCACCCGCGTCCGTCGTCCGTCGAACCGCCTCCAGACTCCAGCCGCCTCCCGCGCCCCCTGCCTCCCTACCAACGCCGCGCCGCCCCCCGCATCCGCTTGCCCCTGCGCCGCCTCCTTCCTTCTCTACCCGGCGGATCCGGCGGTCGCGCCCCTCCGTCGCCGCTTGCACCACAATGACACCTCCATGACCCTCCTGCCGTCCCGTGCCCGCCTCCACTTCGTCGCGGTCCGTGGTCCGTCTACCCCTCGCTCTGCTCCCGTCGCCCACAGTCCGCCCTCCTCCGCGCATCCTACGCCATCTCCCAGCGGGAGAGACGAGAGCACGGGCAGCCGCGCGGCCGTACGGAGAGGAGAAGGCGGCCGCACGGAGAGGTGGAGAGGAGAAGGCGCCGCCGCCGTAACCTGCGGGGACCGCACATCAAGATGGCGGCAGCGGCGGGGTCCCAGATCGATCCGCAGACGGGGGTAGGTCGCGGATCCAGCCATAGGTGGAGATGTGGTCAGATCCCCTCACTGACCCGGAGGCCGCCGCCTTCGGTTCCCCATGCGGCGGCGTGCACATCACTGCCGGGTTCGTGATCTGATTCCCTGACTACTCTACCTTCCTCTCCAAGTCCAGGCTGTACGTGAGGGGATCTTGCCGCTGCAGGCTCAGCCGGACGAGGCCACCGCCTTCGGCTCCCCATGCGGCGGCATGCACATCACTACCGGGTTCGTGATCTGATTCCCTGACTACTCTACCTTCCTCCCCAAGTTCAGGCTGCACGTGAGGGGATCTTGCCGCCGCAGGCTCAGCCGGATGCTGCTGCCTGTCGTATGTGTGCATCGTTTCTTCATATGTGTGAGCCTGATTGACCGTTTCAACAGTTGATTTCCTCAAAATTGTATCTCCAGGCCGACCAGGCAGTCCAGACTGTCTAACTAACATCCCTACAGTTATCTTTGAAACAATATCAAGCACATCCATTAGCTGTTTTGGTCTACTTCCCTCTAGCACCTCGAGGGGTTGTCTTATTTGGGCTTAAGGCACTGTGTTATTCTTTGTTATGCTCGACACAAGATAAGATTTGTTGAAAACCTAATGGAAGGTACTTGAGTTACTCTAGGGACAACTGTGTAACAGGTTTGGAAGGTGCACTTCTTGCTTCCATTTCGCTCGATAGGGCATGCCATGCTTGCATTATTTATACAGCATCTCTATCACCTTTGATTTTCGAAGTTCAGTGGAACAAGCTACCAGCCCATGGTCACCTTTGATTTATCTCCCTCTAATTCTTGCTGTTCTGAAGTTCAGTGGCAGTGGCATGTGGTTCTGATTCCTTGATATTCATATTCATCCATACAGATCTTAGTGGTTAGCTTGATAGGGATCACTGCCACATGTAGCTTCATACCGATCCTTGATTTTATAATTCAGGCACCACTGCCATCATTCCATCCCAAATTGACACTATGTCTTTAGGACTTTAGCTCCTGTTGAACTGCTGCCAAATCAACGGCCATGTCTTCTTCCTCAGCTCGTTTATTTGCCTTTTTTTAACCTTACAATAACATAATATGAATTTGGTAATTTTATCCTACTGGGATGCTGCAAATGAAATTTAGTGGGTTAAAAAGGACAGTTGTTTCTTTTGATTTTATGGCCTCAATGGTTAATCTGGTAATTTTCCTTTCCGTGTAATGTGGTTGTTGTGGGAATTAAATTATTAAAAAAATACTGCAGGGGAACCATGCAGAGTGCAGATGCACCGTTCCAGGAACCTGCAGAGTGCACAGGATGGTCTTTGCTCGCTGCTTTAGCAACGACAAAGGTGTGGTGCCTAATTGAGTTTATACGTGGAGAGATTTTACGACGTTTGGAATCATCCATAGCCCTTTATTAATCCAGATCTAATGGTTAAATTAAAGGAGGAACCAACTAAGAGAAACTTAAGTTGTGAGCCGGAACTAAAAAATGGTGGGCCAGAAACTTAAAACTTATGAGCATAGAATAATTATAAAAGAGCATATAGGTAATTTTAAGTTAGCATCTAAAGACACCGGTTTATTCTCGGTTCAGTTCTTTTGTCAACTATCGGTTCTAACTGTTTCACTTCACAGTTCACACGCTTCCAGCCGGCCCGCCGCGCGGCCGCAGCCTTTCTCACCTGCGCCGCTCCTCAACACCCGGCGTCCGCACGCCACCTGCCTCCTGCAGATTCGTTGATTATTGGAGGCCGCGCCGGCGAGGAATGAGCAGGTTGACGAGCCGGCGTGGTCTGCCAGCTAGCGGCCCTGCGAGAAGTGGCCGCTGCCCTTCGCTTGTGTCTGCGGCCGACGGTTGCCCCTTTGCTTGCGTCCGTGGGCGGACGAAACGAGTGGCAGCGGCCGGCGGCCTGCCCTTCGCTTGCATCCGCGGCCGGCAGTTGCCCTATTGCTTGCATCTGCGGGCGGATGAAACGAGTAACGGCGGCCGGAGACTCCCAGCAGTCACCGGAGGCGGCCTGCCCCTACGGAAGCCCCACGCCCGCGGCCGGCAGCCTGCCCTTCGCTTGCGTTGCGTCCACGGCACGGCGAAAGAAGTGACGAGGCCTAGTCCTCACTGGGTTGGATCGGCAGTCATCCCAAAAAATGTATTTACTTAACTACCATTGGCCTAATTAAACTAGGCAAACCACATCTACGGTCTATATTTTTTTGGGCAGCCGGAACTCCTAGTTCCTCCCAAGCACCGTAACACATCTCTAATACGTGGACTTTGGAGACACCCTTCCCTTGTTGATACTCAACAACGGAGAGTGTTGACTGTTGAGAAAAAAGGGGTAACTGCATACCAGGCTCTATGTTTACATGGTGAGATATATCATCTGTCATTTTCCCAAGCCTGTGAATATTAATGTATCTGATTGACTGGTTTTAATCACTTTGTATGCTTAAATATGAAAGTCGGTACTGTCTTGGCAAATTTCATTGCCGATCGCATCTAATGTTCCTGCAACCATTCATTTTCATTTCGGTTGTAGGCTTCAGGCTTATGCAGGTCATGCTTTAAGTAAAAATATACAGTATTATGGGTGTGGATAGCTTAGGTTATACATAGCTCGCTATTGTACTCTTGATGTCTCTGGAGGTCCGGAGCCCTGAACCGTCAGCGCCGTCGTGGACCCGTGAGCCGTGCCACCTTCGCCATGGGATCCGGCTGCCTTGCCCCTAGGTGAGCCACGCAAGCTCTGTCGTTGGCCCTAGAACGCCTTCCACCCATCTCTCTTGTGTCGCAGACGATCTTATCCTCACGGAGACGCTCAAGACGGAGATGCAGTTCTGTAATCGGTAATCTTCTATTCTGCCACGGTGAGCTATGGTTTTCGTTATTGCTTTGATCACTCATTGGTTTATTAGGGTCCTTGAGTCGTATGCACTCTGTTACATGGCAATATACTTATACATATCGCTTTGAAATTTTGATATCTCCCGTTGCAACGCATGGACCAATTACTAGTAAATATAAACATTTGAGAAAATCCTAGAATTTTGTCCGATCCTCACATATCAGCTGTGTATATATATAACATCGAAACCAAACTAAAAAATTATCCTGAGTGTCGATCACGTACGTGATTGGACATATACCATGTATGGACGAAGTTAAGTTGCTAAACTCCAGTAGTGGCTGTAAAGTTTTCATTAAATGATGGTGATGAAAGCAAAGCACTGGTTGCGGGACACACCAAATTCTGTTCGAACAAAAAAAGCTTAATTAGTTAGCTAGTTGAGTGAGTCATAAGAGTATGGTGCCATTCTACTAGTCTAGTTTCAGTTACACAAGAATCCAGTTAGAGGGGGAAAAGGTGCATACATTATTAGTATACGTCAATTGCCATTTGCCAGCCTGCTTCTAGCATTCTCTCTCAGTTCATATAGTGTCTGTATCTGCACAAGCTGATGCATCTTTCCACACCAAGAAGCAAGCTGAAGCACAGAGGATCGAACAGCAATGGTGTCTAGGTCCAGCTCTATTCCGCTTTCTGCCGCGGTCCTGCTGTCCGTCCTCGCCGCTGCCGCTGCAAGCACGGACTGGTGCGAGCCCGGGCTGGTGATCCCGCTCAACCCGCTCCAAAGCTGCCGCGCGTACGTGGTCCGCCGGACATGCGGCCTCGGCCGCGGCCCCTTCGTCCCGCTGCCACTGGTGAAGGAGAGGTGCTGCCGGGAGCTGGAGGACATCGTGCCGTACTGCCGGTGCGGTGCGCTGAGGACCATGATGGAGAACATGCCGGGCGGCGGCCTGGACACGCCTCCCTGCTCTTGGCACGGGCAGAGTGACCTCGCCGCCACCCTCGTCTCGGAGGCGGAGTGCAACCTGCTAACCATCCATGGCAGGCCGTTCTGCTACGCGCTTGGCGCTGAAGGAACAACAACTGATTAGACTGCGTACATAATACTGCAGTGCGATCAAGCTCAGGCTTGATGGAGTAATAATGATTAATGAATAAACGTTGCATATGGATCAGCATGCGTGCATGTCGTGAAGTAATGCATATGACGGTGTGCGCTGAATAATAAGGGAACAAGTTGCGCGCTTGTGATTTTCTTTGAAATTATTGAGCCAGGTGTCAAAGAAGTTTGGCTGTCCTCGATGGCGGAGTAAGCATTTGATCGTACGGTCATATACATAGTATGATACTACAAATATAGTTATTGAATGCGATGGCCCGTTTAGAAATCGTATTTTGATTTTTGAGATGCGGTTAGTGAGATGGTCCACCTCTAGAAATCAATTTTCAGAAACATGTTATTTTCTCGGACCCATCGAAGGAGGAGAGGCGGTGGAATTTTCCAAATATCGCTAACAAGAAAACATCATATTTAATAGGGAAAAGTCAAATTTACACCCTCGAACAATTCAAGAAGTCTAATTTTCAACTTCATTTTATGAAACCAGGCAATCTGCAACTTTTAACCGGCAAAAAAGTCCGATTTACAACTCCGAGCACCGTTGAAGGTGGTTTTGAAAGCGGTTTCGCTGAGCATGTGGGGCCCATATGTCAGGGCGCTCATTTTTTATTATCTCTCAATGACAAGTGGGGCCACATGCCGGACTTCTTGACCAGTTCAAGGGTTTAATAATCGAATTTCTAGTAGCCATTCCAAAACACTAATGCTAGAATAATGAAGAGGAATGATTCTGTTTTGCCAACAAAACAACTGTTCTCGCGTCACTTTACGTTTACATCGCAGTACTTAAGAAACGTGCTGTCAAGCAAACTTTGGTAGAAGATTAGTCCTTTTCCTAGAGTAGATAGAGAGGAAAGCAATGTGTGGCTTCCTATTTTCCATGTGTTATTCTAAAAAGTTGATCCACATCAATCTTATCTGGCTCTACAAAATGAGCATGTAAAGTAGATGGTTGTTTTACTTCATGGAAACCAGTCATAGTGCTTGGTTAAGTTGGTTTAATATTCAGAAAATATTTATTTATTTAATTCACGCATCATTGGATAAGGTTTCAGTGTCAACAGTCAGAAGGCCGGGAGAATGTGACTTTGTGTGAGCTATTATTACTTAGGTGGCGATTTCCAGTTGGTCTCGTGAGGTAGGTAGTAGTTGTTTCTTGAATGTTGAACTGCCTACGAGGACCGGGCATAGCCCGGGTGGCTAGCGCTGGCGTTGCCCAGCCGGCCGGCTTTCAGTGATGCAGCCTCTCACGCGTGGAGCCACATTGGGACTGTGACGTGCCTCGTCGTCTACAGAGGATGACTCTGGTGATCTCTTAAGGAACGCGGTTTTCTAGTCTGTGTGTAGTTGTAGGTCTGTTGGTGTACGCGTGGTGTGAGTAGGGTGTGCGTGTGTAGTGGTGGAGTGCGTTGTGTACATGAGCAGATGCTACAGCTGTACTCAGATGAGAGGCGTCAAAAAAAAATGTTGAACTGCCTACCTGGCATAAGGAGAAAAGGACGTTGTGAAAGTGAAAGGTTTTGTCATATGGAAGGCAAAGAAGACTGGTAATCCAAGCAAGAAAGGAGAAAGCTCTTCAATCCTCAATTCCTCATCTATATTTTACTTCCTAGTGATTATTTGCTGATTAAAGGACCCATGGTAGAGGTGGAATTGTGGATCACTTAAAAAAAAGAGTGACGGATCCTGATTAAATATGTATATATCTGCCCTCTGATCCTGATTGAAGATTCCTAGCTTTGGCGTCCGGCCAAGCAGAAACAACGGTTTGGTGGGGAAAGAGGTGGTGAAATCCATCCCAATTTCTTGTCAGACATCGACAGCACCGGCAAGATAAGAGGTGAGTTATCTTCTATTCTCTTTCCAATTCGTCGGAATTCATCCATTCGATCTCCTCCTCGGATCAAACCATGGTTGCTCTGTTAGTGCTTGCGGATCGCAGTGACGGTGTTTGTGGAATTGCCTCCTTGGAGACGGCCGAGGAGAGTGAGCAAGGAGGATGACGATGCCGTGGGGTGTCGCGGCCCGCATCGTGGACATGGTGTGGGCGGTGCTCGCCGGCTGGGTATCCACCTGCCTGATCATTGCCAACGAGGTCGCTCGCGGCATGCGCAGCGGCGAGATCGGTCCATTTGTTGTCGGCTGAGTTATTCGGCTGGCATAGCTAATTCGTTCGTTCCTTCCTGCCCTGCAGGTAGGTCATCGGCTCGGCTCTTCCCTACCTCTGTGGCTCTGTGGTTTCTTGCTGATAATGCTTCTGGTTCTTAAGATTAGGAAACTTGCAGGTCACAGTGCATTCCTCTACAGGGTGACTGTCGTGACATCGTTCCATTCTCTTTTTTTTTCTTGCACAAGCTTGTGCTATGTAGAAATGTGCATGTTTTTGTTCACAACTGTTCTGTTGTTTATCCTGGCACTATAACTTTTTTGTGATTTTTTACTGTGCTTGAGAGGAACCCGGTTCTGGGTCTATATGATTTTGGTTCCGGTCCATAAGTTTAGTGACAATCGGAGGAACCTTTGATTCCGAGCCTATGATTTTTAAGTTCCGGTCCATAAGCTTTAAGTTCCGACCCACAATTTGGTTCTTTTGAATAGGATCCTCCTAAGTTTTAGCCATTTGATCGGAGCTAATGAATGGCTAGAATTAATTTCAAGTACCGTAACAAACCTCAAAAGAAACAGAAAAACAAAGAAAACAGACTGGAATGCTACTAGGATTTTTTGGAAAAATCCTCTAATTGATTCATGGTCAAGTGTGGTTCATGAGGTCAAAAAAAGGTGGAGTTAGCTTTCAATTATTCTTGTTCAGGTGCTCATTTTTATGGGCATTGGATCGGAATTAACCCTTGGGTTCCATTTGCGATGGTGACGAGAAGTCCCTTTTATTCACAAGAGTACTAAGCTTTCGTGGCTAAAGAATAGCATACATTTGTTCCCTCCAAAAAAAAAAAAAGAAACATAATTATTGCTTTTAGTGTAAGGACTGGGAAAGTATCCCCTCTAGATCTGTAAATTGTTTCAAATTTCCCATTGAATGTCTCTCGAATCCTGATCGACCTGAATAGACTCTTGCTTTATCTGACTTTCAGCGGAAGCAGCTGAAATAGCTACTCCTGAACATAACTAGTTTCAACATTTGTGCCGAAGCCATATCTACATTTCTTAAGGTGCAGTGGTGTATCTAATGATCTTTGCAACCGTCCATCACATTTTATATGATTATAGCTTAAGCCTTTTATAATGATTGGAAAGTACCAATGGTAGTTTTAGGGTACTTCCTTTTACTGTTTGCATTAGCAACCAATTTCATTCACTGTGCTGTTTGCATGGCAATACACTATGTTTCTTTCTCCTTGTTGCTTGCTATGTCTTCTTATGACTTTATCTAATGATCCCCCTTGTTGCAGATAGTGTATTTTGGTCCCAGTACATTCCAGTATTCCATACACGGCATTATACTGTACAGAGAGTCAGAGACCATAGATTGCATGGCTTCAGCTTTCAGAACTAGAGGATTGTTTTCTTTTATTTCTAGGATTTTTTGAGTTGTGTGGTAATGTTGTAAATGTGCAACCGCAAGAACAAACATGTGATGTACTCTCAGTGGCATGAATCAAGCGATTGTCGACGTCGTGTAACATAATTCAGAACTGAAGTTGAACGTTTAATATTTTGTCATCATGGGAATGGTGTGAGGCTCTGAGCACTCTCTATTTTATTCTGATGTGCATCTTTTTTGAACAGCACTGCACTGGCTCCGATTACCCAAGCATGCTACATGCCGTGCACCAACACATACCGGCATAAAATGTTTCTGAAGACACTATGAAACGCCAATCTAAATTCTGGAAATACTACCTCCGATCGGTTATATTTCTCGCTCCCGACAAATATTTTAGCCTGTCATTAGTTCATTTTGCATGTCCTAAACGTCAAACAAAAAAAATTGAAGGTAGCACAAAATAGGGAGAGCTACAAAAGCCTAAGTGATAATTTATCATGTTGATAAACAATGCTGTATGAATTTTTTTTTAAACAAATGGAATGAGAATGATCGATGCCAAAAGTTTCAGCTCCATTTTGATACGAACCACAAGATCTCATAAATGGTCTTCGATCTCAAATATCAATGGCTATTTGTTCAATGGAACTTGACAAGTGGTCATAGAAAAATGTGCAATCATTCGTAAATAGGTTTGTTCATCTACAGACCATTACCGACATTTCCCCCATGCTTGAAGAGAAGGCTCCTCCAATATGTATACGGTGAACAAATTACATGGAAAAAAAAAAGAATCCCTCGTGCAGATGTTAATCATGCTACTTCAAAGTGATAAAACTTCAACAAACAATGTGGCATCACGACATTTAGTATTATAAGAACCATAATCCATTATACACAATCTCGAGTTTTCCATACAATACAGGTTTCAAGTTACAGCAACATTCAGCTAGATACCACTTCGAAGGCAGAACTGTTGTGTATTTTTTTTTTCTGTTCGAATATCAGGCAACATCGCTCATTCACTACCTTCTTCGGCTTTTGTGGTGGTGGTGGCGATGTTTGGATTTCTTCTTATCCTTTTCCTTCTTTTTAGTTCTCTTGTCTTTTTCCTCTGACTTTTTTCTCTTTGCTTTCTTGCTCTGTGGTTCAGAGTCCGATGCCCTTTCATCCAATGTTTCCTTACACCAATGATCATCAGGAGATTTGGATCTCAAATGAGAAGGCATCTCTGGGCCTTGTACTCGACGCTCCCATTTTTCTTCCACACGTATGTCAGGATTAGGTCCGTTGTACTGACAACAGGATGAAGAATCAAGGTATGGGCCAGGCTCGTCCATCCTAGAACCAACAGTCCCACGTCCTCGCTTAACCCTAACAAGGTAACAATAATACACATGTTACCAACAATTGCTTACACCAGTATAAACACATGGAAAGATTTGCAGCATAAGAAATTTAAATATACCACATAAACAGGATACATAAAACAATGTGGTAATATGGAAGAGGTGCAATGATTTTTAATATAAGATCACAAGGGTAAAAATAATATTTTAGTTATATGTCAGGTGTTACATCAAGAAAATAATTGATATCTCTTGCATAAAAAATATTCCATCATCATTGACCTTGAATGAAGAAATTTTTCAATTTCATCATCACTGAGACCATTATTCTGGTCTGGGTAAGAATTATTATAAGTGGACCCTTCTTGTTCAATCCTCGAGCTGGAGCTATGGTTTCTCAATTCACTTTTGCGCTTGTCACCTCTAGAATCATCTCGATCTTTACTTCTGCTACTTCTGCCTTTCATCTTTGACTCCAAGTCCAGTTCCTTTTCCCTGGCACGCCACATTTCATTGACCTCCACGACACGGTTTGCTGGAGGAGGACAGCATCATATTTCAATTCAGAACAATGTACAAAAGAGGTGCTTGATGTCATTACAAAAAATAGCATCATGAAGGCAACAATATTTATTTCCCTAAGATTGTGAGGTCAATATACTTATAAAAAAACAACTTAGAATTACATGATTCCAACCTTTCTTTTCTAATTTGATTAGTTCTATAGGATCCTGTTCATGAACATAGTACATATACAAAAATAGTGACAAACTGACAACGATCCAATAAATGGAAAATACAGCTGCATCAATCAAGCAAATAACACCAGGGCAATTAAAAGGATCGCAATGCTAACCTTGCTGAACTCCACGAATTGTAGCTGTGAGGAACCGTGAGTTTGGACGATGCCTTACATTAGGCTTCCGCAGATATGCATGAACACCTTCCCTGTCAGCCTCTAACTGCAACCTCCGTGCCTCTTCAAGTAGTAAAGAGGCAAGCCGGTTCTCTGTCTCCAGATCCATTGTCTAGCTGCAAGTTCAGCAACTGGTTGTCCAGAAACAAAATCTTTAGTAATTAGAAAATAGGATAATAACATCAAAAGCAACAAACAAATAAATTATCGGTATATTATGTTACAATATTACCCCAGAGTTACACTTATGATGAAACATGAAAGTTCTTTAGAGAAAAAAAGGGACCTTAACTTTCCAGATTCCCATCATATAGTTGATCTGCAGTATATTGCTTGGCTGTTTAGGTAATGTGCATTGGCCAATAAAAGAACCTATTACTATAGTCGAATAACCTGTAGTTTTCTACGACATATATAAGTTTTCAGTCTTGTTCAGAACCATTGATCAAACTAAGCTGTAAGATTCAAACAGTCATTCAAACTAAATTGTCAGGTCAACCCAGGAAAGCAGGAGGGCACCAGCATGTTGCTGCAAAGGAACAGTGCAGAATGTTGCTTGGTGTAAGCTATGTTGGCTATGTGTGTAAGCTATGCTGGTTATGTACTTATGTGAACACCACAAATATGGCTTTGCAAATGATCTCGCATGGGATCCAGTACACCTTGATAGGTAATCAGGCTGCTCTTGTGCCTTATGCATGTCATGTAAACTGCAGTAAGCTGAGAGCTAAAGTAGCTAAATTATGAGGTATAGGAGCTGCAGAGTTTAGTGATAGTGAGAAACTGAGAACCGAAAAGAGAGCAGCTCTAATTTTGGAAACAACTGATACTGGTGGTGCTAGTTTGGGATTGAAGAGCCAAAGGGCCCGTAGCCCAGTGGTTGCAGCAGCTCGAGCGGCATCTGAGGTCCTGGGGTTCGACTCCCGCTGGGAGCGAATTATTCCGGAGATTTAATGGCTTTGTTCATTAAGTGGTAGGCGACGTTCCCGTCGACAGCGAGGCGCCCGTGGTAACTTCGTCAATTTCAAGATCTGTCGGCCCAGTCTTTCGGAGGTGCTCATAGGGATAGGGTGTGCGTGCGTATGGTCATAGGGGTGAGTGTGCGTGCATGTGTGAGCGTGTGTACTGTGTTTCTCAAAAAAAAAGTTTGGGATTGAAGAAGAGTTTTAATCAAGCAATTAATGGGTGGATGGATGAACCAATAAGCAATTTGCCACAAAATAAGTCAACTGGCATGGACAATTATGTGCATCCCACTCAACACAGGCAATACCTTCAGAAAAATAAAGTAGAATTCTACGAATTTTGTGATAAAGCATGAACTGATTCTTTCAGGCTTTTCACGAAGTACCAAACTAGTAACAGCAGCACCAACAGACAAAGTCTATCCTAATTCCTATCAGATATCAGATAATGCTCACCGCAAGAACAATTGTCTGACATAACGTATAGGTGTAGAGATCGAGGTGTACACGAAATTTATGAAAAAAATGTGCAGATTGGAGGAAAGATCTGGACTCGATTGCTCACAAGTCGCAGCATAGAAAAGGTACCGCAGAACATGACGCGTTCCGTCCAAGCAATTAAGCGAGGTAATGGTATCTTACCAACTCGAGAAGAAAAGGATTTGAAGCCCGGAGGATCCCCTCCCCGCGCCGGTACACTATCTCCGAGTAGGAGGAAAGACGACGACGGCCGCGAGAGACGGAGAAGAATCCCTTCGATGGATGGAGGGCAAGTGGGGGTATTCCGCTCCGACGGAAGGACGAGCGGCTGCACCTTTGGTACCGCGGATTACGCTCGATGGGGAACGAGCGGGTCTGGAAGGAAGAGGTGTGCGCGTCGCTGCCGCGGCAGCTGGATCCGTGCCGCCGCTAGTCCTGCCCCACAACGCCGCCGATAGATCAAGTGCTCACGGACAGGGACACATTCCTCGCAACGCAAGCATCAGATACCTAGGTTCCAAACCTGATCGGAGTTAAGGCCGTCGTCGGAGTTCGCCGCCTCCTCTCCTGCTCTCCAAGGCTCGCCGCACGCGGTCGAGACTCGGGAGTCGGGAGAGGAGGACGAGAGGCGATGCTGACGAGCTGCAGGCAGCCTGCAGCCTCTGGTTCGACCCAACCATGGACCGTTCGAGTCGCGGTTTCTGGTTGATTCATCAAGGAACTGAATTGTCTATCAGCTTTCCATTCCCTAATATTATGTTTATTTAATTATCTTTGCCTAAATTAAATAATCTTAACTTTGGCTAACTTTATAAAAACGCCAAAATTGATTATACCAAATAAATATAATTTTTTCTAGAAAACCAAATAAATATCGTTATATTCATTATAGAATATACATTTTTATAATACATAGTAGCAAATGGAAATAATATTCTTGATAAATTTGATAAATTTTAGGTCGAACGACTTAAAATATAATTAGAAACGTGTTCTTTGTGTTAACGAACCGTAACGGTGGAGACCCTTATTTTTTAGGCGACTGTGGAGACTTTTTTAGGATCACTAAGGCTGTCCCTAATGATGTACCTCATCCTCTTCCTCAAAACACTATTTCAACTATTCTCTTCCTACAGTACAGCATTTATGTCAAACAGTGTTTTTGGGCACCCCTTTGGGACACCCCATTGAAAACAGTCTAACGGTAGAAATTATAATCAGTCAACACAAACAGCACGCACGGCCCACAGAGACATAATGGGCCGGATGACATGGTCCTTTTGGCGACGTGGGAACGGCCGAGTGAATTTTCTATATAATTTTCGAAAATTTATAAGTGATGCTATCTTCCGTTTTGAGAATCGTGCATAACGTAACGTTGAACTAGTTCATCTAAGATGTTGAACAAAATTTGAATAAATATTGAAATTATTGTTACAAAATATTGACTATGTTTTATTAACGTACAATATTTTAATCATTTGCTTTGAGATTCGTGTATGAATATGATTGTTGAACTAGATTATTTAAGATGTTGAATAACATTTTACAAAATGTTGAATTTATTGTTTTAAAATGTTGACTACATTACATGTATAGGTCTCTTGTGACGTGGCAGGTCACCATTGAATTGTTGAAGTAGTTTATTTAAGTTGTTGAACAAAGTTCGAAAAAGTACTGAATCTGAAGATTTAAAATGTTGATTAGATCCATCTGAAAAAAATAAATACCGACACTATTTATGTTAGATATCGGCGAACTATTTTTTCAGTGATAGTATGACACAATAATAAATCGTTGTAGACTTTTATTCGTTTAAATAGATTAATTTTATATTATTGGGCCTATTAGACTTTAAAAATATATAGTTTAACCATTTAAAGAAGATAGATAGGAAGGCCGCGGCCGAGCCCGATCCACCCAAAGAAGGGGAGGATCCTCCACGATCCCTGCAAAGTTCCAAGTGCAAAGTGCAAACACGCATCTCGAGCTCCGATGGACTCCTGGCCTTCCCACTCCCCGTCGCCGGCGGCCGCCCGATCCCGTGGCCATGGGGCCTCCAATGCCAGCAAGCGGTGGGGCATCCTTCGCCGCGCGCTGCTCGATCGCTCCTCCTCCTCGCGAGCTCTAGGTCCCGCCGATTCCCTCTTGGTTTTCATCATGTCAACATCTGCATTCCCTTCGTTTAATTTTTCATTCGTCTCCGCATCATCTGGTGTCGTTGAGCGATCCAAAAAGGCGAGAAGACCTTCTCCATAGATGATAGGGTAGAAGGCAGCTCGCTCGTGCAAACACGGAGGGCCCAAAAGCTGACCCATGTGATGTGGATTTTAGTTCACGGCGATTAGTTCCTAGAGTTGCTATTTGAGCTGTCGCACCGCTACTAGACACTCTGGTGATGTTTGGGTCTTCTGGTGATAAGGGGAACAGTGTCATTTTGCGCCCGCTTGCTTGACTTTTCAGAAGCTCAGCACGAGCATGGTGAATGCAAGGTTGTGCTTTTACAATTCTGATTTCTGACCCAAAGATCTTAAATGCTAGACTTATTTTGGCATGTCCTGTTGATGGGTGAGATGAGTGAGTACAGTATTATTTGGAGTTTCAATACCTTGCTTCAATGAGATGTGTCTAGTCCTATTGCTTTAATGGTGGCTCACATTTAAAATTAGTGTTTAGTGTGAGCTAGCCAAATTTCATTTCAATTTCTTGAAAGTTCCAGCGTAGCGTGGGCCTTTTTAGTTTTTAACACTTCACGGTCAAACTCCATTTGGCGGTTTGTGAGTGAGTGTGCATATATAGGCTTGCGTGTGCTCATGTGCAGACAAAACTCTGGTAGCACTGTTTCAGTATGTGTTTGTATGATTTGTTTTGGATAATTGTTTTGAACTATTAAAGGCAAGGTTGCTGATTTATTTTATCGTATTAGATTTTTACAGCCAGATGGAAACTTTAGCTTCCCCTTATCAATATTGCTTCAGCATTTGGCAAACAGAAATGTAATCATGTACCTTTGTTAATGTATCTTATATTTTCAACGTGGCAATTTTAATCAGCTTGAATTCCATGTTTGCTTAAACAACTCGAGTTTTCTATTTATTTATTAAACCAAGTTAATTTGTATGGCTTTATTTTCCATGCAGATGGAAGAACTTCTAGTGACCATCAGATAAAACATAATACCAACAACATTTCAAGAAAGGTCTCACGTGGCTTTAACCTGATAGAATGCCATCCATTGCCAATTTCACAACTAGTGAAATCACCTGGGAATTCAATAAATGGAAATGAGAATGATTTTGGATGCCAAAAGGATGTTTATGTATGCTACAAGCTGCCTGGTGGAGGTTCCTCTAAACTTGATCTAGTGTAAGTAGTCTACTATTTGCCCCTAGTTTACTAGCATAGTGGATGTAGTATCTCCTGTTTTCTTTTTCCCTGATATAATAAGGGATGGCAACGGGTCGGGTGAGGTGCCGCAAGCCCGCAACAATTGGCCATGCCCACCCTCGCAACACCCTATGGGTAAAATCTGACAGGACCTGCGGGGGGCACTTGAAAGTTTCGGGCACCGTCGGATCTGTTAGTAACGCACAAAGTAGCATATCATCGTGATCATATAAAGGTCCCTTTTGGCAGGGCTTCTAAAAAATGGCTTCAACCCATGAGCCAAAGAAGCCGGAGAAGCCATGTTTTAGTGGATTCTCTTCTCTCTACCGTAAAAACAGCTTCTCCTCTCTATGGCTTCGCATTGAAGCCGTTTCTTAAAAAAATGTTTGGTAGAGCTTTACCTAAAACCATGAGAAGCCGGAGCCGAAGCCACACAAGAAGCCATGCCAAAGGGGCTCAAATTATTACAACAAGAATTGGCACCTAAATTGCTATCTCAGAATTGACACCTAAATTGCAAAAACCACTATTCACACGATGATAGGAAAAAACTTTGCAGGATATCACATTTCACACAAATGTCATGAAGGAACTGAACAAACATTTTAGTATCCCACACAGTCACAGTTCACAATGCATTTAAGTATTTAACAGTATAGAGAGTAGTATCTCAACATCTATAGAGTCTTATACAACCATAGTCTACCGAAAGGCAAAATTAAGGAGTACATTAAGTTCACACATGTTTAATAATGGGTGTGATTTGGCCTCAATAGTCACCCATGGGTTAAGTTAGACACCTGCACCCAACCCGATGAGACCCGCGGGTGCCCGCACATACATCGTAATTACCCCGGGGCAAACTGCCATCTCTAGCTATAATTTTGAATAACTCCAATTGTGTTGTCATAGTTGGTCCCAGTCCCAGATAAAGGAGGAGGGGGTTCCCTTTTCCCGAAAAGATTGTGATAGCCTTAGCGAGCCAATGTATGATCTAGCCACTCACATGGAGAAGCCAAGAAAACAAAAACCCAGAGATTTTTCCTTGCATAGGTGTGGATGGAAAACCAATTATTCACGTGCTTGAACCATGAATAAGCTTTTATTTATTTTCGTTTTTCTCTTTTCTGTCCCTCGTTGGTGGCTCTTCCTTCTTAGGCTTCAACTCTAGCTTACCTCAACTTGCTTGGGACTAAAAGGCTTTCTTGTTGTTGATGATGATATAATTGGTATTTCTCTACAGTAAAGCCCTGTGTGTGACTGCAAATTTAACCGCCATGAAGTGTTTCAATCAACTAGAAAGGCTGGCGTGCTATTTTTTCAGTTGGTCACATTACTTTAGTGCATGATTTCAGATATAGAAGAGAGGATTCCCTTGAACTAAATGATATTGAAGCTTCGAATAGATACAACATCGACACTACTGGACTAGTATGTAAGTTTTGTTTCAAGCAGTTTTTTTGGACATGCATGATGTGATTCCATATTTATGCATCAGTTCATGTGTATGGTCATGTTTATGGTGTCTTTCGGTTTATTGTCTGTTAGTTCCTGCCAGATGTTTTTTGTTTTGCTGTTCGCTACAAGAATAGGAAGGCGCTTGTATGGAAAAGAAATGTAATCATCTGTGTAATGTACGCTATAGTGTCTTGGCCACCTTGCTGACTGTGGCTATCTTCATACCGTTTTGGCCAAGATAGTTCTTTGCCAAGGCTTATTTTAGAAGTAGGAATTATATGAAAAAACAACACATAGTTGAAAGATCATTAAAGGAGTTGAAAGTGCTATGCTGTCTACTGATAATATGCTATTCTGAATTTCCTTTTTTTTCATCCACTTTTTCTTGTTTTACCCTTCTATCTTATCTTCGGGAGAAGTCAAGTTCAGTTCTAAGTTGACATGTGTTTACCCCTCTGAAGGTTGTTGGCCATCAGAAGAGGTCCTTGCCTACTACTGTATTGGCCACTCAGACATGTTCAGGTTTGTTGTCACTTGCAACTTGCAATATGTATTACACATGCGACACTCATGTGTTACTGTGGCTTGTTTTACAAAAATTAAACATTATTAAACTTTTAGCTGATTTAGCGTTCCATGCTGGTGTCGTGTGATTTATGGTTGGGTAAATCACACAGGGGGTCACAAATGCTCCACTTTAAGCCCATGAATTTAGGTACTCAACTTTGTTGGCTAAATTGTTTTAATTAGGCGAATTTTGCTGTGGGACATCAGAAAAATAAGTAATTGGCCAATACACACCGTGAACTGCAAAATATGCCCAGTACCATTATAAAAACGTGGTTCTTTGCTACAACACATCACAAGCATTATTTTAGTAATTTCTCAGATCTGAAGGGACAGAGGGGGTAGGAAAAGTCATTTTTACCCTCCATGAAGTGGGGTCCACATGTCATATGGCACCTCTCCCCCTCGCTGGTGCCTCTTTCTCGCTCACGCGCACCCGCCGCCGCTGCCATACGTCTCCTCGCCATGGTTGGTCGAGGCGTTTGCAGCCGGCACCAATGGCGCCACGCGCGCCACCGCGCGCACGCGCCTGATGCCCAGGTCTGCAAGCGGTGCCCCGAGGTAGCGCTCCTTGAGCCGCCGGAATGTGTTGGACATGAACGCCGAGCACTCAATGGCAAGCTCAACTTTGCCGCGGGGGATGAGTCCCCAAGCGGCCGCTGCGTAGGGGAGCAGGTGCGGCAAAGGGTAGCGGTGCAGCGGCGTCGGAGGGGAGTAGGAGCAGGTGCGGCGACGGTGGAGGGAAGGAGGTGCGGCAGCGGAGGGGAGCAGGTGCGACGACGGCGGACGGAAGGAGGTGCGGCGGCGGAGGGGAGCAGGTGCGACGACGGCGGAGGGAAGGAGGTGCGGCGGCGGAGGGGAGCAAGTGCGACGACAGCGGAGGGAAGGAGGTGCGGCGGCGGAGGGGCGCAGGTGCAGCGATGGGGGAGGGGAGGAGGTGTGGCGGCCGAGGGGAGCTGGTGCAGCGACGGAGAGGAGCGAAGTGCATCGGAGAGAGAAGAGGCGCCCGAGGTTGAAGATGAGGGCAAAAAGGACTTTTCACCTGCCTTCTCTCTCCCAAAATCCCGAAAAATGTTATTATATTCACTACGGTGTGTTGTGGCAAAGAACCACGTTTTTATAATGGTACTGGGCATATTTTGCAGTTTGCGGTGTGTTTTGGCCAATTACTCGTTTTTTTCAATGTCCCACAGCAAAATTCGCCTTTTAATTATGAATTCAAGGATCTAATTGAATTGCACATTCAACCGTGTTGTGCTTATTGTGTAAGGAAATGAAATATGCTGCCATGGCTTGTGTGCTGAGCCTACTGTGGGATCTGATTGGGGCAATCCTAGATTTGGGGTATGGCCAAACATGATCATTGGGTATATGCTCGCAGCATACTGTGGCAGTGTGGCCTTCTAGGACAACCTGTAAGACAAATATGCAATCTGATATGTGTGTCCTTATTCCTCTGGGCATTTTTCATTACTGTTATAAGAGAAACAAATTAATCTACTATTCTGTCCATTATAATTCTCATCATATTTTCTCGATGAGATCAAGAGCAGAAAATGAACAAATATCTGAGAGCTACATTAGGTCATGAATTTTGCAGCAGTGCACATTTATTTTTTGTTGTAAAGCTATATCCTACGTCAAATTATAGGTAGTCTATTCTTTTTGTTATGTCATATGAACCTACATCAAGAGTATAATTCCTTGCCCCGCATTACCTACAAGCTAAACCTTTTTTTCATAATAGTAGCCTGTTAAAATCCCTTTCCATGGCAGTAGTTCATCGCTGCTTTAGCTAAGTTCAGTTTCTGTTATATCTTCCGATAATTGACTATTTTAGTTCATTCTAGGTCAAAGAAAGTGCTTGAACTTGGATCAGGTTATGGATTGGCTGGACTTGTTATTGCAGCCAGTACGGATGCTGATGAGGTTGTTATTTCTGATGGCAACCCACAAGTAGTTGGATGTATCCTTAACCTCATGTATGCACAATGGAGTTTTTGCCAATATTGCAAATAGGACAGATTAGTGCCCATTTGGATCCCTTGAATTGGGCTAAAATGGAATTAAATTCTTAGAATATAAATCCAGCACATTCCACCCAAGCCCATTCCTCCTGCCTGCCTAACATTCCTGGCAGCGAAATGCTAATTCCATTCACTGTCCCAAACACTGAGTTCCTGCTCTGACACATCGACATTTCAATGACTTTGCTGTCGCATGCTTTTGCACTGACAACAGCTGCATACCCATCACTGGGCTCCTCCTTCAGCGGCTACCCTTCCTCCTCCTGTCACATGAACCTCTCCCCATTGTGGCCTTGCCCTGAAGCTCACCGACCTGCACCGCTCATGAGAAACTCACTGGCCTTGAACGTGCTTGTGGTCAAGCTCGGCCAGGACAATTGCACTGGTGCTCTGCTATGGTGCTCAGTCCAACCTCACTGAATGCGTGAAGGACGCTGTGCAGTGCAATGGGCACGTTCACCCTTTGCTGTGCAGGCAGCAGGTTTCTGAATTTAATTCCTAGAAATAAATTCAGTGTACAGCCAAGCAAGAAATTATTGGTTTGAATCAGATTCTAGACAATTCAGTTCAAAATCAGAAATAGAATAAAATTGCTAGAATGAAACTTCAATCAAATGAACCCAAACAGGCATATATTATTCCAAATGTAACCCTTTATGGCCTTTGTTTTATTATTTCAAAAACACATCATATGTCCTTTGTAAGCCATTAACCCGCAGATATTCAGAAGAATATATCCATCAATGCAGAAAGATTTGGTGAAACAAAGGTAAAATCTATGATACTGCATTGGGACAAAGAACAAGCTTCAGAGATATTGAATACTTTTGACATCGTTGTTGCAAGTGACTGGTATGTTCTACCCTCTTGATACTCCCGTATTCTTGAATACCGATTATCTTGTCAATCCTGTGCCTGCTTACTGTTTTCTCACGCATCAGTGGTATGCTGTGAGGCTTGTACATGGCATTAAGTAGTGCATTTAACTGGCTAGTGTTCCTTTTTATTTAGTAATATTGATGTCTTGGAGCTCCTTGTTAGCATCTTTCTGTGAAGAAATGCTTTGGAAGCTATATCTTGTTGTTGTTTACTAGTAATAAATAATTATCAGGTTAATAAGTCCCGCTGGAATTTCTTATTCAAATTTTGCTCGGTCCTGCAGCACATTTTTCAAGCAGTTCCATGTGAGCCTTGCCCAGACAGTCAAATCCTTGTTGAAGCATTCGGCAACCTCACAAGCCATCTTCCTGAGCCCCAGAAGAGGTGATTCGCTCGACAAATTCCTGGGAATTATTAAAGAGAATGGTCTCAGTTGTGAGGTGATAGAGAATTATGATCATACTGTCTGGGATCTCCATAACAAATATGTGGCTGGTGAGGACAGAACCTGGCCGAATTATGACAAGGAGCATTGCTACCCTCTTTTGGTTAGAATTAGTTCAGTGAGTAGTATTTCTTGACATTTTATTTGATCTTGGATGATACATTTAAAATGCATTAGCTTTTCCTGTACTTTAGTCCACTCCATCCAGCTGATAGTTTGAACCTGGAGGTGGATCTTGTTTGAACATTTCTGAAAATTCTTCCCTTTTCTATGGAAGTACCAACAAGACAGTTCAAAGGCATTCACTTGCAAAGACGTCTTTCCTTGACAGGTTTCCATGACATCACAGAGCAATCCATTATTTTCGGACAGTGACAAAAACATTTGCCCCTCATTTTTGCTGCCCTATCCAAAACAGTTAGAATGTAGAAATGTTTATGCCATTGTGTACCGATGGCTCTGTATAATTCTAAATGTTTTTTTCAGTTAAGTTTTCATCTGTTATCCCTCAAGTATCCAAATTCCAAACCTTTGAGTCAGATGATTATTACATCCCCCTTTCATAGGACTGTTAAACTGCCTTGTCTGGTTGTCAATCTTTGCACAGTGAAACTGCCCTGTCTGGTTGTCAATCTTTGCACAGTGAAACTGCCTATTGGCTTGTGCGGTGCACCCTTCCGCCTTCCCACAGGTGACGTTTCGACAACTGCAACTGGAATCACATGCATGAGTTGGCAGTGAAATATTTCATTGTCTTTGGTGCTTTGACAGCTATATATATGCTTCTTCGTTGCTTGATTGTCAGTACAGGTTGCAGGTTGAAAGTAATGTTATTCATTGCCGGTTGCCGCTTTCTATGACTGCATATGCTAAGCTGACGTATTTACAACAATGATTGGGGACTTGCGTTGTCTCAACTAGTGCTTGCTGCATCACAACACCCAGTTTACTAGCTAATGTCTCTGCGTGTGTATTACTAATCGCTTCACAATATCTTTTTCAAATGCAATTGTTTCCTATCTAACGGCTATTGCGGTACCTTCATGGCTGATGACTGGGCGAAAGCAATCTTCATAGACGTTAGCAAGGGCCAAGGGCTCATGGAGATCACTGCACTGCATTGCTGCTAATGCTCTTTAACTTCATTATTACTGCAAGTGCATGGTCCACATATCCGTCTGCATCGGAGTTTATCCATGAGTGGATGCACAACAGTTCTCACTTTGTTACCTTATCTCTGTTTAGAGAACTATTCGAACTACAATTCTCATGAACATATTTTGTGTTCGTTTCGACGAACGAGGGTGTGTCCAATTTGCATAAACAACAATCAACAATAGCAGATACAGTGTGACGATTGATAAATAGTTTTTTTTAAAAAAAATGATTGATAAATAGTTTTAGAAGGGCCGTGAAGACGTAGCCATCCAGTGAGGCTTTTGCAGTCCCCTGGGTGGTCCATTTTCTATTGATGCTATCGTTTGCACTAGCTTTAATTCACTTCTTTATGAACCGCCTCAGTAGGTGTATTGTTCTTGTCAATCGTCATCTACTGAGCTTTGTATAGGTGCCATAGGATCGATAGATAATTTTCCGACGAAATTGTATGTGTGGTATGTTCCATGAACGTAGTAACACTTGCCCAAAGCAGGAGCACCGTTTTCTGTTTGCTCGTTCCATTGCTACGCCATTAGTTCAAGAAAAGCCTCCGAGAAATCAATTTTCTTGTGCTCTTGCCATGTGCGAACCTATATGATCTGTCGAAAGTATAATCATCATAATCGTTTTCAAATAAAATCATACCAACGTGTTATGTAAATTCTAGTACTACTTATCTTCCTGAATCGAAAATGAATGGTATTTGAGGATGAATTGTTATCGCTATCAAAATAATAGGCTGTCATGGAACTGCCGAAGTAGTTGTAACTTGTAAGAGTGTATCTCTTGTAGTACAGTTACATCCATGATCCAATAATCAAGAGCAAATCAGTGGCAGCAGCCTATTGCTAAGCAGGTGGGACACCGATGCAGCGCACGGCATGTCCCATTCCTTAACGACGGACCAGCCCAAGGTAGCTTCTGATACGTTCCAACAGTGGTCGGCATGCACCAGTTCCATCCCTTTACGCCCTTCTCCGTTCACCTTTGCCCTTTGCAAGCATCCTTGCCATTCCCAAAAGGGCCCCCTTTTAGCAACTTTGTCGAAGGATTGTTGTCAGTACAATCAGCTTTTGACTCAAGATTCCTCCTTCCGGTTTAACAAACCCAAAATCATAGCTAAACCTGTCCTGCTTTCAGAGCTACTGATTCAGCTGCTAAGCGACTGGGAGTCAACGAAAAGGTGAGCCCTTCGTTCACGAGGATGCAACTGGGCAGCCACGCAATGCTGCCCAATGGACAATCACTTGCAGAAGCAATGACATTTAGCAGAAAGGCGACGACACTGCTGTCTTACAACTAATGCTGAATCATGCATAAACCAGAAAGCTCCTTTCGTTGCAGTTGGAGGCAGTGCAGAGCCATCGCCCTGAGCTGAGGCAAGTACAGATGCTGTTGTAGCTGTGCTTGTATTGTAATCGGATATTCAGGGGCACCGTCGCGTATCAGAATTGTCAATTGTGCAGAGCGGCCTCCTCGGCTCCTCTGAATTGTGATTGCGAGTGAGGAAACTGAAAACGACCGGTCGGTGGCCGATCAGCGTCGCGGCCACGTACCACTGTACCAGACAGCCTCATGTGCCGACCCGGCATTACCTCGTTTCATCTCATCGTGACGGTGCCTGAAGCCACATGCCGGCCTCGCGTCAGGTCCATGCCAAATCACCGGCGGTCACGGGTGAACATGCCTCATGCCTGTCACTGTTTCACTGCTGTTAGGAGAAACTGGTCAGTTTGGGATGGAAAAAGCCTGATGAGGTGCTGATCGGAGATCGGTGATCTCTAGGCCGAGGATACCCGTCGCATCTTTTCCTTCTGCAGGCAACACGTACGAGTCGCGTCGCGTCGATCTGAAAGCTGATGGAGATGTTTCTCTGTGAGAGGTTGTTCGGGCAAATAATGGTGTGGTTGAACAGAGGGTGTTACTGTGTTTGGTATGTGCCCCACATGGGACTAGAGCTGCCTTTAACTAACTTGCTAAGCAAGATCACGAGGCTAGCTAGCAGTTGGCGCGATTTGATACTCAGCAGGTCAAACGATCTATATAGGTTCGAATCAGATTCGTATGGTATCGCGATAGAAATGTATGTGTTGCACCTAACCGACGCATATGCGTTGACAGAAATGGTCGAAATGCCTATATATTCCATCACTCTAGTCTAGTTCCTGGTGTTGAACGCAACCGTTTAGTTTAGTTCCCACCGCTAGCCGCCCTCTCGGGAGTCTGTCAGTAGCAGCTGCTAGACAGCATATCCGATATCCTTCCCTGATAATCGTCGATCGAGCTGACAGCATTTCCTTCACTTGGTGTGAGAAGACAGGCTCAGCGCATGCATGCATGCATGGCTGTAACTCTAAGATAAGAGAAATCATGAACCAGGGTATGTGAAAACAGGCCGGTTTTAGATTCAGATGTCTGTTCCCTATGTACTTGCACAGCAGTACAGCACAATCACAGATCGTATATATCGACCAACCTTGCAAAGAAGGCCATTACGCTGGCACCAAAAAGACGATGCTTTACTGATAGTACGACGCAGCTCAGAAACGATCATAGGCACTAGGCAGGCACCGATCCTTCATCCTTCCTTTGGCTTCACTCTAAAGCGCTGTGCCAGACTATTCCTAGTGGCCATCACCACGCCCATTTCCTCCCCACCACGCCCGCACCTCACCAGTCATCACCACCCGTAGGCCGTAGCGTTTGATTGATCCGCATGCAGCGCACAGATGTCACATCTTCTCCCTCCCCTCCCATGTGCCAAGTCGCCGATCGAGGGCCTTGCGTCACCACTCACCAGTATCCACTATTCTAGTGTTTCAGTCCATGCTGCAGCCACCTCAGCTCTCTCTCGGCGATTAGTTTTTCCTGTACCATAGATGTTGATTGAGCCAAACACGCACGCGTCCAGCTAGGTAGCCGTCAAGACCATCTCCTGCACCTGCACGCCTTGCACTGAAGGGAAAAAAATGTAGCAGGAACGTTCGGTAGGCTGTCCGTCGTAGATAGTGCACCTGCCACGTCTCTGATGAAAACGTCACAGCAGCAGCAACCAACCACTGTAGGGCCGGATCGGACAGGGCAGTTTCAAGGGAGAATTGTGGCGCAGTAGCAGGTATGTGTTCCATCCACTTTCCTTTTCTTTTGTTAGCCTTGAGCCCTTGACCCGTCGTGCGCCACTAGCGCCTGATGGCACGGCCCGGACCCCCGGGGCTCCCGAGAGTGCTTAGCGCTGAGTGCGTGCATAATCATTGCTGTGTGTTCTTTCGCAATCTGCGAAACAATCTTGTACATTTTTCTTTCTTTTGCTGGACACAACGGCAGAGACCCCCAAAAAAGAAAAGGAAGAAGAAGAAAAAGATGGCGGATTTTACAATGGCGCGATGCGATCCTGGTCAAATCTAATACATACTGGTCCATCATCTCCCCCGCACAAACCCAGCCCGGCGGCATCCCCACCGCGCGCGACGCCGCGCCAACCCACCGGACCCTTGCACTCCATCCATGGCGCGGCATCGGCGTCCGCGCGGCAGCAGCCGAGCGCACCGCTTCGCTTTGCGCCCGTGCACGCCCGATGGCCGGTTCTTTTGACCAGAGCTTTTTCGCCTCGCTTTGTGAAATTGTGATGGGTCGGCTGGGTTCGGGCGTTGGGTGGGTACTATAGCAGCAGCAGGAGGAGGAGGCCGCCGAGGCCGAGCAGGAGCAGGAGCGGCGAGGCCCGGCGCGGCAGCGTCGGCGGCGCGGACGACGCGTCGCCCGTGGCGAGGCTGGCGAGCCACGAGTTGTCGCCCAGCATCACGCCGTGCCCGTCGGGGCCGCCGCCTTGCCCGCCGGTGCCAGCGCCTGCGCCCGCACCCGGCAGCGTCGGCGTCGGGCCTGTCGGTGCCGCCGTCGACGCTCCAGGACCACTCGACGACTTGAGGCTGCACGTTTTGTCAAAAAGAAGGCGATCAATCCATTATTATTTCTGTGAAAAGAACGCCTAGTGACTAAACAAATCCAATAATCGCAATGTTTTGCATATACACTCCAGCTTTTTACCCTTTCTACTCTGACCGCACAGAAATAAGAAACCGACTGGCCTGGCCGGCCATGACGTTGACATGTACTCCAGCCGACAGCGGTAAAATGATCCGCACGGCCGGGGGGTCAAACCTCTTGTACCAAGGTAAGCACACACCGAAATGGGAAAGGCGATATAGTACTGCATATATATTATCAACAATTCAACATGATGATGATGTATACTGCTAGTAGCTGGGTCCAGGCCGATCGTTACATCACCACACTGCAATCTTCCAAACCTCTCACTCCCACTCTCAGCCTCACTGTCCCATTCTACCCATTTCAGATTTTTTTTATAGGCCCCATTTCAGATTTTAGAAGCGTAGCGTATAGCACCTGCACTCGTTTTCTATGCATTTAAATGGGACAGATAAGGTGATCTGGCGCGCTCGGTGCTGCGTCACTCGCTCGTGATCGTGGCATCGTGCACCAACCGCTACGGGCACACGATCGCTAGGTGATATCGCGAGCTTTTATTTTTATGGCTAACCACGCTCTAATCAAGGACGTCGGTCACTCCAAAGCAAAACGTTCATCGGAGAAAGTTAATTACTACTCCTACTACTGGAGCAGCAGTGCGGTAGCGTGTGAAATGAAGGCAGGGTGGGACGAGGAGAGGGTTCCTTGCTGACCTCGGGGTGGCGACGGGGCAGAAGGTGATGGTGTAATCGCGGCCGCCGGCGCAGGTGAAGGTGCTGGTGGGGTCGTCGTAGGCGTAGCTGTACGCGGTGGGGCACGCCGACTTGAACACCTGCGAGTAGACGGTGGGGCGGCAGGTGCCGGGGTTGGCGTACGCGCCGCTGCAGCAGTACTCGGGCTTGCCGAAGGCGTCGCACGCGCTGCGGCACCCGGCGCCGCCCTCGGCGCGCAGCTCCGCGGGGCACCGCGCGTTCAGGTCCGCCGCGCACCCGGCCGCCGCGCACGTCGTCGCGCCCGTCGCCGCCCCCGCGGGCTCGATCAGCAGCGGCAGGTTGTACCCGTCCACCAGGCTCACGTCGTAGAAGTCGTTGCCGCCGCCGATGCCGGCCAGCGTGAACTCCGCTAGTGTGGCCGGCGTCGCCGCGTTCTGGCCGTTGCACTCCAGGGAACCCGACCCACAGTCGCCCGTGGCGCACGCGACCTTCCCGCTCGCGTCCTGCGCGCAGCCGGTGCGCGCCCACACGCGGCCGGACCAGCCCGACGGCGCCGGGACCGCGCGCGACGTGCCCGCCGGCAGGACGAAGCCCGTCGGGTCCAGCCTCGAGCTCCCGGCGTTCGACTGGATGCCCGGCCACACCGTCGCCGTGCACCTGTTCACGAACGTGAATGTCGCAGCTCTTCCCCCTGCAGCCAAGAACCGAAGATATCGATCGATTCAGCTCACCGTCACAAAAAACTCCATCAAGTACCAAAGCAGCAACTGCTCTTGAGCCATCGAATTACCTCTGAGGACTGTGCAAATCAGAACAAGAACGATGCAGACTCTTGCAGTTCCCATGTTCTCGACGCAATGCAGCTCGGCGTGGTGTGGTTGGCGATGGCAATAGGCACGAGCAAGAAGAGGTATATAATGTCAGCACAGTATAGGTACAAGTACACTGTACACGCAGTCGAGCTCTGGGCCTCTGGTGCTACTAGTTTCAGTACAGTGGTTAGAGAGGAGCAGGATTGGCGATCGAGGAAGGTAGAGAAGACCGATGGACGGAAGAGACGGAAGAGCAACCACCCATGAACTATCAGGAATTCAGTATTGGGATGAGAGATGGAGACCGCTGGAGAGGAGAAGGGGGAGTCCGGGCAGGCACTCCCTCTTACACTACACTTGTATATATGCTTATAGCTGAAGTGAGGCAGTTTACTAACTCGCTTTCCGCCTGGTATAATCATGCTTTCTTCAGTAAAGTGTAAGCAGGGAATACGGCCTGATTAGATTCAGATGCTCCTTTTCTCTGCAATTTGCAGTCTAGCAAAATGTAGCTCTGCAGTTTCCTAAATGGCCCTCTGCAGTTTCCAGGATGGATGGGAGACATGGTGGCTTGGTGCTCGGTGATGCCCGTATCTTTTTGCAGAAAGGTGTCGATCGCGATGAAGTTTTAGTGGAAGGGTGATAGCCATGACTGAACCAACATCCCTGCGGGGGATTAGAGGATAACATAAGGAAATGGAGCATGTTGTCTTAGCTGTTTTGCCAATAATCATGGTGGGTAAAGGCAGCAAAGCTACGCTCTGAACTCTCGGCGGTCAGGGCCTGCATTGCATGTGCCGATGATACTAAGGTAGTTGGTCTGTCTAATTTCCGATAGTAAAGGTTCTGAAAGAGAAATTGAAGATGAAGAACCGAGGTGGCAACTGGCAACTGGCAACTGGCAACTGGCAAGTGCTGACAATCAGCTACCCAACGAAAATGCACTATTCCTGAAACTGATCTGGTTGCGATATCTCGATTATGATCACATACAGTCTGAATTGTTTCTAGGAAAAATATCAAAGGACGGAAATAAATAAACAAAAGGAGCAGAATTCAGCATCACAGGGAAAAGCGTGAAAAGAAAATGGATGGCTCGCTGTTAAGCATACATTGTGACCACATCTGACATTTCGAAATGAAAGAGGCACGAGGAAGTTCCATAGGAGCTGGCGTCACAATAAAAAGGACGGCCTGGAAGAAGAAAGAGGATGACGGTTTTGGCACTTATTCAAAACTTTTAGTAACTGACATCTAAGGGTGAATTTACATAGCAAGATTATGTCAATATGAAAAGCAGAATTGCACCCCATTTTTCACATGGAGCAGAACTCCTGTGTTCCTGGGGTCAATAGGATAACTCTCCCACCTTGGTGATGTGAAATCAGGCCAATATTTATTTACGATCCCCTGGATCTTCAGCATAAACTGAAGTAAGCTGACAATTTATTGTGAGGGCCTGAAGCCGACGATACTGATTATCCAAAGCAAATACCACACCAACAGAACCTAACTTGAATTTGGTCGTACCGAACACAATATATATGTTCGCGTAAGCAGGTCAATTACACCCTTCGCTTCTTGAAACAGTTGCTTTTTTTTTTTTGCGAGGATTCTTGAAAACGATTGTTTTTTTTTTGCGAGGATTCTTGAAAACAGTTGCTTTTTTTTTTTTTGCGAGGATTCTTGAAACAGTTGCGGCAATGTGGTGCAGCTACCTCTCGGCCTCTGACTCCATTGGTACAGTGAAAAGAGCACCTTTTCATTTTCATTGATCTCCTGAAATGCTTCGTGCAGATGAAGCTTCTTCTGATGTGGCAGCAGCAAGGATTAGGTATCATTCCACATACTTTGTCTTAAGAAACTCACATGATCCAAGCTAGTGGTAGCATATAAACATTTTGCGTGTGGGATGGGGATTAGCGGGGGGCCCTACGCTAGCCCAACCAGCAAATTGCTATGATTGTTCTTCCACTACTTTTCACATTTGTCTCGAGCAGAACACCTGCCGCATTTGTGTTAAATACACGCCTGATGGTTATCCTAAATGGAGATCACAAGCAATGCTCCAGGCCTACAAAGATAGGTGAAAGTATCCTGAAGCACATCCTATAGAAACTTTTCCTTTCCGTGCATATATGTAAAAAAAAACATGTCTATATATATTTACGTAAATCAAATCCATGAATCTACTGAATTGGTGGCGGGTGTTTCTATTATTTTTTATATATTATTTTTAGGATATTTACCTTTTTATATAGTGTCTTACGACATTCCACACAAATCAGGCGTCCTAGGAGGGAGAGGGGTAAACTATGACATTTATTTCCAACCTGCAAAATAAAACCATACTATTATCTTGGGCTGGTGCGCTGCGAAGTTAGCTGGACTATTTCTATTAACCTTGAATGTTCCACGATTTATAAGAAAACAAGAATAAAAATTCTAAGAACATGTTGTGAAGAGAACAATATTTTAAGTTCATGAGAAAAACGGGCAAATTCATACGAAATATATTCTTGGTTTATGAGGAAAAATGTTTTAACTTCACATGGAAAACTGTCTAAGAGAGAATGTTTTAACTTCAAAAGAATAACGTTCTAACTTCAACAAAAAAAATATTGTAGGTCCAAGAAAACAAAGTGCTTGTTTTACGAGAAAATGTTCCAGCCTTAGGAGA
Source organism: Paspalum notatum (assembly GCA_022530915.1). Taxonomy (NCBI): domain Eukaryota; kingdom Viridiplantae; phylum Streptophyta; class Magnoliopsida; order Poales; family Poaceae; genus Paspalum; species Paspalum notatum. The sequence continues at coordinate 7,979,177 of CM039684.1, forward strand.
AAAATGTTCTAGATTGATGTGACAAATATTTTAACCACATAAAAAGAATTCTGTGATGCTAGGAAAGAAAGATAATCAAGGAAAATAATAAAGAGAGGTATGTTTTAGATCAGACAAGAACGAAACAAAAAATACAGTAAATTTAAAAACAAGAAAAAGAACCCATTGTAACGAAAAAAAGAAGAATGAAAAAATCATGACAAGGCCAAAAAATCGCAGCCAACTGAAGTTATTCCACAAAAACATAAAGGAAATTAGCAATGCAAAAAAAGCAACAGTAGACTCATGTATATTGGCTGTATTAGACCGTAAAGAATAAAAGAAACGAAGCCGAATGGTAGGTGAAATAAAATTAGGACCACCGATTTCGTTCGATGCTGAGAGATGATGCTTCTCAGGCTTTCACCCGTTCATCCTTATCAAAGGCTGCAATCATTAGCAGTGGGACGGTATTTTCTTTTTTCCGGTAAGAAGGCCCATGCTAGCGGCTAAGCCTGTGGGCCGTCTATCTCGGCCACCCGCAAACTCACAATTCGGCCGGCAGGCCGAGGCGTGGAGGTTTTACACCGCAACCCGATTCGGCCGCCTCTTATGGCGAGTATTTTCGCTATTTTCTTCGTATTTTCCAAATATTAAATGTGTTCTTTTAACAGTGTTGATATACTCCCTCCATTCTTTTTTATTTGTTGCAATTTAGTTAAAAAATGAACTAGCTGGCGACAAATATTTGTAAACGGAGATAGTAGTTTTTAGGAAATGTGAGTGTACGATTTTAAAAATGTTGAATCGAGTCTTTTCAAATGCTGATATGGTTTTGGAAAAATGTTTATTCTATTCTTTGCAATGTTTGAATATAGGTGTTTGTAATGTTTGAGCTTTGAAAAAAAAGTATATGCACATTTACCAACAGTTCGAACAAAAAGAATCAACATTGTGTAAGACATATCAATATCGTCGAAGAACGGATCCAACAATTAGAAAGGGAAAAGGTCCATTTTGACCATTGAACTGTCGCCTGAGACCGGATTTGGTCATCGAACTATAAAACCGGATATATCCAACCATCGAACTATTGAAATCGGACATATTTAGTTCACTAGGTGCCTTTAGGGGTGCTTTTTCGTTTTTAAATAATAATAAAAAGGTATATTTAATCTTTTAAAATTCATAACTAATTTATTTTAAATCAGAAAAAAAATGTATCAGAAGTTTTTTTTTTAAATGCAATCTATCCACTAGGCCTCTACTTAGAGTTATATGAATCTCATTTATTACCTCTCATAGTGTTATTGTTCATACACACGTCTAACATTTATATGTATTATTGTTTTGCATTGTATTAAATCATGAAATCACTCAAAAGATTGCATTTTTAGAAAAAAAATTGCTACTAGTTTCATGTTTTTTGATTTAAAAATTAGTTATGATTTTTTAAGATTAAATAGATTTTTTAATCCGTGTTCACATATGCGACATGAATTGCCTTCTTGCGTTCCCATTTCGCGTGCCAAAACCTTTTCGGCTTAAGTTGATGAGAATCGAGAAGAGCACCCATGGTCCCATGGACAGTACAGTTTCTCACAACTCTTGCACATATATGCATTATCTTCCCTCTCCGCCTCTCTTGTACAAGCATCAGCTGTAAAATCCCAGGTCCAGTGATCCATGGATGCAGCAGCATCTGCCTATGTCCTTTCCATTTGTAAAAACCCGCCGCAACTCTGTTTGTCTGATTACTCCTACAGGCTATACCAGAGAAGATGGTCACCATGTTCTACCAGTCACTTTCCGAATGGGAATGGTCCCAGCCCCAAGGAGAGGAAACCTGAAGCCGCTCAGCTCAACAGCCTAGATCCACCTTTAAGTTTGTCGCTGAAAGGTGCTTACGAGCTCCGTCCATGTCCATGGATGCATGAAACCAACCGCCCCCATTCTCTCTGCCCATCACAAAAGCTCGTCGGCTTGTGTCACCACCCACTCGACTCGGCCGGCGTGGCAAGTCAGAGCGGAGTGGAGCTCATGCCCTGCCCCCCCTCCATTGGGCGCTTTTCTCGGCTCGCCATGCCGATCTGTTACGCCGCTCCCTTTCCGACAAAGGCAGACGACGGCGGAGTTGGGGGGAGACACGGTGCCACGGTGGTCAGTTGGTTCCAGTGGAAATGAGTCATCGGTGTTAGGCTGTTTAGCTGAAATGCTGTGTCCACTCTTCTGCTCTGCTAGGCGCCTAGGCCACATCACACACTCAGACTGGCTGTTGCAAAGGCAGCGTACATCCACCCTTGGTCACTCCTGCTGATCTGTTGTGAGGACTTTGGCAAGAATTCCAGACAGAAGCATCGTCACCGATAACGGAAGCTCATGCCTGCAGCCACGTAATTCGTCCTGCCAAAATGTTTGGCAACAAGGACGAGCAGAGTCACAGCCTACGAGATGCAAAGCCGAGTCAAACAAAATTGTCGCAACTGCGAGTTCCTTTTTCGTCATCGTTCAATGACCACATTCCACATCCAATTCCATGAAAATTTTACATCCATGGATCGTGCTGCCTAAGATCGTGAGATCCCTTTTTGCATTCGGTGCAAACAAAACATGTGCGCGACGGTGCGTGGGATGTGTCAGTCCTGGCTGGAGCCACGTGGGCAGCTCTTTTTTTCTGGTGCAGAAAAGGATGCAGCCCTGCGTACCAAACCGTGGAATGGAATACATAGAACTTGGAAAAGTGGCAAAAGGATATGCAAAAGTCAGAGACTGTCTATCCAAAATTCCCAACACTGGCCAGTACTTGAATTGGGTTCCTACATTTTCATGACGCCGTAGATCACCTATTTCGTACCGTTTGATGTCTCTCCAGTCACTCCGTACTACTGCCTGTGAATTACGCGTCGGCGGCTGCGTATTGACGTTTTGGATAAGATGACAGTGTGGGCAGCAGCATGTGCATCCACGCGTGCATGTGCCCGCCGGGCCCTCTCCCTGCCGTTCGACCCGATCCACCGGTTCTCTGAGCCCGCAGCCACACGATCAACGGCAGCTCGGCCAGCGTCTTTCGGGTTGTTCGGGATCATGTCTGGCTCCGGCCATGCCATTATGCTCGCTCGTGCTCCACGATGATTGATCTCGCCCGCACATGCGGGAAGAATCGTTGGCTCCTTGGATCCAGCCGCTGTAGCCCCCAGCCCGGCCTCTTGAACGATTCTGGGTCATGTGCTCGGTTGCCACGCCAACCGCAGGTCCGCACCAATGTTTCTCACGCCGAGCACTCGAGCTGGTCGCTGTCCTTTGTCGAATCTCATAAACCCGAGCCGTGGCCGCTTATTCCATGCGTAAACGGTGAATCTACATGCTCCGTTGGAGTACCAATCAAACAATATGAGTGCATGATTGCAGCCTGCAGATGCCGTCCTCGTCCATTTCTGCTATATTCCACGAAAATTAACTGTCGTCCGTCTGTCTGCCGTGCCTTGCGAGGAAGGAGAAACGGTGCCGGTTTTTTCTTTCAGGTGAAATATACTCCAATATTACATTCGGACAGAACGGTGAACTTGTCGTAGCACACCAAAAGACCGCGGGGGCACTGCTTCCGCCGCAGAGCTTTCTTTTCCTGCTCGACTTCCCTCATTTCTTCTCGCGGCAATAACCTCCGTCCCCACCAGCAAACCCCGATTATTTTCTGCCCTCACCGCATGGCGCATGCACCCAGCAGCACCCCTATAAATGGAAGCACCCGGACGATGAGACATCGTACGCTCACCGTCGGCGAGATATTTTTCAGGCACCGCCGGCCGACCTCTGCGACGGCGAGCGGTGGTGCACGGAGGCCGGAGCCACAGCACGCGCGGACAAAACAGGAAGTCGGCGAGAGGAGCCGGGGGCCGCTGCCGACCTAGCCAGGAGGCTGACACCAGGGGCCCAGCGTCGAACGGTCCATGTGCTGAGAGGCTGGGACTCCTGTCCTTTATAAAGTCAAGTGACCCGTCCACGGTTGGTCGTCACCCTGCCATCCCCGTTCCCGCACACATTACACGAAGAAGCCAGAGGCAGAGCGAGCCGGAGAGCAGCTTGGAGAGCTGAGAAGTGAGAAGGCCCTCCCTGTGTGCGCTGCGCTACATACCGAGTGTGTGAAAGATCGCAATGGCGCGGAGCCCAGCTGACGTCGCTCTCTGCTCACTTGCTCTGCTCCTCCTGCTTCCAGGTGAGTGCTCTGCTTCGATTCCGTTCGTTCGCATTGGCCATTGCTTGCTTCCTTGCTCGTATCCTGTATTCGTGATCTCTGTGCTGACCCGAAGCCATGGTGGTCTGTCTCGGCGCCTGCAGCCGCGTGGTCGGCGACGTTCACGATGACCAACAACTGCGGGTACACGGTGTGGCCGGGGCTGCTGTCGGGCGCGGGCACGGCGCCGCTGCCCACGACGGGGTTCGCGCTGGCGCACGGCGCGTCCGCGACGGTGGAGGCGCCCGCCAGCTGGTCGGGCCGCATGTGGGCGCGCACGCTCTGCGCCGCGGACGCCGCCACGGGCAAGTTCGCCTGCGCCACGGGGGACTGCGGCTCCGGCGCCGTGCAGTGCAACGGCGGCGGCGCCGCGCCGCCCGCCACGCTGGCGGAGTTCACGCTCGACGGCTCCGGCGGGCTCGACTTCTTCGACGTAAGCCTCGTGGACGGTTACAACGTGCCCATGCTCATCGTCCCGCAGGGCGGCGGCGGCGGTGGTGCTGGCAGCAACAGCAACGGGTCCGCCGACGCCGGCAAGTGCATGGCCACCGGCTGCCTCGTGGACCTCAACGGTGCGTGCCCGGCCGATCTGAGGGTCATGGCCGCGTCCACGACCGCCGGGGCCGGCGCCGGCTCCGGCGCCGGCGGGGCCGTGGCGTGCCGCAGCGCGTGCGAGGCGTTCGGCACGCCGCAGTACTGCTGCAGCGGCGCGTACGGGAACCCCAACACGTGCAAGCCGTCGACCTACTCGCAGTTCTTCAAGACCGCGTGCCCGCGCGCCTACAGCTACGCCTACGACGACTCCACCTCCACCTTCACCTGCGCCACCGGCACCGGCTACGCCATCACCTTCTGCCCCAGCACCACCAGGTAAAATCTCCCCCAATCTCTTCCTTTCCCGAATCGACCCGTCTCCTTGCTTAGAAGTTAACCCTCGCGCCATCGTTTTAGCCAACCTCAAACAGTAATAGTAGTTTACCATTATTACCCCGAAAAATGGCCCGAAATGCACGTACGGTCGAGCTGTTTTGTGAGAGTTGGTACTCATGATAGGGACCCAACTACGTAAACGTCTCTGTCTTTGCATACACGATACGTGAAGTACTTTAGCAATCCTACCTTCGTTGAATTCTGAAATCGATTTATTGATTGATGAACTGAACAAACCCGTTGGTTGGGGGCTTTGGTAGCACCGGTGGGAAATCAGCCTCACCAGCTACGACAGGATGCCAAATTATTTCCGTGTATATTTCGGCTGGGAAATCATACAAGTTTGGTACACTGATGTGGTCTCGTGATGACTGATGCCTTTTTCTGACTGCTCCTCTCTGGACGAAGCGGGTGCTGGTTCCCTTCGTTTTCATGTTCCTGTCAGCAAAAGTTGCCTAGCCGTTGATGGTTCCGACGAGAGGTACGAGCAGTATACTGTAACATCAACGGCTACGGATGCACGGCCCTGGACCCTGGTCCCTGGGTGATCGAGCCCAGTACTGGCTTCTAGCCGTTCCTCCCGTACGGTCCCCCATGGGGCTATTCGCATTGATTTGCCCCCAACAGCATCCCATGTCCCCACGCGCTCAGATGCGACATGCGTGCAGGTAGCAGTCTGCACTGCGTGCGGCCGCATTTTACACGGCGCCCAAAATATCATGTCCTGTCCAAAAGATCTCGAGTCATTCACGTACCGCACCAGCATCGGTCTTCAATTCTCGTATACTGTCACGATATCAATGCAAAGAGGTTCACTGTAGGTCTGTGGCACTGTCACGATATCAATTCTCGTACAGAGCAGTACATTTTCCGTTCCTACCTGGCGCTTAATAAACCGTGAATTTCTCGTGTTCTTACTGTTTTACAGCGGCAAGTACTCCGGCGAGAACCCGCAGGCGGCGGGCGTGCAGCCCACGAACGGCTCCATGGTGTACCTCGGCGGCGAGCAGCTCGCCACGGGCGACGCCTCATCAGTCACCGTCTCGCGCGCGTCGCGGCTCCTCCTCGCGGCCATCGCCGCCGTCGCCGTCGCGCTGCTGTGAGCCAGAGCCAGCCGGCCACCAACTCCGTGTGAAATGGCGGCAAGAGTCGGCGTGTTGTACAGCAGCGAGCGCACCCGGCCCGGCGGTGGCGTCTTGTCCTTGTCCGGCGCGCCGCTTCCGGCGTGACGGGCGCAGAGATAAGATTCGAGCACAGAAAATGGAGGGTCGCCGAAGAAATTGAAGGCGGACGACAGCGCTATCACGGCTAACCGAGGAAAACAACGATATCTCTACACACCGGATACTTGCTTTCATCTACTTTCTAGTAGTAGGTAGCTTACTTATGTCGTAGGGTTTAGGATAACCGGTAGCATGTGTTCTCTGCATTCGTCTCCACGCTTCCTCCATTTGTTGGGCCGAAACGATGTATCCGATCGTTGATCCTCGTGCTATACTAGATTATTAATTACAAGCTAGCGATGATGATTATTTTACTTTTACCTGTGGAGATGGAGAGGGAAACAGACGGAAAGGTTGAAATGCTATCAGTGTTCCTTGAAAGTGAGCTCTTGCTTGACTTCTTGTCACCTCACATTCCACCGTGGCATGCGCGTCATCATGGCGAGTCAGTCTGTCACTGTGTGCTAGTAAACGTACGGAGCGGAGTGTTTGGATCGAGAGACTAAAATTTAGTACGTATGAGTCACTAAAATTTAGCATGCGCCATATCGGATGTTTCGATGCTGTTTAGAAGTATTAAATATGGTTTAAAAAACTAATTACACAGTAGAGGAGTAGACGACGAGACGAATTTATTAAGTCTAATTAATGCATAATTAGTGACTTGTAACGTCACATTTGTTAACCATAAATTAATTAAGTTTAATAAATTCGTCTCATCATTTAGTTCTCATCATGTGTAATTAGTTTTATAATTAAACTATATTGAAGAAAGCTAAAACTACGTACGGCGGTAGGGCCGCAGAGTTTCTGCTTGGTTGTGGGTTCTGACCGCACGATGAAATCTTCAAATCTAGCGCAAAAAGCTTTCCGGATTGCCCATGATGACGCTTTTGAGCTTTGTTCGTGTCCTAACAATATTTTCTGGTGACTGATGGGAACGAGGTGCACCTACAAGTCGATCGGCCGTGACCATATTTCAAGCCAGTGATCGCGATTATGTTCAGATCATGTTCGCTATCAGCCACGCGGGTGTGACCGTGTCCGGTGACCGGTAAGGTTTAAGGGCGATGCTACAAAAGCACTGTTCCAGCTAACCGAATCAGGACTTCATGAGGCCTCTTCACCTTTATTTTTTGAGAAAATCCTGTGGCTTTACTTTTTTTAGCTCATCCTGAGGCTTTACATAATATAACTAGTCACATATTCTAAGATCATATCCATTAGTCCACATCCTAAGGCGCAGAGCCCAAGTATAACTCATCGGACTCGGGATAAGGCTGGAGCCAACGGCTCCCCCAAAAGCCTCCTCTATACACTGTACGCAATTAATTTTGGTAGTGTAGACAGAGAGTATACACTGTACGCAATTAATTTTGGTACTATAGATAGAGAGAAGGGTAATTGAAATAGTGATAGGGGATGAGAAATGAGGGAACGATTAGATTCAGCCAGTTCCAGGTTTCAAAACTGATCGTTTTTTCACATTTCTTAGAGGGCTTTTCCACATTTAAATAGCTGGACCCAACGGTTAACAAAACCGAGGCCAGCTACTTTATAGGGCCCCAAAAATGATAAGGCCCATGTAGACAAAAGTTGAACTGGTGCATCCTGTGAGTAAAATTAAGCCCGTGGGGTCATGCTAATTATGCTCTTCATCTAAATTTGCTTTTCCCCGACTGTTAACTGTGATATAATATAGGAGTATAGGACTGATGAAAAATCTGTTACATGTGAACTGGAAATCCATGTATTTATTGGTTGCATAATTTGACCATGTGTGGTACAAATATGTCCAATCAAAAATTTGTCTATGCAAATCTTGCATTAAGGCCTACTTTGGTAATCCCATTTTTTCAAAAGATTTGAGAAGATTTGGAGGAATGGGAAGGAAAATAATCTAATTTTTCCTCCATTTTCCCAAATCCCTTTTAGGGAGATGGGGTTGCAAACCAGCAAAAAAAATTTGCATTTGGCACCGGGTTTCTAGTCAAATATAATGAAATACTGTTCACGCGCCCGAGCTCTGTGGATGCGCCGCACTGCCGTCATCGTTCCGAGCGCGCTGCTGCCGCCATCCGCGCACGAGCTCCACGCACATCTTGGACGTGCCATCCCTTGCGCCTTGCCGGGCGCCATGCCGCTGCCGCCTGCCGGCACCCCCTCTCCCCGCTGCCGCGTCCGTGCCCACGCCCGATGGTCGGCTCGCCCCCGCTGCTGCCTCCCCACCCGTCGCAGGCCTCGTGGCTTCCCATGCCGCTACTTGTGCCGCTGCGTCGCCGGCGGGAGGCCCAGGACGGCGAGGCTGGTCGACCTGGTCTGCGAGCTCGCGCTGATGGCGCAAGAGGTAGGCATGGCGGCGGGGACAACAGGCGAGATGTGAGCAGGTGAAAGTAGAGAAAAAGGATAGGAAAAATACATAGGCTGATACACATAGAGTTCACGTGTCAGCTCTAGGCTATAGGATGAAATCGCTATCTATTTAGACTCAATATGACCAGAAACAAATTTATAGACTGCTATGACACGATTTATGAGCATACATGCAAGACTAAAGACAGAAGATGAATTTTACTAAAAAAAAAACTACACAACGGCACACACCTTTCTTCAAATCACGAGTACTAGTACTAGTTGGTAGTAGTATGTTAAAGAAAATCTACGAAGCCGAACTGCTGATACGGCCAACCCCACTGGTGGGTATGCGGCCTGCCAAGCCTGACGAGTTGAAGCTCGCCGGCGCCGGCGCCGGCACCGGTGCCACCAACGTCGGCCGATCCGCCGGAGCGCGTCACATCCACCAGGCTGAACGACGTTCCCTTGCCGTTGCACCACGTCGAGAGCCACGCGGACCGCTCCACGCTGACGGACCTGGCGATGCAGAACCTGCCGTTGCCGAGATGCCTCAGGCTCACCGTTTGCGACGTAGGGCCCTCCTCCTCGGGCTCCACGGGGAACTCCCACGTGCCCCGCACCACCGGCGGCCGCGCCTCGACGTCGACGGCGCACAGGTGGTGGCACCCGGCCGGGTTCGTGTAGCTGGTGGTGCAGCCGACGAGGGGGAGGCCGCTGAAGCCGAAGACTAGATTCAGCTCCGGCACGAACAGGGACCGTCCATGGAGGAGCGGGACCTCCCAGCTCCCCTCCTCCCGCCATGCGCCGCCACGCTCGGTGTCCAGGGAGCAGGTGTAGGCGCGTCTGTCTCCGCCCACGTACGTGGAGATGGAGACCCACAGGCGCGCGCCAATCGCGAAGTAGGCAGTGACGTCGGGCAGGCCGATGTACCGGTAGCCGCAGCCGTCGTTGTCGTCGTCGTCTTCTTCCATTGGCGTAGGTAGGTACTGCCAGCCGGCGACCGGCGGCGGGTTTGGGAGCGGGTCGGCGCGCCAGCCGCTGCCGCCGCCGGGGACGCGGCGGAGCGCCTCGAAGCAGCAGCAGCCGCCGCCGCGCAAGATGGTGTCCATCACGACCACCGTGTCGTCTCCCACGGAGAGCATGACGGGCCTGAGCTTGGGGTCGCGGAGCCGCGGGCCGGGCGCGGCGGAAGCCGGCTGCGGCTGCGTGCCGATGTCGAGCACGGCCGTGTCACGGGAGTTGGGCAGCAGGCTTAGCAGGGTGGTGCCGCCGCCGGAGACGGCGACCGCGACGACGGCGGCGGCATCGTCGTCGTTGAGAAAGAGGGCTACGGGGTCCGGAGAGAGTCGGATCTCCGGCGCCGGCGCCGGCTCGTACGACGGCGAGACGCTATATACGAGGATGCCCTCGTTGCTGTAGCTGTTGAGCAAAAGCGGCTGTCGGTTGCCCGCCATGAGCCTGCGATGCGGCAGGGCCTAGGCTCATACGGAGTATATATGTATATTGGGTGGGTTCGTGCCCGCACCATTGTTCGAGTCGAATTCGAGTTCGAGTCCGACGACATGAAGACCAGGGAAGGGAAGAGAAGCGATGCACGCCCGTGAGCAACTACTGCAACTTCGACAGGCAGCCGCTGACGGCCTTCGCCTCCTCGCTCTACGTGTCGGGTCTCCTGACCACGTTCCTGGCGTCCCGTGTCACGGCGGGCCGGGGCCGCCGCGCGTCCATGGTGCTCGGCGGCGCGGCGTTCCTGGCGGGCGTGGCCGTGGGCGGCGCGTCGGTGAACATCTACATGGTGATTCTGGGGCGGGTTCTCCACTTCTCGAGAGATTTCAGAATTTAGGACTCGGTTCGCACGACTCACTTAATTTGACATCTAGTTCGCGTGTCTTTCAAAAAATGTGTCCGAGGCATGCGAACTTTTCGTTTCGAAGTTTTCTCTCCGTATTTCCTCATTTCTATTTTCTTTTATCACCCCTCGGACCAATATACCCTTGCCTCTTCTCTCAGTGCCCAAGCCGTCTCCAGTTGCCGCCGCCGCGGTCTTCCTCGTCCCCGACCGAGCCCTCGTTCGTCGCCGGGAACGACCTCCACGAGGACTAATTCCTCTTCTCGTCGCCGAACGCAGCCGCCGCCCAGCCACCCGACGAGACTGAAACGCCCCAGTTTCCATATTGGGACTAAAATGTGCTTTTATTACCATCCTATGATTTGGTAATCATAATCTTACATCAGAGTGATACAGATCCGCCTTAACGGATCAGATAACAAAGGGGCGCAGCCCTGAAACTGAACAGCAGAATATTAAACGTTGGCCCAAATTTTCTCACATCGTGGTTGGGAAGTAAGTCGTAGCCCTTAATCGCTGTCGTACATGGTGCACTGATCGTCACCACTGAAAAAACATCAACAAAGCAAGTGTGAGTACAATCGTACTCCGCAAGCCCACCTTACTCCATAAGGAGTGAGGGTATAGCTACGTCTATATACAGGATATATCTGCAGCTTTAGGGAGGTTTAGCATAAAAACATTTTGTATACAGGGCTCGAGATAGTCAAACAAGTTTTAGTCATTCAGAAAACAGGGTTTTCTCCAAAGGGGTCCAGATGACAATGACTTTTCAGTCATCACACTTTCCACACCGCTACAAGATTCTACCTCCGTAGCTTAACTTCCACCCAAAAAACCATTCCAAACCATTCCCACAGTTTTAATTTATGAAAAGTGCTAATTGAAGAACCAAGCCGTATCTCATCCATACCAGTGGACTCACACTAATCGAATAGGTTTTACTCTGATCAGATGTTGTACTAATTCCCACAAGTTGGATTCAGCGACACTTACGGCCAAATAAGCATCCGAATTCCAAACCAAACAGTTGCCTTTGTTTCATTGCCTAGCAGTACTTTAGAGGTTCGGGCCACCTAGCCACTCCAGTACCCCGCGGTACTCCCGTGGTTCCCAACCCTTTCCCTAGCCCCTTGTGCGCTAGCACAGAAGCTACTAGGCTATCCGCTCCGGCTTGGGCCTAGCCAATGCCTCATACAGAGCGAGTGGTTGTACCAAAAGAGTTAGGCAAGATGAAAGTCAATGCGGTCTTTACAGAGCTCAGGTAGAACCATTCCCACTTTCCACTGCTCGACACCGCGAGCATCCACCTACCCGGTCATCTCCACGAATTCTGGGCCATGGGGTAACTGCGAGCTGCAAGTTACCCGTTCATACCCTGCCCTTAAGTGGCTAGTTCGGCGCGTAGCCGTATTCTGACAAGGTCGGTTACCGGGGTTCTTCCCCATTTTATTTCAAAAGCACACACCCTTATGCTGATCCCAAACCCACCAAGTTCCACAAACCATAATTCCAACTTAACCTTATGATAGATATAATTAATGAGCATTCCCACCTATGCGCACTGTATCTAGAATAGGCTTAGGTGGCTATATTTGATTGGGTTGTCCTTAGCCAGCAAAACATGCAAGTTTTATAGTGATTATCAGGCCAATGGTTGTGGTTATAAAACATAGGAATTTTATAGGGGTTCCAGTGGACTTGCCATGGTCTTCCCATTCGCTGGATAACACGTTGGCGTAACGCCCAATATTGGGCATCCTCGGGCTCCTGCTGTTGATATCGATGACGCATTAGCCGCCGGTGGCGGAGGTACGCCATTTGCCGAAGGCGTTGATATTCCATCTACTGGGCTTGATGGTGCATCACCCACTGAGCATGCCGGGCATGCTGCTGGCCGCGGTGGCGCGCTAGCCATCGCGCGTGCTCATCTAGTATCCGTTGCAATCGTCGGGCGCAGGTTTCGAGCCTCGCGGAAATCCTTGCGAGAGGCGTACCGGCTATGATACCTGGTATAACCTACGCGCACAAACAGAGGAAAACACATATATGGAGGCATATCGTGAGCTCAACACGATGAAATGATGTTTGGGGGAGAGTAAATATTATTTGGGGGCCTGTTGGTGGCACTTACCAGCGGTGGTGGTTCTGGTAAGGTGCGAGGGGCAACGGGTTGGGCAGCAAACCGCCGACCATGCTGACGGGCATGGTGGCGGTCATGGGGGTATTGCCAAGGTAGCGGGTGTGGGCAGGTAGGGTGGGAACGGGAACGGCAGCAAGGCGGCCGCATGGAGGCGTTGGAGAGGGAAGACACAACACCAATCTAGCCTTCTCCCGTCGGCCGTAATAAGTCCCGTCGGTTTTTAGGGTTGCCGACGGGAGTTAAGTAACTCATGTCAGCCAAACCGTAGCCGACGGGAATTAACTTAACTCCCGTCGGTTCATGGGCTAGCCGATGGGATATAATTAACTCCCGTCGGTGGACCTGGCGGCCGACGGGAGTTACGGAATAAATCCCGTCGGCTGTGCCGCCGACGGGAGTTAATCCAAAGCCCAGCGTACCCTTTCTTCCCCACGCGCCCACGCCCACTCGCTCCCACCGCGCCCACGCCGACGGCGACGCCGACGCCGAGCCCGCCGCCGCCTCGCGCCCAGGCGCCCCGCCGCCTCGACGCCCGCCTCGGCCCGACGCCCGCCTCGGCCCGCCGCCCCGCCGCGCCCCGGCGCCGCCTCCCCGCCCCGCCGCGCCGCCGCCCGACGCGCCCCGCCGCCCCGCGGCCCGCCGCGCCCCGACCCCGCCTCCCCGGCCCGCCGCGCCGCCGCCCGCCGCTCCGCGCGCCCAGTAGCCCCGCCCAGGCGCCCCGCCGCGCCGCCTCCCCGCTGCAGGCCCCGCCCCCACCGCCTGCACGCCCCCGGTCCGCTGCTCCTGCTCCCTCTGTTCCTCGGGCCCGTGCCGCCGGGACCGCTGTGCAGTGGCAGTGGCAGGCCGCCGCACGAAGGAGCCCCGGCGCCGTCACCCCGGTGCCGCCTCGCCGAGGGCCGCTGTGCAGTGGCAGCCGCCACAGGAAGGCGCCCCAGCGCTGTCACCCCGGTGCTGCCTCCCCGAGGGCCGCTGTGCAGTGCCAGGCCGCCGCAGGAAGGAGCCCCGGCACCGCCGCTGCGTTTCCCCGCCGCGGCGCCGTCACCCGGCGCCGCCTTCCCGTCACCTTCGGCCCGACAAGGCGACCAGGTGAGTTGGAGTGCTTTAGGCGCATATTGAATTAAAAATATTGTTTATTCCCGTCGGTTCATGGATCGAGCCGACGGGAGTTAACTAATCATGATTAGATTAGGTGTAGTCTTTAATATCATGATTAGAGTTAAGCTTATTGTTATGGTCCTTAATATCATGATTAGAGTTAAGCTTGTTGATGTAGGCACTATTATTATTGTTGATATGGCTCTGTTTATCATGAAAAATGTCTTTGGTCATTATTGTTGTTGTTTAATTATATATACCGTTATTGTTGCATTTTTTATCATACAATGCACTCGGTTAGGGTTTCGAAACCTATGCGTCACCCGTTTCGGACCGGCACATCTCACATGCACCGCGCGTGCATGTGAGATGTGCCGGTCTGGAATTGTCCCTTTTTGGACAGCCTCGGGATGTCCGATAGAGTGTGCCGTTTATGATGGCCCTGGAGTGCTCAGGCAAAATTTCGGGGGCATAACCTTGTTGTTCTCCACTGCACCAACTCGGGCGTGCCGATGGAGAGCAGCGGGGTTATGCTGCCAAAATTTTGCTTGAGCATTCTTTGGGAGCTCCCTTACATGAGAGCATTGCAGCTCCCGCACAACATCGACGTAATGCACCAAGAGCGCAACATGTGTGAAGCACTCTTTAACACCGTCATGGATTTCCCAGATAAAACAAAAGACAATTTCAAGGCCCGAGTGGACTTAGGTAACATATGTAACCGCCCAACTCTCATGCTCAGAGAAAATGGAGGCAAGCCTTGTGCTGAATTTGGCTTGAGACCCAATGAACGAAAAGAAGTGATGAAGTGGATGAAAGATTTGAAATTTCCCGATGGCTATGGTGCAGGGTTCAGAAGATCTGTGAATTTGAAAACAATGAAGATCAATGGGTTGAAGAGTCATGATTACCACATAATGATGGAAAGACTGATTCCAGTAATGTTTCGTGGTTACATTAACGATGAAGTGTGGAAAGCGATAGCTGAACTTAGCTATTTCTACAGGCAGCTTTGTGCTAAAGAAATTTCAAAGGAGATGATGCAGAAACTAGAGGAATCAGCACCTGTGCTTCTTTGCAAGCTGGAGAAAATATTCCCACCTGCGTTCTTCAATCCTATGCAGCATCTTCTTATCCATCTCCCATATGAAGCAAAGGTAGGTGGGAAGGGGCTGACGTGAACCACGCCGAAAGGGTGTTTCACGTAAATGCCTATCGGTTGGTGAAGGAGGCCCTGTACGAGGCAAGGATTCAGGCCACGTGCATGTATCATCAACAAATTTTAGGGCAAAAAATGAATAAGAAGACAGGGGCCTCGAGTATATACCTTAGCGAGGAACAGTACCGCCAGGTTATATTTGAATTCTATCTTTTGTGTTTGTTTCATTTGAATAGGTACTGATATATGTTTTTTTATGAAGGTGGTGGTTCCGTGGATGTCTAACCGCCCAGAGCCCTACGCAGCTTGGTGTACGAGGTGGGCTTCAGAAGGCTTCTAACAGAAGTCGAGAAGTCACAGGGGCAATCGAGGCACCATGCCGAACCACACCTTCGGTGGTGACAACTTCACGCGAAAGGCGAAACGCCTGGTAAGAAAACTAACAAATATGTTCAGATGTCATATATGCATTTATTGTACTAACTCTGTGCTGTAGGAAGTTCAATTAGGTCGTGAGCCGACGCCCATCGAGGTGTGGGAGGCTGGCCATAGGGGGAGTGACCCTTCCAACCCTTTGTGCAGCCAGACACAAAGCGAGCGTCTAGTGAGCAGTTGTCCTTAATATTCGCTTAATGTGCGCAACTTATGAACTAACTACGGTCATATAATCGATCACAGGCGGCATATGCGGAAGAGATGAAGGAGCGTCACGGAGAGGACTGCGATTGGAGGACCATGCCGATCGATGCCCAAGCCGTGCATGCTAGCAGTGGAGGGAAGGCACACGGACGGTGAGATGTTACATTACATGCCATTTATACAGTGAAAACGAGCATATGCCTTAATTACTCTTTCTATGATAACAATTGTAGGTTCTCTCTCTTTGATGGAATGATCAACACGAGGGATGTTAGATCGTCTCGGCGGTCGGCATCCGGGTCCGGGAGCTCTGCTGGTCCTAGCTCTCGTCGGCTCACAGAGCAAGAGCTTGAGATCGCTAGGCTTCGCGAGGAGAACCGTCAGCGCGATGAGCAGTTGAGGGCTCAAATTGAATACTATGCCTCAGTCCAAGCGCAGCAGCAGCAGATGATTCAAGTAAGTATATTGCATATTACTGTGCATTCATTGCTTTTAACATTCCATGCGCACTACTAACATGTTTGGTCAATAGTTACTAGCTCAGCAGCAGGGCATACCCTACGTGCCCCCTCCGCCTCCGCCGCAATGGACGTTCGTCCCTATGGGCCCTCCTCCACCTCCGCCGCAGCAGACTCAGTTTACCACACCGCCGGCACAGCTACCTGCCCCTGGATCACAGGTTTGTATTCTAACTCTCTAGCTATCGACGACAGTTCATTAGTTAATATGTATGACTGGTAACAAATTTCATTCTTGCTTCGTAGGACAACAACCAGGAAGGAAGTGGGACGATGCATGGCTTCATCAACTCGCTATTCGCGTACCCTACTCCGGACGGAGGCAGCGGCCAGAGCTCCAACAATCCTCCCGACGACGGCAGTTTGTGAATGTGATTGGACACTTTACTTTGTGATGATGTATGTGTTTGATTTAAGGACTTTATATATATCTGGTTGGATGAATGTGTTTGGATATTTTATATGTATGTGGTTGGATGCATGTGCTTGGATAGTTTATATATGTGGTGGTTAGATGAATGTCATTGGATGAATGTGTATGATCGATCCCACATATTGTGTGGGATGCTATGAATATGCGCTTGTTTTGGGGGGGGGGCACAATAACTCCCGTCGGTATTGCCAAGCCGACGGGAGTTATTCTGTAACTACTCCCGTCAGTAGTGCCAAGCCGACGGGAGTTAAGGATTAACTCCCGTCGGCCCGGCCGGCCGACGGAAGTTATCGGGCACCGGCCAGACCCCGTGGGCTGACGTGGCCGGCCATTAACTCCCGTCGGCCCTAATCACCGACGGGAGTTAAGCGCCGGCCACGTCACCCCACGTGGGTTTGGCCGGCGCCCGATAACTCCCGTCGGCCGGCTGCTAGCCGACGGGAGTTATTTATCTCCCGTCGGGGCCGACGGGAGATAATGTATCCCCCGTCGGATAACTCCCGTCGGCCAGATACCGACGGGAGTTAGCTAGAAACCGACGGGAATAGCTAATTTCCGTCGGTAATGGGCTAACTCCCGTCGGTTTCTGGCCGACGGGAGTAGCCTGGATTGGCGTTGTGAGAATCTTTTTGTGGAGTGTATGGATGGATAGAGCTTGAATTTAGATGAATTTAGGCACAAGAATCACCTAAATCGGAATTCAAACGGGGGAGATATGGGGTATACAATGGTGAGGGGGTAGATATGAATTTTCTGAAAAGTTCAGGGGGTAGGAATGGACTTTTTGGATGCTAAACTCTAGGATTTGGCCCGCGGGGAGAAAACCTGGGCCGGGGGTAAATTCGGCCCGAGGCGGCCTGGCTCGGCACGCGAGCGTGGCGCGCGCGGCGTGGCTAAGTGGGCCGGCCCACGAGGGCGTGACGGCGCGGGCCCACGTGGCAGCGAAGGCGGAAGGGCGACGGCGTCAAGGAGCTGGAGGCGGACGGCAGCTCGGTTCAAGCGAACCGGGAGTCGGCGGTACGAGGGGGGCTCGCCGGCGGTTCCGGCGACGAGGGTTGGGGTGCAAGCACCAGATCATGGTGGTGGACGCGGTGGTGGGGGGCGTGGAGATGAGCGGGGGCCTGGAGGAGGGGTGTCCATGGCGGTCAGGGCCACGGCGCCATGGCCATGGCCGGGGAGCTCACGGGGAGCCTAGCTTTGGTGTGGGAGAGAGGGGGTTTTGGCTCGGGAAAGGTGAAGGAAGGTGGGGAGGTGCTCGCGGCCGTGGTAATTGGGTTCTAGTGGCCAGTGTAGGGGAGAATTTTGGGTGGCGGCGCGGCTTGCCGGAGTTCGGCAGAGCCGGGGAGGAGAGAATAGGGCAAGGGGCGGTGTGTGTGGCGAGGAAGGGGGATGGGGTGACGAGTGGTGGAAGACGACCATTTATAGCCGGGGAGCTCGGCGCGGCGCGGCCGGGCCTCGGCGCGCAAGGTGTGGGGACAGGCGTGGATGTTAGCACCAGAGCCGGCGAGACAGGAGGGACGCGGGGCCGATGGCGGGCCGGGGTGACGCGCGGCGTGGCGGGGATCGAGCGCGGCCGAGGCCGGGTATTGGCGCGGCGAGGTCCGGCGCGGGGACACCTTGACGCAGTGCGCAGGCGCGGTGGGGGTCCGGGGTCGGGTGCGGCGTGCGCCGTGCTGGGAAGGAGACGAGGGGAGGGGGAGAGAGGCTGACAAGCGGGGCCCGCTTGTCAA
Organism: Paspalum notatum; assembly: GCA_022530915.1. Taxonomy (NCBI): domain Eukaryota; kingdom Viridiplantae; phylum Streptophyta; class Magnoliopsida; order Poales; family Poaceae; genus Paspalum; species Paspalum notatum. Next base: position 7,997,461 of record CM039684.1, read on the forward strand.
TGAGAGAGGGAGGGAGGCAGCGCTGGCGGGCCGCGGTAGGAGATGGGCCGGGAGGCAGGCCGTGCGAGGGAGGAGAGGTGGGCTGGGGGCGGCCGGGCCGAGTGAGGAAAAGAGGGTGGGGGGAGGAGATGGGCCGCAGGGTGGGGACGGTGGCCCAAGAACAAAAATGGGTTTTCTCTTTTTCTTTTTTTGGATTTCTGGATTGGATTTTGAGAGAGTTTTGGAAAGAATTTCGTGGAGACTTTGGTGGAGAGTATTTCGGGAATATTTAGGAAGGAACATTTTGGATTATTTGGAGATTTTTGTTGAGCTCTTATTAGCACACTCAAAACAACAATTCCATAAACATCTAATCGGGGTTTTCGAAAATCGATTTTGAATTAGGGAGGGATTAGAAGAAAAATTCCGACGCTAATTTTCTGGGTGTTACAGAGACCGCGGCCAAGCCATCCCCGGGGAGCAGGCGCGAGGAATCCGGGCAACGGCTGCGGGGCGCGGGCGGGAGCGGGAGAGGGCGGCGGCGAGGCTAAAGAGGAGGCAGGCTGCGGGGAAGGCCGGCGAGGCCGAAGAGGAGGCACCGAGGCAGGCCGCGGAGAATGCCGGCGAGGAGAGCAGCCGGCGTAGCATCTCACGCTCGGCGCGAGGAGGAGGAGAAGAGCGGCCTCCGCGGCTCCTCGGCGGGGAAGAACTTGGGCGAGCTTGGCATGGCCGCGGTGGGGGAGGTGGGCCGGCCGATCGGTCCTCCTGTGCGCGAGATGCCGGCTCCCCTTCTCCCCACAACACCGCCACCGCCGGGCCCGCAAAAACCCAGGCCGCAGGGAGGGCCGTATTCGGGCGGGCGAGCATCGGCGGAGAGCATTAGGGGGTGGCGGCGGTCTCCCCTTCCCGCGAGCGTGACTACCGGCGTCCTCCTTCCTTCGCACTGCTCCTCCTCGGGGCCTGGCGGTCTCACGCTGCGCTGGCGTTCGGGTGTTGCTCCTCCACCACAGTCGCCACAGCCGTGTGCTGCTCCCCCGCGGTGGCCAACGGCCTCGTGATGAGCAACTCTTCCGCAGTGGCCAGCGCCCGACGGTGGGTTGGTCAGGAACGGCGGCAGCGACAGGTGGAGACGTCGGTGTCGGCAGTAGCAGCAGGTGGGCGCGGACCACAGGCGCAGGGGACGTGGGAGATCGGGAGACGACGCGGCGACGGCGTCGTTCTTCTGCTTAGCGGACCTAGGGGTATATTAGTCATTTGATGTGTCCAGGGGTGAACAAATAAAATAGAAATAAAAGAAAACAGAGAGAAACACTCAAAACGAAAAGTAGTCCGCATGCCTCGAACACATTTTCTGAAAGACAAGCAACTGGGTATCAAATGACGTGAGGCGTGCGAACGAGTCTCAAATTCTGAAATATCTCTCTCCTGGGCGTGGGGCTCGGGTTCGCCAACCAGGCCGTGCCGCTGTACCTGTCGGAGATGGCGCCGGCGCGGCTCCGTGGCGCCTTCAGCAACGGCTTCCAGCTCAGCGTGGGCATCGGTGCGCTCGCCGCCAACGTGATCAACTTCGGCACGGAGAAGATCAGCGGCGGGTGGGGTGGCGCGTGTTGCTGGCACTCGCGGCCGTGCCGGCGGGGCTCCTCACCCCGGGCGCGCTGTTCCTGCCCGAGACCCCCAACAGCCTGGTGCAGCAGGGCAGCTGCTGCAGAGGATCCGCGGCGCCGAGCTCGACGACATCGTGGCCGCCAGCAGCACTGCCACCGAGGGGGACGGGCTGCGGCGGATCCTCTTCGAGCGGCGGTACCGGCCGGAGCTAGCGATGGCGGTGGCGACCCCCTTCTTCCAGCAGGTGACGGGGATCAACGCGATCGCGTTCTACGCGCCGGTGCTGCTGCACACGATCGGCATGGGCGAGAGCGCGTCGCTGCGGTCGGCGGTGGTGACTGGCGTGGTGGGCGTGGGCTCCACCTTCGCGTCCATGCTCGCCGTGGAACGCTTCGGGTGCCGCACGCTGTTCCTGGTGGGGGGGCGCGCAGGTGCTGATCGGCGGCATCATGGCCGTGGAGCTGCGCGAGCGGCCCGAGCAGGGCGTAGGCGGGGGTCCTCATCCTGCTCATCGCCATCTATGTGGCCGGGTTCGGCTGGTCTTGGGCCCCCCTCGGGTGGCTCGTCCTCAGTGAGATCTTCCCGCTGGAGGTCCGCGCGGCCGGGCAGAGCATCACCGTCGCGGCTTGGCTCGCCGCCACGACCGCCTTCGTGTACCTCCTCCTGCCGGAGACCAAGGGCGTGCCCATCGAGCCGGTGGCCGGGGTGTGGCGCGCGCACTGGTTGTGTGTGATACTACGCTCGTGTCTGTGTGAGTGTGTGCAAGAAACCAAGAATCAAGATGCTCTGAATTCAGAAACTCTGAGGCCTTGTTCGGTTAGGAAAAAATCAAGGAGATTGAAAGGGAATTTAACTAGCAAGGGATTAGATTCTCTTCAATCTCCTCCAAAACCAGACCAACCGAACAAGTCCTGAATTTGCCATTTGCATGCAGACATGAGCCACCGACACCCCGGGAATGTCTATATATATGGGCCTGATCGTTCACAACCCAAGCTATAACATGTCAAACCGCAGCCCATGGATGCAGCCTACTACTGCAGTACTGCTAGAGACAATGTTTGCTTGGTGAACAGCAGATCCTAGTCTCGTTAGTGTACAAGGCAACGAGGACGAGGTGATCAAACCTGAGCCTTCTTGACTTGGACACGCATGTCAAATTGCCAGAAGAAGCTCCTCCTCCTCCTCCTCCTCCTCCTCCTCAATCTTCAGCTAGTTCTTGAGAATCTCTGAACCATACAGCAGGGTGCTAAGGATCAGTAGAAAACATCGGTGTCGTGAACTCGTAATCGTCCTTCTATGGAGCCTGGAAGCTGGATCTTGTACCACGTTGGTGATTTTGTTTCATCAAGCTCTGAAAAATCAATCAAGCTGAAGTTCTCACTAGCCCAAATCGACTGCACTCATACAAAAGGTGGTCTTTGCATCGATTCAGTGCTAATAGGAGTATATTCGAAAGGTTTTGAGCCAGAAAGGGTAATCAGAGCCCAGAAGTAAGTTTGCACACTTGATAGAGTCACTATGGGTTGTAGAGAAATATAGGCAGCCTACCATTTTTAACTTGTGCTGATTGTATGCTATGAAAGCATGTGTACATAGTGGACTGAAAAATATTTGTACGATGGCATCAGTGTGTTTTAGTTTGCACCTTCTCATGGCGATCACGGGCTCATGAGACTTAATTCGATCAATGCATGATGCAAGAGCAGCATGTTTTTTGTTCGGCTGCCCTTCTTAGTACTGTAGAACAGCTGTTAGTACAGTGGCTTGTGAGCAGCAACGTTTGCAGCATAAGCCAAAATGGCTGCAAACAATCTGCAGCGAACAGGCTGTACATCTAAACTTCTGAATATCAATCGGCACTGCAAAACCCCCACAGAATAACGAATTTTACTTTGGTGTTAGCCTGCGTGATACCCTCACCTGACATACTGAATTTCAGAGCACTACAGTGATCATAGTAGTCTGAATGTTATCAAGAAGAGTCACGGCGGTTGCAACAAGACAATTGACATCAAGAACAGTCATGATAAAATATTGGCTACGATAAACTTTTTTTTTTTTTTTTTGGAAAACTGGCTGCGACAAACTGTCAAGAGGAGAAAATAAGGAACCGATATAGAATGGCTTTATCCGTTGGACAGTAATGCGTGTATATCAGAAGTAGGATGCAGTGCCAAAATTTATATCTTAAATATAAACAGTTTCACTCGAAATTGGTACTAACCGATGGGGAATGTGTGGCCATGCATCAATGGGCGAAACTTGACACGACTCTCATTGAATCGAGTAAAACCACTGTCCAGGGGTCCTATATACATAAGCTAACCATATACTTGACTACTTGATATGGAGGGACCAGCAGCTAGCCACAAGAAATCTCTAAAGAACAAAACCAGCACGCAAGGTGAAAGAGTTGAACGGATCCATCAGCTTTCTGTCATAATTCTCTGAATTTGTATCCCTTTCATCCCTGATCAAGTTTAAGTCACTTCCAACACCATGGGCAAGGACCCCTTAATACAAATGGCATTCAGCTCCTCAACAAATTTAGGCGATTGTTCATGTTTGCATAACCATAGACACATAAAAATCCACCTGAAGCTATCAACTTTATTCCTAAGATACACTAGGATACAAAACTCTGAATTATCCCACCCTTAACTTCCACGTCCAGGAACTCAAGTTTAACCCCCACCAGAACCCCTCAAGATTTTCCTCTTGCTGGGTTCCAGTTCCAAGCAAACTGAATCTCTAGCTAAGTCAACAAATATTTATCCGATGAATCCTTTTTCGCTATTTCATGAATGGCAATAATAACAAGCCTCCTCCTCGAAGCTTTTCCCAGCCCCTGACATTAAGGGGTTTCTTGCAATACTGTATATTATATACAAAGCGTTTAACTATCATACGACTCATCAAGAAACGATTGTAAACCTAATATCAAATCAAAACAGCACGTTGCCGAAAGGGCAACCAACCAAAACAGTACACAAAGCTAAATCTACAGTAACTAGTTAAAGAGGCTCTCAAGATTTAGGTCCGCCAGCCTGTTCAGTTTGTGTAACTCGCACATCATAGAGTGCATTGTCATAGGGAATGTGCATGTGAACAATTGCGCTATCTGTATTCTTTTGAACGTCACCATGTGCCTTTTTACTGACTTCTCCATACAATGCTCCATACAATGCTCTCCTGAGTTGCGCAAAAAACGCAGGACCTGAAAGGCAATCTTCTCAGGGTCTGTCTCATTGATGTCATATGTTCGAGCTCCATTCTTTCCAAGTATGAACTGTCGTAGGTAGATATTCTCATTAGCAAGTACCCTCCAATCTGCAGGGAATAGTATAGCAGAAAGCACTTGCTTGTACTGTGCCTGGCTTAGCCTTGAGAGAACATCGGCAACTTCTGTGTGCATTCTTTTATTGAAATCAAACCTGTTATCAAGAGGGACCATTGATGGATGATTAGCAATTACGGGCAGCATATTGAAGCCATTGTTCCTCATCAGTGGTAGTAAGCCATCACGAACTTCTTCAGGGACTGTGGGCAGACAAGATGCACAAATGTTGTGCTCAATGATGTCAGCAACAGATGCTATACTTCTATCAATTTGATCCATGCCTACTGTTGGATCTGGGTTGACCTCTTCAAGATCATGCTCATACGAGTCCCACCTCAGCTGCGGGTACTCAGACTCTGGGTCCACTGAGAAGCTGTCTTCAGAGATATGAGACAAGACAAGCCCATTGTCATATAGATCTTTAACAATCAGAATCAATCGTCGGGACGAGCACTGAGCCTTGAGTGGGAGCAGAGTGAACTGCCTCACTGGAAGTGGTGCGCTGGCTTTTGCCCCAGGCAGCTCAGTAAATATATCTTGTGTGTTTGGCTTGATTGAAGCAGCATAGTCCTTAACTCTGATATTGTTCACTTGGTACGTGACCCCTCCACGAAGAATAGATTCCTTCTCAACATGCTTCAAAGCCAGTAGCTTTTTAGCAGAAACTGTCGACATCTCCACCTGTACAAACGGATCAAATCAATAAGTTTTCTGCAAATCAATAAGTTATATGCAGATGCGAAAACATCCTCCACACTTTCTTTGCCAACACCGAACAAATAACTAAAATATTTTCTTACTCTAGAACATATAGCCACTCTAAAGTAATAGTTAGCATAACAAATAACATCACTAGCAGGAGAGATCTAATACTAGAGTCACCACAACAACAATCATCAACATTAGCATACACAAAGCACCAGCAACACTTGATTCCACAGTTATGGACCTCAGCTAAAAACAAAATTTCCGTAGTTTGAATTAGCATAGAGGAAAACTGTTACAAATTATCAAACTGCAAATAAATATGCAATCTATCACTCCCTTGTTATTCTAATATAAAACGAAAATACTGAGGCCCAGTCAAAGGTTTGGCTGGTAGATTGCTGATGTGCAGATAAACTTAACTGAAATAAGGAAAAGTCATTAGCATGTCTTAGCCATATTTATGTTATGGGGATTCATCTGTAGTCTTGGTTACCCTATGTTACTTTAGGGTCCAACAGAATTGTTGAGTGCATGTATTGATCATGTATATATTAACCTCAAGATAAATCACCTTAGTTGGTACTAAAATAAGCAATGTAGCATCATGGCCTAGCTGTCTATTCACTTCAAACCATTGAAAACACACTGCTGCCGTGAATCTTCTACCTCTGGGTGCATGGCCATGAGCCAGCCTCAGCATGAACAAAAGGTTGTCGTGCCTGAGAGTGGAGGAAGCCTTATGCTTCTATTGGACACACATTTCACTTTCAGTGCCTTATCTTTTGTGCCTATTATAGTTTAGGCGTGGATGCTGTCATGTACACAATGTAAATCTAACAATTGTTTCCGCGTCTACTAATCATATTCATTGGCGCGTATGTTATGTTAAAACTAACCCAAGCCGTGGAATCGGCGTGTAACCGGTTTATTCTTCTACCTTTAATACAATGACACGCAGCAAGAGAGCAGATTCCCACCCACCCCCTCTAGTAATGTGCAGCAACAAAGAATCCCAGACTATCAGCCTCCTGGTTGTACTATCCAGATTCCCAAAATCTGCAGAAACACTTGGAACCCTGGCTAGGTGGTGACCATTGGCAGAGAGTAGCTAGTATCTAGGCTTTTTTGGCATTGGGGATTACTAGAAGGTCGAATTTGTTGGTATGTGTTCCAGCATGGTTTTTGGCATTCGGCTTTGAATTTTGAGATAGCAGCCCTTGTTTGTTTGAAGATAGTACAAGGAAATTGTTTTTTCGCTAAATAGTTCATAACAGTACAAGAGTGACAACACACAGGTATTTTTGTTCGTTTGAGAAAATAAATGTTTTATTCCGGGCTGTCAGATGCAAATCATGGGGTGGCAAAATCTGTTTGGGAGATGAAAACACACGGGTGCCGCAAACGAAACGAATGCAAACGCGAGGAAAATGGAAAAACAGGTTTCGTACCTTGTTGTACCTGCAACATGTAAAGCGATTGTGAGACACTGGTAATCAATAGAGTGCTGTAGCAATGTAGGGGCACGCCGGCGGTGCAGAGGCGCGGCGACGAGGTTGGCGATGACGGGGAGGCACCAGGTGGACGCGCCAACGACCCGTCCGCTTCCACCACCCGCGCGCGTCGCCAGAACAGTAGATGCGCCGTGATGTGCGGCCGGCGGCGCAGGTGGTGTCGTCGAGGCCAGGAGGACGACGGGAAAGCACCGGTTGCAGGAGCGGACGACCCGTCGTCCGCTTCCACGACCCGCGCGCGTCGCCGGAGCAGTAGATGCGCCGTGTCGTGCGGCCGGCGGCGCAGGTGGTGTGGTCGAGGCCGGGACCGGGAGTGCCTCCGCCGGTGCGGACGCCACCGTGAGGCTGGCGCCGGCGAGCTCCTCTCGGTACGGCGGCGTGCCGTCGCGCCTTCCCCAGGGGACGAGTTGTCGCGCCCGGCGGAGGCGAAGGCGGTGGTGGTGCCGCGGGTGTGGCCGCCCGCCGGAGTACATCCCCCGCCTCGTCGATTCGCCCCGAAGCCAGTGCATCGTAGTCACCACCGTGGCCGAAGAAATGGCGCAGGCCCGCCGCCGAGAGGGGACTCGGCGACGGCCCTCCGTCGCGGGAGGTGACGTTACCTTTCTGGCCGCAGCAGCTGCTTCTTCTTCCCTCTTGCTGTGGTGTTTGGTTGTTGTTCTGTGAGCCTGCGAGTCCCTCCCGATGGGAATGCCGGCCTCGCAAATGTTGCAGCAACAGTCATGAACCTTCATGGGTTTGAGGCCCCTGATCACTATGAGCCAACACTCATCGAAGTTGTCGACAAATGATCCTTGGTCCTCGCTGCTGCTTGCAATTCCCAATCCCAATAATTCTTGCGCCACAGTTTCCAGTCGAACTGATTCCTCCAATGATTGTGAAGTGGTGGTGTAATCGTGCACAAATGTCAGCATGTGCTGCTGACAAGTCGGTCTCTGAAATGTTTGCCCTTCACTTTCCATATCCTGTTCCTGGATCAGTTTCCCTGTGTCTATTTCAACAGACATAAATCGCAAGCCTCTGGTTCTGATCACATAGCCACATGGAGAGTCGCTGTTCCACATGTGGCTGCACGAGAGCGCAATTGGGCTTTGCCGCGTCGGAGTGCATCACCGCTCCGCAATATGAGCATTGATTTACATCACTCCCGACATTGTTGCTCTCATGGCAGCCTCACGTTGAGATTACTGGTACAGTGGTACTACAACAAAAGGCTTTGTATAGAAACAAGTCTCTGGCGAGACATGCAGACATCGACATCTGATCATCTCAATCAACTCGCAACCACTGTAAAAGGGTGTGTTTAGATCCCTGAAAACTGGTACTGTTTTGAACTGAAAAGCACTGTAGCACTTTTCGTTTGTTTGTGGTAAATATTGTCCTATCATGGCCTAACTAGGTTTAAAAAATTCGTCTCGCAAAGTACATCTAAACTGTGCAATTATTTTTTTACTTCATCTACATTTAGTACTCTATGCATGTGCCGATATTTTGATGTGATAGAAAATCTTCTTTTTGCATAGTAAAATTTGAGAGAAATTTTTTAAATATAAACAGGACCAAAGAAAGAAATGTACAGAAAGACAGAAGCAAAGTACATCTCATAGGCATCGGCTATACCAAATGGCAGGCGACCAGAGCCAAACACAGCAAGCTGGATCCGTCTGGACAATCAAATAACAAACCATTTTTACATCTACTACATCCTGAACGGAGCGGGCACGAACTATCCATGTATCTGCTGAGCAAAGGCATATATATACTATCCATGTATCCTATACGATACGGGACGGGACGGCGAGTCGGTTGGGGCTGACTCTACATCTATCCACTATTCTAACTACTATTTTTTCTATATAGTATCGCTACAGTATCATTTTATACTATATCTAATCATATATCCGGACATACCGAACCATATATCCGGATGCTGGTCTGACAATTGAGATGTCGGCCATGTTTAGATCCAAAATTTTCTCCCAAATTTCACTATGCAAAAAGAAAATTCCCCATCACATCAAAATACCGGCACATGCATGAAGTAATAAATGTAGATGAAATAAAAAATTAATTGCACAGTTTAGATGTACTTTACGAGACGAATCTTTTGAGCCTAGTTAGGCCATAGTAGGACAATATTTACCACAAACAAACGAAAAGTGCTACAGTGTATTTTTCAGCGCTACAGTGCATTGGATCTAAACACAGCCGTCGTTCGTATCCCACCCTACTCTATAGGTTTATAGGGTGCGGCGGGTAGGTGGCTACCCGTTGGAGCTCCAGTAGTAGGAGATATTATGGCGCGAGGTCTACAGAGGGGTACCTACCCGTTGGAGCTCTACCAGTGCGCGTGCGGCTTGAGAAAAAACGGTTCTCGAGCAAGCCATTCTTAAACGACTAGAGAAACGTTTATTTGGCGAATCTAAAACTCGAAAAATGTTTGTATGAATTGATCTAAAACCGTGTGAAATGTACCCTTTAGTTCACAGTTCGTTGGCACGAGTCTCCTGTGCTCCAGGTCCCAAAGAGAGAGAGGGGGAAATTTAAAGTACACATGATATGACATGCTGCATATCCTAATACTATGGGTTTGTTTTTTTTTTCTGCGACTATTATTGCTCCTCCTAGGTCTTTTTTTTTTAAACTTAATCTCCTCTTAGATCTAGGAAAGAGAGACAATTGAAATGATGCATATACACATGCGTACTGTAGTAGACTGTACTACTATAGTAGTAGTTCTCTGCTGGAGCGGAGTGTACACTGCGCCCACGTACCTGTCCTGGCCTCGGAAACATGCATCATGCACACAGACGGAGGGAATAGTGCAGCATACAGTACAGTACACGAAACAGAATTCGATAGAACACAAGTGAACAACGATTCAAGACGGGCATGCACGTTCTTGAACAAAACGCAAATTAATGGAGAGACGGAGACGGAAATCGAGTCCCAATTTGGATCCACCCAGTTATTTTTAAGCCACTTTTAGCTATTTGAGAATCTAAATAGGATGGCTAAAAGTGCAAAGCTAAAAATTATTTCCTCCAAAAATTACTAACTGGCTAAAAGTAGCTAAATGAAGCTAAAAAAAACTGAGTGTTAAAAATTTAGCTCATGGCATGAAACAGGCGCCGAAGGCACCCGTCGTGCTGGCTCGCGCGGTTAACGTACGCAGGACCAGACATGCGCACCACGGCACCACCGGCCGGCCGGCCGGCGACGTGCGCGTTCCAGGAGCGCCGCCGTGGGTACGTACGGTGGAGGGGAGAGGCGACGAAGCTGCTGCATGCCTCGCTCGCCGTCGCCGGGGCAGTACGTATGCGGCACGCGCCGTGCGGCCGGGCACTCTCCGATGGCGTGCAGTGCCCGTGGCGCGCGACGCGCCGCGCCGCAGCTAGTTGGCATTTGCCAGCATTGTCCTTCAGCTTGTTGCATGTCACTGCCCCATGCGCCACGGCGCACTGAGATGAATCGATCGCACGGATTAATGCCCTACGTACAAACTGCAGTAGTAGTGTGTTACTGTAGAATGTAGATCGATGTTAGACAGAATGAAGAAACATGGTCCATGGGCATGGATTAAGGCTATCCTCAACGGAACGTCTATCCATCTTTCCTATCACTATTCCAACTATCTTCTTCTCTGTCTACAGTAGCGCTACAGTACCAAACAGTGTTATATCCATTCCTTTTTCTCACCCCTCTGGGAAGGTTTAATGTAGTACGGAGTACGTACGTACTACTTGAGCTGCATGCACAAAGACTGCCTACGCACGTACGTCCGATCCATGCACCCCGCTTGTACGCGTGATGTCCGATCCGGCGCCGTGCTCACCACCAATATATACTCCCTCCCTCCTTAAATATTATTCTCTCCGCCCCAAATTTGTAAGGCATTCTAGTCCACTTTTTATTTATCCATATTTCTAGCTATATTGATAAATCTAGACACATATTGAGCACACGTGGAGAAATGAATGAATCTACCTAAGGTCCAAAAACCTCTTACAATTTAGAACGGAATGAGTAAATATTCAAAAAAGTATGTGTAAATATATATAAAAACACTTGTCATATTTAAACTATATACTATAATAATACAAATCACAACACACAATGCTGATAGTATGGCAAGTATTTATCTGCAGGGACGAATCTAGATCGGAACATCATCTGGGTCAGTTTATTTATTACATAATATAGAGTTATTTAATTCAAATAATACTCACACTGTTTTAAATTATACATCATTTCATTTTTTACACCAAAATTCGCCATTCTTGTCTTATTCAAAGAATTTATGAAATCATAAAAATTCAAGTCATAGTGAAATAAATGAATATGAATTTTTTTTTATAAGACAAATGGATCAAAGTTGGTGTCAAAATAATAAAGGATCTATAATTTATGATGAAGTGTTTTACAAAGAATTTTTCTATTGCTAACGAGCTTATTACTCAACCATGTTGAAATTGCGCGTGGGGATGACTCGTTTATTTCTTTATTTCTTGTTTTATTTCTATAGTATAAGAGCCCGAAACTCCCAGCGAATGGCCAGTGAGCTAAAAAAAAACGTCCCGATTGTTTCGATTTTTGGAATGGGATATTTACGAATGTTTCGATTTTTGGAATGGAATATTTACGAACGTTAATAGCCGGTCTAATTCCGCGATAAAAGAGCTTTGTTTCCAAACAGATTTTCCTGTATCTACCAACTGTGGCATTAAGACAGATAGAATACATTGTCGTACAAGAGAAAAACAAACAAAATATATTGTGCAGCTAGTGGCGCGGCCTTAGGCTGTCTCCAACGAGACTTCTCAAATCTCACTCTGTATCACTATTTCAACTACTTCTCTCTATCTACAGTGCAGCATTTATGTCCAACAGCGCCAATCAACACCCATTTCAGGCACCCCGTTGGAGATACCCTTAGCTACCTGAGTGACGGCAGGAACCAAACCGGCGGGCTCGGCCACGGCCGCGCCACCGGCGAGCACGTGTCTCGCAGCATGTCACCACCCACCGTCGCTGCCCGCCCACTGATCAAGTCAAACGCGCAAACCAACGCTTGCAGCCTGATGCTGTCGATGAAGTAGACACAGCTGGGTCTCAGCCCCGCCATGTCCGTGGCGCGCACGGCCACCGTCTCGCTCCTCCCGACGAGCACGGCCCAGTCGCCGAGATCCGGCACTACCTCCCAACATGCGCCCTTCTCGCACCTCACGACAGTGACGTCCGCTATGCGATACCGATACAGTTTCTCGTCAGGGTCTTCGTCCTCCGGCAGGGGCACGGCTTCCCACACCACCCACATTTGGTAAAGCTTGGCGTCGACGAGCACCAGGTGGTTCTTCACGTGCAGGTCCAGGCGTCGGGCCAAGCGGTTGACTGACTCAGCCAATGCCGCTACTCGCGGTTCCATGACCGTGAAGAAGCTCACGCTCGGAGGAGAGGACTCGTCGCCGTCACCAGCGAGATCAATCTCCAGGACCTTGCCTTGGCTCTGCGTGACGGCAAAGAACCTGCTCCCCCCGGCGTGCACCACGTCGTGCACTAGGGAGACCGGGATCCACTGCTTGTCGCGCAGCGTCTTCCACGCCGTGGCGCCGGCCCTGGCGTACATGGCGATGGTGTACGAGTGGTAACCGCCGATCACCACGGCGAAGTACTCGCCCTGATGGGGCCTCGCCGAGAACACCACCTTCCGGACGAAATTGTCCCTGAACTCCTCTGCCGGGACGAGACGCGGGTGGGGCGTTATGCCAAGCCACGACCGCCACAGGACCTCGCCATCTTCGGAGACGACGCCGCTGCCGACCATATGATGCGCCGTGAGCGGCGGCAGGGAGATGACGGCGCCGCTGATGGGGTTGTGCAGCGTGACGCCGAGGTCGGCGCCGACGAGCGCCAGCCACCCGTGGCCGGCGCCGAAGCAGCGCGCGCGACCCAGGCCTCCGGCAACGGGGCAGCAGGCGAGGCTCAGCTTGCGATCGGCGGGGAGCGACAGGACACAGAGGCTGCCTTGGTCGGCGTCCCGGTCCGCGGCCACTCCGTCGTCGTCGGGCTGGAGGAGGATCCACGGCTGCGGCTCGGCGGGCACCGCGGCTCTCAGCTGGGAGCACACGGCGCGCATCCGCGGGCGGCACTCGGTGGCAACCCGGTCCGCGATGCAGCGGATGATGTCGCAGGGTAGGTCGGCGACGCTACCGCTCGCCGATGCCATAGTTGCCGTCGACGAGCTCGCGCGCGGCCGACACGATCGATGCATGCCTCCGCACGTTCACGGCACGACGCCCTAGGCGTGCTTCGATACGTTTTTTTTTACGATTTTGTTGCGAGGTGTATGGGCATCGGAGTTTTTTTTTTTTTTTTTTTTTTTTTTTTTTGAATTCACATCGGAGTCTTGACTCTTGATGAGTCCCAAACTCCCAATCCAACCGGTTTTTTTGGAACTGTGGAAGGTTGCCATGGGCCGTGCGCCCGTCCCTGAGACGAAACCCATCGCGACGACGTCGTTGTATTGTTGAGTTTCGGCCTGCTTTTCGTTCCCTGGGCCGTTTGTTTGCTTTTGACCTCGCCCAGTTCATTTGTTTCCATCCCCTCAAAAGAAAAAAGTTCATTTGTTTCCAAACAAACCTTCCTGCCCGGTTGAGCAGGTGGCACCGGTTAGCCTTCGCTGGTAAATCAGACTTAGGGTTTGTTTTAGATACTAGCTAAAATCCTTTAATGCACATGAAACCAAATCTCTCCGGTCCACTTTCAAACCACGTAGATTGTGTTTATCCAAATAAACCTTACTTCATTGATAGTTACCTTATACAAGCTATCTAAATAATAAAAATTTCATGAGATTTTTTTTCTGAACATCTACCATTTGCGGCTTCACAACCAACAGCGTGTCCATGCAGGACATGACGCCCGTCCAGAGAGAGAGAGAGAGAGAGAGAGAGAGAGAGAGAGAGAGAGAGAGAGAAGAAAAACTCGACACAAGGACCGACATGCTTAACTGAAACCAAATAGCATGGGGATGGGGGTGAGGGCGAGCGTGCCACAAGGTTTGCTGATGCTGCCCTCCGTTGCCACAAAAACGACATGATTAAAAGGCACGAGACAGAAGAGAAGAGACTGGCAAGATGTCAATGGTTGCTGGCCTTTGTTCCGCTGAAGCTTTATCCGTAGCCATTGCCAACGCCAACACTCCCACCTCTGGCTGCCACGATCCATCTCTAGGGCTCGAGGCATCATCGTATGACGCACTGTAGTGGTCTAGCTGGCTTTGCCGGACGATTATTCATACGCGTCGGATCGTGCATCCGACGGCTCCAGCATCACGTGGGCGCACCACGCCGTGCAGAATCTAAAAACGCTTGGCGATGCAAGTAGGGCAGGTCAACTGGCACACAGGTCGCGAAAAGCAAATCTAAAAACGCCGCCCGTCTTTTCGGCACCTTTTTAGCACGGAGCAGGCGGCAGAGCGGACGCTTTGCGAATTCAGCCGCGGCCCGGCCGGGGGTTTTGCGACGGCCACGCGCGGGCGCGGAAAAGCGACGCTGCTTTGACGACCTGATCGCGCGTCGTCGCGCCGAGCCGGGTGAGCCTTTGAGTTGAGCGTGCTCGAAATCCGGTCCCAGACAACGTCGTGTCCTCGCCCAATGTAAAAACGTGGAAGCGGGTAGCCACCTCGCGCTGCCATGTCTATAGACTGCGAGCTACCGCGGCGCCGACCGGTGCCATCCATGACCGGCAACACGCCAAACACTGTGAAACAAAGACTCCCCAGAGTTGCTGCGTTGGGCACGAGCCGTCCATCGGTAAGGCGACAACGGGCTGCGATCGGCGTAGCAGCTCGTTGCGGTTGTTGTATCGGACCGTCCGCCTCCTGGCTACGAGCCTGCTCCGGTCGTGGCCCTGCGCGAGCGCTCGCCGCTCGGGGCCATGATTGAGCCCAGCGCGCGCCCTACTGCCTGCTGGCCATCTATCGCTATTCGCTACGGGTCGGGGTCGTCTCAAAAGAGAGCGCCCGCGCCATCAGAGGCTCGTGCCCGTGCTCTCCGGGCTATTCATTGCCTCCGGCAGCGCAGGCGCGCGCGCGCTCGGCCAGGCGCCCAGGCGGTGGAGCATATGCATGTGCTGCTGCGTGTAACCGATCAAAAGGCGCTTTGCGGCGGTGTGCCGACACGGCCGGGGGCCAAACGCATCATGCCGCGCACATAGCAACACGCCGGCGAGTCTCAAGATGCTCTGAATCATGGGATCCTTCTATGAGGATCAATGGAAGGAATCTCGGTCAAAAACCCCAAAAGCGGTTTTGACAGTAATTAGCACAGTGGAAGGTATAATTTGGACATGCTTTTGCTACGCCTCCGGGCTGCAATAAGCACAATGTCGCGAGACGCGATCGGGGAGATGGGAAAGCTTCAGAGCATGCCTAATAAGTACGCCGGGAAAAGACAATCTGAAGGTATGGCGTGCGACGCCTACCTCCGCTGATTGAAACAGCATCCCTCGATAGATTGGGTAGAGCAGTAGAGTAGAGTACTCACCAGAACCCGCAATCATGGCTACATGTATAGATGCAGCAGAGTGCAGGTCTGCACTCCGCCGCGGAGCCTCATATGCTTCCGATTAGCAGACGCACATCAGCTAGCTAGTCTGGCGAGTGGCGACTTGAGTGAACAGTGGAATCGCATTGCGCAAGTTCGTTGGACAGAAACATGGGCCAAAAATAAAACTCACGGATCAGTCATTGCGGCAGTCGCTCTGCCGATTAAAGTATGAGCTGCTACGGCTGCTAGTTGCATGCAAATATGCAATGTACATCGCTGCCTTTGGTGCTAAGCTACCCGCGTGTGATCGATGGCCACGCAGCTTTATTGTGCCATCCGATACACTCATCGGGCAGGCGACGCCGGGTATTGTTTATCGAGTACCGGCACATTAGTTTCCTTTGCGTAATCCCAATGAACGGGCTTACTGTAGTATTCTTATTCAGAGCTACTCCTATAACCGTAAGAAAAGATGTGCAGGTGCACTGATTAAAAACACTGCTATTACTGCAGCTCTGCAGCTTTATCAAGCCGTTGATTCCTGGACATTCTCCAGACAGCGTGGTTGGTTTCAGGCCTTCTAACGACGATACAAGCTTTGCCAGGGAGAAGCCCACTGAATCAGGGGCACAATGCCAGCTGCTCCCACGAGCTGCTTGGTCATGGCTGTCTTTGAGAGATGGTACATGTATTTGTATGGGATTACTCCTATTTGATTCAGCATAGAGACACCATGTGTACTCTGTAGTCTGTACTCATAACGAATTATAAGCTCCATTGCAGAGGGAATCCGTTCATGGCAGAACCCAGCTCAGCTCGTACATGGGAACAAAAATGGGCGCTCAATCGATTGCAGCTCGTGACGAACTTTTTCTGCAGAAGAGACGGTACTTTCGTTGCTTTTGATTTTTTTTTTCTTTTTGGACGCGAAGAGACGATGCTCCTGGCCCTGGGAAAAGAGGGCGAAAAGAAAGTGGCTTTCTGTGAAGTGAGAATAAATTGCGCCACTTGCTTTTGAGTGCTCGTCAGAGCTCGCCAGCTTGGCGTGTATACTCACCTGAGAAATTACTAGTGCATCTCTTGAGCGTAGTTTACAGTTGGCGAGATCCTGCCATCCTTGTCTGTTCCAAGATTTGGGGCTTAATCAGAGACATCATGGGGGTACTTCTCCCTGTGGTTGTGTTTATGGCATGGCAATCGATCATTTCTGCAGATCACTTCTCGTGCCGACCGATCCTTCTGACTTTCTCTTCGGACGAGAGCTCAGAGAAAGCAAATGACAGATCTGCAGCGATGATGCCGTGCGTGGCATCATACACAGGCGAAGACGATTGGTTCTTCAGCTTTTCTCGTTCCGTGGCTAATCTGTTACACTATCTCCAATGAGAATGCCCAAATACATTGTATCTTTTTATTCATTTACTATTCCAATTACTCTTTTTTTATAACACTACAGTGTCAAACAGTAGTATAAACATTTAATTTACTCCATTCGTTGGGAATGGTCCTAGTGCGGCATCGTTTCTTTGTGTTGCCTACTGCCTACAATGTACGACCATACAACAACATTTGCATCGCTTTGTCTCATTGTCCATGGTTATCAATCAAATAGTAGCATTTTGCCAGGGCGCAAACTCGTTTTTGGCCCCACACATCCTAACTTACCACCTACCAGTAAACTGGACTTTAGAGAAAGGCAGATTCCGTATAAATAGCCAAATACTGCTGGTAAGCAAGCGTCTCGATAACTGTAGCAGGACAATGACAACCGTTGTTTAGCTGACATGGTGATGGAGGTACGAGATGAGGGTGCTAGGGAGTAGGTAGTACACACTCACTTCTGAATATCCAGAAACCAAAGCCCAAACTTTGCCAAAAATAAAAAAGGAAAACTGCAGCCGAGCTGTCAAATGATAGTACCTCCCAAGTCCCAACCCATACTGAAAAGACAGTAGATGAAATTGAATGTGCACTTGAGCAGCCTTTGCTTTTCCACCTCGCCGAATTTTGGACCTGCCAACACTGCATCGAATTGAGCAGATTCTGAAGTGTCAACCCAAGCGGTGGAATTGTACAGCGCTTTGGAGTTTGGATGCACGCTGCTGTAGCCTGTACCCTGTAGCATTTCCCCCAACTTTACTTTGGCTGTGTTTAGATCCAAAAAGTGGAGGCGAAAAGCAGACGAAATCTGTCAAAATTTGGCCAAAAACATCGCATGCGACACTGTAGCGCACTGTAGCACTTTTCGTTTGTTTGTGGTAAATATTGACCTACCATGGCCTAACTAGGCTCAAAAGATTTGTCTCGCAAAGTACATCTAAACTGTATAATTATTTTTTGATTTTATCTACGTTTAGTACTCCATGCATGTGTCGGCATTTTTGATGCGATGGAGAATCTTCTTTTTGCATAGAAGAATTTGGGAGAAAGTTTAGATCTAAACACAGCCTTTGCAGAGATATTCTGACAGCCGCGACAATAGCAGGTGTTTGCTGTGTTTTTGCCTAGCTGGTCACTTAATTACCGCGCCAAACCAGAGTGCCAGACCCTTTTTTACCTGGCCACGAGTGATCGTTGATCGAAATGACCAGGCAGCCTTTGCTTGAATGAAGGTTTGTGCTGCCCGGAGCGGAGCGGACGTGCACCGTGCTCGGAGAACCAAGTAACCAACCAAGCTTATATTACTCCTCGGAGCACTTGGAGCTGGCGATCTGAAATCGCGCTCCATCAGTGCCTCGGTGGAGCTCCGCCGCCGCCGCCGGCGCGGCGAGGTCACCGAGTAACACTACACCTAACACGGGCTCTTGCTCCCCGGGCAACATTTCGGGGCACGCATGGGAGTTCGTTTGGCCAATGAGGACTGCGGAGTGTGGCCACGTCCACCCCCCACTAGTAGGTGATTATCTTTGCTCGTGGCCTCGTGCCGTCCGATCCCCCATGCCCTGTTCAAGAATTGCGCGTTCGGTTCTCAAGGACGAGACGGCCTGGGACCGTGCATGGCGATGAACGGAATCGGCGCAGGCAGGCAGGGCTACAGGATGGGCGAGCCGGGAAGGGCAGGGCAGGCATGGGCTGTGGGGCGCGCGCGAGAACCGGTGCCTCGAAAGGCCCCAAAGAGCGTCGCCAAAGCGGGGGACACCGCACCGGGCAAAAGGGACGGAATGTCCCCGGACCAGGTGGCCGCGGACCCTGGGCGCGTCGCGCACCCCGCTCTCGCTGCCGCGTGGGGGCCTCCCGGAACCCTTGCCATTGTGATCGCTGAAACCCATCAGCGTGCTTTGGAGGCGGCGAGGGCCGAGGGGTGGTGGCGGTAGCACGCGTGTTTTGTGGAGAGGTCCGCGCGCGCGGTTTGGGGTCTGGGCACTGGTGGGTGGTGGTGCTCCGGCGGCTGGGCGCCGGGCCGCCGGGGAAGGCCAACTCCTCCGATCCATGTGGGCAAAGCGCCTTTCCTGGCTCGGTGCAGGCGCCGCGCAGCGACGGCGTGGGAGCGGAAAGGGGACGTGGGCAAATTATACGCCGCGCGCGGGCTTCCGTGAGCTACAATGCGATCTGCCGGCCAAGTGCTGCGGCGACGTGCCCACTGCCCAGGGCTAATGCCTGCCAACGTTCGCTGTAGAAGAGGTGCACCACACCTGCGCTGCTGCACGCAAATAGCGGTACATATACGAGCGCCTAGCCTGCGACTGTTGTGGCTGTCTTGCGCATCCGCTAGACCGCTACCAATAAATCCATCCGCACGTGACAATTTGCTGTATTTTGTACTAATTGGTACTTGTGAGATAAATTGCATACATAAATAATTGTGTTACATTTAGAGAGAAAAAAAAGAAAAATTATGGAATTTTTTTTTTCTTTAAAGTAAAAGTTAGCATGGCATTTGATCGTTCGCTGGGTTTCTTTTGAGGGAGAGTTCTCATTAGCGAGCTAGGCTCTACTTTGCCCAGAAACACAGAGCAGATGGTTGAGTTCAAAAAGAGCCGCTCCGGATGGCACACTTTGTACTGTTATTTTTCTTTCATCCTCTCTCCATCCACTCGCATCCAAAAGAGCTCCTGGAAAGAAACAGAGATTAGGAGAAAGACGGGTTTCTTTATCCTCACCTGTCGGACGTGGTGCAGTCTTTGCTTCACCCGTCCGGCACCTCGCTCTCGTGCATATATATCACCCTCTCCAGTCTCCACCTCTTCTCGACTCGAACACGGCCAGCGTTTCACTCACGCCAAGAGAATCGAAGGGTAGCTTAGCTAGAGGACAGAACACCGAGTGCTAGGAATCCATAGGAGCGAGCGCGAGGGGATCGATCGATCATGGCCTCAGAGGCCAATGGGAGCCTCGCCAACGAGAAGGCGCCGGAGACGGTCGGCGTCGGCCGGTACGTGGAAATGGAGCAGGACGGCGACCCCAACACCGTCAAATCGCGCCTCTCCGGCCTGCTCTGGCACGGCGGCTCGGCCTACGACGCCTGGTTCAGCTGCGCCTCCAACCAGGTGATCGACCTTAGCTTGTTGCCGCCGTTTAATTTCCGGTCTTCTAGCTCGTCGTCGTCGTCTCTGGCTAGGCTAGTAGAGGAAGAGATCGAGCTGACGCGTTCATTGTTTGTGCTTGTGTTCGATCTTCTTTCAGGTGGCTCAGGTGCTCCTGACCCTGCCCTACTCGTTCTCGCAGCTGGGGATGCTGAGCGGCATTATGTTCCAGCTCTTCTACGGCCTGATGGGCAGCTGGACGGCGTACCTCATCAGCGTCCTGTACGTGGAGTACCGCACCAGGAAGGAGAGGGAGAAGGCGGACTTCAGGAACCACGTCATCCAGGTGCGTTTGCTTTTGCTAGATACTCGTAGTAGATTTGCATTGCCTTCGTTCTTTCTGAACTTTGTCCTGAACCAAATGACGCGTCGTCGTCGTCTTGGATCAGTGGTTCGAGGTGCTCGACGGGCTGCTTGGGAAGCACTGGAGGAACGTCGGCCTGGCTTTCAACTGCACGTTCCTGCTCTTCGGCTCTGTCATCCAGCTCATCGCTTGCGCAAGGTACCACGAGAGCATTTGCATGGACTACACTGTTGTTTCGCGCGCAGTTTTAATCTGCATGGTTCACCGTGTGGCTAATAGCTATGCTGTCGTCTATGGTTCATCGATCAGCAACATCTACTACATCAACGACAAGCTGGACAAGCGGACGTGGACGTACATCTTCGGCGCCTGCTGCGCCACCACGGTGTTCATCCCGTCCTTCCACAACTACCGGATCTGGTCGTTCCTGGGCCTCGTCATGACCACCTACACGGCGTGGTACCTTGCCGTCGCCTCCCTCATCCATGGCCAGGTACGCATGCATGTTGATGTTGGAGTATATACGTTCAAGTGGACCGACCACACGTGTTGATCGATCGATCATATCGATGGGTCAGTGCCATTGCCATTGTCCATTGAGTAGTTTTGAAGCATCTTTCTGCTTGTGTGGATGATGGCCGATGTACTTGCAGGTTGATGGCGTGAAGCACTCCGGGCCGACCAAGATGGTGCTCTACTTCACCGGGGCCACAAACATCCTCTACACCTTCGGCGGGCACGCTGTTACTGTGTAAGGCGACAAGCAACCTTTCTGATTAGTATGTCGCTAGCTAGCTGTGTGAACAAAGCTAGTACTCTACTAGCAATGTGGACCTTCCTGCATGCCGAAAACAACACATAAAATGAGTTGGTTTCCTTAAAGATACACGCACGGCACCGGTCTACTTGGAGGGTACCACATGACACTGAGCCAATGAAACTCAACCCTACACAAGTGTATGGTGGTCTGATCCGGCCGGCCGTGCCATATGTTTCGTCCGGTCAGGCTTAGCATACGTTCCACGCTGCACGAGCACGATAGCCTTTGGAGGCAAAGTGGTGGGCTGCTGCTACAGTTAAACCGCATACCGTTCCATCTTGGCAATGGCAACGCCCGAGCCGTGCAGGCTCCTATCCTGGTTGCACACTGACACAAGTATATCTGCCACCTCCGTCTTTACAAACCACAGGGCACGAGCGGCAGTGGCTATCCCATGTGACTCATTCACTCATGGCTTTGGCCCTACAGTCAAAGGTCTACTAGGAGCGTGCATTGCTGCAACGCATCTGCAGGGTTTCTGCTTTTGCACTTGCAGCCACGGAGCCCTGACTCCTGAATCCTGATACATGCCGATACGATTACCCCTCCTCGGCTCAGAGATGCCAACAACATGGAACTTGCACAAACATGGCACGGATGCCCAAGTAGTCGCTGCGTGCACGAAAAGAGAACGCAAAACTGAAAAGCAACGGCTCCATCCAAAGTCGTCTATGATCCACCTGATCGATGAGCTGACTGAACACTGCTTGCATTTGCGTGCAGGGAGATCATGCATGCGATGTGGCGGCCGCAGAAGTTCAAGGCCATCTACCTGATGGCGACGCTGTACGTGCTGACGCTGACGCTGCCGTCGGCGGCGAGCGTGTACTGGGCGTTCGGCGACCAGCTGCTGACCCACTCCAACGCGCTGGCGCTGCTCCCGCGCACGCCCTTCCGCGACGCCGCCGTCGTCCTCATGCTCGTCCACCAGTTCATCACCTTCGGCTTCGCGTGCACGCCGCTCTACTTCGTCTGGGAGAAGCTCATCGGCCTCCACGACTGCCGCAGCCTCTGCAAGCGCGCCGCCGCGCGGCTCCCCGTCGTCGTGCCCATCTGGTTCCTCGCCATCATCTTCCCCTTCTTCGGCCCCATCAACTCCGCCGTCGGAGCGCTCCTCGTCAGCTTCACCGTCTACATCATCCCGGCGCTCGCACACATTATCACCTTCCGCTCCGCCAGCGCCCGAGAGGTATAATACCATCGATGATCTATCTATACTCATAGACTCATAGTCTCATGCATGCCTTTTTTTTACCTTGCAATGCTTTTACACGTTTTATTGCCCATTGGTTTTACATTATCGTGCACGGGAATTTCGTAGCTTGTCGTCGCAGTACCACGCCTATGTTCTTTGGGCATTTCGTAGCCCCCTCTCGCTTTGCACAGGCACGCCATAGCCATGCAAAGCTATCTAGCTAGCTCCTGCGTGTAGATGCCACTTTGCAGTTTGCACAGCAACCTGCTCCGCCTGAATATTCACGGGATTGAGTAGCCATTCAATTGGGCCCCACCTTCGACAAGGCAAAATGTTGCTACATGATTAGAGCTGAAATCATTATGGTGCCTCGGCTAGGTTACTTGTAGTACTACTGGTTACTGAAAGTCTCAGAAATAAGACAGAACAATGGCAGTGTTTTTATCATAGGTTTAGACCTTTAGTCCGTACTCCGTAAGAACAGAGATAAAGCGAAAGAACCTTATATAGATATCAAAGACGCTTTGTTTACAGTAAATACTACTCTAGTAGTAATTTTTTACTTACTAGACTCCGAGAGCCAAACAAATTTAGGATGAAGAACGAACACCCAAACAAATTAGAGGCCGTCCGAAAGGAACAACATTTGTACTACTATCTTCCTCTACTTATTATTGCGAAGTATCGCCACACTGAATTCCATGCAAATGATAACCCATTCCTGACTGCTGCTAGCTCTCGATGGCTTTAGCAATATACTGTAATGCTTTGTTGACATGCATGCCTAATAACCAAGCTCTCTTGTGCCGCGCGGTGCATGCAGAACGCGGTGGAGCCGCCGCCGCGTCTGGTGGGGCGGTGGACGGGCACGTTCATCATCAACGCGTTCGTGGTGGCGTGGGTGCTGGTGGTCGGCTTCGGCTTCGGCGGCTGGGCCAGCATGACCAACTTCGTCCACCAGATCGACACCTTCGGCCTCTTCACCAAGTGCTACCAGTGCCCGCCGCCGCCCCTCCCGCCGGGCGCCGCCCCGGCCTTGCCGTTCCCCGGCGGCCTCGGCAACATCACCATGCCGTTCAACGGGACGGCCGGTGGCGCCGGAGGTCTTCCTCCGGCTCAGGCCCCTTCGCCGGCGCATTTCCTCCACCACCACCACCGGCATCACAGCCACGGGCTCTGAACTCTGAAAAGACGATGATCTCCAGCTGCTACCATCAGTGCATGACCCTGCTTTGATTAATTTCAGCTAATCCAGTAGTTAGTGTGTAGCTTAGTTAGCACCAGCATCTGCTCTAGCTTGTTGTCGCTTGCTTTCCCGGGTTCGGTGACTTCTGCAACAGTAGCCTCAAGTCTCTCGTGTTGGGGGCTGTCAGCTGTGTTCTGGCGTGGAATTCAAAAAAGTGGAATATTTCTACGGCCGCGGATGCCAAGTCTAGCTGCTGCTTTCACTCGTCCTCATGTATGGCATAGCATAGGTGGCATAGCTTGTCACCTTTGCAGTCTGGCGGTATTCCACCATTCAGTGCTGTATCATTGGCAGTACTTGGTCTTGGGCTCTGGTGACTGATATGTGTGCTGCACCGTGCCCTCGAGAGTCAGGACTCTGGACTCGATGCATGCATGACTCCGGAGTCAGGAGCGCTTTGCCCCATCTCTCGGTCGCCGTGAACTTATTGTTGGCATCCAATGCCAAGAACTCGTAGCGAGCCTGAAAATGGTGTCGTTTGTGGCACGCCATAGGACTGATCGATAGGCCGTGTTTTGGATCAGTACTGATAACGACATAAGCTGTGTTAGCTGGGGATCAGCTAACAGCAAGCTTATTAGCTAGTATGTGTGAGATCAGAAAGTTCTTCAAAATCGATTTGGCTCACGAGTCACGACCAATTTGTCTTTAACAGTTTTGTGTTGAGTTGTAATCCAAAATTTTTATAGAAATGGCTAAGTTAGCAGAGCAAGGTGGAGGCCCGTTGCCACGAGGATTGGGCCGGAGCACATGGGCCCATTAGGACTGCAGCACGCCCCTATAATTCGCAACACATGCGCCGCTTCGTCCGGCGCTTTTTTATTTTTAGATTTTTTTATTTCGTTTTTACGAAAATATACACCGTTTGGGTAATTTGACAGGAATGGACGCCCGGCGCCTGGGGTCCGGGCGCCAGGTACCTGGCGTCCAGCCTCCGGGCGCCAGGCCTGGCCCACGGGGCGGTTTTAACGGCCGTCGGAGCCGGCGACGGCCGGCGGGTTAAACGCCGTCGGAGCCGGCCGTCGCCGGCGGGTTAAACGGGGTCGGCCGGGGGACAGGGCACCTGGCGCCCGGGGTCTGGGCGCCAGGACCCTGGCGCCCGAAGCCTGGACGCCAGGACCCCGGCTCTGACCGCGATGTTCAATAATAATCCAAATTATTCATTAATACTAAACAATATTTATTCATATGAAATAATTGGAGAAGGCGATCTGCATCTTCCGTCATAAAAACATACATACATCATAAAAACATACGCGTCGACATAGCTACCCATCCCTACGACTCCGACCTCGCTTTGGCCTCTGCTGCGCGTGCACATGCCCCACCGAGTACGTTAAAGGATCAGGAGACCGATGCACTCGGTGCGTCCTAATCTGCTCTACAGGGGTCTGTGTGGCCTCCTGTGTGGGAAAAAGTGGAGCGCCCCCTAACTGTGAAGCGCCAATGATATCGTGCTGGTCGTGTTTCAAGTCTGAGAAGTTGAGCTGGTGGTCTTGTATACCTTCAAATAGGTTAAATCCTAAAAGAAAATATTATGTGTTTGTCGATACAAATAAATTATGTACCCGCACAAATAAACAAGCATACAAAGGATTGTATGAGAGCACCTGTCGTCTGTGGACGGATCGGCGTGAACGACATCGACGTGGCCAGACCCATCGGCTGGTACGGCATGGACGACTGAGGCTGAAGTGACGTACCCATTGGAGTATACGACATGGACGGAGGATCTATCGGTATGACATGCTGTGGAGACAGATGCATCGGCGTGTAGGACGTCGATGCAGGATTCATCGGTGGCATGTATGAGCAAGAGGGTGCTGCAATAAAACCAAACAATGTGGCATGAAATAACTAAAGAGGTGGGTACATATTGACATAAGTAACGCAGTATATTTATGTACCAGTGTACTGTAGAGAAATCGGTGGCTGGTGCCGGAGGGGACCCTGCAGGGGAATGGAATAACCCCATGCGTGCATCATGGAAACGAGGCTTTCGTTCGCCGCTGTCAACCGCTGCAACTGCTCGTCTGGGGTAAAAGGGTTGCCGCCTCGTACCCGCTGTAGTGCATCGTTGGTGTTTGATTGTAGTTGGCAGCATATCTGCATCTGCACATTGACCGACATTAGCGAATGTTTTCTAGTGTTGAACATTGACCGAAACATTAGCAAGAATTCAAACATTGACTTACTGCTCCCGCTAGTGCCTCGTCCCTATGGCGGGCATATGCATCCGTGGAGCTTGACTCATGTGGCACAGGTTGAGTGTCGGCATACGTGACGTGACAACGAGTGCGGGGTCGGTACCACGTCAGAAAAGTTTCATACCACCAATCTGTGTGTGGCGCAACGGGGTGCACCACGTCCTGGTGAGCGTGTCCCAAGCCTGAACGTAGGGCTCGACCTTGGTCACCCACGTGACTGAGCATGGTTGCCCAAGCCGACTCAACCTGAAATAGAATATAAATTGTCCGTTTCCTTGCATTCTTACCTGATATACATTTGAAATGGTGCATTTTATAAAGAGGAACGTACCTGTGGTCCTGTGGTGTAACCCGATCAATCACACGTGGTACCGGGAACTGCTGCGCGTACCCGAACTGTCGCATAGCTCTGTGCGGACAGTGTGGCTCGATGTAGATA
Source organism: Paspalum notatum (assembly GCA_022530915.1). Lineage (NCBI taxonomy): Eukaryota > Viridiplantae > Streptophyta > Magnoliopsida > Poales > Poaceae > Paspalum > Paspalum notatum. The sequence continues at coordinate 8,023,887 of CM039684.1, forward strand.
TCATAGACCAACGAGGCTGTCGTATACCACAAAGTCTCGTTCGACGTGCACATAGAAGACAACCCATAAGGAGCACGACTTCCCACAGCGGCTGCACTATATGGCTCCCATATGACGTCTTCGGCCACAAACCGATCAAGCGCGACGACGAAGCTCGGATACGTACGTCTTGCCTGCTCATTGGCCCAAGTTCTCTGCAATAAGCATGAATGACCGAGTTACAATGCAGGATGCAATTTTATTTTTGTTTATAAACGTCGCTATGAACAACGTACCTCACGGGGGCACACCCAAAGCGTGCCCATAGTCGGTCCATCGTCGTCATGCTGGCCGTAGTACTGTGCCTCATAGCCTCTATGGTTCACAATAGGTCGACCCACGGCCAACCGCTCGTACGACCACAACTGTAGTAGTAGCGCGCAGCCCTGAAACCTTGCGTTGCTCTCATCCTTACTGCAGGCATCACAAAGGCCACGGTACGTCGCTGCCAGCACAGCTGAACCCCAACTCCAAAGGGGAACAGCATCCTCGGGTGCATCTGCAATCTCTCGCGCATAGGGTATGAGTACCTTGTCGACGGAGTTGCTAGTGCCATTCTTGAACATAATAAATCCAAACAGCCACAAGAGGTAGGCCTCTAGGGAACGGCGTACGCTCTCATCGTCTGTGTCCGGATGCAGACTGGTTGTCTACATTTGCAAGTGTAAATGTGATTCTCTCATCAACATAAGTATGATGCAGTAATAGTAAATAACATGGACTAACTACGATGAAACAATGTACCATAAACTGCAACAACCAAGCCTTTGCCGGGCCCCGAGCATTGGGGTGCGGCTCGAGTGCACCAAGGTCATCTAGACGGTCAACCCCAGCAAAGCGGATCTCTAGGTCATCCTTCCACGACGCTGGGACCACACGGGGCCCGACAGCAGTCCCTGCAATTGGAAGTCCCAAATAGGAGACGTCCTGTAGCGTCGGTGCCATCTCCCACATGGCATGTGGAACGTGTGGGTCTCCGGCCTCCACCTGTCAACTAGGGCCGTGATAAGGAAGTTATCGATCATCAGCCTGGGCCTACCGCGACCGTGCCGACCGATAGGACCACCCTCAACAAGTCTCTGCAATATATTGAACCATTCATATTCTATATATAATGACAATACGTAAACTAAATGCTAAATACTATAAATAAATACTAAATATAACAGAATATATTCAATTAAATACTAATACTAAATACTAAATCCAGTTATTACAACAGATCTAGAGTTACTTCTGCGGAATTCTACTTTTTAAAATTTTTCTAAAAATCTATACTAACAGATTTACCACATTTAACTATACTAAATTCGTAAATAAATACTTTATACAAATAAAAAACTATGAAAAAAATTAATTACCTTCGCCGCAGGTGCAGGAGGTCTTCTAAGCAGGAGGTCTTCTGAGCGGCGCAGGAACAAATACCCAGAGGAACAAATACCACAGTGAGCGGCGCAGCGGCGGACGAGCAGAAGAGCAGGCGGCGCAGGGCGTGGGGCGAGCTGCGAGCTGCGCACAGCGAGGAGCGAGGCGCGGGCCGCGCACGCGAGCGGCGCAGGAGCGAGAGCGAAGCTGGGAGAAAATGAATGGCGCTGGGAGAAAGCGAATGGCCGTCGGGAGCGAACGGCGCTGGCCTTCGGGGCTCGGAGAGAGCGAGGTCCTTCGGGGCTCGGAGAGAGCGAGGTCGAAGCGAATGGCGCTGGAGTTTGGGGGCGAATGGCTCTGGAAAGGGAGGTGCCTCTGCGAGAGGGCGGGGCCGGCTCTCGGAGAGAGAGGGCGGCGGCGGCGGCGGCGGCGGCTCGGCTCTGCGAGAGAGAGAGCGAGGGCGGCGGCGGTTCGGCTCTGGGAGAGAGAGAGGGAGAGAGAGGGCGGGGGCAGAGAGAGAGAGGCGAGGGCGGGGCGGCTCTGGAATAGGCGTGGGGACCCTGGCGCCGGGGCTCCGGGCGCCAGGCCCTGGCGCCGGGCCACCGGGCGCCAGGCCCCCGCCTGCCCCGCCGATCCGTTCCGAGCCCGCGACGGGCGCGTTCCAGCCCGTTCCAGCCGGAGGCCGTCCCGCGCCCGTCGCGGGCCCGTTTGTGGGCCAGGCCTGGCGCCCAAGGTCCTGGCGCCAGGCACCTGGCGCCCATTCCTGCTAATCCCGATCGACGCCGTGTATTTTTTAAAAACGAAATAAAAAAATCTAAAAATAAAAAAAACGCTTTCGTCCGAGGCTAATCGGCCGGCCCACCTTGGCACGCACGCCGCTGCAAGTGTACGAGGCCCAGTCAATGGTTAGGATTTACTTTCGTCTTTTTTTTTTCGCAAAGTCTACGCCGCGACGGGGTCGCGCGACGCGCCTACTGCGCGACCCTACGTCCACGGCCCACTCGTGCGGCCTGCCCCCTCCATTGACCCAACGCCTCTGGCCCGCATAGCCATAACCCATGCGCTATTCGTTCAGCTTTGAATGACATCATCGATGATGTAAGCGACAATATTTAGTTCTATTTTTTTGGCACGGCCATTATTCTCTCGTAAAGTATCCGTTTTCAAATCCGTTTGCACCATTGTGTTTTTTTTATGAGATCTGTAAAATAAGACCAATATATGATATGTTTTGAGGTCGTTTCATGTGACCAACAACGTATGTATAGCATGAATAGCAATTTACGTATAACATGAGTAGCAACTTATGTTGTATTCTAGATATTTTATCTTGTCTTTTTTGTCTAGTTGGAAAACTATACATGCATGGTTTTAGCCAACTATATTATACGATGTAGTAACTTGAACAATACAACATAAGTCCCTACTATATTTTTTTATTAGTTTGATACATAGTTTTCACATACGATTATGTATAATGGTACGTAAACAATGTTACCACTGTTTTAATACAACTTGTTATACATTTTGTAATAAATTGCTACTATACATCTTTATAAGTTTGCAGTAGTTTTAAATTCAACTTCAAAATCTATCAAATTTTATTTTATTTTGTAAATCTCATCACAACGAGCAAAATAACTAGTAATTATGCGAATGAAGTTGGAGTGCAATTTTTGTAATAACTTGTTTATGCATAAATTTCTAGAAAACATATAAGAGAAGTTACTATTTTCAAAACATAGTGCCACTTGCTACATAGTTAATACACAAATTACTACCACATATAATATAACTTGCTACATGCATAGACAATATCAAAACACATCTAATATTGGTCTTGTTTTACAGATCTCATCATGAGAAATATAATGGTGCAATCAAATTTAAAAACGAACGCTATATGAGAGAGTTACGCTTCTTAAAAGGAAATACATTGCCTTTTCTTTGACGACGTCAGCGGCGATAGCGACATCTTGCAAATTATAACCGCACACTCCGCTTCTCGTACAGATAAATAATAAATGACTCTAGCTTGCCTATACGGCCATGGACACGTGGCGGTGTAGGACTGGGGTCGTTCCATCTCGTTAGCGCGACCCGGTCGCGCTTTATCGCTCTCCTTCTTTTTGGGCAGTCAACGGTTGGTCGGCTGCTCTTGTTCCGTAGTCCGAATCCTTTTCTTATCCTCGCAAAAAAAAAAAAAGAATAATTTTCCTGACTAAAATATTTTACGTGACGGAATCTTTTTTAAAACACAGTACAATGTAGACGCTCACACGCGCGTACTCACCTCTATAAACACACATACTTTACTCCTGTGAACACTTTCGTGGAACTGGGTTGGACCGTCGACAAGGACGTCGTCTACCACCGAAAGAATAACGCCGTTAAATCGTACGAACACTCGTGCCAAGTCGATGACTTAACGTCGACGGAAACATCGCCTACTACCGAAAGAACAAAACCGTTAAATCATGCGAACATCCGTGCCAAGTCGAAGATTTGAACCCGAGTGGACATGTTTCACCACAACTCCACGAGACCAGCTGAGCTACGCACAGTTCGCTTGCGTGACGGCATCTGCCTTGCCCAGAGACCAGAGCTATACCTTTGAACCACACAAAAATCAGAATCGAACAAGCAAGCACATTGCTTTACTTCCGAATGCCTACTTTGTATCGGTCAACGTCTCAACATTCAATCAGAAAAATGGCTCTATTGTCCCCCCGAGCTCTCCAATATAATCGAACTCAGTCGCTGCCTAAGAACTAGGAGTGTGGCGAGCTAAATATTGCTGAGCCGCGTGGCCATGTCGCACCGGGTGTTTCTATAGATAGACGCTAATCCTAAATTGTAATAGTACATCCATTAACAAATTATGACATGGTTGTTTTTTCTACAACTTTAATCATTTGTTTTTTAAAAATATTTTAAAATTGTAACAACAAAAACTCATACATAAACTATTTGTACTCATAAAACAAATCATGACAAAATAAATGATAGCTTTTAAAAGAATTTTGAATAAAATGAATGATTAAATTTGTGAAAGAAAGTTAATCATGTCATAAATTTGCGAACGGAGAGAGTAGTTCCATAGCCACACCACGCTGCTTATAAAATTTTGATACGATCTTTAAAGAACTTTGGCAATGACAATTCATTTCTCCCAAAATATGCTATAGAATATAAAATTATAATCATATTAAGGTCGAGGTTGTTCTTGCTTGCTTGGTTGACAGTAGCCTTTGTTGCAAGCAAAAGACCGTGATTAGGAAGAATGATTAGCGAACGGAAGCACAGTTCGCTCAAGGATACCACAAGATATCCCATATCTTCACAATCCAGAACAAGCACAATCCTTTCATTTTCTCAAGAGCAATGTCAACAATAGGTTACGTATTGCCCACGTCGCAAGATGACCGACAAGCTTGTGGAAAAAAAATAGATTAGTAGTATCCTGGTACAATGGCCATGGAGGTGCTTGCCCATAGATAAATACCAGTTTTAAATATATGCCTAATTTTGACTTTGTACCTACGCAATGAGAACTAAACACCTCAAAGCAAGATTTTGGTTGACCTCAATTTCTAAAGGTTTCATGGAAGTTGACAAATGCTAGTTGTAGCAATGTTTCTGAGAAATTACAAGTTCACTGTCAACTATTTTAAGATACAGAGCAAATATGGGGAAAGGGGGGTTTCAAATCATCTCCAGCGGATCACATATCTACTTTTGCCTATCATTATTCCAATCATCTCCTCCTCGGTCTACATTTGCGCTACAATGTCATTTTATAGCACAGACACTTCAGAAGTCTAAACAGGAATCCTGAGTAGTACTTTTATATTCTGTTAAAGGAGGGGCATGCAATTGTACAATAACAGAACAAACTGATGAATCAGAAATTAACTCTCAAGTTCTGACTACAACGAGTGGTTGGTAGACAGGAAAAGCAATCAACTAGCTGTGCTGTACTAACGATTGCACTAGTCAATGTACAGATCATAAAAAAAGGAGATGACTCAAAGGTGCATTTGGGGTCAATGCAATGCAAGCCGCCATTCTGGTTCCAGCTTCTATAAAGTGTTCCTAGTTCCTACCTACTCCTACTTCAAACTGATCCAAGTCTGATGAACAGCTTTCTTTTTCTTTTCGATTCAATTTACAGTTTTGCACGTATAGAAATGATCACCACGAATTTTTTAGTGAGTTAAGAATAAACCACTATTTTAATTAACATTTTCTTCATAGACAAACAAAACCGCGATATGTACACTCTAAGAATAGCAGCATAACTGAAATTTGAAGATATCAAAGAACAATAGATACAAAGCTAATCTGATTCTGCGAAGCAACATGGAGTAACACATGTCCACAGGCGATTGCTCCGCTCATCAGTTCATCACCTTGATGCCCTGGATTGGAAGAGATCCAACCGAGCCTTGGCGTCCGGCAGCAGTGCCTCAACGCGCAGGTCCTGCGCCATGTGTGCCTGCTTGGATGCCCACAGCAGCACGGCGAGCACCCCGGCCTGCGCGAGCTCTTCGCTCTCCGGGACATGCAGCGCCACGTAGGATAGCAATATGAGCGCCTCGATCTGCAGCTGGTCTCCCAGGTACACGAGCTGGACGAGGTGCCGCGCCCCGCCGGCATCCACGATGGCCCTGCAGTGGTTCATGTGCAGGTGGTTGTCGGTGCAGGCGAACTTGGTGAGCGCGACCACGGCCTCCTTCATGACCGGAATCTCGCGGTCGTCGAGCAGCTGCACGAGCGGGCCGATGACGCGGGTCTCGCTCGCGGTGAATGTGCGGGACAGGCAGCCGAGGGAGGTGATGCACGGGCGCAGCAGGCAGTCGTCGTTGCCCTTGCGCACGATGCAGAGGAGCTGCTCCACCACTGCCTTGGCTGCCGGGGAGCTGGGCTTGAACGCGGACTGCCGCAGCGCGAGATTGTGTTCGGCGACACGCGTGATCTCCATGATCGCCATCGCGGAGTAGAACCGCAGGTCCGTGCCCGCGCCGCCGTCGCCGCTCTCGAGGAGCCTGGCGAAGCAGAGGAGCGCGCGAGACTCGGTAATGCTCTTGCAGACTCCGACGTGGCCGTGCGCGAGCTTCGACAGAGCCTTCGCCGCCATGGCCTTCAGGTGCGCCTTGGCGGCCGGCTCCTCGGCCTCGCGTGATCCGCGGCCACTTGAACCGTTGGAGTTCAGCTGGGGGTGAGGCCTTGCAGCCGGAGGCCTGACTCCGTTCATGGTCGTGTTGGCAGCCATCGCGGATTGCACCACCGATTGCATCTGGTTCGTTGTCGCTCGCTGCTGGCGGGTCGAAGTCGATGCTCCCCACGGGTTGGGCGGCGGCTCATTGGTTGAGGAACCAGGCTCGCCGCCTTGGCGCACGCTTCGCGCAGCAGCGGTGTTCGTGTTCCTGGAGGCATTCCCGCCGACAGCGTACTTGCTGTGCTCCTGAATAGTTCCGGAGGCGAGGTGGGTGACGAGGTGCCGAATGGCGTTGGTCTGCGCGAACAGGTCCTGGCATTTGTGGCTGTGGCGCGCCAGCGAGGCGATGGCATCGGCGACGGCGGCCTGCACGCGCATCGGCGGCTCCTTGAGCGCGGCTGCTAACACGGAGCACACCCCGGCGTGGAGAAGCTTCTCGGCGCTCTCCTCGTCGCGGCAGAGGAACCCGAGCGCGGTGGCCGCGGCCTCCTGGCCCTCGTCGGTGCCTTCCTTGAGCAGCCTGACGAGGGGCGCCACGCCGTCCTCCTCGATGATGTACTTGGCGAAGTGCGGGTTGTCGCGGGCGAGGGAGGCCAGCGTGGCGGCGGAGTCGGCGCGCGCGGCGAGGCCGCCGGTGTGGAGGCGCGCGATGTTGTCCCAGATCATGGCGAGCATGGGCTCGTTCTGCGCGATGTTGGGGAGGCCCCGCAGGCCGTCCTCGTCGTCGTCGTCCTGCGGGTTGGAGATGCGGATGAGCCAGGCGACGTCCTCGCGCGCGGTGTCGAGCATGGCGAGGACCCGCGGGAGGCCGGAGACGGGGTTGAGCGTGAAGAAGCGGCGGAGGCGGGAGTGGCTCTGGAAGCAGCGCGCGGCCATGCCCGCGGCCTTGGTGAGCGCCCGCACGGTGTCGTCCATGACCCGCGCGGCGGGGCGCTCGTACAGCTGGTCGGCCCGCGCCGCCTGCCGCAGCAGCTCCGCCAGCTTGGTGGCGCGGGACCGCAGCTCCGTGCAGTCCGTCCGGAGGCACTGCCACCCGGCTTGCTGCGCCACCTGGTCCGCGAGCTGGATCGGCTTCGCCAGCATGGCCTTCGCCCCCTCCCCCATCCTTGCCGACTCGCTCTACGGAATCACAGGAAGCGGTTTGCCGGCGAGGCGAGGCGGACGATCGAGGAGGCAGGCGAATTTGGGCGGAGCGCGCGGGCGTCTGGGCAATCGGCAGGGCCGCGCCGATGCCTCAGCCCACAACGGATTAAGCTTAATAAATCGAGGGATAGCTCCCCCCCGCTGCTCAGCGGTGTCGGCCGAGAGGCCAAGACGGCGGCCGGAAAATGGAAGGAAATTCCCGCCAGCAACGAACCGCCGCACGCCCAGCAGGGCAACTGGGCAAGGGCTGGGACTGGGAGGCGCCGGGCGCGAGGGTTCCTATGCTGGTCGCTTGTCTCTGGCGTGCCGTGGCCTGTGGCGTCGCCGTCTTGGGGTTTCGTCCCTTGGACAGCACGGGATGAGGAATGAGCAGCCACGGCGAGCGCTGTTTTAGCTTAGCATGGTAGCACCTGCAAGCAACCAGCCAGCGAGTTTTTTTTTTTTTTTTTTTTTTTGAGAGGTCAGTCGCGAGAGCGGGTTGGTGGACCGGTCGCGGTGGGCCTCGTCGGCCTGGCTGGCAGACTGCCGCTGGGCCCTCGCGGCGCCTTGGCTGTTCTCCGGAGAAGATACCGCGGCCACGCGTTGCAGATGGTGGTCGTTGCCGTTGGTCCGCTGTTGCGTTGCGTTCCACACTTTGGCGCCGCGGCGTGCTTCTTCTTCGCAGCAGGTCGCTGCGTGTGCTTGTGCTGCGGCTCGTGCAACCTGTTCTTGAGTCTCGACTGCTTGCCTCCTCGGCTTCCCCTTCGTTTCGCCGAAAATATAATGAGGAAAGGTCGAGTCGTCAGTTGTGTCACGAACTCACGATGCTCTCTACCGCGACTGCCCAAAACTCTGCGGTCTGGTTTCTGCGTTTTCCCGTCAGGCTCGGCTCCGAGTCCCCGGCATCAGTCCGTGCCAATTTTTGTCATTGTCACGACACCTCTTCAGTCGGCGTCGGCGGTATACCTTTTGTACAGGTCATAGTATAAACCCGAGGTGTCCTGTCAGTAGTCCAGGTAAAGGCACGATTGACCTGGTCCAACGGTTCCCTCCTCGTCGACGTTCCCATGATCCCATATTCCCATCTACGTGAGCAACGAAAGTAGTAATCACAGGGCAAGGTGCTGACAGTCAACCCCGGCGCTACGTGAGCAACGCCAGTGACCAAATCGCCCAGAACGAACCGACCTCTTTTTCAAGGCATGTGGTGATGCAGCGCGACAGGGACAAAACAAGCTACTGGGTCTGAACTGAAGAAATCGAGGGCCGACGTACATGTGCTGCACTTGCCGTACTTTTGATCTGTTCCTATGATCCTATCCATTGAATATACTCCATATGGGAGTATGGACGGGAAAGACTCTCCGTAAGCAGGAGAATAAATAAACTAGTTCAAGTTTGGCAATGCAGTCAAACTTACATTCGGTGTAAAGTGTAAACTAGCCCAGCACCCACACCGAGGAGGCGAGGGCAACATCAGACACCACTTCGCAGAGAAATTGTCAACTCGGACGGCGATTCAAATGTATGTCAAGCTGCATCATCAGGGGCTCAGGGCAAACTAGGGCTACTTTGGACCAGATAATCTGAAATTCACTTTGGAGGAAAGGAAAAACATCAACGACCCAATCCTAGATTTTTCTTTCTTGGACTAGGATCATTTATAGATTAAAGTTATCCACAATGGCACTTTTCAAATCTCATTCCCTATCGCTATTCCAACTATCCATCTCTCTGTCTACACTGCAATATTTATGTCAAACAGTAACAAAATAGAAAACTCCCATCGTGAATAGCCTAAAGAGATGCATTAAGCATCTGAGAGAAAGGGCGGTGTGAACCAGGCCTACCGGCCCCAGACGACCATTTATGTGTGAAATAAATGATACCACTGCAATGATGAACGCACGCTTGGTGCTATGATTACAGACGATCTACAGTATCATCACCAAATATTCTCCCAAAGCATTTTGCTACGCACTTGCTTGCTAAATGTAGGAGTACGTGGCAGGAGCCTACGCGGCAAAAAAATCCCTACATCTTGAGCGCGGCCTTATTTTAGAGAGACATTCCTCATCAACAGCGGAAGCAATATAATATCCTGCTTGCCTGAATATATGTAGTGCTCCGTAGTTAGTAGTATAATATAATAGGGGCGTCTGAACAACACACAAACGCTAATCTCGGCCCATGCTGCTAATCTGTTTGGCAAGTCCATATTTGCAAGAACAGCTCTCAACTGAAGCCAAATAATGGTTTGCTCAAAACAAACTTGTGTGTCAAGTGGATACCAACTGTGCTCCAGCAATCAAGTGTGCTCGATCTGCTCTCTCAACGACCGTGTCTTCGTCGTGTGCCCTCGTGCAACTAATGGCTTGCGGTGCGTGCAGTTTGCCGGGGCACAGACTCGCGGCTCACCGGACAGGCGGACACCGTCGCTCCGGCAACTACAGCGGCGACGTAAGGCGCGGTGTCTGGCAATAAACAAGGACGGCAAGATTATTCACGCGGAGGGAGAGGGACAGGAGATCACACGACAGCAGATTGGGCTTTTTGCTCAGTCCACGTTGTCACCTGACAGGATAGAGAGATTAACAATGGTTGCGATCCTGGAGCGGAGAACAGAACGAAGATCTCCATGAGCTGTGACAGGCTAAAAGGCCGCCGTCTCCCAGCTGTTGTGCCGCTCGCACTGCCGTTCAGGCCCCAGGGAATTTTCCTCGCCCACTAGTCCACTACTACTGCTTTCCAATTGCAAGCACCTGGCCGACAGAACCGCACGGGTGGACGGGTGCCAGGTGCTGATGCAGCTTTTAGTTCTGGATCCGTGGATCGCGATCTGATCCCGTGACGACGAGGCGACGCCTCCTGCCGTCCTGCGTTGGGCGCGCCGCCGTGTCAGCAAGTTTTGCGGCCGCCAGTCCGCCGGGTCATCTCACCGCCAAAACGAACGGTACGGCAAGCAACTGTGCAAGCCGCCAAGCCGCGGGCCAGCAAGGCAAGCAGTCAAGCACGATGTTTTCCTGAGATGATCTTTTGGCAACCGTTGAAGCGGGGGCGCCGCAACCGCATGTCCGCAGACGAGAAGCCCGAGTGCCGGACGAAAGCCCATTCAGCTCGCTCTCTGCACTCTGCTGCATGTTTCGCTGACCCACCAATGCAGTTGAAATAGGCTATAATTGGGCTGAATATTTGGATGAAGTCGATGCTTCGTCTCGTCATGAACCAATGCAGTTGAAATGGGCTATAGTTGGGCTAAATATTTGGAGTCGTAGTTTTTGTTGTTGAAGTGAGATGCTTCTTATCGGCTACCATCCTTCCCAAAATCAGCTGTCTTACTTGATAAAAAAATCAGCTGCCTTATAAGTATTTTAGATGTAAAATTAAGGGTTACTTTAGAGTATTTAATAATGACGGAGGTGGGTAATTTAGATGTAAATTTATGTGGTAGGATAGTTGGGTAATTCAGATATAGATTTAGGGGACTATTTAGACTATTTTAATGATTACTTATGTGATTAATAGCTAATTATTAGAATAGATCTAATGGCTATTATACCAGTGATGATTAGAGTGATCTACCTAATTGAGGTAGCCCATTCACATCAAACGGGCAGCTAAAAAAAAGGGCCAAACTTTAGATACCCTAGGTTTGAACTTTAGTTCAGTAGCTCCCAAATATATTTTTTTTTGACTGAATCGGAGGGGGAAAGGCTTCCCCATCTACGAGTTTATATTGCTCTTTGTGGCCCTGAATGGCCCATCACATTTACAACACACCACACGTTTTCATGCCCCCGGTTAGGGAGCGTAAACACAGGCGATTACTCGCTAAACACTGAACACCACGCCGCCGCTATGTCCTCGGCTCCTCCTTTGAGCCTGATTTTCCATAGTCCGACATCGGCTTTGCAGGCCTGAGGACATCATCGAGGTTGATCTAAAGTTTTCTTGAAATCGTGAAAAGACAAATCTATCCTCCACATAGCCTTATCCTATCACGCACAATAAATACAGAATAGAAGGGTACTATAAACAATTAACACCCATTAGTCCATACTAACCAAAAACTTCTGAACTAAAGTTATATGATTAAAGTTTAGACAAGTCCAAAGTTGAGCTGAAGTATTCAGTCAGTGCCTGAAAGCTAGATCTTCTTTTATTGTTTTTTGTTAGCTCTAGGATATATATATTTTTCTAATACATTTCGTGTAGGCAAACGAGGAGGTTCCTTTTAGAGCCTATAATTAGTAAGTAAATATTAAGAAGGTACAGACAAGTCAATGTGTCGATTGTTTGGAAACAGGAGTAGTCGTGAGTTTCCCAGCGCTCGAATACCATTTGTAAATTACCAACGGCGTTCTTCTTCTCATATTCTCTTTGTTTCTACTAGGGAGTTGATGTCACCTCCCAAAAGTTTGAACAACCAATCTATGGTTAATACTCTCAGAGAAGAAAGGTTCCGTGGTTAAGGGCTATAATTTGATTCATAGAAAGAATGCTCGTGGGCAGCGGCCACCAAGACCAGGAACGCCCCTCGATAACATCCATCTTTGCGATTGCGCCAAAGAATAGCCTTGGCGTGAAGTGAAGCAGAGGAGTAGAGCAAGTGGTAGGTCCACCCGCCCACAGCAAGTATCGGCGCGATCATGTGTTATCGATATCAACAAAATTTAGGGCCATATTTGGCCGAAAAGGTTGCATCTGATATTTGCTAATTTTGAGCTATATCCACATCTTTTTTGTACGGATGGATGCAGATTCGGTGCCTCTGTGTGGACTGTGGAGTATGGACCCAGGTTCACTAATTATTATGGCACACAATCAAGGCCTATCGTCCTTCTTGTGTTTCTGAGGCTATGTACAGCAGGATGTGCGATAAATACAACGTATCTACGATGATGGCCCTTTCTTTGTGCAGCTGTGCTGCAGCATCGGCAGCAATACCAACGGATTAGCCCATGGGAGCGACAGCTGCTCGTGTAAAGAATACAGTGATTTGGCCTCTGGGTGCAAACAGAAGGTACCAAGCTTATACAGTTATACTAGTACAACCATTGTTGAGAAGAGGGTTTTTTCAACAACAGCAGCGAACACTTCATGCCGGCTCAAGTCAGAGTACATGCTTTATACAAAAAAAAGAAAAAAAAAAAAACGCAGTACATGGAGACGCAAAGCAGCAACTGAATCAGACTGATTCATTCAGTGGAGTTCTATAAAATTATATCGCTCATAAACGATTCAATCGGGAGTCTTGTTTAGGCTGTTACGAAGAAGGATCCAGACACATTTTTTTTCTACTAGTAAAAAGCAAGCAAATCTGACTCTTGGAGTAATGTTCAGAACCCACAAACTGGGCAACACGTCTGCGCTCAGCACGCAAGAAGAGTATGCGAAGACACCGATGGATTGTTCATTGTCACCTCCACGTCCACAATCACCCAAGATTTCAAGAAGAAGAGTGCGCAACGAGACAGAAGAAAGAGTCACTTTCTCAAACCTCCACTGTAGTAGTATTATTGATGTGGACATCAGCCTCATCTCCAAGACTTTCCAAGCTGATTAAGTTAACCTATCCTGCCACTACTAGTCTATCATAAGATCACATCGCCACGCCAAGTCATACACACACATCCATGATCCAAAACAGAGGACGTCACACACACCATACGATTTTAGCAACATTTTTACAGGTCGCAGCGAGCCTCTGCGTGCGGGGACTATTCTTCTGGTTCTAGAAGCGAGCCATGTGGATGCGCGCGGCCATGCGGGTAGCAGGAAGCCGGGAGCTTTGCGTTTCCATCCAAGTGGAAGGTTCCGTGGGCTGACGGAGACAGCGAGAGGCCGCCGCTCCACCGAACAGGCGTGGATTGGAAGATCTTTGCACTGTCATGTCACCAGCACTGGTCAGTCTCCCAGGTCCGGCGGGCTCGGTGCGCCGGGAACGAGGGCGACCGGCCGAGCGCGCTGCGGCGGCCGACGGCGGCGGAGAGGAGGAGTCGGCGGTCGTAGTCGGCGCGCTTGTCGGGGTCGGAGAGCGTGGAGTAGGCGGCGTGGACGCGGATGAAGTCGTCGGCGGAGGAGGGTGCGGCAACGGCGTCCGGGTGGACGGCGAGCGCCAGGCGGCGGTACGCGGCCTTGATCTCCCGCGCGCTGGCCCCGGGGCGGAGGCCCAGGACGTCGTAGAAGGAGGAGCTGGGCGGCGGCGCGTGGTCCGGCGCCGCCGCCGCGGCGACGGTGGAGAAGGAGGCGGAGAGGGGCGGCGGCGCGTGGAGGCGCGGGGACGGCGGCGGGGACGCGGCCGAGGAGCCCGGCCGGAAGGCCAGGAAGCCCGGGGACAGCGCGGGGCGCGGGGAGATCATGCTCGCCGTCGCCGAGCGGTGGTTGGGACGGGGACTGGCCGAGTCCTGGGCCGGATAGACGCCGGATGGCAGCGGGAGAAGGATTTTGCGAGGCGGGTTGGCTCGCAGCTGCAGGCTCCACCAGCTCTTTTATCTCGCCGCATCGCGTCGCTTTCCGGCGACCGCCGTGGGCTTGGCTGCGCTGGTCAGAGTTTTCCGTGGGCTGCTGGCTGCTGCCTGCCTGCCTGCCTGCATTGGCCATTGCGCTAGTTTGGCTTTATTAAAAGGAAAAACCTGAATCGAGGATGGGAATCTCAACTCTCGGTGTACACCATGGATAGGGGACACGGACAGATATACAGTAGTACAATACAATTCGAAACAAGTGTACTGGAAACCATCGAAACGTCCATCCCTCCTGGGCCCAACACCGGATACCAGGGCGTCTCCAATGAGATTATCGGGACTAAAAGCTCACGTCTCGTCAAATGTTTTGATATAAAAAAATTATTAAATACGGTTTAATTAAAAACTAATTACACAGGCGAGAAATAAACAGCGATACGAATTTTTTAAGCCTAATCAATCCGCTTACTGTAGCATCACATTTACGATTAATTAGGTTTAATAAATTTGTGTCGCAGTTTACTCCTCGCCTGTTTAATTAGTTTTATAATTAGACTATATTTAACATTTCTAACTAGCGTTTAAATATCTGATGTGACGGGGTCCAAACACCCCCTACGAGAGTCCAATGATCAGGGCTATCTCCTCCGCAGGTTAGCCTAGTATAACCACGGTTAGACTCGCAGTTGTATCGATAAGAAATAAGTCAATAAGTCTTCTCTTGTTAAGATCGTCACCCGATGGTTAATCAATATGGGTATTAGTACAAGTACTCCGTAGAAGACATATGGGTCAACTTGACATCTCGCTTTTAGAGTATTCTCAGTAAAAATTTCATTATCCATAGATAAACTAACACATAATATAATATGGTGACATAGCGATAGAATCTATATCTTATATATCTAAATAGGAGAACCACACTGACTATTTTTCTCAACATGCGTGAAGCCACTTTATCGCAGGGGTCCACTAAATTGCATGCCACATCACCGTCCACTAAGACCCCTATTTAAACATTCTATTGATTCTCTGTGGTTTCATGCATACAACACTTTTCTATGGTACATGTATAGATATATTTTCTTTCGTGATATTAATATTTTATTTACTACTTTTCAATCTATAAATCAATCTGTTGATCTTCTGTGGCTTCATGTATGCAACACTTTTCTATGGTGTATGTGCGGATACATTTTCTTTCATGATATTAGTATTTTATTTACAACTTCTCAATCTATAAATCATATACTATTTAATACTACAACATTCCAGCAACAACGCGTTGGGTATCATTTAGTAACCTATATAGGTGAAGCCCACTAACATTCATTAACTATATTTCTCTCAACATGCAATCTGTCAACATCATCTAGGAGTCCACTAACCTTCATTAACTATATTTCTCTCAACATGAAATATGTCCACATCATTTAGAAGTCCACTAAATTAAAGAGCCATGTCATCATCCACTAGAAACCTATATTAATGACATCTATCGATTTTCAATGGCCGATAACGTTTATGCATGCAACTATTAGTCTATGTGAGTATCATCCTCTATATAACCTATGTAGGTGAAGCCCACTGACATTCATTAACTATATTTATCTGAACATGCAATATGTCCACATCATCTAGGAGTCCACTAACCTTCATTACCTATATTTCTCTCAACATGCAAGTTGTTCACATCATTTAGGAATCCACTAAATTAAAGAGCCTTGTCATCATCCACTAGAAACCTATATTAATGACATCCATCGATTTTCAGTGGCCGATAATGTTTATGCATGCAACTATTAGTCTATGTGTGTGATGCCCCTGGCATCTCAGAAGCCGTACACACAATTATACGTAAACTAATGATGAATTAAGACTAAATTAGGCTTAAGAGAGTAATGAGGAATTGGTAGATAAAACACTAAGTCAAAATTTCTCAAATCTGAAATTTTAGCCCATCCCCAAATTGATTCTGAAATTTCTTCTGATTGGACTATACAACTCAAGAATTTTCCTTTATATGAAATGGAATTAAACTCACCACCTTTCAAATGCATCTATTGTGGATGCATTTGGACTTCATTTGATACTTCAAAAGATGAAAACAAGAAAAGCTTTACTTGGAGTAAATCTGCTGTTCTACCAAAATCCTAAACAAGATTAGGGTTGTATTTCAAAATATGTCGTGATTTAGAGAAGGATCATATTAACAAAGTTGTAGGTAATGATCCAGGAAACAACTTTGTCAATATGAGTCTGGTCATAATATGATTTCAAATTGGTCTTTTCAATCAAATTTTGTCAGCCCAGAAACACACCCCTACTCTGTCCAGTTTGGTAATCTGAGATTTTCTTACCCATAGAGTCATTTTCATGACCAAACCATATGGAATGAAATGTAGGGTATGAAATTCTAAACAAACTTTTCAAAAGGAGTATTACAGAATAATGCTTGTAAATAGGAGTTTTAAATTCCACAAGTGTAAAGCTAATCTGTCCCCATTTAGTGCAGCTATACAAATTCAAATTTAAATCATATTTGTAGGCAGAACTGGAAGATGAGCCTTTTGAAAAAGTTGTAGAGCTCAAAGAGTATAACATTTTCTCCAATTACCACTTTTCCTAAATAGGCTCTTAATTAGGTTAAAAACGCGAATTTCAGAGGAAGAGAAAACACAAATGGGGTGGTTTTGTTTAGGGTCTATGACAGGTGGGTCCCACCGGTCAGACGCGCCACCCTGTTCAAGCCGGCGCGCGCCGCGTGGGCGACGGCGACCGGGCAGAGCAGCCATGCCGCGGATCGAGCCCCTCACGCTGCGCCGCGCCTTCACCTGGACGAGGACCCGGCCGCGTTCACTCTCTTCTCACTCGGCCGCTCGCTCTGCTCCCTCTCTCCCTCGCTCGCGCTCCCCAAGCAGAGCTTCGGTTCCCATGTCCGCCATGGCCGAGCTCCGAGCTCTAGCTTGCGTCCCGACCCCCTGGCTCTATCTCCCCTCCGCATAGAGCGCGCGCCACCGTCGCACCTTCCTCCTCCATCGTCCCCTCCAGCTCTGGGAGCTCACCACCACCCGTAGCCTCCTCTTCGTACACGCTGAACGTCGCCATGGCCGCCATGAACTCCGCGGCGAGCTCACGACGCCGCCTCCTCAGGCCGCCTCCACCCCATACAAGGCGCGTCCCATGCACGCCCCGCCTCCCTCCACCTTTTCCCCACACCCTCGGCCTCTGACCGTGCCTCCTACGCCCCCTCCACGTGCCGCCCCTGCTCGCCACCGCGCGCCCACGCGACCCGCCGTGGGGAGCCCCTTTCGGGCCACCGCCGCGCCTCCAATCCACCACCGCCGGTTTCCCCACCTCGCCGCGCACCTCACGCGCCCGTCCTCGCCGCCTCTTGGTGCCCGAGCCGCCGGCTAGGGTTGCCACGCCGCCGTCGCACCGCCGCGCCCGCGCCCCGGTTCACCGACGCCGCGCCGCCTCTCCCCTCCACCACCGGCGGCGAGATCTGGGGTAAACGGACGCCCGCGGACCGGGACACGTTCCCGCACCCCGTCGGCCTCAATCCGGGGCCCCTACGCGCCAGCGCAGCGCGTGGGAACGCGAGCCGCCGCGCGCCATCCGCCCTCGGCCGGAGGAAGAAGAAGAGAGGAAGTTTTGCACAAATCCCCCTATGGTTCCTCCGTTTTACGCGCTCTCATTTGATTACTATGCACTGAGTCTTATACATCTTCTGTGCAGGCCCCTGGAAGTTATGAATAATCACGTTTAAGTCCTAGATCTAATGAATTTCGATTTAAACTCTTTTATTTCGGCAGTGAGGTTTAGAAAATCCTATAAAATCACAGAAAAATCCAAAATGGACAAACTCAGTTGCATTGGACTCCTTGTGAGTAGATCTATAGGATGGAGATGATGTGGGTATGTGCGTTGACTATTTTGCCCCTGTTTTTGAGCATGCATGTTGAATCAATGTAAATGGAAAATGTGGTCCAAATGAAATCCAAATGATATGAAATTTGGACAGTAGCTTTGTTATGAAATTATAACACTGTGTGAATTTTTGTAACCCTGGCACCTATTGTTTAATTACTGTTTTACCCCTAGCTTGGTGCATGCATAATAAATCAAAATAAATGGAAGGGATGGACCAAATAAATTCCCAAGGCTATGAAAGTGGGTCATTATCTTCTTTGGAATATTGTGGCACCATTTGAGTGTTTGTAGCCCTAGCATTACTCATTTGCTCACTGTTTTGCATTATAAGTGTTATATGTGCATTAAATCAACTTAAAAGATGAAGGCCATATAACATATTCTCAAAATGGGCTCTATGGTATTTTCCTAGGTTATGAATAGCATTAGTAACACTCTGATGGAATGTGGTGTTGTGCATGTGAGTTTTGATGGTGATTTGAAAATGACAAGTGCTATGGTGATTAAAGCAATGAAATAAGAAAATGCCATCCACTGTGCTTTCAAAATTCCCACCCAAGTTTTCTATTGTTACACCTACCCTATGAGTATGTTTATCAATCACCTTTCTGCGTGTCTGTGGAATGGTTAGTCAGGCGTGTAATCTTTATGCATCTCCTGTACTGCATTATGCATGTCGTTCATGTAGTAACGCTTATTGCAGTTACGTGATCAAGAAGCAAGTGCATGGAGCTACATCAAGCAACGGTGGTTCCAGAAGACCAACTAAGACCCAAAATACCACCTAGAAGCCCCCGAAGTGGTATTTGGAAGGAGGAGCAGTCCAAGTGATCAAGGGGTTGCCTGGGGTAAAGCCTCACAACCCGGCAAACTAACAGTAGCGTAGTTTGTTCAAGTTGTTGCAACAGCAAAGGTAGGCAGGACCATGCAAATCCCAGCAAACAAATTATTTTGAGTTACGCATATGCATTAGGATTGATTGAAACCAATTGCATTAGACTTCCCGGCCGCCCTGGCCCTAGCACCTATACTTAGGGTTCGTAGGACGAGTGCCTAAAATGGTTAGGCGCGAGTAGACACGAGTGAGCACTGTCACTCGTCTCGTAGGGTTTACTTTCGAATGATGAATCTTCATTACTATGAATTTATTATTGCTATGTTATGCTTCCAATTGAGACCGGGCGGAGATATGGGATTACTATGTTGAAAAATGATGTGATGGTATGGTGGACTCCGCCCGAGTCGCATAAGGCCCGTTCGCTGTTCGCCTGCTGATCGGCATAACATTGCTAGAATGCTTATCCGGGAAATGGGACCGGTGAAACCTTACTTGTGCCATCCGAAGAACAGAAACACGTTCCTACCCACTGGTTGAGAGGAAGGTGGCCCGGGGGAGCTTGGTGCTCATGACGGGGAGACCGAGATGTCGGCAGGCTCGTCATGGGGGCACAACCCGGGGGTCAGGCGGGAGTGAATCGAACTTGGGATGGGACAAGTGGAGAAGGGGGACTATATGTGGGAAAGCCGTCGTGTTAGTAAGCATATGGGCCCCTGGCATTTTCTAGTTATTCTCGGGAATATAAAAATCGATTCGAATCGCTGATGCTCACCAGGTGTGAGAATGCCAATATCGCACACGGGCAACGTAGAACTGTTTGAGGCATGATGATGTATGGAATTGATGATTTGCTACTACACATTGGATATACCTGTTTTACTTCATGCAAATTACTTACTTTGTATTACCAATGAGGTTCAGGATAAGGATTAGCGGCTGTCAAATCCCGCTATAGTATGACACTAAACCATAGTGGAAAATCATGATTAAAGGATAGCGACTGTCAAATCCCGCTATCCTATAATAACACTTTACAGTTTAAAATCAATGGCTAAGGACCTACTTGCTAGTAAGCTGAGCTTTGCGTCAGCCGAAAACCCCGTCCATTAAGTCCTACTGAGTAATTAGTACTCAGGGTTTGCCCCCACTTTTGGCTCACAGGTATTGGCGGCTTTTGGATAGCTGCTTGGGAGAAGGGTAGAACCGGTGGGCTCGGTGCTACTCGCCTCGTTCATCTGTGTGAAGACTTCTTAGGTACTGGGTTTCCGCTGCGAGATGTTTTGAAAACGCTTCCGCATTATATATATTTTGGACATGTATTTGACTATATACATTCTTGGTTTGTAAACTAAATCTATCTATTCTATATTTCAACTGCCTGTGATGATGTAACCGTTGTGGCTCCATCGAGAGTCAGATGTGTATGATGTCGGTTCCTCTGGGAAAGGGTGTTATCGAGAGCCGAAGGCCTCTCGACGGACGACCGGGTTTAGTACGGTCTAAGTACATTGTAAGCTAATGGTGGCAGGTGTACTTAGCCCGTATTAAATCGGCGGTTCCGCCACAGCTGGTATCAGAGCCGATCATACACAGACAACAGTTATATCATCAAGTTTAGTTTACAAAACTATTTTTGAAAGCCCTTTTCAAGTAATTCGAAAATGAGAGTATACGATATGCCCATATTAAGGATGTTAGTGTTATCCAGGTGACATCACTAACATTTGACCTAGATAGAACTCATATGCATATTCGGTGCTTTGAGAAACAACTTTTCGGCCATTAGCCCTCCCCAGTACTGGTGGAAGCTATTGGGTTTTGCGGACAGTTGTAATCTCTGCATTCATGCAGTATAAGTAAAAGCTCTTTAAGGGTGGTGGGCATGTTTGAGGCTTTCATACCCACCACACTTACATTCGGTTTTGGGATCCATCTTTTTCTCGACGATCCCCAGTACTGGTGGAAAGTCAGGCTTTGAGGAAAAGGTGCAGCGGCCCACCAACGTTGTCCACGCAGCGGTCACGCGTGGATGCCACACTATGTGGTAATGTATGAGCATGCATTCTTCTGCAGGTACACTGACCACGTGCGAAACTAAGAACGACTAGGACTTGACTAGTTGCATCAGGGAGAGACGTGCATATGTGTCACCAAAGTATCGCTAGTTATATATGAGATACATAGGAGGTGTGAAGTGAGACCGGATAGGACGGATCATGCATCATTCATCTCCTCTCATGTGCTTTGCTATGTGTTGGATTGAAAATAAGTAGATTCTTTTGTTATCGTACGCATGGATGTTATTGATAACAAAGTTAACATGAGAATTGCATGTTTGATGTTAATAATGGCGTATGTGAATGAAAATCCGAGAAGAACTAGTTGAAACGTTGTATAAGGTGCATATGAAACGTGAAATTGTGACCCTTGCCGAAGTTGTACTTTCTGCAGTAATACCAACGCTTTTACTGAGAACTTCCTATAACAAAGTTGTAGAGAACAACAAAGCAAACTAACTTCTCTACTTAGTTTGATTCAAGGTGGCTGTAAAAGTGGCTCACAGTCACTTTAAGTCGGAACCCCACATCGAGACCATCACGCCAAATCTGGTGATTTGAAGTTGGGACCTTCGAATAGAGAATTGACCAAAAGGGTTTTGGTAAAAACTCCGGATACGAATGCTCGAGATTTTCTTTTGGGTTTCCTTCCACAAGCTAACCACAACATGTTCACATTAGAAAGGGGGCGATAAAGAGTAGTGTCACGCGTTGCGATGGGATCGTTCTCATTACTTTTTCTCGAGCAAGGAAATACGAGAGCACTATGACCGTACCAAGATTTTAAGATTTTTTGAGTTTACACAGGCCTCTTTCTCCCTGTTACAGATGTCGCAGCTCTCGTCGCAACTGTTAGACCCACGCGCTCCTACGAGCAACAAAAGGAAAGTAAGAGTGAGCAAGAAAATCAGGTCAGCAAGACGCGAGGCCATCGAGGATGAGATACGCCGCCTTGACTTAAGCGAGTGGACAATCACCTACAAAGAAGTTCACCCATGCAGTGATGGGGACATTTCTGCACTAGTGAACGATGAGAAAGATCCGGTAGGCCATGTCTACCCAGAGAAACTAGAGATAAATCTTGATGAATGGGACATAACCTATAGGGAAAGGCGCCCACGGGAACCCCGTGAACATTTCAACAAATTGGATTGTAGGATTTCTAAAAAGATATATTGCTATAACTGTGGGCGAGCTGGGCATATTGAGCGGAATTGTCGATCAAGAGGGAGGAATACGAGACACGCAAAAACCACGTATCGGCTTGGACCAATGACAAAAGGTGGCGATATCAGGGGTAAAGAGCCAGAGGACAAGCATCAATGATTGTAAGGCGGATCAACATGTTTTCACTCCAAGTCGGATGCTACACCAACCCAGTTGAAAGAACAAATCAGTTGATGGCACGATTTTATTCAAATGCTGGACGCCCAAATCATAGACTTAGACAGCGCTAGCCGTGCGGCAAGTAGTAAGTTGATACTTATATCCAACTTGTGTAGTGTGGTATTCTAACCCTCGTAGACCAGGAAGACCTCAGGTACTTAGATGTGTAGAATCGATGTGTATCTCATTCTTAAGGTTAATGTACTTTTGGTCATGTTACGGTAGCACGTCGAACTCTTGCAAATCTTTATGTTCAAGCTCTTATCATTCGTGTATTTCTGTCCTAGTAATCCATGACACATTGGTTCGCTTATCACTATGTTCCTAAATCTAACTGATCTGACGATCCAGATCTTCCGGAATTGTAGCATTCGCATCTCTAGGGCCCCAACGTTCACAACGCCAACTTCTATACTAGCACACGAAGCGGGAGCTCCACCAAGACAAGACTGGGTTCAGAAGATACCGCGGGCAAGGTTCTACCATCGCTTACATACCCCTAGCAGCACTTAGAGTTCTTAGTTGATAACATGAGAGATAAAGAGGAAGCTTTCAGGGTCCACTCGACTCCAGCAACATTCTGCAAAATGAAGGTCCATCAAGACAACAATCACCATGGTGTCACCCATGTGAAGCTCAATGCTGCATCAACCAATGAAATGGATATCGATTAGCGTGGTGACGACATTTAGCTTGGGCTTGTATTGGTTGGACTTTGGGTTAGCACGGTTCATTTCGCTACATGATCTTAATTCCTTGGAATCACCTCTAGAGTGTCATGAATTTTCCAATCATTACAACTCCTTGGTTCCAAACTCTCGTATTCCAGGCATTCCGTGCCAATTAACGTCATACTGAATCTATGTAACCACCGTGACTCAAGGGTTTGTTATCCATATGTTCCCTAGGATCCCCATACTAAGAACCATTTTTGAAAAGTAAACTACTATATTTTGTTCCGTGAGTCATGCCACCTGGGTATTGTACGCCATGCGCTCTAAGCTCCTTTAACTAAATATATCACTTATTGATCGCTTCGTACCATGATCGTGTAGCATTCGAGTCCCATGGGGTTGGACTGGATGGTTGTGCCACCCTGGTTGTGATGTCTCTCCGAGCTGTCTATGGTGCCGCGACGGAACCTAGGGTCCCCTGTGACCGGCCATCACATGGTGGTGCCACTAGGTGCGCGCTGGTGTCGAGACCTGCAAAGGTGAGACACCGTTTCAAATCGTGGGACATTCACATCCATCTTCCACCATTGGTGATTTTTATGCAACCACTTCATGGAAGTGATCACTCTATTTCCGCCCCTGAAATATATCATATCATTGCTTTGTTTCACCTTGCCTTTCTTGATCTGAGGGAAAGATTTATCTCAATCCCTCAGCTTGATTGTATCTCATCATTCCTAGATTAACCTTGTCTATCCTAATTCATACGGATGATCGGATCCACCCCCATGGTACCTTTACATCCATCAGTCCGAATCTCGGACTTCTCCATGCTTACCTAGTGTGTCTTCAACAACTCGCATCCGTGGGAGTGCTTGATTTCATATCCACTGTCTTGTCACATCGCACCCTTGTATCCTCCGAATTGTCTCATTTATCTTGTGGGAACAATCAGTCTGTTCCAATGCCTTCTCTAATGTTTCCTTCTGGGTACATAAGGAACCTTATTTCCTGAAGACGATCTTCAGCATCATTCATCGTGCTGGATTTTGCTCTCGGCTAGTGCTCGTATCATATCATCTTCTTATAAGTTGTTTTCCTCCATCTTTGAAATTATCCTCAAAGGTGGGCCTACTAACATTATCGATGGTTCCGTTAGTAAGCACAAATCATCTACCTGCACTTTTCTTGGTCAGACTTGACCAGTCTTATGGAATCGTACAAACCATCACCCGGTCTAGGTGGATGTGTCCTACTTTCTTCCCGTGTTATCTTTCTTGAGGCAATGAGTAGTGTGTGCTATGTATCGCCACACCTTACTCTTTGAAAATATTTGGATTTGATATCTTATATGTGTACACAGTCCCTATCAAATGAAATAATTGTGCCTCTCAAACAACACCTCCATTGCCTTTTCTAGGAAACATGACATTTCCCCTCGACCCCAAAATTCTGATTGAGTACCCTTGCATCCGGGTTCCAATAAATCAGATATTGATCATATCTCCACTCTCGATGTCGAAGTCGGGTGGTAACTCCTAGTGTTGCTTGAATCAATCGCTGTCATTCCCTTGCTACTACCACATCCTCTTCGGGGTTTGTTCATTCGCTCTCATATAATCCACGACTTGCCGGGCACCTGGGAAAGACCGCCTTAGACGTATTCAAGAGCTTTGTAACTAACTTGTGTTAAGGAGGCACTAACCATTCACGAGCCAGTTAACAGAGCAAGTTGGTGAAGGATTAAGGTCACCATGTGTGACAGAAGCACACAAATCACGACGCCGAAACCATTTACCCTTCGCGGTAAGCCGTAGAACCCCGCTTCCTCCAAATCTCGGGACGAGATTTCTTTAAGGGGGGTGGGTTGTGATGCCCCTGGCATCTCAGAAGCCGTACACACAATTATACGTAAACTAATGATGAATTAAGACTAAATTAGGCTTAAGAGAGTAATGAGGAATTGGTAGATAAAACACTAAGTCAAAATTTCTCAAATCTGAAATTTTAGCCCATCCCCAAATTGATTCTGAAATTTCTTCTGATTGGACTATACAACTCAAGAATTTTCCTTTATATGAAATGGAATTAAACTCACCACCTTTCAAATGCATCTATTGTGGATGCATTTGGACTTCATTTGATACTTCAAAAGATGAAAACAAGAAAAGCTTTACTTGGAGTAAATCTGCTGTTCTACCAAAATCCTAAACAAGATTAGGGTTGTATTTCAAAATATGTCGTGATTTAGAGAAGGATCATATTAACAAAGTTGTAGGTAATGATCCAGGAAACAACTTTGTCAATATGAGTCTGGTCATAATATGATTTCAAATTGGTCTTTTCAATCAAATTTTGTCAGCCCAGAAACACACCCCTACTCTGTCCAGTTTGGTAATCTGAGATTTTCTTACCCATAGAGTCATTTTCATGACCAAACCATATGGAATGAAATGTAGGGTATGAAATTCTAAACAAACTTTTCAAAAGGAGTATTACAGAATAATG
Organism: Paspalum notatum; assembly: GCA_022530915.1. Lineage (NCBI taxonomy): Eukaryota > Viridiplantae > Streptophyta > Magnoliopsida > Poales > Poaceae > Paspalum > Paspalum notatum. The sequence goes on from CM039684.1 coordinate 8,049,497, forward strand.
CTTGTAAATAGGAGTTTTAAATTCCACAAGTGTAAAGCTAATCTGTCCCCATTTAGTGCAGCTATACAAATTCAAATTTAAATCATATTTGTAGGCAGAACTGGAAGATGAGCCTTTTGAAAAAGTTGTAGAGCTCAAAGAGTATAACATTTTCTCCAATTACCACTTTTCCTAAATAGGCTCTTAATTAGGTTAAAAACGCGAATTTCAGAGGAAGAGAAAACACAAATGGGGTGGTTTTGTTTAGGGTCTATGACAGGTGGGTCCCACCGGTCAGACGCGCCACCCTGTTCAAGCCGGCGCGCGCCGCGTGGGCGACGGCGACCGGGCAGAGCAGCCATGCCGCGGATCGAGCCCCTCACGCTGCGCCGCGCCTTCACCTGGACGAGGACCCGGCCGCGTTCACTCTCTTCTCACTCGGCCGCTCGCTCTGCTCCCTCTCTCCCTCGCTCGCGCTCCCCAAGCAGAGCTTCGGTTCCCATGTCCGCCATGGCCGAGCTCCGAGCTCTAGCTTGCGTCCCGACCCCCTGGCTCTATCTCCCCTCCGCATAGAGCGCGCGCCACCGTCGCACCTTCCTCCTCCATCGTCCCCTCCAGCTCTGGGAGCTCACCACCACCCGTAGCCTCCTCTTCGTACACGCTGAACGTCGCCATGGCCGCCATGAACTCCGCGGCGAGCTCACGACGCCGCCTCCTCAGGCCGCCTCCACCCCATACAAGGCGCGTCCCATGCACGCCCCGCCTCCCTCCACCTTTTCCCCACACCCTCGGCCTCTGACCGTGCCTCCTACGCCCCCTCCACGTGCCGCCCCTGCTCGCCACCGCGCGCCCACGCGACCCGCCGTGGGGAGCCCCTTTCGGGCCACCGCCGCGCCTCCAATCCACCACCGCCGGTTTCCCCACCTCGCCGCGCACCTCACGCGCCCGTCCTCGCCGCCTCTTGGTGCCCGAGCCGCCGGCTAGGGTTGCCACGCCGCCGTCGCACCGCCGCGCCCGCGCCCCGGTTCACCGACGCCGCGCCGCCTCTCCCCTCCACCACCGGCGGCGAGATCTGGGGTAAACGGACGCCCGCGGACCGGGACACGTTCCCGCACCCCGTCGGCCTCAATCCGGGGCCCCTACGCGCCAGCGCAGCGCGTGGGAACGCGAGCCGCCGCGCGCCATCCGCCCTCGGCCGGAGGAAGAAGAAGAGAGGAAGTTTTGCACAAATCCCCCTATGGTTCCTCCGTTTTACGCGCTCTCATTTGATTACTATGCACTGAGTCTTATACATCTTCTGTGCAGGCCCCTGGAAGTTATGAATAATCACGTTTAAGTCCTAGATCTAATGAATTTCGATTTAAACTCTTTTATTTCGGCAGTGAGGTTTAGAAAATCCTATAAAATCACAGAAAAATCCAAAATGGACAAACTCAGTTGCATTGGACTCCTTGTGAGTAGATCTATAGGATGGAGATGATGTGGGTATGTGCGTTGACTATTTTGCCCCTGTTTTTGAGCATGCATGTTGAATCAATGTAAATGGAAAATGTGGTCCAAATGAAATCCAAATGATATGAAATTTGGACAGTAGCTTTGTTATGAAATTATAACACTGTGTGAATTTTTGTAACCCTGGCACCTATTGTTTAATTACTGTTTTACCCCTAGCTTGGTGCATGCATAATAAATCAAAATAAATGGAAGGGATGGACCAAATAAATTCCCAAGGCTATGAAAGTGGGTCATTATCTTCTTTGGAATATTGTGGCACCATTTGAGTGTTTGTAGCCCTAGCATTACTCATTTGCTCACTGTTTTGCATTATAAGTGTTATATGTGCATTAAATCAACTTAAAAGATGAAGGCCATATAACATATTCTCAAAATGGGCTCTATGGTATTTTCCTAGGTTATGAATAGCATTAGTAACACTCTGATGGAATGTGGTGTTGTGCATGTGAGTTTTGATGGTGATTTGAAAATGACAAGTGCTATGGTGATTAAAGCAATGAAATAAGAAAATGCCATCCACTGTGCTTTCAAAATTCCCACCCAAGTTTTCTATTGTTACACCTACCCTATGAGTATGTTTATCAATCACCTTTCTGCGTGTCTGTGGAATGGTTAGTCAGGCGTGTAATCTTTATGCATCTCCTGTACTGCATTATGCATGTCGTTCATGTAGTAACGCTTATTGCAGTTACGTGATCAAGAAGCAAGTGCATGGAGCTACATCAAGCAACGGTGGTTCCAGAAGACCAACTAAGACCCAAAATACCACCTAGAAGCCCCCGAAGTGGTATTTGGAAGGAGGAGCAGTCCAAGTGATCAAGGGGTTGCCTGGGGTAAAGCCTCACAACCCGGCAAACTAACAGTAGCGTAGTTTGTTCAAGTTGTTGCAACAGCAAAGGTAGGCAGGACCATGCAAATCCCAGCAAACAAATTATTTTGAGTTACGCATATGCATTAGGATTGATTGAAACCAATTGCATTAGACTTCCCGGCCGCCCTGGCCCTAGCACCTATACTTAGGGTTCGTAGGACGAGTGCCTAAAATGGTTAGGCGCGAGTAGACACGAGTGAGCACTGTCACTCGTCTCGTAGGGTTTACTTTCGAATGATGAATCTTCATTACTATGAATTTATTATTGCTATGTTATGCTTCCAATTGAGACCGGGCGGAGATATGGGATTACTATGTTGAAAAATGATGTGATGGTATGGTGGACTCCGCCCGAGTCGCATAAGGCCCGTTCGCTGTTCGCCTGCTGATCGGCATAACATTGCTAGAATGCTTATCCGGGAAATGGGACCGGTGAAACCTTACTTGTGCCATCCGAAGAACAGAAACACGTTCCTACCCACTGGTTGAGAGGAAGGTGGCCCGGGGGAGCTTGGTGCTCATGACGGGGAGACCGAGATGTCGGCAGGCTCGTCATGGGGGCACAACCCGGGGGTCAGGCGGGAGTGAATCGAACTTGGGATGGGACAAGTGGAGAAGGGGGACTATATGTGGGAAAGCCGTCGTGTTAGTAAGCATATGGGCCCCTGGCATTTTCTAGTTATTCTCGGGAATATAAAAATCGATTCGAATCGCTGATGCTCACCAGGTGTGAGAATGCCAATATCGCACACGGGCAACGTAGAACTGTTTGAGGCATGATGATGTATGGAATTGATGATTTGCTACTACACATTGGATATACCTGTTTTACTTCATGCAAATTACTTACTTTGTATTACCAATGAGGTTCAGGATAAGGATTAGCGGCTGTCAAATCCCGCTATAGTATGACACTAAACCATAGTGGAAAATCATGATTAAAGGATAGCGACTGTCAAATCCCGCTATCCTATAATAACACTTTACAGTTTAAAATCAATGGCTAAGGACCTACTTGCTAGTAAGCTGAGCTTTGCGTCAGCCGAAAACCCCGTCCATTAAGTCCTACTGAGTAATTAGTACTCAGGGTTTGCCCCCACTTTTGGCTCACAGGTATTGGCGGCTTTTGGATAGCTGCTTGGGAGAAGGGTAGAACCGGTGGGCTCGGTGCTACTCGCCTCGTTCATCTGTGTGAAGACTTCTTAGGTACTGGGTTTCCGCTGCGAGATGTTTTGAAAACGCTTCCGCATTATATATATTTTGGACATGTATTTGACTATATACATTCTTGGTTTGTAAACTAAATCTATCTATTCTATATTTCAACTGCCTGTGATGATGTAACCGTTGTGGCTCCATCGAGAGTCAGATGTGTATGATGTCGGTTCCTCTGGGAAAGGGTGTTATCGAGAGCCGAAGGCCTCTCGACGGACGACCGGGTTTAGTACGGTCTAAGTACATTGTAAGCTAATGGTGGCAGGTGTACTTAGCCCGTATTAAATCGGCGGTTCCGCCACAATGTGATTATCATCCTATGAAATTTCTATATCAGGAACACTATAAATAATTAAAGAGTTGATCTTTTAACCAATGAAAATGTTATCAAAATGTTCCTTGCAATCATTTTAGTATTTTCTTCAATATTCACTTTAGAAAAATTAGTTTAAAAATTTCTGCAACAACGTGCGGGGTACCACCTAGGTATAAAGAATGAGCTATCTAGATAAAATGGGTTTCCACGGTTTCTAACACTCAATAAAACTCTTCCACAGATCCATTGAGGGCTAGAGTTTCGTTTAATTTCATCCCATCGTATATGTTCAAATGTGAGCTTCCACATCATGCATTACTTAAATACGATAGCTACCTATGAAAAAAAAACTTGCATTGAGGGACACTTTTGCTCTCAGCTGCTAATTCCGTATGTTAGAATCAATTTTTGGTGGGGGTCATATGAACACATTGTAAAGACGTATAACTTAGATATTGGATTTGAGATTTATGAAGTGTAATCAAGTTTGGCTGTTCACTTTATGACATTTTATACCCAAAACATCGTCAAGCTAGCAAGGAATGCCCATGAACATGAAAGGCCTTTAACAAACACATTTCCAATGGTGTGTACATGGCCATCACAGTACCTAAAATTAAAAATTTACTTAGCACCCATTGGGAGCGAACGGTTTATGAGCGCGCGTAATTCTGCACTGAAACGGGTCTAGGTGACACATGCCCCCCCCCCAACCAACACACACACATTGCGGAAAAAAAATGACTCAACGCCCCAGCCCGTCTGCATTCCTTAGCCTAGTGTCACCAGAACGTGCATTTGCAGTGCATAAACAGTGTTTTTCACACCCATTTTCACTCTTTAGTGACGCTAGCCTTACCTGAGGCGCTGAGTACGACCATACGCCGACCACATAAGGGCATCTAAATTTTTTTTTGAAAATTTAGAGACCCAGTCTATCACATTACCAGGCCATTCCGTGATTTCTCCGCCCCAGTTGAGTCCACATCTCAACGTAGCCGGGCCTTTCATAAAGAAAAAAAAAAAAGAAAAACGGAGCCGGGCCGGCCCCGAGGATTCAGCCCGGTTCCACCTCGATTTTTTTTGATAAACCCTTTTTTTTTTTTTTGATAAGGAACACCTCTGTTTACTTATCCGGTACCCAATTATTAACCCACCCGTCCCTCGCAAGCCGGCCGCGGCCCGTCCCCGAAACTACGCCGTCCGCCGCCGGCCACCGGACACCGGAGTTAGAGATGTTCTCGGTGCGGCCACCCCACACCACTTCCTCGCACCCCTTGACCTGGCCGGGACGAGGCCGCCTCGGTGGAGCCGCCGCGCCGCACATTGTTAGCGCCGCGTCACCGGCGTCCACTACGCCGCCGGGGAGCGCCTCCTTCCCGATTCTGGTACGCGTTCCGCTGCTCGCTTCCGATGTGACGCTAACCTGTTCGATTAAACTTCGAAGGAGGTTACTGCCTCTTATTCTGCATAATGGTTTCCATCTAGCACCTACGTGTTCGGTGTAACTAGAGCGCGCAGGGTGCAAACACTGTACACTGTATGTAAATAAGAGCAGAGTTTGAAATATACATCTTCTAGAGGAACAATGTCTAATTGTTAATGCGACTCATTATGGATTGTGTTGACGAAGGGGCCAGTGAGGCAGCGAGTGACTTTTTTGTAACTAACCCCCTTCGAACCCAAGATCTAGATACGCTGCTGAAGCACTGCAACCATTGAGCTACATGACCTTTTCGCTAAATATTTTTAATCTGGGCTGATCATGAGTCGCTTTGCATTCATATTTTCTGTTTGATAGACTATTACTCTTTTCCAGAAAATGTAACTGTTACATAATCTAGTTCCACAATGCACATACATGCACTACCCTCTCGACGAGCTAGATTTCTGGTCACTTGGTGCATATTGAAGTAAAAGAGTTCGACAAATACGAACATGAGTTCCTTTGCTGCAAAGGTGGCTTCTTCCACTATCGTGCAAAGGTGGCTTCTATAATTCACATAAAGCAAGTGCAAAGTGGAAATACCCACGAATTCTCTTCTCCTCAACGAAGATCCTTCACAACAATATCTTACGCTGATAGCAACTTGTCTGGGACTCCAGGTCATTGGGAATATCAGAGCTGTATAGCAATCCATTGGTGTCATAAAGAAAAAGAGTTGGAAAGGAAATAACATAAGCATAGTTGATCTGCCCATGTGTAATTATTGAAATGTTAAGAGGTGGGCACCTTGTTATTCTAAATGGGAACTCTATGTCCACTGCTCTTTAATGAAAGAGCATCATACTTCACAATGGAAATAAAATATTTTAGCTTCATATTGTAACAGTTCTATTATCCAATCTTTTAAATGCTTCTCAGTTCTCACATTAAATAAATACTATGTTCAATGCCAATGTTTTATTTATGCAGTTGGATGCATTTTGTACTAGAGTAGCTGCTCAGAACTTCAGATGCCTTCTCTCTATCTTGCATTCTTGCTTAATTGAAGGACCTGATCGTTTTTTTCACTTCGGCTTTTCATCTGTTCCATTGTGTAGGTGAATGGCTGCACTGGTAAAATGGGGTTATCTGCCGCTGAGGCCGCAGTTCTTAGGGGCCTTCACCTAGTCCCTATCTCATTCAGTAGAAAAGAGAAGGTTGAAAAAACAATACAAGTTGGACAGACAGACATTCAGATATATGGTCCTTCCGCAAGAGAAGATATTCTTTCATCTGTCATTGATGAATTCCCAGACGTCATTGTTGTGGACTACACGGCACCTGATTCTGTGAACTGTAAACTGTTTACCTTGTTATTTTCTAAATATGCTATACAAAGTTTTTAGTATACATTATCATGCCGGTGTTCACATAATAATATAATATCTAAATGTTTGTACGGTTTACATTATTGATTACAATTCAGGTCTTATATTTCAGGATAACAATAATTATAATACTGATACCTTTTTATGCCCGTGAAATTTCACATATATAATGAATAAACTAGTAAATTGAGTTCGTTCTATCTGAAAGCCTGATCTCTTGCTTTTACTTCTGTTGCCTTGGGGGTGGGATATCTTAAAGCAAAGTGCATATTTTTGAATCATCCCCCTTCCTTTATGCCTCTTCTTTTTTTTTCTAAGCCTTATTCTTTTGATTTGAAAGTTGAAACACAAAAATACCCTTGCACTATGCAGCTAATGCAGAGCTTTATTGCAAACTTGGTTTGCCATTTGTGATGGGTACAACTGGTGGGAACAGGCAGTTACTCTACAAGTCAGTGCAAGATTCAACAAATTATGCACTGATATCTCCACAGATGAGTAAAGAGGTATATCAAAAAAGAGTTTCCTTTTTCAGTTGAATTTAATGCTGTTAGTTTGTCATTATTATACTTCAAACTTCAAAATGATGAAAAAAAGTACAGTTTGTATAATTTCCTTTAATTCTTGATCAGGTGGCTGCATTTGTTGCTTTAATGAAAATCTTCGCTGAGCAGTTTCCAGGTGCCTTGTCAGGCTATCATTTAGAGGTACATTTTACGTTGAATATTTCTATTGGAATTTAAGTTCGGAATGATGGTTCATTATGTTTAAGGATTGCAGCTTCTTCTAGACCAGTTATATATGATCTGCCAACCTTGACATAGGTCTCGGAGAAAAATGCTCACTGATTTTAGTTTGTTTGCATGTTCTTCATTTAGTTGTCTGGCCCAAAACTTATTTTAGATCATTAGGCTAAAGACAGACTATTGTTGAATTTTTTATTTCTGGTCATACCACTTATCAGTTTATCACATCTACAATTCTGAGTGTCAGGATTTATTTTTTACAGGTTTTAGAATCCCATCAAGCTGGCAAGCTGGATACTTCTGGTACTGCTAAAGATGTGATTGCTTGTTTTGAGAATCTAGGTGTGCCATATGACATGAACCGGGTATGCTCTATATTTATGATTCAAATTTTACACAAATTATTCATTCTGAGAAAGCAGCTCTTTGTGCTCTGGAAAACACATCAAGGCAGTTACACTGCCACACTATTTTCATGAATAAAGATTGTTTCTATGTAAATTTTTGCTGGTCTCATGAACTATTGATTATTCAGTTTAGAAATCCTGATATTGATATAGTAATTATAACTGATAACTACATTCATGGTACTATGGTAGGATTATGTTGACATGAGGTTATAATGGTGTAAATAGTTCTAAGAAAAGCGCCATAGAATTTGACAAAAAAAGATGGTTCCTTACAGTCAGAACTCAGAACTTGTAAGGTACCTCTCTACCAGTATATCATATGTGCTTAACTGATTGAACAATCATGTGGATTTCCATGAAAAGAATAGTTCCATCATTTTTACAATGTATGGGTCCATGTTTCGTTTCCAGACTTATTCTATTAGCATGCCATTTGATATTGTTTACTGATGTTTTCCCCCATATGTTGTTATCAACACCATGGATGTTGTTACCAATTTCTGAAAGTTATGGTTTAAACTCCTATTACATGTTATCCTAAAAAGAAACCAAAAATCTTACTCTATGATATTTATTACCTCCTGTGCTAGCAGATGGTTAAGATTAGAGATCCTGAGCAGCAGCTTGAGATGGTGGGTGTCCCTGAAGAGCACATTGAAGGGCATGCATTCCATTTGTACCATCTCACTTCTCCAGATGATAAGTAATAACTATTCTCGTGAAATGTATGATATTGCAATAAAGCAAGTATACCTAATCATGGCTATGTTATAGGTCTGTTAAACGCTGATATGTCAGAACAATTTCAAGCATGTTATTTACATCTTTGTTGATTTTGCTTTGTTCTTCTTTTAGGGTTTCATTTGAGTTCCAGCACAATGTCTGTGGCCGCTCAATCTACGCTGAAGGGACCATTGATGCTGCAATCTTTCTTCATAGGAAGGTTGGTTGATGTGTTACTTTGACTGCTTTTTTTAATGGTACCAAGTTACAAGTACTCATGGTATCTTGTTTGTACTTTATAATGTAGGTACAATCAAAAGATCCCAAGAGGATATATGATATGGTTGATGTCCTGCGAGAAGGTTACGTGGGATAAATTTGTGTGATTAGCTGATCATAAATATACACAGCATCACACTGCATTTTCCTTTCCGTTGGTAGTCTGTAGGGAAATGTTAGATATCAATAGAGCTTCTTATTCAGAAATCAGAATTAGGTAAATTAGTCAGCGCTAGGTCTCCAAGTTTCCATTTTCATTGATAGAGAAGAAGAAAACTCATAATACTCTTGATAGTTTGGTTGTCAAATGCATGTTCTGTGCTGAGAATCGCCACAGTAATCCTGTGGATCCCACGATCAATCTGAGTATAAGGCAGCATGGCATTTTAATCAGAGGGGGTGCATTTTCTGTCACATCGGCGTATGAGGTGTTTATGAAAAATCTGAATTCGCAGCTGGGGCGAGATGAATCTTTTTTGTGGTAAGGGAGAGAGGTGATCATGGCGGGAACTGCTCGCTTTCTGACCAAAGAAGGTTCTGTCTGTACTCCTGTGCAATGGAATCAGATCTGGAAGTTCGAATTCTCCGAGCCTCCGAGGAGGGCAAAACTTCAAGTTTACTTTTCCACATGTGCACTATTTAGGTCAGGAAGCTCCAATATGCACGATGCCGAAATCATATTGTAAGTGTAAAAAATAAATAAATAAATCATATTGTAGAGCTCCCTGGAGCTGGAGGTGCTCGGCCCGCAGACGGATCGGAGCCAAAACTACAGTAGGCGTAGGTTCGAGCCAAATCATAGTCCCGGCTCGTATGTTTAGCGTCTGACCTGTTGCTTCCACGCATAAATGCGCAACACCACTGTGGCTTTCAGTCATTATACATTCGTTGATGGCAATGATGTTTCAAAAATCCAAGTTAACCAACATTACAGTTAATAAAACAGTTCACACTTCACAGAAAATCACACAAGATTTAGCTATCTCCAACTCCAATAGATTGGACACACTAACTTAAACCGACTCATGCTGAACTAATAAACCTCACAGCATTTTATTTGCAATCTCCAACTCCAATAGATAGGACACACCAACTTGACCGACTCATGCTGAACTAATCAACCTCACAGTCTTTTATTCTGAGGCCAGGTCAGGAAACTACATATAACCTGACCAAAACATTCTACTGTACTAGTTGATGAGCTACGGCTCAGTGACAGCGTCGCGCTGCGCCGGCGGGTTGTAGATGGGAGTCGTTGGCTTCGGCGGCGTGTACTCCGGAGTCGACGGTGGCGTGTAGACAGGCGTCGACGGAGGCTTCTGCTCCGGTACGGGCAGCGGTAGCTCAGAAACGTCCACCGGCGGCAAGGTGACAGGCGGCACGGAGACGGAGTGGCCGTGATCAGGCTCGTGGACTCCTACTATGTGGTGGTACTTGTGGAGGAAAGGGTAGCAGAGGAACGCCGACGCGCACTCTGGCGACGAGCGGTGCACCTTGCCGCCGAGCGCGACGAACGTCGCCTTCTCGTCGCCGCCGTGGCGCGGCGGCGCGGCGGCGACGATCCTGGAGGGCTCCTGCCCGGGGCACGGTGCGCTGGACGCGCTGTGGAGCTGCGCGAAGCAATCCCGCTTGAGCTCCCCGTTGTCGCCGACGAGGTCAGCTGCCAGCGGGACGCTGAAGGCGCCGGACTTGTCCACTTGACCCACGGCCGTGCTCTCGTACTCGCCCTCGCTGTTCTTGCACTTAACGGCCACCTGAAGACCTGGCACAAGTAAACGGCAAACCATTGCATTTATCAGCCAGAGCAGGCAATCTATTTCTAATTAATTGCTGCTCGGCGTCCACCACGACCGGTTTGGGCTTGTGTAAATTAACTACCTCTGAAAGCTGCCTCGGCGTTCATGTTCTTTCTCGTGCAGTCCGAGCACTTGGCCAAGCCGACGACGACGACCGGCGGCGCCGTCGCTCCTTGCACTGCACTGGCGAAACCCATCGCTATCACAATGGCAAAAACGGCAAGCGGTAGCTGTAGTGCTAGGATTTCCATCTCTACCACTTGTTCTCGGACTCGGTGTGGGTGAGGAAGAAGAAGGTGTGGATGGGTGGGGGAGCAAGGAGTGGCAGCGTCGGTGTTTATATGGGCGCCTGCGCCAGCGCCGAGGACTGACGACGACGCAGCTCGATGGACTGAAGTTAAGTGAAACGTATCGTAACCATGGGCGCTGGTAAATTGGGCGCCGCTTTTGTAGATCGCCAGTTAATATGGCTGCGTGCAATGTGATGTTGGGCGTCTCCTTCTACTCCTCCAGCTATTATCGTACCCACTGTTAATTGTTGAAGCACAGCGTCACATCTCTGCACATGGTCTGCTCGCCCTCGATGTGAGCCATTGTATTGTGCCTTCCCCAAAAGCTGCCTAGCGAAATTATTGAAAGAAATCCAAAGAAACCTGTCACCATTTTTGCATTGAGCTCGGTAACATTTACTCCATGGCCGGTAGGGTTTGCCTATGCCGTTACGGTGTGCCATTTCCCATTGCTCAGGTCTGGCCTCTGTTGAAGTGGAATTCTCGGTTTGCTGTTCAGATCCAACGCCACCTAGTCGTGGGCTGGCTGTCAACTTGGGTTGCAAATTCAGCACAGGGCGCTCGATCTTGATCGCTAGAAACCCAGCACCACGCCATGGTGTTCCCCACACCACTAGCTGGTAGCTGCCGTACAAGACACCAGGTGGCACTCGACAATTCGGCAGGCAGGACCGCGTAACGGGTGGTAGAGCTCGCGCCCATTTTATATCGATCTCTGCACGATCCGACGATCTGGATCCCGGCCGGGTGTATAGCGCTCAACTAACCATGCGCTGTCGATTTCAAGGAGAGATAATGGAGGAGTTGAAAGGGTAATTTCAGAGTCGGAGCTGCCAGATCAGTTGCTGAGTTGGTATCGCGGTATAAACCTGTTACCACAACAAAGAGAAAAGACCATGTGATGATATAGTTCCCCGTGAAATAGAATCCAAACATTCATCACCAATGATCCAAGAAGGAGAAGGTTAACTTAAGAAATCACTATGATTTATTTCTCAAACCACGCACAAGCAATGGACTGGAACACCAATAATACCACCGCGACACGCACACATACGGCACGAACAGAACGAAACAATCACTGACGGCGACGCAACAGCACCACCGAAACACAACGAACATCACTGTCACTGGCACACCAGCTGCGGGCACACCCTAGTTCAGCTTCTTGGGGAGCTTCTCCTCCTCCTGCCCGCCTGCCGCGGCAGGCCGGGTCGCCGTGTCGTCGTCGACGAGCGGCGGGCACGGCTTCTTCTTGTGCATGAACTTCATCTTGGGCTTCTTCTTGAAGAACGGCTCGGGTTCCTCGGGCGCCGGGGGCCTGGGCTCCGGTACGGGCACGGGCGTGGGCGTCGGTGTCGGGGGCCCGTACGTCGGCGTCGGGGGGTTCGGGGTCGGGGTCGGCCTGGGCGGCGGTGGCGGCGGGCCGAACATGAAGTGCTTCTTCTTCTTGCCGCAGGCGCACGCCACGGGGGAGAGCACCGTGTCGGCCGCGGCCTCGAGGTAGGTTGTGGCGGCGGCGGCGGCGGCGGTGGTGCCGTCTTGGCTGGGCGCGATGATCCTGTGCGGCGCCTGTCCGACGCACGGCGTGTCGGGGGAGCTGTGCAGCTGCGCGTAGCAGTCACGGTCCAGGTTCCCGTCGTCGCGGAGGAGATCGGCTGCGATCGGGATGCGGAAGACGCCGGCGTCGTCGAGGGGCCCGACCGCCTTCGTCTCGTAGTCGTAGCTCCCGTCGGCGCCGGATTTGCACTTGATCGCTATCTGCAGGTCTGCACCGCCACCAGGGGACAAAAATTTGACAAAAAATTTTGAAGTGTACACATTATGCTCATGGGATGGGCCACCAAAGTTGGGCCAAGAGAAAGCCAGGTCTAGTTGGGCCTGATTCAGACAGGCATGTGGCTCAATCCATTACAAATGTGAATGAAAAGCAAAGTTTGCCATTTCGTAAGAAAAAACAAGGTGTGTCGTCGCAAAAAGATAATGAAAGTGTGTCTAGTGATAGTTACGCGGTAGTAAACTCTAGACAGGCCTAGATTTCATGGCTGCAAAAGAGGACTAATGGAGAAGTGTAAAGTGTGCAAAAGCAGGAAATTTGCATGTGTACCTTTGAAGGCATCTTCGGCATTGACGTCGTTGGGGGAGCAGTCCAAACACTTGATCGAGCCAACCACGACCGGCGCCGCCTCGGCCTTCCAAGCCGCCGCGCCGAAGCCGATGGCCAAGAGCGCAGACAAAAGGACCGCTGCTCCAGGAACCAGACGAGTCCCCATGTTCGAGCCCTGCTTCTTCTTCAGAAGAAGAAGTCTGACGAGGAGGAGAAGGCGGTGAGCTCGGATGGCGAAATGGCGCTTGGGGTGCATGCGTTTATATAGTGGCCGCGAGGGGGTAGTCAGTAGTGACGGTCCGTGTGACATTGTGGCCGGCCGGCTGGGCGATTGAAATCTGGGACGGACAGGTACTGGCCGTTGTCCATGAGATCAGCTCATGGGGGCTAAAAGGTCTCAGCAAATCAATATGGACTTTGTGCAGATTTCTAATTGAGGCTAGCTCAGTACTGGTTTCATCATTCCGTCCGTGATTCTACGGGTGTGTTTAGAACCCTGAAATTGGTACGGTTCCGAACTGAAAAGCACTGTAACACGTTTCGTTTGTTTGTGGTAAATATTGTCCTATCATGGCCTAACTAGGCTCAAAAGATTCGTCTCGCAAAGTACATCTAAACTGTGCAATTATTTTTTTATTTCATCTACATTTAGTACTCCATGCATATGCCGACATTTTGATGTGATGGGGAATCTTTTTTTGCATAGTGGAATTTGGGAGAGCTTTTTGGGTTCTAAACACACCCTACCTTTTTTTAACCACCGATCTGAATGGCAATTATGCCCAACTTTTCCATTGCTGTACCTACTGACTCCAAAACAATCCGTGGATGCCACAGAATGATTCAGGTTCACTGTGAGCGAGAAATTACTGTCATGCATACACTGACAAAACTGTCACTTCATTCTGCACTCCGTATCATCTACCCAATGCAAATTAATAAAGTTGCTTCAGAAATCACTCTTGCCTTCCCAAAAATATACGACGCCAGCTTCGAAATTAAACGTTCACGCATCCTGAGCCTCCTTCGATCGGCGTTTGAAATTTTGAGGTCACCACCAACGGTGCAGTTCCTCACCAATGTGGTGTGCTTCATCTGTCAGGGTGGCTCATAAACCTCGCACGGCGGCGCATGGTTTGTGCGTGATAGGGTTGGGCGAGGGGAGATGGTGGTTTTTTGCAGTAACCATGCATGTGCGCGGGCCGTGACCGATCGAGCACGAAAACGATACCTGCCGGCATGCAGTACGCTGTACGCGTACGGTGCTCGGGCTAATTGAGAACCGTTGATGGGAGATGAGCGGTGACAGCGTAGGAATGTGATCATCAGAACATGTTAGGGCTAGCCGCGCTTAACGTCTGGGTTCGTAACTGCACGCTGCACGGCGAACAACTGTGGATTATTGGTGGAATGGTGGTGATTGATATGAATGGCCGGTGTACCGCTGTACGCTTGGCGTCCATGTGAGGCGCCGAACAACAACTGAGCGGCTCGTCGCCATTGAAGAGCCGCTGAAAGGGAAGGGGCCGGGAGAAATTGATACTCTTTATCATCAGTCGCTAGGTAGAATAAGGAACATTGATGAATGTGTGCGTGCGCGCGTGAGAGAGAGATGTGAATAAACTCTGACAGTCTGACGTGGGTATATTGCTCTATTTAAGGATCAAAATGCTTAAACATGAACGCCTAGATGGGTAGAAACTCAGAGCTACTTGTACCTTGGTGTTACTGGAGCTCGAGGCTATTCGACCGAGCGACAGCCAACGTCCACGATAGCTCATTGTTAGATATTGGCTGTGTTCGTTTGCTGTAGTGCAGTGGCACCGCACAGTGGATCTTCGTGGCTAAAAGCCGTCGGACGGTGGAGTGCTCCTATTCTAAGCGCGAGTGCCGCCTCTCACCCCTGCCCCGCCCGTCTCCCGCCCCGTCACCCGCTGCCGACGGCTCACGCCGCCTCGCCGACGCCGTGGACCACCACCCCCACGGCCCTACCGCCGGCCCATCCGATTGCCATCCACCCTCACCCTACCGGCAGCGCCCTCGCCTCTGTTCTCAACCATTGTTTCACCTGGCACCTCCACCGGGCTGCCGCCATCGGAGGTGGAGGTCTCCTCATCGGTGCGGCCTTCTCCTAACCCGAACCCCAACCCCAAACTCTAATCCGGCGTCGGTTGCCCGTGTCACCACCACTGCCCGCGGCCGCCGCTCCCCTTGCCGGCACGCCGCTCCGCCCGTTGTCCCTCTCTCCCACCCGACGTGGCGTGCGCTAGGGGCGAAGCGTGCCCGAGCGTCGCTACCCCCTAGCAGCACGCATGCGTCAAATAAGAATTGGGAGGACGGTGCGTTTTAGACGCAACGGCCAAACGAATGGTGCCATATTCCTTATGCCATGACTACTGGTTACATAGCAAACCCTACTGGTATCGCTGCTGGTCTAACGAAAAACATTTACGATTATTCAAGGGGCCATTAGTGCCGGTTCAAATCACAAGTGGCAATGACGTGGGGCATATCACTGCTAGTATTGGGGTAGTGAAAACCAAGGGCCGTGTCTCCTCTAGTGCACCCCTTTTAAGGACATGTCTAGGGAGCATTGCTATGAGAACCCAAGGCAAGGGAGATAAGCGCGGTATTCTTTGGGTAGTGTCATTATCAGGTCATGTCCCATCGCTGCTCAGCACATCCAATGTGTCACTAGGCGGTTAAGGATTGGTCACACACTTAGGAAAGCCATGCTGCTACGCCAAAAAAATACAACGTTGGGACGTGAGAGTTGTTCAATCATGAGTTTTAGCCACAATCTTAGTGTAAGCTTAAGTGTAAGCTTGGGTCGTCGTATTCAGCTGAATAATGACTTTAATTTGGTGTAGCTGAGGTATTCATATTTGAAATGGGTGCTGTCCTACGTTCGATTATTAAAATGGGACCCCCTACCACCCAAAACACACTGCAAGGTAAGCAATGCTTGCCACCTCAAGCCATACTCTTCTTTGATCTTCTTCCCCAAGAAGCAAGGATAGGAAACACAGAACCACTGAACTCAGGCTTACCCCAAGCATATAATTTTACTCTTTGGATGCTCCAACCTGGTTAGATCCCTTGTGCAGTTAGTTGCGTAGGTAGAGATTGAACCCTTTGATCTCTCTAAACCAACCTTACATCTTTTTTCCAACACCCAGCCCGTTGATAGTTGTGACACGTGGTGGAAAGGTAATAGGCAGAAATTCAGAGGATGAAACACAAAAAAGTCCTAAGGCTTATGAAGTCTTGAACACACACAAGAGACGTTGAATCAAGATCGTGTGGTTCATGGAATCGAATACTTTCACCCCTCCAATCACTTGAGTGTTACTGCCTTCATCCCAATGTTCATCGAATTGAGTGATTTCCCTCCTCCATTCACTTTGGTGTTACCCCTTCATCCAAATTGCAGGTCGTTGTTGATTTTTGTAAGTCGTTGATTTTTGGATATGATGTTTAATAAGAAGAATATTTATTTTCCTTATGGTGTAGTTTATCATTTTAATAAGTCTTTGGACACATTTTTTGAAGAAGATGACTATGAATGGTCAAATACCACATCGAAAATTGAACAACGACTTATAATCATAACTTAGGATGGAGGGATATATGCAGGAATACATTACAGTAACCCCTGTCTTTTAGTGCAAAGTTTTCACAACAGTATATAACCAACTCAGGCTGTGTTTGAAAACTTTAGACCTAAAGTTTAGCTCAGTAGCCATTAGTCATGAGGTGTTTGAATAGTATGAACTAATTGTTAGTTGGTCCATTAATTACACTAGGAATTAGCATTACCCCATTTTAGCTCATTTTTTTTGACTAATGGACTAATGGTTAGCCAAAGGGTTAGCTAAAGTTTAGCCCGCTCAATAGCTGCCATGTTTGGGGCAAATGGACTAAACTTTAGTGGCTAGACTTTATTCACTTGTATTCAAACACGCCCTCAATTAGGGCATGTTTGGAACGCAAGAATTTCATAGGAATTTCGTATGAATTTCATAAAAAACAGTTCAATTTCATAAAAAAAACACAGGAACGGGAAAAAATTTATGCGTTCCAAACAGAGCCTTATAGTTTGCATCTTACACTACAACGACAAAACCCCACATACATCAATAAAAAAGAACACCCCAAACACAATATGTCTGCCGGCTTCTTGTGCCGGAAAACAACAAGAATTTAGCAAACCATAACCATTTTCAGTTCAGGACCGCATGTCCCGAATTCAGAGACCCAGACCCATTGCGACGAAAAGGCTGAGACCCAGAGAAACTGAGATCCCAACGAGGCCGCATCCATGCTTCAGCGCCCCACTGTCGTACGGGCTGTTGTCCACCAGCGGCTGGTTGGCGCCGAAACCGAAAGTCTGCTCCGCACCCTGCACGGCCTGTCCCTGCCCCGCGGTGGCGGCGCCACCGAACTGATCCGCTTCCTGCGGCAACGGCGCCAGCGGCAGCTCGGGCTGCGCTGCCAGCGGGGCCTCAGGCTGCGCCACGCCGCCAACCCCAACGCCGGCGCCGGCGCCAACGCCAACGCCGTCTCCTTGTCCAAACGGCAGGTCGCTACTCCCGTGCCCGATCGGCTCGGCGAACGGGGGCAGCGCGGAGGCCAGGCCAGGTGATCCGGGCATCCCGCAGTGCTGCGCGGCGCGCGGCTCGTCGCTGGCTTTCCACGCCAGCTCGCCGCCCTTGTCGAGGATGCGCATGTCGCCCTGGTCCACCAGCTGCAGCGTCTGCAGGAAGTTCTGCGCGTCGGACTGCGCGTCGTGGGTGTGCCACACGGAGGTGCTCCCGTCGAACACCTCCAGGCCGTTCCAGGAGAAGACGAGCGCGCACGTGTTCACCGTGCTCACCGCCATGCACTCCGACTCCCACACGCTTCGGCCCTCGGCGCCCGGCGCCGTCGTGTCGAGCACCTCCACGAAGCAGAAGTCGGCGCCGAGGCCGCCGGCGCCCGGCGTGGTCTGGGTGCGCATGAAGTACGCCGCGTACTTCCCCGACGGCGACGTCAGGAACAGCACGGGGTTCTCGTCCCAGTGCGGCGGGATGCTCGCCAGGATCTGCTGCTTGGTCTCACGCTCTATCGTGCCGGCCGGGGCGGTCGCCGCGGCATGGTGGGACGCGAGCACAAGGGCGGCTAACGCGAGACACAAGACGGTGAGCGGAGCGCTGAGCTGCATGGCTGCTGCTGGTTTGGCTCGTTTCGCCACTCGTGCTTACTCTCGGGTGGAAGGCCGAAGGCGTCTGTGTGTGAGTTTGTGTTTGTGCTTGTGCATGGGCTGGCGTGTCTTTTATAGCTGGAGATGGCGATGGAGTAGAAGGGCATGCTGATGGTGTAAAGGCAACGTTGAGTGGTTGACAACACCAGCTCCAATGTTCGTTCCGGTGGGAGATTAATTAGGGAAAGAAAACCAGCACAAGACTTCGCTAGGAGATTTGTTATGCTTTGGCGATTGGCGTTGACTAACTAGTGCATGAGCGAGTAGCTGGGGATTATTATAAGTATAACTTGAATCAATATAAATTTAATTGAGAATAGAGCATACAGTACATAGCAAGGGTGCGACTGATAAATCTGAATCTCATTTTGACGAAGGGGTCCATTTCCAAAGAGGATCAGGCTGTAGGGAACATACACTTTAGGGTTGATTCTAGTGTATTTATCGCTCTTTTCCTCTTGATACACCGCGGACTATAACAGGAGGATGGTCAACACGACTTCAAATTGTTTATGTTTCGACTTAACCACTCCATCTACAGTTCGAATATTTAATGCCAAAATCACACGTTAAAGTCGGAACGCTCTTTTTAGAAACAAAAGGTCTGAACACTTGAAAAGCCTGAACAGTTCTGTTCGAGAGAAGAAAATAAGAACCGTGGGATTAGTACTGGGTTGGGTTTGGACCAGTAAACACAACCATCTAGCAGCTATGTTTCCTTCAGGCCCATCAGTCAGATTAGCTTTTTCATTGGGCTTTGGTTCGATAGTCGCCCACCAAGCCCCATCCAGTTTCGCCTCAGGACATGTTTGTTTTTTTTTTTCCTGTAAAACTAGCTAATAGCATGAACGCTACAAGTAACAAGAAGAGATACATCACAGCCATAAATAACATATAGTCCCTCCGGGTCCTAAAAATGTGTCGTTTTAGAAAAGTTAGAAGTCAAACTTTTAAAATTTTAACTATATATAACTTTTATATTATTTAGTTTTGAATGTTGAAAGTCATATATATAGATTTGTCTTAACAAGTATTTTTATAAAAGTATAATTTTTTTATGATATTTATTTTTATTATAACAAAAGTATTGGTCAAATTTATGTGTGGGAGACCGTATCAATGTCCAAAACGACGCTCTTTTGGGATCTGGAGGGAGTATAAAGGAATCACCAGTAGCAACAACAGGATAACACCCCACAATGATGATTACACCATCGTAATGAGCATATATAGTTAAAGCATAGTAGATCACACAGACACAATACTACTCCAACTTAAGGTAGCTGGATCATGCACACATAGGTTACTTGTAAATTATTAACCCCTTTTGCTTCTGCCTTAGTTCTCCGCCATCTCCTCCTCATCATCGGTGACATCCGTTTCGTCCTCTGCATAGCCCTGGAAATCGTACTGGCGGACTAGGGCCTTCTCGTAGTCAGCTTTGGCATTATTCCATTCAGAAAATAAGAGGGCTCCCAGGAAAGAGTACAGTAGACGCTCTTCAGTTAATTCTATGTGTTTAATGGGCATTGTCCTCATTACCTCGATGGCCCCATGCGGCACAACCTTCGTCATCACCTTCTTCCTCTTCTTCCTGGGCTCGGCCGCCTAGGCCTCATCCTCTCTCTCTTGCGACTTCCAGAGAGCCTTGCAACCAATCATCAACCTCTTCCTCTCAAGGATACCAAACTCCTCCGGCGGGCTCGCCTCTTTCTCCTTCAAGCCACGGTTACCAGCCTCCGATTCGCTCGTCTCCTTCCCCATCTTGACCAGCTCCTTCCACATCTTGACTAGCTCCTTCCTCTTCTCTGCGCCGGCAGGCTGGGCCTCCTTCCCCGCGGTCTTCATCACCAGCGAACTGACTAAGCCGGCCATCGCCTTGTTTGTCTTCAGGTTGTCACCCTCCTGCGACGCGCTCGCCTCCTTGGTCTCAAGAGCACCGGCCCCCATCGACCCGGATAAAGCCCTAACCTCTTCCTCTCCAGACATACCGATCGAGACCCCGATCTGGACTGCGAGATTGCGAGGATGCGGCTAGGGGTGCAAGTGGTGTGGATAATTATCCGATCCGATCCGAATCCTAATTATGCGGATATGGAGAAAGAGTTTTTATATCCATGCAGATATGGATAATCCGAATCCGATTTACACGTGGATGCGGAGTAGGATATGGTATCACCAAAATCCGACGGATATGGAGTATCCGATATTTAAATACGGATTATCCGATGTTTATAATAGGATAATCCGATTAGTTTGACAAGTACATTAGAGTCAACGACGATTGATTTGTGCCAAAAATACCGTCACTATTATTTTTTTGTTACTGATATTTAAACTATGATGGAACAGTTATAATTTAGTTTATAACTTGTTGATCATTGTAAAAAAAAGCTATATGTAACATGTACTATCCGATATTTTTAAATCCGCTTCCGCTCCGACACCGATCCGATTCCGCACCATTTCCGATATCCGAAAAAATCCGTATCCATATCCGTAACCGAGTAATATCCGCTCCGCTCCGAATCCGACAAAAGAAATAGGATTAGGATATGGAAAAAGCATTATCCGCTCCGATCCGATCCGTTTGCATCCCTAGATGCGGCGGCTGTTTTTGTAGGACATGTTTGGTTTTGGTCCACGGGTTGCTAATGGATGAGGGTTCATCCAAAATTTTTGGTGCTTGGCTACAGGTCAAGGGGGCTCACTAATCTATCTATTATATTAATAATAAGGGATTAATAAGGAAGTGTTAAAAGAAACCACACGTTCGCTGAGAGGACTAAAAAAAATTTCGCGTTTATCGAAAAAAATCTTCTACCGTTAGATTTTATGAATCCATGTGCCTTTCTATTCACGGCCCTACGAAAGGAAATAGACGCCTGAATTTTATATGCAGTCTGAATCCAATTAAGAGCCCATATCCCTATACGTTACACGTTGTCCGATAGGAAAGAAAACATCTACTTTGTCCAAGAGTCCACGTCAGATTAAAAAAAAATACTAAGCCCCCATTCGGACTATTGCTGGCTCCATTAATTGATCAATGGCATCGATGACCACGTCACCATAATAAAAAGGTAAAAAGCTAAATCTTTACCCAATAAAAAAGTTCTTATTAGAGTGATTTCAATACGTTTAAGTTCTGCACTTTGTCACAACATGCAATCGCTTTAAACAAGTCAACTGTAGCATCGGTGTTGATTTAGATCTAGGATTCTAGCATAGCTAACTAAAAGCATTTTGCAAAGTTTATAATAAAATAAAAAAACTATTGACAATACGGAAATAGTACGATTTGTATTTTCCCATCTTTAGAAATAATGACAAGTACATTAACCACATTGCATCACAAAAAGGTCAAATAATTAAACCTTTTACAAAACAAAAACAAATTTTAGAATTGTTTGCATTATTCTGAATACATTTTAGTTCTACACCACATCATATCATGTCATACGTTTAAACGAGTCAACTATAGCATCAGTGTTGATTTGGATATAGGATTCACGCACATCTAAATAAAACTATTTTTTCAAAATTTAATACAATAAAAAGCAGTAAAAAAATAGAACTCCAAATAAACAATTTGTAACTACACTACATGTAGTATCGTTGTTTTTTCTCTATTAGCACCTAACAATTTCTAAACAAGTCAACCATAGTACCATTGTTGATTTGGACCTAGGATTCAGCCAGATCTAAATAAAATATTTTGTAAATATAAATTAAAAATCCAAACAACACAATTTGTAATTCCGTGTCTTTAGAAATCATGACATATACCGAAATAAAGTCAAATTTAGGAAAGGATGCTTAATTAAGCATACAATGATCTTGCTCTTATCTTCAGAAGCCTATATAAATTTGCTATGTGCAAAGCACAACTAAAAAAGTTCCCGCAACTCGCGGCTATCTTCAGCTTGCAAAAGAGACAAGTCACCTGGATTGCTCACACTTTTCATGATGTGTGTTCTGCTAAATTATTCCTACAGCGATCAGGCTCAGGTCCTATGCCACCTCATGTCAATGCAACTGAGGATTATACCACCAAGATCTTCTCTTAGATGCATGTTAATACTTGCATATACATTGTGTAAATTTAATTACTCAAAGCAATAGTATGCCTTGACTCATAATTTTCGTATATATGAAGATTTCTCACATTAATACTATGTTAACATATAATTATTAGAGTCCATGCTCCCAAATATCCTTATTATTTATAGAAAGAAGAGAAAAGAATAATTAGACCTCAAGGAAAAAAAGAACTATAGCTATAGATGAAACAAGTGAGATAAAATCAAAACTATCTAGATTGAAGAGAAAAGAAGCAAAGTGTTTACCAAAATATCATTCAACCTCAAACAAGAAAAAAGAACATATATTCTCCATACAAAAGCCTCCACATTACCTAGGCTTTATACCAATTTTTTTTCATATTAATCAGTGAAAAAATAGAGAAAGACCAAATTGTTGATATAGCAGGCCTTATACCTATGAGTATTTATTTATCATTAATTGCTAACAAAGAAAAATAATATAACGTAGAATTTAGTGAAAATAATAAGTGTTGTTTTAGGATTTAAATTTTATCCCACAATAAATATTGCTAAAAGAGATTAATAATCTAAAAAATGTAAGCACGTGTGTGCATACGGAGTACACCGATATGGAGAACATGGATCTTTTAACCAAGGGCATATATGCCATATCCTATCCTCGCTAATATATCATAAATCTCCTAAACCAGTAGTTATTATATGGGACGGTGGGTGTACATATATCTTATGAGATTACCAGTAGTTATTATATAGGACAGTGGGTGTACATATATCTTATGAGATGTATGCGAAATTGCGAACAAAAGACAATCCATGCAAAGAGAAGCTACAATCTAATATCTTAATAAGGAAGTGATCATTTTCACTAACAAAGTCAAGAAATTGCCATGTTATTAAAAAAAGGAAAGTTAGATTGTTGGTCTTTATAAACATCTAATCGTATAAATTCAATTTTGATTCAATATTAGATATTTCTTTCCATATGTTGTCTGATAGAGAAAAAAATAATAATCTCACAAAAGAAGGTAATCAACCATATGTTTGAATTGCACATATCCAATTTTTGACAAGGCAAGGTGACAATAACAATTTTAATATAAATCATACTTGGGACAAACAAAAATATTATAAATAGCAATGTTATTTGAATTCTACACTCTAATTAATATATAAAAGTATATAAATAACTTATGAAAAATATGTCTACAAAACGGCTTACTAGATTTACTGATTAACACATGTTCTTACAACACTACACCAAAAATTAAAATATAGAAAACAATATATATTGTTAGGTACTAAAACAACAGTTAATAAGAAAGCTAAATATAAATAATCAAACAGGATTAATTTATAAAAATGTGTGAAAAGCTAGCTACCCGCGCTATTTGCGCGGTTCATCTTGCTAGTTACTTAGGAAATGATTGTTAGGCCATCTTTAGCTAAAGACTTTGTATGAGTTTCGGTCCCATCATTTTAATATACGCCACATAGATTAAAAAATAATATGATGCAAGAAAATTATGTAGAATAGACACATGGTTGAAAAAACAAGCGAGCAAAATAATTGGAAATAATAATTAAAGAGAAAACCCAAAATAATGAAGGAACATAAAATGGGGACACTGAAAAAGGGCCCACCGGTATCCACAACACCGTTGCACACTGGCAGCCTAGCTAGATCCATTGCCCAAAGGCCAAAGGCGCCTCATGCTCGATCTGCCAGTCTGCCACAAACCATGGGCAAGTATTACTTTAGCGTCAACAAGCTCTTTTTCACCATTAACATAATTGAATTATTGAATTTCATCAAAAAAAATTCACAAAAGCCAACCAAAAAAGTCAATTCCAATCAAAACGACCGCCCTCTGGGATTTGAACGAGTGAGACGGGAGGGAGCAACCGTGGAAGGAGATTAGGAGAGGATAAAAATGGATCTAGGCATTGGTGCGGAATGAGAGAGTTCAGAATTAGGCACGCAAGAGAAGAGAGATTGCACGGGAGGTAGAGGAAAATGTAACAGTCGTCTATGTAGCAAGGGCCGACTGCAGACGATCTCGTTCCCTCACCCTTTATATGCATGTGCTGTTGAATAGTGCCGAACTAGACGACCCACACCATTCTACTTTCTTACTCTCGCTGACATTATGGGGCACATTGCCGTCCATCCCTCATTCCACCTAGGACAATCATGTCTCTAAAATCAATGCCGGTCTTGGTCCTGTTCCGCGACCACCTGTGCGCCACTGTGCCTTAGCTAAAGCTACTGCTGCTGCTGCAACCGGCAGCCGACCAAGTTGAATTTCGGCTCGGCTATGGAAGGCTTCCACTGCCAAATGTGTCTGGAAATCTTGGAGAACCAGGAGAACTCACGGGACACCACACGTCAAAAAAAAGAAGGGGAAAAACTAGAGGCAGCACGGTGCAAGACCCGCGTGGGGGGACGAAGGCCGCGTTGACGCCGAAGGCAGCCGGCGGCTAGGCGTCGTGATCTCCATGAGCTAGCAATCAACAATCATCTACTAGTCGTCACACGAAACTGCATGCATCCACGCCCAATCAATGCTGGCGTCATCAGATTTCTCAAGGCCATCTCTGCCTGCCCATCTGGTGCCGCGGCGCGGTCAGGAATTAATATGGGCGCGACTCGGCTGGACTCCGAGTCCAACTTGGCTGACGACGGGGAAGACGAGGTCGGCGGCGAGCCAGCCAGCGCTAACCCTGAACGCCCTCTCCTCCTCCCCGCGCCTTTTGATTCAGTCACACGGTTTGTTTGGTTGATATGGTTGGGCGTTGAGAGTTGTTTGGCCACTTCACCTTCTCGATCAATCCATTCGTCTCACTGTCCCTGCCCCATGTGGAGCTATGAAGGGGACCTTTTATATTCAGGAACTTCTCTTGTCGCGTCTTCTGATTTCGAGGGCAAAACTAACCCCCTTTTTTTATTTTGCACAGAAGGGGGTGTATATTTAGCTTGTTGCAGACTTTGGGTCTTTGGTAGACTTTTGCTGTCAAAGATTGCGATTAATTTTTCATGGAAGCTGATCTGCCATCGCGCTTGAATGCAAAGTTTTCAAACACCAGCCCGACCCTATAAAGAATCAGTTCCTCGAGATATATTGCCACACCACGTACGATATATATATATCCTTATCAATAGAATGCATCGAACCTAGATATGTTCATTCAGTAACACTCCACAGCTGACCAGTGGTACGCCGTACACATACAGCAAAACTCCCACTAGCTCAATCATCATTGCATCGATCGACGGTTAGTAAAGTCTAGTTTGATGCATATCTGTATAAGGTGCATTCAGGGATCGGACACCACAATAGTCCTCCATTTTTGTTGATAGGAACGAGCTCATCTTCCATTCTACTCCATGGCCAGCAGAAACGCGGCCAGCAATAGGAGCTTCCACAATAGAATCCACTTCCACAATCAAGTTTGATACCCCCATGGTTCATCGCAGCAAGAATACCGCCAAGAAATGCATTTCCTTTTTCACTTTCGAACACCGCATTAGAAATTCAGAATAGGAGCTTCTTCAGAGTATCCAACGGCGGGGGCTGGCATACTGAGAACTCTTCCTTCTGCTTGGACCTCGAGGCATTGTTTTCTTCCCGGATTCATATTCCTCACTGAAAGAGCGAGCTTTATATGATTTTGGATTTGCCCAAGTGGCTTCAACCCCTCACCAGCATTCATAGCCCTCCTTTTCAAGACTGAATGCAATGACTGATCACCAAAACTTCAGCTGAATTCTGCACCTGATCACGTCCGTTGAGTTCCTTTTTTTTTAGAAAAAAAGATAAACTTATCAGTTGTGTTTGAGTAGGTCAAAACTGTACTATACCTACTGACAACAGATACCGTTTCGTGTTCGTTTGGTTTGGAACTTTGGATAGCCGATCACCGTGCATGCAGAAAGTCCAATGAGCGTTGGACGATCGATAGTCATGCAATACAGATAGAAGCCGCAATTAGTCCGAGAAAACGACGCACAACCACATGGATCTGGCAAGTCAAATCCAACACCGATCTACCATACCTAAGTCCTCACATAACTTTCTTTTGACGCAACACATACTACTAGTGGTACTGCATTGCAGGTTCGAGAGAAAAAAAAATCGAGCATCTGAGCACGCATGCATGTCTCCAACTGGATACGCCACTCTACATGCAGCGTGGAAACATAAAACATCATCATGTCGATAATTTTGGACGGGACTGCACGTGCTGGAAACAAAAATTTTCGTCGATCGGGCATCTTCCTTGCATCTATCATATCATTGGTAACAACTAGTCTCTATCAACCTCTCATCTACATGTGCTCGTAATAATGGTAATAGATGTAATAAACATTAGGAATTTTCACATAACTTTATTTTTATATCTCTAATTAGCAGTAGAAAAATAAGGTATTTTTCCTTTCCCTATTCACAAACTTTCCCCTCTAGACCACACATATGTGATTAGTTGAAATATCCACTTGAGCTATTACGTACCCATCTCTCTGTTGTTCTTAGAAATATAAAGATATATATACCCTTAAATTTACATCTAAAATTAATTACCACATATGCTTTTACAAAAATTGATAAATATAAAAACTTATATTATGTTATGTTTCTAGATTACTAACTCTTGCCACCATATAGAAAACTAACTAAAGTAACAATTGTAGCTAGAGCCTATCACAAACAAATAAAGATGAGAAAATATGTGTATGGCTATTCTTGAGTGTGAAATGTGAGACAGCAAAGAATATCAATTTTGTTTAGTTACACGTTCCAAGTTTATCTTTAATAAGTCTCTAAAATGCTTATGCATGTTAACATTTTTTTTAGTCCTTGCATGAGCACATATATATAATAGACCAGTTAAAAAAACACTGATGAGATGTCTTGAAACGGACACAGAGAGCTAATAAAAGCCTCACAAACTGCATGTGATTGAAAAACTTCAGAACAGAATATGTACTCGATTAAATAATTCACACTTGGTAGATGATCAACCTCTACTGGTCTAGTCATGTGAACTGCACACTTGTGTCCGTCTGTCCATTCTACTTCCCCGGCGTCTAGAAGGCCAAGGAAGCCAGACAAAAGGCTGGGAAAGAATGGCACTGCTCGCTTTTGGAATTCATTTACACCACATGAATCTCTGAATTCCAAAAACCAGCAGCACTACTGTCTACGCACGGCAACCTACTGGAAGAACGAACGTAAAAAAAAAAATACATCGAAAACTGAAAAAGAAAAAGAAAAAAACATAAAGTATAGATTTTCCCCTCGCACGCCCTAGCTTCTTCCTTTTTTGGTCGTGAGGAAAATCGAATTAAATCATCGATCATATAATTGCTTGCTGTGTAACGAACGAAACGAAGCCACGTGACACGTGGGCCCTCCCCTCATACGTACGACTTGGGAGGGTACTTGTCCACGTCCTCCACCCAGGGGTTGCAGCAGCTCGCGGCCTTCCTGTCCGGCCCGGCGGCCGCGGCGGACGACGACAGCGGCGGCACGTCGCGGAGCGCGCGCCAGACGGCGCTGTTGCACTTGAAGCCCGAGCCGAAGCCGATCTGCCAGACGCGGTGGCCGCGGCGCACGCGGCCCTTGGCCTCGGCGTAGGCGAGCTCGTACCAGAGCGAGCTGCTGCTGGTGTTGCCGAAGCGGTGGAGGGCGCACTTGCTGGGCTCCATGTCGCTGTCCCGCAGGCTGAGGCTGCGCTGCACCTCCTCCAGCACGGCGCGGCCGCCGGCGTGCACGCAGAAGTGCTCGAAGGCGCGGCGGAAGTCGGGGATGTAGGGGCGCACGCCCTTGACGCGGAAGACGCGGCGCATCATGAGGGATTTGAGGAACTTGAGCTGCTCGGCGAGGGGCAGCACCAGGGGCCCCAGCGTGGTGATGTTGGTCTTGAGCGCGTCGCCGGCGACGGCCATGAGCTCCCGCGCCAGCGAAACGCCCACCTGGCCGGTCTCGTCCTCGCGCTGGTACACGCAGTTGAAGCACTCGTCGGCGGCGCCCTTGTGCGTGCGCACGGTATGGAGCAGCCGGTACTTGGCCCGCCCGGCGTCGGCGCGCCTGTTGGACAGCAGCGCGGCGGCGCCGCCCATGCGGAAGATGCAGTTGGACAGCAGCATGGAGCGGTCGTTGCCGAAGTACCAGTTGAGGGTGATGTTCTCGGTGCTGAGGACGACGGCGTAGCATCCCGGGTTGGCCTGGAGCATGTCCTTGGCGAGGTCGACGGCGATGAGGCCGGCGCTGCAGCCCATGCCGCCGAGGTTGAAGGACTTGACGTCCTCCCTCATCCCGTAGTGGTTGATGATCATGGACGCCAGCGACGGCGTCGGGTTGAAGAGGCTGCAGTTGACGATGAGGACGCGCACGTCGCGGCGCGGGTCGATCCCCGTGGACGCGAACAGCGCGTCCAGGCACCCGAACATGACGGCCTCGGCCTCCATCCGCGCCTCCGCCATGTTGAGCCGCGGCGGGCGCGCCTGCACCCCGGGCGGCAGGTACGTCTCGTCGCCGAGCGCGGAGCGGTTGGTGATCTTGGTCTGGAAATCCAGCGCCGCCTCGTTGAAGGAGCCGGTGCTCTCGGTCATGTCGAGGAAGGCGGCCTTGGAGATCTTGAGCTTGTCGTCGGGCTTGTAGCACGCGAAGTCGACGAGGTACACGGGGCGGGGCCTCTTGAAGTAGTAGACGGTGAGCAGCAGCAGCGCGGTGCCGAGCCAGGCGACGCAGGTGAGAAGGTCGATGGAGTAGTAGATGACGTCGAGGCGGACGAAGGAGTAGGCGGCAGCGGCGAGCGCCGGCACGCAGAGCATGGGCAGCGCCGACGTGGGGCTGCCGCCGTGCCGGATCCCGAGCTTGACGTACTTGAGCTTGATGTTGCGCGCGAAGTCCGGGAGGCGGCGCCGGATCTTGATGACGATGCTGGGCACGCCGCCGTCGCCGTCGCGCTGGTGGCGGGGTTGGTCGTCCGCCCCGCGGAACGCCATCTCCGCCGTCAGGCGCTCCCGCTCCATGACCGCCGCCGGCGCAGCCTCCATGTGTGTGTGGAGGGCTGCTGCTGGTGCTAGTATACTAGCAAGGTCAGCTAGAGGTCGAAGCAATCGTGGCAGGCCGAACGCGCGCGGCGGACTCGTCTTTGGTGTGTGAGTTTGGAAAACGAAGAGGACCGGACGCCGGAGCCGGATGCGTGTGGCCTGGTCACGCGGGCAGCTTCCGAATATATAGGAAAGTCCGAAAGGGCAAGGCAAAATGAGGAGCGATCGGCCCACCCACCTGCCGCGAAGCTTGTGGCGTGCGTATCCAGCTGCAGGAGCGGTCAAATTTATTTATAGGCACGCTCGCGACGCGACGCGACCTCCCCGGGCCGTATGCGACGCGCACGTCGTCCGAGTACGAGTGGGGAACCTGCGCACACTGCTACACCGAAACAGTAACGTATTCATTCCCTATTCCGAACGGACGTGCACAAAGATCCCAATTCTGGCGGTGTTGCCACTGTTGCTGTTACCGTTGGTGAGGCGAGGGTACACTACAGGCAGACGGCATGATTGACTCGGAACTCCATCATCACCATGAGAAGACAAGGGAGATGTCAAGGTGTGGCCCGCCCCGGCCGGGGTAGAAGAATTAAGGTTAGCAACTGGGAAGGGCGAGAGGGATAGGTAGGGAGGGTGGCCTATTAATGACGGTGGTTACCGGGGGACGCTCAACCACTTGGAATTAAGGAGGCACAGGTGGACGCGTACAGGATCCGCCTGGCGCGTACCAGTAGAAGTAGAGTAGCCGACGGGCGGCGCCGCGCGCTGGCCGGCCGGCCGGCCTGCCCTGCCTGCCTAGCCAGGCAACCGGCAACGGCGCCCGGCGAGTTGCGGTTTGGCTTCCTCTTTTGCTTCGTCGTCAGCGGACATGACAGGCTTTCTTGGTTTCAAACGGGAAGGGAGAGCCGTGCGGGCGCCCCCGGTTGGTTGGCGGGCGGCGTTGACAGGTTTCTTCCCGCGCTTCTGCGGCTCAGCTGCTGGCCCTGCTGCCTCTTGCGCACACGTTTTCTTGGCAGTTGGATCAGGCGGACAGGGACTCGCTCGCTGCTGCAAGCCCTAGATTTCCCCTGTCCCATAGAGACGCTGCTATCTCTTTCTGCGACCAATAAATAATAAATTATATAGAGAGAGGGCAACAAATTCTTTTCAGTGTTATTACGCGGCCCTTTTTCGTGCCGTCGTCTGGCGTTTTCATGCGTAATTCTGTTGGTTGGGAGGCGTGACAGGTTCCTTCCCGCGCGCTTGCAGGCCACATGAATGCGTTCTAACAGGAAATCTTATATCCTAATAGCACTGGTGCTAGTGTACACGTATGCATATATATTTTCCCGGATTAAAATGGCTCAAAATCATTTTTTTATGCACTGTTTGCTATCCATGACATCTAATATACTATTTCGGACGTGGCATTTTTCCTTATATATCCAAATGTTCCAAACCTGTCAGTTTTTTCTCTTTTGGCTAAAAATCCAATCGATATGAGACTAGCATTTCTGAGAAAAAAATCAAACATTTTTTGTTTCTTCGAAGATTTCTTTTTTTTTTTTTAGAAAGGGAAGATTTTCTTTTGTGATTTTTTACAGTGCTTGAGATTAATTCAGTTCCGGATCTATATGTTTTTAGTTCCGGTCCATAAGTTTAGTGAGACAACCGGAGAAAACGTTGGTTCCGGGCTCATAAAATCTATGTTCCGGTCCACAACTTTGGTTCCTTTCGATTGGTTTCTCCTAAGTTTTAGCCATTAGATTGGAGCCGATGAATGGCTACAATTAATTCCAAACACTATAACAAACCTTTTTTCTTTCAGTAACCGGGCAACCAGATCACGCCCAGAGGGCCAGACAAGGAGGAGGAGCTGATCAAACGAGCATGCTCTGTGCCCAAAAGAATGCGGCACGCTAATCACGTGACAAACTCAGGCAATCAGGTTGCTATATGCTACTACTCCACTGCCTGATTTGGCACGAGAATCTGTCATCAAACTATACACCAATGCCCGAAATGACCGAGGCACTGCACGTCCCTGGAGTTCGGAGGCCCCGGCACGAACCATCAACGCGAGTACCACCACAGCAATCAGCAAGCACCGGCTCGAAACCTTGCTATGTTTCGCGTGGCTCTTTGCTTCCGGAAGCAGCATTTTCCGCTGGAGAAACACATGGCCAGACAGGCCAGTTCTTTGCGTCCGTGACGGTCCGTCCGGCGGCCGCAACGGCCGGCCAGCCTGCAGAAGGAAAAACGGCATGGGCCGTGCACCTAACTGTATCTGTCTCTGCTGCTGCCTGTTCGGCTGTTCTTCTCAAAAGCTTGATTGGCGCCATTAATTGGTGCAGCCGCGAACCAGAGCAAGCTAGACGGCTTTCGGGATGACCAGTTCATACAATGATGATGCCGGATCAGTGTTGCGCAGCGTGACAGCAACGAGCCACGTACGCTTCTTCGCTGGCGTTGGCATGGCTGCTGCGGTGCTGCACCCACTGCCGCGACGGCGATCTCCCCGCCACCCACCGCACGCAACTCCGGCGTCTCGTTCCATGGCTTCCAATGCAAAGCGGCGCGATCGAACCACGCAGCCACCATCGGTAACGAACGATCGGTCGACGCTCAGCTGCGCCGCGGCAACTGCAATGCCGGTCTGGCCACCGTACGTCACCGCGGATGTCAGAGCGAGGCGCCGACGACGGGCGCCATCGCGGAAGCCCGACGGCGCACGAGGGCGGCCGCCGGCATGTCGAATTTTATTTGGCTGGTGAGCGGCGAGTGGTGATGAGAGGAGTGGTGATCGCCTGCTTGGCGAATTGAAGTGGGTACAGCCGTACAGCTACTGCGCCCATGCTCCTCGTTGTCACTGCCTGTGCTGCAGCTGCACGGACGCGGTCAGCCAGCCACACCGCGCTGTAGGTACGGTCCATACTCCATACAGCCGGGCGGAGGGGGCTGCCACTCCGTTCGTTGGTTCTCTACGGTGAAAAGGCACCGTATGTATCTGTATACTGTCGCAGGCTGATGGGAAACTCGGTGTTGAGGAGCACTTGACAGTGCCACAGCGACATTGAGAAGAACCAAAGTCAGAAAGTCTGACCGAGACCGACCTTGCCGCGAAACTGCGGAATCGGGCTGCGGTCAGCGATTTAACAGCGTACGGAGCACCAGTGCTGGTTAGTTGTTGGCAGTTTCCAGTTTCTTTTACACACACCTATCAGCTCTTTAATGTGCCCGAGAGTTACATGTGCTGAGAAATTAAACGTCAACCCTACGAGTTCTGGCATTGGAACGTGAATTTATCTCCTATCCTTGCCAAAGGACAACGTGCCTTATCTTTCAGAGTTCAGACCGACGACCTGAGGTTGCTACTTCTTCTGTCTCAGGTTTCAGAATAAGAAAGCCTATGGCGCTAGAATGACTACGGTTGTGTTTACATCCTGAAAACTGGCACTGTTCTGAACTGAAAAACACTGTAGCATTTTTCGTTTGTTTGTGATAAATATTGTCCTACTATGGCCTAACTAGGCTCAAAAGATTCGTCTCGCAAAGTACATCTAAACTGTGCAATTATTTTTTTATTTCATCTACATTTAGTACTCCATGTATGTACCGGCATTTTGATGTGATGGGCAATCTTCTTTTTGTATAGTAGAATTTAGGAGAAATTTTTTGGATCTAAACAGGGCTACGAGTGCTAAATATACAGCCAAAACAACAAGCTAGGATCAAAATTGCCCAACGATTTGACAGTACATGCTACTCGATCTAGTGGAACTCTGGCCACGTTGACAGGTGAAATTGTCCGTCACACGCCGTTTTTTCAGGTAATAAGGCTGAATCTAGAGGTTTCCTTAAAATGGATTTTCCATACACTGTAGCAGCATTGTTCTGCACTGTAGACAGAGAAAAAGACAGTTAGAATAGTATATAGGGGATGGGTTTTAGGGAAACGGCTGGATTCAGCCTAATGCCAGTGGGACGAGCCCTACATGATCTGGTGTCTTGCGTCAAGATTTCCATTATTGGCTTGGCTTTTGACCGGGCCAGTGGTTTCAGCACGCGTGGCGGAGTCGATTGCTTCGCAAGCCAGCTTATTAATCATCTGATGAATCAGCTGCCTTGCTCGGTGATCAATTTGAGCAATTTGCAGGGGTTTTGGTAGGACCGTGCGTGGGGCGCGGAAATGTGGTCTCAGTACGTAGTAGCAGCACAGTCCTGCAGGACAGCAGCCTGCGGCAGAGAACAGATTGAGGGCTTAATAAAATGTGTGAGCTCACCTAACCTTTGACCTGCGATTTAATACCTTGTTTGAAGGGAATCCAGCAAGTCTTTGGAAAGAAGTTAATTTACTGAGCTGTGTGGTCGATGAATGGACCTCTATCTCTATCTGTCTATCAACATCAAGCTAGCATGCTTTTGCTCGCAGACCTCTCTGTGTTGCAATTTTACTGGCTGATCGAGATATAGGTAGCTTGGTGCAGGTGCTGCTGGTTAAATGCTTTTATTACGTAACTGAGTCTCGTCAATCGTCATGCAATTACATTGCCGGAAATGTTAGGTGTTGCACATGCGGTCGTATAGGATCATATAGCCTAACAACGTGAAAAACGTATAGACTTAACCTCAGCAACCTGATGTAGATGCTTCATGTAAAGTTGGGTGCAAACAAAACGTATAGACTTAACCTCATTAACCTGGTTGATGTAGATGCTTCATGTGAAGATGGGTGCAACGTAATGTCTTTTCAAGCTCACGGTTCCGTGTTATATATGTAGCTAGAAAAATCACTGGAGTG
Organism: Paspalum notatum; assembly: GCA_022530915.1. NCBI lineage: Eukaryota > Viridiplantae > Streptophyta > Magnoliopsida > Poales > Poaceae > Paspalum > Paspalum notatum. The sequence goes on from CM039684.1 coordinate 8,083,707, forward strand.
GTACTTACATCTTGATAAGCAAGAGATCTATTTATACTTGTTTCTCTAGATTCAAATGTAATTAAATATGATCAAAACTTAGTTTAACCAACTTTGTCTCGAACCAAACAGACCATACATGCTCGCCAGAGGGGTCATAGCCGCCGGCCTTCCACGATTGAGGAACCATGATTGGGCCCAGAGCTGCTGGTGGGCGGGCGGGCGGAGCGGTCCACTCAGCTGGCGGCCTGCGAGGCGTCCGGGCGTGCGGCCCAGCGCTGCACGCACGCACTAAGCCCTGTCCAGCCCAACAACAGGCCTTGTATTGTAGCTGGCAACATCGCGGGCTCTTGATTGGGCTAAATACTATCAGCCTTCTTTTAGGCCCAATCATGGCCTACTAGGCCCAATCGAGAAATGCGTGACATGATCTCGAAGCGGTTCGGAGCGCACGAGAATGTTCAAGAGAAGCCGACAAGCACGCAGAAGGAGAACCCCGCGCCGCGTCGCGTCGCGAAGCTCTCCCGTCTCACTCGCCAGTGTCAGTCTCTGGAAGCTTCAACGCCTTTCCCCACCCTTCCACAGGATATCTGCCATGGCCTATAAAAGGAGCCGCAGAGCCATGGTCTCCAACCAGGTAAAAGCAGAGATCGAGCTTCGCAGACACAGCGAGTGATCCACACATTCAGCAACCAACAATCAAGTTCAGACGATCTCAAGCACTCCCATCGTTTTCAGTTCCTACTCCTCAGCATCGCAATGGCAGCTGCTCCGTTCGCGATTGCCAGCCGCCTCTCCCCGGCCGCGCGCATCCCGGTCCGCGCCTGGAGGGCATCGGTGACGCCCGGGTTCGCGTCGTCCGGGAGAGCCCGCTCCCTCGCGGTGGCGTCCGCGGCACAGGAGAACAGGGACAACAATGCCGTCGACGTTCAGGTCAGCCAGAACGGCGGCAACCGGCAGCAGGGCAACGCCGTCCAGCGCCGCCAGCGCCGCGCGGCGCCCCTCGACATGTCACCGTTCGGTAAGCCTCAGTTGCATCTTGCTTGCATGATCGGTTGTCTTTACAAATCAGAGGATTCTGTGATTCAGAGAGGAGGCTAACATATACCATAACGCTCATGCAGGGCTAGTTGATCCGATGTCGCCGATGCGGACGATGCGGCAGATGCTGGACACGATGGACCGGCTGTTCGACGACGCCGTGGGGTTCCCCACGGCGACGCGGAGGTCGCCGGCGGCGGCCGGCGATGTGCGCCTGCCATGGGACATCGTGGAGGACGAGAAGGAGGTCAAGATGCGGATCGACATGCCGGGGCTGGCGCGGGACGAGGTGAAGGTGATGGTGGAGGACGACACGCTGGTCATCCGCGGGGAGCACAAGAAGGAGGAAGGCGCCGAGGGCGCGCAGGGTGGCGGCGACGGGTGGTGGAAGGAGCGCAGCGTCAGCTCCTACGACATGAGGCTGGCGCTGCCGGATGAGTGCGACAAGAGCAAGGTGAGCGCCGAGCTCAAGAACGGCGTGCTCCTCGTCACCGTGCCCAAGACCGAGGTGCAGCGCAAGGTCATCGACGTGCACGTCCAGTAGAAAAAAATGAGGTTTCAGTTCAACGGAAGCGACGGATCGGCTGTAGATGAGCTGTGGCGTGGCGTGCGTTTTCACCGTTTCCAATCTCCTCTCGTGCGCTGCTTGTGAGTGTAACCAAGCGGGTGGAATAATAATACTATGAACTAAAAAGGTTTCTATTCGGCTGTGCTTCTCGTGCTAGACTGCTAGTGTGCTACAGACTACCAAGCAGGTAGCGAGTAGCAGGAAAGAATGAAAAAGTAGCTGCTGGGTTGGAACACCTTTTATTGGACGTAAGCGGCTTAGGTGCCGTTTGGATTCCAATGGTAAAAGGGCAAAACTTTTTTTTTTTTTTTTTTGCCATTGGATCCAAACATCTCTTAAGGTAAAACGGCAAATGATACAGTAACTATTGCTAATCATAGATTAATTAGATTTAATAAATAAATTCGTCTCGTCGTGTTGTCCTCATTTATGTAATTAGTTTTTAAATTAAAATATATTTAATACTTCTAAATATCTATGTGACAGGGGCAAAATTTTGCCTTTTTGCCATTTGGGGTGGATCTAAACATGGCCTTAGGCCGACACCTCAGTATTGTTAAGGTATGTACATTAGGTGTTGCAAATTCGTGAAGATTTGCTCCAAGAACTGCCTGTTCCTCTTGGCCAAAACCAATGTCTTCGTCCTGTAACTCTTGCTGGGGACGTGGGGTATGGCGCCTCCTCTAGAAAACAAAGAGAAAAGTTAAAAGTTAACAGGTTGATATGATCGATTCTATCACCTGAACTTCGGCCGGAGGCGGAGACGGAGGCACACGCGCCGGCAGCGGCCGGAGGTGGAGGCGATGAGGCTGGGCCCGGCGGCGGAGGTGAGCAGAGGCGGGAGGCGCGGCGACGGGGAGCCGTTGGCGGAGGCGAGGAGGTGTGGCGACGGGGAGCCGCGGAGCCGCCGGCGGAGGTGAGGTGCCGGGGTCGGCAGCGACGGGGAGCCGGGGACCGGCGGCGGAGGCGGAGGCACGGCGATGGGGAGCTAGGGGCCGGCGATGGAGGCGCGGCGGCGCCATGCCGGGCCGGTGGTGGGGCGGAGGCGCGGTGGCGCAGGGCCGGGCCGGCGGCGGGGCGAAGGCGTGGATCTGAGAGCTCGGGGGTGGGGGTGAAGGGTGGGGGTAGGAGTTACACTGTAATTCTAAACATCCATCTAAGATTTAATGGCCAAAAATTGCATTCACAGACTCAAAAACAGACGGTAGCATTTCGCTCACACACGTCGCCTCTTGTAACTCTGTTTTCTTCTAATCCGCCTAATCCGCTCTGTTCAGAGAGAAGCTCTGCAATTTACTAGCTTGATGCAACGTCCAGAGTGCACCTAAAGACCGGATTTTAACTACATTGTCCGAGATTAAGTAGCGATAATTTTAGAGCACATTCTGGTACCGCCAGGGTGTGTGTGGTGCCGGTACTTTGCCAGGTTTTCTATAGGGAAGGCAAAACAATACGGGCGGCTAGCTGACCCAATGCTGTTTAGCCACGAGTGATTATCAGACGCCAACAAAAGGATTAGGTCATCCACAGATCGTCGGATCTCACAAACCACGACATAGGAGCAACACGAAATCAGGTCAGGTCATCATCGTCAATGCCGCGAGACTGGGGTTCGGCCGTTGGCACTCCAACCCCATCCTGATCCTACTGCATTTACCTACCCCTTGCGATCCGCCATGCCATCAAGGCAACGCCCCCACGAGGACGGCTGCTGCTCCTGCCACTGCTGCCTGCGCCCACATCCGCCAGCGACCCTGTCAACCACAGCCAGAAACAAATGATGAACACCCGTATTCATCAGGGGCAAAATTCATTGAGGAAATAACAAGCAGGTCAGTCCAGGGAAAAAGTGGTGAGTGGGTGAGTGGGTGGGACTGGGGAGACCCTCGTCAAGCACCCGTTTCATCAAACGTTGGACTGCAGCGTGAGGTCATGGTGCGATGATGCAGGTCAAGCAGGTGTGTTGGTTTCTGTCGCTCCTGCCTTTAATCAGGAGGCGGGTACGAAGATCCTCGCATTCATTCAGGCATCCTTGAACTAAGCATTAAACAAAGACGCCATGTGCTTAAGCGGAAGGATTTTCGATATACAGTCATATATACAACTGAATCGCGTTGAGTGTGTTCTAGCATCCTATCCGCTTTACCAATTCGTAGTATCTGCATTAAGCACGCGGTGGGAAAAAGGCCATAAACAATTGGCGCAAGTTTTCTAATTTGGGCCATCTAATCCCCGCGCAGCAGAACATTGTCAACCTACGACATTGATGTACTCTCACGATGATAATAGCACTGACATTCTCGAGTGCGAAAGCAACTACACCTGATGCAATCACTGTCTCGTTTTTTTCAGAAAGACGCTCCGTAAAAATTTGTGATCCCAACAAAGAACAATTGGGTCAGACAGATCTCACCGGAGGGTGCTGGGCCGAAGTAGAGATGTCGTAGTAGCCGCTGTTTCCGCCGCCGCTAATGTACCCGCTGCTGCCATTGACGTAGCCGCTGCCATTGTCGCCGACGCCGCCGTGATGACCAAAGGTGGAGTTGTCGCGAGGCAGCTTGAACGAGAGCTCGTAGGCCGGCGTGCCGTCGGGGTTGAAGAGGCCGTAGTAGCGCTCGGACGCGAGCCCGGGCTTGAGGTTCTCGTTGAAGAGCGCGAAGACGTATGCGCGCAGCGGCACCGCGGGCTTGAGCGGCGTGCCCTTGCCCTGGGCCACCAGCCGCATGGCGTTGCTGTTGTACCGCGCCGCGTTCTGCGGCGTGGCGGCGGTCTCGTTGGCGGACCCCGCCGAGGGCCACCCGGTCTCCGAGACCCGCACCTCCACCACCCGCGACGCCGCGGCGTTGGCCGCCGCGATGGCGTGGTACACGGCGTCCACCTGCGCCACCAGGAGGTTGGGGTAGCGCAGCCCGGAGCCGGGGTCCTGGACGCCGGCGCTGCCCGGTTCCAGCAGCGCGTAGTCCAGACGCACGCCGCTGGGGTCGGCGGAGTAGGCGAAGTAAGGGTACGCGTTCACGAGGAACGGCGAGCCGGTCTGGGCGTGGTAGTCCAGGATGGGGCAGAGGTACGGGAGGAGGTCCTTGCGGAAGGCCCCCGCCGAGGGCGGGTACGACGTGCCCAGCACGCCGAGGTTGTGCACCGTCGTCACGGTGACCTGCTTGCCGAGGCCGAGCGTCGCCACCGCGAGGTGCAGGGACTGCATCGCCGGGAGCAGGGCGGGCGAGAGCGCGGAGCTGTTGCTGCCGGTGAGCACCTCGTTGCCGGCGGTGACCACGGCGATCTTGGTGTCCGGCAGGAAGGGCACGACGTTCTCCTTGAGCCACCGCGCCGCGCCGCCCGGGACGGCCACGGCGGCCAGGGACTCGTCGGGCACGCCGACGACGAGCTCGACCCCGGTCCGCGCGAACGCGCGGAGCACGGCGGGGTCGGCGTCGTACATCCGCACACGGCCAATGCCGAGGCCACCGAGCAGCGGCGGCACGGACTGCGGCGGCGGGAGGTTGTTCCCGACGCGGCCGTAGTTCATGCCCACGAGCGACGCCGACGTGGCATCAGAGGCGGGCGCCAGCGCCGCCAGCGCGACCACAGCCGCGCACAGCGCCGCGGCGGCAAGGCGAAAGCCACGCGGGCGTTCGAGTCCCCTGCCGACTTGGGGCAGGCAGCACGGCGCCATTCTAGGAGCACGGATGGTGACCGGCTGGCTTGGAGGCTGGAGTGATGTGGGAGGAGGTGATCGGGTGGTCGTGGCGCAGCCAGCGGAGCACAGCACCTAGAGAAGGATAGGGTGCAGCTGATGGTACAGTGTACTGTACAAGAACCGAAGAGGTTTCTGCGAGGAGATGCTGATTTCTACCGACACGACACGTTGGTCGCGCTCAGCAGTGGGTCCCGCAATCAGTGATACGGGGTCAAATACCCTGTTTGGCAGGGCTCCTGGTGGCTCCGGCTCCGGGTTAAGGTGAAACCCTGCTAAACGGTGGCAAAAAATCGGCTCCCACCAAGAAGCTAGGCAAGAGCTGGAGATTTTTTTTCACTGGGAGCCGGAGCCCCCATTTTGTGACTTTTTTTAGGCATGTGTTTGGACGAGAGACATTATGGTGGGATAGGATAGTTCTATCCTCGTTTTTTAGGATGTGAATTAGGGTAGAGGATAGGAATGTTTTTTTGACACCGTTTATCACTGTTACAATGGTTTCACGTGTCAGTCTTTACTTCATCTCTCCCTTATCGTCGGTGCCGCCGCTCCTCCATCTCACCCAATCGCTGCTGCCACTCCGCCTCGTCAAGCCACCGGCACCGGCGCCTCTCCGCCACACCGAGCTCCGTGCGCGCCCCCTCCGCTCGCCGCGCCGGCATCCGCGCGCGCCCCTTCCGCTCGCCGCCCCGGCCTCCGCCTCGCGGATCCGGCGATGGCGCTCTTCCGCCCGCCGCACCGAGCTCCGCGCCGGCGGCCCTCCACCGCGTTGCCGCCCTTCGCTTCACGTCACCGTCGCCGGAGCCGCCGCTCGGTCGACCTTCCTCTCAGGCTCGTAGACGGAGAAGACGGAGCGGAGACGGGGACGAAGAGGGACGTCCCCGTCCGCTCGATTTCGTGGAATGGGGATGTCCCGCATCCAAGGGAATATTCTCTACAGGGATGTCCCTATCCCTATTAGTTTTTCAACCAAACACCTACAAATTTGGGATCGACCCATCCCATCTTTTTTTATCCTCCAAACCAAACACATGGTTAGCTCCGGTCGACCCCGTCACTGCGTGTCTTGTTTGCCCCTACCCGCGTGAGCTGTAGTCCGCCTCCTCCCCGCATGGGTTGCTGCCGGCCGGCCGCGCTGCACGCCGCGAGCGCTGGTAAGCCGCGGCAAACGCCGCTGAGAGAGAGAAGAGAGGTCGCGGCACAGCCGGGCCGCGCGCCGTGCGCTGCCGCGCCGCCTGCCGCCGAGAGAGAGGAGAAAGAGAGAGGAAGATGAGAGAGGCCGCTGCCGGGACACGGCACGGCCAGGCCGCGCGCCGCCGGGAGAGAGGAGAAGAGAAGGAAGAAAGAAAGAAGAGGGTGAGAAAGGTCCAGAGGGAGCGGCGGGTGAGTTTTGGATAAGGTAGGGGTAGCAGTAACATTTCACTTTTTCGGCTATTCTAAAAATAATAGAAACAGCCGTTTCGCCAAACGAATTTTAAAACGGCTCAGGCTTCTTAAGATGAGCCAAAAACTGGAGGAGCTGAAGCTGAAACCATTTTCAAAAGAGATGGAACCCTGCCAGACGCGACCTAATTCTGCAGTGCCATCGGTTACCAGTCTTGTGGAGTGGAATCCTATGGACCGGCAGTGCGGCACTCGGCTAGGCTGTGGGCCTATGGCCCGTGGGCTGCTGCAGTGCAGCTGTTGTAACGCTTGGTGCATTGGTCCACGTGGAAGGCACGACTGTCGTAGGCGGCCCGTGGTACCGGCTCAAGCAACGTGGGCAACAGATGCTGAAGGTACCGAAAGTTCATCACGGGCTCAAGACGGAGCGAAATGGGCCTACAGATAATTTGGCCCATGTTTTTCTAGGAAATATGCTCTCATTACCACTGCGCCAACGTTTTGTTTTTTATAAAAATGATTTTATTTATTTTTATTTTATTCATATCGTTTTCAGCAAAAATAATTGTCTAAAATAATTGCAAAAACTGTACTCATAACATCTATTAAAAAGTCACGGTTTAAATACAGCCAAATGGATTGGTAGAGTTACACTTGCACACTTGGTTTCAATAGTTGGGGCATGAACATCCTGGATTCTGTTCTGGTTTTTAGACCAGGGAGAGACATTGAGGCCCCTTTGGAATGCGGAAAAAATTCCCTGTTTTTTGTGTTTTTTATGTAAAATTAAATTATTTTCTGTGAAATTCCTGTGAAAATCTTACATTCCAATAGGACCCTGAAGAGGGCTGAGAGAACTTGGCCCGTTGGCAAATGCCTGTACAGGATTCGGGCATTCGACCATAATATGGCCCGTTGGTCAGGCAAATTTGGTCTGGTGGATCGAGGCTTGGCACGGAAGTTTATGTTTAGCTAGCGAGGTATTGACAAAGACTCTTTCCCCTTCCCCTGCTACAGGAGAGAGAGGCGAAAAAAGAGCGAACTCCAAATTCGGCGTCGATCTCGCCGTCTCCTCGCTACCGGCGGCGTCTCTGGGCGGCGCCGCGGCGGGGGGTCGGCGAATCGACGTCCGGCGTAGTTGTATATCTTAGGTAGTTCCTAGGTCTATAGTTTGTGTGCGCGATGGCGTCGAGATGCCGTTGTGCTCTTTTGTTCCTCTGCTCGTCTTCTGCTTGGCTCGTTGGTGAGCAAGCTGCGGAGGGGGCATGGAGGATGCGCGCTTGTCCCGGTCGCGGTGGCTTGGTAGAGGTGCTGCGACTTCTGTGGAATAAGGTACTCCGGCTCGTCTTCCACCTTGCTGGCGCTAGCTCCGGTGTCGGCGACGAGCTTGTGAGGCGGGGTTATGTTGGATCGAGAGCTTGGGGTCTTAATGTTTCCGGTGAAAGAAGCATCTCCTCGATTTTTCTACCATGTATGTTCTGGGGGGTGGACAGAGCAAGGGATGGTTGTCGGGCTGATGGATGTGCGGTGGATGGGCTGTTCTTCTGTTCTTGCTGGTTGCCGGCATGGAGAACAGATCCATGGCCAGAGAAGCTCGGGATGCGTCCCCGTCCGATGTTCTACCTTGCTGCTTGTTTGTTGCGGATCAAGTCAAAGCTTTCGAGCGATTGAGCTTCATCTGGTCTTGGTTGCGGTGCCTTTGCCGTCTTCTTCCTGCTCTGAAGTTGGCCTCGGCGACGCCGGAGGAGGAAGATGACGGCGAGCAGCGTCCGTTGAGAGCAGAAAAGAACTTGAGCACTTCGTTGTAATTTTTTCTTTGTGTAGGGTCTTTTCTGTAAAATGGTATGGACAGCTGTCCTCTTCTAGGATGTGCTTGTACGGGTCCTGTACTCCGCGTATTCCTGTTTCTATGGTTTAATACAGGTCACTACGTTCTCAAAAAAAAAAAAAAAAAGCTAGCGAGGCAGTAGGCCCATAAGTAAAAACCGGGTTATTATTCTTACTTATCACTAATCTAACCACCTATCACTCTGTTTACAGTAGCGCTGCAGCATCGTTTGTATCATAGAGAGTCTATACACGTAATACGCTAAAGACAGTCTAAGAATCATTCTTCACGAAAGCGCATCTCATTGATGCAAATATTTACCCTACTTAAAAGTTTGTCCCGAATACGCTTCCCGTAATCTCATCCACAAAAAAAATTAATATACTTAAGCACCTGTAAGCACAGATGTGCCGGTACTGTCAGTTGAGAGAAGACATTGATTAAGAAGCTGGATTTCTCTGTTAGGTCTTAATGACAGATATGGCTGGCTTGGTTAGCGGATTAATTCAGTTAATATCAGGCCATTATGAAACAATTACGATGGCATTAAATTTGTAGGTGAGGGCCGCTGTCCGGTCAATCACCTATCATCCTCACAGCATCGGTTACAGTTTTCGCTGTTCATTTCGCCCCGACACTGAGCGAACATTTCCGACGTGAAATTCAGTGCCATGTCCGTCGCCGTGCAAACAAGCAAGCCAGCAACAGTCCGAACCTGCTGATGAATGGCCCTAAAATCCAAGACGCACAGCGCAGACTGTGGGGCACAGTTCGTTCGATCAGCAGAGAAATGACAGTTTACTTTCTGAAGATTATTTTAGGCTACCGACGGGATGAATCCATGGCGTCTGGTTAAAACAATAGGCAGTACAACAAAGTAACTGCTGATTGCTGCATTAGAATAATCTGATGATTGTAGGTGATCCACCGCTCGTTGCCCCACTGATTACCTTTTGAACACATGTCTTAACTGATTATAGATTTCTGTTAAATCCATTAATCGTTCCTAAACGAAGAATCAATGAGTCCTACGGTTCTTTCCGATCAGGTGTCATCTTTGCAGTTTGGAGAAGTGAGAGGTCGTACTACACCGATGCATAAGACTGCAACCGACCGTGTGTTGTGCGTATCGTAGTATATTCCGTTCACACCTGTGTCGCCACCAATGTACAGGCGCAACAGCGCAGCTATTTCATGACCACGATTCTTTAGCGCTGATCGAGTCTTTAAGAAAAGCTTTAATCTGTTGGAAGGAGTCCATCAGCTGATTAGCAGCCTCTCGTTGTGCCGGGGGCATTAGTTGGAGCGTTCCAATCTCAAAAGCGCTGGATTCGTGCAGCTCGAGCCGTTCTCTTTTGGCACGTTGGCGAGAGAACAAAGCTTTATTATTATTTACTCTTAAGCAGGTTTATGTTTGACAGCAGTTCGTCCAACAACCGAAAGATTCGTCCGTGGCCCCCGTGCCGTTTAAGAACAGACTTTTTCTGAATAAACCTGAAGACATGCGATTATTGACTCCAAGCCGTGGCGTTTTGATCGTCGCTGATCGTTTGTTCATTGTTTTTCTTGGCTGAAAAATTCTGAAAGTCAGGCAGTCAGCACGTAGAATCTCACATATTCTGCTTCTGCCTAGCTAGCAACGACCATGTGACACTGTAACGCGCCGCTGGTGGCACTGGCTCCAGATCCGTCCGCGGCTGCGACGCCGACGGCCGAGCATGCGCTCTCGATCGTCGTCGTGCCACGCTTGTTCACCTCACCCATCCTGTCCGAGCTCAACGGAGAAGGAACAGAGCGTCACAGTGTCGCCGTGCTGGCGTAGCCTGCCATTCTATTCTACTCTACACGGTGAATCGTGATCGAGGAGAAATGACCCGCTGCCGGAGGAGGGAGGACGAAGCTGCTCCGTGCTCGACCGTTCCAACGACATTGTCGATCACCGATACCAATTTGCGATCGAGAAAACACCGGCCGACATGGAGGCTGGTAGAAAGAGGACGATGCACGGAGACCACTGCACAAACCCCCAACCCCACCTCCCGTGTCCTGTGCGTGGCGTGAGTCTCCCGTGCGTGGTGCGTCACAGTAACGCATCAAGTGCTTCTCTGCTTTTTTCCCCCACGAGGAGCCGTTTACATACATGTCAAAGTTCGTGACTCCCCATTGTTCCAGCACAGAAGTACAGAACGTTTTCTGAAATAAGCTTCACCGTTGAGGACAGCGCAGCTGGCAGTACATCGACGACGACAGAGAGCCGCATCATAAACAACAACCAGTGATTTGCAAGCGGCCGGACTGGGACTAGTTACCTCGATCCCTCTCGCATCACGCGCGCACACACGATGGACGCCCCAACCGGCGCGGCGCCGGGCGCGCCGTGTCGCTAGCTCGCGGGCGGCGCGGCGCGGGGCGCTGGCCCCCCGTCGCCGCGGAGCTGACACCCGGCGCGGCGGGCGGACACGAGGCGCGACGTTGTTGTCAGCGAGATGATTGTCTCGTTTCACGTCGCTGCCGCACGCCGGGCGTCGTCCACCTCCGAGGCTCTGACACGGCATTTACTCGCGAACAGACGGCCAACAGTGGGTTGAAAGACGACGGGTGATCGTACCGATGCTGCCCCCCCCTGCACGGTCCGCCTCTGCCTGTGCTGTCGGCACACGAGGAGGAGGGTCTCGGAGCAACAAAAGCCGACGGCGGGGCGATGCATTTGCGTCGCCTGTCGCGGGCCGCGTCGTACGTGCATGTCCGGCCGATCCGTGCACAGTTGCATGCATGCATATGAGCGGTCATTCGCGAGCGACAGGGATCAAACAGTTTCTCCCGCCGAGGAGTAGAGTTTTTCTGAAGAATGATTAGGACTATGCCAGGCTAGCACTGTCGCTTTAGATGGGTTTTGCAGGCCAAACAGATTTGAGAGTCTGTCCTGACTGCCGTCTTTCATCGAAATATAGAGAGGTTTGCCGTCGATGTCCATAGTGACAAGAATTCTATAGGATAGTAGACCGATGCATTGCTTGCATGAATAATCCAAACTTGCCAATCGCCGAACTGGGTACAGACCACCTGATTCCAGATCCAGGCCGGTGTGATGGTTTAACTCCTCAAATAATCCGCTTTTCGCATGACTAAACAACTCGCATTGAAGGTATCGGGGCAGCCGTAGCGATGTTGCTTTAGGTCAAGACGTCAAGTTCAAGTAGTGGTGCTCCGTCCCGTGCAGTTCGAAAACACAAATCTCCATCCGTCCGATGGCGCCTGCGAGCTGGATTGCGTTTAGACGTGCACCTCGAAAGACTAGTCGCCTTGTGTTTACTGAAAAGAACTGCTGCTTTTATCATCAGAGATGCTCAAATGCAGAGTTCTTCGCTGTACGCGCCGAAGCGGGTCGGCTTCCTGTCCATCTCCGGCCGGCAGCGGCAGATCGCCTGCGACGGTGGTACCCCCGGCCCCGGCCGGGCACGGGAGGAAGGTCGGAGGTTGCCAAACACGCGTCCATGAAATTTATGCCGAACAGCGCCGCGGTAGTACCACTGTGCCGGTTTTTTCAGATGAGTTTCTTCGGTCGTGCACGCGCGCCGGCGAGACAAGCACGAGTGCCGGACCCCTCGGCGAGCGGCGAGGTTCCCTCCTCGATCGCGTCTTGGACGGCGTCAAACAGTGTGCGCAATAATATGACCCCGACAACACTGCAACCGACGCCACCGCTTGCATATACTAAGGCTGAGCTCACCGCTAAATAGGTATGAAATATAAGCATGGATTGCAAGGGGGCCTTGTACGTTGGACGCATGCGTGTCAAAGTTTGGCCTCCGCTTACGTTCAAAAAAAAAGTTTGGCCTCCGCTGGTGGTGTGCCACAACAGAGCATCGCGGGGTTTTCACCGCAATGCAACTCAGGGGTGTTTGGTTACTCATTGATTTTGAGAATCTAGATAATGAGCGTTATCCAAAAAATGTAGATAATGGTGTAGTAGTGTATTGTGTTTTGAAACACAAAATCCAAGAAAGAGGATGAGGTAGTATTTGGTCTTTGATGAGATAATCTTATTTAGATTTTTATTATCTCTAGGAGCCAAACACCCCCTCAGTTTTGAACCAGAGTGTTTTACTGCTCATTGTTACAAACAAAACTAGAAAGTAACCCACAAAAATTGTTGCTAAATTTCTATCTTGTAAGTTGTAATTGACTTTTCTTCTATTATACTTTTTATACCTTTTTAGACACTTTTTAGTGAGGTTTTATGAGGTGGTTCTACAAAATGAACAAAGAGACGAGGATATCTAAAAAGTAGCTTATCCTTGTTTAATTCCAGCAAATAACTATACGAAACAGGCCCCAATTGAATATGTTTTCCCTTCTCACCCTGTTTTTCAATAAACCGTCCATTTGTTTCTTTTTTATTATTATTATAAAGTTCAGGTATGCCACATTAACTTTTGTTTTTAAGCTTGTTTTTTAATTGTATGAAATGAAATGTTACTATTTCCTTTACTATAATGTAGTTTATGACAAATGGATTTCCACAAATATAACTCAAGCATAATATATTGATATTGATAGTGTAGATCTAGATTTTTTTCCTCCAATTAATAAGATGATTTTGAAGCTTGGATAGCAAATGTTGAGATTTTTCTTTTTTATTAGCTGTCATAATTTTTATAAAATAATTGATCTAGACCCTTGGATATTGATAACAACCGCTGGTGTAGATTATTTTTATCTTTTGTTGTTTTATTTGTTATGAACCCGCTGACTTAACAGAAAATGTAGGTCCTTTTATTATAACAATGTACTGCTTTATTATTATAAAGTACTGCTTGATGTTCAGAAAATATAACAATGTAGGTCCTTTTCTTTGATTTTTCCTAGAATTAACTTGGGAAATGGTAACTTATCGTCTTTGCCAAATGTGCGGTGCATATTTTAATGTTCCCTTGTTAAGATAATAGATAGATGAGACCAGCCTACGAGGAATTAAATGGTTTTATGTTAATTGTAAAGATTAAATAGGCACTGAATTTTAATTAGATAATACTCAAACCTTGTTGAGCTTGGTGCACACCCATGCATCCCACTCAATCAGTTAAGTTCGGTTCACTTCCTATGCTCAGGCTGTGTTCGTTGGGGCTCCGGTTTGCAGAAAAAACGCAACTGGCGATCACCCGACGAGCCAGGCCTGCGGTATTTCCGCAAACCGGTCTGTAAACGAACGGAGCCTCTGTATAGTACATCGACGTCGATGTGCGCTCGAGAAACCAACTAATTATGTGAAAGAGTTAACTCTGTCTGAACGAAATCTGGTAGGTGCTTACCGAGAAACAATTATGCAACTTGCTTTGTGCTTACACCAAAAAAAAGGTTTGAGCTTTCAATTAAAGTCAGTGCAATTTAGTGTAGTTTAAGGCTAGTGTCACCAAGATGTGCATTTGTACTGTTTAAAGTGCGCAATCATTTTTTTTCCACTCTATGTAAAGTGCGCAAACAGTATTTTTCATACCCATTTCCGTTCCCTGGGGACACTAGCCAACATTCATAGCATAATAGGCAGCTACAGCAAACTAAACAGATGACGGCCGACGGTACGATGGTTGAGCAGATCGAACATCTCTAGGTGTGCGTTGCGGCGAACAAACTTGGCGTCACTTCTCTATAAATCCGATTCCACGCATCTGATTCCCATCAAGCCTGAACCATACCACTATCATGTGACCCATTATCCTGAATTGAAGCTGCCGATCGATCGATGTCGGGGCAGGGAATTGGATGATTGATGCCTCGATCCAATTTTTTGGTTGGTGCAGCCGGTTAGTTGATGCCTAAAAGAAGCGCACTTCGGGCGCAATCCAAGGAAACTGAACCCATCTTTGGACTTTGGAGCACCTGGTGGCCCGTCTCCAGCGACAAACATCGCGCGCACTCTCGGGTTGTGCTTTCGGCCGGCGTCGTTTTGTACTACTCTACTGGTTACGCTTGGACTCGTTGTGAGACCATCTTCAGCGACAAGACTGCGTGCAGCACAAAACAATATTGCAGTGCTATTATAGATAGAGTGGTAGGTGATTAGAGTAGTGATAATCTTTAACGTAAAAAAAGAGAAAAACTATACCTCAACCGGCATCACCCGGTTTCTCCTCCACCGCCGGCGTAGCGCCGCCGCCTTAGGCCCCCGCGCTCCCACCTCCCCCGACGGCACGCCCTCCTTCTCTCCCGGTGGCGCTCCTCCCCCGGCCCCGCGCCTTCTCCTCCCAGCGGCGCGCCCCCGCGCTCTTCCTCCCCCGGCGGTGCGCTCCTAGCTCGCTTCCTCCTCCCCGGCGGCGCGGCCCGGCGCGCCCACCGGAGCCGAGGCCGGCGGCGGAGGCCATGCGGGCGTGCGGGGGCGGCGCTTGGAGTCCGGCGACGGCGAGCGCGAGCGGCCGAGCATCGGGGCGGCGTGGATCTGAGCGGCAGGGGGTGGGAGTTACACTGTAATTACAGTGTAATCTTAGTCATCCATCTAAAATCTAATAGCTAAAAATTCAGATGTTAAAAAGCATTCCAACACCTAATTAATATATAGACAAACTAAAAAACAGTTACGGTACAAAACAATATTGCAAGGCTACCATTGCACCGGAGACCGCCTGTTCCGCGATGGCACGCCACTGCAGCAACTTGTATTGCTACAGTCCCACAGTACCAGTAGTCCAGTACGAGACGTCGAAGGAAATCACAGCTGACGTTGACGGGCAATTTACCCACGGGACTCGACACTGTTCAGTGTGCTGTGTGCACTGTGCAGGGTCGAAAATCGAACGGGTACTGCTACGACTACGACCGCTAGGATAGCATCCAATGCGTGTCTAGGCTTCGCCTCTGCAATCTGCAAACAGAAGCCTACGTACCGCCTACAGCCAAAGTACAGGACGGGGACAGGGTGCCGTGTCCAAGGAAACCCGAACCAGGCCAGTTCTCGGTCGACGGCCCCGTCATCGACGCTGTGCCTGTGCGAAACGGCGGCCCTGCTGTTCACTTGGCTCTGCCTCGACCTCGTGACAGGGCACGAATCTCCAGGCACGCCGGGAATCGATCGCCGTGGAGGACTGGCGCCTGGACCGCTACAGGTCGCACATTGGGTTCCGCCTCCGATCCGCGTGGGGTGGAGTGGAGGACTGGCGCCTATAGACCGCTACAGGAAGCCTGGACTCAGGAACAGTGGTCCGTCCGGCGCCCGCACGGGGACCACGTCACAACGGTAGCTGGCAGAGTGGTAGGCATATACAGTGCCCGTGACAAGGGTCAATGCAGTACGCTACCTTGACGTCGCAATTAGGTGTGCACATCGACCGGTACTTATGTACTGATTCGTCGGCTATGTACTCCGTCGTAGTATACGCCAATATACGAGAGCGTCCTCTCATGAGTACAAACGGTACGGTACTGGTGCATGCGTGCATCCATCCACACGGCATGCGACGTGCAGAGCCGAGCATAAAGGATGATGTGTAGATACTGTAGTAGGTCTCTAGCTTCTAGAGTCTGGATGACTTGAAGATAGGTTCTATTATTAGCACCAATTTCCAGCTTTGTTATGGCTAGTTGCCTAGTATACTGATAATGCCCCGTCCCATCCCATTGACCATTTCGTATGAGCACACACATGCGTCTTTTTTGCCATTTTGTCCATGCACGCGTCCGGGCCACTTGAGCCTTTCTGTTGTCGCAAGGAACCACATCAACACAGGCGCTGAAATGAAAGCTAGCAGCCAAGTTTCTGGGTTGGTTCGCCACGCACGCTAGGTAAACACACAGCTGGATGCTGTGCTGTGGTCCTCTCTGACGACAAAAAAAAAAGCTTGTTAGACACTCCAAGAATGATCAGAGCAGCATACGTCGTCAACGCGGAAGGCGTGATAACTAACGACGAGCAGTTGCTATATAATAATTTCTTGGTCACCCATGCATCTTATGCATGTACTCCGTATAATGTGGCAATGTCACGTCCTTATCGTATGCAGCGCAGTGCACTGGCTGGCAGTCACGACGGAGCTCCAGCAAAAGTCTGGCCATACGACATGCATGGATGCAGATGAGCTGTGTGCGCTCTGGGACAGAAGACTAAAATAGGGCAGCGATCGACCCACATACACGTACGCACATAAATAGGGGCATGTATAGATACTCGCTAGAGTACATCACATCATAAATCCACAATGATAATCGCTGCCGTACGCGTACACGGCGCCCACAGACAGACAGAGGTGGTGTACGCATACGGGCTACGGCATACCACTTCCTCCTGGCCTGGATTCGTCAGGACCACGACGCACAAGCGACTACAGATAATATCTGCTCGATCGCGCGGACGCCCCTTGCCAGCTCCCCGTTCGCCCCAGTACAGTAGTATGAATGCAGAGCACCACAGAGCTCATGAGGGGTCCGCACGCACGAACCAACTTCCCCGTACGCCAAATCAAACGGCGGAGCGTCGATGTCGAGTGATGTCGCCCGGATCAGCAGCCACCCGCGTCACATCCCCATCGTGCAGCTGCAGCCCAGCGCACGATCGTCTGCGTGCGTGTCCCGGACCACATGTAGGAGTACGCCGCCCGTTGCCCTCGCACCTGTGTCTGCGTATGTTTGGATTGGGTTGGGCCGTGCGCGCGGTCCCCGCACCGGCACGCCCGACGCGGCGACGCCCACGTATAACGTATTATCTGCGTGTCACCGAGCAGCCGTCGGCGTCGACGCCGAGTGGGGAGACAGGGAGCGCGCGGAAAGCCACCCGTGACCGAACGGCGGCGCGATTGGCGCGGGCGCGCACGCACGGCACGCGCGGGCGAGGTCGCGAGGAGCCAGGTACGGTGGTGGACTGGTGTGACAAGTTAACAACGCGACGCGAGCGCGAGAGGAAGGGGGTAGTAAAGCGAGCGGGGACGGCGACGCGGCAACCGACTCGGCACGATGACGAGGGATGCGGCCTGGCCGCCTGGGGATTGGGTTTCTCCCCCTCTTTTTCCTCTGCGGCCGTGGTGCTGCGTCGTCGCGGGGAGTCCGAAAAGGAGAAAGCGACCGCCGGGTGCGGGGGGACGGGACGGGCGGGGCCCCGGCCGTCTAGCTCGTCTGCGTCTCCTTCGGCTCATTCCGCGCCGCGCACGCACGCACGCGCTGCTCCCGGCTTTGAGCGATCGGCGTGAAGGACATCACGACGTACTCATCAGCCGGTAGGCTAGCTGGACGACTAGGAGTGACTGGGACAACGGGTAGGTTCACAAGAGCTATACTAGCTAGCTAGCTTCCCAGTGCGTCCTGATCGAGGGTGTGGCCCTGTTTAGCACCCCAATTTTCTCCCAAAATTCACTATGTAAAAAGAAAATTTTTCGTCACATCAAAATGTCGGCACATGCATGGAATACTAAATGTAGATGAAATAAAAAAATAATTGCACAGTTTAGATGTACTTTGCGAGACGAATCTTTTGAGCCTAGTTAGACCATATTATGACAATATTTACCACAAACAAACGAAAAGTGCTACAGTGATTCTACAGTGCTTTTCAGTTCGGAACAGTGTTTTTTTCAACCATCTAAACACACCCTGTGTTTAGAACTCTGAAATTGGTACGGTTCCGAACTGAAAAGCACTGTAGCACGTTTCGTTTGTTTGTGGTAAATATTGTCTTATCATGGCCTAACTAGGCTCAAAAGATTCGTCTCGCAAAGTACATCTAAACTGTGCAATTATTTTTTTATTTCATCTACATTTAGTACTCCATGCATATGCCGACATTTTGATGTGACGGAGAATCTTCTTTTTGCATAGTGGAATTTGGGAGAATTTTTTGGGTTCTAAACACACCCCGAAATGAAAACCGGAGAGCGAAAGATGGATCAGGATCACCCTGCTCCAGAGAAGAGAGAAAGCAGGACCGGACGGAATGAAAGCAGGGAGCCAAGACAAGTCGATAGTGCGGTGTACTCCCTCTGTAGTAGACTAGCAGTAGTATTCCGACCTCACGATCGATGCAGGTTGGCAAGCTGTTTGCATCTGGGAGCCATGCCTGATTCTATTCCGAGGCCAACAACGACTCGACCTCCGCATACGCACATCACGTCTACGAGCGATTTAGTGCTAGTACCAGTCACGGGGAGGTCATGTTCCATTCGGCTGTAGGCAGTTTACCTCGTGTCGCTCTCGGCCGCTGTACCTCTCCACTTCTTCAGTAACAGTAAGTGCGCCTGAGTGAGGGGCTTCTGGTTCCAGCTAGACCGGGAATTCAAGCTCTTGGAATTCTTTCAGGAGCTAGACCAGCACGCTTGACCAACGCAGACGACGTTCGTTCTCGTTCGTGCCGTCGCTGTCCACTTCTGCTTGTTATTAGCAGAGCAGAGGGGGTCCAGCAGATCGTTTACGGATACTGTACTCTTCTGTTGCATGAACAGTGTGCCCCATGCTGCTAGCTCATCTGTCGCGTGCTCGCTCATCAGTCACCCGTCTCAGCTCGCCTGTAGAGAGAAAGCCAAGTGCCCAAGTATAAGCCAGGCAACCACCTATTGCCACGGTTAACTGTTCAGTCTCGCTGCTCCGCGATGTCTACTGAACGCCGGAGGATGCCGCTTGCCGCCTACAGCTACAGGAGAAGAAAAAAACGCTGGACCTGCTGGTACCCTTGCTGCAGCTGCCATCCAATCGAAACAAATGGATTGGGGATAGCATACGTAATTGAGGAGCATATCGCAAATAGAAATGGGAAACAATTTTCCTGGGTCTCACGTCATTCGTTTTTTTGGAAATGATAGACACACTTTA
This sequence comes from Paspalum notatum, assembly GCA_022530915.1. Taxonomy (NCBI): domain Eukaryota; kingdom Viridiplantae; phylum Streptophyta; class Magnoliopsida; order Poales; family Poaceae; genus Paspalum; species Paspalum notatum. The sequence continues at coordinate 8,102,985 of CM039684.1, forward strand.
CTTTATTACGCCGATTCGCCATTTAGCTTTCATCATTATCTAATAAAGTAGTACTATATATATGTCGTGTCCCTTTTTAGAGAAAAAACAATCTCTTGACTTATTTGCTGCCTTGCTACCTTTAGTAAAAGTCGACTTATTTTATACTCCAACGTCATTGTCGGAATTGCCATTTGTGTAGTACCACTATGGATGTAGGGTTACATCAGGGAAAAGAACAAAAATATCAGACAATTTTGAAGAATACGTCCCCATAAAGAATTCATGGTATATAACTATATATACATGCTCTTGATCGCTCTAAATGAGTTTTATACGTGCATATTTGCAGTCAAAGCTAGGGGGAGATCAATGAGTTAAATTATGAAATACTAGCTGCTTTCATACGAATTAGAATTTTAAAATTATACTACTCCTTCCACTCCTATTTTACCCATTGTTTCAAACTCCACCATACTGCCCCGAAAAGCTCACCCGGAGTTCTAGTTAGAGAATACTGTTGTAGTGCGAATTTCGCACTTACACTGTGGTATGCGCTACACAGATAACCTTACACTAGACAAAGGTATTAAAAGCCCATAGGTACAATCAGTACAACAATAATAGCTCATCATTGCACACTCCATTTCTTCGTTCCTTTCTACCACAATACCCGCATGTATAAAACCTTTTTTACTCGTTTGATAAAACTTTTTTTATTCCATCTGTTCTGAGCCGGATATCATAGAGATTGGAACAAATTAAAGGAGCTTGGAAAAATTAGTATGACTCTCTATCTTAAAAAGTTATTGGAGTTATGAAGCACTTTGAAGGAAACATTATATTTTATTGAGACCATTTAGGGATTGTTTGGAAACAAAATATTTTCATAGTTTCAAGGTATACTATAGTATTTGAAAATACCATGGTATTTGGACCAAAAGGTATTTGTGAGCTCTTTCAAAAACTATATATCTAAAATCATGGTTTCGCCAATACCGTGGTATTTTTTTGGTATAAAAAACTTTCGTCCAAACCAAAGTTTTCATTGGGAGAGATAGTGAGGCCAAAATACTATGTCTCTGAATATGTGCTACATTGTACTGCTGTAAAAAAACCATGGTTATATTGTGACGCTTGATAGACCATGGTAATGAAAAACTATGGTTTTAAAAACTTATAGTCGATATATATATCCACTCATGGATATAGAGGATGGATTTATCCATTATCTAAAAATAATTTTAAAAACTTTGTTCCTAAACCGATCCTTACTCCCACCAGCGAATTACTAAATGTAAGATCGGTGCCAAATGGTAAATGCTCGATGGAGAAAAAAAATAATTTTGCACAAATATATACATTTTAAAAATATTAAAGATATAAGATACAATATTATAGTTTTTGGAACATGCTGTGAAATCCTTCGTTCTAAATTGTAAGAAGTTTTAACTCTTTTTTATTTGTTTATGTTTACATAGATGTTGTTGAGCAGACATAAATGCAAGAATAAATGAATACCAAGGTTCAGAACCCTAATAATTCAGAACAAAAGGGCAGAAACTTTTGAAAAATAATATTTAATTTGGAAAACGGCATGGTTTGAAGCGCTATGCATTAATTAAAATAAAAGTGGTAATCCTCCCGTTCCAATTTATAGGTCGTTTGATTTTTTTTGGCATCCGGTCAAAACGGTTTGTCTTATTCAAAATGTTTGCAAAAACGAAAAAATTTTAATTTATAATTGAAATATATTATATGCTAAACTAAATTATAATAAAAATAGATGATAATTATAATTTTTTTTGATAAGATGAAACCAGATGCTAAAAAGATCAATAACCTATATATTATTAGAAGGGGTACGTCAAAAGTAATTTATAACATCAGCAGACATTCATTCATGTCCGTTTGAAACCCTGAGCTACTGCGGCGCAGGTGTGCACTGCTGCGCATCCTGTGCCTTGTCCCCCCATTAAAAATAAAGCTGTAAACTCGCGGCCCTGCAGTCAAAGCCTGTCCTCGGCAGTTGTTTTAATCACTTGGTTTAATGAAGCTGACTACGCGGTCTTTACAGCTAGAGGGCTGGGAGCACCGGCCCGGGCGGCCGTCAGTGGTGGCGGTGGGAAACTACTATTTCCTGGGCCTCCTTCAATCCCCTCTTTAGGACAGCGCACGGAGAAGAAGAATTGCCCCGGATGCTGGACAAGAGCCCGTGCAACAGCGAAATTCCGTGCGTGAGGAGGTTAGCGGACGCGATATTTTAGTACCACATGGGCGATCAAGGAGCACAGATGGCCAGATGGGAGATGGCAGGCACAGACAGTGAGACAGGAGTGCAGGATAACATCTCATTCTCATCGAGTGCACCACTTCCATTTAGACTGTGGCGTGGCGTGGGCAGGGTCTAGAAAGGCGCAAACACTTGGTGCAATGCAACCCCCCGCGGTTTCAGCCTCAGCCCAATCAGCGCCAAATCTTTTGGGCGCTGCCCCACACACGGATGCCCCCAGCCATGATTACGGGAGACGGTTTTGGGGGTCCGGACACGGGCATGCGCTTCGTTCTGCGCCTCCTCTGGTTCGCTCCCACGGGCACCGAGCAGCAGAGCGCCATGCTTTTGAGGCAGGGAAACGGCTCGGTCGGCATCGGGCCATCGGGCCGTGCGCACCGGATCGGAGCCGTCGGTTCCCCTGTCCAACGGCGCAGGCTCGCGTCGCCTCATTGTGAGCGCCGCCACGCCTCGCCTCGCTGACTTGGTAGGTCAAGTGGCGTTGTAGCCGGTGGTAATACGTGCCACCTACTGCGAGAGCAAGGTTTGTTCGCTTGCGCTTGGACGTTCGCTGCTCCACCCCGTAGCCGTTCGCTTCAACCGCTCGTTCCTTTCTTTTATTTCCCCTCTGTCTATCTGTCGTCGTCCGGTTACTTGATTACAAGTATTGTATGTACTCCTAGTCGATTAGATGGACGCCGACGATAATGCTCGCCGCGAGTAGTATTTTTACTACGCGGCGTGGCGGTGACATGCCACTGACTCCAGTGACCGACTGACTGACTCGCCGTCTGACACGCATGACAAACATGGTACTAGCAGCGTACTCCGACGTGGTCATAGTAAAACGTCACGGGCACATGCGCAGGCCTAGAAGCCAGGCTATATAGTTGAACAGGGCAGGGCTGCCTGCCACTGGTATCCTTGGATCCCCTCCTCTTTTCCGGCGCCAGGAGCTGGATTTGATCTGAAACGGGCTTGCCTTTCCACGCCATCCCCACCTACCTACCCAGCTCAGCTCAGCATCTTCTTTACTTTCACTGTTCCGCACATACTACACACATGTACTCACTCTTCAAGGTTAACCGAGCCTTTTGTTAACTTATTTCAACAACAGCAACAAAGACAGTCAGTCAAATGTAGCTCACCCTCGTTGAGGGAATCTTTGCCTGGTTTCCTAAGGAAACCAATGACATGTCTGATTGCGCTGTTAGCGTTGCTTAAGAGAAACGATCGTCGCCGCCTGTCATGGTTTCTTGCGAGCGTGGAAATCAGGAAGTGTTTAGGATACTGGATCTCGCCGCTCACTGTTCGCCGAAAACGTCCTTGAGTGACTTGAGGCGAGCCCCATCAGCAATTTCCCCCACACTTACCTTTTAAAAAGCTTCTTTCTCGTCACGCTATCCTTTTCGATCTACACACCGTAGGCGCCTTTTTCTGTTTACTTGCAACCATGCTACTAGGTATTAGTAGGTGGTGTGAGCTGTTGCGAGTTCTACCGAGATCGGGTTCGTACCGCTTCCGTTTTTAATTTTTTAATCACGAGCCAAAGAGCCTGCGTAACAAAAGCATCGCGAGCGAGCAAGGCATCAGGCACGAACACGCCATGGCCGGTCCTTTTGAGATGGACGAACAACTGGCCCGGCCTGGGGTGGTGCTGGTGGCGCTGCTGATTGGAAACGGATTAGTATACTAGTAGTATTAGCAAGGACGGAATGCGACAACAATGCATATCATCAATTAGCCTTTCAGTTGAGTTCCGTGCATCATCCAGTCCAGTGCACTCTGAAAAAGCTGCTGAATGGGCCTTTGGAGGCTAGCGATGCGATGTCCCAACTGATCGACCCACCCTCTTCTTGGTCACATTACATTACGCTGCGCTCGCTCGTCCCGATTATGCTATTGCCCGTGCCAGGTTTTATAAGAAAAGATGGATCGGTTGAGCTGTTAGCAGCAGATAGGAATGAATGATATATAGATATCTGGATCAGGGGCAAGTGCCATAAATTAAACTTGCAAATGTATATATGCCACCTACCGACTCGATCGGAGCTGTTGTCTGCTACTCGGCGCGAAATGATTTTTCGTTTAGTTTAACAGAGCTCTAATGCATATGCGGCGGAACCGCGTGACGCCCCGCGTCCAGGGCGGCAGTTTGCTCGCATGATTTGCATGGGCAATGCGGCGCTCTGCTGTTCCCTCCGCATGCCGGTTGTTGTGGCGGCCACGGCGGCGTAGAGGTGCCGGGCACCAGGCCCGTCAACCCAACAAACCGACTTGCAGGTCGCAGCAGCATCGGATTATACTTGCTGGTGCCTGATAGTACCCATGACAGTTTCATTCTCAGGAAAAAAAAAGGAAGTATACTGCAAAAGGCGTGTTAATACAGAGAGGTACACGAAGCAGCAGGCTTTAGCAAAGTAGGAGGAGGAGACGAGGAGTACAGCTCACATTAGCAGACAGCCCGTCCAAGTGGTGACGTGTGGCCATTTAGACCCGTGGTAGAGTACTGGTATGACTTTGAGTAGGCAAAATGATTCCAAACTACCCCGGTGCACTGGTGCCACCACATGATGCCATCTCGTGTCAAAGGTGAGGTGGATGGTGCGGTACTACTTCCCCTGCACTTGATGGCAAAAATTGCGATTTTTTTGGGGAAAAAGTACTATCCCAAACCATAGATAGAGCACATCAAACAGTAGCAGGTCATGGAAGCAGACGAAGCCTTTGTTATTACAAAATTAAACTCCGTTTCATTACTGTTTCTGTCGCTGTCATTGGTTTCTTCTTTGAGGTGATCCGTAGTAATTCTCTGCCGCCAGTCTGCCACCCCTCACTCTCCTCTCACTTCCCTTCCCTCGTTCTCTCCTCCTCATCAAGCTGCAGCAGAGCTCATCTCCCCCCTCCCAACTTTTCCCCACTCGGCCACCTCCCCCACTTTCTTCCCTCACCTCACCTCCTCCTCCTCCTCCCTGCCATCGCTCCCCCCGCTTTTTAGCCCACCTACCGGCAGCGGCAGCAGCAGCAGCGCGCCAGCGCCACCATAACAAAAGCACCCGCACCTCCATTCCCCCACCTCTCGCTCTCGCTCCTCTCAACCCTTCAAACCAAAACCAAAGCCCAAAGCCCCCAAACACCACCACCACCTCCGCACCACCCATCGCAGAGCGAGAGGAGAGGAGAGCCGCATTGCCAAACCAGGCGAGCCGCAGCGCTGCACCCGCCCGCCCCACACCGCGCACGCACCGAGCCGGTGACGGTGAGGCTCCAGCGCCACCGCCTACGCGCTTTGGCCTGGCGCTAGCGCTCGCTGGTAGTGGGCAGCAGGCTAGCAGCGGGAGGCGAGATTCCAAAGCGAAAAGGGCCTCGAGAGAGGGAGAGCAAAAGGGGAAGGCGAGGTGCGGAGGGGAAAAGGAAAAAAAGCGGGAGCGGGCAGTGGCCAGCGGGGGAGTCCAGTCCAGTGAGTCCAATCCAATCCACCGGACCCCGGCCGACGCGGCAGCGAGAGCAGCGGCGACTGGCAGGAAGGGAAGTGTGCGCGGCAAGCGACGCACGCCCGCCGACACCGGCACCGACACCGCGCGCCGATCGGAGCCGCGCGCCAGATCCAACGCCGCCCCGGAATCGCCGGCGGGTTCGTTCCGGCGCGCCCGCGGCCCCGCCTCGGATCTGCATTCCGCGCAGGGGCTCACTCTCCTCTCCTGACCGCCTCGCGCCCTCGCCTTCCCCTCCTGTAAGCACCCGCTCCCTTTCGCCATGACCTCGCGTGATGTTTTTCCCGCTGTATTTGCCGTTCGTTGCTGTGGTGCGATTGCTATCCCCGTTCGTTTCTGCAATGCGTGTAGCGATTTCTACCTCGTCACTGTTCGGGGGTTTTTCGATCGTGTTTTTCGTTTCGGTACCCCGCCCGCCCGCCTACACAGTACGGAGTTCCTGTGCGTGTTCATGTCGCGCTCTCTGAAATTCTACTGTGCAGTTTAATCCCAGAATTTATCCGAACTATGATTTTTTCCCCCACCGCGCCGCTCGCTTGGTTGGTGGTGCTGCCTGCCCTCCGGGCTTTCCGCTTCGTGTTTCCTTGTCCTTTCTGGACCGAATTCTTAACTCCGTCGCAGCGGAGATCGCTCTCACGGCGGTTCCACAGACCCCCCCCCCCCCCCCCCCCCCTCCATGCTTTGCGCTGGTCTGCTTCTGATGAACTCCACTGTCTCTTCAGGCATGGAACATTCCAAATTTCCAATCCATGTTTCACGCTGCGCACGATGCTAATTTTACCGTACTTTTATTAGTTTTTGCTGTCCGTCCGTGGAAGAAAAGAATCCACTGGTACGGCCGTTTCACTCCCCCGTGGGGGATTTCTAGTACTGCCGCTGCTACTGCCAAAGAGCCCAAGACGGAGATGGAATAGGAAGCACGGCACCGCAGGAACGCCACAAAGGACAATGATGCAACGAGGCATCTGGTTAAAAGCCAAATCCACCGAGCGGAGACCGCCATCAATGTCCGTATCGAGTTTGGGGGTAGTAGTTCGCTCCGAGCTTTTAAGCCGGGTCACGCGCGCCTTCTTTTACGGCCGCCGGAACCACCGGAGGTTTCACCCAGACGCATACTACTCTCCACTTGCTAGAACTGGCAGCTGCTGTAGTTTGGCCATTGAATTGTGATTCGTCACCAGTGCCGGGGGGCAGCAGCAGTGGGCGGCCGGTCAGGTCATCTCGGCCGGATAAACATGGGCTCACCCCCCACGCCGGCAATTACTTCCGCGGGCGTCTTAGGTGCCCGTCTTAACTGCGTTTCTTGCCGGGCGGAACCTGCTTGGCGGCCTGCCGTTGCCGTTCGCGCTATTCTCTGCAGCTACAGCCTGTGCGCGACGATGGTCCATGAGTAAGAAGATACCGCGTCAATTAAGCTCAATTTAGGTGCGCACACATGAGTGAGAGAACAAAGCACAGCCCGCGTCAATGCCCTGGCCTAGTTCTGGCATGACGGTGATCGGATCGGGGTGCACTGTGCTCTGCACCCAACTTGGCGTCGGGTGGGGGCCGCCCGCAACGACGCGTGCTGATTGTACCGCTCCTTCTTGCTTGAAGGGTGGGTTTCCTTCAGGGATTCGATTCTCTTGGCCTGCCTGACCCTATCCCTGCGCTGTCCTACATATCTGTGGATCCACTGCGGCAGAAGCTTCTGCCTTCGTCCTTCGATAATTGGAGCTGTACATCACCTGCCGATAGAAGGCTACAAGCCTTTAAAGATACTTGAACCGGTGAGGTACGGTTGGATTTATCAACCCTACACGGCCACACCGTGAACTGATTGGAGTAGTTGATTGTGTTGTTGGTATTATTTTATAACCATACATGGTGGAACGATTATAAGCTTAAGTGCGTGTAACACTTGCCCAACAACCGTGTTTCACTAGTTTTATTTCTTGATTTGCAAATTGGGGGTTTTGCTGGCAGTGTCTTGTATGGACTCGCAGGATGCAGGAGCACGTATTAGCTCATTCCTCTGAAGGCTGGAGCCATCCCTTAGTTTCCTGTCTAAGGTCTTCACAGTTGCTAATAGGCGTACAGCTTAGCTTTGTTTACTTTTGGTGTTTCCGGTCTACATAATTGTATATGTATAATGGCTTTAATGTATGAGTCATGAAAGATATTTTCTTAGATTTGACTAACTGATTTCAGGTCAATACAGTACTGGTTGTGCCTCGAGGTTTTGCTTTGAAAATAGGTTTTTGGTTGACCTTTTCTAAAATTTCCGACCCTTCCTTGCACCTGGCGCAAGCGGGAGCTCATGAACCAGGGTTGCCCCTGATTTTCTTGCCTGTCATCATAGGCTGCTAGCGTTATTCGTGGAAATTTGTGTGCATGTCACAACCGCAGCTAAACCATATCATAATATGCATGACGGCTCATTTTTCTAGAACTATACGGTCGTATCATGAGATGTCTGTCTACATTGTTGTCAAAGTTAATGACAATAGTTTAACTTAGTCACTTTTGAAAAATTTTCTACCTGGAAGTATGCATGCTCTTATTTAGAGATAGGCAATTAAGCAATTTATCACTTTTGTGATGATCGCAAATATTAACCATATCTTATTACAGACGCTGTAACCAATGGATCGACGCAGCTGGCCTTGGAAGAAGAAATCATCTGACAAATCGTCAAACACAGATGTCTTGCAGAATTCTAATCAAGCAGAACAGGTTTGCCAACCTTTCTTGTATAGAACTGATTTTAATTTGTCTAAGTCACAGTGTTTTTAGATAATAGTAACCTCCTATGCATTCTGCTTGACGATGCCAAAAGAAAGATTTGGTGGTTGCAACTGCATAACAGGCTGTTCTGATTTAACTGATGCCACTTGGTTGCTGGTTCATGCAGCCATGTTTCTTTAGTTTGGTCTTTCTTCCTTTCAGCTATAGCCTATAGGGTACCTTGTCTGGACCAATTGGTCATGGGTCTTCTAACTTTTGCCAAGATGTCCCGTAATATGATTTTTCACCTGTTTCGTTTTCTTTTCATTTTTTTTGGAGTCATCTTAGTGCTGTGGCGAAAGGGTCACATACCATCTGGCATAGCGATTGTTAGCACTAGTTGGCCATTTTATTTCACCTTTATACCTAAGACAAGCTGGCTGGGCAGTAAATCTGTGCATTGCAGTAACCTGATTTGTAAGTTTTGACTTATTATTTAAATATATTCCTGCTAAAACAAGTTTCTTTCTCTGCAGGAAGATAAAACTCCAAAATTTGTGCAAATTTCACCTGAGACATATGCACATCTTACTGAGTCAGAGGCAAAAGTAAAAGTTTTAGAAGAAAATGTGAATGTCTTGAACGAAAAACTTTCTGCAGCACAATCCGAGATCACAACTAAAGATGCCCTAGTGAAACAGCATGCGAAAGTTGCTGAAGAAGCTGTATCAGGTGTGCATTAAATGTTTAGTTCTCTTGAATTATATTTATATAATCTTTTTCTTGTTTGGATAGAGGAATGGAATTTGTGTTACAATTGCCATGTTATCGTATGTGTTTGTGAGATGATTTATGTTTTGGCATGCTAGGTTGGGAGAAAGCTGAAGCAGAGGCATCTGCACTGAAGCTTCAGCTAGAGACCGTTACATTGTCCAAGCTGGCAGCTGAAGAAAGAGCTGCTCATTTGGATGGTGCATTAAAAGAATGCATGAAGCAAGTAAGGACTGTTAAGGAAGAAGGTGAGCAGAAGCTACATGATGTAGTCTTTGCAAAAACCAAACAGTGGGAGAAGATAAAGGCCGAGTTCGAAGCAAGATTACTTGAATTTGAACAGGAACTCATAAGGGCTGGTGCTGAGAATGATGCACTCACAAGATCACTTCAAGAACGGGCAGAATTGCTGATGAAAATTGATGAAGAAAAAGCTCAAGCAGAAGCTGAGATTGAAATATTAAAAAGCACAATCCAGTCAGGCGAAAGGGAGATAAATTCACTAAAATATGAACTGCATGTTGTCTCCAAAGAGCTTGAAATCCGCAATGAAGAAAAGAACATGAGTGTGCGCTCAGCTGATGTAGCAACTAAGCAGCACCAGGAAGATGTCAAAAAAATATCAAAACTTGAAGCTGAATGCCAAAGATTACGTGGACTTGTTCGAAAGAAGTTACCTGGTCCTGCTGCGCTGGCTCAAATGAAAATGGAGGTGGAAAGCTTGGGCAGAGAGTATGGAGACCACAGAGTACGGCGATCCCCTGCAAAGAATTCCAGTTTCCATCGTCCTATGTCTCCTATGTCTCCTGTTCCTGATTATGCCATGGAGAACTTACAGCACATGCAGAGAGAGAATGAGTTTCTGACTGCTCGCCTATTAACAATGGAAGAAGAAACCAAAATGCTTAAAGAGGCATTGACAAAGAGAAACAGTGAGCTACAATCGTCAAAAAGCATGTATGCTAAGACAGCAGGCAAACTCCGAAGCTTGGAAGTTCAAATGTTGAGTGGAAACCAACATAAGAGCCCATCAACCCCAAACATGGATATTCACTTTGATGGTTCACTGAGCCAAAATGGAAGCAACCCACCTAGCATGACATCCATGTCTGAAGATGGGGTTGATGATGAAGGAAGTTGTACGGAATCTTGGGCTAATGCTCTGGTATCTGAGCTCTCTCAATTCAAGAAAGAGAAAGCAGCCAAGAGCAGTGTAACAGAAGACTCCAATAGGTTGGAGCTCATGGATGACTTCTTAGAGATGGAGAGATTAGCATGTTTGTCTTCTGAAGCGAATGGCAATGGCAGTACTATTGATAAAATGAAGATAGATGAAGTTGGAGCTACTTTGTCTGGTACTACAGAACGAGATGATGCTAAAGTTTTGCAGACAGCTTCACCAATGTCAGAAGCTCCATCCAGTAGACAGCAGCTTTCTGAGAAATCTTCGCTTTTGAAATTCCAGTCAAGAATATCTTCTGTACTGGATTCTGAATCAGCAGAGAGCAATGCTGGAAAGGTGTTTGACAGTATCAGAAATATTCTAAAGGATATTGAAGATGAGGCAGATTCGTTGAATGGAAATAGGACACATCGCTCAGATGGAACCTTAAGTTCAGGGAGCAAACACGAAATTGATCAAGAACTAAAGAATGCCATACTGAAGATTCAAGAATTTGTCAAGTTACTTGATCTAGAAGTCTCCAAGTTCCAAGGGCTAAGTGAGAAAACACAGCAGTTCTCTGCATTAGTTGACAAGGTTCTGTCAAATGATAATGTCCTAAATGACATTATCATGGCATTGTCTGTTATCTTGTCAGAAACTAGCCAGATTAAGTTGACAATGTTTCGAGACAACAGTAATGAAGCAGAAAGTAATAATTTAGATTGTGTTGATAAAGTGACTCTACTTGAAAATAAGGTGCAGCCTGAGCCAGTGAAAGAAAACGGTTCTGGTCTCTGCCCACTATTGCCTCTTTCGTCTTCTGATCCTGAGTTTGAGGGGCCTGCTGATGCTGGATTTGATGTTAAGACTGCAGTGAAGCTATATTCTCTGGAGGAATATGAACAACTTATATCCGAGAAGACACATTTGGAGGGAGAACTAGCCAAGTGCAATGAAATAATAGAAGAAACAAAGGTTAGATTAAGTGATATGGAGAAAAACTTGGAAGACCTCACATCCAAGTTGGCTGACAGTGAGAAATCAAATAGCTTGAGCGAGACACAATTGAAGTGTATGGCAGAATCCTACAAGTCACTTGAATCAAGGAAGGTTGAACTGGAAAATGAAATACAAGTATTGCGGTCCAAAGTAGATGCTTTAACAGCTGAACTCACTGATGAAAGACAAAGTCATCAGGATGACTTGGCCAAATGCAAAGATCTCGAGGAGAAGATGGAAAGGTGACATACAAGTACTTTGAAATATAGATTACCATCTCCTTGATTTCTCTTCTGACTTGGTTTTATGGTATGAAGGTATGAGATGGAGAGGAGTTCAATTTGTGTGGACGAGGACCCAGATTCCAAGTCAAAGCAGGTACAGTAGCTCAGTATTTTCTATTGTCCACTTTCTATTCATTTTTTCACGTCTTAATCTTGATGAGATGTACTGGGATTACACCTTATGATTTGTGAAAAAAGGCTTCCATATCAATAAATACGGCAGCACTAAATCACATAATGTACTCAAGTGCTAAATCCATTTCAAATATATTCAGTCTTACCTTGAACGTTGTTATGCCAAACTACCAAACTTTTCATGATACCAAATACCTTAAATAGCTAATTTTGTATTTAAATGATGACAGGAGAAGGAGATAGCTGCTGCAGCAGAGAAGCTGGCAGAGTGCCAGGAGACAATATTGATTCTTGGCCGTCAGCTGCAATCTATGCGTCCTCCAGCAGAGTCACTAGGTTCTTCACCTAACCGGCAACGGATGGAGGAATTTCTGCAGGATGCTGTAGGAACAACTGCAGGAGAGTATTCCGAGAAGCCTTCAGGTCAACACGAATCAGACCAGGAAATGCTTGGAACAGGAAACATGTCTCCTGTCAATGGATACAAGACGCACACGGCCCCTTCTGAAGTGGACGGAAGCCCTTTCCTTTCCCCGAATAGCTCCAAGCGTCCCAAGCATCGATCGAGATCTTCTTCATCTTCCTCATTCGCTAACCACCAGTTGCCAGAGAAACAGAGCCGAGGATTCAGTCGATTCTTCGTGAAGGCCAAAGAGTGAGACTTACCAGTTTGCAGTATCCAGTTTGTTGATTATTGGTGCCGAATGGTGGAGGTCATGAATTTCTGTAGAGTTAGTGAGTTAATCCTGCTTGTGTATTCTCTCAGATGACGCCTTGGGTTACTGGAATAATACTCAGCTCAGCTTGCAGTCAAGCGGGTTATGGCAAGTGTGTGTGTGTGGGATTGTAAGCCATCGGTATCTTCTGCTAGAGCTATTCTGGGTTGCTGTGTGTTTGAAACCTCACTAAAACCTCACTGTACATGTGCTTACTTGCCTGAAGAAGAGCATGGTTTGTTTGTGTTGAATCCTCTTGTGAGGTAGTATTAGCCCGTGCATTTATCCGTGGACTGGTTTGTTGTACAGTTATTATTTTATTAATCTGAGTTAAATTTAAAAGTGGGCTAATTTCAAGGGCATATGTATCTGCGCACTGTGTACACACTGCGGTTCTTTCTCATCTTTCACGTATCTGGTGCTTCAGCTGTAGCTGCTCCTTCCTCTCGTTTGATTCAAATCGTGCGGCTTCTTGAAAGCTTGTATCGAAGCCGCATGCTACGAATGCTAGCTATATAGGGCTCCCAGAAGGCAGTCAGGCACTAGCCGTTTTGGTACTCGGATGCACTACTGACGCGTGGGACCAGGCCATCCGGACTTTCTCGCTCCGCGTTTTTTTGTTGGACCTCTGCTGGGTTCTTTATTTGTGGGAGTTGTGTTCGTGGGCCATTTTCTTTTTTTTTTCTTTTTTTCCAATGGATGCAGGCGGGTGGGCCGTGCACAACCGTAAACCCGTAAACTCCGCCGTGAAACTAATCTCGCGGTTGTCCATGAACTCAAACACGCGGACAAATTAAGTTTGTGGTCTTTGCGGAGTCCGTGAAATATAATTAGAGAAGAACCGCTAACTTGTTTCGGTAGATAATATGATGTCTTATTGTCTCACCAACTAAATTTAGATAAATTAAATGTTATCTTCCTTTTATACGTAATATCGCACTTTGACTCGTTCATGTTCTACCAAGAGCACTAGACGTTGCTAAATGCTAGAATTTACGGAACTTTGCTGGTTAGTACGCTTATCCCGCGGGTTTTATGGACATAACTCATGGAGGTTCATAACAAATTTACGGCTTAGCCACATGTTCCGCGAAGCATAATTTTGCGGAGCGAGTTCGTGGGTTTGTGGAAAAAACCCATCCCGCTTGCGAGTCTATTTCTTTCCTGTTAGTAAGCGTGTACCTATATGATTCGCTGACACACGGACATAGCCTTTTGAGCGTTCTTTCCCCCCTCTTTTATTTCATTCAAGGTACTCCGTAGTATTTTTTTCATGACCCATTTGCGCCTTTTCCCATCTTAGTTACTGGTTGTTTTCCATTTTCTTTCTTTTGCTAACTTGTTAGCATATTTGGATAGTGCTCTTCACAAAATAGGTACGTGCGAAAATAGTGTTCGGCAGTTCGGCTGGTGAGTGAGTGAGAGAGAGGAGTGTTTACGGCCACTCTCTCCTGACTACACTCTCTCCTAGCTAAGTCGAGCATCTATAGATGTACTGTATACAGAAGTTTGAAATAGCCGACCAGAATTACTTGATCTTACTTCCCCTATTCCAAGTTGCTCTCATGGATAAAAGGCAGACAAGCGGGCGGCACTCAGATCACAGCTTCTCTCTTGTGACAACAGTCATCGACGCATCGCCCTATCCCTCTTCCATCTTCAACCTCCTGCTTAGGCTCCACCAATCATCGACGCATCGCCCCCCATGCTACGAGCACTAGTCAAAGGTGCTCGGAAAGAGTATAGGGCTAGGGGCCAACGTGGCTAGCGAGCGAGATAGCGGCCAATGCTTGGAGATAATGAGGGGCAAGTGATAAATCACACAATTATAGACAATAATAATAATAATAATAATAATAATAATAATAATAATAAAGTCGTTGCTAAGAAAAAGAAATAAGTGCTCCCTAACTAATGCATCCTCCTGTGCTCCAAGCCAGGAAAATTACGACAAATGAAACGTGCATGGAAAAAAATTAAAGAAAGTGTGCGTTGTCGTAATGCTGATACGGCCACCCCCACTGGTGGGTGTGCGGCCTGCCACACATGGTGAGCCGAAGCTGATGAAGCTCCGTCGACGTCGAGCCTGTGACATCCACATCCACCAAGGTGAAGGAGGTGCCCCTGCCGTTGCACCAGGGTGATATCATGGCGGACTGCTCCACGTGGACGGACCTGGCGATGCAGAATCTTCCATTGCCAAGATGCGCCAGGCTGAGCGTCTCCCACCGCGTGACCTCCTCCTTGCGCTCCACAGGGAACTCCCACATGTGGCGCACCACCGGGGGCTGCGCCTCGACGACGTCGAGCGCGCACAGGTGGTGGCAACTCGGCTTCATGTAGTTGCTGCAGCCGACGAGGGGGAGGGTGCTGAAGCCAAAGACTAGACCAAGGTCCGTCACGAAGAGACACCGTCCCTTAAGCGGCAGCTCCCAGCTTCCCTCCTTCTGCCATTTGCCACGCTCGGTGTCCAAGGAGTAGGTGCCTGCTATGTCGTCGTGGCCCGACGGTGTGTAGATGGAGATCCACACGCGCGTGCCCATCACGAAGTATGCACCGATGCCGGGCAGGCGGATGTACCAGTCGTCGCCATAGCAGCCTTCCTCATCCACCATAGGCAGCAGCTGGTGATGTCCGGCGACCAGCGGCGGCGGGTTTGGGAGCGGATCGGTGCGCCAGCCGCCGCCGGGGACGCGACGGAGCGCCTCGAAGCAGCAGCAGTCGCCGCCGCGTAAGATGGTGTCCATGACGATCACCGTGTCGTCTCCCACGGGGAGCATGACGGGACAGAGTTTGGGCTCGCGCAGCTCCGGGCCGGGCGTGGAAGCCTGTGTGACGATGTCGAGGACGGCCGTGTCACGATAGTTGCGCAGGATGCTTAAGATGCTGCCGCCGGCGCCGCCAGAGACGGCGGCGGTCGCAATGACGTAATCTTCATTGAGAAAACGGGCGATGGGATCAGGAGAGAGGCGGGCCGCCAGCGCCGGCGGCTCGTTCGGCTCCGGCGACGAGACGCTTTCGAGGTGGACGTTTTACACGAGGAGGCCCTCGTTGCAATAGCTATTGAGTAAAAGCGGTGGTCGGTTGGCCGCCGTGCCTGCCATCTGCTCCTGCTCGATGGATTTCAGATCGATGATGTCGTGACGGCGGGGTTGCCGGTTCGTGCGGTGTATATATATATATATAGGAACCAACACGATGTGCATTGTTGGAAAGATTATGCATGCATCTCTCTCTCGTCCTAGTCGGAATCGATCAGCCTCGCTCGGTCGTCCTGCGCAGCTACTGCTACTTGGTGCCCCGCTCCATGGAAGGAAGGCTTGTCGAGCTAGATCGTTCCCGATTTATATGCGTACTGTTCGGATTATGGCAAGTGTGTGTGGGATTGTAAGCCATCGGTATCTTGTGCTAGAGCTATTCTGGGTTGCTGTGTGTTTGAAAGCTCACTGTACATGTGCTTACTTGCCTGAAGAAGAGCATGGTTTGTTTGCGTCGAATCCTCTTGTGAGGCAGTATTAGCCCGTGCATTTGTCCGTGGACTGGTTTGTTGTACAGTTATTAATCTGAGTTAAATTTAAAGGTGGGCTAATTTCAAGGGTATATGTATCTGCGCACTGTGTACACACTGCGGTTCTTTCTCATCTTTCAACAAGCCAAAGAGTGAATGCGAGCCTGCGCAATAATCAACTCTTGCGCCACTGCGTTAGACACGAGATGTGCTGAGGCGATCCGAAGATGATCGTGTGGCACGCGGACGACTATGCAAAGAACCGCTGTTGAACTGCAAAGGTCAACAATCTCTACGCCGCTTACTTTTGCGTTGATTGGACCAAAGCACATCTCGCATCATTTAGCGTGCCAGCCCAACGTGGCGATCAAAGCAAGTTCGGTACAGCTAGAGAACCGCACGTGAACCTGTTCTTAACAACATGCTTTGGTATAATTAAAAAAAAAATGCTTGGGCCTAGCTTGTGCCTGGTCTTTGCCTCTTCTTTGGGCTTTATTAGTTGTAGTTGTTTTGCGTCAGCGTCGCTTTGCGTTGGTGGTTTTGGGCTTCCTGTAATTGGTATAGTGCAGCGGTCGACATCCTATCAGTTTGGCTCGATGTCGCAGTTATATTGCACATACTTTTTCATCGACAATTCGACATAGCGAATTTTTAGATCATAAAAATCTTGTTATTAGGTGCAAATAATTTTAATTTAATATATAGTACAATATGACTAAATGAGTGCTCTTATAGTATGTGCACGTGGTAACGCATTAAGGCCGTGCTTTGATGAAACCACTGTAAAACTGTAGAACACTTCCATTGTTTCAATGCAAATGCATGTTATATGAGAATATTGTTGTATTATATGCTAGAGGTGTTTAGTTGCGCATTAAGGGATGTTTGGTTTGCGGCTAAAATCCATGGCCAAATTTTGGTTGTGGTGTGTTTAGTTGCGCATTAAGGGATGTTTGGTTTGCGGCTAAAATCCATGGCCAAATTTTGGTTGTTGTGAAACTCCACACCAACCTAAGGGCCCGTTTGGAAAACAGAAATTTCACAAAATGTGTGTAAGAATTTTACAGAAAACCATTCAACTTTGGAAAAAAATACAGGATCAGAAATTCTAAAATTTGAAGGTTCTAGCTTCTTGCCTATTGTAACTCAAATATCATGGCTATGATGTTGTATTTAAACTCAAATGTTTCTAAGAAATACCATGATTTATTCAATGGAGTGAGATTACAAACCAAGGTATGTGCAAAGCAATTGCAAACTATGGTATACTAAAATTATAGTTTTGAAAAACTATGCTTCCAAATAGGCCTGTAGTTTTAGAAGAGATGCACAAATTCATAGTTACAACTATGAATACTCTTAGTTTTTATCCATCCAAACACCTAATAACTTTATAAAACCAAATATTTTACAAAACCATTGTATTTTTCTAAACCTCTAAAAATAATTTGCATCCAAACCCGTACAAGTCGTGTAGGAACACAGTAGAGCACGATCACAGGACCTGAACAGAGCGGCACAAGCCAGGAAGGGGGAGCGCTACTCAATAAAAGCATGCGTGACATATTTCAAGAAACTATTGAAATCGGTACTTGGCGAACATAATTGGCATAATTTAACTAAGCTACCGTACAAAATGCAGTCCTATACAGCAGCATACACTCCTCCAGACACGAACAAGAAAATAATGTAGAGTAAAAAAAACGATCTGCAAGATCACTTGGCACAACAATATGAACTCCCCCAGCAACTAAATGAACAGAACAAAATGGGGGGAAAGGAGGAACGCAATGGGATTCCACTGTAACAAAGAATCACTTACATGGTGATGTATACTAGTACTATGTGACACCGTGCTCAGCATGACTGGAGCACGAGTGGCCCAACCCAAGTGCTGAACATATCACTCAAGGCTACCTGTACTTCGCTTGAGCCATGTTCGCAGCTTATGAGACCAGCTAGGAGGGGGAAGAATTGGCTGAGGTTCTTCTCAAAAGACAGGTCGCCTAGGCCGCTGATAGCCTGCA
The DNA here is from genome assembly GCA_022530915.1 of Paspalum notatum. Lineage (NCBI taxonomy): Eukaryota > Viridiplantae > Streptophyta > Magnoliopsida > Poales > Poaceae > Paspalum > Paspalum notatum. Next base: position 8,121,041 of record CM039684.1, read on the forward strand.
GGGTTGAGACAACAAGCGGTGCCCGTGCCGCCAGTTCCCTTCGCTTCGATGATCCGACAGGGATAAGCCAATGGCCGAGTGGTTGTGTTCCACTGGAAAGCTGAGCAGGTCTTGCTGTACTCAAGTATACCTCAAGGACCTCCTTACACAAGCCAATAAGGTGACTCTCGACCACCTCTATGCTTCCATGCTCAGGAGAGCTGTCCAGGAATATGTTGTGGAGGATAGTGAGGCACAGCTGGTATGACTCATTCTCAAGGCGTAACAATGGAGGGTCCTGCATTTGAGTCATCGATCCCAACTCTTGCAACTTGGACCGCAGGTCATTGTCACTGTTTATTCTGTGGGCATGCGTGGCAACAGTGTGCAAGGCCTCAAAGAGGATTACTGTGTTCTGGGCTGATAACTGTGCTCTGTACATGTTATATACCTCCATCACAGCCTACACAAAGGAAATGCATACAAGTAAACACAAAACCATCATATAAAAATCACCACCCTCATCTCTGATAATCTAAAACAGACATCTTATACAAATTAAATATGAAGCTAGGTAATAGAAATAGCTGAGAAGGGTTCTACAGTGGCAGAGGAAAATTGTGGATAATTTTACCAATTATGTTCAATTCGTATAACACAGTAACTAAGGAGATCATCCATATCATCAGGAACCCTCCAAAAAATTCTGTTTGAGGATGGAACACTGTACAGGAAATTTAGCTTACAGTGCATTATTTTTCATTTTTCCCCGTTGACATATTTGTATGGTTTAACGATGCTTTTATAAACACTGAATTTCATTATCTACCCCACCTGAATGATGATTCAAAGAATTCAAGAAAACAAGAGGTCTGGGAAAATAGCATGTTTACAGACAAAAATCAAATAAAAGAAAACACCACACACCTGAATCAATAGGAGTTGCACAGCAGCTCGACATTTGGCATCCCCAATTGCAAAATATAGGTTCCTTGATCTAGAGGAATCATCATTGTCAGCCTCTAATGGTTGAGATCCATCTTCTCTATTATCGGAAGAGCCTCCATTTTCTGTTGGTACATTTTCCAGGTAAGCTCCAGACGAAATATAAGTGAAATCAGGAAGTGTCTCAGTGGCAGCTTCTTTCAAGGACAATACAACCTCTAGCCATTTTTCATCCACAAACATAGATCCAGCACTGCTCATCAAACGAACAAATGCAGCGATACCTATACCAGCAAGACTCTGATGAGGGCGCTTTATGAAACTTGTCAAGAGCGACAGAACCTTCTTTAGAAGTGGATTAACTGTGTCGTAGAACTTAACAAAGAGATCTACAACTAGCTGAAGTGCCAAAGTGCATGTCTCATATAGCCAAGCATCTTGATCAAGTTCAGCAGGATCATTTTCCACACTTTGTCCTTGTGGAGAACTACCAGATGGATCAATAGCATGTCGTACATAATCAAATATCGGGAAAAGCACTGAATCAAACACCTTCTCCCATAAAGGCAGCGAGAAAAGATGTCCATGATTTCTTAATGTGTCAAATAACACCTGCAAAGCGCTTTTTCTGATTTCAGGTCTTAAGTCAAAGGTAAGTTCAGACAAACCTGCAATGTTTTCAAATAAAAGCAAACATCATCTCCAGCTCAGTAATATAACAATTTAACTGAAAAAGGCAGAAGAATCGCCAAAGAAACAAGAAAAAAGTGTAACTACCTGCTAGTAAAGGAAACCAAAAATGTATATGGTCATCCTTATCTACAAGAACGGTGGCTTCCTGCTTTCCGTCACTGGTCAAATGGGGTGAGGGTGGATTACTGTTCGAAGTGGGATTATCCTTCAACCTTGAGGATCCAATATCACCTTCAGCCAACTTTGCCGCACAGAATCGAAGAAAACCAATTGCATTAAGGCTTATATCCTTGTTAAACCTGCTGTTAGTAAATGCGATAAGACAGTTTACACAATCATTGAACGTTGTTGACTCAGTCTCAGTGATATAGGGGAAGTACTCCCGCAAAATCTTTTCTATAATTTCAAAGGCCAATAGTACAATATTTTTGTGATCATCATATGATGCTGTGGCAAAGACCTGAAAGATGTACACCAGCAATTAATATTCAGGATCAAAAGCAAGAATGTTCCAGACAGTCTTCAGAAAAAAGTTATGGTACATGAGTGCAAGTAGAGGAGCCATACCATAAACATGCTCTTCCATCCTGATTTCACGTGGCTAACACGTGCCAATACCATTTGAGAGACACACCTAATGATAAGTTCTCTGATCTCAACAGCTCGGCTCTTCCTCATTACAACAACAAAAGGCTTCATAAATTCATTTTGGAAATTGTAGTTAGCCAGCTCTTCTCGCTCCAGGAACTTCATAGACAACTGCCGCAAGGAGTCCATTGCAAAGATTGCGATAGAAAGATTTTCTGAGCAGCCAATTGTAACAAAGAAATCAGACAGGACATGCCATATGCTTGACCAGACAAGCCTGATGCGGTTCATATTGTAATGCCTACAAAGGGGTAAACAATGATTACAATTGAACTGCACAGAAAAATATTGCAATGTACTAATGATATGAAACATTGGATCCCTTACGCTATTTCTACTATCTTTGTCAGACTAAAAACCCGTGGATCAGATGCGGAACGTAGTTCCTCCATCGAAACCTTGCAGAGAGCCTTCACAAAATCAATTATACCCTCACTATTGAGCTTTTGACTTCTTACAAATACCCGGTTCATTTCAGCCATTCCAACTTGCTCCAGGAGGCTTGTCACCTCATTATTCATTTGATCAACACCAGAAGCTTTACCACCCACACCAGCACTGTCATAGGAACCTCTTTTAGAAGCTGAAGCAGTGTTAGGAGCCTTCTTTTTCAGAACAGGAAGAATTGATGATTTGGCTTGTTTTGATTTATCAAGGTCCGGCTGCTGCAGCGCAAAGAAAGTGGCATCTGGAGGTGCTCCTTCTCCAACAAGATGCAGATTTTCAAAACGAGAAACACAAGTCAATATATGCTCCCATGCATCTTGCAAGTAATTTCCATCTTCATCTGCAATTAACAGAATTGCCTGTGAGGCAATCCAACACCACAACAAAAGAAGATGAGAATGGGAAAAGAATTTATCGTGATTCTAAAACAAAGATATAGCAGATTGCAAATAGCACCACGGCACATTACAACTTACAAGCATGTTGAAAAATGTACAATACCAACATTCAAATGACAAGTCAAAAGGGACGAAGGATAGAGTCTGCAAGCAGTGAATTTGGACATTTTTGTCCATAATTGGAAGTCAAGAATATTGGGTCATTGTGGACAGTGCAATGCTACCAAATGTTCAGTTCATCCCGTTATCAAACCAAGCAGACATAACTCAGAACAAGCTCTCATACAAACCTCACTAGATCGAACTATCAAAAAGCACTTCTTCCAACATTAGCAAGGACTCATCCATCATGCATCAGGGAATAAATCGATTAAATTTTACACTTCTGAAGTAACCAACCAACAACAAAGCCTTTAGTCCCAAGGAAATTGGGGTAAGCAAGAGTTCTAAGCATCATGGTTTCATTTGATATTCGTTTTAATATTCTCAACAAATGCTAGGAAGATGGATACTGCTCCAACCAGTAGAAGAAGAGATGACTTTTAAAACATTTACACTTTAATAAACAGAACAAACCTTAATGGCCTCAACATTTTTCTGCTTGATATCTGCAGCAGAGTGAAGGGATGTAAACTTGGCAAGTGAAGTGATAAATGCATCCCTTTGAGTTTTCAATGACATGGCTGCAGTAACATGGATTGCAGAGCGAAACCCTTCAAGACACTGGGATATGACAATCTCGTCATCACTCTGGTCAAGTGGAACACTGAAGGCGGCAAGCATAGGAGCCCAGCAAACCTCAACCATGAATTTCAAAACAACTACATCTGTGGCTGGGTAAAACACTGACCTAATTGTTCAAAAAAAATTCAAGATAAGCCATTAATATGATAATAAAGTAATATTAATGTAAGTTAGCTGGGTACCACTATCCATCTAAACATCTCATATAACTTACTCGGACATGCGAGCCTTTTCTTTAAATTGCTCCTGCATATGCTTAATGAGATCATCACTGGTCTCCATAGGTGAACCTCTCTTGCGTACGACAATGTTAAGAATGTTATCCAACCCAAGAATTTTGTTAGAACTTGTAGATTGTTGCTGCTGGGGAACAAATTCGTCTTCTTTCATCTTAATCTCCTTTTTCCAAATCCTTTCATACAAGGATCTCATAAATTCTTCAGGCAAGTCTTTTCCGTCATCAATACCACGGTTGTTTCTAATGAAATCTTCTGGTGACATCTGCATCAATTAAAATGTTAGTACAAAATTATATAAAGTAGAGCACCGTAAAAGAACCTACAATACAAGAGACTACCTTATTTTTGACCATTGGGTTATGTGCATCAGTGTTAAGCATTATGACTGAATAAGCCAGGACATAGGCTGTATCTGCACTGGAAAAGGCCTTTGGGTTACATTTGCAGTAACGCTCTGCAAACTTCTCCATAATCCGATCGATCTTTTGAGCTTCTCCAGGCAACCTGAAGCCTTGAAGGAAAGCTCGAATTGCTTCATCAAACTCCATTCCTTGAAAATCAAATGAGTCGACATACGCATGCATGACTTTGAGTGATAAATCCTCCCTTTCACCTAAATAATCACCAATCATAGTCTTGTTCAAGCCAGAAGCACTTTTTAGGAAAGCAGCTATTTCCTCTGGTGACTCCCCCACCTTGCTCGCATTTACTAGGAACTCAATCCCCTTCTTCGGCTTTCGATTAAACAAAGAGATACCCTCCTGTAAACAGACATAATCAATCAAACCACATAGGAAGAAGAAAGGAATCAACCAAATACAATGGACAATTGGAGATGCAGCAAGTTGTATAGCAAAGAACAGCAACAAACACATCCCCCAAAAGTACAAGTGAAATAATTTATAGTACAGTTTATCCACCTGAAGCTCCATCTTGTAAGCCCGACGTTGCTCCAACGATGCAGCTTCTGAAATTCCATTCGATAGTTCAGAATGTGAATCTGATGCCTCACTAGACTCATCTCCATTGTTTTCCGTCTGGGGAATCTCATTGCCACCATCATTGTCGTTTTTCTCTGATTCTAAATTAGGGAAAGCAGGGTCTGGAATGCGTAGTTGCTTATTCATCCAATCTCCCATGGACCTGAGAATAGCAACTAAGCATTTCATTGCTTCACTTTTCATTGTGGCATCCTGAGGTGGTATCAAAGTGGAAGGAACTCCAGCAGGAGGTCCTTGAGCCGTCTTTAGTAGACCATTTACCATCCTATAGGTCAAAATAAAAAATAGATATTACAAAAGAATAGTAAATGTAACTAGTACTAAGAAACTGAATGATCCAGTACCTCTCAAATATGTTTGATGAATGGACATCACAATCGTAATTGAGGAAAATATCAACTAGAATTTGAGAATCACCACAGAGCTTCTCCAGAAAACGAAGAACAATCATCTTTGCCTGATAATTTGGTTGAGCAATATTTTCCAACACTCTCAAAATGATCATGGGAAAGAACACTCCAATCTCTGCCTTCAATCCTGGTCTGAATCTTGCCACTAAGCTAATAAAAATAGAACAAGATAGCTGAAAAACAATCATATGTGATGAGGCGCAGTTCTTCAAAAGTGACAGGCATAGGTACTGCTTGATAGCACCAAGAAACCTGGACATGTTGAGAAAAAAATGTTGATCAAACAGGGATCTGAAACATAAAAATATAAATCAAGAAATGGGCTAAACCTTCGGTTGCCTTGATAGTTGATAGAATAGCAACACAACTATAGTGAAGCAAATATCAGCTACCATTACCAATTATATCAAGTACACAACAGAATACTATAAAAGATGCTGCTGAGCGTAGAATACTTAGTAGTTGTGATATTTATTGGTAGACTAGCAAGTGGCAATCCATATGCCTGTGCCAACACTTTGATATCAACCATTTCTCAGCACCATGGTTCTTCTCCAATCTCCATCAAGTAATTAAAGATACAGAATAAACAAAAGCAACTAAAATAATCACAGACATGGTAATGCTAGCATGAGTAATCTTCCTTACTAAATTTAACAAAAAAACTGCCCACACGTAATATCATGTGGAGTGGGAAATGGGCTTTAGTGACATATACTGCAGTGCTAGCTTCTCCTAGCATAATAGTTTGCTAAAGGAGGCTATTGTGATTGCAAGAAACAAATGTAGACCTTGCTGCTGTAGGCTAATACGATTCACATGAATGCATCACAATTTCTCCATTCCTGTTATGATGAATCTAGTTGATTGCAGAGAAGAAAATTCACAAGTTTGTGTATTGTTCCCCATTGGTGATTCGAACAACATTATCTTGCTATTGATCAATCTCTGCCTCCCTGGTCAAGTAATTTCATTTCAATTGCATGTGCTAGATCTTTTAGGCTGCGTTCGTTACTGCGTTATATGATCACACGATATGATATCAAGGAAGGAAAGCTGGTCTCAGCATTGTATCGCAACGCATGGGATCCCATCAAACAAATGGCGCCTTAGTAAAAACAAAGCCAGTTGGAGCATGATGGCAACAAGGTAAAGACAGCAACAGAGGTGCATGAAGATCAAAAGCAGTGGTTTTGGAACGGAACTTTGGATCTTCAGAAAGGATAGCCTAGTCATGCCAAGGGCTGGCGTTTGGGAGAAGAATATAAAAAGTCAAGACTCGCTTCTGATGGCAACTTGGCAAGCTAACAGATAACAGCAAGGAAAAGTTTGCCCGCTGCAGAAATACAAATTGACTCGTGCAAGCAAATCAGCAGTGCGATAGAAAAAGGTTGAAAATCGCAAAACCTGACGTGGTATCCCAGTACTAGACATAATACATCCAAACAAAGAGCCTAGATTCCATGAGATATTACCTCGATGGGCGTAATCGAGCTAGGCAAAGTGAGTGATGAATCTAAACGTACCCTTTATAGACATAGAGCCATTATGGGAGTAACTATTTAGGTATGTATTATGTACAATATAATTAATAAATAATAACTCCACTCAATTTCATCTGCACCAGGTAAACAGATGGTATAGATAATACAAAACAAAGCAGACACCATATAGGCCTACAGTCCATGCTGGCAAGTGTGAAATTAAAATACAGTAATCCACACTATCATCAGTTTTTACCATGATGGGGTCCAATTCATCATAAATTAATGCTGTCACATACTTCGAACTGTTTGAACTCTTTCTTAGCTTCATTTCAACTGAGAACCACAAAATGCTATTGTAACCAGAAATCTACAATCCGTTCGCTCATATTCTGGTTATTCTCGCCTCACACCTACTTGTCATCTAGCTTCTAGCCCGCCTACAGGCTAGGCACCGCCATACTGCCTGACTAGACTAGTGCTTTTCAAGACAATGGCGAAGAATTGGGTGATATCGGAATATAACTCACTGAACATTTGTTTTCAGGACATCAGAGAAAGTTCAATGGGTTTCTATTTCATCATATAAGCAACAAGCAGTGTGCATATCATTTTAATTCCTGGCAAAATACAGTTAGGTATTCCAAAACTTCTAGTAGTATTTTATGCACAAAAGCATAGAAACACTGGCAAAATACAGTTAGGTATTCCAAAACTTCTAGTAGTATTTTATGCACAAAAGCATAGAAACACTAACTACAAGTCAATCCAAAAGGAAAACAGTATTACCATTATCAATTCAATGCCTAAATATTTTAAGGATTATATAGGTTAAAAGCGTCCAATCTTCACTTAGCCATCATTATTCCACAGTAAACAAATTATTGTTCAATACTGAAAACAAATCTGTGAAACTAACTTGTTAACCAAAAGTCTCAGTAAGAGCATATGTACCTCTCGCTGGTTCGGAACACAGCCCCAGCATTTTCAAGCAAGATCTTGAGAAGCTCAAGAGCAAGGATCTTTCCCCGCATGACTATGGGATCTGCTGGTGCATCCTTGGGTGGTGTCTTCATGGAAAGCTTACACAGAGCCCGGAAAACTAAGAAAGCATCCCTGCGCAACTTATTTCCAATCCTCACATCGGCATCGTCGTCCAAGGTGCCCACCACTGCCCCTTCCACACCAATCTCATCCTTACGGCCCTCAATAGCTGTTTTGTACATGCTGATCTCCCAGTACTTGGCGTCAAGCATGTCCTTGTCAGTCGAATCCAGCAAATCTGCTGGGTTCGCCCCTTCCTCTGCTGCGGCTGTTGTCTCAAACGCACCATCATGGGCCACGGTGGCCCCTGGCCCTGCTGATGAAGTTGTTCGTGCCAGAGGTGTGAGTGCACCATCAAAGTCCCCAATGATCTTTGAAATGAATCCCTGTACGACGTTGGGGTCAGCAGTTGGCGAGGAGCCAGAACCAGCGTCAGGCAGCTCAATCACGTCAGCCACGACTATGGGCTGTACGGGCACTGTGGAGGAGTCAGCCTCCATGCGGCGGAAGACGATCACTAGCATCTGCACGAGCGACGCCTTGGCAGTGGCCTGGTTGACGGCGCTGCGGCTCCCGAGGTACATATCGTAGCACGCGCGCACCGCGCGTAGCAGGCAGTCGCCATGGAGGCGCACGGAGGTGGAGGTGACCGCCGAGAGGAGCGTCTTGAGGAGGAGGAGCTCAATGTGCTCATCGTCGAGGCCGAGCGCGTTGCAGGCGGCGTCGAGGAGCGAGGCGACGAGCTGCGCCGAGGGATCGGCGGACGGGTCGGCCTCGCCGTGGATGTAGGAGTGCGCGATCAGCCTGTGGAGGAGCTCGAGCCCGGCCTCGGCGAGCTTGGCGCTGCCTGAGCTGAGCGCGGAGACCACGGGCGCGAGGAGCAGCTCCGAGTCCGCGAGCGAGAGGCTGCGCAGCGGGCCAGGCTGCGCGGACGAGGAGGTCGGCGTGGAGGGGGCGGAAGTCGGGGTGGACGGCGCCTGCGCCTCGGCTGCGGGCGGCGGCGGGGGCTTCTGGAGGCGGTCGAGGATGGACTTGGCAGTGTGCGAGAGCTTGGAGTGCGCCTTGTTGCGCCACGAGGCGTTTTTTATGAGCTTCTCAAGGAAGGGCGTGAAGACCTCGACGAGGCGCGGGTCGGATTCCGGCGGGGACGGAGGCGGCGCCGCGGCCGCGGAGGCCATTATTCCTCGTCGGGATCCGGTGGCCGCGGCCGCGCCGCGCCGCGCTGGATGGATCTGGATCTGGGCGGGGCGGGGGTTTGAGGTGGTTTGGATCGGGGAGTGTGGGCGTCGGGAAGAAAGGCACAGGGAGGAGAAGGGAGAGAGATGGTGGTCGTGCGCGTCGTAGATTTGCGAGGGGAGCTTCCAAGTGACGGATCTGTTGGCAGTCTATGACAGGTGGGGAAAAGCATGCGTGGGGCCAATGTGTCGGTGAGTTAATTGTAGCGTTGCACGCGGGCGATCGACGGGGCGAAGACGATGCAGGTGACTGGAAGAAGGGAAGGTTGAAAGGGTGAACTGGGGCGATGACAGAGACACGTAGTTAGATGGGCCGGATATTGTGACACTCGAGTGGTGGTTTGATACGGACCAGGCTTTTTTCTTTGTGGAATGGGCCACGTTAGCCATTCTGACTGCCGAGAAAACATTCTACTAGATTTTATTCCCCCACAAAAACAATGTATACTATAACTGTTTGAATTAACTTCCATTACCGCTTAAGGCCCCTTTGAAATGCAATAATTATATAGGAAACGTATAGAAATATTGCAGGGAATAGTTCAAAATTACAGGATTTAGGAAAGTTTCACATGTTCAAAAGAGGACCTGAAACTCGTAATTTTCTTATTCCTAGGTCTCATATTCATGGGTTAACTTGATGCTCTCAATACTCCAAATCTCCTACCCTCAACGCGTTTCATGGCATATCCTTTTCTGACACTTCTTATTTCCTCAAGTGGCTAAAAATGTGGATTCATTGAGTTGACGACAAATCATGTTCACCGACAATGGGAGTTAGGGCCTATTTGGTTCCATGTAGCTAAATGTTAAAAAATAACAGGTAAAGAACCAAACAGATTTAGCTAATAAATCAGATAAGCTGGACCTCAACTAACAATTATCTCATTAGCTGGTGTAACCCAGTTAATTTAGCTAATAGCAACTAATAGCACATAAAAAAGCATCTTATATCTATTAGCTATTGAAACAAAACACCATCTAGCTAATAGGTTGTCGGCTAATAATTAGCTAGCTAATTTTAGCTAAGAGCTATTAGCTAGCTAATTATTAGTCGCTAATGGAACCAAACAGGCCCTTAATGGTATGGTAGGGATTTCTTCTCATATTTCACCATGACTAAGCTTAGAGACAATATGGTCGTGAGATGTAAATAGGCACGTAGTGGCATGGACACCATTGATGGAGATGCAAGTCGACATTAGGGCAGAGGTGACTACCCTAGTGATAAATGGTGTGAAGCAACAATGATGTCCAAGCACAAGGAAGATTAACTAGATTGGATGTTCACATGTGAGCCGTTGGATAGATCATATTTCAGAAGAAAAAAAACATGGCACAAGTTCCATATCTCTCTAGTTTTAAATAAATTGATTATGAATTTTTAGTAATTAAAAGGATTTTATTATTTATAAAATATAAAAGCCACAACCGAAAAACTTTCAATTGACTTGTGGTGTCTTTTGTCTTGTTTTGGATAGTTGAGGGATCTAGGTTAACCGGTTTCATACTTTAGAGTTGAAAATCAGACGAATGTGTCAGTTTGTAAAATGGACTTTTACCCTTTTTCAAGGTGAACCATGATAGCCCCAGGTCAGCCACATTACCTCACAAAAAAAAGTCAGCTAAAATAATGCATGCAACAAGCCAACAACCGATTGCTGCACAAAGTCTCCATGCAGTCTTACTAAAGTTAGTGTGCAATGTTCTGATTTCTTGAAGAGCGCCAGCGACCTAACCATGTTCTTTTAGAAACCACAATAAATAGCAGAAAAATACGGTGGAATGGTTAGCTAGCTAGAGCTGTTTAATTAATATATGAAATATAGCAATAGTTATTGGGTACTGTAGTATCAATAAAAGCAAATGAAGTATACTACTGTGCAGTACTGTATAACTCGTGTATAACGCACAGTCCCTCGCAAAAAAAAGTAAGATCATGCTGTGAGCAAATTAAGAAATTTTTCAACGGGCCGTAGCTCTCTGTAGAGTCCTACACGCTACATACTTCTTCGCTGCTTTGAAAAAACAAATTAAGCCCATTTGAAACCCTCGGTACTAGGAATGGCCTATAATATATATATCATTATTCATTTTGTTTCCAGCTGCGATTTGGATTGGTTTGGGAGTCGTCACAAAATGCTGCATGTTTCTCTGCTGGTTCAGACTGCATTAGCCTCTCCAATGCATTATTCTAGCAGTTGTAACCAAGTTATAGTTAATTAACACAGATAACTAAATGCAGGTGCATAGATTGAAAAACGCACATGAAATCATACAGGATTTATTTGTTTAAAAGCAATATTCTGGCCACCAAATTTATTTTACACGTCTGCCGTATGAAGATTTCTCTTGGAACTGGAATGTAGAATCAGAAAAAAGAATTATTGAGTCTGTGACCACTGACCACCGATTGTTTTATGAGTTTGCTGTCTTGCACACCTTCCACTTTTTCAACGACACAGTAGAAACCGACCCCAGGAAACAGGGGCATACGTAGATCTACAAATTACAACTATATGGTCGATCCAGTCAAAGTACGTAATGCTTGACCGACTGAACAGAAACATATGACTCCCATTATTCCACCTCATATCAACTCAAAACAAGGAGCACACGTCTGCTTCCTAGAGTGATAGAATTTCATATGACTCCAAATGAGAAGCCCTTCGTGTACAGTAATGTGCTGTTGCACAACATATACTCATATAGCTAGCACTGCTAATCACCCACCAAATCTTATTAAATTCGCTCTGTTATTATATTTGAACTTGCAAGCTGTACAGTATGAACTCTCTAGCCAACTTTGAGATGTGTTCGAGGCACATTAAAAACAACCTATATTTGAGGAGATGATTCAGAATTTTAACCTATTCTTAATAGTCCTTACTTTTTAAAAAATGGAATCTCAGTCAATTTCATCATGATGTACAATAATCAATGGTCGTTAAACTCTATACTGCTTGCAAAAAAAGGATTATGATGTAATATGTCAGTGCCGATGATTTTAGACTAGGAAAAATGGAAAACAGGGGGAAAAAAGAGCAGTAAATAATTTAGAACGGTTAACACACATGATAGAATCATATAGAGGCTTTCATAATTAATTAAAATCTTGCAATTAATGGAACGGTGACAAAGATAACATTGTTACTAATACTGCATGTCAATTCTAGTACTACTCTCTCGATCTCCAGAATGCACTCTCTTGTTTGCCTTGGAGTAAATCCAAATACTGGAGGAAGTATATATCACCAACCAAGTGGGCGCCATTGCAAAGATGGATACGCGAAAACCGGCCAGTGCTGCTTACCTACTCCCTGCCCCGCCATCGCCCGTCACCGACCCCTATCTCCCTCGTTATTGCCGCGCGCCAACTCTCTCTCTCTCGATCTCCATGCCACCACTCACCTTGTTCTCCACAATACTTGATTGCTCTCTCATCTCTCCATATAGTCCATCTGGAGCTCGATCATCTTGAGTGTGGCGGCGGCGGCGGTGGCGGATGCTCGAGCTTCACGCCGCCGGACGACCGGTGGCGGTCGAGGAGCTCCGCCAGCGCCTGCAGGTCTCCCCCGCCGCCGCCCGAGCTCTCAGCCGCCATGCCGCCGGAGCCGCCGCCCCTGACGGGCGCGCCATACGGCCCTGGTTGCCGGAGCTGGTGCTGCTGCGGCTGTTGGTGGTGGAGGTGGTGCGGCTGCTGGACCGCCGCCGCCCACTGCGGCGGCTGCGGCGGCAGTGGGTCGAAGAGCGCGGACAGGTCGACGGTGGTGGGGACGGTGGTCGACGCGGGCAGGTCCGAGATGGAGAAGGGGCCCGGCATGGGCATCTGCGGCGGGGCCGGCAGCGGCGGCGGGGACGGCAACTCCAGCGTGGCGAGGTGTGCTTGCAGGTAGGTCAGCTCGGCCTGGAGATTCACCACCTGGGGAATGATCGCAGAGGACGTGACATTCATGCACCAACAGTGGCAGAGTGTTACGTGCAAACTTCACACCACACCACCATGTATGTACAGATGGATACATAGATGCATATATAATAATGAAAGGACAATCCAATCAATCACACAAACGCAAACATATGTGCAATGAACTGAATGGTGCCAAAAGATCGCGCGAGATCGAAAAAAAAAAAAAGGAATGCGATCGAGTTTGGATCTTCTAGGAACAAGGACTACTAGAGATTGGCGCTGGCGCTGTATATTCTTTTCATCAGGGTTATTCATCATCATATATCAGGTCGAAAACCAAGAGCTGTACGTTTGCGCGTACTAGTACTAGTAGCAGCTAGCCGTCGTCGTCCTTGCTGGAACGGAACGGAATGGAAGTTTGGCATGGAAGGTTTATTTGTGGCAGAGCCCAAGATACACATGCACAGGCAGGAGTACGTGGCAAGTAGCTGGACGGATGCAGGAGGGAGGAATCGGACGGCCCGGATGCGACGGATGAGACGTGCATATCATTCATCGCCGGGTGGAGGTGGAGGCGGAGGGTGCAGGCGGGGGCAGGCCTCCCGGATTAGCGCTTGGCGTGCTTCTTTTCGCCCTGCCGTTGCTTGGCTTGGCAGTGTTGATTTCCTCATGAAAGGGGGACTTGCCTTCCTCGAGAAAGAAACACGGCTGGCCCTGCTGCCCTGGCCAGGCCTCTCGATCGATCGATCGAGCGAGAATCTTCTCTCGATCTCATATAGGAGTAGATAACATACAGCAGCGAATTCAACGAAGACCCAGATCCACACGCGAAGACGAAGGAACTAACTCACGGTCACGGTGGTGGGCGCCCGCGCGGATACTACTACTACTACTAGCTAGTAGTATAGGCCGGCCGGCCGCTCAACGTATAGGCACATCTATCCGGCGCGCGGCGCGGCCATGAACCATGATGAAGAATCCGATCGATCGAATCGATGGATCCATGCGATGCGACGACGATGCATGCAAAACTAATAAGGTTGTTTGTGTAATTACCTGTTGCTGGAGCGCGAAGATGTGTGCGACGCAGCCGTAGACGGGGTCGCGGAGTCGCGCCTGCGCCTCGTAGCAGATGGTGACGACGGCGTCGAGGCGCTTGTGCGCCGGGATCTGGAGCAGCAGCTTGGACACGTTGCTGGCGCCGAACACCTTGTGCACCGCCGCGAAGTGCGCCGCGCCCTGCTCCGAGTCGAAGTAGGGCGCGAAGATGCAGCCGCTGACGCACTTGCGCCGGAGGAACTTGCACGCGCCGCACGGCCCGCCGCCGCCGCCGCTCCCTCCAGCGGGGCAGCCAGGGCCGCCGCCGCCGCCGCCACTGCCGCTCGGGCCCCCGCCGCCGCCGCCGCCAAGCGTGCTGGTGCCGCCTCCAGCGCTCATTGCCCTCAGGTGCCCTGCTGCCCCCTCTCCTCGGGGGACCCTTTCTCTCTGTCGCCGTATATATCTCCCTGCCTGCCTGCCGCCGCCCCTGCTCCGCTGGCCGGGGGTCGGGCTTACTAGTTATAGGGATAAAACAATGGCGAGCCGGGAAGGGAAGGCAGGGAGAGAGGAGAGGAGAGGAGAGGAGAGGGGAGGGGAAGACCGGAGGAGAGAGAATGGGACTGGGGGAGGGCTGCCGATGGATATAGAAGCGGGGCGGAGGGCAGATGTGTAATATTAAGTAAACATGGAAAAGTCTCTCTCTTCCCTTTTGGTGTTTGTCCTATTGGTAGAAGGTCATCATAGGGAGGGGTCACAGCTCTGCAACCATTTTTATTTTTGTTCCCGTTCCGTTTCTCTTTATTATTTGTTGCTCCTAGTAACAATCTTTTAGCACTACTGTTTTTATTCATTTGATGTTTGGTAGTGCGAAAATGTACTCTTTGACGTCAATTAGAAAGCGGAGGTAGTATATATTTGTTAATCCCTACCATTTTTTTATTTTTGTTTCCGTTCCGTTATTTGCTGCCCCTAATAACAGTAATCTTTAGCACTGCTGTTTTTATTCGTTTGATGTATGGTAATGCCAAAATGTACTGCTACTTCCAAATAATTAATGTTTGGTAGCACTCTGTCAGTTGAACAAAAAACCGGAGGGGGAGTATTTGTTAGTCCCTAATAATAATAATCCCTTCCTTGTTTCAAATACTAGTTACTACTGCTTCTTTAGCACTGCATAGTGTACTGCTTCTCGTTCTCGATCGGAGAAGCGCCGGCGCCGCTTTGTTTTCGCGTGGGATTGATGGATGAGACTTTAAAGCCACGGCATGGAAATGGAACAGGCCTGCCTGGCTGCTGCTGGCGCTGGCGCTGGTGCTGGTACCACCCCCCGGCCTTGTTTCTGATCGTCGTCCCTTTCCCTCTCTACACACTTCCCTTTCTGCATCTTTCGCTCTCTCAAAGAGGGTTAGAAGATTGCGTGAAGCAAGCACGTATGCACGCGCGAGCGAGCGAGCGAGCGAGCGAGAGGCCCCTCTCCCGCGCGCCCCCTGCTATTTGCATTGCACCGATCCGATCCGATCCGATCCATCGCGCCGCGCGCGCACGAACACACGACAGTGATCGGTGATGAGAGACGTATGTACGTATGTAGAGGACGAAATTGACGCTAATACATTTATTCTACGGAGTACGGGGTACTATAGTTTTTCTCTCTCTCTCTCTCTAAAAACATCCCCTGGACTGGACCGGACTAGTACTGGTAGGCTAGGCTTGGCGTGGTACGGCGCATGCATGCACGACGCTAGCTACTCTCTCGCAGTCGCTGCGCACAGCGACGAGGAGCAGCTCCTGCCTCTGCCTGCCTGCCGAGGGGTCTCTCTCACACACATTCCGCTGCAATGCAACAGTAGTGCGTGGCCGGCTCCACTGCTACTAGTCCGTCCCCTCCCCCACGTGATCCCAACATGACATCCAGTTCCACTCCACACGCTATACGTGTGCGCTTTTATTGCGGCCGGCCACCGAGCGATCGAGCTGAGCTCCCCCAGCCCCAGCCCCAGTACGTACGTACGTCCTCTCTGGTAGCTGCTCCGCTGGTCTGGTCTGGTCTGGTCTGCAGGTGGACGACTGGTGGTGGTACTCTGTGCAGTGCATGGTCTGGTGGTGGTGGTGTGATGGATAGATTTCACTTGCCATGCGGCGCCCTGGACGGCTGGACCGGAGTAGCTCTAGCAAGCAGAGAGAGGCTACAGCCGGCCCGCCGGGGCGCTAGCTTGAGCTTGACCCCTCGTCGTCTCGGGCGGTCAAAGACTTGCCCGCCGGCCGGCACGCAGCGGGGCACTGTGCGCTCGTTCCCGCCCACGTACGTGATCTGATCGCTCGATCGGCTCCAGTCCACGACCACGACGCTGCCAGCTGCCCTGGCCTGCTGCTGCATACGGTACGGAGCCTACCTAGCCAGTAGCCACGCCCCGTACGTACGTACATACGTCCCGCCACGCCCCGCGCGCGTTCAACTACTGTACCGTCAGTCGGCTGTCACAAGCTACTATCTATTAGCCTTATTGTTTACTCCACTGTACGTATATAGTCTATAGATACACATTACTATTTTGCCTCTTGTTCTCCCTCTCCTTTTCGTTGTTTTTTTACAGGTTACCTAGCTAGCTTGCTGATCAACATACACGGCAAATAATTGCTAACACTGATAAGATTGGATGTATCGGTTAACGTACAAGCACAGCTACCGAGCTAGTAGTACGTACAGGTTTTGGCAATGATCATGTGCTACTACAAGATATTTTGCCGGATTTAGTAATCTTGTATTAATTAAGATATGGCGCTATGATTAAATACTACTGTATTTGATGATGTACTACGCGCATCGGGTCATCAGGTACCTTGACGTGTATAAACTTGTACTAGTACTTATTACGTACACAAACGTGTTCCCACACTCCGATCGTCCCATCCTAATGTACTGTAGTATACGTATATACTAGTTTCGTACAAACAAAAAGAAAAAGAATGTGGCGGCCACGCGCTTCGCCGATCGCCCGTTTCATCATTTTCCAGTTTCAAAGCCATAGATTCCGATAACGCCTTGATTATTTAGCCAAAACGGCCGCCGATCGACGTGTCATGCGTGCTGCACGAAGTCTAAGCGCGTCGTCGGCACTTCGGTTTTGCCTAAAACATTTTGACCGGCCGGCTGGTTAATTAAGAGCAGGCACGCGGAAGTGCCAGAGCTCCTCTCTCATTGTGGGGGCTTGCTTCTTCGGTTTTCCACGTCGTGGAAAGCACGGCAGTTTATTTCACACATACCCGAAGACTTGATGAACTGAAACTGCAACTGAAAACAACTACTAGCTGTTCGCCGCATATATACACTTCTCGTGAGCAGTACTGTGCATGTGATTTGGAGGCGAACTGGAGGAAGAAACCGCGTGTCAACCTACGTATATGTACGCGCGTATATGGCGTGGGCTGACGATCAATGCAAGATCAGTTTCACAGATAGCAGACGCGTACAAGCGAGAGCTAGCTAGATCATGTATGGCACACTCAAACAGCTGTTGACTAATCATATAGAAGTACAGGTAAATAAAGCTTATCGATCGCTCTTACCACCCAATGAAATTAAATAAAGATGATCGATCGAGGTCATTTTGCTCTTGTGTACCTGTACACATAGAGCAGCATGCATGCGTGGCTTAGTATTTTTCATGTGTGTCGAAGAAAAAAAAACGCGCGGTTACTGATGATCATATCGATCCTTTTTAGTCGTAGATCATGGGGAAACTGCAGGGATGGCGACGAAGCAACCTCCAGGAAAATAGGGAGGAGCGAGGATGCTCGCAAAGTTAGCTGACTTGTAACGTTGCTCTCGTTGGTTTGCAGGCGACCCTCGACAATCCATGTGATGTCAGGTACTACCCTCGAACAGGTAGCTGCCAAAACATGTGTAGCAGAGTAAGTTTTCACAAGCAAAGGAAAAAAAAACTGCCATCCAAAGTGTCAAATGATCGCTACAAAATCACTCTTTAATTAAGCGTCAGTTTCGCAAACCCGCGCGTTTCTTTTTACTTTATCTTTTGCTAACGGATCGCTCAATCACAGGTCTCTCCAGACCATACTCTTCCTTCCACTTCCATGGAGGTACAAGCCACCACGCGGGACGTGCAAGAGCTGATACGTCAACGTGATGGCGTGACATGGCGAGGTACCTAGGCACCTAGGGACCATGGCCATAACGGGCAAGTCAAGCCAACAAAATTCCTGACTGACTGATGTGCGAGCGTTAACTGATGAGTTTTCATACAGTACTTCAAATATTCAATATGAACTATATTGTAATTCAAACTCTATGCCCAAGTTTTTAAAAACCCATTACATTCATGCACGCAGTCTAGAACGTCCCACGTTAGTAAAAAAATATAATTTTAAAAATATCTATATATTAAATCAAATATTTTATACCAAATATAACTACAGAAAAGAGAAAAATCTACAACAACGGTTATTATGATCATCCAACAATGTGGATGGATCCACGTCTTTTGTAACAAATACAACTTATAAAAAGGATATGTTTCATAGGAATTTTAGGGGATTGCTTTATATTATATTGTATTATATTATGACATAGTGGATGAAATTTTAAAAATAGAATATTCCTAATGTATTGTTAGATACCACCAGAAGGGTGCTGATATAGTTTTGATTTTTGTGGCAATTTCTCAAGAATTTATTGTCTGGTTCTACCGTGAGGATCATTGTGGAGGGGCTCTGTTATTAGACCCTCCAATTAGTAATATTAACTAGATGATACCTAACGCGTTACTGAGAGTTTTTAAACTAAATTTTAAAGGGATGTTTGAATGTAAAAAACATTTGTTTGGCTATGAGACAATAATATATTTGATCATATATTCATGTTGGCTAAGAGAGATCAACCCTCCTCGCTTTGTTGCCTTGAAAAGATGTGCAAGATAGAGAGAAATGAAAATAAAGAAAACATTGAAGTAGAATAATTAATATGTAATGGACATTGTTTGGTGTTGTCGTTGCTCATCACGAAGTAAGAGAAATAATAATCGCATCCTTAGTAGTTTTGCTATTGTGGCCCAACATGGTGCGGAAGAAATAGTTAGTAGGTTCTAATCAATAATATTTAGTGGGTGTGCTTAGCAAGTGTGGTGTCGTGGCTCGACATGGTGTGAGAGAAATATTTTATGAGTTTCATCTTTATAAAACACTAGTTGATACACCACGTATTGATATGATTTAAACCAAGAATTTGGTTTTGTTATCGGAATTTTTTTCATCCATCACCGAAATTTGTGAAACTTTGAAGATTTTTTTGGCAATTTTTTAATCCTCCACAAACATAAATAAGATTTCCTATTAAAGTTATCTAAGCACATCATTAGCATGTTTATGACTATGCATCTATTGGATAGAAGAATACACAAAAACAAACAACCGAGAAAACGAGCTAAGAGTACAGTCAAACACATATATACTTAGAATATATACATTATCACATTTACTGATTTACATACCGGTATACCGCTAAAAGAATGTGCCGGCGCGGCGGCTTTGAAAAATATACATGACAGAATTAAGAGATGTATAACAGGAGGAAGAAGTGGCCTTGGTAGGAGCAAGAACGATTGTTTTTTGTTCCTTTCCATTCGTGCGGTCAGCGCATAGAAATCACCGAAGCCTTAGCTGCTGAGGTCTGAGGCGTGTGGGCCTGTCGCCTCCCGCAATTTCTCTATGGCTTTCAGTGAGCTGGGAGTAGCTCCGCCCTGAAATCCTGCGGGAGGTAATGGTTTTCAGTGACAAGATGTCAGCTCCGAAGGCAGCAGGGTGACCATCTGTTTTGCCGACAGCTATCGCAGAAAAGAGGAGGCCGCATCCGCTCTACATATAGTCTAGGGGTATGCCCCAGCCACAGCATACAAGAAACAAATATAAAAGCGCTCATCAGTGGCAGCAGTACCAGTTAGATAACAGAAATGTCTTGACCTGATAATTATATTGCATGTCCCTCCCTCCATGTTTTCATGAATTTGTCTTGATTTCGAACACATACAGGTATGTATGTCCCTTTGTTCCATGCTGAAGTATGAACAGAACAAATAATAATATTGCTATGGTCACGTTATTCATGTTAGTTATTAAGAAAGCCATATGGCTGTACCAAACCAAATTGGTAGCTACAGTGCAACCAGAGTAGTAACAATTCTCAATCAATGCTGAGGCGACTGAGAGACACCTGAATGATTGGACGAAAGAGTGCATGCAGAGATGCTGCAGGAGCCGGTACACCTGGAGGACGAGAGAGACTTTGCTGAACCAAATCCAGATTCCCATTCAGCTGTATTGGCAGTGGCAGCAGGGGACTTCAATGTCACAATGTGGGGAACCTGAAGAGAACCTACTCATCACTCCCTGAAAGTTTTCCCCTTTTCAGCACTGGCAGTGCACCTCACCCCTACCTGACCCTAGTGACCTGGCCCAATAGATGGCACGTGCGAGTCTGAAAAAACAAAGGCAAGCACCTGCGCTGCTCACGCTGTGCAGTACGTGCTGCTAATAGTCAAACCATTTTAGCAGCTTGAGGAAGAGTAATAGAGTATGTTTGAGCTGTGAAATCTAGAGCTCTACAGTGCTTATGGATGCATCATTCGTGCATGCTTGTGGTGGAGAAACTAGAGATTTGACAGTGATTAGTTTAATGTGGGGGCTGTTTAGTGCCCAAACTTTGGGCCGAATTTTGGCCCAATTTGGGGCTAAAAGCACTGTTCCGAATCGAAAAGCACTGTAGCACGTTTCGTTTGTTTGTGGTAAATATTGTCCTACGATGGCCTAAATAGGCTCAAAAGATTCGTCGCGTCAAGGACATCTCAACTGTGCAATTATTTTTTTATTTCATCTACATTTAGTATTCCATGCATGTGTCGGCATTTTTGATGTGACAGGGAATCTTTTTTTTGCATAGTGAATTTTGGGGCTCTTTTTAGGTACTAAACAGGGCCGTGGAGGCGGCTTGGGATGTTCACTGCCCACTGCTCCCAAAGAGATCTGAATTAGAACCCTAGGGAACTCCAACCAAGGAATAAACAAGCCGGGGTGCTACATGCTTTTTGATGCAAACATTCGAAGGAACTGAAGAAAAGAGACGCTGCAAGGGAATAGTATATTATTATAGTCTATACATGCTTGGAGAAGCGAAAACTCTTTGTTTATAGCCTGCCATTATACCTCTACACGCTTGGACATGTTACATGACAGGGAAAGGGTCAAAGTCAACACGGAGTTGCACACCAATTCTTGCTTGCTTGCTTGCTTACCCATCTGTCAGTGCTCATTAACTTGGATGTTTGTTTGATCCCGGCTAGTATAGTAGTTAAGCACGAGGCTTCAAGTTTACAATTCCCCTGCAGCAGTACATGTACATGCGACTGCAGAGCCTGCTGCTCCTTATTACCGCCGCATGTAATGTCAGCAGCTTGGGAGGTGGATTCAGCGTATCTGATGAGTAGAGATCCCAAGTAGGTAGCTGAAGCGACAACAGATTTGGTTCGAAGTGTCTGTGTGGTTGCTGACACGCAAGAGTAATCTATTACCATTAATCCTGTTGCTTCCCTTGCTAACCCAAACGGGAAGCATGAAGCGCACACACGTGCTGTCCGTTCCATCGATATCTCTGAGCTAGGAGTTGCTACCCAATAGGAAGGGGATGTTCTTTCGATGGCAGATGGAATTGATACCTGACGGTGACTTCGCACCGGAAACCTAAGAGCAGGACTGCGGCAGGTCACCGGCATGGCGTCGGCTTTCAGTCTATGCATGCATGCTTTGTGTCAGGGCATGGCGCTTCTCTATCCACGAACGCAATGTGTAGCCCTCCGGATAGTCTCTGTCAGCTGATTAGTATCGTGCAGATCAGCAGAAAGCTGATGCACAAGGCATGGTGAATGATGATAAACAATATAAAAGATAAGGAAGAAGATGTTCTTCGAATCAAAGCATAGTTTCAAGTACCAACCTCGTGCAGATTTGGTGTAAAGTGCGTGAAGCTTCCCCTGCCTGGTGCATTTATATGAAATGTACAGTACTTTATTTTTTGACAACTCGCAAACAATTCTTTCAAAAAGACGTCCATACGTACGGTACGTCGTTTTGCACCCAATGAATGGGCCACATATATCCTTAACATTCGTGGATACAGGATATCAGTCACTCCCGACGAAAATACTTGCCTGTCCGGATTCAAGATGCGAAGGGAACAAAAACTCGGAAGCAGCATGCCCACCCAATCAGTCAATCTGGACCCTGAAAAGTTCTTTTACGGGCAGTCTACAAATCCAGCTGAGCAAGGTACAAAAGCATTCATCGTGGAAAAGAAATCGCGTGCTTTTACAGGCATCAGCCATCGTGAGGGTACAAATACCGGATTTGAGCTAACGTCAAATACCGGATTTGAGCTAACGTATCTTAGTAAGTCCTAAATTTTGTAGAAGCAGCCCCTTCAGGTTTAACTGAACGTCTTGAACCACCAATAAGTGCATACCGGTAGTGCCCAACACCGACTTCAGATAAGTTGAAGAATAAACTAGGCGCTCGCTTTGCTATCTAGGAGTCATTGCAGCCTCTTCATCGGCCTGCAGAGAATAAATATTTAGATTTGAGAAACCATGAAATGGTTCATTGTGAAGTATTATCTACATTTGCTTAGAGAACAGAATCATACCGTTTTAGCCAGTAAACTGGCTTTCTCATCATCAAATCCAAGTGAAGCCAGGATTTTGTGGCCAGCTGACTCTTTATCTGACCATATCCCCAGTAGCAAATGATTAGCAGTTACTTCACCATCCTCACCTAAACATACAATTCAGTCAACAAACAAAGCACCAAAACAGTGATTATAAGTCAGATCACATGGAAGAAACAAAGAAATACAGCAGAATTCAAACCAACTATGCTCGAGTGCATATGCAGATCAGGCACCAACACAAGGGTATCAGCAACATAAATATAACAGAAGTGAGCTAGGAAAACACTGAGCCAAACCGCACATGAAGGGACATTAAACTCCATGTACTCTTGAATTGCAGTATCCTCCAAGAGGTGGCCTATGCCCTACAGTTAAAATTAACTGCTGGAACTGCCTTTCTTATACTGGGCCTTTAGCCTTGTAAATTCACCTACAGGCCTCTAATCTCATTGGCTAGTCTCTAGGCCCAAAATAGCAGAACCTACAATAGCAAGCACCCTCTAGACTACGCTGTAGCTACAGTTGGGCCTTGAGATAATCATTTCGTGCACGGTTTCTGAATAATTTAAAACTAGTTCTGTAGTTGATACCTACTCGTACCAAACTATGTAATACCAAGAGTGCAGGCAAAAATGGCATCCAGACAGAAACATGCTCGTCTTTTGTTCTTAAAGCCAAACAACCTACGCCGAGACCTTAAAATATCATGTCACACTAGAATCTATTGCACATTCAAACTCAAAAACATTCATAAGTCATGACACATCAGAACCTCTGCTATCTGAATATGTGGGTGTGACCCTGTATTACATATCGAAGGTGTCTCCGATACGGATACGAGCATGATATGGCAGTGATACGTCTCCACCAAGTATCCGAAATAAAAATAATTCGAGGAAATCTAGACACAGTACCGGATCCTGCCCCTGTTGCTTCCCAACCGATGCACAATAGGCAGTAGGCATGTTGAGCTGTCACCAGCCCGCTCGCCAGGCAGACATGACGACCCGATACCCACTAGCCACCGGAAAGTACGACTGTACGAATGCGACACCCGACGCAGGACACAGGAGCGCTGCTCTCCCGCTAGTCCATATATCCACGGCGAGCCTTCACCCTCCCCGCAAATCCAATGGCAACTGGCAAGTGGCGAGTTTGTTATGCTCAAATCTGTCTTCTTCTTGATTCATTTATTCCTTTCCCTCTCCAATCCACGTATCCAGTGCCTTTACGGCTGGCCCTTCCAAATTTCTCTACTGAATCATTTTCCCCATTCTTCTCCAATGTTTGATCTAGTGTTTACATTTGCCACTACCTACTCATGAGTAGATGGCAGCATCGAGTAGGTCTGGTAACTGGTATTGCGGAGGAGAGTGAAGCAAATGAAAAAGAAGCAGCTTGAATTGCAGGTTACACTCTAGCAAATAAATAAGAATAAAAAAGGTTACAAATATTAAACGTATACATGTGTGTTTTGGAAACTCAGAACTCAATCGGCCAAGGCCAAAAGGAACAAAGCATTAGCACTAAGCAATGCCGCTGGACTTTACATGCTCTTTGTAGTCTTCTATTGCTTTTTAGGATTTTATAATCTACAGTATTGTTTATTTATTAAAAGTGCTAAATGTATCCACGTATTAGGTTTTCCAAAAAAAACCACATCCCTGCATAGATCAGAACAGTACAAGGTGGATGCAAGACTTCGGTTCTGCATGGCTGAGTATCAACCCAAGAACACCATGACGGTGTTACGGGCTGGCTCTCCTAATCCAAATGCAAGATATGGAACAAATATGGCCCCACATAAAACTAAGCTAAATCCCAGCAATCTCCTCATCCAAATGCAAGACATGGGATAAACACAATACCGTCGCATGTTTAATGAGCACTCATTTTGCAATATATCATCACATGGTGACACTGAGCGAGAAAGGCAACAGAAGCTGAGCTCTACATGGGTTACACACAAAATATGGAGTACCGTCAGTTCTAATCTCTCTGGCCACAACTATATCTGTCAAACGAGGCTTGATACAGCTTTGTTAAACCATTAAAAGAATGGAGCATTAAATTGCAAATGTTAGTACCACCGTTTCCAAGACAGTAAGGTTTAATGCTTGGGAGATACTCCTTTACTTAGAGAAAAATGTCCATTTACAGCTTTATTGGTGTTGGTTTGTTTTATACCAACATTTATACTGCCAATTGAGTATAAAATCCTTTGAACAAGATGTGTTCACTGTTCAAGATATCCAGAGATTGGTTCCAACAGGATGAACTCGTTGTTAAAGTTAAAATGTTAAAATACATCTCAGAAGTATCACTATACCTCCAGATGCAGTATAAATCCATATTTTGATACATCTTCTCAGAAGAAATGAATACAATATTACAATGTAAATGCTTAGTTGGAACTAAGAACCCAGCTTAACTGCCTCCCAGAGAAATTGTATTAAAACCAGAAAGAAACAAAATGAAACCATGTTGCACCAACAAGCCTAACCAATAAATGGTATAGCAAACAATATGGTTAGCAGGGTATATATGTAGCTACAATCCATTTGAGAAAAAAAGGTAGCTACAATCTCCAGTGATGCTAATAGATAAATTTATGTGTTGTGAAACATTGTGTATTTAATCTGTGTTATATGAAAGCGAAATTTTCAGAAGCTACACTAGACCCTAAATGCTCAGGAAAAACATTCCTAAACCATGAGAGGAGGATCCTTGTTTTTGGTCGCCTCTAACAAAGTAAAGGTATGAGGCATGTTGTTGAAAAGGTGGTGGCCATTGGACAGTCCTGGCAAAAGAATATGTGATGTGTGCCTTGATACTACATTACTATGCTATGAAGGTTAGTTGAAAACTAGATACCTCCTGCAGAGGGCGTGCAGTGTGCTTGTTAGGAATTAGGGAATGGGGAGGCAAAACAGAATATACAATGCAATAAGAGGATTTTTGAGTTAATAAAATAGCGATCCATTCTTGTTTTTCTCTATTTCTAGGGGGTACAAGTACAACACGTGTCACTGAACATACTGGAATACCATAACTTTTTTTTTTAAATCAAACACTATAACCAAATCAAAATGTGCAATCAGAAGGCAACGCTGCACACATTCAATTCATATGTGGAGCGGTGAACAACAATGGAAGGTTAATATGCTGAACAGAAATTACCTGATTTCAGTTTCTCAATGACAGCCCAATCAAGGGCTCGTTGTGCAGCTCCTGTCAATGGTGGATGCATAGGGCTAAAGTAAAACATTTCTGATTTCCCAAGCACATTCGCTGCCTCCTCACGCACTTTTAGAAGTGTGATTCCATTAGCACGCAAAAGTTTTGCTGCACCACTAGTTCCTGAAAAATTGGACTAGTGAATCAACAAATGCAATGTGTGGGGCAAATTTAAAAGAAAAAGAAATGTTAGCTCAAAGTTCTCAGGATCATGGTAATAGCACATCCCCAACGCTTCATGTCGACTGTCGAGTTCCAAGAAAGATGTTTACTTACCCAGCGAAATGTGCGAACTAATTGTAGTTTTAGAAATTATGTGTTGGTTTTAGGGATAAAAAGGGTACATTGTCAGCAACATCACATGTCAGCTAGGAGCCTAGAACTGTTGAGTGCTGACACAAGATCCAAAAGGCTAGATTGTCACAAAATAGATTACGTCTGAACTAGCTACCAACGAAATGTTGGGTTAGAACTGTGTCGTTCATTAACAGTCATAGAAGACATGGCAGGTGCGCCTAGAATATGCTAAACTATAATGCTGTAAAAGATGATCATTTCATTTGTTGAACAAAACATGGGGAACCTTTTCTCTAAAAAAAGAGTCATAGAAGATCTTGGAAATCATTCTCATGACAAGTACCTCTATAAATCAGAAAGATAATTCAAAATATCAAATGCCTACAACATCTTGAACCAACTATAGGTTTCAGATTACGAGGCCAGAATGTCCCAATATCATAAACTTTTTGCTTCATGTGGTTTGCCATTAGAAGCTACAATAGTTGTTACCTCGTCTATACACATATAGATGCTGTAAGATCAATTCTACATGGTAGTTAGTAGTTTATCACACAATCCACTTGATTCGAGTCACTGCTCACTGTAACATGTATTTATCAAGCACGTTGATGTACTGCACAAATTTTAACTCTTTATCATCTCATAGGAACACATTTTAGCCATGTGTACACCATATACAAAATGTATTTTCAAGAACACACAAGTTTTTCCAATCCTATGTAATCAGTTATACATTCTACTGATTCTAGTTCACTAGGCTTAAAATGTCACTAGAGCCTACAGCCTAGTATCACTATAAATCTTCACACTTACCTTCATATTGGCAGCTCTTAGATCATCTTTACTTGTTTCAGTTTCACAAACACACACAAATCACAACTAGTCCATTGCACTTAAGTTATGACATGTCTCCATAATTAGCAAAGAAGCAAACTTTGGTGGTGAAAAAGTAAATCTAAGATCCCTTGCCTCACCTTCAACAAGAATACCCATGAGGAGCCCCTCGGTGCCCGTGGTAGGGTATCTCATCTTCCGCGCCTCCAGCTCGGCCATCGCAAATGATCTCACTGCTCTTGATGACCATCTGGGGAAAATATTATGTCAGCTGCCAATAGACACTAATGCTCCTTGAAGAAGACCAATACAATGGTCAGTTCACCTGATCTTCTTTTCCCCAGAAGCTACCTCCGGGTGCCTAAAGACACAATAAGTCCGGGATCGATATCATCAAATCATCCAGTAATACTAAAATAAATTCCAAGCAAGCTAGCATACCAACGGGCTAACTTCCGAGAGATTTAAGACTAAGGGGAAATAACAGCTCAAGGTCAGGAATGATTAACGTAGGTGAGAGAGCCTGGAGTATCAGCATATCTGCTTACGTGGTGGGGAGCTGGGCGACGACGGCGCCGACGAGGCGGCCCCGGGGGCGGGAGGTGAGCCGTAGGCCACCCGTGGCAGCAGCCCGGAGAGAGACGGGCAAGACAGGGGATGCCCCAAGGAAAACGGAGGAGGGGGCGGGGTTGTGGGTGGAAGAGGAGAAGAGTAATGAGAGGAAAGCGGCGCCGGCCTGGGCGGCGGTCGCCATGGCTGGGGGAGGTTTTCGGGGTTTTCTGGCTTGGATAGGGGAAAGAGATAAAGCGGGGCTGATTGTAAAATGGGAAGAAGCGGAGAATGGCTGCTACGGTGCTACCTACCCAAAGCCAAGGAGAATAGAAGATGGACAAGGTTTCAGTTTTTCATATTTGTCACCACTCACCACACACAAGTACGTATGATGATTTTTTACCGAGGGTTAAACGGCATGAGACGCAGGCGCTCGTTCATGGGCTCACCCTATTTTACGAGCACATCCGAAAAACCGAATCAATATACCTTGAAATTAATAAAGTTACAACATACGCTTAGCTATTCATGGAAACATCATCAACCACTGAAAGAACATAGCAGACAGATTCCCTTTGGGGTTTGTGAAAACTAAGAAATGATTTGTGTTTTCAGTGAACTTCGTAGCAGAATATGGAAGTGTTGTTGCTGTTGATCTGGAGGCTTGCCCAAAACTGGGTAGCCTTGTGCCCGGAGGAGAAAGAACGAGCTCTCTTGGAGAAGATGGAGATGTTGAAGACAAAAGCGATGGCCAGGGTGATATTACTAGGATAGGGGCAAGATGGAAGTTACTTATGGCTTTAGTTTAGTTCTCTTGTTTTTCGATGGCGTCTGAGTGTTTGCCTTCTTTGTTGGGAGAGGTAGTGGTAGTGCCTAGTTCTTTCTGGGTGTGTTATGTTTTCCAGTCTGTGTTTTAGTGCTTAAGTGGATTGCTGTGAAAACTGATATGTTGTAAACAATAAATGTTGGGTTTGCCTTCTTTGTTGTAAACGATGAATGTTGGGTTTGCCTTCTTTGTTGTAAACGATGAATGTTGTAAACGATGTTATTAAATTGATAAAGATATGGTAACGAGTTAGAGCAACAGAGTGAAGATCATGCAATTGAAAATCTTACCATTATCCTAAATAGCTTACATTTTGAATCGGTCATGTGTCGGTTTCCCAAAATGAAAATGAATCAAACATTTTTGAATAACATCGTTGCAATAAAAAGAAGTGCAACAACGCCGTTACTATGAATTGAAAAACACATGACATGTTTAGAGGTTATCAAGACACTTAACCAAGCATTTTTAGCTAAGAAATTTGCTACCAGGCAGTCTATGTTTGTGAAATGGCAACACATGCCATATTCACTCCCTAAAAACAAGGAGCCGAGTGTTGCCAAATAGACCCTTACACATCCTCTTCTTTCTCCAACATTTGACTAGTGTAGTCAAAGGTCAAATTAGGGTTTGGATTGAGGTTGTTGTTGTCTCACAACACTACAAATAAAGGTTGGGTTCTTTAGTGCGATGATGGTGCCACCTGTCATGATGGTGAGAGATGGTTATTGAATAAGGTTGGCGCCGAGAAACTTAGACGGAAATGCTATCGGCGATAATGGAGGGTGGCTGTTGCTATGGTGAGTGTGTGCCATGAGTTGATTTTCCCTCTAACACACATGAATTGACGGCTCTGTCACGTTCAAATTGGTTTCTTGTGAGGTTTGGTCAGCGCGGAGAAGGTAAGGTTGTGGCATTTCGTCTTCGCTTATGAGGCTTGGCTCGAGTGGAGAAGTCGGATGGAGGCTAAATATGTCGTGCTGTTTCGTCTTCATAGCATGTCTAGAATCCACATGGCCAACGCGGGTAAGGTGCATGGAGTTCTAGAATCCCGTTCCCAAGTCGCCCCTAGGTTGTTGTTGTTGTTGTTGTTGTATTACCGTCCGATGATAATTGCATGATGCAATGGACGCCGACCCAACTGACGTGAATTTGAGATGACGTGGCCCAATCTTTGCATGTGTTTTATGCTTTGGATTTGTTTTTCCGAAGATGTGCGATAGCTACAGCAGGCTGTACTCGATTTGTGTCCATCTCCACTCATGGAATGATGGTTTAGTTTTTGCTTACACCGAAGTTGCTCTTATCAGTAGATGTTGAGGGTCCGTTTAGTAGAGCTCCCACTGATTCTGATTCTTTGAGAGAAGTGATTATGTTAAAGTGATTCTCTAATGAAACAATAGAATAATCTTTATGTAAACCTAACTACGTGTTAAGAGTGAATCAGAAAAGCAGTTTTTTCAACTCGCAACCTTCTAGTTTATTTTAAAGAATTACTCAACATAATCCAGAGAATGATTTTCAGAAAGCTGCGGTGTCTGCTAAACGGGGCCTTACTGTGCTATCTCGGCCTTGGGTCTCTGGCCCAACGGCCCATCGCGTCTGTACCTGCGGGCCTTTCCTGACTTCCGAGTTCCGACGGCGTCCTGTCACCATCCCCTTTCGCCAGGCGAGGAGGTGGAAAAAGACAAAGCAAGCAGTGTAGGCGCGCGGGGGCCAGACCCAGACCGCCGGAGTACGGGAGCAGAGATGGAGTGGAGATTTGCGAGATTTGCCCTGCACAAACCCACCTCAAAGCACCAAACCAGCTGACAGGCGGGCCCATAAACCACATCGCCAGGTGGGCCCCACAATGCAGTCACAAGAGTGAGACGCGGCCGTCTTGCCTCCCACAGACCATGCGTCGCAGCAGTGCCGAGGCGATAGATAAAGCTCGAGGTCGAGGAAGACGACCGGCGACCAGAGGCGATATATAGCTGCACGCACAGGCACAGTGAAACTTGAAGAGGAAAAATTCTCCCCCAAAAAACCGAGAGGGGAAATCAAAATTCCAGAGATGCCGAAGACTACCTCGTCGCCGTCTCCCACCATCTCCGCCATGAATCCCCTCCTCCCTTCCTCCTCCTCCTCCTTCCCCAAATCACCCCACCCGCCGGACCCAAACCCTACCTCCCCGAATCTTAGCCCCTGCAGCTACCTCCTCCACGCCGACGCCGACGACGAGGCGCTGATCCAAATCCCCGGCCAGAACCCTAGCCCGGTGGGCGCCTCCGCCCCCTTCGCGCGGCTGCCCGCCATCGATCCGGCGCCGCACATCTCCTCGCAGTTCTACACCTTCAGCGCCGCCTCCTACGGCCTCATGCTGCGCTGCGTCCTCGCCGGCCGCCCCGCCTCCTCCGACGAGGTCCGCGCCGCCACCTCGCTCTCCGTGCTCGCCTCGTGGCGGACCGTCTGGAAGGACCGCAACGAGGACACCGCCTACCTCACCGCCTGGAAGCGCATCCAGGACAAGCTCGCCGCGTCCGCAGACGGCCGCCACCTCCACTTCAAGACCAACGCCGCGCAGCGCGTTTCCCACGCCGGCATGTGGAGGGACATAGTCTCGGAGGCGCACGCGGACCCCGACCTGCTCCGCCACCTCGCCTTCAAGGACACCGTCGACCGCATCAAGCAGTCGTGGACCGTGGGGGCCAAATTCTACGGTATTCCGGAGTCATTCATCCGTGTATGTGTCTCTGCATGCCCCGTCTGTAAAGCTGCACCTGCCGGACAACCTGAATCCGCCATCTCATCGCCTGGACGCGGGAAGCGGCGCCGCAGGTTTGAGTATACCGAGACGCTGGATGTGCCGGCTCGAGATGTGCCACGCAGGTTACAGCAATTGGCTGCCAAGCACAAGGTCGTCCTTTGTATCAGGCAGAAGTATATAAGGTATAAGCCGTTCATGGCTGAGGTGAAGGATTATGCGTGCCACCGAGCTGGAGTGCCGACTTCAAGTTCTGGGAGTGCTGCATCCTCCTCAGCTGCCACTAATTCTGAGGGTAAGAAGACGCGGGTTCTAAAGAGAGAACCGTACCAGTCAAAGAGGTGTGGCTGTGGGTTCCGAATTCGGGCGATTGTCCCTATAGCCAATTATAATGAAAAAGACAAGACTTTTGTGTACTTGGAGGAGGGCACCGCTGTGTTCAAGCTTTACGCAGTACATTCTGGGCATGAGCCAGGTCCACTTGATGGCAATGCACGAATTGTTCACAGGCTGGTTGGTCATAAGGGGACTCTTGAGTTTGATCCGGACATTTATGGTGTCAGCGAGGAAGGGGATCCTACCTTTTCAGCAAAGGGGGATGAAGATGTTGATATTGATGACTCACATCAGGCAATCTTGCAGCAAGTACGGGATTTGAGATCAGAAGTCCTCTTGCTTGAAGGGAAGGTGCCTAAGATACACCCAGAATTGTTGGGGTCTCTGTCCACCGAGTTGTCTGAAGTTTTGCACAGGATTAGGAGGTTTAATTTGGAAGGTAATGTCTACCAACCGGAGGAGACGCTGATGGTAGGCAATGAAGAAGTCGGGGGATGGGGGACAGCGGTCGTGACCCACCATTTAGACCAGCATGATGGAGCTTTCTGCAAGGATGATGAGATGCTTGATGACGATGATACTGAGTTTGGCTCAAGCCTTGGACCTATCTCATGGGATAGGATGGCAGCAGAGTGTGAGGATAGGAAGATGCTCATGGGTGACAGCCCAAAGTGTGACAAGTGGATGCTGAAGGATGACGTGGGCGACTTTGATGCAAAGAGTATTCTTAATTGTGGGGATGATGATGGCATGGAGGATTCCAAGATCATCAAACCCTTGATGCATGATGATACCATGGTAACTGAACCAAGTCTGGTAGGATTTTACACTGGAACAAAATGGTATGATTCACCAGTTTTGGATTCCAGTATTGATGCAGGAGATAGCAGTTTTAGGCCTGGGGGAATCGTGTGAGTTGTGATAACCTGATACCTGAAGGGTCTTGTAAATTCTGTATACTAGATGTATTTAGCTCACACCAATTTGATCTAGTGACTGTACGTGGAGCTCCAGTCAAAGTAACCTGCCTGCCCTGATATATACAGGCTGCATTTATCAAATCAACTTTTGTTTAACTTGTATATAATCCCTGTATTGGTTATCTGCTTGCTTCAAAAACAAAGGCTGTGGTTCTGTTCTTTTCTTTTTTAACCTAGCTTAAGATTTTGTTGAATTACTCTGTGAATGCGACCTTACAAGCGAGCTTAGCATCTTTGGACACGGTCATGTGAAATTCCTCATTAATTCACAAGTTTGTACAAATCTCATTGTTTAGTGCATTTGTTATATTAACTATTAACTACAAAGTTTCTATGCTTAATCATTCATTTTCCGTGCTTGGTCCGATACATATCTTGGATACAATGATCTAGAAACTTGCTTTGCTTTTAGCTTTTTTATTCCTCTCTGCCCTTATGAATTTTAAAGTTATATATATGAGATAATGATATGTTATTTTGTGTTATTCATCTACTGAAATTCTGTAGCTTATATAATTTTCCCTCCAGTAATTGGATAATTTTTTTTTTCTTCTGCCTATTGGTTGATTGATTGTTTTTGCCATGACATTTGAAGTGTCCCATGTTTGGATAACAGGAACATGATTTCCTAGAAAATGCTATGTTACTGTTTTGAATACATTATTAAGGTTTCATGCTCCTTTATCCAAGCTCCAGGGCTTCTCCATGTCACATATAGTACTACTATGTATTTATCAAATATCAATGTTTCAAAAAGCGCTAGGTGGCTGTAAAGCTTGGCCTATCGTCACGTTCCTAGGTGATAGAACCTTTTTAGTTCAGTCAAGAGCAATACAATGTTAAATAGAGAAGTTTGGCATATTAAAGCCAAAAAATGGCATTTTCATGCGTTCGTGAGTTCTATAACCATAACTCATATCTTCATTCTTCATCTCCAATTTCTTGCATAAATCAAGCCTTAGCCTCTCTAGGCTGAAAAATGCCTAGACAAAATGCCAACGGGCTAGATGATGTGCTGCTGCTCCCCTAGGTGTCACACAGGGCTGTTAATTTTGAAACAGAGGTATTTGTTTTTTTACAAAGTTGTTAACTTGTTATAGGTTTTGTTCATGTTCATTAAAATGAATAAGAATGAAATATGTTTCAGGAACATTTACTCAATTATGTTTCTCTGATTAACAATTTAGGTGAGATTTTTTGTTTCATTGAAATTTTGGATAAATGATATTTCAATGTTTGCAGGTTAAGATACATTGGATTTTCTTTCTTTTTTTGTGTGTGTGCCTGTGGAGGGCTGAAATAAGTTGTGTCCCTACCTGCATGTTTCTGAACTCTGTATTTGTAATGGCATTCTAATTCACTCGCATAATTTGGTATTTTGGAATGTGATATCATAGTAATAGATATGCAGATGTTTGATTCAGAACCTTGGAGAACTAATAACAGACTAACCTTCACCAATGAGCTTGCAAGTCTAAATGTATGAATTTTGTAAGCCACTTTCTTCAAGGAATGACAGTCTCAATAAATTTTGAAGGATGACTTCAGTTCCTTACAATGACTGCATGCACGGTTCCCTCCGCTTTACTTTTTTTGTTGCTGGTGAATTTATGGGTACTATTCATGAACTATATTAAGTCACTAACCATTTCTTTATGACCTTCAACATATAGGTTCATCAGCAATGTTGTGATGCGCAACTTTTGCACTTAGGAATTCCTTCAGATTATTGTCAACCACTGGCATCTGATGGCATGCCATCGGTGCAAATTCAGTCTTATCTTTTCCCATACTATGAGGTTAGGAGGACCCACAACGGAATCAGTCTATCTTTTTTTTTTTTTCCATTTATGAAGTTAGCTGCTTACTAATTAGCACTCATGACATGGGTGGGGCAAATTCCAGCTGAAGAGCAGGCAAACCGATGGTGACACAATGGAACTAGTGTGGTCTCCTTAAGCAGTTGAGCATACACTGAGCGCTGCAACTCCTGATTTATTATTGACTAGATACATGATTTTCAGGGAGGAAATTCATAACCATACTTCCCATTTGTTCCCGAACTGATTGAAGCATTCTGCTGAGGAGTCATGGTAATATAAACTGAATATCTGCAGAAGCATGTGGTATGTAATATGTTCTATGCTTTACTTGTTATACTATGCTTATTAATGGCACTGGCACTTGGGGTGGATTTGATATATCTGAATTCTGAAATGATGTAAGAAATGGACTAGATTTTTTTTTCCCTGAACATTTGAGAATCGAAGTCATTCTCCAATATTCTACAGCAAAAC
This sequence comes from Paspalum notatum, assembly GCA_022530915.1. NCBI lineage: Eukaryota > Viridiplantae > Streptophyta > Magnoliopsida > Poales > Poaceae > Paspalum > Paspalum notatum. The sequence goes on from CM039684.1 coordinate 8,156,092, forward strand.
CCAACTTACTAGACTTTTGATGGAAGCTAAGCCTCTGATTAGACATGAGCTGCATACATACTGATGATTAAATACATAGCAATTGATTACACAGTAAACATTGTTTAGCGTGTGAAATTATTGCCGTCCATTGGTTAGCGTTAGGCTGATCAGTTATTTGGATTGAGGAATGCTAGTAAACATACCTATAAAAGCATGTTCAGTTCTAGTGAACCATCTGAAACACATTTCTCATCTTCTTGGTTGGTCTCAGTCGGTGTTTTCAAATCTCTCGATTAATCACTCAATGCTTAATCGACAAATCGCTCCATGGGCAATGATTAGATGCTTTGATTCGATTTGTTTTCCTAGTCAAGCGATCAGTCGACTAGTCGCCAATTAGTCGCGGCTAATAGGTCATGTCCAGTCAAATGACTAGCTGGTAAACCAGCAACTTGGGCTTCAGCCCAGCGGCATTCAAGGCCTGGCCCACCCTTGGACCACTAAAAATTCTAGAGACATCTTTTTTGGCCTAGCACACAACTGAGGCGCACCTGTCTGGGAGCTGCCGCCCTGATTTTGCACGAGGAGGAAGGGGAAAATCTCCCACTGTGCCAACGCCGCATCTGCCTCCCTCCCGTGGTGCGCAGTGGCCTCCCTCCTGCGGTGCACCTCCCTCGATCCCATGATCCTCCGCACTGCATTCTGGCAGTGAGTTCTGTTTCTTAATACTTCTCTGCTTGTAGGTCTAGCTCTACTTTGTGTTTAAGTTGGTCTGCTTCTACTCCATATGTGTCCTAAACCCTATTTGGATAGCCAATTGATTAGGCATCATACTGCAATATTTTGCCTAGGCCAATTTGTCTACTAGGTCAACTGACCCTAAACTAATCACGACTTGGCATCGGCTAGTCGTGATTAGTCACCTAGTCAGTGCCTGAGCAACTAGGATCATATCACGATTTGCAAACACACTCAATGGAAAGAGATGCGCCACTATGCCATTTCTCATGAGTCATGATCACAATATGAACAGAGAACTACAAATTTACTTATGCCACAAAAATCATGGGAGCCTAAGGCCCTCCAGATTGTATGCTTGGGGAGAGAATATCTGTGCATCACTCACGTTGCGGCAACCGATGCCAGCACCAAGATTTGCTGGAGTAGCTTGAAAATTAACCAAAGCTGAGGGCTCACTTGCAGGCGGCATGGTCTGGCTTGAGAGACCAGCAGGACATTGATTAATTCTGTCACTTTCTATTGGTTGTATGGCCTACTGAGATGAAAAGAAGTGAAGCTACATGCCGTGGGTAAATATTAAACCAGTCATCACAACGAGCTGCAGTCATGTGCAGTTTCAAGCTCTACTCGCATAGTGGAAGGCTGGAAGGTTAACTTTACTTGACACATCAGAACTGCATAGCAGGGGCAATCACAAAAGTGAAATATTTGGCTTATTTCATGGAATAACAGGTAATTACTGCTTAGTAGGGGATGCCTGATATGTTCTGTGGCATCATGAACATCCAAATAATGCGTTGAAGCAGGCTTTCTTCTGGCCGTGAACATCCAAATAACTGTGCAGAAGCAGTTTTTTCTTGTCAGCACTGGAAATATGGTGTTTTGGTCATTGATGTTTGCTGCCTGTGAAAAGGCCTTGTAAAGCCGATGTGATATAAGGATTGGACAGGCTTCTGTTCCTTTTGCTTCCCAGTTAATTATTGACCATAATTGATCATTGCATTACATGGCCCATTTTTTCGGTTAGATCTGGCCAGTTACTTGAACAATCAGCCAATTAACATCTGGAAGGGCTGAACATATATATCGACTGCATGTTCAGGCAATTGTGGTTGTTCATTGAACCGTTTTTATCTCCCAACTTTCAGTGTATAGGCTCAGAATGCACAAGGTAACCTGCATACTAGTTGACCCAGACAAGACCATGCAAATGGTACTGACAGATATCCTTTGTTGGATGCAATGCAACTTCTAGTGCTGAAATTCATGTGACATTCTATGTATAATATTTCAAGAATACTCATGTTTCAATACAGCAAGTGTGCCATATGATACTACTTGTAATAAGAGGGAAACTGAAAGGTAAGTTAGCCCATGTTAGCTAGTGCTGATTGGCTTGAAGTATGCCTGATTTCGGCTATCTATATATTGTTAGAGTTCCTCCCCAAATTTGTGTGTTAGTTACAGGTGAAGGCTAAGGGGCCTTTCCTGTAAAGGTGATCAGGTGACTTGTATGGTCACCATGACAGGCCCCATCAAGAGCCACTGTAGCTGCGGTTGACCGTGAGCCTGCATCGTTCAACATGCTGTTGCAGCCAGAGAATGCAAGTCATAGCTATGGCTGCTTCATCCAGTGTTGTGGCGGGGTTCATTGAAAATTACTGTTATGTTTACCCAGAAGCTGAAGCCTGCTCTGGCCGGTTCCTCTTTTGTCTATCTCTGCATGTGGGTTCAGATAACTCTGAAATGCTAGTAGCCCAATATCAGTATCTCTGTGTATCCTTATGAGTGTATCTAGGTCTTTGCAAGTTGTGATGCTGCTTCGATAGAAATGTAGCAGAATAAGAAGCGACCAAGGTCTATGTTGCCCACCCCTTTCATATTCCTTGTTTTGTGGAGTGACGAGCCTATTATGTTTCTTTTGAAGCCTGTAATGCGACATACTATTATGGATTTCTGGTGTTTGATTCAACGTTGCTACTATGAACTCAAATTTGCATATGCAAACTTGTTTCATCACGTCGTTCATCTTCTTGTATGGTTTGGAATGCCAAACGATTTAGATAGACCATCCTTGATGGCTTTATTTTTATTTTACTTTTGAAGTGGAGGCCGGAAGTTACTTTCGAAGCTTTAGATCATCTTGCGCGACGTTCTTGAAAGTTTTAATAAAACTCCCTTTTCCAAAGGAAATTCCTTTATGCCATCCATCCTCATGGCCTGAACTCTGAATGTGGTGATGCAACAAAATCATCAGAATTGATGAACAGGATAAAGCAAACAGTTCATCATCAGAATTGATGAACAGGATAAAGCTAACGACAGCAGATGTAATTCGAGGTTTGTTTCATGAAGTATCAGGTTATTATTGGTTGGCGAGTGATGTCTCAGATTTGGTATGAACGTTGGAAATTTTTTTTATTTCGAAATACAGTATCTGAATTGCCACGCTGAAGTAATTTCTTCTGCTTGTCGGCAGTGGAAATATGGTGATCCGGTCATTCATGTTTGCTGTTGATGGGAGTGCCTTGCAAAGGTGCACAGGTGAGACGTGAGAGGGATCGGCAAGCTGCTGTTCCTTTTGCTTCAAGTTAATCATTGATGGCTACATAGCCCAGTGTTGCTGTGTTTGACTGGCAACTGACTTAAACACTCTGATTCCTCTGAATCTCTTCAAGTCACATTTGGATAGGGCCTGAGGCGCTGAGCTTCTCATTTGTCGGCAGCTTGTGTTTCGTTACCATACATGGCAACAGCAACATACATACAGCACATACCACTTGGACATGCACAGCAACTATGCAGGTGGTGTCAAAATGCAACATTTGGATGCATCCTATGGCACTCAAATCCATGCGTCGATCAATATAAAAGACCACAAGTGTCCTACATAAATCTCTTGTGCTCACGGTGGGTAACAGTAGCATTATCAATAATTGCCAGGAACAATGAACCACAGGACATGTCACCTGTTTTACCCGTCTATGTCCGGGATCTGCCCGAAGCTGGCACTGCAGCGAAGCGAGTATCGGATACAAGTGGAAGCAACTAGCGAAGCGACTGGTAGGCACTGGGAGTCTGGGACCATGATCACCGAATCATGGGTCGCTCCGCCGTCCTGTCTCTGGGCTCTGACTGGCCGGTCCTTTGTGTTGTCCGATCGCCGCTGCCGCTGACGGCGATGGCGATGAACTGCTGCTTCTTGCAGCGCGGCTTGAGGACGCCGCAAGGGTCGGGTACCACATCGGTGTTATGCCGACTGTGTCGCATCGTGTTGCCTGGAGGTTAGTTAGTGGTCGGAGCATGGCGGCGAGCAATGCCGTGATGTTGCCCGGTGCCCTGTGGGCTGTGGCTGCCGATGGCGCGCGTCACCAGTTTGACGGACCGTTGTGATCGGATGGATTCTTTCGTCTCGTGGCCCCGCCGTAGCTCAGTAGCTGTGCCGTGCGATCTGCAATGACGGATATGATCCAGGTGCCTACTCTCACTCAATCCTCGCCTTGGCGTAGGTACCTGACGGTAGTATGCCTGGTTTCACGTCTGATGGTTTTATGTGCCGGGGTCCGAACTGTTTCGCTGGATAAGCTTCGATCGATGTCTCCCAGTTGGCCCAGCCGATAGCCTGTTTCCTGACGGCGAAGCTGGACTGCAGAGGTAACGAGATTCCAAGTTCGTCACTGGGCTTGCGTTACAGGTGAGCGAAGCAGCGCACAGAGCATAGCCATCGAGAGGAAGAAGGAACCCACTGAACAAATGCAGACGGCGCCTGCTCATGCAACTGCACCCACCGGTGCCTGACTCCTGCCCATCTTTCACGCAGCTTCGCATCCCCAACTCTCGAACGCATTCGCCCACCGATTCCGATCCCATTTACACCAGTGGACAGCGCATAAGATGCACCGATCTACTAGTATGACGATGTAACTGCATAGTTTGCATCTTCAGAGGAAGCACGCATCGATCGAAATGGACACGCGCATTCCCAGGTGGGCAGAGCATCTCGAACAAAACGTGATTCAGGCTAGCCGGCCCGGGCTTCGTGTTCTTCACTCATCTCGCCCGGGTTGCTGGCAATCATGGCATCGTGTAGAAATTCGAATCTAACCGCCAGAGAATTTGTTCGATCGGCAGGAGTTCTCTTTCCCCCCTGAATCTGTCTATCTGTCCCTCACCACGGAAGATGCCCGCCTGAATTTTAGTACTATCCCCAGTTGTTCAGAGCAGGTGCCTTTAACCCCACTGCGATAGCATATGGCTGCCGGTCGTCGTCGTCGCCACGTCAAGCAACAGCTCCAAGACGTGAACGTCAAACGCATGCGGCGGCCATGGAGAGAGCCTGCAGTCAGGTCACGCACGAGAAGGAGACCGTGGCAGCTAGCCAGCCAACAAGAAGCAGACACAGGGACGGAGGCGGCAGGTTGGTGAGCGAACAGGCACCAACCTCGCCTGCTGTAAAACAGGTAGGTCGGTACGCCGCTGCCGCGCGCGGTGACCTGTATTCTCTGACCACGAGGCTGGCCGGAGGGTAAATAAAAGCCTGGAAAAAAAGAAGCAGTTCGTCCAGCTGGCCGACATCACCGGCGCAACCGAAAGCAGGCAGAATCCGACCTCGTGCCGAACCGCGAGCGAGGTTAAGTAAGGTTATTAAACCAAGAGTCGCGGGGGGAGAGCGTCGCTGTCCTCCGAGATCGTGGCGGATCGGCTAGTTTTTATGCTCGCCTCACGCGAATCATTAGTAGCGCCCGCAAGCATTAGCCTCCGTCGTCCGCGATCTCATCAGAATACTACTACGTAGTAGTGCTCGTACCGGGCACAATCGCTGTCGTCCCCTTCTGCTGCTATCTGCCGTCCGGGGCCCAAACGAATTTGCAGGCGCGAACCACGGCTGCGCGCTCCTCTCCATCGCGTCCGCGATCGTGCGATCCGGTGGTGAAACCGTGACAGTGAAACGAGCGCGCGGCTCAGGGCGGCGCGCGCAGAGGCACATGCCGAGGGCCCCGCAGGCAGCGGCTGCGGCCGGCGCGACGACAGCCGCCCACCACTCGGGCCGCGGTTCCCCGCGCGACGCGATCGCCGATCTCCTCCCCGTTTTTTCCCCTCTTTTCGCCCGCGGGTGTCGGGTCGGACCCCGCCGGCCGCCACCAGCCCACCACTCACCAGTCACCACATGTGGCCGGCCGCGTCGCTGGCGCGACGCACATGCGCCGCCGGCTCACGTGACGGCGCGCGGCGTCGACACGTCCGCTCTGCCGCTTTTCCACAGGGCCGCGCACATGCGCCGGCGCGCTGCCCCACGCGACGGTTCCCGTACCCGGAGCCCGAGGCCGCACCACGTCGCCGCGAGGCGGGAGGCCAATCGGGACGCGGCACGCACACGCACACGCACTCCCCTGCGCGATGCCCCTACGTGTGTACCCCATCCCTGCCCGGACGCCCCCCACCGCAGGGCGGAGGCGGACGGACGCCCGGCACGTACGTGGCGCGCTGGCATACGGCCTACGGTGTCCCCTGGAACACGGGCCTGTGGCACACTGTACTACTACCACCTTCCTCCCGCGGCGGCTAAGTTGGTTGCCGGCAGTTCCCTGCCTGCGTGCGGGACGCGTTTCCGCGGCGGCGATACGGTTGTTTTCTTTCTCGATCGTGCGTGCGCCGCCTGTACGTGCCCCTGCGGTCCCAAGCTAGTAGTCTGGCCGTGCCCCAGCCTACTAGTAGTAGTATATAAAGTTAGTGATGCGCGAGTTGGATTACGGGGGAAGTAGGAGGGGACTCGATCGCTACGGGATCATGACGAGATTTCCGGCCGATCTGGTCCAGGGGACGGCCTAGTAGTAGCAGCCACAATGATGTACTGGTACGCGTCACGTTCTTATCTCACCCGTATATTTGTCATTGGGCCAATAAATAACGCCGGGTGCGCGGCAGCGGCACTAGCTAGGCACCTAGACGTCCACTTTCGGCGAGACAACGCTGGCAAGCATACCTGACCGAGACCATGCGCGCACGCTGGTGTACACCGACGTGCCTGGTAACGAGGCAGACGACCACCACAACTGGGAAAAATGGAACCCAGCGAGCGCTCTGCGTGCGTGCGGTAACTTTGGCTCGCGAGATCATATCGATGGAGCACGGTCACGTGCGGTGTTCCATCATCATGAGCCAGCAAAGTCGTATCCTTTCTAGATAGAACTAACCTGAAAGGATCCCCAGGACGGGCGAAAATTGTGCCAGGGTGAGGGGGAGAGAAAAAGGGCATGTGCGGAAAGGACGGCATCATTGCGGCGGATCTGATGCGGGTCGTCATTACTGATCGGAATCGCCTCAATTATGATCCCTCTCCAGATTTCTCCCCACCTGCTGCTGCCCCATCGATCCATCCGCCATTGCTGTGTGCTTCACTTGCAAGCAAATCCACCTCAGCTCGGGAAATCTAACCGGCAGAGAGACGCCTGACCCGCGATCGATCGAGCCTCATCGAGCGAAAAGTTAATTAGACGCGGCGCGCGCATGCCGAATAGCAGTCGGCAAGTTCAGAAGCACCGCTGGGCGCTGGCGCTGGGTGGTGGATGGATGGATTAAGTGCCAACTAACCTCGATTAGTCGATTAGCCGACAGCGACACACATCCTAGCTTAGTAGCTTTCCCGTGAAAAGAGATTCACAGAAAGTTCCCGCGTCCTCTGAAATTCGTCTTCTGTGACCTGATGACCATTTCGTCGCTCGCGTGGTCTCTCTTTGCCCTTGGAATTCACGACACGTTTAGTCCTTTTCTACTTAATGTGTGTTTAGCGCCCTGGTGCGCGGTTTTCTTTTTCTCTGAACGACCGTCTTTGCTTTGGCCTACATTGGCAGGGGAAAAATGGGACCTGTGTGTCGTCCTGTACTATATATCTTCCAGGCCAGGCAATGGTTAGCTTGGACGGCAAGCAACAGGGAAGGGACGCGCGGCGGTGGCACTGGCCCATTACCCACCACTGACTCGTCTGAACAGACACGCACAGAGACGGTTCGGTGGCAGCGGCGGCTCGGACAACTGGAGACGGAAACCCATGACATGATTTTGCCCTGCGAACGCTCGCGCGTTCGTGCGGGTGCGGCTGCAGGTGTGGATGGAGGAGCTCCGGCTCCGGCTCGATCCGCGCGTGCCGGTGGGCGTTGGTGGTGGTTGAGGGCGACCCGGGTCGGCGCGATCAAGCGAGGCTTTGGCTTTCCCCTGCCTTTGCCGTCTCCGTCCGAGAATTTCTGTCTGTTGAGCCCGGGAAGGGAAGGGCGGAAAGGCGCTTCTGGTGCAGCAGGCGCTGCCTCCGGGTCCGGGGGTCCCCGGCCGGAGGGGGATCCACAGCAAGAGCAGCGAACCAAGTATGAACGCCCACATGGCCACCGCGCCGGGAGTTGAGTTCAGACGTCCCTTGCTCTCTGGAGCCTGTCTGTCTGTCTGTCTGGACACGGTTGGACGCGTCTTTGCACTTGCACGAATGGGGATGGGGAAAAACATTGCCAAAACTACCACCATTATGTAGCATATTACGCTGGACAAGGTGGAGTGCTTTGGCAAGCGAGCAGTATAGTACAGTATACTGTAGCCCGTGCATCCAGACGCACGAAAGAATCTGAAAAGTGGTGTGGGCGCGTGGGCGTGGCGCCAGGCTGCCAGGTGCCTGGTGGCAACCACGCATGGGGCCAGAGGGCGGCGGCGGGCGATCCCCGCCCTCCCTTCTCACGACAACGGCAGTGAGTCGTCACTTTCCCACCGGATCCCAGAAGCTTTTTCCACACGGCAAGTAGAGGAGTTGGAGCAATCCTTCTTCTACCAGTAGTAGTACTCCCGTGCTACTAGCCGGCTACTAGTTAGTAGTAGTGGCGTGGTGGCACAAAAGAAAAATATTCGCCGCGGACCCGTTCGGTCCAACCCCAGCCGATTGCCCGGTCCGCGCCCGCGACCGCCGTTTGACTCCGGAGCGGCTCCAATCCGTGGCGGGGATTGCGTGAAATCGCCGGTCTCGCCCGCCCATTTTAGACGGGAGACGCTGACCGAGACAACCCCGGCGATCCCCACACACCCGCCGCGGCGCACACAGGCCAGTCCAGGTCCAGGCCACCACCACAGCTCGGCAGCCCAGCCCCCGGGCCAGAGACGAGAGCCAGAGCGGCACAGCCGGAGCGGAGACACAGCACCCGACCCTTTCCTTCTCCCGCACCCAATTTTGAACGAACCGACGCTCCCGTCCCTCCCCGGCTCCCCCTCCCGCATCCCAAACCAAAGCAAAATTTACGATCCCTCCTCCGAGGCTCCGACCAAACCGAAATCTTCTCCTGCGCTGCCCTGCACAGGAGGAAAGAACAAGAAACGCACGCGCGCTCCCCCGCGGCAAAAGGAAGGGAACCGTCGCGAGAGGCCGGGAAACCGAAGCGTAGCGGAGTAGAGGAGAGGAAGAGGAGAGGGTTCCGGCGATGGAGCGGGGCCATCCCTCCGAGGTGTACGAGCTCTTCGTGCGCCACATGAACACGCCGAGGTAAGGGAGGGGAGGGTGCCAGCCATGCCAGGGTTCAATTTCCTCTCTCTTTTTTTTTTCCGTATATATGCTTCTTGAGTTCTTGTTCTTGGATTAATGATCGATCGGCCGGGGCCCCGGCGACGGACGCGCAGGGCGGTGGTGGACAACGGCGTGTGCGCGACGGCGACGCTGGTGCAGGTGCACAGCGCGCGGAAGCACGGCGTGCTGCTGCAGGCGGTGGCCGCGCTGTCCGACCACGGCGTCTGCGTCCGCAAGGGCTACATCTCCTCCGACGACGGCCGATGGTTCATGGACGTCTTCCACGTCACCGACGCCGCGGGGCGCAAGGTGGCCGACGCCGACGCGCTGCTGGCGCGCCTCGACTCCTCGCTCTCCGCCGACGCATTGCCGGCCGCCGCTGCCCAGGCCTCGACCGCTCCGCCGCCGCCGCACACCCTGCTCGAGCTCGTCGGCGCCGACCGCCCGGGCCTGCTCTCCGAGGTCTTCGCCGTGCTGCACGACCTCCGGTGCGACATCGTCGACGCCAGGGCGTGGACGCACGGCGGACGCGTCGCGGCGCTCGTCTTCGTGCGCGACGAGGACACGGCCGCGCCCATCGACGACGCCGCGCGGGTCAGGCGCGTCGAGTCCAGGCTCAGGCACGTGCTCCGCGGCGGCGTGCGCGGCGCCAGGATGGTCAGGGCCGACGCCGCCGCCGTCAGCCTGGACCGGAGGCTGCACCAGCTGCTCAACGAGGACGGCGGCGACGCCGACCGGGCGGAGCCGCCCACCACCACGACGGCGGTCGCCGTGCAGGACTGGGGGGAGAGGGGGTACTCGGTGCTCACCGTCAGCTGCCGCGACCGCCCCAAGCTGCTCTTCGACGTCGTATGCACCTTGACGGACCTGGATTACGTGGTGTACCACGGCACCTTCGACACAGACGGCGATCACGCGCAGCAGGTGAGCCTTCTAGCCGTTTCTTCTTTCTCGATCGATTGATCTTCCACAAAGACTCTGTTTTTCTTTTTGGTTTGGGGCTACAGTACTATACATTTGAGGCTCTTGATTCTTTTTCCCTATCGCGCTGATTTAGGGCGGCCTCTACCGTGGTACCAAATTCACCGTCAATGTGGAGTTCTTGCCTTCTCGGTCCGGAATTCCAGTCATGAATCTCAATGTTTCCACAGTGACTGGTTGCGTTAGGCGTATCTGTCAAATTCGTTTTCACTTTTACCCCACTTTTCCACTTTTAGTTTGCTTTGATTGTGATTCTTGTGTTGTGTGGGTTTGAAGTTAACCAGAGTTCTGTTCATGTAAAATCCGTTTACTGAATTTTCTGGTACTTTTAGGTTTAACATGGAGCGCGTTTAGCTCAGTTTCGTTTTCGCTGCTGCATTGCTCTGCTTCAAAGCTGCAAAACTGATCGAATTGTTGCTGCTAATTGAATCCAGAGTTACTACAGAGTCCAGACCCCTGTTACATCAGTTTATTTCATATAGTATATGCAAAACTGATCGAATTATTGCTGCTAATTGAATCCAGAGTCCAGACCCCTGTTACATCAGTTTATTTCTTGTCTGAAGTCTGAACCTGCGTTTGCTTTGGTTTGATCAGCTGTGAATTAAGCTGACGTCCCTCCTGTTGCTTGGCTTGGCCGCAGGAGTTCTACATCCGGCGGTTGGACGGGCGGCCAATCAGCTCGGCGGCCGAGAGGCAGCGCGTGATCCAATGCCTGCAAGCGGCCATCGAGAGGCGCGCATCCGAGGTGCGTGATCGCTCAACTATCTCTCTCCCTTCCTTTCCTTTCCCTCCATGCCACGCCACGCCACACCACCACCCTCACACTCCCGGGCACAAACAGTCCCTTTCGTCCTGCCCGGCTTTCCACTTCACCGCCATTGTCCCAGCCGCGGCGGCGCCCGTCCGTCTACAATTTCTAACGCCTGAGAGCGATTCTCTGTGGTGTGGCTGTGTGCGCGCAGGGCGTGAGGCTGGAGCTGCGCATCACCGACCGCCGCGGCCTGCTCGCCGACGTCACGCGCGTGTTCCGGGAGAACAGCCTCTCGGTCACGCACGCCGAGATCACCACCAGGGGCGACATGGCCATGAACGTGTTCCACGTCACCGACGTGGCCGGCCGGCCCGCGGACCCCAAGACCATCGACGAGGTGATCCAGAGGATCGGCACGGAGAGCCTACGGGTGGACGAGGAGCGGTGGCCGCGCCTCTGCTCCACCTCCACGGAGGGCGACGCTGGCCGCGGCGCCGGCGCCGGGATCTTCTCGCTGGGGAGCCTCGTGAAGAAGAACCTGGCCAGCCTTGGCCTCATAAGATCCTGCTCGTGAGCACACGTGACGTGATGGGGCCCTTGTGTAAATATGGGGATGGCGCATGGGTTAGTTTTTGTAAATGAATAGGTGTTTAATTCCGTTTCTAGGTTTTTATTAGTCGCCACGTGTACATAGTAGCAAGTGGAAATGGAAGGCTTAAAGGGGCACTTTGGTGGGTCCTGTCATGCACCCATCTTCCTTTTTACGTAAAAATCGACAGATGGATATGCATTATACTAGCAATAATACATAGAGTATCAGTGCAGATCTGTACAGAGTACGTGCCTTAATGTTTGACTGCATCTCGTGCCAATTTTCTTGATCTTTGTGGTACGCCATACCATATGGCATACGGGGCTGTTTAGATTTGTGGCTAAGGCGCCTCATATCTCTGGTGAATGCCTAACTTAAGTATCAAAATTCAACTCCTAACTTGAGACATGTTGAGAAAAATAAGCTAACCTACCATAGATGAATTGAGGCATTTTTTACCTTAGCTAAAAAAACCAAACATCTACCTAAATAGATTGTGGTATGTCTAACTTGAGGTGAGGCAGATTAGCCATAAATCCAAACAGCCCCATCCATATGTACAAATGCTTTGCTATGCTATGGCATAGAGCTCTCTGTTTGGCGGCCATCAAGAGATACTATAAATAAATCTCACCAGCGATCATGCAGAACCCTTGCGTGTGTCGTGATGTAATGAAAAAGAAAGCGTCGGGGGTTGCTAGTAATGTAATCTGAATCTTTATACCCATTAGAGCGAAAACCGAGTACTATATTTCCAAAGGCCCAAATGTGAAACTGCGAGCATGCTTCACTCAAATTCTCAAGATGCTGCCGCCATATGGCCGATACATCATACATGACGGTGGATTTGACAAAAATCCATTTGAACTTTCAGCAGACCAACAACACACACCTCGTCAAAAAAGGCTCTCATTGCATTCATAACAAGAACATCAACAACTGGCGGCCTATAAAATCACCAGTTCGAGTACAGTTTCCCCTCTGGGTACTGTTTTTCAACGTATTTACCGACACCGTCTCGCTGTCAGCCCAAAACAAAACCGTTTGACTTCCCCACAAGCCGCATTTGAAAACTAATTGGTCCGGGTCGACCAATGGCTGCCGGCCCCGATCGAGGTGTCCCGATGCAGTGACATATGCGCTCACGGAGTCACGGACTCACGGCTCGCTTTGTCCCCTCGATAAGAAACCAGGAAAAGGATCGGCCGCGCACGGCATGCAGCTAACAGCGCGTGGAATTACACTGGCCGGCGCCTCGCTTTCATCACCGGAATTATCGGTCGCCACCGACCTCCGGTCCTCTCCTCTAGGCTGGTTCTGGAGGGCCGGCGCGAGCCACCGAGACCTTGCCCCCGGTGCGGTTTCCTTGTGGCGATCGATCGACGGCGACGCTTAATTTAAGAGAACGGGGGTCATCAGCCGTGCATTGCATGGCGCGGAACGGATCGGAGCTGACGATCCAACAACAAGCGGTGGCGGCAAGAAACGCGAAGAGGCCCCCGGCCGTCGCAGGCCAACCACCGCTGACCTACCGCCCCCAACTGCCGCGGACCGGACCGGACCGAACCTGCCGCCTGGTGTGCAGTAACGAGACGCGCGCGCGCGGGGATCGCCGCCGTTGCTTTCGGGGCAGCTGCTGCTGCGGTAGATCAGCTCTCGGCCGGGCCGGTGAAAATGACGCCCCAACCTTTTCCCCAATCCCTCCATCTCCATCTCATCTCACCACACCACACCACACCACACCGTGAGTCCGTGAGAGAGGTCAGCTGTTCAGGTACAGGTAGGAGTACGTACGTTTGGGCTGTGAGCGGCGCTGCGTGCGTTCGCAGCCGGTTTCAACCCCGCGAAAACGACGGGTGGTTGTGGTGGAGCCATGCACGCGATGCGCCTGCGCCGCCCGGGGAGCAAAACGTGCGGGAAACCATCTCGTGCGAGTGAATGGGTTCGGTGCGCTTGTACTGCATGCGGGGCGGGGGCGGCTACGACCGCCATCGCAGCGCCAAGTTGACAACTGGCTAGGCGAGCTGAAAGGACGCTCTGGAATGGAATGGGCATTGGCCACCGCTACAGCCGGCGGTACGGAAAGAAACGGAGATCTTCAGCCTGCCTGCCTGGACGGCTGGACCCCGCAGCTGCATTTTGCAAGCAAATGGTTTTCAGCTTTTTTTTTTCTTTCATATATGTCGGGCTAAACCCTCTAGTACAAAAGAGGGTCATGTGTGGCAGGGTCTAGGCTGCGGACAGGCTTGAGCAGTAAAATAACGCCTAGTGCCGCTTTGTCGGTACGGCTGTAAAACTGCACACAGCACACGGGCTTGGGAGGATCGCATTCGCAATTCGCATGTGGGATGTCCGCCCACTGCTTCTAACCCTCAGTAGTACGTACTGGCCACTGGCCTCACATCTCTTGGATCAACGGCTGTGTTTAGTTCCAAAAAACATCCCCAAATTTCACTATGAAAAAAAAGATTCTCCATCACATCAAAATGTCGGCACATGCATGGAGTACTAAATATAGATGAAATAAAAAATTAATTGCACAGTTTAGATGTACTTTGCGAGACGAATCTTTTGAGCCTAGTTAGGTCATGGTAGGATAATTTTTACCACAAACAAACGAAAAGTGCTACAGTATATTTTTCAGCGCTACAGTGTATTTCACCCAAAAACTATTTGGATCTAAACACACCCAACGATAGAAGCGCCGAAAATAGACACACCCGTGGGAGGTCGTGGCGTGCTGGAAGATCTTGAAAGGACGCAACCACAACCAAAAAGATCTTTCAACACAAAGCAACAGCCGGTGACGTCAGTTACTGCAAAGATGCCAAATACTCGGCGGAGGACCACCAGATTTTTTTTCCCCAGACTGTTTGGAGATCTACTACAGTCAAGCGGTTTGGACCGCGAACAGTTAGCAACGTGGGTAGCGACTCCCCTTCGTTAAATTCGTGTCGCCGGTCTGCATGCCAAGGAAATCCAGATTCCATAGCAGCCAGCAGCGCTACGGGACTGCTGGTCCAGACTGTCTGCCGCCCCACAGCTGCCTTGGTATCGACTATATGTTGCGTGCGTACGAAACCTACTTTCTCAACTATCAAAACGGCCTCGTTTTATAAAGGACAGCGATCTTGATGGCTTCGAGTTCGACCACGACAAGAAAAAGTAAAGCTGGAAGCTCCTTGTCTGGCTCCAAGAGAGCAGAATCACCGTGCCAACGACTTCCGGTGCCTTCAAACATCAAATTTCATGGAAGAACAGCAGAGCAATTGCTTCGCCGGATCTCGGCATCGATCCCACCGGATCTGCAGCTGATCAGCTCCGGCGTACGTGTCTGCCTAGCTGTAGATCCATGACGTAGTAGGAGCTACGCCAGGAAGTAACGGGTAGCAATTGCGACCTTACTCAAAAGTTATACTCCCCAAGATTGAAAGAGTGTATTCAGCGATGCAAACTTGAAAGTTACTGACTGGTCAAGAACAATCCCCGAAAAAAAAATGCAGCACTTGTGTTGCAGCTGCCAAGCACACGTTCCAACTGGTAAAAGAATTTTTCTATCATGCCCAGAGCAGGACGAGATTATATATACAGTGAAGTTTCTGACATGTACAAAAGAATCTGTGGCTGTTTTGCCTGTTCATCTCCCACCCTTTTGTTTCTGATGTGGTTCACATAACGAATTACAACCACGCACATGCATCAACTAACCCTGAAAGTTTAACCAGCTTTACACAGGATCACTGCTTCTAGGTATTATTCTGACTGGAAGGCCAGCTGGCGTGGGGTCGTGATGGTCAGCAACCAGGTGTCGATCATCTTCATCCCTACGATGGACATCAGCTAAGTGCAGGCTCAGTCCTTCCTCGATGTTAGAGTCATCCATATACCTTGTCTTGGACAGGGCTTGGGCAGTTGGGGGCTTCTCCAGCCGCTGCTGCTTCTGCTATTGCTCTGCTCTAGACCATCCATGCTTCCCTCTGATATACTGCTGCTGCGGTTACTGGAATGAGGGCCAGTCATGTATCGATTTCCAAATTCCGGAGGCTCGAGGAAACTGCCTTGAGGATATGCAGGGGAATGAGCCCACCGGTGGCTATTAGAATTTTCTTCTGTATCATAGTGCTTTACTGGAGCATTCTGGAACAAAGAACTTGATGCTGATGCCCCCAGATGACTTTGAACTCTAAGGTGCTCCTCTCCCTGGGCGGCGGCAGCGGCAGCGGCAGCGGCAGCAGCTACGGCCTCACCTCCACCGACGACGCCAACAGCGTGGCCCAGTACCTGTGGGACAGCTACCTGGGCGGCAGCGGCGGCTCGTCCCGGCCGCTGGGCTCCGCCGCGCTGGACGGCATCGACCTCGACATCGAGAACGGCCGGCCGGCGCACTACGACGAGCTGGCGAGCGCGCTGAAAGCCAAGGGGCAGGTGCTGCTGACGGCGGCGCCGCAGTGCCCCTACCCGGACACGTCGCTGGGGCAGGCGCTGCAGACGGGGCAGTTCGACGTCGTGTGGATACAGTTCTACAACAACCCCGTGTGCGAGTACGGCAACGACGACGGGGACGTGAGCGGCGGCCTGGTGAGCGCGTGGCGCTCCTGGACCAGCGGCGTCAAGGCCGGGAGCTTCTACCTCGGCGTGCCGGCCTCCAAGGTTGCCGCGACCAACGGGTACATCGAGCCAGCCGACCTGACGGGGACGGTGATCCCGGCCATCAGGGGCATTGGCAGCTACGGCGGTATCATGGTGTGGAACCGTTGCTTCGACGAGCAGAACAACTACAGCGGCCAGGTGAAGGCCGGCGTCTGAGCAGAATTACTAGTAGCACGAGTTTGTGTTATACCCCATGAATATTATTATTATGTACATCCTTATCCTTATCCGTCAAGAAATCGCCCTTCCCAGGACGCTCCCCGCGTCGTCCCCGAACCGTAGGCCGACACGTGCCTGCGCGTCCCTGCGCCTTCCACCTCCTGGGCGACGGCGAGCGCGTGTCCGGCCACCCATCCGCGCCTTTCTCCTTTATCCACACCCTCGTGGGTCCCTCCACGTTCCTAGGCCTGCGCGTGGGGAGGCCGGTCGTCGGCGCCTTCGTCAGCTGCCTCCGCCGCCGGGCTGCGCCCCTCCGGCCCTCGGCTTTCCCGGCGTCGCGCCGCCTCCCTCCGCCGTCGCCCTTCCCGACGCATCTCGGTGCCCCTCCGCCGTTGGCTTCCCAGGCGCCGCTCCGCTCCGTTCCATTCCGTCATAGCCGTCTCCGGGGACCTGCTCGCCTCCAGCCTCCTCCCTCTGCAAGACCCGACCCCGTCGGCGCCCCTCCTCCTCCAACCCGCACCGGAGCGCCGCGCGTGGCGCCACTGCTCGACCCAACCCCGCGTCTTCATTTCCAGCGTCGGCCGCCCGCGTGTGGCCGCGACGCCCCACCCTGCCTGGGGAAGGTCGGGCCGTCGCGCCAGCCTGCGCCCTCCGGCGTCCCTCGACGCCTGCACTTCTGTGGCCTCGCAGGGCGCCGCCATCCTCCTGTCTGTAGTGGAAGCACGAACCGCCGCCGGACGCCCACCATAGCCCGTGTGTGGCCATGGTTTCATCCACGGGTGCGGCGGCTGCGCGCGGCGCCGTCGCCGACCCCGTGTCCTCCTCCTCCCACGTCGGTGCCGCGCCCTACCCGCACGCACCGCTGGGACCGCCGCCGCCTCCCCCTCAGGCTTCCTCCACGGCGGCATGGCGTGCCTCCCCCACCTCCGCCTCTGTGCACGGCGCCGTAGCTGAACCCGCGTCCTTCTCCTGCGGCGCTGTCGCTGAGCCCGCGTCCTTCTCCTCCCGCATCCGCGCCGCGCTCTCCTAGCGCGCGCTGCTGGGACCGTTGCCGCCTCCCCCTCGGGCTTCCTCCTTGGCGGCATGGTGCGCCTCCCCCACCTTCGCCTCCGCGCGCGGCCGTCGCTGACGCGCTTCGGCGCCGCGCGTGGCGCACCGGTTCCCATGCGTGCCCGTGACGCACCGCCCCGGCCGGGCAAGGTCGCGCCGTCGCGTCCCCCGCCCCGCCGATGCCTGCGCCGGTCGCTGTCCCGCGGTGCATGCGCTGCTGCGACCTTGCAGGGCG
This sequence comes from Paspalum notatum, assembly GCA_022530915.1. Taxonomy (NCBI): domain Eukaryota; kingdom Viridiplantae; phylum Streptophyta; class Magnoliopsida; order Poales; family Poaceae; genus Paspalum; species Paspalum notatum. Next base: position 8,173,769 of record CM039684.1, read on the forward strand.
CCGCTCGCCGTCCCGGGGTGCATGCGCTGCTGCGACCTCGCAGAACGCCGCCGTCGTCCTGCCGGTAGTGGCGCCAAATTCACGTTCTTCACCGACCTGTCAGACTGCACCGCTTCCTTGCTTCATCCTCTGGAGCCTCATCCACCCTTCCGGTTGCCTCAGGTTTGTTTTTCTCCCTGCGCGACCTCGCGGCGTTCCCCACCCTTCTGCAGACAATCCACACTGAGGCCTCACCTTTCGTTTCGCAATTCGTTTTAGGTCATCAGTGCCCCGTTCTTCTCTGCCCTGTGTGCCATCATCGCCTGAAGATGGAATGACAGTCATTGAGAAAGCGTGTATCCGGACTTCATCCTGGATGACGCCGTCACAAGGCAGCGAGAGGGCCTCAGCCGCCTGATGATGCGCCGTTCGCCAGCCATGGCCAACTATGTCGTACCCGAAACCAAAGACCCTATGGCAAACTCTTCCTCAACCTATCAGGTACTCTGATTTCCTCGCTTCCTTTTACTTTTGCCTTCTCAGTCCAGTTCAGTCAACCATGGCTCAAAATGGTTAAATGATTTTTTGTCCCTTCTCTATTAAATTGATGATACTGTGATTCTATGAATACGGCAGGAAGTTCAGACACATAACAGTAATACTGCTAAGTGATTTGCACTCCAAGCATGCTATGATGTATGTTTATCTAATTTCATTACAGGCAAGGAGTAGAATAGTTTGGGTTGCTCTTTCTTTCTTCCAATGATACATCAGTTTGAATTTTCTGGTCTTCTTTTAGTTTATGATGGGCTTCTTTTAGTTTATGATGAGGTCACGCTTTGCCCGATATCATAACCTGCCATGTTGTTGGAGTACAAAATATTGTGAATTGCCGGTCTCAATACACCTAAAAACATCAATTGAGTTTGTTAAGGGGTTTTCAGGCCTCCATAGTCTGCATTCTATCTATAGATAATTGACATATCAGGTAGTTCTATTTCTCCATGCAATCTGAGTATAAGAAATCTAATTGGGTTCATTCTAAATAAAATGGCTGATTAGTATTTCTAGGTAAGGCATGCAAATATGGTTTCCTACTGTTTATAATCCGCAAAGTCTGTATAGATGCCGCATCTACAAAGATAGCCCGAGTAGATAGACATATATTTTTAGTTTTTTCTCAACTTGGAACAGGATGCTTATCCTTGCAGTTCTATTCTCTTGACACCTTGACTTTCATGGCAATAAAGCTTGATCATCTTTTGTTCGGTTGAGGAAGTATTCAATGCTTATCTTTTTTTTGCCTTCCTTTCTAAACATTAAGTTTATGTTTTTTTTGCATAATTCTATATAAATTTCGCATAACCAACCAATACTTAGATATATAATTGTTTTGCAGAAGAACTAGATTCTTAACTTTTACCAACTTGCAAGATGGAGACGCCACTTATTCATAAAATCGTAGTATTTGCACCAATTTACTTTAGGAAAACAAAAAATGTTTTCATTGCTCAAGGAGACATTCAGTGCAATTATTTCTCTTTTCATTACAGCCCATGTTGCCGTGCTTTTTTTTCCAGAGTATGAAAATAAACTCAAAACAATACTTGACATTTACAGTTTCACAGCAATAGCAACTTTTGGTCATGTGCTGCCATGGGTGCGCGTATGCATATCCAAACACCTGATTCTTTTTCCCATGCTGAGTTTGTTCAACGATAGATTGTTTCTCTGAATGTTTAGAAGTTAATATCCTTTTGGGTTAAGAAAGCAGTGTGCTATGATTACCCGGCGCCACTTTGATTGTTTAGTTATTGCTACAGATTTAACTAGGCTCCTGCTTTTCATATGAGCTAAAAGATCTACATGAGACGGTATGTAAGGCTCAATACCATAGCACCAAGTTCATGTATTGAATGGAGCAAATAAAATTCTAGCATCATTATATTATATGTGTCCATATGTTTCCCTGCTTGCTGCAATGTTTCTTTTCTGAATCGTTGTCCTTGGTCCAAGATGAAGATAATGCTATTATGCTTCTTGGTGTTTCCTGCTAGAGTCAAAGGTACACCATAGTCCATGGAGTGATGTTTGTTGACGACATCATTCAGCAACACAGCGACAATCATCGCCTCACCAATTGATAGGAGCAGAGCCTCTCCGACAGATAGGAGCTGCCTCTAATGCTCTTTCTATATATCGTTGTGCTATCTTTGCTACATGATCTAGACCTATTGCCCATGCCTGCTTGCCAACGTTTTGTATGTGTGTCTAATTTGATGGTCTCCATATATCGTTGTCATCATTTGTTTGCACTGGGTGCTTCATGTTCAGTCAATTCAATAAGCTTGCTGACCAGAATGCATGATTTTTATCCAGCATATGTGCCAGGGCCTTAACCTTTCATAGCCATGTGCGAGGATCGGTGTGGGCGCGCTCCCGCCGCGCCTTCATATTTCACGTGTTACTAATTATAAACGCTTTTTTAATTATTGATAGGTCTCTCAACACGATTTTGTTTGTACACACAGTTATGCTTCATGGAATTTTATCAAAGTGACATTTCTCTCTACTGCAAAAAATAATGACATAAAAAATTTTAAAGTGCCTTTATATATGTCAAATGTTGTAATTCTCAATGAAAATATAAACATTATAATCAGCCACCTACGGAAGAGTGTGCTGGAGGCGCGCAGCGTGCGTATCATCCTGTTCTCATCGCACCCTCTGCCTCTATCTTCCATTTTTCAGGTTTCACAGGCCTTCCAAGGGCTGATGTGCCCCCCTTCCCGGTCGTTTCTGCCTCCCTAAATCTCCGGCCACGTCAATATTTATGATACATTTCCTGAATCTTCGGCCATGTTAATATTTATGATATATTTTTAGTGGGTTTTACCTGCTTTTGTTTACTTTACCAATATTTGGCGTATACGAATCCACCATCACAAAAACACCGTGCAGCGGCAAATGTCTACACATTATCACGGGTGCGGCGTTAGCGCGCCACTATCCCTAGTAAAACTTGCATTGGCTGGCAATTAAGAATGACCCACGCATGCATTTCTCGCATCATTGAATTGATGCATATCGCTGTCTAATTAAGGTAAAGTGAACGACCCGCCACTAGTTAAACGTGAAAGCTATACTCAACCGCGCGACCCGGTTGTCAGTGGCAGATCCAGAAATAGAGCAAAGGAGCAACCAAATATTCAGAAACTACTTTCAGACGTTAACACCAAGCCCAACCTTAGGCGGTTAATTAAACCTGTGTACTTATGCCTTTATCGTCTAGTTCAACTGTTGAACATTTGGAAAGATGTATATTCATGTCATACTTAGAAAATGCAAATAGCATCATGATGCATTATGAAACAATATTCTGTTTTTTGCGGGTAATCAAGAAACAACATTCAACAGTTAAAAAAAAACTATATTCATGATCCTCTGCATGTCAAGTAAACTACTTGAAAGTTGAAACCAAATAACCAATTTACAGGACGGTTCCATATCATATATGTAGTTATGTACATGGTTAACGACCAAGAAGAGAGAAAGTGTAACCGTGTTTTCAAATAACCAAGCTTCACAAGTTTTAAACAAATTGCTAATTTAATGAATCTTATTGACAGATGGATATGAGCAGCTTCCATATCAACTAATATTAACACCTTGTGGACTCTCCATGCATATTGTCAAGGATGGCAATTACGCCAACCACAAAGGCCTGGTCATAACCTGGTTGCACCACCACTTGGTAGAAGTCACTCCCTGCCATCATCCCCTTCACACCAATCTGCGGTGCACATCAGCAATGGACAAAAAATTAGCATCACCTGCTGGATCATAACGTAATTATACTCCAAAATTCCTCCAAACTTCATATTCCTAGATGTGGAGTTTTTACCTGTGCTACAACATGGCCTGCTCGGTTTTTTATGGCACAAGATCTCTGAACAAAGGATCCAGTCACCTCATAGTCCCAGTGTCTGTTTCCTCCCTTCGGTTCCACGGTGACCCGAATATCACCCTTCATGCAGAGGACAGGCTTAGGATCCTGCAAACTGAAAACCAGCTTGCTTGGTTCACCATAGTCGGTCAGATAACCTTTCCACCAATGTTTACACTCAGCGCTTGAACAATACCTTCCTATGAGATAAAGATTGATCAGTTTTTCAGCAACTTGGAATAGCTGAAAGATTTCGTTGCATTAGTTAGGAAAAGAAACACTCTAAGTTTGATCCAACATTCAGAAAACACCAATTGTTTACACTCAGCACTTGAACAACACCTTCCTATGAGATAAAGATTGATCAGTTTTTCAGCAACTTGGAATAGCTGAAAGATTTTGTTGCATTAGTCAGGAAAAGAAAGACTCTTAAGTTTGATCCAACATTCAGAAAAGAAAACTGAAACTTTTCGAGGTTAGCTCCTGATTTTTTTTCACCTTCTTGTGAATGAAGAGGATTGCATTTCCATCACCATCCCTGACAATCAGCTGCCCACTAACACCAATGATCCCACAGCCATCGACGCTGAAGATGGCCCTCTGACCGTGGTCTGTGACAACAAAGCCACCACCGTTCACGGTAGCAGGACGCCTGCGCACCATCAGCACGGCGTGCGAAGAACTGTAGAATATCTTGCTGACAACTGGAGCTATGGTTGTGTATGCACCCATGGTGCGTATGTATGCAGATCTTGTGGTGGAGATAATATACTAGGTTAGGTGGCGCGCTAACGCCGCGCCCGTATAAACTGTGGCACCGCCTTATCGAACAGGTTGATATGGTGTCACCCCCAATGTCCAAGTTCTTTTAACAGCAAAGCTATGGAATCATATTTTTTTCAGATAGCATAGCATAATAAAGCCTGTGTATAACTTCTCTTACCGCAATTACAACCGAAAAAAATGCTTTGCCACGTATAAGGCACACCTAGGGCACAAATGGGGGTTGCGTGCTTCACCGCGCACCCTTGCCGTAAGCATATTGTTGGCCTATACATGTAGGGAGTTTCAATACACTTTGACCAAGAAAGTGAATCCATGAAGTCATTTTTTGTTAGCTGTGCTTTTACTATTGTGTGAAACACAAACACAACACAGGCCACCCTCAGATTAACTCGATATAGAATAACAGACATTTCAATTGTCTTAGGTGTTTTGATTCACATGATAACTGCACTATCTTTTTACACTTGGGGGATGAAAGAAACCACACTTAACTAAAAAGCTCCACAATACTGAAAATAAATACATCAATCAGATGGTTATAGAGCATATATTCTATTAAAATAAGACCAACATATCTTGAGCAAGTTACTGATATCTGAAAGCTGCATTATTGATAAGAAGTACGTGTTAGTCCATCCTGACACAAATTAAGCACATCATATGTAATAATATTGTCACAATTAGATGTAGCAAGGGACAATAAAACGTATGGTAAAAATAGAAACATGGAATAAAGGTATTGTAGCTGCGCATCCACATATGAAGAGTAGGTAAGATGAAATGAGAACATGGAAATTTCTATCTGAAGTTGTATTGAGGCCATAACTAAATTTTGGACGGAATTATTTCAGATAAAATCAAGCAATCATTATAAAGCTGGTCACTCCAAAAATTAACTGGGAAGCAGTTTTCGTGGATAACTGAATTAATTACTTGAAGGAAAAAAATCAGATGCCGTCTAGTGCTCCAATATGGTGATATGTATCGACGAAATGATGAGTCCAAGAAACTGTATAGAATCATCAATCATGACAGGAATTCATTTTTTAAACTATGGACTGCATCTGAAGGTAATTTGTCTGAGCGTCAGCTGTTGATCATTAGTTACTATTATGAATACTGCTGCCACATCCTGACAATTGTTTAGCAACTTTTTAAAATGGCAATAGAAAATGAAATGTGGGAAGAGAAAAAACAATTTGACCTCCATGTATGCTGAACACAACACTATCTGTGCAGGATGGTCGTTTTAGCTTTTTTAATGGCAACATGAACCACAATTCATTCTGATAGAAGATGAATTTAAAATGCATATAGAAATAAAAAATAAAATAAGAGGTGAGGAGATGCACCTGCTGCTTAGAGCCCCGCCATGGCACCAGAGCAACTGTTCCCTGAAACTGAAGTGTGGGTAGGAGCCCAGCAGACGCATGTACATAGAAGGACAATGGTACATGTCCCCCCGCTATGCAACTAAGCTGGTGTTCCTCACAAGAGGAGGGGGCAGAGACTCTGTTCCCTCAAAGTGCAGAGGTTAGCGGCCATGCAGATGCAGCATTATTGAAAATAAGTATCATAAAAGAAGAAAGAAGGTGCCATATAAAGAAGGTAAAACAATGAAGAAACCTGTTGGTATGAGGCTATCCTGGGTCATTGATACATATATAAGTTTTCCCCTATTGTTGTGTGCATGGTTGACCAACAAAGGTGATGATGTGTACATCGTAATCATGTGACAGCATTACTGGCTCCAATAATGGGAATTACCTATGAGACATAAAAGGCACAACTGAACAGCAGTAACATCCATTTCTTCAAACCTGATAGATACAAAAGTACATACGAAATCACTGTCCATCTGTGTGTCAGGTCTCTTAACGGTGGGTGGGCAGTAGATGAGTATACAAATAGTAATAAATAGAATAATAGGAAAAACATGGCATCACCTTCATGGTAGATGCAATTTAATATCTCATTTGAGCATAGCTTGCCTTGTTAGCTATTGGTCTGCAAGAATACTTTGCATCTTGCTCTGTGTAAGCCTGCGTATCAAAAGACAAATAGCTGCAGTCAATATGCAAGTCTCAGGTTGTAGCTCGTGCGTGCGGAGCTGGAATAGGATTTCTATGGAGAGACACGATGAAAGAACTCAATTTCACCAATCAGAAATATCAATAGGACAAAGGGTAAATGTTTTTCCCTTTTGAACAGTATGTAGCTCATGCTCAGCTAACTTGTTAGCAAATTATATTGTCATCCCCTGAGTTGGGCAAATGTAGAATTTTCTGACCTAAGAGTAAGATGAACATTGTTTATCGGTAGATATCAAATATATATGTTTCCTTCGCACTGGCAAACTTATGCCATCTTGATATCCTCCTCATATGTAGATGGAGTGAGATATTGCTGGTAGTAAAGACACGGTGGCTGTGTATCTTGCATGCAATTGCACATATACATAAAACCAAATACAGAGAGCTCGTATGAATATGGCAGAGAGGCAGGATTTAGTACCTGTGCAGACATGAGGATACCAAATCCTTAACATTGCCACACCCAAACCTACATAGCAGAAAATCTGTATGAATATTGTACTTTGCCTATCCAGGCCTCCGTATCGGGGAATCGAATCACAGCAATGGCGGGAGGGGGCGCATGGTGGAGGGAAGAGGTTACCTAGGGAAGGCCACCGCTTCGTGACGATGGCTGTGGGTGGCGGCGGCCGAGCAGGCGAGCTAGGCAACGCAAGCACACGTTGGGCCGTTGGCCACCAGCTCCTCTCGCAGCAGAGTGTGAGCAAAAATGCAAAATCACACATGGGGATTGAATGTGCACTGGGCAGAGGGCAACCATAACGAAGAGGTCCGGCGGCCAGCTCGAGCGCGATGTCAGGGCGGCAGCAGTCGTGGTACGTCTGATGGAGCAGGTTGTAGGTGGCGACGGTGGGCGCGACGGAGGCCTGCATGATGAAGCGGTGGAGCGACAGCATGTCGCCGTAGCGCTCCTGGCGGAGTAGCGCGGCGAGGACGGCGTTCCAGGTGAAGATGGTGGGGAGGCAGTTGGATTAGATGGAGTGGTGCGTGAGCAGCGCCGCCTTGCCGAGGTTGTTATCGCGGTGAGAATGCGGCGGTGCAGATCCAGGCGCTTCACCGAGAGCGTGGCCGGCGGCTCCGGGACCTTGGGAGCATTGGGGTTGGAGGAGGCGTGGTTCGCCCCCAGCGCGCTTTGCGGTGCCGGGCCCTGGGACAGCGGGGGCTCCACTCGAGTCGGTCGGAACCATCGGCAACGTGTTTCGGAATCGGTGAGAAACTTCGGTAATGTACTTTAATTTTTTTATTTTAAATATTATTTTTCGATTTATAACAAATGCGAGTATTTTACTTTTTTTTATTTTATACACTTATCTTTTGCTCTACTAGTTACTCGCGTTTAGCATGTATGCGGCTGTATTTATATGCTAGCACCTTTTCCACTTAGGCATGCCAAGTTCGAGGTTTGAGTTGTGCTAAATTAAAATTGATTGATCTTTGCTTTATTTGCCGGTGCTATAAACTTCTCCGAGACTTAGATCTATGAATTTGGTTAGTTCTAACCCTCTAGCTAAGGGCAAGCGTTAGTGCTCAAGCTCTTTCATGGCGGCAGTGTAACACGTCGCTTGAGCACTAATATAGCGTGCCATCTTACCCACGCAGTTTTGGTTGGTAGCCCATCTTGATGACAGCTTTATAGGTCTCAGTATTCCAATCGTCGTTCGGTAAGCCCGTAGGCATTAGCCAGTTGCCGTTCGGCTGGCCTCCTACCTACCTCCGGCCTCCTCAGGGCTAGAATTTCGCTCGATGGAAGACCATCATTCTATTCAATCATTTCAACCTTAGTACGGATAGCTCCTGTATGCCAGTAGAAATGAAAAACCGAACCTTAGCCTTCGACTCGTTGTCCTCCTAACTTGAGTTTATGCCAACAGTGTTTGGTTTGTATCACATGGTGTGGGTCGTTTATTTTTTCTTGTTATCTTTTGGAATGAATGAGTTAGTAGTAGCTAGATGTTCGACGAATTTGTATTCTTCTCGATGCTTCCCTGTGAAAATAAATACGATACTTGGTCTCCGTGCACTTGCGGAGTAAAATCTGTTAGGCTAAGAACCGCCCACACCATTGCATTGTGTTGTACGAATGCTCATGTCTGAAACGAACGGTCCCTTAGATGAAACGACATGATGTGAACTTAGAAAACATTGTAGCAGCTAACCCTTGACCTGAGTTTCTTTTGGCTTCTATGACCTGAAAGGATCAAACATATTACTTTATATCTTGATCTACAGCATGCTCTATCAAACAAATGTGGGGATGAAAAGAAACTATACTATAAATTATCATCATAATGTAACTAAGTTTCGAGAGGTTCCTTTTATCATCTGAAAATGAAGTGATAAACAAGAAACATCAAGATCATACACATTTCAGCTACACCCAGAAAACATACACACATGCAGGACACTTTACATGAGCTGCAGGCGATTTAACAAAGCATATCCAAAAATGGTAAAAGTATAAGCATATTCTGGAAATTAAAAATAGACAAAGCTTGCCTCAAGATCATAGCATATAGAAACCTAAGGCTATATCCAACAACACTCCTCAAATCCCATTTCCTGTCACTATTCCAACTAGCTTTCTCTTTGTCTATAGTGCAGCATTTATGTCAAACAGTGCAAAACAGTGTTTTGAAAAACCGTTTGAGGCTCTCCATTGGGGAGAGCCTAACTGGAGCTACTGCATAATATGATATAATTCCAGAAACTAGCAAGCTGGAATACCAAAAACCAACAAAATGCAATATGATTTGAACCAATACCAACATATTGATATGGAAACAAGAAAGAAAAGTTCATGCTAATTACAATTGGAATAATCGTGTCCCTATCTAGAAACATATGGTAGGAAAAAATAAAGTAGAATTTATACACATCACTAAATGAAGCTAGAATCATAGATCTGAAGATGATGCCACCAGCTATTGCCGCCCCCTTGGAATCACCTGTGCTTGGAACATAGAAATGAATTGACCAAAATCCGATGCATTTGATAAGCTGCGTGAACTGCAACACAAGTGTCACCCTTTAATTAATTGCCACCCTGCAAGCAATTAGTAGCATTTAGACAAGCTAAGTGATCTTATAAAATCCTATATATACATAATAAAATCCTATATATACATATCCCTTTCAAACAGGATTTTGGTTCTCCAGATTTTTCATGTAAATAAATCCCTTAATATGTTGACATGCAATTGAAATAGCAAAGAGCAATGCAAATTTTCTGTTCCACCTCACCTCATATAAAGATCATATGAATTATGTTGCCAGTTTCACCTTTGGACAGGGCATGGGCAATCAACAAACAGAAATCAGGGACAATAGGTTGGAGGAGGAGAGGATGGAGAACACGTATCTGGTGAAGCCCGCCTCCTCCACTTTCCATGGACGCCATCCTTGGTTCCTTCCACGTCTTCAATCAAGGACCGGTAATGGAATTCTAGTCCTATTGCGTTGCCGTTTCCACCCCCGGCTTGCTATATGGTCGTCCCAGCCCCGTGCATTCACTAATCTCCCTCCCCGTGCATTCACACTTTCACAGGTGCGCTGCTGTGCAAGATGAAAACGCAGGGCCATGCGAGATCTGCACTGGAGAGGGATGCCGCTGCTGCGAAGAGGAAGAATGACGCAAAGCCCCTGGGGTGCCCAGACTATCATGGTTGGTTGGTTGGTTGGTTGGTTGGTTGGGCACAGACTCGGGCAAGGAGAGGTCCACGACTGCTATGGACGTTGCATCGACACTGGGACACACCTTCTCCTACTCTGCTCCTCTGCTTCCCCGACACGTCGCGCAACGGTGACCTTCAACACCACATGCAGCTCAGCTCCGGACTCAAGGCTGCTCCAACATGGAGCTGCTGCTCGCCATGATCTACCTTGCCATGAGCTGCAACCTAGACGCCCGCATCTGCGTTTTCTCGATTTACTTCTGTAAGGGAGACGTGTGCAAACAATAGTCAGCTCAGTTTACTTTGGCCAAAGGGTGCTGATCTAATTTCTAAATCTAATCTCGTGATTCCGTAGGCCACAATTAAATTAATTGGAAGACATTACTGTTTTTAGGCAATATGGATTATGGAGAGGATAAGAAGCCTTAATAGCTGGTATAACCGGTTGTTTCTGGTGAAACTAATGTTAACACTGATCAACCTCCCCCTGTTGAAACGCAACCACTGAGAGTGCCTTTTCAGCTATGAAACTTGTCAAAATACGCTTGCGGAATAAAATGGGAGATGATTATCTGCGAAGCTACATGATCATCTATATTGAGAAGGAATTAGCAATGAAGATTAGCTCTCTCGAAATAATCAAAGAATATGATCTAGCTGTCCCAGAGGTAAATTCAAGTTAATAGAGATGTGATCATGTAAGTCTCTACTTCTCCAAAACATGACATATGTACACTGTTTTGATATCTATTGGATTTAATTAGTAGAGAATTTTATTGTGCAACTAATCTACTATATGAAAGTTAGTATATGCATGTATATATGTCATGCTATATTGTTGGCACCATATATAGTTAGCGGATTAGCCTCCCCTATATCCAAATCTTGGCTCCGCCATTGGGTGCTGACAAACAGATCATTTAACTAACAATGCACATATATATGAGATATGCTAACCAATGCCGTATCTGCTTCTCAACGATACCGTTGTGTTGCTTTTATGATGTTATTACGTGTTGTGTTCTTGTTGTTTATAGTAGGCAGATATTGGTGATTATTTCCTCGCTTAGGTACCTAGCTTAGCCCAAGATGTAAATATGATGTTTCCAAATTTTAGATTTGATCATGGATTAGGATCATCGCTGTGGCCTGTGGGTCTGTGGCCTTAACAATACAATACTGCATTTGTTTTTCTATAGCTCTAATGTTCCCTTGTGCTGCAGCCTGTACCATTTTTGTGGATGCTGAAAAACAAGGAACTGCAAGGAGTTTTGCCTTGATATTTTTATGGTTTGCCATTTTTTTTTACTTTAGGTATGATATATATGCAGTGTTAGCGCAAATATAAGTTATAAATGATGGCAGCCACTCCAACGAGGACATGTCTAATCACTCATCTGCCTCATGTCTAGTGATAAAATCGTTGGATTGATTTATATTGGTGGAGCATACTTTTTACATTTGCCTACTCAAATCAAGGTTACAAAATCTCAGATATTTTGCTCAAAGTTGCTAATTGTTCATATTTTCATTGTATCATGTTTTTTTCATATGAATAGACGAGTCACTTTTGCTAAAATTCTCAAAAATAACCAGTTTGGTGTGTTTGTCAAGCTGAAGCGCTGAACTGAAGGCCCCTCTTTGATTGCCTGAATTTGCTAATAAGTTACTGCTACAAACAGCATGTCCAGTAAAATAGTGCACTTTAATAGTTATCGACGCTGGAGGTATAGATTTTAATCACCCCTAGCAACTCGCTAGTGACGGTAATAATTGATTGTTGTGCTAGGGTTGTTGCTGACCTGGAGGTTGATTGCAGCGGCAGCTCCTCCACAGTCAGACGAGGAGGGAGGCTCCGATGGAAACTGACATCAATCTCCTCCAGCCGCAGTCAACGCACTGAAGCAATAAGCCGGTCCCAATGGGGGCTGGCTGTTTCGCTCGGGTGGGATCGAGCGAGCAGTGGTCCCACCCGAGCAAGCGAGCTCGGCCCCATTTTCAATTTTTTTATTTTTTATTTTTTTATATAATTTTAGTCGTGTAAAATTATACTGACATATTTTTATTTACGGAAAATTATGCTGACATAATATTCAAAAAAAATTATGCTGATATAATTTTATTCATGGAAAATTAGGTTGATATAATTTTATTCAAATGTTGTCATAATTTTATTCACGGAAAATTATGTTGACATAATTTTATTCACGAAAAGTATACTAGCATAATTTTATTCGCGAAAAATTATGCTGACATAATTTTATTTATATGCTGACATAATTTTATTCACAGAAATTTATCCCAACATAATTTTATTCGCGTGCTTTCACGGAAAGTTATGCTAAAATAATTTTATTCACGACATAATTTTATTCACGAAAAGTTATGCTGACATAATTTAATCCACTATAGAATGAAGATCATAACTTACATCATAAGTTTATTACATTATCACTGTTTTGTTAACATAATTAATTAAAATTATATTATAAAAAAAAGAAAAAAAACCGCTGCAAAGAATCACTCGCTCGCAGGAAGTCCGGGTCCCAATGTCCAATACGCGAGCGTTCATACAGCTCGCTTCCAGCGAGCGATTGGCTCCCACGCGCAAACGAGGTGGGCCCAGATGATGGAGGTGGGCACCTGGCCGCCATCTGCCCTGCTCAGGGCCACGCTCCCGCACAGGAAGAAAGTAGCCCAGGTAAAAAAAATTTCGTTTTCTTTTTTATTTGATGTTTATTTTTTTTTCACAAGCGAGCGATCAGACCATATCTTTTATGATATAATTTTATTCACGGAAAATTATGCTGACATAATTTTATTCACATGTTGACATAATTTTATTTACAAAAAATTTATGCTGACATATTTTTATTTCATAGAAATTATGTTGACATAATTTTATGACATAATTTTATTCACGAAAAATTATGCTGAAATAATTTTATTCACGGAAACTAACATAAATTATGTTGCTAACGTAACATAATTTATGGGAGAGACATAAAATCATGCTAACATAATTTATACTAACATAATTTATGAAAAAACATAATTTACGGTAGCATAATTTATCATCGACGTAACATAATCAAATAGACGTGGCTTACTTGCTTTCCAAACAAACAAGGTTATCGGTCAGCTGTGGCTGCCTGGCTCCGTCACATTTAGATGTGGGCCCAGCAGCGTGAAACGGCCGGTAAGAAAATCTCTCTCTACTACTTGTTAAGCAGGGAGTGAATCCTTGGTGCGTTCTGCCTGCCCTCGCCTCGATGGTTCCGCCTCCCGTGGTTTCGCTCCGCGCTCCCGCCTGCATGGTTGTATGCCCCCGTTTTTCACCGATGAAACAAAACACCGATTTTATAGCAGTAATTACCGATATATTGAGGGAAACGCTATTATCGTAAGCCTTCCCTAAATCAACGCGGGTAACGCGCTGACTTCCTTACCCTGAGCACTACGGCGTGCATGCAGGCTGCGGTCCTCCAGAGCTGGCTAGCCAAAGCTGTGCCCTTGGACGCACGCCTGCAGCGCCGCCAGACGCCGCCAAACCTATACCACACCCTTGGCCGCACGCGGCACGTCTCCAAGATTGCCGGGAGTCTCCAAGATCGTTCACTCCAATGCGCGAAAGGATGTGGTTCGTTTTCTTTTTCATTTGTTCGTGGATTTTCAGGGTGGTTCGTTTCTAGGATCGCAGCGGATCTGGCTACCAGGCACCAGCAAGGGGCCATCGCCTTGAGCTCCTATCCCTCGCACCTTGAGCTCTCAGCCCACGCCCCCCACCACCTGGTGACTGGGGTCGAGTTGCTCGAGACAGGCGCGAAGCTAGCGATTGGAGAAGCAGGCAAACGCAAATGCGATTGATGGCTTGGGCTGGACTCAATCGTCAAGTGACGATCTCCTCTTTTTTTTTTTTTTTCCTTTCGAGCGAAGCTGGAGTGGTGTCGCTTTAATTTGTTTGCCTCATGCTGCCAATCGGACTGCAAAGAAACCTCCTGTTGCCGCTGGATGTTGGTCACCGCGTGCCTCTCCCCTGCAACTGCGCCTTGTAGGCAGGATGATCCGTCGCCCATAAAGTCTGGTGTCGAATGAGAGGGCCGATAGCAGGAAAAGGCACAGGGGCTTGCCGAAGCCAGGCACGACCGACGAGAAGCGGCGTTGAAGCTGCCATGCCTTGCGAGTGTCAAGCGTCCAACAAGCTTGGTCGCCAGCCCTTCACTAACGACAATGAGCAAGAACTTCAAAGCAAGATGCAATGCGGAGACACATGCGTGTTTTTTTACGGAAGACATCATGTAATTATGGAGATACTATTAGTTCTGATTATGGTTTTACATAGCTAATTTCTTGATTGTGTAGACTTAAGAAAATTCTTTACAAACAATTTTCACCCTACCAAAATTTCAGACATGGATCCGTACTGTTCGTAAATTCGGTATTAGATAACCTAACGTATGCACGTCGATCTTGGTCGCCGGCCTCCTTAGAATATATCCTGGTTCCACCGCTGGATGTACACTAGCCTCAGCACTCTCAAGGTTGTGCACGGTCTGCTAGCCACCGTTCATGTTTTCCAGGCCTCCCGGCAAAGAAGACCCCAGTGAGGCACACACCCCATTGTTCAACCCCTCCTAACATTGCAACCGGACCCTTAGCTTGAACTGAGGTTTAGGGTTCTTCCTATCCGGTGGTGATGATTTGGTTCTGGGCGAATTTGTAGCTGGTTCCCATCAAATTCAAGGTCTTTGCCACCAAGGTTCTACAATATTTGGTCCTACTGGCTTATTTTGGTTTCAACTGAACCAAGTAGTACAATGAAGCGCATGTTACAAAATTAACTGAATCAAACCTTCACACTTACAAGAAGGCGCGCCCATTTTTGGCAGGTTCAGGGTTGTTTCCAATCAGACATCGGAGCGTTGGACCCATCCAATAACAAGGAGGATAGATCTTTTTGCCGAAATCAGCGACCAAACAAGGAAATTTCTAAGAAGAAAACGATTGATATGGTTGTGAATCTTGCACGCTAGAGATATGGACATAGTGTTTGACGTGCTAGCTTTGGGGTAGAATTAGGCTTTGCTTTGTTTATTTTAGTGGCACCAAAATACTCATATCGTGTTTTTATTGAAAATGCTTCACAAAGACAAGTAAATACAAAAGCAATTTTCCTTAACTGCTATGACTTCTTCATTGATGACTACACATGCTGAATTTCATTTTTGATACCTTTTTATATCAACACATGTAGCTGTTTGAGGATATTTTGTACATACAACATAAAATCATGTATATGATATTTGAAGAAGCAAGAAATGAACGTGCCAAGGAGACTGCTGTACAGAATGCTCACGTGGCCGGATGATTACAATGCTAATTACGTTTGCATGCGTGCACCTGAACGTGCAGGGGAAATACGTAAATTGATTATTAAGTGCAAGGCGGCCAACAAATATGTTATAATATAAGATCATGCATGCATGCATGGTACGTACGTGAAGATGGGTACGTTCTTTGCCTGACTAGCCAGCTGATGGGTACTGCTATCTTCTAAAACGAACACATGCCTGCACGTAGAGCACAGGAACGTACAACAATCGCCCAGTACAAATGCATGCTCTACCACGGCCAGGCCCACAAGTCAGCGGAAGATGGCAGAACATTCGAGAAACTCTGCAAATCTCACCTCCAAACGAGCGGTGGCCGAACCGTCTCACGCCCTCTGGAAGGACTCTACGTATATTTCAGCTCGTCTATCTGACCGGCCGGGCTTCATTTGTTCGGGCCCATGTACCAGGGAAACATCGGCACGCCGGGTGCAAATTGCGGTCAGTCATCTCAAGCGTAGAGGCTAAGCAATGATTAAACCGACCCCAGAAATATCTCTCGTCCGCTCGTCAATGGTCCACCTGCAGACCTTTCCATCTCAGCCGCAGATAAGATCGAAGTTCAAATTTTAAAGTGAGAGCCCGTCCCGCTCGGCGCTTGACTCGTTCCGTCGTTCGCCAGGAAGCCGGAGGCTGTGCCGCTCGTCCCCTGCCTATAAATACCACGCCACCACACATACCAGAGACGCCACCATCACACCACCATATCACAGCCCACACAACTCCATCCTCTCGATCGTCTACCTGCCGGCGTGATCGACGACGCCCACTCCGGCGACCGCGGCAGCACATCTACTCCGGCACGCAGCGGCCTCGGCAGCCTGCACCCCTCCCGGCCGGTGTCAAGACCAGAGGAAGATCGATCGCCGCCGCCGCCGTCAAACACTCCGGCGCCGGCGCCATGGCTCCTTCCTTCGTCGTTAACCCAGGTTGAGAATCTGTGTGTTTTCCTTTTCTTTCCAGGTCATGTGCATGCACGAGCTGTTAGCTGCTAGCTTTTGCCCATGCGCCATGAGAAGGAAAGAGTACCAGATGGCTGCCGTTCCATCTGCAAGCAGCGGCCGCAACCCCGTCGGAGTTGATCCTGATGTACCGGCGTACCGCACAGACTACGCCCGGTGCCTGTGTCATCTCCAAGGCCCGGCAACGTGCAGCTCATCGACCAAAGTGTATCGGTGTCCCTCTCTACGCCGATGCGTACTGGCCAGCTGCCTCTACGATCCAACACCTTCTTCGCCATCAGACACCAAGAGTTCATCTGGTTTAATCCAGACCGGTGGACACGCGCACGGCTGCCGGGACTACTCACGGCGCCACCTCTCCACAGTTTGGACGAAGCCATCGACGCCGCCGCCTCCCAGGCTGTCGGGGCGCCGTCGCTGATCCTTCATATATAACCTCAGCAGGAGCCTGCGCGAAGACGCAGCCCACGCGTGTGCACGCATACATCCTTACACGTGATCTATCTTATATATTTTATTTATGGCGCCGATGTGCCGTACACACTGAAGCCCGCGGATCATTTCTATACTGCGAATGGAGCAAAGTGATTTAATCTCTGTTGAACTGGCAGCTGGTGCTTGTCCCGCCTGACTATATCTTCAATTATTCTTTTTTATCTCAATTATACTGCCGAGACGTCTATTCGGCCCGGCTTGCAACACCATGCACATCAATCCTACTACTACCACCGCAACCTGTCGTTCGTGACTGACGAGGCCGAACGACAAGGCGGGCGCAGTCGACTCTTAGACTACGCTACAACCGGCCCATGGACCGATGAGGCCATGCCAATGCCGACGCCTATTTTAATCTACGCTATTTTATCGTGTGCATGGAGAATGCAAACCGAAGACTGAAGAAGGCGACCACTGCAGCTTAATCGGAGGTATTCTGCGAGTCTACCTCGCGGATGTAATTAACTAGGAGCCTCCCGAGGCCCTAGGAACCAGAAGACCACATTGCACCATGTCAGATCTGCCCAACGGCAAGCTATGGAGCACGCATATATTTTTTGGAACATGTATTTGTATTATCTGAAATATGAATAAAATATGTTCCTCCACTTGATCATTGTGTTACTTATTCTGTGTACTTTAGTACACTGGCACGCCCGCACTTTGTTCTTACTCGTGAATAGAGAAACTCCTCCCCACGCGTAGTGTCAGTTTCCCATGGAAACAGTAGCAATTGCATGAAAGTAAGGTTTATGGGAGCGGCTAGCCTGACCTGGATATGTTGCCTGTATGTTTATTTGTTTATCACGTGTGCCAACCATGATTATGAAATGAAAAAAAAAAAACTGCTTTAGCTTTCAGGTCACCGATTTCTTGTTTACACCTGAAAATATCACATTTGTTAATCATTGATCTTAGAACATGGCTATCATTGATCTGATATTGCTATATTCAATTTAAAACATTTAAATTAGAACGTAGAACTCCAAAAAACAATTAACAATAAATAGTGAACCATGGTTATCATTGATCGGATCTTGCTATATTTAATTAAAAATACTTATTTGAATCATGTATTTTAGTGTTCTCTATTTTCATAAAATTAGAGCTTATCTATCTTAACGTGGCTAAACACAATATTTTGCAAAGACTGAATACATTGTAGTGTCTGGTGGTCGCAATGTACCATGTTTTTCATGCTACATATATGCCGTGTTTTTTTTTCTCCGTAGCAACGCACGGACACACAGATCTAGTGTAAAAAAAAGCGCACTGCGCACGCAATCATCGCGGCCGCGTGCGCATGGGGCCACCGGTCTGATCGCTCGCTGGATTCGCTCCTAGGTGACTCCAGTAGGTGGGGTCTATCCACTGTTCCAACTATTTTTTTCTTTGTAAACAGTATCGCTACAGTGTCGTTTTGTACTGTACCGACCATATATCCGAACTACTGGACTTAACGAGCGCTCCTCAAAAATAGACAGTCAGTTGGATCGCCAACCGTACGCTGCAGACGCCGCGGCAAAAGGAAAAGGGTTTTTTTTCTTTCTTTATTTTGGTGGTTGTTACTTGGAATGGTTGATTATATATCACTTTGGTTTTGACTTGACGAACACTACAATCCAGCACTTTTCTTCTCAATAAAAAAACCAAATAATTCCTTTCATCACATGTTTTTTCCATTTGATGAAAGAGAGAATTCAAGGGGACAAAAACATAATTAATTAAACATGGCGGATGTGTGTAGAGGTGCAAGTGGTGTGGATAATTATCCGATGCGATCCGATCCGAATCCTAATTATGCGGATATGGAGAAGGAGTTTTTATATCCATGCGGATATGGATAATCCGAATCCGATTTACACGTGGATGCGGAGTAGGATATGGTATCACGAAAATCCGACGGATATGGAGTATCCGATATTTAAATGCGGATTATCCGATGATTATAATAGGATAATCCGATTAGTTTGACAAGTACATAAGAATCAACGATGATTGATTAGTGCCAAAAATACCGTCACTGTTATTTTTTGTTACTGATATTTAAACTATGATGTGAACAGTTATACTTTAGTATATAACTTGTTGATCATTGTAAAAAAAAACTATATGTAACATGTATTATCCAATATTTTTAAATCCGCATCCGCTCCGACACCGATCCGATTCCGCACCATTTCCGATATCCGAAAAAATCCGTATCCATATCCGTAACCGAGTAATATCCGCTCCGCTCCGAATCCGACAAAAAAAAATAGGATTAGGATATGGAAAAGACATTATCCGCTCCGATCCAATCCGTTTGCATCCCTAGATTTGTGCAATAGCAGGGATCCACGAGGTGTTCACCGTGTCGGAGCTGTCGTCGTCGCCGCCGGGCTCCGTTGGTCCCCGCGGCCGCGAGGCGTACGCGACCGTGCTGCACTCGTCGGACACGTACCTGTGCGGCGCGATCGTGCTGGCGCAGAGCATCCGCCGCTCGGGCTCCACCCGCGACCTGGTCCTCCTCCACGACCACACGGTCTCCAAGCCGGCGCTGCGCGCGCTGACGGCGGCGGGGTGGACGCCGCGCAAGATCAAGCGCATCCGCAACCCTCCTACAGCAAGTTTCGGATGTGGCAGCTGACGGAGTACTCCAGCGTGGTGTTCGTGGACGCCGACATCCTGGTGCTCCGCAACCTGGACGCGCTGTTCCGATTCCCGCAGCTCACCGCGGTGGGCAACGACGGCTCGCTCTTCAACTCGGGGGTCATGTTGATCGAGCCGTCGGCGTGCACGTTCGATGCGCTCGTCCGGGGGCGGCGGACCATCAGGTCCTACAACGGCGGCGACCAGGGGTTCCTGAACGAGGCGTTCGTGTGGTGGCACCGCCTGCCGCGCCGCGTCAACTACCTCAAGAACTTCTGGGCCAACACCACCGGGGAGCGCGCGCTCAAGGAGCAGCTGTTCGGGGCGGACCCGCCGGAGGTGTGGTCCGTGCACTACCTGGGGATGAAGCCCTGGACGTGCTACAGGGACTACGACTGCAACTGGAACGTGGGCCGTCTGGTGTGGGCAAGGCAAACTGCCAAACACGCACGCAGCTCAACAAACAAACGCCCGAAACGGACGCCTTCAATTCAACCTTGCTAAATTTGGGCACGTTGTTTGCCCATGCATCCAACCCATAAACATTTCTGTCATCCCTGGCTGTCCCCCCTTTCTTCGCCTCTTCTCCAAAGCAGCATGTCATCGTCACAATGCCAAGCCCCATTGCGTCTCCCCTCCTCGCCTTCGCCGTCGTCGTCGTCGCTGCAGCGCTGCTCCCCTCCTCGTCCTCCCAGCAGCAGCAACAACAGCAGCAGCAGCAGGCCCCCGCGGCCGTGCCGCAGCCAAGAGGCTTCTACACTGCGGGTCAGCCAAGGAGGTGCAGGGAGGGAGCATCAAGTGGATCCCGGACGACGGCTTCACCGCCGTCGGCAACGTCTCCGCCATCGACAAGCCCAACCTCCTGCCCGTGCTCGCCACCCTGCGCTACTTCCCGGACGCCACTGCGCGCAAGTACTGCTACCAGCTTCCCGCCGTCAAGGGCACGCGCTACCTCGTCCGCACCACCTACTTCGACGGCGGCACCCGCTGGAGCGCCGTCAACACCACCGACAACTACCGCCGCGGCATGTCCACCTACTTCGAGGTGGTGGCGCAGGGGCAGGGCAAGACCATGAGCGTGTGCCTGGCGCGCCGCCCGGAGACCGCGTCCAGCCCATTCATCTCCGCGCTGGAGATCATCGACCTCTACGACTCCATGTACATCACCACGGACTACGAGCACCGTGGCGCGCAGCCTCTTCGATCGGCTGCAAGGGCGAGATCGTCAGGTATGCGTGCGTTGCGTACGTGGTGTTCGTCGCGCGCGTGCGCCGGCGCCCGCCCGGGGAATCCTGATGACGTGACTTGGTCGGCATTTCTAGCTATCCAGATGACCCGTACAACCGGTACTGGGCGCCGTTCGCGGACGCCAACCCCATGGTGGAGAGCCACTCCTCCATCGCGCCCGGCGACTTCTGGAACCAGCCGCCGGCCAAGGCGCTCAAGGCCGGGGTCACCACCAGCCGGGGGAAGAAGCTCACCGTGCAGTGGCCGCCGGTGGAGCTGCCGGCGGCTACCTACTACGTGGCGCTCTACTTCCAGGACTCGCGCACCGCCAGCCCCTACAGCTGGCGCGTCTTCGACGTCGCCATCAACGGCCAGGAGTTCTTCAATGTTAGATTTGATCTCGGAACGGTCATGAGACCGAATCCGAGGGAGTCACGCGCCCTGATCGGGGGCGCGGCCTTTCCCCGTGGTTGTGGCCCCCGGTCACAGTGCGCTATATAAAGAGGGGCCCAGGGGCCGGCGCGGAGGCCAACACATCCACAGCCGCCACCGCTAAACCCTAGCCCGACAGAGGGATCCGATCTCCCACACGCGCATCCAGTGACCGGAAGAGCCACACTGCCGTCGCCGACCCGATGGCCGACCCCGCCAACGGGAACCCTAGCGCCGACGACATACAGGAACAGGAGAGGAGGCGAGAACAGGAGGCCAAGGCGGCGGAGGAGCGACGCCTCAAGGAGGTGCACGACAAGGAGACCGATGACCGTCACCGCGCCGACATGGACAACACCGTTGCCCACACGGCACCGGCCGATCCCTTCGTCAACACCCTAGGTGAAATCTCCCACCCCATTTTTCTCTCACCTCCCTAGATCCACATGAACACCGTGTTTTCCTATCGATGAACTCGCTAGTGGTAGGCTAAGGGCCTAGATCCACACCATGAGACACCAACAATTGGTATCAGATGAGCTCGGGCATGGCCCGATCCCTAACCCTAGCGGGTTGTTTTGGCCTACGGGTCAAGTTTTTGAACGAGAATCGCAAGATTCGACATGAAACCGACCGGATCTTGGGCTAATTTGGCTCGGATTCATGAAAACCGAAAGAGATAGGGGGAGGATTCAAACCCTAACCCTAGAAATTTTTTCCCCCAAACCCACGAATCGAGAACGCCCAGAGGGCTTACCTGGCTCCGCCGCCTCGCCGACGTCCGGGTAGACGCTCGTGGCCGCCGCGCCGGTTCACCGGTGCGCGCGCGCTGCGGGCGACAGAACGCATCGCCGCGCGGCCGCTCGGTGACGACGCGTCCACCCTCGGGCGGGCGCGCACACCGTCGAGAAGCCACGCGGGCGGCGCCGCCGGACCGAGCCGCCGTCTCCTCGCTCTCTATCTCACCGGAGTTGGTGAAGAAAGGGGGAGGGAGAGCCGCCGGACAGAGAGAAGCGCGGGGGAGGGAGAAATGGCTAGGGTTTTCAACCCCCCGGCCGATTTTTCAGGTATTTATACCCGGAGTCGCTGAACACCGACCGCCGGATCGCATCCGACGGCCGAGGATGAGGCGGGCGGGCGCCCGCGCCGCAGCCGGGCTGGGCCAGATGCACGGCCCAGGCCCAGGTTGGCGGCGGCCTGCCCGCGCGACAGCGGCACGGCCCGCGCTGCAGAGAAGGCCATGGGCCTAATTGGGCCGATTTCGGCCAGATTGGAAAGAAAATTGTTTTCCTTTTTTCTATTCCAGTTTTTCCATGATTATTGATATGTATATATGCCTTTTTGCATGATAATTAAAAGTGAAAGCTTGGAGTTTATTTACAGAATTAGACATTGTGTTTTATACCACGTTTCCGCTGCTGATGATATGTTTTAATGTGCATAATCTCTGGATAATTTGAAACCAACGTGAATGATTGTTTAGAGACATGCATGTTATTAGATTTTTGTATGACTTTATTGTTATTTTTAACCAACGTTAAATTTAATGATGAGTCATGATTATATCTCTGATTTCTTTCTAGTTTTATCCAACGATGAATCTAGAATAGAGATTGTTTTTATGTATGTTTTAATTTCGACCAACGTTGATTTTAATTCATGCATGAGAAATCCATTGCCCTTGAGCATGATCTAATTTGTCTTATTGATGAAGGAATGAACACTGCGGCACTCCTCGCTCATATGGGGAAGATTGACAAGCTCAAGGGGCCGAACTATCCCACTTGGCGCAAAGACATTGACATGATGTTCACTTTGACTGACATGGATTTCGCACTCCTATATGACAAACCCACTGAGCCCGCTCCTGGCGAGACTCGATATGATGACAAGATGCTGCACTACAGCATCGAGAAAAGAAAGTGGGAGATCTCAAACACTAAGTGTTTGAAGATTATCAGACACCTCATTGATGACTCCATTGAGGGGTCAATACCAGAGTGTGCTACTGCTAAGGAGCTTCTGGATAGACTGAAGTCTCAGTTTACTGGATCCTCCAAGGCGTATGCTAGAACTCTGGTAGACGATTTCACCAACACGAGGTGTGACAGTTCTGGAGTGCGAGCATATATCCAGAAAATGACTAGCACTGCTGCCAAGCTGAACAAGTACTTGGGCAAAGATTTGCCTGAGGACTTCGTGGTGCACATGATAATGAAGTCACTTCCCAAAGAATATGAGACTTTTCATGTGCATTACAACACCACTGTCAAGGACAGATGGACGATAGAGCAGCTGATGGCACAGTGCTTACAAGAAGAGGAGAGGTTAAAGAGCCACAAGAGTGACTCTCTTAACTATATCTCCAATCAGTCAAAGAAAATGAACAAGAACTCCAAGCCGATCTTCAAGAAAGGGCCTAAAGGAGACCTTGGACAGTCCACAAGCAAGATATCTACGATTAACCATAACCATGGTAGAGGAAAGAATCCTGACAAGTTCTTCCCTGTGCCTTGGAATGTTTGCTTGCACTGCAAACAAGAAGGGCACTACAAGAAGGACTGTCCAGACTGGTTGAGGTCTCTCATCCCGAAAGACCCAAAAGACAAAGACAAAGGTACAGATCAAGTGACCTTTATTGATGAATCCCTGTATTTAGATTTTCCCACTACTGCTTGGTGGATTGACTCTGGTGCAACTGTTCATGTTGCGAATTCTTTACAGGGCTTCAGACAAAAGAGGATGCTGGGAAGGGGCAGAAGAAACGTTAGAGTTGCTAACGGAGTTGAAGTCCCGGTCAAAGCCATTGGAGATGTTTCTCTTGAATTTGTTGATGGTTTTGAATTGTTATTGCGGGATGTTCTATTTGTACCCTCTTTAAAGAGGAATTTGATTTCTGTCTCCAGACTTGATAAAGATTTGGTACATTGCCATTTTGGGAATAATCGATGTGTTATTCGTTGTAATAACAAAGATGTTGGTCTTGGTGTTTTACAAGACATGCTTTATTTGATTTCCCATTGCAATGTTGTGAATGAGATTGATGCATCCGATTCTGTACCTGAAACGACTAAGACAAAGAAAAGAAAACGAAACGATGGAGAAACTTCATCGAAATTGTGGCATTGTCGTTTAGGCCACATTTCGAGGGGGAGGATAGAACGATTGATAAAAGAAGATATTCTCCATCCGTTAGACTTTACAGACTTAGACCGTTGCATTGATTGCATCAAAGGAAAATTTGCGAAGCAAATTAAGAAAAACGCGAAACGTAGCTCAAGAGTATTGGAGATAATCCATACTGACATTTGTGGTCCTTTCCCTGAAAGGACTGTGGACGGTTATGACTCGTTCATAACGTTCACAGACGATTACTCTCGATATGGCTACATTTACCCCCTCAAAGAAAGATCAGAAGCGTTAGACAAATTTAAGACTTTCAAAACTGAAGTTGAAAATCAGCATGACTTAAAGATAAAGATTGTTAGATCTGACCGCGGGGGGGAGTACTACGGTCGACATACGCAGTATGGACAAGTTCCTGGACCTTTTGCAAGGTTCCTGCGGGAAAATGGAATAGTAGCCCAGTATTCGACACCGGGTGAACCTCAGCAGAATGGAGTAGCAGAAAGAAGAAATCGCACCTTGATGGACATGGTGCGCAGTATGATAAGCTACTCGACACTTCCGGTTAGTCTGTGGATGGAGGCATTAAAAACCGCCATTCATATACTTAATCGGGTTCCCAGTAAGTCTGTTCCTAAGACGCCATACGAGTTATGGACTGGGAGAAAGCCCACATTGAATTATTTGCATGTTTGGGGCTGCCCAGCTGAGGCAAAGATATTTAACCCCTCACAGGGAAAATTGGACGAAAAGACAGTGAGTTGCCATTTTATTGGCTATCCTGAAAAGTCGAAAGGCTTTAGATTTTATTGTCCAGACAGACACACGAAATTTGTTGAGACGAGACACGCAGTGTTTCTAGAAAATGACATGATCCGGGGGAGCATGGCACCTCGAGAGGTGAACCTTCAGGAAAAGAGGATGTATGTCCCATTTCCGATGGTAGAAGAACCTTACTTCTCGATGCCTGCTGAGGCAGCACCACCAGTTCAACCAACTGTTGTTGCCACCCCTGCTGTGGATGTTGGCTCGTCAGGTACGACAGCAAATGAACAAGAAATTGTACCAGTCCCTGAGCCTCGTGCTGCAACCCCTGAGCCTTTGGCTCCTGATGCGGCTGAGACTGAAGGATCGGAACAAGAAATTGTGCCTAACAGTCCACCACCAGAACAGCCTCAAGTGGAGGAACAAGATGTGATTGTAAGAAGGTCACAAAGAGTAAGGAAATCTGCGATTCCTGACGATTACGAGGTGTATGTTAGTGAGGATATAGCCCTGGAGGGAGATCCCACTACATATGAGGAGGCCATGAGAAGTCCTGACTCATCCAAGTGGCTTGCCGCTATGGAAGATGAAATGAGATCTATGGACACGAATAAAGTCTGGGACTTAGAAGAAATTCCCAAAGGAGCAAAGAAAGTAGGCTGTAAATGGGTCTACAAGACAAAAAGGGACTCCAAAGGGAACATTGAAAGATACAAAGCCCGATTAGTGGCGAAAGGCTTCACTCAGAGAGAGGGAATCGATTACACCGAAACCTTCTCACCCGTATCGTCGAAAGACTCCTTCAGAATCATTATGGCACTAGTTGCTCATTTTGATTTGGAGTTACATCAGATGGATGTAAAGACAGCATTCTTGAATGGAGTACTCAATGAAAACGTTTTCATGGCTCAACCCAAAGGTTTTGTCATGAAAGGAAAAGAAAATCTGGGATGCCACCTAAAGAAATCCATTTATGGATTGAAACAAGCTTCAAGACAATGGTATTTGAAGTTTGATGAAACCATTCGAAAGTTTGGTTTTAAAGAGAATGACGAGGACAATTGCATTTATGCAAAGTTCCGAAACGGAAGGTATATTTTCCTAGTCCTGTACGTGGATGATATCCTACTAGCTAGCAGTGATATGGATTTGTTGCTAGAGACAAAGAGTTTTCTATGCTCGAATTATGATATGAAGGATTTGGGGGAGGCATCCTATGTCCTGGGGATTCAAATCCACAGAGACAGAAATAGATGCATACTAGGATTGTCTCAGAAGACATATACTGAAAATGTCTTGAAAAGATATGGTATGCAAGCCTGTAAAGCAGGGCCTGTTCCAATTGCCAATGGGGATAATTTGGGAATTTTCAATGTCCCAAGAATGAATATGAGAAAGAACATATGAAATCGGTTCCATATGCTTCAGCGATTGGAAGCATTATGTATGCACAAGTGTGCACACGCCCCGACCTGGCATTCACAACCGGGATGCTTGGAAGATACCAGTCGAATCCAGGAAGAGCTCACTGGATAGCTGCGAAGAAAGCCTTGCGATATTTGCAGGGGACAAAAGACTTGATATTGACATATAGAAAGACAAACGCCCTACAGTTAGTAGGCTATGCAGATGCAGACTGGGCAAGGTGTATTGACACCAGGAAGTCCACGTCTGGATACGTGTTCACTCTGGCAGGAGGAGCCGTATCATGGAAAAGTTGCAAGCAATCCATCGTTGCATCGTCGACAATGTACGCTGAGATTATTGCTTGTTTTGAGGCAACGGGACATGCCATGTGGCTAAAGAAATTTATACCCGGTTTAAGAGTGGTGGATTGTATTGAAAAACCACTCAAGATATATTGCGACAATTCGTCAGCAATAGACCATTTTCACAACCAGAGGTCAAGTGGTGCATCGAAACACATTGACATTAAATTTTATGTTGTGAAAGAAAGAATTCAGGATCACACTATTGACGTCGAGCATTTAGGAACCGAAGAAATGCTTGCGGATCCGCTGACTAAAGGCGTTTCACCCAAAGTGTTGAATAAACACTTAGCCGGCATGGGTTTACAGAAAGGCCTATGATTCTGGGTTTGAGGGCTGTTAAAACAACCATCTCACAGAAAGCTTAGTCCTGAGATGGAAAGATATACTGTAGTCAATGAGTTCAATTGCACGTAGCTGGTTTTTGAACGCTTTGGTCTCGGTATGTTGATCTGTCGAGGGACGAAGCGATGAATGACTATGACATTGATGAGACCGAGATCAAAGGGGGAGAATGTTAGATTTGATCTCGGAACGGTCATGAGACCGAATCCGAGGGAGTCACGCGCCCTGATCGGGGGCGCGGCCTTTCCCCGTGGTTGTGGCCCCCGGTCACAGTGCGCTATATAAAGAGGGGCCCAGGGGCCGGCGCGGAGGCCAACGCATCCACAGCCGCCACCGCTAAACCCTAGCCCGACAGAGGGATCCGATCTCCCACACGCGCATCCAGTGACCGGAAGAGCCACACTGCCGTCGCCGACCCGATGGCCGACCCCGCCAACGGGAACCCTAGCGCCGACGACATACAGGAACAGGAGAGGAGGCGAGAACAGGAGGCCAAGGCGGCGGAGGAGCGACGCCTCAAGGAGGTGCACGACAAGGAGACCGATGACCGTCACCGCGCCGACATGGACAACACCGTTGCCCACACGGCACTGGCCGATCCCTTCGTCAACACCCTAGGTGAAATCTCCCACCCCCTTTTTCTCTCACCTCCCTAGATCCATATGAACACCGTGTTTTCCTATCGATGAACTCGCTAGTGGTAGGCTAAGGGCCTAGATCCACACCATGAGACACCAACACCGGGGGCTCAACGCCTCCGCGTCCGGCGTCATGGTCTACTCCAGCATGATGCAGCCCTCGGGGAAGACGGAGATCCTGCTCACGCCCAACGACACGTCCCCCGTCGGACCGCTCATCAACACCGGGGAGATCTACCAGATCGTGCCGCTCGGCAGCAAGACTGTAACTAGAGATGGTATGCATTTTCAGACACGACATTTTCTATCAATGGTATTCTGTCTGCAAGGTATAATTTCTGGGTGATGAGAAGTTCTAGGCCTTTCCTTCAATTCGTGCATGCAGTGGTTGCAATGGAAGATCTCGCAAGTAGCTTCAAGAACCCACCTCCGGACTGGGCTGAAGACCCTTGCCTGCCTCAGCAACACTCCTGGACTGGGGTTGAATGCTCAAAGGAACCACCCGTGCGTGTCTTGTCAGTGTAAGCATATTCAGATTATAATGACAGACTATCTAATCAGTCGCGAAAGTTGTTCAAACTGTTATTTGTTTTGCTAAATTCTGCCAACGCATTGGTGATCTACTTCTTATATACACGGGCGACTGGTGTGATCAATGCTGCTTTAATATTGACCTATTTTCTGCAATACAGGGATCTAAAAAATCATGGTCTTACAGGAACGCTTCCCGACAGCATTGGAAATTTGACAGGGGTGCAAACCATGTAAGACTTTTATACACGAAACCAATCTTATAAATAGTACTGTACTAGTATTTTACAAAAGAAAAATGTACGGGCAGCCTTCTAATTATGGCAAATTCTGACCGCAGCTATCTCAGTGGCAATAAACTCTCGGGCTCCATACCTGACATGAGCAGCATGCACACCTTAACTGCATTGTAAGCTCTAGTATACTTGATTTTTTTTTTTTTTTTGAACGACTCATCCTGCAATTTTACTGACAATGCTACGCTTTTCATCATTTCGAAAGGCGTCTTGGTGGCAATCAGTTCAGTGGAACGATCAACCCATCAATGGAAAAACTTGTCAATCTGAAGGAGCTGTTACTACTCGATTGCTCATTTTCACAATGTATCTCAGATCATATCCATCAAACATTATTTGATTTCATTTTCTCTGGAAACGGCAGATACCTCAACAACAACAATCTCACGGGTAAGATACCAGATGGTCTGAAAAACAAAGTTGGACTTGATTTGAGGTATGAAGAATGAGAGTTTCTTCATTGGGTTCCTTGTTTTGTCATGAACTAGTGATGATATGGGTTGGATGAATAATTTGCAGAACTGAGGGGAACAAATTTGAATGAGGCTGGCAAGGAGGGAAAACGTTGATGCTAAATTGCTAATTCTCAATCTGATGCTGCACCCATACACACAGAAGACCACAGTTTAATGATGAAGGGGAAGGACTGAAGGTTTCAAAAGCTGTAGGATGATCTTGGTGCCTGATGTACGAGAGCTGAAGATTTATGTTATATCTAGCATTCCTTTGAGCCATCTGTGTCCTAAACTCCTAATCTTAAGATTGTTGTAAATGTTGGCTTGTTACGTCAGAAAGCATCAATCTAGGAATAGGTGTTAGCTGAAAAAAAAATCATTAGCATCAATCTAGGAATAGGTGTTAGCTGAAAAAAAAATCATTCCTTATCTAAAAATTCACAAAGCGTGCATTTTTTGAAACTTTGATTAGGACGTCAACATGCAGCAGGCAGAAAATAACTCATTACACTTTTGCAAGTCACGATTTATGCAACTTGGGAGTCTCGTAGTAGTACAGACATGCAAGCAAAATACATAACTAAGCCGCCAAGTATGATAGATGAGGCCTCAAACAAACCCAAAATCCAACTTTCCACCTCCTAACAAGTTAGTATTTAGTACGCCTGTCGAGAGATGCAGTCACTCATCTTCATCACTGCCATCATCAGAAGCTGCTCGGATTATATGCACCTGGGAGAGAAATTGAAAACCTTTGATGGATCAGCATTGAAAATCGTTCAGACAAAAACCATGCTTTGAGCTCCACATTATTCAGCATCACGCATACAGTAGTATAGTCTGTTCAGAAATCAGAATAATCCCCCCACCCACCCCATCTCTTTTCCTTTTTTTTTTTTTTTTGAAT
Source organism: Paspalum notatum (assembly GCA_022530915.1). NCBI lineage: Eukaryota > Viridiplantae > Streptophyta > Magnoliopsida > Poales > Poaceae > Paspalum > Paspalum notatum. The sequence goes on from CM039684.1 coordinate 8,204,213, forward strand.
CGAAGAGATCAAAAAGTGAACTGAGAGGAGAACTAATCAGAGGATTTATTTTTAGGAACAATTTTATCACCTGGGGGTGCAGCATTAGTAGCATAGCTATGTTTTAATTGCGAGGGAACATATTTCTCCACATTTGCCTTTGGGTTCTGTCTGGGTTTGACAGTGGGTGCAGGCGGTATGCCCTCCCAGTTTTAACCTACAGGTCACCAATAGCATAGTATGAATTAATATACCATAAAATGAAAGCATTGCATGCAATCTCCAGATGATTGAGAATAATATTATTCAGTCACATAAGATACATGTTGTGGTGAAAATTATATGAGTATAAAGATACAACTCACAACTGATGCATATGTTGAAGTGGGAGGAGATGGAGCAGCCTCAAGCATCTTCTTAATATCTTTGTTAACCGCTTTCTCAGCTGAAGCAGGAGCTGGAACATCCATATGTTTCTTCACTGTTACAACTGATAGGACAGAAACTGAGGATGCTATCATTCAGAGTGCTTACTTTGGAGCTTGTCGAGCAGTGCCACAGGAGAGTATGACCTCATAATATCATCCTTTTGCCTCTCAAAATCAGTCAACCTGTCTTGAGCAGCAGCAAGCTCTGTGGTTCTTATAATTGTGCACTACACAAATTACAAATTCAAATGAAATATTAGCAAAGAAGTAAAGCTCTGGGGACATATAATAACAAAGCTAGTAGAACTCTTCACAGCATCAGTTTTGCATAGTTCTCGTATCACAGTATTAATAACTTTTAAACTATCCATGATGCTTTGTTTTAATAATGAACATCATGTTTTAATAATGAATACAACTACAGTTTTGCTATCTTTCTTCATGAGTGGCAGTGCCGCACCTGATACATATAAAACAGTACATGCAACTGAGCTTACATTGTTCTGGGTTTTCACTTGGTCAAGTGAATTAAAGAATTCATTGTACGCCTCTTTGTCTTTCAATAGCTTCTGTAACTCCTCAATGCTGCACAAAAAGATTTGATTAAAAAGACAGCATGATATGACAAGTTTATTAACTTTAATGAAATGATACACTGTTGGGAAAATCTGAATATTGTGCACATAGACATGTTCTCACAAAAAATTCAGGAATGCAGCACAACAAATAAATCATGCATAAACAGTCCTTCCTAAATTCTATGGGACTCATGTTTAAGAAAAGCAACAAATCAGTCATGCATAAACAGCCCTTCCTAAAATCTACAACATTCATGTTTAAGAGAAGCACATAAAAAGCTGTCTGGCCCTGTCCATTCAGGCTTGCCTTAACATACATCATACTTTAATGGCTGGAGGGAATGCAACGTTAGGGTATCAAAACTAGAGCAGATGTAGGATCTGGACACAGTTTTGCTAAATCTCTCAGTTTGTGGATAGCCCTAAAAACATGTAGACCAGAGTAGATAATTCAACTGCAATCCATAACGAATATAAGATGGGAGACAATCTTGTATACATGAAAGTTGGAGATAAATCATGAGACAAAATAAGGCTATGTGCTAACTGCTAACCTCTTATCCTTCAATCGAGCGATTATCCCTGCAGCCTCAGCAGGAGATGGTTGCCCACGGGATGTAGACTGAGGATGATCTGAAGCTCTTTGATGTGGACTACCGCAAGTAGGTGTGGATGGACGTGAAGACGAGCCAACCACCGAGGGGCTGGGGCTGCCATTACCAGTGCTGCCGAGGCCATAACCAGAGCCAGGGCGGCAGTTGCCACCCCCACACCCACACCCACATGGGCCACCAAACCCACGCCCACGCCCGACCCCAGCAGGCCACCCTCGAGGCCCGATGTCCGCTCCGGGAGGAGGCGGCAGCAACCATATGCCTCGTGGCCTCTGAGGGCCTGGATGCGGTTGTCGAAGCCCCAACATGACTCTCATATTGTCCATGAGGTCAAGGAAAAAGGCATGCAATGGCCGAACTTCGGAGTTGTAGTAGGGTACTCTCTTGTACTGAACGACCATTAACTCCTCATTAGGTAAAGGGATCGCAGGGAATCTCTCAGCAAAGTTATGAACCAAATGACTACGCCTCCGTAACCGCCAATCACCACCAACCTCATATCGGACGCAGTAACCTTCCGATATGTCAACATCCTGACGATTCTTCCTAAGATTTTTTTTTATTCCTACATTGCAGTCATGGCTAAACTGCTGTGTTAATGAGTAACCGACCCAATCATCAAAGTGTGCCGCTGACATGATTCTTACCAAATCTAAATCTACCACGCGCATTAACAGAAAGTAACCATCCAAATACATAGCTCTGTCATCAAAGTCAGCTGGGTCCCAAAGAAAGGGGGAAGGATTAAGAATCATTCCTACAACTTCTTCATTGTCTAACCACCTTCTCTCCTCGTAAGCGAGAGTGAGGGAGTTTCTAAGACTCTCCATGCTACCAAATCCATGTGCTTCTGTACCAATAAACTGCAAACGAGAACAAGAACAAGAACGGAAGTATTGTTAAAAAAAAAAAAAAAGCAAACCTGAGTGGAGCCAGGCGAGAGGAGTAGAGGTGTGGAATACCTGCGCGTTCGCCATGAGCAAGCCTGATCAAACCACACCCACAGTCAGATAAATAGAACCAAAAAACGCGCGAATCGCTCCGAGCGCGCGGCGCGACGAACCGGGGCGACGAGAGGGAGGGCGAGGCGTACCTGAGGGCTCCGGGGTTGGAGTGACGCCGGGCGACGGCGACGGCGACGGGGCGAGGGAGCGGCGTCCAGCAACGGCTGGCGCGGAGCGGGGTGCGTCCGCCGTCCGCTTCTGCGGCCTGCGGGGTGCGGCTGGCGGCCTGGGGTGGGAGTGGGACGGGGGACGGGGACGGGGGCGGCCGGAGGGAGGATAGGGTTTCGGCGCGACCTAGGGTTCATCCATATGTTGGGCCAGGCCACATTTCACTTGTTGGGCTTTATAAACTCCGGCTCTTTCGGGGTTTTTTTTTTTCGGTTTTTTGGAGTGCAGAACCGAAAAAGCGTCATGTTGCTTCGAGATGCAATCCATCCTCCAGGTCCAGGCTCCAGCAGTCAGCAGACACCATCCCGCGAGATCGAGCGGAGATCCGAAAGAAAAACGACATAAACTAGTTCGGCAAATGTATCGACTAGGTCTATTCAACAAATTTATAAAAATAAAAAAATCAAATATTATTTAAAATATATTATATGGTGAAATAACACATGGTTATTCATGCTTGGTCTTTGCACAATCGACGAAAGAAACTAAACTGCCACAAACCCAAATAATCCAATGTGATTCAAAGGTCGTTCCAAAAGAGAATCTGATATCAGAAGGATTTTTGCATTCTAGTAAAAAATGCACATTTCTCAAATCCATTTAGATGGAACAGAACAGAACGTCCCTCAAACAAGTCGGATACAGGCTGCATTTCCAATATGAGCTAAGCTGGTCATCCGTATTATATTACCGCACTCTTTTGTCATTAGCAGTTAACGACATATAAAAACACTCCCCAGCTTACCTTGAGCATGCATTTTGTTTGCTCCCCAACAAAAGCAACCAAGATATACCTTGAAATAGCCATACCAGCACTTGCGATGTACGCATCTTTTTTTCTGGTTGCAACTGTGACTTGCTCCCCTCCCGATACATATTAATCCTTGCTTAACCTTGTGTTCCTAACATGAATAGATGTAAAATGCGCTATGTAATATCAGGCATTGTTTACATGCAACTATGGGCTTAAGCTTGTTCAGATGTGTTCCTGAGGCTGACTCCAACGGTGGCCTCCATCCTCATCCTCCATCTTCTCTCTCTTCACTATTCCAACTACCCACACTCACAGCTACAGTGCGTAACAGTACCGCATTTAATTTTGCAGTCACCGCTAGAGATAGCCTGAAAGAGAGAAATGTCAGCCTTGGTTGATGCTAAACCCAATTCTGGAAAAAAAAATTACCGAAGTTGTTGGCAAGATCACCAATTCATTGATCTCATGACAGATTTTTAGCAGATGGTGACCACAGTTTTACATGCTGCAAATTACAAGCTGGCTGAAGATAAATCCACACCCAAATCTGCTCATCATGCAGGACATTGGACTGACCAAGCACTTGTTGAGCGTGGCCGTGGCCGTTGTTGACGTTGGGGCTATAGCCATAGGCTCCAGAACATGCATGTCGCCGATGGGACCATACGTTGACCACTTTGTGGGCGGCAATTGGGGAAGCTATGTGGTGATGGTGGTGACGGCTAAAATGACTATGCTGGACTTCAGGGTTGGTGTGGATGTCGAGGAAGATAATGGCGGCGCTGACGAAGTGGCCCAACGTCGAGCAGTTGGTGTGCGTCACCATGACATCCTCGGGGGGATGATGAAGGCTGAAGGAATGGCGTCCTGTGCTGCCGAGCTCGGGGAAGGCGAGGGCGATACCGGGAGAACTGTGTTGTTGTTGTTGGTGGTGGGGATGTCAACCTTGCGTTGATGGCTGTCGTGGGTGGACTGAGGCAGAGAGGTCGACGAGGAAGCCGTGGGCGTTGCCACCAACTTGTTGGAGGAAGAGGTGGAGAGGGAGCGAGCTTGAGTAACATATTGGAGTAGCGCGTTTATCTCCCCAGTTAACTTGACCATACCATCTCCTTGCATTGCGCCATCAGTGCAGTTTCCATGGCGTCCTGAGTTCGGGTAAGGGAGCTCAGCGGAGGGAGGGCGTCCATGGCATCCTGAGTTTGGGCGAGCTAAGGGCACGCACAGCACGGCTGGGGTGGGGGCCGAGCATGCTGGGGACGCGGCTAGGGGTGAGCGGGGCAACATCGCGGGCGACGGGGATCACGGGCGGCGCGGTGATGGCCGGCGTTGGGGATGGGTTGGGGGCTCGGGCGGGGTGGGGTGCGACCGGACCAGGGGACTCAGCTGGGAGGCTGGCGTGTGGGGGCGACAGGCCACCCGTAACGGTTCGCGATGATGGCGCTCGCGGGGGCACGCGAGGCCGGGGGGCGCGAGGCCACGCCTGAGTGGTGGACGCCTGCCTTGCTTACTTAATAGTTATATAAGGTATAGGTATACTAGCAACTGTGCGTTGCTACGGAACAAATACCATATGTACGCTAAAGTCCTCTTTTGATTGAAGAACTTTTTTTCCAATTTAATTGTTTCTTGTGAAATTTTTGTGCGGTTTCTACGAAAATTTTGCGTTCCCATTAAAAACCATATGTGTGTATGTACTATTTCCATTCACAGAAGAATGAAATCCTAGTTTTCAAATGACTATCATTTGGTCCACCATAAACTATATATTCAACTTCTTCGCCGTGGAAAATGCTAACATTTTTCTTTACAGCTTTGGTTAAACTTAAGACTTAGAACAAATTATGGTTGTTTTAGGCAAACCTATCAAAACGTGTGATTCATGGAAGGTAGGGACTTTTTAGGGAAACCTATCAGAACATGTTGAGCTGCCCCGGTAAGAAACATCATTCGAATGATACTTTCCACCCTTATCATTCGCTTTTATTGGTCAATAAAAATACTTTGCACGTATAATATGTAGCCAACGTGTAAGTATGGCCAGACATTTGGCCTCGTATACTTTAGGCCCCGTTTGGTACGGCTCCGGCTCCTTTAAAAAGGGTTCCGGCTTCACCGTTTTTTTGGCTTCTCTACGGGAGCTAGAGCCATTTTGCAAAATGTTTGCCAAATGGCTTCTCATATTGTTTTAAAAATAGATGATGAAAGGAAATGACAATGATGCCCTTATTTTGTTTTACGTATGATGTATGTCTGACCACAAATAGCAATAACTAAACATTTGAAGGGGGTATTACTAATATTTACGAGACTCAGAGGAATAATAATTTAAATAGCACAATGTAAAGGGCTTAAATGAAAAAATAAAAAGATTCTTCTTCAACCTTTGGACAGCCTACAGACGGCGGCCTGCAGCACGCATGGCGCAGCCAGCCAGCCACCGCAGCGGCCTGTGCGCGGCTCCACGGCGGCCTGCAGCAAACGCGTCGCCACCACTGCGGCCTGCATCAAGTGCGGCATCAGCAGCAGCGGCTTTGCGCGTCGGCACTTGCGGCGTCTGGGGCAGCAACCAGCACGGCAGCCTGAGCAGCAGCTTGCTCGAGTGCTCAACGAGGAACGAGACAAGGGCGACACCTGTAATTGCACAGCTGGAGCCGCAAGAAGCTATGTTTTGGGGGCTCCTGGGTGCTAGTTCAAAAACGGCTCCGGCTCTCGCTGGCTCCTCGAGCGAAGCCGTTTTTCGTCTGCCGTTTGGTACAGCTCCGCGATGAGCAGTGCTGGAGCCGCTGGAGAAGCTGTGTCAAACGGCGGCTAGCTAGGCAGCAAGGCAAACCGAGGCGAGGCAGGCTACCAGGCAAGGCGAGCGTTGTGTTTGGTTGGTTTGCCGATGACTGCCCAGTTGCATGTGCTTTGAATTTTTTTTATAGCACCATCCATATGTGCCAGAAGAGCAGATGTTGTACTGCATTTGACGTGTGGGCATGCACCAGCAGCAGCTTGCCTTGCCAGCGACGGAGAGCCGTTTTGGCTCTCCTGGCTGGGCAAGGATTTCCTTGCTCTTGGAGGCAAGGTAGCCTAGCAAAGCAAATTTTTCCACACACTACCAAACACATGTGCTTGCTTACCAAGGCTAGGCAAGCTGAAACAAAGAATCCAAACATACCTTAGTCAGGATGGTTAAAAATAGAGTCGGGAAAAAAAAATTCCATGTGCGGAAACATTCAGGCCAGCCCATCCGTTTTTTCCCACGTGCAAGTAAACATTCGGCCCAGCCCAGTAGCCAAGCTTGGACCATTGATGAATGCTCAGCCGATCAATCCAATGATCAATTTCGTAAGCCCAGTAGCCAAGCTTGGACCATTGATGAATGCTCAGCCGATCAATCCAATGATCAAGATCAATTTCGTAAGGCACAACCCACCAAAACCCTAGCTCCATTCCTACGCCTCCCCCTCCCCTCTGTTTTCCTTTTCCACGCCGTACCAAGCAGATGCGAGCGGTACGTCCGAGCCTCACGGTGTCACCCGAGAATGCTCAGCCGATCAATCCAATGATCAATTTCGTAAGCCCAGTAGCCAAGCTTGGACCATTGATGAATGCTCAGCCGATCAATCCGATGATCAATTTCGTAAGGCACAACCCACCAATGCTCAGCCGATCAATCCAATGATCAATTTCGTAAGCCCAGTAGCCAAGCTTGGACCATTGATGAATGCTCAGCCGATCAATCCAATGATCAATTTCGTAAGGCACAACCCACCAAAACCCTAGCTCCATTCCTACGCCTCCCCCTCCCCTCTGTTTTCCTTTTCCACGCCGTACCGAGCAGATGCGAGCGGTACGTCCGAGCCTCACGGTGTCACCCGCGCCGCTCAGTTCCTCTGCCCCAACAACCAAACTCGCATAGATCCAGGCTGCGCGGTCCTTTTTTTTTTTTTTTTTTTTTTTTGCCTCTCGTCTGATCTGTGATGCTGCTTTAGAGGATTTTTTTTTCGTTCTTGGTGCCCTCTGATTTTTTTCAGACTCTTTTTCTCGCATGAGCAATTTTTTTCGTTCTTGGTGCCTTCTGATTTTTTTCAACGTTTCAGTGCTCCTTTCTTTTTCTCGCATGAGCAGATTTGCTCCAATGCCCAGCTCCAGCAGCTACTGCACTCCAGGATCAGGCTGGCCGGGCTGTTCGATGATCTTGCACTTGTGATGATTTATGAGGAGGATAGTTTGATGTTTCACGAACGATATGGTATTATATTATTGTATATGATTTGTATACCATGAGCTATCACTGTTGGGCCAAGGATTTACAGGGAGGGTTATTGGGCCCGTTCTTTTTGTTGATAGTTTTCTTTTCAAATGTTTTGGATCATATTCAAATTTGGATTCCGTTTCTGTTCTTAATACGGGTAGGTAGGAGAAGCGGATCTCCTGACGGACGACGCACCAGACGCGAGACGGGATACGATGCGGGAGACTGTCAGGTGGACCCCACCGGACGGACCGTGAAGCGTTGGATCATGAAACCTTATTTGTTTTCATATTAACTAGCAAAAATGCCCGTGCGTTGCAACGGAAAAAAATCTGTATACCGCCGTATTGGAATATACTTATGTATTTTTGAACGTGAAAAAACATATTTTTGTATTTTAACACAGTGATAGATTAAAATTAAGGTGATATGTTGATTTAAATTGGACTCATGTTGAATGATTTTAAATTAAGAACTCATGGAAAATAGAAATAAATATCTATGATCTCATAAGACCCATAACTAATATTATAAGAGAATTTGTATCCACAATTGAGGGACTTGTGTCCTAATAGAAATTGTATTCTCGGTGGCATATCCCCTAATGTATTTTAGCAAGGACTTATGCCCTATTAACAACATGCATAGATTCAAATTAAGGATCTATGGTTGATTTTTAAACTGTACAGTCATGACCTAATAGAATTGTGAATTACATTTGAATTGTTAATGCAATAATATTCATCACAGATGTGTCACGTGATGCATATCGATCAAATAAACGGAAAGGACAAATTTAGCTTGCATTTGAGTACAGCTTAGTTACATACTTATATTGCATGCATCTGGGTCTAAAATTCAAGAAGCCTCCATTTGTCTTTCTTGCTTGTGCAGTTCTCCACGAGCACGCAACTTTTTTCTTTGTTTTTTCGCCTGCCTTTGTGAGTTGTGAGAGGTTGCTGCTCCTGTCCTGAGCACGATGAGATTTAGAAGGCCACAGAAAGGGCACCGATTGGATATATCAACGTGCAGCATGGAGCAGCTGCACATCCGTGCTGTTACGCGATGCGCGCCTGCAAATTCTTGTACATGGATCCACCGCCTTGTGTCAGCTGCTCCATCGTCGTGTAGGAGTCCCGAGTCCACCATCCCGTCAAACCTATATAGCTCGTGGAGTGCGCCAACGGTTCGGCCGTGGCTGCTGCTGAGATTTCGGTTGACCAGCCAAATCTCACACGTGCGACGGAGCAATAATCCATCGAGGGATGCCTCATCAGCCTCCCAGATTCAATCATGGAGCCCTCAACCCTAGCTCGTTGCCATGGAGGAGCTCCACTCCATCCTCACAGCACAGGCTCCTCGTTGGCATGCATGCTGCCGTCGCGCTCCTCATCGTCCTCAACGATGCGCTTCCCTGCGTTTTTGTCGGCCTGCGGCTCTAATACCCAGCACGTATGGCAGCCGTCCTCAACCGATCGACCTACGCCTAGGTCAGCAGGCCGCCAATGCCCGAGGCCCTAGCCACTTCCTACGCCCGGTGCTGCAAGCCCATGCAAAGCAAATTGAAGTAAACCACGACGAGTCAACGACAACCTACGTGCTCGCCAACATCATCCTCATGGGTCTTGGCCTTGGCATATGCTCATCAGACTCATCAGCAATGGGAGAGGAGAGACGAACGGGGAAGACGTACATACAGGTGCGTTAGGCCTCAAGGCTTGGTTCTTATTGGCCAGGTCGGCGGTGTGGCGTAAGGGATCAGGAGTCGGATACGGGAGACTGATGTTTTTCTCACATGACGCGGAAGCGGAGGAGACTAAAATTGACGGACGAAGATCGGACACGGAGGACGCACCTTGAAACCTTATTCCTGGTAGAGACAAAGCGGGTCCCACATATCAGGTGGACCGACCGGAACCTTTATTTGGTCCCACCTGTCATGACGGACCGAGAAACCAAGGACCAGGAAACCTTATTTGCTTTAATATTAGGTATAGAAGATTAGGAGATTTAGGGATATAGGGATAATTGAGAAACAAACAACGCTGAAGAGGATGCTAGGGCTCGGTAGAGTAGACCATAATTTGAGAAACTGACTGCATCCACAGGTGACATTGAAGAATTGATTTATGAGCTGTAAAACATTGTCCCAGATGCTCCTCTCCCTCCTTCAAAACTTCTCTATTGGGTCTACTGATATGTACAGAGTTAGTGATTTACTTCAATTTGACATGAATCACACTAAGACAATGCAATGTACAACGCCAGGTGTCATGGTTCCGGGAACCGGGGTGACACAAGCAGTAGATTTGTTGTTCGGTGGGGGATGTCAGCACGGACTCGCTCCGAATGGTGAGCCGGTAGACTCGAGGGTTTATACCGGTTCGGGATGAAACCCTACGTCCAGTGGAGTGTGTCTCTTGTATTATGAGTGGAGTGTGTCTCTTGTATTATAAGATGTGTGGGGGTGTTACAGTGAGCGCAAGCGCAGTGGAGAGGGATCTCCCTGTTGTTTTGCCCTTGTGCTCTCGGTGTGTTGTATGTTTTTCTCTCCCTCCCTCCACTCGTGAGCGCCTCCCCTCCTTTTATAGTCCAAAGGGGGGTTACAATTCCCGGAAGAAAGAAGAAGGGAAAATAGATATAGAGAGGAAGGGGCTCTGACACGTGGGTCCCCTTGTTTACAAGAGTCCTGCCAGGAATCCGTGCGTCCTGGCGCGCTCTTGTCACGTGTGGTGAGGTCGTTTGTCCGGGGTCCTGTAGCTAATCCGTACCCGGGGTTCGATGTACCTGCGAATGCTTCTATTCTCACGGGGTCAGAGGGTCGTATGGAGATAGCGTTCCGTCCCGTCCGTCCTGGCCTCCTTTCTTTAGCTCCTGGCGTCAGACGGGCGTGACGCTGGACGGCGGATTATCCGGTTACGGAACGTCCCTGCCGAGTTGTTCTACTTGTCCGTAACGGCGCCTCGTGCACCGTCGTGTCCCAGCGAGGGGCGAAGTTTGGTCGGTCGCCTTCTGACTTATAGGACCGTTCGAGGCGGAGCTCGGTGGCCCTGACCCTTGCGCCTGTTTGGTCTCACTAGTTTCGCCAGGCCTTGCCAGGTTTCCCCCTTTACTGGATCTAACATAGCCTGGTGTCACCCCCTAGTCCTGTCGTAATGGGGTGTTCCAGACGTGTGGCGTCAGGCGGCTGATGGCCCGTCCTGTCGCAGTGAGCACACGCGCGGGCGTGCGCTCGGCAGTCGGTGGCCGTGTACGGTCGTCACGCCGCAGCAGGCGTGAGAGCAGGAGGGCAGCGTGTTGTCCCATCAGCGGACTTTCTACTGCCTGGTCGCGGGACGCACGCCGATGGGTCCCACCGTCGATCGCGGCATAGGTCGGGGCTTTCCGCCTCGCCCGAGCCCCTGATCTGAGGGTCGGCTGCCTCGCAGGAAGGTCGGCCGCCTCCGCCCCGTACGAGCGTACGGGGCGAGGGTCGAGTTGGCTCGCTTCCCCGGTCGCCGTTCGTCTGGTTAGGACCGCGGGCTTCCGATCTGGGCCTGTGCGGGCCTTTCATGGGCTTTTTTCCTTGGGGTTTTGTTTCCTCCCCCGTCACCAGGAGAGGAGAAATCTCACCCTTCTCACAGGGGGTGTAAAAACAAAACATCTACAAAGAGAACCGCCCGGTCACAGTGCCAAACTAGTTGCAAAACTGCTGCCCTAATGACGCCTCATTCCTCGGACATATCTCCATTCCACGAGGGATGCATCATTTCCTCAGCTGTCTCCCTCGTGGAGGTCCACCAACTGTCATTGATTATTGAACTACCCTGACCTCTACTTCCCCGCGATTAGGCTGTGTCCAACGACACTCCTCAAATCTCATTCCCTATTCCTATTCCAACCACCCCTCTCTCTGTTTACAGTGCACCATTTATGTCAAACAGTGCCAAACAGTGTTTTGAGGCATCCATTTAAGGCCTCCCATTGGGATAGCCTCACTATGAAATTCAGCACGGTGGTCCCAAGGATCGCGTACCTCAGATTTCCGGTCACTGATATGTCCCTTCAATGTTTCCAAGCCAAGCACGTTTTGAACAAAGGCAAAGCATAATGCTTGTGTCCTGACTTTCAGCCTTGGCAATGAGGTGGCAGTCTCCGAAAAGCAGTTACACATGCCCTACATAGTTACCACAAATCAATAATCATCAGACCTCGGTTGACCATTGTTCTGTAGTGCCTCAGCGAAATTATCAAGTAGAACTTAACTTACATGTTACAGGTGTAAAGTGGCTACTCATTTGAATAGGTTTCTGTAAAGTCTTTAATTCTTTGCTTCATATTCTGGGGTAAATAACCAAAAAAATTAGAATGCATGAAAATTAGAATGCATGGAATAACTAGGATGGCAACCATAGTAGAAATAGTAAATTATTAATCATTATAGCACACACCTGCATCTCCTCATGAAGCAATACAAACACCTTCTTCATCAATTTATGCCTCTGCAGGACATAACGTTCACAATTATATTCAAGGAGGGCTACAATTATTAATCAGGAGTTAAATAAAATTATGAAGCTGCATGATAGTATCCTTCCATAACCCAGTGCTATACGAGCAAAGTTATTTGTTGGATAAGGATGCAGGCAAAAACCTTGAGATCAAAAAAATACGAAACGGGGACTATTTGGTCCCTTTCAGGCTATGGAAAACAAACAAAATGGATACATTCTAAGGGCCTGTTTGGAACGCAGGAATTTCACAGAAATTGTACAGAAATTTCACAGGAAACAGTTCAATTTCACAGAAAAACACAAAAATGAGAAAGAATTCCCGCGTTCCAAACAGACCCTAAAGCATATGGCAAGGCAGGAAGAAAACATACTGCTCCTGATTCAAGGTACTTGTCTCTGAGTCCTTCCATAGTATTATAATATTGTTCCTTGTCTCTTTCTTTAGCAACATTGAGATCCTCCTGAATCTTTAAAAATTCCGATCTGAATTTCAAAAAAAAAGTTCCAAGAAATTATTAGGTTATAGATGAACAGAAAACAAATTAAATTGAAGTGCAGAAAACACTTAAACCACATACCTAGTTTTGTCTAGTTGACTGTTTAAATAAGAATAAACCTCATACTTCTCATTGTACTCCTGCACATAATCTTTTGGCGGAATAGCCAACTTCGTCCTTCAACTATGGCCGCCGGCTCATTTTAGTCCCTGAACTTCCAAAACGACCGATTAAGTCCTTGTTCTTCTCACTTGGGCTCGTTCTCGTCCTTGGTGCGTGCGGGCGTGCTCTGTGGCGCGGACGGGCGTGCTCCTCGGTGCGTGGGCACGGCTCCACGGCAGCGCGAACTCCACGGCGCGTGCGGCTCCATGGCGCGGTGGCGGACTCCACGGCGCGCGCGGGCATGGAGCCGCGGCAGTGCGAAGTCCATGGCGCGGGCACGAGCTCCACGGCGCGCGCATGGTGCGGGGGCGGACTCCACGGCGCGTACGGGCGCCGCGGCCACGGCTCCATGGTGGCGCGGGCGCGAGCTCCACGGCTGCTCCACAGCGGCACGGGCGCGAGCTCCATGGCGCGCGCGGCTCCATGGCGCATGCACGGCGGCGGGAGGGGCACGACGGCTCCACAGGCCCGCGGCGGCCAGAGGCATGCGCGGGTGTGCTCGGTGGGGCGCGGGCATAGCCGGCCTTGTCTGTCGCCGCGTCCTTGGCCGCGCCTGTCTTCTCCCACGCGGCCTCCTTCACGGCGCCGGCTTTGTTGGGCGCGACGTTGATGGCGCACAGGCGCGGATCCATGGCGGCGCGAGCGGCACGACCGCTCCACGGCGCGTGGGTGCAGCTCCAGGGCGCGCACGAGGGGCATGCGCAGCAAAGCGTAGCTCAAGGTCATCCCTCCACGAAGAGGGCACCACACGGGGCCTGACAGCATCCTCTGCAATTGGAAGACCAAGCAAGTAGGCGACGTCCTGTAGGGTCCTTACAAACCATAATATGTCCTTACAAATCATAATGTGTCCTTACAAACCATAATGTGTCCTTACAAATCATAATATACCCTTAATTTATCATAATATGTCCTTACAAATCATAATATGGCATTTCAAATTAATAAAATATTACGATACTTAAAGTACACCCGATCGGGTAGACACCGAACATTGGGGACGAGCACGGCTTGTGGAGGGCAACTCAAAAGATGGAAGCGCGCCATCCGTTGCATTCCCTGATGGTCCCGCCTCAGCAGCTTCAGAAAATGCATTTTGAGGACATTTCTTGTAGTTGTGACCCATAAAACCACATTGTGTGCACAGTTTAATCTGCTTTTTGGCCTCCGCCTCATCCATACCATTCCGAATCCGACGTGTCTGCCGTCGGCCTTTATCACCTCTCTTCAGTGATGGATTTAGAATGTACCATTTCTGCTCATTTGGGCCAGTATAGGTACTCACCATACCATAGCCGAAAACCTCTTGGTTCCAAGTTGCTGCAATTGCCCCCTTCGTATAAAAGGTTGAAACAAAGTTTGTAGGATTAACACTAATCTCTCTACAAGCAGCAAGAACATATGAGCATGTCAAGTGTAAAAGTGTTGGCTTCATGCAGGTGCAGCGAATGGTGCCATCGTTCCCAAGGAAGCATTTCTGCTCCGTCCTCTCTCTGCGCGCACCACGTCGGGATCTGTCCCTGCATGAAACTTCAAATCTGTGCTCTTTTGTCCCCATAAGTCTAGCATTATGGGTTTGTATCTTATCCGTCTTAGTTTTCATGTACTTTGTTATTCTCTTCTCAAAGAACACCGATTGATTACTCAAGTCTGCACTTATAGTCATGTAACGCTCTCTGAAGTATTTTGCACAGCCCCCACAAAATGAATTCAACTATGCCCACTGAAGGAAGACCCCTTGAACCACGCATGACCATATTGTAACACTCTGCATGATTTGTTGTCATGACGCCATAACGTCTACCATTTGTATCATACAACAAAGTTCATTTCTCATTCGGTTTATCTTGAATCCACTCTGAAAATGGTTTGCTTGTCCTTGCAATTGAACTTGCACTTGAATCTGCAGCTTGTTGCTTCGCGGTCAACTCATCAAGCAACTTCCAAATAGCATTGAACTTTCGTTGCTGATTCTGCGAACACAACCTCTTGAACAAGTCCATTAGATCTTTGTTCTTAAACTTATCATGGAAGTTTGCAGCCAGATGCCTCATGCACCATCAAAGGTGGACATCAGTTCATATGGCGGGAGATGCACCACTTCCATGTTGGAATTTGTCTATTGCTTCTAATATTCCAGCATGCCTATCACTAATAAGGCAAACATTAGAACGCGAACAAACAACTTGAGTCTTCACACGTTCAAGGAACCAATACCAACTGTCGGTATTCTCATTCTCAATAAATGCAAATGCAACTGGTAACACTTGGTTGTTTCCATCAACCCCGATGGCTGTTAGTACA
The DNA here is from genome assembly GCA_022530915.1 of Paspalum notatum. Lineage (NCBI taxonomy): Eukaryota > Viridiplantae > Streptophyta > Magnoliopsida > Poales > Poaceae > Paspalum > Paspalum notatum. The sequence continues at coordinate 8,219,434 of CM039684.1, forward strand.
GTGCCCTTATACTTCCCTGTCAAGAAAGTGCCATCGATACAGAGTAGTGGCAAACAATACTGAAATGCCCTCAAACATGGACCAAGGCAAAAGAATACTCGCTGGAGGATGCTAGGACCTCCTTCAATGTTTGGAAAGTGCATCACATCGTAATAGGTTCCGGGATTTCTCTGAGTAATTGTAGCGAGTATACGAGGAAGGTTATCATAGGAATCCTCGTACGTGCCAAACCTCATCTCAAACATCTTCTGCTTCGCCCTTCAGGCCTTTGCATAACTTATGGTGTACTTGTGTTCCAGCTCAATCTCTCTGATTATCTGTTTTGGCTCAAAGTGTGGATTGTCTAGGACGCGGCCATACATTTCATTTGCCACGAATGCAGCAGTCAAATTGCGATTGTATTTTGGCACCTCTCTGCTGTAACATGTATGCTCCGTAACAATTGAAACTTTCCAATGGGTTTTCATAATTCTTTTGTAGGCGTGCACTCGCCAAGGACACCCATCCTTGACACAACAAACATCATACACACTGGGGCTAGATTTCACTATTTTGAATTCCTTCTTACGGGATAATGACCATAGCTTAACTCCTTCCTTAAGAAGTTCACTAGAACCGTATCTTACACCTTGAACAACCTCATTCTCTCTGCACTCCCACTGCTATTGTTTAGCATCATATACAACAGGGTTGCCAAATCCACGTTCTCTTCACTCTGTTGGTATTGGGTAGTCCTCATCTTCATCAAAGCCTTCTCCGGATTCCTGCACCTGAACATACTTCCCATCTTCATTCTGCATTTGTTGCACAATGCTTGGTATCCTCTCTCCCTCATCTGCCTGTCCTTGCGGCTCTGCCTGACTACCCTTCCTTTCGTCATCAATTTCAGCACCACTGCCCCATGTCCCACAACTTAGGCTCCAAAATGAGTGTGCCCATCCACAATTGATTCTCCATATTCCAACCCTACATCTTCCTGCATCGCACCACTTGTGTTGTCGTAATTCTCAACGGCTTCGGAAGCAACTGTGGCCTTTTCAATGATCTGGACAAGCATAGCAAGTGGCCATCCACGTTGAAGAGCTGTACTAATGTACATCTTCCAATCAGAGGTGTTGCGGATCAACATCAACTCTCAGAAAAAACTTTCATTTGCCTAAGTCACAAGAGTTTGGACTGTGAGCACATGTATTTCAGTGTTAATTTTGAATCCACGCTCTAGCCAACTATGCACAGAACCAAATGATTTATTCCAAGGTTTCTCTATTTCTTTCAACGTACGACTAAAACCATTTAATTGTACTCCATATGGACCTTCAACAACACTGCCTTCACCGTAATATATTTCAAACTGCAACTTGGTTGACATCTCTGCCAATATATTGAACCATTCAAAATCCATAAATGATAACACTATGTATACCTAAATACTAAATACTACACATTTCTAAAATTATACTGCTAAACCTTAATTAGTTTAACTAAATACTATATACTACACATAAATACTTATACACATTATATATTGTACTATAAATTTAAATTAATATAACAGATCTAGGTGTTACTACTAAACACATTATAAACATTAATATGCAGATCTACTAAAACACATTATATATTGCACTATAATTTCTACTTTCAAAAACCTACGATATTCTACTTTCAAAAATTTTCTAAATTTCTACTTTCAAAAAACTACGATATCCTATTCTAAAAATTTTCTAAATTTCTATATTACAACAAAACTAATTAAATCACTAGATCTACCGCATTTAACTTGCGAATATGGCAAATAAATACTTGGTACGAATATAAAATCAAGTACAAAAATTACCGGATTCACAGTCCAATTTCAGCAGGGCTTCGCACCTCACATCCCCGCCCCTGCCCTCATCTCCTCTCCTCTTCTCTCCTGCGCTCTGCTTGCCCCTTTCCGCTCTCTGGTTGCTCAAATGGCCACAGGAACAGGAGGGAGCACGGCGCGCACGTTTTATATGGGCGCCAGGCCTTGGTGCCCGGCCACTGGGCGCCAGGCCCCTGCACCCCCGACCGCCGCCTGCAGGCGCCCCTGCACCCCCGACCACCCTACGCACCCCCCTGGCGCCTGCTCGCTGGGCGCCAGAACCCGCCCCACCCCTAGCTGTAAGCATTTAGGCCCTAAGGTGAGTTTCGGTGATTGATTGACAAGCCTAAGTGCTGTCTGAGCTCATGAGTGCAGGTTTAATTATGAATACAAAATGGTTGCTCATTGGACACTGTACATGGCCCATATGCAAATGGTTTCATCACTGGAAAGCGGACATGGTTTTCTTTCATATCTCGAAGGCTAAGGACTCTTCTAGAGTCAAGGATCAAAGGAGATGAATGATCCTTGCTTAGATAGGGGTTTCTAGTTTTTTAGTGTCCGCACTATTAAGGGGGGTCAATGGCTAGTAGCTAGATCGAGTGAATCACCAAGAAAATGATGCACACCCAGGCCTAAGTCACAAATACATCAGAGATGCAAGTTACAAAGGTACCTGTTCGAGAGAACTCAAGGAAACATCATAGCACTTGAAGAGAATCAAAATCAGCAGAAAATGCATGGACCGGATGGTCCAGTCTGAAGAAAATGGACAGAGCATACTGTGTTGTTGCAAGCAGTTTGCATGCCCAGCCAGAACTCCATGGAAATCAGTTAGATAGTATAGTCCGATTTAGTGATTACGGATCAATTGACGTACCAAGTTATTCAAGGATAGGTTTTGGAGGAAGAAGGCAGTCTGTATGGAACGGATGGTACGGTTTGACAAAACCATCCAATAACCGTCCTAAGAAAACCGCAGGTACCAAACCCTCGGATGAGGTTGAAAATTAGACGGTCCATGAAGACCGTACTTGAACCGTACTAAACAACCCGAGGGATGCGAACCTTCAGATGGATATAATATGGGACGATCTGTGAGACCGTACAAAGACCGTGCCAAGAAATTTAGTGGCTTTGGACTTGGGAGAATTCAATCTATAGTGGACCGTATAGTCCGGTTTTCCAGGAGCGAACCATAGACCGGACTATAGTACAGTGACGTACATGCCCAGTGACCGTTGGTAAAGTATATGGACCGTATGGTCCGGTTCCTTCTTTTTGACTAGAGCGGACCATCCGGTCTCCACTGTGTTAGCCACTCTCTTTTACAACGGCTCTATCTTCTTGGGGGCTATATATATGGGTCATTTTGGATCATTTCGTGCTCTTTGACACTCCAGCAACTTCATACACTCAAAGAGCCCTTGTGTTTCAACCCTTTGCAATAACCACTTACACATTCATACTTTGAGAGCAAGATCAAGATCAAGGTCAAGGCTTGTGTGCATCCATCTTGGTGAGGATCAAGATCAAGTGAAGACCGGCGACTTGTTACTCTTGGTGATTGGCAGCACCTAGGTGGACTTGGTGACCGGGGTGCGTTCTCAGAGCTTGCCAAGAGGTTGTGGAAGCCCGAAGAACAATGGTGTACAAGGCTTAAGCTCCACCTTGCCGGGATGGCGAACGGAGACTCTTAGTAAGCGCCCACAAGCATGGGAGACGGCAAAACACTCTAGGGTGTGCCGCTATGTGGATTAGGGGAGGGTGCCAAACCTCCAAAATCACGGGAAAAAATCCGGTTGTCTCTCTCCCTTGTCCCTCTACTTGATGCTCTTTTGGTTCTTGCTATTTTTATGGATTGCATCTAGTTGTCATCATGGTTAGTCTTTTCTTGGCTAATATGTCTCTTGTTATGGTCATTAGTGTTGCTAGTCTTAACTTCCGTTGCGGTTTCCTTTCCACTAGTATGAGTAGGGTTCTTTGCTTTGTCGTGTAGGGTAGGTTCGTGTAGAGGGTGAAGTGGGCTAATTTGTAGCTCCGTTAGGCTAAGGATTTTCGTTTAGAGTTTGAAATTAGCCCAATTCACCCCCTCTTGGGCATCCGGTCTTTACACTAGCGCCTGAACTCCGGGCACCGGGAGTATATTCCTGTAAAAAGGGTATACTTCTGTAAAAACGAAAAAAAATAAATAAAAAAAATAAAAAAATGCGCTTTTTTCTTCTTTTTGCACGGCCCAGCTCCAGGCCCGCCGCTCGGCCAGCAGCCTAGCCGGCCTGCCAGGCAGCCCACCCTTCAGCTGCTCGCCTTCCTACTACAAACCCTCTTGGCTTCCTCTCAAAAAAAAAAAAAAAAAAAAAAACCCTCTTGGCTCTTGCCTCCGGAGGGTGGCGGCGGCTGGTTAACCTGCTCTCGGAAAGTTAACGTTTGGATGGGAGGATCTCCTGGAATCGAGCGGCTCCTGCACCGTTTGCTTGGTGGACATCCAGAAACGGGACGTCCCCGCCATGGAATATTCCATACAGATGCCGGACGCGCGCATCCATCCCGGGCGCGCGCGGCTCCTTGGCGTGGGGCCTTATCCCTTCGCGTCACCGTCCATCCAGCTATCCCCTCGCATTCTCACCCGCCCTCCTCTCTCTCGTTCCCCTCCGGTTCTTTCCGCGCGGAAGACCGGAGCTCCTGTCGCCGTCGCGGCGAGGGGCTCCGCTGCCTGCCTCCCTCCCTCCAGGCTCTAGGTAATGGATCGACGTCCTCCCTCTGGCCCTCCCTTGTCCCCTCCCTCCTCTGGTTTGAGTAGATAGCGCTATTATTCCTTACTCCCTCCACTTCTGCTAGCAGGGTCTCCCTTCACCCTCCACCGTCAGGAAGAAGGTAGGGGAAGTCGCACCTTCATCCAAGGAAGAGAGATCGCAGCACCTACAGGTAATCAGATTTTTTGTGCACATTTGTCTGGGGTTAGGGTTAGGGTTAGGATGATTTAAAATGAAACTGGGCATGTATCTGTGAAGGATTCGATATTATCTTTGAGTTTCTTTTTATGGACTGTTAACATTGCATATCTATATTAATATGTTGTTAATCTAAAAATTGTTATACAGTAGCTATATTACAAATTTATTCTTACAGCTTGCATAAAGCAATATATGACTGCTATGTGCATTGCAGAAACCTTTGTTATTAGTATTACATTTTTGCTGACATAAATGACGTGCTTTTTTATTTTATTTATTTTAGATCCCCTTTTGTTCTCCGTTCTTCTGCAGGCCCTACAAACAGCAAGACCCCAATTCACTCAAATGAATCCATCTTGCGACCCTTAGATGATAAAGCAGATCTCATCGAGGTATCGGAATCGCCCAGTGGCCTTGGTGGGGTGCAGCAGCACGCGCCGGCGGCGGACGGCCGATGATGCTGACGGGCAGCAGCAAGCGCCCGGCAGCCTTGACTGTGTGCAGCAGCACGCGCCGGCGGCGGACGGCTGATGATGCTGATGCTGCCGCCGCCACTCAGGATTCCTTGTGGGCATCTCTTCACGAGGATATCGTAGACCTGATCGGGTGGCGGGTGCTGGCTGGAGATTTGCGAGATTACATCCGCTTCCGCGCCACGTGCCGCCACTGGCGGTCCAGCACGGCCTGCCCGCACGGCCGCAGCATCTTCGACCGGCGCTTCCACCCACGACGGTGGATGCTACTGCCTGAGGGCCACGGCATCTACCCGGGCCACGGCAAGCTCCGCGGTTTCGTCCGCTTCTTCAACCTCTCAACCGGTGCCTTTGTTCGCGCCCAGGTCCCGCTCTTTAGGGACCACTGCGTCCTTGACTCTGTGGACGGCCTTCTCGTCCTGCAGCGGGACCATGACACAGCGATCCGCCTCCTCCACCCCTTCACTGGCGATATATTGGACTTCCCGCCTCTGGAGACCCTCCTGAGGTACGTGCACCCGGGGTTGTTGGGAGACAAGTGGAGATATCTCAGAGATATTATGGCTACCTCCATCAACGTGAGCGCGAATGATGTCGTCTCGCTCATGATAATGCAACGATGCATGACGCGGATAGCCTTTGCTACCCCTGGGGAGCAGCGATGGAGAGTGTCAATCTGGGACTTCAAGGAACTTTATAGTCCGTTGTCATTCCAAGGCAAGCTATATGTGCTGCAAATGCAACGGGCGATTGAAATGTACATGGTACCAGATGTCTTATGCATCAACCCGCCCCAGATGGAAGGGGTGGAGCCCTTGCTGCAACCACCAAGGTTGATCGCCAAATGTCCAGCAAGAACACGAACATCTGATGCCATTCTGTACAATCTGGTAGAGTGCAACTCAGAGATCTTGGTGGTTGCCATGATATTCAACTCTGCTCGTCCTTTGCAATTTTCAGTTTACAGACTAGCTGACCTTATCCTGGGAAGGATTGTCTTGTTGACATCCATCTGTGACAATGCACTCTTCCTTGCCGGTGGCGGGAGGAATATTACTGTCGACTCTAAGGTGCTTCCTACCATTGTGGGTGACACCATTGTCTTCCTTGATAACGGCAATCGTTGTCTTGCTCAATACCATCTCAGTAGCGGAACATTGTCACCAACATCAGATGGATCTACCGCAGGGTACTTTATACCAAGTCCTTGTAGCATCTTTTACCATATCTTCACATGCTGCTTTCCCAAATACTGGTTGGTGACCTTTTTTCTATTTTCCATCTTTTCACCCTAATAATAATAGTTACTTTCACTGGCTCATTCTGTTCTGCTAGGTAAGCTCATTGTGTGACCCTATCTGCATGTAGGAACAAAGGACATATAATATTTCAGGGGAAGTTGAAAAATTGGCGGGTGAAAGGAAAATGGCGAACTGGGGTAAATCTCTCCTTTGGTTCAATGATTCTGTTCTAGTATATTATTTGGCTTATCTACATTTACTGACCATTGACCAAAGGCTCACTATGACTGATTGATTAATTATAGGGTGTGTTTCTACTAGCACTAGAAACAGTGGCACAGACGTTGCCGCACCCACCTGAGATATCCTGTGCATTTGGCTGTTTTGGACCTTGTTTGATAGTCTATGAGGTTATGACAAACTTAATTAGTGAAAATGGTATTTAGTACTAAGACAAAGGTAAGCGCCCAGAAAGCATTGGTGGTAGCAGGATAAGCATATGTAGTATATAGCAGGTACAGATTACCAGACATTGTGCTTATAGCAGTACTTTGTTAGTGCTACACATATAAGATAGATTGTCACTACTGTCAAACCTGATTTAGAGAGTTTGTGGCATAAGAAATCATCACTGTTTGCCAATCCATTTGATCATGTAAAACGTTATTGGCTAACTCATTGCTATTGCTAATGCCCCTTTGTGCAGTTGTTGTCTATAGCATGAACATATGTAAGGCAAATAGGAAAATAAACCGCTGTAATGAACATAAATGTACTATTCCATGAAACAGCTAATCATAAAACATGCATTATTTATCACTTCTCATGCCATAGCTGAACCATTCTACTTTTTAGATAGAGACTGAGTGATGTAATAACATATCAGAGCTGCAGTAACCTGAATATGACATTTGGCATGTGTTTCTCAACTACAGCCATGAACACAATGGAGCATGCTCCTTGTGTGCATTTAGCCAAACACATGTTGTATGGTGTTTCAGCCGAGTGTTCTGGTTCATTGAATCATTGCTAGTGCACGTTTATGCAGATGTTGGCTACAGTATTAAAATATGGAAAACAAGTATGAAGTTAAATGAGTGTACTTGATAGAATATGTACTGTTTGATGAAACGGCTAATCATAAAAAGAAATATTATTAATCACTTCTGATACCATAGATGAACCATTGTACCTTTTAGAACTTGAGTGATGACATAACATTATCTAATCTGAATATGCCCTTTGGCACATGTTGGTCAACTAGCCATGACCACAATGGTTTTGCTCCTTGGGTGCATTTCATCAAACTCATGTATGGTGTATGGAGTGTGTGTTCTGCTAACAAAGCAATTGACTAACCTGTGGCCTTGGAATCAAAACAAATGAGACATGATTAGAGTACTGTCTCATCTAGTTCCTTGCTTTTCGTTGTGGCACTCAACACAGCAGTTGATCTCACCGAATGCTGCGCTGGACCTCCCATCTCCATGCATGTGTGGGTCCTCCCTTGCATCTTTGCTCTTGGCAAGCACGGCCTCTAATGGGTGGTGCGTGTGAGGTGCTTCATGCGCCCGTTTGCAATGGTCTTGCATGCATTGCTCACAACGATTCAGCTGGCCCATCCAGCATGCTGTCGCGCCCTTCCTTGCCTCACTCCAGGCTAGTGCATGGCACTCATCCCGTGCTGGCACACCACATGCCACCACTCATATGGCCGGGTCCCATGCAGCTGTCAAGAAATGCACTTAGTGGTTCGTGGTGATATCTCATGGCATTTCATAGAGCAGGCTGAGCATGAGGTGTGCCGTGCATGTGCGCAGCTGGACGCTTGAGGCTTCCGCCTAGCCCTATGCTGGCGGCATGTCTCTATTTTTCTCTGATTTGCGCACAACAGCCGAGCTGTCAGCCGGCGTGGCTAGCACGGGAGGCAGGATTTGACGTTAAGCGGCCAGCAGGAGGCACCTGTTTATCAGCCTTTGGAAACGCTGCTAGAGATCGAGAAGGGCGGAGGGGAAACGGCGAACCTGTTTCCTATGCACTGGATGTATGGTTTGATTAGAGTGTGGATAGGATCTAGCGGCTGGCGTTTGCCGGCAATGTGGCCCAACCAGGGAGAGAAAATGCCGGCACATTTGGTCTGTAAAGATTAAACTGGCTGTTCACAGTTCCAAACCAGCAAGGTGGCTGTTGCTTTTCCTTTTGATTAGATATGGTATCCAGGATGTATTGCCATTTGATATGCACATATTTCATTGCAACTAGTGTTTATAAGCTGCAACAAGTGCCTGTATTTGCTAATAGTGGCAATTGCTCATTTTTTCAGGTAATTTAGAATATATTTGTATATTGGTTGATCTCATATTGTGTTTTATCAGTTTGATTCAGTTGGTATAATCACCGTTTTGATGCATGCCTTTGTACTTGTATCTCTGCTAGGCATGAGCGGTTCATGGACCATGGTGGAGGATTCTTATATATCGGCATATTATGTTATCCTTGGGCAGGGAAATGTACTAGTTCTCTGATTGTGGCAGTGCTTGTACTGTACTATTTATCATGTTATTCTTCCTGCGTCGCTATGACTTGCTATTAGGTTATCATGTCGGTAGGGCTATTTAATGTTCAAACAGCTTAATTTATTTCTTGTGTTTGCATTGGACCTATTTATCTGAATGTCTACCAAGGTTTTGAATTTGTGACAACTAAGGATTTTGAAAATGAACATTCATTGTGTTTGGAGGAACAATTACTACTTAAAGCATCCTCGTCGTTACAGTAGTGTATTAAGGTGCTCATGCTGCTTGCTTCGATTATGCTGAAAGTGCTCGTGGACATGCCTTGATTGTGAAGCTAGTAATCCCTGCACATTGTCTTCCAATAGTTTAGTTCTAGTCTTTGTTCAGTGTGTTTTTCCTTTCAGTTTTAGGATAAGCATTGGTAGTATACCAGGTGGTGCCCTGCGCTTCGCTGCGGTTGTCTATCACTTGTCCTTGTCCATCCATATCACTTGTCCTTGTCCTTGTCCGGGTCGATAATAAAATGCCATGAATTAATAAACCACGTGACAATCTCCCAAGAAATAGTTATAAGAACAAGATATAAAAGTGAAATCAAGGAAAACATGGGCATACCCGTAGGCCTCGTGGCCTAATGTTCTTGGAAATGCTGGTAATAACTAAACCGAAAGAATTAGAAACGGTCGAACCGGTTAGTGTTTGCAGCAGGCAATGAACAGCAACTACTGATCTTCGAAAGCTTGGCACTACACTTACCTTGGCTTTCCAGAAGGTGATACCAGTGTGGCAGAGTGAGGTGCAGATGATCTTGATGCGGATCTCGTACGGTTTGGGCGGATCGACCACAATCTCCTCGATGGTGAGCGGCTCGCCGGCGGCTCTGCATACCGCCGCTGCTTGAAGCCGTGCATTCCCGCCGGCGACACCCATGTTTAGAGGTTAACGGCAACGACAACATAGTGATGCAGTAACATCTCATTCACATCATGGCGAGAAAGAGCATTAGTGGTACCTTTGCAATGGATGGGCTTGGGACTCTGGACCTCCATGGCGAGCTGGGGGGAACGACAACTGGGAGAGATATCTGACGCACAACTCAGTCGCTAGCCCCGAGTAATCAAGAGAGCACACACCTAAGCGCCTTATATATACAGTGTGACGGCTACTACTTTTGACACTTTTGATGATTGTCGGAATGCTATAGCCTGGGAGCAGCAGGTGTTAAGTAACGGCACATGTACATAGGCCGTTCCCAGTCCACGCTAAGGCGTCACCAGATAGTGCATCTATACCATATAAGTGCACAACTATTATTTTTTTACTCTGTGTACAGAACGTAAACAATATTTTCTCCATCCATTTCCATTCTCTGATGACACTAGTCTAAGTGTAATTTTTCTGAAGCAACTGTTACGGGACACCGAAATAGCTGTGAACTGTTCAATTTATTAGATCTAAAATGGTTAAAGTGAGGTATTACCTTCTAAGCAGTAATACCTCAAAAATAACTAAAAATCTATTTATTAAATTCTAATATGAAAATGGCTAAGATAATGATCAATAATTAACCACAAATAATGGACGTGGCAAGAATGGACGGAGACGTGACCGATCTGTTTGATGGAGACATGTACATGATCAATTTTGTTACTGTACATGATAATTCATTAATAAACTACATCTTTTATACTGAACGTGTCATCACGATTGTTACATTTAAGAAACATCGATTTTTTTTTTGACTGAACTCATCCAGTTAACGTAAGGCATGGCTAATGTACAATTGAACATCTCAACTTTATCTACATTGAATATGTGTCGCGAACAATTTTTCTCAATGTATTTGATACACTATTTATGAATGCAAGAAATGTCATGGATCGGCCACACAGCCCACGTCACCCGCTATTATCGCACGCCACTGCCGAATCCATCTCCCGAGAATGTCTCTGGCAGTGGAATTGCGCTCGCTCGGCGTAGAGATCGCGCAACGAACAGGCGAAATGCGGAGGCATGGGAGAGAGGTACAACATTTTTTATTTAATTCTTTTTCCCATTAATTTATTATAGTAATTATTTTATTTATTTTCTTAATTCAATAGCCCAGATCTATTTGAAGCTTTACCTCCTAGGAGGTAACTTGTGTACCATAGAACAACCTATTTCTCTGCTTTTGTTTTCAAGAGCATCACATCAGATTTTTATCCAGATATAACGGTGTATTTCAAGTTTTAATCTAAATAAAACCCTGATATCACTATTTTCATAATTATCTTACCATGTCGCTATAGTTGGGTTTGTTTCTTGGACCCCTTCATCTATCATCGATTGTGGATTTAACTTCCAGCCATCTTCTTAGACAGGGTTCACATTTTTGGGGAAAATAAAATTTTGCTACTCACAATAAAAACAGGAATTTTGGTCCAAATTCAAGTTTAAAAAATCTAAATTCCAAAAACATGGTACTAGATAGTGCCCAAGCAGCTCAGGAATAAGGAGTTGATGAGTAACGGTGCACTATGAGGAAAGGATGAGCCTGTGTAGTACCTAAGGCATCGCTCACGGTTGAAGTCGAAAGAATCAATTTGGAGAAAATAACTAAATCAAGGTTGTTTCAGGGTTAGAAGAGGATTTAGATGGGTTAGAGGGCTAAAGAATGCTTTTTAGAGATAAGCTTGTTACGTTTTTCTAAAATTTTAGACTAAAATGAAAAAAATTCACTCATCACCGAAAAAGAGAAAATATCAAAAACAATTCACCGAAATTGTGATCCCTACCACAGAGGGCGGACGCGGATCTTCCCTGCTTCTTTTCTCTTCCGTGAACAAAGGCGCCAGTTCCTTCTCCCTGCCGCGACAGTTGATGGTCTTTCAAGCGTTTTTTTATAAAAGGTCTTTCAGTGCATTAGACTATGCTAATCAAAGAGTTTAAAGTGGACGCCCTTGCATTGTACGCGCACAATAAACGGAGAAGATTTTGAAATATGGACAGTTGGATGGGTTCTTCGATGAGCATGGTTTTAGATGCGTATTGGGTGTGCCAGGGCGTGGATGTTGTGGTGATATTCATGGTTTGGAGCTCCTTCTTTCTGAAGCCGGTGCGTGTCTCTTTTTCATTAAAAAAACATGTGACATGTCTCTTTTTTAAACTAAAACATGTCACATGTGTACTATTCTTCACCCCAAGAAGCCAGGAAGGTATCATGCTGATTATACACGATGATTGCGTGCAAACTCGTGAACCTTGTTTACTCACTGTCACTGGTAAAGAAACACTTGCTTTTTTAAGGGGTGATAAAGAAACACTACTAGCTGCTAGTGTGGCAGCCGGCAGCGTGGGCTCGGCTCGGCTGCCGAAAGGCGGGCTTGGGTGGCTGCTGCGATGAAGAGAGAAGGTTTTTTTTTTCATTTATATATATATTTTTTATTTTTCAAAAATATATGCCGATTTAAAAATTTTGCAGGACTATTCCCCCGTCGCCTCCTGCGTGGGCGACTCAGGGGGCGTCGCCACGCCAACGGGCGACAGGGTTCTGGCGCCTCAGTCTGCTCCACCGGGCTCATGCGAGGAGCAACACCCTCTTCTTTGTGGTTGTATTCATGTTTAGTACTGAGTACATGGAGACCAAGTAAAAAGGATTAAACAACACAAATGATGCTACTAACGAGCTACCAAGCTAATAAAGCTTCATGAGTTTATGTATAAACACATTGGACCACACTGCCCACCAGCTTAAAAAGAGGGTCCCTAATCTCCTAGCTTGAACGAGACAAACCACCACATCCACATAGTATGGGACGTCATTAGCAAGCAAGGGAATCGACAAAAGTCAGCAATCTGGAAGCTCTTCAATTTAAGTTCCCTCTAGAACAAATGAGTGATCATGGAGGCATGGCGCTCAGACCTTAGATCTGAAGTTGCATCACTTGTTGAGTGGTGGAGCCTTTATATTGTGTGCCGAACCAAAGGCAGAGCACATTTTAGTCTTCCCTTTCTCAGGCCTCATGATCTGCATTGACCGTGAGAGGAACAGTCTGTCTCAGCGCAAAAACAGGAAAAAAGGTGAACTGGAACACGAGAAGAATGGACTCAAACCTGTCTCAGCAAAAAAACAGGAAAAAAGGTGAACTGGAACACGAGAAGAATGGACTCAAACCTTACGCAGTCCATTGTGACCCAAAAACACGAGAATTGGGCTTCCTTTCTCGCCTTGCAACCGGTGCGCCTCCTTCAGCTGCCAACACGGACACCGGAGATGCTGCCCGAGGAGACACATCTGCAGACACCAGAGTAGCCGCTGGCGCGCTCCCTTTGGCCAGCACCGCCACTTCATCGTCATGAGCTGCTAGAGGAGTCGCCTTCACAGACGCCGAAGCAGCACGGGTACTGGGCTTCCTTCCTCGCCTTGCGACCAGTGCGCCTCCTTCAGCTGCCAACATGGACACCAGGGCAGCTGCCTGAGGAGCCACATCCGCGGACGTCAGAGCAGCCGCTAGCGCGGTCCCTTCGGCAGGCACCGCCGCTGCGTCGTCATGAGTCGCCAGAGGAGCCACCACTGCAGAGGCTGGAGCAGCCCCTGGTGCGCTCCCCTCGGCCTCCTCTGCGTTGGCGTAGCGAGAATCGAGGAGATTCCTGAGGCACTCGCAAATCTTGGCGGGGTACATCTTAAGTGCCTCTACTCCGTGCAGGTAGTAGATCGAGAGGTCGCCAACGGAGGAATCGACCGCGGCGAAAGCCTCAGCTTCAATCATTGCGGCAATGCTCTGCGCCCTTGGCCTCGGGACTCTGCCGTAATTGTTGGTGAGCAGATTGGGAGCCACCAGCGTCTCCACGAGGTAGCGCACCATGGTGTCGCGGTGGCACTGCGGTGGTGGCCAGATCCTGTACGGGGCGACAGCAGTGGATCCAGTAGGCAGGGGCTGATGGTCAAAGGGGACTGACATTTGCACACCCGGCATTGATTGAACATAAGGGTTGACGGAGTTCAGTTGGCCAGAAGCAATAGCACCCTTTCTTGCTTGCTGCTGCTGTGGCTGCTGGGTAACCTGCTGTGATAGCTGCGCCAGCTGCTGTGGCTTCCACCGTGGCTGTAGATGCTGCTGCAATGGTCTATCCAGAAGTACCTGAACAGGGTACAGAAATAGAATAGAATCTTTTAGAATACTGGCAGATCAAAATGCCAATCAAATCAATAACAACCAACAGTACAAACAGAAGGAAATTGCTGTGTGTTCATGAAGGCAAATTACTAATAACATTATCGCAAGTTCAAGTTCTAGCAGTCCAACAAACAAGCACTAAACTGAAAACAGTAGAGACAACAGACCAATACAATAAGAATTAACAACATTGAGAAGAAAGGACAAGATACCTGATTATGTTTTTCCTCATTCAAGTTTGGAGGAGCCAAGCTTGAACTAGGACATCGCTATACAAAAAATTGTTCAATTTAGATGTATGTAAAGCAAAAGGTGATAAAGAGGTTCATGAGTGAGTTCCACAAGGGGGATAACAGTCATACCGGTAGTGCATTTATATCTATACTACCAAACTGAATGTTAAGCCCCTCGAACAGATCCCCTAAAAACAAATGACAACAGAATCAATTTACCAGGCAGTAGACATCTAAAACAGGTTTGAACAACCTGAGCAAAGAAGATGCGCAGTACCACCATGTATGGTCACCATGCATATGCAAATTTATGCAACCGCTTATAAAGTTGGGAAAAAAATAGACGCATACATTTTGATGCTCCTTGAGGAAAGCGTGGAGGCTTAAAGCTTTTTGCTGGAGCCCTGGGAGCAGCATGAGTGGCTTTTGGATCTGGTGAGCCACAAGCGCATGTACTCAATCAAAGTTATACACATTGCATAGCACACTGAAAGGAACACGACATATGACTCACCATGGTGCTGCCTAGCCACATTCTGAGGCACTGGTGGTGGGCGCACAGGAACCTGGAGGGGACCGGGCGCGGGTGCAAGCTGGAAGCTGGTGGTGCCAGGCTGGTTCACCACCCTCTGTTGAGCGCTGTGGCCAATGCCGGGCTCTCTGAAGCTGCAATGGAGAACCAAAATCCCATCAAAACTTTATCCCGACGAGATCACAGCGGCCTTGTTCGGTTAGGGGAAATTCCAAGGAGATTGGAGGGGATTTAATCCCTTGCTAGTCAAATTTGAATAGGAAGGGATTAAATCCCCTCCAATCCCCTCCCAAAACCAGGCAACCGAAGGGAAATCAGAACCCGCGACGATCAGTAGTAATTTACCTGCGGTCGGTGGAGAGGAGAGGCCGGCCGGAGGGGGCCCCGCCGCCCTTGTCCGCGCCGCCGACTCCGCCTCCACGGTGGCCGCCGAAGCTGCTGGCGTGCCCCTCGCCCCTGTCACCTTGCTGGGGCATAAATCTCGCCACTCTCGCCGGTCTCATCCTTTTCCTCCTCCTGCGAGAGGCTCTGACCAACAAATTAAACCCTAGCGCGCTCGCTCCAAGCGGAGAGGGCGGCGCGACGTACCGGAGCAACCCAGCGACGACAGGGAGGGCGAGGCGTACCGGAGGCGCTGGGTTTCGGTGGCACTGGCACGCAAGGGCCGGACGATTTGGGTTGGTAGGAGAAGGGGAGGAGGGCGACCCGTCACGGCGCGATTCGTTGGGTGCATACGCTTCAGCATGGCTCCTTGTGTGCAGAATCTTTTAAGCAGCTCGTGTTTGGATGGTCGGCTGATCGCATGCCCCGAGATTTTAGATCCCGTTTGACTAAATTATTTATTTATAGCTCCCGTCACATCGGATATTTCGATGCTAGTTAAAAGTATGAAGTAGTCTAATTATAAAAATAATTAAACAGATAAGGATAAACGGCGAGCCGAATTTATTAAATCTAATTAATTCATGATAAATCATTTGCTAATCATGAATTAATTAGTTTTAATAAATTCGTCTCGCGTTTAGTCATTATTAGTGTAATTAGTTTTATAATTAGATTATATTTAATACTTCCGACTAATATCGAAACATTCGATGTGAAATGGACTAAATTTTAGTCTCTGGATCTAAACACACCCGTATGTTTGTGGCCAGTTTGTCATGTGAATTTTCGCCCGTCAGATCGTCCAGCTCGGCGCACCTGTGTCAGTCTGATGCGTCGCGCTGCAGCTGCAGGCCATGTGCGGGGCAGGGTCTTCTTCCTTGCTTTCTGTTTAAGTTCTTATTTTCCTCTTGGAAAAAGTGTATTTTCATCCCTTATGTATTGCAAAGTATGGTTTTTATCCTTTATATTTCAAATGGTGCAAATCAACCTCCAATTCTCCAAACTAACTAAACTAGTGCACTTATCATTCTCATCGCGGTTTACACAACGGTTTGATGCCATCTAACAATGATTTAGACTATATAATCATTTGTTCATCCATATATTACTATAATAGTAGTTGCAAATTTTTCCATTATTTTTATACAAATTTCTCTTTGGTCCTTTGTGTTTATGTATCGTGATCATTGCTAGTTGTAGTATCCATACAAACTTTTGATGGAAGTTACATTGGTTTTGGTTATGTTGTTCATCATCGTCACGCCGATCTCATACACCAGTCCCAAGTGCAGCGTAAGAGAGCACTACCTCCTTCCCTAGTTAAAAGTACTTTTCGAATCGATCTTAAGCTACTAACATCTTTTTAAGTTTCAAAGTAAATCTAATAAACATCAAGTAAGGTTTTGAACTACAGAAATATCTTTAAGCTTCCAAAAATCAATACTAGAGATATATTGGCACATGAAAATTGCAAAATAAATTGATCTAGTGAAAATATCTCAAAATATTTCAGAAATTGAATTCAACTCTAGGAAAACAAAAAAAAATATCTATAAAAATAAGGCAACGCCAGGAAGAACCGGTGCGGGTACGCCAGGAACGCCGCGTACTCGGCCGCGTCGCGCTCCGGGGGTGCGGTTCGGGACGTATCCGCCCAGCGGGTACTGCCCGAAGTTCAGGATGGACGCCAGGTCGTGCGGGGTCGACAGCGCCGGCCACCATGCAAGACGCGTGCCGGATGTCGGCGTGGCCGACGTGGACCGTCTCGTGGTACCACCCTTGGAGCTCCTCGTCGGACTAGACGGTGTCGGCGTCCGGGTAGTAGAGCTGCACGTACGATTCCACCCAGTTGCGAATGGCCGACCACAGCAGAAGGCCGTCGTTTGCGTAAGGGTAGTCCTCGACGAGGAGCCTGATGCCGTGAGGCTGCGACGCGTCCTCCACAGCCATGCCCCTGAGAAGGATGATGAGCGAATGCAGGCGGATGTCAGTGACCATGACGCTGAAGAGCTTTCTCATTTGCAAGCAAAAACGAGGGAGGGGGCAACGGCATACCTGCGGAGGAGGTCAGAAGGGAGGCCCTCCAGATCAAACCGCCAGTGGTTGCGGTAGTATATATGCAGCGCTGATCTCGAAGGAGACAGGGCCAGGGGTGAAGCAGGACTCGATGACGCCGTCCGCATTGATCAGGCTCTGTCGCGCAAGCGCGTTGATCTCCGGCGTGTAGCGCATATCATATGGGGGTGGAGGAGCTTGAAGATTGGGTGCATTGCGCTCATTCGCCGATGCGCCGCCAAGATGAACGACTCCATTATAGCATGCGTCCTCAGCCAGGAAGAGAGTTTTGCCAGAGAGAGTTCTAGTATCTCATGACTCATGTTGTTCATAAATTGACTAAAGTGACAGCAGCAATTTCACTAAAACGCATGTTCACTAAATAACAGTTCATTCTCGAATCTGTACCAGCGGTTAACAATAGCAACTGGTTTCAGTGTGCCAGCTTTGGTAAGAAACAAGATTGTTCGGGTTGCATATGCCTTCCGTCCATCTATCGCATTAATCCGGTCCAAGAATGGTAGGTACACATCATGGTAGTCCAATATGAACAGCTTTGCCTCGTCCATTGCCTACACACATGATGTGTGATCAGAATCATCGATGATTGAACCTAATTTTATTTAGACTTCATGGTATTGACGGTACCTGTTGTACTGTGAGTCCATTGAGCTGACCAGAGATGTGCGCTTCTGTGATTGATGATTCTGGTGGGCCATAAATTGCAGGATCCAGCTTGCTCACTGGTGGGAAAACCTATATCCAAATAACCGATCAGTAACGTAGTACTGTATAAGAAGGATATGGATTACTGTCTTGATCAACATTATGTTTTCATTTCATTACCGTGAGCCTTGCAATGCTAACTGGATTTATTCCTGCCACGGTCTGCCGAGCAAATTCGTCATCACGCAGCCATGCAAACTTGTCCTCTGTAGAATCAAAGTATGAGCATTGAAGCAAAAATTCTTGGGACATGAAGGCACATGAATCTGAAGACATATGGCATTGGCACACTAGCTTAAAGCCAAAATCTAATAAGGGTCATGGAAGTTCCTTCTCGATCGAGGTGTCCCGCTGCAGTGACATGTGCGCTCACGGAGTCACGGCTCGCTTTGTCCCCTCGATAAGAAACCAGGCCAGGAAAAGGATCGGCCGCGCACGGCATGCAGCTAGCACACTGGCCGGCGCCTCGCTTTCATTACCGGAATTTTGGGTCGCCGCCGACCTCCGCTCCTCTCTTCTAGGCTGGTCCGATCGACGCCACCGCCCACCGAGACCTGCCCCCGGCCGCTGCGGTTTCCTCGTGGCGATCGATCGACGGCGACGCTTCAGGGGTCATCGATCAGCCGTGCATTGCATGGCGCGGAACGGATCGGAGATGACGATCCAACAACAAGCGGTGGCGGCAAGAAACGCGAAGAGGCCCCCGGCCGTCCCAGGCCAACCACCGCTGACCTACCGCCCCCAACTGCCGCGGACCGGACCGGACCGGACCAAACCTGCCGCCTGGTGTGCAGTAACGAGACGAGCGCGCGCGGAGACCGTGGGAGGTCGTGGCGTTCTGGAAGATCTTGAAAGGACGCAACCACAACCAAAAAGATCTTTCAACACAAAGCAACAGCCGGTGACGTCGATTGCGGCAAAGATGCCAAATACTTGGCGGAGGTCCACCAGATTTTTTCCCCCCAGACTGTACGGAGATCTACTACAGTGAAGCGGTTTGGACCGCGAACAGTTAGCAACGTGTTAGCGACTCCCCTTCGTTAAATTCGTGTCGCCGGTCTGCATGCCAAGGAAATCCCAGATTCCATAGCAGCCAGCAGCGCTACGGGACTGCTGGTCCAGACTGTCCGCCCCACAGGCCACAGCTGCCTGCAAGAGTTTGGTATCGACTATATGTTGCGTGCGTACGAAACCTACTTTCTCACCTATCAAAACGGCCTCGTTTTATAAGGACAGCGATCTTGATGGCTTCGAGTTCGACCACGACAAGAAAAGGTAAAGCTGGAAGCTCCTTGTCTGGCTCCAAGAAGGCAGAATCACCGTGCCAACGACTTCCGGTGCCTTCAAACATCAAACTTCATGGCCGAACAGCAGAGCAATTGCTTCGCCGGATCTCGGCATCGATCCCACCGGATCTGCAGCTGATCGGCTCCGGCGTACGTGTCTGCCTAGCTGTAGATCCATGACGTAGTAGGAGCTACGCCAGGAAGTAAACGGGTAGCAATTGCGACCTTACTCAAAAGTTGTACTCCCCAAGATTGAAAGAGTATATTCAGCGATGCAAACTTGAAAGTTACTGACTGGTCAAGAACAATCCCTGAAAAAAATGCAGCACTTGTGTTGCAGCTGCCAAGCACACGTTCCAACTGGTAAAAGAATTTTTCTATCATGCCCAGAGCAGGACGAGATTATATATACAGTGAAGTTTCTGACCTGTACAAAAGAATCTGTGGCTGTTTTGCCTGTTCATCTCCCACCCTTTTGTTTCTGATGTGGTTCACATAACGAATTACAACCACGCACATGCATCAACTAACCCTGAAAGTTTAACCAGCTTTACACAGGATCACTGCTTCTAGGTATTATTCTTACTGGAAGGCCAGCTGGCGTGGGGTCGTGATGGTCAGCAACCAGGTGTCGATCATCTTCATCCCTACGATGGACATCAGCAAAGTGCAGGCTCAGTCCTTCCTCGATGTCAGAGTCATCTATATACCTTGTCTTGGACAGGGCTTGGGGGCTTCTCCAGCCGCTGCTGCTTCTGCTATTGCTCTGCTCTAGACCATCCATGCTTCCCTCTGATATACTGCTGCTGCGATTACTGGAATGAAGGCCTGTCATGTATTGATTTCCAAAATCTGGAGGCTCGAGGAAACTGCCTTGTGGACCAGCAGGATATGCAGGGGAATGAGCCCACCGGTGGCTATTAGAATTTTCTTCTGTATCATAGTGCTTTACTGGAGCATTCTGGAACAAAGCACTTGCTGTTGACGCCCCCAGATGACTTTGAACTCTTTCATACAACTCATAGTCCCAGTTTCCGACCTCTTCAATTTCAGATGTTTCTCTTGCTGGTGGACTTGTGATCACACCGCTATCAGGGAATGCTTGTTCAATATGGGTAGTCTCAGCTCTATCCGAGTGTGGTGGATGACACATGTAATACCAGTCCAGGATATATGGATGAGTTCTTTGATCTGTATCAAGCAATCCCAACGGGGCCAAGTTGTAAACAGGAGGCAAGGTGGCCTCAGCATTGCCATGGATACCTCTATTGCTTGCCACAAAGCCTGAAGCCTCCATTGCTTGATATTGTGCAAGAGCTTGTTGGCGAATTTGCCTTTCCTTGAACTTTTGGAGGTTAGATAAGAATTGCTTGCCATCAGCATTTGGCTCCCATGATGGATAGACACTTTGAAAACTGGAAACAATCATGTAATACAGTTAGTGCTTCATATTCTTTGAACTTTTAGCAGCTGAGCACAGTTAGCCTATTCTGACCACCAACTTCCCAAAGAAGCCATCCTCCAAAGGATGGGAAAAGAGAAGGCAAATGTACAGTACAAACCTGTATGGCAGCAGCCACACCCAGTGCATGGTGAAATAAATAGGTGGCACTTGCTATGTCTTTTTATCAATGCTTATATAACAATAATACATCTACAGCACACAGAGAGCAGGCTAAGAAGAATGGTGCTTGCTTGGGATATCTTCGAATCAGTGCTAGAAAATTGTCAGTGCCATAATTAGGGTATTCTTGACCATAATTAGGGTAAAAACACTCTGTTACATATTACTGCCTCCAATCAATTATAGTTGGAAATACTGGATGTTTATATTTTAATAAGCAACAGTTTGTCTGTTTCCACCAAATCCCTCTATAGGTCAAGGAATTTTCCATATCGAGTTCACATTCCTACCAACTCCTAAATGATTTACTTCCCAAAACCCCCTTTTCCAAACAGGGCAATATTATTTGGTGCATTTAGATGGCACACATTTTTGCAGGGACAAATAATCTAAGTAAAATGAGGCACTCGTGTGGCCAGACTAATCTGGAAGCATCTCCTTCAACTATAATACTCCATCCATCCCAAAATACTAATTGTTTTTGTTTTCAGTGCCCAATATTTGATTGTTCGTATTATTCAAATATCCAATACAAATATTAAAAAAATGTAAGCTATTTTAATACTTGAGATTACAAACATAATCATAAAAAAATAGTATTTATAAATTTTTTTTGAATAAGACGAACGGTCAAACGTTGCGCACTGAAAACAAAAACAACTTGTATTTCGGACGAGGGAGTATAGTAGAAAACAAAAACTACAGAGCAAACAACTATTGAAGTACTCCAAGCCATCTAACCAACCCTTGAGAGCAGACAACACTTACAATGCATTTGTGATAAAAACCGACATGCCAAGTAAAAAAAATGCAATGTTTGAAGCTGCCTGTACCTTAAGAATGATTTCTCCATTTTCCCTTGGGAGCTCCTGAGGCTTTTAAGAGCATTGTATGGTGACCCATAGTTTCTATTTCCATGGCTTTTGAAGTCAAACAAGCTTAGACTATTGAAACATAGAGAAATAACAATTGTAAGTGCTGTAAAGGTGATAGGCCCAAGGAAAAATAAGCGAGAAGCAAATAACAGAAGAAACAGCAGCAAAAATACCTGCATACATCCCCCACTCCATCTACATAAATTGTGAAGTCTGAGATGAACCGCAGAATGTCATCAACTCGCTGTTGATAATAAGAATTCACATCCATCAGTAAACTTGGTTTACATGAAAAACACTGTCGAGTTATTTCAGAACATTACCTTTGGTACCTCGAAAATGAGCAAATAAGGAGTGATGAAAATGGAGGCCATCTCTTCAAGTAGCATAATTATAGTATACTGCACAGACAAATTGTCAAGTAAATTATGCCATGTAATTGAAGAAGCAAATCACATAGCCCGACAGCCAAGACGCTTATACCCAGGATGTAAGACATTCTGTGAATCTTTGTTGAAATCTAAAACATTTTCTACTATGTTGTGGCCAGAGTTTGCCTAGGGCCTAGGACTTGCGTCACTTGCCTGGCTGCTCTATCACTTGGTAGAGGATTAGGGGAGAGATTAGTTACTCTATTCATTGATTAATCTCAATTGATACAACTCCCCTCTTTATACAGAGAGTTTACTTGATTCTTAAGGATTAGATATAATCTACTAATTCTAATCTTATCTCTAACCATCCTTACCTCTTTCTATTCCTACACTCGCTACAGTAGCCTACATTGCCGCAGCAGGCCCCCTGTAGCAGCTGCCCAGCCCATAGGGCCCAGCTGGCTACCCATAACATACTACCTCCGCCCCACAAAAACTGTCACTAACTCACTATAATTCAGAAAATGTCCCACAGAGTGTCATCCTAACCTAGGGACCATCTATTTGGCCTCATCTCATTAAATCACACTAGCTCTTCATCAGCTCACTCTGGTGCATATCCCTTGGAAATGGCAAGTTGGCAACTATAGCTAATAAATAGGGGCACCCAAGATCATTTCACCTCTTAGCCAATTTGTCAGAAATTTCCTAGAATGACACTATTTACACTCTGGTCCATTTTTTTAAGGCAGATTTGATTTCGTTGTAATTGAAAGAGATGGCGGTGGTCGAAATAAGATCCATTTGAATTGAATTTACTTTTGTACGCTGAACTTCCATATAATTCGATGAACCATTGGTCAATGCTAAGTGGTCTCCCCTTTAATCTTTGTATCATTCTATCTCTCCTCATCACTCGATCAAACCTGACAATTTGATATTGTTTCACACTTTTTCAATGTAGCCATTCCCAAGTTTTGAATTAGTCTCATGCTTCACATTTTACTTCTATTGACTTTTTAAGAAAGAGACTGTTATTCCTTTCTTCTTCTGCTATGTCGAAGAGATCTACTTATTTGCCGCTCCTTACTACTGCAATGGCATGGGAAGTTAAAAAAAATAATAAAGGGGGGGGGGGGGATGAATAATGGATTACAACATTCAATTTAAAGCCAGATGATATGGCCATATGCCACAAAAAACAGTTGCCGGATTAGTAAAACATGGTATACAGACAATTCTGAAACAGGTACGCTATCTTAACTGAAATGTATCTAGGGCAGAATTACTCACTGGAAATAATGTTTCAAATTCTTTCCGGACGAGTTCGCTGCTCTCTTTACCGCGCCAGTGCTTTGGCATATAATGTGTTTGGTGAACGGCAAGGCACATGGCCCCTTCTGGGTCAATTACTTGAAGTTCATCAGCCACTACTTTTCTACTTATAGCTGCTATGGTCCCAAAAACAATAGTATACCAGAGCAGATTTCTTCCGAAAATCTGCAAAAATAACATTAGATTTTACATGGTGAAAAAGATGCATGTACTGACAAACTAGAAAATAAAATGCGAATACCCCCTACAAGTCACATCAAGTTGCAGAACCCCCCCAAACATGTCATGTCAAGTTGCAAATATGCGGTAAAATAGTTGCATTTACCACCACACGAATCTAAACCACATGCAATCCTCTAACTTGATGCCATATCAAGTTGTGACCTCAAGTGTTTGGCGCTTGTTGCGGGCACAGAGAGATGAGGATAAGAAAGGTTATAACTGTGCAAGTCCCTAGATAATCTCAATATAATATGCCACCTAATATGTTCTCAAACTCTCTACTTTCTATGTTGGCCACCCACATGAAACACTCTTGAGTTCATATAAAGGAAAAAATGTGGATTCCATCAAGAAAGATTTTGCACTGAGACTGTGTACTTGTGGTGATATAGACACAGCTATTTTACATGCAGGGAAGAATTTGCAACTTGAAGTGAATAATAGTGGGTGATAGGCTACTTAAATAAAGAAATTATGCAAAATATAGGCTTACATGTCCTTCGAGAATGGATTCACCCACAAATCCAATAATTATTAGAGCACCAGCCAAGCCACCAGAAACAAAAGATACAAATTTTGCCATGATGGAAACCAGTGGTGTCGGAAATTGCTTCAAGTAATTTAAAGAATGCACAGCACCATTGTTCATTCTGTGTCTGAAGAAATGATCAACCTGAAATGTTTGTACCAGTTTTTGATCAGGAAAGTAATGTTCGCAGATACTATGAGATTGATGGATGACAGAAAGTAAGAAAGGAAGCTGGATAGCCCAAAGATTCATTTAAATCACAATGCTGTAGCTACAATAATTAAAAATAATAATGAGTTCTGAAGAAGCTACCTCATTATACTCCCTAAAGATCCACCTTGATAAGTTTGACCATCGTCTAGATGATGCTGTGCTGGGGTAGTTATAAATTTCTTCAGCGTGCCTTAGAATGACGTACACCAATGGAAATATCACAAGGCAGGGTGATAGGATAAGCATCGCAATGCCAACAAATATAAGTCGCTTTTTCAACACATCTGGGCTTGTCAAAAACTCTTTTCGCACACAGAATTTACTGAAAAGGAGAATGGATGTTCAGTGAACAGATCACAATGACAAGGAAGCAAACCCTAGTGAAAAACAATTCAGTAAGCCACATGATTTGAATCGTCCTGAAACAAAACTAATATGAGATCACCAAGAAAATGTATCAGTACAGATTGGGTGCTCATGTAGAGACTAATACTCCAACCGTCCAAAATTGATCTTCTTATAACATCGTCACACCAAGACGAAGGTATACAGGTCCTTATTATCCAGCGTTTACTTCCATGCATCGGCTTTTGTTGCATGGCTGCATGTGCGAGTCGTGTGCTTCATGCCTATGGGAAAGGGCCAACCCTGACTACACAATTAATGCATGGACAATTCTAAAGACTTTGCTACATGAACCCATGCGCTGAACGAAGTGATGATGGTGTCTAGCCTCTAGCGTGAAAAAAGCGTGATGGCAGATGGAAATACGAAGATCAAATATGGACAATTTTCCAGTCCAAATACGCTTACGCTGATCAAAAGTGGAGGGAGTACATTTTAGCCAATAATGTTAAAAAATCCAATGCTAGTAAAGAGCCCCAGACTTCCTTACCTATCAAACATACTTTGGAAGATGCACCAATTTAAGGTCCATTCAAGGGCCTTCGGAAGTATCAGATAATTTCTCCTGCTATGTTCATGTGATCTGACAGTTGGGACAGCTCCAGGCACACAAGAACGAATTGGAAATGAAAGAATGCCTTTATTGACCATCCCAATCAAATAATTTTCTTTCCTCATGATTCTCATGATAATATCATGCTCTGAGAGATCCCTAACAACACAAAGTTTTTGAGATTTCTGGAGCAGGACAACCTTCTCGATTATTCTGGGCCAAGATATGGTCTGGATCTCAAGATCATCGACCTTAAGGCTACATGAAACAGAATATGGGTAAAGTCATTGCTCTGAGCTAAAAAGACAAAAAGCTTAAACATGAAAATACATAAGCAAAAAAGTTACCTATCATAGTAGAACCGACGAACATTGAGTGTGCTTCTTAACTGTACAAAGAACTTGAGAAAGTTGGTAAGCCCATAGGTTGTCAGTATGACCATTGATCCAACAGTTATCATTTTAGGCAATGTGAAGGGAACTAATGGATCGTGTTTAATAACCTTCAGTAGATCACATGGTTTCTCCCCAGATTCAAGTGCCTCCACACCGCATTTCAAATGAATAAGAGTATCCCAATCAACGAATAAGAAAAAGAATCCGATGCAGCATACCATAAAAAGTACATTAAGGATCTCTATTATCCATTTTGTAATGATACACCTGAGCCCTTTTGCACAGAAATATTCGTAAAGCCTTTCAAAGAAAATATCCAAGTCGGGAATCGGTTCTTCCTTGAAGCCTTCACCATGGAGAAGTCCAGATGGGCTATCACTTCCAGAACTTGGCAATCTCCGGTAGTCTGACAACTCTATTTCAGGTGGAATATCAACAAGCAGTTGCGCTGATAATGGTGATTGGTTTCTCCATGGCAAGTTAAATCTTGTTTGTGCATGTGTGTCCTTCGAAAGGAAGGACATCATTCATGAAAAGAGAAGGCAGGGCAAGCTGATAGCTCCCTTGCCATGCCAGACGCATGCACCTACAAGAAAAAAATCATTAACATTTTGCATGTGGCCATTTTCCTGTGAAGTAGGCAAGTAGCTGTACAATGAAATCAGAATTCCTCCAAAACTTAAAGCTGACAAAGTCAGTCAACTGAACAAATGCTGCAAAATGGAACATTATTACCGAATGTTGAAGAAGCAAAGCCGAAACTTAGTCCTGGATAAGCTTAAATAGCTAATACATTTGGAAGGCATTAAAAGCCAGATTGAACACATGAGTAGTCACCATTTTGGAACAGACAAATGTTTGCTACGCAAAGCATTAATTATCTATCAGTTTACCACATGAGCTTGTTTGGCTGCTCTGGAGGCGGCTATGAATGCTGGGATGGCACATATCATCTTGGAGACGGATTCATTATGTCTAGTTTCTGCGCTGAAAACAGGGTCTTACGATTATTCCATTGGAGGTACCCTGTTTTGTGAGATAGCAGATCTTTTAAGGTCGCAGTTCTTTTCATTTGAAATTTGTCATGTACCAAGGTCTTGTAATGTGTGTGCCCATGAACTTGCTAAGTATGGTTTGAGTTGGGACCCGGATCAACCATTAGTGTGGAATGATCCCCTCCCAGAGTTTGTAAACATTTGGGTTCATGGTGATCTCAATGATCGCGCAGGTGAATGAAGGTGCGAAATTTGAGAGGTCAAAAAAAGAAGTTAAAATATCCTCAAGTTCTTTTGCATTAATGAGTTCATCAATCAACTGCCCACTAAGACGAAATGGTCTGAATGTAACTGTATAACACAACACCCTTCCCTTTCCCATATCCAGAGTGTTCTTCAGCAAAAGCAACTAGATATCCTGCACAGCAGCTAACCAATAGGTTGAGCAAACTTTCAGCGAAGTCCCTAACCTCTATCCACGGCACCAACGTCCAAACCACCACTTGCACCACACAACGCATGAACGATTAAATTACCAAAATTATTCGCTAATTAAAGCCAAAACACAGGACCAAATTAAATCGGACTAGTCCCACCTATCTATCAACACAATCGCCAAAAAAAAAAAAACACGCGACGAGAGAGAGACTCCGCACCGACCTCAGGAGCGCCGGCGATCGCCGGGCGCCAGTGCGATGGTTGCCGGGTTGCCGGAGGCGCGGGACGGGCGGGGCCGAAGGCTTCGCGTGAGGAGACGACTTGCGGGTGGACTGCGGCGCCGGGGCTGGGGTCTGGGGTTGGGGAAATCACACGAGGGGCGGCGGGGGGAGCAAGACGAAGAGACGTCGGGGAGGGCGACTAGGCTAGGCAGGGCAGCAGGGGAGGCAGGGGAGGGCGTGCGTTTCAGGAGACGTGACGGGATCGAGAACGGGGAAGGGGAATCGTAGGGGAGGGGATCGTTTTGTTCGTTCCGTTTATCCGCGGGTTTCGTGTTGCGTTAATCACCAAGAAATCGGGAATCGCAGTCGCTTGCGCATGGGACCAACGGGGTATTAATTTATTCATTTACTGCTGAACACTGTCATTGACTCAGTTTTGTGTCGTCGCCAGAGCCAGAGGATTTTTATTTTGTCTTTCTTTTTTATACTCTATGTAATACTATCCTCGACCTAAGAGTAAGTTGGTGGAGTATAACACTACTCTTTTACTATTCTAACTATCCTAGCGCTACAGTGTCAAACAGTACTATGCTCCATCAATTTACTTTTTCGTTGGAATGGTCTAAGAGAGACTAGAAAATGGTATACCATTGCCTAAAATTTTTGTCTATCTACTATTCTTCCACTGTTCCAACTATTTTTCCCTGTGTCTACGTATCGCTACAATGTATAAACAGTCTCTACCCAACCCCAATCCCCAATGGGGGGAGAAAAAAGACTGCATATAGCACTATTTGACACCGTTTGACACTGCAGCGCTACCGTAGACGGAGAGAGAAGTAGTTAAAATAGTGAATAAATAGGGATAGGCAATCCGTTTGCACGATGGCGTTGGGGATGGTCTTAGAGTACTCATGTTGTTACTTTTACATGCAACACATATAAAGACTATATTTTGTGGGTTTCCAAAGTTTCTAAGGATCTGTTTGGAAGCATGATATTTTTATGGTTTCTTGGCAATACCATGGTTTCGATGAATACCATGATATTTTAGACCATGAGGCGTTTGATTGCATTTGAAAAACTATGTTTCCAAAACCATAGTTTTATGGATACCATGGTATTTTTGGAGTATTGGAAACTCTATTACAACCCAAAATTTTTATGGTTTGGCTAGCTCTTGTCTAAATACTATGGTTTATGATGTTACATTCAAACATCTGTTAGTTTTAATGGATCTAGATAAAACCAATGGTATTGTCATGACAATTAGAAACCATATTATTCTAAATCTATGGTTTTAAAACACAATGTTTCCAAACAGACCCTAAACTAATACCACTCACTGTAATACTTCATTCTGTAATACTTCATTCGCTCTAAATTTCCCAAAGCATCATTTGACATTTTTATACCAAATTTAACTCACACGTCTTATTTTTTAACATTTTAATAGTTGTCTAAAGTTATACTAAAGATATAAAAAAAGCAAACATGGTACAAAACAGCATGCTAAAGAAATAGTAAAAACTCACCAATGCCCCCATTTATTTGCAAAGCGTGTCACCTAGATCCACCATTTGGGAACAAAATATTTTCATGTTTAGAAATAAAATATTTTTGTGGTTTTAAAACAATACTGCCGTATTTTAGAATACCTTTTTACACGCTCAGACAGCCGCAAAGTCACAGAGATGAACAATGTTTTGTGTTTTGGTGAACAGTGCTCCATGACGTGATCTGCTGTGCCGTGTACTGTTCATCCGGCGCTATTCGTTGAGCAGGGTTTTGGTACGTCCACCACACAACGAGTTGTCCACGGACCGTGTAAAATTGCCGGGAACAGTGTTCCGTGGCTTCCCACGTAAGGCTAAGCTAAATGGTGCACAGTAAAATTGATTGCGTACTGTTTGATATTGTTTAACACGTGCGTATTGTACTGTTCGATATTGTTTAACGTAGATGGAACAGTGGATGATTGCCTCGATCGTTGGGCTTGGTCTAATCCACGGCGCCAGGTGCATTTACTGCAGAGCATCTCATTCCGGCGAAGAGCATTGCGCTCGTATCTGGCTCCAGTGGCCCGAGTGTTTCAACTGATACTTCACTCTGCTTTGCTTTCTCTCTGGTTTCAGTGTCTGAAGAGCAGATAGAGGTGCTGGGTGACGATGAGCTCGCGTTGATCATCAGTAAGTTCCAGCGCGTCTGCAACAACAGCCGGAGGACGGGCTGCTACCACTGCGGCAACAAGAACCACTTCCTCGCCGAGTGCCCGAACAAGAAGGTCACCTACCAACTACCATGGTGAGCCCAAGCACTCCAAGCAGCGCCGTCGTGGGAAGAAGTTTCACAAGCCGCGCTATGATTGCAAGGAGGCGGCGAAGTTTCGTGCGAGCGGAAGAGGCGGGACCGCGGGAGGTGGAAAGGGGCAGGAGGAGAGGAGAGGGGAGCGGGGAGGTAAAGGCGAGGCTGGCGAATCGCGGCGCCGATTTGTCGGAGTTTGATGGCGGCACCCCGCATCCTCCTGCTCAGCGCCCACCTGGCGGCGCAAATCCTCGATGCTACTAGGCCGGTTGCAGCGTCTGTGGTAGAAGACTTCGCGGTTCCCGTTCTCTACATCGTCATCCACGAGACCACGCTGACTTCTCCGGCGACGTCGCCGGGGCCCATGCCCCTCTCCCCGTCTCCGTCATCGCGGCGGTTGACGGCATCAGCGTCAACCCCGCCGCGTGTCCGTCGAGGTACATGCCGTCCTGCTAGTCGCTGTGGAGCATCATTCGCGCCACCACGCCACCAGCGACTGCTCTCCGTAGCGGCAAGGCACGGCCACTCGCAGCGGGCTCCAACGGCATCGGCGCGGACGCGTCGTACCGCCCTTCACCGTTCTCCAGATGCAGCAACGGATATCATCAACGACAGCAACAACATCGGGATCTGGACCAGCATCACCTGAAATTCCTAGGTGAGTAGTGCGGTTGCCCGTTGTATTCGATAATTCGAAGCGATTCGTGTGCTTGCTCGCTATGTTATAGCCCACTTGGTTTCTAGTTATGTCAGTCCAACTACAGTAGACTTAATTCTTTACAGCTATACTAGTAGTCATGGATCGCCCGTATAAATTTTCTGAATGATACTCATTTGTAATGTAGTCACTTTGCTACTAACTTAACATATAAAGAACATTCAGAATTCAAAAAATCAAGATGTTGTTTGATATTAACATATCATATTTTTACAACAAACTTGCAATGTATAACAATAAATATGCATGAGCATGCCACACATATCCATTTAAAAAAAAATTTATAATGGAAGAAGAATAATAAAACTGAAGTGATACGGTGATTTTCCACCAAATGCATGCTCTAGGCCTAATAATCGTCAATGTTTATGGAGTTTATACGAAAACCGATATGTGAACTGATATTTTCTTTTGGGTTGTCTTTGCTTAGAGAAGTTAGTCGACGTTGTCATCCCAAGGGGTAACATGTGAGTCTATCACCAAGACCTAGGCTTTTTGATGACTCCATTCGTAAAAAAATTATTAAAATAAAAAAGAAAAAGTATATATTTGATGGTATGTGCCTAAATAGTTGTGTTTGGCATTCTAGGATTTTAGCATGCGTCCCGCACGTGTCTAAAAATATTTTTTTCATAATATTATATGATTATTAATAATTGAAAGAATTATATGGAAATTATGTCTAAAATATATTTTTTCATAAAATTATATGTTTAATAATAATTGAAAGAATTATATGGAAATTATTTGTGTGGCTCAATATTTGACTGATCATTTGTATTCGATTTTTTCTTTCTAAGTATTTGAAAATCTTTTGCTTGACAGTGATAAACAACCCTACATCTATGCAGCTTTATATTTACCTGCTGAATGCGTCGTTTAGTTTTGCTTTGTGATTGTGCCCCATTTTCAAAACAAAGACAGAGACAAAACTTTCGGCTTGATTAAATTATTCTCATGGAGAGATACAAGGTCATTTTGTCAAAAAAAGATACAAGGTCATGTTTAACCCTTGAGGCAACAAGCCCAATGTTTCAAAAAAAAAAAAGAAATGTACAGATCCAAGCAAAGCACCGTAACAACTCTCAAATTACACTACCAATAGAAAACTACCCACATGGGATTTGAACATGGTCCATGAAGCAAAGTAGGAGCGTATGTTATGAACTACAACTTTAGTTTTTGGAGTTTTCAAAGTTGCTATATAAGGCATTACTTTTAAGCCAAAAATTCCAAGATAAACACATCATTAAGTAGAAAAATTTTAATTTAGTATTTTTCTTTGGATGGTCCTAAGTACTTAAAACATATCCTACTAGTCTCTTTATGACATGACTTGTGTGGAGTCCAAATTAAAGCCTTTGAGTTGCCGGAGGCATCATAAGTCATATGCGGACTATCGTGCTGCATATGATGTGGTTAGAAATACTCTCAAGAGTTTTAAATCGATCTGGATGGCTGATAGGTCACCAGATGTGAGTAGCTTGATCGAGTCCAACATTGTAGTTTATGGAACATGAGTATGATTATTAAGCTTTTCAAGGCAACTAGCTTGACTCATTGTTTGAAAGTAGTTGATAGGTGCAAACTTGGAACAGTTTTAGTTAATCATTAACTTGAGCTAAAACCTTAAAAGATACTCCCCCGTCCAAGAAAACAAGTAGTTCTGAGCTTAAGAATTTGTCCCAAAAAAACATGTAGTTCTGAGCACTTCCTTCCTCATTCACCCATTTTTTTTGGGATCCACATGTCTTGTTGGCGATACTTTGCCATGCAAGGTTTTCAATTCCTAAATTAGCGGATAGAATCTGCATGCACTCCTGCATGCAAGCATTAATTACATCGATTTTCCTTTTCCTTCCCTTTTTATGGCGCTGAAGATCCTATATTTTATATTTTAGGGGGCATCAAGGTCATTTCTCATAGATACTAATCTGTGTGAAATTTTCTAGAATGACTTGTTTTCTGGGACGGAGGGAGTATAAGGTTGAACTTTAGGAAGCATTTTCCAAGTCAAGACAACTAACCTAGCTAAAAATCCTTGCATCCACCAAAGAGTCGGGATTAATAAATCCATCTCCAACAACTATATGTATTTTGGGAGAGGCATTTGGCTATTTGCATACTCCCTCCGTTCCAGAAAACAAGTCGTTCTGGGTTTGTCCTAAGTAAAACTTCGTAAAGTTTGACCAAATTTATAAAGAAATATATCGTCATTTACAGAACCAAATTGATACCTAATAAAAATATATGTGACAAGAAATCTAACAATACTCATTTGGTACTATAAACATTTACATTTTTTGTATAAATTTGGTCAAACTTTAGAAAATTTGATTTAGGACAAACCCAGAATGATTTGTTTTCTGAGATAGAGGGAGTAGCAAACGGTGTGTGCGCGTGGTATGCAAAATTTTGGTTCTCTAACAGGCCACGGATACGCAAATGCATTTTGCCTCCAATGTATATCCCATCAATAAACACTAATATTTCTCTCCATCCCTCACTCACAGCAACATTTGCATTCGAGAAGAGAGGATGTCCAAATTTGCATACTCTCTCTCCTCCAATGCATTTTGCCTATCCCAAATGTGTAATCTCTTGGAGATGTATGCCATAGTGCTACAATGCTCGTGGAATGGCAATCTTGCACTTGCGTGCCCATATGCATTGGATGTTGGAGATGGCCTAACCCAGTAGCCAAGTAAGTCTTGTAGAGGACAATGTACTCAGGGTTGTGGTTGAAGTTGAACCCTTCTTTCAGGTACATAATACGAACTTTGTGAGTGTTGCCAGTTAGTTGTCCATTCGCTCCACATCAGCATCTGGTTTCGGCCAAGGCTGGTTTGGACGACGGGCCGTTGTTACGCCAAATTCGTGTACCTAGACCTCTAGTTTCGATACTCTGGGGATATGGATGATACAACGCGCCAAGTTCAAGACCCAGGGCGCATTTTCTTCCTAAACTAATATAATAGCATAAGACACAAATTTGTTACTCCTAATTTAGTGACATAAATACTGATAACTTTTTATATACCATTTTTTTTCTTGACGTTGTCTATCTCAAAAGTTAGCTAGAGAGCAACAAATGTTTTTAATTGGATGTTGTACTTATTTAGTATCATAAGCATTAATACAATTTTGAGGATATAAATTAGATCAAACTTAAATTAGCTTGACTGAGAATAAAATTAGGATTGTACTGTATTATACTCCCTCCGTCCCAGAAAACAAGTCGTTCTGGGTTTGTCCTAAGTTAAACTTCGTAAAGTTTGATCAAATTTATAAAGAAATATATCGTCATTTATAGAATCAAATTGATACCTAATGAAAATATATGTGACAAGGAATCTAATAACACTCATTTGGTACTGTAAACATTTACACTTTTTTGTATAAATTTGATCAGAATTTAGAAAATTTGATTTAGGACAAATCCAGACAAATCCAGAATGACTTATTTTCTGAGATGGAGTATTTAGGTTCGTTTCGCTATAGCCTTGAGTGGTATGGCCAACGAAACTGTAACCCCAAAATGTTCTGACATGTCCACCCCGTTCTTCTCGGCAGCCGCCGGAAGCTTCCACTCGAACCGGTGCAGCAAGGTCGCGAGTATGAGGTGCACCATTCGATCAGCCAGTGGCATGCCGGGGCACATCCTCCGGCCGGACCCAAACGGCAGGAGCTCGAAGTACTTGCCGCGGAAGTCGATCTCCGTCTCCAGGAACCTCTCCGGCATGAACTTCTCCGGGTCGTCCCACGCCTCGGGGTCCCGGCCGATCGCCCACACGTTCACCAGGACGCGCGCGCCCTTGGGCACCGTGTAGCCTCTGATCTCTGTCGTCGTCTCCGCCTGGTGAGGCAGCAGGAGCGGCGCAGCAGGGTGCAGGCGGAACGTCTCCTTCACGACGGCCTGGAGGTACCTGAGCTGCCCGATGTCGGATTCCTCGATCTCTTTTTTGGAGCCCATCACTTGCGCGAGCTCGGCACGAACCTTCGCCATGGACGAGGGATTCTGTAACAGCTCGGCCATCGCCCATTCTACTGTTGTTGTGCTTGTATCGCTTGCGGCGGTGAATAAATCCTGCAGAAAAAAAATCCGAAAGACCAGGGGAGATATTTCGATATGAGTATATCACGAGATATTTCGGTTGCTATGCGTAAAACTGACGAGCAATCGTGCAGAACTGGATGATACCACGTGCGTTGCTGCATAAATTGTATAACGTTGTATTTATAAAAGTGCAATATAAATTTTCTACGCGTAGCTGTGGAAATTTGAGTAATACCGGCATATACGCCATAGAAAAACATTGCATGCGTGAAACCATAAAAAATCGATATAAAGACTTTAGTAGATGATGACATGGTTTGAAATTTAGTGGGTTTTAAAGGTGACGTGGTTTTATGCATGTTGGTGACGTGGTTTTATGCATGTTGAGAAAAATACGTAGCGAGCAGATGCATTTTCGGCCAATTGTTGTAACTTGACATGCGGTATAAAAAAAGCAAGATTGGCTCTAGGTCAACATCTTGTACCAGTAGAATTGCAAAGCGGATGCCGTGATCCTTTGAAACGCTTATACTAAAAAAATCCTCTGAAATGCTTCCTAATCCTAAATACTTAGCACAGTTGGGGATTCATTTGGAGAGTTACCATAAGCAGTGAGAGCAGCGTTTGCCGATCGAATCCATGGCCGTCCTCCGCACCGCGGTAGTCGAGCAGCAAGTCCAGGAAGTCGTTCTTGGGCGGCTCCCCGGCGGCACGCTCCTGCAAGCGCCGCTCGATCTGCTCGTCGTAAATGGCGTGCAACCTCTTGAACACCCCTGAGAGGCGCGTCCTCAGCCGCTGCGGGTCCAGCGGCGCGACCGCCGGGAAGAAGTCCGACACGTTGGGCACCCCGGCGATCATCGTGAACTCCTCGATCAGGCCCTTGAGGTCCCCCGACGTGCCTTGGTCTTCGTCGAGGCCCGCGAGGTCGGCGGAGAAGATGGTGCAGGAGAGCAGGTTGAGCGCGGTGGTGAAGACCAGGCGGGCGACGTCGACGGGCGCGCCGTCGCGCGCAAGGCGGGCCACGTGGTCCACGAGCCGCTGCACCTTGTCGCGGCGGAGGGACTGGTGCGCGTCGAGTCGGCGCGGGGCGAAGAGCTCCGCGGAGCACACCTTGCGCAGGGCGCGCCAGCGGGGGCTCCCCGGCGGGAGCCAGCCGATGGAGTGCTGGTCGTGCGCGCACGCGCGGACGACGTCTGGGATGGAGCGCACCGAGAAGGCGGCGTCGTGGCGCTGGAGGACGTCGCGGGCGGCATCCGCGGAGGAGGCGACGACCGTGGTGACCGCGCCCAGGCGGAGCGCCATGAGCGGGCCGTGGCGTGCCGCGAGGCGCGCGAGGGAGCGGTGCGGGTGGGCGTCGAGGTCGAGGAGGTTGCCGACGAGCGGAAGCGGGCGGGGGCCCGGGGGTAGGTTGCGGCGGCCGCCGGCGAAGACTAGGAGGCGGAGGAGGTACAGGGAGGAGATGATGAGGATGGCGCATAGCGTGCAGAGGTGGAAGAGCTCCATGGCGAGCTACACCGGTCTGAGCTTCGTGGAAGGACACGTCGCAGGGTATTGTTTGTACTCCTACTTTATTGTGCTCGGAGTTCACCGGCTGAGATTCCTGTGTGGCCGTCTTTGGAATTTTGCTAGGTGAATAAAAGTCACACACTCCCGACCGCGATTGATGGAGCTCTGGTGGAGTAACCATATCTCCGCTGGTACTAAATTTTCCGAGGGCTTTACAAAGTCCAACGTGTCGTCATTGTGATTGTGTGCGGTATGAAAATGACTATGTACCTACACCATGTATAGAATGTAATTTGAATATAGATGATATAGAATATAATTTGAATACAGACGATAGAATAGACGATCTGCGAAAATCAAGCTTTAAGAATACAAACCGACAATTATCGGGCTCGCTTGGTTTAGTATAAAAATGTGATTTGTTAAAATTTGGCGTGATCTGGCAAACTATTGGTTTAGACCATCCTCAACCCATGAGTAAAAATATTGTCTATCAACTATTTTTTTACTATTCTAACTAACTTTCACTCTGTCTACGGTAGCGCTACGCTGTTAAACAGTGTTATAGACAGCCATATACTTTTTCATTAGACCGGGGTTACCAGACAGGGCATATGGAAATGCAAAACACTATTAAACACTGTTTGCGTACTGTACACAGAGTGGAAAAGTACGAATGCAGTACCGATGCACTTTTTTTGCCCCTCCTGGTGACCCCGGTCTTAGGGATAGCCTTATAGACCGGCAGTCGGGTAGAAAGGTGACCACCCTCTGGTTTCCCTGCTGCCTGGTTCTGCCTAGGCAAAGCCAATACCAGGGGCTAGTTTGGTTGCAGCCCTAGGCTAGTTGTCTGGACGAATCCCCTGCCTGGGAACTGCCTGTCACGAGAAGCAAAAATGCCTGTCCAGGCAGGGATGGATTGTTTGGTTGAATGCCTGGATACTCGCCTGGACACATGGTACAACCAGGCAGTGTTTGGTTCATCAGATTGTCTGGGTTTTGCACTGAAAGGATAAGGTTACAGTGGCTGCTGGGGTTGAGATTAGTACCCAGGCAACCTAGGCGGACATCCAGGCAGACGATTTTCTACGCCTGGCACTAGGCAAGTGACCCAGACATTCTCACTAGACAAAAAATTCTTAGAGCGTCAACCAAACAAGGTCCGGAAAAATGCCACGCAAAGGTCTCGCCCAGGCATTTTTGCCTAGGGCTGCAAGCAAACTAGCCCCATCTGACTTCAAAGTGGACAGCGAAACTGCAACAGGGCCAACAGCGCGTCAGCAAAGGAGTCCGTTTTCTGTCCTCCAGACTCTGTTCATCCTCTGAACGAACTCCTCGGCCCGCACCATGAGCTCATCGTCACCCTCTTCATCGTCCGCTGCACATTTCTCCTCAGCAGCGGACCCTGGATTTTTTAAGAGTTTGGGCGGATCTAACATTTAGAAAAACATATTATCTTTTAACATAAGAAAAAAAACAATTGTTTCACTAAAACACTAAAATTAATTGTGTCTAAGAATTTTCTATCAAAAATACCATATTAATAGGTTGTGTCGGACCCTTCAGAATATATACTTTCCTAATTTGTTCTTAAAATTGGGGGGGCATACTAATAGATTTACTCTATCACAGAGGATGTAGAATCAAATTCAGTTGGTGGCTTGCTGCATTTACTAAATTTAGTTGAGTCTCTGGATAAATTGTTAACGATTCACATGATTGCATTATTTAGTTGAGTTTTTGGATAAACTGCTGGTGCTTCGTATGGATTGCCCAGTGTCTAGACATATAAACATACTTCTCTGGTAGAGGAGCCCGGGCAGCCGCCCTTCCCACACATGGGTCCGCCCATGTTTCTCCTGCACCGTACCAGCGGCAGCAGCCCTTCCTCTGCCCCACTGCACTTCTCGCTTTCCTGCACCTAGGCAGCACTCGCCTCAACTCCGGCTGTCCGGCAGCGCACCCACTGCCGCGAACGTCGACACCGGGAGGCGGGAGCGTAGCTCTGCCTGTGCTCGACGTCGACGACGATGCTAACGCCAGCGGTTGGAGACTGGAGTCTGGTCTTCGAGTGCAACAACGCTCCTCCTCCTCCTCTGTGCTGTATTTTGTGTAGTATTTTGTGTTTTGCAATGTTAGTTGGGAACATTAGTGAGCCCTGTGCGTAGCCAAAATTGTATGCGATGCTATTTATATTGCTTACTACTACTAAGGGTCTGAAGTTGAGCTTACCGGCCCATATAAACCATCGTATATATTTTTAAACTCTATTTTAGTTACGGTGTGTACAGTATTTATACAGTATATGTACATTATTTGGTTACATGTTTTAGTATATATTTTAAACTCTATTTAGTTATTCGCTGCTGAATGAACATTTCTGACGTGAAACCAGAGCGAGACGAAGGCGGCTAGCGTGCCTCGGAGCGGTGAAGAAGAAGCTCGCCGCGCTAGGCGTACGTGGCGCTGCTGGCTGTGCTGGAGCCGGCGGCTGCGTCTAGACCTGTTCACCGGTGCCAACCCGTAACCGGCAACCCAGCCCGTCAAAACCGTGTCAGTGCCAGCGCTTTCCACCGGGTGAGGCTAAACCATGGTTTAGACACTGAACCCGGCCGTTCAGGAAAGCTATGCTCGTCGAGTCGGGTCGTTTGTTGCATGCATCAATCTCATTCTGATGTTTGAAGCCTAGCCATATGGGAAGCCGCGACCTGGTTCTTCCACCATGGTTGCCACAGACATAGATAGACATCAACGGTGCATGCGGCGTTTTTTTTTTTTTTTTTTTTTTTTTTTGAAAGGCATGCGGCAGAATTTGTTGTGATGCTCGCCCTTCATCCTGTTTGGGCGTTTAGCATGAGAATCGATCTCTACTCTAACCGATGAATCTGGCCTGGACAGTCAGTGGAAATAGAAAATAGACAGTGAGCGGATCGGAAGTGGAATGCTTGAACGATTCGTCAATGCTGCTGCGTTCCACTATTCTGTCAAGCAGCGGCAGAGCTTGGATTCGCTGAAGCCTTAGGCCAAATTCTGACTGAGTTGTGACAAAAACTCGAGGTAAATACAATTATACAACAATATATATCAAAATATTGTTGGCTGTAGCATCTCCATGTCTTCGCACATCAACGTTGGCTGGGCACGACCGCACGAGCGAAACACAGATCCACGAATCCCACAGAATCGCTGCGCCTGCACACCGGCGTCCGCTATGCGGCTACGTACGCTGGCACGCCGCTCGCTCAACTTCTGTCCGGGATCCGGGAAGGAGCCTGGTGCGGCCGGCCGGAGAAGAGTCAGGGGGGCGGCGGCGGGTACAGAGCCGGGCTGCCGGGGGGAGGGGCGAGGGGCGGCGGCGCTGCGCAGAGGTCGAAAACAACTGATGAAAGATGCCGGATACGGTCTCCATTGCTTGGGCCGTAGAGAGATGGGCCAGAGAACTGAAGGGGGTTGAAACTAAATCCGCCCCTGCTGTCAAGCAGCTGCTCTCGGCCATATTCTGGGCTAGCATAAAAAAAAAATCTGGGCTAGCATCTTCAACCTGCAATTGCAGTCATCTCCATTCTCCAACGAGCCACTTCCATTGTGCACAGCGGCTCGACGATTTAGGCTTCCTAGACATCCTTTTCGCTCCGCCTGCTTGTTCGTCACCATGGATCATGGAGTCCGCAAGCGCCACTCAACAAGCTGGGTGCTGGGGGAGAATGAGCACGGGCACGGCCTGGGTGGAGCGATATCGGCGGCGGGGCATGGCATCTTTGCCAGCATGCGCGGATGTCCCTCGTTGCGGCGCCGAGGACCGAGCTGTCCGGTGTTACACTGTACAAACCGCAAAACCAAACCTGGAAAACTAACATCTGCTGATTTGGTTTGGTTTGAATCAACAAAACCCGTTAAAACCGTGAGTGAACAGGCCGCCTGCGTGCCGTACGCCATTCCCGCTGTATGTTGTGCTGTTGCATTGGTATCAGTCTAATGACACGACAAACTGGCCTTACTGTATTTGCTGCCGATTAGAATCTTATCAGGAGAGGACGTCCCAGACAGACAGACTGCAAATTTTTTTTTTGTCTTTTTTATCACTACTAGACAGCCTGCATTGACCGTTGACGTAGTCGTTTCTCCATCAATGTTTTCAGAAGCGGAATTCCCTTTGCAAGTCCCTGTAGCCCCCTGTACTTTAGCAGGGCATGCAGCTGGAGGCCGGACCGATGCATCAGGCATGGCCGCCCATGGGTCGTGTGATCGTGTCATGGTGTGGTGGTCGACAGACTCGTGAGTCGTGACGTGAGTCTCAAAACGTCGGGACCGGACGACAGCGATGAGTTGGGCGAACAGGGACGACCACAAGCACAGGCACAGCCGTCACTACAGTCACCAGCCCGGTGGGCTCTGCTAGGTGCTTGCGTGCCGTGCCTGAAGAGAGTCCCAGGCGCCGACGAATGCAATGCAGGTCGCCGTGATTCGTGAATCGTGATGCATGCCTGGTTTGCGCGCCGTCGGTCGGTGGTGGTCCTCCGTGACCGGGGGGGCAGCGGGCCAGCAATCTGTTGTCTTTCGTGAGCGGAGCCGTGGAGTGGACGAGCGACTCTGGCGCTGGCGCAGTGAATGGTGAAAGAGTCATGGGGTGTACGCCCGCCCCCCTGTGAGTTGTGGGGCTTGTGGCCGTCTGTATCCGGTGACGCTGACCGATGGAACTAGCGCGGACGAAGAGCAGGGCAGGATATCAATTAGTGGGTTTCAGTCAGATATATAATTTGGTAACGTAACTCCAACCCGAGCTAACAAGTTGTGTTGACACCAGCTTCGGACCACCCGTGCAACTTGTACGACATGTATTGATGTATACGTACCTAGGAGTACTCCTACTAGTACATGCTATGCAGTACTCATCCACTCTACAGGACTCTCGCTCGTTTCTTTTGGCTTTCGAAATCGAACCGCGACGAGCGATCCGACAGCTCGATGCGGTCCAGGCGCCAGTGCAATTTGGCGGTGGCCTGTACCCGTCCCCTACCAACATCAATGCGATCGATGCAACAACGTACAGGCGCAGGGCCTGGGTGGATAGATTAGGTGCCTGCCAGTCCTTCGATGTATGTACTGTCAGCTACCTGCATCGCTGTGCCTGCTCCGTATCTGTATACAGCAGGGCCAAAATAGCGCCAGGTGGACATTAGGATTTGTTAAGATCGAAAGCTCATGTGTAGGTGTAGCGCCAAAGCAGCTCCACATTTCCATTACCAAGTGGTGCGTAGTGTTTCGATCGATCAACCTCCAGCGGGTCAAGATTAAGAAAAAACATCCAAATTACTAGTACAATGAGCCCGCTACGTCCAAATTTCTAGTAGTAATACGTTTTATCTGATGTGTCACCTTTAGATTTTGCACTGAAAATATATGATGCTGCCATCTGATAAAAAGGAAATAAATAATAATGGCAGTTGGTTTTAGGATTAGGGCCTATTGGGTTGAAAATGATCTATGTTAAATCATGACAATGTGTTTTGCTTTCCTTAAATACAACAATCGGAGATGTACTGGGCATAAATAATTTGCTCCTAAGAAAAATAAAATAATATAATTACAGCCACAGGACTGCAGGATGATCTAAAGGCCCCCAAAAGTTAAGTGTCCTGATTGGATACCATCTTGCCACCTTCATCCAACCATATTTTTCAATTCCTTAGTTGTGAGCAACAAGGCCTCAGACTGGCAGCACAGAACCCCTAGAACAAACAATGATGAATTTCAGCGATTGTTCAAACTGAAAGACAAATTGTTCTAAACATGAATATTGTAGAATGTTTGAAGTTCGTTTCTTCTAGTCATTGGGATAAGATTTGGCCCCAAAAATTCAGTAGCAAATGAGAGACGAGGTTGAAAAACAAAGTTCAGAAGGAAATTTTCGGTAGCCACGATACATGAGGTTTAGAGAGTTATCTTACACGTTATATGTGTTCATTCAGGATTGGATGATATATAGATCTTGCTTTGATATGTAATAGCATGACATTAGATTCCCTGGTTCCATGATAAACTGCTCTCTGAACTGGCCTACACATTTACTTGGAATGTCAATAGAGAGCTCATCCAAGCTGGGCATCCCTTCAGCTTTTACCCCATCGCAACTTACAAGAAACTGGTTACCCACAATGAATGATCCAGATACACGAATTGCAACTCCTGCTTCACCGTTAGCACGACAATGTAGCTTCTCGACAACATGAACAATTTTCTCTCGAGGCCTATCACCTTTTAGCTTCTTCCTTATATTTGATAAACTATCAAATATGTCATTTTGGCCAACATACACATTCCCCGAGAAACTGCCAAAACAGGATTGGTAAGGCAGCATATCATGTATGTGCTAAGAGACAGATCTCCAGACAGCTATTAATAACTACCGTGTAAAGTATGCTATGACAAGGAAAGCAAAACCGCCAGAAGGATTAGGTCAAAATTTGATGCCAACCATCTAGTTGCTTCATGACAAAAGCATGGGTCAGATCTAGTGGAACTGAGATGTAACTAGTCCATCACAAGTTTCAGAAGCTCGCACAATTTTGTCCATTTTTTAGATTGTGCATCCATAAAAGAAAAGAAAATAATAGCATTATCTGTAAAATCAGAAGCACAACCATAGCTGGACACCGAATCATCAGCCCAACAGTTTCAGGGTACAAGATCAGTTTTAAAATCAATGGAAAACTGATATGAAAACTAATGATCATGCTTACTACTCTTAAGTCTTAAGGTACCT
The DNA here is from genome assembly GCA_022530915.1 of Paspalum notatum. Taxonomy (NCBI): domain Eukaryota; kingdom Viridiplantae; phylum Streptophyta; class Magnoliopsida; order Poales; family Poaceae; genus Paspalum; species Paspalum notatum. The sequence continues at coordinate 8,262,366 of CM039684.1, forward strand.
GAAAGTAGATTGTTCCATGTAGAACGTCTTCATATGATGCCAAATCCCATCAGATCCATTGAACAAGAGGTAGTAATGTATAGCGAGCATCTGAAATTAAGGAACAGAAATTATATTTTATGAATCGTAGACATGTGCCCACCTTCATCTACCCATAAAAGTCAACGTTTTTCTTGTCACATTGTACACCACTTCTAGTCAAGGGCATGCATATACATACTCTCTCCGTTCCAATTTGTAGGCCGTTTGACTTTTTTAGCATCCGGTGAAACCGGCTCGTCTTATTTAAAAAATTTCACAATTATCATTTATTTTATTGTGGTTTAGTTTAGAATATAATATACTTTAACTATGAATTAAATTTTTCTTCATTTTCGTAAATATTTTGAATAAGACGAGCCGGTTTGACCGGATGTTAAAAAAGTCAAACAACCCAGAAATTGGGACGGATGGAGTATATAATAATATAAATGGAAATAAACATTGCCATGATGGTAGTTGGTTTGCTAATCGAACTATTAAACTTCCACCAATTTGCGATTGCTAAAAGCACACTAGTTGAGCAATGTTAAGGGCTTAAGGCCCATGTGGCCCATGGTATTATCTATATATTGGCATCCCCACTAATGGTATCATTATCTTTTGTAATCCCCAAGGCTAGTAAAAAGAACTACCACTCCAATGATGCCTTCAAGTCTGATCACTAAAGAGTAAGAGTGTAAGGCATTCATTGGTTTAGTTTACCGACTTAATTCTTGTTTCACAAGTTTTGTCCCTTCTGTTAATTATTTTGAGTCATTTAGTGACAAAAGGGAAATATATTCAACAAGATCTGATTAAGTTGTGCACGTGAACAGGGGCGAAGCCAGAACATCACTTTATCAGGGTCAAGCAGTGTACAGTGGGATCAATATATGCTTTATTATCAACTTAGAATGGTGATTTGCATGTCTTAAAGAAGAACTTGCAAAGGAATTTGGAAAATCGTCAGGGTAAGTTGACCCTGATCAACACACATAGCTTCACCCCTGCACACGAAAGTGCATTAAACCATACAGTGGGTTTTGGTGACAAGATGACACACTCATGGTTCTTAAGGCGGTAAGGCGAGGCATGGCGAGCGACCCCCGCCTGGACGCCTAGGCGATGTCTAGGCGGACGCCTAGGCGAGCAAGGCGGACGCCTTATGGCAGCAGGATGAAGGGAGAAAAAGGAAAAGAGAAGAAAAGAGAAGGGAAAAAAGGAAAAACAATAAAAGAAAAGGGAAAGGAGACAGCCTGCCCAGCCCACTAGAAGCCCAACACCACAAGACCTACCTCCTACCTCTCCCGTCTCGCTCTCCCCACGCGCGCCGCTGCTTCTCCCCTCACGCGTGCCACCGCCGATCCGCCTCCGTCCCTCGCATGCGCCGCCGCCGCTCCCCCTCCCCGCCGCATGCGTCGCCGCCACGGCTCTTGCTCTGCGCCGCGCGTCGCCGCCGCGGCTCCACCTCCGTGCCGCGTGTCGCTGCCGTGGCTCCCCCTCCGCGCAGCACTCGCGCCACCGCGGCTCCACCCCTGCGCCGCGCGCGGGCCGCCGCGGCTCCAGCCACCGGCGCCCACCTCTTCCTCTTGTTCTTCTTCTCCTCTTCCTCATGGCGACGGCGGACGCCCAGAAATTTTCATCGCCTGGACGCCTAGTCGTCGCCTAGGCGACGCCTTAAAAACAATGCACACACTTAAAGATCTAATGAGTTCCATTGAGCTATTCCCAGGAATTATAGGAACAAAATCAATATCAGTACACCTCTAATGAGCATATACAAACCCAAGACTGAAACAAAGTTGAAGACATGCAAGACAAACAAAGATACAAAACAAAACAACCAAAGTGTGCAGAAACTCAACATGTTTCAGAGATCAGAATCTGGAATTTCTAAATTTAGGGAAATAAGTGACACCAAGAAACAAGTTGGGAGTGCTAGTGTATTTTACTCTTAATCAAATTACTTGCCTCCTTCATGCCACAATGATGAAAATGTCTCCCATATAATATGATTATCAGGGTCCTCAATCAATTATGGATTGATTGGAAACATAATAGTATCCAATAGTTTTCAGCCTTGTTGAATCCAGCTAAATTTTAAACAGTACAAGCTATTTCCAGATTTTTACAGCCTGGGTGAATCAAATTAAATTTAAACATATCTCTGTCAATGCCCACATCACATGCTAAAATTGTGCTAAATCAGCTAAGTGAATAAATTCAGCCAAATGTGTAACTTGAGGGATCAGATTGATCCTTCTAAAGAATAAAGGAAGAATTTGAGCCAATGCGGAACAAAAACTGTAGTCAAACAAAAATTAAACCAGAGTACGAAAGAATAGAGTTGAAATATGTTACAAGGACTCACCTCAGCTATTTGCTTTAATCTTTCAGTTGGATCAACAACACTTTTGACATATGCTGCCAAGTTTACATCGGCTTCCACATACCTCTTGATGAATGGGTGTGACAAAAGCTGCAAAATGTATTCAATGTAATCAAAGCAATAATGGAATTAGACATAATATACCTGAGTTCACTGGCATGCCGAATATATCAGCAAAATGGCATTTTAACATTATTTGCAAGTCATAATTATCACTAATCACCACTTAATCTGGTTAAAAACACACACAACATGGTAGAAACAAAGAGATTATATATATTGAAACCCTAACCTACAGAACTCAAATTATAAGGGTATGATCGGTAAAGATTGCTGCAGCTGCAGCTGCTTGTTTTCTACTGTGCTCATAGATTGCAGCAATTTGTCTTCTAGCAGCAGCAACAGCCACAGCAAAGGGTACCGATCACACCCTAAATCATCATATATAAAGTCTCTTTACCTGCTCACAGGTGGGCCTTGCATCAGCATCTTTCTGCAAGCAATCACTGATGAACGAGCAGAACTCTGATGAATAAGCATCTTCTGGTGGAGTTGGTGATGGGTCATCTAGTATCTGAATTACAAGATATCAAGTAAGCAGAATGTGAGGTGTAAATAAACCATTCAAAGATAATAAAAAATGGCCACAACATCATATAAAAAATTGCAATATGATGCCATCATTACGGCCAATAGAGTGAAAAGAATGGTCAGTAGCGGTTGTCACATTATGTTGGCTGTGCTTAATCTTTTAAGATAATATACAGACAATTAATTATGAGAAAAATGAGAAAAGGTTTAGTTTGCTTAGGAGCTGAACTTAAGTTCTCTCACAATCATTTTGTAATTTGAAATAACCTACCATTAGCATTCACTAACAAGTAACCTACTAACCTGAGCACATCAACCAGCAATTTGTTGTTTCATCGATAAACATCTTACTATTACTATTACCAAGTGCATAAGGAAAAAAAGATAAATCGTAGAAATTCTCAAAAAATCAGAAACATCCACCCGTCCATCATGTAGCTCTAATAATAGTAGCCATTAGATCTATTATATTTTCTAAAAAAATAGCCACCATGCCATTATGAAAGATGAAATAAAATAACCCCCTAAATTTATATAAAATTACACACCATGCCATTATAAAATACGAGTTAAAATAACTCCCTAAATTTGCATAAAAATTACCCACCATGCCATTATAAAATATGAATTAAATAACCCCCTAATTCTGCATATAAATTACTCACCTTGCCATTATAAAATATGAATTAAATAAACCCTAAATATGCATATAAATTACCCAATATGCCATCATGAAAGATAAATTACAATAATTCCTAAATTTGCATATAATACCCACAATGCCATTTCAAAAGATGAATTAAAATAATCATCTGTAATTTTACTAAGGATTAAATCTATCTATCTATATATATATATATATCCTAAAACTCTAACCCGTGCGAGAGCATGGGTTGATGGATTTAGCATTTAGCAGACAACATTTACTATGCTGTCAGACGATATTTCGGAAGTGAGAAGCCCAACATACACACATTTAACTAGCTATTTCTAAGGAAAAGGAAGAGTATCATAAAAACTAACATAACCCAGATGACAAGTACAGATGGGTTATTTCTTCTGTACCAGCATATATAATCAAGAAACCTACTAGCCGAATATACGATTGTAGCATTTGAAGCCAGTCAGTAGAAAGAACGATATTGCATCCAAACATTAATCAAGAATAATTATAGTCCTATAATTAGAGAAACACTGAATAGCCAACTGATAACCACCTCACCTGCAGCATGAGATTGGCAGGGCCTTCATTTACGTCATACGGGAATTTTCCGGTAGCACATTCCAATATTGTTAATCCAAGACTCCAAATATCAGCAGCATAAGAATAGTTTTCATTACGAATTCTCTCAGGTGACATATATGTGACTGTGCCTACAAAGGTAGCACACTGGAACATATTTATTGAGCAGGAAATATATTGCTAGATCTATATAATTTCATGTTCAGTATTATTCATGAAAGAATTATCATGCACTAAGCAATACTACAAGAACATATGGATGATTGTGACCAAGAAATAGCATACCATAGCCATTGTATTGTCCAAACCAGCACTCACACCAAAGTCTGTAATCTTCGCCTCGCCCTTAAGATTTACCAGTAAATTTGCTGGCTTTATATCTCTATGCACTAGATGCCTTACTTCGTGCAAGTATCGCAGACCCTTTAGAATTATATGCAGAAGAACATACCAAGTCAGAATTTACAGAGTCACAGCTTCATTTTTACTAATGCTAACATAGAAAATAAAATGCAAGTTGGAGATCCATACAAGCAATACTTTTTGTAGCATATGTGAAAGAACTGGTTCTGGTATAGACTTCTTGACCCTTATAACATCTGCCAAGGAACCACCATCCATGTATTCAAGAGCAATGCTTATTTGTCCAGAATCAGGCATGTAAAATGCACCCTGAAACTCAACTAAACCAATGTAACAACATGCTTCACATAATGTTCTCATCTCATTCAGGATTTGCTGCCTCTTCTCCTGCAAAGATATCAAGAAGCATCAGAATATAAAAGCTGCAAAAAGAATAGTTCAATGACTTAGGTTTACCTATTGAAACAAAAGAATTTATATGAATCAGATAGGCACTGGACAACAACATATAGTACCAATGTAATAATAAACATGCTTCACTGCAAGATCATACAAATTGAATATAGAATAAAAGAGAGCACTTTTATCCTTTGACATGTCTGCTTAATTGCTCTCACAGTGCAATAAGACTTGTTGAACTACTCTGCGGTCTGCTCTCACTACAACTACAACAAAAATCCAACATTAACTCATTAAGGCGGTTGCATCCCGTCTTGTATGCCTGGCTTAGGGTCCTGTCAGATCTTGGGAATGTAAAACGGGTCAGCTTGCCGGTTACCCATCCAGTTCACGTTTAATTGGCCTCATAATCATTCTTAATTAGCAATGCTAACCAGAAGTATCCCATTGACCCATACGTTCGAATGCACTTTTAATGGACAAGATTAGCTTAAAGATGAATCTCTGTGTCCATACAATGAGCTAAGCTAGTTCAAAACTTGGTCCTAATTTGTAGTAGTATGAATTGTTTATTTTCTTAAACGGGATGCAATTGAATATATATGAGACAAAAGTATTAACATCAAATATGTACATATTTAAGCACAAACGCCAAATCCCCACATAATCCAATCAATCCTCTGCTTTTTAATTAATCACATGGCAGTACCCTTTTTGTCCAACAATAGTATACCATTGTCCGCAATACCAATACTAAACAGAATGCAAAGAAAGTACAAAGCTTGGGACGATGTTTTCAGCTTAACCTCATTTTACTCCAGCTTTTTAAATAGTAAAAATATTTAATCGCATTGCATGGTTAACAAATAAAAACAAACATGCCCTATGCTGTGCAAAGTATGCTCCATGACGCCACTAAACAGGGAACAAAGAGTATAGTGCCCAATTTAACATTAATAAATAGCATTAGTTTATTTCCAAACAGGAATGTGGAAATTGATCAGAATAGGTGAGTTTTAGAGTAGACATTGAAATTATACGGTAGGGGCACAATGAATATAGCAATTGCACAGCTATTGCAATCAACTAGAGGTGCATAGTTTCAAAAATCTAGCTTCAAAAAAGCTCCCAAGAATTTATGGTTTCATTTTAAACAAGGTGAAAAACGTACACAACTTAGTCACTGTTTGCATCTTCAACCACAGGGAAAAAATTTACGAACCTTCTCATATATGTTTATCTTCTTCAAGGCCAAAATTCGATGAACTGGAATAAATATAGCTCTCTCCACAACACTACTTGCACCATTACCGATGGGTCCAAATATGTGCATCTCATGAGAGGCACAACGGTATGCCTTCTCTTCAGAATCCGACTCATCTAGCCCAGCACTTCGTTTATGAAAGCCATGCTCATTGATGTTATACTCACCCAGGGATCTACTAAGTAAATTAATAGTTCCACCATCAGAAACCTACAGAAAAAATATCTATATCAAAATTGCCATGCATTAAATATTGTTCAGTGTATGGGCTTGAGTAAGAATGGTATACACAAGTTTAAAAAACTGGTTGTTAGTTACGCATTATACCAATAATCCACAGTTCAGCCTTAATACCAATTCCAATTTTTTTTATTCAGATGCATCAAAGGTTTAGCAGCGAAGAACTGGGGAAGGTTTTTCCTTTACACAATTGGGGATGGTTGTGAACATCCTTGTTTAGCATAGTTTATGCATTATCAGAATCAACAGATTTGGATCAAATCAAGACTGCCCAGAAGAAGTTCTAGGTGCAGGGAAGCAAATGCTAGCAAGGAGCAGCCTGGTTGGAGAGCCGTAGAGGGGCGCCGCTGGCACAAGAACATAGAAGCAGCCACCGCCACCGCCAGCAACCGATTCTGAGGATGCCCTCTACCTCTACTGCAAGCTCAAAGGCTCAGTTCGCTTCATAACGCCCCCACCAAACGTCCCGCCTCACATCGACACTGAGCATGACAGTAAAACACTTCAGTTCCAAGCCATCGACGACCTCCTTGGTGGCGCAAGCCCGCACAGACGATGAGGAGCTGCGCCTAGAGAGTGTAGAGGAGAGGCTCAGGGAGATCAGAGGTGGCAGTGTGCAATGATGGAGGAGATGGAGGCAATCCAAGACGGCGAGATATGGGACTTCATTGACCCACAGTTTGGTTGCTGGCCAATTGGACTGAAGTGGGTATACAAGATTAAGCGGAACGATCAAGGAGAAGCGGCCAAGCACAAGGCATGGCTCGTGGCGAAAGGATTCGTGCAAAGGGAAGGGATCAACTACAAAGATGTGCCGTGTGTGTTCTGCTATCTCTAGCAGCAGTGGCAAGGAGCTAGAGTGCACGCCAAACATGCCTATGTCATAACTGAAGTGACAGACTGAACCGCTCCGTCCTGCCTTATTACACAACTGAAGGCGCCACTCCTTTTTTTCTCCATGCATGCAGGCAGGACCCTATGTCGAGACACAAAAGGAAGAAAAGTGTGTACCCAACACAACTAAAGATCACTGCTGAACGCATACCTAAAGCCTCACTTCTTGGACTATGCCGTCCTCACAGCCTTCCATCTCACCTGTGTCATGCATCCTTATGAACCCACTACGCTTCTACACTGCCTTGAATCCGCCGAGTCCGATACACACACTATACCATAACCTTGACTCTGTCGGATGCGAACTTCAAATCCACCACAGTTTCTACCCTTACTATAGTGTCCATGCCTCCCTTAACACAGCACCACCCGGCTAGAAAGCCATATCCACAATCGATGCTCATGTTGACTCCTTGTGCCCAGTGCCCACACATTAGCTATTGGCATGCTTCGGACACAAACACAACCATGCTCCACCTTGGAGCTGTATCCACACCGCTCTGCCCATACTTCATGTCCGGCTGTCTCACCAGATTAGGAAATCATGACAAATAATTGCCCGTACAATTGTTCACTGAATGTTAGGTTCAGTCTTTGTGTTCAAGACATTCCCACTGTGACTGTGGTATTAGAGATCGTATAGGTATGTGGTGTTCGCCCCCTCTATCTCTCTAGATTATGGCCACTGTATTAAATTTAATTGGCTACGCAGAACCTGCTCTGTTCTTCACAATAGATTAAGTCTACCATCTGAGTAGATTGTACCAACAAGAAAATTAAACAAAACATAGACCAATTATATTCATTCGATTGCTTATCCTCAAATTAAATAGAATAAAGGTTGTGGATCACAAGAGTTAAATCCACCAAATCTACCCTCTAGGCTAGCCCTCCAGGTGCCTAACACAACGTAAAGTAGTTGTAGGATGCTATAAATACCAAGGAATAAACCAAGAATAATAGTGCGTGCTTACTACGTAGGAATCACAAGTATCTTCCGGTAAGGGCACCCTGGTACTGGCGCCGCCCCTGTCCGGGTCATCAAACAGCAAGGGTTGCAGCTTCTTCTTCAGCTCCTCCAGCCCCGCCATCGGGGGCGCCCTGGCGTCAGGGGCGGAGCTATAGTATTACTTGAGCCAAAAACACAACAGATCCACCAAATTTTGTATCCTGTAACCCTTTGCAGTCGCCTTCCTTAGAAGCCCGGTCAGATGAGAGAACAGAGATGCGAGGAGGAGGTCTGCATTGTTCACCTATGTCCTTGGCTCCCCGTCGAGTCAGAACAAGGGTACAGCGCACCAGGGGGGGCGACCACCGGCCACGGAGTCGCGTAGATGCAAGGGGAGCAAGGGAGGCGGGCGCAGCGAGGTGGACGGCCGGGGCCGGGACTACGGGGGCGGCCCTGTTTGCTTCTGTCGCGAGGTAGGGGAAGGTCCTGGGCACCAGGGGACCGGACGCTAGCCGCTGAGTCGCGTAGATGGAAGGGGAGCCGGGCTGGGAGGTGGGCAGCCGGGGCCGGGGGGGCGGGGGGCGGCGCTTCTGTCGCGAGGTAGGGGAAGAAGCGGTTCTGCGGGGCCGGCTGGGCTGCAAATGGGTAAGGAACAGGGGGCTATTTTAGGGTTACAATGTTTGGTGTGAATTTTTTTAAGAAGAAATGCTGTGTATTTTGAAATAAGAAATGTTTTTTGAAGTCTATGTTTTAATCTGTGTAGTTTTTGAGAGACGAAATTTTGCTATTACACAACCATACATATACCAGTACATATGTAATTTTTAAATCAATTAGCATTAGTATATAAATACTAATTAAATACATAGGATAGCCAGTGCATTGTATTGAGGCAGTTGAGCTTGCTCCTGGCTATCCTGTGTATTTAAATACTAACTAAATACAGTTCTACGCTGCCTCCACAACCACTTTTAGAACATCATGCAAGTAATTTTTGGTCGTCCAAAACATTTATGCATGCTATCCGAAGGAAAAACTCAAGATATATAGATATAGCTCAATGCATCACCGGTGTAGCTTCTCTAACGTCATCTTGTTCCCGTAAGAAGAATCACTCAAAGAAATACAAAATCAAATCAATACTAATATGATCTACAATGTGGCTAAAATGACTCGACATAAATGAGGACATATTTCTAGCATAATTTCTTATTAGATATTAGTTCTAAGATATTATATCCTCATTTGTCAAAAAAAAAAACTTATTATCCCATGCCGCCACGCCTTCCCGCACTGCCACGGCCTCCCACGCCATCGCCCGTCGCTGCGCTCATCACCACTCATCATTGCCGCTACGACTCCCATGCCGCCACGGCCTCCTGCGCCGTCGTGCACCACCCGTCGCTGCTGCGCACCCTCGCATCGCGGCCCGTCGCTACGCCACTAGCCACGAGGCTGCTCCTTGGGCTATGTCGCGGTGTGCGTGTGTGTTTTGACTGAATGGATGAGTTCGATAGTCAATAATACTTTAGAACCAAACATGTGCTAGTTCCAAGTAATACTATGGTTTTAGTGAGTTTTAGTGAGCTCGGAAAAAACTAGAGTGTTTATGCAATATCGATTGTACATCGTGGTATGTCAATATCATAGTTTAGCAAACTTTGCTACCAAAAATAGCCTAATATTCTTGGCTTATATTATGAAATTGATTGAGTCCTAAGTTTCTAGAAATAAGTTAATGATCCGATTCGCCTCTTAGGCTGAACCTAAAGGTTTCTCTATCGCTATTTCAACTATCCTTCTCTTCTCTTGCAGAACAGTGCCAGAACAGTGTAGTATTAAATTTTAAGGAAGCAGGACGAAGGAAGCGTTGGGTTTAGCCTTACCCCTCCTTCGGGGCGGACGGTCCAGTAATTCTACGTCAAGAACAGACACCATTGCCAAGGTCTAAAATGAACGGGTTTGTTTGATTTTCCTTTCAAAACTCTTGCCCACCAAAACTTTCTAGTGATGGAATTTATTTGGTGGATGCTTTTTATATAGAATAGGATATTTGGTCGAAATATTTACTTCCCTCCGTTCTAATAAAACACTAGTTTCTCTTGTTTTAGTGCTCAACATTTAATTATTCATTTTTGTACTGGAAAAAATGACTTCATTTTGGTATCAGTAGATTGGAATGGAAGCAATGAGATACTGGTAACGTAGATGCAGGGGGGCAGGGCATTAACCACGCACCAACGACCTGACCTGACCGGCATTCAAGTCCCCGCCGCGCGGCGCCCCCAGTCCCCATCATCTCAACCCCGTGAAGCGAACCGCAGAAAAACGACGTCAAACGCGGGAGCACACCAGTAGCGAGTCCAAGATCACGCCAATCGCCCCACAGCCCACAGTACTACCGCGACGTCGCTACCAGCACAAGCAACGGGGACGGGACGGGCGGCAGCACCACCACCGCCCGCCTGCGCTCCGCCCTCAGGTCAGAACTCAGAACCCAAGGAAACCCCAGAGTCAGATCCCCAGCAAAAGAGGGGCATCGCAGTTGTATCTCACGACACAGGCAGCGCTCCATCCGCGGTGGCCATGGTCTCGTCGCCTTCCGCTCCATTCCCCGGCGTCGTAAGTGCTCCCTCGCCCCCTTTGTCTTTGCCTCGTGTCGTTTGTTTTACGACGGGTTTTGCCGTGCTTGGGTGGTTGAGTTCACTGCACAATGCGCCGCCAGGCCTCCGAGGCGAAGCAGCAGCGTGGCGGCACCAAGGCGGCGCCGGAGAAGGCCGACAAGAAGTACGCGCACGTCCCGACGCCGCTCCACCACGGCCACGGCGGCGCCAGCAAGAAGACGCCGCGCGGGGCCAAGGGTGGCGACGCCGCCGACCCGGCGGCGTACGTCGCGGCGGTGTCCTGCTCCGACTGCCGCTTCAAGCAGCGCGCCCTCGCGCCGGCGTCCCCCGGCGCCGTCATCCGCTCGCTATTCGTCTCCCTCACCCGGCGCTCCACCCCGCGCTCGTCGCCGTCCGCGACGTCGGCCTCGGGCAGCGGCGACGCGGCGGGGGACGGCGAACAGTGGCGCCTCGCCGCGGCCGATCTGTCCCGCCGGCTCGCCGCGGCCACGCGCACGAGGGACGAGGCGCTGGAGGAGACCACGCGCCTGAAGCACTCCCTCTCCGAGCTGGAGCTCAAGCTCGCGCGCCTCGAGGCGCGCCTGCTCCCGACGCCCGCGGCCGCCGCCGCCGCCTTCCCCGTCGACGCTTTCCTCCGCGCCGTGTCGACCGCGCGCGCCGCCGTCCGGAGCCTCGCGCGCGCGCTGTCCACGCACCTGCGCAGCCCCGCGAGCCCCGGCCCCAGCCTCGAGAGCTTCCTCAACCGCGCGTTCCACGCCGATTTCGAGCTGGACACCGACGCCGACGTCCACACCCCGGACCCGGCGGGCCGGTGCGAGGCCAACCTCGCGGCGCACCACGCCGTCGCGGTGCTCACGTGGGAGGAGGTCCTGCTCCACGGCACCAAGCACTACAGCGAGGGGCTCAGCCGCTTCTGCGACGCCAAGATGAGCGAGGTGGTGTCGTCGCTCGGGTGGGCGCGCGCGCGGCCGTGGCCCGAGCCGCTCCTGCAGGCCTTCTTCCTGGCCGCCAAGGGCGTGTGGGGCGTCCGCCTCTTGGCGCGGTCCGTCCACCCGCCGCTGCCCGTGGTACGCGCGGACCGCGGCGCGCGCTTCGACCCGCGGTTCATGGAGGACGCCGCGACCGCCCGGGCGGGCAAGCTGGAGCCGGCCAGCGTGAAGATGATGGTGGCGCCGGGGTTCCACGTGTACGTGGCCGGCGCGGGCGTGGTGAAGTGCAGGGTCGTGTGCTTCTACAGCAGCGGCGCCGGCAACGCCCGCACCGGCGGCCACAGAGATGGCGGGAGCAGCGCCAACGGCAGCGTGGGGTTGGGGAGTAGCTGTAGTGACATCAATGGGAGGCCACTAGGGTAGTTGCACAGCACAGGTAGAGACACGGGGGTTTTTCTTGTCCAGTAGAAACATTTGCTGCTTGTGTGGATATGGGTGAGTTGTTGTTAATCACGAACAGTTTGTGTTAATTTTTCTTCTGTCTGTAAGTTTGATTCCCAGTGCGAGATTTTTTGTTCGGCCAAAATATAAAATTTGGTTATTTGCACGGGTGCGACATGAGATGACCCCATCACAAACTGGAATTGACTGATTGGACTTTCCAACCAAACTAACCGTCACGCACGTGCTTCTCCTATTGATTTGATTCGTCCTGCTACGAGCGCTTGCACCCCACGAAAGAGGCCTTTGAATTTAAGCTAAATTACTGATTTTAGTTTGTATTTCTCTGCATGTGCTAATGATGTTTTCCACTCTTATAATAAAAAACCAAGGAAATCAAGGAGTTGTAAAGGGCAACTAAGTGGTGTTTGGTTTTGGAATGAGTTAGTGCATCATATTCCCACTCATCACATTTTTGTTTGATTTGTGGAATGAAATTGATTAATCCATCGTCGCTCCATCCTTCAGAGTTGATACCTCGATCCAAACACCCCATTGCAATTGTTTGCTTCACTCCGGTTGTAACTAAAAGGGAATGTTGCAAGTATAGATATACTGTAGAAGGCGTATAAAAACTCTAGACATAAAGAAGACTCTATATATGGATATGATATATAAGGCTTCTTCACAAGCCCCTTCTAAGCATGACTTTCTTTTTTTATGTTTATGCAAGAAATAAATAAGATTGGTGATAAAATGCCATGTCAAAAATATGCACACCGCCGGGCATTATTATAAAGAAGATGGAATATATTGAATAAAGCATTTTTTCCTTTTTTTTATGAGAAAAAACTTTTTACCTTTAACTCAAGGACAGAGCTGCAAAAAGGTTATTTCTGGCCCAAAAAGAGGCCCAATTAAGAAAGGCCCTTTCCTCCAGATATGACAATCCAGATCTCAAGCGGGCCCAACCAGAAAAAGAAATGAGACCACAGAGAAAGCCCAACAATCGGCTTCCTCTCCGCCTCACCTTCACGTGCTTCACCCGTGTGGCACACTCCGTGTGGCCGTGGGAGCCGTGTGTGCCGTGCCGTCTGGTTCCGCCGCACGCCTCCCTCCACAAGCTGACCAATGGCGGCCGCAACGAGGAGCGCCAGCCTCCTACGGCTCGGCTTTCGCTGCGTCTCTTCCCTCTTCTTCCAGGCTCCCCCGTGCCCTGCCCCGTGCCAAGGCCTGAACCTATGCGTTGGCCGGACCGGGCTGGTTCGGCTCCAATGCTCGGCGGCCGGGGCCGGCGACGACGGGGGCAAGAAGGTGTCGGCGCGGCTGGCGCTGACGCAGCAGATGCTGCGCGACGCCGAGGAGCGCGCCGCGTCCGCGGGCTCCGACCCTGCCCCCAAGATCACCCTGGGTAATTAACTACAGCTGCCCGAATCCCCATTTTGTCTGACAATCGGTGCCTGAATCCTTGTTGATTAGGAATACCAATGTTATACCCAGCATCATGCTTGGTGTTGTCCATAGCTTATAGAATACTCCTACAATCTAAAATCCGGGGTTAACGCTTGTGATCGGTTGATCACTAGCTGCACGGCATGTGCAAACTGTCAATGGGGGGCTTACACTTAGTCTGTTGTAGTCGGTGGAAATCCTTTTTGCAGAAGAACTGATGGCGTATGTGGTAAGACCATTTGACCCAGCTGGCTAGCCCCTGGGAGTTATCCGTGTGATTCAAATGTATCTGTTACTGATCCACCCATTTCATGCTAAGTTCATTTCACTTTATGTCTACTGACATGGCTTGTGACTCGGTATCCATTCCATGAAAGCATGCTGTGAATTTGGTTGGTGTGATATCAGTGCACTGTTTTTTCAGTGGAAACTGTTAGCTCTGTAGGATCCAAGCTGTTACAAAAGCAGCTATGGTACAAGTAAGAATGTGGAAAACGGGGGGATGGTTAAGGTTACTGTGGACAATGGTAGGTGAACTCGATGCCTCCATCAGTACTATATGTTCATAAGTATACCAGGCGACACTTTACAGGACATCTTCTGAAATGCTCTGAGGTTATCAGTTACAGTTGAGAATACATTTTCTTGTCCCATTTTGTTGAAGATGTTAGCCATGCAAAACAAGATGATTGAAAGCACAGAACTCTTTCTGTGGACCTGAGTAGATTTGGTGTTTTTATCGAAGGCATCATTTGCAGATTGACTGGATGACGAAAAGATCCATGTAGATAGGACTTATGGTGGTTTATTTCCTCTCAATAATCTATATGTGATTATGTGTCCAACATGATATATTTCAGTGTTACGTGAGGACATGTGAATTGCGATGATCATGTATAAATAGTGGCTGAATTGCCGAAATCTGTTCTAACCCCATTTTATATCTACAGATCATGTTACTGTTAATTTTGCAAGAAGTGGTGGCCCTGGTGGTCAGAATGTTAATAAAGGTTCTATGTTCTCCCCGTTCACTGCTTTCTCATTATGAATTGTCATTTGTTGAGATTTTTGTTTTTCTTTCCTCACGTCATTCAGAATTTAATGAGTGATTGGTGCGCTTCATTCAACGCTCATAATTTTCTTTTTCTATTGTCGTTCTTGTTCATTAGAAAATTGTTGTTGGCCCATAATTGCATGTGCTTCAACCCATGAAAACTCACTTAAAAAGCCTTTTTAAAAAGTCAATAAAAATGGCCGATATGTGGGTCCGTGGAGCAACCCACTCGCATCCCTAACTATTGTGGAACCAGATGAATATTAGTGATATAAGGCTTGACCACCCTCTTTGATAGATTAATTCTTGATTGGTTGGTCTGGCTTGGCCTCCTTTGTAGTGTCTAGGATTTAGACACCAGCCTGCCAACAGATCACATATTCACATCTGACCAATATTCTTAAGCATAGCTTTTCTAATACTAATACTTTCCTAATATTGATGCATTGACATAATTTATGTTTATCTCTTTGTTTTAAAGTTCCACCACCATTTTACAGTTAATACTAAGGTTGACATGCGATTCAATGTTAAGGAAGCCCGCTGGCTTGGAGAGAGAATCAAGGAACGGATATTACACATGGTAAAATAAACCTCCTTATTAACAATTATTTTCTTACATTTGTTTAACCATTTCTCAAGCTTGATTTTGTTTTCTCTCTATTACAATCTTCTACTCTTATATATATAGTTTCATTCATACTTCCTTTCGTGTCATTTCTAAATCCTGTGGACTGACTATTTAACATTTTGAGTTCCCTTTTTGCACAGGAAAAGAATAGGATAAATAAAGATGGAGAGCTTGTTATATCTTCTACTAAAACCAGAACACAGAAGTAACTATTATTCTATTATTCCTTTTACTCCTTTCTTTCTCTATTGTAACTGACATGATTTATCATCTTAGGGGCAACATTGAAGATGCTTTGCAGAAAATACAGGTATGCTTCTTCCATTTAAGTTGTTTGCCTAGGACAAATTCGCTTAATTTACTCCACAAATTTATCTCGAGCAGGCAATTATTGATGCTGCATCATATGTTCCTCCACCCCCAACAGAGGACCAAAAGAAAAAGATTGAAAAGATGTAAGTTGTTTATTTCACCGGTTGATTCCTCCAAAGTCATGTGTCGATTAGTAGTTCTTATATGGGATAGACTACACCAAGTACTCAATAATTTCTCAGGAAGTGGATTCATGCAACACTGTCCATGGTTTTATTAAAGTTCCCATACCCTAAAGTTCCTGGTAGTTCTGAATTGCTGCAATGTGTAATACGAAAATGTTGCATTTTTCCTGGTTAAATGCATGATATGTGTAGATTAGTGTTCTTGTTTTCTTGCCAAAAGTGTATGACCACTAGTTTCAGTTAAGAATGGCCGTGCGGCTGTTAATAATTTATTTATTGTTTATCTTAAATTTAATGTACTCTAAAGTTTCTTGTAGTTCTGCATTGCTGCAATGTGTTGACGACATGATCATATGGGCTGCTTCAATATTGCATTTTACATGGTTAATTGCATAAAATTTGTAGATAAGTGCTCTTGTTTTCTTATCAAAAATTTATTACCATTAGTTAAAATTAAGAATAGCCCTGCAGTTGTTAGTAATTTATTTATTTTCAAAATGTTTGCGTTGTTTCTTCAGGAGATAACAGCAGCCTTGTGTTGCGGTAATACCTAAAATTTGTTGTCTCGCTCTTACCTCAAAATTCCATATTCTAGGATGTTTCTCATTGCAAGGAGATGTTTCTCATTGCAAGGATGATATGTTCCATTGTTGGGGGCAGATTAAACTATAGTCGTAATTTTGTTGTTCTGTTGGTAATTACAGTGCCGCAGCTGCTGAAAGGAAGAGACTTCAGAATAAGAAAGTGATTTCACAGAAGAAGGAATTTAGGCGGAACAGAACTAGCTGGGATTGATGCAAGGTGTCTTGCGCAAACCGTCTTTCTGTTCCGTGCCATTCCATGGTGAACATTAACAAACATTTCAGCGTGCAATTGCTGTTGCTTTCTATTCCCTAATATCTCTTTGCTGTTGGTTTAAAAGTTAATACGATTACTCTTTTTTTATTCAGATAGTCCAGGGTCTCTGACAGGTGTTATTTGCTCAGCCTGTTCTTGGTGGTAGCAGACCATTCAGCATCCTTACTTCAATGGTGTTTGCATAAATGGACAAAAATACAAGGGACAGACTTACTGAAGGCATCTTTGGTGAAGAAGAAAGCAAAGTCTCATAGGCATAGCCAGTTTTTGTTTCTCGATTGGGAACCGGCCTCTGATGGGAACACGGGACACCACTGCTTTGGTCCCAAATCGCAGTACGCGCACCACTTCACCAGTTTATCCCGGTCCCTGAACTTCGCAGGTAGATATCACGTGTAACTGAGCACTCATCTGTAGAACTGTAAGGTCAGGTTTCGTTAAAAAAAAAAAAAAGTTAAGGTCAGCGACGCCCGTTGAAACGCGTCAGTACTCAAAACTAGCTGAACGCTGGATTTATTTATTTATTTACTTTTGCATCGGCTGGGAGCTGAGCTATGTGAGAGAGTATTCATGGCATGGGCCATGGCTGAAGTGGTGCCAGTATTCAAAATGTGGTGCCACTATGCCAGGCAATGGGCACCGTCGCTACTCACGGACCACGCCTATGCTCCCAGTATACAATTGCTTTCACCGTGGCCATCGCCTTCATCGCCGAAGTACTACTGAACTGGGGCCTGGGGAAAAAGGTCAATACAGTATACTGAACTGGCCTACGCTCCCCATACATCAGCGGCAAGCCTAGGCCAGAGATCGCCAGAGAGCCTCGAGACGAGAGGCCCTGTGCTGTGTCCCCTAGCAGGCAGGAGCAGAAAGGCGCCATGCGGTCACAGTGACGCTTCTGATCCACCGTGCACGCGCGTCAGACGCCCGGACGCGCGCCGGCATGCGCGGCAGACCAACCAGGGCCACGGCCAAGCGACCAGGCCCGACGACCGAGGGCCGAGGCCGCCTGGCAGCTGCCATCGCCATTCCCTCGTCGTCCGCGCGCACCACGCTGCCCACACTGCGCGCGGAGTCGTGGGCTGGCCACCACCGCGCCAGGTTTTGACTGCCGAGCACATACCAATTTTAAACCGGGCGGTTTGCAAGTCCCGTCGATCCACCGTCGCCGCGACGTGGAAAAGAGCGGAAATCCCGCGGGCGCGGCGGACGGGCGGAGGCTACCGCTGCCACGGACGCGACGGACGCTTCGCCGTGCCGGGTCCGCTGTCGCCTGCTGCTGGTCTTCTGGGCGGGCGTGTGCCCTGTGCCGTGCGCTTCCGGACAACCGGTGCTCTCTTCTCTCGTGAGCGCAACTGATTGAGGTCGCGCGGGGCGACGGGCGGGGCCGCGGCGTCCCCGCGATTACTATTGCTTGTGCCAGAGCCTGCTGCAAGCCTGCAACAGCTATGGCCAGCGAAACTGGTGCGCCACCGCCAAGGCCGCTGGTCGTCGCTGCCGCTCGCGGTCGGGTCGGGGAGGCAAGGCAACAGTTGGTCTTTTGCTGGTAGCCTGGGGCCGTGGGTATCTCACACTTTTTTTCATGGGGTCGTGTACGTTCATAACTGTGCGTGCCTCGCCGTGCACAGGGGCGCCGCTCGTGGTCGTGATCGTGACAATGCATTGAACCCAACGGTAGACATTGGGTTTGTCCCGTGACGAAGTGAGGACCCGTTCTTGTTTGGAATAAAGAAGAAAGCCGAGAAATTTCTGATGTACAAAAACAAAATAAAAAAGATAACGGAGCATGCAGGCATATGGTGAGAACAAAACAGAGCCGTCGTACTGAAACTACTCCATCCGATTATTAACATACGACGTTTTTAGTTGAAAATTACACTAAAAATATCATTTATTAATGGCCAGATGGAGTATTGTTTTAAGGAACATTGCGAATTTTCATGCCGGACATTTGTGCCTTTGCTACCATATGTTTCCCACAGTCGCATCCACGTGTGAACATGGCATATTGAGGATGCAAACGGACAGTGGATGAGGAGGCGCACTCCATATTTAAAACATAGTTTCAGAATACTATAGTTTTTAATACTTTGTTTGTCTTTTATTGGAATTATGATATTTTTTTTGGAACTACTACACATTTAGGCCTTGTTTGGAACGCGGGATTCGTTCCCCGTTCCTGCGTTTTTCCTGTAAAATTGAACTGATTTATGTGAAATTCCTGCACAATTCCTGTGAAATTTCTGCGTTCCAAACAGGCCTTTAAACCATAATTTCAGTTTCAAAGTACCAACCATTTTGAATAGCCATGGTATTCAAGCGGAAAGTCAGGTAAAATCATAAAAAATTTAGATTGAAGCGATGTTTCAAATATTCTAAAAATACTATAATATTTAAAATAAATCATGATTTCTAAAATAGAGCCCTGAAAACTCAAGGGAGGACACGGGTAGGGCTAAAAAAATAGCTCGAAGCTCGGCTCGTGAGCCTCCAACGTGCCGAGCTGAGCCTGATTTTCTAGCTCACAAAAATAGTGAGCCGAGCCGAGTCAGTTTGTTCAGGCTTGCGAGCCCAAGACAACTCAAGAATAATTCCACGACGATAGATAAATTAATTTTTCATTATTAATAGTATAAATTAATATTTATATACATAACATAGCAATTTGTATATACATAAAAATTATGTGTCACATAATTATTGTTATCATTAAAAATGTATATAAATTAATTTATTTTAAACTTAATTTGTATTTTTAGTGCGGCTCCGGTTCGTGAGCCTCTACCGAGGCTTGTTTCCGGCCCTAGACAAGGGAAAAAAGAGAACTCGAGAGAGGACGACAAAATAGTGGTACACCGTATACCCTTCGACCTTCGTCTCAACTTGGGCGATTGGGCCAGCCCACACGCAATACATTTCCCAACACGCAGCGCCGTACGCACGGCACGGGCACGGTCCTCCACCACCGCTAAACCCTTCTGCCAAAGAATCCACAAATCTCGCACACCCCGAAGCCTCCAACGCCCGAAACCCTAGCTCCTCGGCCTCCCCGCCGCCGCCACCCCCATGGCTCCAGGACTGCAGCGCTTCGACGACATTGCCGACGACGGCGCGCCTCGCCTGGACGCGGCCTCCGGCGAGGAGCTGGTCCGCGTGGAACGCGCCGCCTCCGTCGTCCTCGGCGACCGCTCGCCGGAGCCCCCAGGGACCCTGTTCATCACCACCAGGTACCGAGCTCAGCTGACACGACTAGTCGGAAGCTTCTTCTGATGCCTCTAATGTTTCGTTGATTGTTCGCTTGTTCGACCAGGAGGGTGATTTGGCTCAGCGAGGCGGAGATGTGCAAGAGCTTCGCGGTGGACTTCCTCGACATCTCGCTCCACGCCGTGTCCCGCGACCTGGAGGCGTACCCGTCGCCCTGCATCTACACCCAGGTGATTGGAGGCCCTCCTTGCGCTGATACTGTAGTGCTTGTTCTATCATTACTGCCTTCTGAGGTCCAATAGGATGAACGATTGATCAGGTGTTGCTCTGATCTTTTAACAGTTGAGCTGTCCGTGCTTTAAAGTGTGGGGGTATACTCTACCTGCAAGTGAATTGGGCCATGATCTAGGATCCAATGAGTGTTTTTAGCTGTAAAGCTTCTGGTTGGTTGTGGCCTAGTGGGGTAGGCTGTACGTTTCAGCTTGAGATGCTCTTACTTGGAGTCCCCTTTGCTCATGGAGTTATAGAAAAAGTTCTTTCTGCTTAAGTGCTTTTAGGTTTTGACTTTTGAGAATACCTTCAGTTTTTAGCAAGGAGCTTGCTTGGTCCTAAGGGGTGTTTGTGCTCAAATGTTCGTGTGTGGATGTACACATGATTCATCAGCTGGGATCTTATCTTATGTTTGAACTCATGCATTTCCACTGATGAATGTATTAGTGGTGGTTTTCTCTTTCATTTGTTGCGAGGCGGTAGTACCTGTACCATTTTGTACTAGGTTTCCCCCATTGCTACTTCATTAGCAATGGTTCATTTGGTACTGTTGCGTCACCTCGCTGGGCAAAGAGAGGACCAGCACTCTGCATTTGGATGGGCTTGCTGGCTACCTTGGAGCCTGTAAAAGCAAGTTTTGCCTTGCTTGCTCGGGCGAGCTGGAGCCGTTCTCCTCAGCTGGCAAGACGAGCCTTGCTGGGTGAGGCAAGGCTGGCAATAAAACTAAACAGATCCTAAAGTCACCAGCAACCAGATGTTTACTATAGAGTATCTAAATCTGAACAAAGCTAATCCTCATTTGCATACATACAGATATATCTTACTCTTACCTTGCTGGTTAACATTTTGTGAATAAGAACCCATTTGAACTTGTATAATAGTTGCCTATCCTGAGCCTGACAATTCTGGCGCAGTGTTTGGTGTTTAATAGGTGCGCAATAAGCCATTTTGTCAGTTTCCTTCTCTTTTTGTCTTTTAAATATTCTCTGGTATAAATGTTTGACATTTTGTCCATTTAATTTGAAGATTGATGCAGCAGTTGGCACGGATGAGGAGGATGGTGAATCAAGTCCCGAAGCAAATGATGAATTAGACCTATCAAGAGTCTCTGAAATGCGCATTATACTGACGGACCCTGGTCAATGTATCCTTTTTAAATTGACTTGTCTCATTTAAAAATGTCCTTGGTGAAGCATATATTTATCCCTTATGCTCTGATTTAGTTGTTAGGACTTGCAATCTAGTTCACTATTTAAAGGTGATATTAATTTTATTTAGCAATTAATTGTAGCCGTTAACTCTTATATATTTAATTGTAAATCTGTAGGCAGCAGATCAGTAGATTTTTCTTGTCTCTTGAGTTCTTGAAATAGTATGCAATTCCATACTTGGCATGCATGACTTGTATCCTTGACAGAACTTTCAGTGGACGAACTGTTTGATGTCTTCTGTCATTGTGCTGAACTGAATCCTGATCCTAATGCTGGTAAGGCTTTGAGTTTGCAGTTCATAGTTAAAATATATCGCAAATTTATGTCATCTTTTAATTTCCAGAGGACAATGGGGCGGATGGCTGGTTCCATGGTGAAGATATGGCTGGTGGTGGCTGGGTTCATGGCGATGAAGACATGATTGATGGTTATTATTATGCATTTTTCTCTTTTACATTTCTCTAATATTTTAGCAGCACTTCTGAAGTCCTGATGTCTTACCTTGCATGCAGAAAATGCTCCCCAGTTTTTCAGTCCCAACCCAATAGGCCAAAATGGTGGATATGACCTTAGCAATTCAATACTTGAGGTATGCGAGGAATTTGTTTATGTTATTACTCTTGTATAGGCTTTCACTACTATTTTAAACATATTATGGGAACAAATGCCAATATGATACTAGAAGTCTTGTTTATTCTCAGTTGACTCTTGAATACTATTGAACTGGAAGCAATCATGTAGCACAATATGAGTGTTTTGTCCAATTTCTATGGCCGTTAGAAATAGTTCCCATGGATTTGTTGCGAATACAAATTTCGGTGGTTGAAAAAAATAGGAAGTACCAAGGGAAATGCACTAGAAGGTACAACAAGTAGGTGGGTCTTGCACCAAAAAAGGTTGGAAGTTGGACCGGTAACCAATCTTTATTTTTTATTTAATTATCTTTCTCCAACCACTGTAATATCACTCCAATCTTAAATTTGTCATGATCGTGTGCTAAATTAAACTGTAGTGAATCAATTATTATTTGGAAATTTGCTGTGCAAAAATCTGCCCCGATGCATTTATCTCTGATAATGACTAAAAACAAGAACTCTCTGTTAACACTGCTGACATTTTGGATTGCAGCTTCAAATCAACGACCAGCGTTTTGAGGATGCAGAAGAGGAACATGAGAGCCATGAAAATGGACATTAGAAACAGGAATATGTTCCTTGAAAGCATCATGTGGTTTATTTTGTTGTAAATCACCACCGATGCAGCTTGGTTTACCTACTGCTTCGTCCTACACTTCCCTTCCTTTTCCCTTCCTCGATGTTATAGGATTAACATCTGTGTGTGGCTTTCTGGAGTTGCATCGGTGGTCACTGTTGGTGAGAAAAGGTCTTGCTGCTGGTCAAGAATGTAACTTGTAGAGCATGATGGGGAAATCGTGTGAAATGAGTTCAGTACTTTTAATCTAACAAATAGAAGGCGAGGTTGGGAAAGGAAATATATAGTCTTTTCCCTTGTATATCTTGATACCATCTGTTTGGAATCCCTAAACTCGAAGTCAATTGTGGTGTCACATGGAGCTTTTGCCCCTTGTTTTTAGAGCCATAGATATTGTCACTTGCCAGGGCTTAACGATATGTGCTTCACGAAATTTGATAGAAGATCAAGTCGCTGCCCGTACTACCCGACCCAATAGTATAAGATGATGAGTGTTGGACCTTAAACATTCCAATCTCGTTTCTAACTGAATCCAGACAAATGAGAGTACGCACTTCATATCTGCGTTTTACTGCAGCAGTATTGCTACAACAATTGGCTCGGACTTTCTTATGAATTAACCTGGTAATCTTACTATTACTGTCCGGTATGCTCCCGTCTTCACATTGAGACTTCGTGGGCAAATTTGCAGTTCAGCTTTTTTTAGCGGCACTATTTGATTAGAGGTTACTCCTTCCGTTCCAAATCAAAAGAGATACATGTATTGTACTCTTGATCTTTTTTATTTGACGTTTTGTGGCTCATATTTGAGTTGTTTGGCATCAAATAAAAAAACTGAGGTAGTATATATTTATAGATTCATCAGCATTTATATGGCTATGGAGGGAGAAATAGAAGATCAAAACCACTTGTAATTTGGAATAGAGGGCTACAATGATCTTCTGCCACAACCACACGTGGCTAGGCACCATGGCACCTACAACGCAGTTTGGGCCTTGCAACTCTAACACCGTCTCCAATGGACTAACAAAAAGGATTGATTTGTATTATAGTCAATTCATTTGGGCACTCAACTGAAGATGTTCTAAGCTATATAAAACACGGTTGTGCAACCACGTATATATTAGTATTAACTATGCAACCAATGATCCTTGATCATCCATAATAACACACACGACAATATTTGAGGCCGGATCATTTAGGGTTGAAATCAATTGCAAATACCCAAATAATTTATAATTATGTTGTAGCGATATTTTGTAATTGTGTGTAGCGATATTTTGCGATTGTGTGTCTGTACAAGTTGCTGGCTCTGTTCTTTTCATGACTTACCCTTTTTTTCTTGAGCACATGTCATACTCAACTGGGAATAACAAATGGTGCACAATTTCTCAGAGCATGTTTTAGCAGGGCTCCCTGTCTATCTTCTTGCACGGTTTTCGCGAAAGCCCTGCCAAATGGCTCATTAAATAAATTCCTCGGCAAAACAAGCAAGAGCCAGCCCCCTTTTTTTTGCACCGCGAGCCAAATTGTGGATGGGCCGTTAAAAGCCCGGCTCCTGTTGGGCCGACCCGTCCATTACTCATATAAGTACCCTCGAACACACCCGCGGCTGAAAACCCTAGCTTTCAGCGCCGCCTACCCCAAGCAGCCGAGCGAGGAAGCGCAGACCTCTTTTCACCTAGCGCAAGAGCACCATGGCTGCAGTTTACGGTGGTCTTAAAGGGAAACTTGGCGTCGAGGATGCCCCTGAGCTGCAGCTCAACCGCATCCGGATCACCCTGTCCTCCAAGAACGTCAAGAACTTGGAGAAAGGTATAACGAAACCTCAGCAATTCAGATCCCTATTTCCTGACCTGATCTTAGCTAGTCTTATCTTATAGCTAACCTTGCTTTATGGAAAATAGCCTGATGGTGTATACATGCTTCCGTTGCTGGTTTATTTGTATATTGCTTATGGTTATGCTTTAGATCTATCAGTCGAGCTTGTGGTCTGCTGTGTTCCTCCGTTTAATTGGACCCCCGAGAAGTGTCTTCCGTTTAATTGGAGTCGCGAGAACATATAGGAATTTGATTGTGTTGTCACAAGTCAATTTCTCTTGGTTGCGATTACTGAGATCGTGGACACAATCGCTATTGTGTTGCTTAATTGAACAAAGCTCCTATGCGCTGTCCATGTTCTGTTTGTCTATGGACTAGCGGTGAAACCAAAATGCGGTCTCCTTGGGCCTATCTTCAAATGTCTTTGAGATTCTTGGTATCTTGTATCGTTAGGCTTATTAAACTGTATTTAGTCACTCTTATGAAGCAAGCTACTACATTGCTAAATATTGGGCTTTGTTGCTGAGTTATGTTCATTACATTTATCAAACCGATAATTGTGTGGGGTTTTCTGGTACGTTTCAGTTTGTGCTGATTTGGTTAAGGGAGCTAAGGAGAAGCAGCTGAGGGTTAAGGGGCCTGTCAGGATCCCTACTAAGGTTCTCCACATCACCACCCGCAAGTCCCCTTGTGGTGAAGGTATTGAGCTATTTCCTATACTTTGCTTTTAATTTTTATTTGTTTTTTTGGCTATGATAAATTTCACCAAATGAGGTTTAACTACTCAAGCCTTTATTTTTGTGGTTTCATTAATATGATGTTATTTGTGCTACATTAATAATCCCTGTCCTCATGCATGTAATTTAACATACAAGTTTGAAGCTTTTGACCTATAATTAATCTTGTATAATGAAAACTGTCTTTATCATTGGACCTGTGTTTAAAAGTACTTTCATATGGATATAGTTTTGTTGCTATAAAAATTATATTATGGGAGGACATTGTTGGTATTGGAGACCGCTAGGTTTGAGCATGACTTGTGTTCTGGGATGGAGGACATTGTTATTTTCAATTTAAACTAGTTTACTGTTTTGATGTAATCTCATCTAAATAGATTTATGTCTCTTTTCACCTTTTAATTCTTCTTAATTAACTGGATCTTCCTGTCTGCTACCAGTGTACATAGCCTGCCCCTTGGAAGTTTATTTTTATTGTTTCATGGTTATATAGCCTTTACCTTTTAGGTCATTTCTGTTATTTGAATGATTTCACCTTAGCTATCCTATCTTTGCCAAATACTGTGTAATCTTGAATCCCTTTGTGCTTCACCTTCTGGATGATTACACCTCTTTTCCCGTTTGATCCATTTTATTACCATTGAATTGTTATTGATTCTTCTGGTCTAGAATAAGGACAGGTGAGTTAGCTTAAGCATGGCCAAAGGGGGCCATGATCCATTAAAAAAATACATGTTTTAGGTGAACAATTTTGTCGAATAGAACACTTACCCTCTGCATCTGGCATCAGGCTCTGCCATTGAATGTTGATTATGGTTGCGCATTGATACCATGTTATTGTTCTTGCAAGTCATTAATTTGACCTACCATATTCTAATTTGTTGAACAGGAACAAACACATGGGATCGGTTTGAGTTCCGCATCCACAAGAGGGTGATTGACCTGATCAGCTCCCCTGATGTGGTGAAGCAGATCACCTCCATCACCATTGAGCCTGGTGTTGAGGTTGAGGTGACCATCGCAGATGTGTAATGACGCGGTCACGCAATGTCTTAGAATATCTATGTCTTTTTGCTGCTTTGGTGCTCCGTTTGTGTGCTTTCCAGACTTGAAAATTTCTCCCTCTGTAATCCTATCATAGTTGTATGTCTGAGCAATGGGCTGTGCAACTTGAAAATTTTTGAATCAGTCATCTGATTTCTCAGGGCAGTTTGGTTTCTCTAGTGTCGTGTGCAGTTGGTTTGTGTTACTGGTGCTTTCCAGACCGTTCATACGAGCCTTCTATCTATTGCCTACCTGTGCTGTGAAACTTCCTGTGGTGGATGTTTGGTCCGTGCCACTTTTTAGCGTGCTGCTGCTGCTACTACTACTTTCCCAAAGCCTTTAGAGAATTACTTATTTCGTCCAAAATGAAATGCCACCTTGTCCTCAAAAAATTGTTCCTTGTTTGATCCATAAATTATGTTTCATGTCTTATTTAGCAATTCCCCCCGTTTAGAGGCATGATAGTGCTAAAGAAAGGGTGAAAATATGCTTTTGCCCTTTATATATTGGCTGCCAACGCTGGTTGGTAAGGGTGTACTCCCTCCAGGTCTCAAAAAGTGTCGTTTTGGACATCGACACGGTCTTCCAAATATAAGTTTGATCGATGTTTTTGTTACAAGATAAATAAATATCATAATAAATTTATATTTTTATAAAAGGACTTGTTAAGACAAATCTATACATATGACTTTCAACATTCAAAACTAAATAATATAAAAGTTATATATAGTCAAAGATCTAAAAGTTTGACTTCTAATTTTTCTAAAACGATACTTTTTTAGGACCCGGAGAGAGTAAATGGTATGGATATTATTCATTCGATTGAGTTCCAATCCATTTAGAATGATTAAAATCCGATCTGTATTCGTGTCCAAACATCTAGTATTCGATATGTATCCGAATCTTCAAAGTTGGATAATTACGATGTCTATAACTATTTAAGTCTCATCCACATATTTGATCAATATTTGTATCTGATACCAATCCGAAAAAAAATATGAAAAAATACGGTATCATCTGTCTATACGAATACGATCCGATTACGCCCGGGTTTTCTTGAGCATGTGCCCGGAGGCACGGGAGATGATGTCCGGGCGGAAGTTGTCCATAAACTAGTTGAGATCGTGCATCGCTGCAGATGATGTACGCGAAGAGCCTGAAGCGCCGCCGAGCCTGGCACACCACCGTCGCTCGAGCCTGTCAAGCTGCCGCCGCGGGAGTGTGGCGAGCCGTCGCCGAGCAGCGCCCAGTGCAGCGGCGGAGCCTCTGGCGGCGCCCTTTGCCGCCGAGCCTGGCGAGCCGCCACCGCTGTCTGAGCCTGGCGCACCGCCGTCGCCCGAGCCTGTCGAGCTGCTGCCGCGTGAGTGTGGCGAGCCGTCGCCGAGCAGCGCCCAGTGCAGTGGCGGAGCCTCGGCAATTGTATAATACCCCGATTTAGGCCGCAGGGAGGGGGGGAGAGGGCTCGCATCGCACATCGCAGCCGCCGATCCAAAAATTCCCAACACAACCAAATCGAGAGGAGGCAAGGCATCCATGGAGCCGGAGGAGGCGGAGTTGGCGACTCGTCGCCTCATGGAAGCGGAGCTAGAGGCGATGGCACACTACTCCTATAAGCTACGCAAGGCCGAGAAGACGGAGGCGGCGGCGGGTGCCGAGAAGACGCGGGCGACGAGGCACAGACACTTCATCGGCAGCATACGGGGCCTGCAAGGAGAGGACGGTCGAGGAGGAGACGAAGGCAAGAACCACAGCAACGACCAGCGGATGGCGGCCACGCTGCGAGCGCTCTTGGCTTTCCCTCCCCTTCTTCGGCTCATCTTTCCCCCGACTGGATGCCTATGCTCCACTGGACGAGCTTGAGGAGGGCACGTTCAGGTGAGATCCTCCTCCCTTCACTTCGGTTCAATATTTGCCTGCTCTAGTTTCATTGATACAATAATTGACTGCTCTAATTTCATTGATACTGTGCGATCTTCTATGTTAGATCTGTGCTTCCAGGGCGCTTGGAGCAGTCAGCGCTAGATCACAAGCTAGTGATGGATTGCCTTGAGCTCTACAACTCCTTGCACCCGGTAACTTGTTCTCCGTTACTCTCTGTTCATGCCTATCAATATGTTCAACTTTAAGCAATTTCAGCATATAGTACAGATTAATGGTCAACTGCCTGCCCATGGCTAGCATTTTCACCAATATGAATTGGATTCCCTGTAATTTACTCCCTCAAATTCTCCAATATACTCATCTTAAAAGTGTGCAGTAAAGAAATGAGAAACTTTGATCACTGATGCATACACCTATGTTGCACGGGCAAGGATACAAATATCAGGTGGATAGGTACAGCATTCCCCCCACAAAAAACTGATCTAGCTATGTTTTAGCACTATTATTTATAATAAATAATATTGTGTGTTAAAATTCTAAAACAAATAGCATCCTAGAAGCAGGGAACAGAAGTTTGTCCATGGTCCATTCACCAATTGTCCAAGCTCAATTGAAACACATGAATATTATATAGGCAAAAGGAACACAAAATATAAATGTTCCCACTTTCAGCTCAATGACAAGTGGGCCAACAAGACAGGTCCATTTCTCGGGCACACCATCCATCAGTCTCATCTATTAGATGTCTTTGTTCTTTCCCTCCCTGTCTTATCTCTTTGTTCCCCACTTCCCCTACCTGTCTTGTCTTTTTTGTTCTTTCCGCTCAATCTCATCAATAAAACCATGGCATGGCGGCGGCTAGTTATGTTGTTCTTATCCCTTATTCCTCTGTTCCCCTCATGTCTTCTCTTTCTTTGTTCCTTCCACTCGATCTTCCATGGGACCATGTCATGGTGGCAGCTTATGGCCTGTAAAGTTTCCTTTTCCCTTTTTCTGTCCAATCAATTGCTACGAGCGTGGTGGAGGTTCGTCATTGGCGGTTGACAGTGTTTGTCCATGCTTCAATGGTGATTGTGTGGGTGAGCGGTGGTGCTAGGGCGTCGAGGACTCTAATCAGGAGGTAATGTCGTTGGGAGTTCCTTGCATTGGGCAGGGCTGTATCTTCAAATAAGACACTACCCATCTTCCGCCGTATCTGAATTTACTTAATAAGTTTATTCCCAATACTCTGTGGATACGTAGTGGCGACATATCTAGCATGTATGTATAACGGATGCATGTCCAATACTGAATTTGAGGCGCCCCTCGCCTATCCTTGCAGGCGCCACGCTTGTTTGTGTTTTAACATTTGCTGCCCACAAATTTTGCTTAGTAATATTAAAAGTGTGGGTCAACTGCTAGTTGGAAACCATGTTGATGCCGTGCATAATGAAAGGAGGTAGTGAATAAGTGAAGTCGATCATTTATGTTTATTCTATTTATTTTCTATATATACTTTGTAACCTGTACCGATTTCCTTTATCATAATTGGCTGCTTGATCAGGGTGATGAGTATGAACCTGCTCCTGGCACGCTTACCAAACACAGCAGTTTTGGCTATCGCTCTTGCTGGACCCATGGAAACTTTGTGGCTCGCCGGAAGAGCTCTGGCTGCTTCTCCTTCCTGCCAGCTCCACGAACTCTTTTCTTTTTTGAGCTCGTAACTAAAGAAGATTTCGATGGAGTTGTCACATGCATCCCCTTAGGTATGCATCTACTTGACTACTTGCTAGCTTAATGCACACTTATTTGGATTGAAATAGTATACATATCATATTTGTTTCCATTGGAAGGTAATTCTAATTGTCTGTGCCAAACATTTGTCTTGAAAAACACACGTGTTTTAATTGACATGCATGCCATCATATATAGAAAGCTGTATGCCCATGATTCGTATTAGTCAGTAGATGTTATACTACTATGTAAAAGAACCCAGTGACCATTTGTTGGCAATTTATTTAGATTGCTTTTTTTACCTCTTAAAAATGAGGGCTTCATGATCCTGCTCCACTAGTCGCTGGTTGGATTTTGCTATGTTTATTTTGTAGCAATTGTATTGCATTCTGTGCACATTTTCCCCTCAATAATTGTTGAGGAGTTCAGCTGTACAACCATCTTATTATGATGTATACTACTCCCTCCGTTCACAAAAGAATGAAATCATGGCTTTGCCCTAAGTCAAACCATCATAAGTTGGCCTAAATTTATATAAAAAAATATCAAAACTTATAGTATCAAATATATATCATTAGATTTCTAATCAAATATTTTTCATATTATACTTCCTCTTCTCTCACTAAATCCTTCCAATCTGACTTGCCTACTTAAAAAACTTACGCCTCCAGCTCCTACTATGACCTCTTGGACTCTTCACCTCTTGCATAGCTCAGTTCGGCTGAAGGAATGATGCAACAACGATTGTTCACGTTGTACCTCTAGCTAGATTGTTATGGGGCTGGTTGTATCGAGGATGCTCGAGATGGTCCCCGTTCAAGAGCCCACAGTTTAGGGCAGCAAGGACACACCCTAAACCCACACTATACATCCCCTCTCCTTATATAGAGAGACTAACTTAACCCCTAAGCTATCTCTAATCTTATCTCTAGCTAACTCTAATCCTAATGGGCCTCTACCAATCCTGACCATAATAAACCATAGCCTACTGCTCATATCTCGTGGAGCATGTTTTGGGATAGGGATAACTTATGGCATTTGCTTCTTCTTTTTTTCTTTTGGGTGCTTGGCTGCCAAGAGATTTACATTTTCTCAGTAAATTTTCTTGAGCAAGAGAAAGGAATACATCTGCCATCAAGAAAGTCTCACTCTGTTGGACTTATAGAACTTAAGTTCCTTGTAACCAAGTATTCGACGAAAGTTGCTTTTGCCTGTCACGTATTGATAAAGAGATCTGGTTAAGTGGTTAGTGCATTTGCTTTGCTACTGCAGAGGTTAT
Source organism: Paspalum notatum (assembly GCA_022530915.1). NCBI lineage: Eukaryota > Viridiplantae > Streptophyta > Magnoliopsida > Poales > Poaceae > Paspalum > Paspalum notatum. Next base: position 8,293,577 of record CM039684.1, read on the forward strand.
TAGCTGAAACCAGTTTTTTCCCTCTTAACTCTTGTTTGCAGATGAACCAGTTGAAGCCTACAGTTTCCTTGGCTTCGCTCTTGGATGACGTAGTCGACGTGATGGTTCTGGTATGTATCCCCCTTCCCCTCTCCTTCTACACTACACATGTTCTCTTACCTAGTCTCCATTTTGTTGCTTCGCTTCTTGTGTTTTGCAGCGGATCACATCTGCAAGACATGCTACCGTTGCTTTGAGGTTCCACGCAATGGCCCACGTAAAACATTTCCCTGTGGACATGACAAGTCGAAGGTGTTATGTCAAATGTGCTATCTTATGTCATGTGTGCTGCATCCACATCCAGGAGAATTTGCTTATGGTCATAGCAAAAACTAGTGCTATGTCTACTACAGAGCACTACTTTATTTATCTTTGCCTCGCCGTGGATAGAAAATTGACGTCTTAAATTACTTGAAACCTAACTCCAATCGTCCGGAATGATGTGTAAACAGAGAACTATATATTTGCTACTTTCTGTTAGAAAAAACAATCATGCTTTTATGTGATTAGCATAGATGTGCGTGCAACACGTCCGTGTTGTAGCAGATAATATGAATGAAAAAATGGAAAATATAATTAAAAGAAAGGAGACCTGATTGATTGGCGTCATTTTTTTTTATTAAAACTAAATGAAAAAGTAATAGGTGAATATGGGTATAAAATAAGATGATAAATAAAGAGAGAAAATGGATGAAACATTTTGCATCTATGTGTTTTAGGTCTTTCCATCCATTTTCTTTTATAGTCTTTTATAGTGTAGATGCAGAAAGTGAGAAAACTATGGTGTTTATGCTTAAGACGTGGTTTTATTTAGTTTTGACCCTAAAAAATGCTCGGACCGCTAAAGGGCCTGTAGCCTAGTGGTTGCAGTAGCTCGAGCGACACCTGAGGTCCTGGGTTCGACTCTCGCTGGGAGCGAATTATTTCGGAATTTAACGGCTTTGTTCATTAAATGGCCTGTAGCCCAGTGGTTGCAGTAGCTCGAGCGGCACCTGAGGTCCTGGGTTCGACTCCCGTTGGGAGCGAATTATTTCGGAATTTAACGGCTTTGTTCATTAAGTGGTAGGCGACGTTCCCGTCAATAATGAGGCGTCTGTGGTGACTTCGTCAATTTCAAGATCTACCGGCCCAGTCTTTCGGAGATGCTCATAGGAATAGGGTATGCGTACGGGGACTTTACCATTCCCACTGCGGCGATCTTCTGTGTGGGAAAAATGCGGCGTCTGTGGTGACTTCGTCAATTTCAAGATCTACCGGCCCAGTCTTTCGGAGATGCTCATAGGAATAGGGTATGCATACGGAGACTTTACCATTCCCACTGCGGCAATCTTCTGTGTGGGAAAAGTGCGCCAAGTGCCGCAGTAAAATGATTGCTCAAATCGTTTGGACCCGTCCAGCAGGACGCATCTCAACCGAAACCTTAGTTGTCCGCCCAAATGACGTGTGGGCACCTAACTATTGAATCTGCTGTTCGTGTCTTTTAAATGTTGGATCTATTTTTTTAGGGCTAGTTTGGCAATCCAATTTTCTCAAAAAAATTTAAAAATTGGAGGAGAAAATAGTTCATTTTTCTTTAGAAAAATGGTAAGGGAATATGGGAATCCCTTAGAGAAATAGGGTCGTAAAACTAGCCCTTATAGTATTAATATGCCACAGATGAAAGTGATTCTATATTCATTTGAAATATTAGTATATAGATAGAGTTCCCAGCATAAGGTAAGGGGGGCGAGGCTCCTCTGACGTCAACTCTGATGACGTTCTGACACGTGGGGTCGGACCCACACGTCGGTGACACGGAGGGACGTCAGAGGATCTCATTCCAAGGTACGGAGGACCACAAACCCCCCCCCCCCCGCCCCAAATTCGTATAGTGGAGGTACCACGTCGACGATATTCAAACTGCATCTCTCGCTCCTTGGAGGTGACGTGGCCACTAGACGTGGGGTTGCTCCCCTAGCGAAGGATCCGCCAAAGAACCTCTTGTCGCGCTCGTGGAGGCGGCAGCGCCTCTGAGCTTCAAAACTGTAAATATACTTTCTTTCAAATAGGACCGGTGGCTATGAAGCCTTCCTTGACAATCCTCACCAATAACCCAAACAGCACGACGAGTCTGAGAGCTGTGGTTGGTGTCGGCCTAGGTGTTGAGCGGCTGGTTAGTTATCGGACATATATTGTTGGAATTTATATGGGCCTAGCCCAATATGTGTCCAGTAAATTCTAAGGAAAATCTCAAAGGTCCATTCATGCAAGTAGAAGTGGTGGTGTTTTATCCCATATGGTAAGTTGAGATAGATGAAGTCCAAGTTAAATAGTAAGTCTTTTGCCCTTCCATGATTGGGAGTATAGAGAGAGGTAGCCACACGCGGCGCACGCGTATTTTCGCGTGAATAACTGCGTGACTTGTGACTTGGGCGTTAAGTTTGGAACCGAATTTTGCCGTTCTCTATCTTAATCCGACTATGACTTGGGCGTTAAGTTTGGAACCGAATTGGATCTGATCACGAGATCTTTCCCGAAGTCGGTTTTTCCTTTCTTTTGCGCCAAGTCTCCCGAGTTCTCTGGCCTATATAAATCGGGCGGGCGTCATCCCGTGGTACGTACCAATTACAACACGAGAAATCCATGGGTTTGGACGAGAGAGCTCTCTGTCATCATCAGCGCTGCGCAGCTTCTTGGGCGCCTCCATCTCTTCCACCGGCGTGTCGGTGGCGGCGGGGAGAGCGGTGTCTCCGGAACCTCGTCCTATTGAAGAACCTGTACGGGTTGGGGCGAATCAGGTTTTTGGGCAGCGATCACACGACTGCTCGCTCAAGATCTTCGGTCTTCGTCAAGTTTTTCAACTTCAGACTCGTCGTTAGCCAAGCTGGAGCGTAACCCGCAGTAAGTTTGATGAGTTTCCCATTCGAGATAGATTCAATCTATTGCGTAGATATGCTTTATGCTATGCGCGATTTATTCCTGTTTCGTTATGTATGTTATCTAGAAATTAATTTAATCTTAAAAGTGCGTTTTTTCCTAACATATATCATATATGTGAGATGTCATGAGTGCGAGGAACTAGAGAAATTTGGGCATGTGCAAGTACTCTCTTAAGTCCAACTTCAATGGTTGTCTGGTTTTGAAAAATCTGATACTGTTTTGGCATTGTGAGCTTTGTGGAGTTTAAAGAAACTAGCATAGATATACGTGCAACACGCACGTGTTGTGAGATGACGAAGGAGACAATAGTAAAAAGAAAAAAAATAGAGTTAAAAGAAGGAGACCTGACTGATTGACGTTATTCCTTTCTCATTAAAACCAAAAAAGAAAAGTAACACGTGGGTATGAGTATAAAATGATGTGAGAAATAAAAAAAAAATAGATGAAACATTTTGCATCTATGGGTTTTGAGACTTTTCACCCTTTTTCCACCTTTTTCAAACTGCACAGTGAAACCAGCGCGAGTGGCATACCTATGCCTTTTTAGATAAAAATTTTTTTAGAAAACTTGCTTTTTTTACGGTGTTTTTTACGGTGTAGATGGGATGAGCAGACTGTATATGGTTACCGATGGCTACCTTATTGAGCCCATCGCCTGCTCCGTTAGAAAGGTTGTCCGTAGCGGCCTTCTCCGTTGGCGACTACCATAAGCAGGCCCAAGATCACTGTAGGCGTTGCAAGGATAATATCGCGGACTCGCATGACGTATAGATGACGTTGATCAGATGTATCGTCGGACGTCGAGTCTCAATAGATTGATCAGACTAGAGTTTAGAAGCTTCGGGATGGGTGCCACCGTCGCAGGAAGAAAGGAAGATGCTGACTTGACCAACAAGATTCACACAAGGATAATCCGGCGTGCGATCAGAGCAGATCCAGCGTGGGAAATGGGAACTGGTGTTCAACTCTTGTGCACCGCCTAGTGTATCTTGACCGACGAGTTGTACTGGTTCCAGATGCTAAACCCCCTCACGTACTCCAGCGGAAAAATGGATACTACTCCTACGTCGATTCATTTTCCATGAAACAGGTTAGGGTCGGTCTTTATAAAAAAAGTATTGAGTGGTCGTAAGGTTCACATTGTCAAGAACAGCAGGCCCAGCCGTGTTAGTACGTGCCGTATTAACACTATTGTTTAACATTAAGGGTGTTAAGGACGCCTTGGAAATTTGGAATTCACTCGTACGCACATGTGATGTACTGGTATGGGTGCGCATGCCTACGCCCCAGGCCAGTCGTCTGTTTCCAGGAGAAACGCTAGACACAGCACAGATACAGATCATGGCTATACTACAACTCCGTAGGCGATTGACACGAGAGACACGAATGGGCAGAACGAGAAACGCTGACGATGGGCGAGAGGAAGCGTACCGACAGCCCAAGATCCGATTCCGATCCTTATCCCGTGATGAAACGCAAACGCCACGACTCGACGGCTGGCAGCCTGGCATAAATAAACCAAAACGAGAACGATAAACCAAAGGTCTTTGAGCCCCAAACAGAAGCCACCCACAACAAACCCGAAAACGAAGGGCAAATCACAGTTTTGGACACGTCTACGCGATCCGCGACCCCTCTCTCTCTCTCCAACGACAGTGTGGTATCCTCGTCAAGGGCACATAAATGTTGCCGTCAGTACTCGTGAACCCGTGGTGCTCCTCCCATCCCATAGTTGCACATAGATAGAAAAATCTAATAAAACGAGAAATTGGGAAAAAAAATCCCCGGAATTTCTCCCCAAATGGCGCGCGCCGCGAACCAATATCCCCCAAATCGAAACCATCCGCCCTCGAAAAAACGGCAGCAGCCTCCCCCTCCCCCCACCCGGGCCAGACTGCCAGAGCCAGACCCAGAGCGCCGCCGCGGACCCAATCCATCGCCCGCTCGCCCCCAATCCCAGTCCCCTCCCCTCCCCTCCCCGGCCCGAGGTGAGTGAGATCCAGGGAGGGAGGGACCAGCCGCATTGCCGCGGATCGAGGGGATGGCCCCGCAGCTGACCGGCGGCGCGCCGGGCTCGGCGGCCGCGGCGGGCGGCGCGGCGGCCGTCAAGCCGCAGTTCCACCACTACCACCACCACCGCCTGCCCCCGCGCCACCACCACCCCTCCCCCTCCGCCTCCCTCCTCTCCAAGCTCGCCTTCTGGTCCGTCTGCTCCCTCTCGCTCCTCCTCGCCTTCCTCCTCCTCTCCCCCTCCGCCGCGCCCCCCGCCCCGCGCGCCGCGCCCGACTCCCCGCGCCGCTCGCTCCACGCCACCCCCTCGCCCGCCGCCTGGGGCGGCGCCGCGTGGGAGAAGAAGGTGCGGGCGTCCGCGCGCGTCAGGCGCGCCCGGGGCCACTCCGTCCTCGTCACCGGCGCCGCGGGCTTCGTCGGCTGCCACGCCGCCGCCGCGCTGCGCCGGCGCGGCGACGGCGTGCTCGGCCTCGACAACTTCAACGACTACTACGACACGGCGCTCAAGCGCGGCCGCGCCGCGCTCCTCGCCCGGTCGGGGGTCTACGTCGTCGACGGCGACATCGCCGACGCCGAACTCCTCGCCAAGCTCTTCGACGTCGTGCCCTTCACGCATGTCCTCCACCTCGCCGCGCAGGCGGGCGTGCGCCACGCGCTCGTCGACCCCATGTCGTACGTCCGCGCCAACGTCGCCGGCCTCGTCGCGCTGCTCGAGGCGGCGCGCGCCGCCGACCCGCAGCCCGCCATCGTCTGGGCCTCCTCCTCGTCGGTGTACGGGCTCAACTCCCACGTGCCTTTCTCCGAGCATGACAGGACGGATCGGCCGGCCTCGCTCTACGCGGCCACCAAGAAGGCTGGTGAGGAGATCGCCCATGTCTACAACCACATCTACGGCCTCTCGCTCACCGCTCTCCGGTTCTTCACCGTGTATGGGCCCTGGGGGCGCCCGGACATGGCGTACTTCTTCTTCACCCGGGACATCCTTGCCGGCCGGCCGATTACCGTGTACGAGAGCGCGGGTGGGGGCTCGCACCAGACCACCATCTCGCGGGACTTCACCTACATTGATGACATTGTCAAGGGATGTGTGGCGGCCTTGGATACGGCTGGTCGGAGCACAGGCAGCGGAGGCAAGAAGCGAGGCCCGGCACCATTCAGGACATACAATTTGGGGAACACCTCTCCTGTGCCTGTTACGCAGCTAGTGGATTTGCTGGAGAAGCTGCTCAAGGTGAAGGCTGTGAGGAAGGTTGTCAAGATGCCGAGGAACGGAGATGTGCCATACACACATGCTAATGTAAGCCTTGCGCAGCAGGAGCTTGGGTACCGGCCGTCCACAGATCTCCAAACAGGCCTCAAGAAGTTTGTGCGCTGGTATCTTGAGTACTACCATCCTGAACTGGCTGAGAAACACAAGCAGCGAGGCGCTAGCAATGGCAAGGGTTCACGTAGTCAGAAAGGTAGCTCGAGTAGTGCAAGATGACTGGGTATTCAGTGTCTTCGTGACCTCTCCTGACGGTGTGTATCAGAATTCTACTTCCATTGCTTAATTCATCAGATTGAGGCTCATTTTGCTCAGCATATTCTAAAAAGTGGAACAGAAGTTAAGAAACACTCACTAGCTAGTCATAATTCAAAAGCATGTTGCTTCTCTTTACTATCTTGTGGCTGGGCATTTAATTACTAGTTCCGTTAGTTGGTTCTTAGGATGGCCACTGTTCAGAAGATGTTTCATGGCATGGGTTTTGGGGGAAGGCATTCTGTTGCAAAGGCTATGATAGATTCTTTTAGTGACATTTTGTATCACGGGAGAGAACTAAGTATATCATGACTTGCTTTTGTTCAATTGAAGTAGTGATGATCAACAGTTTGTCTATGCTCTTTGTTTTACTTCTGTGCTTGCTCTTCATTTTTGTGTTGCTATAAACACTGAGAAGATGTGCTTCATTTTTGTTTTACCGTGAAATTTTAAAGTCTATTGTATCCAACTATCCATTTCGAGGGTAAAAATTCTGCGTTACTAAGTATGTTTTGGGTCCATACTCGTACAATGATAGACCATTCATCTATGGAATTCTCTGTCTGGTCTCATCAGTGTATTAATTTATGGTTAGCTGTTATTTCAATTGTTGAAGTTAAGCTTTATGAGTTATGACGGTGTTATATTTTCTCGTGGTTGTACTTTTAGTTTGCACTCTCGTAATTTTGAAACAGTCATCTTTCTTAGCTTTCTGATTGTCTACCCTGATGACAAATGAAATAAGGCTTAAACTTTTCAAATGTTTATGGGTAGAATATGTCAATATGGATTATTGGTGGTGATACACAAAATGCTGCTGTCTTGTGGGCACTGGTGACTAAGGCGATAATCGTTTATGCTATTGGAACCTTGTGCACCCCTCCCCCTCCAACACACATGGACTTCAACATTGAGCTGTTGAGGTCCTGTCCCTTCCCGGCACTTCTGTGTGATGATACACTGTATCATTCATTCATGCTAAGTTGCTAACAGCCATTTTTTGTGAGTGCTGTTATAAACCAAAAAAAAAAAAAAATCAATTACAGTCTTACAGATAAGACCTTGCAGAAGCATAGGTTGGAATCACCAATAGAAAATGTTAAATTTCTGGCTATTGTTAAAATGTTGAGTAGTTATTCACATGGTAGTTAAGCGATTTCAATTGATCTTGTTTTTGTAATAGATTTGGCATATTCTGGATAAAGCACTTGGTCATGATGAAGCTTGCTGATGATTCTGCAATTTCATGATTGTAGTTGATCTATAATTGCAAGTGTTTTTCCATCTACATAAATACAGGCTTCAGTCTAAATGATTATATTGATGCTTTTAAGTAAAGTAAAGTACGTTATTATGATCTTATCAGGTATGCAAAAAGGGCAACTTTGTTCAATACCTTGGGATTTTTTTATAGAGGTTCAATATCCTAGGTTAACTGGGCATTCAAGTACTAACTAATGGACGTGAGCTTCCACTACTCTGCAGAATGCTGCATCATTTGGCACTTTTGGGAAAAACAAATCAAATGGCCTTTTTTATAAACAGTACACATATGTGTTTGCTGCAATGATTATCTAGTATCAGCATCACCAGCTGCATGTGTGTGGAATTGCAGATCAGCAGATCTGGACATCGTGCCCGATGCGAGGATGCATCTTGACCAGTTGACCACCAAAATAGACTGCTTAACTATACTCCTTTTGCGTGTGAATCCTGCTTCTGTTTCCGTCCATCCATCATGTGCGTTCTCGCCTTCCTGGACGGCTGGACTGTGATTGACATGCATGTGCTCTCTTATTTGCCGACCACCAGTTCTATACTCCTGTTTCCCAAATGAGATAGCTCCATACCTGTTTTCCAAAAGAGTGCAGCGAACTCTTTGAGCTCCAGCGCCCATTGCCCCTCCTCCTGGGCTGACATCACCAGAGGTTCATTGCAAATGAGTGTGCAAAACACTCTGCATTTTAGACAGTGTGGTGTTTAACATGTCAGGTGCTTCGATGCTGTTCGAACGTTTTCTGCAGATTCATGGCTCCATCAGTTTAACAAAGAGCACTTTGGAATATACTAGGAATTTAACATAACTCATGTACAAATTTCATAGGAATCGGTGTAATTTTGTAGGAAAACGCACTTGTTTCGAACCAGGGCGTAGAGTTGATGGTGAATAGCCGGAGGCGACGTCAGGTTTAGGCACTCGCAGCAATTGGAAGATGCGCTGGAATGCTCGACCAAGCCACCAAGCTAAGCTAAAGGAAACGGTATGTTTGGGGCTTGCAAGATTGCTGCGTACCATGTTGCCAAGGGAACTCCATGCTGCAAACCTTGGAAGTACCCTCCCAGTTGCCGGGAAGCATGAAAAAAAAAAAAAATCTCTCCCACAGGTTCACCGCAGCACAGCCCAGCAGTCCTTCCTGAGATTGTGAGATGGACTTGGAAATGCCGTGATCGAGGACGTTTACTGATTACTGATCTCCCTAAACTATTGTCAGAGTATCAGTTTTCCTTCCAAACCACAAGATACGCAAGGCATCTTTGACCTATCTATATCCGGCTCGTCGCATTTCATGCCAGTTTTACACCATCAAATTTCGTCAGTAGATTATGGGGTAGAACAGTGAACACACGGCTATTGTTTACTGTACTTCCCTTTAGTCGGAGGAGAAAATGGAAGCGGGCCGTTGCACGAGTCGAAGAAGGCCCAGGAAACCCAACAAGGAAGTCAAATCACACATGTTCAAGGCCACATGAGTAGTAGACTGGATGGAGAACACAGAGTTGTAGGCCTATTTCCCCGGAAACCAATGGAATGGCTGAACACGTTGGTGTCAGTTGGCAAGCTGCGGGCCACGCTCAAAAGCTTCTCTGCACCTTTTGTTTGCTTAGCGGGGGTAATTAAGTTAGTGTCGGTCGCAAACAAAGCGAGGAATCCATACATACAATGACAGGACAGGACAGGTGTGCAGAGCGTAAACTTCGCACAAGGCGCGCGCGGCTTCAGCGAAAGGCGGAAAAGGCAGCAATCCGAGCAGATTTCTAAACAAAACCCCCCGTTTGATTCCCGGCCCGGCAGCAGCGAAAGTATTCGGGGTGGGGGGTAGACAGCACACAGCAGCACCAACCGCGCGCACCAGGCTGCCAAGGCCTTCGGCGACAGATGTCTTTTTATCTATGGCCCGTTTAGTACCCCAACTTTCTTCCAAAATTCACTATGCAAAAAGAAGATTCCCCGTCACATCAAAATGCCGGCACATGCATCGAATACTAAATGTAGATGAAATAAAAAAATAATTGCACAGTTTAGATGTACTTTGCGAGACGAATCTTTTGAGCCTAGTTAGACCATAGTAGGACAATATTTAACACAAACAAACGAAAAGTGCTACAGTGGTTCTACAGTGCTTTTCAGTTCGAAACAGCGTTTTTTTCAACCATCTAAACACACCCTATGCCAGATTAGACCGGGGTCACCAGATAGGATATATGGAAGTGCAAAACACTGTTTGCGCGATGTAGACAGAGAAGAGGGTAGTTGGAATAGTACGAATGCACTACTTTTGTCCCTCCTGGTGACTCCGGTCTTAGCCTTTGCTCCAAATAGATGGTGCCGCCACGGCCATCGTCGTCAACTGCCGCGGCTCTCTGGTGAACCATTTGCAACGGAGCGTGATAACGTTCATTAAGCGGAGCCTGCTTGGTGGTCCGGTCCATGTTGGTCGTCAAGTTTTTGGGTCTGTTTGGTTGATTGTCAAACTTTTGGTAAACCAAAACTTTTAGTAAATTTGACCGTGTTTAAATTAAACTAAAATTTGTACAAATAACAAATTTCTCATTCAGATATGTTATTTAGAACCTAAATAATCTATAGAAATTAAAAGTTCGTTGTTTGACTAATCTTTTATCTACATTCAAACGCGGTTAAATTCGTTAAGATTTTATTAGTCAGCCAAAAAATTTGGCAACCAACGCATTTTGTGCCTTCCGCTCTTGCGCTCTGCAGGTTGCAGAGAAACCGCGTCGCCGACGCACCGCCCGACGGGACGGATGGATGGACGGCGGTGGTGACGCGCTGGCGCTCGGTGAGCCGCAACGGATGACGAGGAGGTGGCCGCCCCGCCCCCGCCCGCGACGACAGCGACGGATGGCCGCGGAAAACGAGTTTCCGAGGGTGAAAGGCGCGGAACTGAAACTGATTGGAGGTTGTCCTTTTCCCATCGATCGATCAAGACGAGTTTAGCACAGTAAATCAATCAGTGGTGTGTAGTAAACACGCCTAGTACTACACCTACACCACAGATTAGCGCCGAACCCCTGAGGCCCTGACCGGCCCCACCGGCAAGGGCTGCCAACGTTGCAAATCCACTAGAAACTGCCGCATGCAGCTTTTCTTTATGCTGTTGTAGATCGATTTTTTAAATGGTAGTGATGGGTTTCGTGCATAAAAGGTTTCCCTCTCGACGGGCGACGGCCCAACCACCGCGCCGCTCCGTGTCTTGCTCCCCGTATTTCGTCAAAGTGCTGTGCCTGTCCGCTTCTTGAGCTGGCGGGGCAAACAGGACGATAAGCATGGGCTGAGAATGGAGGCGCACAACTCTCGGCGCTCTGAACCATTCAGGTACGTATGGCCAGATGGAAGGATAGGGGAGGAGCAAGTGGCGCCGAATCATCCAGTGTCCCATCCACACCCTATCTTTCCTATGACTTTGATCAAGTGAGCCTGTACTTGCACGTTTCAAGCTAGCGTATGTACTGTACCTACGTATGATTGCTCCCACACCAGTTAAATGCAAAGCAAGACGGCGAGAGTTCAGAGCGAAAGATATATGGCCTGATCAGCATATATATCAAAGTAAAAGTACTATATGGATGTTTTTTGTGTGGATTGATGAAGATGAGCCCGGCGTAGGCAGGCTAAGTAAAGTATCTCGCACAGCTTAGTGTCCACTCGGCTCACGAATATTTGAGCTTTGTGTGTAACAGTGGAAGTAGAGAAGAAAGTGGAGATGCATGGTTCCTCTTCCTTCCAGTGTATTCCATGACAGGGAAACCGAATCAAACGAATCCTGGAAAGAAAAAGAGAGGACAAATCCAGAACAGAAATCAACAAGCCGCAAAATGATTACGAAAACCAAATCCAGCGTCACAGGGTTACAGAAGGCAGCTAATTGATCGATCAGTATAACACCCTCAAATTAGCTCTATAGTCGTCTGCAGATTATGTATATATATTTTTATATATATGTACAGATATGGAATCGCCGATCGATGAAACCAGCAGCAGCAGCCAGCCAGCCAGTACGTAGAGGCAGCATGGGAACCGATCACGATTCACGGCCTCCACATGTCCTGGATGGTGGAGTGGAAGCTGGCGAGGACGATGAGGAGGAGGACGACCATGGCGACGCCCCAGGGTGAGCTGCCCTCGGCGGGCGCCTCGTACCTCCTGCCGTGCCGCTCGGTGCGGTAGAATCCGAAGTAGCCCTCGAAGGTCTCGACGGAGGAGATCCAGCGGATGAGGAGCACGAGCGCGACGGGCAGGACCAGCAGCGCCCAGCTGAGCTGCTCCGACGCCTCCTCGATGAAGTCCTCGTAGGTGAAGAACCAGGACACGCCCAGCAGCAGCGACACCATGAGCAGGATCAGGAGCACCGGGTACGGCAGCGGCGACAGCGTGAACGCCTCCACGATCGACGACTCCGCGCGCCGGTCGCCGTAGTACGACATGGCTGGCTGGCTTCTTCTTGGCGTCGGAGGGAGTGGCCGGAGGCCGGAGCCGGGAGCAGAGGCGCAGCAAGAGAGGGGAAAGCGAGGGAGGAGGAGAAGGCAGCGGACGTGGTGTGTGTGGGGGCGATAGGGATATAGGCGCGTGTGTAAACCAACCCAGAGGCACGTTCGTGGTGACGCGGGGAGATCAGAGGGTGCCCGGGGCGTGCTCGATCACTGCCTCAATAGGAGGCTCACTCCTCATCTAGTGGTTGGTGCTCGTCGGAACGGGAGTGCACGGCGGACGCGTGGAGACCGGCAGGCGGCGGCAGCACGGTCGGTCGGTCGGTCTTTGTGGTGGGGAGAGGGCCGGAGACTTAAACCCGTGTCGTTGCTTGGAGCTGCGTGATTTCGCGGAAGATTTCGAGCATGGTGATAAGCTTCCCTTGACTTGCCGGTGGTAATAATGTCTAATTCGAGCGCGATTCTCTGGATTCCTGATCGGTTTGGATTCGCCGGTTGCCCGATTTGGATGCCCTACTCTCCAGTCTCCAAGAATTTCCAAGTGATGCACAGCCATATATATATATATATAATACACACACGCATGTGGGGCCTGATGGGAAAGGCGGAGTACTGTTGGTAATCCGTAGAATAGAATCGTGCTGCCCGATTCGTGATGGAGCTTCCTTGTCTAGTCAAGCCTCAAGAAGTAACTTTCCAATAATTCAACTACGTACAAAAATCGCCTTCAGGATTCGCACCTTGGCCCTTAATTTGGGCCTGAAGGTTAGGGAAAGCGAGAATATATAAACCACGATCGAGTACGACTGGATCGTTTTTTTCCGTCTCGTTTTGCAGTGGACGATCCTTCGTCATCCGGATTCCTTTGCTTTTATATAGGAAACATGAAGAAAAATAACATGGAATTGGAAAGCCTAGATGAATAGTGTACGGAATTTTCCTTGGCCTTTCGTTTTATACGAAACCTTCTTTGATCGGTGAAAAAGGGAGCATAGCTTTGTTGGGACCTTCTATTTCCCCACCTCCTCTCCTCTCCTCTATATTTCTCCTTGATCTTTTTGAATTTCCCCATAATTTCTAGTCATTTTCAACCAGAATTTATCTTATGAAGAGGCTACCAACCGAACAAAGATAATCATCAAGAGCAAAAAAGAAATAACCAATCTCAACTTTATTACCAAGACACACTATTATAAATCTGCAGTTCCTTAGATATTTATTTTTGGCAAAAGAGAAAATAGTAAAACTTCCTGTTCTTCTAACTCTTACGGGCCACGACAGGGCGGCAGGCCCGCTGGAGGCCCATTGGCCCAAGCAAATTTCACCCTTCCTTTCCTCCCCGAGCCCCGTTCATCTGGTGTCCGCGCTCGTTCTCTCGTGGCGGCAACCGGCCGCCGCCGTCGCTCTACGCCTCTACCCTCTCTCTTTCGCGGCGACGACTGCACGCAGCCGCCTCCCTACGCCAGGTCTTCCTCGTGTTCTTCGCCGGCGAGTAGCACCCACCAGGTACGGCCACCCTTTCCCATTCCTTCCTGTGATGCGAAACTAACCCTAACTTAAAAGCTATTTGCCTATTTGTATTTGTATTCGGATTTGATCTGATTACAAGTCTATGCACGTATTATTCCTGTAGACTTCGATCTTTTTGCAGTAATTATCGGGTGTACATTTGTACACCCATGTCCTGTACTTGAGTCCGCCCATCTCCAGTCTCTACCTGGCTTATGTTATGTTAATGTATATTTCCCTATTAGTTTATGGGCTCCGTGAAGGAGGACAAGAAAATGAAGAAAAAAGCGGGTTCCAAAGAAGGAAAGATGGTCACTGTGAAGGAAGAGAAGGCGAAGAAAGAGAGGAAAGTCTATGAATTGCCAGGGCAGAAGCATGATCCTCCTCCAGAAGTATGACCATCCAACCTTGTTCAATCTGGTATTCATCTAGAAAACAGCTAATTTTCTTTTTACTGCAGAGGGATCCATTGAGGATATTCTATGAATCACTCTATGATCAGGTGCCCACCAGCGACATGGCTGCAACCTGGTGAGATACCACATATGTACAAGCTTGTTAAGATTTGTGTTACAAGCCAATAAGCTTTTTAAGATTGGCATGGTCCATATCTTGTTTCAATATATGCCAATCTGATGCCTGAGAACCAATGGTATAAAGTATGCACATACTTTTGATAGGTCCTTGCCAAGCTTTCATAACTTTTGTGATCAATTCTTCTTCACTAAAACGGTATGTCAAGACTGTCTAGCCCATAGTCACAAAGTCCCTGGGCCAACGGGGTTGAAGAATGGGATCGTGGGACGCAGCGCACGTTGACACTTAGAGAAAATTGTGGTAGGAAGAGGGCATACCCCTTTGGGAGGAGAATTGAAGATCCAGTACGTGACCCCGGATACTATGGGTCGATGATCCCAGTTCGACCCTTGAGTCAAGGCCCAATACCTCATCTGCTTTGACCCAGCATTGTGATCTCACAACCCAAAGAGTGCACATCCGGCATTCCTCACTTGCACTTCACCCCACCTGGCACACACATCCATTGCCCATAGAGTCCAATGGTCCAACCTTGCTGCCAACAATTCCTTCCCTCTGGCCCTCTCTCCAATCCCTGCAGGCAGTGGTGCCTCCTTAGTCCTCTGCCCCATCCACTCATGACGGGGCACCTCCCCTTCCTCCAATCCTACAGGCAGCAGCACCTCCTTCTGCTCATGATATGTGGGGACAACAGTACTCCAGGAGGCCCAAGGCATCGGGCGGCAGGGTGGAAGGTAGGAGTCCATGCAAGGTTTAGTTGGGTTGGGTCTTTAGATAAGTCGTTTAGCTAAGAGTCTTGTGATAAGATAGATGAGTTTAATTAGGAGTTAGTTCAGATTGGTTGGCCAGAAGCCTATGTAAGCCGCAAGGCACCATTGGCCAGAGTTTAAGCAGGCAATAAATCAATCTATTATCCTCAACCTATCTTCTCCTATAGTCTCCCTCCCTGCTGTCACCATTGATTGGAGGTGCCAGCCCGACAATCACCATTACCTGCGCAGCCATGGTCCTGCGCCTCGTGCTCTACCTCTGTCAACCGGCGGCGGTCCGTGCTCCCCCTACTCTGGTCTGCGGTATTGTCTTCCCTGCCCCTCCACCCTGTGTAGGAGTGTGGGGGACCAGAGGCTGCGGCCTCTTAAACCACAATGGCTCTGGGTGACGGTGGAGGCCTGTCTCTGGAACATGGTGGATCCTGTGAAGCTGACTGGCTGAACCCCTTCAGCCTAAAACATGACATCTTATCATCGGCCCTGTGCGCCGCGTATTGGTACGCGTCCCGGGTTCGTGGAACACGCCTCCCTGACCCCCGTGACTATGGTCTAAGCACACGTTGGCAAGAAATCATTGGTGATATGTGTCATTAAACCAACCACGCTCATAATCTGTAATTGTGTATACAAGAATAGGTGTACATGCAATCCATTTCATCGTATTTACAACTCATTACATTCTTTGTGCTAATCCTATTATGTAGCTGGCATCGTAGTATTCTCCACATCAATATACCTGATAATTGGTTACAGCAGTTGTGGAGCTCTGTAATTTAAAATGTTTATTTAAGCTGCTTCATGCAAAGAACAATCTGAATGCATTCTCTCAAAATGGATCATCCTTTGTTGTTTAATATCTTGTAGAGCTGAATTAACATGCAGCATTATGTTTGTTTGATGTTAGATTTATAGAAAATGTGGAAATGTAAACTAAGATTAGCAGAACTAACACCTTTTATATCAAACCATGCCATCCTGATATGAATTCCTCCAAAAAAAAGGAAAATGCATACATAATGGTAAACATTGAAGCTAAAGCTGATAATACGTGCCACAGCTAAATGGTTAGTTGCTAGAGTATGGAGATCTTCTACTTGGCCGGTCTGAAAATTTTGAAAGTCAACCTGTGCGGTTTCCTATTTAGAGTTTTCTAGCATGGGTTACTGTCTTTTATGACAACAAATATTTTCTCTGGCTACAGAAAAATCTTTCTCTAATTGTTGTGTCAAAGTGTCTTGGTTTCAGCTAGTATCCAGCATTTCGTTCTGTAGATCATTCCCTCAGAATATCCTATGATGTTCCATCCGTACTTGATTCACTTATAACATGACTAAAGGTAGCACTAAGTGTCCAAGCTGACTCAGGCACTCAGCTGTCGAACCTGAGTAAACATGCTTGTGCTAATCGTGTTGGTTGTTCTGCAATTCGTGTTAATATATTTATTTATCTCTCAGTGCCAAGAGTTCAGGCATGCATCAGCATTTTCAGTTAACATTTCCATGTGCATAGGTTGATGGAATGGGGTTTGCTCCCGTTGGATGTGGCTAAAAATGTTTTTGAGAAGAAACAAGGCCAAAAGCTGAAGTCACCAGTCAAAACAATTGTCGCCAGGAGAAAGCCCGCTTCTCCAACCAGTAAGTCACCGTCTTCATCTGCCAAGAAGAAGCCAGCTGTGGCTGCAAAAAATGCTGGAAAACAGACGTCTCAAAAGAAGAGGAAGGCAAGGGATGACTCAGACGACGATGATGATGACGATGACGACGAAGATTTCATGGAACCTAAGCCAGCTGTGGCTGCAAACAATGCTGGAAAACAAACGTCTCAAAAGAAGAGGAAGGCAAGGGATGACTCAGACGACGATGATGACGACGATTTCATGGAACCTAAGTCGAAGACCAAAAGGTCAAAGGCTTAGTTAGGTCTTAGCATCCCATTCCTATCAATGAGGCGTGTTTTTGAGACAAAATGCGGAGATCAGGATAACCTTAGGAGATGATGATGATTGTTCCTTCCACTTCCCACCTAGTGATCGGATTGGGCATATGGAGCACAATCACCTGTGCAAGTGGTGGCACATCGATCCAGCATGTAGTAGTACCAATCGTTGTTGAACTCTAGCATATCAATGAATTGCTTTTTCGGACTCGAAATGAAAGTTGCTGTGAACTGTCACATGGTTACCATTTCACTCGAGTGTGTTTGCACAGAGCAACACATTTCTTAGAGCAATGACGGATCTGAGAAATATATAGATGGGTCTGAGGCTATCCTAACCGCATCTCTATCTCACATTCCCCGTGTGCTCCACGGGTTAGAGTTTTATTAAAAGGTATATATTTAATCCTTAACAATATTAGAGATGATTATTTTAATTCATCTCGTGTAATGTCATTGTGGATGATTTTTGTACAAATTTAGAAATTATTTTAATTTATCTTTTATGATACCATATTGCATTGGGTAATTTATATGCAGATTTAGGGCTGATTTTAATTCATCTCTTATAATGGCACTGTGAGTAATTTATATACAAATTTAGAATGTTATTTAATTCATATTTTATAATAGTATAATGGGTAATTTTTATGCAAATTTAAATGATTATTTTAATTCGTATTTTATAATAGCATGGTGGGTAATTGTTATAAAAAATTGAAGAGTTTTTTTTTAATCTTTTATAATGGTATGATGGGTAATTTTCTAAAAAATATAATAGATTTAATGGCTATTATTATTAAAGTTACATTATGGATGGTCAGATGTTTATGATTATTATGAGAATTTTTTAATGCGCTAGGTGAAGATTAACGTGTAGGCTAAAAAAACCTCTAATTAGTAATATTAAGATAATATGCTTTCAGATGACCGAAATAATTAGAAGATATTAGGTTCTATCCCTGCACTAACCAAAATAACTGGAGGAACCTAAGTATAGCGATTCAAACTCCTAAGCATATAATAACTTCAACAAACACCAACGCACACCCCCTCTTACCTGGCACACACCCGCTCCTAGTCGCTCCTCACCCACACGGCCACACCCCTCACCCCCTGAGTCGTCACTTCACCTTCCTCGTTTATCCCTCTTCAATCTCATATCGTGATGGCAACAACGGAGGGGCCTAGTAGCAAAGGTTGCATGGTGTGCGTGTGACTTGGTTTGTTTGATTGTAACTAAGAACTAAATCGATCTGAACTTTGGTTCTCACATGTTTGGTAACCGAATTTTGCAAATGACTGAAGAACTAAACCAAACAAATAAATGCACACCTTAGCAGCATGATGGCACCAAGAATGGATCATCTGCAATAACGTCGTATGTAGTTGGGTTTCTTTACACCATCTTCAACCGATGAAGTAAAAGATTTGTATCCCTATTCATTTATTTCAACCACCATATTTTCTGTACAAGTGTCAAACAATATTACAGTATTATAAATGCTCCGATAGAGACGGTCTGATACGTGGATCCTCTGAGTGTGGGTCAGGAATCCAACAACTGCAAGGTTTCCATCTGCAGGGATCTCATCTCATTCGAAGGGATATACGTGAGCACCTCGTTGAAGTTAAACGCTACTCCGTATAGATCGAAGGAACCCGGCACCATGGCATCAGCCCCGCCAGCCTAGCGGAACTGGAATGTGGAATCTCGACCGAATATTCACGCACTCACGCCTGCCCTGCCCCCCTGTTTTTGGCCGTCCCTATCCGTGCGAGAATAAGAGGGGAAGATTCGCATCCTACGCGACGCCCCGACCCCGATTCCCCCTCCAGTCCCTTCGAGCTTCGGCTAGACAACCTCCTCGTCTCCTCCGCTTCCTCTCCTGTGGCTTGCAGAACAATCGGGGTTCTCGATCGAGCTAACCTTGCTATAGCTCTAGCGCTGGCACACGCCGGGCGCAGGAGATGGAGATGGACCCGCCGCCGCCGCCCCCCTCCCTGCACACCGACCGCCGCCGCTGCCACGAGTACCTGCTCGCGCTCGAGGAGGAGCGACGCAAGATCCAGGTCTTCCAGCGCGAGCTACCCCTCTGCCTCGACCTCGTCACACAGAGTACGCAAGCTCTCACACTCTCACTCGCGTGGCCCAAGCCTAATTAAGCTCAAGAAGCTCGTGTCATGTCCTCGTCCATTTGGTTGTGCAGCTATTGAGGCGATGAGGAGCCACATGGACAGCGTCGTCGACGGCTGCGACGAGGAGACGGTCAGCGACCATGGCCCCGTGCTCGAGGAGTTCATGCCGCTCAAGCCTAGCCTCTCCCTGTCCTCGTCCGATTCCGAGGAGCACGAGACCGCCGCCCACGAAGCTACCACGACAACAACCGACGGTGTCGAGAAGAAAAAAGAGGAGGCGGCGGCGGAAACGCAGGACCGGCGGTTGTTGTTGCCACCGCCGGAGGCTAAGAAGGCGATGCCGGACTGGCTCCAGTCCGTTCAGCTCTGGAGCCCAAAACCCCAGCAGCAACCGCCATCCCCGGAAAAGGTATGGACAGTGTGCAGTACGGACAAGCCGTGTTTCTTGGTTCGTCTGTCCGTCTGCCAACTTTGGAAGAAGCACAGTAACGCTAATACTAATAATCAGCCACCATCCGTCTCCTCAGCCCCACCAGGAGGTGCTGCCGCTCAAGCCGGTGGCGCTGAACGCCACCAGGGCTTGGGGAGCGTTCCAACCGTTCGAGAAGGTGGCGAAGCGCGCGGAGCCGCCGCCGTCGTCGTCGACCACGGCCGCGGCGAGCTCGGCTGTGGTCGGGGACAGCTGCGACGTGGCCGCCACCGACACCGACACGGCGGAGAAGCGCAGCGACGGGAAAGAGACGAGCAAACACGCGGCCAGTGACAAGGGGAAAGGCGGCAGCAAGGACAAAGAGGCAGGCCAGTCGTCGGAGGCACCCAACCGGAAGCTGCGCCGGTGCTGGGCGCCGGAGCTCCACCGCCGGTTCTTGAAGGCGCTTCAGCAGCTCGGCGGGTCCCACGGTGGGTGACAGTCCTGATTATACTTTACATTATCTTACCAGCTCACCACCATTTCAAAATGTGTGCGTACTGATTAATCCAAAAATGTATTATTCGCATATGCAGTGGCGACGCCGAAGCAGATCCGGGAGCTCATGAAGGTAGAAGGCCTCACCAATGACGAGGTCAAGAGCCATTTGCAGGTCAGTCTTATACTACAACTCTACGGCCTTAATTATCATTTAGCAGATCATAGCCACCACTTCCATCGATTTACATTCTCGATTCTAATTATGCCTTGGTTACCTTAATAATACTATCATAGAAGCATCTGCACTTCCTTAGCTCTTACATGCTTTCCCCATTTTTCAAACTTGTTGGTTTCAGAAGTATCGTCTGCACACGCGGCGGCCAAACTCGACGACGGTGCAGAGCAGGAGCACCAGCGCCACGCCACCCGTGCCGCAGTTCGTCGTGGTGGGAGGTATCTGGGTGCCACCGCCGGAGTACGCTGCCGTGGCTGCTGCTGCTGCTGCTGCGGCGGCGGCGGCGGCGCAGCCGCAGGCGCACCTAGCCGGTGACGCGTCAGGAACCGCCAACAAGGTCTACGCTCCGGTGGTGCCGACGTTGCCGTCAGGACTGCAACATACCAATTCGCAGCAAGACCAGAGGCAGTCCAGCAGGTGCTCAGAAGGACGCCGTAGCGGTGACGCCAGCTCGGGCTCGCCGGCGGTGTCGTCGTCGTCACGTACGATCTCCGCATGAAGGCTCCTTTTGCCGGCTTGTAATAATTTCAGCGTAGATCCGACGACACAGAGAGTAGTCTTGAGAGAAGCACACTGCCATTTCTGAAGTACAGTAGTAAAGAGAGAATAAGGACATGAATGATGATGCCATTATTATTGGCAAATCAATACGGAGTATAGAAGGCCCTAATTCGTCAGAGTGCTGTCCGCTTCTTGAGGTTGAGAGCTGCCCTGCCATGGCCGGGCAATAGGACAACCACGGGATAGCCATTATTATTATTTTTTCGATAAAGAGATGGCCACCGTAAAGGAAGAGAAGGTGAAGAAAGGAAAGTGTATGGATTGCCAGAGCAAAAGCATGATCCTCCTGCAGAAGTATGACCATCTAACCTTCTCCAATCTCTGGGCGACTCGGGGGCTCCTCGCCGCGTCGCCACCTCCCCCCGCCAGATCCTGCTCCCCGGCCGCCGCCGCCACTCTCCTGCGTGCGGCGGCGGCGGCCCGTGGTGCCGCCGCAAACCGGTGCGCCCACTCGCCCTTTCTCCCTCTCTCCCTCCCCGCCTTCGCGCTAACCCTAGGTCGCCGTCGCCGTTGTCGTCTTTCCCGAGCTGTCATCGTCTTTCTGAGCCGTCACCCCGGATCTGGTGTCCTGCTGGCCGGATCCCCTCCGTGCGGGTCGCCTCGTCGTGGTTCCTCCCCGGCCTTGGATCCGTCCGTGCGCCTCGGAGGGACGCCGCCGCCGGCCGCATCCCAGCCCCCACCTCAACCCTCGCTTCGGATCCGGCCCCCATGTGGCCGGATCGGCTCTCCACCGAGCTATGGTCGCCGCTCCTTGCCGTCGGCGGTGCGGGCCTCCGGGCCGCCGCCGAGGTGGCGTTGGCCTCCCACGGCACCCTCTTTCCTCACGCCGGGTCCGGTCCCCGTGTGGCCGGACTGGCTCCCCATCGAGCTCCTGGTCGTCGTTTCTCGTCTTCGGCGGTGCGGGCCTCCGGGCCGCCGCCGATGTCCCTGATGGTGTGGCCTTTGGGTCGTCGCCATCGCCTTTCTTCGCCTTGGCCGGGATGCGCTTCGGTCATCGTCGTCCTCCCTCTGCTGCGGTGCGGGCCGTCGGGCCGCCGCCTCCTTCTGCCGCTCGGAAGGTTCCCCCTCGTCGTTCCTCTTCTTCGCTTGGTGGACGTGCTGTGGTTGTGCTTATCTTCGTGGGTGGTGATGCTTGTTGTCTGTACTCTGGGTGCTCTTCGTGTTAGCGCCGTGGTTGTCTGCCTTGTGGCTTTGTTTGGGCCTTCGACGTTGCTAAGGGTGGTGCCGTGGTGACATGGGCGAAAGCTTCGTCACCATTGTGTAACACCCCAAAATTTGACCCTGAGAATTTTCTCTAAATCCCCCTCTAATTCAAAATTAGATTTTCAAATCTTGTTTGTTTGAGTGTATGTTATGGGCTCAACAAATCCTATCAACCTCCAAAAAATTATATCTCCTTCCCTCCGGGTACTTCTCAAAATATCCAGCAAAGTTCCTACCAAAAATCCCCTTGAATTTTCCTCCAAAAATTCAAATCCAAATCCAAAATCAAAATCAGAAAAAAGAGAAAACTTCCCCCTCCCAGCTTGGGCCGCCTTCGGCCCAACTCCTTCTCCCCTTCCCTTCCCCTCGGCCCGGCCTGCCGCGGCCTCCCTCTTCTGGCCCAAGCCGAGCAGGCCCAGCGCCCCCTTCTCCCTCTGCCAGCGGGCCCCGCTCGCCCGTCGTTCTCCTTCCTCTTCCCTCACGTCGGGTCGCCCCGCTGCCGTGCCGCCCCCGCTCCGTCCCAGCCCCGCTGCCGTGCCGCCTCCGCTCCGCCGGGTCCCGCTGTTGCTCCACCTCACCGCCGCCTACCCCTGCCCGCGCCGCCGCGCACGCCACTCGCTGGCCCGGATGGACCGAGCCGTGCCGCGCCCGCCGCCCTCGCCGCGCCTATAAAAGGGAGCCCAGCGAGCCGCCCCGCCTCCTCCTCAGCCACCCGCGCCACACATGCGCACGCGCAGACCCGAGCGCACGCACACACACACGCACCTCCTCTCCTCTCGCCGGAATCCCGCGGTGGGATAACCCACCGGGAGGACACACCGTGCGCACCACCTCCCTCCACTCTAAATTCACTCTCCCCCGACCACCTCCAACCAAATTGAGGTGAGCCCGAGCTCCGCCGCCCTCACGCGCACCTCCTCCACGCCTCTCCCTGGCCGGGACTGCCCCGACAGAGCCGGAGCGCCGCCACGCCACAACCTTCCACCTCGCCGGCCCTCTGGTCGCACGCCGCCAGCGCCGCCCGCTGCACCTCCACCTCCACGATACCCCCATCCACTTCGCCGCCTCACACTCTTCCAAGCCGACTTGCTCTCGTCGCCGGAACCGGGCCACCGGCGGTAAACCGCCGGCGAGCCGTGGCCGCGATGCCGTCCGGTTCGGCCGAGCCGAACCGTGACGCCGTCGTCACACCGTCCCCCTCCCTGGTGTGACCGACGCGTGGGGCCCACCGTCCCTGCCGTCGGGCCGCGCCGTTCCGCCCCGTGGGCCGGCCTGCTAAGGCCCACAGGCGCGGAGGGGGCGAAGCGGGCCGAGCTAGGTGGAGAAGAAGTGGGCCGCGCACGTTGATTCTTGGCCCACGAAGCCTTTTTCCTTTTTCTTTTCGATTTATGATTTTCTTTTCTAAAGAATTTCATATCTCGACCATATGGACTCTGATTTAGGTGATTCTTGCGCTTAAATTCTCCATAAATCAAGCCCTACACATCCGTATGATTTCCACCACCCTTCACCGCTTCCACATCGGTTCATTTAATGGGGCTACACTTGACCCGTTAACAAACCGAACAAGCAACCACTTCCGGTCAAGGCCGAAAACTTTTCCTCGGTCTCACTTGAAGCGCCCCAGCCCGTAAGCGGGACTAAAATGTGCTTTATTATCATTTTCAGGGATATGATAACCACATTCTTACATCAGAGTAGTACAGATCCGCCCTAACGGGACAGACCAAACGGGGCGCAGCCCGAAACATACAACTGCAGCGGAACTTAAACGGTAGACCCAAGCTTTTCCACTTCACACCGTTGGGATAGGCCGCAACCCTTACACGTACAAGCCCTCTTAAAAGGCGACTTCGTCTTCTCTGAAAAACAACAACAAAGGGGGGTGAGTACGAAAACGTACTCCGCAAGCCCACCTTCCTCTATAAGGAATCGGGGTCAAAGTTATTACTACATGCATGATATATCTGGAGCTTAGGATGGTTTTGCCAGAAAATATGCAAGGCTCATTGATTCACTGTTTTATTTTTCAGAAAACACTTTTTCCAAAAGGGGTGCCACTGGACTTGCCGGTCCATCGTGGCTCATGGCTCGCAGGCCAACACTTTTCTTCACTGCTACCAGGCCACGCCCGTAGCTTCCAAAAACATCATTTTCACCCACCAAACCACAATTTTATAAATCACTACTGGTAGAAACCAAGCCATAACTCGTCCATACCAGTGGATAACGGACTATCCGGATAGGTTTATACTCTGGCCAGAGGTGCACACTTTACCCACAAGTTTGGTCCAAGCACTCATGATCAATAAGTCCCTTCCCGCTCAAGACTCTACCCCCGCAAGTATTCCCCGGCGTCAACCAAGGAGAGACATGGGCCCTGTCGCATCAGTGCCAGCAGACACGCGACGTCGCTTCAGTGCCAGCAGATACACGACTTCCACCATTCCCAGTCCCTCGGTGCTCCCAGCCTACGGGTATCGGGAGGTTGTTCCTTGCGGGTTCCGGCCAAGTGTTGCCGTATCCAACATCGAGTGGTTGCACTATAAAGAGTTAGGCAAGATGAGACTTCCAACTCGGTCTTTCAGGGCAGAAACTTTCTCATACACCGTCCAATCCTCTCCACGAGGCCGGACCCTAGGTAAGCCATGATAACGGTACCCAGGCATTCCACCCTTTAACACATGGCATAGTCGACCGAAGTCGGCGGCCGGGGTCTTTCCCCATATTTTCGAAAACGCACGCCAACCCATTTCCATCCCAGGTTCTAGCAAGATTATTGTATATAGTATTGAGTGAGCGATCCACCTGTGCGAGCTACGTCTAAAAGGTTCGGGTGGCTATCCTACCCGATTTTCCTTAGCAAGCAAAACATGCAGGTTTTATCATTAATCAAGGCAATGGGTTATTTATCAAAAACTGGGTAATTTATGCATCAAGTGAGATTCCAGTGGACTTGCCGTTCACTCCGTTGGGTTTAACGGGACATCGATGGCTGGGGGCGAGGGTTCATCATTCTCCGGTATAACCTATGTGCAACAACAGAGAACAAACAAACAAGACATATTATAAACTTCAACAAAGGTCTGTTTGTGTTGAGAGAAGGATCAAAGGATTTCTCGAAGGACTGCACCGGCGGTTCTGGCTCCCGTGGCTATGTTGCTCCACGGTTCGGCGCCGAGCCGAGGGCCGGACACATCGTCGGGTTCGATATTGGTCGAGGGAGGGATACCATGGCTGCGGGTACGGACGGCCACAGCGAGAGCGAAGGTGTAGGGAGCGAGGAGTCTGCATGACGATGGGACGGTTCCTGCGGTCAACAAGGGTGAAGAACGAGACGGATTATCATGGTTAGCACAAACGAAGCAGATATAGGATAAGCGGTCTGATTTCCAGGTTAAGAGATTAGACCATTCCGCCTATCGTGATTATGGTGCCTGACGGCTAACCACTGGCGCGACCGAGGAAAAGTTCCCGGCTTGACCGGAAGTGGTTCCTTGTTCGGTTTGTTAACGGGTCAAGTGTAGTCCCATTAAATGAACCGATGTGGAAGCGGTGAAGGGTGGTGGAAAGTATACGGATGTGTAGGGCTTGATTTATGGAGAATTTAGGCGCAAGAATCGCCTAGATCGGAGTCCGAATGATCGGGATATGAAATTCTTTAGAAAAAGAAAATCATAAAACGAAAAGAAAAAGGAAAAAGCCACGGGGCCTAATCTCGCCGCGCGGCCCACTTTTCCATCCCGCCCGGCTTGGCCCGCTTCGCCCCCTCCGCGCCTGTGGGCCTTAGCAGGCCGGCCCACTCGGCGGGAGGCGGGACGGACGGCGTCGCGACGGCGGGAGTGGGCCCCGCGCGTCAGCCACACAGGGGAGGGTGACGGTGCGGGGACGGCGTCCTGGTTCGGTTCGGCCGAACCGGCCACCGTCGCGGCCGCGGCTCGCCGGCAGTTCTCCACCGGTGGCCCGGCTCCGGCGACGAGGTCAAGCCGGTGAGGACGAGGGTGGTGTCGTGAACCTGATGGGGGTATCGTGGAGGTGGATAGGGCGGCGGGTGGTCCTGGCCGCGGGTGACCCGAAGCACTGGTGAGGGAGGGAGGCTACGGCGCGGCGGCGCTCCGGCATTCCAGGGCGGCTCCGGCCGTGGGAAGTGGTGGAGAAGGTGCGTGCGAGGGTGACGGAGCTCGGGCTCACCTCAATTTGGAGAGGGAGAGGCCGGAGGGGTGGGATTTTGAGGTGAAGTGAGGCGGTGCACGGCGGGGTCTTCCCGGTGGGTTATCCCACCGCGAGAGCGCCGGTGAGGGGTAAAGGGGAGGTGTGTGCGTGAGTGTGCGCGTGTGCTCGAGAGCGTGAGCGCGCGCGTGTGAGTGCGTGCGAGTGAGGCCGGGGAGGCCGACGGTGCTCGCCTGCTTCTTATAGGCGCGGCGGCTGGGCGGCTGGCGCGGCGCGGCTCGGTCCAGCCGAGTTCACGCGCGGTGTGCACGGCGGTGTAGGCAGGGGCGGCGGCAGTGAGGTGGCGTCGAGGTGGAGCCGCAGTGGGACCAGGACGGGGCGGAGGCGGCATGGCAACGGCGCGCGGTCGGCGCGACCCGACATGAGCGAAGGTGGAGGAGGACGACGGGCGAGCAGGGTCGTGGGAGAGGCATTGAGGTAGGGCCGGAGAGGGGCCGGGGTGGTGCACCGTCGCTGGGTAGGAGCGAGGCCGAGCGTCGCGGCCACGGCGAGCGCGTCGTGCTCGTCGAGCAGAGGAGTACGACGAGGCTGACAGGCGGGGTCGGGGTGGCAGAGGGAGAGGGAGGCGCTGGCCTGCTCGGCTGGGGCCGAGGGGAGGGGGAAGAGGGAGGCAGGCCGGCTTGGGCCGCAGTGAGGAGGAAGGAAGAGGAGAGGTGGGCTTCGGCCCAAGAGAGAGGAGAGAAATTTATCTTTTCTGATTTGGGTTTTGGAATTGGATTTGGATATTTGGAGAAGGGATTTGAGGGGATTTTTGGTAGAAGATTTTGCCGAGATTTTTGAGAAGTAACCGGAGGGCACGAGATAGAATTTTGGAGATTTTGTTAAGCTCATAACATACACTCAAGCACACAAAAATTGACACTCAAATTTTGAATTAGAGGGAGATTTAGAGAAAAGCTCAGGGTTAAATTTTGGGGTGTTACAGCACTAGTGGTTAGCTTTCCGGCACCACAGTCATGACAAGAGGAATGGTCTAAGCCTTTGACCAGGAACCCTGTCTCATCCCGCTAACCTTGTGTTAACCCATTTCGTTTCTCGCCTTGTTGGCTACAGGAGCTCTCCTCGTCACCATGCAAACTCCTCGCTCCCTGCGCCGTCGCCCTCGCTATGGCCAGCCACAACCGCTGCCATGGTACTCCTCCCTCGACCATTACCGAGCCCAGCGATGTGTTCGGCCCTCGGCTCAGCGTCTCGTGGTGCAACACCGAACTGTGGAGCAACATAGCCACGGGAGCCAGAACCGCCGTTGCAGTCCTTCGAGAAATCCTTTGATCCTTCTCTCAACACAAACAGACCGTTATTGAGCTCATAATATGTCTTGTTTGTTTGTTCTCTGTTGTTGCACGTAGGTTATACCGGAGAATGATGTACCCTCGTCCCCAGCCGTCGATGTCCCGTTAATCCCATCGGAGTGAACGGCAAGTCCACTAGAATCTCACTTGATGCATATATTACTCAGTTTTTGATAAATAACCCATTGCCTTGGTTAATGATAAAACCTGCATGTTTTGCTTGCTAAGGAAAACCTGGTAGGATAGCCACCCAAACCTTTTAGACGTAGCGCGCACAGGTGGACCGCTCACTCAATACTATGTACATTAATCTTGTTAGAATCTGGGATGGAATGGGCTGGTGTGCGTTTGCGAAAACATGGGAAAAGACCCCGGCGGTTGATTTCGGTCGGCCATGCCACGTGTCGAAGGGTGGAGAGCCCGGGTACCGTTCTCACGGTTACACTGGGGCCCGGCCTCGTAGAGAGGACCGAGCAGTGTTTGAGGAAGTTCTGCTCTTCTAAGGACTGATTTGGAATCTCATCTCGCCTAACTCTTTATCGTGCAACCACTCGATGTTGTATACGGCAACACTTGGTCGGAACCCGCAAGGAACAACCTCCCGATACCCGTAGGCTGGGAGCACCGAGGGACTGGGAATGGTGGAAGTCGTGTGTCTGCTGGCACTGAAGCGACGTCGTGTGTCTGCTGGCACTGATGCGACAGGGCCCATGTCTCTCCTTGGTTGAGGCCGGGGAATACTTGCGGGGGTAGAGCCTTGAGCGGAAAGGGCCTCACTGGCTATGAGCGCCCGGACCAAACTTGTGGGTAAAGTGTGCACCTCTGGCCAGAGTATAAACCTATCCGGATAGTCCGTTGTCCACTGGTATGGACGAGTTACGGCTTGGTTTCTACCAGTAGTGATTTATAAAATTGGGGTTTGGTTGGGTGAAAATGATGTCTTTGGAAGCTACGGGCGTGGTCCGGAAGCAGTGGAGAAAAATGTTGGCCTGCGAGCCATGAGCCACGATGGACCGGCAAGTCCAGTGGCATTCCTTTTGGAAAAAGTGTTTTCTAGAAAATAAAACTGAGAATTAATAAGCCTTGCATATTTTCTGGCAAAACTATCCTGAGCTCCAAATATATCTTGCATGTACTAATAGCTTTGACCCAAATTCTTTTTGGAAGAAGGTGGGCTTTCGGAGTACGTTTTCGTACTCACCCCCCTTTGTTGTTGTTTTTCAGAGAAGACGAAGTCGCCTTTTTAAAGAGGGCTTGTACGTGTAAGGGTTGCGACCTATCCCAACGGTGTGAAGTGGGAAAGCTTGGGTCTACCGTTTAAGTTCCGCTGCAGTTGTATGTTTCGGGCTGCGCCCCGTTTGGTCTGTCCCGTTAGAGCGGATCTGTACTGCTCTGATGTAAGAATGTGGTTATCATATCCCTAGAAATGATAATAAAGCACATTTTAGTCCCGCTTACGGGCTGGGGCGCTTCACATTGGTGGCTTGGGCAGACATTGACGACGTCCGTGGACGTGGCTCCCCTGTTGAGGGCTTTGTCTTGCTTCTTGTCTTTCGCTGAGTGAAAACTCTGTTCGTCTTTCGGACGAACGGTCGGTGGTAGGGTCCTAGATTCTGCTACCTCGTTGGAGGCGTCGGCTCTTCGCGATCCCCCTTGTAACTTTTCAGGAGCTGCTTAGTAGGTGTCCTCGGTGCTCTTTAGTCATCAGGGTTCTTTGGCTCAGTGGTTCTTTTTGGCTGTGGCGACTTAAGGCTAGCGCGTTGATGTTTCTATCTTTTATGATTTGTAAGCCGCGGCTTACTCCCTGCAGTTGTAATCTTTCTATCTTCTTAACGAAAACGTGCTGAGTCACGTTCGCAAAAAAAAAAAAACCTTCTCCAATCAGGTATTCATCTGTAAAATAGCTGCTATAGTGCTATCGAACCAGAGTAAATATGCTTGTGCGAATCCTGTTGGTTGTTCTGCAGTCTGTGTTGATACAGAATTGATCTTTCAGTGTCAAAGAGTTCGGGCATGCATCGTCGTTCTTACTAAAGCAGACTAATACACTAGTATGTTCAATTACTATTTGCATGCGCACATGTTGATTGGCCAAATTCACTCATCAAAGGCTGAGTGTTGAGGCTGGATTGTTTTCTTTGTCAAAAAAATGTGCATACGTTGACGGAATGGGATTTGCTCCCGTTGGATGAGAGGAAACAAGGCCATAAGCTGAAGTCACCAGTCAAAGCAATTGTTGCCAAGAGAAAGCCTGCTTCCCAACCAATAAGACACCGTCTTGTCCACATACCCTTTGCTACCTTGCGGCCACATGGGTGACCGTGACCCTTCATCAATCATGGGTAGGTATGAGAATACATGGGGTATGTGAAAAATGAACGGTTGAATTGAATGTGATGCGTGTGAACCGTGAAGGAGATGAATGGTTAAGATACCATGTGGTCGCAGGGCTTGTGATCTTGCATTTCACTTGTGGCTGCAAACAATGATTCAGACATTTCTTTGGGTTCTGTATATGTGCATCCTCAGCCAGGGAAAATGATTACAGATTGATGAATGTATATGGCTTGAACGATTTATTCCATACTTATATAATACATAAAGCAAGTTAATAAACCTGGCGACCCGCATCTTTGCATCTCATCATGTCGCAACCAAGATATCATGACGTGATGCTGCACTGCAGTGCCTGTGATGATCAGATAAAAGGCAATAACACAGGCACTGCTCAAAGGGTGTCCCCTGTTCCTCGTTCTCTGAAT
Source organism: Paspalum notatum (assembly GCA_022530915.1). Taxonomy (NCBI): domain Eukaryota; kingdom Viridiplantae; phylum Streptophyta; class Magnoliopsida; order Poales; family Poaceae; genus Paspalum; species Paspalum notatum. Next base: position 8,323,874 of record CM039684.1, read on the forward strand.
ATTCACTTCATTCGCTCGGCTCCTGCACGACGATGTTGGTAGAGACGAAAATGGGGTTGCCGCTCAGTTGCAGCATGACGGCCCCAAGGATATCTGCGAGCAATTTCTTGAACTCGGCTTCGCCAACCGTCTTCCCATCATCGGCGTTCGCCATCTTGATCGCCTCGTCCACCACCTCATCCACCTGACCGATGGTTACTTAAATCATAAAAAATGTATATTTTGACTGAAAACACCTCATTGTTGTGTTGGTGCCAAAGTTTGGAATTTGAGATGTTTTTTTAAATGTTTAGAAATAAGCGCAATAATTCCGTGCCATTTGGAGATAATACCTGTTTAACAGCGGCGTAATGTGGCAGGCTCGTAGCATCGGTCATCTTATCGAGTGCGGCTCTGACGCACTCCCTGGACGCCTTGTTCTTACCTTCTGATCGCACGCCCTTCCAGACAGAATCCAGCAGCTGATGGGGGCACACACAAGATTTCACATGAATCGGCATTGATAACCTGCTCAAGAAAATGCGCGAGATCACAAAGCTTGGTGTACCTTGTCGAGCTCGAACTTGTTACCCAGCAGCCTCCTGACACCACTCCCGTCGAAGTTGTTCTCGGTGTGTGCGACGATCACGGGCTGCTCCCGAAGTCGATCGGCGATGGCGCCCAGCAGCTCCTTCAGCTGCTGGAAGAAGTCATCTTGGGAGGCCGCCGGCCGCTCGAGCTGGTCGGCGGGGAGCTGCTGCAGCGCCGGCTCCACGACGTTCTTGGTGACCCAGGCATCTGAGGCCGGCGGCACTCCATGGTCGACAGTCAGCTGCTGGAGAGCGGCCAGCAAGCACCGGCGCAGAGAAGCGTCCTCAGCAGAACCGACCTGTGAGAAAATGGCGGCAGCTCCGGGCTCGTATCTGGCGCCGGCGACGAAGTCCCTGAGGTCCTCGCCGTCCATGCGCAGTATGACGATGGGGTCCCTCTTGAGCCCCGCCGCCATGCCGAGGAGTATGTCGGACAGGGCCTCCTGGAACTCGGCCTTGCTCACCTCGCCCTGGGACGTCCCATGAGTCAGCTCGCTCACTACCTGCACACGCCAAGAACAAGTTAATAAGTGGAAGCCTGCAAAAAACAATCTGAATTTCTTCGTGGGCGGTGCCGTCAGCAGATGCTGCCAGAGGTAGAGTATCATTCCAGATGCACAGCCGTGCCGAGACAATCTCGAATTTCGTCTCCATTTGTGAGCACTATAGATGCCTGGACAGTCCCTCCTCTGTTGTCAATGGTTCAGGATAAGACGGTGAAGTTTGGATCGTGATGTTTTAGCTTCTGCTGCAATGGAACGGCACTCGGTCTATGGCATCTTGACAAGGGCTTACGGGCAAACATGTGTCCTGCATTCCTTCCGAAACCCGAAATCTGCCATCTGTTCCCTTTCTAAAGAAAAAATCTGCCATACGTTCTTTTGATCAGGAATTCGTGATTAATGCTTTTTTGTTTTGCTAATTCAATCATTGAGTACTGACAATGACACTCCATGGATGTACATCAGTACATGTAGGCCACTCGTTGAAAGGCTAAAAGTTTATTAGTGGAGCAACAGACAAAGATCTCATCTACTTACTGATATATTATTGCCATCTGATACTGATAAACGCGCGCGCCACAGTTTTTGTGTCCTTGTTCTTTGTCTTATGGCCTATGGTAAAGTCGCTAACATGGGATAAATATATGTGCTTTTCAGTAACAATGCATGCAAGTCGTCCCAAGTGGCATATGGAGCTGTCGTTATTTATCGACCAAATCCACAAGAAAATCGGTGTTAACCGTAAGGATTCAATTTCATTGGGAAAAGTGGCAACCGGCATCATATAGATCAACTGTGCAGCGGGACTGCAGGTCAAATCGAAATACCATGCCTTTTTGGCAGAGCTGAGCTTCAGCTCCAGGTATTCTCAGCTCCGAAAAAAAAAATAGTAGAACACATCGACGATGTTTGGGGTGAGTTGTTTCTATTTTGAGTATATATCTAAACCATAGTATATTTTAGCTTACAAACTCCAAATCTGAGAGCAGAGAGCAGAGCCCTCTAAAGTATAAAATTTATTTTTTCTAAAATGCACATGCCTATCAGGCTGTGATTCGTTGATCCCGAGCTAAATAAAATAGCAACATGTAATCCTTGAAGAAACCAGGGTACCATACATGTGTAACCACATCTACATGAGATGCTTCAGCTTGAAGCCGCCAGTGATCATCTCACTCTCAACATGATGCGATGATCTGCACGCACGCTGCGACTGCGAGGACAGCACATACCTCTTTGTAGATGTGGTCGGTGTTGGGCGAGGTCCCCTCGGCGGGCAGGCCGAGCGCGGCGCCGATGTCGTCGACGGCGGGGCGCAGGTCCCGCACGGAGAGCCTGCCGTCGCCGTCGGCGTCGAGCTGCCGGAACTTGGTGTCGACGAGCATCTCGAACGCCTCCCGGTCCTCCACCAGCTCCCGGATCTCCGACCCGTCCACCACCACCTGCTTCTCCTCCCGGCCTTCGCCCTGCCCCTGCCCCTGCCCCTGCCCCTCCTTGGCCTTCTTCCTCCTCCACCTGAACCAGCTATTATTGCCCGTCTCCATGGCGCCCGCGGCCCCCTCGGCCTTTATATACACGCACACGCACACCAGGACGTGTTGCACCGGTGATGATCGACGAGCTCTGGTGGTGGTGGTGGACGGACGTGCCTCTCGTGACGCCTCTGCACGCCCCCTTTATTTTCCCCCCTTTTCCCACTAAGCTTAGCTGTGCAGCAGCACTGCAGCAGCAGGGTGGAGTGGAGCGAGGTCGCCCCGGCCCGCTCGTGTCGCGCGGCCGGCCGGCCCGGTGGCTTTGCGTCTTGGCGTTCGGTTTGTTTTGTCCCGCGTGGATAGAGGAGAGGAGAATAGAAAAGCGCGCGGCAGGGGATGGAAGAAGACGAACCGGCCGGGCAAAAGGCGGGTGGGTGTCGGGTGTCGGCGGCGGGATAACGCGCGGGGCGAGGGACACGTGTGGGACGGCGCCCACTTGGCCCCGCGGTAGCTGGTGGTGTGGTCGAGACGAGGCGAGGCCGGCCGGCCGCCGCCGCCGCACGCGATCTCTCGCACCGCGCTCCGTTCGCACAACCGATCTTTTTTTCGACGGCGCGGTGATCGTGATGAGGACGACGAGTCGACGACGACGGATCCGCGGAGAACCCGGCCGTTGGCTGGTTGCCCTTCACGCAACGGGGTGGGCAGTGCGTGCGTGAAAGCGGCTACCAGCTAGTATACGCCTTGGTGTGCTTCGGTTTAATTTGCGTCTCCGGCAGGAGAAGGCATATGTCGTCATGGTCGGCGGGCGTCGCCATGATTGGCAGCTGGGAGGGTGCCGGCCCCGGAAAGCGACGGCTGGGGCCTCTGGAGGCCGGCCGTGTCGAGTCGTCCTGGCACAGCTGCTGCGGCAGCGGCGATTGAAGCTTTCTTTGGATGAGATGCGATCGATCATGAACGGAACAAGGTTTATTTGACGACACGAGCGACGGGCTAGCCTAAACAAACAAGAGATACAGATAAAGGGCACAAACAACACGTCTTCTCTTGGGATAAGTGACGCGCATCTTAATTCCGCGTCTAATTTCTTTTTTCCACGCAAAGATAAACCCAAACAAGGAAGACTCGAAATGCACGTCTAGCACTTATCTTTGCTCAATTATTATTAATGAAAAATATGCTCCCCACGTTCTAAAAAGAATCAAATGTACTCAGCAGCACCTGAGAAGTTGTGTGAACGTGCATGGCTGGGTTGGGGCACCGAACTACCCAAGTGTTGGTACCGGATCATGGATGCTTGTCTTGTCTTGCCGAATGCCGATGCTGTCGTCGTATCGATGACTAAAGTGGCTAACAAACCGCCCATCATCAACAGTGCTTGATCAAGTTATTCTATTCCTGAAAACTCTTTCCACAGGTGATCAATGTAGTTGTCAACTAACGAGACCGACGTGTCGGCAGTGTGGGGTGTGCACGTGGAGGATCCTGATGCCTCTTGTTAGGTTCAGAAAAATACAGGCTGCTTGACCTAAATGAGGTGAGCTCGCTTGTCTCTGCCTCATATACTTCGCTTGCTCCAGAAGCATCCCAGGAGTAGTTGGTGTCACACCTTTTGCCCTTTGATGTGTGGTGCCTAGGAGCACTGGGCCACACTGTCACAAAAGGCGCGAAAGAGAAATACTCCTTGTGCGCGGTCAACTATGTTCTTGTACTGAAGAAAGGACAAAAAACACACACAGAGAGTTTATTCTGAATAGCAATCTCTAATATATACTCTGTACTACCATGAAAATTAACTAGAAATCAACTATGGACAGATGTATTTCTGCAAAGAGTGCATTGCTCATTAGGATTTAGGCGGTAGCACTCAACTACGCTTTTAAGTTTTAACTGCACTAAAATTGAGTATCGCACAAGTTAATTCAGTAGTACTACCTCCCAATGTGATGATTAAAAAAGTGGCATCTGAGAAACTGACTGCAGGACGTAGAAAGACAACTGCTCTTGTTTGCCCCAGCACATGAAAACTGAGCTAAATGAGGCATCTGAAAGGATACTTAGGGAGGAGTGGCCAGGCTGAAATGTATAACGTTGCAGATACAGGCATTCCTTGCCCATGCCACTAATCTATCATGCCAAGGGAAAATGTTATTTACAAATTAATAAACCACAGAAAAAGGACACCAAGAAGGCACAGAAAATAACATAATGAACTCTGGATCAGAATAACCAAGTGAACAGCAACAACGCATTTCCACTCCACCAAACAACATGACGACCTAAAAAAAACTCAAAACGGATCAACACAATGTGCAGGGAAAACAATGGCTTACAGCTAATTCCCAGCAGGATCCTCGGCAGCAGTGCGCCTCCTTAGCTTAGCACGTGTCACACGGATTGTCTCCTCCATCAGCGTCTCCTCGACCGCAGGGTCGAGCCCTTCTGCGCCCTCTGCACCATCACCACCGGCCTCATCAATGACCATCTTGTCCACCCCTTCGGCTTCAGGGAGAGGTGGGACGCTAGGTTCGGATTTTGGTGAATCAGCACTTGTAGTGGGAGTTTGCACTGGGTCAACGGCATGTTTTGTTTCACTTTTCTTTGGGCTGCCACCAGATTTTGCTGTGGATACAGCTGCGGTGGGCTTTGTGGATGCCACTGAGCCAGATTTCGCTGATGCTTGACGCTTGAACTTGGGCGAAGATGGTTTAGCCTCCTGAGATTGTTGTGCCATTGCTGCTTGCCGAGCAGCAATTGATGCTGCTCTGCGCATAACAGGCGTTGCTTGTTTTTGTGGTTGTTGCTGTGGTTGCTGCTGTTGTGGTTGCTGCTGTTGTGGCTGCTGTGGTTCCTGATGAACAACAAAATTCAAAACATGATTTCAACATGCGCAAATAGATAACACTACCAGATCAGATAAAACAGAGCCCTTTTTTCTGTGACTTGTCACTAACAGTTTCCAAGACACACAAAAAAATCTTCAACTAACAACCATTTCGATTTAGGTGACATCTCTTGTACATCCCTTCCTTCCCACGGCATACAGAAGGAATGAAGATGGATCAAATTTCTGAGTTTATCCTGAGAGCATATAAACTTACTTTTCTATCCACCATCCAAGATTGAAATTTACACAGTATTTTTTTCTCAAACACACAATGCTTATTTAGCAGGTATTCAGTACCAGTTACTAGTGTATGTGTTTATTGCTTAGGAACAATAGCATTTGTGATCTCCTTTGGATCAAATATCAGCAAATGGTATGAGTTTGGAAGTCCCACAATATCAAAACTACACAAAACTTCATGACACAAATGGTTGAACATGCTGACCCAATAGAAACTAGGCAGTTTATGGCTCAAGGGATGATTACATGCCATCACAGTTTATGATTGTTCCAGATATGTATATACACAGCTTATATTTATTACACATTCATGTCAGATGCTAGCCACCATAACCTTTTCGTTTACTTATCCAATGAGCATTGTAAGGCCAACCCATAACTGCGTGATAACGAAACTCTTGGAAACTTTTTGCAACGTTCTAAATCAAAGGCCAACTTAATACTATGGACTCACTGATAGCAGTCTGCAAAGGTGGCTTGCATTTTTCTACCAGAACCCAAAAGATTCCTATTACACACATACAGTTTCGGTGCCAAAACACTGGGGACGCTATGTTTCTATTATCAGGGTACAGCCATAAAAGTTCTTACACTCCTCTCAAATGTTATAGTGAAGCTTAGAGATATTCCTTGAACAAGATGGTGGCACCAACTCCCACTATCTATGATATAGCTTTTTTATTAAGCATTGAACAAAATAGAAAAGGTGAACGCCTGATAATTCATAGGAAGGTTCCAGCTCCCAATTACCCAGTATGGCCATAGCAACCTACAATTTTAGCTAGCAGACTAGTAGCTCGTTTGGTTTGTGGCCAAAAATTAGCTTGGCTAAAATTTGGCCATGGTTTTAGCCATGAAACAAACATGCCTTAGGTTCCTGGACAAGATAGAAGCAGTATTGTATGTTTTCAGTTGAGTTATATGATATAAACAAGTTCAAATGTTCTTGCATGGAGGTCCCAGTGCCTGGAGAAATTTGGGTTCAGCCATAGCCAACAGGCACTGTTGCTAAGGGTGTTCCATCCCATCATAGTCAGGTTAGAGACTTGGGGAGTATATATGTTGCTTTAGTTTCTTCTATTATGGAATTAGGTTCTGGAGCAGATTTCTTAATTGCAATATTGATTTTTTTCTACAAAAAATAACTGCAAAAAACTGATAAGTCTGCATATGAAAACTTAAACAAATACCACTTGGCAGCAGCCAGTGAATGCATCTCGCAAGAAGTTAACAGGTAAACTTATGATGTGTTTGGTTTGGGAATGAGATGATGAATCATCTTCTCACTCTTCACTTTTTTGTTTGGTTTGTGGGATGGGATGGGATGGGATGGACTGATCCATCATCACGCCATTCCTCACAAGCTAATAATTAGCATAAACATGAGGAATGGAGTCATCCCACCAAAATTCATGGAATGAACTCATGATGGATCACTCGTCTAGGATGGGGTGATTCCCCAAACCAAACACGATCTTAGTATAATGATCTAGATTGGTATAATGATCTAGATTGGCATCAGAGAAGAACAATAAAAAAAGAGTTTCAGTATCTGTGTAAACATGATGACACGGAACATCCTTTGGTGAGAAAAAACATCAATTGTTTCAATGAAAATTTTTTACTGAAAAAGTGCATTTGATCCACACCTGAGGGCGCTGCCTTGATTTCTGAGAAGGTGACTGGGCAGCAACATATTTCAAAACGTCAAAGAAAGTATTTTGCCCTACAGAAGCAGCCTTCTGGAAGTAAAGGACAACAACATCGGTGGCTCGAGCTCTCAACTCAAGGATGTTGCGGTCGATTTCATTCTCATGCTGAGAAATATACGGCTTAAAGAAAGTCCCATAAACATACGTAGTTCCCTGCAAAGCACAGATCAGTCCTATGCACAAGAAACCTGAAGAATACAAGGCACAAGGGGCAAACTAAGTACCTTTGTTTTAGGGTACCACAAGTATACAAAGAACATCAGTTTTGCTTCCGAGTAAAATGGTAGCCTTCAAACATGAGTGCACACAGTGTTAGAGACTCATCAAAGAACTGAAGATAACAATCTTAAGCAGTCTCACCATGATATAGTAAAATCTCCAAATCTCTCCAAAACTGTCAACAGGGCAACTAAAATCCTAGACACAGGAAACAAAATTAAATTTGCAGATTGCTCAGGTAATTCAATTTTGTGAGAACATAATTTACTGAACCACCTTACCAATATTGACACCAAAATATGAGCTGCTCAATCTCTGGCTTGTTCAGTTCAACAGTCTTGTAGCATTCATAAGCAGGATAGGCATAGCCCAAGGCCAACCTACATGATAAACACCAGAGGATAAATGACATGTTATGGCTATTTTTATTAATAACGCCATAAAAGAAGTTTGTTCTTTCTTGTAAAAAACTTTGACATTTCAGTAAAACATATCTATTTATTTTCCCCTTTATATTCAGTAAAAAGGAATTGACAGCTTTTGGATGCAGGGATTTAGTATCTCAATATCCTTCAACTCTTCAAGAGACTGACATTTTTAGATGCACTTAAAACAAAAAGGTGGAGAATTCACCAACAGACAAATGTATAGGATCAAATCTAAGATAGTTTCACTGAAGCAGGTCAAAGATAAAAACGAGGACAGCATTGACATATCTTAATTCATACTTCAAGTATGATTATTACAGACAATCTTCAAAAATAATGAGCCGCGAACCGGAAGAATAAACGAACAGAACAGAACCTTTGACCGTTGTGCAATGCATTGAATACTTGCTCCCATGCTCCTCGAGAACCATAAAATAATTTTGAATGTGTTGCGTCTCCCAGCCCACATTTCACGGCGAAAAAGAAGGCGGACAAATCGACAAGGAACGCATCTCCCCATCATTTAAAAAAAAAAAACAACCCAGTCTATTGAGGAAGAATGAAAACAAGTGAGAGGCTGAACTCTCCGAATGTGCACCGACAAATCCCATTTCAGGCTATAACAGATTTAAAACTCAAACATCCATGCCTTCGATAAGGCTCCAAACTGAAAATGTCAATATACCCAGAACACGTTTCAAGATTCAGTGAGGAGGAAGGAAGCACTCACAAAAGGACCCTGGAGAGGAACCCGCCCATCATCTTCTCCGGCCTTTCTGCGCACGACCAGATCCACCAAAGCGAACACAAATCAAAACACCATCACGGCGGCAGCACATTCCGAAGGGAAACCACACACAGAACCGAGCATACCGCAACGAAACCTCGGAGGAGAGGGATCTGGACGGGGAGGCGGCCGGGGCTGTGGATGGACGGAACCGACGGAGCCCGCCCGTGAGGAGAGGAGAGAGGAACGGCCAGAGGCTCTGGTTTCCCCTCTCTCTACGCCACCACCTCCTCCCCGCGGCTAAAAATACTGGTAATGCGGTGGAATGGAATGCGGAGAGGGAGAGGAAGAGCCGGAAGAGAGGCGACAGGCGAGCACGTCCGCCGTCAGCTGAGCTCAAACATGGGTGTACCATAGAACATTTCTTTAACCAATTATAAATGGATGCACCTGTATGTACTGTACCTCTCTATCGGCTCAAGTAGAAATACTATATTCAACGTTGTATTCTATACTGTGGTATACACACTCTTCCCTTATCCAACTGTTGGCGGTCAGCGATTGAAATCACTTTGCAACTTTTTTCTGAATCACTTTGCAACTTTTTTAAAAATACGCTCTCTCTCTTTGACAAAAGGTGGTTTGTTACCATTGGAGTGGCTACCTAAGTTAGAAAAACACATTATAAAATATTATTTATTAATAATTTTGTATCAAGAATGCTAATGGCACTTTATCCATACTTTCTTGTATGACGCTGGTACGGTGTATTCAAATTTGCACCGTTGAGCGACATGTAAAGAAGATAGGAGGTAGTGTTAGATGTCTACATTATTGCCAAAAAGAATAATGAAAATTTTATAAAGTATGTTTCTAGCCTAATTACGATATTCTCTACGACTCTAAAAAAATTGACTTCAATTCTAACTCTTAAGAGGAGAAAAATCAATCTTATTAAGGGGTACATTGGACCAATCAAAACATATGGATGAATAAATTGAACCTAAAATTAATTTAGAGGAAATTCGGGCATATCGTCCATGGGGGGGCAATTTAAACTCTTTCCAACGCATGTCAATAACATCTAACAGGAAGTAATAAGTGACTTTTCTTCAACAGTTTAATAATTTTTTTTAACCCAAGCGGTTGTTGCAATGGATTCGAAAACCCAATTAACACAGTCCACTTCTAATCCACCTACCAGCTAAGCTTAAACCTCTTTTAACAAGCATTGATGCGTAAATCAAAGTAAAGCAATGATTTACATCCATTTTTAATGATTTGTCCATGAATCATTTTTTGGATCTTTGTGATGTGACTTTAAATTATATCTCTTGTCTCTGGTTGAGATCCATCTGTATAGTCATGATGTCTAGCCTTTTTTCTAGACCATCATGCATGTTACTTGATATATCACTTATTATGCCATTAGTGATAATCTTCAATTGAATAGGAAGAATTTAAAGGGTTTATTTTACATCAAAAGGTTATTCTTGGAACATGAGGCTCAACTCTCTATGGGAGCAAGGTGCTTTCCCCGGCCCGTGGCGAAGTGGGCAAAGTGTAAAAGTGGGTAGGGTGAGACCGGAAGTAGTGCTGGCTTTGGACGCACGGCTCAGATGCTGGCTGTGGAGCAGTGTATGATGAAACAACAGCCGTACGATATATACATATATAGCAACTACCAACTAGGGGTGGGGAGCAGTAGTAGTTGTGGATGCGAGTGGCAACGGGACCCATGGGTGCGCTCTGATCGGATCTGGCGTTCCAGCCTTCCTTTCCCTGTCGCACGTAAAACTTCTTTGGTCCGGCTCCGATCCGGCCGGGGAGACGTGACCACCGACCTGCGTCCAAATCGCAAAGGTGGCGGACCTATGGCTATGGCCTAGCTACCGCATGTGCATGTTTCACCAATCGCCGATCGATCAAATGTAATGCGTGCACCGAACTCGTACAACCAAGCTGTCGTGATGTACTGTAGTATTCATCTGGGAGCGAGATCGATCGTGAAAATATTTAGGATTTAGGATAGGACGATCAACATATATGTTGTTCTCGGCCTCTCGGGTAATAATGCATGGACGAGTACATGTAGGTATATCACGCATGCACGCATTAAGATAAATAATCTCCAAGCTAAAGCCAAGGATTCGGTACAGATTGATGAGATGAACATGCACGTGAGCACGTTTCAGCTTTTTGGATGGATGGCCTCACATGATTGCCATGCATGGGTGCATGGAGGGTAGATTCCTTCAAAGCTAAAAATCTAGCTCCACTCCACCCCTTGCTCCGTCTACTGGCCTAGCTACTCTCTCCGTCCACAGAAAAATGAAATCATGACTTTGTCCTAAATCAAACTTTCGTAACTTTGACCAAATTTATATCAAAATATATTAAAAGTTATGCTACCAAATTAGTATCATTAGATTCGTGTTGAAATGTATTTTCATATCATACATAATTGATATCATAAATGTTATTATATTTCTATATAAATTTGGTTAAACTTGAGATAGTTTGACTTAGGACAAGCTCAAAATTTCATTCTTTCGTGGACGGAGGGAGTATCTTTTTTTTACTCCGACAAATCAACCACGTACTACTACCATTTGTTTTATACAAGCCCACCGCTCTGTTCTAAATTACTATCTACAAGACCAAATAAATACACTGTCAGTGACACTAGTTTGATAATGTATACGTTGATTCATCATTTTTTAAGTAAAACTGAATAAATTTGGTTTGCAAAATTAATAATGCCTGAGAATTTGTTTAATGTTAGTTTGAAGCACCCGGCAGTTTCTGTCAGCCTATGGTACCCATGCTCTCTTGTAACAAGTAAGGCTGAGTTTAATGGGACTCCCTATCCTCACTCTCTGAACACTATTCCAACTAACCATTCCTCTCAGTATTTATGTCAAACAGTGCAAAACAATGTTTAGAAAACTTATATAGAAAGTTCTATTGGATTCAGCCTAACAACACGTGAGGTGTATCATGTACGTCCCACAATAGTACTCTGCTGTGTCTCCCCTTTTGTCCCCTGTGTATAATTCGCAAGTTGATACAACTGCAAGTCTGCAAGAAATAGAGGCCGTTACATTGCAGATCAGCTACAATTGTACACTCACTGTTGTACGGCTTTCCCTCCCTGCCATTAGCAAAAGACTAGGAATTATTCGTCTAATCGTTGTGCCCTTTCGTTGTTAGGCTGAAACCAACAACACCCGCATACCCCATCTCTCGTCACTGTTTTAACTACCCATAGTACTATAACAGTGCAATATTTAATTTTAGAACACCAAAATAAAATCACCGTTGGATTCAACCTTAGATCACCTCGCTTTCCGTTCGTTTCTCTTGTTCTTTCCCCGCTCCGTCTCGGCCTGGTGACGACGCTCATCTACTTGTTAGACATGGGTCATGGGGATCATAATTCCTTGGTAGTTGAGGGACAGGTGGTTTAGTGACCAGTCACTAACGTCATGAAGAGCAAAGCGATCTCCAACGCCATCATCGATGTGTTTCATCAGCATCTAGATGCCTGCAGGTTATGTCACAGCAACCGAACCTACTTGCGCATCTTGACCATCATAATTATTGCAATTATCATATAGTATTTCCACATCATGCAAACAAGTAACGACCGACGACTATTTTGTAGTACACGCTATGAAGATATAGGATTATGTATACATGTAGATGGTCTCTCCTGTCAAGCCGACGTTAACTGGGGTCAGTATGTTTGTGCTGTTCAGGGTGAATACTAAGATTATTGTAGTTGAGGATTATGGATATGATCCTCTCTGCACTAAACAACTTGAGTAGCGCTTCCATTTCCTGCAGCAGGTTTAGAACTAGGCTCATCTGCCTCTAAAATCAACATAGGTACCTGCTGCGGTACAGCGAGAGACCTGGAGCTATTGGCCACAAGAAGAACGATGCCATGAATTTGCAAATTTCTATTTCAGTTAAATCCTGAAAATGTTGATTCCTGTTCTAGTTTCAAACAGGACCTGAATTTGCAATATTCAGGAGTCTCATTGTCAGATCAGCCATAAAACCGATTCTCCACAGGCCCATTCATATTTAACAATATTAAGATCGATCTGTTGCCCTGAATATGACCCATTCAGTTAAATCCAAGACATCCCCATTGAGGCAGAGTCAGGTTCAGGGCCATGCCCATGCCACAAGCAACCAGTTAAAGATGACGGCCTATGATTGTGACTGAAGGGAGACCCTAAAAGAGACACATGTAGTTTCCTTTTGGCAAAAACAAAGTCGCCGCTTAATTAAACTTTACTTTTGGTGGACATAAGACCCGTATCCGATGGCTAGGTAGGACACTTTACTGCACACTCATGGATGCAATCAGCAGCCTTTGAGATAGGAATCGGACATCAAACCAGTCTTAGGCTGAGTCCAATAGAACTCCCTATATGAGTTCTCTAAACACTGTTTTGCACTGTTTGACATAAATGTTGTACTGTACAGAGAGAAAGAGGTAGTTGGAATAGTGTTTAGGGAGTGGGGATATGAAGTGCCATTGGACTCAGCCTCAGTACATGGAGTATATCTCAGATCAAGGCTGTAGTGATGGGATGATGCATTTGCCCCACTTCAGTTGCTTTATTATCTTTTAGTAGAATGGATAGTGATACTTTAGCCTGAATATTGATTTGAAAGCATTGGGGAGCAGCCACCTAACGATAGGAACCTAACTATAGCTTATCAAGAGCTAATTGATAGGATTGTTAGGAATATGTAAACGGCAGTCTGCAGGTGTAAATGTAACCAGAAATAACATGGCCTTGATGCTTATCCAAAGGAATGTTCTGGTGGATTTCTAGGGGGAAAAGATACTACTACTACTTCTTTTTTGTTTACGTCATCTAGCGCAAAATGCGAGCGTCATGCAATACGTTACGAAGTGATCTGGTCCAGCCAAACAAAAGGAAAATATACTCGAATTGGCTTGGGACAAGACAATGTATGCACTATGCATGGCCCTGGCAAATTGGAGTGAAGAAGTTGGATGGCCTAGCCAACTATTGCGAGCGAGCAATGCCCAGTTGTTCCAGCCAAACTCCGGACCCTTTCTTTGTTTATTTAAAATCAGAAATGAAATGCGACTGAGATTCTAGAAAAAATATCTAGCTAGCTAGGAAATGTTGCTTTAAAGGATCAACACCTTGGTCTTTAATTATTACAGCGTCATGAGAAGGATCGGAAATTCATGACCATATATAGCAGTATACTTTTATCAACCCCACACGCAAATATTTTCTGGACGCGTTCTCTCATTGGTTCAAAACTGGTTAGTGGCTTGGAATGATTTGCTTGCTCACTTAGCTAATATTGCATTAACTAATGATTAGGATGACTTTCAAAGCGAGCTCTTGCTCGGTGAAGGGCTCTATATCAGGCGCTAATTAAAAAGTGTGATATTCCCAACTTAAATGTCTATTTATGGAAACTAAAAGCTCCCTTAAGGCTAGTTTGACAACCTCTATTTCCATGTGATTTGGTGGAAAATGGTGGGAATGGAGAAAAAGTTAGCTATTTTTTCCTCAATTCTCACCATTTTCTCACAAAATCCCATCGAAATTAAAGTTGCCAAACTAGCCTTTACGGTGTAACTTTTCATGTGGTTCCTTTGTAGAATGTGGCTATGGATTTTGGTGTCCAACCCAACAGACGACCCTTAATCCATTTGTCGTTGGTTTTTTAAGCCATACAGTGTTTCTAATATATTTTGGAGATGGCTTATGGACTTCACCAAAGAATATACAAACCTTGCCTTACTAGTCATATGTTGGTCTCTCTTGTCATTGGTGGTTTTGTAGAAATGATTTTTTTTTCCAAAAGGAAGTCAGTCCGTCACCTTTGTAGTGTAGGTTATTTTCTCTGCTACCCACTGGTTGTGTTCTTGGGTTGTGCTACATAAACTGAGGTTTGTGTTCTACTGTGGTGGACGCCTCACAACACTTGGCCTCTGAACTTTTCCAGACACATCAGTGGCTGTCTATTCTTTATTCTAAGTCGATGTTCGGTTCTTGAAAGAGTAATAAAGTATCAAATATTCAGCATGCTTCCATGTATATAGTACTTGAGCAGACATACAATGCACGTCACACGATGCTGATACACAAATGGTTGAGCACTCCTGTTAATTAAGCAGCTAGCAACTGGTGTCACGTACGCAAATACATGAGCTAGTGTCCGCATGCAGACATGCATGACAGTTGACAAAATATATGCAGGTAATTCATAGTAGTACTATTATTAGCATATAGGAGTAGTATACATATACAAGTAATTAGCCAAGCAGCACATGCGTATTTGATTCTGGTATACGAGTGTTGCATGAATGCTGCTCGATCAGAGACGACCATGCTCAGATGGTGATCGAGCCTCCGAAGCATTTGATCCTGGGCTCCCCTGAGCCCAGCTTGAGGTGGGGTGGGGTGCAGGAGATGGAATTGAGCGAGGACGGCGTCGAGGCCCTGCATCAAGCGAGGTACATACATCACAAGGACGCTGTCCAGAAGCCCTCTAGCTAGCTTCTGATTCGAGAGCCTGAAGGCTACTGAAGCCATTGATAGGGCACAGAGATTGAGATGGTCCTGGTGGCGATGCTGCTGCTGGCGTCGGTGCCGAGGCCACCGCAGCATGGGCATGATGAGCAGAAGCCCCAACCATGAGCACCTTAGCAAGAAGCGGGAGCACAAGCGAAGACGCTGTGGTTTTGGTGGCCATTGCTGGTAGCTGGCTAGGGTTGCCGTAGAGTATCTGTTCTTTCAGCTCGTGTGTGGTATGCATATATTGCAGGTATTTATTTATAGGCACGCAGCAGGCATGCACGCAGCAGCCGCACCCTTCTTGCTGTGAAAGTGAAATGTGGATCCAACAGGATTCTTGCATTGGAGAGTACGGTATTGCATTGTATTGTCAGCGGCCAGCGGTGCTCGATATCTATCTATCTATCTATCTATATCTACCTACGAGCGAGTACTTGTCGTCCTCCCCTCTAGTATAGAGAGATCAAGCATAAATTCCATCAAGGGAGCGTGCCCTTGTGGACCGGCCTCTTGGAGCTGCCTTTGTCATACATGCATGGTAAAGTTTGGGAATTTTGGGCACTTAGACACAAAGAAGAGATCGATCATCATTTGTACTGTAGTACGTACTACTCATGGCATGTAGAGAGAGGTAGAGAGCATGTAGATTTTGTAGCCTACAATAGGCGCGCGCGCGCACAATCCATTAGCCTGTAGTCCCGTACGAAGTTAGGCGTGCGCTATCCTTACGTACAATTCTGAACGTGCCGAAAGAAATTAAAACACGTGTTTGAAAGTTTTGCAGTTCTTTAATTCAAAAAAGGAAACATATGCAGAAACAATCCCAGCTTATTTCATTTGGAAGCCGCAAAGGGTATGCTTGTCGCCACACAGAACGTGAAGAAGCTCTCCTAGAGATTATATTCTGTTTTCGCGTTGGTTCAAACCATTCTCTTGTCATCCCTGCCCAGTGTCCACCACTAACTGATGCACGCCATCATGCATGTTGCCTACATGGCATATTTTATACTGGTATTTTTTTTTACGGAACAGGAGGGGTTTTGGCCTCTACTGGAATCTCACTGTTACTAATTAGAGGTTCTAAAAGTTGCACTAATTTCAAAGCGCGCTAAAAAAAATCTTAAAAATTCTCGCAATAATCAGAAACATCCAACAATCAATTAGCAGATTGAAATATTAATAGCCATTAGATCTGTTTTCTAAGTAATTACCCACCTTTGCCATTATGAAAAATCTTCAGTTCAACTCTCAATGAAAGCAAACATTCTCTTTTTTTCATTATATATATTTTTCAAGTAATTACTCACATCTGATATTATGAAAGATCTTGAGTTCAATTCTCAACGAAAGCAAATATATTCTTTTTTTAGATTTTTCCCATTTTCAAATTTACCTTCAGTTTTTGTCTTTTTTTCATTAAAGATGCTATAAACCATTCGATAAAACAGATATTTTGTAGACTCTTTTTTTTTAATTTCCACGTCAATCCTCACAAGATGCGCTAGAAAAAAAATAAAACCATAGAAATTCTCACAATAATAAAAAATACCCTATCATCAATTGACAGGTTGGATTCTTAATAGCCATTAAATCTGTTTTCTAATTAAGTAATCACCCACATTTGTCATTAACAAAATATTATTAAATAACCCCTAAAACTATATATTAATTAGTCACTCTGCTAATATAAAAAATATATGAAACAACACCCTAAATTTATTTCTAATTGCTCACATTTGCTATTTTGATAGGATAATATCAAATATCCCCTTTAATTTATATTTGAATTGTTCACCTTAGTTATTATGACTGATAATATATTGAAAGTAACCCCTCAAAATTATATTAAAATCACCTATTTTTGCAATAGATCAAAGATTATCTAAATCAATCAAGCATACATATAAAATAGCAAGATATAAAGGGCGTACCCAGTGTCGTAGGCTTCCCGCACGTGCCGGGTCTGGGGAAGGGTATCTTTAAGCGCTAGGCCTTACCCGCATAATATGCAGAGGCTAGGGCTCGAACCCGGGACCTTCCGGTTACAGACGGTAGGCTCTACCGCTGCACAGGCCCGCCCTTCATAAAATAGCAAGATATGCTATTATAAAAATCTAAATATAAAAATAGATCTATATATGTTGTACGGTTACGCATAATACATTTAAGACTTCGCACGGGTTGATTGACTAGTTTATTGAATAAAAAAAAACACAACAAACAAGGTTCAGGCAAAGAGTGGTATTTTCCCTTTCCAAAAAAATACTACTCTTTGTTCTTACTTCTTGGAAAATACTACTCTTTGTTTAACTGAATAGAATAGTATTTTCCCTTTCCAAGGAGCAAGCCTTTAGATCGCCTTTGAAGGCGTTGTCAATTGGCTCCATTGCAGCTCTCTTATGTCTTCCTCACCCTGAGGGCAGACTTTTTATAATTAGCCACAGGTAAAAGAGAACCTTCTTTTCTACCCTACACACATCAGGCTGAGTGCTACTTGCTCATTCAAATCTAAATCTACGGTAACTTTTTTGTGACGTTCATCAGAGAAATGAGCAAAAATAGTATGGGGCTTACTGTCAAAAAAGAATAGCAGTACAGGGGTTAGGAAAAGAAATACCTCCAATTAGATCTTTTCCTGGAGCTCTTTTGGTTACCTTGTCCAATAGGAGTACCATCCCTTGCTATCCTAGAGCTGGCCCTGTTTGCAGCTACCAAATTCTTCCTACCAGTGCTCCTCCCTTTCTTCTTAGGAGCTGAAGACTCACACTCTGTGATTTCGTCTTCAGTAAAATCCTCCACACTTTGTGCTGACAGTCCGACACAGAGTTCATCACATCCTTGTGTTGTGCAATAAAACGACAATTGGATGCATCATCAAGGTGTATACATATAACTATATGCGCACAAGCACAACGACAGTCAGGTCGATAATGCAATCTCCGATAAATAAAAGAACACAGTATATTACATTCGCCGCAAAATGTTCATCACTTAGTTTGAGTTATCGTGTTCCCTGGGGGGTGTCTGACATACATATTTACCAAACTGGAACATATAGCTACAACATGAAACAAAACAGATGGATCCTGATGGCTGATAGGTACAACTCTTCAGTGTATGCAATGCCGTCCTCAAAGCAGACAACGATTTTACAATTTTGACATGCCACCGCAATACAGCAATTAAACCTTCAATCATCATCCTTGAACTCCCTGATTAGCCAATCCAAAGAGGTAAAAACATTAGAAATCGCTTGTAACAAAGTATGATGCGTACCTTTATCTAGAACATCAGTTGGCCAAAATTTTAAAGACATAAGGAACATATAGGATCCTCTACTTTTTCATGGAGAAGAATCAAAGGAAACTGTATCCACATGACATGTTCCTATATCATCCACTCAAATAAGATGGGCTATCTGCTACAAGCAAATTTGCCACCACTAATCACAAAGGGCCTCATGCGTGACGGAGGTTCATCAAATTTAGACATTGGATACAGAGTTTAATTTGGCTATTCAAGAATGGTGCTTAAAGAAGTTGCAGACCCAATCCATGAAGCTATTAATCATAATAAGGGAGCATGTATGCTTAAACCCAAAAAACTTTGGATAAAAGCATATTACCTGCGGTCAAGATAGCGTGGTTGGATTCCAGTGCCTTGGCATGTGGTGCATGTCAAAGAACCGATGCCCTCACAGTTGACACACTGTGATTCTTCAGTCTCGCCTGCACCAAGTACTACAGTAACAATGCCCTTTCCACTGCAAAACCTGCAGACCTCTGGAAAATCAACGATTTCTGTTCAATATTCTGAACTACTGGATGCTATTACAACTAAGGAGAATTAGCACAATTAAAGGGTGGTACTGTATGCATCGTGCACTGCATGCTCAAGCCATCATCTATTTTCGGTTACAAGTTTATAACTAGTTCCCTGAAGCTCATAACCCATCTGGTTTTAAGGCTTTCCTTGATCCAAGTGAATGTTCATTTTCAATGACATCCAGTAACAAGTTTGCTACCACTGAAACTTAGTTGAAGCGAGGTCTGCTATGGCGCTTGAGAGGAACCTAAGGCATCTCCCTACCATTTTTTAAGGAACTCCCCATCAGATTATTATGAACCATTGATCTTAAAATAGGCGATTTGTTATAAAGAGAGGTAGTTTAGAAATTGGCATAGGTCATTCACCGAGCATCGGCCATCCCTTACACACTTTCCACTTTCCACATCACCCCTCTTGTCAACTCGCCCTCCTCTTTTGCCAAACAGATAGAAGAATTCATGGATATGTCGCTTCTTGGGCCTCCACGCTTCCTGAACCCACTGGCTGACAGCTCCTTCCACCCCTCATCCTTTCTCCAGCATTCACATAGAACCAGAACAGATTCTGCAGTGGCCACCAGTGAGGGTGCCAGGCTGCCAGCTGATTACTGTTGTTGTGAGTTCAAGTGCATGATGCAGGGGATCATCATCTGGTGCTTGGTGCCCCTAATTGATGATGAACATAACAGAAAGCATCTGAAGCTCCAGAACACCGGCATGGTAAAGAAATGGCAAGATTAGTAGGTTACATTATTTTTTTTCAGGCTTTATATCTTGAGTACTAGTTGGTTGTGTGCACGTTAGAATACAAGGGCATCATATACTTGTCTTGTGGCCTTGATGTGTTTTAATTGACTATTGCGCGCTAGTGTTTTGTCATCTGATGATGCGAATGTCCTTTCCTGCGCTAACCTTTTATAGTCATGGCAGGGCGATTTAGAATGTGATGACGAAAATACTAATATATCTTTGGACTTAATTTTGGCATTAGTTCCTCATCCACAAATTTTAAGTACTGTCCGGCAATTTGGGTCCGTTCAATTTTTAACCATCAACCATCAGATTATACACACTCAGGCGCAGGGGAAGCAAAGCACGGTAGTGTATTAGAAGCATGGGTGTCCCAGATATTTCAATTGTACTAGGAATGCAAATTAGAAGAGGGCAAGGAGAAAATTAGGGAATAAACATACGTGCGCCTGAGCCACTGCAGGGGAAGCACGGTTGTGTATTCTCCCTCTTTGCCTGCATCAGAAAAGGCAAACTTGCCACTTTTCATGCCTTAAAAATACAAAACGGTGGAAAATTCAACTTTAACTTGGATCTTTCACTTTCATTCAATTATTTTCTTAGCTGCTGACACCCAACATAAATTTACTTTGCCAACGTTATTTCTTATATTTCTTCGACTGCTTGTGAAGAGTGAAAAGTTTGCTACAAACTAAAAGAGTGAAAAGTTTGCTACAAACTAAAAGATGATAATGAGAGCTCACGGCATTGTCGATTTGGGTCTCGTAGAACACCGGGACACCTATCCCGACGGCGACGCTGAGGACGCCGACGGATATGGCCACAATCTGGAGTCACGGAGGGTGGAATCAAACTCCGCGAGAATCAAGAGCCTGGTCGAACTGAGCGGCCATGGCGTACCGTGTTCTGGTCGAGGTCAATGGCCCGGATGCGAGGGTACCGAGCCCCGGCCCTTCGCCGCCGGGGCAGCGCCGTCATGTAGGGCGAGGAGGTGGTAGTAGTGGTGGAGGAGCGGAACGAGGAGTGGAGCGTGGTGAGCGGCGACGAGGAGGTCGCCATGGCTGCTGCCGTGCGGCGTCACACGCGCTGCCTGCCTTCTGATTGGTTTGGGCCGCGGTGTCTGGTTTGGGGCGTATCCCAGCGGAGGGGGAGGAGAGTTTCGGACCACAAGTTTTTTCTCTTGTGGATGACGAGGGACATGGGCCATAAAAGCATGTTGCGTCACCAGAAAATTTTGTTCACAAAAATGCAAATTATTGTCAAGAACATTGGCAATTTCAGAAGAAAATCACGACAACATACGGCTATTTAAATAACAAGTTCAACAACTTAAGTACTAACAAATACTAACAAGGTAGTGGGGATGGGGTGTTCTAATGGATATGGTTTCTGTTCCTAGATCAAATTATTAAGTTTTGGGCAGTACATTGAGTCAATTTGGGCCGCTAGCTACTCCAAATGTTAGCCCAAGGTATTATAGCGATGCTAAATTGACCCATCAGCGACCTTTTGGCGCGCTATTTCACGCTATAGTGAGCTTAGCGTCAGTATGGTCAAAACCGTAGCGAGAGTGTCTCTGCCGCTATAGCACGTTATTTAAACCATGTCATGACTGTATAAGTACTCCCTACGTATTTTTATATTAGTCACGGTTGATATTTTTTTTCAAAATTTCAATTGCTCGTCTTATTCAAAAAGTTTTATAATTTATTTTGATGTGATTTGTTTTATCATTGTAGAGAGTTTAAGCATGACTAGTTTTTTTATATGTTTATTCAAAGTTTTTGAATAAGACGAAGGATCGAAGTTTTGAAAAAAAAATATCAACCGCGACTTATATAAAAATATGGAGGGAGTATAACTCAAGTAAAGTGGTGAAATAAGTGTAGCTTTGATTAGTTAAGTTTGTTGTTGAACCTCAATTCGTTACTGGCTTTATTGTAATATTTACTTAGGAGGGAGTATCAATATTTTGGTTGATTATACTTTCAATAATGTCACTTAGGATGGAGTGTCAATATTTTTGGCTAATTATACTTTCAGCGGTATGCAATATGGTCTGCATGGACATCAACTCCCCTGCGGGCTTGTTCGGTTGCGAGAGGATTGGAGGCAATTGACGGGGATTTAAACCCTTTCTGTTCAAATTTGATCAGGGAGTGATTTAATCCTCTTCAATCTCTTCTAATACTTTTGCAACTGAATAAGCCTTACAATTTCACCATCCCGTGCATAACATTTCCTTTTTTTTTCAATTGTTTAGTTTAATTTTGAACTTTATAGACTTAATTACTAGTGATAACCAAATCTATCGACTTCATTCTAACTCGTGACGACAAACTCTATCAACTTCAAAAAAAAATTCTAAAGTTGGTATAATTGGTTATCGATTTTTCCTGTTTAAATTAAAAATAATTTCAAACAAGTTTAATTTAGTCTCCACTCTATCTCAAAAAGAGTTGGAACCTTGAGCTGGAGCTGGAGCTACGCCAAACATGGACTGGTAAATTGGAAAAACAGTATTAAATAATTAATTGACCGCTCGTTAGTCTTTGATTAATCAGCACGTCTCGTGCATGTAGTACAAATTACTCACGTCGCACTTATTCGTTCTCTGTATGTAACGTAGCACCATTACATGCATGTTAATTGAACACGATCGACATGCGCTGCGAGAGCCTGCAGCTAATTAATTAATCCCCACCAGCACCTAGGATTACCGATCACTCGGAGCTCGGAGGTGCCGGAGGGAAGCTAGCGGCACCTCCATGGCCTGCTGCAAACCCTTGTCCTTCCTCGCTGAAGCTGCCGCTGTGATCGACATCCGCCGCGCCTTGCTGCCAGGCCGGGTCCCATGCCGGAACATGCCAGGCCGGCATCATCGGCGCCGGCTGCCCCATCGGCGGATAGTAATACGGCATCCCGGCGGCGGGCGCCGCGCCAGCCCCGCCGACACCGCCGGCGGCCCCGGCGGCCGCGAAGCCGAGTGCGGCGCTGCCTGGCTCCTCCTTGGCCTCCTCCCGCGGCACGATGTCGACGAGGAAGTCGAAGACGTCGGTGCGCGCGATGGCGGCGGCGACGTCGTTGCGCTGCAGGGTGCGGCGCTTGTTCTCCTCGGCGTGCAGCCAGGAGCGGATGGTGAGCTCCAGGATGAAGAGCTCGCAGGCCTTGGCGAACAGCACGGGCGCCTCCGCGGAGATCATGCGCACGTCCTCGTCCGCCTTCATGATCTTCTTGATCCGGGCCAGCGGCAGCTGGTGGTTCTTGAAGTCCGACGCCGACGCGCGCTCCGCCTCCTGGCGCTGGTACGCCCAGAACGCCTGCAGCTGGGCCTGCTGCTGCTGGAGTAAGTGGTGGTGCGGCACGGGCGGCGGCGGGCCGGCCGCGCCTGGCACGCCAGGTACTACCGGCGCTGATCCGCCGGTCGCCGGGGGCTGCCCGGTGGAGTAGGGCAGCGGCTGGTTGTTGTCCATGGATTGAATTTGAATGGCTGCCTTGCGACACTTCTCGTGCTCGGTACGGTGTTGTAGCTAGCTTGCTGCACTGCACCTGCATGGGTGTAGAAATTTTAGGTTACGTACTGCAAATGAATGATCTGAAGTTCTGAACTGAACGTGTTCCACGTATGTGACAAATGAGTAACACAGTTCACAATACATGCAGCAGCGTGGAGAGACATTAACACACAAGCCGATCGGTAGCGTTGTAGATCGAGAGAAAGCATGTACTGCATTTTTTTTATCTGCACAGTATTTATGTATAGCCTATAACAGTGTGGTGAGAGTTTACGAATCCGAAATGAGTGTCCAAATTTTGGTGGTAGATAGGGGCGCCTAGGGCTCTCTCTCAGCAAAAGTGCAAATGGATTAGGAGATGAGGAGGGGGAAACTCGCTATAGGTGGCGGAGTGCAGACGTGGGGCCCTGCTTATCTTCATAACTGTGCTGATGATATCATGCATGCATGCTGCATATATTGTTCTTGAAGAGAGGTGTATTGGAAGGTGTATTGATCTGTTGTCAAACCAACAGAACGAATTGGCCTACCTTTTTTTTTTCTGGCGGTACAAATTGAAGAAGTTAGCTACCTGTATATGTACTGTTGAAGCTCGATCAGTACATCTCAGCTCTATAGAAGTTTCTTTTGTGCAAGATGTTACTCCTCAATTTATTAATTACTTAATCTTGTATGCATGGAGAAAAACTTAATACCCCCAATGCATAGTCTACGGGTTCTATATCAGATCACATGTGATATTCAGTAATTTGGATCGACCAAAATTAAAGAAACCATATATTATGTTTCCTTCAGAAAGAAGCAGAAACTTAATACACTGACCACTACAAGCATTCGAGAGCGCTAGTGTTATGGGATGAAAATCCCCTTAGTAATCAATGACAAAGTAGTGAACAAGAAAGTGATGAACTTAAAGCTATATACTACGCTGACCAAATGAAAACAAAAGAGGTTTTGTTATCCAAAAACAAGGAGAAAACGGAATCTCCTCTTAGAAAAGAGCTAGAAGCAAGAAAATAAATAATTTATCGAGACACCAGCGTAAGTTATTAGTTATATTGGTGCAGAAAACTTAAATGAAAAAACAATCTGCCTTTTCGAAAGTGAATGACGGATCTCAGAAAGCAAAAACGCACACGATCGATGATGAATGAAGCAGCGGAATCGAGAGCTTAAATCTGAAGGCAAACTAGCTAGACTAACCTCTGCGCCTGAACTCAAGGCAGCTACTGTCGCCGGCTAAGATATATATGGTACTCCAATATCAAGCTCTCTCTTACAGGAGTGAGCTCAGCTCCTTCTCGGGCGGCGCAGCATGCTACCGTGCTCCCAGATCAGAGATGCATCAGCATGGAGATCTCGGCAGCAAGAGCAGCGCGAGGACTCTCCCCTCACCGTCCGGCCAGTCCCTGCAGCCTGCAGGCTCTCTCCTGGTCCGGCTGCCGCCGCTGCCAAAGACTGAGCGAAATGGCAAGCTCCAGTTTCTTATGAGCAGGGGTTGGTCCGATGGGGGCTGAAAAAATCGTGCAGTAGACGGAGACCTTGCATATCTGAAAGCATGCGAGTCATTTTCGTCTTGCTTGGAGCCTAGCTAAAAGTAATCTCGGCACACGGCGTATAATTATTATGCTCTTTACACTGTCAGCAGTACTAAATAATTAACTAAAATGACACATGCATGGTAGATGGTGCAAATGGCGAGTTAATTACTCCTGTAAATTAAATCGATTACGAACCATATATATAATTATGTATTGCCAATACGTGGTTAAATGCTCCATGAAGAATAGAAAGAAGTATTCATCCCAGGGAGAAAAGGAAAATGGCGACCGCTTGTCAGCTTCCAGCAGATCGAGACCATTAAGATAAATTACTGGATTATGAAGCAGAGCACAGAGCAGTATGCTCGATCAGTTTCTCTTTTGTCGCGCTGACAATGACAAGCCTTGTGGCCTTGTCCACGCCATCTGCGGTGTGAAAAGGGTCGCTGATCTATTTTTGGCTGGTACCTGCGGATAAGAAAAGATGAAGAGGAGATCGGGAGAGCAGGCGTTCGTGGCCACGCTTGGTCTTTTCGGATATGGATATTATCCGTTTTGGAAGTTCCGCGGCCTCTCATATTCCGGCGCTCATTTACTCCTAGATGTTTGTTGGGTCGATCGATCGATCGATCATGGGAGAATCTAAATCTGCCGCGCGGCAGTGGCCTCTTATAGCTTCTAGTCCCCGTGTGGGGTTAACGACTGTTACTGAGCTGCTCTGAATCATGCATGATGCATAGAAATTATGTGCAGCAGGCACCAGTCGATCGGAATTTCAGAATTTAACAATTTGATCTCCACTTTCCCCGCTGCAACTTCAGAAAATTGACACTTTGTTTTATTATTGAAGATAGACGATTCAGCTATAAAACGAACTGCAACACTTTTTCGCTCTTAATATAAGGATGTCCAACTCTTCTACGTATTCGACCAAAAAAAACACTTTTCTATTTAATAGCTGACTATGTTGTTTTAAATGGTTCGAATCTCGTTGAGATTCATATTTTTGTATTTTTATTTTAGACTCACTGGCCGATTTCAGCATGAATGAGATCCATGACTGAAAAATGGTGCATCACTAGGTCCATTAGCCCTGGGCTAGATTTTTTTGGCCTGTGCATTCCAGTGAATGCGCCGGGTTCCTGTAAGTCATCACTGATGCTCCATTAAGCTCAAAAAAAAAAAAATCACTGATGCTCCATTTTTCTCTGTGTTTTCATAATATCATAATCGTTTCATGTGTATCAACTAGCAGCATTTCTGAACTGATACTTGGACAGAATTTATGCTTCAGTTGTGTTGCTGCTTTAGCTTTACTTTCTTACTTTCTCTTTTCAACTTCTAACGATAAACACCCTTGCTCTCATCAAGGTTCATAATTGGTTTCTTCCTTGGTGCCATTCCCTGGTATGTTGGTGCCCTTACGCTGTGGTGTTCCAGAGTGGACTACAGGGAGAAACCCGGCTATGTCGCGTGCACAGTAACGGTGAGTAAACAACTTGTGTTCCACATCTAAATATTTTGTGATCCATCATCCATGTCATCAGATAGCGCCAATATAGAAACTCATTTCCATTCTTGCTCAAGTGCGGTTTTCTTTATCTGTGCATGGCTAGCAGTAAACAGAAAACTGCGAAGCACTGAGTACATCAACTAGCTGTCTACCCTGTTCTTCTAAGAGACTAAGACTTGTAAACTTTATCTTGTGCCGACTGAGAGTGAACACTAAATTTGATGTTATTGGTGAACCAGTAACTGAACTTTTCGCCACCAAGGTCGCAAAATAATAAATGAATTGTAGCTCTACTTTTAACTTGTTAAAACAAATTGTTGTGAATTTTTTGGATTCATATGATCACCTAAGAAAATATACCTTACTCAAATCATCCAGAGAAAACGAAGCTCTTCAGCAAGTGGTCATCTATCAATCCACGTTCGCCGAGAGGATCTACAAATTCTTACGTTAATAAAAAAAAAAAGAAAACCTCTCAACCGTTGGATTTTGTGAGTATCTAACGGTCTAAATTCAATTGATTTATGTCATTGGATTTTAAATCAAGAATCCGTAAAAACTATAGGTTATCCAACTCATTGTTTCCGGCATAAAAAGGAATAGGTAATCAAACCATATCCGATACACACGACCCAACATTCTAATTTGAAATTCTTTGTCTCATCATATACTAATTCAGAAACAAAAGCTAATCATCCAATTTATCCTGACACGTACCTTACGTTACACAGGGTCCGTTTAGATCATCCTCTATCTCACTACACGCGTCTACAGTTTAGACGTGGAAATCAAGCACCGCAGGTTCGACAAGTTAAGGCAGAAATATAGCTTACGCAGCCACAAGTGAGTGCAAAACTGCAACTTCGTATCTTAGCCTCAAACACAAGGACACCGTTTTTTGTTTCGGATCTACCTATTTGGTTTCGTATGGTTCCGATTCCATGGTCCGTCAATAATAAACCGTTATATCTCGCTTGATGAACGGCTCTCATTTTTTCCAACCACCATAAAAATTGTATAAACCCAAACATCGTTGTGCGTGGGTGCGGCATGCCGCTGATGATGTGAGGTAGCTGAGGCATCTTCTGTATCTAAATAGCTAGCCCCCACCATCTCATTCTCTATACATGCATGAAGCCACGTCATCCTAAAAGTTCACTAAATCACATGCTACGTCACCCTCCACTACGACCTATATTTATTATATTCTTCATCGATTTTCTATGATTATAGCTATTAATGGCATAACTATTTCTTTTCATGTTTGTTGTACTTGATATGAATTTTTTTGGGATTCTAAACCAGAGCGGGTGTTCTTGCGAAAACGGAAAAAAGAGATTGATTAGATGTTCATAAGATCCAATTATGTCTTTTTTATAATTTCTAAATCCTCTCGGAGAATGAAGTGGCTCTTTTTAACAATCCCATATTAAGATATACATGTATATATTTGCCTCTTGTGAAAATATTTAGATTAATTTAAACTTTGGGATGATCCTAACAATCTTTTGTGTAGATTATTTTAGTTATAATATATTTTCTTCTTTGATTAACGTGGAGTTGATATCAGTGGAACCTAATGACTGTTTGAGTAAATGTGTTGGGTTTGGTTGGGCTGTTTGTATGCACACTGCTGCGGGAATTTGAGTGTATACCAACACCTATGCATAGAAAAGCATTGCATGTAAAAAACCATAGAGAAGCATCGAATGATTTTATGTGGCTTCTTGCATGCAATTTTCATCAGAAATTTTTTAAAAAATAAGGTACACATTCGAAATTTCTTGCATCTAAGCTTTCAAGTCACATGTCAACACTTATGGTCCTTACACTAAGGAACTTGAAAACATATATTCAAAACTTTATAATACATCCCTAGCTTTTCATGTGCTGTCAAGAGTTAAATTGTCTCCAGCAGATCGTATATATGTAATGCTCCGGTATCTCAAGTGCATAATCATTCATCATACATGCAACATTCATCATAATGCATCATACAATGACATGCATTTGAGCCCTAATTCAAACTTGGTTGAAATGCCACGTGTTGAAACCTGTTTTCTGCTGATATGTCTCTGTAATTGTGCCTATAACTTTAATTCTATTTAGATTTGGGTGAAACACATATTGACAAACTTGTAGAAAATTTCATGGTAAACAACTTTGGTAATTGGTGCTTTGACATGCATAAAGGTTTGCATAGAGTTTTGGGGCTTTTTCTATCAGCAGGTGAATTCTGTCCAAACCTGACCTGTTTAGTAATTTTAAAATTTCATGATCTTAAAGCCAAAATCTTGTAATGCTTGCATCGAGAAAGTTGTAGATCATGAAATTCTAAACAACATTGGTATAAAACTTCTTTTGTGAAAGTGTCTAGAAAATAGATTTTTAGAATTTCCAAGCTGGAGGGTTTTGTTTGTCAAATCTTGGTCAGCAGATTAAATTCAAATTTAAACCATGTTTTTACATATAACATGGTATGAAAGTTTATAAGAAAGTTGTAGAGCTCGAAATTTAGAACATTTCATCCAATTAGGTCATTTTCGGATTCGGCCTCTAAACTATTCAAAAACTGAAAATGCAAACGGAGCTTCTTGCGGTCAAAGTTGGATTTTCCAATTTCCGGGATTTTTCCAACCCCTTCTGTCTCTGACCGGCGGGCCCCACACGCCAGACCGCCGGCGATTCCCGCCCGCGGGATTGGAACGCGCCGATGGTGGGCCCCACCCTCGCACGCCGTCCCTGCGCCCGGTCCACTGGACCCCTCTCTCATTACCCTTCCCCGGCCCCACCTGTCAGGGAGACCGGTCCATAGACCCGGTTCACCGAAGGTCACCGCCCCTTCTTCCCTGCTCCAGCTCGCCCGCGCGGCGAGCGCGCTCTGCCCGCGCCGCGCGTGGCCGACGCCGGCCGGCCGAGCGCCGCGCCCTGCCCGCCCCCGCACCTGGACGGAATCCGGGCCGCGTTCACCGCTCACTCTCCCCCTCGTCGCTCCCTCGTTATCCCGTGGCTCTGCCCTCACTCTCCCCACACTCGCCCGAACGCCTCCCTCCTCTCCACTGCCTCCCACCGCCACCCGCCATTGACGCCCGCTCGGGCTCGAGCTGCGCCCGCCGCTTCGAGCGTCTCCGCGCCTCCAGATCACCGCCATCACCTCCGCCTCCACCTCCCGCGTCCAACGAGCTAAGCCTCGTCGTCTCCCTCCGCCTCTCCCCGTCTCAAGCGCAGAGTGCCGGCCGCCATTGCCACCGGCCCCTCGCCGTGGACAACCCTCCTCCGGCCCTCCCCTCGCCTCCACGATACCGCCATCGGGACCGTCGCGCCGCCGCGCAACTCCCAAGCCTAGCGGCGACCACTGCCGTGCCCTACCCCGCCGGAATCGAGCCGCATCGCCGCGCCCCGCCGCGTCGTCGCCTTCTCGGTTCACCGCTGTCCGCTCGCCTCTCCGCTTCACCGCCGGCGACGAGACCTAGCGGGTCGAGTTCGCCGTCGCGAGAGGCGCCTCCTCGGCCCGTCCTGGCTCCAAGTTGCGGGCCCTGCACGCCGGCGCAAGCACCCCGACGCCGGCCGCCGCCGCGCGTCCCGCTCCCGGCCGAAGGTAGAAGAAAGGGGCGTCACTTTGCAGAAAAGTCCCTCCGGTTATTGGTTATTTTACCGCTGTTTACTGAGTCTTGCAATAATTCCCGATAACCCCCTAGATCTATTAGGGTTTCGCATTTCAACCCGAGCCATCTCATTTTGCAGATCTAACCCCGGGCTTAGGAGTATTCTCACGCACTGTTCACTGAGTCTAAGCTATCTTCCTTCCAGGCCCCTGGAATCTATGATTAATTACGTTCCAGCCCCCAGATCTAATGTTTTTCATTTAAATGCATTTAATTTAGCTGTGAATTTTAGAAATTCATAACAATTCATAGAAAAATCCAAAATGGACAAACTCAGTGGCTATGGACTCCTCTTGAGTAGATCTACAGGTAGGTATGATGTGGATGTGTGAAAAGTCTGTTTTGCCCTTGTTTAAGTTGCATGCATGGTGTAGATAAATAAATGGTAAAAGTGGACCAAATGAACACAAAAAATTATGAAACTTGGACAGTAGTCTTGTTATGGCATCTAAGCACTGTGTGAATTTTTGTGGCAGTAGCACTTATTGTTAAATGACCGATCTACCCCTAGGCCTACGTTTTTTAATAGAAATGCATGGGAAGTACTTGACTTATGAAAATTGCTCCAAATGTTATACTAGATTTTTATGACACATTATGCTGCATATAGCTTGCTGGTAAAGTTTGAAGCCTTGCATATTAAGTTTGAGTGGTGATTTAAAAATGACAAAGTGTCACATGCTTAACTAAATAAAAAGGAAAAATGGTCTTAGTATGCATAAGTAATTCCATGGGAAATTTGGTAGCTTGCTAGTGATGTATAGGTTCCAAAAAATATCTTTGTGAAGCCTGCAAGTGCTGTTTTGATGTGAGTTTAAACTAAACCTAGATAAATATATGAAAAATAGATGTCATATCAAACCATGGATTTTGTCCTTGCTAATTTTTGTACATGATGTTCATGCAATGTAATGATTGCTGTAGAAATTTCAAGTCCAGGACTCATTCCTATAAATTATGAAAAATCCGAGAAGCTATAGGGCTGAGAACTTGTTGTAATTTTAATAAATTAATTATAACTTGGTTGTAGTTGAAATTTTGGCAGTAGCGCTATAAAGCATGTTTCTGCATGTGGTAAAAATTTGAGATTAATTTGAGTCGTCTAACTACATGAACTCATGAGTGCATTATATTCATAAAGGTGTGTTCAAGAGACAACTTCATTCATTTGATAGGGACTGTGTACACATACAATACAGTAACTCATGATGACTTCAAAGATAAAATGTGGTGATGGTTTGTACGATTTTTTAGTGATGGGCTGTATGATTTTTTAGGAATAATGTTAAGTTTTCTTATTATGGGGTGTGTTTGAACTCAGTATAATTGAGTCTTTGGTCACAAACTACTGGATCATGCATTATGCTTTATTTGCACTTTATGCATACATCTGCCATTCGTTGTACTCATGTTTGCACTATGCCCTGCATATAACACTGTATCGTATACATGCATTTGCATTCTCTTGCACCCACTTGTATATTATATCATGCATATAGATTTCACGGGAGAAGGTTCAACACGAGAGCTGCTATTGATCGATAAGCCAAGCAACGAATTGCACAAAGAGCCAGAAGACGACGTGTCGCTGATTTAATCCGTCCGTGTTTCAAGGGGTTGACTGGGGCAAAGCCTCACAACCCGGCAAACTAACGTAGTTTAGTTTGTTGGTTTTCTGAAAAACAATCAAAGGTAGGCAGGACCATAAATTCTCCCAGCCAATACTATCTTGTTTGATGAGTACGCATCTGCATTGGGAGTTGTTTGAAACCAAACTGCATTAGACTTCCTGGCCGCCCTGGCCCTAGCACCTATATAGAGTTCGTAGGACGAGTGCCTAGAATGACTAGGTACGAGTAGACACGAGTGAATGGAGTCACTCGTCGCGTAGGTGATATTTCAAAATCTCAGAAATCTTACTATGATGCAATCTATGATTATTTATGTTGATGTTAAATAGAGACCGGGCGGAGCGTAAATTTACTTTTGGGGTGTGCGTTGTTGTTCTCCGGCTCCGCCAGAGTCATATAAGGCCCGTCCGCTGTTCGTCTGCTGATCGGCACAACATTGCTAGAGGTGCTTATCCAGGAAATGGGCCTGGTGAAAGTCTTACTGGTGCCATCCGAAGAACAGAGACTTGGTCCTACCGGACTCTAGGGGCGCTCACTCTCACGGAGGGCTGACCCGACGTACCGTGGTATCGCTCTGTGGGGGCTAAACCTAGGGAATGGCGGGTTGGAATCGAACTTGGGATGGGACAAGTGGAGATGGGGACTATATGTGGGAACGTGATGGCTAGTAAGCATATACCCCTGGCATTTTTAGTTATTCCCGTGAATTAAAAATCGATTCGAATCGCTGATGCTCACCAGGTGTGAGAGTGCCAAATATCACTGTCGGGCAACGTAGTAATAACTGTAACATGATGTTTATTAAGTCACGCCTTTTATACAACATGCTTAGATGTGTATGATCCGTCTCACTATTCAGGGTGTCGCTCATCCACTGTTAGGAGGTCGATGGACTTAGGAGATGCTTAGAGGTCGAGGGAGGGCTGACCCGACGTACCGTGGTATCGCTCCTGAGACGGCTGCTCCCAAAGGGTGGGATGGTGGTGCTGTGAATCTTGGGACAGGACATGTATTCATGTTTTATTTTCCTGCAAGTATTTACTTTATGATATAAGTGATATTCATGATTAATGGATAGCAGCTGTCAAATCCTGCTATCTTATGTCAACATGACTTTGTTTAAGAATCAACAGTTAAGGATCCACACGATTAGTAAGCATGCTTTGCGTCAGCCGTAAACCCAGTCCATTAAGTCTACTGAGTAATTAGTACTCAGGGTTTGCCCCCATTTTTGGATTACAGATACCGACGATAGCTGGACAACTGTGTTGAGGGTGGTAGTACTGGTGGGCTCGATGCTACTCGCCTTGTTTATCTCTTCATGAAGGCTATTTAAGTATATTCATGAAGGCTACTTAAGTATATTATTTTCGCTGCGAGATTTTAAAACGCTTCCACTATATATATATGCACACTCTGAAATCGCTTCCGCTATTTTATGAAATGTATTTGACTTCATATATTTGTAAATCCAGTCTATTATTCTCTATTTCAACTGCCTTTGATGATGTAATTGATGTGGCTCCCTTGAGAGCCGGATATGTTTGATGTCGGTTCCTCTAGGAATGGTATTATCGAGAGCCGAAGGACTCTCGACGGATTACCGGGTTTAGTCTGGCCTAAGTGCACTGCGAGCCAGAGGTGGCAGGTGTACTTAGTCTGAATTAAGCAGGGCGGTTCCGCCACAATATATAGACTGCATATAGTACAAAACAATATTGTAGTCCTATTGTGGACAGAGAGGCATGTTGTTAGAATAATGATAGGCAAGAGTGGATATACGATCTGCTGGAGATGATCTCATGATAAAAAGAAAGGCTACAACGAGCTTGTCACGTATGAAGGTTGAGATGAATATATACCTGCATATGTATGGGAAGATAAAATAAAAAGAAGGCCAATAAGGATGGAGTCACCAGACTGTGCATATAGATATGCAAAATACTATTTGCACATTGTACACAAAGTGGAGTTTGAAATATAAACATTGTAATAGACGAGCTGGTGACACCAGGCTTAGTGTCCAGTAAACACACGTGGCAATATACTTTTCCTAATAAGAGTATGGCACTGTTCTATAGATCAGTGGTACCACATGAATTTTCAACAACTAATGCATCTACCGAACAAGAACATGAACAAAGTTATGATCTTTTCCGTCTGTTTTTTAGCACCTATTAGTAAAAAAAGAACTTAACTGGCGACATTTTTTAATTCTTAACTAAGAAACATTAAATAAAAAAATAGCGACAATAGATAAATAGAAACCACAATCTTTTTTTTTGACGCCTAATAGAAACCACAATCTAATCAGAACAAGCTGTGTACCTTTAGACCAGGGTCACCAGAAAGTATATTTGTACTGCGTACAGTGCGTAATAATTGCTTTTCTACTCTGCGTACAGTGCGCAAACAGTGTTTTTCACACCTATTTTCACTCCCTGGTGACCTCGGTCTTATGGTCATTTGGGGCTATCATTTGGGTCTGGTCTATGTGGGCCGAAATATCAGCCCATGTCTACCAAACCAAAGAAGGCTCCAGAGTTTTTGGGCCCAACTCTCGCCTTTTTCTTTTCTTTGATAGGGCCTTTTTCTTTTTTTTATATAAGGCGTCTCGCCTTGATTATATCACTAAAAAAAAAAAAAGGCGTCTCCGAACCGTACGCGTACCCCTAGTCCCGTGAGAACTCTATACTCATCCAGATTCCCCAGCTTCGATCGCACCCGACCCCACAAGTCAGCGAGCCTAACAATCTCCCCTGCGAAATCCACACACCACTCTCGCAACAAAATCCCGAATCACGAGCCCCCAGATCCGAACTCTGGCATCTGGGCCCCGCGAGTCAGAGTCCCGATCGGTGCTCGGTCCCGCCACGTCTCGCATAATACCCACATGGTCCACGGCCCCGCGGCTGTCTCTGCCTCCGCCCCTCTCCTCTCGCTCGCCTCCTCGCGACGCGAGGAACCGATCAGGCCACCGCCGCGCCCTCCCGCCGGAGATCCGCTCCGCTCCGCCCGCGCGAAACCGATCCCAAGCGCCTCGTCGGATCTCCAGGGATCTGACGGAGGAGCCACAGCGTCGGGTGCTGACCTGGCGGAGCACGCGCGCACGCCAGCCATGGCGCGCCGTGGCGGAGGCGGCTGCTGCCCGCCGATGGATCTGATGCGGTCGGAGGCGATGCAGCTGGTGCAGGTCATCATACCCGCCGAGTCCGCGCACCTCACCGTCTCCTACCTCGGCGACCTCGGCCTCATCCAGTTCAAAGACGTAAGGCCCTTGCCCCCTTCTCGTCCCTTCGATTGCGCTGTTCCGTGCTTAAGCCATTTATATAGAGTTTTTTCCCCTTTGTTGGTGGTGGGGGATCGTGCCGAATCCCCACGCTTCGATCTAAGTTTCATGGGAGCTAGGGAAGGATTCCCGTCGGCATTACGAAATTGGGGAATTTGCAGCTACAGCGCACATTTTTTTGCTGTTCACTGTACTTTAACATTGGAAATTATGGTATAATGGTTCACATTGGCGTTGTTGGTTGCAATCGGAGCTCAGAATTTACCACAGGAATCCTTTTTGATTGGGAATTATCTCGCATATGCACTTGCAGTAGTAAATGAAAGTAAAGTTCCTCTCAAAAGCTACTGTTGGTATGCAATTGAGCTTGATTAGTTGATCATGAGGGTGTGCTTTTGATGCTTCAGAACTGCTCTAAGTGCTGCTTTTTCCTGTTGATTTTGCTGTTAATCTAATGATTGTTTTTAC
This sequence comes from Paspalum notatum, assembly GCA_022530915.1. Taxonomy (NCBI): domain Eukaryota; kingdom Viridiplantae; phylum Streptophyta; class Magnoliopsida; order Poales; family Poaceae; genus Paspalum; species Paspalum notatum. Next base: position 8,359,417 of record CM039684.1, read on the forward strand.
CACAGCTTAATGCAGAGAAGAGCCCGTTTCAACGAACATTTGCTGCACAGGTACCTACCTCATTCACCTTAACATTTATTTCGCCTTATTTCCCTCCTTAAAGCGATTATAATATTAACTTGATTGACATCAATAAGCAATTCCCTCTCATTGTTGAATGTCTCTTCTGCTAATAATGACTTTGTACCCTTTTCCCATGATAAATTAGGGTTTTACCTTGAGCAAGCACATAAACTTCTCATTTCCCTAAACCATAGTCAGCCTCACATTTATTCACTATAAAGTACATTTAGGATTCTTTACCCATGTGCCCTAATGTCTCACTCCTATGTTTGTTGATCTGCTTTACTTCTTGTGCAGATCAAAAGATGTAGTGAAATGGCTCGCAAGTTGAGGTTTTTGAAGGAGCAAATGTCAAAAGCTGACATATCAACCTCTCCTACACAACTAAATGAAACTCATTTGGAATTTGACGACTTGGAGGTATGTTAATCTATGGGATGGGATGCTCCCTGATCTCGCTCAATTTATATATCTTGAGTTGCTCTTTAAACACTGCCTAATAACAGATAAAGCTTGGGGAACTGGAAGCTGAACTAACAGAAGTCAACGCAAACAACGAAAAGTTACAGCGGAACTACAACGAGCTGTTAGAGTGCAGTACTGTTCTCCAGAAGGTACAGCTTTCCTGAAAGTATTCTATTACATCAAGTACCTTCGATGCATATTGTAGCATGCCTATGTGTATCAAGTAAAGGAGTCTATGTCTTTCTGTTGCTAGTTTAATTTCTTGCTGTCAGAATGTATATTGAACCACTCTGCACAAACATCTGCCATGTTTAATGTTACCTCTGGCATGATCACGTAGTTTTTGCTACCAAGACTTGTTTCTCCACCCTGTTCTCTTTTCATGTTTTTAAGTAATTGTTTGCTTCTAGGGCGGGCCTCCATGAGTACTGACAGCTACACCTATTCCCTTAGCCACCTCAATTGTTTCTATAGTGATATGGCAATTTAATGAAGGCAACATGTCTTATATTTCCCACTGATCACTCCTGCTTTGCACTCTTGAATCTAAGCTCAAAAGTTTCCCCCATGTTGATAAACAATAAATTTTTTTTCTCAGGCTGGTGAATTTTTCTATTCTTCTCAAAGCAGTGCTGCAGCACAACAAAGGGAAATGGAGTCAAATCAAGCTGGTGAAACTTCACTGGAGAGCCCTCTGTTGGAACAGGTAAAATGATCATTGTTTTGATAAGGCAGCATGACCCCTACTTCCTTCTCATGTATTCTGTTTTATTTTCTCCCCTTGCTTATGTTAAATAAGACATTGATATATTGGTTGCATTCTTTTAGGAGATGTCGATAGATCCATCAAAACAAGTGAAGCTTGGCTCATTGAGTGGCCTTGTACCAAAGGACAAGGTGATGGCTTTTGAACGGATCTTATTCCGTGCCACGAGGGGTAACATATTCCTTAGGCAAGAGCCTATTGAGGAGCCTGTTACAGATCCAGTTTCTGGGGAGAAGGTGGGCATATATGCTTTTTTAGCAATATATTAATTTTGCTGACTGAATTGGTGTTCCTGGCCCTTTCAAAATTTTATACACTGATAATGTTTCCCGTCCATATGCACGATTAGTCATTCTTTGTACCAAACAAAATGGTAGGAAAGCTCAGGACAAATACTTTGACAATTCTGATTGCGATAACACTGATACCTTGTGCTTTTTTTATTATTTTTATGTGATTAATCCATGAGTTATGATTGCTTCACTTCATAATGTTTCCCATTTATCACCACATTGATTTTGGAGCTGCTTGACTAATCACTCTAATTCTTGTTCTGTTCTCGCTTTAAGCTTAATGTTTATCCTTTGATTGGACTTTGCTGCCAACCATTTTGTATGATAATGCAGGTAGCGAAAAATGTTTTTGTTATGTTCTATTCTGGGGAGAGGGCAAGAACCAAAATTCTGAAGATATGCGATGCCTTCAATGCAAACCTTTACGCGTTTCCAGAAGATGTCAGTAGACAACTTCATGTTGTTCAGGAGGTTAGCACTTGAAATACATCGTTTGCTGATATTCCTTGTTTGATGTCTTTGTGGTAGTCTGGTAGATAATAGCCTTTTGATATTTTACATGGTTTTAGATTCTCATGAGTTAGCAATTCAAGTTAGAAAATCAACATGTGAAGAACAATGCCCTTCTGGGTTGCTTGTGATTTGGGTGTGCAAGTAAACTCTGCTCAGATGCAATCAGAGTGGTCACATTGAATACTTAATTCCACTCAGAAAATGAATCTGCATCAGTCCTATGATTGCGCTCATGTCATTTTCAATAATAGATGGACAATTAATTCCCTCAATGAAGATATTAGATACTACCTCTGTTCTTGAATATTTGTCGCCGTCTAGTTTATTTTTGAACTAAAAAGTGTCAAATATAAAAAAAAAAAAACAGAGGGAGTAACATCAAGGATCCAGAATTCATTCTGCCGCTCCTAATCATTGATAATGCTATCAATTGCCGAAATTGATTTCCTGGCTTTGCACTCTTTGCTTGCACTTTAAAAGTTCTAAATCAATGATGAGCACTAGTAGGTCAGCCTTATCCTGTATAATATTCAAACATATGATGTGGTCTGAACTTCTATGTCATATAGGTATCTGAAAGCATATCACAGTTGAAGGCAACAATTGACTTGGGCTTAGCTCATCGTGACAGTATACTCAAAAGTATTGCATCTGATTTTGAGCAGTGGAATCATCTGGTAAGCCTCTTTTTTTGACATCTTAAAATTTGGAGTTCACAAAGCTTAGTTATTACTTTATTTTGCATTCTATCTCTCTCGTATCACAATTTCATTACTAAATTTCAAAATGAATGCTACAGGCAAAGAGGGAAAAAGCAATTTATCACACTTTAAACATGTTGAGCGTTGACGTAACGAAAAAATGCCTAGTTGGTGAGGGCTGGAGTCCAGTTTTTGCAAGCATCCAGGTAGTTAAATGTACATTCACCATGGTTGCACATGCTGTTTTCTTGGCATACTTCCTGATTTCCTTTTTCACATATTAATCTCCATGATCTACAACGGGTCTCTGCAGATTCAAGATGCCCTTCAGCGTGCTACTGTTGATAGCAAATCCCAAGTTGGCTCAATTTTTCAAGTTCTCAACACAAAAGAATCTCCTCCAACATATTTCCAGACAAACAAATTTACTTCAGCATTCCAGGAAATTGTTGATGCGTATGGGTACGTTTTCTAACTACCTTGCAGCCCTTTCCTTCCATATCCCTCCCCAGGAAATTCTCTAGTGCGGTTTCCTTGGCTAAATTAGCAAGTAGCAACTTATCGACCTGCTGCTAATCGCTAGATTTTATGCTCTATGTATTGTCACAATGGATTTCAATATAATTTATTGGAAATTGTCCAAATTTCTTCCCTCAAATATGAAACGTTATTTGGATAACCCCATAAACCCCTGAACAATATTTTGGTGATTTGGTCTAAATTTGTTGGAAGTCACTCCCTCTATAGTGTTTACCACACGCACACACTAGATTTTCTCACTGGTGGACACAAGCAAGCACAAAACAATACAGAGTTTTTTGGCTGATGTGCCCACAGCCCATGATTTTTCTCCTAATTACTAATCAGTGCACTTAATGCCCCATATAATATGGCTATTGCTCTTTTTAACTAGATGCTGAAATCTATCTAACAATGAACCTAGAGTTCTAGACCCTGGGTGTGATTGTTTGCCCGTAGGACCTAGCTAGGGGTGGGATACGGTCCTAGCTGGGCCAGTACCAAGTATACAGGCATGCAACCATATTTGTTTCATTGCTTGACTAGGACGCATGCAGGCTCTGTGTGTGTGTGTGTTTGGGGGGGGGGGGGGGGGTGTGAACTGCATAGTTTTGAAATAGAAAATATAAATGAAATAATCCTTTGAAAGTTATTTAGCATGAGTGGTCTAGTTTTGTTCAGAAAATTATCAGAAACACAAATATTTTTGTATCTGTAGGGTTAATTTATCATTAGGTTCCATAACCTATAAACAACAATGATGCAAAATTTATAATTTTTTTACCATATATATATATATATATATATAACTATCAACCCTGCAAAATTTGAACTTAAAGGTTGTATATGGAGAAATAAAAAAGACAAATCTTATTAGGGGTAGATTGTACCAACTGAACTAACTGGAGGGGTAAATTAACCAAAATAGCGTTCAGGGGGTTATCTGGACAACACCCATATGTTAAGGGAGTAATTTGGACTTTTTCCTAATTTATTTGCCTTTGGCGTGTTATATGCATAAGATGCTAGGATCTCTGTCCCTCTCTGTATGTTCTGTTTCCAAGTTTATTTTAAGAAATTATGATCCTTTCCTGATCCTGTTTTAAGCATGCTACACCATCAGTCCTTTTGAGAAACATGAACTTTTTGCTTGCTTTAAAGGGAACTAAAAAAATGCGGCATCTCAGATGGTGTTGCTGCATAATGCAATATTTTCACTGATTTCTGTGGATATGTTATCTTGTCCTTCAAAAAAACCAAACCATCTTCTTTTCTTCATCCTCATCCCTGCAAAATAGTGAAATCATAATCAGAAGACAGAACACCCCATACTTGCAACATGGGGCAAGTGGCATAAATGATACTACCTCTAGTTTTTAATATATGACTTGACTTGTTTGGTGACAAACAAAAAAAAAATCAGAGGGAGTAATAAATTTTGATGTGTAACTATTGCCAACAAGTTGTCTTCTCAAAAATACATTTCTCGTCTTTAATCTTAAATACTCTTTTATTTGGACATGTTCTGTTGATCAAAAGATACATTTTTGGTTAATGTTTCAGTCAAATTTTCTCAAAGCAACAACAACAACAACGTAGCCTTTTAATCCCAAGCAAGTTGGGGTAGGCTAAAGTTGAAACCCAAATCAAATTTTCTCAAAGAAATTAATAAATTACTTCAACGGAAACTAACATGGGGTTCTTATTTTGATAAATAAAGAAGTGGGGTTCATGTCATTTGAGGTTTGACTCATTACTTTATGTATAAGCGCTAACGCTGTGTTCCATGTGGTACAGGGTAGCTAAATATCAAGAAGCAAATCCTGGAGTATTCACCATTGTCACTTTCCCTTTCTTATTTGCTGTCATGTTTGGTGATTGGGGCCATGGAATTTGCTTGTTACTTGCAACACTCTATCTGATTATCCGGGAGAAGAAACTAGCTTCACAGGTTTGTGTACTGATCTTGATTGCATGTTGCTTCACTAGTCTGTATGCTGTCTCTATGTTACTACAACTCTAGTACTTGTTATTTATAGCTGTTTCCCAACATCCACCCCCCTTAAGGGCTTGTTCGGTTGCAAAGGGATTGGAGGGGATTGAGGGAGGTTAAATCTTTTTCTATTCAAATTTGACTAGGGAGGGATTTAAATATTTAATCCCCTCCAATACTCTTGCAACCGAACAAGGCCTAAGTATTTGTGATCATAAAGCTGTTTGTAACATCTGATTTTTATTTCACAGAAACTGGGAGACATGATGGAGATGATGTTTGGTGGGCGTTATGTGATTATTATGATGGCGGTTTTTTCAATCTACACTGGATTAATATACAATGAATTCTTCTCTGTTCCATTTGAACTTTTTGGTAAATCTGCCTATGCGTGCCGTGATCCTTCTTGTAGGTAAGGAAATTGAAATGAGCAAACTTATATTTGTTTGTTTCTTGTATACATAATAAATTGCATATTGTACCTCAATTAATTACCTCGCTTTGCCTGTAGTGATGCTACTACTGATGGGTTAATTAAGGTAAGAGGTACATACCCTTTTGGTGTGGATCCTGTTTGGCATGGTAGCCGCAGTGAGCTGCCATTTCTCAATTCATTGAAGATGAAGATGTCAATTCTTCTTGGAGTTGCACAAATGAACCTTGGAATTGTGATGAGTTACTTCAATGCAAAATTTTTCAGGAACAGTCTTAATGTGTGGTAAGTTTGTTCACCTTTTAACAGACTTGACATTCTATTTCGAGACGAAGATCTGCAACAATAGTGAATAAGAAGTTGATCCTTTCATGGCCTGTGGCTATGATTATTCTATTGTATTTTTCCTTTTGAAACAGGTACCAGTTCATTCCCCAACTGATCTTCATGAACAGCTTATTTGGTTACCTGTCCTTGCTCATCATCATTAAGTGGTGCACAGGGTCAAAAGCAGATCTGTACCATGTTATGATCTACATGTTCCTTAGCCCAACAGATGAGCTTGGGGAGAATCAGTTATTTCCTGGCCAGAAGACAGTGCAGGTCTATATCATTCCTTACTGATAAGTTCTCTTCTGTGAGGAAAACCAGTCAATTATGCCTAACCATTCTCCTTTTCTGTTGCAGCTTGTTTTACTTTTTCTTGCTTTCGTGTCTGTGCCTTGGATGTTGATTCCAAAGCCTCTTCTATTGAAGAGGCAACATGAGCAAGTATGTCTTTATTGTAACCCATATTCCATGCTGTTTCGTGGCTGCATTTTATTACAATGCTGACTATTTTTCTGATTCTTTTCAATCAGAGGCATCAAGGACACCAATACACAGTGCTTGAGGGCACTGATGAATCAGTGGGAGCAGAGTTGGGGGAACATCATGGGGATTCACATGACCATGAGGAGTTTGAATTCAGTGAAGTTTTTGTTCACCAGCTGATCCATACGATCGAATTTGTACTTGGTGCAGTCTCAAACACAGCTTCTTACCTTCGTCTTTGGGCTCTGAGGTATGCTCTACTTTAAGCAGCATCTTTAAACACAGCCTCACCTACTCTGCATCACATACTCCAATCATTTTCACATCAACTGTTTTTCTCCCTGCAGTCTTGCGCACTCAGAATTGTCCACTGTATTCTACGATAAAGTACTCCTATTGGCGTGGGGGTAAGGAAACAGATCTCGCAAATTCTGAAAAACGAACATCTCAAGTTCTTAAGACAACCTTTTCACGCTATCTGAATTGTCATTGTTTCCTGTAGGATGAACAATATTATCTTCCTTATTATCGGCATCATTGTCTTCGTCTTTGCCACGATTGGTGTCCTGCTTCTTATGGAGACCCTGAGCGCATTTCTTCACGCGCTGAGGCTTCATTGGGTGGAGTTCCAGAACAAGTTCTACGAAGGTGATGGTTACAAGTTCACACCATTCGCTTTTGCGCTTATCAGTGAGGAGGAAGACTGAGCTCGTCCAAACATTTGTATCTATTGTAGCCAATGTATAATCTTGGGTGTCCTTTCTTCCCAGAACAATCATTTTTTCATCTGTTGTCTCGGAAGGATCATAAACCTCAGTCCCGTGTTTAAGCTGTGGGACGAACTGCATCATTTTTCCTTCCCTAGCTACGATCCGTGCAGAGGATTTTTTTGGTCAGTTGGCAACAAATCTGGGGTGATATCACCCTTGTATGATGCTAATAAGTAGTTGCTGATTGGGCGATGTGTTGGATATAAATAAGCACTGTATTGAAGGCTCAACATTCCATGTTCATTGTCAATAAAGAGTGCTGTCTACAATACGAAAGAGAGATCTTATTTGATGGGTAGTTATTCCCTCGTCTGTTGTTAAGCATTGTGAATGGTTTGATCTTGTTTCAGCAATACCTTTCCTCACATCACCTGTGTTTAATAACCGACTCACATCACCTGTGTTTAATAACCGAATCAATGCTAGATCAGAACCACATTACAAAAGCTACACGCATGATGTAAACTTGTCTGACCGCTGTTGTAACATCATAGGAAAGCCTAAAAAGGTCGTGGATAATCTCATCTGACGGCAAACTAGTAGCAAAAAGCCTAAAAAGGGCTTGCAGCAGGCAAAACTGCTAGCTTCGTCAATCGTCGACGTTGGGGACGCTGCTGGCGCTGCGCCTGGCGCTGCTGAAGGGCCCCGTGACCGTCCGGCCGACGAACTTGCCGGCCTTGCTGAGTCCGCTGCCAAACGCGCCAATGCCGGAGCCCACGGCGCCGATTCCCGTGCCGACCATGCCGACGCCGGAGCCGGCCGCGCTGATGCCCGTGCCGGTTACCGTGCCGGCCACCACGACACCCGTGCTGGCGACGTTGGTGACCGTGGACGCCATGCCGCTTGCGGCGTCCGCGGCGCCGCTGACGGCCGCCGTCTCGCCCTTCACCTTCCGCCGCTCCTCCACGGCCCGCTTCTCAATCTCCAGGGCCTCCAGCGCCTCCGCCTTAGTGAACTCATGGTACGCCACCTACGACAGCGTATAGAGTAGCGTCAGATGACCGGACTTGCGGCAGCAACGGCAGCTGGGGGTTCATATCTTGCCTTGATCGTGAGCACGCCTCTGTCCTTCTTGTCCTTGACCTTGGTCGTGTCGAGCGACGACAGCAGCTGCAGGTTCACCTCCTGCACGGTCTTGATCTCCAGGTCGTTCAGGGGCAGCTTGGCGATGCCAAGCCTCTTGTCCTGCTTCATCTTGTCCTCGTCGAACACCTGAAAACGCAGAGAAAAAAAAAATGAGACCACCTGTGTAACCGGAAGGGAACAGGTGAGGCTCGTCAGCTTGTGTGTAGCAGTAATAGGTGCCTCGAGAATCAGAGACTGCGTCTCCTTGTCTTCCGCGATCAGCTCGAAGGTCTCGTTCCACTGAGGGTTGAGGTTGTCGTCGATGACGCTGGTCTTCTCCTTGAACATCGGGCGTATGAACAGGACCACGTAGGGGTCGGATTTGCCGATGAGTTCCTTGTTCTTGAGGGATTCCGCGCGGACCACGGTGACCGTGAGCTTTCCATGCGGCTTCAGCTCAAGATCGCTGCACAAGAACACGTCTGTCATTATCCCAACATGTTCTTCGAGCCGACAGATCAAACATCTTCATGAACGTGATTGTTGTCAGGGGATTTGAGCAGGCTGTGTTAACCTGACGTCAACGTCGACTCCACCCAGTGGAACAACGATTCTGTGTGGCCATTGGAGCATATCGGTGATTAGTGACGCCACTGCATCCTACAGAAAACCAACAGGCAAGTGTGTTTCGCTCCCCTCCTCTGAATTCATAAACAGAAATGAAACGGAGGAGAGAGAAAATTCATTTCATACGTCAATCATGTCTGAAAGCCCAGGCATTGCGGTCAGGCTTCCTCCCACGGCTTTCAGAATGTAGTCGATTCTCGGTTTTGGCTGAAATTACAGGGAAAACACGTGTATCGAAAACAAATATATTATAGAAAGAAAGAAAGAAAGGATGTTCCTTGTTACTGAAATTACAGATGAGTTTGAGTATTCTCGCAAAAGAAAAAAAAAAAGAGCTTATAGTTAAAAGAAGCACACCTCTGCCAGAAGAGCAACTACAACAGCAGAGATGCATGGTATCTCATCCGACAACTGGAAGACAACACGGATGATGCTGTACACCTGAAGGTTCTTAAACTGTATATACGTACATACAAATAAAAAACGAGAGCTATTAAACGAATTAGTACCAAAAAATGTGAAAACAAAAGTTACAGTTTAAACATGAGTTCCTTTTGTTTATGCCAGTGTAAATGCAAATTCTTTCAGTGCAAGCAAACAATTGTACCAGAGTCTAAAAGAATTTTTTACTTGCTGGTTTGTTTAAGCTGGAGCTGGAATTATAAATATGAGTTCACATGGTAAATTATTTTATGTGCAGTTACTTTCTAGAGAAAACTCGGCACTTCTTTTCTTTATAAAAAATGTGGAAAATTCAAGTTAATCTCCATTTTGGGAAAAGGGGCCTGAACCAATCTGCAAACCTGAATGGGGAGTGAAGCAACAAGTGTTTCGACTGCAAGAATAATATTTGGATCCCCACCCCACCGGAAGTCCATGTCCATTGTAATCTGCCCTTTCTTAAAACTCTGAATCCGAATGCCTGAACACAGAATAACATATGTAATAACGATATTTTATGAGAGCATATAACTGTGAAAGTGACACCATATTGTCTCAGCAACCTTCTATTTTCGGTGGAACAGTTCCAAGGGAGAGTCTGCTAAACTTCAGTGAGGATATCCCTGGTGGTCGATAATCATCAAGCAGGGGTTCGACTGAATCCCTGATGACCATAGTTGCTGCCTGTAATTAGACGCAATTGCATATCAGGACATTTGTTGGCAGAAAATGTTCCATCAAAACAGCAAACTGATCAGATCTGTCTGTTTTTTAAAATGGGAGTGACTTCATTATAAATTGTCCGCCCCCCTTAAAGAAGTTCTCTGAAGGAAGCAAAGGAGTTATCTTACCTCTGCAACAAAGGGCCAAAGCTTGCTCAATTGTTTGTTGAGCCATTTGACCTGAAAGTAAAACAAAAAATATGCATGAAGCTCTAGGATAAATAACTTCATTCTAGGGAATAGGTGATGCTTCATTTTCCAGGTTTTATGTACTGAGGACTTCTGAAGTTCAACTTTGGACTGAAAACGCCATCTCTCTGCAAAGCATTGTCTATCATTTACAACACTAAAATAACCTTTGCGCTAGTCAGTAATTTGGTATCGTTGGGACAGGAAATGGTCAGATTATAGCTCCATCAAAAGAGTGTCAAGTCAAGTAGCATTTCACCTGTTCATATTCTGGAAACGATATCCATTCGGGGAGATTTTCTCCACATATTTTCTTCACGTCTTCACGGTTGAGGGATCCAAGTGAATTGATGTCTTCAGCCTGTTTCATAAAACGCGCTATTTTGAAATTTATTCCTAACCTAGATGCACAATGCAAATTTTAATTGCATAATAAACTCATGCGGAGCATAAATTACACAGAAGAAAAATCTGCTTTTCGAGATACATTCTGCACACAAATAAATACGAATAATGTTCTTAAGTCCGAACACAGGCTGTGTCCATTCAATCGTATTTGGGTATTGCGCCAAATCGATGATCTACACTTACATTTCCGACAAGCAATAGGAATTTACCAGCCAAGGTTTATACCGTTAGCAGATCGATCGCAGAGAGAATAAAAATTGAAGGCAAGGATATGAAGATCGAAGGTTTCTTGATCGAATAGATCAAATCGGATTGATGCATTTGCACTTACCTTCTTACTGCGTTTGGCGCCGCGGCGAGCCATGGCGCTCGCCCAGCCGGCGATCAGGGCGACGCCGACGATCATCCCCACTATGACTCCCGATATGAATCCCATTTCTCCTCTCCCTTCTCAATGTGCCAAGAAAGAGGAGGAACAGGGGAGGAAGAAGAAGATGATCAATTGAAAAAATGGCAATTGCGTAAAGAAAATGATTGGATCGAATCGATGACTGTTCTCTCTCCAAATTGTTTTTTACTCCTAACTCTCCATTTAGGGCCGGTATTTTCGCGTGCAATTAGTAACAAAGAGTGGAGAGAGAGAGAGGCGACTGCAATGGCGTGCGATTGGTTGTTCAGTGCATGCCTTTTATGCGTTAATCCGTGGAGAGATAGATATTAGTGCTTGGCGAGCCTTTGATTTCACGGGACCAAAGCTGGACAATGCACAGTCCGACCGTCAACATAATTAGTAACTCAGACCAAAGCTGGACAATACATACATGAAACTATTTAAAGTTATATCTAGGGCTAAGATATAACGACATTAACTTTAATATCACGAATCGTATTAATTTTAGATACTTTATTTACTTATTCATTATATGATTATAATTTATTTATTTCTTAAGAAATAATTATATGCTCCCTCCATTCGTAAATGTATGATGCAGTTGATCTTTTTTCAAAATTTCGATCATTCATTTTATTCAAAAATATACAATTTATCATTTATTTCATTATGATATATTTTATTAACTATTAATAAAATAAATCATAACAAAACAAATGACAAGTTGTAAAAAATTTGAATAAAACGAATGATCGAAATTTTGAAAAAAAAATCAACCGCATCATACATTTGTGAATAAAAAAGTATTTATTAAGTTAATTTTAGAAAGCGGAGCTACCTTGTAAGCCAAACACCTTCAAAACTGAACTGACTGTGAGATAGAGCTGCTCCACAGTGCAGCCGGAGGAGTGGAGTTAAATGTTGTTGGAGCGGAGGCCAGAAGTTGACTAATTGTTGGTATGTATATGAAATTTGACCTTTAAACACCCTAAAACATCCGTCTAGTAAAAGTGAACCTGGGAGCAGTGCATTGCACCCTCAGAGTGTCAGGTCCCACCCCACCCACCCCAAACCCCAACAAGAAAAACACAGCAAGTTGACATACACCAAAAAGAAAAGAAAAGGTCACGGGACATGGACAAAAAAGAACCTTTGCTTTCGTTGACCCTTTACACTTTGCTGAAAAAGGTGCAAAGGGCAGTGCTTGGGCTGAGATATTCTGGAATCAGGATTCATCAGGAGAGAACAAAACTGTCAATCCTACGACGAGGTTGCTCTATTTCCCTGCGGGCTGCGGCCATGCGGAACCGGAAAGGGTAGGCTAGCTGTAAAGTGGCCTATCTGCCTAGTACTACATGCAAAGAAAGCTGCTAGTTTAGAAGATTCATGGTCTGTTTATAGAATCCTAGTTTTTCAAAGTCACAGGATTAACCAAACATGCTCTGAAATTGCTTGTTTATTTTCCTCCTTCCTTTGGAATATTTCAGTTTGTTAGTCGATCCAAATATATTTGAGTCTTTTTTTTATTCCAAAGAGAGGACGTACAACGGAATTAGGATGCACCTTGTAGACTGTAGTCATTAGAAGAAATGAGTTCTCTTTTAGTTAGAGGTATATGGGTCAGAGGTGGTTAGTGGTGATGTTCCATAGCGTTTAGTTTCCATGATTGTTGGAATCACCTGAAAAAATGAACCTCAAGCTTTTTGGTTCCAAAAAGAACGAGATTCTCAAAATCTCACCCGAAACCAAAACGGAACAAACCCTAAACCCTAATAAGAGTCCAATTCTTAAATTATGTAGGCTAAATTATATCACCTCATTCTGCCGTAACTGTACATGACTCTCACGGATGAATTTTCCAGCCCGTAAACCCGACGAATTCGATTTCTGACTCCTCATCAGAACTTTAACGTGCGCGTACCTCGTGGGCGATCTCGTCTTGATTGATGTAGGGTATCCGGAATTGTGGATATACGCTCGGCTCCATGCTAATCGCAGCAGGGCCACCACCGCCATAACTCAGCAGCAGATCGTGGTGGCTGGCTCCTATCTGCGTTGACCATTTTGACCTCCTCCTCCTCCTCCTCCTTCCCCCATCATAAATTCGCAATAAAACTCACCTCTCCTTATAATCCGATCCTACTAGGCTACTACTCATTCCTACACCAGCTGGCTCCCGCCTCCAACCGTCTCTTTCTAGTTTCTATCCACACCACACCCACACACCAACAGGGTCACCTTCTACGCTGCCCGCGCAGGCCGGGTCCTCCCGCTGACTGTGGGCCAGACAAACCCGTCGGGCCCACTTACCAGCGTCCGGCCTAGGATCCCCTCGCCCGCCCTCGAACCTAGCAGTGAAGCGCGCACGCATCTGGACTGGGGGGGAGAGGGGTTTCCTTTTCTTTTCTTGAGAAGCAAATGGTGGAAAGCCAACACACTTTTCGCCCCCCCCCCCCCTCTTCACTGCGCCCGCTGCTTCTCTCCTTTGCGGTGCTCCCCCGTCCCTGTCCCCCCGCTTGTCTTTTCCCCTCTCCGCCTCCGCCTCCGCCTCCGAGTTCCGACTGCCTGCGCGCCCTCCTCCTCAGGGGAGGCCCGCCCCCTGGCCCGCCGATGCCCTCGCGGCAGCCCCCGCCGCCGTCCCCGTCGCCGACCCCGGCCGCGGCCGCTGTCGTCTCCGACCTCCGATCACGCGGGGGGAGCCACCGCCGCCGCGCCGCGTCCGCTGTCCCCGCCGCCGCGGGGGCGTCCGCGGCGGCGGCGGCGTTGATCTTGGTGGCCGCCGCCGTCGCGCTGCTGCTGCTGTGGCGGCGGCGGCGGCGGAGGCGCCGGAGCCTGGAGGGGGCCGGGGCCGGGGCCGCGCAGCCGCCGCCCGAGCTGCGGAGGCTGTCGTACCAGCAGCTGCGCCGCGCCACGGGCGGCTTCGCGGCGGGGAGCAAGCTGGGGCAGGGCGGCTTCGGCCCGGTCTTCCGCGGCGCGCTGCCCCGCTCCGGCCAGCCCGTCGCCGTCAAGGTCATGGACGCCGCGGGGTCGCTCCAGGGCGAGCGCGAGTTCCACAACGAGCTCGCCCTGGCGTCCCACCTCCTCGGCTGCGCCGCCCCGCCCTCCGTCCTCCTCCCTTTCGCCTACTCCCTCTCCGTGCAGCCGCGACGCCGCCGGATGATGCTCGTCTACGACCTCATGCCCAACGGCTCGCTGCAGGACGCGCTGCTCGGGAAGCGGTGCCCAGACATCGTCGCCCACTGGCCGCGCCGGCTCGCTGTCGCCCGCGACGTCGCCGCCGCGCTCCGATACCTGCATTCCGTCGCGCAGCCTCCCGTGATCCACGGGGACGTCAAGCCCAGCAACGTGCTGCTGGACGGGGACCTCCGCGCCCGCCTCTCCGATTTCGGCCTCGCGCGGATCAGGTCGGAGGAAGAGGAGGAGGATGAGATGATGGAGAGCGGTGCGATTGGGGCCGACGCGGATGGGAATGGGAATCCCGGCGGCGGATGTGACGAGGATGTCTCGGTGGCCGGGGAGAGCGCCGTGGCCGGGGAGAGTGTCGCTGCCGCCGTGGTCAATGGGGAAGACAGTGCTGTCAAGTCGCCGGAGGATGACGATGCCTTCACCACAGCCTCTCCTGCAGAGGCCGCCTCCACTTCTGGATGTGACAAGACTAGCGTTGGCAGTGGATTTAATGCCCAGAGCTGCAACGGGGGAGGCGCTGGAGGATCAGGAACTGGGAGTGACTGGTGGTGGCGTCAGGACAATGGCGGCGGTGGGGGTGGCGGCGGCGGCGTCAAGGACTATGTGATGGAATGGATTAGATCGGAGATCAAGAAGGAGCGACCGAAGAACGATTGGATTGCAGGACCATCTGCAATAACTACTGTTACTTCAACTGAGAGGAAGAAGCCAAAGCGTAGGGCACGGGAGTGGTGGCGCGAGGAGTATGCAGAGGAGCTCACCAAGAAGCAGAAACGGCGGGCGCTTGCCAAGTCGAAGAGTGATGCCGGGGCGATGGCTGGTATGCAGTGGTGGGAAAGGGATTGCGATTTAGAGGAGAAGGGGCATTCAAGGTGGAGGATGATGAAAAGCTGGAGCCGGAGGAGCAGCAATAGCAATGGCAATGGCAATGGCAGCATCGGTTGGTGGGTGGATGGTGCCAGAAGGAGCAGCAGGGATTGGGCCAGTGGGGAATTTGTGCCCAAGAGTGGTGGAGCAGTGAGCAGTACACCGAGCATGCGTGGCACGGTCTGCTATGTGGCTCCTGAGTATGGAGGTGGAGGGCCTCTATCAGAAAAATGTGACATTTACAGCTTCGGTGTGTTGTTGTTGGTCCTTATATCTGGACGCCGCCCGCTCCAAATGACAACCTCACCAATGTCAGAGTTTGAGAAGGCAAGCCTCATTTCGTGGGCAAGGCATCTTGCTCAAGTTGGCCGCCTGCTTGATCTTGTTGATCCTGCGCTACAGGATGTCGATCGAGACCAAGCGCTGCTATGCATTACTGTTGCACTCCTTTGCATCCAGAGGTCACCAGCTCGCCGGCCATCAAGCACCGAAGTGCTTGATTTGCTTGCTGGTCAGGGTGAGCCCCCGCCTCTTCCAATAGAGTTCTCTCCATCACCTCCTGGCGGGTTCCCCTTCAAATCCCGAAGGAAAGGTAGGTGAGTTTAGTTTCTTGGTTAGACGGAAAGGTAGCGTTAGTCTTCTATCCTTATGCCTGTTTCTTCTTGTACACCACCCTAATTTATCTGTTTAATTTATTGATATGTAAAGATCTTGATGGAACAAAACAGTGGCCAATTGGTTTCAGATCTGACATGAATTGTTGTGCCCCATTAATCAATTTGATGGTCATAATTTTGTTGTTCTCTGTTCAAACTCCTTCTATCCAGACATCCAGTCAATTGTTTGATTAAAACAAGTATGAAATTCAGTTTGAATTGAGAAGAGTTGTATTCCCGTCAAGCTAACCAGATGCTTAATTGTTGTTGGTTTTCATTTCGCTGATAGATAGGGAGGCATGTTGCTTTTGGACATACTGGGGCCTTCGTTCAGTTGTGCAGGTATTGGAGGGGATTGAGGAGGGTTAAATCCCTTCCTAGTCAAATTTGGATAGAAAGGATTTAATCCCACTCAATTCTCTCCAATCCCCTCGCAACCGAAGGGTGTTTTGGATGTAGTGCCCCTAACAGTCCCTACCGCCCAATCACCCACTTCTGCGACGGTTTCAACTTTTAAGCGTTCCCTTTCATTTTTCTCTTTCCACTGAGATTCACTTTTTATTAGTACTGAGATGGCACGCTCATTGGCGCTTTTCAAACAAACTTAAAGTAGACAACTGTATTATCCGAAAAAGGGGCCTTTTGAAAGTTTGTCAATCTTGCTAGTGCTGACATGGTTTAGTACAACAAAGCAATGCTTTAGGCGTAGACCTCAAATTGAGATTGTCTATCTGAACTGTGAATTCTGAAGCATAACCCCGGCATAAGGTTCTGGCCTTCTGAGTCATGTTGGTTACCGAAAAGTCCACGTTTGTAAACACTAAACACTATTAGAGCCCCCTGCTACGTGCCTTGTATGAAAGATGTTCTTGTTGTGAATTCTTAGACGTGTAACTAGTACATCAGTTATGCAGCTGCCATGTAAAATTCTGAAAATTAAATTGACACCCCCTTTTGCCGTCATTTTTCCCTTTGATATGCATTCGCTTATTTTAGTTTAGTGGTCACTGACGACATCTGTGCCTCGGCTAATTGATGTTGGTTAGCAGGAGCTGATTATTCTCAATCCATTGATTATGTAACGATGTAAATAGACTCGTTGAACCGTAGGCAACTAGCAGCTGAACTTTGTTTGAGCTTGTTATTACTGCATGACAGTTTCGCAGTCCAGCTAATGCTGCTCTTTGCAATTAGGGGAGGCAGTAGCAGTGACCTTTACGTCAGAAGGTTTGGTCTTTTCGTTTACTCAATACAGTATCGTGGGGCTACCACAAGAGAAGCTAATAACATTGGTCATGCTTCGGTCACACGACGCGTGAGCTGTAAAAAAACGCGGGGGCTTTATGAGGTTTTGAGGGTCATTGATCCAACCAGCAAAGAGAAGACCATTAAAATGCATATCAATTACTCTAACAAGAGCATCTCGCGGGCTGCTTCAAATGATGTAGAACAAAAGTGAGAGCAAAAGGAGGGAGGTGCAAGTAGAGTGGGAAAAAATGGCTGACAGATGCCTCTTGCTGAGTCGATAATACTGTCAGTAACTTGGTAGAACTAATCTGTGTTACACTGAGGCATAAAAGAATCTGTTACACTGTTGTATTCTGCACTTTCGACTCAATCTATGGTTTGGTTTTCAGAAGAGCACAGCACTATGACCATATACAAGTGGAGCAATTTGTCCGTTCACTTGACTTCCTTCCGAAGAATCATGTACAAAAGGCCGTTATTCTTATACACGTGAGCGATTTTCTTCAGAGTCTCAGTAAATTCTTTCTTGTCCTGCATTAAGAGAATAAAAGGAGTCAAGGTCTTGCATGCAGTGGCTGTAGCCGCAAATTACTACAACAAAACTTAAAACGTACTGGAGCACATTAAGAAAGAAACATGCCATCAAAAGGTTAAAGCAACCTACCTCTAGCGTTATGAGACGAGGCCTGAACCTCGACAAAAAATCTTGGGTTGTGACAGGTCCAATTGCACGAAGTACTGTCCTCATTTCCTCTTCTGTAACGGGTGATGGCTCTCTCGTTCTTGCTGGCAGAGATGCTTTTGAAATCGATCTCAAAGAGGACAGACTTTCATCCTTGACAGCCAATGTTCCGCTTTCCTATACCATCATCAATCGATAAGGCAAAGCAAATAATGTGGGCCAATGTATCAATAGATGGCTGAAACTCAAATTTAACATGGGCAACATGCTGACTGCTGAAGGAAGAAACTACATACAGGTTCTGTCTTTATCTTTTTGGAGGCTGGACTATTATAAGTATTTGCATCACTGCCCCCTAAACTCCTCTTTTGAGTGGATTTGGGTGCAGTCGTAGGGCTCTGAGCATGCACTGATGGTGTTGGTTTGGCAGGGTTGCTATCCATAGGTTCACTTTTGGGTTCAACCAGTTGTTTTGGAGCACGTTCTGGTGATGGCGGTTCCTCTTCCTGTAGGATGAAACAACTGCAAAGATTAATTCTATTTCACAAGATTGCTTCTGCTAATGCATCTCACCTCCTATAAAGGATACATAAGTTCTGAGAAGAATTTAGATCATTACATCTGTGTTTTTGTCGTCGATGTCAGACTCATTTTCCCCAGCAGCTCGGCGGAGCAGCCATTTTAGCTCCTGACCTGATTTGCTCAAATTGCCGCTGCTGCCTAGTTCATTCTCATTGTCATCCTGTGAGAATTATGATAGAAATAAGATATGGCATCTTTGAGTGGTGGTTCTGATTAAGATGGCAGCATCTGCAGATCTAGTGATAGAGTACTAGTAGCATATTGCAGCAGGCACAGCACATCTTGTGTACCTGCTTAATTTCAGGAGGAGCACCCTCAGGATCAGCTAAATCAGCTCTTTCCTCTGTATCAACGTCCACAGCCTCATCATCATCAGTGAAGGTCTCTTCGTGTTCCCAATGGTCACCTTATTATAAACAAAGGTTCCAGTTCCAGAATCAAGTTAAGATACATATTGGATTGAAGGCTCAGAAAAGGTTTGGAAACATGGTATAAGATCTTTTTTATTCTCTCTTGTGTGAAACTGTGAATAGTTTTGAGGACTCACAGTAAAGCATGTGTTTATACTGTATGAATGCAAGAAAAATCTCCGAAAAATACCAGTATTAACAAAAGGCTAGTATTTGATGTGTAATACCTTTCTCAATTTCATCATCCAAATCGAAGTCTCTGTCCTTTCCACCTTCCTCGTCATCCTCATCCATGCCCTTCATAGTAAGCCCAAGCCTATTTTTCCTTGCTGCTTCCCTTTCTTCGTCCTCCTCGCCTTTGTCAATATGATTTCCATTCTCATCCCTACCTTCTTCCTTGGGGTGAACCTCATTTTTGGCCCCTCCGTATACATCATCAAGCCTCTTCACATCCGAACTAAAGGCAGCAGCTCCATTTGTGGCTGCCTTCATCAGCCACCGTTCATACCCAGATGCACTATTTTTCCTTCTATTCATTTTCTCTTCAGCTTCTTCCAAGGTCAGCTGTTTGTACTGTGCAATTTTACTGAAGTTGCACCTGAGAAGAGGTAAGGATGCTCTAACAAAATTAATAGGGTACTTATCTCAGAAAATTTATGAGCTTTCCAGCACTTGAATTATATGTCCAGATGATGGATGATCACATCATCACAGTTCATTTAAAGATTAACACATAAAGAGGGAAACAAAGAGAGTACCATGAACTGACTGGAACAGCAGTCATCTCGTTGCCTTTCCACGTTAGTGAATAGTATGTAGCCGGTGGGTTCTCGGTTTGACCTTGATACTGATGTTCACCTGTCTCATCCTCCAAAATCCATGTCCTCCTGCTGTTATGCTTCTCCTGTTTTTGTCAAACGTGTGTCAAAGGTTAACAGGGGAGACATCAGCTTACTGTCAATAAGCTGCTCTGCTGCTGTATGCCCAGAACAAGTTACTGCATAAGGACTTTCTAGTGTGCAATTGCCAACTGCATACTGCTAATGTTCTACTGTACTACGGGCTTGTTTGGGTTAAATTGATTGGTTAGAATTTACACAGTTTCACCGTTGTTACATTAATCAAAGGAGGATATGCACTATTTTTGGCACGAAGAAGGAGAAGGATACTAATTGAATGAAAGCACTGCCAGGCTGTCGTTCTCCAAAGCAAAATAATGATGGTAGTCATCCACGATCAAAAATCAATACCCTCATATTCCCGGTAAGCTGCCGTCCTTGCAGGGCATCCTTGCGAAGAGTCCACCTGTTCCCCTCGCTCCTCGTCTTCGAGAAGGGCGGCAAGCCGGTGGCGAACCTGGCGATGGAGCGGGCATTGTCCGCGGAGTTATCAACCCGTAGCTCGAACTCCTGCACATCGTGCATTGGTGATAACAGGATTGTCCCCGAGGCGGGACAAGCGGCATCCAGGTCACCGCATTGCTCGTGCGAACGAAAAAACTGCATTCACGAGACGGCGCGGGGGGGTACCCGGATTAGCCTGGTGACGGGGGCGGCGCAGACGTGGCACCGCCCGCTGGCGCGCGCCATGGCCCTGCCGCAGTCGACGCAGAGGGTGGTGTGCCGGCACGACGTGCCGTGGAGGTTCGCCGCGCCGCCGCAGCGCTCGCACGCCGCCTTTAGGACCAGGTCGGCGGGCGCGCCGCTCCCCGTTCCCATTGCCGCCGGCGCTGCGCGGTACGTAGGGTTTGGTTTCGTGCGGAAGCCGACGTGGCGGCTTTAAGGGCTGAGATCGAAAACAGCAGGGGGGTCCGAGGAGGGTTCGAACCCAGGGCAGTTCGTCGTTCGGTTCGTGGCCTGCCGTGTGGCGGCGGCCCCGGCGTGATGGCGACGGAGCGAGCCGAACCAGCAAAAGGGCATACGGCCCATTTGGTTATTTTGCACGTTACTCGTAAAAATTGCACGTTGTGCTAAAAAAAGTAAAACGCACGTGACAATAAAAATACCCGTACAATTAATTTTTAAAGTATATAAATATTAAATTTAGTGTGCTATTTTTGTTTATTTACGGTGTGTTTAGTTATCTGCATACGGCCCCAGTCGAGAGGTGCTTCCAGCAATGCAGTTATTAGCCTTGTTTGGTTGAATTGCCTAATGTATACAGTTTATTCATGTATAAGGATGGAGATTAATAGATAAATAATTTTAATCTAAAATTCAAATGGCAAGTGTGATCTTTTTTTTTCATGAAAATGTTCAAGAAGTGTTTGACACACATATACGCACACGATATGAAGTGTTCGATGAGTGTTTGAACACCTATGGCTAGAGTTTAGCCATTAAAACTTAGCCTATTTGTAGCAAACATGATAGGACTAATAAAAGGTTATAGTTTAGCTAACAGACTCATTTTATCCACTAGACCATTAGTCCATCAAGATGAGCTAAAGTGAGCTAATGGAACGCTAAAGTTTAGTCATGTGTATTCAAACACTCCCTCAACAAACCATACAAACATGCTCCACGTAGTCTAGCACACGGAAGATAATGTTAGGCTTGCGTTGATGGGTTTGTCCACCGTTCGCATAGGCGCCTAGCTGTAGCGAGGATTTTAGACTTTGACTCGTTGATTGAGCGAGCCACCACGCCTGGGTGCTAGCTGACGACGCAATTGGAGTTCATAGCAACTCTATATATCAAAACCTCTATACCAATGCCAAAGCCCTTGGGTCTATATAAATTGCCCAACAACGCCAAACAAACCGTTAAAAAAAGAACGACGAAATTCCTTAGCAAAATAGCATCTAATGTTGCCCTTGCTCGATCTCATCATCAGATATTACGATTCAACTGCTTTTTCTACACTAGTCGTTGAGCCATACTCCGGCGAATTGCTCTAATGTTTATTGTTCAAGCGGCAGATCATCTGGCAAGTCGACGTATCTCATTGTTGGGCTCTGCCCAAATCCATGAGTTGCACCGACATTGCTTCTTTTGTGGTGGATCCTGTGCCTTCCTCTGAGACTGTCTCCAAGAACACTTCTCAAATCACATTCTCTATCACTATTTCAATTACCCCTCTCTCAGTGCAGCATTTATATCAAACAGTACCAAACAGTATTTTGAAAAACCATTTTGCAGAGTTCCATTGGAGAAAGCCTGAACATCCAAAATCCACCAACCCACCCACACCGCACACTGGGGAAAGCCCTGTGAACATGCACTGCCACCGCTACCGAGTTAATCAATTAACAATGCGCTGGCTCTGCAACATTTGCTGCTTTCATTTAGCGCCTACGATTGCTGGTCAGGTGCTGTTACTATCATCGACCTAACTGCATTGCTGCTACCTAGGCGGATGATTTATTGTTATGGTTGATGCGCGTCACTCACTGGTCTGATGTCTTCCTCAATGTTATTTTACTTCCTCGATCACTTTGGCCCTAGTGCATTAATTTATTATTAGGCTTTGGTAATGAGGGATATCAAGGTGCTCATGAAACCCTGCATTCAAATTTGATATGGATGGAAGCAAGTGTGCAAGCAGCTAAGGACATGTTTGCTACCAAAGTTTCTATATAGTATGATTTAAAAATACCAGGACTACAGTACTATGACGTGAACAAATTTTGATCCAAACTGCAGCATCCAATACTATAAATCAATGTTCTCAAAAACAACTCTAAGACTGAAATACTATGATATTTGAAACACTGTTTTGCAATGAGCAACCAAACACAATACTACAATATTCTCAAATACCGTGCCATGGTATTGTATTTAAACCGAAAAAAACTTTGCCACCAAGCATGCCTGCATTAGCAAATGGCATGCCCATTGCAACTGTGTGCAACCAAGGACCATAAAAAAACAGTATTGGAAGGAAGTCTAACGGGAAGAGAGCATGATCATTTCTGTTCTGCATCACACATCACAGAACTGATTGATTGATAGAAACTGAGTGATTGCAATTATCCAGATGTTCAAGGCAATCTCTATCATCAGCTACACGTACAGATACATAAAACCATCCGCCTTGCACTGCAGGTAGTGACAGAACTTGAGCCCTTTTTCTCTTCGTGTGTATACTGTTCGGACCCCAAATTCACATCAAAATCAACTCGCCAGTAAAGTAAAAGAACAAAAAGAAAGGGAGTGTCTACTATCTAGTGCCGGAACCGGAATTGAAGCCGATACATCAGCGAGCTCGATCAGCTGTACCGGGTCTACCAGTCGCCGCTCATCAGCATTGTAGGCTTGTAGCACGATGATGATAACGATGATATGAAAATACTATGATACTAGTGGAATGATTGAGAAGTGGCCCTTGCAACTTGCACCCAAATGCCGTGCGGCATCCTCCGCTGCGGTGCGGCCGATCGATGGGTTTGACTCACCAGCATCTGTCATGTCTACAGCTTGCTCATACTCATACCAACCACGTCGTCGTCGCCGGCGGCGAAGGAGCGGCGTCGGACGAAGTCGGCCACCTGCGCGGTGAACTCGGCGGCGCAGTTGGCCTTGAACAGCTCCATGGCGTGGTACCCCGCGCCGTCGAGCCTGGCCTCCACGTCCACCCCGGCCCTCTGCAGCGCTCGGACCAGCGCCGCGGTCCGGTCCCTCGGCGGGTCCTTGCGCCGGCCGAGCACCAGGCACGGCGGGAGCCTCCGCAGGCGCGCGGCGCCGACGCGCGCGAGCATGGGCTCCGGGTTGCAGTACTCGTGGTCCCGGTCGGCGCCCACGGGCAGCGCCAGCTCCCAGAGCAGGTCGTTGGCCGGCAGCGGCAGCACGCGGTCGTCCACGGAGGCGGCCTCCGCGGGCGACCTCGCGGCGCCGCCGAGGTGCGGCTGGTTGAGGACCACCCCGCGCAGCGCGACGCCCGCGTCCGCCGCCGCGAGCGCGGCGCGGAACGCGATGGTGGCGCCGTTGTGGCTGCCCATGACGAAGACGGGCGTGCCTGCGGCGGCGTGCGGGCGCGCCCACAAGACGGCGTCGGCGGCGTCGTCGAACGCGGCCGGGAGCCGGTGCTCGGGCGCCAGGCGGTAGTCGACGGACGCGACGGCGGCCGGGGCCGCGGCGGCCAGCGCCGCGCAGGTGTTGTGGAACGGCTCGGACGCCGCGCGGAAGAGCACGTACCCGCCGCCGTGGAAGTAGAGGACCAGCGGCAGGCGGGCGTGGCCTCCGGGCGGCGCGGCGGACGGCACGAAGAGGCGCAGCGCCGTGCCGGTGGCGTCGTTGAGCGGGACGTCGTTGGAGTGGACCACAATGCGGTGGCTGTCCTCGGCGTCGGCGACCGCGACGGGCTCCCCCGCCGGCGCCGCGGGGACGAGCGGCGCCTCGCCGTAGCGGGACAGGGAGCCGTCCGGGTTGAACCGGATCTTGAGGTACTTGTACGGGTCCATCGCGCACGCAGCTGAAGCGAAGCTGCAGCACTGTGCTGCGCCCCTCTAGCTCAGCGGCCGGCGAGGCAAGCGCGTCTCTGCGTGCGTGCCCTTTGTTAATGGGAACTCAACTACTCAATCTAGTGCGTGTGTTTTTACCTACTCGCACAGGAACTGGAAGCGGCGGAAGTGCACAGCTTACGCATAGCTAGCGCGCGGCGCTTATATACCCGCGCGCGCGAGGCGTGGCATTTGCATTTGGGCGCGCTGCGGCTCGCTCGCCTGAGCGTCCTTGGTCTGAGAGCGACGGGCGCTCATGGCATGGGGATCCGCCGTTCCGGCTGGGTGGCGTGAGGCCGCCGCGAGACGAGCGCTCTCGCCGTCCACGATCTCACCCGCCGTCGTGAGTTGAACTCCCACGGGCGGACCGCCGAAACGGATAGCATAGCAGCGTGGGGGCGGGGAACCTCGTGCTTGGATTCAGACGCGCGATGGGACGGGTCTCTCTCTCTCTCTCTCCCTTTGCCAAGGCGCCAATGAACGGCGAGCGCGTGTACTGTGATCGGAGCGAGCGGTCGCGGTGCGGCCACGCAGGCCGTCCGATCGTGCGCGTGTCTGCGTCCCCGTGTGGTACACCACACCGGGACGAGGGTGATAAAACCGCGCTGATGCCGCTTTGAGATCTCCGTCCTGTCCTTCGAGATAGCCGAGGCGCAGTGGCGTCGTGCAATTGGATCGATGGCAATTTTCCGACAGTGCTTGTGCGCTGCCGGGCCTCACTCGTACTGCCAAACATGAAAGCCATGTACGGGTGCAATGCCCTTCCTAAAAGAAAACAGTACTAGAACAGTTGGCCATAAATACACTTGAAAAATCGCTTTTGAAACGTACTAGTATACGTATGACTTTTAACGTCCGCCAACGATTTGATTGGCGATCAAGATTCGAGAAATCGAGATGGCAGTAACAGCGTTAACAATTCCGGGTTTTACTAATTTTTCATAGTGCACCGGAACAAAATTCTGACCGGAGTTTCGGATTTTCCAAATTTTCTGACCGGAAGAAGAATTCAAATTCAGATTTTCCGAATTTTTCTAATTTTTCAGTCGAAATTCCGAACTTTCCAGTGAAAAATGCCATTTTTCGATTAGAAAAACTCCAAACATATAGAAAATAAATAATTTAATAGAATATTATTTGTATCTTTTGTAAGTTTTTCTGAATTTTTCTAATTTTTCAGTCGGAATTCCGGTGGAAAATGGCATTTTACGATTAGAAAAAACTCCAAACATATAAAAAATAAATAATTTGATAGAATATTATTTCTATCTTTTGTATATTGCAATGTACAATGTATATTAAATATATTACACACAAAATATTCATAATAAACGCATATTATCACATGAAATCACATATAATATACATAAAAACTAAATTTATTATAATAACATAAGTATATAGTGTGATGCTCCTGCATCTCAAGTGCATAATCACACCTCATACATGAAGCATCATCCTTAAGCATCATGGCATAACGGGTGTTTGTGCATTAGGATCAAATTTGGCTTAAACTACAAGTTCAAAACATTGTTTGTTGCATGTGCGATACTATGTTTATAGTCATAACTTTGATTCTGTCGAGAGTTGGGTGAAGATCATATTAGCAAAGTTGTAGACAAACAAGAGGTGAATAACTTCTATATTTGGGGCTTAGCCATATAAGAATGTTTAACTAGAGTTTTGGACCATTTACTGCCAACCTAGAAAACCAGCTCAAACCTGACCTGTTTAAAAATCTCAAATTTGGACTAACCTACAGCCACTTTCATGCAAAGTTCATATTGGAGAAGCTGTAGGTTTTAAAATTCTAAACAAACTTTTCAAAAGGCACCTTGAGAGATAATGTCCATAAATAGGAGTTTTGGAATTTTCCAAAAAGGGGTTTGTGGGTCAAATTAAACTTGAGAGCTAAATTTAAATGAATTTCATATTTCCATGCCTAATTTGAAATCATACCTATTGACAAAGTTGTAGAGTTCAAAGAGTAGAACATTTCATTCAATTGGAGTTTTTCCAAATTCGGCCTCTAAATTGGTCAAAATGGCGATTTTCAGCAGGGGAGAAAACACATTTTTATTTTTTTCTATTTTTCTTTTCCTACTGTCACCGACCGGTGGGGCCCACCGGCCCGAACCGCCACCGTGTCCGGGCCGGCGGCCACCACGCGGCCGGCAAGCACCGGGCGGTGGCCGCGCCCCCGGATCGCCGTCGTGGCCTCCGCCCCGACCAGCCGCGCCCTCCTCTCGAAACCAGACCCCATCCCATCCCCGCTCCACTCGCCCGCACTCTCCTTCCCCTCTCCCCGC
The DNA here is from genome assembly GCA_022530915.1 of Paspalum notatum. Taxonomy (NCBI): domain Eukaryota; kingdom Viridiplantae; phylum Streptophyta; class Magnoliopsida; order Poales; family Poaceae; genus Paspalum; species Paspalum notatum. The sequence continues at coordinate 8,385,969 of CM039684.1, forward strand.
GCTCCCTTCACCCGAGCGGAACACCGCCGCCATTGGAGGCTCGGGTCGAGCTCGAGCCGCCACCTCCGGCCGCTCCTACGCCACCCCGCCTCCACGCCGCTCCTCTACGCCCTCGGCTCCACCGCTCCGCCCCGTTCTAGGCCGCCGAGAGAGCGCCACCGCCCCGCATTTCCCCGCCGGTGTCCCGCGCCCCAACCTCGCCGTCGCCGGCCCTCTCCGCGCCTCCTACGCCGCATCCAGGTAGTAGGGTGAGTTCCCCGTCCCCTACTTCCCCTCCCCGGCCGCCTCCGGCAAGCCACCGCGCCCCCGCGGGCCGGATGTGGCCGAGCGCCGCCGCGCCCTCCCCTCGGTCGGGAGGTTGAAGACGACCGAGGGGGAAGATGCCCTTTTTGCAATTTAGCCCCTGCGCTTTCATAGATTTACGCTTTAGTCCCGAGCGCTATTCATAGAGTCTTGCAATAATCACGTTATAGCCCCTGGAAGTTATGGATAATTGCGACTAGGTCCTAGATCTAGGGTTTAAATTCAAATTTCGGCTGAAACTTTGAAAAATCATAACAATTAAAATAAAAATCCAAAATAGACAAACTCAGTGGCTATGGACCCCTTGTGAGTAGATCTACAGGGTAGGTATGATGTAGATGTGTGGAAAGACTGTTTTGCCCCTGGTTTAGTGCATGCATGGTGTAGGTAAATAAATGGTAAAAGTGTACCAAATGAACTCCAAAAATTATGAAACTTGGACAGTAGCTTTGTTATGACATTTAGGTACTGTGTGAATTTTTGTGACACTAGCATTGACTGTTTAATTACTGTTTTGCCCTTATGCATGTGAATGGTGTATTTAATTAACTTGGACAAGGGAGGCCATGTAAAATATGCTCAAATATGACCTTTAGTATTTTTCATGCACTTCACATAGTATGAGTAACTCACTGGTAGGATATGAGGTTGTGCATGCATGTTTAAGCGGCTGATTTGAAAATAATAAAATGCTACTAAGTTGAAAAAGAAAATAGGAAAAAGTGTATTTAAACTGCTAATAAAATTATGGGAAAAATCTAGTAGCGTTATGGAGTATGTTGCTGCATGTGGTAAAGATTTGAGATCGATTGGAGTTTTCTAACTACATGAACTTATGAGTGCATTTTATTTTATTCATAATGGTAGCGTGTCCATTAATTTGCATGTATATGTTCATTTCATTTGATAGGGACTGTGTGCACATATAGAACAATTGTTTCTAATAACTTCAAAGATAAGATGTGGTAATGGTTTGTACGATTTTCTTAGTGATGGACTGTATGATTTCTTAGCAAAGTCGTTAAGTTTTCTTGTTATGGGGTGTGTTCAAACTGAGATTACCTGAACCCATTCTTCACAAGTTGTTTGATCATGCATTATTTTTCATTGACACCTCATGCATATAACCTGTATCATATGCATGTATTTGCATTCTCTTGCACTCACTTGCATTTTATCATGCATATAGACCCCGCGTGCAAAGAGCTATCAACACCGGAGAAACCAGCGATCAAGGAAACGGACAACAGGCTATACCCGGAGCCCGAAGACGAAGGGTCGCTAATTAAATCCGTCCCTGCATCAAGGGGTTGCCTGGGGCAAAGCCTCACAACCCGGCAAACTAACTTAGTTTAGTTTGTTGGTTTTCTTGAGAGTAATAAAAGGTAGGCAGGACCATGATTTCTCCCAGCAAATACTATCTTGTTTGATGATTACGCATATGCATTAGGAGTTGTTTGAAACCAACTGCATTAGCTATCCTGGCCGCCCTGGCCCTAGAACCTACACCTAGAGTTCGTAGGACGAGTGCCTAGTAATGCTAGGTACGAGTAGACACGGGTGAATGGAGTCACTCGTCGCGTAGGTGATTTCAAAAACTTACAGAAATCTCACTGAGGTAAGTTGTTATATATGCTTCTGATTTAAATGGAGACCGGGCGGAGATTTTATGAGTTACTCATGGTTTATGATATTGTGCACTGGACTCCGCCCGAGTCGCATAAGGCCCGTTCGCTGTTCGCCTGCTGATCGGCATAATATTGCTAAGGTGCTTATCCGGGATAATGGACCGGTGAAAGTCTTACTTGTGCCATCCGAAGAACAGAGACTTGGTCCTACCATCGGTCCCAGGGGCGCTTGGGGTGTAGACTCGTGGAGGGCTGGACCCGGTGCGGCCGAGGTAACGCTCCACGGGGGCTAAACCTGGGGAATGGCGGGTTGGAATCGAACTTGGGATGGGACAAGTGGAGATGGGGGCTATATGTGGGAACGCGAGGGCTAGTAAGCATATACCCCTGGCATCGTTAGTTGTTCCCGGGAATTAACAAATCGATTCGAATCGCTGATGCTCACCAGGTGTGAGAATGCCAATATCGCACACGGGCAACGTAGTAATAATTGGAACATACTGTTTACGAAGTCACACTTTTAATACAACATGCTTGGATGTGTATGATCTGTCCTACTATTCAGGGCGTTGCCCATCCACCGGTTGGAGGTCGATGGACTTGGGAGATGCTTTGAGGTCGAGGGAGGGCTGGCCCGGCGTACCGTGGTATCGCTCCTGAGACGGCTACTCCCAAGGGGTTGGATGGAAGCGCTGTGAATCTTGGGACAGGACATGTTTTCATGTTTTACTTTTCATGCAAGTATTTACCTTATGATATAAATGACTATTTATGAATAGTGGATAGCAGCTGTCAAATCCTGCTATCTGATATCAACATGACCTTGTTTAAGAATCAACAGCTAAGGATCCACATGATTAGTAAGCATGCTCTGCGTCAGCCGTAAGCCCCGTCCATTAAGTCCTACTGAGTAATTAGTACTCAGGGTTTGCCCCCACTTTTGGATTACAGGTACCGACGATAGCTGGACGACTGTGTTGGAGGTGGTAGTACCGGTGGGCTCGGTACTATTCGCCTTGTCATCTCTTCCTGAAGACTACTCAAGTATATTATTCCGCTGCGAGATGTTTTGAAAACGCTTCCGCTATATTTATATATACTCTGAATTCGCTTCCGCTATATTTGAAAATGTATTTGATTTCATACAATTGAGTTGTAAATTAATTCTATTATTGTCTATTTCAACTGCCTGTGATGATGTAATTGTTGTGGCTCCTTCGAGAGTCGGATGTGTTTGATGTCGGTTCCTCTGGGATTTGGTGTTATCGAGAGCTGTAGTACTCTCGACGGACTACCGGGTTTAGTCTGGCCTAAGTGCACTGCGAGCCAGAGGTGGCAGGTGTGCTTAGTCCGTACTAAATTGGGCGGTTCCGCCACAGCTGGTATCAGAGCCGATCAAACACAGACAACAGTTATATCATCATGTTTTGTTTTACAAACCTATTTTCGAAAACCCATCTTCAAGTAATTCAAAATGAGAGTATACGCTATGCCCGTATAAGGATGTTAGCGTTATCCAGGTGACATCGCTGACATTCTGACCTAGATAGAACTCATATGCATATTCGGTGCTTTGAGAAACAACTATTCGGCCATAGCTGTCCCCAGTACTGGTGGAAGCTATCGGGTTTTGCGAACGGTTGTGAACTCTGCATTCATGCTGTATAAGTAAAAGCTCTTTAAGGGTGGTGGGCATGTTTGAGGCTTTCATACCCACCACACTTACCTTCGGTTTTGGGATCCACCTTTTTCTCGACAATCCCCAGTACTGGTGGAACGTCAGGCTTTGAGGAAAAGGTGCAGCGGCCCACCTACGTTGTCCACGCAGCGGTCACGCGTGGATGCCACATTAGGTGGTAATGAATGAGCATGCATTCTTCTGCAGGTACGCTAACCACGTGCGAAACTAAGAACGACTAGAGAACGGCTAGTTGCATTAGAGAGAGACGTGCATATATGTCACCGAATTATCGCTAGCTATATATATAATACATAGGTTGTGGGATGTGAGGCCGAATAGGACGGATCATGCATCATGTATCTTTTGATTCATTGTTGGGGGACATTATTAAAAGACAAATAGAATAAATCATGACTTAAACCTACCTTCTGCACGTTTCGCTACATAATCTGTCAATTGTAAGCAACTAATACAACTCGCTAAGTAAAAGCCTCTCCTATGGAGTTTCCCAGGAAAGTGTTCGTTCGAGAGCTATAACTGAAAACTTTTGGGTTCAAAAATCAGGACACCCATACCATCAAGACACAGCGCACAAGTTTTCCGTTAACAAATACGATTGCCCGAGCTTACCAGATGACGGATAACACTTTATGCGCCATCCAGTTTTTCTATTCACTTACATGCTTTCATGCACCCAGCATGTAATTATGGTGTTATGACCTTTTATCACCGCATCGGCTGCACAAAAGCTCTTGGACTAAACTCGACTAGCTTTATTTCTGCAGATGGTCACCCCACCAGAGACATCTGCTCAGGGGGCTGCTCATGGAGCCCCATCTCCTTCTGAGTTGGCCACTCAGGTCGCTCAGCAACTCATCGACTTGATCGCTCAAGAGAAACAACGGCGCGACCCGCAAGAGAGCAGCTACACTGACTTTGCGGCGCTACAACCGCCCATCTTCACCACTGCCCCAGATCCATTGGATGCGGATGACTGGCTTCGGATCATCGAGTCCAAGTTCAGTCTACTGCCTCACCTCAGTGAGCAACAGAAGGCTCGCTTTGCAGCACAGTGTCTGCATGGTCCCTCGGGGGCCTGGTGTGCTTCGTTCCTGGCAATGCAACCAGCTGGGCACCAGGTCACGTGGGATGAGTTTCGTGCGGCTTTTCGGGCTCACTATCTCCCGCCTAGTCTCATCGAGCTCAAACAAAGAGAATTTCGTGCACTACGACAAGGGGACATGTCGGTACTCGAATATGTGCAAGCTTTCATCCGCTTGTCCCAGTACTCCCCGGAAGACGTCAACACTGACCCACGGAGGGCTACCCGTCTGTTGGATGGATTCGATCCCACTCTGCTGACTCACTTGGGGCGCAGCTATGACAGCTTCAATGAGTTGGTGGATGTCGCCATCGACATGGAGCATCGCCTCCGTCAGGCCCATGAGGACCAGCAGAAGAAAAGACTTGCCAGTACACCTCCATCGAGTCCATCTCAGCGGCCACGGGTTGAGTATCAATTCCCAACGCACATATACTACCTAGAAGAGCCTCCGCAACAAGAACAATACAGTGGGGCAGAACAACCCATGTCATTTTACAGTGCACCACCTTCCCCACCTGCTCCAATGCCACCAACCAAATCAAGCACCGGCTATACCTGCTTCAAATGTGGGAAGGCCGGACATTTCAGTCGCACCTGTCACTCGCACCAAAAGACTCCAGGATCAGTGCCTATGGGCAAAGGGAAGAAATCAGCCCCAAAGATGGGCCAACTGCACTACAGCCAGCTTGAGCAAGTTCCGGAGGGTGAACCAGTCTTGGCAGGCACATTTCTTGTCAATGACCACCCTACGGTTGTTTTGTTTGATTCTGGAGCGACTTTTTCATTCATCAGCCAAGCATATGCACTGAAGCACGAGTATGAAATTATAGAGCTGAAACAGAGATACCACATCACAGCTGCCGGGTCATCTATCAGTACCAATCACATAGTGAGGGACTTGTGTCTGAAAGTAGGCAAAGAAAGTTTGTTTATCAGTCCTATAGTACTTCCACAACTAGGGATTGATGTTATTCTTGGTATGGAATGGCTAAAACAACACAAGGCGATGATAGATGTTGGGAGCAGGACCGTTCAGTTGCGCTCCAGCAATGGGACCGATGTGATCATTCATGTGCCACTTCACAAGCACGTGTCTCACACGGTTAATGTTGCCGAAACTCAGACTGAAGCACAAGCACTTGCAAAAATCCCTGTAGCTTGTGAGTATCCAGATGTGTTTCCAGAAGAGCTGCCCGGACTACCACCAGATAGGGATGTAGAGTTCAGAATAGACCTTGTTCCAGGCACGGCACCTGTCTCCAAGAGGCCATATAGAATGGCACCAGATGAACTGAAAGAGCTGAAAACACAACTGCAGGAGCAGTTAGACAAAGGGTTTATCCGACCTAGCTCATCACCTTGGGGTTGTCCCGCCCTCTTTGTTGAGAAGAAAGACCAAGGTGGTAAAAGGTTATGCGTCGATTATCGACCACTGAACGCTGTTACAGTCAAGAACAAGTACCCACTGCCACACATCGATATCCTATTCGATCAGCTTGAGGGAGCCACAGTTTTCTCCAAGATTGACCTTAGGTCTGGGTACCATCAAATTAAGGTCCGAGAAGAAGACATACCAAAGACTGCTTTCTCCACACGTTATGGGCTTTATGAGTATCTTGTCATGTCCTTCGGTTTGACAAATGCACCGGCTTTCTTTATGTACCTGATGAACTCGGTGTTCATGAATGAGCTTGACAAATTTGTAGTAGTATTCATTGATGACATCCTGGTTTATTCCAAGAATGAGAAGGAGCACGAAGAGCATTTGCGAATAGTGCTATCTCGTCTTAGAGAACATAAACTTTACGCCAAGTTCAGCAAGTGTGCGTTTTGGCTAAAGGAAGTAGCATTCCTAGGCCATATCTTGTCAGCGAAGGGAGTGGCTGTCGATCCCAGCAAGGTGGAAGATGTGCTGAATTGGAAGCAGCCACAAACTGTGACAGAGATACGGAGTTTTCTTGGTTTAGCGGGCTACTACCGCCGCTTCATCAAAGATTTCTCCAAAATAGCAAAGCCTATGACAGCGTTAACCCAGAAAAATGCAAAGTTTGCGTGGAGTCCAAAATGCGAAGAAGCATTTGGAATGCTGAAGAAACTTCTAACTTCAGCACCTGTTCTTGCTCAACCAGACATCACCAAACCGTTTGACGTTTATTGTGATGCCTCTGGTAGCGGCCTCGGTTGTGTTCTGATGCAAGAAGGAAGAGTGATTGCATACGCATCCTGCCAACTGAGGAAACATGAGGTGAATTACCCAACTCACGATCTGGAGCTACTTGCGGTTGTCTATGCTCTGAAGAAATGGAGACATTACTTGCTAGGCAACACTTGTCACATTTACACTGACCACAAGAGTCTCAAATACATCTTTACCCAACCTGAATTAAATATGAGGCAAAGACGGTGGTTAGAGTTGATAAAAGATTATGATCTAGAGGTTCATTACCACCCCGGTAAGGCTAATGTAGTAGCAGATGCATTGAGCCGTAAAGCTCATTGCAACTTCATGGAAGCTCGTCCAACAGTGAGAGTGCTATGCTGTGAGATTGGGAACATAGAAATGCCAACAGCACTAGAAGCAGAACTTTATAACCTTGTCCTTGAACCAACCATCAAGGATCAAATCATAGCAGCACAAAAGCAAGATAAGGGCATGTCACATATTCGAGATGAGATCAATGACAAGAAGAAGGCCTGTTTCAAGCTCGACGAAGAAGGAGTCTTGTGGTTCAAAAACCGTTTAGTAGTACCAAAGGACATGGAGTTAAGAAAGAAAATCCTAGATGAAGCTCACACTTCCATGTTCACCATACACCCGGGTAGCAACAAGATGTACCAGGATTTAAAGCAAAAATTTTGGTGGACCCGTATGAAACGGGAGATAGCCAAATATGTGTCAGAATGCGACGTGTGTAAGAGGGTGAAAGCTGACCACTTAAAACCGGGCGGTATGCTTCAACCCTTGAACATCCCAGCTTGGAAGTGGGAAGATATACACATGGATTTTGTGGTGGGTTTGCCCCGCACTCAGAAGGGGTATGATTCCATATGGGTGATTATCGACCGGTTCACGAAATCGGCCCATTTTCTCCCTGTAAAAACAGTCTACCGTGCCAACACGTATGCCGAGTTGTATATAGCAAAGATTGTATCCTTACATGGTGTCCCTCGGACCATTACCTCGGATCGAGGCTCAGTCTTTGTGTCTCGTTTCTGGGAGCAGCTACAGAAGTCTCTAGGCACAAAGTTGATCCACAGCTCAGCGTACCACCCTCAGACTAGTGGTCAAGTAGAAAGAGTAAATCAGATCCTAGAAGACATGCTTCGGGCCTGTGTCTTAACCTATTCCACCAAGTGGGATGAGTGTTTGCCCCTAGCAGAGTTTGCATATAACAACAGCTACCAAAAGAGCTTGGAGATGGCTCCTTTCGAGGCTCTGTATGGGAGGAGGTGCAGAACACCTCTGAACTGGTCAGAACCTGGAGAACGAGTCACCTTCGGGCCCGATTTGGTAACACAAGCCGAAGAGCAAGTGAGGTTTATACAGGAGAACCTAAAAAGGGCACAGTCAAGGCAAAAAAGCTACTCCGATAGAAGGAGGAGACCGCTAGTGTTTAAAGAGGGTGATCACGTGTATCTCCGGGTATCGCCGATGAAAGGTGTGCACCGGTTTGGGGTAAAAGGGAAGCTAGCACCGCGGTACGTTGGGCCATTCAAGATTTCCGAGAAATGTGGACCCGTGACTTACCGGTTAGAGCTACCACCACGCCTCGCGGCAGTCCATGACATCTTTCACGTGTCACAACTTAAGAAGTGCCTGAGAGTGCCAGAGGAAGAGATTGACACATCCCAAGTTCAGATTGAACCGGACCTCACTTATGAGGCCAGACCGGTGAAAGTCCTGGACCAAAAGCAACGATCGACTCGACGTAGCACGGTCACCATGTATAAGGTGCAATGGAGTGAGCACACCGAAGAGGAGGCCACGTGGGAGACGGAGGAGTACCTGCGAACCAAGTATCCGGGTTTCCTTCCGTCCACCTCGAACGAGTATGTTTCGACTTGCTTAAAACCTTTAAATACCAGTCGCACTGCACTTTCTCATCTCTATGAACTCTCCACCCACAACACATCAAAATCTCGGGACGAGATTTCTTTAAGGGGGGTGGGTTGTGATGCTCCTGCATCTCAAGTGCATAATCACACCTCATACATGAAGCATCATCCTTAAGCATCATGGCATAACGGGTGTTTGTGCATTAGGATCAAATTTGGCTTAAACTACAAGTTCAAAACATTGTTTGTTGCATGTGCGATACTATGTTTATAGTCATAACTTTGATTCTGTCGAGAGTTGGGTGAAGATCATATTAGCAAAGTTGTAGACAAACAAGAGGTGAATAACTTCTATATTTGGGGCTTAGCCATATAAGAATGTTTAACTAGAGTTTTGGACCATTTACTGCCAACCTAGAAAACCAGCTCAAACCTGACCTGTTTAAAAATCTCAAATTTGGACTAACCTACAGCCACTTTCATGCAAAGTTCATATTGGAGAAGCTGTAGGTTTTAAAATTCTAAACAAACTTTTCAAAAGGCACCTTGAGAGATAATGTCCATAAATAGGAGTTTTGGAATTTTCCAAAAAGGGGTTTGTGGGCCAAATTAAACTTGAGAGCTAAATTTAAATGAATTTCATATTTCCATGCCTAATTTGAAATCATACCTATTGACAAAGTTGTAGAGTTCAAAGAGTAGAACATTTCATTCAATTGGAGTTTTTCCAAATTCGGCCTCTAAATTGGTCAAAATGGCGATTTTCAGCAGGGGAGAAAACACATTTTTATTTTTTTCTATTTTTCTTTTCCTACTGTCACCGACCGGTGGGGCCCACCGGCCCGAACCGCCACCGTGTCCGGGCCGGCGGCCACCACGCGGCCGGCAAGCACCGGGCGGTGGCCGCGCCCCCGGATCGCCGCCGTGGCCTCCGCCCCGACCAGCCGCGCCCTCCTCTCGAAACCAGACCCCATCCCATCCCCGCTCCACTCGCCCGCACTCTCCTTCCCCTCTCCCCGCGCTCCCTTCACCCGAGCGGAACACCGCCGCCATTGGAGGCTCGGGTCGAGCTCGAGCCGCCACCTCCGGCCGCTCCTACGCCACCCCGCCTCCACGCCGCTCCTCTACGCCCTCGGCTCCACCGCTCCGCCCCGTTCTAGGCCGCCGAGAGAGCGCCACCGCCCCGCATTTCCCCGCCGGTGTCCCGCGCCCCAACCTCGCCGTCGCCGGCCCTCTCCGCGCCTCCTACGCCGCATCCAGGTAGTAGGGTGAGTTCCCCGTCCCCTACTTCCCCTCCCCGGCCGCCTCCGGCAAGCCACCGCGCCCCCGCGGGCCGGATGTGGCCGAGCGCCGCCGCGCCCTCCCCTCGGTCGGGAGGTTGAAGACGACCGAGGGGGAAGATGCCCTTTTTGCAATTTAGCCCCTGCGCTTTCATAGATTTACGCTTTAGTCCCGAGCGCTATTCATAGAGTCTTGCAATAATCACGTTATAGCCCCTGGAAGTTATGGATAATTGCGACTAGGTCCTAGATCTAGGGTTTAAATTCAAATTTCGGCTGAAACTTTGAAAAATCATAACAATTAAAATAAAAATCCAAAATAGACAAACTCAGTGGCTATGGACCCCTTGTGAGTAGATCTACAGGGTAGGTATGATGTAGATGTGTGGAAAGACTGTTTTGCCCCTGGTTTAGTGCATGCATGGTGTAGGTAAATAAATGGTAAAAGTGTACCAAATGAACTCCAAAAATTATGAAACTTGGACAGTAGCTTTGTTATGACATTTAGGTACTGTGTGAATTTTTGTGACACTAGCATTGACTGTTTAATTACTGTTTTGCCCTTATGCATGTGAATGGTGTATTTAATTAACTTGGACAAGGGAGGCCATGTAAAATATGCTCAAATATGACCTTTAGTATTTTTCATGCACTTCACATAGTATGAGTAACTCACTGGTAGGATATGAGGTTGTGCATGCATGTTTAAGCGGCTGATTTGAAAATAATAAAATGCTACTAAGTTGAAAAAGAAAATAGGAAAAAGTGTATTTAAACTGCTAATAAAATTATGGGAAAAATCTAGTAGCGTTATGGAGTATGTTGCTGCATGTGGTAAAGATTTGAGATCGATTGGAGTTTTCTAACTACATGAACTTATGAGTGCATTTTATTTTATTCATAATGGTAGCGTGTCCATTAATTTGCATGCATATGTTCATTTCATTTGATAGGGACTGTGTGCACATATAGAACAATTGTTTCTAATAACTTCAAAGATAAGATGTGGTAATGGTTTGTACGATTTTCTTAGTGATGGACTGTATGATTTCTTAGCAAAGTCGTTAAGTTTTCTTGTTATGGGGTGTGTTCAAACTGAGATTACCTGAACCCATTCTTCACAAGTTGTTTGATCATGCATTATTTTTCATTGACACCTCATGCATATAACCTGTATCATATGCATGTATTTGCATTCTCTTGCACTCACTTGCATTTTATCATGCATATAGACCCCGCGTGCAAAGAGCTATCAACACCGGAGAAACCAGCGATCAAGGAAACGGACAACAGGCTATACCCGGAGCCCGAAGACGAAGGGTCGCTAATTAAATCCGTCCCTGCATCAAGGGGTTGCCTGGGGCAAAGCCTCACAACCCGGCAAACTAACTTAGTTTAGTTTGTTGGTTTTCTTGAGAGTAATAAAAGGTAGGCAGGACCATGATTTCTCCCAGCAAATACTATCTTGTTTGATGATTACGCATATGCATTAGGAGTTGTTTGAAACCAACTGCATTAGCTATCCTGGCCGCCCTGGCCCTAGAACCTACACCTAGAGTTCGTAGGACGAGTGCCTAGTAATGCTAGGTACGAGTAGACACGGGTGAATGGAGTCACTCGTCGCGTAGGTGATTTCAAAAACTTACAGAAATCTCACTGAGGTAAGTTGTTATATATGCTTCTGATTTAAATGGAGACCGGGCGGAGATTTTATGAGTTACTCATGGTTTATGATATTGTGCACTGGACTCCGCCCGAGTCGCATAAGGCCCGTTCGCTGTTCGCCTGCTGATCGGCATAATATTGCTAAGGTGCTTATCCGGGATAATGGACCGGTGAAAGTCTTACTTGTGCCATCCGAAGAACAGAGACTTGGTCCTACCATCGGTCCCAGGGGCGCTTGGGGTGTAGACTCGTGGAGGGCTGGACCCGGTGCGGCCGAGGTAACGCTCCACGGGGGCTAAACCTGGGGAATGGCGGGTTGGAATCGAACTTGGGATGGGACAAGTGGAGATGGGGGCTATATGTGGGAACGCGAGGGCTAGTAAGCATATACCCCTGGCATCGTTAGTTGTTCCCGGGAATTAACAAATCGATTCGAATCGCTGATGCTCACCAGGTGTGAGAATGCCAATATCGCACACGGGCAACGTAGTAATAATTGGAACATACTGTTTACGAAGTCACACTTTTAATACAACATGCTTGGATGTGTATGATCTGTCCTACTATTCAGGGCGTTGCCCATCCACCGGTTGGAGGTCGATGGACTTGGGAGATGCTTTGAGGTCGAGGGAGGGCTGGCCCGGCGTACCGTGGTATCGCTCCTGAGACGGCTACTCCCAAGGGGTTGGATGGAAGCGCTGTGAATCTTGGGACAGGACATGTTTTCATGTTTTACTTTTCATGCAAGTATTTACCTTATGATATAAATGACTATTTATGAATAGTGGATAGCAGCTGTCAAATCCTGCTATCTGATATCAACATGACCTTGTTTAAGAATCAACAGCTAAGGATCCACATGATTAGTAAGCATGCTCTGCGTCAGCCGTAAGCCCCGTCCATTAAGTCCTACTGAGTAATTAGTACTCAGGGTTTGCCCCCACTTTTGGATTACAGGTACCGACGATAGCTGGACGACTGTGTTGGAGGTGGTAGTACCGGTGGGCTCGGTACTATTCGCCTTGTCATCTCTTCCTGAAGACTACTCAAGTATATTATTCCGCTGCGAGATGTTTTGAAAACGCTTCCGCTATATTTATATATACTCTGAATTCGCTTCCGCTATATTTGAAAATGTATTTGATTTCATACAATTGAGTTGTAAATTAATTCTATTATTGTCTATTTCAACTGCCTGTGATGATGTAATTGTTGTGGCTCCTTCGAGAGTCGGATGTGTTTGATGTCGGTTCCTCTGGGATTTGGTGTTATCGAGAGCTGTAGTACTCTCGACGGACTACCGGGTTTAGTCTGGCCTAAGTGCACTGCGAGCCAGAGGTGGCAGGTGTGCTTAGTCCGTACTAAATTGGGCGGTTCCGCCACATATAGTTACAATCCACGTACCATATATAATATAAGTACGAACGGGACACGATGGTTCCAAAGCCCGCGGACCGACCAGACCATACACCATGGTCCGTGAGCGACCGTTTCCGTTTGGTCCGTGCTAGCTGCAGCTGACCGGTCGGTGTCAACGCAACGGTACCGGGTCGTACGTGGGTGGCCTATTTTCCTCTCCGGCCACTGCCGAAGGCAACTGGTCTCGGGCGGCCCGGCGCCCGGCGGGCCGGCCGCCAAGAATCTGCTAGCGACGGCACGATCTCTGCAGGTTGCTTTGCACGACGATCGCCTTATCCCCCCGATCATCCCCTCTTGCTTTTCCCACCGATGGAGGAGAAAAACTGCCGAGCCGGCCATGCGGCCCGTGGAGTGGAGTCGCCACTCACCGGCCGCGGCCGGCTATCTCGAGCGCAGAAGCACCGCCCGTCACCGTTTCTGGCATGTGGCCGGCATCCATTTAACAGGAAAAAATTGGGCGTTAGACTATCTCCAACAACATTCCTCAAATCTCATTCTCTATCACTATTTTAACTACCTTTTTTTCTATCTACGGTACCACATTTACGTCAAACAGTGCAAAACAGTGTTTTAAAAAACCTTTTTAGAAATTTCCACTGTCAAATCCCATTCTCTATCACTATTTTAACTACCTTCTTTCCTATCTACGGTACCACATTTACGTCAAACAGTACAAAACAGTGTTTTAAAAAACCTCTTTAGAAATTTCCACTGGGGACAGCTTATCCGCCACTCCAGTCCCGTGTCCACACGACCACACCGCCTGGTCGGGTGTGGTGATTCCCTGCGCCGAGACGTCCTGGCTCCAGATATTCCAGCAGTGCTGGATTGGGTGCGCTTTACCGGCCGGCGGCCGCCGCGGTGTGGGCGCGGCGCGGGGCGGGCGGGCGAGGACGACGACACCCGGCCAAACGCGTGCGCCATGCACGGGTTCGTTGACGCAGCGGACACAGGCGGCGGACGTGGGGGTGTGGAGCGAGCGTCGTCCAGGTCGTCTCTCCGCATGTGGAGGCAGTGGAGCGACGCCGCGTCGCTGTCGGAGCCGCAGCCGCAGCTGAGCCGGGGCGCGCCACGCACTGGCTGGCCGGAGCCCGCCGTCCCCTGGACGCGAGACCTTTTCCCCATGTGCTATTGTGCTGTGCAGCGTCGTCGTCGTAGACCAGTACTAGTAGGCCACATGTGCTTGCTTGGTCATCGATTTTTCTTTGTCGTTTCTTACAAGTTGCGTTGCGCGTCTCAGAAAACAAGGTTTAGTCCCATGGCCCTGTTACCCTAACTTTTTTCCAAAATTCACTATGTAAAAAAAAGATTTTCCGTCACATCAAAATGCCGGCACATGTATGGAATACTAAATGTAGATGAAATAAAAAAATAATTGCACAGTTTAGATGTACTTTGCGAGACGAATCTTTTGAGCCTAGTTAGACCATAGTAGGACAATATTTACCACAAACAAACGAAAAGTGCTACAGTGGTTCTACAGTGCTTTTCAGTTCGAAACAGTGTTTTTTTCAACAATCTAAACACACCCCATCTCAGAAAACAAGGTTTAGTCAAGAGTTGCTATCATTATTTATTCTCGGCATCTGCTGTTAACTATGTATACTAGTAGATGATGGATTGATGGTTATTTCTTGTGTGTAGTACATGAGCTTTCCCAGTGAACTCTGCTGCGAGATTTTCAGACCTACCAGTTCAAACTTGAAACTCCTGTGTTCCAAGCATGGCTTTAAAAGCGTTCCCATGACAAAACCTTTGCGAAGATGCCCGTAAGTGAGCGCAGGTTGCCATTTGATAAGCGCACGTCCGGGCTGTATCTGTTTTCTCATTAGATTTATCAAAGACTCGAGTCATTCGAGTCATCTTGCTGGTCAACGAGCATGAATAAACAGCACAGCAGACGGGTGTATGTCATTCTTCTGAAAATACAAAGCCGTTGGTCTCCCAAAGTTCCAAAGGAAAAAAGCTCTGTATGTGGATTTAGCGTGTGGGTTAGATTACAGGAGAAGAAAAACCATTAAGTACATGGAAAGGAAACCAGCAAGATGTACAACACAAACGCACTATCCTCCAACATCACTGTTCTACAAAATTTTATTTTGCAAGTACTGTGGGGGGTATGAGAAACAAGTTGAATACATCAGATGTAGAAATGTACAGGTTATGTACATTTACCAAACACACACGGCCTAGAGTACACTGCCCGTAGGAAAGGGATTCGCTTTCGTCGTCTTCAATGAATTCCGGCGTGGATCAAAAGTAGTCAGAAAGAACTGACGCAGAAACCCTCTTCAAGGACGAGGAAAGTGCGGAGATGTCTGATTCAGTATGGCCAGCTGATACAAACAGGCGGATTCCAATAGGAAGCTTGCACCTGTCCAGATTTGACCTCTTCGATGTCACTATGAATACTGAATCTTCCTTCAAGACCTGTTGGGGAAAAGACGTGTAAACTGATGATTGCAAAAAGTCGCATAAACTGCAGCTTTAAGTTCTATCAGAGTTTGTTTGGACTTACCCTGTCAGCAATAGTTTCAAGAAGATTTAGATCTGTGGTAGAAGAACCTGTCGATTTCTTCAGCTTAAGGAAAACTATAGGTGATAGAACATGGCTGGAAATTACAAGCCCTGGAGTATCCGATAGTTCTGCAGTGTTGAGATGGCGACCACTGGTTAGCTACATAATAGTAGGAAATCATGTTCTGAATGAACAGCGGTTGTTATGCCTTGGCACGAGCTTATATCACAGGTTGCCTACATTTGTTTCACAATTTAATTCTGTTTTGACTGGTGCTTAGGAACCTAGAGCTCACAGAGAAAAGTTGTATAGTAACTCATATGATGGCTTCTGAAGTTGTATAGTAACTCATATGATGGCTTCTGTATAGTTTAAAAGTTTAGACTTAGGTAGCTGCCACAGCGTTCTACACATCCACCCATATTTTTCCTCATTAACTAAGGAAAAAAAAGAGCAAATAAGTATGACCTGGTCGAACAAATAGTCAATTGAAAATAGAATCATGTTTACCTTTATGCAAAAGAGCAATATTGCTCCTTAGGTTTGCAAGAGCTGAGGGATTCTCCTCCAGGTAGTTCACGGCAGAAACAGCAGCACTGGCAAGATAAGGTGGCAGCGAGGCAGAGAAAACATACCCAGAGCTGCTTAGACGCTGCACAATTATATCCCCTTGGTCAGATGAAACAGTAAACTGCAAGGAATCTACATCAAAATGCATGATACACCAATCTGGTATTGCATCTACCTGATGATCAACAACTCTGACACTTCCTGTACAGAAGCCACCATCGGTAGCCAATGCATTTCCCATTCCAGCAGTGATGATATCAATTTTTTCAATCTGCACAAGCATGGAAGTTTCAGAAAAGGGAAGAATGTGCTTAAGTATCCAGTTAAAAGTACTAGATCGATATTCCATGAATCATTGGTGACAAATCAGGTGTCATATTAGATATCATATTCTGCCCAGTAAACAACACTTCTTTTTTTCTTTTAAATCATTTTAGTGCTGCAACGAAACATTTTAGCTGCGGTGAGGACACTTACAGGAACTCCATAATGTTCAGCAAGGCCACGCCCAGACTTGCCAAGCACCCCAAAAGAATGACTCTCCTCCAGAATAACACGGAACCGGTATTTCTCCTTCAACCTGACAATCTCATCCAAGGGGGCAATTTGACCAGAATTCTGCATTCATAAATCACAAAGGTGGTGAGAGAGGTTGCATTAATCGGTTAGGCTCCGCAGGTAGAAATATGATTGATGTCTTACGATGCAAACTTCCATAAGATACAAAAAAACACAGCAGTCACAAAAGGCACGCACCTGGTAAATGGATTCCACAACAATGTATCGTCTAATCTTTTCAGCGCGTTTATTTCCACGGGTAAGTTTTTCCAAAGTGCTTGCAAGTGAAGCCATATCATTGTGCTTGAAGTACACCACAGTACTTCTTGACAGATGGAGACCGTTTTGCACTGCCCAGTGAACACCCTCATCACTGAAATCACATTAAAATACTGGCTCAAATTCAGCAAGGGAAAAACAAGAGAGAGAGAAAAAAAAACATTGAATGGAAAAAATTAGAGAGGTATAATTAATTGAATGAGGGGCAACGTCAATTCATCAATAGAGACAAGAAAGAGGTCACAATTTTGCTACAGCATGCTGTCTAAGAGGTAAAGCATGTTGTCACTAATACAACAAGCAACTAAAAAAGTCAAAGTTTCATAAATACTAGTAAATTCCATAAATTTTCATCAAAGAAGGTGAACTTACGCGACTATGATATCTCCTTTCTTACAAAAGGCAGGTATCACACTGAATATCGTAGAGATCCCATATGAATACAGGATGGAGTCTGGAGTTCCAAGGAATTTAGCTATTTTTGCCTCACAGTCAAGGTGGACATCTGCAAGAGCACATTGAAAAGGTAAGTTCCTCCACTATATTTGCAACCATGTTCACTGTCTGTGAATGATGGTACAAACCAATAGTTCCATAAAAGCCGCGTGGACCACAGGACCCAACACCATATTTCTCCAGCGAACCAACACAAGAATCCTGAAAGTCACCCGCTTTATTTAGAAATTAAAAAAATGCACTTGTTGAACCAGTACCAAGAAATAGACTTGTCTCTTACAATAATCTTCTCGTTGCCAATTAAACCGAGGTAGTTTGCTGACACAAAGTTCACAACTTCTTTACCATCAACAATTGTATGTGGTCCAGCAGCACTGTATAAAAGCAGAATAGAAAGTTTAATGCTGATGCTCAGAAGTTAATAAGATGTCCCACAACTACACTGCAATCATAACTACTTCAAGTTGTAAACATTTGCATTCCATCCTGCATGCATCTATTTTGAAAAAGAAAACCAGACATACATCAAGAAAAAAAAACAGTGAATTAAATAACACACACAGATAACTCGAACAGATTCTAGGGGAAGCACAACAGAAAGAATAATCCATATACGGGAGTGTCTCAGGTAGCATGCGCCATAGGGGATGTTCAATAGCTATTCCTCCAGCGAAAATATAAATACAACTATTGCATGCACGCTGGTACGAACTGCAGACTAAGAGAGCATATTGTTCATGAATTTGATGTTTTATTAGCACAATGTAGTCACAGAAACAGCAAATTATTGGCAACATGAAGGTACAAGCTTATACTGTGATGGCAGGAAACCCTTCTAAGAAATAATTTAGCAAGATACCATCTGGCAGCATATATTAGGTGTTTTGACAATTCTACTGATACCAGAGAAGAAAGGACACAATCAAGAGCGCATGAATTCATGAAGTATAATCTAGTGAGAAGAAATGCTCCAGATCAATATTTGTCCCTCACGTGACACTATCAAGTTAGGTGAACACAACATCAACACAGAGTCCATCCAGTTAATCCATAGATATGAAACAACTATACACGCAACAACCAAAGTGTACCCTAAAATTATTTGTGCATTTACTTTAAGAACAAAAGCCATTAGACTGAAAAAGTTTCAGATGCCACTGGGTCAGCTAGTGGTTTAAACTAGGAATCTGGTATAGCTCCATCTTTGGACACCAAGCTATAGTACAAACCTTTCCAGCATCGGAGAGTCAATTCTGGCCCCCTCCTTGATCGGAGGGCATAGCGGCTCCGGCTCCCACTCATCACAGAGCTCATCAATCTCCTGCAGAGATCAAAATGCTAGTGTTCATGCATATGATTCATGAAGCAATGACGAAAAAAATCTTTTCCACTATTAATTGGTACTAGTAGTGAGCAGAAGAACAACAGACCTTTTCAGTCAGTGGCTTCTTTGGCGGTTTGTAGCTCTTCCTGGAGAGCTGAAACACTATGACCGCAATAAGAAGCCCTTCCACGACCAAGTGTCCTGAAAGAAAAATACGTGACCGCCGAATGTCAGAAACTAAGCCCAACCGACCCATCTCATGAATCCATGAGGATTGAATAGAGGGATTACCATCGATATGGACCCCGAAGACGACTGCACGGGCAAGGGGAGCATTGAACGCTGCCGATACACGGGCGAGCACCGCCGCTGTGGCATTCACAACGGGCAATGCCATGTCCATGTCCCCAGGAGCTTCCCGTCGACAGCCTCAGCGGCCTGAATCTGCCAACAAGACAGCGTCAACCGGTCAGATCGACAGCGACAGAGATTTGGATTTGGTTGGCAGTACCAGTACTGCGAAGATCCGGCAGGAGAACACCATCGATTCACCCAAGCAAAGCGAGGGCTTCCCTTACCGAGAAAAGCAAGAATCGACCCCAAGCCCAGTCGGATCTCCCTCCGCTCCCTCTCCTCTAGAAGAAGAAGAGAATTCCTCCAAGGCAACGCGCTTCACTTCGGGGAACAGGCGTACGTAGGGGCGGCTGAGCCGGATTCGAGCAGTGGAGCGACGGATTCGAGGCGGTGGTCAGTGTAGTCGCGATGCGGTTGCAATATAACGGGGCGGGCGGGGGAGTCTGGAGGGGGGACGAGGACGCCGACGCGGTGGAGGAAGAGACGATGGGTTTGAGTGGGCTTTCTCCCGGGCGGCGGTCGTCTTCGGCTGGCGCTGGCTGGTTGGGCTCGGCTTCTGCTGCGGAGCCGCCGGTCCCTTTTGTTCAGTTCCACCGGGCCAGACAGCGTTGATCCGGCCGGCAACGGTCAATCTTGGCTGGTCAATTCAATTAGTGGGATTATCATTAGATAGGTCATGTTTGTTTTTTCTGTAGATTATGCAGTCTAGCTTAACATTATATAGGCATATTGTATATAGCTTCTATATGATCTATGACACCTTAAATTTCAATTTTGATTATCTATAAGCAACTCAAGAGGTATTTGTTTGAGTTTATGTTTTTATACCATCATTACCTTTCAAATTATATAAGCCGGCTCTTAGTTACACGAAGCCGACTAAGAGTGTTATTTTTCATCTAGGGTGAAAAAATAAACACTCTTAGTTACACGAAGCCGATTATAAATTTTTATTGTCCACATAGTCTGTTTGGCCTATTAGTTGAGCTTTTATTTTAAAAAATAATAATACTAAGAAGTTGAATTATTAGTGTTTGATGCACTGGAGCTAAGTTTTACAACTATTTTCCCGTCCCAATTTATATGCCGTATGACATTCTTTTACATCAATTTATAATCAACTTATATGTGATTTAACTCAGCGATAACTTAACCACCACTTGTTTTCATGAGTTTGTGGCCCCCTCAGGACTGACTCTTTACGTTCAGAGGAAACAGCAGCTGTCGCAGGACTGAATGGCATGGACATCTGTTGTGACGTCGTTGCCCTGCCTGGCGTGCAGAAGATGGCATGGACTGCTTCAACCAGGCAGAGAAAAACGGCCTGAAAGGCTTGATTGAGCGAGAGCAGGGCCGGGGACCTTAACTGATTTGTCAAATACTAGAGGCGTTACAAAAGACAAAAGCACATGTCAAGCTAGAGTATCTAAGGAAAATGATGAAAAACATTGTTTGGTAGAAGTTTTTACTTAGTAAATAGACCGGACCGACAGCCCGAGCCTAACAATAAATTATAGATGCCCTAAAAGGAACTCTATAAACAAGGATGTCACAAACACCCTCTATGTATAGAGTTTTTCAACTCTTATCTATCGATTTTTTTTTCAATAAATCAAGCAAAGATTAAACGCACATGAAATTAGGTTATGAAAAAACATATGTAAAAAATCTAGAAAAATACTCCCTCCGTATTTAAATATAAGTCGCGTTGATTTTTTTTCTAAAACTTTGACCCTTCGTCTTATTCAAAAAAAATTATAAATTATAAATTATTTTATTGTGATTTGCTTTATCAATGTATAGAGTTTAAGCCTGACTAGTTTCTTTATATGTTTACACAAATTTTTTGAATAAGATGAAAGGTCAAAATTTTGAAAAAAAAGTCAATGTGACTTATATTTAAATAAGGAGGGAGTATGTCGAAGGGGTGTATACAGTATACAAGATACATGGCCGTTATTTCTTCTTTTCCTCTTTATACGTAGCAAAATCCTATGGAACATGATGCTGACGGATGTATTCGGCTATTGTGCCGCAAATCCGGAAGTCTCAATTCCAAAACCGTGGTATCTGACACATCCTGCGATAGCCTATAAGGCCATCCCAAATGAGGATATCCATATGCACTTTCTATCCCTATTCATTCACTGTTTCAACTACCCCTTTCTCTGTTTAGAGTAACCCTGCAGTGTCAAACAGTGTATAGGCATCCATTTTGCACATCTCCACTGAGAATAGCCTAAGAGTTGCACTATAAAGTGTCCAATGCCAATAGAAGTCACGATGGGGACGGGTCTGTCACACTTTTAACATAACGCATATGCAACTATACTAATTTCATTACATGGTTATGTGGAGGAAATAATGTTTAGGTCGACCCATGTTACCCACTGGGCCAAGAGGTGCTAGCTGTATTGACCCATTTATTGCTTTGGGTCGGTCCTAGCGGCTTATTGGTCTTGCTCTGTGGATCAAATCAACTACTCGATGGGCCGGGTCGACCTGAATACCTGATCCAATCCCATTGCTAAATAGGAGTTATTGAACACGAGTCGATGGTGCTAGGCCGATTTGGTGTATGATGAAACAGACCTTTTAATTTATTATTTTACTAAAGTTAATTGAATCATAAATAAATACTCCAATTCGGCCAGAGACACAGAAGGGACACTTGCACCGGGTGAGGTTCGTCAAAATAAAGCATCACTGCTCTCGCACCAAAACCAAACTATCTGGTTTGTTGAACCATCCCTGAGGGCCTATTTGGAACGCAGGAATTTCATAGGAATCAGTTTAAGTTCATAGGAAAAACGCAGAAACAAAAAAAATTTCTCGCGTTCAAAACATACCCTAAAACTAGAACCAATGCGGTGGTGGAGTTTAGGCATACCACATTTTAGTAGATCATTGACAAATGCATTAACCGTTGATGCAGTGGGAGGGATGACTTTGTGTTGTTGATGTGCAAAATAGATGCATTATCAAGGCCTCGTTCGGTTCGAAAGGGCTTGGAGAGAAATGAAAGGGATTAAATATCTGTCTAGTCAAATTTGAATAGAAAGGTATTTAATCCTCCTCAATCTCTTCCGATACCATCTAACTAAACAAGTCTTAAGTAAGGAATCCTCATGGTTTTGAGATAACTCTCACAAACGACTACTCTTTAAAAATGAAAAATCTAATAAACCGTTCTCATACTATATGCCTTTCTAAAATCATATTACTAGGTCAACGTTTGATCTTCAGTGGGTTTAAAAGATGGCCTCTCGATCTTGTTGGCAACGAACACCCAGTACTCATCCACTGTCTTTGTACGTGTAGTGATAGATATATCCTTAAGGTTTTGTAACACATGACATACATTGAATTGGTGAAGTTTCCTATTATCGCAAAAAAATGTAGAAACCCAGTTCACATCTAGACATCTTGATCATTTCAGTATCAAGAATATTTTTATGAACATACAAAATGCGCGGCGCAGTGGAATGGTACTGTGAGATGTGTCACATACGATTATCTGTTTCAACAAGCCTATGTTTGGAACGCGAGAAATTTTCTCTGTTTCTGCGTTTTTTTAATAAAATTGATCTGTTTTCTGCGTTCTAAACAGACCTTATAAATTTTCTCTCTAAATTCACTATAGGCGATTCGCTATTGGTTTGTCGGAAATGAAAAAAAAACTCAGATATAGGAATATTTATAGTAAGTAATATATGTGTTTCGAATGCGACGCACGGCCACACTCATCTGATTCCCTCGTATTCGCAAATCAGGACAACAATCTACCTCGACAACAACTTTGGACTGCACCTTTATTTGTTACCAACAAGATGCAAAAGGTGAACACGAATGCTGATGACATGCGGGAACGGAATCCACAAAATAGGTTTTTCTTTCTCCCAAGATTGGCGAATCCTGCTACATGCGCCTTGCATTTTGACGCTTGTGGCGCAGGCTGAGAAATGGTGGAGAGAGATCATGCTGCATCCTATTTTGTGGTGTCAATTAGTAGAGGGGAGAATATGGATCTGTGCGCGCGTGCGATGGTGGAATATGCGAGTATTTCATTTCACTGTTACGTAATGTTCTGGAACCTGTAGCTCTTACATATATAGTCCCAACAATGAAAATTGGTGATCTCTGTTTTCAGCAAAAGCAGGCGAAATATAATGCCTAATGCCTAGCTTCTTGCTAAAAAAGGAAGCTAAGCAATGGAACAATACGAGTGTCATCGGAGGATATTGTACAAAAATAAAGACAAGAATTTCATCGATCATCAAGGAGGCCACAATTGTAAAATAATTAGCTGATTAATCACGCACGAGCAAACAGCAAAGGTTTACAAGGGGAATTTAAGGAGTGGTAAGCTTCGTGCGCACGCGCTCCTGTATGACTTACAAACACGGCACACTGCCCAGCAACAGGACGACAGAACAGACGACTTTTGTTTTCCAGAAATTAACCACACACTTGCATGGATTTGGATGGAGGATGCCTATACACGCACATACACACGACACGAGCATACACATGTCACACACCACGAACGATCATCACAAGGCATATATCGAGCTGCAGTCTGCAGTATCCCCTCATGACTGGGGCCGGTTGGCTCTGCCCCTGCAAACGAAATCGCAGCGTGGTCAGTAGTCAGATCGAGTGGAGTAGCTACTACTAGCTAGTAGTAGGATACGTGTACCTGTTGTTGTTGCTGTTGCCGCCGTTGCCGTTGCCGTTGCGGGCGTTGTTGTTGCCTGCTGCGTCGCGGTTGTTATTGCCGGGGTAGCCGTAGTTGCCGGCCACGATCTCGTCGACGTCCACCACGAGCTCGGCGTAGTGGCGCCTCACCTCCTCCACCGTCCTGCCGCCGCCCACCGCGGCCGCCACGCGCTCCCACCGCTGCGGGGTGTTGCGGTCGTAGGTGGCCAGCGCCGCCTCGAAGCGCGCGTTCTCGCTGCGGTTCCACTCCATGACCACTGACGACCACTCCTGATCTCTCAGGCTCAGCTCGCTACCTTGCTGTTCAAGGTGATCACTGACCACCACCAACAACAACGTCTAGCGGCTAGATTCTTTTTGTGTGTGTCTGACTGTCTGTCGATCTGTGTTGCTGCTTCGAACCACAAGCACTGGAGGGTCGATGGTATTTATAGAGCGAGGGACAACTCATATATAATGCAAAGAAAGGCCAGCTTTGTCGCAGCATTTTGGGTCTAAGGAAAGAAAACCTCCCACATGCTACGCTACGCTGCAACAAATTGATCGGCATACTAGCTAGTGGTGATGCTATGCTAGCTACCATTATTCTAAGAGGCGAGTTGCTAAAGCTCAATGCGATCGAGTGCAAATTGTGGGGAGGCCGGGCTTCCATTGCGATGGCAGGTAGCCGATGAGGCAGCTGATTGGATGGAGTTTTATTCCAAGGACGTAAGAAAGTATATATCCAGGCTTTATACGGTGCCATTATTTTATTCCCAGCTTGGATTTCTGTTATATGGCTGCCAGATCACTGGGATATATGCCGGGCTACCTAGCTGATCAGAGCCTCAGACGTAGCCTGCCGGCTTCCACAGTTCCACGCTGCAACTCCATGGCCATTAGAATAGAATGTGAGCTTGTTTCTTCAAACTCGAAAAAATTTAAACACAGAAATAGAAAAAAACGTGTTTAGATAGTACATAGGAAAAAAATAAATATATTCCAAAACACACGAAGAAAAAGAAAACACGAGTCCCTCCAAAATCGCTACATATATGATGCAACTATACAGACATTTCAAAGGAATTGATAAAGATTCAATTCTTTGATCGAAATGTTGTTATAGGAAAAGTTTATATAGAAATTCAATTCTCCAAAATTCTTTTACTTTCCTCCATTCTAAATGAGCCTAAATTCTGTTTCTCTTTGATTTCACAAACACCCAAATTCCGTTGTTCATCTTTGAGCAGAGGTCAGAGCAGGAAATTGTACACGGTTCGGCCCAATCTAGATCACGCTTCCTTCCTTCGTTTCACTCGTGTATTTTCAAATTCAAACTTTGTTGTATTTGTTTCACAAATAAAATGCATATTGTTTGATAAATTAAATCAGAATGAAAAAATGATAATTATGAATTTTTTTGAATAAGACGAGTAGTCAAACTTGGTTTCAAAACAATCAAATGATCTATAAATTGGAATGGAGGGAGTATAGTAACTCATTAGTTTAACACAGCTAATAAAGAATACTTCCTCCGTTCTAAATTATGTTCAATTTAGATTTTGAATAGATTCATTTATTTTTTGAATAATGTGCTATATGTGTGTATATATAGATCCAGCAACGTTCATGCGTACCTAATGGGAATTGTGATAATAAATCAACCCACGTATAGAGGATGCGAGTTCAAATATAAATAAATTCAATTAGTCATGAGTATTCTATTCATTCACAAAGTTCTTTATATTTGCCATGTTTTTGGCCCATGCAGAAGATGGGTTGTTGATAGATTAGTTATCATCAATTTCATAGTGTTTATTAAAAAAATTAGAGGGAAATAAATGACTTTGAAAAGTCTCGCGATGCCTAACAAGGAGCTAGAATGTAGTCGGCAGTCTGCACCTCATGAACAGTATTTGCTTCTGCTGGATGCAATGCAATGAATGAACCAGATCATCTACAATTTTTCCCTACATGTATATACTTGTTAAAGCAAAAGTTCCAACAAGCTAGAGATTTGCATTCTAGATTTGCTTGCCTTAAAATGAAAAGAGGATAGGCCAATCATCTCACAAATTTGGCATGCCATGAGTAGCAGTCTAGCACATATAAAATGGCTCCATCAGAGGAAAAGGAGTTGGGTCAAGTTGTGCACCTGACTTTATGCCCAACATTTGTAGATGCACACTGCACCCAGCTTTAAGCTCTTCGCTTGCCTGGGGATCATGAACAAAAAGCAGATGATAAGGAACAATCGCGTTTGTTATATGAAACACACGATGCAAGTGTACTAAAGGCAGGGGGCTTGGATTCTCCCAGCAATATTATGCGCACATTAACAACATCACAAGTGGGCTGTTATTGCATAATTGCATGGCCCATCGATGCGTAAAACTTCTCCTGAGATAATCACGCCCGTACCAGATAGCATCGAAGAATAGTCTTAGTTCGCAATGTTGTTGGCATTGGATTTATTAGACATGGACCCCATGAGTCATCAGTCTCCTCTCCCAACGAGTACGTATCCACACTAGCAGTTGTTGCTTTAAAGACTAGTCAATATAATTTGTCGTTTTTATGTCATGCTATAGCCTACAACTATTATTTTAGACATCAACATGGTTGTATCAACAAAGTTTGATATTCCCTCTGTTTCAATTTTAAGTGTTTTAGATCTCTACCAGATTCATCTGTGCGTGCTCAATATATACCTAGATTCGTCAGCATATGAATGTGTGGACGAATAAAAGAGGAAGAGAACTTTTTTATAATTTGAGATAGATGGAGTAACTAATTATTGTTCTAGCATATCAAATTTGTAATATTGTGAAACTAATCTCTCCGATCCGTCTAAGAATTCTATTCCAAAAGAACATGTATCTGGCTAAGAGCTTGTCCAGACACATCTTCTGAAAAAAATTCTAGGACAGAGGGGAGTACTTGTGATGAGAATCGACTGGCATTTTTTAAGTTTAATTGAAATATTAATGTTGAATTTGTCGATTGCACGCAACCAAAACGATATGGGTTTTGTCGGAAGGCGGTGGGGGTTGGAGTACTAGTAGCAAACAGGTAACGATGGCCTTTGAGCAACGAGACTGTCTAGCTATCTCATACATGTACGGTAGGCCCCTGCGGTATTTCAAGCGCATGAGATGGTTTCAGAAATTACACGTGAAAATGTTGCTTTGCCACTGATTTGACTTGCTTCTTGCATGGATTTCATCATTTTTACCACTTCAAATTAATTGAGGAATTGTTCGCTTTAGAGGGAATTGAAAGCATCAAGAAGTGAGAAGTCAAAGTTCCCCTCAATCCCATTTGGGTAGGGATTAACCAAACAAAATATGAAGGTAGAGGTAAAACTGAAAAGGAAAAAAATTCAATGGTGAAAGTCAAGAAGTAGGGCCTATCTCCTTGCAAAAGCAAAAATTTTCCTTTGAACATGTTCATTATCTCTTTTGAAAACTAATACATGCCTACACTCTTTTAATTATTAGCGAATCGTGAAGCATCTTCTCTAGAGGTCAGAAGAATCAAGGAAAGAATCTACTCAGTTATTGGTTAATCATATGAAAAAGTATTGTGGCACTGAAAGAAAGGTGGCAAGCATGCGTTGGAAGCTCCTAGATAGAGAATTTCACTGCAATTTACTGTCCCTTGTATCATCCCATTTTGTGACTGCCCCGAACAACACTGAACTTTTCCTTCTAATTTTAATTGTGTGGGTGCACGCCCGAAGATTAGATGCCCCCCAACTTGTTAGATTTTGTGTATCGCATCATCGTTCAGAAGATATTAATAAGAAGGCTGCAAATTAAATAGAGATAATTTTCTACGTGCCATTGAATATTGAGAAAAAATTAGCCATTGCCACAAAACTTCGAGAGCCCAGTATAATAAGAGACTCAAATGGTTTTTAGTTTTAGAAAATAAATTACGTAAAGGTTAAACATGCAGTGGAACACGGTGTGCAACGATCTGAACACACTCTATAATTTTTGGTTCCTCTATCCTTCCCACCTCACCTTACCACTCCCTTTCATTCCTTGACTGGAGCATGACCAACGATGTGCAACACGGTGGCATAGGGAAAGGCATGGAGTGGAACACGGCAACATGGTGGCATGGGGAGGCAGCGGCAACATTGGTCTGCATGGCATGGTAGGGCGCAAGCGTGCAACTCACAAGGCATGGATTGACACCATGACACGCGGTGTGGGAGTGGAAGCGGCATGCTCAACGCTCAAGTTTGATCATGGCTTGCTTGATGAAATGCTCTAGCCAGAGCTTGTGTCAAATAGCCCAGTCAGCACACCACATCAACTCTAGCCAGTTGTGTGCGTCATTATGGACGTAAGTGATATATCTAAAAAAATTCATTACCTAAAAATACACTTTTATTTAGAGTTAATGGACTTAGATGGCAGCCACCACAAGTTAAAAGGCCACCAGTGTTGTTTTACAAAAGAAAAAAACTTTATCAAAATAGTGCAAGGGATAGTTCTTACACTTGAACTGAGAGCCACTCTTCTTTCTTTTTAGTGGCATTTGTCCTTTGTGTAATTAAAAATTAAAAAATATGAGTATCGGTCCCACCATTTTTAGTATTGGTCCCTTCTATTTAGTACCGCTTGGTATGAGTATCGTGGTACCATTTATTTCTAAATAATTAGATCTCCTCTAATGGATGACTCATATTTTTCCAACCACTGTAAAAATTTGTATTAAATTATAATGTAATGGTTCCTTTGATACCATGACTAGCAGGCGTGTCCCGGTGGCATGTGTAGAAGGTACGTTGCACAGGCCAGTAAACAACTCATAGCGTTTATTTGGCCCATAATTAAGCAAATTGGAGGAAAAAAACTTGCTCATACTAGCTCCCATCTCTCTTTTTGAGGTTTTATTAAAGATTTTGTTACAAGAAATGCTAGAGTAATGTAACTGTACTGTAGTTATGAGTACTCATATGTCTATTTTTACCAAGATATTATTGATATGATCGATAAATAAAAAAAAATCTAAGTGACTTTTCATATATAAGGGGCCTCATTTTAAAATTAGCACCGGGCCTAGAAAATGTCAGGGACCGCCCTGATGACTAGGAATCTACTGCTATTCCGATCTATAGGAAAACATGAGATTTTACAGCGTCATTCAGGGCCTCGAACCGCCCTTGGATGTGGATAAGGCCATGTACTTAGACTCCGGGAAAGGTTGAGACAAACTGGGCTGTTCCCACTGATGCCGATCAGCATCCTTCACCTCTGCACAGCATAGAATATTAGAATACCTCGGAAACAATATGATAATAATCTACTCTGATCCATGAGTCAACTACTCCTACCGCGGTGGCTTGAGGCTTCCATCGCCAGCCTCTTTCCACGAGGGCTTTTCACGTTTTCTACAAGCAAATACTCGCCATATATTCCTCTTCTACGTAAGCATATCTCTCATATGGAGGGATGCCCCTTCAGCGAGCCAGCAAAAGATTTTTGCAGGATGCGTGTAATACAGATGGATGCAGAATAGTTAGTTGCCTGGAATGAAAACGACGAGCACCGCCCTGCACCTCCGTTTTGGTTCATCTAGAAATAAATGCTTCGAATGTACTTAGCGTACCATCCTTGTACCAACATGCCTATTATCTTAAATTTGGTGAAAGTAGGCACCATGTTCTCCAACCAGCAGAGACGACTGTTTAGTGACTTCCACTTTTCCTCAGGGCAATCTACCCAGTCTCCCTGCGTTTATTATTTAGTATGAAATAGCGAACTCGACGCTTCCAGCTCCTTTTCTTGTCTTTTGAAATAAGATGGGTCTCTTCAAAGTTTCATAAGATCAGTGTTTTCAGTTTTTCACGATCGACCTAGATGGCTCCTCAATGGTAGGCAATGGATGATCGACCGCCTCAATGAGGTAAGTCGGACATTGTAGCCACTGATCCCCACTCCTCTAGATATATCTGAATGTTAAGAGATCTCTCCCTCCACAACTATTTCTCTTTGTCTTTCCTCTCCTGCATCCTCCCCCCATGGTAGACACCACAGCTTAGAAAATGAAAATATTATCTTCAAGATTTTTCTATATTTTAGGTGTCGTATTTTTTATTTACATTCAAAACCTGCTACCTACCATGCCAGCCTGGTCTCCCAAGGCCCACATAAAAAGCACCGAAAACATTTTTATTAGAGGTAAAATTAAATAGTATTGACAATTAAGGTGCTAAATTTAGTCAATTTAGAGTTTAGAGTTGAAATGAAACAAACATAAGAGTTGTGCGGCTAGAATCGAGCAATTTCATATGCCATCACTTTTTCTTTCCAAAAGCATCACAAAATTACCTTAAGAATTATATAAAAACTTTGCCCCTTTTAATACCCCCGAATATGGTTTGGAGTGTTGTGATAACTTCGTCTACTAGTCTTTCTATGTAGAACGTTGATTCCTGAGGACCACTGATCTATGCAACAAGAGCCAGTAATAACAAAAGCCATGCTTATTTTACCAATAAATTAGTTGAATTTCCATGGACTGGTGAACGGCGAATCCCTGGCATTCCGTGACCTTCAGCATTTCCGAAAAGCCAAAGCCAAATTCATACTAGCCTACAAGCAAGCTGGCCGCCTGTATGGCTCGAACTGGAAAATAAAGTATGCTGCGGCTGTAGATCTCCCCACAATCATGATCTCCGCGTTTCCTCACCCAAAGCCAAAGCGAGCTCTATCCCTATCGCGCCGCGCCGACTTCTACATAAACCATGGTGAACTGTTGTCAGTTTCAGATAGAGACCCTGGAGAAAGTTTCATTCACCAGAAGGCCAAAGCACTACCTGTATGGCTATATCATAGGACAAGGACAAACTTCAAACATCATTATCATATATAAACCACACAGCCTTCAAACGCCAAAAGGCACTGAATTCTCATATAAACCATGGAAAACAGCTGTGTTCCAAATACAATGTTTACATTATGAGTTTATTCAAATAGTTTGACATTTCATCACGTACACTCCATAGTTACAGGCACTAATCGTATCGATATCTCTATAAGTTTTTATTTCTACACTCGAATACTCGATGGACAGCCCTTGTAAAGAGCATGCTGTCTTGCTGCAAGTGCAGCACTTATTTCAACTACGTGACTCCTTGCATTCTTTTTTTTTTTTTTTGATCGGCGTGACTCCTTGCATTTGGCATGATTGGGTTCTTCTAAATGAACGAGACAATAGTGACACAACACATAAGTAGAATTTACAAACAGTATCAACTAATTTGAATGGATGATACAGCTGCTGACACCTCCCTTGTTCTTGGATCAGCATCTTCCAGTGAAACACCACGGCAGTCTTCTCGTACAAGAAGTGGCAGAACACCAGCTGAGCTCCAAGCGGTCGCTACAGCATTATTTGCTTCACCCAAAGTCACCGAGAAAACTGCATCAAAGCCACCAGCTCCAGGAACTCCAGCTAGTAGAACACCCTCCAAATTCATAGTGGCATCTAGTAGTTGTGTTTGTGAATCTGGTTCAATCTACAAAATTAAGGCAAAGATGGCAGACAAGATTGAATAAGAATATGGACACCATTACATAAAATTTAGTATTTTAGTGATCCAAGTTGCTGTGACTATGAGATAATCATACTGAAGATACTCTTGGAACATGCTACACTACAGCACTTGCTGTTCTGTAAAGGGGGCCTTACTGGAACACCAGCTGCTACGCCCATCTCTCGCATACGAAGCCTTATCTCAAGGCATGCATCCCTAGTAGCCAACAAGGATCTAACAATTAATTCTTGATGTTGACTAGTAGCCACCTCTGTCCACTGGTTAGAACAAAGAAAATAATTTAGCTAAAAATGCATCGAAGTCACAGAATTCACACAACATGATATATGGTGATTAAGACTGGTTGTACAAGCTCTGTCCCAAAAAATTCATGGTTTATCCTACCACTGCCTTTTCCTTGTTCATCAATCTATTACTTCAAACAAATGGTGGTTGTTTTATGAATTTTGATAGTGTATTTAAATTGCAGTCTGACATAAATTTGTAGTTACCTTCCCATACGCAAGATGACTACAGGACTGCACTACAGATTCATATGCCTCCCAATGATCTTCAGAAAGTCTTTTTAAGATTCTCAGTTGGTTCTCGAGAGCTAAATTGGCAGCGCCCAGCTTACTCCATGTATCTTTGGATTTCTCAGGGTCAGACTTCTGCCAACGTTTCACAGATCCAACCATCGATGGAGTAGATGATCCTCCAGTTCCAGGTTCCCCAAGGAGCTAGGGGGGAATGCAATACTATGTTAGAATTCTTGAAGACATCCTCACAAATCACTAAATGTAATTCCAAAAAACTGCATAAAATACTGTTGGTTCATATCAAGACAAAATAAAGAAACTCCCCTGGTTCTGTGTCGTGCGAATAGAGTGGGCGCCTTTTGATTAGTACTTTTGGCTAAGAAATCCGTTGTGCAAGATCAAGGAAACAACTTTCTAAACCTTGTGCTCTTATGCAATGCATGGCACACAGGTCTTATAATAGAAAGTCAGTGAAGAAATAAAGATAAAACTTTGGGGAAGGTAAAGCTGTTAAATAACTAAGGTGAAGCAGGGGCAGGCATATCTGGTGGTGGTGAGAATACAAACAAACAGACAGGCAGTTCTACAAGTTATCAAATTCTCAGATCTGCATGGCAGCAATATAGCGTTATGTGCGTGTTAGCTATGAGGTTATAACAGCAATCTCATATGGTTCCTATCAGCATAATGCATGCCCTAATGGCTATAAGCATAATCTCATTGCATGTCTAGTAAACGTATTGTAAATCCTATATCACGGGTAGCATATCAGTAATTCTGGTCGCTCATGAAAATCAACACCATTCAATTCAGTTAGGAAAACCTCGACATCAATGTTGAGGCTTGGCAGCTTACAAGGGTCATCAGAGGAGGCAATGAAAATTGTGTCTGCTCATGATCCCACCTTCGTGTAACAATATCTGATACTACATCTGCCAAGCAGATGACACTTGTAACCTGTAAATATTGCAGTGCACAAATTACCAGCTTATCAAATGTGGTGAGATTCTACTAACAAAGTTGATGGCCTAAACATTATCTAGCACAGAAATTTCTTACCTGAGCTGAGGAGAGTATTTCAGGAGAAAACCTTATGTAACGCTGACTCCCATAGACAGCAGCACTAACATCAAAACCGCTTCCGATTTTCCCTTGTGCTATACAATGCGCACTTTGGGCAATAGCATGAACCAAGTCAAGATCTCGCCCAATTGCACTATCACTGGAAGATTGTCCTGGACATGGAAGGTTAACAGCACCAAGATAGTGAAGAAGAGCTGCAACAACTGATGTGGTCATGGCAGCTGATGACCCAAGTCCAGTTTTGGCTACTTCAGGTTTACATTTTTCTCCAGTCGTTGTTCCATTAGCGACTTCTGAGTTAAATGTAATTGAAGAGAATGGAGGCAATGAAAGCAATACCTCCGGAGTAAGAGGGAGACCGCGTGCTTCAATCTGAAGAGACAATGAAAACCGTCATGCTAATTATTTCCAAATGGTATAGCATTTTCTGGTTGAGCTCAAGCTGTAAACAAACTAGGTCGAACTCGGAGAGTTTGGTATGATTTATAAGATATGCAGTATGTAAAGGAGAAAGAAGATTGCATACTTTGGGTGGTTGAAGATTATTATTTCCCAATGCATAAAGCATTGAGGAAAAAGTAACCTTCAACTCTACAAATTTTATAAGGAAAAAATCAAGCAATCATTATCTATATGCACATCATATGTGACTTACGAATATGCCACTAAATTTTGAGTTCTGGATCTGCTTTCCTCCTTTGAAGTAAGAGGATCACTATGCCAATTCTGGTCATAATTAAATTAATACTTCTATCACAAAAGGTATGATCATCGTTAACAGAATAAAGAAAACAAACACAGCACAAAAGAGTTCACACTTCAAATCTCAAAATTAGATTCTGGCTACTGTGTTGCTGTTTTAGTGGAATGTGTAGAGGTTAGAAAATGTGTGTTCCAAGATTAATCAATTCATTTTCTAACCGATTGTACAAATTGAAAAGGCTAAAAGGAGCTACAAGTTATGTTAACAGTAATTCCCTCTTTTCTTAACCAATTGGATTGGAGTTTTGAGTATAGTAGAGTTCTTCAAAAAATTAAAATTCACATATGAGTAAGCTATACAAATAAGAAGCTTTACCTGCTTTCTATAAGAATAAAAGTCATTGCAACCCAAGATCGTAATGCTCAGGCCTGCAAGAACAAGTTAGAACATCAAATATGTAACCAGTGTAGTGCATGGAGCAAAACTAAGAAAAGCTTACAACCTTGCAACAGTAGCTTATGTAGTGCATCCTTCCTCTCCTTATCAGTAAGGGTCGCTTCAGCGGCTGCTACAGAGAATTGTATGGCCTGCTCAACGAAAGGATTTGCAGATTCCCTGAAATGCAACGCTACACTGTCAATGACTGCCACCAGACTCAAGATTCAGCAATATAATAATTCAACAAAACAATAGCGCTCTGCAACGAGAACGCAACCAATGAGAACAATAAAGAACTCGCCTCGCAGACGTCAGCTGGAGTGTGGATTTCTTCAGAGACAGCTTGTATGTGGCCTCCCGGGAGAGCTGAGGGGAAGACACTTTCACATCCGTCCATGCCTAGCAAGTAAACGGCACACAGGTTGAGCAACATGCTGTGGTTGCTGGCACAAGCTGAATGCCAAAACAAATCTGAGGGGAAAAGAGGGGAGGAACGCAGTTGAGGAGAGCTCACCCAAGCCCAGCAGTCGGCAGGGAGGTCGGCGCGGAGAGGGCGGATGACGGCATAGAAGCGAGCTGTGGTGCTTAGAACGAGGCCAGCGTTGGGGCGCTCCAGCACGAGGTACCCCCCGGCGATGAGCACCTTTCCCGGTGCCGATGCCACGCTGCTCGTGCAGATGCGGCACACACGGCAGAATTTAGCAGAGTATAATGGGGGTGGTGAGATGCTAGTGAGTACTCACACTTCCATGGTCTTCGACTTCTCGGTGGTCGTAACAGATCCGGCAATCGCCTTGGCGGACGGCAGCGCGCCGGCCGCGGAACGGACGCGAGGTGGGGCAGCGGATCCGCCTGACGACGCGACGCGGGGAGGCGGAGGAACCGAGGAGAGAAGTCGGCGAACGGCGACGTGGCCGTGGGGGCGCCGACCCCCCGAGAGGGGTGTGGTGTGACAGGCTGACAGCCCACGGGCCACGACCTCGTCCTCGGCACCAGCACCAGCCGTGGGCTGAGAACGACTAGACAGAACTACGCGTCGATCATAGCATTCGACGGGCTGGGCCGTGCGAGTTTACTGCCACCGGGCCCTGCTACGCATGTACGTCGTCATTTCGTCAAGCCGCTCGCCCAGCGGTTTTCATTTGGAAAAATTGCATCACGGGAGCCTGAATTTGTATCGAAATCTGGATTTCAGCCCTGTGATAAAAACCGGATGAGGTGGGTCTTTAGATTTATCATACCGATTACAATTGGTCCTTATGCCAAACCGAAGGTGGTTTCAGCCGACGTGGACACCGGTTCTGCCAGTCAACGTGTCCACGTGTACTGAGGTCACGTGTGTCAGAACTACTATCAGTTGTATCTTCCTCCTGTTCCCTCAGTCCGCCGCTCTTCCCCATCGAGGCACAGGCTGAGCCGTGCCACTACTTGGCTGCTCGCCTCGCGCCGCCGCTTCCATGGTCTTCGACTTCTCGGTGGCCGTAACAGATCCGGCAATCGCCTTAGCGAACGGCAGCGCGCCGGCCGTGGAACGGACGCGAGGGGGAGGGGGGCAGCGGATCTCACTAGCGTCAGCGGAGGGGTGGCTCCGGCCACTGTTTTCCGATCCGGGGGAGGGGCACAAGGGGCGTGATTGGTTGGGCGAATGAGGCTTCATCCAGGCTGGTGTGATGCAAGATGGACATGTTTGGTTGGACAGCTCGCATGAAAATCGTGTATGCCACCATGCAACCTGAATGGTACGCCCAAAGTGACCTTCCCTCACCATACAGGACGGTGGTGTGCAACCATTAATTAATGTAATGACGTATTAGCATGTGATTAATGCATAATAAATTATTTTTATATGACGGAGATGGAGGAGTTTCTTCTCTGTGGGGATGTAAACGGGGAAAATGCCCCCTGGTAAACGGGGACGGGGATGGGCCCCGTTCCCCATGGGGACACGTTAAATTTGCATGTATTGATGTTTTGTGTAATAGCTAACGATAAAAAAAATTATCTTGTCAAGTCATCACTTATTGTACAAATGTGTTCAATATAATGATTTTTTACCTCTGACAATGCGTATAACTAACAATATTTTACAATAATAACGAATGATATACATATTAATTACAATTTAAACGGGGACGGGGATCCCCTTCGAGGATTATTCCCCACGGGGAACGGGGACGGGAAAGAAATGTCCACCGCAAACGTTCGTGAGGATCCCCGCGGGGAATTTTTTCTGTCACAGGGACGGGGATAGGGAGCTATTCCCTGACGGGGAATTCCCCCATTGACATCTCTAGATGTGCACAGAAACCGATATCGTATCCAAACAACCAAAAAACCAAAATTTCAATTAGGTTCGGCTCGGTTCGGTGTTCGGTTTTACAGTTAAAATGTGTCCAACCCTATTTGCTGGGGCCGGAAGGGGCGAGTCTTTTTTTTTTTTTTTGCCGATAAAGTTTTTTGTTTTCGCACGGTTAATTTATTGTTTTTGGTATATCATACTCGGTGCAAAGAACTCTCCTCACAACTTGCATAGAATGAAAGGAAAAAAAACTGAATTTGCGTGGCTCGCCACGTTTATGGTCTATATGAACTGGTACTTGAGTTACAATGTTTAGGTTCATGTATAATTTAAATTCAGGTGTGGGACTACTCTAAACTAGGTGATTCCTCGCGCGTTGCTGCGGAATTTTAAAAGTAATTTCAAATGACTTTAATTTCTTTAAAAAATAGATTGTAAAAGAAATCTAATTAGCATGATGTATGAATGAATAAAAGTGAGTGTCGAGGACTCTATCTAGCTACATTTTTATATCGAATCCTTAAGCTTGTATTTCATTAAGATCATAAGATACTAAACAAACCACTGTAATTGGTAGTGTAAAATGAACAACGCTAGGAATTACAATGACTAAGGTAACGCCAATCAAATTGAGGTAGCTATTACACACTTACCAATAGAAGAGATTACATTGGTCATCGTATTCAGTGGTGTAAGTTGAACACCGGCTGGTAGTTACAATGGCAAATGTAACAGTAATCAAAATCAAAGTAGCCATTACAGACTAACCAATCTACGACTCTGGATGGCTATTAAGTACTCCCTGATAATATGTCAGTGAGCAGGAAGCCCAGCTAGTGGCCTGTTTTTGAACAAGATTCATGTTCACCAATCTGGCTTCTAACAGCTAGTAAGATCTTCCTCCGAAGAAACGTCATCTTGTTACTGCTAGCAGTAATATTCTGGGAACACTAATATGCATAGTTGGGATTGAATGTGGATTTATAATTGTGGATAACCACAATGCAAGTAAATTAATTGTAAGCAAAAAATCTAATACACATACATAATGGGAAATCTATGACAAAATAGGAGACCAAATTAAGGAAGCAAAAGGAACATAGGGGGAGCACAAATGAATACCATCGAATTTCTGTAGCCGAGAACTGTGCAGCAATATGAAGGAACTGAATCCTACGTATCATATACCATTGTCATTTGGCCAACTGGCCGTAGTTAGTGTACGTGCTGGTTTTGTAGAGAGAGATTCCAAGTAGGATATGATAGCAGTATTACAAAGATAAAATGAACGTTGGCTGCAGCCCCATTCCCTTTTATGCTCTCAAGGAAGCAGAATAGATGTACACCATGACTTCTGAGTTTCTTGGTTTGTGGGACAGTTGCATGTTCTTGTATTAATGGGTGCAAGGCTAGTGGCCTGGAGGAAATGCATGAAGGAGGGATGTGGGAATTTCCGTTCATGTTTTGGTCTTTTGCGATAAGATAGTTAAGAAGTTCAGTCACACGTTATCTTTGTAACATAATTTTTTGAAGTTTATGGGCTTTTACCCAAAGCTAGTGAATGAGGCAGTTTCACCCATAATAGCAATTAGCATTTATGTAGCCAATGCATGCGTTGCACTCTTTGGTGGACTCAGTTTGGGTGGTGGCAGTGTACGCAACTATGCATGCCATGAAAATCAATTTGGTGGGGATGATAGCTATGACACATGGATGAATAGATGCGGCCAAGACCTTGTGATCCAATCCAATGGTTGTGGTATTTGGGGTGATGTGGCTCAACGTGGGAGCAGCTTTATAGCAATTAATGACTTTAGTGGCTTTCATTTATATAGATATATAGGATACCTTTATTGAGATGTTTTACGGTTGTTGGAACGGAACCAGGGGAACCAGAGTGTATCAGGCGGAACCGGACATTTTTTAATTTTTATGGCCGAATTATGTATTGAAAATTATAATATTAAAATAATTATTGGTACCCGGGCCTACCTATTTGGTACCGTCCGGTTCCGTAGTTCCGTCTATTTATAAACCATTAGATCTCGCTTGATGAATGGCTCTCATTTTTTCCAACCACCATGGAAGTTGTATTATTTTGGGTGTGGAAATCCTTTAGGACTCTTAGTCCTCTTCGGAACATGGAATTTTTTCCCGAATACTGTATTTTTTCTATAAAATTGAACTAGTTTAGTATATAATTATTGTGCGGTTTCTATGAAGACCCTGTGTTTAAAAGAGGACCTTTTTTTCAGAGAGAACATACATGCTGGATGCATGTTTAGAAATTCGGGTGTGGAAGAGAAAAAAATTCTCCTAGGTGAGGAATAGACATTTCCTCGTTTAGTTATCCTCAGAGGGGTTGCTTCGGCCTTGCTACATGGAGTGCTTGTGGCTGTCAATGCTCAATGGTGATCTACTCTTTGATCAGGGATCCTCATCTGCCGACTGAAACATTGCGTGCCAGGCAGACTGCCCTGACACTGACATCCCTAACTGACAAGTGCCCGGAGGCCGGAGCAGGCATGTCTGTTTATTATGATGCAGTTAGTTAGAGGAATCTCTAAATCTCCCTGCATGCGAACCACCAGCATACGAGGCCCCTCCTCCTGCATGCCACCATCCAATTGGCCATGGCCCTCTCCTTCAGCTGAGCTCACACCATGCCACCACGCCATTTCATGCGCGGTCAGATCGAATGATCGAACGTTAGCTGCACTGCTAATAATCACGCCCCCTGCCCACTGATCCATTAAACAAAGCTTGGTCAATGGCCATGGGGGCGTCGTAGCCGCAGGCAGTCTCTGGCTCGCGAGCGCTCCTCCGACAGGGACACGTTGTGGTCCCTGGCCTCTCGAGCCTCAAGGGGACCCGACGATCGGTCCATGGATCCATCCAATGGAGCTGTATTTATATATGAGCTGCAACCTCCAGCAGGAGAGCAAGAAGCCCGCTGTTCCTTCAGTTCTATCCCCCTGATGGATCCATCAGCAACCTCTCTGAAGAGAAAAATGTATCCGGCCGGCCTTATTGCTTGTAATATTGCATAATCTGAACCACCAGTCACCTGATCCTCAAGGGGGAAGGAAGGAGAGGATCATATGATGATTATTGGGAGCGTTGCCTTTTTTTTAGGTCGGTTTGTGGGGCTGCTGGAGTAAAATAGGAGGGGGATGGCATGTGAGACAATGTGGCTTTGTTCCCCCATTGAAGTATATCTCGCTTAACAAATTCGTACATTGTATCCTTTTTTCTTAATTATGAGTCAACAGCTGTAGCTCTGATTTGGACACTGAAATAAACTGCTCAATTAACCTCCAATAGGCGGTAACTAAAAGACTTCAATTCCCAACAATAGACAAGAAATAAAATTTAGTGATGTTTTTAACTAGAACACATGTTCGATGTTGAAGCTTAAGTGAAACCGCTCATCTTTTCACATCAAATTTCTGGGGTGCAGTGCAAGTGCAGCAAGAGCAACCGATCGGCATATGGGGCTCGATATCTAGTCAATAGATCAGGTCGGATGCCATGGATTGTTAAAGATTCTTTTAGTAAAACAAGCAGTTAATTTATGTAGTAGTATTACTGTATTGATTACTGTGTATTCGTTCTGTACTCTCGCCAAGATGGACAGTAATCCAAACAGAGAATGCATATACACTACAGGTATGGGCATAAGAAAGACCCCAAGACGAGGGCCATATATGGCGCCGGAGCTGGCCGGGGTTCATGAACCTAGCTAGCTCGACAATGATTGGTTCGTTCGTTGGGCCGCCGAGAAGGAGACGAAGACGACCCAACAGTTGGCGTGGTCGCCGTCTCGCAGCATGAGAGAACGAAGCAAGACGAAGGAATGATGGATGCTCGATCGGTGGTGGCTTTCGTCGTCTCCATCAAAGTTTGCGAAAGTGTTAAAGGATCCGTTCCCTCGATGAACTAACAAACCCTTTTCTTTCAGATGCTCGCTTTTGTTGCCGCTAGACGAAGCAGGTGAAAAGGAGCGCCTGTTCCCTTATTAGCTTGTTGGTACAGACAAGACAATACAGAGGGCCGGGGGGGATTAACTACTAAAAAGCGCGCTAGCTGCAACAGCTGTGAGCCAGCCAGCAAGCAAGCAAGCAGTTCTTTGTGTTGCCTCTTTTACACTGGGATGCCTGCACGTTGCCACTCGATCGTTTTTCTCCTTGGGGAAAGTCACATGAGGCCATGATGGATCCAGCCTCCTGGGATCTTCGAGTCTGTGTGTGTGACTGGCATGATGACCAATGATAGTATTAGCATACATCTGTTTATTATTACTGTATGTACTAGGTTACTAGCAAATCCTAGACGCATGCATAGATCAATCGATCGGCAGCTACTTCTGTATGACGCCGTGAATTACTCCAACAACTGAACACGATATTAGAGGTGCGTGGCGCGTAGTTCCCTTCGATTAACCTGAGCACGAGATCGGAGGTGCGTGGCGCACCGGCCGGCCACCGAGAGCAGATCAGCAGGTTCAGTACTGTGGAGTGCTGCTGCTTGGTTCCGGCTTCAGCAGTTTTTCAGATTCAAAACGTTCGCGAGCGAAGCAACGTTCCTGTTGCTAGCCGGCCGGCCGGTCACATGCTTGGTCATGCTGTAGCGCGGCCGCGTATGTACAGTACAGGCTACGTAGCAGGGGGCAGGCGCACGCGGCGGCGCCTGCAGAGACACAGCCGGCGCCGCGCGGCGGGACAGGCGTGCGTGGCCGCGGGCTTCGGTGTCGACGGCGCGGCGCGCGCGGGCGGCCGGCCAAAGTGCACGTACATGTAGATCCCGGCTCAGCTAGCTCTATATACTCCGTATCATATAGGAGTAGCATCGTCTGGCATGCATGTACGCGCACACGCCTTGTGGGCGTCTACTCGTGACGTGCGCTACACGACGACGACGTCGTCGTCGTCGTCGCCCCGGCCGGGACCTCGCCTGGCCGGGGGGCGTACGCGTACGTCGCCTTCATTTTCATTCATAGCTCGGCAGCTCGCCACGTACGTGCGTGGCGATGCATGTGTGTGTGTGGCAGACGCAAGGAAGCGTGGGTTCGTCGTCCAATCCGACACAGCAAGCTGGGTGCAGATCACCTGAAACTCTGAAAGTACGCCTCGCAGTACCGCGCCGAGAGGGCGTCAAACTGCTTCCAGAGTTGACGCCCATCCTCCTATACTGTACGTAGATCTACTACTATACCCCTAGCTTGGCCTTGCTTGCATCGCACACGAGTTGCCCTACCCTAGATAGTCTTTTGCTGACGCGACGGAGTGAACAGCGCACGCGTATACGGTATACTTCACCGACAAGCGAAAGGCTCCCGCGCCGCGCCGCGCGTGTGCACATTTGACTAGCTTCCATTCCATCGATGCTGCTGTAGTAGGACACGTACGTACTGGCTCGTATTGCCTAACTAGAGCAAGCTTGGTACTAGTGTAATAGGTCGTTGCTTGCTTGTGTGTGCGCATGCAGCGCTGTGCGCTGAACCCACGCGACGGAGTGAACAGCGCACGCGTATACGGTATACTTCACCGACAAGCGAAAGGCTCCCGCGCCGCGCCGCGCCGCGCCGCGCGTGTGCACATTTGACTAGCTTCCATTCCATCGACCATCGATGCTGCTGTAGTAGCACACGTACGTAACAGATCGAGCAGCAGCTAGCAGCTGGTGCCAGTATTGCCTAGAGCAAGCTGGGTACTAGTGTACTAGGTCGTTGCAATGCTTGCTTGTGTGTGCAGCGCTGTGCGCTGACTTGTGCGTGGACGTGCAGTACCCAGAGCTAGTGACTTGCATTGCATGGTGTACTACTTGACATGCCCCAACAACACCGCAACACGGATTGAATTCGCCAGCCCCAACATCCTGCACGCGTGCATGGATGCGCCGATCGACGAGTGACGACGATGACGACACGGATGAGCAAGGTCTCATCCTCACATGTCGAAGTGTGTGACTGTGACCTCGTTCATCTCGATCGGTTCCAAATAGTACTAGCTAATTAATCTCCTTGGAAGCAGCAACTAACCAAGAGCAGCCAGCAGTATGCTCTCATCCGTGTGATGGGAGGCGCCGCCGGCCTTGCATCATCCATCACATATTCACATGTATCGTGTATGTACATCATTTCTTTGTTTCTTTTTTCACGCCCGGCTGGATCGGGCCGCCCCAGTTTCGGTTTTACCGGTACCTAGCACGCACGTACACGTGACGATTGTACGGCGGAAATGGTTCTCTATACGGCCTCCAACTCCAATGGTCCAATTCCATGTTACGATACACACACAGGGCGGCTAACGACCCGGCCGCGCGTAGGACAGGCCAGGCCAGGCCAGGCCAGTTGGTGTGTATCGGTAAACCCACATTATTATCCAGCAGAAAACGCAGGTTACTGCTGGCTACTACTGCTACCGATCGATCGGAACACAGCAGCAGCATGGAATAGTCAATTGGTGGCACGCGCGCGGTGTGGCCTGTGGAATTGGGGGTCTCGGATAGATCAGATCGATCTTAATTAGCAGCGAGCGCCTCTGCTGTGCGGCCGGTAATTTGGCGGTGAAAACTGAAAACCGAACCTGCCTGGTCGGTTGCTGCAACTTGCAGGTGGCCGGTATATGGGACAAGGAGCCGCTGGCACTGGGTGCAGCTGCAGCCTAGTTAGCCATGCACCTCTCCCCAGATCCAGGTAAGATCTCAACTGTGTCATCGATCACCGACGGTGATCTCAGTAGTCAGTACAGGAATCCACATGCAGTCTGCCCACAGTCACAGGTGACAGGCCTCGTGCTGACAGTTGCAGTCAATCTGATATTGCCTGCGTGGTTGTGATCGCTGCTGTCAGCAGCGTTGCCTTAATTAATTAATTAATCAGGGATAACGAAGGAATTATTATTGCCTCAAGATTACTGCAACAATCCATATCAGATAATGGCCGTCGTCTGAAACCCGGCCGGCATCGATCGATCCATCGACACAATCTTCTGCGTTGCCCTTTTGGTTTTGGCGTTTCTCGCTTGATTCTTATCGTTTTTCTGCTAAGTGGCTGAGCCGCGCAGAC
The DNA here is from genome assembly GCA_022530915.1 of Paspalum notatum. Taxonomy (NCBI): domain Eukaryota; kingdom Viridiplantae; phylum Streptophyta; class Magnoliopsida; order Poales; family Poaceae; genus Paspalum; species Paspalum notatum. The sequence goes on from CM039684.1 coordinate 8,429,549, forward strand.
GCGACCAATTAAGCACACCGGGGGGATGGAGCCAGCCGCAAAGCTCCCCGGTGGTTTTGGTACGGTAGCTCGGATCGGACGGCCCCGCGGACAGATTAAAGCTGGAGCAGCTAGCTAGCGCGCGCGCCAATCATTCGAGCATGTGGAGTGGCGAGCGGCCGGCCGCGATCGGCGATGCGCGCTGTTAAGTTGCCGCTGTGTGTACTGCACTCGCGCGAGTTTTCTTTCAACGCGCCGCGCGCCTCGCACGCGCAGGCGCAATAGAGATCGGGAATCTTGCATTGGCGATTTGGCGTGGAGCTAGACGACCCAGCAGAAAATGAGCGATCGAGCGAGCTGCGCGCGAGGCCGGCCGGGCGGCTGGTGTGTTCATGTGTGCATATGCATATGCGCATGATGCAATGCAAGCGGCGGCGTGGTGAGGGGGAATCGATCATGCACAGAATCTCAAGGGGTGGACGGCGCCGGAGATGCTATATGCCAGAGTCAGAAGCATCAAGCCATCAACAAACCCATGTCCGTCATCAGGCCGCGAGAGCGTGGTCGGCTTAGCTGCTTATATTAATTATTAGTTATTAAGCCCTCCGTGCTACTATTGTCAAACGGGCCACCGTAGTGTCATTACCAGTTCTAACTAACATAAGCTACCCTGTTTGCTTTGAAATTTTCACAGTTCAAACTGGTTCATAAAGCGACGGTGAATTATATGGATATGCCAACTATATAATAAAAAGTATGTACTCGGCCGGTCACTGCTCACTGCTAGATTTATAAAGAGCTATAATTGGACTGGTGGTAGGTTGGATCAGTTACTCATAGTGCAGCACAATTTGCGTTCGAGTTGTTTAGTGGTGGCTTAAAGCTAGAGGCAGATGTAACAGCTAGGGAGTATATAAGTTAAGAGAGGGAGGACAAGCGAACAAGTTCATCCATCAGCTAGCCAATTGGAATGGTGTCATGTTTGGTAGACGGGCATCATTCATGCATTCAGCACCAGAATTACGACCGGGAATTGGGGCTTTTACCTACTTATTATTCCTCCTCAACCCTGCTGGCATTATATTAGGCGTAGCTTGTTAGTAGTGTCTCTCTAGGAAAAAAAACTTAAACTATACTGTTGTTCTTGACACGCACCTAAGTCACAGTGAACGACCGGGGCGAAGGAGCCATGTACATGCATGCCCCTAACGACCTAACTCTAATGCATCTGCACTGTGTTCGAATAGTCGATGCATCGTATATATTCCAACAAGTAGTACTGGAAGTTGACCTCGCAGAGTTAAGAACGATGATATATACATGTCCAGCTAGCGCATTAAAATACACACTTCACGCAGTTCGAGTGTGGTACACGCACGCGGGCATTACCATGCCGAGAGATGCCCAAATGCACATAGGGAGTATTTTGGAGCAGATACTAACAGTCATTAGTTGATCTAGCTAACAAGCTGGGCATTTTCCCACCTGCCGCCGCTACTGGGAGTCATCCCCGGCAATAACCCAGGTTTAAACTGTGTTTCTTTTACCGTGATATTCATGTGATGGCTAACAAGCGGAGATAAATTAAAGGCAGATTTAGGAGAACTTGAGCTACTAGCTAGTGCCGCCGAAAATTAACCCGATTCCTGTAGCGATGGAAGCTACAGAGAGTACAGACCATGCATATCCGGTATCCGGATAGGAAAATCTCAGCTAGCTGGGCGCTGCTTGGAAGCTTCAATGTATAATCCTTGGGGCGTCAACCCCACGTCCACATGAAGCCTCGAAAGACGGATGGAGCTATGAGCTATCACTAGCACAGGATAGCAGCTAGGTGGTGGTCGATCGATCATGTCGATGCCTAGCGCCGACGCCGCTCTCACGGGCCCCGGCCGCCCCCGCCCCGTGCGAACTGAAGATGCAATGCAACATGTCAGTCAATCATGCATGCCATGCGCGCGACGCGATCGGCTGATCCCGAATTCCCGATCTGTCATCCATTCCATTCCAACTCGTAGAAAAAGAGCGCCGCGCGAGTCAGATCACCGATCCGGGGCGTCACCTCTCGTCCCGTCCCATCACCATGTTCAGTTCAGTTCAGCTCAGTTTATTAGCTCAGCGGCTAGGCCTAATAATACAGTAATAACGAACAGTTGATGCAGACCGGAACAAACCTTCATCATCAGCAACTACTTCGCTCGGGATGTTTATCTCCAAAGCTTGGATCGGACTATAGCTAGGTACTTGTAGGCAGTGCACGCACTGTACATCGGACGACTTGTCATCGAGATGGATCACGCGGCGCTCCGAGTTGGATTGGATAGGACGGTGCACGTGAAGTGGTGAGCTTGGGACAGCGGAGAGTGTTCATGTGATTAATTTGCAGATTAAAAGGCATCAGTTACATGCTCGAATCTGGGGACTGAAGAACAGGTGATCTAGAACGCGGTGTGCGGTTCAGTTCAACGGTCAAAATGTCTGTCAGTGACGTGCCGTTCGATCGATCGATCTCTCTTCGGTCCGCGGGGAACCTGGTTCGATCGGGCTAATTCAGCTGCCGCCAAAATAGAACGTGCGTGAGTGAGTTTTGCCGACCCTGCAGGTACTAGTAGCTGCTTTTCGGATACGCGGACACCGCTGCGAGCATCGAGCCCTTCCTTTTAGACTACGCAGCTTCAAAATCACATCACAACTCTACCTGAAACAAAAAAAAAAAAAAAAAAAAAAAAAAAACACATCTGCCGAAAACGAGATGCATACCAGATACTCCTGAGTCCTACCACGCAGATGACGAGCGTCCGTCCCCTGTACAACCGTGGGAGTGAAGAGTGAACCATGGCAACGTACGTGACCGCTGGCGACCCGACCCGAGCTCGGCGGCACGGCCCATGCTGCTCGCCCCCGTTCGATCCTTCTCACCGACGCCGGCCTTTATAAGCAAGCACCCCCGCCCCGCGCTCGCACAGACTCGATCACTCTCTCAACTCCTCCACCCCGTCTGATCTGACTCACCATGCACATGGAAGCGCCGCCGCCCCTGCCGCCGCCGATGGACGTCGTCGTGGTCGCGCAGGACTCCGCCGCTGCCGCTCCCTTCTCCCCGCTCTCCTCCTCCGACGCCGCGCCCTTCTCCCCTCACTTCCCTCCCGTGCTCGCGGACGCAGCCGCCGGCGCGGGCGCGCTCCTGGACCTGTCCTTCACGTCCACCGCCTCCGCCTCCACCACCTCCTCCTTCACCACTGCCACCACCTTCAGCGCGCGGAGCTCGCTCTCGCTGCCCTCCTTCTCCTCCTCCACCTCGCTCTCCCCGCGCCCGCACTCCTCCGCCGCGTCCCCGCACTGGGCGCACCTGTCCGCCGCGCGCGCCGCCGCGCCCGACGGCGTCCTCCGCCTCGCGCACCTCCACCTCCTGCGCGAGCTCGGCCACGGCCACCTCGCGCGCGTCTTCCTCTGCCGCCTCAAGAGCTCCCCGCCGGCGTCCCCGCTCTTCGCGCTCAAGGTCGTCGACCTCCGCGACGACGACCCCGCCCGGGTCTCCCACGTCCTCGCCGAGTCCCGCGTCCTCTCCTCGCTCGACCACCCTTTCCTGCCCACGCTCTACGCGCGCCTCGACGCCGGACGCTACGCCTGCTTCCTCATGGACTACTGCTCCGGCGGGGACCTGCACGCGGTGCTCCGCCGACGGCCGGGCGGCCGCCTCCCCGTCGCCGCCGCGAGGTTCTATGCGGCGGAGGTGCTGCTCGCGCTCGAGTACCTCCACGCGCTCGGCTTCGTTTACCGCGACCTCAAGCCCGAGAACGTCCTGCTCCGGGGCGACGGCCACGTCGTGCTCTCCGACTTCGACCTCGCGCTCCCGGCTTCCGTCGAGCCCGCCGTCCGCCGCCGCCACGTGCGGAAACAGCAGAGTCGACGCACGAAGAGAGCCCTGATGCTCCTTCCGTCATGCTTCTCTGGCCACCACGCCACCAACAATGGCGGCGGCGACGACGGGATCGACGCCAAGGAGCGCTTCGAGTTCGTGGCCGAGCCGACGGCGGCGAGCTCCAAGGACTGCGTGGGCACGCACGAGTACCTCGCGCCGGAGCTCGTCAGCGGCAGCGGCCACGGCAACGGCGTCGATTGGTGGGCCTTCGGCGTCTTCCTCTACGAGCTCGTCTACGGCCGCACGCCCTTCAAGGGCCAAACCAAGGAGGCCACCCTCAAGAACATCCTCTCCAAGCAGGTCAGCTACCCGCAGCTCGACGGCGAGGCCGACGCGGCCCAGCTGCGGGACCTCGTCGGCAGGCTGCTCGAGCGGGACCCACGCCGCCGCATGGGCGCCGCGCGCGGCGCCGCCGAGATCAAGCGCCACCCGTTCTTCGCCGGCGTCGACTGGGCGCTCATACGCTGCGTGGCGCCGCCGGTGGTGCCGGACAAGCAGGACGCCCCCGCGGGCGGGGACAGGAAGGCCGCGAAGCTCGGCAGCTGGAGCAGCATGGGCAGCAACTGCAGCAGCAAGAAGCGCAAGAGCAGCAGCTTCGGGAGGAGAGCATCGAACTGCGACGAGAGGCAGGGGGTCTTCCGCAAGCTCATGAGTTGGAGCCACGAGAGCCGATCCACCAACAAGATCAACACGATGAACAAAGTAAAATGATGAGTTTGATCCGATGTGCATTTTCATTCCCGCTTAGTTTTGGTGTGATTTTGGGCGGAACGACCTGCCTGGGTTTTGGTTTAGTTTCGTTTAGGTTTCTTTGCTGTTACTCTCTAGCAGTACGTGCATGTATAGAGCGTGGAGGCCTGGTGCGGGTCGTGGCTTTGATCGAGTTGTACAAAGAGCGAGGCGATGTACTATGTTCAGACATGGAGAATCTTCATCCCTTGTTTAGTAGTAAAGAAAGTTTAACTTCTTTAACCTTATTATTGTCCTTATTACCGCCCATGTGGGAACTGGAAAACAAAAGTGGAGATTCAGTTGTTCTGAGGATTTTAATTGACTCGTCACAAGTTAACATACCCTTAGCAGAGTATAAATTATGAACAAGCAGCTAAAAAGACAGTAACTGATAAAAAAGAGTCTAGATTGTTGTGTAGCTAAGTAGTAATAATATAATTATTTAACCACCTACGTAACTGATCAAAAGGGTCTAGATTGTTGTCTAGCTAAGTAATAATTTAACCACCTAGATTACTTTCACGCCGGTAATAAGTTGCCCCCTTACTAGTGATTCAAACACCCCATAAATTTATACCAGTTACTATCCCAGTCCCCAAAACAAAAGTACCCTAAGACAAAACTTTGTTCAAGTTTACAAAGAAATGTGTGTAAATTATGATGCTAATAAGTACGGTCTGAAAATATGTTTGATGATGAACGTATCGATATTTATATTACTAATCCTCAAGCGACGCACTAGAAAAAAATTTCTAAGCAATATTATAAAATTGAAAATTTTTAGTCACCAGTGGGTGATTGTCCACCGTACCATTATAAAAGATGAACTAAAGTATAAAAAAAAAAAGTCAAAGATGTCCCTTAATTCACATATAAATTAACTATTGTGTTATTGCGAAATATAATTTAAAATAAATCTTTAATTTTGCATATAAATTACCACCGTACCATTATAAAATATAAATGTTAGTTAGCTAAAGTCATGTAAATTTGTAATATTAATGTGCCATGCTAGTCCTGCTTTGCACAGGTTTATGTACTAGTTATATATAATCAGTATGCGACTATCCAAGGAGAGCCCGTGCAGCCTCAAGTTACGGTGGCATTCTTATGTCCACAACTCGTCAACTCCCGAACCTAACGATGCAAGTGTTTTTTTTGAACAAATCGCGCCGTAATGTTCTGAAACAAACTCTAAAGCGCAGTAAAAGAAAAAAAACTGACACAAATGTGTGCAGTAGTTTCAGGCGGATTCGGAGCTATAGCATACGTAGTCCAGCCTCCATTTGTGACAAGAATCGCTTCCAACTTCCAAGGACGGACTTAAAACGAGGGCGTGATCATCAGTCGGCGCCCGCCTCGACCGATCGGCATGGAAAGGCGGCCCACGCTAGCACCTACAGAGTTTCAATCCAAAAGCACACAAAAACACTAGAATTCCTGGATCTGAGAGCCACCGGCGCGCGCAGCATCTCCTGCAACGCGAGGCGCATATTCATCTGGCCACCTGACCCGATCTCGACCCGGCGCCGGGGGGCAGAGACGGCAAGTGCTCGTGCCTGAACTAACGCAGTGGGCTCGCCGCGCACCCATAAATTATATCCCAAAATTAAAGCACGTACGTCCGATCGAGGGAGAAGCCACGGCCGCGGCAGGCAGACCCGGCCGGCAGTTCTTCAGCTAGCTGACGCTACGCCCTGTTCCCTGTTCTGTTCGGCCGCTGGCGCCGCGATCTGGCAAGTGCTATAGCTGTAGCAAAAGGGAGGCGGGGAAGGGAAGCGATGGATGCGAATAAACTCGCGAGAAAAGTGGCCTGCAGCTTGCTAGCCGCGCCGGCCGGCGGGCGAGGATGGCAACCGCGGAGCATGCCGATAGCAGAAGGAAAAGCTCGAAAAGAGGGGACGAGAAACGCGCTTTCGCACACTTCCATGCAGGCGACGCGCGCGCGGAATGCACGCAACGACGTATAGTACGCCTGGCCTATAGTATCTATCGCTGGTACGCCTTGCCCGGCCCCCTTTTCGCTTTGATTCATTCAGAGAGAGCAGAGCACGCGCGGCCTCAAATTCAGGCGTGCATGCGAGTCAGTGCTATTCGAATGTGCAATGCAGTGGCAGTTCACCTCAGTTGCGTCTATCATCGTGTCGACCGTGCATGATGTGTACGCCCAGACCACCAGAGACGGCGCCAGGAGAGAATCTGAGGCCTCGAGAGGGTGCTGCCAAATTCACAATCGTTGCGGAATGATATGCATGCAGCATGCATCGTACGTCTATGATCTATCCTAGTTGTAGGGAGTCGGAGGAGTAGCTGCGTCCATTGCTGCACTGTTGGCGATGTGTTGTGTGGATTGACAATTACCCGGTCGAGTGTCAGAAGGCAGTTGAACACGTTCAAAGAACATCGGTTGTCGCAGGAATGCAAACGACGCGGGAGGTTGCAATCATATCTGAACGTTCCAGCTGATCCCCTTGAGGCTCTCAAGGCCACTGCTCATGCATGGGCAACAAACCACTCGTCACGCGATCGAGTACAGTTCGTCGGGTATTTATACGCTCATCGGTTTCCTCTCCAACTCCAAATATATATACAAGTACCGCCGCGTGGATTTTCTGAGAGACGGGCGCATGCAGGTGAAGTCCGTCGTCGAAATCCCGGCACGGTGCATGCATGCAGACTTTGTACTAGTACTACATTGCACGCCATGAGCAAAACCGATGATGATGAGTTCGTTCGTTCTTCCCCCGAGGGCCAACTGGCCAAGGCTCAGCTGCAGTCAGGGGCTAGCAGTGCTCCTACAGGACGACGCAATAATCGAGTGGGGTGGGGCCGGCAGATTCAACCGCCGGCCCGGCCGCGCGCTGCTTCGGACAGCGAGATTGGGTGCATGGATCCATCGGCACGAGACACGGCCGGCGACGCGTCACATGCTCCGCGAGCCCTCACTGTCCCTCCCAGTTTTATTTCTTTCCCAAGCGGCCAGGCCAGGCCATCCACCCCCACCCCCACGGCACACGGCGGCGTGCTAATCATATGGCCATCCTCGCTTTATCTATCGTCGTCGCATCAAAATATTCCCGGCCGGTTCATTTCTTTTCTGCAGCATCGATCGAGAGCAAAATACCTAGTGTACTTCCCACATCCTCTATATATCTCTCGTAAATTATCGCAATAATAATCTCGATCCCGATCAGAAATCCGCTTTCGATCCCCCACTGGCCACTGGCCTGTCCCCAAGTAGATACAGCTGCATGATATGCAGGTGCCTCAACGTGAGGCTGCCGGCCGTCGGCGATCCGGGCCTGATTGGATCAAAGGCTTTGAATGGTCAGGTCAAATTTTGACCACGGTCAAATCTAATTTGATCATAAATTAAAATTTAGTCAAACAACAAACTACTTATTTATATGGTTTGAGCATAACCAAATAAACTATATAGATGAAAATTATATTATACAGTGTAATTTTAATTTAAAGTCAAACACGGTCAAAATGTGACCAAAGTTTGACCTGACCATTCAAGGCCTCAATCCAATCAGTCCCTCCAGACCGGCGAGGCCATTAGCGGAGGCGGAGCTCAGCAGCACGACGGCGGCCGGGCACGCGCGGCGGGCGCCGTCCCTGCTGGCTCCATGATCTAGCTACCTGCTAGCACGCCGTCCTCCGGCACCGCCCGCGCGCTTTATTCCTTCCGGTTGAGGTGCACTCCGTTTAACAACAAACGCAGCAGCACGAAATGGACACACCGGCCCTCCCCCGGCCTTTTATGCTCTTTGTAGCTGCTGCGTTGCGTGCCCTTTTCTTCTCAACCAATGCCGTCTTTACCGGCAGCACATTCCCTCGCCTTTTTGGCCCAAATGCATGCAGCAGCAGCAAGGGTGGCTTTACGCCTTTCGTCTCGATCGCGATGCTTCGGTGACGACGACGTTACAGGGCGAGAGATTTGGTTTAACGGAAATATGAACAGTAGCCTTATTGGTTCTCTGGCATGGTTTCCCACATGAACGTTCATAATGCTCTACCAGCTGTATTCTATTCCGCTGGGACTGGGAGATGCAGAGCGATGCTGCTTCTGCAGAGCTGAATCACAAGGATTTTAGAGCCGCCCACGGCAGTTGAGAGAGAGGAGATTAATTTAAATAAGGGTCTGGTTAACAAAACCTGCACTACCGTTAAGCACGAGGGCGCACCACGATCTACTAATAATTCATAGAGCATTATGATACACGTACTATGCAGATGACTCTAATAACGCAGCTATTCTATTTAATTTCTCTCTCCCTCTCTGGGTCTGGGATGCGCTGCTACCTGCAAGCAAGCGCCACGGCCAATAATAACCTGCCATTGTATTTAAGCATGCATGGGGTAGGGGAGGCACGCTGATCCGAGGCGAGATTCCCCGCCTAATTTGACATTCATCTAATCATTTCTCATGGGACTGCGCCCACAACCTGCTGTCAGCATGTCAGGCCTTGTCTTTGCGCGCAACAACACCAGGACGTGCTACCTGCGTGGGCGAGCGAGGGTTAGGCCATCGGGTTGTGTAAAAGGGGTTCTCTGTACACTTTAGCGCTACTGTAGACAGAGAGATGGATACTTAAAATAGTGTATGGACAAACCTTTTAGACAATGGGTTGAGAATAGTCTTAGTTGCATTGGTGGATGTTCTAGCTAGTTCGTTACGACTAGTTTATTCAATTTGGATCGGGCAGGAGCATGCATGCTAGCTTAGCTTGTCCTTAATGTTCCTGCTCAATTTCGTTTAATTTGTTAACGGTTATGCAATGCATGCCGCGAGTCTCTGCATGCTTTGGCACTGATTGTTTCTATTTATAATCGGTTTATCGGTGAAATAAATGAGAATCCCGCCAAACGCTTTGATTATTTATGATTTTTTTGATACGACTGACTACGGGTTGAACTAGATAAGAGAAAAGCGAGAATTGAAAAAATCTCCGCGATACGGAGAATCTAAGTAAGGTTGGAAAAAACGAAAGCAAACACGCTCCTTGTCATCTGTGATTTTTGGGTGAGACCTATTGAGAAACCATTGCATAAACCTGCTTAAATAAAGGTACTACTTGTAGTAGTAATGTTATGTACTAACAACTACCTTTGGAAGTACTAGCACTTTTTTCTGTTACGTGTTTCATTCCGTTGTCATCAACAGCTATGCTGCTATAGTGCTATGCATATTGGTCATCCATCGAGAAGGGGAAAGAAAGAACAATTAGAATGAAGGATGGGATGGTATTGGCAGCTACTAACCGACCACCAGAATTATTAGCTTCCCCTCAGCTGTACAACAAGTGCGTTGAGACATTATTAGCTCTCGCAACCATACGAATTATGCGGGTGGGGGGGGGGGGGTGGTGGGGGGGGGGGGGGCAGCCAGTCAGCCAGATGTACCTGAAGTTGACATCCATCCATCCATCACTCTCAACGGCATGTAGTAAACACCAACGAGGCGGCGAGCCGCGGAGCAGTTGGAGTGTTGGACTTGGAATGCGTGGTGGAAAAACGGTACGCAGAGGAGACTGGAGGGCTGCTGCGGCGCCACGCGCAAGCGTGAGCCGCCGACTGAGAAGGGGTAACCGATCGAACCACCGCTTGTGGGCCGTGGGCCGTGGGACTCCGGGAGCTGGCTGCCAAGCTTGAATTGATTTGCCCATGGCTCAAACCTGATACCCTCCATCCTAAATTATAATTTCGATCAAAATTCTAAGTTGTTTTAGGTTTTGAATTTTAAACAGATCTATTCATTCTATATATGTTTTATATGTGTCTGGACTTATCAATTTACCATCAATGGCGAGAGAAAAAGCCAAAAACCCTTGTAATTGGAGATAGAGAGCTAAAACCCTTTATAATCTAAGATGGATGGAGTAGTTTAGCAAAGTCCATGTCGTCTCCATAAATGCTGCATAGTATATCGCTCTCATCGTCAACCACGATATCTAGCATACATGTTTCGTACAAAAACGTGCTGCGCAACTCAAAACAAAGCAAGACTGGAGTACCCCAATCCAAACGGTGGGTGTCTTTTCTTACTGCCTTCCGTTTCTTCAGGAATAACCTGTGCCGCTGTGCTTATCAATGTGAGGCTCTGTTCTTTCTGGAGGGAGCAGGAGTGGGATCCTTCCCAAAGCTTCTAAACGCTGTCAGATCAAGCATCGGACGGCATCACCGTAACCTGGCTTTATCACGCAAACACTACCGCTCCCACTCATGCCAGAACGAACGAACACAGCCTGAGGTACAGAGATGGCGAAAGTAGCCCACCCACAGAACGAACGAACACAGCCTGAAGAATCAGGATATGGGCACACCATCCAATGTCCCGTTGCAGGGAACTAGGACCTGTTTGGTTCTTTAGCATCCAGGAATCAAGATATAGGGACACCACCCAACGTCCCGTTGCAGCGAACTTGGGCCTGTTTGGTTCTTTAGCACCCAGAAATCAAGATATAGGCACACCATCCAATGTCCCGTTGCAGCGAACTTAGGGCCTGTTTGGTTCTTTAGCACTAAAAAAGTGACTAAATTTTAGTTCTAAACCATGTTTAGTTCCTACAACTAAAGCAGGCACTAAAGCAATTAATAAGGTGAAAAAAGACCATACTACCCTTTCCCTCTCCACCCTCTCCACTGTCTCCTTCCTCTCCGTCCCGGCGGAAAGAGGGCGGCGCCTCGGCGGGAGGAGGCGGCGCACGGGCAGGCGGCGCCCCGGAGGGAGGAGGCGGCGCGCCGACAGGCGTCGCCCCGGCGGGAGGAGGACGCCGCGCGACGAGGAGGCCACGGGGACGGTGAGAAGGGGGAGGAGGACGCGGCGGCAACGGAGGTGGTGGACGAGGACGCCGCGCGGCGAAGAATTACGAGGACGCGGCGGCGGCAAAAACTGAGGATGCGGCGGCAGAAACTGACGTGCGACAACGGATGGGTGGGGAGAGCGAGAGAGATGCGCATCACCGAGCGAGGATGGGTGGGGAGAGAGAGTGCGCAGAGGCGGGAAAAGGGGAACAGCAGGGGCAGAGGAAGTCTTTCCCCACCTTTTAGTACACTTTATCCAGTTTAGCTCCTTCTTTGGAGCTAAAAAATTTTAGTCAGTTGGCGCATTTTAGTACACGGTGTTTGGCAACTTTAGTCAGTTTTATACTAAGGAACCAAACAGACCCTTAACATGAGTCTTTTAACACCTCAGTTAATGATCTGAAACTTTTACACACTGATATCGTTGTTAGAACCAAGTTAGCACACGCATGAAACAAATCCATGCCCAAAGATCTGGTGAGAAGGCTGCTTCAAGCATGAGCATGACAATGGGGCTAAACTACGTCACCGTGAGTCCATGAGTATATTGGGCCTTGACATGCATCCAGACAATTTTCCACTCTCGATGCATACAATCCATACTTCACAACATACTTTGAAATCCGCGTGCCACATTTTTTTGCAGTAGTCGATGGATATTTCCAGGAGTTGGCTTTCTATTATACAAATTCTCCTTTTACACCTTGGGCAAAAAGGACCAAGCACTTTACTGTCATGCCACACCAAACTCGTGAGTTCTCATATATAGAATTGTCTAAGCTACATTGGCCAACATTTGCATTGCCATGGTACACTATTACCAGGGTGACAAGCTTATACCCATTTGTCGCATCACTTGATTGACAAAAATACGGGGACGAGCTACTGAGTGAGTGTAAGCACAATACCCTCAGATAAAATGGCCCCTCATGTGAAAACTTTGGCCGGATTGCTCACAAGTATATATCAGAATGCAGACACGAGACACTCATGGGCTATGCTCCCGGTCTCTAAGCCTACCAATTCTTGGATAGGTGTATCCTCCTGACAAAAGGTTTCAGGCTTTCAGCCTCCACTTCATCTGAAATTTGCTCTTCAATTGGATCACATACTTCTCCCAGAATGAAATCCTGAAGGTTAATGCTAGTCGGTGGGTTTATGTCAGGAGCTGCACCATCTGAATCATGTGAACTGCTGGATGATGGTTGATGGGAAGCTCTGATCCATGAGGCTAGAACAACCGACAATGTTCATGATAGTACAGCCTGAGAAGGATGCATTTGAGTGAGTAGCGAAAAAAAAACTGACACAAAGTAGTTGAACAGTTAAATCTGGTGTGGATTCTCTTCCATGTCATCTGCTGATTGGCAGCGGCTACTCCTAGCGTTGGCGATTGGTGCTATATGGATCTGCCCCAATTCTATCTCCTCTGGCTGCCCCTTGTCTTGTACTGATGCACATGCTCTAAATGTCACTCGAGGCTCAAAGTTCCCCAACTATTGTTCATCTGTCCACTTAGCACCCATAAGATGGTGCTGGGGGCATTGCTTGATTCATGCGAGATTAGGTGAGGGAAGACAAGTGAGACAATGTGATACCATATAGAGGTGGGTCGTTCCATGTAGGTTACTAGCATGCCAGGTGGGTAGTTGCACTAAATAGCAAAATTTGGACATCAGATGACCACACCTAGCAAGTCCTGGGGCATAAAACTACAAATTAATAGTTTGTGGACTTAGGAGACACCTAACAAACTTGTTCAAGGGTATAAAACACCTAAAAGTTTTTGGAGCATTACAGGGTTTACCAATAAAAATATCTATTTTGAACTTCTTTTTATTTTCCTTTACAAACAGCTTCTACTACATTTTCACACTAGTACCAACAAGGCATAATTCTGATATTCCAAACTTGTATATATCTGCCTCCATATGCATAGTCTATTTGCAACATCTCTTGCATATAATTAACTCGACCCATGGGGGTAAGACAGCCCCTGGGTATTTCTTTAAGAAGAAGACCTTCTCACACAGGTCGAGAAAACTTCCGAACTCCCGCCCCACCCTTACAGCCATACCCTTACACAGCGGCACCGTAGGCCATGTATCGCGCACAATGGGAATTTTCAGTTCTGATCTTATTTTGTGGACACATTCAAACAGTGGGTTTGTGATGCCAAAGCCCCCAAACCACCATATGCACAAATATCTCACAGCCTACTCCCACTGCCAAGATTAACTGCACCATAACTTGCAATTGACAAAAATTGAACTATAAATCTATATGATTCTAATCCTTGAATTTAGCCTCATAGCCAGAAATTTAATTGAGGGCAGAATAAAAATAAAACAAGGCAAATAATCCACTGTCTATAAGGATGATCACTAGGAAATTTCATAGTCTTAAAAAAGCTCACCAGAAGTACTGATGCAGTTATTCAATGAGGATGCCAAATTAATATAATATATAGCATCAGCAAACAACACGAGAATTAAAGGTCACGCAATGATCCACATTAGACTGTTTGTTTACATAGTTCACCTCCATGGCTCTTCACACAAATTCTAGACACAATCAATATAGCCCCTAATTCCAAGCATGAATCTATTAAAAAAGTAGATGCATAAATGATGAGGTTTCATTTCCCTTTGTGTATTTAGTTGGCAGTAATTGGAGGACAATGGTCAAATTGTACCCTCATGAGCATTGCAGCAAGCAAATTGAAGAAAATCAAGATGACCCAGGATTCCCCTTAATTCATTAGAGAACTAGAGAGGGCCTCTTTACCATGACATCAATTCCAAACTATCATCCATGAAAGCTAAGTAATGAATGACATCAATTCCAAACTATCATCCATGAAAGCTAAGTAATGAATGACATCAATTCCAAACTATCATCCATGAAAGCTAAGTAACGAATGACATTAATTCCAAACTATCATCCATGAAAGCTGTGAATAAGTAATGAAAATATATAGCGACATAAAGAAGCTACTTTAGAATACAAAACCAAAAACTATTTGACTAAGAAAAAGAAGCAAAGTTTGATACGCAGAAACAATTCAGCATTATTCAAATATTCCCACTTTAATACAGGAGATGAAACCACCTCCTCAATCGTTGGTTAGTACGAGGACTGACAATACATGTATATGCATACCAACACGAAGAGATTGTTCAGGATTTTACATTCAACCAACTGCTGATAGTTTGTAGCAATAAAGAAGAAACAGACGTTACCTAGCATGACAGAGAGTTCCTCGTAAGAAAATGTCCACTCCTCAAAAATAAATTAATCAGTAGCCAAGCAGCTCTGGGTCTCCAGTGTATTCTGCCATTTGGTCATATCTAACACGTACTATGTCCTTTGTATCTGCATCCTCCACCAATCCAATCTCCTCTTCTGAATTCTTCTCTACGAGGTGCCCATACAAACCCTTGTGCTTTCCATAGAGCACAAGCACCCGCCCGTTCGTCCTTGGAAGTACAGTTTCAAGCATATCTTGATCCACCCCCTGCACCAGTTCTGATTGCTCATCCATCATAATGTCACATGTTGTTGGCCCCACCACATCTACAACCTTACCCTTCTTCAGGTACAGCCTCTTACTAAATTTTTGACTAACAATGCGAACCCTGATATGGCTCTGTAACCACCGGACCTTGCTACGAGCATCACTGCCATTACTTGTGCCTTCTCGGCTATCCCGACCATTCCTCTCCATTTCACGGACCGACTTCTCAGCCCTTCGCTCGCCAGAACTCTTCTTTTGGGCACTAGAATCCCTATATTCCATCCTATCCCTACTGTCTCTATCTCTTTTCTTCACAGGCTCATTATCTGATGCCTTCTTCTGGCCAACAATCCAATCACCAGAACGAGTCTTCCGAGGATCGGCTTCAGAAGGGTTGTAGCCTAACCCCTGTGTGCCAGCACGGCGATCGTACTCAACAACTTTGGTGTCCCCTGTCTTATTGTTCCTACCAATACCCTTACCTTCCTTCCAGCCGTATCCAGCAAGCAGGGCCGCGCCGAACCCGTCCACGGGTACCTCGTTGAACTCATCTATGCCACGGTGGTCCGGAAGGCTGGCCATGTCCTCCTTGTACCGTCGCAGCATGAGGTCGCCGGTGGCAGTGGCATCAGCAGCGGCAGGAGGAGCCGGAGGCGGTGGCGGTGGCGGTGGTGGCGCTTTCTCCGATTCCTTGGCAGCGGCGGCGCCGGTGGTGCCTCTGCGGCGGGTGAGGCCGAAGGGGAGATTAGATGACGGGTCGTCGGGGGCATTAGATGTGTCGAGGACGAACGAGGGCCCCCCGCCGCCGGTTTCCGCGGCGAGATCAGCCTCCTCCTGAGGGGTGGGGAGTGAGGAGGGCTTGCGGGGGCGGTGGTTGAGGAAGTTTCCCGAGTTGGGGAGCGGCGCGATGACGGTGCGCGCCGCGCCGGAGGCGGCTAGGGTTTGGGATGCGTCGAACTCTGTGACAAACTGCTGGGTCGGGGCGGGCGCGGAGCGGGGGCCAGAGTCATCATCGTCTACGGCGGCGGCGGGGCGAGCGGGGGGCCTCTGTGGCCGCTGCTTCGAGGAGGAGATGGTGAAGGAGAGCTTCTTCTCCTCCATCGCGGCGGCGGCGGCGGCGGCGGCGGCGAGCGATACGGGCAAAATGCGACTCTGGTTGGTAGAGGAAGCGCGTGGACCGTGGGCCGTGATTAGTAGTCGTGGACTGCCTTGACCGTGGCCGAGTCGGTGCAGGTGACACATCACACATGTCCGAACCAAGTATTTGGGCCGGCCCACCTAGGGAGCTAACTATTCGGGCCGTGGCCCGGACCTCAAATACCGTGGCCTCTCTTCGCGTAAATCGCACGCGCAGCGTATCTTCTTCTTCTCTTCGCCGCCGCGTCGCCGCCGGCCGGACAGCAGCGTCGAATACTCGAATCGATGGAGGGCTGGGACAAGGGGACGAAGAGCACGGTGGGCGAGATCCCGCTGCTGGCGACGCGCGCGGGGCCGCGGGACGGTGATGCGTGGCGGCAGCGGCTGAAGGAGGAGTACCGCGCGCTGATCGCCTACACGTCGGTGAACAAGGCCAAGGACAACGACTGGTTCCGCATCGCGGCCGCCAACCCGGAGGGCACCCGCTGGGAGGGGACCTGCTGGTACGTCCACAACCTTCGGCGCTACGAGTTCCCCCTCCAGTTCGACATCCCCGTCGCCTACCCGCAGGTCGCCCCCGAGATCGAGCTCCCCACCCTCGATGGCAAGACCCACAAGGTAGCTAATTACCCGCTGATTACTCGGATACTCTCTGTACGCTTGCTTAATTTGTTGGATTTGGGGAACGATTCCTGACATGCCTTGTGATGGATGGATGGCTGGTGGTGGGAGCAGATGTACCGGGGTGGGAAGATCTGCCTCACCGTGCACTTCAAGCCACTGTGGGCCAAGAACTGCCCGAGGTTCGGGATAGCGCACGCGCTGTGCCTGGGGCTCGCGCCGTGGCTCGCGGCGGAGGTCCCGATCCTGGTCGACTCGGGCATGGTGAAGCACAAGGATGACGAGGCGGCTCCTGCCGAGGCGTCTGCCTCTGCTGTTGCTCCTCCTTCCTAGTTGCAATTGGCAACGGCTGAGTGTTCGGTGAGCACAGGGGGTTATTGGAAATCAACTCGGTGGTGAGCCACCCAATAAGAGCAATGCTTGCGAATCTAGACATCTTGTAAAACATGTTCCATAGCTGCTGATTGCTGACTGTGATCTTGGTGTGCTTCGCTGTACTAGTTTCGTATCCAACTTTCTGAACTGTGTTGCAGGTTTTTATTGTCCATCTGACTAATACCATCTGCGGAAACAGGATTTGTTATAACAAAAACTATACCAGATAGCTTGATCGGTTGGTTATCGAATCTATTTTGTGAATCTACAAGTTCTTGTGCAATTTCCTTTTAGTAATTACTAGTTCTTTGGCTGGATGCATAGTTGCAGTACATTATTGCCTTTGACATTTGCACAGTATCATGCTGAAGATGTTACCAGAACTGTTTTTCAACATCTATTCTAGATCCCCATATGTTCAATAAAACACTTAGTCATTACTTTGATTCGTTCTTAGAATTGAGCAAATGATCTGATGAGGCATGGATGATCTACCTTATCCAAATAGTGTAGTCAATTAATTTTTCATACGAGTGGCTTGGATGTTGCCATCAAGTCATATGGTTGAGTTGGGCATGCCGAAGCACAAGGAGCGCAAAGACAGTGGATGCTTCCAGCTCTGCTGCTGATGCTTCGTAGTTTCTACCCAGAGTTTGGTTGTTTGGTGAGCAAAGGGATTAAAACCCACTCAGTTCATCGGTTGTGGCATGGGCTAATAGCAGTAATACTTTCATTTCTAAACATCTTCCGTATCTGCTGATTCCTGGCTATGATTTGGCTGTGTCCATGTACAAAGTTTGTGCCCAACTTATGCCGAGTATAACATCATATATTTGTATAAACTTATTATGCCTGAGTAACATCATATATTTGTATGCGGAATATAAATTAGTTCTGATGTCTGAATGATACGTAGGCCAGATTGTTCAATGGGTTTGTTATTTTGATTAGATTAGATTTATGCGCAGTCTCTTTTTATTAATTCGTTCCATTTAGTTTGGTGCATTTCTGCCTTCGATTGCACAGCATAATGCTGAATATTCCTGCCAGAACTACTCACCTATTCTAGCTCTAGCTTGTTTGGATCAGAGACTAGCAGACTTAACCGTGAACAGATAGATACTCAAACTGAGATTCCAATGTGCATGTATCTGTTTCATCTAACATGCCGATCAGGGTGCTATCTCCTTACCAAAATTCTGCACAGGAGACAGAATTGCAAAGCGATCTCTACGCAGAAGCTAGAGAGAAAAATAATTCGGATGAAAACATCTCGCGGAGACATGGATGGACTGAAAAATCCAATCCAGCATGGAAACTGGAAGATCAGAGAGCATCTATAGTCCATAATCAGCTTGATTTATATATTAAGTCATCAGTAAATAAACATCTGAACAAGTGTTGTTTAGAATCTCATCATCGGAAGTATACATGTATGCAATACAATGTGGTTTAAACTTCAGTTGAAGTGATAAACCTTTTTTCTGCATACACTTGACATCCAGCTGCGAACATTGCAAAAATATCTTTCTACTTCTACTTACAAATATCCTGTATTTCTAGTCTGCTGCCGACGGTGGTTCACAGCGCACCACCTCTTTCCTTCATTTAATGTATTCTGGTGCATTACAGAAATATCAGCTCCTCGATTTTATTTGAGGTGGGTATTTAACATGGAATTGTGCCAAAACAGACCTTACACGTGTTTCGGACTACTCCAATCCACCAAAGCAAAGTTAGCTCCACTTACTCCACGGTGGAGCAGCTCCACCATTGAACTGGAGCAGGGATAGATTGTGTTTACCTTGTCAGCGCTAATTCTAGGAATTGATGTTTACAATGGGAATGGTCTATTGTAACTCTTTTGTTTCTGTAGGGGATCTGTAGGTTTCTCTGGGTGAATTGTATGGGCGGGGACGCAGAGCTAGGGATCATCAACGACGACGGAGCGGGACGGGGCCTAGGAAGGCCGTCTCTTGTAGTCTGTCAAGATTCACAACTTCGTCTTTTTCCCAGCGGCTGGCGGCTGCTACTTTGGATACGGCGATGATCTAGGAGCACAGGGTGAACGCTGAACGGGAAGGAATAGATTCGAAAGAACAGGAGCAGGATGGATGGTGATGGTGAGTGGCCATTGTTGTATAAAAGGTCTATTTAATCCCTGAACTATCGAGAGTACTAAAAAACTAGATATTAAGCATATTGATTATAGAATGCCGATGAACTAACTTCCTAGAGTGATATTAGGGCTGTTATTTTACCGAGGTGGCACCTCATGCAGGGGATAGTGGTGGGGAATGTGAAAGGGTGTAGTGTGATATATTATCAATGAATGTTCTTGTTTTTTTTTTTTTCTTATAAAAGTTAGTGAGTTACAGATATGTGGGAGTGGTCATTCCACCTGCCAGGGTTTTCTTAATAAGGAATAGGAATAACGGCAAAAAGAACAAGGGAGCAGGATGGACGGCGAGAGCTCGTGGCTCTATTCTATCTCATCAGTGTCGGACACAGTGTCCGGCTTCGGCCACTGCCTGGGTTAAGTGGGTTGTTTGGGCCTTTTTTTTTCCTGGCTGACAGGCCAGGCCCGTGGTGGGTTCCTGGGTGGATGCCAATGCGATCTGCTGGGAGCACAAAGGTATGTGCCCGCAAACCAGTAAGCAGTACGTAGTACAGGATTACAAGGCCTAAGCCTAACTCCTAGTACCACAGTATAAACAAAGCCATGGCGTGCACTCAAAAGAAAAGTCAGAATCAAGTGACAGGTCCTGAGTCCTGACGTCCAGTAAACGGTAAACCTACTTTTTGCTTTACGCTATGCCAAGGAAGGTCAAGAACTGAAGAGACTATCACTGTTTATTTTCAGAGCAGAGACTATCACTGTTTATTTTCTGCGCATCACCTCTAAAACCCAAAAGGGCGACACCTTCAGACCTGTGTCTCATAAACCATCAAAGTTTCAGGCGTTCAGGGACAAGACACTGCACCGGACTGTCTCAAGATCCTTGTGAAGTTGTGACATCTCACTGACCATTCACTGTCCTCGTGAAACATCATCGAGTACGACAGCACCATCAACGAAACCCCTTTTCTCGCTAATCAAAACCCCAGACACTAACCCCCACTTTGGACACATGCAAAAACTACACGGAATTTTTTTTTTCCTCCCCTCCCTCCCCTTCCATCTTCTTTGACAGCGAAGA
Source organism: Paspalum notatum (assembly GCA_022530915.1). Taxonomy (NCBI): domain Eukaryota; kingdom Viridiplantae; phylum Streptophyta; class Magnoliopsida; order Poales; family Poaceae; genus Paspalum; species Paspalum notatum. Next base: position 8,449,842 of record CM039684.1, read on the forward strand.
CTATGCACCTTCAGTGACACTAAAACGCACAACACTTTAGATGCACATGGACATGGTGCTAGCTGATGAAGTCTCATCGCGTGTTGGGAGACAAGGATGTAACACACATGAGCCGTCCTACACGCTTGGACCGGTTCTGAAAGTGACGAGATGCTATCCATCCCGGCCTCGGCCCCCAAGCTTTGCTTCTGATGCACGAAGGCCCGGGGGTCGATCATTTTGTGCAACAACTTGACGATGACCCATTCCCCAGTTTGCTGGCCTGGTCAGCAGCCTACTGCCTAATCAAACCCTAATCATTCCCGGCTCTCAACAGGAACGAAATACTGGGCACTGGTCCTCTGGTGGAGGAGGGGAAAAAGACTGGGCGTGTGTGCACCTGACCTTTTCTTTCAGAGATTGCAAATTTGCACACGGAATGAGCGCTTTCTGCAGCAAAGAAGCCCGGACAGATATCATGGTTTATGGACATGCCAAGTCAAAACACTTTTGCATCTCAAAAGAACTAGTATAAATTTGTCAAACGCCTTTGGCTCCAGGGAATAAGAGTGGGGCCAAATGCTATGTGACAAGCATATATATTTATTACTGCCATAGACTGTACAGATTTCCACACGAGTGCAGATTGTTTGAGAGGCACATACGGTGACTGCAGTGAGATTGCAGTTGCAGAGATGCAGTCCATATTCCGCCGGTCCCAACTCCCGGTTCGGATGAGGCGCCTGGTGAATGCTCCAACCGATCCTCCTCAAACTGGCGTCCTGGCAGCAAGGACAAGGAACACCAGAACAGAGCAACTTTCAGAGAGAGGAAGCCTCCAAGAACTGGCTTGATGAAGCCGCCAATGGTTAGGTTGTTGCTTGATCACAACACATGTCCTGAACAACCACATTTTTTGCTGCTGGTTTGTCACATTCACTTTTCTGAATTCTTACACCAACAATCTCCGGCTACCAACCGCTGAAACTACTACAACCCAACTTCATTTGATCGTGAGCATTAAGAAACTCAAACTAACTACAGTACAGTTGTCTGATTCAAAGCCTAGCTATAGATATAGTACTAGATCAGGATGTACACTGTGGTCAGCAGGATTAGGAAGGTGCCATCAAAACCGTATTTAAAACTTAAAAAAAAGGCAAAGAAGAAGTTTCGCCGACAAAAATCTGAATGCATGGCCTCAGTCAAATTAAGCTGATTAGACATGAACAAAAAAATCGCACCTTTTACCGTCGTCGTGTGTAGATTGATTATACAGCAAGAAGAAGAAGAAAGAAGAAGATGAACTAAACAACATTTCTTTGCTTTCTTTTTACAGATTTTCTGCTGCGAGGGGTTAACTCTCAATCAAACAACGCTGTGGCAGAGGCTGGATTTCCACTGCGACTGCCTCGTCTCCACCCATGCCAAGAACCGGTACACCTTGCCGAAGACGCTGAGGAACACCAGCCCGGCGACCAGGCTGTAGGCCGCCACGCCGACGAAGCCGCCCTCCGCGGCGACCCAACCCACGAGGTACACCGCGTCGGCGGCCACGAACACCCAGCCCACGCCTTCCAGCGCGGACCGCGTCCACGCGCTGAGCCGCTCCTCGCCGTAGATGCGGCACACCATCCGCGAGCACAGCGCGAAGATGATCGCCAGCGCCGTCTTGGACAGCCCGCGGTACTGCACGGCCGTGCCGCCGACGACGAGGGGCTCCATCCGGCACAGGCACGACGCGCACTCCCCGGAGAAGCGCGACCACCGGAGCGCCTCCAGCCCCGTGTAGTACGGCAGCACGACGGCGTCCAGGTACAGGCTCGCGTGCAGCACCCCGGACACCGTGGACGCCTCCAGCACCGCGTACCGGATGTCGCCGTCGGCCTCGTTCCGGAACGCCAGCGCCGACGCCTGCAGCAGCAGCAGCAATGCCGGGCCGAGCTGCGCGAGCGGGAACACGGAGTTGACCCGCTGCCCCTTGGCGAGCGCGAGCAGCACCAGGGGGAGCAGGAACGGGCCCGACGGGAGCAGGTACTTCCGCTTGATGCCTCTGACGCCGGCGGCCGGCGCGCTGCCGCCGTTGCTGCCCCGCACGAGGTCGAGGACGGTGAACGCGAGCGTGGAGAGGAAGCAGTACGCGGCGAAGGCAGCGACGAGGAATCCCACGGCGGCGGGGTAGTCGCCGGGGTAGGAGCTGTCGCAGTAGTAGTGGTAGGGGCAGGTGACGAAGTCGGTGGTCTCCTCGAGCTGCCACCTCGTGCACTTGAGGATCTGCCTCGTCACGGCGTCGCCACCGCCGCCGTGCTGAGACGCTCTCCACGCCGATTGCCCGGCACCGAAAAGCGGGGAGAGCATCTGGTCATAGGACATGGTGGCGGCGACCGGCGGCGGCCGTTTCTTGATGTTGGGCGGCTCTGCTCCTGCTTGATCTTCTTCTTCTCCTTCCTCTTGTCCTGTTCGCTATATGCATGCCTGCATTTGGTAGCCAATGATGGCTTGCTTTCAGAGGCAACTCCTCACCCTCCTCCTCTCCGTTCCTCTTCTTGGAGGCTGGTGTGCTGCTGCTGTTGCTTCTAGGAGGAGGGAGGTGGGTTGGAAGTTTGGAACTGGATAGGGAAGGTTTAACTGGCAACTTTGAAGGAAGGAACTTGCCAAGCATGCCCTTTAACTTGAAGTTTTCAAACATTGTGTACTAATCAAAGGATGACTACTGCCTAGGAAGGATGTCTTGGATGGCTGATGGCATTAGATAGGATTAATTGGGAGGTGTAGGGGTGTTTTGGGCATGTGGAGTTCATGGTTTGCTGTCATGGTGGTTGAGGTGAGGAGGGGGTGGAAGCTGAGGTATTTTGTTTGACTTTGTTTCTTTGTCATGCATCGGTAGACGGTAGGCCAGAAAAGGGAGAGAAACAGAGAAGAGAGGAGAACATTTGCCTGCATGTACCTAGGCGTTAGTTAAAGTTTGTTGGGGGAGTTGTATTGTCTCAGAGAGGTTTGTTGGGGTGTTTGGTGAGGATATAGAGACTGAACGGCGGCCAATTCAGCTCTTTGTTTAGTGCATGATTAACATTAGTACTAGCTAATAAGCCAGTCCTGCATGTGTGTACAGCGTACGTACCCTATGGTTCTTCAGTTTCGATAAAGTGTTTAGACTGGCAGAGGCATGATGGTGCTATCATTTGGATACCAAGGCAACAAACCGGATCCTCAATCTTTTATTCGCCATGAGGATTGAAGATGGTGATTCCTTTTGTTTGGGACTCCGGGAAATTATGCTGGTAGTTGGCACAAAGCCAGGTAGGCCATGATCCTGGAGCAAGGAAGAAGTGCTGTGGTGTCCCCCTGTGGCTGTGGTGGTATCCCAGTCTGACGCTTGTGCACTGCATGTCTGTCTCTGAGATGGTGGCCGGATGTTTCTGCAGCACAACGCGTCCTCCGATCGTTTTATAATCCAGCCAGCTTTGGATCGTCTTGGGGTAGTTCTTATGATACTCTCACCCTTTTTGCATAGATGGCCCAACCGCTCCATTTGATATGCATACATGCCAAACGGATGTGGGCATGCATCATGTGGGGAGGTAGCGGTACTTTGTTTATTGTTGCCGTTGTCACCGAGCTTTGCTGTTCTGTTCTGTTCCGTTCCGTTCCTGTTCATCTTCTTTGTCAAACATGTGCTGACACATGAGGACATGAGGTGATGGGGGAAGATTGGCTGGAACTTGGGACCTGAAGCCTGCAGCTTCCATGCCATCTGTTGCGGATATTGAGCGGTATTTATCCAGACATTTTTGCTGGGCGCATGTAAGCAATTGGTCTATTCCTTTCCTACTCCATTGCACGAGCAAGATGATTTCAGCGATCTTGAAAAAGGCTTAGATTTGACTGCAAGGGGCAGCGCCCTCTGCCAAGTAAAAAAATAAAGATCTTGTCTCTGAAAATGACTGGATGTACGTATACTGTGAAACATGGTACTCACGTACATTACATATAGCACCACTAAACACAGAATATTTCGCCGTCAAGCGTCAGCCAGAGCATATAATATCACCAGCTTCTAGTTCATCAATCCTTGGTCCAAGCCTGCCTGCATCATGCTTCAGTGACATGCTAGTTTTAAAGCCAAGCACACCCGTCAATACGCATAGTTTCAAAGACACAACCTTCACTTCACAGGACAAAAAGGTGGTATCAGAAAACACTGGTTTCGACCGCGAAATACAAGACTTTGGAACGATCCGAAGTTAATGGGTACATATGGAGTCACCATCTTCGCTGTGTGCATGTGTTGACCAGTAAAATAGATTGTAAATTGTTCGGTTGGAGGAACTGGATCCGATCGCTTTTGCTCGAGCAATGAATAAAGCCGATCATTTATCATTGTGAAAAAAAAAGTTGATCATTAATCGTGCTATTCGTACAAAGGCCCCAGTGCTGGACTGGACTCAACACAAACGGACATTTCCAATATACTCGAGCACTTTCCCCGTTCAGGACGTGGAAATGTTTGGAGCGGCGCGCAGCTGGGAATTGACAACACGATGCGGCTGCAGCTTGGGCACTGATAGCTTTGCTCCAATCAGCCATCCACCATTCTGCAAATCGTTATGGGAGCAGGTAAATCTAAAGGCATCCTACTTATAGCTTCGCTCCAATCAGGCATGCTGATGCCACAGGCGAAGGCGACCTGCCGACCTTGGCAAAGGAGCAGGTAGAGGCGTGACAGCGAAAGTTGGGCTGATTTTGTGGGAGGCGAATAGCCTCGCCACATGCTTTGATTGTAGTAGCAGATGGACAAGGAAACAAGGGGGCATGGAAGGATATTGCACTTGGTTGATTGATGGCTTGTGGTGCGTAGTATGCAGCTATAGAACAGCTTCCTGGCCCATGCAAGGAAATGATGGAATGACTGAGCATTTGGATATCAACCAGCTGCAGCAAGAAAGTCTAAAGGGAGAATCTGCAGACGGATTCGTGACCACAGTGCAGATGACAGATGAGATTAAAGAAACGGAAAGTATGAAGCGTCAGATATCAAGGTAAAGAAGTGGACCGATCGTTGGGGCAGAGTAACAGACATGATCATGCAAAGGTTGACGGGTATCCAGAAAGCCTCGCTGCGGTAGAGTAGCTTTTGATAACTAAGCTACAAACAGCATATTAGAGACCAATGGTAGGACGGTTATAAAACTGTTCTCCAGAAAGATAGATGATTCATATAGTCATGGTCAAGATTATATCAATGATTCGGTTTCAAAAAAAAAAATTATATCAATGCCTACACGATCATTTCAAAATGAATTAATTCCAAACATAGTCCAGATACAATAAGAGTTGCTATGATTTTACAAAGATGACTTAATGGATAATGGATTAGGCCACATGTTTAGACGAACATGCTGAAATATATAAAAATGCCCTCATCCAGGCATGCAGGGCTTTCCCCATCATTTTGGGGTACACCAAATTTCCCAAAAAAACATTGAAACATTTCAAAATATGAACTGTCGGAAACCACTTTGCCTTCTATAGTACCGTAAGGAACGTTTATTACTCCACAAAACAGGTTTGATGCCAGTACATTCTGAAAGCTTGTTCCTAAGTTTCCCAATCTTGCCCAGCCTTGTTCCTAACATTCCCAGTTTAGCCAAAACTTGTTTTGGATCTTCCCAATTGTGCCAAACTCTAAAAGGAACAAAATCCAGTAAAGATTGTCATTAAACCTAGTGGTTGCATATAAATAGTGCAAAAAATAAGAAACGCGGGAAAAAGTCAATGGAACTTCAGACAGTGGGGAATTGCGTAAGTGGCATGTCACATGGCACCTGACATAAGAGGGCCTCTATAATAGCATAATTGCTCGCTGATTAGGGTGATTTGGACCTCCAATGGCACGCTTAGCGAGCTTAAGGAAAAATATGTGCGTTTTAAGCATTTAGTAACCTTGATGGCACGAAATGACAACTTTTAGGACCGCCAATGTATTTAACTCAACTTCATGTGTATGGATAGGAATTTCTGGCTTGAAAGAAATATAGACGCATTCAAAGGGCAAAGTTAACAAACTACTAGCTCAAAAGCAATGTAGGACCATTCAAAGGTAATACAAATACAGACTACTGGCATTCAAAAGAATCATTTATTTAGTGCAAACCTACTTACTACTATCATCAGACTAACAAACATCAAATCTAAAGGAAATTTGATTGACAAATATCAATGTTTGATCATTTGAACAAACTACTATGACGAACGTGTCTCATGCATGTGCTCATATTGCCTTTAGCTAAACAAGTAACACCTAGTCTATGGGACTATTGTACCACATGATTATTGCCTACACCTGTAAAAATGTTTACAGAAAAATGTGTTATTACTAACATCTATGATAAACTTTACTTGTTAATTAGACACTGGTTAAGGTTGAGGTTGCTGACTTCTTGTTGTCTGTGTCAGCATGTTGGGTAAACTTTTTGTACAATTTTCTGTAGGTGCAATTCCCGAAACAACTAGAAATGCATTTCATCCTTCTACTGTTTGATGTTTTATTAGTTCAGAGAATATAAAAAATCATAACTTTTATGACCAAATGGCAATGTAAACCACGATATAAACGTAAACATCAAGAACAGCATAAATATGAAATATAAATAGATATAACATGCAGGAGATGAACCTTGCAAACACCGTGTCACTGCTAACTGTTTTGTTTCTTGCATGCTTATGCTGGTAAGTAAGATTCTAATATCAGTTGTCCTTTAGCATGTTGTGGTGATACGATATCAACGACAAGGTATGTGAACTTCCATGTCCGGTCAGAGTCATCTTTGAACATCTCTGAGTACACCTTTCCAGCTCCATGTGGCCCACGGATGAGAAAATTCACCTGAAAGAGGCATGTGAGCAGTGTAAAAACAGATATGTAGACATTATGGCATTAGATCAATGCAACCTTAGTGCATCCGTTTCCAGTTAGCAAAAGCAAAAGCTATGGGCGCATAAAATTGTAAAGGGGATCTACGGGACTAATATCAGCAATGAAGGTGATTAATTTTCATATTAGTACATCTCCCTATATTATGATTCGCAATTATGTTCTTTCCATGCTGCTTGTGGTTGTTTAAGGGAAATCATTGTGCCATTGTCATATGGTGCTAAGGCACAGCCACACTAATGGACTCTCAGAGGGAAGTTTCTCACCAAGTGTTGCACAACAGATAGCACAATCGTAATTGGTAAAGTTGTACCTATGTTATTGACTTGGATACAGTAGACCCGGGGTGCAAGGAAAATGGCACAATGGAAACAAAGACAAGAATATATGCTACCTCCACATGTTCAACACCATCCTCATCTGTCCAGATCTTATTTGGAATCCGTTGCCGAGCTGCACGGTTTCTAGTTTCCTGACCATATCCAGTAACAGGGTGGCCAATTCTTGCCGCAACCTGACGAAATACATGAACTAATAAGAGAGGGAAGTACAACTATCTACAGGACAATAACACGATCAGAAGAAACCTGGTTATCACTCTGGATTCTTGCTAGAGCTTTCCCAAATATCTTGTACCTGTATGGTGGTATCAATGCACAGGCGTTAGCTAGTCTCCATTCGGCTACAAGATCATATATTTACAACACACGTTGTTCCAGAAATAAATATGATAAAAGACACTGAGACATGAAGCAACAAGGGAAACCATGTGATGTAGAAAAGAATAAGGTGTTCCAACAGATAAAACTTTTCATTTATGTACAGAAGAAAGTTAGTGGGTCAGGCAGGATAGCTAACTCACCTGCAAACGTAGTCAATATGCCAGACAAAAACCAACACCAAATTACTATAGGTTTCAACTCCCTATCCCAACTTGCTTGGGACTAAGAGCATCTTCAACAGATCTCATATCTGTATCCCTAAATTCTTTCATTTTAGCAGATGGAGATGCTCCACAAATCTCCTATCCCATCTCCAATCCCTATATGTTTTAGGAGGTTTCCTAATATCAGACTCTTAGGGATTTCAAGAAATTGTGAATGGTCTTATCAGTACACAAATGTATAACTCTCCAGGAATTTCAAATGCACTTATATTCATCACTGTAGGACTTGGGTTTGAGTTTTCCACAGCCCAATTTCATCAATGGACTCAGACGTCTACAAAGGAGTGTGGTTGGTTCAGCAAATTCCTACCCCAGTGAGGCACATGCGAGCAACGCGGCGAAGAGTTTGGAGACTGGGAAGTGTGGCGTGGATGCAGAGGCCAGCAACGCACTCGCCCACAGGATCCACCAGACCACCACCTTTGGGGATGCCAGGTTGACTGTGATCAGCAGCGCGTCTGGGAGGCGGACAGAGCAAAGGGAAACCGGAGCCCACGCATGCAGCCAAGGAGGTGGCAGGTGTGCCACTGAGGATGACCTCGGCATCGGGCTCTGAGGATGACCTTGTGGCAGTGGGGGGGGCAGACAAGCGTTGGCAGGTGTACTCGTCAGAGGCTGGGATGGGAGCACGGGAGATCTAGTGGCCAGTGATGCATTGCTCTTGCTCTTCTCAACTGATGTTTTGTTGTTCAAGAGAGCTCAGCTATAGGTGGGTGTCAGGGGACTTTAAAGGGAGTTGGGAAAAGTAAAGTCTTGGTAGCGGTAACCGAAAATAGGAGAGATGTGGATAGGAGACCTCTTATAAGCAAGCACTTTTGAGAAACAGTGGATAGGGGATCCATTGGATATGCTATGAAAGGCTTCGTTGTTGTTGTTCAGCATTATGGGGAATATAATGCAATGCAAAGCATTTCTGGTTGTGAATCGGGCCACTTTAAGTTTATGAGAGAAATGCATCAGAATAGGACACGCAGCAACGGAACAATTACCATAGTATTTGGTTTCATTTTTATTTTCAATATAGTATATTTATGTTTATGTCACGTAGCACACCAACCTATAAGCAGAGACTAGGTTGGTAAGAATGGCACAAGTCGTAGGCAATAAAGCTTCCACTAGACTAAACTTAGTCTATGAGCCAAGGAAATGAAAAGCATAGACACATGTACCTTAATAGACAATAACATGCTGAGATTAAGAAGATGTGAATGTAATAATGAATTTGTTTAAAAAAGATACAAATAAGCTCCAAGATACACATACTACAGAATTCTGGCCACGAAATCGTGTAGAACTTATACGAATATGGTGAATAGTTACTGTTTATCAACATTTTATGTAATACCAAAGTACAATTAGTCATAACTGTATCACTAAGCATTCTGCAAAGTTCAAACAGAAGCTAACTAATGCAAGAGACTTACTCTTTTGGTTCAAATATAAGCTCTTTGAACACAGCATATCCAGCCAGCCCTGCAATTCCAAGTCCAGCAAGGATTACAAGACTGTAAGAAGCACCTTCAGTAAACGTCACTGGCTTCTCAGGTATATTGTAGGTAATATCATCAAAGGGGTGTTCTACAGTAGACAAGTCTTTTCCCTCCTGAACAAAAAGAGGACAGTCCATTATAAGTAATAAAACATTGCAAAAGGGTGCAGCAGCATAACTATACTAACTATTCTGCTAGAATATAATTAACAAACATTCATTTGACTAATAAAACCAGTAATATCTGTTTGCTATGAACATACAATTTGGATCAACAACCAAATTATCAAAACACCCAAAAGACTTGACTCTAGGTGTCTTGGGTCATTAAAACTGCCGGGGAAACTTGAAGTCTTCTCCAGCAGAATGATGTGAGTGTGAAACAGGAAGATACTGCTGTGAGTGTGAAACAGGAAGATGGTAAACGCAATGCTAGCACCCTCCTAAATTCCAAGCGAAAGAGTTAGTTTTAGTTTAACAGAGATGCCTACAGGTACTTCTGGCTTTGTCTAAACGAATAGCATAACTGGGCTTGCTCATGTGAGTCCGCTGAGATTATGAATCCATAAGGCAAGAATCTTGGGATTAGATTCAGGGATGGAGGGAGGGAGGAGCTGAGAGAGATGTGAATCATCAGCATGTTTGATCTCAGCAGCACAGCATTCCTCCTCGGTGAGGTTCGCTGTGTTGTCCTTGGTGTCCAGCATGGTGGGCACCATGCGCAGAGGAAGCAACGGCGGGGGAGAGAGGCAACGTGGCGCAGGTGCAGCACGTGCTAAGGAGTCGGCGCAGCACAGTGGCAGCTTGCGCGAGAGGGGCGCCACACAGGATGGCGGGAGCAGGAAGGACCGGAAGGCTAGGGTATTGAATCATACCCTCTTGATACCATAATAGATGTTTACAATATGTGTGTGTATAAATGCCTAGACTGCCTTGTATACCAAGGAATTAAGAGTCCTAATCCTATACAGGAGAGACCTAATCCTATACAGGACGGAGTCCTAAAATCTATACAGGGCATAACCAGATATTCATCTAAAAGAAGGTGGTCCAATGAAAGAAGCACAAGAACTAAAATTTTATACTATTATATTGCACTTCAACCACCCATAGCAGCAAGTCAAAAGATGGATAACATTCAATGAAATTTATGCCAACAAAGGATCAGAGGGAAGTAGGAAGATGTACAACAACATGACACTGAATTATTCAAATCAGAAAGCAGAACTAAACAACACAAACCTGTTTTGGATTCTGGTCTGAAGCTTGTGTGGAGTAAGATGCAGATGGCCTTATCAAAGAGGGAAATGCTTTGCGGAACTCATAATGAGTTCTCAAAGGACCTGAAGTGTTTGACCTGGTCATGTGCCACCTTGAATTTTTCAAAGATGAAGCTGGATGTTTTCCCAAAGAAAATTATGTCAGCATTAACAAATGCTAATGTGGAAAAATGGTGCTAAAGGATTATTGGTCCAGATCAAACAAAATTGCACACAAAAATAAGATACTCAAGTGCCTGGAAATCAATGGAACTAAGATCTGATATCTGAGAAAACATTCTTTGTAATTTGTAAACATAGCCAGCATGCTCATAACATGGAACGCAAGTAGAACAGCCTTTAAGACATACTGAAATCAATTTTATGAATTGACAAACTGAGCAATTTGCATTGAATGAACAGCAATGATGGGAATTATGAGATGAACAATCATAATCATGTATTCAAACATACATTAGTTCACTACAGAATCATGCATAGCAAGTTTTATCAACGTCTTTTGAGTTGACTCTCCAAATCTGAAAAAATCTACATAAAGTTTTTTTTTTCATTCAAGTGCTGAGGCACATCCAGTGCATGCAAAGTATCACATACTGTCATTCTATAGATTTGCAGTGGCAGTACATTCTCATGGAATGTTTACTAAACTAGAATTGCAGTACATGAGAGCTCTTTGAAATAAATGTTGCTGAAAGATTGAGAAACATTGCGTGAATATTATAGAGGGTAACACCCCAATGGTTCTTTGTTTGGGTTTCATCTCCATTTGAGGCCTTATTCGGTTGCACAGGTATTGGAGGGGATTCAATCCCTTATTGGTCAAATTTGAATAGGGAGGGATTTAATCCCTCTCAATCCCCTTCCATCCACATCAAACCGAACAAGCCCTGAGTAGCTAAGTTTTTATGTTGGCTCGCCGCGCCTATCACAACCTTTTAGAGTTGGGACCCTCCTCCTCCTTTATCTGGGCTTGGGACCGGCTATGCAACATAGGATAACAGATTTTGTAGTAACTTTCAGTTACATCCTGATCATATGCTAACTAAAAGTCGCTGAGTTGAACTGCATATTAATACGGAAGCCACTATCTAAAGCAAACTAAATTAGAAAATTGAAAGCTTATAGTTATCCATAATGTTTAAACTATCAGAGATGCATTATCCATCCAGCAATGGACAACATCTGTTTCCCTAGTGCAATAATAACGGGAACATTAACAAAACAAATCATTTCATAGCGGCAACTTGATCAACAAAATGTAGAGCTTTTAATCAGAAGTGGGAGTTGACCTTCAGCCTTAGCAACATCCTGCAGTTAGACAGAGGGAAGTGTTAAGAAAAAAAAAAAAGGAGTTCCAAGTATATATTTCAAATAAAAAAATCCAACAAGGAAATTTTAATGTGAATAATTTTCCAAAGCCACAAAAGAATATATGCAATCAGAGATCAGAAAGACAATGGCAAGGTGTGTTGGCCAGATAGAGTGCCAGCACATGATTGATTAAGGCCCTAAGCAGATGGATATAACAAGACAAGCAGAATAGGATGGTATTACAGAGTACTACAAATTTATTGCTCCGTAGTAAAGTAGCTAGTAAGCACAGCGCTGCACAACAATTGCTTCTCCAGTGGAATCTAATACAGCAGCAGAGCACAAGTTCAGCCCCTTCAGTATCCAGACCAGACGGCACATCACAACCGCAGGCAGCAACGCCAGAAGCATCAAAGCAGAGATCGGCCTGGGCATTCCGTCGAACGCCTTGAGGGGTTTAGAGGAGGTTTAGGGTTATTCTCCACCGCTGCTGTGGATTACCTTGGAGACGGCGGCGCCCACGTAGGGAGCCCGCGGCGCGGATGCCTCCGCGGCGGTGGCGAGGAGGCTGCGGTGCTGGAGCAGCCTCGTGATGCGGGAGGCCATGGGCGTGTCAGCTTGTGTTTCGTTTACTTGGGCGAGGGGTGGAGGAGAGGAGGCGGCGGCGAGGAGCCGACAGCCGAGGAGAAAGAAAAGGGGGAACCCGCCGGGGAGCGGTTTGGTTCGCGTCGGGTGGACGGTGGACACTGGACAGCGGGCTGTATTTGGCCTGGTGTTGTGTGTCTCCAAACCATTTTCGTGACAATCGGCTATGGAATTATGGATTGAGGTCAGATTTGAGCGATAAGAACGTATTCTCGTATCCAATAATCCAAATAAAAAACATCATGAATTATTCAGTATAGTTATTGAAAAAACTTCAATTTTGCTCCGACCAATTAGGTGTGTCTATATGATGAATTATCAGTTAGGGATTTTTTTTCTTTCTTTCTTTTTTTTTTTTTTTTGCTATAAGGGCATAAAGATGTTCAATCTGACTGAAGGATAACACCCGGTACTTGTTCGATTAGACTCTAATATGATTTGAATGGATTAGGAGAGAATTTAAATATGTAAGATCTTTATTTTTTCCATAATTCCCTCTAAATCAAACCAGGTGTCCTATGAAAATATTTTTATAAATAAAATCATTATATGCTTTTTTTGGTTTGTGGGAATTGAGATACAAACATAACAAAACTAATAAGCTAGCTAAAAGCACCGAGACGCTAAATTGAAGCATGGTTCAAAAATACATTTTTGCGTGGGGTTGTCAATAGAGATTGGTTCTGATTATTCAAAGTTTTATACACCATGTCATCCAAAAACATATGCCGTGCATGAAATAGTATCGAAATCGATTGAGTCATATGTCACATACGCTGGTAATAGAGATGAAAAAAAAATCGGATCAGAGCAAGTAGTGCATATACCATATCCTAATCCCAAAGTCAAATAAAAGTGTGTACGAACATTCAATACAATCTATCGAGAACACATAAACATAATGTAGAGTATTGTGTCATACAATGGTCCAAACCTAGGTAAATTGTGTGCCCTTTGCAATATTGTGATACCGTCGAGCTTCACCACAATCAATCTCACGTTACAAAACCACCGCGAGGGGTATCCCCAGGTGAATTGTCGGTACCAAACACCGACGCAAAAGCAACAACAAAAACAAATTGGAAAATATAGTTATCGTGTTTGAGAATTTATAGCTAGAAGTAGCAATATAATATGGCTCACAAAGTATAACTAAGTCCTCATCATAAAAGAAAAACCCTATATATGCTTAAAGAAAAAGTGATAACGAATCCTCAACCTTGATTACCGTTGATGGTACTTAAGCACGGCAAACCTTATACTGCAAGCGACAGTATCGTGTGTAGTTTTTTCTCAGGATGAGTATCATGGGTTTTGTCAATCCAGAAAACGAACTAATTGAGAACTAATTAACAAGAGTTTATGATAAACTAAGGGTTATGAAACTAGGCTCTAATCTATCTCTAAACTATATATAATCTACATCTAAACTATACTAATACTATAAGATAAGCAATTAGAACAGAACTAGAACACTAATCAAAGGGTATTGACTAGAGTCTAATCAAGCTCTAATTGGATCCAAGACATGCATGATAACGGGCATCACAACAAGATTAAAATAGTGAGATAACTGTAGCTCAAGGTAAACAAATATGTTCAAACATATTTATCATAGCATAATTAAATCAACATCAATCAACCTAACCACCTAGATCGGCTTAACATTTTTCCAGGCTCTACTGTCACTAATAACCAGGTAATCGACGAGAAATTTTCAACAGGAACATAATTAGAGAATGCACCTCTAATTACTTTATATGGTCTAATAACATAATTAGCACAACTAGAACCTCTAATCATCGTGATCAGAAGAACTAGATATACAACTATATCATTAGTAAGCTAGATCAACGATCAAGAACGCTAGATGAATATAACTCTTTAAGACATGCGCTAATCAATAAACATCTAGATCTAAAGCTAATTAGAGTCAGAACAAGCATAATTAGAACAAAAACATGATAATTAGACAAGAACAATGCTTCATTAATAAATTGTATCATACTTACAATTATGGCCATATCTTTCCTTAATGATACAATTAGACCTCTGAATCTAAGTAATTAGAGCACCATGCAAGGACTCTAATCACCTCTAGGATCTAGAAGAACTCTAATCCTAGACTAGAAACTCGACCTTCTACTCTTCTTTAGTTGTAGTCTCTCTGCATCACGCCTTGATAATGAATTTTCTAGTTGTAGTCCCTCTGCATCGCGCCTTGATAATGAATTAGAATGAATTGGATGGCCTTAGGGTCTTATGGGGTTTGTATTTATACCCCGGAGGTGCCTTGGGGCGCCCCCACCTTCCTCTCGCTTGGAGTTGGAGTAGGACTCTTGTTTCCTCCGAAATCGGACTTTTCTGTTTTCTGTATCTTTCGTATTTTGACCATATCTCTGTCATCCAGAGTCCAAATAAGGCAAACTCGGACTCTAAATTGTAGAGCTCGAAGAAATCTACAACTTTGATATTCAAACTTTCTCCATTTGACATCGTTTAGGTCTCCGAATTGGGCCCGCAAGGTGCTGCTGTCCTGGAATCCAAGAATATCTCGAGATTTAATTTGAGCTTAAATGTATCTCGAAATAATCCTTCCTTGTCTTCAATCCCTTCGTACCCAAGTAATCCTTATCTTCTTGGACTCTTCTGGAAGAGGCGCGGTAGAAAAGGAAACACGAGATGGTGCCTGAAAGGGAGCGGTCGGCCGACTTAGGGGGGTAGGGTCGGCCGACCCGACCTTTTCTTTCGCCCGGTTGTTTCCATCTTTCGCGGATACGTTGCTTGTCGTCTAAGAAATACTTGTACAGGGCCTCTCGCACTCTTGGGTTTTTAGAATCTTCGGTATGGACCGAGATTTGTCGGAATCTTCTAGTATTTGATAAAATTGATGTCTTTATCATGTAATTATCTCCAATTTCTCGTAGCTCTTGACACTTTCTTGAAGCTTCTGAATAGAAAGACTTGATTAACACAGAGGGAGGAATGAATTAACCAAGCATTTCTTGTTCATCTCTCCAATATGTAACTCCTTACTCCTCAAGAAATCCCCGCAAATCTACAGTACTTACCTTCCTCCTTTTGACGTGTGGCAGTAAGAACGTCCGATCCACCTCCGTGTGGCCCCCCCACTCCCTTCGAACAAACGGGAAGGGGGGAGTGCGACTTTACAGGTATGCCCTCACGGTTGCCACGATATTAGCATGGACGAGATCGCTCCTTCCCTATAATAAGAAAACGAGATTATCCCTTCCTGGATTATTAACGCTGCTGTGGTCGACATTGGACACGAAAATTGACGCGCTGCATAGCCACCGTAAAAAGGAAACAATTGATTCGAGAGTCGCCATCCCCCTCTCCCGCCACCGGTTCCTCCACACCGGGCCTCCTCTCCCTCCCTGCGGTGCCTTCTCTCCCCACCGGCGTCTCCTCCCTCCCCGCCAGCGCGGCCAAGCTCGCGCTGCCAGATGGAGCGGCGCTCGGCTACTCCCCGTGCCGGATCTGGTCCTTTAGGGTTTAGTGGCAGTAAGAACGTCCGATCCACCTCCGTGTGGCCTACGCTCAGCCACAAGAAAACCGTGTGCATGGAGCGATTCCATGCCCTCACGTCACTTGGCCTCTCGGTTCCCATCATCCGCTTCCTCAACGCCCATCTCCGCGGCAATAAAAAAACTCCCATCTCCACGGCGTCCAAAAAAAAAATCTCCTATCTCCACCACCGCACCCCGATTTCCCTGCTCTCCTCTTGAACTCCGGCCACCTCCCACCACTGTGTGGCCATCGACTTCGTTATCCGGCGACCATGTGCCTTCGGCGCAAGCATCCTCCGTCGCGGTAAACGTGGAGCCGACGTCCTCTGTCACACCACCGTCCGCTGGCCTTTCTCTCCCCACGTCGCCTCCTCTCCCCGCGCGCGGCTCCTCCGCGCTAGCGGCTTCTCTCCCTCCCCGTCGCCGCATCCTCCTCGCCATCCCCCTCTCCCACCACCGGTTCCTCCACACCGGGCCTCCTCTCCCTCCCCGCGGTGCCTTCTCTCCCCACCAGCGCCTCCTCCCTCCCCGCCAGCGCGGCCAAGCCCGCGCTGCCAGATGGAGCGGCGCTCGGCTGCTCCCCGTGCCGGATCTGGTCCACGGCGAGCAAGGCCCAGCCTGCTCACCTCCTCGCTCTCGCTACACTGTTCGTCTACTCCCTCTCCCCGATTCCCCGCCGCCACCTTCCCCAACCTCTGTTCCCCCAGAGACGCCCCCCAACCCCTCGGTACC
This sequence comes from Paspalum notatum, assembly GCA_022530915.1. Taxonomy (NCBI): domain Eukaryota; kingdom Viridiplantae; phylum Streptophyta; class Magnoliopsida; order Poales; family Poaceae; genus Paspalum; species Paspalum notatum. Next base: position 8,466,688 of record CM039684.1, read on the forward strand.
TCGGAGCGTCCCCGTCTAGCCTCCTCTGGCTCCGGCAGAATGGACGGAGCGGTGGGCAGGAAGCGGGATCTGGAGGAGGCGCTGCTGCGTATCGTGCATGAGCACCACCACCAATCCCTCTGCCAGTGTAAGCAAACCGGCACGCCTATCTCTCTGTCTCTGATCCATCCCTCCTCGCCACCCACCGTTCCTACCACACCCTCCCTTGATTTGACGACGCAAAGCTTCCATCTTCTCGTGTGAAGAGCGGGGGAAGAAGGATGCCCTGAGGAGCACGGCGCGGTTCGCCGATCTTCTCGTGGACACGGTCGGCGGTGACGTGCAGGAGCGAGAAGAGCATTGACCGGGAGGCCCGCGCGCTGCTCGGCACTATCGCGTGGTACACTGGTACAGGAAGCAGACTGATCTGTGGCCGCCTGCCACAAACGAAATCAACTCGGCATTAAAGGTGACTGTGTGCTCTGCGATTCTTTTCTATGCTCATGTGTAGATTTATTTGATAATGTGTACTTTCTCCTGTTGATGTCTTTATGAAGCATCTGTTTTTTTATCTATCTCTGGGAGTTTGGAGATTTCGAGAACTGGATGTAGATCATGGACTTTGACTGTAAAAGTATCAACGCGCCCATAGGCAATATTCATCAATCATGACTCATTGCAATCACAATTTTAGGAAGTATTCATGAACCCTTCTTTTATGAATTGTTTCCTCTTTTCCACCATGCAAACACCTGTGTTATGAGTACTATCGATTCTCACTTCAATTTCAAAGTGATAATATATGATCAAAATACACCTGAACCTAAGCATGTCTTCCTGGTGGTGTTAGCTAGCCTCTCAACTCGATGGAGATGATGCTACATACTGTTCTTATTTGCATTGCCCAGTCGTTTTCTTTTTCTAGATTACATCCTGCCTTTCTGTTGTTTCATTGTCCAGGAAGAAAGCACAGCTGTGGTTGTGTTTTCATCAATGGCCCTTGTGATGTTGATGCAGTGGCAGCTCTGAACGTCTCTACTCTGCATAAATAGCTACATTGCCCCTTTTCTATGTGGGGAAGCCTAATGAGGTGCATCTTCCATAAATTAACTTGGTCTTCCTAACCCATCGACCAGTTCTAGGTACCTCTCCCTCTGCTCTTAATATTAGTATAGAAATGATCAATGACAAGATGATAACTACACAGACGCTGCTCCCTGTTTAGGAATTACACAAGCACTGGTCTCTTTTTATCCAGTGCAACCACTATACAACAGCGAAAACAAACAACCACCAAGTCTTTCGGTCCCAACCAAGTTGTGGTACGTTAGAGTTAAAACGCAACAAAACACCATCAAGATTTTAATCGCATGATCTTCTTGAAGAGTCGGATTCGCTTCAGTTCCCAAAGCCCGTCATTATGTTACTGAGACTTTCTAACTCCTAATTGAATAGGAGGAATAGTGTTGACGGTCTTAATTTTCATTTTCTTGGACTTGAAATGCGATTAGCAAAGAAAAGGTATGACTGCTAATGCCATATCCATCACAACAGAATTTAACCAAAAACCAAGTACTGTGTTTTATTTCACACTAATTATACAATGAAAGGGGTTAGTATTCAAAGGGGTCAATATTGGAGAACTCTACCAAACACCATATTTTATTTCAACAACACTCGCGCGAACAGGCTAATTAATCTATCATCGCACAACTCAATGTGTTATTAGAGGCTCAAACACCAGTACGGGCGCGGCATTAGCGCGCCCCCAAACCTAGTAAATGTCGTTTCAGAGGTCTTTTCTCACTCGACATAGATCGTTGTGAATTTCACGAAAATTTGTCGAAAAACCTGTAAAAATCACATATAGCATATTTTCAAGACAGTGTTGCAAAATCCACAATAATCGGTGATAATTGTTAGTAAAAGATACAGTTGATGCTTAGGATCAATGAAAAACTATGTAAAATGATACAAAATATTCGTTCATAAGCCGCGTCAACAATTACTAGCTTTATATAGTCTGGTAACCTTATTATCCAATTCAGGATAATTCACTTCTAATTATTAGCTAATCTAAGTGTATCAGATTTTTCTAATACCATATCCTACATTTGCATCCACATGTAATGTTACATGTGATTCAGATCATTCATATTCACATGGATATATAAAAAACTTCCCCATATCCCCATTAGACATATGGAATTATCTAAACCACTTTCACCTCTAATGGATAGAAGCTATCACAATATCGACATTTCTTCGCTATGTCTGTATGTTACCACTTTAGATCTGATCAAATAGAATTATGATTTAATTTGGGGTTGAGGGTTGGGTGGTTGTTGAGTTTAGGAAACTTTGGGCTACGGCCGGCAAGGTGGTGGTGGCATTTTGTGGGGGGAGAAGTGTAAGACACAATTGGCATGGGCGGCGAAGGACCACCAAAGATGGTGGCGAGTCACGGTGATGGCACGATGTAGCTAGGTTAGTATGACAATGCTTAGCAGGGCAGGATATTGAAAAACAAATAGGATGGGAAGGGAAAGGGGATATTATGGGTTGTGACGATGAAGATGAGGACGATGGGAGCATCAGCATATGGTATATGATGCCTTGTAATAGCTCCTAAGTCACAACGACAACACCGCTCATATTAGTTGTTTACTGCTACAATGGTAGGAAAAATATGCACACATAGCTCATGGGCTATGTTGATACTTGATACATTGGACCCATTTAGAACTCACATGCACTCCCTCAGTTAGGATGGATATTGATGCACAAGCCTTTCTGTTTTACGAAGAAACTAAATCTACATATGTGTGCATATGGATCCAAGCAGTGTAAATATTTTGAGACAATTTTAAATGCTGGAGCTATGGTCATTGGCTTTAAGACAGAGGGGTAGTTTGTACCCATATAATGAAAAAAGATTGGCTACAAGCATGTTTGATACCATTGCTAAACTTTGAGTCTGCCTGCTTGGCTGTCGTGTGTTTTGACAGCTTTTACACCCGGTTGTTGGCGTGAATCAAAACACACGAATTTTTTGCCTGCACATATTCGAGTGTTTCAGATGCTCGTAGCAACTGGAATTTAGCTTCTCAGACTTGGAAATTTGTGCCAACCAATTTTTGAGCCAACAGCTAACGGACATTCAGAGTCTGACTTCAAAGAACTAGCAAATATATGTTGAATTCATGAACGTAAACATACAGAAAAAAGCAACGACACATCACACAAGATTATTTATAATCAATGGATACAGATCATGCTATAATGGAGTAAAACGTCGCCGCTACTGTGAATTATGGACCATTGTAAGCACGTGCTATTTTATTGTAATTACTGTAAACTGTAAGTACGATGCTACTGCACTGTAATTACAATTTTGACTAACTATACTTTGCTACCACACTATAATTACAATATTAATTATATTTAATTACAGTAAGTATAATACTACCACACTATAATTACAATATTGATTATTCCTTAATTACAGTGTAAGTAAATGCTATCGCACTGTAAGTATTGACTAAAAGTAATGATGACCAGAACACCACCATTGCCCAAAAAAATTTCCAAACAATAACATGAGCCCGGGTGGATATGGTAAAAATGAAAGGGTGAGATTGACCGGCGAGTAGAATACGTGTGAGATAGCCAGTGAACAGTATTAAAAAGGTGGACCCATCTTATCCCTGACACGTAAGAGACAACACATATTTGTTTTCGGATCGGCTGGAACGAACGGTCAGAAACAACCGAGGGAAGCAATCAGATGGTCACAAAATCGCGTGCTGGCAGCCTTAGAAACAACCGGTTGTTGTTTAGAGTACTTTTAGCTACTTAAGTTATAACCTATATATTATTTTAATGTATTTTTGTAAACCATCCGCTACAAAAGGGCTCTAGGCCTTAGCATCAACTGTGAGAAAACATACAGTTAATAAAACATTGAGCAAGCATGCCGTGTATCCCGGTTGTAGCTTATACATCAAACTAAACAAGACACCAACTGCCAACATGCAGTGAATTAGACCAAAAATCGAATTCACCCCTCCCCCCAAAGAACATATTATTGCTGTCCAATAGATATACCGAATTCACCACTGATCTTGCCTTGGACCTCGGTACAACCCAGTGCTCGTCAAACAGATCCACTGGCGCCAAAATTGCATCTCCGCCTACCACGAGTGACTCAGACCACGGGGACGAAGCAGGCCTTGACATCCTCGCCCGCCCACTGTAACGCGTTCCACCAGTGCTTGTCGCACTCGATCCGCACGGTACCCTGCTGCCCGCTCGCCGGCCGCATCGCGATCTTCTTCAGCCGCGGGCATCCCCTCGTCTGCAGGCGCCGTAGCACCGGGAACACGCACTCCCCCTCGACCCGGACGGCCTCCAGCTTGGGCAACCCGAGCAGCGCCAGCAGCCTCAGCCGCGGGAACACGACTACTTCCTCCGCAGCGCTGCCGCCGTCCTCGGTGCCGCCCAGCAAATTCGTCAGCCCGTTGCACCCGCTGAGGTTCAGGGTCTCCAGGCAGGGGAGGTGCTGCACCCATGTCAAGTGCGTCAGGCTGTGGCACGCACCCATGGCGACCTCACGGAGGTTGGACGCGGCGGCATGGGACCACGCCATGACGCGCAGCTTCGTGAGGAACCCAAACTTGACGACCTCCAGCTTGGGCACGTCCGCGTCGGCCACGAGCTCCTCGATGTCGGACGAGTAGACCACCAGCTCCTGCAGGCTCTCCTGCACGCCGCCGAGCTCTTGCTTGTGCTCCGCGGACAGCAGCGGCAGGGCGCGCGCCCCGCCCAGCTTGCGCAGGTGTAGCGCCCGGGCGCGCACGCCCGGCGCCAACCGCGCGAGGCGCTCCACGTCGCGGGTACTGTCCAGCCAGATGCCGAGCGACGCCACGCGCACGCCGCTGCTCTCGAGGTCGTCGATGACCGGCGCGACGTAGTCGTCCGCGACGGAAACGATGCTCGCTGTGAACACCTCTAGGACTTGCAGCTTCCCGAGCCGCGAGATCAGCCCTGGCGGTATCGTGATCTGGATGTAGTAGTTGTCGCGCAGGTAGAAGTACTTGAGCTGGCTCAGGTTGCCCAGCTCCATGGGCAGCGACAAGATCCTGTTCTTGGATAGGTTGAGGTACTCCAGGCTGATCAAGCAGCAGATCTCCACGGGGAAGGCGTCCTGGATGCCGGTGTCCTCGAGGTCCAGGTACGTGAGCTTGGTGAAATGCTGGATCACCTGGAGCATCCTCTTCGGCAGGGCACGGTTGCACTGGAGCATCAGCGATGTCGGCTGCGCGTCCGCGAGGGCGCCATCCACCTTCCCCGGCACGTCCTCGATGCAGTTGTGCATCAGGGACACCCGTTGCGAGCCGCGCCACAGCGCCTCCTCACGCGGGGGCTCCCTGAGCCCGGCGCCCGCGCGGACCAGCCACTTGCCGGGCGCGAACCGGATCGCCGCGTCGCGCACGACGTCGTGGAGCCTGACGTGAGTGTCTGATGGGAACATGTTGTACCGGTGGTTGTCCCCCGGCATCAGCAGGCGCGATGCCAAAAGCATGGCAATCACCGAGTGCCCGAACCGGTGCGCCTCATCGATGTCGCCGAGGTCGGGGAGCAACCCGAGCCCGATCCAGCTCTGCACGAGCTCGTCCTTGGAGATGTTGTGGTCCTCCGGCCATAGCGCACAGGTCAGGAAGCATTCCCTAACCATGGCGCTCTCCAGATTGTCGAAGCAGAACTTCACTAGCGCCTGCGTGCTCTTGTCCAAACCGGGCGTGCCGGAGGGCTGAGACGCCTTGAGGTTGTCGAGTGCGTCAGACCACTCCTCTGGTGTGCGCTTATTTGACATGGCGCCACCGACAGTGACGAGGGCTAAAGGCAAGCCCTTGCATTCTTCAACCACCTGTTTGATGGAGAAAAACACGTTTAGCCTGAAGAAATCATATACTCCTATTTGTAACTGTGCAGTTAAGCGCGGTATTGCATAGATATTTTATGCCAACCAAAAAACAGAAAACTGTAGTAAATTAGAGTCAATATTACCACAATGTTTAGTCCAAGGAAAAAAAACAGCCGCATTATAAAGACCTGGCAAAGCTCAAACCTAGATAGACTTAATCTGGCCATGAACTGACTCAATAACCATAGATTTAAGCGTTGCCAATAACTGGGTTTCTAGCACACTGGGTACACTCCAAGTCTCCAACACAATTTCCAGGCATCATGGTATTTTGCGGGGAAAATATGTTAGGCACTTATCTGTTCACATAAACAAGAATGGACATTATAAAACAACTGGGTCATTGCATTTGGTCTTTTTGAATACTCATCAATGCCATCCACCTCAGATCAATTAGCCAGTAGCTAGATATCCTTGAATCAACATCAACTACGTAAAACCTGCAAGTAGCAGGGCTCTGGTCTAAAAGTAGGATTCCAAGTGTGCTGGCGTGAACCGGCAAATAGGCTAAATTAAGTAGGTTGCAAATAATTAAAAAACACTAGTAAATGAACGAAATACTAGATGAGAAGTGTATTTCCGCAATAATTATTCTACTAATATATAATTTCTGCAAAACAAAGTTGATGATATGAGCTTGTGCAAAAATAATTTCTTGTGACCATGATTCCACATCATATAAATGAAATGGCATATTAATGGAGTCATCAAAGCTTATGAAATGGAACCATGATTTGAATTGATCCATGGATTTCAACGTTGGAGAAGATGTCGGTCAGCTAAGTACCTGTATTGCGAGTGCAGGAATTTGAATGTGGCTGTGGATGGTGTCGCCGCCAACATGAGTTTGAAACAGGCTCCACGCGTCATCCTGGCTCAAGCACTCCACCTTGATCTTGCTGCGGCAGCCCATGTCGGCGCACAACGCCTCGCTCCTGGCCGCCACTATGACCTTCCTCACCTTGCCGTTCGCCATGCCAAGGGGCTGCGGAATGCCGACCCTCTCCAGGTCCAGGCGCTCCCATACGCCGTCCAGCAGGAGGAGGAAGCTCTTGTCCCTCAGGAAGCCCAGGATCCCGGCGGCCTGCGCCTGCTCCGTGGGCGCGTCGCGCAGGCCGAGCACGGACACGACCTCCCTCTGTAGCTTGGCCACCGTGCAGTCCCTGGAGGCCGCGACGAGCAGGACGTGGTCGAAGCGCGCGACGCGGCCGCACACGTCGCGCACCAGCCTCAGCACCGTGGTCTTGCCCACGCCGCCGGCGCCCCAGACGCCGAGCGCGGCGTCGCAGTCTCCGAGAAAGCGGAGCGCCTGGTTGAGGCAGGCCCTCGCGGGGCCCGCCTCCGCGGGGAGGTCCTCCAGCTCCTCGGGCTCGCAGAGGAGCGGCGGCGGCGCCTGCGGCGTGGCCAGCAAGGCCTCGAGGATCGCCGCGCCCTGCTCGCTGAGCGCGCGCACCGCCTTGATCTGCTGCTCGGCCAGCCCCGCGACGGGGCCCGCGGGGAGGAAGAGGTACTGCAGCAGGCGGACCACGTACAGCTGCCCGCCGTCGTGCCGCGCCTTGATGGACGCCATCTCGTCCTGCGCCTCCTGCACGCGCCGCAGCCACGCGCGCACGGGGTCCGACGACGGCGCCGGGTCGTGGCCCAGCACCTCCGCCCGCTGCCGCAGCAGGGCCTCCACCGCGTCGGCCAGCTCCTTGACGCGCCGGTCGGTGTCGGCCAGCGGCTGCCACCACTTGCAGAAGAATAGCACCAGCACCGCGCCGCCGAGGGCGAGCGAGGAGAGCGCGGACACGAGCTGCAGCTCCATCGATCGATCTCCGTCGACCGACCTGCAGCCAAACCAAGATTGCCCCGGCGGCGCGCTTCGATCTCCGGCGCGTTTAACAGCGGCACGGCGGTGGCATGCGCTTGCGCAGTGACCCAGTGAGCCGGCGAGACGCGGCTGGGTTTTAAGAGGACGGAGTGATGAGTAGGTGGGGTGGCGAGAGGGGAGTAATGGCGAAGTGAATGCGTGAGCGGAATCGGTTGGACGACGCCAGACGCCTGCCGGAGCGAGACCTTCTGGGTCTGGGGTCGGGGAGTCACGAGGGCGGTGTAGAAATGGACGACGCAGGGGGATGAGGAACTCGGAGTCGGAGTTGGCGATCGGCCGGCCATGCCGTTCGGCGGCTGCACCTGCCGCATTCATTCACGCCATGGACGCGGGATGCTCAGCTCCGCTGCGCTCGTTTTACTTCGGAACCCGATCCGCTGCACCTCCATGACTCCGCTTCAGAGAGTCGGACGTCCTCTGACTTGAGACACTGAAACGTGGGGTCAGACTGCCAGCGTGTCAGAGGGGACAGACTTGTTCAGGTAGGGTGGACAAAATTATGGTTGTATTTAGATCCAAACTTTTCCCCAAATTTTATTATGAAAAAGAAGATTTCCCATCACATCAAAAATGCCGGTACATGCATGGAGTACTAAACGTAGATGAAATCAAAAAATAATTGTACAGTTTAGATGTACTTTGCGAGACGAATCTTTTGAGCCGAGTTAGGCCATGGTAGGACAATATTTACCACAAACAAACGAAAAGTGCTACAGTGCGCTACAGTGTCGGATGTGATGTTTTTGGCCAAATTTTGGCAGATTTCGCCTGCTTTTCGCCTCCACTTTTTGGATCTAAACAGAGCCTATAATCGAAACCAATTAACCGAAACGAACTGTAATAACAGAAAAAAAACCTGTTAAATTAGTCCCTCATTATTTCCGTTTTTATGTGGCATTAACCATTTAACCAAACTAGCAAGTTAAGTGTAATATTTATGCCTTTTTGTGTGTTAAGCATTTATGTAATTATGTGAGGTATCAAGATTTCTAAGTTTTCCTACTTAGCATATCGAAATGAAACTATGTTTATTGTTTTTCTAGCTTTGTAAGCTTATTTTAGTGGCTATTAGTTTGTAGTTGATGCGATAATGTCATTCTAATTTGCATGCTATTAATTTATCATATATATTACGGTTAAGCTCAAAACCAAAATTGGTTTAACCACAACCGAATTTACGTGGTTAAAAATTTTCTAGCGATAACTTTGATTAAGAGTTTGCCATAAACCAAATAATTCAAAACCGCATTAACCCACATTAACTGAATGTCCAGGCCTACGCTTATGTTTTTTCGTGCAGGGCATTTATATAGACACTTATAATACATAATGGGCAATGCAATTTTATTGTAACCGAGTAAAGTTTAAATATGGATAGGAAGATGAATGGTCTGCTAAAGATAGTGTGACTGTGACAACAAGTAGCTTTTAGATAGATAGTATTAGCAGTAATGGATTCAAACAAATCTCTTAGGGCTAGTTTGGCAACCACATTTTTCCAAGAGATTCCCATTTTTCTAAGGAAAAATGAACTATTTTCTTTTTAATTTTTCAAAATTCCTTGAGAAAATGGGGTTGTCAAACTAGCCTTTAGTAGTATTTTACAGTAGAAACGTTAGATATGAGAATTACACGAGCGCAATGGAATTGACCACAATTCCTTCCTTGAAAAAAATATTATAAGAAGTTTTTTGAGAGAGAAAAAACGGCGTGTGTGCAATTGAATTAAAACTAGCTTCGCCAATAACGCAATACGAATTTTAAGAACCAAGTAAATAAATCTGTGAAAATTGAAATATCATACAATATGAAAAATGAAAGTGATATTAATTGAAAGAAAAGAAGAGAAAGATGGCAATATTTTTTTCCCACTTTTGGGCGAACATACCAACAAAATACTCTGCTAGGAAGATAAAAAAGTTGCTCTTATTGGATCAAATGAATTTAGGTACTGAATTGAACTTTAAACTTAAAGCACTATGCTAGGACAATAAAGGCCATTGCCCCTTTTCCCTTCTAGATATGCTTCTTTTCGCCCTTCCATACACACGGTTTGATAGGAGTAGCTTGGCCGCTTGGGTGTGGTTGTAGACGTGATCTATATAGCTCATGTTTAGCCTTGATGGATTCAAGACTACCCACAATAATTTCTTATGATAGAGAAAATCCAACTCTTCTAGTATTAACTGAACTAGTAGTAAGGATACGTATGAAAACCGATGATTTGAATCTAACATTAACGCAACACTCATGTATTCCTTTTTGCCACTTAGGGCGTCTCTTACATGCCCAAATCATCGAGTGATGTGGAAGTGAGAGATAATTAAAAAACAAAGAACACTACAGGAAAAACACAAATTTTCATGGGCCCAAAGTTTTTCGTGGGCCGGCCCACGTAAAACATACAAGTATTTTCGTGGGCCTCAAAGCCGACGAAAAACATACTATTTTTTCGTGGGCCAGGAAGGAAGCCCACGAAAAATGTAGGCCGACGAAAAAAGGTAGCCCAGGGGCTGCCCTTTTTCGTGGTCCGTCTGGGTGGCCGACGAAAAAAGACCTTTTTCGTGGGCCACCCGGCGGCCAACGAAAAAGGTCCCCCCCTTAGGGCCGGCCGGAGACCCCGTGTTTGAACTGCTTCTCTTTCCACCCCGTCTTCAATCCCACGCTCACCGCCGCCCCACGCCCGCCGCCGCCCATCTCCCACGCCCCTCCCGCACGCCTCCCTCCTCCGGCGGGGGCCCCGCCCGCCTCCCGCGCCCTCTGCGCGCCGCCTCCCGCTCCCCTCTGCGCGCCGCTCGTCTCCGGCGCCCCTCCTCGCACCTCCCGCCCGCGCCACCCGCCTCCGGCGCCCCGGCCACGCGCCGCCCGCCTCCGGCGCGCCGCCCGCGCCTTCCCCACCCGCGCGCCGAGCGCGGGCGCCGCGCGCCGCCCCCAGCCGCGGCGGCCCCGCCTACCCTGGGCGCCGCCGGCCCCTCCGCCGTTGGCCGCTTCCCCCGGCTAGGGCTCCTCCGCGGTCCGGGATCCCGTGGCCCCGACGCCCGTGCCGCCCGCGGCCCCGCGTGCCCCGCCGCCTACCCCTGGATACTGCCGCTGCCCGGAAACCCGCGGCTCCACCACCCGAGCGGCCCGCCGCTGCCCGCAACCCTCACGGAAAGGTATAAACTTGGATGTCAATTTGACTTGAACAGTGGACTATGCGATTGATTGGTATATGCATTGTCTAGCGTGATTAGGTTGTTATATATTGATTTTTTCGTCGGCCATGTTCAAAACCGACGAATCGTGATTAAAGTTAATGATGTGTGGTACTAGTATGATTAGGTTATCATATTGATTTTTTTCGTCGGCCATGTCCAAAACCGACGAATCATGATTACAGTTAATGCTGTGGTAGGATTGCTATTAGGGAGTTAAACATGTTGATGATTAGATTAGATTTTAAATTAATCCATCTTTGTGAATAATCATTTTATGTGATTCGTGAATTGTCTTCTTAGTATTTAATGATTTCATGAGATTCTGATCTGTCTCGTTACTGTTTATGGTCGCATATGATTACTATTTATTTGTTTATGTATTTTATTTATTTTAACCGTTATTTTCTAGAGTTTTAGGGTTTAATGCTCAAACCAGTAGTTAACCCTAGGCGTCACCCATTCCGAAAGCACCCACATCGCATTTATGGTGGTGTTTGGACCTAATGAAGCTGCACAATCTATGGATGCATGGATTGTATAATTTCATTTGATCCAAGCATAGGATTACTTGTGATGTGAGTGGTTCCGGGATTGTCCACGTATTTGGACAGCCGGAGAATGGTGGTGGCCGCATGTGATTCGTGTACGTGTCCGATGATCCGAACAAGATTTCGACAGCATAACCCAGTTGTTCTCCATCGCACCAAGAATAGACGTGCGTTCGGAGAACAGCGGGGTTATCCTGCTGAAATTTCGTTCGGATCATCGGTCACGTCACGAATCGCATGCGGCCACCTCCATTCTCGGGTGGGTTTAGGGCCTTTCCTAGTAGGGTTCTTTGTTGTCACCTAAGCCACATGTCGCTACTATATATATGATGAATTTTGGTTGGTGGTTTAGCCTCGGAAATGGGGGACAATTGAAAGGCTATGTATAAAGAATGGCGAAAAAATAGGGCACACTCCAAGGAATGGCAGGCAATCGTAGAGGAATTTCTCAAGCAAGCATTCAAGGTGGCAAGAGGTCCTGTCACGCCATGACGGTGGCCGGCGTGGGATCTGGAGGGTGGCCGGCGTGGCCGCCAACACAAGGCTCGCAGATGGGACCGCAGGGCTCGCAGATGCTACCACAGGGCTTTCAGTCACCTATGGGGTGGATGCAACATGGTCTTTTTTGGGCACCAGGTCCGGGTCCCAACTATGCCCCTTGGATTTGGCCACTTCTGGATCCACAGGTACGAGCACTACATCGAGCTAACTAACTTAAGTAACGCTATTGAACTCTATATTTGGACATCTGGATAACGCTAAGTAACTTAAGAATATTTTAACTCATGACTTGACCTTTTAACTTCAATTGAGTCTTGTTCATTATGAAACATGCTTTTTCAAATATACTTGGCCAATTTCATCGGTTTCGTTCGGTCTTTCACCACATTGATGTAGATAACACGTTTCATATATTTGTAGATAACACGTTTCATATATTTGTGGCATACACTTGTGGTTTGGCTCAACTTGAAGTACCTTTTAACTTATGACTTATTTTAACATGAACGACACTTTACAATTATTACTTGTGATATAGCCACTTAAACTCATAAGCTTGCACTACTGATAAACTTTTGGCCACATTTTATTCGTTCATTTTGTAGGGCTCAAGCTCACATCCCGGCAATGTGACTCCTGATGCAGAGGTCGACCCCAACGAGTACCTGCGCCATTCAGCCGGAGGATCTGGCAGTGGCCACAACTTCAACTATCCACAATCGTAAGCTACGGATTGTGTTGGTCATGTATGTTTGAGACTTTGAGAAATTGACACATTTGGATGTGTTGGTCATGTATGTTGGACTCGACTCTCTGTTTGTAATGGATTGGATTGTATGTTTGTGATGAGTTGAACTTTTTGTGTTTGTTTATGTGATTGGATGTGTTGGATTTCTGTTTCTATGTGCTGTATAACCTGTATGCTGTATAATCTGATTCCTGTTGGATATGGAAAGGAAAAAAAAGGCACTGATTTCGGGGGGGCAGCTTTTTCGTGGGCCAGTGGCGGGCCAACGAAAAAGCTTGCGCCTGGCCCGGTTTTTCGTCGGCCTTTGACGTGGTCGACGAAAAAACGTTTTTGGTCGTCACCGGCCGACGAAAAAAGGTTTTTTTCGTGGGCCGCTGTCCAAGCCCATGTTTTTCGTGGGGGCCGACGAAAAACTTCACACTTTTTTATGGGAGTTTTTTTCGTCAGCCTTTTTCGTAGGCCAGCCCACGAAAAAAGTGTTTCTGCTCTTTTTCGTGGGTTTTTGGCCCATGAAAAAAATACTTCTTCCTGCAGTAGAAAGAGAAACTTGAAGATATTTGGTTGGCAGCCAAATTTGACATGCCAAATACCAAATTTCTTGGTCCCATATCAAAGACACAAAAAGAGATCGACAAGCTTTTAGACGAAGAATTAGCCTGCCCAAATAATGGAAGACTGGAAATCAACCAAGCCCCATATAGCAAGGGGGCATTGAGACACAAACTGCAGTATTCATCGGAGACTTGCGAGCATACTAGTCGCTAGCACCCTACTTTACCGTATTATCTTTAGAGCATCTCTCTAGCACTTCGCCAAAACCCTATAATATTGTGGCAAAACAATCATATTAGGAGAATTAGGTCAAATTTCTTGCTCTAGCTAGCAGTCCTCCCTCACTACAGGAGCCACCTATTTTTTTGGGTCAGAAGCCGACAAAAATAATAATAAAACCGGCGGCGTTTACCAGCGAAATTCCAACAAAAATATCTTTTTTTTCGTCGGTAGACCGACGAAATTAGTTTAGCCAACCAAAAAAATATTTTTTTTCGTGTATTGCCTTCTTATCCACTTATATCGGGTCACCAATATTTTCCCCAACTCCTACAGACACCCACTAGTCTTAACGATCATTGTTCCTTTGCATGTCCTCCTGTAGTCCTGTTTCTCTGATGTCCAGCCCAACCACGCTACCTCTCTTATCAAAAAAAAAAAAAAAAAAAAAAAAAAAAAAAAAAAAAAAACACGCTACCTCAACACCATAGCCAAGCGCTTAGCCCCAAGCTCACACTCTCGTTATGAAACCTCATAAATCGTATGCTTGAGCACCATTCGCCCAAGCTAGCCTCACAACCAAAAGATATCATGCGATGGTGCGACCATTTGTGCCGCCTCAAGCTTGCACGCCCAAGCTCCATTCGTACCCCTCGTAGCTCGCTCACCTAGGCTTGCCCACCATCTGGCAATCTCATGTGCCGAACCTTTTGTGCACCAGAGCTGTAATAGTGTGTTTGCAACCAACCAATAAGCTCTTGAGAGAAACCACGAGGGCCTGTTTGGTACAACTGTGAGGAAAAACGCTTCCCTGAGAAACTGTACAAATAAGCGAGCCTGGTAAAAAAAGTTAAGAAACACACCGCTTGACTGCTTGTTTCGGTTTATTTTAGCTATAAACTGTCCATAAACGGTACCAGACACGCCAAGATAGTTCACTGTCTAGAGGTTGAAGACAACTAGGACAACGTTAGCTCCTTTACTGTAGCCCGAACCGAAAGCAGTGGTGTCCCCGTCCCCGGTGCACGCCGGCTTTTCGACGCCACGAGCCCACAACCACAAACCCGGAACACAACTCGGTCATCCGGACCCGACAACATCATTTTCTTTCTAGTATGTGTAGGTGCCCTGCCATGGTTCAGAATCTCCGGACCGCCGTGGCCGTCAGCTCCTGCGGCGTCCACCACGAACCGCAACGATTCTCTGCTGTCCGCAGCCACCGGAGTGCAAAGATTCCGAACGTGCAGCCACGGCCGCTCCCAGCCTCCCACGATGAATATACCAGACCAGGTGAGGTGAATCCTGTCTTCTCCACCACCGAACCGTGAAGACAGGTGGGCTGCGGCTGCTGCTGCATTTTTCCACCACTGGATGCTACAGTACCCATAGGCACTCAAAGCCGCAGCCGCAGCGGCAGGGCAGCCAGCCGAACGCAGCCTAGAGACTCTGTGTGAGCGTTCCAGAAACTCCTCGCGGATGCAGGGGGCGGCCATCGCGCGCGCGGCGCGCTGCCCAAAGATCCGCCGCTTCACCTCCACGTTCGGCTGCCCGGCGCGTGCACCGGGAAGCCTCTGCGGCGCCGGCGGCGTGGGTGCGCGGTGCAGCAGCGTGCCTGGGCCTGGCACTGGCGCCGTGGCGCGCGACGACCCAAGGCCTGGACCCGTGCGCGCGAGGGGGCAGGGCCGGCAGCCCGCGCCGCCGTCACGTGGCGAGGAGAAGAGAGGGAGCGTGGCCGGCGCCGTGGCGCTGATCGTGGGCACCAGCATCGGGTCCGGCATCCTCGCCGTGCCGCAGCGCACGGCGCCCGCGGTGAGTTCTCTTCTCTTCGCCCACCTCTCTGCTCTCTCAACCCCTGCACCTGCAACGAATGGCAACAGCCTACAGCACCGGTGGCGGCCGCGCTACGGACTACGGTAGCAGTAGGGCCATACCGATTCCATACCAGTACAGCAGAGAACAGCGCGTGGCCCCGCCTACTACCTCGGAATGGTACTCCCCCAACCAAACCAACTGAATTTCTCTACCCGCGTTATGAGCATTCAAATCGGCGGCACATCGTCCGTTTTTAGTTGGCACGATGATGGAACTTTACGTGTTCAATTCTACCGATTCGAGCACTCGCCATCTGCACCGATCCGATTCAACTCCCATCCCGTCAGCAAAAGACAGCACCGATGACCGTCGTTGGCGAATTGATTGGTGTGCAGGGCTTCGTCCCGAGCGCGGCGTGCATGGTCACGTGCTGGGCGTTCCTGGTGGCGGAGGCCCTCCTCATCGCGGAGATCAACGTGCGCCTGCGCCGGAGGCGCAACACGGACGGCGGCGGCGGAGATCCGGAACGACTGGAGGTGATCTCCGTGAAGAGCATGGCGCAGGAGACGCTGGGCGAGTGGGGCGGCCACCTGGCCACCGCCACCTACCTCTTCCTGGCCTACACGTCCATGGTCGCCTACGCGTCCAAGTCCGGCGAGGTGCTGTCGCGCCTGGTCGCCGGTGCGCCCGAGCCCGTCGCCGGCGCCGCCTTCACCGCCGCCCTCGCGGCGCTCGTCGCCGCCGGCGGCACCGCCGTCACCGACCGGGTCAACCAGCTGCTCACGTTCGTCATGATCGGTAAGTTTTATAGTTATTAAAAAGTGCCTGCTGCCAATCTCTCGTCCGTCCGGACAGACACAGGGTGCGTGCGTTGCCGATGTGCATCGATGAGCTGCCACTGCCATTACTGAAAAACTGATCATGCGCGCATCGAATGCCATTGCCCCCCTAGTCTAGATCTGCAATAAACACACATCGCTGAACGAATCTTGCCTCCAGGCCCCGCGCTGTTTGGTCAATTACTCTGATGCCTTGGCGTTTGAGGGCATGCCAGCACACGTCTTCAAGAATACCACACCACCTATGCAATGCCCTCTGCCTCGTATGCAATTATGCAAACAATTTTTTTCCGAACAGAAGCGTCCCATGTCCAAATCGATGTAGTAGTACAGTCAATCAAGCAGCACTGTTCGTTTTCATTGATCACGATGTAACCGACGTGATCCGATCTTGGCTGTCTGTGTACCACTATCATGTCCGTCACGAATTCGTGAGCGCGCTAGCTTGAAGAGAAGAACGGAGATGAATTCGTTCGCCAAGTGAACAGTAACCTGTCTGTCTCCCGTAACAGGTTTACTGCTGACCATTGAAGTGACAGCAGTGGCGACGGGCGATGGCTTGAGCCCACCAGCGAACGCCAACTGGGAGCAGGTCCCGGCGGCGCTGCCTGTGATCATCTTCACGCTGGTCTTCCATGACATTGCACCAGGTACGGGTACCCAAGTACCCAACCCACCCAGATCCATCCAGGAAAAAACAGCAAAAACAGCTCAGACCTGTCACTGATGAAATGAAGCGCTGCTGTTCTCCCAGTGATCTGCGCGTACCTGGGCGGTGATCTCGCGAGGATCCGGCTGTCGATACTCGTCGGCAGCCTGGTGCCGCTGGTGTCCCTGCTGGTGTGGGACGACATCGCGCTCGGCCTCGCCACCACGGACCTCACCACCGGCTTTGACATCCTGGACATGTTGAAGACAGAGTGAGGCCACTGGCTGCATTGCATGCAGCACTGAGCACATGCCTGCATCTTTTCCGGAACTCTGCATCGCTGTTCAACCGTTCAACGCTTTGATGGATCACTGCCGCACACGGTCCGTGGCATTCAATTTCCGTCACGTGACACGGAGTACTCTGATTTTGTAGGTGGAGCTATACGGTGGTGGAGACGTTTTCGCTCCTCGCTGTCGGGACGTCGCTCATAGGAACACTGCTCGGAGCTTCGCAGTTCTTCATCGAGCAGATCACCAATATAGCCTCTGCATCATCAGCACAGCAAGAGCTTGTATGTATTTTTAACTTCAAAAACAAAGGCTAACCGAATAATGATTTGGACGTACAACAGGTGTTCTCTGACCACAACGAGCGGTGAGTGCAGGAAAAGAGCAGCGGTGGGATCGCTGGATTTCGCAAGGAAGATGGACGAAGGCATCTTGGTTTCGAAGCGATTCTGGAGAAGAACAGGCTCAGCTACATTGCCACCGGGATCGTAGTCGTCCCTACAATGCTCATCGCAGCTACCGTCCCGAATTCGTTCTCCATAGCCACTGACATCGCAGTAAGTGTACATCACAAAACAAACATGTGGCGTATGTGAAGCATCCCACACTACACTACTGACTTGACGCTCTGCTGTCCGGCACAAATGTTTCATCAGGGCGGCTACTGCATGACCATCCTGTATGGTGTCCTCCCCCCGTTGATGGCCTGGGCTATTGGCTCCAAGCTGCCTGACGACTCGGGTGCCCGGCTCGTCGACGAAGAGACCCAGCAAGACGGCGGGAGAAATGGGGACCTGACCGGTTCAAAGCCTGTTCTGGTCGGGATGGGGGCGTTCTCTGTCCTGATGATCTTTGAGCAGATCTTCCAAGACTTCCTCAGCGTCAACGCCCCGCTCGTTCCGTAGACTAGAGCAGAAAGATAACCGCCAATAATGTTGGACGCGCGTCAACTACGGGTTGATGATGCAAGATTGTTAGGCTGGCCGTGTAAATAGTACTGGTAGGTGTATAGTCGTTACTACGTAAGAAAAGTGTGAATGGCGCAATACATGAGCCGACTAGTGGAAACATTATGTTAAGAGCAAGTATAATAAGGTCTACTAGGCGGGCTGCAAGGACCTCCACGTCATAAAAATCCTACGTGGATGAGTGAGAAAACAAAAAAAGATAAGGAAGCGGGCGCTCCGTCTGCACCCGGTGCTTCGCGTATAACACAAGGTAAAAAGGCTCGCATGCAGCCTGGTGCAGGCGCTACGGTAGCCGCTTTCTTCTTTTTTTTGATCCCGTGTGCCTTTTCATGTGTCTTTGTGCACTAGCGTACTTTGGTTGGCCACGGTAAATCATACATGCAGCTGAGCATTTAATACTTATGTCTTTAATATAATCAACCAAATAGCCAATCCACTATATGAGTTGGCTCTGTCATCGGCTATTTGTGATATGGCGGTACTATACAGCTTTCACCTGGCTCTCTTATTAGCATTGTTCTAACTGTCACTATATGTCGCTGTAGACGGGCTCTTCTGTCCTGTTCATTTGTCCCTTCCATCAGCGGTGGCAAAAGAAAAACACGTTCGTTGATGGCGCCACCCGCTTCCGCCGGCCTTCAAATCTTCGCGGGCCGCATGTCGCCCGCGTTGATTGCCCGGGGCCGGCCGGCGTGCGGCGAGTACTGCGGGCCGCGTCCTTTCCTGCCCGACGACGCGCCATAGCCCTGTTGCAGCGTGCGGCCCACGGGCCACCAGAATTAAGGCCGAGGCTCCCAGAGAATGGGTTCAACATCTTGGGGCGAGAGACAGAGACAGCCAGAGCCCAGAGCACGGTGGCGTCGGGCCTAGGGCAGGCCTGACCTGTGTTGGGCTGGTTTGTTTTAGTCCCGTTTACACGCTCCACTGTTCTTGGGCTTGGTCGGATTGCATCGGTGTCCACGGGCCCGAGAGAGAGAGAGCACGATTACGAGCGACGACGCTAACCTCCCGGCCTCCGTCTGTTCCATTTTTTCCTCTCCCAGAGGCAGGGGGTACGAGCACGATTCAGTGATTTGATTGGTAGAGCACATGTCAAACAGCGGCTGGAATGACCCGAGAGTTCCAACACTAGCACTATAGCGCGATCAGTGATGGACAGGCTCTCCTGCCTCCTACTGACCAACAGCGACCCGAACTGATCGAACTGGATCGCCATGGCGATGAACTGATATTCGCGAGCTCAGTCCACTGCAGCAGCACGTACGTCCACCGATTCAATTCACGGACCCGTGAGGCCGAGGCCACGCCCATGCGCCTCTCTCCTGTCAGTTTTTTTGTCACCACACTAACCACTGATACCGAGCTCGACGTGCTGCATGACCACTGATAGCGTAGTTTGTTTTTGTTAGGTTACTTGTCGCTCAACGGGGAAGGGTACGTAGTAAAGCGGGCAACATGGCCGCGGGGCCGTAGTCGCTTGTCTTGTCTCCAGTCTCCACTCCGTTTCTGTGCATCGTCGGTGCCGCAAACGGACGTGTGCACTAGCCACTGCCCACTAGCTGCTAAATTTCGTGTGTGACGTCTTGTTCGAGCTTTTTTCAGTGACTAGTACCGTATGGTATATTAATTACATCATCCTGTCGGCTGTTCAAAATTTAAAGAACTTGCATGCTGAGACTGTGAGCAGCAGAATAACTAAAGAACGGAGTTAGTAACACTATATACAAAGTAAAATTTGAAATTAGTAGTGTATTTTAATTTTTGCTGGAATCGGTATAAGGCTATGTTTAGATCCAAATTTTTTCCCCAAATTCTACTATGCAAAAAGAAGATTCCCCATCACATCAAAAATGCCGGCACATGCATGGAGTACTAAACGTAGATGAAATCAAAAAATAATTGTACAGTTTAGATGTACTCTGCGAGACGAATCTTTTGAGCCTAGTTAGGCCATGGTAGGACAATATTTACCATAAACAAACGAAAAGTGCTACAGTGCGCTACAGTGTCGGATGTGATGTTTTTGGCCAAATTTTGGCAGATTTCGCCTGCTTTTCGCCTCCACTTTTTGGATCTAAACACAGCCTAAGTTCCTTTGTTCAGCCTATCTCGACTACCCAGTAGTACCACTGTACCAGTAGTAGGTCTACCTGCCGACTTTGATGATGGAGCAGCTATTAATCTACTAGACATTCAGAAAAATCACAAATTGTTCCTTGGATGCCTTATTTGAACATGCGATATATGCTCCTCTCGTCCGCTGCTTTCAGATGATTCGTACTCCTATTTGTTAATACCAGTTACACGTACACCAATTCCTATATTTTATAAATTATGATATCTTCTCTTGGCATGATACGGTTAATCATGCATTCTTTGGGTCGTTTTTATTCGTTCGCTCTGCGAGGCTCTGTCCGTCTCACGAACTCCGGTATCGAAGTTTGAAAAATGGAAATGTACGTGCGGGCGAGTGGACCTCTGTCTGTACCATTCCGCCCACGATCGAGCCATACTCACACTCCGTATGTATTTTGAGTTTTTTTATAAGGTATGTATTTTGAGTTTTCGACACGCCTGCTAGCCTGTAGAGGCATACCCCATAATTAAACAATCATATATGGGGTCTCGAAGACTGTTAGTAGTTTCTTTAAAGTTCAAAAAAAAAAAAAAAACAGAATAGTCCAGGACCATCGTCTGTACCACTTTTGTATACAGGGATTACGATGTACGGCCTACCGATGGACATGGACGGACGACGTAACAACGGGACCGGAAGATCTGATGATGCGAAACTCGCCGTTGATGCGTTGATCTCAATCACACACTGCCCACTCCTCATCAATGCCCGTGGAAGATACGGCTACTGTACGTTCACCTGTTTCTGTTGCAGCACTCGTTTAACTATTCCGCGTGCAGTGTGCAGTATGGCGTTGGCTTGAGCGAGCGAGCTAGCGCCGGTGTCATATAAGCACAGTATGTACGTATTATGAGCACTAGTAGTATTATGATATGATGTAGTTATATATACTCTCTTAAACGTCTTGACAAGATAATGTATACGCAAGGAGTATCATATAAGTACAGTAATAGTATGTGCGTATTATGAGCACTAGTGGTCCGTGAAGGAAAAAGATGTGCACGATTTGACTATAATGAAGGGGCGGCCAAAGGGAAGTCTACAAATGCAGGCCGGTTTGCCTTTCTGTCTTTCTGCAGTAGAATACTAAAGCTGCAGCCGTGTCGCCGAGCGAGCATACGCCCTTGTAAAAATACCCTATACTCCAGTCCAGAGCATGATGCATCATTCGCGTCCACTCCCGCCTGAAATCCCGGAGCTCCCATTTGGCACTGTTCAGTGGAAGGCATAGGCAGCGCCACGGCTGGCTGGAGGTGAGAAAGGCATCCGCTCAACATGACGTCTAACCTAATCAGCTACTAATTCATAATCAATCTAATCGCTCCTGCCTCCTGCCCGGTCCCGCGGCTTTGCTCGTCTTGCATACGTGCGTTCGAGCAGCCGGCCAAGACGTCTGGCAACCGGACGTACAAATAAAGTGCTCCGAGTGCAGGAGGTGCGCGTGGCGCACGTGTACATGCTTCCGCGGCATTTCCAGTAAACGTCTCTCCAAATTGCAGCGCTGGTCCTGTTCCAAGGGAAAGAAATGTCGCTGTCTACTGTCCACTTATCCGAATCGCAATACTTGTCCAAAGCGTCGCCTCATCAGAAGGGAAAAAGAAGAAGAAGTGATATGGTTCTCTGAACACGTTGCGAGATGGAGAGTGGCATGTCCCTGTCTTGGCGGTCTCTACCTATCCAACTACTGTAGACAGCCAGTATGTTACTCTTACACGACGCAAACGTATATACAATCGTTCGTGTCCGCGACGGAAGTCTTGCACGCGTTGCAAATTATAAATGAGCTGGGAGACCCGGGCCCGGCCTGTCAAAAGAGACGTGCAAGATCGGCTCAGCAAGCAAGCTGTTGGCCTGGCCGGAACGTACTACTCCGACTCGAGTTCGTACGCACTTCGTAGAAGGAGGAGGCGATGCGATGCGCTGCAAACTCGCAGGTTGCAACCACGGAGTGTTGTGTGGCCCATCATTCTATTTCTGTGTATCCATCTGACAGACCACGCAGCCGGCAGCAAAGCTCGATCAACAGCGGCGTCCGGACTAGCGCCCAGCCGCTCGATCCGCACCGCGCTGCACGGGCACGGCCGCACCCGTGAGCTCCCGGTTGTTGCCTTCCCCATGTCCGCGGTACACGTGAGCCGCGCGGCGCCCTCCCCGCGCACTGGAGCCCGAGTCCCCACTCCCGCAGTCCAAAGTACACTAGTAATCCGCCAGCAGCGGTGTGTGGCGGACCGCGCCGACCGACCACACGGCCTCGTGCATCGAGGCGTTGACGCGCCCCGCTCCACGTACGGACGGTCCGCATCAGGCTGGGAAAGGAATGGGCGGCGCAGCGGGAGCGGGAGCGGGACAGGCGGTGGTGTGTGGCTTTGCGGGCCGTCGTGCGGGCAGGATCCATTCCATTCCGGCGGCCCGTCGTCCTGGCCAGCTCTCCATTTACTTTTTTCTTTTTATCCCTCAAAAAAAAATTACTTTTTCTTTTTTGGAACAATTATTAAGCCGCCTCGTGGACCCGGCACACAGGCAGGCGGTACTAAATAAACCCTTTGCTTGCAGTGCAGTGCAGCGCAGGTGAGCTGAGGGTTTTGGGCCCGTGGGGCTGTTCCGTTGGGCTCATGTCCGCGCTCGGCGCTGCAAGGCGCCGGACCAAGTCCTGTACAAGTACTAGAGTTGTAGACCATCGAAGTACTCGCCGTTTTTTCGGGTTTAGAGCTAACCCAAAAGATCGAGTCGTACTTTGATTAAAGGAGTAGTATCTCTCGGTTATTAGACACCGCTAACGTTTTTTTGACTATTTCTCCTAGCAGGAGTATTAGACAAACAACCAGTGCACGTAAGCATCATTGCTTTTGAATTGTTTTATTACCAACAGTACTTTTAGCATGGTTTGTATTCTTATTATAAAAAAAACTCATAATAAAGTGTGTAGCGTAAAAATCGCATATAATAGAATAAATCGCTTGTCTAAAACTCAACGCCGACAAACCAATGTCTTGTACTCTACCATGGAGCAAAATGCTAAGCATCATTTCTTTCCTTCCGAACGCTGCTGTTGTGTGCTTTCGTGCCCGGCTCAGCTGGAACGCCAGTGGTACAACTGCCGTATCGTACTGGGCAAGTGGCACCTGAGACGCGCATGATCCATACGCGACAGGTCGACGTGTTAACGTGTGGCCGGGCCTAAAATCCCGAGCTCTCGGCTTTTGATTCTGCAGGAACAAACGGACTCCTCGCGTTTGCGGCCTAACTAGTGCTGCAGGTGCCACTCGCGTGCCGCCAAGTCTCCGCAGAAATACTATTTGCCCCCGGCACCAGACTCGCACAGGGGGGAAGGGGAAAAAAACGAACAGGAGTCCCAGTAGACAGAGTACTCCTGCGACGACAGGCACAAGTGGTGGCACATCGTATGGTCGCGTGCCCCTCGCCTCGGCGGCGCGCGGCCGGCCGTGCCGCCGTGGCGTGGACGACCGCCTCCATCCACGCAGCGGCGCGGGCGTCGTCGCCTCTCCCTCCCTCCCTTCCCTCCTCGATCGTGCTAATCCACAACGCTCAAGAACGGCCGTGGGGGGAATCGGCTAATTAATTACTTCCCCAGTCGGGCTTCCCGGGCCCCACCCCTCTGGATTAATCACTCGTCGTTTGTTTAACCATTTATTAATCCAGCACGCACCCAGGTGGCGACCCGCGCCGTGACGACAAACCGAGCTGGCGAGCTCCGTGGACTCGTTCCACGGCGTCTTCGTCGCCTCCCGAATCTCGAGGCGGCGATGGACGCCGAGGAACGTCCAGGGCCTGCGGGGCGTCTGCAGCCGACCCGCTCCATCGGTTTCGGCGCAGCAGGCGAGCGCGAGACACACACGATCAGAGGAGATAGGAAGAGAGAAGAAAGAAGACGACGACCCGACCCGCTTGCTCTCTCTCGGCCTCCACCCCTTCTTTTTCTCTTCGCCTCCTCGACACACCCCGTCCCGCCCGGCGGCCTCTCTCTTTCTCGCCTTCTTCGCCGTCTTCTCTTTCTCTGTTCTCTCGCTCCCGCTTGATCGCTTGCTCGCGCGCGCGCGCACCTTTCCGTGCCGCTGGTTCCTTTCTTTCCTCGCGTGCTCTGGAGCGCGCAGGAATCAAAAGCCGCCCGCCACTAGCGTTCAGTGGAATGTGAACCGCCCGCCCGTCGTCCGCCCGCCGTGATCTCAAAAGGGAGGGGCAGCAGACAGGAAGGCGAGCAGAGCAGGTCTTGGCGGCAGCAGCAACTTTTTTGCGAATCCGCGCGGCCGGGATTCTGTCGTTCGCCTCCTGTTGCTGCTGCTGCGGCTTTCCTGCCATGGACGAGGCGGAGGAGATGCAGGTGGAGAGGCTGCACGAGGAGGCCGACGCGGGGGGCGCCGACACGGACAAGCTCAGCTACGAGATTTTCTCCATCCTCGAGAGCAAGTTCCTGTTCGGCTACACGGACCCGCACCAGCTCTGGCTGCCCACCAAGCCGCCGCCCGCCGCGCAGGCGTCGGCCGCCGCCGCCGCGGCGCCCCCGCAGGGCAAGGCGGCGGCGCAGCGGGGGAAGGTGTGCGTGCTCTGCGTCGACGGCGGCGGCGGCGGCCTGCGCGCGCTGCTGGCCGGCCGCGCGCTGGCGCACCTGGAGGCCGCGCTGCGCCGCGCCTCGGGGGACCCCGACGCCCGCGTCGCCGACTACTTCGACCTCGCCGCGGGCACCGGCGCGGGCGGCGTCTTCGCCGCCATGCTCTTCTCCACGCACTCGCGCGCCGCGCCGCTGTTCCGCGCCGACGACACGTGGCGCCTCGTGGCCGACCACGCGCCGCGCATGTTCCGCAGGCCCACCGCCTCGGGCGCGTCCCTCTTCTGCCGGGGCAGCAAGAAGCGGCGGCCCCTGGCCGCGCCCACGGCGGCGCTGGACGCCGCCATGAGGGCCGCGTTCGGGGAGGAGCTCACCCTGCGGGACACCGTCAAGCCCGTGCTCATCTCCTGCTACGACCTCAAGACGTCGGCGCCGCTGGTGTTCTCGCGCGCCGACGCGCTGGAGAACGAGAGCTACGACTTCCGCCTCTGCGAGGTCGGCCGCGCCGCGTGGTCCGAGGCCGGGCGCTTCGAGCCCGCCGAGGTGGCGTCGGTGGACGGCGCCACGTCCTGCGCCGCGGTGGATGGCGGGCCGGCCATGGGCAGCCCCGCCGCCGCCGCCATCACGCACGTGCTCCACAACAAGCACGAGTTCCCCTTCGTGCGCGGCGTCGAGGACCTCCTCGTGCTCTCCATCGGCGGATGCTCCGGCTCGGGCGGAGGAGGCTCCGGGGCCACCGCCGCCGACGGCGAGGCGGAGCTCCGGCGCATGCGCCGGTGGGGCCCCAAGGACTGGGCGCGCCCCATCGCCCGCATTGCCGCCGACGGCGCCGCCGACCTGGTCGACCACGCCGTGGCGCGCGCATTCGGGCAATGCCGCTCCTCCAACTACCTGCGCATCCAGGTTGTGATCGAGCATCCATTTTATCCATTCCCGTTTCTTGTCCCTCTCTGTATATGTGTGTATTAAACTCCGGCCGGCCGGTACGCGTGAATGCGTGATCAGGCGAAGCGGGAGAGCATGCCGCCGTGCGGTCCGGACGGGGAGTACGAGCCGACCCCGGGGAACGTGCGCGCGCTGCTGGCGGCGGCGGACGAGATGCTGAAGCAGCGGAACGTGGAGTCGGTGCTGTTCGAGGGGAGGCGGGTCGGGGAGCAGACCAACGCCGAGAAGCTGGAATGGTTCGCCGCCGAGCTCGTGGCGGAGCACCGCAGCAGGGGCTCCCGGATCGCACCCACCGTCGCGTTCAAGCAGAAGCCGTCAGCTCTGGGCTGAGCAAGCAAGCTGGAGGCCGTGGAGCTAAATTAAGGACATGTAGGCCTCCACTCTCTTCCTTCTTGCTTGGGCTCGTGGTGGCTGGAACCCCCTGCTGCATTTTTTTTTTAACGCTGCAGCGTGGCATCGCAATCTGGCATTGCTCCCGGGAAGCATTTGCTGCTGTGAAATCTGAAAAAAAAAGGAACATTTGCGATATACAGGACTCCGTATAAATGTTTTTTTTTCAGCATTTGCGTAGGAGATACTCCGTAGATTATAGATGTAGTTTACTTTATGCAGAATTTTGCTGTCCTTGTTATCACTAGTACTATCCAATCTAGTACCGATTTCGCTGTTAGGGGTTTTAGCTTTCAAGTGTCGGTAGAGCTTTTGCTTAAAAATGCTGGAAGATACTTCAACCGAGACTCCGAATAGCCGGAGCTTCTGCCTGGAAGTTGTTTTGCTTCTGCAGACAAAAACCATTTCTTCACTGGTTACTCAGGTTAAACTGCGTACCGACAGTGCGTGCAAATGGTACCCTTTCTCACTTGGTTCTCGATAGTATAGTAGATGTTTGGACGATACCTCCTCCTTGATCAGCTGAAAATTATACGGTAGTACGTATTTAGTCACGTGATGTCAGACAGTACTGTATTTTTTTTCTTTTGTAATATCACACTGTAGCCCGCATACTATTCCGTGCAAAATTACACCGACCGAAGTGACATCCCATCCCAGACATCTTTCCAATCTGAAGAAAGAAAGGCTGTGTTTAGATAAAAAACTTTTCCCAAATTTCATTATGCAAAAATAAGATTCTCCATCACATCAAAATGCCGGCACATGCATAGGGTACTAAATGTAGATGACATAAAAAATTAATTGCACAGTTTAGATGTACTTTGCGAGACGAATCTTTTAAGCCTAGTTAGACCATGGTAGAACAATATTTACCAAAAACAAACGAAAAATGCTACAATGTATTTTTCAGCGCTACATTGCATTTCACCTCTCAAAACTTTGGATCTAAACACAGCCAAAAGCAAAAAACTGTACTAGGCGCGAGTGCTGTCGCCATCTTGAAGCAGGTCAGGATGTGCCTCTGTCGAGCGAAGCGCCACAAAAGATTCCTCCACCCAAACTAAATCAAGTAAACCCTTGTGTTTGACAGCGTGCTATACATAAAACACAAACAGGATGGCCTCAAAAGCTAAGCACTCTGGTCTGGCCTCTATGACAGCGAGAGGACCAGTAAACTGCTCATTCGGCAGTGTCACACTGTCACTGGTACGTACGTATATGGCATCCCAGCAGGCCAGACACAGCACAGGAACAGAACACGCCCCCGTCTACTAGTGAAGCCTCTGCAACAATCACAAATGGCGCGGGCGGTCGCTGTCGCCGGGCTCACCGCACTTACCGATTGCAACGGCGCGGCGACGTGGTGGCGAGGAGGTGTGGTGTACTGGTGTGCCGTGCGCGCGCGCGAGCATCTGTGTCGCCCAAGCTTTGCTTTAGCTTATCCTAATAATCCTCCCTAGCTGCTCTAAACCAAGTTGATTTGCTGCCACTCCATGCCCGTGAGACGAGATTAGGGGGCGTCGTCGTCGTCTTTTGATGGGGGCTGTCAGGGAACAGGTGCCGCTCCATGATTGCTGGTTGTTGGATTTGGAGTATCTAGCATCTCGCTGTCGGGGACGATCACATCGCTTATTAGCGGCACCGGGACGAGGCCGTCGGGCGCCCCTCCGTAAACTATCTCGACCGACAGACGCAGATCATTAGCGGCACTGGTAAGCAGTGAAATGTGTAAAAAAAATTATCTATACACTGTAACGTTATTGTATATAAAAAATAAATTAGTTAGAATGATAAATAAACAAACCATATAAACAACCTAGGCGCCCTGCTGCTAGGAGCGTGTGAAGGAGTAATGGGCGCACGGACTTTGGTGCACCGCCCTTGATCGCTCCGGCCGTTTTGGGCCGTTGGGAAGCAGCGGGAGGCCGGCACGGAGCGCGCACCCGCACGTCGCGCGTCGCATCGCATCTGTCCATGTCCGTGCCCCCGTGCCGGACGGCCCTTCCGAGCCTCCCCGTCGTCGTCGGTGTGCTACTGCTAGCTAGCTCCATCGGCCATGACGCCGAGCTCTAGTCAGCTAGGGCACGAATGATTACTGGGCTGGCGGTGGCACGATCCCGTTGCTTTCTTTTCTTCGTTCTCGGCCATCTCGATCGGTGGTTGGGTAGGACGATGCCCTATTCTGCCGGTCGTGTTGTTGCCTTTAATTTGGGGGATTGCTCTCTGCCAGTGGAGGGGTGTTCGTACAGGCTCTCCTCCGGATGGTCTCGCCCCAGAGTCCCAGACTCAGTTGGTGGTCTGGTGGATGATACGTTATTACCTTCCACGTTGGTAATACGATTAACACTAACGCATCAAGATAAAGTTTACTGGAATCGTATCAAACTTACAAAGTTGTGGGCAACGCAAGCACTGACTCGGCTAGCTAATCATACTGTCGCGGGACACCTGAAGGCATGTAGGTGGTGTTCGGTTCAGATTCTGCAACGCAAATGTCAATGTAATCAGATGGCTGTCGAATGGCGCATGGACGCACGGTGTGAGTGAGACCTGACTTCGTTTAATTTGGTTCACTAATTCGCGGTATTTAATTTGATTACTCACTTGTACGGTAGAGGCTGAAACAATCAAACAAACATTAATCTAACGTACGTGCTTAATGCTGTAATCGGTTTACTAGTGGAGCAGGCGAGCAGCGAAGGAAAAAAAAAAGACAGGCAATTGATGTGAGATCGTGAGTGCCTGTCCTCTATGTCCGTGCCGGATGTATGAAGGGGGCGTTTGGTTCCACGCCAAACTTTACCACAGCCACAGGCTGCTGCAGAGCCGTTTGGTTCTACGCCGTAGTTCTGGCAGCCAAAGAACAGTAGCCTTGACTTTTGGACGTATGTGTTGATCTTTTGGCGTCTTGCATATAGATCTTGCCACAAAATGTGGCGCAGTTTTTAGCCGCCACAGGTGTGGCATCGCTGTGGCACACTACGGCTAGCAACCAAACAGGCCCGAAATTTAGTGGTGGTCACCCTCGAGGTAATACTGGCTCCGCGAATTTGCAGACGCATAGAGCTGAGTGACGCACCCAAGATATTGACCTGAAGTTGCCGTAAACTCCGACCGAATCTAGCCGTGCTTCCATATGGCTCTTTTAAAATTAAATATTGTATTATTATAGTACTGTTTTGTACTGCAGACAAAAACAAATTGTTATAACAGTAATAGAGGATTTTGAGGGATGGGGAAGCCGTTGGGATCAACCTAGGGCCATCAAAACGTGTATAGCTAGTGTCGTCGGTTGAGAAATGACTTTACAAGCAGTTAAAAGACATTGTACAGTACTGTATCATAATACTCCACGGAGCCTACGTGCAAAATCAACCGTACAACAGTCCACCTTTACGCTTTTCCAGCTTCGTAATATCATCGGGAAAAAGTCAGTCCCCCAAAATAAATGTATTTCTTACTAAGCATCAATTCTTGAAATGGAAATGATTGCTCAAAAGCGTTGGCGCTAAATTTGAGGAGGCGAGCGCCATCCAATGTGGACAGCGCAGACCAAAGAGGCAACAAAGAGGACTGGCGATCAAGCAGCCTTTTGATGATGTGTCTCCGGCCAAAAATTATTTGGATGTGAACGCACCGATGGGGATTGATTTGACATAATCTATTCATAATAAATTTTTAAAATATACTAGTGTACGCCTACATATTTCTGTTCCGTTCTTTAAATCTGCAGCCGTAGCACGACTGTTTTGCAGATCCATGCATTTTATTCTGAGGACTCGGCCACTGCTTCCTCACACACGGTGTGCGCTCGGGCCGTTTGGCGCGAGCGGGCGCGCGCGCGGTCAGGCGAATCGTCGTGTTGTGTTCTTCTGTCTGTCGCGCCCAGGGTGCAGACACTCTCCCTGCCTGGCACTGGCTGGCAGCCAGGGAGAAGGCCTCTGCGCCGGCCACTCATCTCAATGAGCGCCTGGCCTGCCTTCTGCGGCAGGTCAGCTCTCTGCTGCTGCTGCTGCTGCGATTGTTCATCTCCACTTCTCCAGTGCCACGGAGCAGCCCAGCCGGCTCCTTTCCCTAGTCGCTACAGAGAGACGGAGGCAACGCAACGCTACGCTACATTGTGACATTTGGTAGTGGCGTAGTAGTGCCTTGTACGACGGCACAGTAGCTGCAGCAGACTGGATGTTGAGCGCTATCCAGTGCGTCGTACAATCCGTGTCCGTGTGTATGTACATGTACGTGGTGGCGCTGGCGCGACCCATGTGCTGGAGTCCACTTATCGAAGCGCAAGCGACGATCCAGTCGCGGCAGCCGCCAATTCACGCCCGCCCGCCCGCCCGCTTCGGCTGGCGCGCCGCGGCCTCGCCCTCGTGCCATCAAGCCAACAAAAAAAAAAAAATGAGAACGCTGCCACATCCTCTCCGCTGCCGGGCTGGCCCGATCCGCTGCTTCCCTTCTAGGTAGGACCCCATGCTGCTGCACCTGCACTTCAAGGGCGGCGAGCCGTGGGGAGCTCACCACGCCCGCTGGGGAGGGACTAGACTCTAGAGAGACACGGGGCGAGGTGGCGGGCTCGCCTGCTCCGCGGCTGGAACGCCTGTCGTCCACTCGTCCCCAGCCTGCCTGCGCGTGATTTGGGCGCCGGGCGTGGCAATGCGTGCTGCATCTGCATGCGTGCGGTGGTGCTCTTTGCTCGTTGTGGAGGTACCAGCGTGTGTCCCCCCCCTCCGCGCCTGCGGCGCTGCCGGCCCGACAGGGGGTAGCTCTGCCTCTGCGGCTGCGTTCGGCTGGCTGCCCTGCCGCTGCGGCTGCGGCTTTGAGTGCCTATGGGTACTGTAGCATCCAGTGGTGGAAAAATGCAGCAGCAGCCGCAGCCCAGCCGTCCGAACGGGCTGTGCTTTGCTGCCGAAAGCGCTGTCAGGAGGGGGAGGGCGGCGCCAAGCTAGCGCTAGTACCACTACCAGCACTGCCTATGCTGCTGTACGACCGCCAGTGCTGTAGTAGTACGTGCCAGCTTGTCGGGTTGGGCCGGCGGCACCGGCAAGGGCACGGCCGCGCGCACCAGGCACGACCATGCATTGATTGGCACCAAGCAGCTGATGAAAAGGTCACGCGGGGCGGGGGCGGGAACAGGAACGCCGGACCGGCCAGCTGTTGGAACTGCACGGAGCTCAAGTACGGTCGTCACGGGCCTGCTGGTTGGCGGCCTGCCTAGCTACCGGGGCATCTGGCTGGCCGTGCGTGGGTGGGCGACGCGACGCGACCCCGGCGGGCCGGGCCAAGGCCGTCCCGGTGCACGGCCAGGTACGATCGCCTGCCGGGTGATGCGGTGCGGGGCCTCGGCGTGCGTCGCGGGTGGGTCGCCGAGCAGCTAGCGAGCGCCGCAGGAAGAGGCCGGCCGGCGTACCAGAGTAGCAGTGACTATCCCTAAGCTAGGAGTAAATTGATGAAGTATAACACTATTTTTCTGCTATTCTAACTATGCATCTCTCTGTGCAGCGCTACCAATTTACTCCCCGTTGGGTATGCCATACTGCCATCCATCCCGGAGCGAGTGGCGGAACAGACCAGCGAATGTCACGTACTACGTCGCCGTACGTGCTTAGCTAGCATGCACGAAGGGGCCGGGCGTGTACGTGCCCACGACGGAGAGGTGGCACCGTGGCCGGTGGCGATGGCCGCTTGATTCCAAATCTCTGCCATGCATGCGCGTGCACCGTGCCAGAGCGAGCGCGCGCAGAGCGTGCATGGGCTGGCGCCTGCCCGTGTGGCTCATCCCGCTCGCATGAGGTGGTTAGGTTAACTGACCGCCGGCCACCGTGACACCGCGCGGCCCCGCCTTCCTCCGTTTCACCACCGTCGACCGAGACCAGCTCTGAGCCGCGCAGCCGGCTTTGCTGCCAGCAGAGGCAGCGACTTTCCTTTGATGCCCAAAGCCGTCAGAGTGGCAGCCGCATTCAGCAAGCTGTCCCGTACCCATTGCGTAGATCGTCGTCGTTCGTGCCCTGGATATGCACACCGTGTCCCTGCGCACGTCAGGACGGACCGCTCTGCAATCAAAACTAAACGAGGCAATAAAAAAACACCTTGTCAAACGGCGGTTGCCACTAAGCGCTGAAGGCTAATCCAAGTCAGAACTATAATTGTTCTGGTGGCAAATCGGAACAAAATGCAAAGGGGAGGAAATACTTTCACTACAAGTCATAAATATAGGTACAAGGTACAGCCAAACTGGCACTCGTACTACAGCTTATCTACTGATAAAACTCCTTTTCACAACATGGTAAACAAATCAAAATGGAATACTAGGACTAATTCCCTCTTCACTTAGTACAGTCGATAGAAATATATATAAGCAACGGATAAACTGCTGTTGAGCTTGTTTTTATTGAGCGCATTGTCCACTAGACCCTTGGAAGCAAGCTCTGCCAAGGTTAGTTGCACCACCCTTTGAAGCCCACCTGCAAAACAAGGTGGAGTGAATCCATCAACAATATATATTGCTTGCATTTTACCTAAACCATGCAGTTTATTTATTAGCCAAACTTCTAAAATGCAAACAATATGTTATAAGTGTTCTATACATATCATGGCACGGAATTTAAGATTCAAAGGTAGCAGCTTGTTTCAATAACTTCTTAGATGGATACCTTGGTTAGACTTGTGCCACGAAAAATTTACCAGTTCAACTCTTCGATTATCTTTCTGGTTGATCAGAACTTGAAGCACCATTTGGAGGTGGTGTGGACAAGTTGCTCGTGGACC
This sequence comes from Paspalum notatum, assembly GCA_022530915.1. NCBI lineage: Eukaryota > Viridiplantae > Streptophyta > Magnoliopsida > Poales > Poaceae > Paspalum > Paspalum notatum. The sequence goes on from CM039684.1 coordinate 8,499,653, forward strand.
CATTCTCTGCTGGTGGAGGATTTCCCCACTTTCTCTCAGATTCCAAAGGTTCCAGTACATAAACACCACCGTCCGTCAGGCCTAGAGCAAACTGGCTTGCTTCCGAAGGGTGTGCCGCAACCACGACAGGATGAACGCTTGAACTAAAATAGAAAGGGCATTAATTAGCAATTCGTACAAAGTTGAACACTAATATGCCAAAGTATGACTTGCTTTTTTATAAAAATAGTTCAGGAAAAACAAAGGGGCGATCGGAATTGCTACTGCTACAGCGTTCCAGTTCGATGCCTCACCAACAGAAAGAATAAACACTTCTAAAAAGATGCACAAAGCAGCAACCATGCAAACCACAGGCCATCAGCTGGCAGTTTATGGTTTCACCCAACCCCAACATTTGTGTTTCATTTTCATCTTCCCAGGACCTTTTACAGCTCGGGAACATATCCGGTGCAACCCGGGTTTTGGTGAAACCCGGGTGCAACCCTAATAAAAAAAGTTTCAAAAAATTCTGAAAAAAATCATGAATATACATATCAGCCTACCCCATCCATATATAAAATTTCATAGTCAAATTCGTCCTACTCTAGCAGTTACAAAAAGGACAAATTTGGGTGCATTTGAACTATTACTATTTGTCAGAAAATTTGTCTTTTTTTTAACTGCTAGAGTAGGATGAATTTGACCATAAAATTTTATATATGGATGGTGTAGGCTGATATGTACATTCAAGATTTTTTTCAGAATTTTTTGAAATTTTTTTTATTAGGGTTGCACCCGGGTTTCACCAAAACCCGGGTTGCACCGGATATGTTCCCTTACAGCTCATTTCAATCCAGCCAGTAGACCTTTCTTTTTTAATTTAGCAGTAGTACAATTCTAAAACTGCCTAGAATGACAGCAGCAAGTGGGCTCAACTCAATCCTAGTTTTATAAACTCAGAAGAAGAATGTCAATTCAATAAACTACTTTAGAAGACAGGTAGACATCGTTCCCCCCCAAACGCAAAGAACAAGTTTTGCAAGTAACAGAATACCTGATATTTGGAGGAAGATATGAAGCTGGAAGAATCCGACATTGGAGTCTCAAACTTGATGCATTAAATATGCCGACAGTAGCATCCATAAAGCTTGCATAGATCAGTTGACTATCACACGAGAATGTGGCATGTGTTATTGGTGGTGAATTCTCTCGAACAGGCCACTGCAAATATAGTTATGGTGGGAAATTAGACAACCTTCTTACTGAACTCCACTGCAAGTGTAATCTGCAAACAAGAAAGAGGGCAGGGGACGGTTTACCTGCTTCACTGCTTCTAGTTTTGTAGTTTCATAGATGGCGATCTGGGTTTCATGAACAACAAGAAAGTGCATTTGGTCTTGGTGGAACTGAACACGAGTGTCTAAGATGTTGGATGGGCGACCTGATGGTATCTGCAAAAATCTATTCTTTTGCTTCTCCCATCCATCTGTGTTCCAGACACATAACTAAAACAGAAAACGATTGAAATGGTGAAATAGAACATAAGGATCTTATCAGAAATGATCTAGCATGATAGTTCAGTAAAAAACCTGTGCGTCAGCTCCTGAAGAGACCAGCACATTTAGCACATTTGAAAAGGCAAGACCTGTGATTCTCTTAGAGTGACCTCTAAGCTTACTTTTGACCTGTACAAAGAACAATTAAGTCATGTTTGACTGTGTTCTGTCCTATGGTGGGAAAAGCAAAGCCACTGTTAATACCTCGTCAATTCGGACATTATAGATTTGGATGGTTGAGTCGTCCATTCCAATTGCAATTATGTTGTTGTCTTGAGGGTGAAATGCAAGAAAAGTTGCTGCCGGTGGTGGAGGCATAAATGTTGTCATTGTCTGCAGTAAAAATAAACATATAAGATGGTTTCTACATAAAGCTAATGATGTTACTCAGTGTAAAAATGTTACCAACCTTGAAAGTCATCATGTTGAATAGAGAGATTTTTCCTCCAGAAGCAGACATGACATATGAATCATTCTTCGACAAAGCAAAGCAGTGAACAGCTTCTTCAGGATTATTGTCAGTCATGTCGTTAGTCATGAAGATGCCACTCGGAGGTTGCCATAGTGTGGGGGGCACACTCGCGGTAGCCTAGAAGAGTGAATAGAAAATTTAACAAAAGTAACAATCTACTGCACAAATTGATCACCTATGACGTACAGAGAAGCCGAGCGCTAAAAAACAAAACAAACCCACCTTTCCATTTGAATTTCGATCACAGCGTGGCCATTTCCAAAGTAGATGGACAGCGCTTGCAGTTAAAGCCAAGATGGCAAGACCAGAATTTGTGTAAATCAGTCTTGAAATCTGCAATTATAGAGATTCTTCAAACAGACTTACGGCAAAATCAGCATTTCCGTTGCCAAGATGAATGTAGAAATCAAGAAATGCAAGTCATATTTCAGGCAAGAACTTAGTGTAATTAGTTTTCTGAGCTCACAGGGCACAGAGAGTTGAACCATCAAAATTGTATACATGCAAATTATGTACTAAAGATTAATTTTGTGCAAGCACACTATCCAGGTAACAATGCGCCCCAACTCCATGAAATGAGTTGTACATAAAAATGATACATATTCAAAGGAAAAGTGGACGGATAAAGTATCACCTTGCTTGTTCTCATGTTATCCGCCAGTTTAAGTGATCTGCACTGAGTTGATTCAGTTATCTCCATAAGCTTCCATACCTTTGGCTTGTCCAGTGACTCATCAGCTATTCTAGGTTTGACATCAACCAAACTTCTGCTATCACCATTCTGCCCATTTCCAGAGCATACCAAAGTTAGTTGGGATCACAATAGTTGTTTTCTAATATAACACAAGAAAAAGGCTGAAGAGGGGATATATGCAAAGCAAACCATTGCAGTTATAGCTGATGGAGCAGCAGTTCCTGAACTGCTTGCCGCAGCCGCATTTGCCGCAGCAGTCAATGGATTTATTAGAGGCTGCACAAACAAGGATTTGATTGGATTATGCTTGCAGAAATGCTTCTCAGAATTTTGTGGTCACAAGGAATTACCTTTGTTACAGCCTCAGGTGCATTACGAGAAGCATCAAAAGAACGATTTTCCAGTGTGCGCAGCAACCGAAGTCCATCAGCATTTGCTAAGATCTTGATACCATTGTCAAGAGTAGAAACAGCCAACAGAGTTCCCTCTTTGTTGAAGCGTATCCGTGGACTTGCCTGATGATTGTGGAGCCATGTTAATACAAGGGGGGTATTTCATAATTCATTTTATGCAACCAGCTATTCACCGAAAGGAAGCAAAAGAAAAACAACTTACAGGTAAGCCACCATCAGCGTCAATGGTAGTCAGAAGACCTGTGCTATCCATGTCCCATATTTTAATCATGAAGTCATCTCCAGCAGCCAAAAACCTGTTTCGGGTGGTATCAAATTGCACAACACCCATGGATCGCTTACGGAAACCTTGATATGTTCTCTTCACTGCTCCTTCACTTTCATTCCATTCTACAAGATGTGATTCACCATCCTTGCTAGTCCCACAAGAAAATAGCCTATGCATAGAGGATGAAAAATTCACTGAATGCTGGAAGCAAGACACAAAGACCCACATATTCCTAAGTTCATGTAACAGAGAAAGAAAAATAGGAACCTCGAACCATCTGCGCTATATGCCATTGTAGTGCACCAATGGCCTGGTGCATCATAGTCAACTCTTGATCCCAAATTATCATATAGCCACGCCTTGATCTTTCCGTCTAAAGCAGTTGAGAAAATGAACTGAACAATAAGAAAATGACAAGGTAAAACCATTATTTTCTATGGTAAAAAGATAGACCAAAGAAGGTATCAACAACTAGTCTCTGATAATGAAAAAAAAAGGGCAGCCCGGTCAGTAGTCTCTGATAATAAGTGCACAAAAAATACCTGGATATTTTCCTTGTAATGTGGACAAACTGAATAGACAGGAGCTTCATGACCTTCAAAGGTAAATTGCTTTGCTCCACTGGTGGCCTCCCATACCTATAATATTCTTAGAGCTTCATATTTGAAGGAAATGATGGGTCCAAGAGCCGAACCATCCTAGAAACTCACCTTAATTGTCTTATCATCTCCACATGTAATTATACACAGCTGCTTATTTGGGTGAGCAAATGCAATGTCATTTACACCACCAACATGTGCATCAATCTGAAGAAAGCAAGAATTAATCAAATTTAGGAACCAAGGTAGTCAATTATACACAAGATAATACATCAAACAACTATCAGTTAGAAGGAACAAAGAACATGCAGCCAAACCTCTAAGTGTTGCCTAATATCATCACCACCATGATAGGAATAAATCTGTACAATATGCCTTGAATAAGCAACACCTATTATTTCGATAAATACATTAGAAATCTGCAGCCATAAAGGACAGCAAAAGAAAAGGTTAAATCATCTTATCTTACCAAACAAGGTTCCATCAGGACTCCATATTATGCGGTTTACTGACACCGCAGGATCCTTAACCAGTGATGCCTGTGGATGAATTTACAGGTTATACGAAGACTAGTTGAGTACACCAGGTTACTGAAATCACATAGTGGACCAAACAAACCTGGAGCGGCATCGAACATTTCCCAAGCTCCCAGACCTTGAAGTTTCTTACAACAAGTCTATCTTTGGTACCAACATCCCACAATCCAATGTCACCAACATTGGTACCAACTACAGTGGGCCAAGGGTAAATACAGCACAGTGAGAAGACAGGAACAGGACTAATTTGTATTTATCATAAAAAAAGCTTTAAGGCACAAATGACTTACCAAGAAGAAGAGTTTGTTGAAGTGGATGGAAATCCATGCTCATCGGAGCTGATCCTTGGCTCAAGGATCGTGCAACAGTTTTATGGAAATCATCTTGTTGATAATTATGGCTCTGAGGATATGTCACAGGCAACATGTTCACCGGCAGATTCACCTGCTACATCAGATTACCATAAGTGCATGATTGGGTATAATGAACAGTATAAAATAACACTAACAAAAATTCAGTAATGGCAACACATATTTCAGGACGAGATATATATCACAGTACCTCTTCAGACATGCCAACTGGTCTAGTTCTCTTGGAGATGTGATCAGAATCTCCTGATGGATAATCCATACCAGGATTAGCAGTTGTGGGTGTTCTAGGATGCTTCAATAAAGCAGCTATGAGATGTTAAGACAGAAAGATATTAGTCAACAGACCCGTGCACTACCTTCAATACATGTATATTTGTAATAATATGACATAAATACCAGGATTTGTAGGAGTGCCAAATCCAATAGCACCACCAGACACAGCAGGATGTGTTACTGCTGGAGGGTTTGACATCCACCCAGCCAGAGGTGGAACAGGTGTCGGTGCAGGTTGAAAAGGCTGAAAAGGGCACAAATCAAGTTCTAAACAATTGCACCAAAGCAATCTCTAAACAAATTTATCACATTTACATATGAAGCATCCAATATGCTCAATGGACTTACTCCATGGGCGCCCAATGGAGGGAACCCTCCAGGTTTTGGTATAGATCCAAGTAAAGGATTGTTTGCTGGTGATGGAGCACGTGCACCATTTGGTTGTCCACACGAATGGTCAACAAAAAGAGTCTTGATATCAGGATTGGGCCTAGGATTTTTGCAAAGTTGGTGCTGCCAGTTTAAGCTGTCAGATATGAACAGAAAGTAAGGTTACCCATCGTAAAAGAAAAACTTAATATTACAATCTGTTTGTCCAAATTAAAACATAAACCCAGAATCTGGAGGCGCGCAGCACACCAATGTGACATCAAGACATGCACAGCAAGCCAAAATGAAAAATCACTACTTGCCAATGTGAAACTAAACCCAGAACCAGCCAGTGCTAACTCTGACAATCTAAGAGACCAGCCATACAGAATCTTGTATACACTAAATCAACATAACAGGAAACCAGAAGAGCCAATTCATATATAGGTGCTACTGTATTCAGGCAACCTAGTCTAGAACTGTTTTTGCTAAGGTTCTATCCTTATTTGCATTGCATAAACTTAAAGAAAGAATAAAATCCCGTGATTGAGAGTAATGAGCAGAGACAACTTTTTTTACAGGGGACTACCTCTGGTTGATAAGTGTCCGCAACCTAGAATTCTTCAGGCTGGGAAATTGTAGCTTGTCGCGAAATAATGGATTAGCTTCAATCAGCTTCTTGAGTTCGACGAGCATTATTGCTCTTGCCGATTTTGTATCGCCATACTTGGAGAGCTGCTCATTTTCCCTAAAAACAAGACAGAAGCAGAAATCACTCGCTGAGCAATCCAGAAACAATTAAAATTCACGATAATAATGACAACAGAACAATGCATACAAAAAAAAAAGGCTGGCCAAGCTAGCTCTTTACCTAAAGTTTTCCAAGGTCAGAAGCTGTGTGATCTCCTTGAACAGCTCCTCGTTGAAGGATGCAAAGACCTTCAGGTCCTTGACCAATATTTCAACAGCCTTTGACCGATCATGCCTGACACGAGAGCCAACAAACCCTAGTCAGAAAGGTACTCGACTCAAGCATCATGGACAAACGCTGCACGCAACCTCCACTTACTTATCAAGAGCCTCGAGATACTTCTGTTTGCGGATCTCAAAGAATATCTTCATAGAGTAGCGGTTGTCGTCCACCTTGGTGAATCCCCCCAGGTAGCGCTCCACCTCGTCCCAATTCCCGTTGGCCACCTCGTCCTCGAAGTACTTCATGTTGAAGTAGAACCCGGACTCCTGCTCGAGCCTAAACAGCAACAAGGTCGTCGACCGAGTGAGAAATGGACACTGGAAACAAAGTCCATTTCCATCTTTGGTTTCAAATCACTCACTTGTGGACAGTCTCTTTGAACTTCTCCTCATCGAGGAACTGCAGGATGAGGAAGACCAGCTCCCGGCTGAGCGACGACATCCTCCCTCCTCCGCCTCACCCACGCGGAGGGGTACGCTACTAGGGTCGTGCCCTATGGGGCTCTCTGCACAGTAGCGGGGGCGGAGTTAGAGTATAGCTCCCCGCACTTCTCCCCCGGGAAAATCAGGATCTGATTGCCCACGGCAGGGCAAGAGATCTCCCAGAACAAATAAATCTCGAGGGGACAAACCCCCATCGAAGAATGAAGCTAGGGTTCCTTACCAGCAGCCCCAGGTCCCGACGGATCGCCGCCCCCACGCCAACCCAGTGGAAACGGGCGCGTCGGAGGCGCGGGGAGGGCGGCCGGTGGCCGTCCTCGTGTGGAAATGGAAGCTGGCGGCGGGGTGGGTCGGCGGCGACGGAGCGGACGAGCAGCGGACAGCGAGGAGATGCGGTGCGATCGAGGCTTTGAGGTCTATCGCAGGTCGTCCAGGCCTGACATGGTGAGCCCGCAAGCCCAAAACGGTTACTACTACAGTTAAGTTATAGTTTTCCTTCCCAGTATTTTCCGGAGAAATGTCCGTTTCCACTAGAAAAAAAAGGGAAAGGTAGGCGCTGATCGAAAAAACTTGCAAAGAAATATTTAAACCGAAGCACTCGGCAGGTGAGGAACTCCACAAACTGCGTGAAGATTTTCGCCCTAGTTTTTACCTTAAGATCTGAACTTAAAAAAATAGCCAAAACCTACATGCATCTAAAACAAGCGGGAATTATGCAATCACCTAGGAAGCTTTGCGCATAGATGGATCTGATCTCGTCGTCAGAACGGCTGCCCGGCGACGATGGTGGTGATTAGCGGGGAAACACTCCTGATTACGGAGAGGGAGATGGAATCACCGAAGCAGATTGGGGAACGGAGAAACTATTTGAACACCGAGTCAAGAGATAACCCTTACCCTTACTTATAGGCTAGGTTGTCTGATAAGTGAGTGTACTTATCAATCTGCTGATCGGCTTATTGCTTGATAAGTACCTGTGGATGTGATAGGTGATAAGTCAAGCTAGAGACAGTGGTGGGGCCCACCGAGGGCCATGGTCATTCACGCGAGGGAATCCGTGGGTGGCCGTGGATGGATTTGCTTTTAATGATCATCTTTCCACCCACACCAAATGCTAATATTTCTTTATAAGGACCCGAGACTCCGAGAGGCATTTCACACTTGCCTGGTTTCGACTTTCATCAAAGGAGAAGAAAAGGGCACCTCGCAAGAAGAAGAAAAAAAAGAGAAGACTGCAGAAGTGCAGATGCCACACAAGGCAAGTCCTGTAGTAGCACATCAGATCAAAGGCTTGGAATGAATGAATGGAAAGAAAGGTTGTCCTATGAAGTATGAACTGAAAGAGGTATATCAGAATGAAATTGTCATCAACGGCTAATATGTAAGAGAGTAGTACACTTTAATTTTGTTTGCGGCGTACACTTAGGCTATTCCCCTTTACCTCTTGGAAAAGTGTAAAAATCTAATAGCGATACGACAATAAGAGAAATGGTTGCAACCAGAATACACAACAAATGGTTTTTGAAACCCTACATATGAGTGACTGATAAAAGATTGGCGAGATGACACAAGAGGGTTTTATTTACATGAAACTCAGGATGCACGTGTGTCTAGGCAAAATCTGGCACTCTTGGTAACTGTGGAATGAAACCTCCAAGATTGGCGAGATGACACAAGAGGGTTTTATTTACATGAAACTCAGGATGCACGTGTGTCTAGGCAAAATCTGGCACTCTTGGTAACTGTGGAATGAAACCTCCACTGAAAATGGCCTAAATGAAGGCAACTCCTCACTGGGAATGGCCTAGAGGAAGGCATGTGTCCAATCCACGTGAAAAAACCTTGAAAACTAAGTTCAAAAGTGCTTCGAGGATGCAACCTGGCCCGTTATTAGTAAGAGCACCAGAGAGGAAGAGGGGAGAACATCTCTGGTACTCTGCATGTGTTTAGGTGCTCTAGCACTTCCACATAAAAACCCCACCAAAGCATGCATGAAAAAACCAGCCAGAGATATTGATACATAGATCTACATTCATGCAAATTTTTAGAAAACAAAAAAAAATCAGTGTTTTATTGTGCCACAATATTATATTCATCAAGACCCGCTAACTACATGCTCATTTTTCTCCTTTTTTCCATCCTTACGAAAAAAGTTGTCCACTCAGATTTTTTTCATCAATGTAGATCTTTGCATAATTTATCTATCCACATTTTTTGTTGTTTTTTCCATGTTTATTTAATACATTGTTTGAGTGGAAGCACGGGAGCACTTTAATTCTTCATATCCGGTTCGGCTGCAAGGTTTTACACACTGTAGGCAGTTGCATCTACAATGCTTGTCAGTCTGCAACTTGCAGCACTATGCAGCAGCAGCCATGGAGTAGGGCAGCCGAACAGGCTGTTATAGATGCTGGGAGGATTCAGGATTTTTATTTTTATTTTTGTTTTTTTGCTAAGGGAAAGAGGAGTTTCTGCATGGGACGCATTCAGGTGAACGCCCAACCATATTACAGAATGCACGCATCTCGTCTAGCTGGCGAGGCCATCCACCTTTCCTAATTGTGATGATTAGTCAAATAATTAGTGATAATTAACATAGTATATTAATAATTACCATTTTATTGCTATGATTATAATCGTTTGGATATGTTAGTTTGTTGATTAGTATAGTCCTACATTGGGAAAATGATTTGAGTATGATTAGAGTTAATTAACATGTTTTACTATTAATCAGTATCGCCGTCGTGTTTGTGTTTGCTCGAAGGGAGATCGTCGTTTTCGGTTTGCTGTGGTTGGCGTGCCTCCTGCCTCCTTTAGTCCTCGTTCGTGTTTACATGGCAAATGGTCATAAGGCAGCGGGACGACGTAGCTACGAGGGGAGGTCCGATGTGCTAGGGCTTAGGTGTGCCGACGAGTATGTTGTTCTTAGTGGAGGCGTTGGTCGTCGTTCGACAATTGTCGTTTCTGCCGCTTTAACATGTGTCGTATTGTGTTTTCTTTATTTGTTTTTCCTGTGTTGCTGAAGTATTTGCTGTGTTGTGTTAGCAGCTATTTATAACATGTGGTCTACCACAACGCTATGTAGGGCTTTTGTCTCGTTTTTCTGAAAAACAAGGCCATTGAAGTGTGGCTTTGTCATGCCAAATTCAATGAAATTCAGCAGGGGAAGCTCTCCCCCCTCCCCGTGACCGTCTAAAAAATTATATTAATTTTGACAACTGCCTGTAACTATTGATTAGTGTAAATTTATTTTTTTGACCTCGATTAGTGTAAATTTAACTATAGCATTTCAAACTTAAAGATCTAATTGAGTTTATTCGTCCTATCCACTCTCACCCCTCCAACCAAACAAAAGTTTACCTCATCATGACACCATCCCATGATATTCCCATCAAACAGGACAAACAGATAACATGGATGATAAAAACAAGAGAAAACTTGATGATAGAGTGCATATGGCATATAAGGTAAAAATGTGCATGCATCTGAACTGATGCTTTGCATACTGTTGTCGACCTTGAAGATGAACTGTTTTTCAGTATAATATGTATAAAACCTACAAAATTTAAAAATTATGAAAATACTTTCAACACAGATTTGTGCATACGTCAAATCGTTCTCCCATGACAAATCGGGCCATGCTCAGGAATGTTAGGAAGCATAAAAGCATGGAAGGAAATCTTTACAAAATCCTAAGACTTGCCGCACCTCAGATTCATACACAGCAACAATTAATGTCCGATCTTTGCCTAGATTTTGCTAGAAATGTCATTTATATGCTGCGCATCATAGTTCATATGGTACACTTATTATCTCACATATTAAAAAAATACTCTTTGTTGCTAAAACCACTGGATATCGTGCATCCTCTCACAAAAAGGGAAGCGGGTACATGTGCTGCTGTTATACACTTGTACTACACTCATAAAACATTCATGCATTTCTATCTCGATAAATTCATTCGCTTTATGAGCTCTAGGATACAATAATCGAGGATTGCTGGTTCAAAACTGCAAACTGCTTAGCAAAGCCCAGAATTATGGCCAAAACGGGGGTGGGGCGGCTGGAGGGTAAAACCCAAAGTGGGGAATTTTGTTCCAAGACAGACATTACAATAGGTTTGATGCCAATTCAGATGCACTGCTGGCAGAGCCGATGGGTTCTTGTAGGGCAAGGTTCAGCGGAAACATCTCGCACTGAGCAATATGTGCCATGAGCTGGTCCATGAGGACCAACGCAGCCATGGATTCCACCATAGGAACAGCTACAGGAGTAACAGAATAAACAAAATTAGATCATAGGGACCAAAAGTGATACAAAGTAGGAAATCTGGGGTGTAGCCATTACCTCGTGGAACAACACATGGGTCATGGCGGCCCCTTGCCAATAGTTCCACATCTTGATGCTCCCTTGACACAGTATTTTGTTTCTTCTGGAAAAGTGAAATCAATATCTCAGACAAATGACTATATAGCTTTTCACAAGTAGTGAGCCTGAACTGTAGCTGGAATCATGTAAAGGATTGTAAAGGATAACCAAACCATATTGCTATTATCCAATACAAAACAAATTGCAGGCTTTGACCCAAATAAATATTCTAGCATCCATAGAGGTTACAAAAAGTGTTTTTTAATAAATTAGTATTTCTAATTGCATTTACATCATGACAGTGTTTATCATTCACAAGGCATTTCATGGTAATTATGCTATTGCTAACATTTTAAGGAAACAAAGAAAGGAAGCTTTGAACTGGGATGCCTTACCCCAATAGTTGCTGTTGGCTTAAAAGCCACTTTGAAGTAAATAATTTCACCATTTGATATCCCTCCCTGCATGCACACAAAAGTTACAAATGCCGAGTCATCAGTTTCATACAAACTACGGAGATATCAGTATACCACCCAAAAAAAACAGCAGCAAAAAATAGGATTTTAGGAACAAAACCTGAACACCGCCTGAGCGATTAGTTCGTGTCCTCACATTTCCAGCCTCATCCATATAGAACTCATCATTATGCTCACTTCCAGTAAAGTCGGTACCTGGGTGTAAGTTATTAAGTCAAGTTGTAAATTCCTCGATGAGTTCAACCTGGGTGGTCTGGGCGTACATCCCCTCCCTTAACCAACTGAGCTAGGCTCAGCTTCCTAAGAAAACTTGTGACAAACTGAACACCCACAGCCTTAAGTTGTAAAGTAAGCTGCATAGCCTAATAACTATTAACAAACAGCACCAAAGCCGCCAACTAGTCCTGGTGCCAAATGGAAATGGTTCATTTTTTTTCCTGAAACACAAATGAAATGATTCCTTACCAGCGAATCCACTGCCAATCTCGAATCCCTTGCTTGCAGGAAGAGAAAGCATAGCTTTTGCCAATTCAGCTTCAAGTTTGTCAAAAACAGGAGAGCCAAGACCCTACAAATTTGTGTCGCCCCAATCAATTAAGTTATCAGAATCCAAGTAAGATTTGAAACGGATGAGCAACACTAAAACATACAATGGAATCAAAACTAAAGTAAAATCAACAAACCGCAGAGCTTCAGGCCTTCAACACTTACACGAGGAACATTTCTTGCAATGCATGTAACAACCCCACCAATTGAATCCCCTCTAACTCGTACTTTATCAATGGCAGCAATCATCTTCTCTGCATATTCTGGATCAGGACATCTAACAATGTTGCTCTCTATCTGAAAATTTACGAGAATAAGATAAATTTTAGCAAGTGCATGCCCAGACTATCCCTGTAATGCTTCGGAATGGCAGCAAGTGAAAAGCAAGATACCTGTTCCATGGTTACAGTTTCATAATCAACTGCATCTTCTGGAAGTACAACCTGATGCACTTTGGAAACAAATGCCAAGATCTGCACATAGATGGTGTTTTTTCATCAGGATTATCTAAAAAGGGAGAGGGAGGTAATGCCTTTTTTCCAGTGGAAATGAAAATGCAAAAGAACAGTCTATTTCTCTAACTTGCATAGACTGAACTAAATGACCAACGTGATTTTCATACTTAGGTCAAGCAAGAACCATGATCCTTCCAAGCGATCTGAGGAGTCCTGTTTAACCAGGTTCTAACAATGTTTGCCCTCAAAGCTTTTACAAAAAGAAGGTTTAATATTTGTACAGAGGTGTCTCCAGAAACATGTTTCCATTTTTGAGTGTTGCAATTTTCTATGGGAAGTAACCAGGCCAACTACCAGGGTTAATAACAAGAGAGTAATAATTCAAGAAAAAAGTTGCCAAGTAGGGCCACACCTCTACTCCAGATTTCAGCTTAAGAATTTTCTTTGCAAGAGCCCCTGCAGCCACCCTGCCAATGGTTTCTCTGGCCGATGACCTTCCACCTCCCTAATATTTAGCAAACACAAACATTCAATTTAAATAGTAAAATAAATCATTACTTGTAAAAACTATAGCAGAAAATGTGCAGCAAATTGGTGTACAACTAGTTTATACTTATATGTGCACGGCAAAACGTACCTGCACAGCTCTAACACCATACTTGAAGTCATAGGTCGCGTCCGCATGGGAGGGTCTGTATGCCTTAGCCATTTCACTGTAATCCTGTAGAAGCAAATATGTTTATGAAACGAAATATAGCACTAACAATTCTCTCCTTTCTAAATGTTTAGCTTCCATAGGTTTGATTGACAACAAAAAATATATATATCCATAAAATTAGATGCTTACGCCGCCTCTTTGATCTGTGTTTGGGACAAAGACGTGAATTGGTGTACCAGTGGTCATCCCTGCAGAAAACACACCAGAATTGTCATGCCACTGAGAAAAAGATAATGCATTATTATTTGTAAATAGTTTTTCCTCTATTAAGGTAGGTAACATGCCTTCATGTGTCCCTGACAGAATTTTGCAAGTATCGGTCTCCTTTCTCGGGGTAGTTATTCTACTCTGGCCTGGACGTCTGTGTAAATCATCTTTGGTATCAGTGAACATTGCAGAAATAATTTAGCAATATATATGTGAGGTAAAACCCATCCTTTGGCATCCGTGAACACCACCAGAAATGATCTAGCAACAAACACTGAGGGTATGCTCCTACCAGTCTACCAAATATGAGTTTGATGACATGCCGCTCCACATGTTAGTAAGACATGGGAGTGACGCATCCCAAAGAAAATCCATGGGAACTGTTATGTTAGCCTTGAGCAAACATATATACTCCCAAAATCCTAACTCTGGCAGTAAACAACTTGACAAATTAATGAAATGTGGAAGAAACACACCTTCTGTCGAGTTCTACTTGCATGTCTGCCTCGGTGAGAGGAATTCTTGGAGGGCAGCCACTGATAACACAACCAACACCCCCTCCATGGGACTCGCCATAGGTTGAAACCTGGAAGTAGTTCCCGAAGACATTTCCGGACGCCTTCACCTCTGTTCACAGAAGCACAGAATGTCAAGAGACAGCTCGTTTCCCATGTTCTAAGGAAACGTCAATCGTGGACTAGCAGACCAACGAGTCATTTGCTACAGTAGCATCATAAGAATTGCAGCAGACGAAACAATGGCCAAAAATGATGAACGGTATCAAACTTTAGAACCAGCTGTGATACCTCCTAGATCTAAAACAGTTATACTGATTAATCGAATACAGAGACGCGCTAGCTAGCACCAAACCGAGGAATTATATATATTCATTGGGATCATCACTGCACGAACTACAACGAAAACGTATAAACGCCATCATAAGGCGGGCGATTCTCTCCCTATGGGGGAAGGGCTTTTCAGAACCCCTGCAGCAGCCAGCACCGATGGACACGCTGCAACCCGCCGCAGCCGATTAAGCAACGCCCAGCTCCCGCCCGGGGTTCTCGGCAGTCCCAAACCCAATTGCGCCACAAACGCGCCACGCTTACCCACTCAACGCAACGCCGTTCCACGAAACGGAATCGCCAGTAAAAACATGAGCGGAGGGGGGCAGCATCCGTGCAGACGGACCTAGGCGCGCGGCGCGGTGGCGGCGTCCGACGGAGAACCGGAGGGACGCGGGGGCAGACTCCTGGACCGCGCCTAGCCCGCGGGGGAGGAACCGCGTGGATGCCCTGGCGGCCACCGGTGGCTGCGACACGGGCGCGGCCATTGCAGAGGGTTGGTTGATTTGGTTGGTGAAGCGGAATGGAGAAGTGGGGGAGGGGAAGGTACGCGGGGAGCGGTTTATACACGGCGTGGATCGGAGTCGCCACTCGCCACCTACCCCCCCGCCCGTCGGGGCCTCCGGTCCAGGTCCAGCCGCCCGGGTGCTAAGTGCGGCCGTGCAGGTGCACAGCCCACGCACGCCCGGGTTTGGTGGCTGCCTTGATCTGGGGCAAACCGGAAGATGGCATGCACAGATCGTGGAGGAGTTTGGATTCGTTAGACAAAATATGGACCTAGTAGTAATAAAAAAACTAAAATATTTTAACTTGGACGAAATAATGGTAAACTCCTTCGTGAACTGAAGCAAGTTTGTCTCGTGATTCAGGGGTGTTTGAATTCTCTAAACTAAAATTTAGTCCAGTCGCATCGGATGTTTCGACACTAATTAGATGCTGATTCCCGATCAAAGCAACATGTTACGACTGAGGAAGCCAGTGAAAACGGTGCCGTAGCCACTCACCACCCCGATTCAGCAATTCACTGTACAGCAGGCCGGATTACTAGCCAACGAAACCAACGTAATAATTCCAAGTCATTAGGCCGGTTTGTTTGAGCGTCTTCGGCTCGTCTCCTCCCCGAGGGGCGAGCGCCGAGGCAGGCCGGTAGTTGGTGGCGATCAAACATCTGAGCATCCACTAGGCATCGCGATTTTGACTTGGATGCTGACCCCACAAGCTTGATCTGGTAACAACCAACCAAGAATGCCATACTATCGTGCCCTGAAAATTAAAGATCTGGGACGCAAAACAACTAAACAGCCATGTTTCGATTGGTTGGTTTTGATTCATGCGAGTGCTAGCAGCAGCCATACAACTGACGGAGGTGCGTTTGGTGGCCCAGACTGGCCCACGGTGTGTGTAGGTCGTCGATGTTTGGTTGTCTATACTTTGCCGCATGGGTCTAGCTGAGCCGATGCAATATGTTCTCCTCAGCCTGGCCCCTGGAAAACGTGGAATCCAGGCGTTACTCACGGGGCTCGCTGGGTGAGAAAAAAAAAACGAGGCTAAGGCTGAGTCGAATGGAGTTTTCTAAATGGGTTTTTTAAAACACTGTTTTGTACTGTTTGACATAAATGCTGCACTGTAGATATTGGAGGTAGTTAAAATAGTGATAGAAAATAAGATTTAGAGAATCCCATTGGACTCAGCCTAACACGTGCTATATTTCTAGCTCAGTACGTGCAAAACCTAGCAAGAAGCAACCAAACGGGTTATTACTGTGGCTTGACCACACGTGGTTAGTCAACCAATCATACTGCCATTGCATATACGGCGGAGCATCTATTATGCACGCGCACGGCTGATACGAGCCGGGATCGCGATGTCCCACAGCAGATTGGAACACGCCACCGAGGTAAGCTCTCACCATCGCTCCACCAGCCAGCCAGATAAGCTCTCTCGCAGTTTTGCAACTGAATATTTTGAACATCTTTCCAATAGCAGAGATAAGGTATATAATCAAGGTGAAATACAACCACTTTTGTACAAATTTTTGAGAGTGACCTTCTCTTTCCCATTTTTACCCTTGGTGGAGGAAGCCAATCAGGCATGACCGCACGAGTCCTCCCTACACTTCATCAAAGTAGCCACCATGGCACACGCATGCATGATGTATCTGGTACACACTCTTCGTGGCATCTTGGTCTCCGACCTCCAGGTACCGCAGAGGTCGGCGAGCCAAGTGTTGCCAGAAGCTTTACATATGCTACAGGTAAAGTTCCTGTTACATTCCCTGCTGCTCAAATGAGAGAGCAACGTTTAGCGAAGGCCTGAAGGCCGCAAACTAGAATCATATAATATCCGAGCCCGCATTTTTATCACAGCTACACTTCTTCCTGCTGCGGTGGTGTGGGCGGGAGTGGCGGTGATTGGGGCGTCTGCTGCTGCTCCTCGGATTTGTTGTTCACTTTGATCTCTAGGAGACGCTCAACAGGCTGCCTGCAGATAGGGCACCGGGTGGTTTGGTACCTCAGGACCTTGGCACACTCACTGCACATGCACTGCAATAAAGCGGGTAAATTGTAAGGTTTAGCGCATATGCTAATGCCGCACTAGACCAGTTCAGAGAAAATGGAAGTTGCTTAGATCAGCGTTAAATCATACGCCACCCTATGCTTTTTTGTACTTTCTGAACATGAAGTACTCTCTCCATCCCGAAACAATAGCCATTTCTAGGTTTGTCCTAGGTCAAACTATCTTAGGTTCCCAAGTTGAACTGTCTTAGGTTGACCAAGTGTATAGTTAAAATATTCACATTTATGGCACCAAATAAGTACACCATAAATATATATCTCATAATTGATTTGGTGATACTAGTTTGGTACCACAGGTATTCATATTTTTTTCATATAAATTTAGTCAAACCAAAGATAATCTGACTTAGGATAAACCTAGAAATAGCTATATTTTGTGACAGAGGGAATACTATAGTAGGCAACTTATGGAGCATATATTAACGAAACGTAACTTTGTATTCAATCTACAATAAAGCACAACAATGAAAATTTATATAATTTTACTTCAGGAATGTATCACTAGTTTCTAAAAAAAAGTGCAGTCCTTGAATACATTGGAAGACTTACCATATGCCTACATGGGAGGACAGTAGTATCCCTTGGCTCTGAGAGGCAAATAACACACTCTTTTCCTGGATCATTTGCATCAGCATCACCTTCCACGGAATTCCCTATTCCATATATTTCTTGCAGTTCGTACCTAGTTCCATTCACCCAAAGGATCTGACAAACAACTCTTACTTGATAGTCCCCATTTTCTTTCTTCTCAAACACAGCCTGTGTGATTTGTGAGTTAGGAGTTTTCATCTTTTGTTCTTCCCCTTCCGATGTTTCATCGACAGAAAATGCTGTTTCTGCTTTAACTGCAAGTGGATATACATCCATGTCCCCCTGCTTTAACAAGTCAGATTCCTCAAACACTGAAAAGTCAATTCCTGTCCCAGAAGGTTGTCTGAACTTTTGACCAAGGCCCTCCTTGAAGTTAACAGTAACAGGCTTAATCAGGTCTTCTTTTACTGCTGTTAAATTGCAGTTGAGCTCTTCCTTTGCAAAGAAGTAAACAGTCATGCTGTCCAAGGAAGCAGACAAAACAATCAGTAAATCCTTATGTATCAGCAGAAAAAATAGAACCTCTTTTGGTAGTGATAGGAAATTCCAGCTGCATGGCCTGTCTCATGCTATGTAGATAATACAAAGATATGTACTATAAAAGAAAAAGCTGTGCGGTTTTAGCTGAAAGCACTACAAGCAAAAAAAAAAAAATCTAGAAATATACCATTTTTGAACAAAGGATAGGTTAGCTGGGTGGGGACTTGCAACAATGCTATGAATGAGATGGTTGGAGAAACATTGAAATCAATCCAAATGTGGTGGTTCCTCTGCCACTATAAGTTTAACGGCCTCTGCCATTTAGCCATTATAAGTTTAACGCCTCATTACACTGTAATCTTTAGGGTAAATCTAAAAAACTGGTGACAATGGAAACAATTATTACCTACTTTGGACAAACAAGAGTCATGTTGCAAAAATGGTTATGAAAGATTAGATATTAAGAGCAAATTAAGGCCTAGAGCATTGTAATGCCGTCCTACAGTAAGTACTAATGCCTACAATACCTGAGATTGTTGAAAGTGTATTTGAAAGATGTCAAACAATCTACACGAAGTACATGAAGGCAACAAAAGAACTACTTAAAAGCAAGTCCAGTCAAGTTAAAGAGTCAATGAACAGGAAATGATACGAGAGAAGAAGTGTGGTAGAGATTCAGGTTAGGGCATATAAAATCTCTGGTGTTAACTACTGACAGTTCATTTGGTGGGGGGCATCTAGTTTAAACTTGACAATTGATATTGAATTTTTTTTTACTAGGAAAAGACTCTCCAATGTGTAGTGCCCTATCCCAATCAAATTTCAAGGCATGATCACCCAAACAAATGTAGACCGTTGCACTTACGAGAAGGTGAACACAGCTAGGTATAGAATGTTCGACTAACTTGTCCGCCAGAATAATGCAAAGTCCTTTGCAAGTAAGGGTGTAAGCGGGCCTGTCTGCAGGCAGCCGCATCGGCCGCTACGGGACCTCGCTAGTTCTGCCGGCCCTGCCACACCTGCTTCAAGCTGCCGCAAACTCCTGCAAGGCTTTGTGGCAAAAAAGCAAGAAGTCTGAAGACGCTTGCCCGAGTCTGCATGAAAGACAGAAGCTAGTCTGTACATACGTCGCAAATAGGTCCGAACCTGATTGGCTAGCATAACCTATCTATCATATCCGTGCATCAATCTTGCACTTCTTCATTGACGTGTGCATGTGTCGTAAATGTCTTTGCGTCCAAAGTTTTAAATAGCTGAATGAAATACAAAAAGGAAAGAGCTAGCAGAACATGAAACAAACCAGCAAACTTCTTGCTCACTCAGCGGATGGTTCAGCTTCTACATCCTCAACAGCATCTGTGTGATTGCCGATGTCACATCGACTCGTGAAGAGTAGACATGGCGGTGCAACAGGTGGCACCCTTGGCAGAGTAGGAACTACGAATTGAGGTGCTGGACAAGGAAGCAGAGATGCAGGGAAGCAGATGGCATGAGGGCTGCTGGCATGAATCGGCCAATGCGAGCAGCGATGTAGTGTAGAGGACAAGTGTGGCACTCCCGACCTCACATGACAACGAACGAGCTACTGGAGCTTCTGAGAGCTGCTGCAGGCCTGCTGCTTAAGCCCATTGAACTTTACATACTCGTTCGCTTAACCCTTCCTCGCATAACGCAGGTGTCCTCAGGCACCTGTTCAGCTGTTTTTTGCGGAGCAGATATTGCAGGCTAGCAGGGAAATCTGCACCTGCTTGCATCCTTATTTGCAAGGGCCAACACAAACAAGGATGCATAGTAGGATCGAAAAAAGAGGACAAGCTAAGCATTAAGGCATCACTACATAGGTTAATACATCATGAATCTTATTGTATACATCATGAATCTTATTGTTAGCTTGGATGCTTAAAAAAGGAACCGTTTTTCTAGGAGACAAAGCATGCTTTCTTGTGTATAGTTCTCTCTCGTTTCTTTTACTCGTTAGCATCAAGAAATGGAATTGTCAGTCAACAAACAAATAAAATTCAAAGATCACTAAAAAGGTACCCAGCCTGAATGGCTAAAAGCATCACCATCGCAAGAGGCTAATTCCTCAAGCATCAACATCAATACACGATACAAAGAACATAGCAATACATGACAATTTCAAACATCTACTAACCAAGTAGATACTGGCAAAGGAGTACATATCATAGAAGCATATAACATATTAAGTTGATATTAAGTGGACTGGAAAATCACCTGCCGGCGACTGTGGCATCAAAGGTGAAGGCGACCAGGAAGTGGCCAGGGCACTCTTCATCAGGTTCAATCCGAAGCGTCTCCTTCTTAAGATTGACGTCATTGCGGATAGTGACCGCCTTCTGGTGCTCTACGTAGGGGGTCGGCATAGGCAGATGCGGGCCGTAGGAGGGGTACCGCCCAGCCCAGCCGGGGTAGTGGTGGGGGTGAGCCGGGGGCGGAGGCGGGAACTCGCCTGCGCCGGCTGTAGGCGGCCTGTGGTGGTGGTCGTACGGCGCCGGGAGGGGCACCGGCACGGACGGCGGGTAGTAGTTCCCGTACTGCGGGTAGTACGGCGGCGGGTTGGGGTTAGGGTACTGCGGCGGGTACGGCGTGGCCGCCGCGAACACGTAGCGGTTGGGCGCAGCCTCCTGCGGTGGGGGAGGCGGCGGCGCCTGGTGGTGGTGGCCGTGGCCGTGGCTGGAGCTCCGACGGCGGTGACCAATGGCTGCGCCTCCACCGTTGCTACCCGCGTTACCCATCCTCTTGCGCAGATCGACGCGGAGAGCTCGGGGAAAGCCTCAAAATTGGATCTCGAGGCCTGGGTGCATCGGAATTCGAAACTGCCTCTTCTGCTCTTGAAGGTCCGAAGAAATGAGCCAAAAAAATCGGGGGAAAAGGGGCTCACCAGGAACTCATTCGGGTATCAAAAACTCGAAAGGATGAAATTGGATCCTCGCGCAAACCAGATCGACGCGCAAACCTGGGAATGGTTCGAGCGATTCGATCGGGGTTGCGGGTAGGAAAGGAGGGGAAACGATAAGGAAGGAAGTGCTCACGCTTCTTGCTTTTCCGCCTGTATTTCTGGGTGCTACTATAATGGAAGGTTGCGCGGAAAGCACCACCACTGTCCTCCGTTGCTTTTCTGGTGGTTAAGGTTTGGCACATGCAAAGAAAATATAATTACCATTGGGTCCTTATCATTTTCTCCACATGTATATTACATTTTTCACATGCGAGCGGAACTTCCGGTAATCAACATTTTTAAGAGACAGTCTACGAGGCATGAGTTTCTATAAGGCAATAAAATTACATTCACTTGTATAAACATGCGCGACTTTCACAAAATAGAATTTTTTAGGTGTAGATAAACTTAGCGACCATATGTGTTATTTTGTAACCATACCATAACTTCCACATAATGGAGTTTATGTTTGTGAGCGAGGACATACTTCTCACCACCATGTATTTGATTTTGTTTATGATGGCTACATGCTTATTGTTTACTATAGGCAATGGTAAACACTTACACTTCTCTCTTGTTCATTTGTTTTTCAAATTTATAAGAATCGCACTTTTTAATACTAGCTTACACTTCTCTCTTGTTCATTTGTTTTTCAAATTTATAAGAATCGCACTTTTTAATACTAGCAGTTAATAGGTTTCATGTTATTTGGCTTGTTTCTAACTGTCATGGTTTTTATCTAGAAGATATATCACCATGAAGTAACCTCACCAAGTGAGAAAATGTTCTATGTGAATTGATTTATTCAATAATTGGTGCTAAGATTAGCATCTATCACAAGTGTGCTTAATTCACTACAAGAATCTTATGTAATGTATTAAGATAAAATTACCATATCATATTTTAGAGTGTATACTAACTAAACCCCCACAATTTCCTATAGTGGAACCTCCACATCCATAAAGGTAGAGTGAAAATTTTATTGCACCAAAATAGATTTGCATTTGAATTGTCAAGTATTCTATTCCTTCCATTCATAAATGTATGACGCGGTTGTTTTTTTTTTCCACAATTTTGATCATTTGTCTTATTCAAAAAATTTCACAATCAATCAATTATCTTGTTGCGATTTATTTTATCACTAAACATAGTTTGAGTATGTGCTGTTTTACATGTTTGAATAAACTTTTTAGATAAGATGAATTGTCAAAATTTTAAAATAATTAACCATGTCATACATTTATGAATAGAGGGGGTAGATGGCAATCGTGCTCTGAGCCGGTAATTACTACTATAAGCACTCGCACTGCCGTCTTGATAAAGTCAAAATTTTGAAGGTGCTATTTGCATACTGTCATGGTTTTTTATTTTACATTTAAGCTTTATGGAAAGGAGGTATTTGTAGTGGGAGGTGGTAGGGATCCGGTTTGAGCCAACCAGAGGTGTCCCTGTTTCTGCTTTTCCTAGTGGCCTTCAAATTATGACTAAATACACCACTCTGTTTAGGAATAAAGCTTTTGTACAGATGCCAATGATTCATGGTTGAACAATGCTCGATCGAAGCTATTGGTGCAATATAGGAGTGCTACTCCGCCAGATGATAGATGTATGGGACAGATGACTAAACCTGTAGCGTGGAAGCTCGTAGTACTGCACTGTTAGACAATGTGCAGTAGATTAGGTAAATGGATTGTCTATATACTATGGCGACACTGTTCACAAAGAAAAATATAGTTAGAATAGTAGATACACAATGCATTTACACATCCTGCTGCACATAGTCTTAGCATGCCTGTACTCGGAGATAATTAGCATCCAAAGTGCATTTCGTGCGTGCCCCAAATGGGATAAGCATGGAGCTCAGATAAACCATGAGTCCAGACATCATCGCAATAAGGCTGGTACACAGGTTTGAAGCTTAAGGGACACATTAGATCGTAGCAGTGGAAAGAGGTGATACGCTGAAATAGGATATTTGTGCCTTTTTGTTTAAAATTGCACATTTTTTGAGCCTCGCAAGCATGATAATTATTTTTTTGAGCTATGTTACAGTGCTGTCCGGAACCTTCGGTGTCTCCTGTCTAAAATCACGTTAACCGCTGGTGCCGCAAGGATGTGATTTATTTACAACAAGAATACTTCAATAATAATGCAAACAGGAATTGACCTCCTAGCCTACGCCCGCGGGCTCTCCACAGGCATGGTTTGCAAAATGCAGCGGCAGCACTGGCCACGGAGGCGCGACTGCGCGAGCATCCAAGGAATGCTGGATATGTGCAACGGACCCTTTCCAATCTTTTTTTTTTTTTTTTGAAACGAGACCCTTTCCAATCTTTGGGAGCAGTGGCGGAGCTATGTTTCGGCCAACCTGCGCCATGCCCCCCCCCCCCTTCGTGCGCGTAGTCTCCACTCTGTGCTTCGTCTGCTATGGCTCTGTTTATATCTAAATTTTTCTCCTAAATTCCTCTATGCAAAATTTTTTTTCCATCACATCAAAATGCCGACACATGCATGAAGTATTAAATGTAGATGAAATAAAAAATTAATTGCACAGTTTAGATGTACTTTGCGAGACGAATTTTTTGAGAGTAGTTAGGCTATAGTAAGACAATATTTACCACAAACAAACGAAAAGTGTTACAGTATATTTTTTAACGCTACAGTGCATTTCAGTCCCAATTTCAGCGGATGTTAACACAGCCTATGCCATTTGCATGCGCAGGAGCTGCTGAGTCCGCGTCTTGCAGATGACATATCGTGATTGGGTGGTCATGCAAGCGCAGCAACGCAGTCCAATTGTGCCCAGACGCCTAGCAGCTAGTAGCCTAGGGAGAATGCCAGCTCCCAGCAGTGAACAAACCTTAGATATACAATTAATAACATACCAACAATTTCTATGCTACTACAAATAATTAAATGTTGACACAAGAGACCATAATCTAGCTGTACGTTTCACTCTCTCCTTTTTCAATAGCACAAAACATATACAAAATCCAAGCATTAAACGAACTGGTTGCATTGCCGTGTACGCAAGAACAAGAGCTAAACCGCACTGTAGCAATTTGGCCCCCGCTATGCTCGGATCCTGACTCCGCCACTGTTTGGGAGTGCTTCGAACCTTGCATGCATTGTGGTGAAAATATCCAGTCATCCACGACTATGGACAAGCTAAGCCTGAAGATGAACAACTCAGTAGGCAGGGTGGACGACAAGATCAGCATGGCCGGCGGAAGGTCGGCGACGGCAGCGGAGGGTGTGGAGTTAGCGGCCATGTTTGGCATGGACAGACAGAAGGTCGACAAAGACGACAGCAGCGGCAGCCAGCAGATCGGCCATGGGGTTTGCGTTGCGATGGTGTTCAACCGGCATGGCCGTCCTTTACCACCGGCGAGGCTCTGGCAACTTCAGGTCGAACAGGACATGGCGGAACACCTTGCCGTCGACAATGGGGGCTCGTCCAATTCGCAGAGATCCAGCGGTGACGATTTATTCTATTACAAATGTACCCTTTTTAATTATTTCGTGGATTAGGAAAATTTAAGTTTTTATCTCACTATTTTTTAGTTACATTTGAGTATTTGACAACTTAAGTTCTTATATATAGGTAGACCGATGAATGTCTACTGTTAATATCAAGCGGTATAAATTTCTTTTGCTTCGGTGAGACATTTGTTTATGAGACTATAATTATAAATTTTACTTGTTCTCTTCCCAAGTTCTATAATAGTTTTTTTTCTGTTTTTATAATTTTGCATAGAGTTTGATTAATGATTTTCCAAACTTCAAAGGAAAATGTATGTTTAATTATGCTTGTTTTTATGGAGTGGTGTTTTCCCTACCTTTTCAAGATGTATGCATGCTTAGTTGCTGACTTTTTTTCTCTTTATTATTATTATTTGCTTTAGTTATGGTTGTCTATATATACATCTTAAAAATCCTAGGAATACACCGCTTTGACCATCCAACTGTTTATATTTCAAATTGCGTACAGGTGTTTTATACCTTTCAAACTGCGTATAGTGTTTTATACCTTCATGTTTGAGCTCTCTGGTAAGCTCAGCATTAAAAACGTAAGAAATGCGCATAAAATGCATAAAAAGCCTGCGTGATTTCGTGAACCATCATCTTGCATTTGCAAAAGGCCAAAGGGCCCCGGTGTCATACTCATCCACCCGCCGACCCGTGGGCTACCATCATCCGCCAAGACTGCCACATCCTCCCCTCCCGCAGGCGCAAATCCTTAAGCTCACCCAGCCACGCACTCCCCCGTCTTCCTCCCACGCCACACACACACATCCTCGCCTCCCCGCCCCCGCAAAGCAAAACCAACCCAGCCTGAGTCCCCCACCAATTTCCCTTCTCTTCCCCGGCGACGTCCCCACGCCCGCCGTCCGCGCCCAGATCGGCGCCCCCTGAGCCGCTACGCTGCCCCTCCCGTGCCCCACGCCACCTCCCCCGCTCCGCCGTACCGTCACCCGCGCCGTACCCTCGCCATTCCGCGCCGCGAGGTATCCACCCCACTGTACCTCTAGTGTTAATACTTTTCGGGGGGTGCGGTGGTGGTGTGGCGCGCGCGCGGGAGCCGGTGTGCGTGTAAATAGTCGCGCGGCAGAGCATGGGGGAGGGTTCCAAGGGGCGGGCCACCAGGTCGCAAAACCCTAGCCTCGAGTCCGACGAGGAGGAGGCGCAGCGGGTCAAGGAGGAGCTCGCCGAGGACCTCAACGTGGACCCGGCGGAGGAGGAGGACGACGAGGAAGAGGTGGTCGTGGAGGACGATGGGGTGGTCATCCCCTCCGACGAGGAGGAGGGCGGCGGCGGCGGCGGAGACGACGGCTTCATCCCGCGCACCCTGGAGGAGGCCCTCGTGCCCCGGGTGGGCATGGTGTTCGATTCCGTGGACGAGGCCTTCGCGCTCTACAAGGCCTACGCCTACCGCAACGGGTTCCACGCCGTGCGCCGCACCTGCCACAACTACGAGGGGCTCCGGTATCGCTCCACCTTCACCTGCACTTACGGTGGCAAATCCCGTGCCGCCGGCGCCCCCTCTGACGCCCCAGGCACCCGTTACCCGCTCCGCAGCAAGCGGGGGGCGGCCACCCAGAGGAAGAGGTCTCGGCGTGGCGCTGCTGAGAAGACGGGATGCAAGGCGATGCTGATCATCCGTGACAAACGAGTTGATGGCAGGTGGAAGGTGGAGTCCGTCGACTTGGAGCATAACCATCCTTGTACTCCAGATATGGTGAGATTCTTAAAGGCGTACAGGGAGATTCCAGAGTCAGCAAAGAAGAAGGCAAATATTACAGATGAGATGGATGGGATGGTGGAGAAATCGCTGAGTGAGATTGCTGAGACAAGGAAGTTCCCGACACGGCCCAAGAGGGGTGCTAGTGGTGTGGCTGCTGTTGGCAGCCAGAGATTTAGTAGGATCGAGAGTTTTGTGCAACGTTTTGGGGAGGATGACCTCAACTCACTCAAGAAGTTCATTGAGACAATGCAATGCAGGAAACCTAACTTTATCCACAGCTGGGATCTTGACCGGGAAAGTCGTGCGAAGAATTTATTTTGGACTGATACTAGGGCCCAGGTGCAATACCGCTACTTCAGTGACGTTATTACACTTGATGTGATATATTTACAGCACACACGCGCCAGTCTCCCATTAGCCACACTCCTTGGGGTGAACAACCATGGCCACCTTGTGCTTCTCGGCTGTGGTCTCCTATCCGGTGATAGCAAGGAGAACTATGTTTGGTTGTTGAAGAGATGGTTGAGCTGTATGAATGGCAAGCATCCGGAAGCGATCACGACCAGCTATTCAAATGTCATCGCAGAGGCCGTGGCTGAGGTGTTTCCAAATGCAAGGCACCGCTTCTGCTTTTGGCATATCTTGAAGAAACTACTTGAAAATGTGGGACGCACACATGAGAAAGAGGCAATCTCCTCAAGGTTCAAGGAGGTTGTTTATGATAGCGTCACTCTTACTGACTTTGAGAAAGAGTGGGGAGCAATGGTTGACCAGTACAACCTCAAAGACAATGAGTGGTTCTCTGCTTTGTACAGCTGCCGGAAACAGTGGGCACCTGGGTATGTCAATCATTCATTCTGGGCTGGCACCTCTGCCATCAGGAA
Source organism: Paspalum notatum (assembly GCA_022530915.1). Taxonomy (NCBI): domain Eukaryota; kingdom Viridiplantae; phylum Streptophyta; class Magnoliopsida; order Poales; family Poaceae; genus Paspalum; species Paspalum notatum. Next base: position 8,526,946 of record CM039684.1, read on the forward strand.
GGTTGAAAAACCTGATCCATACTTTGATGGTGTTGTGGCTAAAACTACCCTTCCAGTTTTCCTTGAGCAATATGAGACTAACTTGAAAGGGAAGTTGGAAAGGGAGGCGTATGATGATTTGCGGTCATACTATTCTAGACTCACTTTGCTGTCGGGATTGCCCTTTGAGGAGCAACTTGTGGAGGTCTACACAGTAACCATGTTTCAGTCGTTCCAAGATGAGATTAAGCAGTTGATGCATGTTATTTGTAAAGAGGTGGACAGAAGCGGGAACTCAATTACTTACATGGTCAGTGAGTTAATACAGGGAAAGAAGGTTGATTATACAGTCGTATACAACAATGCTGACAAGGATGTTTGGTGTATTTGTCGCTCCTTTCCCTCACGGGGCATTCTTTGCAGCCATGCATTGGCTGTTCTGAAGCAAGAGAATGTACTGATGCTACCATCAAAGTACATCCTGGACCGCTGGAGGAAGGATTTCAGGATACTTAATTCATCTGCAAACGTAAATTGTACGGAATCAGATAGAAATCTGGGTATTTATGATGACCTCTATTTTCGTGGCCATGAGTATTTTGAAGATGTCATTGACATTGGAGCAAGAGAACCTGAGCTGAAGGAGTTTGTGTTGTCAGGCATGAAGGAAGCAAAGGACAGAGTGATCAGGCCTGATCACACCCAGCAAGGTGACCAACGCGTTGATGTAAATATGACTGTTACTGGTCAGTTGTCCACAGACACAAGAGTTGATGTGAATATGGCATCACACACCTCAGCCCTGATTCAGGGGGACAGAAGGGTTGATGCGAACATATCATCAAATGCGCCATCCTTAGTTCATGGCGATACCATGACATCAAATGCCACTGGCCTGATTCTTAGGGATGGAAGAGTTGATATGAAAATGCCAACACCCCACCTTATTCATAGAGAGGGAAGAGTTGACATGAACATGGCATCTCCGCACTTGATGCAGAGGGAGAGAAGAGTGGACATGAACATGGATATGGCGTCACCACACCTGATACAAGGGGACAGAAGAGTTGATATGAACTTGGCATCACCCCACTTCATACGCAGTGACAGAAGAGTCGATATGAACCTGACATCTCCACATTTGATACATGGGGACAGAAGGGTTGATATGAACATGGCATCCCCTCATCTGATACAGGGAGATGCCAGAGTGGATATGAATATGGTATCGACCTCTCAGAATGGAATGCATACTTTTGATTTGGTGAATGTAAACTTGGAGAGTGGCTCTTTGCCGATGGCCGCAACAGATTTTATGCAAATGCATCCGCACCCACCAGTTTATCATCATCCCAAGCAACTTCTCGATATGAGAGATCAGGCCATGGATGCGAATAAGAGACCAAATATGGAAACTAACACTTATTTTATGGGAGGTGGTATGCATGTGGGGTAGTTTGATCGTCTAGCTCTGTAAGCCAATTGTTTGGAAAGAAGGCATCCTTTGTTTACATCAACATGTAATCATGTATGTTCTTAGAACAGGCAGTACAACTAAACAGCTAGGTTTTAGTATTGCAGATGGACCGTAACTGTTGGTAGCTCTATTGTATCCTGTGACCTTTTTGTCAGTTGTAGCAAGCTGGATGCTCGTCATCTTGTGCATATCTAGTTAGCAATTCAGAAGTGAGACACCTTTAGTTGCAAGATTATGCTGACATCCTGGTTTCAGTTGTTGATTGATGATATGCTTCTGCTGCATACCTATCTTTCATCTTGTTCCTTGTGGTTTAAGTGCATATGGTTCCATTTGCATCTGCCATTTATTGGGGCTGTAACTTGTACATGGGAAATAAAAGTTTCCCTCTCTCTTTCTTGGTAATGATGTGTTTCTTCTGAGATGACTGGTGAGAGATCAGGAAGGGGAAAATTTGGCTGTACCTGTTTTACCATAGGAGGTAGCTCGCTAACTGTAATTGGTTGGAGATGATGTTTTTCGATCTCTCGGTTACATACAAAGGTTCAAGATCATCAGTTGACATGTCCTGCTGATGCCTGTAGCTGATTGTTTCTTTTTTTTTTCCTTAAAGAGATTGTTTCTTTTTTTTTTCCCTTAAAGAGCTGTGAGGCAATGTTTTCCAGTTTATACTGGCATTTTTTTTTCTTAAAGAGCTGTGAGGCAATGTTTTCCAGTTTATACTGGCATCCCACTTTTGATCCATTACCAGTTAATATTGACGACTACTTGTTTAGTTAAAACTATTGTCCTTGACTCCTTGGTTTGCTAGATGCCTTGATCAGTGCAGAATGGAGACTGTATATAGGTAAATATATTACAATGTTCTTGGCCCTTGTCAGTTCCTTCTGTAATTTTTCAAAACTGCATTGCAAGCCAAAACTTGTTTTCGACCTGTGTTCTATCATTGTATTTTGCAGCATGATGCATCACCGTGCCATGTCTGCTAAATGTTCTTCATCAATCTGTGATAGTCTTTGCACCCTATAAGATCATGAAAGCTGTCCCTAGAGGTAAGGCACTTTAAGAGGCTGCAGCAAAGTTCTGCGCGCTGAACCATTATGCTACAATCATCATGGGAACCTATGCTACAATCATCATGGGAACCTAGGAGTTCTATTAAGGTGCACTCTTCAGCAATTCACTGAGAAGGGTACATGTTATTGAGGTTTGATAATGTCTTTTCTTTCCTGCAGTGACAAACAACTACCTGTGGACTCCAATAATTTTTTGGACTCCAACTGTGTACATTGAGTATGACAGCTTACCATCACAGAGAACTTTTTTTGCGAGAACATGTAATTAAAAATACAAAATCTTTTTTTTAAAGATGGATTACAAAAGGATCACATTCTTGTCACGGTGGATGGATTTATCATCTTAACAAGGAAACCCCCCTTTCTAAGCACACAATCTAATAATTTGGATGTAGCAATTTTGGAAATATTTATTCCTTTTGACCATCATAGGAACATTTATTCCTTTTTGCCTGCTTGCCTACACAGAGAAGGTTTCACCTTCTTGTAACTGATTTTACTTCCTACGAACCAATACTTATCAGTCATGTCATGAACATGTGGCTTCAACCGCAAGGCTTTTTGTGACCCCTGTGCATGGATCTCCAAAATAATTTGACGACACTGGCAAACTGCAGCTGCTCACCCCGATGCAGGCCTGCAGAGAACCCAGCAACACTATCAGCGACTCATAAGAATCAATATACACATTGAGACATGAGAAGTGTGGATCAGATTGTATTTACCTCCTGAACAACTGAGAGAGCCTGAGTGCTGCTGCATTCACCATGGCTGTAGCTCCCACATGTGCCGCTCGGTGTCCCGAAGCTTGCAAACTTGATGGTACTGATGACCTGGTTTTCTTTTGGGCATGCCAGGCGAAGTGCAGGTCCAGATCTCTGCATCTTCTGTTGAGGAGAAATCCAGCTATCGATTTGGGCTGGATGCGCCTCTGACACTTGTGCGCACACACTGCCAGCCTGCCTTGTAACAAAGGATATCTTGCTTGGGTCACCACCAAACTGCTCGAAAAGGACAAGATCATTGCTGCCTGGCTGGAGAAATGAACGTGGAACATGGTACCTATCAGGTAAGAAATTCAATTAGTAATTAAGTTCCTGCAGTTGCTCTATTTTTGTGCGTTGCCATAATACACAAACATAGTGCTCAAGCGGCAAGCGCTTCATCACAATGAGAACTAACACTACTAATCTTGAAATCACATGCCTCCATGTCTAGTTTCAGTTTTGAAATATCTAGCTGTGCTTAAATCTTGAGAGAAAATGTAATTGCTATGAAACTTTCCCCAGAAGAGTAGATCGCCTTCAGAGGGGAACACATGAGTAGGGAAATACAGGAACTGGCTCTGCATGTAGTTAACTAGGTATGTAGTAAGTAAAATATTAGATACTAGAGAGCATATTTGGAGGTCTCTGTGCAATTCTTACAGAGTCTGTGATGGCTGCCCACATTTCTTGAGGCACTTGCTTGAACTGTAGCTGCCTCTGTAGTTGCATGAGCTAACACAACCGCTCTGTGGAGCCAGATTTGTTGGCCAGTATCGACCGATGCTCTGTCCGTTCACCCATGCCTCCCCTTTCCCCATTCCTGTGAAGTCTATGGCTACAGGATCGTCACCTGCAGGAGCCGTGAACTTGGTCTGCACTTGGTGCATTACCCAAGGAAATGAATTAGGCAAAAAGGTGTCGAATAGGTAGAATAAACATTTCTGGCCGTTTAAAGCTCATGCTGCAAGCATGCGAAAGCCATACATAGCTTGATTTTATGATCCGATGATCATACTGACCTTGTACCAGATCAATGGTTGATTGGTCGGGTAAGCATTAGCTGAGACCCATTCTGGAGATGCCTCTGAAGGATCATATAGATGCAAGTCTTCTCCTCTCAGTCCAACCTGAAGTAGCAAAGTTATGATCATGAAAAATCAACTATATTGTACCGGTTGAGGTAGCTAGTAAAGGGTGCTAATCTTTTTGCCATATTTTAATCAATTCAGAAATAGCAGGCAGAGTCTAGATTACCTGGTATGTCCAATATGCAGAAGACAGATCAACAGCACCATTTGGTCCACTCAGTTTTACTGGGCCAGTAATTCCGGCACCTACCAGGTCAAAGAATGCACCATAATTCTGTAGTAACCAAGAAGTGGAGGGAAAAAGGATTTTAGTATACTGTTATAGCTTGCCATTTCTGAGTACATATGCTGAAGATGCCAGGTCACATGCCTAGCAAAAATGGATTGGAATAATCCATATTGCATTTTTCTCAAAGTGAAGATGAATTACCGACAGCCCAACTGTTGCACTCAGAAGATCTATTTTGTTCTTCCCAGGTACAAGTGTAATTGGTTTCTGCCATGAGATGAGTGAGCTGCTAGCACTACCTTGAGCGCTTCCTGTAAGATTTTAATACATATATTTCAGAACACAAATATAAGCTATGTATAAATGACCAGTTCAGAAAAATCAGCATCACAACTCAAATGCTAGATATGAAGGAATTTGTGCTATCATCTCAAGCAGTACCTGCAATTTTACCATTGATGTAGACCTGAAGAACATGTCCAAGTGAATTTACAAGGAGATTGGACTGGCTGCCGTTTAGATAAGGTTCATCACCTTTAACATCGATGCTGCGCATTAATAGCACAAAGGGTGAGTATATTGGTTTTGTCAGCGAACACTACTGTGTGCACAATTACAGCAAGCCATCTAAATCATGTACCTTGTTGAGTACCAGAGGAAATCACTGGCATCTGCTGTGGTGTTTATCTGCTCCATCAGTCCTGGTTTTGTTAGTGCATTGTCCTTTGTTATACCAACAGGCTCTATGGCGTAGCTCCAGCCAGATACCAAGAGTTCTGGTGTGGTGAATGAGCCATCTGATGCTATGGTGCTCGATTCCAAGTATCTCATTTCTGAATTAGTCACCTGAGAATTGATCTGCAATGCATGCCTCGAATCGGTTTGATGGTTGTTTTTTCTTTCCAAAAGCCAGTGCAAGCAACTTACGTGTAAATTCATATACCTGAGCCGTGTTCAGTACCACATTCTTGCAGTCAGGAAGGATGCTGACGGACCATGCAGGGAGGTTGTATGTTTTGCCATTGAAGGTGACAGTTTTATCAGATTGGCCATCTATGTTGGCTAGGAATGCTGCGCAAGCTGAACCAGCCTTGTATACCGCTGCCTGAAAGTAGAAGAATGCAAACATTCTTATATACCCGGCCAGACAATGAAGGTAAATTTATTTTTTCCAACACTGAAACTGAATGTTTGTCTTACTTTTTTGCCATTTAAAATATGCTTTTACTTGAAAAAGAAGAATGCTTTTGTAAAGCAGGACATACCTCAGCATTTTGACCTAGAGAGGTGTATGATGGATCAGTTGCTATGAGTGCTGGTTCGCAGAGCTTTATGGCCTTGTGCACATCCCTTAAGTGGCCCCACTTTGGCTGCCTGACTAGTCCTGAATCACATGAAAAAGGGGCACATCAATCATAGTTGAATATTGTTTGCGTAAAAAAAAAAAAAAAACTGCCCTCTTGATACTTGCCCATACTAATGTGACATGCCAATGACCCCCTAGGGGGAATATACTCCTCATTTTAAACATAGTTCGTTTTAGTTTGTTCTAAGACTGATTTCTTTTAATTCTGATCGAACTTTTAGGAGAATACGCCAGCTTTTATGACATCAAGTTATTTTAATTAAATCTACCATGAATTATGTTTAAGTAGTCTGTTTATTTAGTTAAAGTTAGATAAATTTAATTTAAGATGAAACTACGTTCGGGGAGCATCAGGGTATTTTGTCACATGCGGACATTATTTTCCCAGGAAATGTCGCTGCCGGACTTAACTGGAGCAGTTGGGATATTCTCGGCACGTTCTTTTTTCAATAGCCGTCTATATGTGATGCGATACTCTACCCAAAATGTCATACTCTATGCTTTAGTAGTCAACAAAGGGACTATACATGATTAAAAAAACGAGGCAATCCAAAAGCTTTTCTTACCGTACTCGTCGATGGGAGCATCGTAGTCGTAGCTCGTGGCGATGAAGGGTCCCCCGGAGCTGCGGTCGAGGTTGGTCCCCCCGTGGTACTGCGACGACAAGATCCAGAGTTAGAAATGCTGCGGCAGGACTCTCAACTGCTCCTGCATTCGGTCAAGCAGGCTGGCGGCCTGGTGGGGGAGCATCGCCGTGCCGCAGCAAACGGACGGTGGCAGCGCAGGGAAGAATGAACTTGCTTACCATGTAGTAGTTCTGGAAGGTGCCGCCGCGCTGGTAGAAGCGCGCGACGGCGAAGGCGAGGTCCTCGACGGGGCGGTAGGGCACGGCGCCGCCGAAGGAGAGGAACCAGCCGCTCCAGTTCTCCGTCCACATCTTGGGCTTGGCCGCGGAGTTGGGCGTGAACTGGTCGCAGTAGAAGCCGTTGCAGGTGTTGATCTGCATTCACCTCACGCGTGGTGGTCAGGCAGTCCATTCCGTTCAGCGTTCATAGAAAGAGGATGCAGCGAGGCATGGAGCGATCACGTACGAGGGGGTCCGGCGCGTCGGCCTGCTGGCACATGACCCACGGCACGCCGGTGTCGAGCGAGACGGCCATCCCGGCCGCCCACCGCATGTACGCCTTCCCGGGCGCCCCGTACGCCGAGTCGATGTTGCCGTACTCGTTCTCGATCTGCCACACCACGCCGCGACGCAGGGGGTCAACATCACTGTCGCCGCGCACGGCAGGGCACCACCACCACGGCAGCAATGCAACCTCTGATGAGTGAGTCTCAGCAACGACAGACCTGGGACAGGATGATGGGCCCGCCCTGCGACGCGTAGAGGCCCGCCCCCTTCATGGTGTCCACCACCTTGGTGGTGAAGCGCTGCATCTCCGTCTTGAAGGGCTCGTTGTCGGTGCGGAACTTGATGCCGGGGATGAAGTGCAGCCACAGCGGGAAGCCTCTGCAGCACGAGAAGCACGCCGGTACGTTTCATTTCATTTCACGAGCCTTTATTTTTCACTCTTCTTCTTCTTCTTCTTCCTCGGACAGATGAACTGAATGGGAGTGAAGCGATCAAGCAAAGCTGCTGACCCGTAGTTCCACTCGGCGCAGACGTAGGGGCCGATGCGGAGGTGCACGTAGAGGCCGGCGTCGGCGACGGCCTTGACGAACGCGGCCAGGTCCTTGCGGCCCTCGAAGTCGTACTGCCATGTCGGTAACCGCTTGCCCGTCAGATTGGCTTTTAGCAATCCATCTTTGTTATATATAGGTAAATAAATAAATAAAAGCAACAACAGCACGACACGAGAAGCAAAGAAAACCAGGAGCAGAGAATAAAGCATAGGGTGCGGAGGAAGCAAACACCGGCCTTTGGCAGGCAGATGATGATGGTGGCCAGGAGCCCAGGAGCAGGAGATGATTGGAGAAGTTAAAAAAAGATGCGTAATAGAGATACTATACTGGTACTAGTAGAGAATAACAGCACTGAATGAGAGGTTGATGATGCTATCTCGTAAGTATATCGTATTTCACGTGCCTGTCCCCGGACGGGCTCGTGGATGTCCCAGAAGACGTAGGTCTCGATGACGTCCAGGCCGCCGTCCTTGGCCTTCTGGATCAGCCCCGGCCACATCTGCCGACGACGAAGACAACGACATGCCAGCGTCAGTGCGTATCAAGGAACCCGCCCTCTCTTACCAAGCAGCAAGAACAGAGGAGGAGCACGCCGAGATGAACGAGACAGATAGAGAGAATGCACGCGCACGTCGGGGGTGCTCCGCGGGTAGTGGATGGAGCCGGAGACGAGGACGCGGCGCACGCCGTCGATGACCAGCGCGCGGTGGTCGTACGTGACGTTGGCCGCCCGCGAGCCGCCGGCGTGGCAGAGCAGCAGCAGCACCACCAGCGCCGTGGCGGCGGGCAGAAGCAGCGCGGCGGGCGCCATTGCCGCCGCGCCCTGGAGAGACGGGAGAGAGAGAGAGGAGAGGGACAGAGCAGCAGCAGGCCACCGCCTCCGGGACGCGGCGCGTTCGGTGTACTGGCTAAAAGGCACCGCCCGGCCCGGGTATTAGTAAGCCGCTGGAGGCGGAGTGAGCGCGAGGCGTTGGCCTGGACTGGCTCCTCCCAGCCGGAGTGGAGGAGGAGTCGCTCGGTGGTGGTGGTGGGGGCGGCACCCGAACCAGAGGAAAATTAGAAAAGAAAACACCCCGGCGGCCCGCGAGCCCCCCCGGCTGCCACGGCTCCTGCTACTGCAGCGACCGGGGCCGATCCGAATACGATCGCTTTCTGGGCTTGTTTCCTTGCCGCGCGGCGTGTTGCGGTGGTGGCGGTGCCGCTGCGGCGCGGTTAAAAATGGGCGGCAACGTGGATCGGAGATGTTTCCTCCTTCCTGGGCCGGCGCCGGCGCGGCGGTCTCTGCCCCGGACGGCACTCCAGGCAGAGAGAGACACAAGGACTCTGCTTCTTGCAAGCAACACCAAATGCCACTGCTACGGCCTATGGGGGGGGGGGGGGGGGGGAGGAGAGGAGTCACTCCTCCGCTTCAGTGAAAGGAAATGGACCAGCTGCTGCGGATCAAGGAGGGCGTGATGGTTGGGTGGTACACACGGCGTGGGCGGGTCCAGTAAGTTAAACGCTGCTGCCACATCTTTGTTGCTCACCACCGTAATGACGCTGCTGTGGCCGCTCCAGCATCCGTTCAGCGGCATGTGCCGCACACGGGAATAAAGAAGAAGGAGAAGCTGAGGCCGAGCATAAAAAAGGAGAGGAGGGAAAAGGCCGCGAGGGCCGAGTGGTCGACCGACCAACAGACAGGGGTCGTGAGCCGTGACCGGCCGGCGTTGTCGCTTGTTTACCTCGCGCTCCGACGCAGAGCCGCTCTACTGCGTGCGGCTAGCACTAGCTGGGGTTGATCGAGGTCAAGGGCCGGACGGCGTTGTCGCTTCCCTTCGCGCCTTGCTGCGTGCTCTAGTGTAGTGACGCATATCATACGCTGCATCGCTGCTAGTGTTATAGCCCACCACTGCTAGCGTTGCGAGCTGTCAGCTGTGGCACGAGGGTACTGTTTCGCCTGGGGCGTGAACTTGGCCGGAGACCGGAGTAAAAGGCGGTGGTAGTAGGTCATGTCAAGTCAGGGCGCGGCGGTGGAAAATAGCTACCGCGACGTGCGATACGGAGGCAGGGCCCGGTTGTCGCCGCACCGCACACGCACTCGTGCCGTGGCGTCAGGTCAGGGGGAAAGAAAGGAAGTGCCCTCTCTGAATTGAGGCCAGGGCAGGAAGACACTGGGAAATTGTAGGCCAACAAGGCCCGCACGAGGCGACTGATGACTGACTTCGTAACGTGCTGGCTTTAATCCTCCGTACCCACGCAGTTACAAACTTAGTTTGCCCCCACAATATGACGTGGCTGTGGGTTTTAACCATCAAGGAGGCCGCTGCAGTACTGTACCCTTGGGATACTTCTGTAACGAAGGCTGTTTGTTCTTGCACACACACGCACACAGAGTAGCTCTCTTGAGATTTTTCTGATGATCGAAAGGCGCGTCAGACCGCACATCAAAGTACTCTACTATACTCTACTCGGCTAGAGGTTTCTTGGGCCAGCGCATGCTTATTTGGTTCTTTCTTCGTCAGCAATGGTGTCTCCATCCATGGGAATCATGTGATGCAACTGCTACTACTCCTCCCGAACAACAACAATAGTAGAGGAGTACCTTCAGTTTCTGGAGGCTTGGAACCCTCGACCAAACAACACACGAACGTGACACGAACTCCATGGCTCTTTATCTAACCAAAACGAAGGGAAACGAAAAGGTGCCCGCTCGATCAATCTCGCTAGTCAAAAAGCACGCCTTCTATATGTTTTCTGCTACTACACATCGTCAGTGGCTATCGCGCCTATCTTATCGTCGTCCATCCCGTTGACTATATATCTGCGGCTGATCAGATTGGCACGGACGGGCGTGTCCGTTTGTCCGAGAACTGAGAAGGGCAGCACCGAATCCTAGCCTGCCTAACCCACTGAAGCTGCTTCGATCGACAGAGTCAAACGATGGACACCATTTCCTCGCGCGACCAAGAGAACGGCTGCGAGCCATGGTGGTTGGGTTGCGACTCCCAGAGCCAAGTTAATGGCGGTCGGTGCTCGTCACTGACAATAGACAACTCCATACGTCTGAAACACCGTTTTTTTTTTTGAAAGAAGTCTGAAACACCGTTGTGGAGCGTATCCACGTCCACGCAACCGAAAGCATCAACTCCCTCAGATCCATTGTGACCCGTGGCTCCCGCTGACTGTCCACGCTCCACCGTGCTCCGAAGCCACTGCCGTCCGAGTTCTTTGTTGGCATGAAAAAACAGAGAGTTTCAGAGATCGAACCAGGAGTCCAGGACGGCCAGATACTCCGTCTGAGCGCCCCGAATATCCCCTGTCTCCCCGAGCGGCGTGCGTTTCCGATCTCACACAAGACACAAGTCTATCCAACCCAATGGCGCCGTAGCGGATAATAAAGAACGCCGCCGCGCCACGGGTGAAGCAGGATGTTCATTCAGAGCCCGCACGCAGCGCAGCTGGTGCGGCGTCACTATTGCCTCCCATCCTGCGAAGACAGAGCGCCCCGCCGATGATGAGTAGCTGCGGCGTCACTGTGCCGCCTGTGCGCCTGACTCGAGCATCTGATCGAGTGGATTGTCTTCCGCCGCGCGCCGGTCGATTCGTCGTGTCCGGTGTACGTGTGCAGCGCGCGCGCGTCGACGAAACGCGCCTCTCAAGTCTGAACTCGGGTCTTGTCCCTTTGCGACGGCGTGCCGACCGGCTGGGACTTGGGGGTGGAGGAAGCCAGCGACGAGGTGGAGCAGCTGAGACCGGCGAGCAGCATTTTGGCGCTTCGGATGGTTGTGCCACGCGTCACCATCTTCGTCTTGATTCTTTTTGTGTTTCGTTATTAAATGGAATGCGCGTCTTGGTTTAGATTATCTAGCCTTCCTGTTAGCTGGGCGCGGCGGAGGAGGTCTGGGCGTCGTGGAAACAGGGGTAAGTGATGTCAGTGAACGCGATTGGTCGCGTACGTGGATTGGGATCAGATAGATCAGGCACCGGCCGTCCGGGATAGTTTTTTGCTTGCAAGGGTTACCATTAGCAAGCACGGACAGTTTGATCACCAACCGGATCTTAATCCTGGTCCCTTTCTCGGCAGATGTGGTTCTTTTGCACGTACCAGAGACCTGGAAATCAATTATATTTGAAGCCGCCGCCGCGACGAGCCGGGGAAGCAAGCGGATGAGCACGGCGAGCGCGAGAGTGACGCGGACACATTTTTTGCAATAATGCAAGATCATCCGCGGGGGGCGACGACGGTGGTGGTGGGGTTCTGGCTGGCTGGCAGTGCGTGACGGATGCCGGCGCCGTAGCACGGCACGGCACGGCGCAGGGGTAGCGTCCCTTGGAGGCCGCGCGACAGGAACAGCCAGCGATGGTGAGTGCCAGAGTGCGTGGCATGCCGATCACCGCTTCAGCAGCGAGCGCCGTGCGCCGGAACGCCGATCGCGATGGGTTAGCATGGCATGGCTCGGACCGTGCGTGGAGTGGAGCTCCACCGCGCGCCACCGTGACACGGGTCGATCGATGGATCTGTCCGTATGAATGAAACCCACCGCCGCGCCTAAAGGTTGTGTATGTTCACTCCCAGCATTTCTTTTTCTCGCCGGTTTTTTCTAGCTACACATACAGCAACAGTGCCGCACTACCACAGCGCAAGTCCACCACTGCCTGATAAGGCCAGGAGCGAGCGGAGGACAGAAGAGCGTGGCCAGATTGCCGAAGGCGACATACGATCGCTGGATGACAATGTATATTCGCACTAGAAGGTATCAGCATGATAAAAAGAAGGGTGTAGGTGAACAAGATGGCATCTGGACGACGTTGTCCACATGGTATTTCACCACTAGTAGACAGACTCTTGTTTAATCGTAGTAGGACCGAGAACAAATATTCTCACTTAAACACTACAGAGCCATCAGCCATGCAATTGCTCCTAATTAAACGCTAGAGGCGAAAATAATCACCACAACAGTGACATTCGGCAAGTGGTGCCTGCGTTTGTGGATCGAAGCGCTCAAGAAAGATCCGAGCATAGATCACAAAATAGGACAGGAGCTATGGAATGGCCAGAGAACGAAAAGGCGTGGCCAGATCATTATAGGCTGGACGGCAGGACTGTAGAGCGAGGGAGCACTTTAGGAGGACTAGAGATGAACAAGACGATGGCATCTGGACATCGTGTCATTGCAGGTTAGTTGCACATACATTATATGGTCTCCATCTGTCGCTTTTACTACTGCTGTACCACGTATTATCTAGATTTGGAGGAGTGCACATAACATCTCGGGATGTACAGAATTGGTGTCACGCAAGCAAGCCAAGTACTCGCTCCGTGCAAGAGATAATAGATGTGCAGTCTTAGATTAATAAAGCAATGTGCGCGCATGCATGCTTATCGTCTAATTAAGTAGCTATCTTTTTCTTTATCGCCGAAATACGGCAGAAATGGCACCGCTGTCCCAAAGAAGAACCACAATGACTCGGACAACAGTGACATTCGTCAAACGCGATCTGCATCCGACCAAGCGCTGAAGATTCGAGCCCACAGAACAGATCACAGGACCACATACAGAGAGCCCACACGCGGACCAGTCGTTTCAACACACAAAACTCCACGATCACGAAAAAGGAACCACTCTTTTTTGTGTTACTGCCTTGGATCATTGGTGGGTAGGTGCGAAAAGCAGCTGACCAACACGAACACCATTTTGTGGCAGCTGCTCTCTATCCTCTAGCGTCCACACTCCAAAGACCACAGTGCTTGTGCTTTGTAGAAATTAATAGATATTCTCAGAGGCAGAGATGATTGGGGGTTGGAGGACATCCACCCCTGTTACTGACCGCGAGAGATCAAGGCGTCAACATCAGTATCTCCTGCGACACCAGGACATGCTCCACATGCAACATGACTGCCTGCCACAGTCCACAGTGCACTGAGGCGATTTAATTAAGTTATTAAATAGCCTAATGACAAAGCCCCACCAGTACTAAGTGGTACGTCCACTCGGAGTGATCTCTGAATTGTTCCAGACATTATTGGCTCTGGCCTCTGGGTCACGGGATTCAGAGCTCTGGCGGTCTGGCCCATTTCTCTTCTCAGTAGAGAATGGATAGGATGCAAACAGATGACGATTCGCCAATCACCAACGATCGAGCTAATGGGGCACATTATGAGACGACAAAGCCGGCACAACAACTCTCAAGTGATACCAAGGATGAGATCAGGCGTATGTAGCAGCCTAAGATTAAGATATTCCTCCCGCTCCCATCTTGCAAACGCAATCAGGACAGTTGAGCTGCAGCATCCAGGGAGGCTTGGCCTTGGCCTGGCCCTCTTCAGGTAGGGAAAAGCAAGGGTAAGAATTCCAAGCAAGGCAAACGTCACGAAGGAAAGCAAGCGAGCTGTGCGCCTGTGCCATACATATGGGCCAAGCCAGGCACGACGATGGCCCCTCGTGCTGTGCTAAACCGGCTCAAGACATGGTTGGTTTGATGGGCCACATTAAGCCCATCAAACTTTAATGCTTAAAATAGTACTCACTGGGCCTTAAACCCATGCCGATATTCTTATGGCCACACTTGCTAACCACTGACGTTTTCACAATAACATAATTATATTATGATTTATTTATACTCTGTCCATCTCAAAATATGACACATTTATTTTATTTTTTTTAAAATTCAAAACTTCATAAACTTTGACCAGCAATGGGTCTAAGGCCATGTTTGAATACACCAAACTAAAAAAATTAGCTATGGAGTGTCCAATCTAGCCCACATTCTAGCTAAAAAACAATTATTAGCTAAGAGAACCTAACTAATAGCAGCTAATTGCGGAAAATGACCTATCTACTGAGAATCCAATCACGTGTCAGCTGAAATATCCAAACATATTTAGCTATTTTTAGTTGGATATTTTGATTAGTTTGGATGATCCAAAAATGGCCTACCCCTACCTTCATGTATTTTTAAAAAGTCAACCTTCATAATCTTTGATCACCAGTTTCTCCTATAATATATCATTGGCAGCAATAAAATTTGATCTTATAAATTATTTCTAAACACAATTGGATGAAAACACATTTGTGGTATAGGGCTTTTCAAATTGTTCGATTAAAGACCCGTTTGGATACACCCAACAACGTAGGCCCTGTTCGTTTAAGCTAGCCCTGTTTGGACAAGTCCGGTTTGCTCTTGATTGCAGCCTGCTACTGCTGCTCTGCCTGCACAACTCTGTTCTTGGTGTTTGGATCATCCACCTAAATTTTAGTTTCCGTCACATCGGATGTTCGGACGCTAGTTAAAAGTATTAAATATAGTCTAATTATAAAACTAATTACACAGATGAGGACTAAACGGCGAGACGAATTTATTAAACCTAATTAATCTATGATTAGCAAATGTGATGCTACAGTAACCATTCGCTAATCATAGATTAATTAGGTTTAATAAATTCGTCTCGTCGTTTAGTCTTCGTCTATGTAATTAGTTTTTTAATTAAATTATATTTAATACTTCTAACCAGTGTCCGGATATCCGATGTGACACGAGCTAAAGTTTAGGCTGACTCCAGCAGGTGGGGTAAAACCCCATTTATCCATTATTCCAACTACCTCTCTCTGTGAACAGTGTCGCTACAGTGTCATTTTGTACTATACCTAACTATATACCCGAACTGCTGGACTTAGCCTTAGTCCCTGGATTCAAACACCCTATTATTACAGACATTACCATTCACGAATACAGGATTACAGGCAAACATTCAAATATTCACGGTCCATATATAGTGCTAGGCATACATTCATGTCCCTATCACTCAATCACTCATGCCTAGCAAACAAGGCAATGGTGAGATTATTACGAAATACATTCATGTTTCGATTTTCATCACCAACCTAAATATTAGCTCTTCGCTGAGACGAAGGAGATGCAAACATTGGCATGTAATCTTCATCACAACCACACAGTCAAAGTCACTATCCGCCAGTGCATTTTCTCGAATTAAATTGTGAAGGGCCATACATGCAAGTATTATTTGTGCTTGTTTTAGCATCGGATAGCTTGGCAAACCCACTTCATCGTCTTAATAACTCCAAATGAACACTCCATGACATTGCAGAGGGAGGAATATATAAAATTGAATACCTCTTTTTTTTCCAATTAGTCCTAGGCCTTGTTTAATGCGCAGTCGAATGATACAAAGACAAGGTAGTATATCATATACTGTACCATGATAAAATCCCACCTACACACTCTAGGACCACCGAATGCACAGTCGGCTTCGGCTAAGAAAAAACTGGACCAATGCAGAGGACGCTCACGCATGCCACGATGACGAGGCCCACGTCAGCGTCATGGCCCACCTCGTCACGTCTAGTTTATCCACTTGGCCAGCGGCGCCACTTGACCAAGACGGCGTCTCGTACGACTACGACCTCCCGCCTCCGCCTCGTTGGCATCGCCGCCCTCCGAGCCGCACGCGCGCGCGGCTCTCCGCCGTCCGTTTTCGTGCTTCGGAGATCCGCCCTCATCCGACCTCGTCGTCTCCTCCCCCACTCCTGTCTCGTCCGCTTTCTTTATTCAATCCCTCTCCCTCCCCCGCGCCCCCAGCCCGAAGCAACCCCCGCACTAATCCTTCCCCTCCCCTTTCCTTTCCTGGTGGTGGCAACAATGGACGGTGGCGGACATCTCACCGCGCCGGGCTGCTGCACCGCCGGCTCTTGCGGCGCCATGCGGGTTTCGCGGTCGCGCGTGGGTTCGGATTGACCTGCCCCGACCTGCCGTCGTCGTCTTGGCACCTGTTTCCGTTCTCGGTGTTCTTGGCGCTGGTCCGGGCTCTGGGGCGATCGGGACACGCTTGGGGGCTCCTCCTTCTTGTCGAGGTACCCAGCGATCTTCTCCGGAAAAAGGCAGGTGGTGTTCGTTTTTGCTTCTTTCCTTTGGGTTTCAACAGATATCGCCGTTTTTCTGATTTCGGCTCATAAAGCTCGTTGCTTTCTCGCTTTAAGCGTGATATCTTCGTTTCATCATGCATGTCAATAAATATTCTTTTTTGGAAGGTCGATGGTTTTTGGACTGCCGTTCACATACCCAAAACCCAATAGAGTAGTTTATAGTCGAGTATTCGATCGATTCTATGCTTCTTGATAAGAACTCTGGAGCGGATGCGGAACAGAGGATCCTCTGCTATTTTGGGTTGCACCAGCCACCAGAGTGACGTGCCTGTTGGGCAAGTGTCGAATTCACCCTGACGGAATCATGTAAGTGTTGCGATTTGATGAACTGTGCATATTTCGTAGCAGCGACTTTCAGAAAAAGTACCAAAAATGGTGCAACATCAATAGTAAGGATGTTTCCTCTGTATCTTTCCTAGAAAAGGCACCCGCACACACACAAAAAAAAGCCTTCGACATAGACGCTGTCCTGTTGAAACAGAATCATCACACTTAAACATAAACTTTGCATCTCCAACCCCTTTCCTAAAACTGGCGAGTGAAACTGAATAACTGATGACCTTAGTTTTAAATTGGTAACGTTTATGAGATACTGCTTTGTTGTGGCTCCTAGGGTCCTGACTCTGAACGGCAAAAAAAGGTGATTTAACTCCCCTTGTTTAGAGTAGTTCTCTGCAATAAACACTAATCAGTAATCTTTTACAACAGTAGTCAAGATGTGACTTGTCTTCTTTGAAATATTGGCTGTGTTTAGATCCAAACTTTTTCCTAAATTTTACTATGCAAAAAGAAGATTCTCCATCACATCAAAAATGCCGACACATGCATGGAGTACTAAACGTAGATGAAATCAAAAAATAATTATACAGTTTAGATGTACTTTGTGAGACGAATCTTTTGAGCCTAGTTAGACTATGGTAGGACAATATTTACCACAAACAAACGAAAAGTGCTACAGTGCGCTACAGTGTCGGATGTGATGTTTTTGGCCAAATTTTGACAGATTTCGCCTGCTTTTCGCCTCCATTTTTTGGATCTAAACACAGTCATGGTAGTCATTATGTACGTTTTTTGGTGGGTAGTCATGATGTACATTAACTCCCCAGTCTGACCTCTCTGTAGTTTTCAGGTGCTTCTGAGCTCTCCACCTGATAAAAGTATTGGCTATTTTCTGTTCTTCTATCCCCAGATTGACTTTGTACAAGGTTTTTTTGGCATGGTGCCTGAACTGAATTACCATTTCTTTGATACTTCAATGTGTTTGAGCAATGTTGTTGGTGTAAATCTGTTCTCGTTTTCCTTTGCTTTGCAAGTTTTGATTTCACTTGGCACTTGCTCTAATATCTGATTGGTACCGTTTACTTTTTATCTTTTTACAGTGCCTCACTCCCCATACCATAGGGTAGGGCGATGCCTGAAGACCCTTCTTCTGAGCACAGGGAATGTCCTGATGTCTACCTAAGATGCTATTTTGGTGATTTTGGGCTTTTTGTTCTTCTGAAAGTTCATGAAAGGGATGTTTAAGAAAATCCACATAATTGTGTGACGGTGGATGGTGGTCATGGAAGGGACAGTAATCTGAACAGAGTCAAAATCAGGCAATGAGCAAAATAGCTCTGTAGAAGACTCAGAGCTATGGAGACTTCAGTAGTACATGATCGTGAAGTAGAAAAATTAATTGGACTTGAAGATGACACAGAATTAACACCATACGAAGGAATGGAATTTGAGTCTGAAGATGCTGCAAGGGATTTCTACAACACATATGCAAGAAGTGTAGGTTTCCGAATTCGGATCAGCAGGTATACTCGCTCCAGACGTGACAATTCAGTTATTTCTCGTCGTATTGTGTGTTCAAAAGAGGGATTTCATGAAACCCGTGCTTCTGATGGCCTCCATTCTGAACAAAAACAGCAAGAACGGACAGGTAGTAGAGTTGGTTGCAAGGCGATGATAATGATTAAAAAGTTTGGTCCTGGCAAATGGATGGTTACCAAGTTCGCAAAGAACCATAACCATGGACCAGTTTCACCAAGAAAACTTGGTTATAGGCCAGCCAACCAGGACTCTGATCCAATGGAGAAGACACATTCTATTGAGGTGGACCCTGTTGGTGAGCCATTTGAGGGTATGGAATTTGAATCAGAAGAAGCTGCAAAACTGTTCTATGTAAACTATGCAAGGCTCAATGGGTTTCGTGCACGTATTAGCAGATACTGCCGTTCAAGGCGTGATAATTCAATAATTTCTCGTCAGATTGTGTGTTCCAAGGAAGGCTTCCGTGAAGTTCGGACCAAGAAAGTGATGACAGATGAAGGGAAAACAAAGCGCCCAAGAATGATAACTAGAGTTGGTTGTAAAGCTATGATTGTAGTGAAAAAGATGCACTCTGGAAAATGGATGGTTTCTAAATTTGAGAAGGAGCATAACCATTCACTCTCATATTCTAGAGCGGGCCCTAGTACCTCAAACATTGGCTCCGGAGAAGTTGCTGATTTCACTGAAAAGAACGCAGATCCTAATAGTGAAGTAAAAAATGAAGGACACAATGCCGGAGCCCAAAGTAACACTACAGATTCGCTCACTGTCCTATATAACAATTTATGCCAGGAGGCCATAAAATTTGCAAAAGAAGGGTCAGTCACAGAAGAAATTTACCATGTAGCAGTTTCAGCCTTGAAGGAGGCTGCAGAAAAGGTTGCTGAAGTCAAAAAGAGCCGTCTAACATTGCCACATAATGGTTTTATTAGTGAAAACAAACATGATGTCTTACGGGTGAATGCTATGAGTGCTCTGCAATGTGCAAATCAGATTGAACTGAAAATAACATCCCCCAGGTCCAGGCATCTTCAGGAGTCTGCATCCAATCTTCTGCTGGTACCAACCAACATTTTGACTAATTCAAGGCTATATAATTGTCTCAACAATGTTCCTCCATCAAATGATTTCCCCACAAATGGTAAATATTATGGTAATGATCAATTTATCCAATGCTTTTCTACTACTATTGTTTTCTTTATGACTTTTGCCTGTTCTATCAACAGGGAGACAAGGTAGTCATGCAACAGAAGGTTCTACTATGCATGCTGAGAACATGGAGACCTTTTCGCAGAAACCTCAGGTAACTTTGCTACATGCCTACCTGTCACAGTGATTTTCTAATGCATCCAGCAGTTTTGGGTATTCCATTTTGTTCCAGAAGATTTTATTTGTAGTTCTAACCGCAGAAAACTAATTCTAATCAAGCCATCCATGGAAAGAATGAAGGTATCCATGGATCTTCTGAAGAAACCATGGTTGCTATTCCTGCGATACCTCTTGCACTGTGCATGCCTGTGATGCAGAACTTACCTGGATCTTCTGCAGGTAACTCTAACTAACTCGAGCTTTCTGATAGCACCAATGTTCTCAATTATGCATTGCTTTATGAATTTCATCTTATAAATGGTTCATCTCTTGATCCCTTTCCTGGTCTTCTATTGCAAATAAAAATGAATATGTTACTATGGAAGGGGAGGCTTGGCACAGTGGTAAAGTTGCTGCCTTGTGAAAAGGTCACCCGTGGAAACAACCTCTTGAAGAAATGTAGGAAAAGACTGCGTACTATATACCATAATTGGGTCCAACCCTTCCTTGGACCCCCTCGCAAGTGGGAGCACATGCACCAGGCTGTCCTGTGTTACCATGGAAGGCTTGGAATGGTTCAATATATCCGAAAATTAACAGGTGCACAAGAGCATATTGGTGCACATGTGTACAAACTCATTCCAAACCTAAGATTTAATCTGAGTGGTCCAAGTTAGGGATGGGAGTTCTCTCATCCCTCTTGGGGCTGATTTGGCCTAGTTAGATTTAGTCCAATTAAATAATGGACAAGGGGTGAGAAATTTCCCACTTCTCATGTGATCCACTTATTTTGGATCTAAGGGATGGAATGAGTTTGTGCACAAGTGCACTAAATACTCTTCGTGCATCTGATTGCCCGTCATTTCAGATGTGTGTTGACATTTCCCATTGCACACTTCTTTTTGAAGCATTATCACCATCTGGACGGCATTTTTTCTCAGATCCCATTGTTTTATTTATTTAGAAAACAAAGGATTAAGGTTAATACAAGATGGTCAATGTAAAATTGAGCACCTTGGATTGTTACCTACCATCAGAGTACTGTTCTGATACATATTCATTTTCCTGCACCGCAGATGGGCCATACAGATTGTTGGCTGCACCTATTGAAGCAGTTCCAATTTCATACCGTCCTGCAGAACCCATCAGACAACCACAAAAAGGTGTTTGCACTTTAGGTCCATTTGCAGGTGTTGTATCTGAACTGAACAAACGAGGAACAGGTCCAAACTCTCTGGTTCACGCTACAGCTCTTGCTTGTGGTGCTCGTGTTGTTCCTCTTGATGAGGCAGCTTCGCTTATCAATGCCATTGAGTCCAAGATCAGATCTGGAGGGGCCATAATAGCAAAAGTGCCTTCAAGCAACCTGACACCTCCATCTCCTCCGGCTATCGCTATGCCATCTTCTAGTGAAGATGAGGAGGAGAATGACCACAGTGAGCCTTTGATGGCGGACGTTGGTCGTAACTGTAACTATCAGAGCTCTGACGAAATGAGGCTCCAAAGCGAGCCGTCAGAGTTGGAAACTGAAGTTGACAACTGATCTCTGAAGATGAAAGCTATGATCATATTGATTGCTAACAGATACGAAGTGAGGGATTGAAGTTGTTCTAAAGATCAAAGCTTCAATGTAAGGTGGCAGATTTTTTTTCTAAGGATTGAGACATTTTTGTAAAATTGAATTAGGATTCTAATCACTTATTTCATTTCTGCTGAGTTCATGTTGTAATTAGATTAACTCAGATAGTCAAATCAATACCTCCAGCGGAGAATTTGTAAAAAGGACCAACCATGCTATGTACACGTCATACTTCTACTGTATGCAAAAGAAACGCGATGGAGTTTAATATACAACGTGTTTCTGAGAAAACTGGTACTCCTACATTTCACCATCAGCTGCGCTAAACATGATGATGCACCGTGTAGGAAGAAAACTACTCGTGCTTATCATACTGGGGTTCAGTATTCAGACAGGTTTCCTTCGATCCTCTTGTCGACAGAGATATAATAATCCACGTAAAAGGTCAAGAATAGTTGGGCTGTCGTACACTTGCGCGCTGCTACCAGCGAATATGAAAACAAAAAGGTTTGAGATTTTTTCAAAGTCAAAACCACCGCGCTGTCACCTGCTAAACTGACATTATCGCGGACCTTGAGCTCTTGAAGACCAACAGCAGCCGGGCAGCTACGCTTGTGCCCTGGCATCACATTGAAAACGGAAGCTCATAGCCTCATATTGTCAAAGGTTTAGCGTACCAACGTGGTACTGGTGTACGGTCCTGCTGTTTTAGTCGAAGCCTGCCCACCATTTCCTGGCAAATTCAATTGGTTCGCGATTCAACTGACCTTGTGTAAATTTGCTCAATTACTCAACGTCGTGACTCACCCTGTCTCTCGTTCCCCTTGCACTTGTTTTTGTTTTTTAAAAAAAGTGCTGCAAAAGCTTTGACACGGCAGGAAAAAATTATTAGCAGAGAAAAACAGCAAGGCACTTTGAAAACCGCTACTTAATTGTCAATGTCCCACGATGCATTTAGCAAGCCGTTTGCATGCTGTATATTTGCAGGTATTGGAACTGTCGTGATGGCTGACAAAAAACGGAAATTCGAGCTCCAGAATCAACTGCTATATGATGATGAGATAACATAGTAAAGAAACCACTGGCCACAACATGCATGATCGCAATCAAGCAGTTCCGTAGTGTTCAAATTCTGAAACCTAACCAGAGAAAGTACAATATAGAGTCAATTCCCTACAAACCATTATAAAAATTGCCAATCCCTTATCTGCCATCAAAAAAATGGTGGCTCCTTCCGTACCCTTGGTTCAACTTTGTCATGACCTCAATGCCACTGTCGTTAGGTGGAAGGCAACGACCGTTAGTGGGACCCACCTATCCTCGTAGCGCCATTGGGCCTCCTCCAGTCCGCCAAGCCGCCGCTTGTCCGTGAGGCAGAGCCACCGCGGGCTCCCGCGCGCTTGCCCGCGCCCGCACGCCGGCGGCGAGGCAGAGCCGCCGCGGGGCTCCCGCGCGCTTGTCCGTCCGCGGTAAGGCTGAGCCGGCACGGGGCTCCTGTGCACTCGCCGACGACGCCTGGAGTCGTGCTGCGCTCGCTCCCCGCCTGGAGTCGCGGAAGCTCGGGGAGAGCTGGGTGCAGGAGTCGAGCATGGTGGACGCCGCGGAAGACGAGTCGGCTCTGGCGGCGGAGGCGTTGGCGTCGGGAAGGTGGACGAAGCCGAAGATCACAGAGAGCTTTTGTTCCATTTTTTCGATTCAACAACCCCCAACCAACCAAATGAAGCACTAGCACCGATTGGACTTGCAAAAGTGAGAAATTTGGCTCAAATACAAGTTTTTTCCCCATCTTTCTCCACAGCACGTACACCAATTTGTTCTGTACAAGGAGCCTCGGCAGGCGCCAGCACCACGAGCTCACGTGGCGGCCGTCCACCCATCTCTAAATCTACCCAGCCACCGATCCGATCAGCCGGAAATCACGCCGCCGACGAGGTACTCGAACGGCGTCTCTCGCCACGGGCGGTTGACTGCGCCTGCTCCGGCGACGCTAGCGCTGGTACTTGGGCCCACGCGGCTCCTTAGGCGGGAGCTCGGCCCTGCAGAGCGGGCATGTGGCCCGCTGACGGATGAGTGCGCGGGAGCCCCGCGGCGGCTCGGCCTCGCGCGGGCGAGCGCGCGGCTCGGCGGACTGGAGGAGGCCAAATGGCGTTCAGAGGATGATAGGTGGGTCCCACTAAAGGCCCTTACCTATCACCTGACGGCAGTGGCGCTGAGGTCCAGGCAAAGTTGGACCAAGGGTATACAAGGAGCCACCATCTTTTTCGATGGCAGATAAGGGATTGGCAACTTTTATAATGGCGTGTAGGGAATTGACTCTACAACATAGGGGCAAGATAGACCAAGCTGTTGGGTCTATGTATCGATCTAGTGCCCGAATCCCATCCACTAGGGTTCTCGGTGAGTGTTTATGTGATTCGTAGAAGGATCTCGTGATCTCGTGATCCACGGATAGAGAGGAGAAAGATAATTGCGAGTACCTTCGGGATCGGAGAAGAGCTCGACGTTCTTGTGGCCGCTGGGAGGTAGAAGGAGGCGGCAGCGGCGGCGAGGGCGTGGTCGCTGCTGCGGTGGTAGGCCATCTCGCCAGCTAGGGCGAGAGGGCGGCGGTGGCTGTTTCCCTCCACTCCCGTGCGTGAGGAGATCGGTCCTCTCGGGTTCGTGGGCGCCAAGAGACTCAACGAAACATCGGTTCGCGTGCCCCTGCGGTCCTGTCTTTATGGTCGCGCGATGTGGAAGGGAGCCACAACCTTAGGGGTTTTGGGCCTCCGATCAAGGCGGGCTCAGACTCAGTCAGGACGTCTCCCTCCTAAGCCCGAGATCAATCCAACATTCTCCCCCTTGATCTCGGTCTCTCTTGCTTCTGTAAAACTTCGGTGCCACATCCCTCGATAGATCAATATATCGAGACTAATGCATTGCAGATGGCCAATTACGTGCCACTGAACTTATTGACTACAATACACATTTCTATCTCAGAATGAGGCACTTTTCATGTCTCTTGAGACGGTTGTTCAAATAGCCCTATGTGATGCTCCAGCATCTCAAGTATATAATTACTCATCATACATGAAGCATTCATCATTGAGCATCATGGCATAACATGTATTGGTGCATTGGAAACAAATTTGGTTTATTATACATAGTGAAAAACCCTATCATTTCATGTGTGATGCTATGTTTGTAGTCATATCTTTAATTCTGTTGAGATCTGGGTGAAGTCCATATTAACAAAAATATAGATCCACATGAGGTAAACAACTTTTCTAATTGGGGTATTGTCATATAATGAGGTTTACAAGGTGATTAGGGCCATTTATTGTCAGTACAGAAAACCAGTCCAAATTGGGGCTGATTTGAAATTCCAAATTTACTCTAACCTACATCCACTTTCATGCAAAGCTCAAATTAGATAAGTTGTAGGTTTTGAAATTCTAAACAAACTTGTCAAGGGACACATTGGGATAAAATGCATGTAACTAGGACTTTCTGATTTTCTAAGTAATAAAGGTCCCCCTGTCCAATTTGGGGCTGCCATATAAATTCAGATGGAATTCATATTTACAAACTGATTTGGGGGTTGAACCTTTTGACAAAGTTGTAGAGTTCAAAGAGTGAAACATTTCATTCAATTACCATTTTTCCAAATTCAGACTTAAATGTATCAAAATTACGAATTACAGAGAGTGAGGAAACACACTTTTCTTTTTCTGGAATTTCTCCTCCCCCGCGGTTACTTACGAGTGGAGCCCACTCGTCAGCGCCGCCCCGCTCCCCCAGCTGGCGGACGCCGCGTGGCCGCCGTCATACGGCCGCGCCCGCGCGCCCACGGATCGGCCCCGGCCGCGCCCCGCGCCTTCATCTGGCCGAAACTCCGTCCGCGTTCATTCCCCCGCACCCCCGCTCTCTCACTCGCTCACTCGCCCTCTTCCTCGTCCGCGCGCCGACGCCTTAGCCGCCGCCTAGAGCTCTCTACGCCGGCCGGCCTCGGTCTGTTTTCGCTGCTCCAACCGCCGCCGTCGGGTTCGCCTCTTCCTTGTGCACCCGCCGAGGTAGAACTCGCCGCCTCACCCCTCCCCAATCTCTAGATCGGGTCGCGCTCCGACGCGTCCGCCATGGCCGCGCCGCCGCCGTCCGTCCACCCCACGCTCCTAGGTCACCCTCACCGCACTCGCCTCGCTCCCGCACACCCGAGGCACTCGACCTCGTCGCCGTTCTCGCACCCCTCGCCTAGATCCGCCGCCGCCCGACGTCACGGCCACGCCGTCGACGCCGCCGTGCGCCACTAGTTCACCGCCTCCCCTGACCTCACCTCGCCTTTCCCGCCGCCGAGGCTTACCTCAACCGGGAGCCCGTGCTCGCGCGTACCCGATGCGCGTCGCGGCTCCGGCGAGCCCGAGCTCGCCACCGCGCGCTACCGAGCGGCGGGAGGAAGACGACGGGAAGGGGGGGTGATTTTTGAATCTACCCCGGGTTTTGAGTATTTCCGTTTGTAAAATAAATACTATTCACTGAGTCTTGGCATTCTTACGTGCTAGCCCCTGAGATTTTGGGTTATTTCTATTTTAGTCCCTGGATCTATGTTTTTCCATTTCTTTTTTCTGTATTTTGGCTGAAACTTTGAAAATTAGTATAAAATCGAATAAAAATTGTAAAAAGGTAAACTCAGTTGCGTTGTACTCCTTGTAAATAGATCTACACAGTAGGTATGATGTGGAGGTGTGAATGTACGGTTTTGCCCCTGTTTTTGAATATGCATGATAAATCAAGGAAAATAGGAAACATGGTCTAGTTGGAGTCCAAAGGTGATGAAACCCGGTCAGTAGCCTTCTTAGGATATTTTGGTACTGTGGAAATTTCTGGTGACTCAATATCCTACTGTTCATTCATGGTTTTACCATTTTACATATACTTTATGCATTATTTGATAATTTGGAAATAAGGTCCATGCAAAATATGTTGAATATGACTTCCTGGTATTTTTTTTAGGTTCTATATAGTTTGTGAATACCACTGGTAAAATATGAGCTCCTGTATGTGTAGTTTTGACGGTGATTTAAAAATGACAAATCTTGACTTGGAGAACTAGATAAATGGAAAAATATGTTCTAATGTGCAAGATAAATTCTAGCAAAATTCTAGTAGCATATAAGAGTGCTGTAGAGTCCAGAAAGTATATGCTAGAGGCTATTCTAACTGTTTATATGTACATCTTAATTTTCACTAGTTTTATATATGGGAAATAGAAATCCTGTACGTCAAAATTTGGGAGTTTTATCTTGTAAATTTTTGTACATGCATTTCATACTAATTATAGCTCACTGGTAAAATTTCACCTTCAGAAACCATTCCAATAATTTATAAAAATTCTGACAACGTGTAGGGCTGAAAATTTGCTGGAATTTTAATAAAATAATTATAACTCCAATTGGACTGAAATTTTGATAGTAGCCTTGGGTATGCAGAATCTATGTGTCATAAAAGTTTGGGCTCATTTGGTTATATTTTACTGCTGCATTTTGAGTACGTAACTTTATTCACAAATGAGCATGATTTTACACAAAGTGTGTGCATGTATAATAATTTAACTACTATACACATGTCATTTTCCATGAAGTATATACTGCATGCTAACATCTGCATTTCATCTACAGCAAGAGCATATATTTGCATTCGCTTGCACTCATATCTGCACCTTTCATGCATATAGATCCCGCGAACGAGGAGCTGCCACCGGATCATCCGCTGATTGAGAAGCCCGAGGACGACTCAGAGGACCCGCACGCGACCGCTGATCCCCTCGCCGAGGAAGCACCCCCTAACCCAAGCGGAGAAGGTAGGCAGGACCATACTACCCAGCAAATATAATAATGCTTATTGATTACGCATATGCATTAGGAGTCGATTGAAACCCACTGCATTAGAATCCTTGGCCGCCCTGTCCCTAGATCCTATGAATAGAGTTTGTAGGACGAGTATACATAGAAATGCTAGGTACGGGTAGACACGAGTAAGCACAGTCACTCGTCGCGTAGGTGATATTTTAAAACCTTAGAAATCTTACTATGATGCAAATTATGGTTATTTATGTTGATATTAAATTGAGACGGGGTGGAGCGTAAATTTACTTTCGTGGTGTGCGTTGTTGTTCTCTGGCTCCGCCCTTGTCGCATAAGGCCCGTTCGCTGTTCGCCTGCTGATTGACACAACATTGCTAGGAGTGCTTATCCGGGTCGTGGGACCGGTGAAAGTCTTACCGGCCCTGTCCTACTATTCATGGTGCTGCCCATCTATTGATAGGGGGCCGATGGACTTGGGAGGTGCTTGGAAGTTGAGTGAGGGCTGACCCGATTCACGTGGTATCGCTCCTGAGACGGCTACTCCCAAGGGTTAGGTGGGGGCGCTGTGAATCTTGGGACGGGACAGGTGGAGATGGGGGTATATGTGAGGAGCGCGATGGCTAGTACGCATGTATCCCTTGGCATTTTTAGTTATTTCCGAGAATTAAAAATCGATTCGAATCGCTGATGCTTACCAGGTGTGAGAGTGTCAAATATCACTGACGGGCAACGTCGTAATCAGCTGAATTCTATTGCTAATATGCATGTTTTCAAATACATCATGTTTGGTGTATATGATGGACTACTTATATGCAACTGATGATGGATTACTCTCATACAAGTTATTATGGTTTACTTTTCTGCAAAAAGTTATTTCTGTTATCATGATCTGTTCTTAATACGATGAAGGATAGCAGCTGTCAAATCCTGCTATCATCTATTAACACTTTGCTGATTAAAATCAATGGCTAAGGACACACATTGAGTAGTAAGTTATGCTTTGCGTCAGCCGTAAGCCATGTCCATTAAGTTCTATTGAGTAATTAGTACTCAAGGTTTGCCCCCATTTTTGGCTCACAGGTATGGAGTTTCTCATGTGTCCCTGCGTTGGAGGGGGCACATGTGTGCAACATGATTAGAAGATGACGTTTGTGGCATCAGGATGACATCAGTGGGCTTGATGTGGATCCTCTTTTGCAAAAATTCCGCTGCATGATTTGAACTCTGGTCTATTTCTATTTCCGCTGCAAGACATTTGAAAACTAGAGATATTTTATGACTATGTTAGATTTGGAACTTTAATTTGAACTGGTCTGTAACCTATATTCTATTATCCATCTATATTCAACTGCCTGTGATGATGTAATGGTTGTGGCTCCATCAAGGATCAATGTGTATGATGTCGGTTCCTCTGGGATTGGTGTTATCGAGGGCCGAAGGCCACTCGACGGACTACCGGGTTTAGTCCAGATTAAGTGTACTACAAGCCAAAAGTGGCAGGTGCGCTTAATCTGGGTTAAACAGGGCGGTTCCGCCACACCCTAAATCCAGAATCATAGGTTTTCCAATAACCCCAAATGCCGGCTGCGTGTTCTCTGAACACGTTGGGTGGAATATCTGAGTGAGAGGATTCGTGAGCATCCTCTCAACTATCATGTGCTCATTGTCAATTGTCTGATTCTGAAATTTTCTATTTCACAATATAAATCTCAATGTCAATATGCCTGGCGGCCACACTTGATTTCTTGTTGTGATAGTACAATACATTGCCGATTCATTGTCGCAGCATGTCTTAAGTGGTATTTCTATAATGTCAACCACTCTTAGTCCGTGTACAATTTTGTTTAGCCACATTGTCTGCTCCCATTGTCTCATGATAATGTACAAGATTCAGTGTACATCGTCGACGATGTAACGACTGACATTTTATAGCTCTTTTCTATATTATTTTTATATCATGTCTTTTCTTTCTGGAGTAAGCACATATCTAAACGTGGACTTCACGATGTCACTATACCATATCCAGTCTGTATCTTTGTAGCCCAAAAATCTATCGGGCATATGTCTTTCTATAAATCATCATGAGGTCTTTTGTCTCTTGCGAGAACCGCAAAACTTTCTATCACCCAGTGCTCCTCGCTAGATTCATCTGATATTTGCCAAGTATCCTGGTCATAAAAGTCAAGTCAAGGAGAGTACAAATTCGAGCACACATTTTTACCTCTGTTGACGCCACTTAAGAACGTCAAACTTTATACTGCAAGCGTACAGTATCGAAGTTGCTTTTCCCCAGGATGAGTATCTTGGGTTTGTCAATACAGGGATAATTATGTTTAAGTTACTATTAATCCAAAATTAGCTGAATTACTGACTAATTCTAATAGATCTAAACAAGTTTAAACAAAGGATCAAACTATTCTAAATAAACTATAGTCTATACTCTAATAAGGTTCTAAAAAGAGATTAAACTATTGCATAAAATGATAGAACAAGGTTTAGGCTATAAACGCGAGAACGATAGGTTTGACATGGCAAAAGGATCCACAAAAAATATGAGGCAAACAACCATCATACTAAGAACCACCTTGAAACTAGATCTAAACATTAAGCAAAGAATAAACATGATCATGAATGTCAAGGATCTACTCGAACCTTTCTCCGGGCTCTACTGTCACCAGTAACCAGGTAATCGACGAACTAGTAAACCCCAACCATCTCTAAACATGAGTAGATTCAATCAACTAGCTAGATAAAAAGATCTACTACAAAAACATGAAGAACTTCTATACGTCGACTGACTAGACATGTTGAAATTAAACATTGAAAACATGGATTATAAATCATATATAAACAATAAACTAGGTCTAGAAGACAATCTTTATTGATCAAATATCAATGTTTCATCAAAGTATTAAAGGAAGTACAAGGAATTACTCGAGATACATCGTAAACTCTGAAGCATAGTCGTCGGGATGAACTCGACGAAGAACACGTCGAAAGATGAACTTGAGACCTCCTCGGAAGGGCCTGGGTCGGCCGACCAGACCCCCTAGGGCTCGGCCGACCGGCCCCCCTTCTGCATCTTGTTGCTTCCTCCTTTCGCCGAGATGAGCTTCTCGCCGAGTTGAACGCTTCCAGCTCCCGACCTTTGCCCTAGACTCTCGACTTACAATGAATAATACGGTGGATTAACTCCCTCTCCCCTTACGAGGCTCTATATTTATACCCTCAACAGAACGCTATACATAGAATCTATTAGGTCGGTTCTAAGAGTCCTAAAACACCTATTTCCAAGTATATACAAGTTTCCAAAAGAGTCCCGGACGTTCATGTCTTTCTTTGCTTGTAGATGACGCTTCCATCTTTGTCCTTCCCGAATTGGATTCTTTCATATTCTGCAGTTTTTAGTATTTTGACCATAACTTCCTCATATGAAGTCCAAATAAGGCAAACTCAAACTCTAATTGTTGGTATTCAAACTTTCTTCATTTGATGTCGTTAAGATCTCTGAATTGGGCCTATAAGCTGCTGCTGTCATGAATTTCGAGAAAATTTCAGGATTTAGTCCTTCAATCAAACTTTATCTTTCAAGACTTCTTTTCTTGTTGGGCTTCTTCCTCAAGTGGGCTTTAATTAATCTTTATTTCAGAGCCCGCTTCATAGCATAAATCCTTTCTTCGAGAAATTCTCAAATATATTCAATTATTTTCTATTTTCCTGCAAAAAAGAATATTGCACAAAAACAAAGAGCACTATCGAAAATAGGGTTATTTGTTAGTAAAACTAGACTAAATGATAAGATTAACTCTCAAAAAGATATAAAATTATATAAAAATAGAGCAAAATTTTAGCACTTAACGAGCCTCAACAGCCTCCGATCGTAGAAGCATATGGAATTAATTTCATCTCATCCGTCTCATATTCTTACGTCACTTTCATCTGATTTATCTCATGCTCTTGTGACACTTTTCTGATCTATCGCCCTTGACTATTGGAGCAGACGCTGCATTACAGGTTTGCATACTATTTTCACGATATTTTCTAGTATGCTCTTGTTTCTGTCTCTGTGGATCTGAATCCTTAAGACACAGGGTGCCAATCTCACATCTTTTATATCATGATTCGAGGACAAGAAGTTTCTTTGTCTTTGCAGTAAATGCTCATCATTTCTTACTAGTAGAATACAATCCATACAACATTAGGAAGTTAAACCTCCAATTCTTTAATCCTTGCATAAATACAATGCAGTTGTCCTCCTCTTTCAACATCAAACTTTCTAATAGTTTTATCCAAACTTTAGGTACTAATATCTAGAAGCTTGCTTCAAACTCATAAATTGGATTTTCTTTAGGTGGCAATCCATCTTTTTCTTTTCTTTCTTGACAAAACCCTTAGCTCTCCATTCAAGAGTACTATCTTGACATCCGTTTGATCTAATTCTAAATCAAATAAGCAACTAGTGCCATAATGATTCTAAATGAGTCTTTTCGATGAAACAACCAGAAGGTTTCACCATTATCGATTTCCTATTCTTCAGCCTTACTTTCTATGTTTCTGTATTCCTTTTGGAATCTGTCTTAATCTCGTAGACCAAAAGAAATAGCCTACGGTCTTGGCTCCTTTAGGAGTTTCTTCTTGAAATATATTGCATTCAACTCATATAATTTAATCTCATTTTTTATGGCATCAAGCCATTTTTCATACCAAAAGGGATCTCTCTGAGGGTATATCTTTGCTGAGATATGTCACATAGTCGTTAGGATCACACATCCCTAACTTTCTTATAAGCACGTTTGTTCTATTTCTGTTTGGCTGCTCTGGTGGTGAGCCATTAGCTATAGTCTCATCCACAGTAGGTGCTAGAGGCTCTAACACTGTGTGAATCAAACATTCTTGTTCAATCATTGTTATGCTTAACGAACCAGCATCCACAGCAGGGGTCGTAATGATAACCGTTTAGAACGGAGGTGCAACCTCAGCACATATGAAGAAATAGGGTTCTTCTACCATTGGAATTGGGATGTGCATCCTTTATTCCTCAATGTTTATTTCTCAGAATACCCTGCTCCACCAGATCTTGTCATTGTCTAGAAACACTAACTGTCTTGTTTCTATGCAGTTCATATGTCTATCTTGACAGTGAAAATTAAAACAGTTCGTTTTTCTGGTTAGCCAATGAAATAACACCTTATTATCTTCTCATATAATCTCCCTTGAACAGGATCCCTAGCCAATACAATGGCAACTTGCTGTCACTGTCTTTTCATCTTACCATTAATCGTAACCACATTGGACCGACTTTCCTTTATTTTTTCCTTTCTCTTTTTTAATGCACCAGGAGGAAAGGTAACCGGCCTAAACTCTTACCGACATACCGACATGAAGTTTGATGGATGAATCCCATATCGTTAAAAGTGTATATCTTAAAATCCAACGGTGAAGGACTATTTTCTATTTGATATATGCTATGATTTAATAAACTGTTAAATTTTCATAAAATATAACGGTAAAGGACTTTTCTTTTTTCTATTTAACATATGATATGATTTAATATAAATCGTTAGATGTTCATAGAATCTGACGGTGGAGGCTTTTTCTTTTTTTCGATTAACGTGGTAATTTTTTGGCCCTATCGGCGAACCTGGTGGCTTCTTTTAACATTCAAATATGTATATAATATATGACAAATATATTACATCAAGGAGATACAAAGGCTTGGTACAACTTTCAGCTTCTGTCTAACACAAAAAGCCAACTACCGACTGCAACACAACACAGACACAAACTAGCCACAATCAATACGAAGACTAGATCGCCACTCATGTGATCTAGAAAAAAAATCCGTGACCGTCTGCACCAAGAGCCGCGACCCGCAACAACCAATGGTTGAAACTCCTTTCGTAGAGGATAGCCCAACTCAAAAGCCAATGTGCCGTCGAGTGGATAACATGTAAAGATGAATATAATAGTTTTTTTCTTAAAAATCAAACCGTTTCTACAATTTTAAAGGTCTCGTTACAAAGACCGCGGCTCCAAGTAGAAACATGGTTTCAACTGTTTATTAAAATTGTGAATCCAATCCCCAAAGATATGGTCCCGGCCGGTGCAGAATTATTCGCCCGGGGAGGGTGTTGCCGCAGCCAGCAGCTCCGGTGACGGTGGGCATGTGTGGTGCGAGCGAGCAAACCGGTCATTGGAACTGGAATGTATGCTCCCCACGGCTCCACTCAAGCCCATCAACAACAACAGCGCGAGGCATGGAAGCCACGAAAGCCACCGTGACCGACCCTGCTCTCTGCTCCAAAAGCCACCGCACTAGCTTCGTGCATATCTTAAGAAAGCCAGCCTTGTGGAGGGAAGGTTTCGCAGTACGCATCATTGCTTCGGGTAAGATAGCTTAGCCCATCCGTTCCGAGACGCAAAATATCAGGTCCACGAGATCGCCCCCAGAAAAGAAGCTGCGCTGCACCTCTCGTGGCCGGTGGTCCGGTGATACGTACCGCCGGGCGCGAGGGCTCTTGTGTTGAATCATTTGGCAGCACAAGCTGCAAATCCGCCGCTTGAAAACAGCAAAAGGGTGTGGCGACTGGCGAGCGGACGCCTGCTGGCCTGGTAGTGTACCAAGTCCACACAGCCGTCGCCGCCGGCCGGCTCCCGCACGCAAAAGAAGCGGAGATGGACACATGCACAGCCAGCGACGGGAGCGGCGGATGCGGCTGCGGCTGCGGCTGCGGCTGCCACGGTGGGTCAGGCACCACGTCTGGGTACTCCGATCCTAACACGGAAATCACCGGCTAGTTTCTAGTTTCTGTGTTTGCCATCTCATACACACATACGCAATTGCAAATATGCAAAATGCAACACACGGGCACCGCTAGGACTCGATCAACGTTGACATTGACACAGCTCCAGCTGGTACTACTGTAACTTTTCTTTTAAAATGGCGCACTGACCTGCAGCTGCATGCTCAACTGTGTATCCCCTGTTTTTGTTGAGTTATCCAGCCTGATTTGAAGAACAGGCTAGGATGAAGATAAAGGTCGACCTGCACCAACCCGGTATGGTGTATGGTCAGATTAGACCATCACCAATGCGATGAGTAAAAGCATTAACTATTCCTATTCATCCACTATTCTAACTATCATTCTCTCTGTATACAGTAGTGTTATAGTATCAAACAGTGTTATATGCAGTACTTTTTACTCCACCAATTGGGTAGCCTTATATGTGATGATAATGCTCAAGCTCAAACTAGCTACCGTGATGATAATGCTAATTGCATTGTTTTTTTTTGAAAGAAAACAATTATTAATTTCATCACCTATGTCTAAGCACCTGCTTTGCTGACATACAAAACTAGTGAATACTTTAATAGGCTGGAGCTAGTATAGGGGAATTGCCAGTGCCATGGGTGGCCTCTTGTTTCAATTTTTCTAACAGACCTTTTAGGAGATTTTTAGTGGTACCTTGACTTCCACACATTTGACTGCTCATCTTCTTGAAAATGAACTACTATAAATATCATTTATTCCTTTATCTAACTATTAAAAACTTACATAAGTATAACCTAACTTGTTATGATTTTTAATTAAAGGTATTTTTAACATGAGTTACGTTCTTTAAATGGTCATAGTCGTATCCAAAATTTAATGGCTCTATACTTTTTTTTTCCTGCGAAGTCAAACAGATAATATATACTACTTATAGGATTTGGCCCCTGCTATACAGGATATCATGAATCCATATAGACACACAATAAAAAATCTTTTGACTGCAGCGTCGTCTAGTAACAATGCTAGCAACACATCTATTTTGTCGCGAATCGAGGATACACACAGGGGAAATCAGTTTTCATTTTTTTTTGGCAAAAGTCAGACTATTAAGTGTGTGTTTTCTGACAAAGGATTGATAAATGTGATGATTTCCAGCTGGAGATAACTCTGATAAAAAGTGTTTTCTAGCACGACCAAGAGCCTCTTCTTTAGCGGAAAAAAAAGAGAAAAGCTAAAACACAACCGGGTGATGGAATCCTCCAGCCCGGGGCGGCCGAGGGAGGGGGCGAGGGCGCCGGCCCGCGCGCCGGCGTGGCTGGCGGTGGCGAGGGCGTGCGCGGCGCGCAGAGTAGGGGCCGGCGGCGGGAGGGGGCGCGGTGGAGGCCGGCGGAGGAAGCGCACCACGGAGGAGTTGCGGCGGAGGCCGGCGGGAAGGAGCTCGCCGGTGGATCTAGACCCTCGCCGGCGGGGTGGGGGGTAGGGGGGAGAGGAGAGTTACACTGTAATTACATTGTACATGCATTGTGAACAGTGCAATCCTGGCCATCCATCTAAAATCCAATGGTCAAAAATTTTCAACACGTGGTTGATGTACAGGTTGACTGAAAAAGAGCCATTCACTTTCTTACATAACACGTGAACACGGCACAAGTACGATGCATACAAAAGTGGAGAGATCAAATGGGCCAAGTTTTTTTGTTAAAAAAAACAATATGGTTCTCTGTAGACCATAATCACACAGCAGCTTATCATAACATATGTTCTCTCTCTCTCTCTCTCTGAAAAAAACCTTAGCAAGACACAGCTATGAGCTATCGTATTTGGCTAGCCTCTCCGCTTACCAGCAGTTGGCTCACTGCCATACAGGCCCCACCGCACGTGAGGCGTACGCGCAGTCACTTTAACTGCTGGGGGATGGACGTCAGGCGAGCCTCATCCAACCCGGCATGGCGGCACCACCACTGATCGATGGTCAGATCAGGTCAGGACGTAACCACGGTTAGCTCTTCAAACCCTTTAAAAGCCCAGCCGTGGTCGTCCCTTCCCGCCTCACACCGCTTCACTTCCCTCGATTCCTTGCAAGCTTCACTAGTCGGCGGTCGCCCCTTGTACGTCCATCTTCCCGTACGTCTCCGTCTCTCTACCCACCCACCTCGTTGCTGAATCCCTCTGCTGCTCTGCAGCCTGTGCCACCCCAAGCGCCATCAATGGCGAGTCTGGATCGAGGTTACGCTCCAAGGTTGCTAATGCGCCGGTGTGTGTTTATTTCCCACTTGTGCGCGCAGGATCGAGATGGCGACCACGAACGGGCTGCCGCCGCTCGAGACGCAGGAGAAGGACGAGAACGGCGTGCGCTACACCGACATCACGCCGGGGGTGCGCGCGCAGACCATCGACGAGCTGCACTCGCTGCAGCAGAAGCGGTCGGTGCCCACCACGCCCATCAAGGACGGCGCCGCCTCTGCCTTCGCCGCCGCGCTCTCCGAGGAACAGCTGGACAAGCAGCAGATGCAGTCCATCAGGTGAGGCCCCGCGGAACACGCCTTCTTTATTTTGCTGTGAACGAACGATTGACCGATGGGTTAAAAAGAGCTTAACGACAATGGCAAAGATGGCTTCCTTTTCTTCCATTGTGGAGAGAAAATAAACAAAATAAATTTTCTTTTTTCTTAATTTCTCAAAACAGTCGTAGATTCGTAGGACGTCTGCTTGTCCGTGAGCATGACGCGACATCGCTGTCGCCGTCAGCCGCGCAACTTGCTCCTTCATCCCCTTCCTGGCTTCCTCAACGAAACCTAGTATCCTTTCTGTGAATCTACTCCTCGATCAGCTGGCGTCCTGTTTTCGCCCATGACTTTGTGCTAGCTTTTTAGATAAAGGAAAAACAATCCGGCCTCTTCACTCAAACTTGAGTGAATCTAGTCTAGCCAGACTTTGTGCTAGCTAGTAATCAGGAGCGTCTGTAACATGCTAGTATTAGATTGCTGCTACTAGCATAGCAAAGCAGTACTAGGCCTTGAGAAATGTGTTATCTGCAATATTTGTATACCCTTCTGATTGACGAACAACCTTGCATTTGTGATTGGCAGTGCATCTTTGGCGTCTCTGGCACGTGAAACCGGGCCGAAAGTAGTGAAGGGCGACCCAGCCAGGAAGGGCGCGGCGCCGACGCCGCACGCGCACCACCAGCACCGCTACCCCGCCGTCCCCACCGTCGCCGTCAGCGACAGCTCCCTCAAGTTCACCCATGTCCTCTACAACCTCTCGCCTGCTGGTAAGTACAGCACCAAGGCTGCACCCGCCACCGCCACCGCGGCGCCAAGCCTCTATTCAGATTTCAGAACGTACGTCTTCAGACGGACACACGGCTGGAAACTGATGCTGCTGTTTTGCCTCTGTGCGTGTGGGGGAATTGAAACCAAACACAGAGCTGTACGAGCAGGCGATCAAGTACGAGAAGGGGTCGTTCATCACGTCGACCGGCGCACTGGCCACGCTGTCCGGCGCCAAGACCGGGCGGACGCCCAAGGACAAGCGCGTTGTCAAGGACGAGGCCGCGGCGCAGGAGCTGTGGTGGGGCAAGTGAGTGCCAACTGCCATTGCCGTGCGACCTGTACCTCTGCTTCGCGGCCGCTTGCCGGCTGAGACATCCCCCGAACCTGAAACCTTTTTGCTATTGGTGTGGCTTATCGTGACGCAGGGGCTCACCGAACATCGAGATGGATGAGCACACGTTCTTGCTCAACAGGGAGAGGGCCGTGGACTACCTCAACTCCCTGGACAAGGTGTTCGTCAACGATCAGTTCCTCAACTGGGACGAGGAGAACCGCATCAAGGTCCGCATCATCTCCGCCAAGGCGTACCACTCCCTCTTCATGCACAACATGTAAGCCAGAACCTGCTCTCAATATAATACCCTCTTGCTGCAGTACATATCTAATTCTTATTAGGTCGACTAGTCCATTAACCCGTGCTCTTGTACGGGTTAAATTTTTAAGAGATTATTTTAATTCATATTTTATAATAGCATGGTGGGTAATTTATGTGAATAGAGAGTTATTTTAATGATCTTTCATAATGGCATGGTGGGTAATTTTTTAGAAAATATAGTAGATCCAATGGCTAGTATTATTATTAGATAATACTTAATAGAAGGCCAGATATTTCTAATTTTTGTGAGAATTTTAAGATTTATTTTTTTCTAGCGCGTTTCGCAATTCATGCTTTTTTTAACTTCTAATTAGTAATAGTATAAGATAAAATGCTCGTGACACTCCGACCCCCAGCTGATAAGTTCATCTTGACGATGGCCAATGAAACTACAGTATTATTACATGCATACAGTGTTTATGACTCCCTTCCTATTTCAATATAAGTCGCGGTTGATTTTTTCTTTCAAATTTCCAAAAGCTCGTCTTATTAAAAAATATATAATTTGTTATTTATTTTATTATGCTTTTAATATTGAGAGTTTGAGCATTACTACACAATTTTCTTAAATAAGACGATCTATTGAAGTTTGTGAAAAAAGATCGCGACTTATATATTTAAATACAGATTGAATACTATATATGTAGTCCTTGTTGCTTGCCTTCAGAGACAACTGGAAATTATTAATACTACTAGTAGAGCTGCAGTAGAAACTAGAGAGTAACTAGATGGCTGGCAGGTGCATCCGTCCCACCGATGAGGAGCTGGAGAGTTTCGGTACGCCAGACTTCACCATTTACAACGCCGGGCGGTTCCCCTGTAACCGATACACGGACTACATGACGTCGTCGACCAGCGTAAACATCAACCTCGCCAGGAGGGAGATGGTGATCCTGGGCACGCAGTATGCCGGAGAGATGAAGAAGGGGCTCTTCGGCGTCATGCACTACCTCATGCCCAAGCGCGGCATCCTCTCGCTGCACTCCGGCTGCAATATGGGCAAGGACGGTGACGTCGCCCTCTTCTTTGGTCTCTCAGGTAAGACGAGAGGACTGTGGCGGTGGCGTCACCTGCATATATGCCCAAAGCTTTATTTATGCCTCAGTTTCGCTCTTATGTGATACGTGTTAGCGTCACTGACCTCGTAGTATGTGCGTGCTGAATGCCGTTGCCATATTTGCTGAAATTTTGGGGTTTTGGATTCTCTTCACGACAGGTACCGGGAAGACGACGCTGTCGACGGATCATAACAGGCTTCTGATTGGTGACGACGAGCACTGCTGGAGCGATAGTGGCGTGTCCAACATTGAGGGCGGCTGCTATGCCAAGTGCATAGACCTGTCCCGGGAGAAAGAACCTGATATTTGGAATGCCATCAAGTTTGGAACTGGTACTTGCCTCAACCTTCCATTCCTTGGTCAAGTACTCAAGTGCCATGCTCTGGTAACTGAATTTTTCTGTTGCAGTGCTGGAGAATGTCGTCTTCGATGAGCATACTCGCGAGGTCGACTACACCGACAAATCGGTTACCGGTAAATATCCTATCCCCGATTAATACACGGTCATTTTCTTTTTCAGTGACGGCACAAGCATCACAAGGAATATAATAATTTTGCGTGGTCTCACTCACTGTCACGGCGCTCTTCCTTCCCTTCCTGGTTCCTGCAGAGAACACTCGGGCCGCCTACCCGATCGAGTACATCCCTAACGCCAAGATCCCCTGCGTCGGTCCACACCCCAAGAATGTCATCCTTCTGGCGTGCGACGCGTTCGGCGTTCTCCCGCCGGTGAGCAAGCTGAACCTGGCGCAGACCATGTACCACTTCATCAGCGGCTACACCGCCCTGGTCGCCGGCACGGAGGACGGCATCAAGGAGCCGACCGCCACCTTCTCCGCCTGCTTTGGCGCCGCTTTCATCATGTACCACCCCACCAAGTATGCCGCCATGCTTGCCGAGAAGATGCAGAAGTATGGCGCCACCGGGTGGCTTGTCAACACCGGCTGGTCCGGCGGCAGGTATGTGGAGATCCGTTGTCTGATCTGCTCTGCATTGACGTTGTCTCGTAGCTTGCTTCCTGCAATTGGAGACTCATGTTCGTTACGTTGTCTTGTTTCTGACGCTGCGTTGCGGCTGCTTTGTACTATGTTAGGTACGGCGTGGGCAAGAGAATCAGGCTGCCCTACACTAGGAAGATCATCGACGCCATCCACTCCGGCGAGCTGCTCAACGCCGACTACAAGAAGACCGAGGTGTTCGGCCTGGAGATCCCCACCAAGATCGAGGGCGTGCCGTCGGAAATCCTTGACCCCATCAACACCGTAAGCTCTTCTTCGTGTCATCGGTCATATCGAACTATACATATACAGGTTGTTCATTAGAAACAGAACATTAAACTTGACGCATGCTCTGTGTGTGTGCAGTGGACGGACAAGGCCGCGTACAAGGAGACGCTCCTGAAGCTCGCTGGGCTCTTCAAGAACAACTTTGATGTGTTCGCCAGCTACAAGATTGGGGACGACAACAGCCTCACCGACGAGATCCTCGCCGCAGGCCCCAACTTCTGAACGCAAGCAATGGCGGATGTGTGTGCAGTGTGCGTTTGCTACGACGATGATGATGAAAAAAAAGTGTTGGATCGATGTGCCAACACAAGTAGACTAGCTCAGTATGTGTATGTTGTGTTGTCTTGCGTGCGTTTTGTGTTGTGTTCGTGTAAGGCTTGTTCCATCACCTTGTTTGGCCTAGTCCCTGGTCTAAAGTCTGCGCTAGCTACAAGATCGGGGATGACAGCAGCCTCACCAACGAGATCCTCGACGCAGGCCCCAACTTCTGAATGCAAGCAATGGAGGATCCGGACGCAACGTGTTCAGAATAATGGCCTGTTTGGATCAAAGAAATTTCTAAGGAATTCATTTCTATAGAAATATTTCAATGTTTGTTGTTTGGAATGGAGGAAAGGTAAATGACATTCCTAAGGAAAGGATTCCTTTGATGCATAAAATAGAGTAATTGAAAACATCCACTCCAATCCAAGAAAAGAATCTTCGCTCATTCTTGCTCCCACAATCTACTCACTTATTTTCCTGCGATCCAAACAGCCTAAGATATACATTCATCAAGAAAAGTGAATAATTCAAGGCAACCACATTTTTCCATGCATTCCTTACTTTTTGGCCTTTACTTTATCTTTGCAAATAATTTCCGGGTAGCTATTTGACCGTTTGTTCTAGACAATAGAGATCGACCATTGTATTCTATTTTCTAGTCGTAAATATCTCTCTCTCCACTGTTTCATTGGTAGTGTTATTCAACTTGGATCTATCAAACGTTTCTATACAATTTATGCATGTTAGATTCAAGAATAAAATCACTCGCCCTTTTCTGAAGGATAATAACTGCAAGATAAAATAATAACATGCTGGATTAGAATTTTTGCCACAGGCTAGGCACAGACAGACTTATGGCCAACTTTGAGAGGTGTCAATGCTATTTGCACATGCACCAAATATGGTGTCACCTTTCTCATATTCTCACATGTCACAATGGAAACTAGCCTCCACATGGCACTGCTTGATGCCCTCCTATCTATTATGAAGTTGATTTTAAGTATGTTCCCATTTTAGTCCGTTGTTATCATATCAATGTATAACATTTTTCCTCAATTAATTCTGAGTTATTCAAACAGGCTCATGTTTCATATTTGCAAGTTTCATTTCCTTTTTTTTTCCATGGACATCCTCATTCAAACATAAGTATTCCATTGTGATATTTGTTCTCCACCCAATGGATATAATTATTAATATAGCATTTCTTTATTGAACAATAAGAATCTATCTGAAAATCGTTCATAAATCCAGCAACAATGCGTGGGAAAATCATCTAGTATATCTATATAGATAGAGGCCATTAAAATCACTAAATCCTATAACTATAAATCAACATCCACAATGTGCCACAACATTTATTTTTTTATATGGAATATTAACCATCATCCAATAATGAAAAGAGTTACTTCTGCATTCCTTAATGACTAGGTTTTCATTTCACTTTATGCATCCATGGTGCCATGATGCCAATGATGCCAACAATTCTCAGTGTTTCTGATTCTTCTTTAATTTCCTCTCAGTCATTACACACAAAGCAGATATATATGGGGCACCTCTCATTTGGTCACCTCACCTAACACTACAACAACAAATAGATGAACCGTGCCTATTTACACCTCCCTATTTTGCAAAAAATCAATAGCCCATGCTTTGCCAGTCACAAACAAAACGGCGCACTGTCAACGGTACACTATCAGTGCTACCCATGGCCTACGCATGAGCATCACCCACCGTAGAGAGACAAGGTGCCCTGTCCATGTCCCGTCCGTCCTCGCTAAAGCCATACACTTGAGCACCGTTGATGAGGCAGACAAGCAGTGTCGCTGAGCAGCCCACCCCAGTGCCCCCACATGAGCCGTTGTCACCACACCACAAGGCATCTAAGCGGATGCATAGACACATTCAGATGGACACTTGTGTTGGGTTCGCCTTGGGCAAAGCCAAGCAGTGGCGAAGGCTTCGCCGAGCTAAAGACGAAGATAAAAACACATGTGAAAGTTGAAAGCGTAATTTACCAGTTACCGAGTCATTACAGCTTACCTCAAGCCCTTAGCTCGTAGGGTCATATTTATAGTGGATGGTCATTTACATATTTTCCCTAAATAACTCTATACATGAACCAGCCATTTCTTAGGTCAAGCTTTTGATGGACTTGCTTCCCCCCCCCACCCCAACAACTTGGATACAATCTTATCTTATCTTACTATTACTAAATGAAGGTTCTAATAGAAGTACTGCTTTCAAAGCACGCTAAAAAAAAGATAAATTTTAGAAATTCTCACAATAATCAGAAACATCCGATCATCAATTGGAATATTGATAGCCATTAGATCTGGTTTCTAAGTAATTACCCACCTCCGTCCCTATTAAAGGTCTTGAGTTCAACTCTCAAGAAAGCAAATATTTTCTTTTTTTTTTGCAGATTTTTCTCAATTTCAAATTTACCTTATGAAAGGTCTTGAGTTCAATTCTCAATGAAAGCAAAATTTTATTTTGCAGATTTTTACAATTTTCAAATTTACATTCAATTTTTGTCCATTTTTTCTCATTAATGATGCTAGAAACC
Organism: Paspalum notatum; assembly: GCA_022530915.1. Classification (NCBI taxonomy): domain Eukaryota; kingdom Viridiplantae; phylum Streptophyta; class Magnoliopsida; order Poales; family Poaceae; genus Paspalum; species Paspalum notatum. Next base: position 8,569,951 of record CM039684.1, read on the forward strand.
TTTCCATAAAACAGATATTTTGTGTCTAACCTTTTTATTATTAATTGTAGACTCTTTTTGAAGTTTCTACGTCAATCCTCACAGGATACGCTAGAAAAAAATAAAATTATAGAAATTCTCACAATAATCAGATCATCAATTGACATGTCAAAATCTTAATAGCCATTAGATATGTTTTCTAAGTAATCATCCTCCTTTGCCATTATCAAAATAATATTAAATAAACCCTTAAACTATATATTAATTACCCACTCTGCCATTACGAAAGAAAATATGAAATAACATACTAAATTTATACCTAATTGCTCACATTTGTTATTATGGTGGTTAATATCAAATAGCCCCTCTAATTTATATCCAAATTGTTCATTTTAGTTATTATGACTGATAGTATAATGAAAGTAACCTCTCAAATTTATATTAAAATTACCTATTTTTGCAATCGTATCAAAGATTATCTAAATTAATTAAGCATACATATAAAGTAGCAAGATATGCTATTATAAAAAACTAAGTATAAAAATAAATTTATATGTGTTATATTCTAACACATAATACATTTAAGACTCTAACCCGTGTGAAAGCACGGGTTGATAGACTAGTGCTTATAGTTCATATAGGCAATCAACTACGCAAACGAACGAACAATTATACTTGGATACAAACGAATGAACAGTTACAGTGGAACAATTATAGGGTGTCTTACTTTGCAACTCTGCGTTGCCATTGTGGCGTTCTGTGGCCCTACGATGTGGTAGACTGTTGGTTCTATGTGCATCTAAAAATCCTATATGTCCTGCCATATGAAAAGCAAAGTTCTCTTGAGTCCCTATGTCTCCTCCGCTCCTGTTGCCGAGGCGCTGGGCGGTTAGAAGGCTACAAAGTATCTAGCAGCGACGACGTCTTTGGGGCTACGGCAAACTGCTGTGTTGCGGAGTGCCGATGGAGACGGGGATGCAGCGTTGTGGTAAAGTCGAGCGGTGGATGTCGCTAGAGTAGAGATGTCAATGGCGAATTCCTCGTCAGGAAATAGCTCCCCATACCTGTCCCCGTGATGAAAAAAAATCCCCCGCGGGGATCTCCACGAACGCTCGCGGGGGACATTTCTTCCCAATCCCCGTTCCCCGCGGGGAATAATCCCCGACGGGGATCTCCATCCCCGCTTAAATTGTAATTAATATTTGTGTTATTTGTTATTATTATGAAACATTGTCACATATACGTATTATCAGAGGTAAGAAATCATTAAATGTACATTAAAATGAATACATGTGTACAATAAAAGATCACTTGATAAGATAATTATTTATTTTTATCATTAAAACTATTACAAAAAACATCATTGCATGTAAGTTTAAAGGGTTCCTATGGGACCCCGTCCCCGTCCCCGTTTACCCGTCGGATGGAGAGTTTTCCCTGTTTAGATCCCTGCGGGGAAAGAAACTTTCCATCCCCGTCCCCTAATGGAGGAATTCCCCGTGGGGAATCGGGGATCGGGGCCCATTGGCATCCTAAGATGTCACGGTAAAGAGGATGCGATCGCGAGCCAGAAAATGTGATTCACCTGTGAACCTAGAGAGCACAAAGATCTGCAACGAATTGAAGATAATCTACTAAAAATTTTTGGAGCCCTTGAAAAGTGGAGGTCCTGTTCCGTAAAACATGCTGCACGCGCTTGTGCACGGCCCTTGCCATGGAAATGGATGGGTACACGGACAAAAACAAGCATTATCTGTCTATATTCTATCTACACCCATGTTAAAAGTGGATAATCCACGTCCTCTCCAGATATTGTGGGTATGATTTGGGCGTGGACAACAGATACCCAGTGAGTGGCATCGCTGCCCCCCTCCACTGCAGCCTCATATGTCATGGATCCCTGACAACCATGAACCATCATCACCCGTGTTCCTGTCGGTCTGCTACCACTTTATGCGCTCGAGTATCCCATGTTGATACTCAGGTGGTGACAAACTGGGGAATCCATGCAACCTGCTTTGGTATGTCGCCATCTCGGCGTTCGGCCAGACGGCACCGATCGATGGGATTATCTGATGGAATCTAGACAATTTCCATTCCTGGCCGACAAATGACAAACGCGGACGGACAGCGACAGAGAACAAATGAAGGAGGGCATTTCACACGGTCACACCTCCCCCCGTCTGCCTCTGCTCATCAGGTCCCCCTGCGTGCGGCGTGCGCGGCCCAAGCCTGGCTCATCCATCGGCCGTATGCGCGGGAGCGGCCATTACTGAACCTTTCTGTGCACGATACAACACTAGCGAACTGAGGCCGCCGTGCCTACTGCCTACCAGGCTAGCACCGTAGCCAAGCCACAGACGCTGACACATTTCCAGGGAGAACGATGCCATGCAAGGTATCCTGGGAACAACGGGCAGTGACACCCGGTTTGGTAAAATCCGAGAAAAATCTCGCGCACCTCTGTGGTTTATGTGCTTTTTTCTGCCTTTCCACGGGTCAGGGCAGGTGCCAAAATCGCACCCACCTTTTCCACGAGATCACCACCAGCAGGCCTCCAAGCAGCAAAGCAAGGCGCACGCTGGCTGAACGCACCGTCGTTTTCCTTTGCTCTGCAAGCATCGCAGACTTGCAGTTGCAACATCGGGTCGAGCTTCTTCGGCTGCACTGCACGCTTGTTCGGTTTGCTTTTGGAGGGAATTTAATTTTTTGCTATTTAAATTTGACTAGTAAAGGATTAAATCCCCTCCAATCCCCTTGGATATTCCCCTAACCGAACAAGCCCTTCCGGGATCACTGGCCGAGTGGCGCCGCTCCCTTGGCCATTGAATATCAGTTGATGCATCATTGTGCGTGTCAAAGTCTGAACGAATCGATTCGGGCTGAAAACTCGCGCGTCCGAGGCCCCGCCCGGGGGAGGTGCCACCGGGCGGCCGGGCTACCCGATCACCACATTGACGCCGAGGAGAAGACATGGCGCCCTCTTTTACACTTGAAAAAAAAAAAGAGTAATCCCCCGTGCAGTGCGCGTCCTTGTTCGTCACCTTTCCATCTACTATTTTTCTACCCACCTTTGTGCAACGACTACCCACCTTTGTGCAACGATTATGTGCCTCTAAGTTTTTCTCTGGATGCGGAATTATTCCGGGCCGCCTATTCGCCCGGAAAGGGTGCAGTGGCAGCAGCCAGCGGTTCCGGTGACAGCGGGCGTGTGTGGCGCGAGCGAGCAAACCGGTCGCTGGAACTGGAATGGATGCTCCACGGCTCGATCCACTCAAGCAACAACAACGTTACAGCAACAGCGCGAGGCATGGAAGCCACGAAAACCACCGTGACCGACCCTGCTGTCTGCTCCAAAAGCCACCGCACTAGCTCAACAAAGCCAGGCTTTGTGGAGGGAGAGGGAAGGTTTCGCAGTACGCATCATCATCTAGCCCATCCGCCGTTCGGAGACGCAAAACAGCAGGTCCACGAGAAGGCACTCAGATCGCCCCCAGAAAAGAAGCTGCGCTGCACCTCTCGTGGCCGGTGGTCCGCGATGCGTACCTCCACAAAAAAAATGAACCAACGCGTACCGCCGGCGAGGGCTGCTGTGTTGAATCATTTGGCATCACAAGCTGCGAACCCGCCCTTGGAAAACAGAAAAAGGGGGTGGCGACTGGTGAGCGGACGCCTGGTCTGGTAGTGTACCAAGTCCACAGCCGTCGCCGCCGGCCGGCTGACCCGCACGCAAAAGAAGCGGAGATGGACGCATGCACAGCCAGCGACGGGAGTGGCGGATCAGGCTGCCACGGTGGGTCAGGCACCACGTCTGGATAATACGATCCTAACACGGAAATCACCGGCTAGTCTCTACGCCGATCGAGTCATCGAGTAGTATGTGTGCGTTATAGTTAATATGCAGTTCAACCCTTAGCCAGCAATTACCTTGAGAAGTGACACGTCCCAGCGTGGTTGTCTCTTGTTCTTTTTACCGTCCGAGCATTTCATTATCGCAATTGATTATGTCTTAGCTTGTTCAAAAATCTAGTTAGCCGTTTGTTGGTTTAGTCAGTTTTCATCTAGTTTGCTCTTATTCTACTCTGCTAGCATGCTTCGAACGGTAAGGATCTAATTCACCTTGATTACCGTCGCACCCTTGGCTTGAATCAACCTTTTTCAAATAGTGCTTCGATCAAGGCTTTTTCGTTTATAAATTAGAAAGGATCTAATTCACCTCTCTTTTGAACCATCGATCGTACAGCAAGTCCCACAAAAATAGGGGGCCACGCTCACCCGGTCATGGTCTAGGTAGGTTTACCGTTAATTGGGATATCTACTCTTAGTGGCACTTTTGCGGATGGCGCTTAACCATGTGTAAGGGGGTGTTTGATATACTAAAAATTAGCTATAGAATTTAGTTATAAAATGTTCAAACACATCTAGCTAATTGGTAAACTGTGACTTAGCTAAAAAATAGCTAACTAAAAGTTAGTTGGGTATATCTAAACACCCCTTAGCTGACGTGGAAAATTTGTTGCCACTCACCTCGTAAAAGTGACAAAAGGTTAAATGTTCCTCGTTAATTAATTGAGGATCCAAATCCATATTGTACTCCCTCCATTCACAAATGTACAATGCAATTAACTTTTTTTTCCACAACTTTGGTCATTGTCTTATTCAAAAAATTTCACAATTTATCATTTATTGTTTTTCTTTGTTTTACTACTAAACATAGTTTTAGTAAGTGTTGTGTTTTTGCATATTTGAATAAATTTTTTGAATAAAACGGGTGATTGAAGTTGTGAAAAAAAAAAAATAAACCGTGTCGTATATTTGTGAATGGAGGGAGTACTTGACGTGTACCCGTACCGGGGGTACCCTCGGCGGCCCACATTAACGGAGTGGGCCGAACTCAACCAACCAGGAGGCCCAAGGTCACGCGCCCCAAGAAGCTGCCTCCAGGCTAACGACCTCCGACCCCCAGACCTGCACGTGGGCAAGGTCGGGGGTCGATCACTATCACCGGGCCTCGGAGGGGAACATCCCGACCTCCGAGCCCCGAGCGCCTTCCTCTCGCACCCATGGGCATCCCCGAATCGCTTCGAAAGAAGGCCAGAAGATCTGGGCGGCTCCAGCCCCCGAGGGCGAGTCAGGAGCGGCAGGTGACGATAGGTGGACGTCCCGCCCCCTGCCCGCATGGCAGACATGCGTCGTCCCAGGCTAAAGGCCGGGGGCGTCGTTGCATACCAACAGCCATCATGACGCCTCGCGGCAAGAAGTGGCGTCCAGTCACATCCGCGCCCCTCCCCTGTCGCCTCGGCGGTCAAGGAGACAGGACACAACGGCTATAGTGCTCTCCCCCGAGGATCGATCCCTAGGATCGATCAGTGGATGCTAGGCCCTCGACGACCCCCCGACTAGGCGAGGCCGAGCCCGCCGTGCTCAGTCGGGGACTGATCCACCCCTTGGCAGAGCAGCCACCGGTCATTCTATCCCCCTCTTCTTTCCTACACTCTCCATTGTAATAGCTCAGGGATACCTCCTCTAGTGTATAAGGAGAAAGGGTTGCCATGAGAGGGGGATCCCCTCATTCACACGCACGAGAGACTGCCGGCTCTCATGTTATAACACTAAGAACAAGCAATACATGAACATCACACCATAGTTGACATAGGGATTTCATCCCTAACCACTCTGAATCCTTGCGTTCATCTCGCGCACACTGCGCCATCGGGCCTCCGAGGCTAGGCCATCGGGACGACAGTCCGTGAAGCCCCACTAACATACAACAAATCTATTGCCGTGGTAGAAAACCACAATAGTACTTAAGAAACAATTTCTCTCTTTCGTCTTTAATTACCTTACTGACACATAATCAAATTGCTTACATATATGAAAGCTAATTAATGCCATAGAAATTATCCATGTCCAACGGTTAGGGATTGCCCTTAAGTGTCTCTAGCAGTATCACAAATGTTAGTTTTAGGGGAAAAAAAAAAGAGACTACCATCATTTTGTTTCCTATATGCGGAGGGAGAAAGGTTGGCCTTTGGACGCCATTTGGATGTTTAATTAATAGGCCAGCACTTAGAATTGATCTCGTGTGCTAGTTACAATCTGGTTTCTCTAGTCTTTCCTTGCCCAGTTGCCCCTCTCCTTGAGATACAATACACCACCGTCGGTATAGTCGTCTTTGACGATCTTCTTAGATTTTGTACCCGTACTTGTTCCGACTTAGGCTGAGCTGTATGCATGCCGGGTATGTGTCATAGCATTTATTACACGGCCATACAATTGCTACTGGGGGACGTGATGATGAGCGACGGAACGAGGGTGCCGTTTGTCGCATTGTGTCCAAGATAACCACTCGTGTCTAGATGACGTCGCGCATGAAACTGCACGCAGGCACGCTCTATTCCAACAAGCGAGCCATGAATCGTCCGATGGTGGCGCGAGGCGGCGAGCCGTTATTAGTTGGGTGGTGCCATCCCCCGGCCGCCGTACCGCACCGGTATGGCAGCATGGCACGACCCGCGCGCGCATCCACCGCACCCCGTCAAGGCCGTCACCACCGGACACAGGACAGGAGGGCCTCCCGAGGGTATTCGTGGCGTGGGCGCGTGCCCTTTCCGCGGGCTGCGTCGTGGGTCGCGGCCGCGGCCACGAAGGCGCGCGCGCGGACCCATGGTCGGCAGAGCGCTCCTGCCGTCCCGTCCGTCGCCGTCGGCCGACGCGCGCCTCGATCGCCGCCGATGCAGCGTGCGCGTATCCTCGGCTCGTGTAAATTTCGTCCGTGCGTGGCACGACCACGCGGAAGTGCGGGTGAATTGCCGCCCGTACGCGCTCAAACTCAAAAGTCCTGGCTGGCTCAATAACTTCCGTTTACCTCTATATGATATATGACACTGCATGCCCACGTCGTGGTTGCTACTCCACTTCCTAGTTCCTACTAGCCATGCTGAGGCGGGAGTATGACCAGCAGGATAAGCGTCGGCGTCGGACACGACACAGCAGATGGGTTTGAACCCAGTTCGTTGAATTGGTTTAGCCAAAAGCCGCAACTTGTTAATCGCAATTGATTAAGGAGTAGGTGATCAGCACATGGACAAGCTCAGTCAGCACATACAGTACATAGTACTCGTCCCGGGGATACGGTGTCGGGGGAGTAATAAACGCGCATTTCCTAGTACTCAAGCTCCCTTCAGCATAAATCAAGTAACAATCCACCGGACACGTTCCCCTCTCGCTATATATGTCAGCTCCTCCTGTAACAATCTAACAAAGGACACACGCAGATATATTAACTACTATAACAAAAAAGACATGATCTTCCAGGCTATACGAAGAGTCACTCAAATTGTCAAAATCTTCCGGCGCCGAGGTTGGCGCTTGGTGTTGTGGAAATTAATGCCCGTGTGTATAAAAGTACGGCGCAGCTCTCTTTTAGTGATCACTTTGTTCATGGAAATTGAAATAGACGAACATAATGACGACGGAGATCTCCCTACACACTAACACACACCACCAAGTGAGGCCTAGTGTTACCGACGCTTAATCTGTTCATCGTATAGCCGGACAGGACACAAGGTGTGGTGCCATGTTCCTGATTTCCAGTGCTATGCAACCTGCCAATCTGCCAAGACCGACTTTATGAAGTGGCTTACAAAATCAAAGAAGCACTTCTAGCGCAGAGAGGAGGAGCTTGGGTGTCTAGGGTCTTGAGCCTTTTTTTTTTTCCTTTTTTTGGTAGCCTTTTTTCTGCTTTCTTCCCCATCTTAGCCACCATTATTGTTCTTGGAATTTCATTTAGAGACGTTGTACAGTATTTAGTTGTTCGATTTAAGCACGGTTTTTCTTTAAAAAAATTGGACCGGCTCCTCTTTGTAATATATATATTGTGGCAAATCTTTTGCAGCCCTTTTAAAAAATAACTTTTGTATACATTTGCTACAACTCCTTTAATGAAAATACAGAGCACCTGCCGGCTGCCGCTGCTATAAAAAAAAAATCAAAACAGGAGGAAAATGGCGGAGATGAGCAAGTAGAATACACGAGCATTATCGGAAAGGTCAACTTAATCTTCACACTTCCATTTCGCCTCTTCATCCACATTTAGTAGTAATAAGAATCGGACTTAAACATCGCATTATTATCCGGATTTGAGTTGGATTAATGGAGCAAATCAGCCTGCTTTACCGCTTCCAGTGAACACCTTAATTGACCCTGCGGCTTCCCCCGCACCATCCTCATTCATTCATCTATCTATTACTAGGTCTATACCCGTGCGTTGCTACGGGAGACAACATTTTGTGATAGGCGATGTTAAGATACATAAATGCTATATGTTGGTACATGTGCTTATTTCTTTACTATCTTCTCTAGAGCACGAAGATTCATGTTCACACCATTGGAGCGATCGATGTCATCTACACAGATTAAGGGCATGCAATTGCGATATGGTTCACAATTACTATTTCTTTTGATTGTGGGTTAGTTTAGCGTATAATATACTTTAACTATGTATTGATACTTTCTACATTTTCGCAAATATTTTGAATAAGACAAACCGGTTTGACCGGATGGCAAAAAAATCAAACGATCTATAAATTGGAACGGAAGGAGTATAATATAAGAGCATATATGTTTCGAAGGAGCACAAATATATTTAGTGAATATGCATAAGCAATCCAATCTCAGAATATCTTTGTTTGTACAGAGTGCAAAAAAATTGGCAGTACACATGTAACTACCTCTAGATGACTTAATTCGTTTCCTAGGAAAAAAACAGTAAGGTTGCTAGCAGCAAGGTACAAAAGGAATGCCGGTCGTGCTTGCAGTATTTTCCATCTTTGTGCCTGCGGTGTGCAATTCTTGTATGGTTCTTGTGATCTTCTTCCCGCACCTGATCTCTACGATATGAAGTTTCTCATAAGAAGACAAATTAGTGACAGAAAACAAACATATCACACATAGCAATCTTTCAAGTGTATGCGCATACAGCTGATCCTGCTCATTCATGTTGGCTCACAATATCATGCATATCTATGCCCATTTTACTATCAGTTCAGCCTTAGAAACAATCACACCTAGCAAGCATTCTTATACCACTGTATCCACCACATGGTCACCCTTTCATGATGAAACATGTGATGACACTCATCAACTTATAAATAAAGCTTGTTATCTCTGAATGTGTACCTGTATTGGGTTCATTGAGCAGGTTACGCTGAAATGAGCTCAATTAAAGCGGAGGAATTAGCACACATTGTGAACCAACAATATTGAAGCTGTACATGTGAAAATCATTGAAGGCACTAAAAATTGTTCTAGTTGATTGACCTCTTGAGTTTGATCACCTCTTGCTCAAATATTTCTCATAGAATTATCCGCCATAATAATCTACAAGTAATGTGCAGGTTACTGACAATATTTGCTAGAAAAAGGATCTTAGTACACATTCAAAAATATTTCTTAAATTTAAATGAACGAACTAAGCCAGCTACAATAACTATTAAGCTTCTAGCTAGATGAGATGATATTTCATATTTCTAGTTCATACGAACATGCCTGATTTGAAGATGCGTGTGCTCCAAGTTTTCAGAAACATGATCAATCACAATTTATGAACTTGCGTTATGACCTAAAGTGAACACACATTATATCAGAAGGAAAAATAATGTCTTTGTGAAGTAATTTTTAAATTAGACTTGATGAAAGAACAACTTGTATTCAGCTCATCTCTAAACAACTGGAGTTGTTCTGCTAGGCACTAATATAATACAATCACAGAAGATGATGCAAGAATTCATTCACATGTATGTGCAAGAATTACTCACAGAAAATAGAAAGAAGCAATATTACAGACTTTCAGCTTTACTGCAGAAAAAAACTCTGTATGAAAGAAGTATGTGGTTCCATAAAAATAGATAAATGTATTGTGTACGCTAATCATAATCAGATAAACGAAAACACATTGTGATAGCCACTAATGTGTCTAGTGCAGACATAGAAATTAGAAAGACAATCCCATCTAGGGAAATAGGAAAGAGCATTATAGTAGCATGATATAATCCCAATACATGTATACTACATGCCCATGATATATCATATAAATAGATATAAAGTTATTACACTAAAAACTCTAAAATACAATTGATAGGATCCAGTGTTGTTCTGATAAAACTTCATCAATCTTAAACATTGTTAGGCAATATATAATTGATAAAACAACCATTGCGTAAGTTATCATCTAAACAAGATTGACTAAGTTTTTTTTTTGCTTGGATTTACATTTTATTCATTTTCTAATGTGATTGTCAGATGGCAGATTATTTATTTGTAAATTACTGCTGACAACAAAAACGAATATATTCCAATGGAGTTGGCACTACAGATTATTTAAGTTTGCTATGAAAACAGAAAACATCTGATGGACGGATCAAAGGAATAATACAGCTATGACACAATGTAGAACCTGATTGTGACTAATCCGCACCGGGAAAGAGGATGGATTAACGAAACTATAAATCAACGAATAGTGGTTAGTGGAAACACATACCTGCTAAAAACTCTGACAGTGCTAGCTGCGACAAGCCTCTTGGATCCAAGCCTCCAATCTTGACGCCATCCTGCCAGTGCCCAAGGATCACTTATTCAGGCCATCGCTAGTGCATTACTGTACAGGACAGCGTAGGGCCACTGTTAGTCCTCATGCGAGAATGGTTCTGCACTACTGCCCACCGCTGGCACCCGCACATCCCCTGGAGATCGCGCGATATGAAGGGCACGAGAAAGATGATCTCCCCGATGCGGCTTGACGAGGAGGACGAATCGCTGGATCTCCCCCACCACATCATTAATCTCTCCCGCACGTTGACCCTAGGGACGGATCCCTAAAGCCGCGCTTCATCCACCGCCGCCACGGCAGCGGAGGGCAAGGGGGCATGAGCATTGTGCGGGCGCTAGCATGGGTGAGAGGCGGGGCCAGGAGGGAGGGCTGCGACCTGCGGGGGCATGGCGGCGCGACGGATGCGTGGGGGTGCGGAATCAATGTCGGCGCGCGGCACCTGAGTCGCGAGTGGGCTGTCACGGTGGTGGCGGCGCGAGGACCGAGCGGTGGCGGCGCGCGGGTGGGCGGGTGATGTGACGGATGCGCCGGGCGAGCGGGCAGGTGACGGAGGCGGGTTGCGGCCGCGGGGTGGGTCCGGGGATGGGGATCGCGGGCACGGGTGTTCGGGAGTGGTGGCGGGCGGCCATCTCTGGGGTCGGGGCGCGATGATGGAGACGGAGAAGGAGGCGAGATTGGCGGGCCTGAGCGCAGCGCGCGGTGATGGAGCGGTCGAGGGGGCGCATGGGAGCCTGGATGCGCAGTGGAGCAGCTGCGGTGGTGTAATACCCCGAAATTTGACCCTAAGAAATTATCCTCTAATCTCTCGTCAAAATTCAAAATATGATTTTGAAAGTTTGTTTGAGTGCAAGTGTACAGTTTTGAGCTCACCTAAAATCATCTCAAGCTCCTCAAATATCTCTGAAAAATATCCTCTCAAACCTTTCCCAAAATATTTCTCAAATCTTCTCCATCAAAATCCATTCAAATTCTTTGTTCAAATTCAATTCAGAAAAATGGAGAATCCTCTCTCTTTCTCACTCGGGCCGAAACCCACTTCTCTCCCTCTCTCGGCCTGCCTCCCCGCGGCCCAACTCCCACTCCCTCTCCCCCTTCCCGCGTGGGCCTCGCCACCCCCCCGGCCCGTTTCCCATCCTCCTTCTCCTTCGGCCCAAGACGAATGGCCCAGCCGGCCATCCTCTTCCTTCTTCCTCCTTCGCTGCCGCCGCCAGCGCGCGCGCCGCGCGCGACGCGCCTGCCGCTCCGCGCCGCGCCGGGCCCCTGCGCCGCACCACACAGCGCAGCGCCACGCCTTGCCCCAACGCACCCCGCCGCGCAGCGCGCACTGCGACCGCACACCTCGCGTCCGTCCGCCTGCGCCTGCCGCGCCCGGCCCCCACAGACCACCGCGTGCACGCCACGCCCTCCGCACCAGCGCTGCGTCGCCGCGCCCGTTCGCCCGCTCGCCGCGTCCTTTAAACGGAGCAGCCAGCCTCCGCTTCCCCCCCCTCTCTCGTTCCCTCCTGCTTCCACTCGCGCCGCCCGCGCCGCTCGCCCCCGCGATGAGCCGCGCCGACGTCGCCGCCTTCCCTTACTCGCACTGCGCTGCCGCCGCGGACCGCTTCGGGTTTAGTCCCGACGCCCTCCGCCGCGGACGCCGGACCCTTCCCCACCGCGCCGTTCTCCCCCTCGCCGCGGCCGGCCCCGGTTCACCACGACCCGGCGCCGCCCGACGCGAGCACCCCTTCCCCACTCTCCCTCGCCGTTCGCCATGAACACCCGCCGCCGCGCGAGGAAATACTCCACCCTCGCGCCACCTCGGTCCAATCCACTGCACAGAGAGTACCACAGCACCACCCTCCACCCTCGCCCGCCTCCAATTCCTCCTTCCCTAGCTTGGGCAGAGCCGCCCACGGAGCCCCGTGCCGCCTCCAATGGCGCCCCGTGGACAGCCCAACGCCGTGCCTCTTCCCGTGCCCGGAAGGCCTTGGATGGGTTCGCGCCACCTTCCTCTACACGCCGGCGCTCTCGGTCCCGGGAGTGGAGGACGAGCGCGGCCGCTCCGGTGAGGTCCGGCGAGCGAGCCCGGCGGCGACCGGGCGAGCGCTCTGGTCGAGCGAGCCGCTCGCTCGGCGCGCCTGCCTGCCCTCGCCCCGCGCCACATGGGCCGGCCTAACAGGCCCCCTGGTGCGCGTGGGCCAAGGGAAAGGCCAGGCCGAAAGAGAAAAAGAAAAAAACGCCTGCGTGGGCCGGATCTCACCTCGGGCCAGAGCTGAAGTTCGTCCAGAAAAGTCTGATCCTACCCCCTCAACTATCCCGGAAGTTCATATCTACCCCCTGCCACAAAATACCCCGTATCTTCTCCGTTCTAGCTCCGATTTATGTGATTCTTGCACCTAAATTCTCTGAAAATCAAGCTCTATCTATTCACGTACTTTTCATAATATCCTCACATACTCCGCCGACCACGACACTTGAAGATCCACGGTCTACGTCGTTTTTGGGTCGATCCGCGACGACGGGACTAGGGCACCTGTGGCAAGCCACTTGTGCACTAGTTCCGCCCTCGCCGATCGGTTCACTGAAGACCCGGTTTGGTTGAACCGAACCGGACGGTTGTCAAACTCTACCCCTGTCCCCGTAATGCGGACGACAGGTGGGGATGGTTGGCACCGCCCGAGTTCGTCGTTCTCTCCCTCACCGCGATGTAAGCCCATCGCGCTGCGAGAGTAGACCGAGCCCAACCGGAAGGTCGAGTTGGACCGCACGCGCCAGAGCTGGCCCGTGTCGTCTTTCCCTTCTTCCAAAATTTATCTTTATTGCTGACATGCTGTCCTCATGCTGCCGGAAAATCCGTCCCATGAGCCCGGCATGGATGGCTCTAAAGATCAAACTCTTGATACCTAAAAGGGGGCCAAATGTGCCATTTATCCGTTTGACTCCCGCTCTATTTACATGCCAAACCATAAGGATATCTTTAGCTCCACAAAGCCCATATCTTGATGAGCTCAGAGCGTACCTTGATTTGGTGTGTTTTGCGTGTCTGTACGTGTAGGCTTTCTCGGAGAGCCGTTCGGTTCCGCCCCCGAGATGTTGACTCGGAGATCGGAACGGGAGTTTATTGGTGCAACGACCGTCGTACCCGGCTACCTCGGCGAATGAAGGCAAGTCCACTAGAATCCTCACTTGATGCATAAATTACCCACGTTTTTATATACACATCCTATTGCCTTGTAAAACAAGAAAACTTGCATGTTTTGCTGGCTAAGGTAAAACATAGTAGGATATAGCCTCCCGAGCCACTTTAGATGTAGTGCGCTTAGGTGGATCGCTCACTCAATTATATACATTAATCTTGATGAAAATGATGGGAATATGATGGTGGGTATGGGCGGTTGTTTTTCAGTAAAACATAGGGTAAGACCCTGGCAGACGACTTCGGTTGTTGAAGCCATTTACGGGGTGGAAACCTGGTCCTTGTTGTGAGGACTGGGCTGGTGTTGCTCATGCGTGAGCATTGTGGGAGTTCCACCCTGAAGGACCGAGTTGACGTTTCATCTTGCCTAACTCATCTAGCGCAACCACTCGAGGTTGTATGCGGCAACCCTCGGTTAGAACCCGCTTTGGACGAACCAGGCGTAAGCCGGTGTGCTGGGATGCATGAGAGATTGGGTGGATGGGCGCGGTTGCATGGCTGCGGTCAGGGGTCAACAGTCGCGTGGCTGCGGGTCTGAGCGACAGGTGGGCCCGTACTCTCTCATGGCTGAAGTCTGGGGAGCGCCTTGCGGGGGGAAAACCGGCGAGCGGAAAGGGGCTCACTGATCATGAGTGCCTGGACCAAACTTGTGGGTAAAGTGTGCACCTCTGGCCAGAGTATAACTAAATCTATCATGATAGTCCGCTGTCCACTGGTATGGACAAACGAGTTACGGCTTGGTTTCTGAACTAGCTTCTTATAAAAATATGGTTTCGGATTGGGATCAAAATGATGGTTTTGAGGCAGCTGCGGTTGCCGAGGAGGTGTGTGTGTGGAAAATGTGATGGCATGCGTGCCACGAGCCGCGATGGACCGGCAAGTCCAGTGGCAACCTCTTTTGGGATAAAGATGTTTTCTCAATTAAAACTGAGAACTAAGGAACCCTGCATATCAAATGTTTTACTGCAAACTTACCTTCAGCTCCAGCTATATCTTGCATGTAATGATAGCTTATATCCCTCTTCCTATGGAAGAAGGTGGACTTGCGGAGTACGTATGTACTCACCCTTGCTTTGTTGTTGGTTTACAGAGCAAAGAAGATCATGGACGTGTGAGGGTTACGGCCTGCTTCCCAACTGTGTGTTGTGGGAAAGTATGGGTCGCGCTTTAAAGTTTTCCGCTGCAGTGTTTTCGGGCTGCGCCCCGTTTGGTCTGTCCCGTTAGGGCGGATCTGAATACATCTGATGAACAAATGTGGTTACCATAACTCTTGGGAATGGTAACAATACACATTTTAGTCCTGCTTAAGGGCTGGGACGCTTCAGGTGGTATCAGAGCCGTAAGTTGGCCGTAGGACGTAACCCTAGGATGGAAAAATGTTTTTGGGTCCAAATTCAGTTGAAAATCACCTCTACTCCTTATCATACTCCGTTTCAAAATGAGTTTATCTGCTCTTTTCCCCTTCCTCAGTCAAGTGTTCCGCTTCGAAGACCGTGTTCAACCTGTCTGCAACAAAAGGTGTGCACACCCTATGGAAGTCAAAAGTGGCACCCTACCCTATGGATGACCGTGACGTGCACCGGGAAACAAGGAAGTGACCCTCCTTGTGTTTCCCGCCTCCCTTGCCTTGAAAGGCCTTGCAGTGCAGCACAGTGGACAAGAGAACGTGCATGCAGAGCCCCTCTGAATCAGTGCAACACAGTGAGCGGTGCCTAACGCCGTGCCTGCTGTCTGGAAAGGACACCAGGATTCAGCCCCAGACACGCCGACAAGGTGTTTAAAAGCCCACCAGAAGGCCAGAAGAACTCAAGAACTGCCCCAGTAAAAGCAGCCATGGCCAAGCAACCTCCAACGCTCATAGGCATCCCCACGCCTATAAAGAAGAGAAAGGTCGGAGACCTCATCAATGGAGTTCCGATCCTAGAAGGCATACCAGTTGAGGAGAGTGAGCCAGATCACCCAGAACCCTCCCCAGTTCCTTCACCAGAGCTAGCAGAAACCCTAGAAGCTGCACCAACCTCCCCGTTGTCAGTAGAAAGCCCAAGAGCTCCGCCACCAAGTCCTGTTTTACTCAGTGAGCTGCCTTGGGAAGAGCTGTTGAGGACGCGAGCTGCGTCTCCTCTTGTGGAGTCCACCCCAGAACCATCCAGCTCTGCCTCGTCCTGCCAGGAAGAAGACTCAGTAGTCTGGCCCCCGTCGTTGCAAGAGGTCAACAGCAGATCCAGGGAGTCATCCCCGGATGAAGTCACCAGTGCCCTCCGGGAGTGAAGCCGTGTGGTCCGCAGTTAGTTGCACCCAGTTCCCCTCTTACATGTGGGTAGTGGAATTTTTGTTCCACTTAGGTTAGCACCCTCTGTAAGAGTGAATCGTTTAGTCCGCGTGTGTTTCTGCAGTGTTGTTGTAGTCGTCTGTGTTGTAGCTTTTGTCCTCTGTTGCGCTAGTGGTAAGCCGAGTCCGGCCTGTTTTGCTCAGATGGAATCTGCCGAGTATGTCAGCTGCTGCCGGGAAGAAAGTGGCTTTCCCGAGCTGCTAAGAGATACCATGCGATACCTCAGTATTCCAGGATACCCGGAGTACTGCGGGTTAGCATTCCCCGAAAGGGAAGAACGAGGATGGACCGTCACACTTTATATCAGAGAGAACCTCAATCTCAACGGTTGGTACTGCAGAGCCATCGGCAATGGATTCTTAGAAGCCTGCCACATTGCCGCTCGTGGGGCAATAAAAAGGTTATGCTCGACCTACCATGGGGCAGTACAAAGCAGCCCTATGAGGTTCTTTCCACCAGTGAACCAACGTGCTAGTACTTGGATTAAGAGGACAGCAATCTTGACAGAGATCAAGAAGTCCAGAGATCCTACCCTAGCCTACCTGGTCCAGTATCTGCTCGCCTTGGACGACGAGTATGAAAAACTGAGCCGCCTGCATGACAGGTTGGTAGACCGACACCAAGACACAGAAAGAGAGTTGGTCAAGTATAAGAGGGCGTGGATGCATCCAGGATCAGTAACAGACTCCCCTCTCAGTCATGGAGTAAGGGTAAGGGCCATGTCCGGTCCTCGCCACCCACCCCAAGGAGAAATACAGAACCCCATGATGGCAGGAAGTTCAAACCCTCCTAACCAACCAATACTGAGTCATCCTGGAAATTTTTAGGCCCTCCTGCTCAATCACATGCAGACCAGTGATAAGAACCCAGAAGACCTCAACAGACGAGAAGATAAAGCAAGCATGGGCGCCTTTTTGTCGCTCTCGCTCCCAGGAGAAGGATCCAGTGGTCAGCCACCAGTGCAAGACCGAGCCTCCAAGCAGCAGAAGCTGAAAGGAGTCCTGCGTGAGTAGTCGCGTTAGTGTGTTCGTTTTTGTGTTTGCAGTTTTGTTTGTGGAGTTTTTGCTAATAAAGAACACATCATTTGTAGACCCAACTCTCATCCCTGCTTCCCCTTCTTACCTTAAAAAAAAACGTCTGTTAAAAGGAAGCAAAACGCCTACAAGAAGCCTGGTTCAAACCAGTCAGTCAGCATGCAACAACAGTGTGTC
The DNA here is from genome assembly GCA_022530915.1 of Paspalum notatum. Taxonomy (NCBI): domain Eukaryota; kingdom Viridiplantae; phylum Streptophyta; class Magnoliopsida; order Poales; family Poaceae; genus Paspalum; species Paspalum notatum. The sequence continues at coordinate 8,587,254 of CM039684.1, forward strand.
CAAGAAAGCACAGTACCAGCAGCAGAAAACGAGGAGATAAAGTGTACGCAGTGAAAGGAAATAGTGCCCTGGGAAAAAGGAAAAGACCGGATGAGACACTGCATACTACAATCCCTAAGCGAATTGTGTACGCCACAGTTCCCTGCCGCTCTCGTCTTCCCACCGCCCTCACCTCCCCGCCTTATCAGCTGCCGCTCCTGTCTTTTCGCCGCACCCACTGCGCCTGCCCCCGCCACCCACTTGCCTTTGCCGCCGTGCAGGCATGCATGTGCTCCGCTCACCGCTTTAGCAGTGCACCCCCGCGCTGATGCCGACCGAAACCGGCCCCTACACCATCGCATGCAGGCCGCCGCATGCATCCGCTCGTACCCTGCCTGCCGCTTTTGCAGCACACCTCCGCGCCGCTGTCAACCGCAACCCGGTCCCCACTGCCCTTGTTCCCTGCATGATCGCCGCGTGTACCAACACCACCTCCACCGCTCATGTCCCTTCGATGCACAAGCCACCGCACCATAACCACCACTCTCCCGGGCGTCCATAAAAGCACCCCCCGGACGTCGCTCTTCATCCACCCCGCCGAGCAAGCTCATAACACTCTCCCTCCACCAGCTAAATCAAAATAATCCTTCCCCAGATGTTCGTTGATTCTCTGATCGAACAAGTCCTCTTTGGTTTCTACGCTCTTGCTTTTCTCATTCTCATCATGTACCTCCTTTTTTTGTGGGAAGATTCATCAAACCCTCGAGAGCAAAACAAGAGAGATAAGCCCACACCACCCAGAATCGATGAGTTTGGGAACCCTCTTTGCCCTTCTCGTCCGATTGATCGTCCTCATCAACATAATCAAAGTCTCCTTCCGGATAGCCATCCTTTTGTTCTCTACCCCCCAAAGAGACAATCGTCTGTGAGATTGTCTACTTAGACTAAGCCTTGCTACCCACACCCTCCACCGAATCCACTCGGGTTATGAACCCAGAAACTAGAGCTTGCCTTCCACTTCGCTACATAGTCTCTGCTGAGATCTTCGTCCTATGCCTCCTAATCCTCCTCCGGTTAGTCACTCTCCCACGGGCAGAGAAGAAACAAGAAGAAGCTTCCTGCTAGCAAAGATGTGCTTAGATGCAGAAGCTCCAAGAAGCAGGCAAGAAAATAAGAGGAGAGGTGTTTGGGATAAAAAGAAAAGTAACGTGAAGAGGGGTATCCCAGATATCCGCTTCTTCACCCTCCCCTCCTGCACCTGCCGATGCAACAACAGCAGTTGAAAAAAAAAAAAGATGGCAACTCCCCGCTTTCAGAAGGGACTCTAATCCGCTTAGAGGGTACTCTTATCCTTTTAAGTGGGGTAGCCTCCCCTCTGCTAGTCCTGATGAAGGAAGATCCAGAAAGTTGAGGCATGCAAACTTCTAGATGATGCATGAGTTGCCAGTGCATGCCACCGCCTGCCGCTACTGCCAGAGCAACCTTCCAAGTGCATGAGATGAAAGAGATAGAAAAATCTCTTTTGCATGTGGAAGATTTGCACGGCAAAAATTCCCGAATGAAGAAAAGAGAAATAAAAAAAAGAGGATCAAGTCCAAGCAAGAGCTCTTTGTTCTTGAAGTTCCATCTTCCGCTCGTGCAGGCTTAAGTTCCAGTTGTAAGCAGAAGCTGTTTAGCTGAAGTAAAGCTATCCCTGTAAACCCTTCTAACCTAATCTCGGGGACGAGATTTCTTTTAAGTGGGGTAGGTTTGTAATACCCCGAAATTTGACCCTAAAAAATTATCCTCTAATCTCTCGTCAAAATTCAAAATATGATTTTGAAAGTTTGTTTGAGTGCAAGTGTACAGTTTTGAGCTCACCTAAAATCATCTCAAGCTCCTCAAATATCTCTGAAAAATATCCTGTCAAACCTTTCCCAAAATATTTCTCAAATCTTCTCCATCAAAATCCATTCAAATTCTTTGTTCAAATTCAATTCAGAAAAATAGAGAATCCTCTCTCTTTCTCACTCGGGCCGAAACCCACTTCTCTCCCTCTCTCGGCCTGCCTCCCCGCGGCCCAACTCCCACTCCCTCTCCCCCTTCCCGCGTGGGCCTCGCCACCCCCCTCGGCCCGTTTCCCATCCTCCTTCTCCTTCGGCCCAAGACGAATGGCCCAGCCGGCCATCCTCTTCCTTCTTCCTCCTTCGCTGCCGCCGCCAGCGCGCGCGCCGCGCGCGACGCGCCTGCCGCTCCGCGCCGCGCCGGGCCCCTGCGCCGCACCACACAGCGCAGCGCCACGCCTTGCCCCAACGCACCCCGCCGCGCAGCGCGCACTGCGACCGCACACCTCGCGTCCGTCCGCCTGCGCCTGCCGCGCCCGGCCCCCACAGACCACCGCGTGCACGCCACGCCCTCCGCACCAGCGCTGCGTCGCTGCGCCCGTTCGCCCGCTCGCCGCGTCCTTTAAACGGAGCAGCCAGCCTCCGCTTCCCCCCCTCTCTCGTTCCCTCCTGCTTCCACTCGCGCCGCCCGCGCCGCTCGCCCCCGCGACGAGCCGCGCCGACGTCGCCGCCTTCCCTTACTCGCACTGCGCTGCCGCCGCGGACCGCTTCGGGTTTAGTCCCGACGCCCTCCGCCGCGGACGCCGGACCCTTCCCCACCGCGCCGTTCTCCCCCCTCGCCGCGGCCGGCCCCGGTTCACCACGACCCGGCGCCGCCCGACGCGAGCACCCCTTCCCCACTCTCCCTCGCCGTTCGCCATGAACACCCGCCGCCGCGCGAGGAAATACTCCACCCTCGCGCCACCTCGGTCCAATCCACTGCACAGAGAGTACCACAGCACCACCCTCCACCCTCGCCCGCCTCCAATTCCTCCTTCCCTAGCTTGGGCAGAGCCGCCCACGGAGCCCCGTGCCGCCTCCAATGGCGCCCCGTGGACAGCCCAACGCCGTGCCTCTTCCCGTGCCCGGAAGGCCTTGGATGGGTTCGCGCCACCTTCCTCTACACGCCGGCGCTCTCGGTCCCGGGAGTGGAGGACGAGCGCGGCCGCTCCGGTGAGGTCCGGCGAGCGAGCCCGGCGGCGACCGGGCGAGCGCTCTGGTCGAGCGAGCCGCTCGCTCGGCGCGCCTGCCTGCCCTCGCCCCGCGCCACATGGGCCGGCCTAACAGGCCCCCTGGTGCGCGTGGGCCAAGGGAAAGGCCAGGCCGAAAGAGAAAAAGAAAAAAAACGCCTGCGTGGGCCGGATCTCACCTCGGGCCAGAGCTGAAGTTCGTCCAGAAAAGTCTGATCCTACCCCCTCAACTATCCCGGAAGTTCATATCTACCCCCTGCCACAAAATACCCCGTATCTTCTCCGTTCTAGCTCCGATTTATGTGATTCTTGCACCTAAATTCTCTGAAAATCAAGCTCTATCTATTCACGTACTTTTCATAATATCCTCACATACTCCGCCGACCACGACACTTGAAGATCCACGGTCTACGTCGTTTTTGGGTCGATCCGCGACGACGGGACTAGGGCACCTGTGGCAAGCCACTTGTGCACTAGTTCCGCCCTCGCCGATCGGTTCACTGAAGACCCGGTTTGGTTGAACCGAACCGGACGGTTGTCAAACTCTACCCCTGTCCCCGTAATGCGGACGACAGGTGGGGATGGTTGGCACCGCCCGAGTTCGTCGTTCTCTCCCTCACCGCGATGTAAGCCCATCGCGCTGCGAGAGTAGACCGAGCCCAACCGGAAGGTCGAGTTGGACCGCACGCGCCAGAGCTGGCCCGTGTCGTCTTTCCCTTCTTCCAAAATTTATCTTTATTGCTGACATGCTGTCCTCATGCTGCCGGAAAATCCGTCCCATGAGCCCGGCATGGATGGCTCTAAAGATCAAACTCTTGATACCTAAAAGGGGGCCAAATGTGCCATTTATCCGTTTGACTCCCGCTCTATTTACATGCCAAACCATAAGGATATCTTTAGCTCCACAAAGCCCATATCTTGATGAGCTCAGAGCGTACCTTGATTTGGTGTGTTTTGCGTGTCTGTACGTGTAGGCTTTCTCGGAGAGCCGTTCGGTTCCGCCCCCGAGATGTTGACTCGGAGATCGGAACGGGAGTTTATTGGTGCAACGACCGTCGTACCCGGCTACCTCGGCGAATGAAGGCAAGTCCACTAGAATCCTCACTTGATGCATAAATTACCCACGTTTTTATATACACATCCTATTGCCTTGTAAAACAAGAAAACTTGCATGTTTTGCTGGCTAAGGTAAAACATAGTAGGATATAGCCTCCCGAGCCACTTTAGATGTAGTGCGCTTAGGTGGATCGCTCACTCAATTATATACATTAATCTTGATGAAAATGATGGGAATATGATGGTGGGTATGGGCGGTTGTTTTTCAGTAAAACATAGGGTAAGACCCTGGCAGACGACTTCGGTTGTTGAAGCCATTTACGGGGTGGAAACCTGGTCCTTGTTGTGAGGACTGGGCTGGTGTTGCTCATGCGTGAGCATTGTGGGAGTTCCACCCTGAAGGACCGAGTTGACGTTTCATCTTGCCTAACTCATCTAGCGCAACCACTCGAGGTTGTATGCGGCAACCCTCGGTTAGAACCCGCTTTGGACGAACCAGGCGTAAGCCGGTGTGCTGGGATGCATGAGAGATTGGGTGGATGGGCGCGGTTGCATGGCTGCGGTCAGGGGTCAACAGTCGCGTGGCTGCGGGTCTGAGCGACAGGTGGGCCCGTACTCTCTCATGGCTGAAGTCTGGGGAGCGCCTTGCGGGGGGAAAACCGGCGAGCGAAAAGGGGCTCACTGATCATGAGTGCCTGGACCAAACTTGTGGGTAAAGTGTGCACCTCTGGCCAGAGTATAACTAAATCTATCATGATAGTCCGCTGTCCACTGGTATGGACAAACGAGTTACGGCTTGGTTTCTGAACTAGCTTCTTATAAAAATATGGTTTCGGGTTGGGATCAAAATGATGGTTTTGAGGCAGCTGCGGTTGCCGAGGAGGTGTGTGTGTGGAAAATGTGATGGCATGCGTGCCACGAGCCGCGATGGACCGGCAAGTCCAGTGGCAACCTCTTTTGGGATAAAGATGTTTTCTCAATTAAAACTGAGAACTAAGGAACCCTGCATATCAAATGTTTTACTGCAAACTTACCTTCAGCTCCAGCTATATCTTGCATGTAATGATAGCTTATATCCCTCTTCCTATGGAAGAAGGTGGACTTGCGGAGTACGTATGTACTCACCCTTGCTTTGTTGTTGGTTTACAGAGCAAAGAAGATCATGGACGTGTGAGGGTTACGGCCTGCTTCCCAACTGTGTGTTGTGGGAAAGTATGGGTCGCGCTTTAAAGTTTTCCGCTGCAGTGTTTTCGGGCTGCGCCCCGTTTGGTCTGTCCCGTTAGGGCGGATCTGAATACATCTGATGAACAAATGTGGTTACCATAACTCTTGGGAATGGTAACAATACACATTTTAGTCCTGCTTAAGGGCTGGGACGCTTCAGGTGGAGCAGGGGACGGGCGGATTTGTCGGGCTCGGCGGCCACGCGAGATGGAGCGGCGCGAGGATTCCGGCGGCTGTGATCGGCGGGGGCACGGGGGCGCGAGGCCGCGGGGTCGCGAGGCCGTAGGGGGTGGTGGACGCCCCCCTTCGGTATTTAATAGGTAGTAGGGATATACATATTTGAATGTTAAAAGAAACCACCAGGTTTGCCGAGAGATCCAACAAATTACTATGTTAATTTGAATGTTAAAAAAACCAACAGGTTCGCCCAGAGGGCCAACAAATTACCACGTTATTCAAAAAAAAAGGATCGTTGGATTTTATGAAGATCTAACGATCCACATTCAATAGCATAATACTCCTACATTATAGTAGATCTATATGGTGGATATAGCTGCCTAATACATTATACTAGATCCTAATACATCCATCGATCTGGCGCATTATATTCGTATACGTTACAAAAAAGTCTACAGGTCTACGTATCTGAATCTAACCTGAACGGTTCAGATCCAATAAATATAACACACGGACACGCTCAAGCTCACGGCCTCGCGCTGCAGTGCGTTGACCCGGCCGGCGCCGGCGGCGCGGCCCGAGGAGCGCGAGGTGCTGCGGCAGATCGGGCAGATCAGGCCCGGGACCGAGGGCGTTGGCACGCCACGCGCATGTGCCCGCGGCGGCCTCTGCCGGAGATGACCCTCTGTATGTGTTGCTCCAAAATCGATTTGACCATCTAAACGATATCTTAACCCAACATGAACCGGCATGCAAAACATAACGGCAAATAGACTTGCTTAAGTGACAAGTTGATGGACAGATCCCGGCAAGTATAAGAGATAAGAGTGCAGCTGCAGGTGGCACAATAACCGTGCTAGCTTGGAAAGCCTTGCGAGGAAGTGTAGTCACCTACGACACCCATGGACAACTCGCCCATCATCGTAGCATCAAACAAGAACCATGGCTTATAAAAAACCACTTGGAAACATGCATTTTTATTATATTGTTTCTTATATATATATATATATTGTCATGATATATCGATCTAAGTCGAGTAAATGAATCTAATAAAAAAAAGTGTTAAAAATTGCTACGTTTGCCAAGAGGAATTAAAATTTACTACATTTGAAACACGAAATTTCTAATTCATAGGGTTGCATGGCATTTACAATTAAATAGGAATTGAAAGAGAAAAATTTCTAATAAAGCATTTGGATATAAACATAGAAAGAACACAAGAATTTGGTTGTTATGATTATTCAACGGTATAGATTAATCAGAATATTTTGTACCAAATAAAAATAATGGAAAAATGATGAATGTTGCAAAAAAATACAAAAATCTCCACAATTGATTATAAAAATCAACATATTCCATTTCAAGGCTTGAAAATTATCATGTTAGTCAGTGTAAAAAGTGAAAATTTTCACCGATGACATAGTATACCCAAGTTATAACTAGAAAAAGTTATCATAAACTGCTAGCGAAGGAAATGGACATATATGTGGCAAAAATATTTTATTTGTTTATTTATTTTGTCTTATATGATCCAAAAACAAGTTGTAATAAATAAAGTTATTGTTATGTACCTATACCTTATAATGAAAGAAAAAAGAGATATAAAAAAGAGAGGTACAATAGTAAGAAGAAAACAAATAAAAAATAACAAAAGAAATTACTTTCATATTTGGGACTCCCAAATTACTAGGGTATGACCACCCTCCTCCTTGGATATTAGTGTCATCACTGTATGCACAAGCCACCAACCAATTGTATGAACTCACAAGGTAAGAAATGTCTCTTCGCTGATACAACAACAAAAAACCATTCACGCACCATCACATATGCCTCCATAATATCATCAAAATTATATTTTTTTCAAAAAACATAGTAACATATATACCTCAATATGTTAATCCATAAAATACTTTTAAAAATAATACAATAATAAAGAAAATTCAGAAAAAATATATTATTTAGTGAAAAACTACAAACACAATGCTAAAAGCTATTCACTAAAAATTAAGTTCAAATAAAACCAAGAGATCAAAAAAAGAAAAAAAAAAGATACCTGTGCTATTTGCGCGGGTCACCTTGCTAGTTCAAATAAAAGAAAAGAGAGAAATATCTTAAATTTAGCGGCCAGTAGCTGCGCGATCAATTGAAGAAAACGATAGATCATAAATGAAAATGAAAAGGAAACGAGGGCTAGGCCGGTTGACAAACACCTGTCAAGGGGCAATACATAGGTTGTCATCCCTATCCATCCGTCCATCTCATACACATATACGCAATTGCAAATATGCAAACACACGGACGCGGCTCGTGTTAGCTGGGACTCGATCAAACGTTGACATTTACACAGCTCCAGCTGGTACTACTGTAACTTTTCTTTTAAAATTTAATAATGGCATGCCCACCCGCGGCTGCTCAAGTGTGTATGCCCTGTTTGTTGAGTTATCCAGCCTGAGGTCGAAGAACTAGCTAGCTAGAATGAAGATAAAGGCCTACCTTCACCGACCTGGTATGGTCAGATTATATGTGATGATAATGCTCAAGCTCAAACTAGCTACCGTGAAGATAATGCTAACTGCATTGTTTTCTTTAAAAGGAAATCATTATTATTTTCACGAACTATGTATAAGCCGTACACCTGCTTTGCTGACATACAACACTAGTAATAGGGCCGGAGCTAGTATAAGGGAATTGGCAGTGGCATGGTGGCCTCTTGTTTCAATTTTTCTAACAGACCTTTTTTTACTATGGAATTTTGGCCACACATTTGACTACTCATCTTATTAAAAACTACTATAAGTACAATTCATTTCTTTATCTTACTATTAAAATACTACTTAAGATTATCTCCAACGGAGCGTACAAAAGGACTGCTTATATTACAAAACAACATTGTAGCGCTATTGCGCTAACAAAGTGGAAGATTGTTGAAATAGTGATAGGCAAGGGTGGATAGGCATTCCGCTGGAGACAACCTACAATCTATCTTGTTATGATTTTTAATTAGGGAAAAGTCCATTTCACAACCTTATACTATTCAAAAGTAGTCCGATCTTCAACCCTAAATTATAAAACCAGACATCGAATACGTTGAACTATCAAAAACCGGACAAACTTAGACCTTTTAGACAGTTTTGAAAGCGGTTTTCTACTTTTTTGAAATAATAAGATCTTATTTATTCTCTAAATTCATAATTAATTTATTTTAAATTATAAAAAAAATAAAATATATAACAATTTTTTGCTAAAATATAATCTATATACTTGTGAACTATTTGGATTCATTTTAAATTTTTATATTTCTACGTCTATTATTTTATTGCTCCAAATAAAATACAAGAAATATGAATAATGAATTCCAGATAACCCTTATTAGAGAATTATTAGATATACTATATTTTTAGAAAAAATATGGCACAAGATCTTAATCATAAATTTATAGGGATAAAATTAGATATTATTATTACTTAAAAGTATAAAACCACCTTCAAAATAGCTAAAGGTCCATCTTTATTTGGTTTCTAATAGTTTGAAGTGCTTGGTGTTCGGTTTTATAGTTCAGGGTTGAAAATCGAATGACTTGGATAGTTTGAGATTGTGGACGTTTCCCTTTTAATTGACGGTATTTTAACATGAGTTACATTCTTTAAATGGTCACAATCGTATCCAAAATTCAATGGCTCTATACCTTTTTCAGCAAAGTCAAACAGAGGTAATATATACTATTACTTAGGCTATTCTGAATAAATAGTATCATACTTATTAATGAGATATGAGATACCACGTAGGTTTTTTTTTCTGATGCGACACAACATTTAATATAGAGAGAGAAAAGATATATCTTGAGGAATATACTTCTCGGCACAATATGTTTTAGGCCATGGCACAAAATTTAACATGATGGGTCCATTTTCATAGACACAACTATCACATTAATTAATTCTTTTGAACATTAATGTATGATACTATGCATTGTGAGTGATGTTTCTTGTAATAGTATCGTATTTTTTATTCAATGTGGTATTTTTGGATATCGTAGTATAATACTTTGCGCTGGGAATAGCCTTATAAGATTTGGCCCCCTGCTATAAATAAAGGATATCATGAATCCATATAGGCACATATAAAAAAAACGTTTGACTGTAGCGTCGAAATTTTTACTGTAGCCTCGTCTGGTAGCAATGCTAGCAACACATCTATTTTGTCGCTAATCGATGACACACACAGGGGAAATCAGTTTTCATTTTTTTTTGGGAAAAATCAGATTAATAAGTGTGTGTTTTCTACAAAGGATTGATAAGTGTGTTGATTTCCAGCTGGAGATAACTCTTGATAAAAGGTGTTTTCTGGCACGACCAAGAGCCATTCACTTCTTTATCGAAAAAAGAGAGCCATGCATACAAAAGTGGACAGAGCAATGTGGCTCTCCATAGACCATAATTACAGCAGCTTATCTTAACATCTCTCTCTCTCTCTCTCTGAAAAAAAACTTAGCACGACACTACTGTAGTATGAACGCCAACGCCATACTACACACCACAAGAGTGCACGCTAGAGATCAACACTTGCCCTTCACCACAAAGTCCGCAATTCAGAATACAGGAATATAACGAGAGAGAGAGGCCCAAAAAGGAAAAGGAAAAAACAGCTCCAGCAGAATAGCAGATTGCAAGTCCAAACCCAACACCGCCGCCGATCGATGGTCAGGTCAGGACGTAACCACGGTTAGCTCTCCAAGCCCTTTAAAAGCCCAGCCATGCTCGTCCCTTCCCGCCCAACACCGCTTCACTTCCCTCGATTCCTTCCAAGCTAGTTCCACCGGTCGGCGGTCGCCCCGCGTTCGTCCATCTTCCCGTACGTCTCCGTTTCTCTCTCTCCTTCCACCTCGTTGCTGAATCCGTCTGCAGCCTGTGGCCCTGTGCTACCCAAGCGCCGTCAATGGCGAGTCAGGATCGCGATTACGCTCCGAGGATGCTAATGCGCCTGTGTGTTTATTTCCAACTTCTGCGCGCAGGATAGAGATGGCGACCACGACCGGGCTGGCGCGGATCGAGACGCAGGAGGAGAAGAAGAAGGACGAGAACGGCGTGCGCTACACCGACATCACGCCGGGGGTGCGCGCCCAGACCATCGACGAGCTGCACTCGCTGCAGCGGAAGCGGTCGGCGCCCACCACGCCCATCAAGGATGGCGCTGCCTCCGCCTTCGCCGCCGCGCTCACCGAGGAAAAGCGGGACAAGCAGCAGATGCAGTCCATCAGGTGAGGCCCCGGGTCACCATCCTGGTATTTTTACGGTGTCCTGGTGGCAAGGCAGGAGCAGAACTAGTCTGGTTCACCGTCCGTGCCACTTTGTTTTCGCGCCACAAAAGAAGGGCTCGCTGTCGCGGGTCGGCACGGGCGACCCGCGCGTGGACCGCTCAGTAACCTTAAAATCTCGCCGTTGCGACAATGAATTTTTGACCGCTCAGCCAGGTGCATCCACGCGCGGCGTATCACGTATCCTCCCTCCCGTCTCTCTTGCATGTCATCGCGTGCCTTGACAAATGTTATATGCAAAATTTGTATACCCTTCTGATTTCTGATTGACGGACAACGTTTGCATGTGATTGGCAGTGCGTCTCTGGCGTCTCTGGCACGTGAAACCGGGCCGAAAGTGGTGAAGGGCGACCCGGCCAGGAAGGGCGAGGCCGCCGCGCAGGGCGCGCCACAGACGCCGCACACGCACCACCAGCACCGCTACCCCCGCCGCCCCCACCATCGCCGTCAGCGACAGCTCCCTCAAGCTCACCCATGTCCTCTACAACCTCTCGCCTGCTGGTAAGTACAGCACCAAGGCAATGCACCCGCCACCACCACCGCGGCGCCACGCCTCTATTCAGAACGTACGTCTTCAGACGGACAAGCGGCTGGAAACTGATGCTGCTGCTTTGCCTTTGCGCGTGTGGGCCAAACACAGAGCTGTACGAGCAGGCGATCAGGTACGAGAAAGGGTCGTTCATCACGTCGACCGGCGCGCTGGCCACGCTGTCCGGCGCCAAGACCGGGCGGTCGCCCAAGGACAAGCGCGTCGTCAAGGACGAGGCCACGACCCAGGAGCTGTGGTGGGGCAAGTGAGTGCCAACTGCCAGTCTGCCATTGCCGTGCCACATGGGCCTCTGCTTCACGGCCAGCGACAGACATTCCCTGAACTGAAACTCTGAATTCTGAAACCCTTTTGCTGTTGGTGTGGCTCATCGTGTCGCAGGGGCTCGCCGAACATCGAGATGGACGAGCGTGCGTTCCTGATCAACAGGGAGAGGGCCGTGGACTACCTCAACTCCCTGGAAAAGGTGTTCGTGAACGACCTGTTCCTCAACTGGGACACGGAGAACCGCCTCAAGGTCCGCATCATCTCCGCCAGGGCGTACCACTCTCTCTTCATGCACAACATGTAAGCCAAAATGCTAGCAGTCAGTTACTGTACCTTCTTATTGCAGTACACACTGCTATCTTATTAGGTCGTTGCTCGTGACACTCCAACAACGCCCAGATAACTTCATCTTGATTACAGTATTATTACATACATACAGTGTTTATTACTGTCTACGCAGTCCCTCCTGCTTGCTTTCAGAGACAACTGGGGATGATTAATACTATCATATCAGATCAAAGCAAGCCCTACTAGCAGAGTTGTAGTAGAAACAAGAGAGTTAACCGAATGTGTGGCAGGTGCATTCGTCCCACCTACGAGGAGCTGGAGAGTTTCGGCACGCCGGACTTCACTATTTACAATGCCGGGCGGTTCCCCTGCAACCGCTACGCGCACTACATGACGTCATCGACCAGCGTAGACATCAGCCTCGCTAGGAAGGAGATGGTGATCCTGGGCACGCAGTACGCCGGCGAGATGAAGAAGGGGCTCTTCGGCGTCATGCACTACCTCATGCCCAAGCGCGGCATCCTCTCGCTGCACTCCGGCTGCAATATGGGCAAGGACGGTGACGTCGCCCTCTTCTTTGGCCTCTCAGGTAAGAAGCGAGGACTGTGGTCGCGGCGTCACCTGCATACATGCCCAAAGCGCATCTGACGTGAGGTATCGTTGCCATATTTGCTGAATTTTTGGGCTTTTGGACTCTCTTCACGACAGGTACTGGGAAGACGACTCTGTCGACGGATCATAACAGGCTCCTGATTGGTGACGACGAGCACTGCTGGAGCGACAGTGGCGTGTCCAACATCGAAGGCGGCTGCTATGCCAAGTGCATAGACCTATCCCGGGAGAAAGAACCTGATATTTGGAATGCCATCAAGTTTGGAACTGGTACTTGCCTCAACTTTCCATTCCTTGGTCAAGTACTCAAGTGCCATGCTCTTGTACTTAGTAAGTAGTAACTAAATGTATCTGTTGCAGTGCTGGAGAACGTTGTCTTCGATGAGCGTACTCGCGAGGTCGACTTCGCCGACAAATCTGTTACCGGTAAATATCCTATCCCCGATTAATACACGGACATTTTGTTTTTCAGTGATAGCACAAGCATCACAAGGAATAATTCTGCGTGGTCTCACTCACGGTCACGCCGCTCATCTTGGTTCCCTTCCTGGTTCCTGCAGAGAACACTCGGGCCGCATACCCGATTGAGTACATCCCTAACGCCAAGATCCCCTGCGTCGGTCCACACCCCAAGAATGTCATCCTCCTGGCGTGCGACGCCTACGGTGTGCTCCCGCCGGTGAGCAAGCTGAACCTGGCGCAGACCATGTACCACTTCATCAGCGGCTACACCGCCCTGGTCGCCGGCACGGTGGACGGCATCAAGGAGCCGACCGCCACTTTCTCCGCCTGCTTCGGCGCCGCTTTCATCATGTACCACCCCACCAAATACGCTGCCATGCTCGCCGAGAAGATGCAGAAGTATGGCGCCACCGGGTGGCTTGTCAACACCGGCTGGTCCGGCGGCAGGTATATGGAGTTCCGTTGTCTAAACTGATCTCTGCACTGATTACATCGTCAGAGCTTGCTTCCTGCGATTGCACAGCTCGTGTTCGTTATGTGTGTGACCAAGCTAAGTGACCATACGCTTGCTGTGTTACGCCTGCTTTGTATGTTAGGTACGGCGTGGGCAAGAGGATCAAGCTGCCCTACACCAGGAAGATCATCGACGCCATCCACTCCGGCGAGCTGCTCACCGCCGACTACAAAAAGACCGAGGTGTTCGGCCTGGAGATCCCCACCAATATCGATGGCGTGCCATCGGAAATCCTCGACCCCATCAACACCGTAAGCTCTTCTTCCTATCATCAGTCGTATCAAACTATATATACAGGTTGTTCATCAGAAACAGAACATTCCTGGACAACTTTGAACTTGACGCATGCATGCTATGTGTGTGTGCAGTGGACGGACAAGACCGCGTATAAGGAGACACTCCTGAAGCTCGCCGGGCTCTTTAAGAACAACTTCGAGGTGTTCTCCAGCTACAAGATCGGGGACGACAACAGCCTCACCGAGGAGATCCTCGCTGCAGGCCCCAACTTCTGAATCCAAGCAATGGCGGATCCGTATGGAGCGGGTTCAGAATAAATGGTGGTGTGTGTGCAGTGTGCGTGTGCGACGACGACGACGATGATGATGAAAAAAGTGTTGGATCGATGTGCCAACACAAGTAGACTAGCTCAATTTGTGTATGTCGTCATGTCTCATGCCGTCATGCGTGCGTGTTGTGTCGTGTTCGTGTTGTTCCCTGTAAGGTTTGTTCCATCAGCCTGCCTTGTTTGGCCTGGTCCCTGGTCTAAAGTCTGTGCAAACCCTTGTACTGTACTCTCTCTGCTTTGGTTTCAGAAGTTGAATACTACGAAACAGTTTGATTGCAATTGCGATCATGCATTTATGGTATCCCATCGTCATATAGCAGTTGCTTCTGCTTGGAGCTAGAATTGTCGTGGTGTTATGTCAGCCATCATGACGAGAAGCATAAGCTCCAGATGGGACCCAAGCTCATTGCCTACTGGCCGGTTGCTTTTGTCAAACAGAAATTGGAAATGCATAGTGTTCGTGTTGTTACCTGTAAGGTTTGGTCTATCTTGCCCCTACACTATACTCTCACTGGTTTGGTTTCAGAATTTGAACACTACGGAACAACTTGATTGCGATCATGTATGTTGTGGCTAGTGGTTTCTTTCCTAGGTTATCTCATCGTCGTACAGCAGTCGATTCAGCTTGGAGCTCGAATTTCCGTTTTTTGTCAGCCATCACGACAAGAAGCTCTAGATGGGATTTCCAGTTCCAATACCTATAAATATACAGCATGCGAACGGCTTGCTAAACGCATCGTGGGAAATTGACAATTAAGTAGCGGTTTTCGAAGTGCCTTGTTGTTTTTTCTATGCTAATAAATGTTTCCTGTAGATTTTCCCCAAGCCCCCTGCGTCGCCCCTCCCGCTTGGGCGACCCGGGCGGCGCCCGCAACCCTAGCCGCCGCCAACCCCATTCTCCACCCTCCCCTCGCCGTCGCCGGAGGGAACTGCCAGAGACCGCGCGGGCCCCTAGGATGGCGACGGCGGTGTCTCTTCTCCTTCTCGTGGCCGGATCTAGGCGGGGAGTGGGGCTTGTCGGCACTTGTGGCTGCGTGGCGGGTTGCTGCACGCCGTGGCTGTGGACCTACTGGCGACGAGGCTGCGGCCGGCTGCGGGCTTCTCCGCAGCCGGTGGCAGGGCTGCACCAGGTTGCGGCTTCCGCCTGTGGGCGAGGCGAGGCGAGGCGTGGCGTGGTATACGGCTTGTTGAGCAATATGCTTATAATCCTAAAATCTTGTACAAGGTTGTTAGATAGATATAGTTTGTTATCAAGTGTAGAGATAGACTTGACTAACAACCCTATAAGATTATGATATGCTGTAAGCCACGTAGGGGGCTGTTCCCTGTCTATATTAACAAAGATGCGGCCCTTAACCGGGGTTCAACGCTTCCTATACGATTGCTTTACATGGTATCAGAGCCTAATGAAGCGCCTCAGGCCGTAAGCGGGACTAAAATGTGCTTTATTATCATTTTCAGAGATATGATAACCACATTCTTACATCAGATTAGTACAGATCCGCCCTAACGGGACAGACTAAACGGGACGCAGTCCGAAGCATACAACTGCAGCGGTTTACGTAGACTCAAGCTTTCCCACGTCACATCGTTGGGATAGGCCGCAACCCTTACACGTACAAGCCCTCTTAAAAGGCGACTTCGTCTTCTCTGAAAAACAACAACAAAGGGGGGTGAATACGAAAACGTACTCCGCAAGCCCACCTTTCTCCATAAGGAATTTGGGGTCAATGCTATTACTACATACAAGATATATCTGGAGTTCAGAATGATTTTGCCAGAAAATATGCAAAGCTCATTAATTCTTAGTTTTATTTTCTAGAAAACACTTTTCAAAAGGGGTGCCACTGGACTTGCCGGTCCATCATGGCTCATGGCACGCAGGCCAATATTTTTCTCCACTGCTCCCGGGCCACGCCCGTAGCTTCAAAACATTATTTTCACCCAACCAAACCCCAATTTTATAAATCACTAGTGGTAGAAACCAAATCGTAATTCGTCCATACCAGTGGACAACGAACTATCCGGATAGGTTTATACTCTGGCCAGAGATGCACACTTTACTCACAAGTTTGGTCCAGGCACTCATGATCAATAAGGACCTTCCCGCTCAAGGCTCTACCCCCGCAAGTATTCCCCGGCCTCAACCAAGGAGAGACATGGGCCCTGTCGCATCAGTGCCAGCAGACACGCGACGTCGCTTCAATGCCAGCAGACACACGACTTCCACCATTCCCAGTCCCTCGGTGCTCCCAGCCTACGGGTATCGGGAGGTTGTTCCTTGCGGGTTTCAGCCAAGTGTTGTCACATACAACATTGAGTGGTTGCACGATAAAGAGTTAGGCAAGATGAGACTCCAAATCGGTCCTTAGAAGAGCAGAGCTTCCTCAAACACCGCTCGATCCTCTCCATGAGGCCGGGCCCCAGTGCAAACGTGAGAACGGTACCCGGGCTCTTCACCCTTCAACCACGTGGCATAGTCGACCGAGATCGACTGCCGGGGTCTTTCCCCATGTTTTCGCAAACGCACACCAACCCATTTCCAGCCCAAGTTCCACAACAAGATTAATATGTATGATATTAAGTGAGCGATCCACCTGTGCGCGCTACGTCTAAAATGTTCGGGTGGCTATCCTACCAGGTTCTCCTTATCAAGCAAAACATGCAGATTTTATCATTAATCAAGGCAATGGGCTATTTATCAAAAACTGGATAATTTATGCATCAAGTGAGATTCCAGTAGACTTGCCGTTCACTCCGTTGGGGTTTAACGAGACATCGACGGCTGGGGACGAGGGTACATCATCCTCCGGATACGTTGGAGCACCAACCGGGATTTTTGGTACGACCTACGTGCAACAATAAAGAACAAACAAACAAGGCATATTATGAGCTCAACAAGGGTCTGTTCGTGATGCGAGAAGGATTGATGGATTTCTCGAAGGACTGCACCGGCGGTTCTGGCTCCCGTGGATATGTTGCTCCACGATTCGGCGTTGAGCCGAGGGCCGGACAGTTCGTCGGGTTCGATCTTGGTCGAGGGAGGGATACTATGACTACAGGTACGGACGGCCATAGCGAGAGCGAAGGTGTAGGGAGAGAGGAGTCTGCATGACGATGAGAAGGTTCCTGCGGTCAACCAGGGTGAAGAACGAGACGGGTTACCATGGTTAGCACAAACGGAGCAGATATAGGATAAGCGGTCCGATTTCCAGGTTAAGAGCTTAGACCATCCCGCCCATCGCGATTATGCCGCCCATCACGATTATGGTGTCTGACGGCTAACCACTGGCGCGACCGAGGAAAAGTTTCCCAGCCTTGACCGGAAGTGGTTGCTTGTTTGGTTTTGTTAACGGGTCAAGCGTAGCCCCATTAAATAAACCGATGTGGAAGCGGTGAAGGGTGGTGGAAAGTATATGGATGTGTAGGTCTTCATTTATGGAGAATTTAGGCGCAAGAATCACCTAAATCGGAGTCCATACGGTCGAGATATGAAATTCTTTAGAAAAGAAAATCATAAATCGAAAAAAAGGAAAAAGGGCACCGCGGGCCGAATCTCAGCGTGCGCGGCCCACTCTTTTTCGGCCTGGCTCGGCCCGCGCCCGCCTTCCCACCCATGGGCCTTAACAGGCCGGCCCACCGGGCGGAACGGCGCGGCGACGGCGCAGCCCGACGGCAGGGACGGTGGGCCCCACGCGTCGGTCACACTAGGGAGGGGGACGGCGTGACGACGGCGTCACGGTTCGGCTCGGCTGAACCGGACGGCATCGCGGCCATGGCTCGCCGGCGGTTTACCGCCGGTGGCCCGGTTCCGGCGACGAGAGCAAGTCGGCGAGGAAAAGGGTGAGGCGGCGAAGTGGATAGGGGTATCGTGGAGGTGGGAGGTGCAGTGGGTGGCTTCGGCGGCGGGTGACCCGAACGCCGGCAAGGGGAGGTCGACGTGGCGTTCCGGCGTTCCAGGGCAGCTCCGGCCGGGGGAAGCGGTGGGGGAGGTGCGCACAGAGACGGCGGAGCTCGGGATCCCCTCAATTTGGGGAGGGGAAGACTGGAGAGGTGGAATTTTGGGCAGCGGCGGTGGTGGCACACGGCGGTGTCTTCCCGGTGGGTTATCCCACCGCGAGAGCGCCGGCGAGGGGAAAAGGGAAGGTGTGGGCGTGAGTGTGTGCGCGTGCTCGAGAGCGTGAGCGTGCGAGTGTGAGTGCGTGCGAGTGAGGCCGGGGAGGCTGACGGTGCTCGCCGGCTTCTTTTAGGCGCGGCGGCTGGGCGTGAGCGGGCGGCGGATCGACTCAGTGACGCCGACGCGGCGGTGAGGTGGCGTCGAGGTGGAGTCGCAGCGGGGTCGGGCGGAGCGGAGGCGGCACGGCAGCGGGGCCGGGACGGAGCGGGGGCGGCACGGCAGCGGCGCGACCTGACGTGAGGGAAGGGGGAGGACGACGACGGGCGAGAGGGGCCCGCTGGCAGAGGGAGGGGGAGGTGCTGGGCCGGCTCGGTGGCTGGGCCGGGAGAGGGAGGCAGAGGCAGGCCGACTGGGCTGGCAGGGGGGGAAAGGGGAGAGGGAGTTGGGCCGAAGGCGGCCCAAGCTGAGCGGGTGAGGTTTTTTTTTTCTTTTTCTGATTTAGATTTTGGAATTTGATTTTGAATATTTGGAGAAGAATTTGAGAGGGATTTTGATGGAGAAATTGCTGGAGATTTGCGGAATATTTGAGGAGATGGATTTGGAATTTTTATTGAGCTCATAACATACACTCAAACAACAAGGTTTTCAAAATCCGATTTTGAATTAGAGATGGATTTAGAGAAAATTCTCAGGGTCAAAATTTTGGGATGTTACACCTAACCTCCCAAACACACCAAAACCTGCCCCATGGCCTCCTCCTCAATCCCGGCACCGCCGGTGTCCTTTGCCCATCCAATATCGGAGAAACTCAGCAAGTCCAACTACGCCTTGTGGCAGCTACAAGTCCTACCAGCTGTGCGTGGAGCCCAGCTTGAAGGGTTCCTAGATGGAACTGAGGCAATGCCTCCGAAGCTCCTCGAGAAGAAAGCAGCAGATGGCACAGACGTCCACAAGCCTAACCCAGAGTACTCTCGTGGCTGGCGCTTGATCAACAAGTGCTTAGCTATCTATTGTCATCAATCTCCCGCAATGCTCTTCCCCAAGTTGTGACGTGCAAGACTGCATCTCAAGTATGGAAGGCGCCGGAGGAAATTCATTCATCCAATCTCGGTCTCGTGCCGTGAATACGCATATAGCTTTGGCAACTACTCAAAAAGGTAATCAATCTATTACAGATTATGTGGCCAAGATGAAATATTTGGCAGATGAGATGGCATGCGCCGGAAAACCCTTGGAGAATGAAGAACTAGTCCTGTATGTCCCGACTGGATTGGATATGGACTACAACCCCGTTGTCACCAGCATCCTGGCGCGCACCCAGGAGACATCCTTCACCGAGGTCGTCTCTCAGCTCCTCTCCTTTGAGCAGCACATTGCAATGTATGATGTTGGATCGCAATCGTCTGCAAACGTCGCGAACCGCGGCAACCGTGGTGGCCGGGGACACTCTCGTGGACGTGCACCACCTGGGCGTGGCGGGCGTGATGGTGGTCGTGGCCGTGGGGGCTACAACAACAACAACCCTCGGCACAACTACAACAACCGCAACACCAACAATCGTCAACGACCATGCTGTCAGGTGTGCCACAAGGAGGGGCACACGGCTGACAGGTGTTGGCACCGCTTTGAAGAAGATTATGTGCCAGATGAGAGACATGTGTTGCTACCAATGTTATTGACATAGCATGGTACTCCGACACCGGCACCACAGATCACATCACAAGTGAGCTGAACAAGATTTCTGTGAGGTAAAAGTATACCAGCAATGATCAAATTCATAGAGCAAGTGGAGTAGGTATGCATATTAGCCATGTTGGTCATAGTGTTTTGCATACCCCAGATCGTTCCCTTCGTCTAAACAATATTCTTCATGTTCCTCGTGCCGCTAATAATCTTGTTTCGGTCCATCATTTTACATCTGACAATAATGCCTATCTCGAATTTCATCCCAATTTTTTTCTTGTCAAGGATGAGGAAACGAAGAAAACAATCCTCAGGGGTCAGTGTCAAGGTGAGCCTCGTCCCCACCTCGCTGCACGGCCGCCGGATCCGGCGGGTAGGCTCCCGCAGCGGCTAGATTCGGCAAGGTGAGCCTCGTCCCCGCCTCGCTGCACGGCCGCCGCATCTCCTCCTCCGACGCCGGCACACACGAGGGCGGCTGTGCTGGCCATGGCGTGTCGCCGCTGCTCGTGGGCACCGCCTCGAGGGCTTGCGGGCGGCTCGAGCTCCCCGTTTTCCGTGGAGGCCGGTGAGGCTCCTCCCCCGCTCCTACTCTCATTAATTAGGCAATTTTCTAAGTTTTCATTAGGCAAAATTATGGGTTTCATTAGGCAAAAAGGTATTTTCATTAGGCAAAACATCATTTTGTATTTTTGCCTAATGGTAGTAGTATTTTTGCCTAACGGAAATCTCTATTATTGCCTAATGATATAAGTGTTATTCGCCTATTCGTGAGTGCTTTTTGCCTATTGTGATTTCTGTCGGTGCATGGGACTCTCAGTGGAGTGGCTGGGCCGGGCGGTGGGCGGGGGCGGCAGGCGCTTTTTTTTTGGCAAGGCACGGGGTGGGGTTTTTTTCTTTTTTTGGGTGTACGTGCCATGCGCTTATTGCACGGCCGTGCGTGCGTTAGGCGTATATTTGGTACGGTGTGTTGTAACAAAAGAATGCGATTTTGTAATGGTACATGGCCAATTTTAGCTTTTGCAGTGTGTATCAGCATATCATGCGGTTTTCAGTGTCTCTCAGCGAAATTCGCAAAAATTGTTTAGGCCAACGAAGGGATCAGAGAAGCCTCGGGGGTTTTTTTTTTTTTGAAGAGAATAATTCTCTCTGCAAATAAAGGAAGGCTCCCCTCCTCCTCGGTCCCAATCCCAATCAATGGCGCACGCCGGCATGCTTTCACTCTTCACCACCATCCTCCTCTTCACATCCTCCCCACCATCCGCCGCCGCCACCCCTTCCTCCGCAGCTACCCTTCTCCAGCAGCCTCCACTCCACCAACCCATCCCTAGTCCTAGCTCTAGCTCCGCATCAGATCCACCAGAGTACAAGATCTATATCGTGCTGCTCAAGCCGCGTGAGGACGGTGCCGACCTCACCATGGACGACGACGCTCGCCGCGACTGGCACATGTCCTTGTTACCCAGTGCCCTCACCGTCCACGGCAAGAAGCGACTCATCTGCTCGTACAAGACGTTGTTCCAGGGGTTCGCCGCCTACCTCACCGACGAGGAGGTGAATGACATGAAGACCAAGCCCAGATTCGGCACCTTCTTCCCTGACGAGGAGTATGAGATGCACACCACGAGTTTCTGATCGAGGAGGATGAGGAGGCGTCATCCTTCTTTTGCTCTTGCGTCAACGAGATGAAGAGGGAAAATTCCTCCCAGGCCCGGGGCCACTTAATTAAGTAGTTTACATTCATGGAAAAATCAAGAGCGGACGGCAAAATGCCAAGGGTGCTAGCTGAGTTGGTTAGGTGGCACTGGGAGCGAATTTTAGGTTAAAAAAATCCCCTCGTCTTTCGCATGCTAAAACATAAGTCTAAGGACCGGCCCGGTCTCACGTGGGCTACGGTACCGCTACGTAAGGACGGGGCAAGGGTTCGGATGTTTTTCGATCTGCGTGAAACAATCTTAAAAAAATGTTTGGGGCTGTCTTACCCCGCACGTCGAGTTTTTTTCAAAAGCAGACGGCAAAGTCATTGATGAAAAAAAATCGAGCGCTGGTCTGGGCTCTGGGGCAATCCGGGCACGCTTGGCTCTTGCTTGTTGAGGTACCCGACGATCTTCTCCAAAAAAGCGGCGGTGTTCGTTTCTCATCCTTCCTTGGGTTTTCAGCATATATCGCTTTTTTTTGTCCTAATTTCGGCTCATAAAGCTCGTTGCTTTCTCGCTTTAATACCATGGTCACCAGGTAGTGCAAATGTACTGTGTACAGTACGCAATCATTACTTTTTCACTCTGTGTACAGTGCGCAAACAGTGTTTTGCATACCCCTTTCCACCTTCTGTTGACCCTGGTCTAAGCGTGATACCTTCGGTTCATGGTGCATGACAATAAATATTTTCTTTCTGTGTCCATTGGTTGTTTGGACCATCGTTCACAAACTAAAAACCCAATACTGTAGTTTATAGTTAAATATTCAATTGATTCTATGCTTCATGATAAGAACTCTGGACGAGAACAGAGGACTTGTGCTATTTTGGACTGCACCTGCCACCACCTGTTGGGCAATTGCCAAATTCATCCTTTATGAAAATCATGAGCAGAAGAACTGTCACAGAGCTGGCTAAAGCTACGGAGGCTTTGGGCATCTCCAAGTGGTACGTAACTATTGCAATTGTCACTGTACGTAAAATTTAATGTCACACCCAGTTTTAAAAATAAAACCAAATGCTAACCATGTATGTGCCAGAATCAGTTTAATCACATACACAGCACAAATAAAAGTAATAACACAACCAATACTTTAACTTAAGAGTAACAACCAATATTACAGACCATAAATGTCCTTAACGAAACCGAATAACTTAACGAAAACGAGATAACTAAACGACAGCGGAAGACGACTATGATCCACAGACAACTGACGGATGGCACACCAGCCTAGAACTCGTCGTAGTCCTAAAACTCCTGATTAGGGTCACCACAACTTCCTTCTGGATCTGAGCAGCGGTTGCAATGGATGCAACGGGTATAAAATAAGCAAGAATGAGTACATGACGCACTCAGCAAGTATTCCGTTTAGGATAAAAGTGGACTGACTTTATAGTGGACAGGTATAGCAACTGCTTTTAGTTAATCAAGTTTAGTTACTAGCAATGATTAGCATAATCCATCCTTTTATTATAAAGACAGCAAAACATAATAAGTAGATAAACATGAATCATAACCGTATCCACCATCATTACCATGATCACCGTGAGCCATTTACCTTGAACATAATACTCTAATCTGTGAGGGTCCAGGCCGCTCATAACCGTGAGCACGGCTGATATATCAGTTTTAAACACTCTCGAGAGGTTGTACAACTTTACCCACAAGTCATGATTCCCATTGTGCCCGAGGTTTGAAAAGCCTCATTTATTCATACCTTAAATGAATCGGCAGGGTTTCATTACGAGACATTTACAAAGAATTGCTAGAGTTGTGGCCCA
This sequence comes from Paspalum notatum, assembly GCA_022530915.1. NCBI lineage: Eukaryota > Viridiplantae > Streptophyta > Magnoliopsida > Poales > Poaceae > Paspalum > Paspalum notatum. The sequence continues at coordinate 8,610,586 of CM039684.1, forward strand.
CTCGTTACATGTTATTTCAGTTAACTAAAGATATGAGAGTTCCGTTCCAAAGGGTGACAAATAAAACTGCACCATATTGGCAAAGGACAAAGTCTCATATCCCCCAGACCCCTCATAGGCCATGGTTTAGGAAAGTAAACCAAAACTCTAGTTCATCTAATTAATCAGTCAAGCCCAGTGCCCATGTAAGTCTTGTGGTTGTACTGTTTTCCTGGGTGGTCACTCGGCGAACCGATCCTTAGGATGAAGCACTTGAACAAAACCAACAAAACATGCCCAAATCTCCATGTTACTAAAACCAAACTTTTATCATCATGTTCATCGTTAATTAACCAATATTAGCAACATAAATAAAGTGAGTTGAGCGGAAGCAATTAATTTACAACATCACAGCCCTCCTAGGTTGAGAAACATGTAAAGGAATATGAAGCTAGTCATCCTTAATAGGAGCATGCAAATTCAGGCTCTAGATCATGTGATTAAAATAAATAGGACATAGGTCAAAGAATAATTGCCTTACTCAGCAAAAATTTACTCAGGAACTTCTCAGGATGGATTTTCAGCAAACTCGAACGGAGCGTCGGCTACACGTTGCACACATACAATCAATAAGTACAAATTGACTAAAACAGTACACCAAACATTATGAACAGAGGTTAAAAAGATTTTAAAATTAATCTACACATTATTACGATTCCGTAGATTCGAAAATCGCTCAAAACGGAGTTAAAACGCAAAAAATATAATTAAAACAAGTTTAAAGGCTTAAAATAGAAGAGATTTGAAACTCCAGGGGCCAAATTGCGAAAATCAGGGACCTAATTTTAAAAGATTCGGACCGCGGGTTGATTCTGGGAAAGCTCAGGGGTTATTTAGCAAAAATCCTGGCGCTGACCGGTATTTGACCCCGGGTCGCGCGGCTCTGGCCGTTGGATCTGAGATGGACGGTCCAGATCAGATCTGGGGAGGGAAAAGAAACCCGGCGGCGGGTTCGGCCGGCGGTGACCTCGGCGCGCGGCGGAGGCTCACCGGCGACACGCGGACTCGCGGTTCCGGTGGCCTAGGGTTAACAGGGTCGGGCGCACGAGAGAGCGGGCGGCGGTGCGAAGCAGGCGGGGCGGTCCGAGTGGCGGCACAGCGGCCGTAGGCGGCGGGCGGCGAGATGGAGGGGAGGCGGAGCTCCGGTGAGTAATCGCCGGAGTTTCGGTGCGCGATAGAGAGCGAGGGTAGGGTAGAAAGCTTCCTCACCTCACGGCGAAGCTCCGGGTGTAGATGTAGTCGACGGAGAGACGGCGACGGTGTGTGGCGACGTGCGGCGGCGACGGGGCGGCTCTGCGGGCACGAGTGACGGCGAGGTGAGCTCAAACCGGCAAATCGAGACGAGATAGAGGCTGGAGTTAGGCGTTTAGATGCTCTGCCTTGAGTCGAAGCTAATGAGCTTTGCCTCGTCGACGATGGCGGCGTATAGATGCAAAACCCGATGCGAACTCACCGTGAACTCGCGGCGAGCGGGCGTAGCAAACTAGGGCACAAGGCGGCTATGGCTCGGGTTTTTGGTGGTTTAGGGCGGCGGGGTCGGCGCCTTTTATAGCCCGGAGGCCGTGGCTTGCGGGAGAGGTAAGGAAAGAGCGGCGCGCGAGGAAAGGAAAGTCCGGTTTCGGCCGGACTTGGAGTCCGCCTCGGACTCTTGTCCGCGCGGCGCGGGCAAGGAATGAGGAAAGCGGGGTCGCGGCAAGGAAGGGCGGAGGCGGCGCGTGATCCTCGGAGCGGACACTGCGGGCGCGGGGCGGGACCGAGGCTACGGCGCAGCTCCGGCTTGTGCTCGTGGCCCGGGCGGTGCGGTGCGGTAGTGGGAGGAAGAAGGGGCGGCTGACCTGCGGGCCCCACCAGACAGTGAGAGGAAGAGGGAAGGCGGCGGCCTGCTGGACGTCTCGTGCTACTGGGCCGCGGTTTGGGCCGGCGCAAAAAGGGAAAAAAAGGAAGTGAGTTGCTGCTGGGCCTGCTGCTGGTGTGGGCTGAAAGAGAGGAAAGAAGAAGAGGGAGGAAAAGGGGACTTTTTCCGAATTGTTTGGAGTTTGGGAAATTTTGGAGGGATGCAAACGAGTTTGAAAACACTACAAATCATCCAATAAAATATGCAAGGGCATGAATGCTCAAACATGTGGTTCCTATGATTTATTTTAGTTGATTAATATTTGAAATAAACAAAACATTATGGTGTCATGCATAAATAAATCAAACCCCAAGTAAAAATTAAATTAGTTTATGGTGAAATTTTTATATAGCAAAAATTAGAGTGTTACACTTAAGTAGACCATAGTAGCAAGACTTATACATTTCTACATCCAATAGAAAGGGAGACGTTGAAGAGAGATGAGAGAATATAAAATGGAATAATATTTTGTATTCTTTATAAGCAGCCCATATGTATATGGGAACTTTTTATTATGGATCTACAATGGTTCAGTTAAGGTGAATACAATATTTAAATCACTATGGATTGCTTTTAGACCCCATTGTGGAGGTCATGAGCAGTAGTACATGATCATGAAGTAGAAAAATTAATTGGATTTGAGGATGAGACAGACTTAACACCATACGAAGGAATGGAATTTGGGTCTGAAGATGCTGCAAGGGATTTCTACAGCACATATGCAAGAAGTGTAGGTTTTCGGATTCGGATCAGCAGGTATTTCTCGTCGTATTGTGTGTTCAAAAGAGGGATTTCATGAAAACAGCAAGAACGGACAGGCACTAGAGTTGGTTGCAAGGCGATGATAATGATTAAAAAGTTTGGTCCAGGTTACCAAGTTCGGAGAGACCCGTAATCATGGGCCAGTTCCACCAAGAAAACTTGGTTCGAGGCCAATCAACCAGGAATTTGATCCAATGGAGAAGCCACATTCTATTGAGGTGGACTATGTTGATGAGCCATTTGAGGGTATGGAATTCGAATCGGAAGAAGCTGCAAAATTGTTCTATGTAAGCTATGCATGGTTAAATGGGTTTTGTGCGCGTATTAGCAGATACTGCCGTTCAAGGCGTAATAATTCAACAATTTCTCGCCAGATTGTTTGTTCCAAGGAAGGTTTCCGTGAAGTTCGGACCAAGAAAGTAATGGCAGTTGAAGGGAAAACAAAGCGCCCGAGAATAACTAGAGTTGGTTGCAAAGCTATGATTGTAGTGAAAAAAATGCACTCTGGAAAATTGATGGTTTCTAAATTTTAGAAGGAGCATAACCATTCGCTCTCATATTCTAGAGCAGCCCCTAGTACCTCAAACGTTGCCTCTGGAGAACTTGCTGATTTCACTGCAAAGAGTGTGGGTCCTAATAATGAAGTAAAAATAAAAATTGAAGGACATAATGCAGGAACCCAATGTAGCACTACAGATTCGCTCACTGTCCTTTATAAAACTTTATTTATGCCAGGAGGCCATAAAATTTGCAAAAGAAGGGTCAGTCACAGAAGAAATTTACCGTGTAGCAGTTTCTGCCTTGGAAGGAGGCTGCAGAAAAGGTTGCTGAAGTCAAAAGGAGTTTTCTAACATTGCCACACCGTGGTTTTATTAGTGAAAACAAACATGATGTCTTGCAGGTGAAGACTGAGTGCTCTGCAATGTGCAGATCAGGTCTAAAAGAACATCCCCCGGGTCCAGGCCTCTTCAGGAGTTTGCCTTGCCTCTAATCTTCTGCTGATACCAACCAACGTTTTGACTGATTCAAGGTTATATAATCGTGTCAACAATGTTCCTCAATCGTGTCAATAATGTCCATTAGGTGATTTCCCCACAAATGGTAAATATGCTACGGTAATGATCATCTTATCTTACTATTACTAATTGAAGGTTATAAAAAAAACATTAATTTCAAAGCACGCTAAAAAAAAGATAAATCCTATAAATTCTCACAATAATCAGAAACATCTGACCATCAATTGATAGATTGGAATATTAATAGCCATTAGATCTATTTTCTAAGTAATTACCCACCTCTGCCATTATAAAAAGTCTTGAGTTCAACTCTCAACGAAAGCAAATATCCTCTTCTTTTTTCATTAAATCTATTTTTTAAGTAATTACCCACCTCTGCCATTACGAAAGGTCTTGAGTTCAACTCTCAACGAAAATAAATATCTTTTTTTAAGATTTTTTCCATTTTCAAATCTACCTTCAGTTTTTGTCTTTTTTTCATTAAAGATGCTAGAAATCTATCCATGAAACAAATATTTTGTAGACTCCTTTTGAAATTTTCGCGTCAATCCTCACAAGATGCGCTAGAAAAAAAAATAGACGGATTGGAATCTTAATAGTCATTAGATCTATTTTCTAAGTATATCACCCACCTTTGTCATTATCAAAATAATATTACCCCTAAAACTACATATTAATTACCCACCCTGCCAATATAAAAAAAATAAAATAACACCCTAAATTTATACATAATTACTCACATTTGCTATTTTGATAGATAATACCAAATATCCCCTTTAATTTATATTTAAATTGCTCACCTTAGTTATTATAACGGATAGTATAATGAAAATAACCCCTCAAAATTATATTAAAATCACCTACTTTTGCAATCGATCAAATATTATCTAAATCAATTAAGCATACATATAGCAAGATTTGCTATTATAAAAAACTAAGTATAAAAATAGATCTATATATGTTGTACTGTAACACATAATACATTAAAGACTCTAACCCGTGTATCGCACGGGTTGATTGACTAGTTTATCCAATACCTTTCTACAACTATTGTCTTGTTTATGACCGTTGCCTGTTGTATCAACAGCGAGACAAGGTAGGCATGCAACAGAAGGTTCTATCATGCATGTGGACAACATAAAGGAGGCCTCTTCACAGAAACCTCAGGTAACTTTGCTATGCCTACCTGTCTCAGTGATTTTCTAATGCATCCAAGCAGTTTTGGGTATTCCTCTTTGTACCAGAGGATTCTTATTTGTAGTTCTAACTGCAGAACACTAATGATAATCAAGCCATCCATGGAAAGGATGAAGGTATCCATGGATCTTCTGAAGAAACCATGGTTGATATTCCTGTGATACCTCTTGCGATGTGCATGCCTGTGATACAGAACTTACCTGGATCTTCTGCAGGTAACTTTAATTAACTTAAGCTTTCTGATAGCACCATGTAGCCCTTCTGCATTGTGGCCCTTATGAGTTTCATCTTATAAATGGTTCGTCTGTTGATTGCATTCCTGGTCTTCTGTTGCATATAAAAATTAATATATTACTGTGGAAGGCTTAGAATGGTTCATTATAGCACGAAGTATCAGGTGCGCAAGTACATATTTGTGCATATCAGCACATGTGTACAAACTCAAATCGAACCCAGGATTCAATCTGACTGCTCCCATAAGTTAGAGGTGGGAGTTCTCTCATCCCTCTTGGGCTGACTTGGCCTAGTTAGATTAGTCGATCTAGTCAATCAACCCGTGCGTCGCACGGGTTAAAGTCTTAAATGTATTATGTGTTACAGTACAACATATATAGATCTATTTTTATACTTAGGTTTTTATAATAGCAAATTTTGCTACTTTATATGTATGCTTAATTGATTTAGATAATCTTTGATCGATTGCAAAAATAGGTGATTTTAATATAATTTTGAGGGGTTATTTTCATTATACTATCAGTCATAATATCTAATGTGAACAATTTAAATATAAATTAAAGGGATATTTGGTATTATCCATCAAAATAGAAAATGTGAGCAATTATGTATAAATTCAAGGTGTTATTTCATATTTTCTTTTATATTGGCAGAGATATTATTTTGATAACGATAAAGGTGGGTGGTTACTTAGAAAATAGATCTAATTACTATTAAGATTCCAACCCGTCTATTTTTTTTCTAGCGCATCTCGTGAGGATTGACGTGAAAATTTCAAAAGAAGTCAACAAAACATTTGTTTCATTGATAGGTTTCTAGCATCTTTAATGGAAAAAAAAACAAAAACTGAGTGTAGATTTGAAAATGGAAAAAATTTAAAAAAAGAAGAAGATATTTGTTTTCGTTGAGAGTTGAACTCAAGACCTTTCGTAATGGCAGAGGTGGATAATTACCTAAAAATAGATTTTAATGGAAAAAAGAAGAGGATATTTGCTTTCGTTGAGAGTTGAACTCAAGAATTTTCATAATGGCAGAGGTGGGTAATTACTTAGAAAATAGATCTAATGGCTATTAATATTCCAATCTGTCGATTGATGGTCGGATGTTTCTGATTATTGTGAGAATTTTTAGGATTTATCTTTTTTTTCTAGTGTGCTTTGAAATTAATGTTTCTTTTAACCTTCAATTAGTAACCGAAAGATTAAGGATGGACAAGGGGTGAGACTGTGAGAGATTTCCCACTTCTCATGTGGTCCACTTACATTGGATCCAAGGGATGGATTGAATTTGTGCACAAATGCACTAAATACTCCTCGTGCATCTGATAGCCCGTTATTCCAGCTGTGTGCCCATTGCACACTTCTTTTGGAAGAATTGTCACCATCTGGACGACAGTTTTTCTCTCAGATCCCAGTAGTTTTATTTGTATAGAAAACATAGGATTAAGATTTATACAAGATGGTAAATGTAAAATTTAGCACCTTGATTGGTTGTTCTCTGCCATCAGAGTACTGTTCTGATGCATATTCATTTTCCTGGACCGCAGATGGGACATACAGATTGTTGGCCGCACCCATCCTGCAGTTCCAATTTCATACCCTGCAGAACCCATCAGACAACCACAAAGAGGTGTCTGCGCTTTAGGTCCATATGCAGTTCTATCGGAATTGAACAACCTTGGAAAAGGTCTGAACTCTCTGGTTCATGCTACAGCTCTTGCATGTGGTGCTCACGTTGTTCCTCTTTGAGGAGGCACATTGGCTTATCAATGCCATTGAATCCAATATCAGATCTAGAAGGGCCATAGCCCATAATAGCAAAACTGCCTTCAAGCAACCTGACATCTCCGGTTCCTCCGGCCATCCCTACATCAACTTCTAGTGAAGAAGAGAAGGACCACAGTGAACCCTTGATGGCGGACGTTGATCGTAACTGCATTACGGCAACCATCAGAGCTCTGACGAAATGAGGCTCCAAAGTGAGCCGTCAGAGTTGGAAACTGAAGCTGACAACTGATCTGTGTGGCCTGAAGGTTTTTTTTTAGACAATGAGTGTGGCCTGAAGATGAAATCTACGATCATATTGATTGCTAACAGACACGAAGTGAAAGATTGAAGTTGCTCTAAAGACCACAGCTTCACTGTAAGGTGGTGGATCTATTCTATGATCGAAGACATTTTTGTAAGATCGAATTAGGATTCTAAACACTTATTTCTGTTGACTACATATTGTAACTAGATTAACAAAAAAATTAATACCTCCAGTGAAGAATTGGACCAACGATGCTATGTACATGTCTTACTTTGTAAAAGAAAAGGCGATGGTGTTTAAAATACAGCGTGTTTCTGAGAAAACTGGTAGAGTACATTTCACCATCAGCTAAACATGACGATGTAAGGCGCCCGTGCAGGAAGAAAGTCGTGCTTATCATAATGAGATTCGCTATTCAGACAGGGTACCTTCAATCCTCTCGTCAGCAAAGATATACTCTATTAAATTAAAAAAGAGACTTGTTACAGTGCTTGGCCGGAACCTTGAGTTCCTTTTGCCCAAAAAAATATGAGCCGTCGATGCAGTAAATGGCTGATTTAATTAGATAAGGGTATTTTAGTGATGTTTCAAGTTTCAACCAGATAATTGGCCTCCATCGCTCAATCCCGCACGGATAGAACGCCGTAGACAGTAAATGAGCGCCGGCGCCGGGCTCTCCCGTTGTCCGCTCGCGATGGGGTTCGGCTCCGTTGCTCGGTCCGTCCACTCAAGGTGTCATGGCGGACCAAGAACTGTCCACGCCTGTATCAGCAGTTCGTCTAGCGGTACACAACCCTCATCAACGACGGCCACTGCTCAAGACGTGATGTTCAGGTCATGCCGTGGACGTGCAGCAGCCAGCAGCCCTCGCCGCCGCATGTACACCAGTTCTGTCACAACGACGACCAGAGGGTGTGCTGCACTGCACCAAAACTTTCACCAACGAAGACAACATGACGACGATGCCCTAGACCTACTGTGATCCCCAATGCTTTGAGCAGTTGTATCAGCAGATGAAGCAGTTGCTGTGAGGATGAGTTGACGCCGGACATCCAGCAGCAGGAGCAGCCGCCCGCTGCACGTCCAGACATCCACTTGGTTCACGAGGCATGTGGTGCGGAGAATGATGACTAGTCGGTGCCGCCATGGTCCGCGGTCCGCGCGAGGCCCGGCCGCAAAGACGACGGGTCAGATGCAAGACGGAAAGGATAGAAGAGAACTCGTGATCTTCTATGTAGTTTGAAGTTACTAACATACCCTTTGGGTTTAGTTCCTACCCCACCAAATTATAGTTCGTGGCCCACAGTTTAAGTTCCTTCTATTAAGTTCTTCTAATTTTTTAACCATCGGATCTGGTCTGGTGGAAGGCTACCGTTAACTGCAAGCACAGTAAAATTTCTCATTAAAAAAGAGTTCAAAAATAGTTGGCATGTCGTATACTTACGTGCTCCTAGCTAGCAGCAGATCGATATATGAAAACAAAAGGGTTTGTGATTTTGTCAAAGTCAAAAACCCCGCGCCATCACCTGTTAAACTGACATTATCAACCCGTGTCATGGCATCGTTTTGAAAAGTAAATCTCATAGCCACCTATTGTCAAAGGTTTATCGTACCAAAATGGTACTGCTGGTGTACGGTGAATGCCGTTTCTGCTGTTTTTGTTGAAGCCTGCACGCCATTTCCTGGAAAATTTTCAATTGGTTCGTGATTCAACTGGCCTTGTGTAGATTTACTCACCGTCATGTCTCAACCTGTCTCTTGGCTTGTACTTGTCAGTGCGAGTGTATATGTATAGCTATGCATTTCCAATTTCTGCTTGACAAAAGCAACCAGCCAATTGACAATGAGCTTGGGTCCCATCTGGAGCCTCTGGTCGTGATGGCTGACATAATACGGCAATTCTAGCTCCAGGCAGAATCCCAATCAACTGCTATATGACGATGGGATAACATACGAAAGAAACCACTGGCCATAACATGCATGATCGCAATCAAGCTGTTTCGTACTAGTATTCAAATTCCGAAACCAAAGTAGAGAAAGTACAGTACAAGGGCAAGATGCAAGCACGCACAAATTTTAGGGCATCTCCAATGTACTTAGACCAAATAGTCCATATGGGTGGGTCATATTATAAGTGGTGTTTAGTTATTGCAATTACCACAATGTGTAGACCATAGTAGTAGGATTCATATATCCGTCTACATCCAACAGAAGGAGAGACACTGAGGAGAGATAAGAATAGTAAAGGGAACAATATTTTCTATTTTTTATGGACAGTCCATATACATATGGATACTCTTTATTATGGACTGACTATCTTCACAATGATAAGAATACTCTTTATTCACAATGATACACTATGGACCATAGACCAGGCCGAAAAGGCAAGCTGTTGGAACAAACCTTACAGGTAACGACACGAACACTACACAGCACACAAGACATTGACCACATACATATAATGAGCTAGTCTACTTGTGTTGGCACATCGATCCAACACTTTTTCATCATCATCGTTGTCGCCTCACACGCACACTGCACACATACCACTGTTTATTCTGAACCTGCTCCATCCGGATCCGCCATTGCTTGCATTCAGAAGTTGGGGCCTGCGGCAAGGATCTCGTCGGTGAGGCTGCTGTCATCCCCGATCTTGTAGCTGACGAACACCTCGAAGTTCTTCTTGAAGAGCCCGGCGAGCTTCATGAGCGTCTCCTTGTATGCGGCCTTGTCCGTCCACTGCACACAGAGCATGCATCAAGTTAAGGTTGTCGAGCAGTGCTCTGTTTCTGATGAACAGCCTGTGTGTGTAATTCGATATGACTGATGATGACATGAAGAAGAGCATACGGTGTTGATGGGGTCGAGGATTTCCGACGGTACGCCCTCGATCTTGGTGGGGATCTCCAAGCCGAACACCTCGGTCTTCTGGTAGTCGGCGGTGAGCAGCTCGCCGGAGTGGATGGCGTCGATGATCTTCCTAGTGTACGGTAGCCTGATCCTCTTGCCCACACCGTACCTGACAAAGCGGCCGCAGCACAGCGAACGTATGGTCAGTTGGTCACACACACACACGTAATGAACACGTCTCTAAGTGCAAGAAGCAAGCTCTGACGACGTCACCAGTGCAGAAAATAGTCAGATAACAGATCTCCCATATACCTGCCGCCGGACCAGCCGGTGTTGACAAGCCACCCGGTGGCACCGTACTTCTGCATCTTCTCGGCGAGCATGGCGGCGTACTTGGTAGGATGAAGCATGATGAAAGCCGCGCCGAAGCAGGCAGAGAAGGTGGCCTGCGGCTCCTTGATGCCGTCCTCCGTGCCGGCCACCAAGGCGGTGTAGCCACTGATGAAGTGGTACATGGTCTGCGCCAGGTTCAGCTTGCTCACCGGCGGGAGCACGCCAAAGGCGTCGCACGCCAGGAGGATGACGTTCTTGGGGTGTGGCCCGACGCAGGGGATCTTGGCATTTGGGATGTACTCGATCGGGTAGGCGGCCCGAGTGTTCTCTGCAGGAACCACGAAAGAAAGGAAGATCAACGCTATGACCATGAGTGAGACCACGAAGAATTATTCCTTGCGATGCTTGTGCTTTTACTGAAAAACAAAATGAATGTGTTGTATTAATCGGTCATATATATGATATTTACCTGTGACAGATTTGTCAGTGTAGTCGACCTCGCGAGTATGCTCATCAAAGACGACGTTCTCCAGCACTGTAACAAAAACATTCAGTTACCCAATCAATTCATCCCCCAAGAGACACAGCATGGCACTTGATGAAGGTATCAAAAGTTGGGGCAAGTACCAGTTCCAAACTTGATTGCATTCCAAATATCAGGTTCTTTCTCCTGGGATAGGTCTATGCACTTGGCATAGCAGCCGCCTTCAATGTTGGACACGCCACTGTCGCTCCAGCAGTGCTCGTCATCACCAATCAGAAGCCTGTTATGATCCGTCGACAGCGTCGTCTTCCCAGTACCTGTCGTGAGGAGTCCAAAAATTCAGCAAATATGGCAACGGCATACAACATGCACATAATATGATACTACTAGGTCAGGACCCACATATCAACAAAAATGAGGCATAGATAATACAGTATGATAAGCGAGCGTCAGATGCGGCTTGGGCATGCATTGCAGGTGACGCCACCGCCGCAGTCCTCTCGTCTTACCTGAGAGGCCAAAGAAGAGGGCGACGTCACCATCCTTGCCCATATTGCAGCCGGAGTGCAGAGAGAGGATGCCGCGCTTGGGCATGAGGTAGTGCATGACGCCGAAGAGCCCCTTCTTCATCTCGCCGGCGTACTGCGTGCCCAGGATCACCATCTCCCTCCTAGCGAGGTTGATGTCTACGCTGGTCGACGATGTCATGTAGTGCGTGTAGCGGTTACAGGGGAACTGCCCGGCATTGTAAATGGTGAAGTCCGGCGTGCCGAAACTCTCCAGTTCCTCGTCCGTGGGACGGATGCACCTGCCACCCATCCAGTTACTCTCTAGTTTCTACTATAGCTCTACTAGAACTAGTAGGTCTGGCTTTGATTTTATATGAATTGATATATATGATAGTATTAATTAATCATCCCCAGATGTTTCCGAAGGCAAGCAACAAGGACTACATATATAGATAGTAACAAACACTGTATGTATGTAATAATACTGTAGTTTCATGGGCCATCGTCAAGATGAACTTATCTGGGCGTTGTTGGAGTGTCACGAGCAACGACCTAATAAGATAGCACTAGTATGAACTGCAACAAGAAGGTACAGTAACTGACTGCCGCCATGTGTGGCTTACATGTTGTGCATGAAGAGGGAGTGGTACGCCCTGGCGGAGATGATGCGGACCTTGATGCGGTTCTCCGTGTCCCAGTTGAGGAACTGGTCGTTCACGAACACTTTGTCCAGGGAGTTGAGGTAATCCACAGCCCTTTCCCTGTTGGTCAGGAACGTGTGCTCGTCCATCTCGATGTTCGGCGAGCCCCTGCGACACGAACGAACAAACAAGCAGAGGGTCTCAGTTTATTTAGGGGAAGTGTTGCCCGCAGAGAGAAGCAGAGGCACACAGGTCACACGGCATGGCACTCACTTGCCCCACCACAGCTCCAGCGCCGCGGTCTCGTCCTTGACGACGCGCTTGTCCCTGGGCGACCGCCCCGTCTTGGCCCCGGACAGCGTGGCCAGCGCGCCGGTCGACGTGATGAACGACCCCTTCTCGTACTTGATTGCCTGCTCGTACAGCTCTGTGGTTGGTTTCAATTCCCGCCACACGCACACAGGCAAAGCAGCGGCATCAGTTTCCAGCCGTGTCCGTCTGAAGACTTACGTTCTGAATAGAGGCGTAGCACCGCGGTGGCGGGCGCATTGCGTTCGTGCTGTACTTACCAGCAGGTGAGAGGTTGTAGAGGACATGGGTGAACTTGAGGGAGCTGTCGCTGACGGCGATGATGGGGGCGGCGGGGTGGTGGTGCTGGTGGTGCGCGTGCGGCGTCGGCGGCGCGCCCTTCGCGGCGGCCTCGCCCTTCCTGGCCGGGTCGCCCTTCACCACTTTCGGCCCGGTTTCACGTGTCAGAGACGCCAGAGACGCACTGGCAAGCACAAAGGTTGTCGTCGGTCAATAACAAAGGTATACAAATTTTGCAAATAACATTATTTTTCAAGGCCTAGTGCTATTTGCAAGCTGCAGCAATCTATTACTACTAGCACAAAGTCATGCGCGAAAACGGGAGGCCAGCTGATCTCGAGAGGTAGATTCACGGAAAGGATACTGCGCGGCCGACGGCGACAGCGATGTTGCGTCAGGCTGAGGTTAAGGTGCTAGGCAAGTAGCACTCCCAGATGATGCCCCAATCTGCTTGCCCCATCACCTGCTCATCTTTGTCTATCTCCGTCATCTTTTCGTTTCTTTTCTCCTCTTTATTTATAAAGGAAATTAAGAGAAAGGAGTGTCCATCTTCACTACCGGAATACTGCTGCTAAGAATTATATATTCTGATAAGATATACTACCAGAATACTAAGATTGAGCTCCACTACTCACGTACGCTGCCTACAGCCCTCCACCAGGGAATGGAATGGAATGGAAATAAAGGGACTTACTCGAGGCGATAAGAACAAGTTCGATGCAATCATGCAAGCATGTGGGATAGTACGTGAAGTCTTCTTGTCACTCGCTGCCATGCACGGGAGACGGGAGGGAGGATACGTGATATACGCCGCGCCTGGATGCACCTGGCTGCGCTGTCCACGGGGGTTCTTTTGTGGCGGCGTTTTTGTGTGGAAAAACGACATGACACCGTGAAATTACCTTTTCTTTCTTGTTCTATTTAGGTGTACAGTAGCTACGTTACGTAGTAGTACGTACTGTATTTCTTCCGGGGGGCATAGCTGCTATTCCTTTGTACAGATACTATTTCTATGAGTGACGAGTCCTATCTATTTCAGGGGGTGGTAGCAGTCACTATACATACCGGTATTTTGGACACAAAGTTATGCGCTAGGTAGAGTATACCAGAGGGCCCACACACTGCAGCGTCTATTCCCATAGTAGGTGGGCCGTGCTCTGATGATGTCCACGTGGCCTTTGGAAGCAGAGCTACGACTACGATTTGTTCCGTTCGTTCGTTCGGTTCTTCTTCATTCGTCGTCCAGAGTCAAAGCAGACGTCAAATTATTTTGTTTTTTTTTTCTCTCCAAAGGGAAAAAGAGGAATCCATCTTTGCTCACCTCTCTCAAGTTTGGTGTTTCAGCAAAATTTACTTATAGTAGCAAGCAGATCAAAGAGGACGACGATGGAGAAAAGGGGAGATGGTGATGGGTGAAGGCGCGTGCCCCGGGGCCTCACCTGATGGACTGCATCTGCTGCCTGTACCGCTCCTCCTCGGAGAGCGCGGCGGCGAAGGCGGAGGCGGCGCCGTCCTTGATGGGCGTGGTGGGCGCCGACCGCTTCCGCTGCAGCGAGTGCAGCTCGTCGATGGTCTGCGCGCGCACCGGCGGCGCGCTGTCGTCGTGGCACACGCCGTTCTCGTGCTTCTTCTTCCCGTGCGTCTCGATCCGCGCCAGCCCGTTCGGGGTCGCCATCTCAACAATTAATCCTGCGCGCGCAGAAGTGGGGGAAAAAGCACACACGCACACAGGCGCATTAGCAACGTCGATCCAGACCCGCCATTGACGGCGCTTGGGAGCACATGCTGCAGAGGGATTCTGCAACGAGGTGGGTGGGGAGAGAGATAGAGACGTACGGGGAGATCGACGAACACGGCCACACGGGGGTGGTGGTGTACACGGCACGGTGGTACTTCAAAGAATCGGAGGAAGTGAAGCGGTGTGGGGCGGGAAGGGACGAGGCCGGCTGGGCTTTTAAAGGGCCTGGAGAGCTAACCGTGGTTATATCCTGACCTGACCATCGATCGGCGGCGGTGCCGCCGTGCCGGGTTGGCTGGTTGCCTGGTTGGACTTGCACTCTGGAGCTGTTTTTTTTTTTTTTTCTGTTTTTTTTAATGTGCCTCTCTCTCTCTCTCGTTATGTTCCTCCATGCTGAATTGCGGACTTTGCGGTGAAGAGCAAGTGTTGATCTCTAGCGTGCACTCTTGTCTTGTGTTGTGTAGGATGGCTGTATGGGCATGGCGTATGCATGGTGTAGCGGAGACGAGGCTATCAAACTGATAGGACAGCGGTGTCTTGCTAAGTTTTATTTTTTCAGAGAGAGCAAGATGTTAAGATAAGATGCTGTGATTATGGTCTATGAAGAACCATATTGTTTATTTTTTTTTAAAAAAACTTGGCTCGATTGATCTGTCCACTTTTGTATGCATTGTACCGTGTTCATCACGTGTTATGTAAGAAAGTGAATGGCTCTTGGTCGTGCCAGCAGAAAACACCTTTTATCAAGAGTTACCTCCAGCTGGAAATCAACACACTTACCAATCCTTTATCAGAAAACACACACTTATTAATCTGACTTTTGCCAAAAAAAAAAGGAAAATTGATTTCCTGTGTGTGTCCTCGATTAGCGACAAAATAGATGTGTGTGTCTCTGTTTGACTTTGAAGAAAAAAAAAGGTATAGAGCCATTGAATTTGGGATACGACTATGACCATTTAAAGAATGTAACTCATGTTAAAATACCTTTAATTAAATTTCATAACAAAATAGATTATACTTACGTGAGTTTTTAGTAGTTTGATAAAGAAATAAGTGATAAAGAAATAAGTGATACTTATAGTAGTTTCTAATAAGATCAGAAGTAAAACGTGTGGAAGCGAAGGTAGCACTTAAAAATCTCCGGAAAAGGTCTGGTAGAAAAATTGAAACAAGAGGCCACCCATGGCACTATCAATTCCCCTATACTAGCTCCTGCCCAATTAAGTATTAACTAGTGTTGTATGTCAGCAAAGCATGTGTACGGCTTATACATCACGGTAGCTAGTTTGAGCTTGAGCATTATCATCACGTATAATCTGACCATACCGGGTCCGTGCAGGTCGGCCTTTATCTTCATCCTAGCAAGCTAGTTCTTCAACCTCAGGCTGGATAACTCAACCAACAGGGCATACACAGTTGAGAAGCTGCATGTAAGCATGCTATTTTTTAAATAAAAGTTATAGTTGTACCAGCTGGAGCTGTGTCAATGTCAACGTTTGATCGAGTCCCAGCTAACATGAGCCGTGTCCGTGTGTTGCATATTTGCAATTGCGTATGTGTGTATGAGATGGATGGATAAAGATGACAACCTATGTATTGCCCCTTGACAAATTTAAATATGCTTTTATTTCTGCAATTTATCTGTCATCGACTGGAGTACTATGCAGTAGTACTCCATAGTACAACCAGTAGAATAAAAGCGATAAACGAACTTGCTGTGCATACTCAAGTCAACCAACTGTGGTTAATAAATTATTCAGTTTGACAGGTGTTTATCAACCGGCCTAGCCCTCGTTTCCTTTTCTTTTCATTAATGATCTATCGTTTTCGTCAATTGATCGAGCAGATACTGGCCGCTAATTTAAGATATTTCTCTCTTTTCTTTTATTTGTGTGAATGAACGAGGATGGTGCGGGGGAAGCAGCAGGGTCAATTAAGGTGTTCACGGAAAGCGGTAAAGCAAGCTGATTTGCTCCATTAATCCAACTCAAATCCGGAGAATAATGTAGCGTTGAGTCCGATTCTTATATTACTACAAAAATTGGATGCAGAGGCGAAATGGAAGTGTGAAAACTAAGTTGACCTTTCCGATAGGCCTGTCTATTCTACTTGCTTATTTGCGCCATTTTCCTCTTGTTTTGAAGTTTTTTATAGCAGCGGCAGGTGCTCTGTATTTTCATTAAAAGTGTTGTAGCAAATGTTTAGATTTATTTTTCCAAAGGCCAGCTAGAGTTTTGTCGTAATATGTTACAATAAAGAGGAGCCAGGACGGGGGAAAACCGAGAAGAAAAAAAAAAGAGCTACCAAAAGGAAAAAAAAAATAGAATAAGACCTAAGACATCCAAGCTGACCTCTGTGCTACAAACGCTTTGGGCAGATTGGCAACATAACAAGACTTGATGATGAGATTGAGCAGAGCTTTGCCTCGGCCCAAGCTCATGGGGTGGCGAGGTGCGAGATCGAACGTGGTATATTTGACATTTTCTTTTATAAATTGAATGTCAAACCATTCACATTCTGGCTTGGCGTAAGTAACTTAGATGCTCTTTCCCAAACTTCAATCACTCGTCTTATTCAAAAACTATAATTTATAATTTATTTTGTTATGATTTGTTTTATTATTGTAGAGAGCATAAGTATGATTTGTTTTTTATATGTTTACACATTTTTTTAAATAAGATGAATTTTTAAGGTTTTGAAAAAAATCAATCGAGACTTATATTTAAACACGGAGGAAGTATCATATCTGTTAGTGACAAAGTGAATTGCCATATATTAGGGACAAAGTGAATTAGCAATTCGTAAGGGGTAGCTAGAAGTTGATTAAACGCCCAAAAGAGTACGTGTACGGTATTCTTATCTCTCCATGTGCTTCACTTGGTGGTGGCATGGTGGGGAGGGGGATATCTCCTTACACTCGCCTATTTCAATTTCCTGCAACAAAGTGATATTACGCCTCGTTCTCGAATATTTATCGCCAGCCAATTCATTTTTGAATTAAGAAATGTTAACAAAAGACCAAGAGAGCGGTAAGTTGAGTCATCGTACTTTTTTTTATACCCATAAGGACACCAATCGCCAACCTCAGCGCCGCGAGATTTTGACAATTTGAGCGACTCTTTGTATAGCCTGGAAAGCCTGGAAGATCATTTCTTTATTTTTTTTTTACTTCCACCGTATAGTTTTATAAGGCGTCGATGTATCCAAAATTTGTACTGCTAAGCGACATGTATAAAAATACGGGGGTACCACCTCCATCTTTTTATATTTGAGCCAAATAGCTCAAAAATGGGCTACAAAACGTCAAATAAAAAATAAAAAATATAGAGGGAGTAGTAGTTAATATATCTGCATGCGTGTCCTTTGTTATAGCGAAAAGGGGAACGTATCCGGTGGAGCTGGATGCGTGCACCGCATGTCTCCGTGATACTAGTGTTTCACTTGATTTCTGCCGAAGGGAGCTTGACTAGGAAATGTGTTTATTACTACCCCGACACCGTATCGCCGGGACGAGTACTGTGCACTATATGTGCTGACTGAGCTTGTCCATGTGCAGATTACCACCTCCTTTGTCAATTGCAATTAAATTAACAAGTTGCTTGACTGAATCAATTCAACTGCCATGTTGCAGATCCGAACCCATTTGCTGTGTTGTATCCTACGCGCGCCGACGCTTATCCTGCTTTGGCTCAGACTCCCGCATCAGCATGGCATCGAACTGGGCCGTGCATCTGACCGACGACGTTATCTATATATATCCTCTCAGCTGGCTCTTCTTCCAGGTAGATAGACGCCTTCAACCACCCGGCCGGATGCCGCCGATGCCCTCGCCGAGGCGGCTCAGACGTATGTATTTCTTCTTCCACGACCTGAACGGGTCCTCCAACCAAAACCGGCACTAGGCTTAGATAGCATGCGCGCGCGTGCCATCTAGCAGAGTAGGAGATGGAGTAGTACGTAGCAACGACATGGTGAGCAAAGAGATCCACCGTGTCCTCGCGCTCTGGGTGTCATGGAGGTAAACGGAAGTTATTGAGCCAGGACTTTGAGCGCGTACGCGCGGCAAGTCACCCGCACTTTCCGCGTGGTCCGTGTCACACACGAAATTTACACGCAAGCCGGGCATGCTGCGTCGGCGCCTCGCTCGGCGGCGATCGAGTCGCGCGCGCGCGTCGGCCGGCGGACGGCACGGCAGGAGCTAGCGCTGTGGGTCCTCGAGCGCCTTCGTGCAGTGGCCGCGACACACGACGCAGCAGCTAGCCCGCGGAAAGGCACGCGCCCACGCCAAGAGAGCCACCAAAACACCCTCGGGAGACGGGAGGCCGTCGAGAGGGCTCCTGTCCTTTCCGGTGGTGACGGCCTTGACGGTGTGCGTTGCCATATCGTGCATATATCAGACCGATGCGATATATGGGGGCGGCACCACCCAACTAATAACGGCTCGCCGCCTCGCCCACCCATCGGATCGGCCTATTCGTGGCTTGCTTTGGGACAAGAGCGTGTCCTTTCAGTTTTCATGCGCGACGTCACCTAGACACGAGTGGTTATCTTGCACACAATGAGACAAACGGCACTCCCATCGTCACGGCTCCCGTAGTATGGCCGCGCGTGTAAAAGACATCTCACATACCCGGCATGCATACAGCTCAGCCTAGCCGGAACGAGTACCGGCACAAAATCTAGCAAGACGTCAAGACTTATCAATTAGTACTCAAACTTTATTGGTTACCCAACTTTATATACTCCCTCCTTCATAATTTATAAATCGTTTGATTTTTTTATACTAAATTTAACTTGCTCGTCTTATTTAAAAAAATTCATAATTATCATTTAGTTTTAGTGTGATTTAATTTAACATATAATATACTTTAACTGTGAATTGAATGTTTTTATATTTTCTTAAATATTTTGAATAAGACAAATCGGTCAAGCTTAGCGTTAAAAAAAATCAACAACCTATAAATAGAAACGGAGAAAGTATATGCTTGTGTTAGATATGGTGGTGTGTCTCTAGTATCGATGGATCAAAGAGAGGTGAATTAATTAGGTCTTTACTGGTATGTCAATCCGTGCTAAGCATGTGATACTATAAAACATAAATAATAGACATTATATATAAATTTGAGACCTTCAATTAATCAAAATTGCTATCAATCACTAAATCTCATATGTTCATAATTTATTAGAACGTAATTTTTATCTTATCTATCTATAACAGATTCTATCTAATTATTACTTATATTTTACAATGGTATATAACTGTAATTCATTCAAAAACAACACAATAGATAATTTATATGTAAATTAGGAGATATTTTTATTCATTTTTTATAATAGTAATTTATCTGTAAATATAGGAGTCATTGTTTTAATTCATCTTTCACAGTGTCATGATGAATAATTTATATTCAAATTTGAGTGGTTACTTTAAATAATCTTTCATAATGGTACGGTGAGTAATTTATATTCAAATTTGAGTGGTTACTTTAAATAATATTTCATAATGGCATGTTGTGTAATTTTGATTTAAATTTAGAGGGTTATAATAAATACCTTTCATAATGGCATGGTGGATAACTTTTTAAAAAAATTATAATAGATCTAATGGCTAGTATTATCAGAGACTAATTGATAGACGACCAGTTGTTTTTGTTTTTCGTAGAAATTTCTAAGATTTATCTTTTTTAGCGTGCTTTGTAGTTCGTGCTTTTGTTTTTAACTTCTAATTAGTAATAGTAAGATAATTTATAAACAAAAAGTTTTAACTTAACCGAAGCACCGTTTGAAAACGGTTAATTCAAACCAACAGTGCAAAAAAAAAAAAAAGACGATCATATAAGCTTGCTAGTGGAGTTCAAAAAAAGCGAACTAGATGAGAACTAACAAAACCAACAAATAGCTTGCCTAATCCTATATATATATATATATATATATATATATATATATATATATATATATATATATATATATATATATATATATATATATATATATATATATATATATATATATATATATATATATATATATATATATATATATATATATATATATATATATATATATATATATATATATATATATATATATATATATATATATATATATATATATATATATATATATATATATATATATATATATATATATATATATATGGAGATCACTAAAATCATATCTCAATATGGAAGCTATCCACATCATTATCTACTAAAAAAACCATGTCATCATCCACTAGGACACTCTATTAATGTTTTTCGCCGATCTTCTATAGCTAATATCACCCATGCACGTAACTATTTGTCCTTTTAATCACTTCGTCATAAAATTTTCGCAACATAAACACACAAATGATCAAGATGAATAAGATTTCAAGTACTCCGTATAATGTGTTTAAAAAATAGTATATTCAAAAATAATGTGTCACAGATGATCAATCGTTTAAAAGTTAATCTCTCTCAACTAATGAATAGTTTTTTGTATAATGTATTTTTAAAAAATACTACATTAAAAAATAATGTGTTTAAAAATTATTGTCATAACAGATGATCAATCATTTAAAAGTCAATCTCTTTAAACTAAGATGAATAAGTTTTGTATGATGTGTTCTTTCGGAGACTTCAACAACCAAACTTTTGATTTCTGCTTACAAATTAATTGATCATTTCTGATTAAGGTGAGTCCTACTTTCCACATATTATTTATTTTTCTATTAGCCTTAGTTTTCTACTAATAAGGATTTTTAAATACTATTCAAATCACTCTTCTCTTCGGTTTGCTATACAGCTATATATCTTTTTTTTTCTCTCTCACATACACAGATGAACCCATCATACTTTAGTCATTGCAATTCATTTAGTAGTAAGTTGAAGTTACTCCCTCCATCTTATATTTATCCGTGTATTAATGTCGCTATACTTTCTAAATGTAAGACTTCGAATTCTATAAAGTCACTTGACTTTCTTACCCAAATAGTTATTTAATATCCCCTATGCAGAAAAGCAGAAGATAAAAGGACATGCAAATAGAGTCCTCTTTGTAGCTGTTTGACTCATGTATTGTTAGAAAGCGTACCCAAAGATAATAAATTGTCATTTAGAGATGTGTTGCTCATGTCATAATAAAATATCCGCTCCACAAATCTTTTTAGTAGTTTTAATTACATATTTTTATTACAATTATTGCTAGAGGCTGAGTAGTGATAGACGTATGACAGTTCTATTGTTTTATTTTCTCTGCCAAATGAATGTTTGAATCAATACTATTTATTTCTTTAAAATAATATTAAAACAACTTTTTAAATCCCAAAGCAAAACGCGGGAAAATCACCTAATTATTTCAAAATGCATACTCAACTGCGATAATGGAATTAAATGCTCAGACGGTAAAAAGGACACAAGACAAACCAGATTTTTGGTCCATAGAATCAGTGATTTGACCCACATTAATCCACGTTGTGACGCATGCCTAAACATATCGTGGTGACTGGTGCCGGGCCATCGGCAGCAATTGAAGCAACCCGATGCACATTTTGCCCAACCCAACGTATCGATTTCTGCACGTTTTCACAATATGCATATGTACAAACTGTTATTATGTCTTATATCTTATATGCAAAATGCATATGCACATATTTGAACCGGCTGCTGCACTCAGTGAGTGCAGCCTTGCTGGCCGCGCTTGTGGGCGTGACCGTCTTCGGCGGGTTGACTATCCATATCCGTCTTTACTATCAGTGTTCCAACTATCTTTCAGTGCATTTATCGTAACGCTACAATGTCGTTTTATACTGCAGACAACCTGTATATAAAGTCAATCCATTGGAGGCGCGCACAGGCGTCAGCTCGCCAGTCGCCACAGCAAATTTTTCTGTTTTCCAGGTGGTTTCGGTCTTTTGGCCGGACCCAGGAGGCGCACAAGCGTCGTCAGCTCGCCAGTCGCCACAGCATATTTTTCTGTTTTCCAGGTGGTTTCGGTCTTTTGGCCAGACCCAGGAGGCGCCATCTAGGGCGGGTTCGCTCGCATTTCGCACAGCAGCTTGTGCATTCGACTGCCCTCGCCCGCTCGCCGGTACGGGTTGCTTCATCTTTTTTTTGGGAGCAATGGAGGTACGTGTCGCGGGCCACGAGCCCACGAGAGACGCAGCTTTTCCCGTGGACCTCTGCTATTTTGCGTCGCCGAACGCATGGATGGGCTCGCGATCTTGGCCGTTTTTAGTACCTTAATTTTCTTCCAAAATTCACTATGCAAAAAGAAGATTTCCTGTCACATCAAAATGTCGGCACATACATGGAATACTAAATGTAGATAAAATAAAAAAATAATTGCACAGTTTAGATGTACTTTGCGAGACGAATCTTTTGAGCCTAGTTAGGCCATAGTAGGACAATATTTACCACAAACAAACGAAAAGTGCTACAGTGGTTCTACAATGCTTTTCAGTTCGAAACAGTGTTTTTTTCAACCATCTAAACACACCCCTTACCGAATTGATAAGCGTACTGCGAAACCTTCCCTCCACACACACACAAAAAAGGCCTGGCTTTCTTCAGATACGTATGCATCAGTGCGTGGAGCTAGCTAGTGCGGTGGCTTCCATGCCTCTCAAACACGCACTGACGAGCAAGGGCACGCACTGGACGGGGCATAGATTTTCTCCTCGGCGTTAAATGTGGTGATGGCGCGACATGAGATAAACTGGAGACGGGGGCAGGGGTCCTCGGGCAGCCCGGCCGGCGCCTCCCCCGGGCGGGGCCTCGGACGCGCGAGTTTTCAGCCCGGATCGATTCGTTCACACTTGACACGCACGGTGACGCATCAACCGATATTCAATGGGCATGGGCGCAACGCAATGCAAGCGCCTGGTACTTGCCTCGTGGGACCGGTGCCACTCGGCCAGTGATCCCGGTGAAAGAAAGGGATGTGCAGAGGGCGTAACCAAGGGAGGCGCCGGCCCGAGTTGAGCAGCCGAAGAAGCTCGCTCGACCCGATGCTGCAACTGCAAGTCTGCGTGCGACGATGCTTGCGGAGCAAAGGAAAACGACGGTGCGTTCAGCTGCTGGTGCTGGTGATCTCGTGGAAAAAGTGGGCGCGATTTGGCTGACCGTGGAAAGGCGAATTAATAAAAGCACACAAGGTGCCCGAGATTTTCAGGATTTTACCAGACCGGGGCACCGTCCGTTGTTCCCCGGATGGAAATATGTCAGCGTCTGTCTCTGGCTGGCTTGGCTATGGTGCGTCGGTGTTAAGACTGAGACCAATGGAACTTTTTATACGAATTCTTTAAAACATGGTTTTGCACTGTTTGATATAAATGCTGCAACGTAGATAAAAAAAAGACAGTTGAAATAGCGATAAGGAATGGGACAGAGAGAATCCGATTGGACTCAGCCCGCTATTAGGCACGGCGGCCTCCGCCTCTTCGGACTTCGGACTTCGGAGTAGCATCGTGTGCACAAGATAGTGGCCGCGCAGACCGAAGAGGAGGCGGTCTTGGGCCGCGCCGCGCACGCTCGCAAGGGGACCTGAGCACAGGCAGACCGGGGGAGGTGAAATGCGCTCCTTCATTTGTGCTCGCTGTCGCCGTCCGTCCGCGTTTGTCGAGCTGCACGACCCACCTGGGAATGGAAATTGTCTCGATTCCATCAGATCAGATAATCCCAACGTTCGGTGCCGTTTGATAGCCCAACGCCGATCGAGTCCAGAATCCAGATGGCTACATACCAAAGCAATCAAAGTTGCTTCCGTACTTTTATCTCCACCACCTGAGTATCAACATGAGATACTCTATCAAAAAAAAAAAAAACATGAGATACTCGAGCACATCAAGTGCTGCTGTGCTAGAGTAGACTCATAGGACCACGGGGGAGATACTCGAGCACAAAAGTTCTATTAGGGGAAAACACGCTCAGGCTGTGTTCGATTGGCCTGGTTTTGAAAAAGATTAAATTCTCTCTAAATTCTTTGGATTTTCTGCAAACCGAACACCCCTTCTCAAGATTATTTTTTTTCTGACACGATTATCTTGGTGCTGTTGACACTACTCGTTTTCACGTGTTCCCTCACACTGTTCGGGCTGGGAAATTGAGTAAGGCGTTAACCGGGGAAGGTCACTTGTTGCTTATTTTCTCCGGCAGGTCCTCAGTTCACACGGCATCGGTGCTCGATTACTGTTCGCACTGATCGAGTCCACATGCTAGATCCACGAAAACAGAGAAGCTAGCGGTCACGGTGTCAATGCCAGACTTGTCCCTGCACGGATTCTCAACTAGCAAGGGCATTGGGTGATGTAGAGCTCTCTCCACAATTGATTCTCAGTTCTTTTTTCAAATACCAGTACTAAGGTCCTGTTTGGATTGGAGGAGAAACTTCTTATTTTTACGTTTTTTCTGTAAACTTGAACTGTTTTCTGTAAAATTTCCGTGCGATTCCTGTGAAATTCCTGCGTTCCAAACGGACTCTAATAGTGCGCTTTAGTACTATTTTCGCCGCTGCCCAGCCACAATAGGGTGTTCGCTAAAGATCAATTCTATTGCGGTTTACTGTATCGATCAAGCCATCAGCCGCAGCCAGCCTGTAGCAGCTGCATTTTATTGTTTGAACAAGTAGAGAGAACAACTGTTGGGTAGAGAAGAGCACTTGACATCTAGTCAGCTGCTATTTTTTTCCACAGCGGCAGATGAGCTGCCAATCAACTGGGCTGTTAAGCCAAGCCAAAAAAACTAAATCAATGAAAACCGATCAGCCCTAATCTACCAATGATAGGTGGGCTCTTTGCTTCTTCGCTTTCCAGCCTTGTTTCTCCTGCCAGTAAGCATCCTAGCCTCCTATGGGAGGGGAGTTGGGCCTTCGAGGCCCTGATTAGTTCCGTTTTTCTCAGTCTCCCACGTGGAAAGCATGTTTTCCACATAAACCGCTCGCTAGATAATCTGTTGTGTAAAAAATCAAAATGTTTGGCAATCTGATTATTTTCAGTTGTTCTGCTCATTCCGCCGTTCGTCGGGCGAGAAGAGGAGGCAAGACCGAGGCAGAGGCAGACTGATGGCACGAGCGAGGCGGACCGGCGGCCAAGGTAGAGACGGAAGCGGAGCCGCGGCCGCGGTCGAGGTCGAGGTCGAGGCGGAGGCTCTAGAGGCGAAGGTCAAGGTCGCAGTGGAGGAGGCGGAGCCTGTGCCGGCTAGGGAGAGGAAGCGGCGGAGCCTGCGCCTCTTCCTTTCCTCCAACGGTGGCTGCCTCGCCATCCTCCTTTCTTCTGGCGCCGGGCAAAGGCGCAGGCAGTCGGTGGCACTGCAGAGGTGCGCGGTGGCGGCGCTGGTGGACAGCCGGGTAGTGGCGCTGGCGGACAGAGGGGAACGGGGAAGGGGCGCGGAGGCTGAGGAGGCTGACAGGTGATGGCTCCGAAGGCGGCCGGCGGGGCAGACCGGCTGGTGCCACCGAACTAGCGCGCGTCGTCGGGCGAGGTCGAGCGGGGTGGGAAATAATCGAGCGGCGTTGGGCGAGAGGCCGCCCCGAGCTACGTTACGAAAAAAATGAAATCGTACTAGGGAGAGGATTCCTGGGTAAGTTGGCTCACCAGATAAGCAAAACGTTTGGGTGGGATTCTCGCGATGGTTGGCCTAAAATCCGCTTATAAGCGGAACCAAACAGGTTATGCCATTGCTGACGGATCGACAAGGTGTGCGGGGTCGGCGAGATCGATGAGAGTCACGGTAGTGGTGTGCCACTAGAGCCAGGGGAGGCGGAGGTGGTGGGAGAGCGTGGGTTAAATCCAAGTTGACAGCGGTGGAGACAACGGTTGAGAGCCGCTGGAGCTAGGGCTGGCAATGAGGAAGAATGAGGAGTTTGGCTAGTGTCACTAGATAGGAAAAATAGATGTGGAAAACACTGTTTGCGCCCTATACACAGAGTAAAAAAGTAATAATTACGCACTATACACAGCACGCATGTACTATCTAGTGACACTAACCTTATGAGCACATTCTTTCTCAAATCTTATATATCTAAATTGGAGCCTCTCACTACATATTTTTCTTGATATGCATGGAGTCATATCATCACAAGGGTCCACTAAATTTCATGATATGTCGCAATCCACGAACACATCTATTTATATCTTCTATCAATTTTCTATAACTTCATGTGTTGAGTGCTTTTCTGTGGCATATGCATTGCTATTTTCTGAATTTCCGCAGCACCGCTTTGTCTAGTTTATCAAATTGTCGGATTATTGTCATCAGCCCGCCTACTTCACTCGAGCTACACGTGCTGTTGCCCAAGTGCAAAAGATTCCCCTCGCAGCTGCGCTCGGGCCAGCACAAGGTCTCGGCCTCTCGGGGCAGCGGGATAAACGGCCTGCTGTGACTTGTGAGCGGCTTGGACGCCCGGTTTGAGAGCCTGCCCTGCCACTGCGAGGCCGTGTTTTTGGCTTGGGCTGTTTGTGATCAAATCAAAAGAAGCAAATGAGCTGCACCGGTCGTTGCGTGCTGCCAGATCGGGTTGGGCTTGGGCATAGAAATATCTGAAGTTCCCTAACGACTACGAGCCGCTTCACCCCCTCTTGAGTCTGAGAGAATGATCAGCAAATCGAAGCGGATCATCGACTATTCGACTGCTTAGTTCTTGCTGCAGTGATCGTTAATTATCATTTGGACTCACATAAGTCACTAGTATAGCAGAAGTCCAGAACTTTATAATTGATTGAAGCACCTTATGAGCTTCTGTTTAACGTTTTACATACAGGCCACGCATGATTCAATTACATGTATACACTCAGTTATCGATATGAAATTAGCGATCTTTCTTCTGCTGGACTAACGGCAATGGAAGACCAAGTCCAACGGAGTGTTTATAGTACGAAAAAGACATTGTATCTACTCTGTAAGATAGAGAGTGGAGTTCTTTGAGATAAATGAAGTTCAGGCATCTGCTGAAGTCAGCCTGAGACACTCAGAAGTCAGAACTTTGAAAAGCCATGTACACTCGAAGATCCATGTTCATCGGTTCCCCCTTTACTCCATAACAATTCAGTCCTTTACGGAGAATTAACAATTTCTATCAATCCTGCATTTCACTTACAGACAGTGTTCATGTTTCTCTTCTCTCCTGATGAAAAGACGAAGACAAATAATCACCGTTGCAGGCACAAGAAAAGAGGCGCAACGAACTAAGGGGAAGGCTAATCCTGAAAATCACCGGATCCACTGTCCACCCACCCTTCCCTCTCTTCCGTTTAGGATGGTTATTGGGCCTAATTTGATCCATATATTATTTCTCCACTGTATTTTTTCTTTTTCATGTTAATTCGTATTTTTTCTTTCTTTTACCCCATTTTCAAAAAATATTTTTTTATATTTATTTGTTAATTTTTATAATTTTTTCAATACGAAGAATATTATCATTCCAAAGATAGAATATTGTTTTTACCATCGTGGAATATTTAATTCATGAAGATAGAATATTTTTTATTTTACTATGAAATAGAAATATTTCTTTTGTGAAGGAAGAATATTATTTAATTATATTTTTACTAGAATAATCATCCTGTGAAGGTATTATATTTTATTCTCAAAGTTAGAATATTTCTTATTTTTTAAATAGAATATTATTTTTTGTGAATCTGAAAATATTTTTTTTTGTAAAAATATAATATTTTTCGTATAAAGTTTGAATATTTCAATATAAATATCAGAATATTTTCTTGATTTATGTAGAACATCAGTATTGCATACTTAAAAATATTTTTTATAAATAAAAAATATTATTTTTATGAAATATAATTTGGGCCGATTTTAAGTTAGATATGGACCAAACCAGAAATTAGATCCATTAAAAAAACTTAAAATGATAAGTGGGTGGGTGGACGAATGCTTGGTCCACCCAGGTGGAGGGGACGAGCCCTCGCTGATCCGGGTCAATTGTCACCGGCGCAGGCGGAGCAGAATACACGATGCGCGGCTGACCATGAGCAAGAGGAAGGCGAGTAGGCGACGATGGCCACCCGACGAGGATGTCCAGCGACAGGTGCGTCCTGGCCTGCGACGATACACCATGAAGGTGAGCACGAGGCTGGCGTAGGCCACCGCGAACGACCACTGTGCGTGGCGCGACTCCGCTGGCATGCGCACCAGCAGGCTCAGCGTCATCTTCATCGACGCCACGGACCCCATCCAGTTTGGCGCCGCCATGAACACCTTGGCTCAAGAAAAAGTGCACTAGCACTACCAATACCAGCGTCGATTCTTCAAGTACAGCACCTTTAAGACACGCGGTGCACTTTCAAGGACAAGGAATAACAAAGCCACACAATTTCTATAAGCTCTTAACTTTTACTAACATTTACATAGGCACGCCATTTTTTCTATGAAAGTAGTACGTCACTCAAGCAAGGACATAGTTTCGATATACTAGAATTATACATCACTCAGGCAGCTGTGCATATAGAATTTCACCACATATCTCTGCGACTTTTCTCGTGGCTATAGTTTTCATCGAGTTCACTAGTTGCTGAGAAACAAAAAGGCAGCTAAGCAAAGCATAGCATCTCACCAACATACAAGCAAAAGTTAAGAGATGATATCGATGCTGGCAAGATGTTCTGTTCAGTTGTCGCGGCTGCCGCAGCAGAACAGGCGCATGATCCAGGCGCGCTTGTCGTCGCGGATGCTGGTGAGGAGCCAAGAGACGAAGAGGACGGCGAGCCACACCAGGATGTCCAGCGACAGGTGCGTCTTGGTCTGGGACACCGCGAAGGTGAGGAGCAGGCTGGAGTAGGCCACCACGAAGGACCACCGCACGTGGAGCGAGTCCACGGCCATCCGCACCAGCAGGCTCAGCGTCAGCACCATGGAGCTCGCGACCCCAATCCAGCTCGCCGCCCTGAACACCCAGTACCTCGGCCGGTGCAGGTCGCGCATGATGGGGTCTCCGGCGCGGTAGATCACCGCCTTGCCGTCGCTCGACAGCGTGTTCTGCGGCCAGTAGCCGCCGGGGACGCTGGTGCCGAGCAGGAAGGCCAGCATCGTGATCAGCGTGGCCGCCACCAGCAGCGCGCTGGGGTCGTGGCCCTCGCCGCCGAGCTGCTGGTGGCTCACCACGGGCAGGACATGCTGCGGCGGGTACGCAACGACGTGGCCCCTCTCGAGGTCGTCGTTGCCAGGGGCCGGCGGCGGGCCTGGGTTCACGCGCGGGTACATGGACATGGGTGCACGGCTAGCTTATCGATGGTGGCTCCGTGGCTGGCTTCACTACTGCCTGAGTGGCGACTGCTGGCGATATTGTCGATCGGACAGCGAGGGAGAACAGAGACTTGTTACTTGTACACACAAGTGACCCCCGTTCCCAGCAACAGCCTCCAGGTCAAGTCAATATCTTTTGTTCCCTAGCCCAGCCGCTTTCGCCACTTGTGTTTCTTAATTGATTCTTCTCGACTCCTATTGGCCAATCTAAAGTAACACTCGAACACGGTCAGGCGAAATGTTCTAACTTCTAACCTACTACGCACCTCAATCATGCCCCAGCATTAGTACTCTTCCAAGTTTGGAACACAAACCAGACTTCAAATTGTGAGCACATGTGAGAATCAAACTCCAATGAATTGAAATAATTAATCGTCACATAACATCGTTATCTTCAGACTTTCTCGGGATATATATAAACCTTCAATAATGTTATTTACTTGATGGAGTGATAAAGTTGTTATTTCTATGGATTGGTTATATGTACTCAGACATTCTGCTATATACTATGACTGTCATAGTACATCACTTGGTATGGTGCTGTGTCGTTGGCTAGTCCATTTTTAAACTAAGAAACATTAAATAAAAAACCTAAAGAGAGTATTATAATAATTTCCATGTCAATGAAATTCGGCGGAATTATGTAGAAAAAAAGAAAAGCTAAACATCACCCGGTTGTTTGGACGCGTTCTGTCACCCGGCTCTGCCCTGCCCTTATCCTTTCCCGGCGGCGCCGCCCCGTCGCCTCCTCCTCCCCCGGCGGCATGGCCCCGCCCTCCTGGCTCCTCCTCCCCATGGGCGGCGCGCCCCCGCGCTCCTCCTCCCCCGCGGCGACGCGCTCCCAGTTCCTCTTCCCGATGGGGGAGGCGGGAGGCGCGCGGGTGGACAGCGGCGGAGGCGGAGGAGGCGCGGCGCGCGGGTGGACAACTGAAGCAGGTGGTCGAATTAGGGATCGTTATCTGTTTGGTTCTTATTTGAGATTTCTATTCTCTGGTCCTCTTTTAGTTTTGAAGGTTATGTATTCATTGTGTGGTCTTTCGTTTCAGTAACAATGCACATAGCATATCAACGACACAATTACCTGTCTGCAGTGTAAATATCCGGGGAACTAAATCCCATTGAATTACTGTATGAACTTTTGCTTTTAAGTAAAGCATGGCAAATCACTCGAAACTTATGATTTTTTATTGCCCTCAGGTGCGCTCAACGTTTGGATAGTTGTTTTTTCAGTTGAGCTTATGATTATTTTTCATGAGCAAGTGGTGACGTAGGTGTTTTCCCATTTTCCTCCCTTGTAGTCATGATGTTGAAATTGTTTGGGGTGGTTGATGCCCGTACCCTATAATTGTAGTATGATTTTTATAGGAGGCTCGATTTCAGAGGCCGGCAGCACAAAGTACGATGGCAAGATTTCACCCTAGCTTGTAATTAAACGACTCTGATCGACGACAGGTTGAAACATCTTATCTTACTACTGTTAATTACAGGTTCTAAAAGTTGTACCCATTTCAAAACGCTCTAAAAAAAAGATAAATCCTAGAAATTCTCATAATAATCAGAAACATCCGACCATCAATTGACAGATTGAAATATTAATAGCCATTAGATCTGTTTTCTAAGTAATTGTCCACCTCTGCCATTATGAAAGGTCTTGAGTTCAACTCTCAACGAAAGCAAATATCCTTTTTTTTCATTATATATATTTTCTAAGTAATTGTCCACATCTACCATTATGAAAGATTTTGAGTTCAATTCTCAACGAAAGCAAATATCTTTTTTTAGATTTTTCCCATTTTCAAATTTACCATCAGTTTTTGTCTTTTTTCCATTAAAGATGCTAGAAACTTTTCCATGAAACAAATATTTCGTAGACTCTTTTTTAAATTTCCATGTCAATCCTCACAATATGCGCTAGAAAAAAAATTAAAATCATAGAAATTCTCACAATAATA
Organism: Paspalum notatum; assembly: GCA_022530915.1. Lineage (NCBI taxonomy): Eukaryota > Viridiplantae > Streptophyta > Magnoliopsida > Poales > Poaceae > Paspalum > Paspalum notatum. The sequence goes on from CM039684.1 coordinate 8,642,087, forward strand.
AAAATAATACCCTATCATCAATTGACAGGTTGAAATCTTAATAGCCATTAGATCTGTTTTCTTATTAAGTAATCATCCACCTTTGTCATTATCAAAATAATATTAAATAACCTCTAAAACTACATATTAATTACCCACTCTGCCAATATAAAAGAAAATATGAAATAACAACCAAATTTATATCTAATTGCTCACATTTGCTATTTTGATAGGATAATACCAAATATTTCCTTTAATTTATATTTGAATTGTTCACCTTAGTTATCATGACTGATAATATAATGAAAGTAACACCTCAAAACTATATTAAAATCACCTATTTTTGCAATCGATCAAAGATTATCTAAATCAATTAAACATACATATAAAGTAGCAAGATATGCTATTATAAAAGCCTAAATATAAAAATAGATCTATATATGTTGTACGGTTGCGCATAATTCATTAAGACTCTAACCCGTGCGAAAATACGGATTGATTGACTAGTTCTATACTAAAGGGAAGACAGTTTGTCTGTAAGTATATGCAAAAATAGATCATTTTTTAGATTTTAAATCCATAAAAAATTAATCTATTTGTGGTCCCATGGACACATACTTATATCCCTGCCAGTATAATGAAGGATTGTTTGGTGACTTGGTGTGCGCTAGATTGACCAAAGGGTGGACTTGAGTCTTCTGGACTGTCCCATGCTATACCGTTTACTATGACTTAAAACTAGGTCTTGTACGACTCTACAGTAAAAAGGTGAGAAGAATTTTCTCGGAAAAAAACTAGGTCTTGTATGACTCCGTGCTCTCCCCTTTCTCCTCGCTCCAGGATTGAACATGTATTTTCAGATAATGAAAGTAGCGCTCCGGCCATTTTGCCTCCAACGATCCATAAAGACCTCAATTCTTTATTACATAGTCTCATTACAAAAGGAATGGAATTATGAATAACTACTTCGGGTTTAGCCACCTAACTAAATGGCTAATACTTGGATAAAACTTCTATAGGCGAAGGAGCAAGGCATGGCTATGAAATCGCTTAGCTACCCTGAGAACGGAGAGCATGAGGTTGATTCAGGAGCTTCTATCCATGTTACGGCTGGCATCAATAACCTTTTAACTCCCTCTATCTACACTGGAACGAATAAAATACATACAGTAAACAACTTGTTAGAAAACCGTATTCTGCCCTCTGTAATTGCAATTTAAATTTAGAAAACCTACTGCATCTGAACATGTATAATTGAGATTAATAGGTTTTGTTAGGATTTCTTTCACTAGCACAACCGGTGTCCCAGTAGTTGCAGTTTTAACTTTGCTTAAGTCAACCACTTTAAATTCAACCATTTTTATTAAAATATACTGAATATATGGTAACAAATAAGCATTATTAGATTTCTTATAAAATATATTTTTCATAGTATATGTATTTAATTTCATAAATATAAACTTAGTGAAACTTAAAATAGTTTGACTTATTATGGAAAAACTATAACCGTAGTTTTTTTGGAAAAAAGAAAGTTGCTATTGTAGTTGTTTGTGTCATCTCAAAATAGCATCATTAATCACTTACAATTTGGGAGGAAGGGTGTAGAACACTTCTATTAGAAATATAAGTCCACCTTTTTCATTATCTAAAAAAGTCCATCCCTTTTTTTTCAAAGTCACAAATTTTGAACTTTTATAATTAATATCAAAACTCAATGTGTAATGCTGTGTTGTCAATCCGTGCAAATTTACGGTCAGGTGGTTACAGTTAAAATGTTTTGATCTGAAACAGAGGGACATGTATTTATATGGCCGAGGGAAGTAAAGTGTGTGGGCGTGTTGCCGTGTTAGTGGGTGGGGGGAGGAGCGGACGAGCACGGGTTCAATCGCTTTGAGCAATTGCATGCAGAATAGGCTTTACGAAGTTTGGTAGTGGGGTTTAGGGCTACACAGGCTCATTCTCAGTGATGAACACACACGGATCACTTAGGTTCAGTCCCCATATTCAGGCAAAAAGCCCAACGTCTTGCTTGGTGGATGGTGTTGCGTGCTCTGTTTTTGGGCTCAAGTCTCATATCGGATGTAGAGCTAGAGAGGCTGCGTATAATATTTTCGATGGTGGGTGGACTGTTTGTTACCAACAAAAAGGCTGGGAGGTGACTTCTCGCTCACCAGGTGACACAAGGCAACCGCAAGCTTCGCACGAAAGATTTTTCTGTTTAGCACAGCATGCTGCATACTTCGCATTCAAAATTCCACTTCAGATACATGGATATAGCTTACATTGAGTTCGCCACTAGCTGTGAAAAGACAGTCGTACATGGCATCACCGAGCAAACATCTTGACGAACCGCCATGCCACACACTAAAACCAAGAGACAATCAATAATCAGGCAAGATGTTTGTTTCAGTTGTCCCGGTCGCAGCAGAGGAACACCCGGACGATGCGCGCCCGCTGCTCCTTGTGAAGGCCGATGATGAGCCAGATGAAGACGAGGACAGCCAGCCAGATGAGGATGTCCAGAGACAGGTGCGTCCTGGACTGCGACACGATGAATGTGAGCACGAGGCTGGAGAAGGCCACCGAGAAGGACCACATCACGTGGCGCGAGTTCACGGCCATCCGCACCAGCAGGCTCAGCATCATCACCATCGAGCTCGCCACCCCCAACCAGCTCGCCACCCTGAACACCCAGTACCTGCAGCCCCAATGCCATAGCCATGCCATGGATTATTTTGGAGATAACCTTTATTAGCACTCAAGCTCTCTGCTAGTGAACACGTTGCTTGCGATTTACGTACCTTGGCCGGTGCAGGTCGCGCATGATGGGGTCACCGGCGTGGTACACACTGCCGGTGCTCGTTCTTGAGCTGTACTGCCAGTAACCGCCGGGCATGCTTTGGCCGAGCAGGTAGTTGAGCGCCGTGATCAGCGTGGCCACGACGAGCAGCGTGTTGGGGTCGTTGCCCGCCCAGCCGTCCGTGTCCGGGGCGTCGTCCCCGGCGCCGAGCTGCTGCTGGCGCACAGGCAGCCCCTGCGCCGGCTGGTGGTACGAAGCAAAGAGGCCGGCCTCCATGTTGCTCGGGGTCGGCGGTGCGCTTGCCGGATACATGATGACGACCACACAGCAAGGGGAAGGGGCCGATGACTGCAGCAAGTTGTTGGATACGAAGCTAGGGGAGGCTGCGGAGTGCTGCGACTCTCGATCCGTGTAGTCTAGCTCGTTGCTGATTTCGAGTGAGTGATGAAGAGAGCAAGCGATCCATGGAACGTATATATACATAACTCCCTCTTCGTTCTCAGCTCCAGGTCAAAGTTGTCAAGTCAATATTTTTGTCCCCTACCCCTGCATGCTAGCCACTTTTGCCACTTGGTATCTTGTATTCATCTGCACTCAAGTGCACCATCTAAAGTGACAAGTTGGAAGTATGCAACACGGTGTGTCGAAATGTTGAATCACCAAGCGCCTCAAATAATGCCACGACAACATTACCTAGTGCCCACAATTATTGGTAAATATCTGGTGAAATCTATAGATACTACAGATAAGTGAAAATCCCTTCGGTTTTCTAACTACATATGTGAGAAGTGAAAATCCCTTCGTTTTTCCAACTACATATGTGAGAATCTAAGATTCGCCAAATTCACAACATCAAAGCAATATTTTACTCTAATGCAACCCAATTAGTAAACAACTGGAGTACAATCTTAATTTCGTGCATCAGACAGACCACAAACTAGAAACATACTGGTCCATCAACATGTGCTTTGACAAGGGCTAGAATTGTACTTATAATCAGCATGATAATGGACTTTGGGGAATGAAAATCACATAAGTAAAATCGTATGATTTTGCATACGATTAAAACGAAATTCACAACATTAAGTTCACAATTTTTTTGCATATGATATCATCGTACATCTACTTTGTACGGTGCTCTTAGCCTCTTAGGCATGTAGACAGGAGAACCTATACATTATCATTAATTATTTCAATGATAATGGAATTTAGGGAAAATCATGTATACATAAGTCTACACATGATTGTCACAAAAAATACAACATTATAAATCATCTGTTGCAAAACAATACATCCCAGATAGTAATAAATAAATAAATAAATAATATTTAGTGCATCTGTAGTATGGGACCTTTTTATTTGTGGAAGAATGGCATGGCCTCAAGCTATTCATATTAATGTATTCTAAAGTTTCCCCTCTACAGGAATATTTACATTATCATTTAAAGGATTCTCTCTTCTATGTCTCCTTCCTCTGCTTCGATGTCCTTTATACAACAAAGAAAATGATAAAAATATATATTAGAGACATTTAAATTGATTTTTATGTACATATTTATATAACCTTAAATGTTATGTGCATGTTTAGTTGTTGCTTAATACATTGTTTAAAATACAAAAAAGTAGTGGTGAAAGAAACTCTTTATTTAGAGTATACAATAAAATACTCTATCTTTCTTTTTTCTTTATGCTATACATTTATACATAGTTATTAAATGTTTTTCCGACAAATAAAACTTCATTAATATTAGTCAATTATATCAAGGTAATAGAAACAATGATAATATTAAAATAGTAGCCAAGTCGATTTAGGTGACGACTCGTGTATTTGAGGAGATGAGACTAAGGGCATGTTTGGTTGAGAGCCTGACCAACTTTGCCTGGACTGACACTTGCTTTATGCTGCCTGGAACACGTTTGGTTGGAGTCCTGTAAACGTTCCGAGACCAGGCAAGTCTGCCTGCCACTAGGCGAACGAAAATGAGCGCCTGGGTAAGGAAGAGTGCTGCCTGGAGCTTGAACGCAGTGATTTGTACTAGTTCGAAGACATACAGGGTCTGATTGGTTACGTGGATACAGTCCAACCAGGCTCTCTAGATGCTACATAAGCATGATTGGTTGCCTGAATGAGGTGCTGGGCTTGGCCTCTGCGGTGCACGAGGCAGCTGTGAGCCTGGCCGGTGGGATGCAGAAAATTTTTCCGTTTCTCTAGAGCCTGGCTCGCGTGCTGCAAGTGCTGAGCTCACCCGGGAGTGCGGCAGCAGGCAAAAAGCGACGGTACGGCCAACCAAACGGCGTAGGAGTTAGGCCAGGCTGTAGATAATTATGCAACCAATCACGCGCCTGTTGCATGGATTGAGCTTGGCTGCCGGTGGCCTGGCTCCTACGTACGAGCCTGGCTGCGTAGGCCAGGGAACCAATTAGGCCCATAGGTGTCTCTTCATTCAATTTTGATTTTTTCTACAGTATTTTTAATTTTCAAACCACGTAAAAGAATGAAGCAGGTAGTTTAAGGGGGGCGTTTGGTAGCGCTCCGCTCCCGGATTCCAAAATCGCAGTCTGTTCTGCTCCGCCAGCCAACCGAATCGCTCCGCCGTTTCTTCGTCCGCAAGGGAGCAGAAAATACCCGCTCTCCCGGCTCCTCCGTCCGCTCCCCCACCTTCCGTCTGCCCTGACGCACCGCCCGTCTGCTCCCCCACCGGCGCAGGAGGCTCAGAAGGGCGTCGGAGGGTGTGGCGAGCCGAAGGAGGCGCAAAGGGGCGGCAAGGGACGGAGCCGGAGCGGAGGACACCGGAGGCGAAAGGGGGCAGGGCCGAGGCGCGGAGGAGCGGGGAGGCCTGGAGCAGAGGCGGAGGAGCTCGCCGGCGCGAAGGAGCTCGCCGGATCGAGGGAGGAGGTGACCGTGGCGGCGGCGGCGAATCCCATGGCTCAGGAGATGGCGCCCGTCATGGCGGCTAGCCAGGGCACTGCCGGCTACGGAGGAGGCGGCCAGCGCGGGCGCCGAGCGGTGGCCTCTCGGGCAGATCTCGCCGGGAGGAGAAGGAAGGCGGGGTGCGGGGAAGGAGAGGGCCGAGAAGGAGGGGCGCGGGGAGGGAGAAGGCCGGAGAGGAGGGGCGTGGGGAGCGGCGCCGGCGGAGGGCGGGTGTGGACCGGCAAGGCGGGGGGCGGGGAGAGGCGCCGGGGAGGTGGTAGGGGCCGGCGAGGCGAGAGGCGGGGGCGGTGGAGATGAGTGCCCACGAGGGGCGTTTGGGGGAGGCAATGGAGGCCACGGAGGGATAGAGATGACAGGCGGGGCCACCGACGTTTTTTCTAATGGTGTGAAGGTGGGATTCAGGGCAGCCAAACTCAATTTAATTAACATTGCAAAAAATATTGTCACTAAGTTTTTTGAAATTATTTGTATTGTCACATATTATTATTTTAAAAAATATATTTATTTATACTAGTTTTGGTTGTCTATGTTATAATAGTGTATGTTATTCAAATGACACTAATTAAGGCATAAAACGTCATTACAATAGATGAAAAATGTATTTCTCAGGCATAGCCATGGCATGAAACTGGGGGGGCGGCGCAATTGGCCAAACCCTTGCCATTCCTTCAGTTCATTTCGGTTGGGTTTAGCATGCCTCTGTGGATGATTCTCGGCAGCAAAAAGAGGCAGAAATAAAAGAAGAAAAAAGAACTGCATGCAAGGTGATTGTCTTGGCCAATCGGTCTGCTACCTTGTGCAACCTGGACAAACCAACAGAACTGCTCGATTTACTAATTGCACACGAGAAGAGGACCATAGTTGAGACTTGAGAGCGGCAGTCTACTTGCATGCATGCATAGCCATGCAGATTTGTACTCGTAGGTGACATACTGACATAGTACTTCAGAATTCTTTGAGGAAGGGGGGGCCGGAGCCCAGTATGGTCTTCATGGCTCCGCCACTGGAAAGCAGATTCCACCAAATTCTCAGGCAGCTCTCAAGCAGCATTTTTTGTCAGGCAAATGCCCTAGGTCTCCAACCAAAGAGGCCCTAAATGCGTGTTTAGATGGTGCCCCGGCCAGGCATGCATCCATCACAGCCCCGCGTAAGAAAACGAACGCCTAGGATACGCCTGCCAGGAATACAAAAAGAAGGGAATGAAAAGCTCTGGTAGCAATGTTTGGGTCTCCATGGCACTGTAGATACAAACAATCTTGATTTAGACCAAGTCCAGCAGTTAAGGCATATCTTCATCTATCCACTATTTCAACTATCCCTCTCTCTATAAACAGTGTCGTTTTGTACTGTACCCGACCTTTTACCTTACCTGCTGGACTTAGCCTTGATGATTATATGTAACGATCGATTTGGTGCCAACGTAATCATGACCGTTTGGTGTGCGATTGACCAAAGTGTGTACTGGGGTCTGGTCTGGGGCTGTCCCACCGTACCCTGTACCGTTTATACTATGACTCAGAGCAGGTCTTCTCTGGCTTTATGGTCATGGAAAGTTGGAATTGTGCGTCCACGTTTCATCATTTGATCTCCCCCTCCGAGACTTGAGTACACGTTTTGTCCCTCGTCTTAACAACTGACAGGTTAAACAGGAGGGAAAAAATATAAATTAGACATCTGATCATACGACATGATGTTCTCGGTCCTAAATTAATCAGAAAAAAGAAAAACTAGATCGTTTCGGTTTTGGACATCAGGTTTGTTATTTATTTCTAAGAAATTCGAATTAGCTTGCTCAATACAGTATTTTTTTTCCTGAACGGGCGGCAAAAAATTTGCAGTGAATTTTATTAGCAAGAAAAAGGAAAACAATTTTAAAACTGTATAAAGTTTTTTATTTGAACAAAAAACTGTACAAAGCGTTTTTTTTAAGGAAAAACTGTACAAAGTTAAATAAACGACAACCAACATTCCGCTTTGTACTAAAAACGTGCCTGTGTGCCAATTTGGGCTTCCTCGCTTTACGATCTGGAGTCTGCCAAGCTAGCACAATTATAGAGTTCTCGGCCCAAATCTTTTGGCCCGTACTTGATAAATGATAACCCATCAAATGGGTACAAAAGCCCTGAACTTTTCCTCTGAACAATTTGATCCCTGAGACGATCGATGCTCTACAAACCAAAGGCAGGCAATCGAGTCATCGACAGTTCGCTTCTTCCTGCAGCAGTGTCGATTATCATAAACTAGGCTCCGCCATTACAATAGCTGGAGCGAGGCATAATAATAGAAGTCAGCAAGACAGTAGAAATTCAGCACGTTAATCGAATCTAAGGTTTCGCAGTGAACAGGTGCCTCTCTTGCATATAAGCTAGTAAACTCTATAGATGGGATAGTATTCTTAATAGAAATAAAAACATTAAATTTTTAAATAAATTTAAGACCACAACTAATTAAAATTGTCATCCTTCAGTATCGTCGGGCGACCGGCGGGGCAGACCGGCTGGCGCCGCCGAACTAGCTCGCGTCGTCGGGCAAGGTTGAGCGGGGTGGGAAATAATCGAGCAGCGTTGGGCGAGAGGCCGCCCCGAGCTACGTTACGAAAAAAACGAAATTGCACTAGGGAGAGGATTCCTGGGTAAGTTGGCTCACCAGATAAGCGCAACGTTTGGGTGAGATTCTCGCGATGATTGGCCTAAAATCCACTTATAAGCGGAACCAAACAGGTTATGCCATTGCTGACGGATCGACAAGGTGTGCGGGGTCGGCGAGATCGATGAGTCACGGTAGTGGTGTGCCACTAGAGCCAGGGGAGGCCGAGGTGGTGGGAGAGCGTGGGTTAAATTCAAGTTGACGGCGGTGGAGACAACGGTTGAGAGCCGCCGGAGCTAGGGCTGGCAATGAGGAAGAATGAGGTGTTCGTCTAGTGTCACTGGATAGGAAAAATAGGTGTGAAAAACACTGTTTGTGCACTGTACACAGAGTAGAAAAGTAATAATTACGCACTATACACAGCACACATGTACTACCTAGTGACACTAACCTTATGAGCACATTCTTCCTCAAATCTTATATATCTAAATTGAAGCCTCTCACTGCGTATTTTTATTTATAAGCATGAAACCATATCATCACAAGGGTCCACTAAATTTTATGACATGTCACAATCCGCCAACACATCTATTTATATCTTTTATCGATTTTCTACAACTTCAGACGTGGAGTGTTTTTCTGTGACACATGCATTGCTATTTTCTGACCTTATGAGCACATTCTTCCTCAAATCTTATATATCTAAATTGGAGCCCCTCGCTACATATTTTTCTTGATATGCATGGAGCCATATCACCACAAGGGCCCACTAAGTTTCATGATATGTCGCAATCCACGAACACATCTATTTATATCTTCTGTCGATTTTCTACAACTTCACGTGTTGAGTGCTTTTCTGTGGCATATGCATTACTATTTTCTGAATTTCCGCAGCACCGCTTTGTCTAGTTTATCAAATTGTCGGATTATTGTCATCAGCCCGCCTACTTCACTCGAGCTACACGTGCTGTTGCCCAAGTGCAAAAGATTCCCCTCGCAGCTGCGCTCGGGCCAGCACAAGGTCTCGGCCTCTCGGGGCAGTGGGATAAACGGCCTGCTGTGACTTGTGACTTGTGAGCGGCTTGGACGCCCGGCTTGAGAGCCTGCCCTGCCACTGCCAGGCCGTGTTTTTGGCTTGGGCTGTTTGTGATCAAATCAAAAGAAGCAAATGAGCTGCACCGGTCGTTGCGTGCTGCCAGATCGGGTTGGGCTTGGGCATAGAAATATCTGAAGTTCCCTAACGACTACGAGCCGCTTCACCCCCTCTTGAGTCTGAGAGAATGATCAGCAAATCGAAGCGGATCATCGACTATTCGACTGCTTAGTTCTTGCTGCAGTGATCGTTAATTATCATTTGGACTCACATAAGTCACTAGTATAGCAGAAGTCCAGAACTTTATAATTGATTGAAGCACCTTATGAGCTTCTGTTTAACGTTTTATATACAGGCCACGCATGATTCAATTACATGTATACACTCAGTAATCGATATGAAATTAGCGATCTTTCTTCTGCTGGACTAACGGCAATGGAAGACCAAGTCCAACAGAGTGTTTATAGTACGAAAAAGATATTGTATCTACTCTGTAAGATAGAGAGTGGAGTTCTTTGAGATAAATGAAGTTCAGGCATCTGCTGAAGTCAGCCTGAGACACTCAGAAGTCAGAACTTTGAAAAGCCATGTACACTCGAAGATCCATGTTCATCGGTTCCCCCTTTACTCCATAACAATTCAGTCCTTTACGGAGAATTAACAATTTCTATCAATCCTGCATTTCACTTACAGACAGTGTTCATGTTTCTCTTCTCTCCTGATGAAAAGACGAAGACAAATAATCACCGTTGTAGGCACAAGAAAAGAGGCGCAACGAACTAAGGGGAAGGCTAATCCCGAAAATCACCGGATCCACCGTCCACCCACCCTTCCCTCTCTTCTGTTTAGGATGGTTATTGGGCCTAATTTGGTCCATATATTATTTCTCCACTGTATTTTTCCTTTTTCATATTAATTCGTATTTTTTCTTTCTTTTATCCCATTTTCAAAAAATATATTTTTATATTTATTTGTTAATTTTTATAATTTTTTCAATACGAAGACTATTATCATTCCACGGATAGAATATTGTTTTTACAATCGTGGAATATTTAATTCATGAAGATAGAATATTTTTTATTTTACTATGAAGTAGAAATATTTCTTTTGTGAAGGAAGAATATTATTTAATTATATTTTTACTTGAATAATCATCCTGTGAAGGTATTATATTTCATTCTCAAAGTTAGAATATTTCTTATTTTTTAAGTAGAATATTATTTTTTGTGAATCTGAAAATATTTTTTTGTAAAAATATAATATTTTTCATATAAAGTTTGAATATTTCAATATAAAGATCAGAATATTTTCTTGGTTCACGTAGAACATCAGTATTGCATACTTAAAAATATTTTTTATAAATAAAAAATATTATTTTTATAAAATATAATTTGAGCCAAATTTAAGTTAGATATGGACCAAACCAGAAATTAGATCCAATAAAAAAAACTTAAAATGAGTAGTGGGTGGGTGGACGAATGCTTGGTCTACCCAGGTGGAGGGGACGAGCCCTCGCTAATCCGTGTCAATTGTCACCGGCGCAGGCGCAGCAGAGGCAACACACGATGCGCGCCTGACCACGAGACAGAGGAAGGCGAGTAGGCGACGATGGCCACCCGACGAGGATGTCCAGCGACAGGTGCGTCCTGGCCTGCGACGATACACCATGAAGGTGAGCACGAGGCTGGCGTAGGCCACCGCGAACGACCACTGTGCGTGGCGCGACTCCGCTGGCATGCGCACCAGCAGGCTCAGCGTCATCTTCATCGACGCCACGGACCCCATCCAGTTTGGCGCCGCCATGAACACCTTGGCTCAAGAAAAAGTGCACTAGCACTACCAATACCAGCGTCGATTCTTCAAGTACAGCACCTTTAAGACACGCGGTGCACTTTCAAGGACAAGGAATAACAAAGCCACACAATTTCTATAAGCTCTTAACTTTTACTAACATTTACATAGGCACGCCATTTTTTCTATGAAAGTAGTACGTCACTCAAGCAAGGACATAGTTTCGATATACTAGAATTATACATCACTCAGGCAGCTGTGCATATAGAATTTCACCACATATCTCTGCGACTTTTCTCGTGGCTATAGTTTTCATCGAGTTCACTAGTTGCTGAGAAACAAAAAGGCAGCTAAGCAAAGCATAGCATCTCACCAACATACAAGCAAAAGTTAAGAGATGATATCGATGCTGGCAAGATGTTCTGTTCAGTTGTCGCGGCTGCCGCAGCAGAACAGGCGCATGATCCAGGCGCGCTTGTCGTCGCGGATGCTGGTGAGGAGCCAGGAGACGAAGAGGACGGCGAGCCACACCAGGATGTCCAGCGACAGGTGCGTCTTGGTCTGGGACACCGCGAAGGTGAGGAGCAGGCTGGAGTAGGCCACCACGAAGGACCACCGCACGTGGAGCGAGTCCACGGCCATCCGCACCAGCAGGCTCAGCGTCAGCACCATGGAGCTCGCGACCCCAATCCAGCTCGCCGCCCTGAACACCCAGTACCTCGGCCGGTGCAGGTCGCGCATGATGGGGTCTCCGGCGCGGTAGATCACCGCCTTGCCGTCGCTCGACAGCGTGTTCTGCGGCCAGTAGCCGCCGGGGACGCTGGTGCCGAGCAGGAAGGCCAGCATCGTGATCAGCGTGGCCGCCACCCGCAGCGCGCTGGGGTCGTGGCCCTCGCCGCCGAGCTGCTGGTGGCTCACCACGGGCAGGACATGCTGCGGCGGGTACGCAACGACGTGGCCCCTCTCGAGGTCGTCGTTGCCAGGGGCCGGCGGCGGGCCTGGGTTCACGCGCGGGTACATGGACATGGGTGCACGGCTAGCTTATCGATGGTGGATGGCTTCACTGCTGCCTGAGTGGCGACTGCTGGCGATATTGTCGATCGGACAGCGAGGGAGAACAGAGACTTGTACACACAAGTGACCACCATTCCCAGCAACAGCCTCCTGGTCAAGTCAATATCTTTTCTTCCCTAGCCCAGCCGCTTTCGCCACTTGTGTTTCTTAATTGATTCTTCTCGACTCCTATTGGCCAATCTAAAGTAACACTCGAACACGGTCAGACGAAATGTTCTAACCTACCACGCACCTCAATCATGCCCCAGCATCAGTACTCTTCCAAGTTTGGAACACAAACCAGACTTCAAATTGTGAGCACATGTGAGAATCAAACTCCAATGAATTGAAATAATTAATCGTCACATAACATCGTTATCTTCAGACTTTCTCAGGATATATATAAACCTTCAATAATGTTATTTACCTGATGGAGTGATAAAGTTGTTATTTCTATGGATTGATTATATGTACTCAGACATTCTGCTATATACTATGACTGTCATAGTACATCACTTCGTATGGTGCTGTGTTGGCTAGTCCATTTTTAAACTAAGAAACATTAAATAAAAAACCTAAAGAGAGTATTATAATTATTTCCATGTCAATGAAATTCGGCGGAATTATGTAGAAAAAGAGAAAAGCTAAACATCACCCGGTTGTTTGGACGCGTTCTCTCATCCGGCTCTGCCCTGCCCTTCTCTTTTCCCGGCGGCGCCGCCCCGTCGCCTCCTCCTCCCCCGGCGGCATGGCCCCGCCCTCCTGGCTCCTCCTCCCCATGGGCGGCGCACCCCCGCGCTCCTCCTCCCCCGCGGCGACGCGCTCCCAGTTCCTCTTCCCGGCGGGGGAGGCGGGAGGCGGGAGGCGCGCGGGTGGACGGCGGCGGAGGCGGAGAAGGCGCGGCGCGCGGGCGCCGACGGCCGCACGGCGGAGGAGCGGCGGCGCGCCGGCGAGGTGGGGACCCCCGACGGCTAGATCTGGCCGGGGGTGCGGGTGGGGGTGGGTAGGGGTAGGGGGAGTTACACTGTAATTGCAATGTAATCCTAACTATCCATCTTAGATCCAACGGACAAAAATTTAGGTGTTGATTCCAACACCTGGTTGATGGATGGACAGACTCTAGAAAAAGACATAACTGAGCATGTGGGTATTACAAAAATTCACAACATTAAATCATCTCTTGCTATAATACACCACCAATTCACATTAAATAAACAAAAATACTTCGTGCACTTGTAGTAGGTGACTGTTTTTTCAGACTCGTGTGGAAAAACTGCCTCAGGGGCAAAAAGGAATATCCCTACACAAAAAGAGCATAAGAGTGAGGCTGCAAGTTGCCCAAGTAAGCTTGCAATTACTTTTTGTGCAAGCAGCGTATTTGCATCAATAAAGTACCGAACCCAGACCACATATTAGCAACACAAAGAAATTACTGAATCATTGCACCTGACTCCTAAGAATTGACGGTGTCTTCCTAGCATTCCATCTAATAGAATGAGTATTCTATACTAAAGGGAAGACAGATCATTTTTTAGATTTTAAATCCATAAAAAATAATCTATTTGTGGTCCCATGGACACATACCTCATATCCCTGCCAGTATAATGAAGGATTGTTTGGTGACTTGGTGTGCGCTAGATTGACCAAAGGGCTTGAGTCTTCTGGACTGTCCATGCTATACCGTTTACTATGACTTAAAACTAAGTCTTTGATGACTCCGTGCTCTTGCAATTATTTATTCACTAGTCAATCAATCCGTACTTTCGCACAGGTTAGAGTCTTAAATGTTTTATGCGTAACCGTACAACATGTATAGATCTATTTTTATACTTAAGTTTTTATGATAACATATCTTGCTACTTTATATGTATGCTTAATTGATTTAGATAATCTTTGATCGATTGCAAAAAATAGGTGATTTTAATATAATTTTGAGGGGTTACTTTCATCATATTATCAGTCATAATAACTAAGGTGAACAATTCAAATATAAATTAAAGGAGATATTTGGTATTATCCTATCAAAATAGCAAATGTGAGCAATTAGATATAAATTTAGGGTGTTATTTCATATTTTCCTTTATATTGGCAGAGTGGGTAATTAATATGTAGTTTTAGGGATTATTTAATATTAATTTGATAATGGCAAAGGTTGATGATTACTTAATTAGAAAACAGATCTAATGGCTATTAAGATTCCAACACGTTAATTGATGATAGGGTATTTTTTATTATCGTGAGAATTTCTATAATTTTATTTTTTTCTAGCGCATCTTGTGAGGATGGATATGGAAATTTTAAAAAGTCTACAAAATATCTGTTTCATGGAAATGTTTCTAACATCTTTAATGAAAAAAAGACAAAAACTGAAGATAAATTTAAAAATAAAAAAAATCTAAAAAAAAGATATTTGGTTTCGTTGAGAATTGAACTCGGATCTTTCGTAATGGCAGAGGTGGGTAATTACTTGGAAAATATATATAATGAAAAAAAATGATATTTGCTTTCATTGAGAGTTGAACTCAAGACCTTTCATAATGGCAGAGGTGGGTAATTACTTAGAAAGCAGATCTAATGGCTATTAATATTCCAATCTGCCAATTGATGGTCGAATATTTCTGATTATTGTGAGAATTTCTTGGGTTTATTTTTTTTTCTAGCGCGCTTTGAAATTGGTGCAATTTTTAGAACCTCCAATTAGTAATAGCAAAATGTTTGATCAGTTGAACTCTACAGTAAAAAGGTGAGAAGAATTTTCTCGGAAAAAAAAATAGGTCTTGTACGACTCCGTGCTCTCCCCTTTCTCCTCGCTGTATTTTCAGATAATGAAAGTAGCGCTCCGGCCATTTTTGCCTCCAACGATCCCATAAAGACCTCAATTCTTTATTACATAGTCTCATTACAAAAGGAATGGAATTATGAATAACTACTTCTGGTTTAGCCACCTAACTAAACGGCTAATACTTGGATAAAACTTCTATAGGCGCAGGAGCGAGGCATGGCTATGAAATCGCTTAACTGACCTGAGAACGGAGAGCATGAGGTTGATTCAGGAGCTTCTATCCATGTTACGGCTGACATCAATAACCGTTTAACTCCCTCTATCTACACTGGAACGACTAAAATACATAAAGTAAACAACTTGTTAGAAAACCGTATTCTGCCCTCTGGAATTGCAATTTGAATTTAGAAAATCTACTGCATCTGAACATGTATAATTGAGATTAACAGGTTTTGTTAGGATTTCTTTCACTAGCACTACCTGTGTCCCAATAGTTGCAGTTTTAACTTTGCTTAAGTCAACCACTTTAAATTCAACCATTTTTATTAAAATATACTGAATATATGGTAACAAATAAGCATTATTAGATTTCTTATAAAATATATTTTTCATAGTATATGTATTTAATTTCATAAATATTAATAATATTTTATATAAATTTAGTGAAACTTAAAATAGTTTGGCTTATGGAAAAACTATAACCATAGTTTTTTTGGAAAAAAGAAAGTTGCTATTGTAGTTGTTTGTGTCATCTCAAAATAGCATCATTAATCACTTACAATTTGGGATGAAGGGTGTAGAACACTTCGATTAGAAAGTCCACCTTTTTCATTATCTAAAAAAGTCCATCCCTTTTTTTCAAAGTCACAAAATTTGAACTTTTATAATTAATATTAAAACTCAATGTGTAATTCTGTGTTGTCGATCCATGCAAATTTACGGTCAGGTGGTTACAATTAAAAAGTTTTGATCTAAAACAGAGGGACTTGTATATTTATATGGTCGAGGGAAGTATACTAGATGTTTGGTTTAGGAGCAGGTGGGAGCGGAGCCGTCCCATCCTATGTTTGGTTCGCGAGCGAGGCATTGATGGGAGCGGAGCCATCCCACCCGAAGGAATATTCCCCTAAAATTCGGGACGGCTCCGTTCCAAAAATTTGCCCGGACGCGCTCGTCCCACGCGACGCCGTTTCTCTACCGTTGAAGGATGAGCAAGCCGGAGGCGGCTGGGCGGAGGCGGAGGCCGCCGCTGGGGGAGGAGTGAGGCTGCCACCGGGGAGAGGTGGAGGTGCGGCAGCTGAGAGAGGCAAGGGCGCCACCGGGCAAGGCCGCCTGGGGAGGAGAAGGCGCGACCGGCGGAGTCGGGCACCGAGGGAGGAAGGACGAGGCGCCGAACATGACCGCTGGCGAGGGGTGCGGGAGGCGGAGCCGCGGCCGGGCGAGGACGCCGCCGGGGAAGGAGAAGGTGTGGCCAGGGGAGGCGGGCGTACAGCCACGAAGAAGATGATGCACTAAAAGACAAGCGGGGCCCACGGGACGGTGGCTAACGGGAACTGTTATCCCATCATCCCGTCCCTCCAACCAAATGCAAAATGAAGCCATTCCATCCCAACAACTAAACACAGACGTGAAATCAGGAATGGAGCCACTCCATACCTAGAATCGAGATGGAGCCACTCCATCCTACCATGTTCCCCCACCAAACGGACCAATGTGTGGGCGTGTTGCCGTGTTAGTGGGTGGGGGGAGGAGCGGACGAGCACGGGTTCAATCGCTTTGAGCAATTGCATGCAGAATTTTGGTACTCCCTCTGTCCCAGAAAACAAGTAATTCTGGGTTTGTCCTAAGTCAAACTTTCTAAAGTTCAACCAAATTTATACGAAAAAGTGTAAATGTTTATAGTACCAAATGAGTATTGTTAGATTCCTATTTTTATTAGGTATCAATTTGGTTAGGTAAATGACGATATATTTTTTTATAAATTTGGTCAAACTTTATGAAGTTTGACTTAGAACAAACCCAGAACGACTTTTTCTGGAACGGAGGGAGTACTGGTCTAGATGTACTGCTGTGAGGATGAGGCTTACGAAGTTTGGAAGTGGGGTTTAGGGCTTCACAGCCTCAGTCTCAGCGATGAACACACACGGATAACTTAGGTTCAGTCCCCATGTTCAGGCAAAAAGCCCTACGTCTTGCTTAGTGGATGGTGTTGCATGCTCTGTTTTTGGGATCAACCCTCTTTTCGGATCTAGAGATAAAGAGGCTGTGAGTATATAGTTTTCGATGGTGGGTGGACCGTTCGTTACCAACAAAAAGCTGGGTGGTGACTTCTCGCTCACCAGGTGACACAAGGCAACCGCAAGCTTCGCACGAAAGATTTTTCTGTTTAGCATAGCATGCTACATACTTCGCATTCAAAATTCCACTTCAGATACATGGATATAGCTTACATTGAGTTCGCCACTAGATGTGAAAAGACAGTCGTACATGGCATCACCGAGCAAACATCTTGACGAACCGCCATGCCCGCACACGGAAACCAAGAGACAATCAATAATCAGGCAAGAGGTTTGTTTCAGTTGTCCCGGTCGCAGCAGAAGAACACCCGGACGATGCGCGCCCGCTGCTCCTTGTGGAGGCCGATGATGAGCCAGATGAAGACGAGGACGGCCAGCCAGATGAGGATGTCCAGCGACAGGTGCGTCCTGGACTGCGACACGATGAATGTGAGCACGAGGCTGGAGAAGGCCACCGAGAAGGACCACATCACGTGCCGTGAGTCCACGGCCATCCGCACCAGCAGGCTCAGCATCATCACCATCGAGCTCGCCACCCCCAACCAGCTCGCCACCCTGAACACCCAGTACCTGCAGCCCCAATGCCATAGCCATGCCATGGATTATTTTTGGCGACCACCCTAAGCAGCACTCAAGCTCTGCATATACGTACGTACCTTGGCCGGTGCAGGTCGCGCATGATGGGGTCACCGGCGTGGTACACACTGCCGGTGCTCGTTCTTGAGCTGTACTGCCAGTAACCGCCGGGCATGCTTTGGCCGAGCAGGTAGTTGAGCGCCGTGATCAGCGTGGCCACGACGAGCAGCGTGTTGGGGTCGTTGCCCGCCCAGCCGTCCGTGTCCGGGGCGTCGTCCCCGGCGCCGAGCTGCTGCTGGCGCACAGGCAGCCCCTGCGTCGGCTGGTGGTACGAAGCAAAGAGGCCGGCCTCCATGTTGCTCGGGGTCGGCGGTGCGCTTGCCGGATACATGATGACGACCACACAGCAAGGGGAAGGGGCTGATGACTGCAGCAAGTTGTTGGATACGAAGCTAGGGGAGGCTGCGGAGTGCTGCGACTCTCGATCCGTGTAGTCTAGCTCGTTGCTGATTTCGAGTGAGTGATGAAGAGAGCAAGCGATCCATGGAACGTATATATACATAACTCCCTCTTCGTTCTCAGCTCCAGGTCAAAGTTGTCAAGTCAATATTTTTGTCCCCTACCCCTGCATGCTAGCCACTTTTGCCACTTGGTATCTTGTATTCATCTGCACTCAAGTGCACCATCTAAAGTGACAAGTTGGAAGTATGCAACACGGTGTGTCGAAATGTTGAATCACCAAGCGCCTCAAATAATGCCACGACAACATTACCTAGTGCCCACAATTATTGGTAAATATCTGGTGAAATCTATATATACTACAGATAAGTGAAAATCCCTTCGGTTTTCTAACTACATATGTGAGAAGTGAAAATCCCTTCGTTTTTCCAACTACATATGTGAGAATCTAAGATTCGCCAAATTCACAACATCAAAGCAATATTTTACTCTAATGCAACCCAATTAGTAAATAACTGGAGTACAATCTTAATTTCATGCATCAGACAGACCACAAACTAGAAACATACTGGTCCATCAACATGTGCTTTGACAAGGGCTAGAATTGTACTTATAATCAGAATGATAATGGATTTTGGGGAATGAAAATCACATAAGTAAAATCGTATGATTTTGCATACGATTAAAACGAAATTCACAACATTAAGTTCACAATTTTTTTGCATATGATTTCATAGTACATCTACTTTGTACGGTGCTCTTAGCCTCTTAGGCATGTAGACAGGAGAACCTATACATTATCATTAATTATTTCAATGATAATGGAATTTGGGGAAAATCATGTATACATAAGTCTACACATGATTGTCACAAAAAAAACACAACATTATAAATCATCTGTTGCAAAACAATACATCCCAGATAGTAATAAATAAATAAATAATATTTAGTGCATCTGTAGTACGGGACTTTTTTATTTGTGGAAGAATGGCATAGCCTCAAGCTATTCATATCAATGTATTCTAAAGTTTCCCCTCTACAGGAATATTTGCATTATCATTTAAAGGATTCTCTCTTCTATGTCTCCTTCCTCTGCTTCGATGTCCTTTATACAACAAAGAAAATGATAAAAATATATATTAGAGACATTTGGACTGATTTTTATGTACATATTTATATAACCTTAAATGTTATGTGCATGTTTAGTTGCTGCTTAATACATTGTTTAAAATACAAAAAGTAGTGGTGAAAGAAACTCTTTATTTAGAGTATACAACAACATACTCTATCTTTCTGTTTTCTTTATGCTATACATTTATACATAGTTATTAAATGTTTTTCTGACAAATAAAGCTTCATTAATATTAGTCAATTATATGAAGGTAATAGAAACAATGATAATATTAAAATAGTAGCCAAGTCGATTTAGGTGATGACTCGTGTATTTGAGGAGATGAGACTAAGGGCATGTTTGGTTGAGAGCCTGGACCAACTTTGCTTGGACTGACACTTGAATTTATGTTGCCTGGAACATGTTTGGTTGGAGTCCTGTAAACGTTCCTGGACCAGGCAAGTCTGCCTGCCACTAGGCGAACGAAAATGAGCGCCTGGGTGAGGAAGAGTGCTGCCTGGAGCTTGAACGTAGTGATTTGTACTAGTTCGAAGACATATGGGTGTCTCGTTCATTCAATTTTGATTTTTTCTACAGTATTTTTATTTTTCAACTCCACGTTAAAAGAATGAAGCAGGTAGTTTAATTAACATTGCAAAAAATATTGTCACTAAGTTTTTTGAAATTATTTGTATTGTCATATATTATTATTTTAAAAAATATATTTATTTATACTAGTTTTGTTTGTCTACGTTATAATAGTGCATATATTCAAATGACACTAATTAAGGCATAAAACGCCATTACAATAGATGAAAAATGTATTTCTCAGGCATAGGCTTCCAGGCTTCCAACCAAACTTACGAAAGCAGGTTCCATCAAATTATTAGGCAGTTCTCAAGCAACATTTTTTGTCAGGCAAATACCCTAGGTCTCCAACCAAAGAGGCCCTAAATGCGTGTTTAGATGGTGCCCCGGCCAGGCATCCATCACAGCCCTGCGTAAGAAAACGAACGCCTAGGATACGCCTGCCAGGAATACAAAAAGAAGGGAATGAAAAGCTCTCTGGTAGCAATGTTTGGGTCTCCATGGCACTGTAGATACAAACAATCCTGATTTACTGACTATATATAACGATCGATTTGGTGCCAACGTAATCATGACCGTTTGGTGTGCGATTGACCAAAGTGTGTACTGGGGTCTGGGGCTGTCCCACCGTACCCTGTACCGTTTATACTATGACTCAGAGCAGGTCTTCTCTGGCTTTATGGTCATGGAAAGTTGGAATTGTGCGACCACGTTTCATCATTTGATCTCCCCCTCCGTGACTTGAGTACACGTTTTGTCCCTCGTCTTAACAACTGACAGGTTAAACAGGAGGGGAAAAAATATAAATTAGACATCTGATCATACGACATGATGTTCTCGGTCCTAAATTAATCAGAAAGAAGAAAAACTAGATCGTTTCGGTTTTGGACATGAGCTTTGTTAGAAAGAAAAACTAGATCGTTTCGGTTTTGGACATCAGGTTTGTTATTTATTTCTAAGAAATTCGAATTAGCTTGCTCAATACAGTATTTTTTTCCTGAACGGGCGGCAAAAAATTTGCAGTGAATTTTATTAGCAAGAAAAAGGAAAACAATTTTAAAACTGTACAAAGTTTTTTATTTGAACAAAAAACTGTACAAAGCTTTTTTTAGAGGAAAAACTGTACAAAGTTAAATAAACGACAACCAACATTCCGCTTTGTACTAAAAACGTGCCTGTGGGCCAATTTGGGCTTCCTCGCTTTACGATCTGGAGTCTACCAAGCTAGTACAATTATAGAGTTCTGGGCCCAAATCTTTTGGCCCGTACTTGATAAGTGATAACCCATCAAATGGGTACAAAAGCCCTGAACTTTTCCTCTGAACAATTTGATCCCTGAGACGATCGATGCTCTACAAACCAAAGGCAGGCAATCGAGTCATCGAAAGTTCGCTTCTTGCTGCAGCAGTGTCGATTATCATAAACTAGGCTCCGCCATTACATAGCTGGAGCGAGGCATAATAAGCAAGACAGTAGAAATTCAGCACGTTAATCGAATCTAAGGTTTTGCAGTGAACAGGTGCCTCTCTTGCATATAAGCTAGTAAACTCTGTAGATGGGATAGCATTCTTAATAAAAATAAAAATATTAAATTTTTAAATAAATTTAAGACCACAACTAATTAAAATTGTCATCCTTCAGTGTCTCTCACTAGTTCATACTCTAAACGAGTGCATGTATAAAAACAATTTTATCTTTACTCGTATACGATAAACCCTAATTAACGTCTATAACTTTGAAATATTTTTTGTGAGGCCGTAATTTAGAAACATATATAGTATTTTTGTACTTATAAATATTTTGTTACAATTATACAATATTATTTGGTAATTTGTATAGGATATTTTTATTAACAATGATAAAGGTGGAGTAGTTTCCATGAAAACTCAGATTGTTGTAAAGATTAGTATTAAAAATATAATTTAGATTCAAATTTAGAGAATGATTAAATGATTTTTCATAATATTACTTCACTTACTTTCGTTATACATTATTAGTGGTAGAATTAAATAATTTAGAAATATCTACAGGCATGTTTTGTATAATAGTATATGTTAGTAATTTTGATGTAGAGGGAGTATTTTTTTTAAAAAAAATGGCAGTGATGGATATTTTCTTAGGTATCTTAAATGGTTATATAGATCAGGTACTATAATGGTCGATATAAGTAATTTAGATATAAATTTAAAGATTACTTTGGAATCATCTGATATGTGTCGATGTGATGATGGCTCAATGGCAATAAGCGAGAGTTGAACATTGTAGCCACTATCAGCTGCATCTCTACAGTGTGCTCACTCATACGGAGGAAAATAGCATTTCTACTTAGTTTTTTTTTTTTTGCTACATTCTTGCATTGTTTTGCAGAAGGTCAAATCACAAAAGATCAATGTCTATGCCGATGACCACAGGCGTCTTGTGTCACGGGAGGCAAGAATTTGAGATGACATTTGTAGACATGAAGTTTGTTTTAGAAAGATCACATAACCATTCTCTTCTCTTGAGCATCTGCCCCTTTGATTTTTTATGTTTTTAACATGTCAGCTTAAACAAGTGCATCTGTTCCCTTTTACATTGTAGTTTACATCAAATTTACATGGAAACTTTTATGTCAACTTTAAACTTCTAAATATCTATATATTGTGCGACAATTGTAACTTTTATAGGGCTTTTCTTTGAACCATCTTTCATAATGGCATTATGGGTAATTTACAAATAAATTTAGGGTTATTTTAATTCATATTTTATAATGGTATCGTGGATAACTTATATATGCAAAATTAAGAGTATGCTTTAAATTATATTTTATAATGGTATGCGGGTAATTTATATGTTAATTTCAAGAGTTACTTTGGATTTTTTTTCTTTTATAATGACATGGTGATTTATTTGTAAATCTGCTTTATGTTATTTTTCATGACGTGATGTGTAATTTATACACACATTCATTGAGTTACATAGGGTTGCTTTGAATTGTCTCCTATAGTGGTGATATGAGTAAATACATGCAAATTCATTGAGTTACTTTAAATCATGTTTTATAGTGTCATGGTGGGTAGGTATGGATAACCAGATGTTCTTTATTTTTATGAGAATTTCTTCTATTTATTTATTTATTTATTTTTCTATCGCATCTCGTAAGTCATAAGTAGTTCATTCTTTTGGAGCCTCCAATGAGTAATATAGTGAGATAAGATGGAAGCCATATACTATCATCTTAACATTCATGTCCTTTGTTCAATTTCATCCATTTTCCATGTAAATCCTGGGTTTTCTACAGAAATATATCCAGTTTCCCTATCTTAAAGCTCACTTTCAGACATTACCGGCAGAGCCTGCTTACCAATGGCATCGACAATGTTCACCTTCTCCCCCAAATCAGAAGTCAAGAAGAAGATAAAGAGTAGCTACTAGGAAACTGCGGCAGTTTAGTCGAGCTCGAACAAATGGGGAACGGTCCGTCAGTTGTCGCCGCCTCGCCGGCGCAGCAGAGGACGCGGAGGAAGCGCGCGCGGCGCTCCGCCCGCACGCTGATGGTGAGCCAGAGGAGGGCGACGACGGCGACCCAGATGATGATTTCCAGGGAGATGTGCGTCTTGGGCTGCGACAGCCGGAAGGTGAGCACGAGGCTGGCGTAGGCCACGGCGAAGGACCACCGGACGTGGCGCGACTCCACGGGCATGCGCATCAGCAGGCTCACCGTCATCATCATGGAACCCCCGAATCCCATCCAGCTCGCCGCCATGAACGCCCAGTACCTACGCATCCGTCCGTCATCGTCGTCGCGCCGCGCGCGGGTCAGTCAGTCCCCAGCCGGCAGCCGCCGCGGCTGGGCCAAGATCACAAGGAAAGAAAGAAGCCTCTGCCGCCTAGTGTACCTTTCGGCGTGCAGGTCGCGCATGACGGGGTCGCCGGTCGTGTGCCCTTTGTTGCCGGGCCCCGCCGGCTGCGTGTCCTGCCAGTACCCGCCGGGGATGTTGCTCCCGAGCTGGTACGTGAGCGTGGTGATGAGCGTGGCCAACACCAGCAGCGTGTTGGCGTCGTTGCCCGCCCAGTTGTTGCCCGGCTGCTGGTTCGCGGCCGCGTGCCCGGGGCCATCCAGCTGCGCCATCATCACCGCCTCCGGCGTCGGCGGGTACACGTTGCCGTTGCCGGCGCCGTGCATGATGCCCAGCGATGAAGAAAGGGCAAGCGAGCTTGCTCCCTCGCTGTGATCTCCGACCTCCGATCGGCCGGAAGAAAGCTCTGACGATGGATCGGCTCGCCTTGTGATCTGTGAATTGTGGGGGGAGATCCGGAGCGGAGATGGCCGACGAAGAGTATGCAGGCTTGGCGTGTGGGTGCACCGCGTCGCCGACTCCCCGTCAACGTGTAGTTTTTTATATCACACGGCGGGGCCGGGGGCGGGCTCGAGTGCGCTCGCTATCTTGGGACACGGCCTACCGGCCGCGGCGGCATTCAAGTGCGGCCTGACGCTGGATACGCTCTCAGTTATCAGGACTGAATCCCTGTCCGGACGCCTCCTATTTGGCTCTGTCGCCCTTTCTTGGATCATCACAAATTCACAGCTGATTGGAAATTACAAGTACTGGAATCCATTTCAGGCGATGAGTATTGAATGAGATGGTCAGGAGTAGGAGAACAACTGGACAATCCAGTGGTTGCAAAAGGCGGGGAAGTGCTGCATGTAGGTGTCTCGTGGTGTGGATCTAGACCCTTAGCCTACCACTAGCGAGTTCATCGATAGAAAAAACACAGTGTTCTAGTAGATCTAGGGGTGGAGAAAGAAAGAGAGAGAGGTTTCACCTTGGGTGTTGAGGAAGGGCTCGGCCGGTGCCGTGTGGGCAACGGAGTTGTCAAGATCGGCGCGGCGACGGTCCTCAACCTCCTTGTCATGCACCTCCTTGAGGCGGCGCTCCTCCGCCGCCTTGGCTTCCTCTTTCCTCCTTCTCTCCTGCTCCTGCACATCGTCGGCACTAGGGTTGCCGTTAGCGGGGTCAGCCATCGGGATGACGACGGCGGTGTGGCTCTTCCGGTCACTGGGTGCGCGTGTGGGAGATCGGATCCTTCTGTCGGGCTAGGGTTTAGCGGTGGCGGCTGTGGATGCGTTGGCGTCCGCGCCGGCCCCTGGGCCCCTCTTTATATAGCGCACTGTGACCGGGGGCCACAACCACGGGGAAAGGCCGCGCCCCCGATCAGGGCGCGTGACTCCCTCGGATTCGGTCTCATGACCGTTCCGAGATCAAATCTAACATTCTCCCCCTTTGATCTCGGTCTCATCAATGTCATAGTCATTCATCGCTTCGTCCCTCGACAGATCAACATACCGAGACCAAAGCGTTCAAAGCCAGCTACGTGCAATTGAACTCATTGACTACAGTATATCTTTCCATCTCAGGACTAAGCTTTCTGTGAGATGGTTGTTTCAACAGCCCTCAATCCAGAATCATAGGCCTTTCTGTAAACCCATGCTGGCTAAGTGTTTATTCAACACTTTGGGTGAAACGCCTTTAGTCAGCGGATCCGCAAGCATTTCTTCGGTTTCTAAATGCTCGACGTCAATAGTGTGATCCTGGATTCTTTCTTTCACAACATAAAATTTAATGTCAATGTGTTTCGATGCACCACTTGACCTCTGGTTGTGAAAATGGTCTATTGCTGACGAATTGTCGCAATATATCTTGAGTGGTTTTTCAATACAATCCACCACTCTCAAACCGGGTATAAATTTCTTTAGCCACATGGCCTGTCCCGTTGCCTCAAAACAAGCAATGATCTCAGCGTACATTGTCGACGATGCAACGATGGATTGCTTGCAACTTTTCCATGATACGGCTCCTCCTGCCAGAGTGAACACGTATCCAGACGTGGACTTCCTGGTGTCAATACACCTTGCCCAGTCTGCATCTGCATAGCCTACTAACTGTAGGGCATCTGTCTTTCTATATGTCAATATCAAGTCTTTTGTCCCCTGCAAGTATCGCAAGGCTTTCTTCGCAGCTATCCAGTGAGCTCTTCCTGGATTCGACTGGTATCTTCCAAGCATCCCGGTTGTGAATGCCAGGTCGGGGCATGTGCACACTTGTGCATACATAATGCTTCCAATCGCTGAAGCATATGGAACCGATTTCATCTGTTCTTTCTCATATTCATTCTTGGGAGATTGAAAATTCCCAAATTCATCCCCATTGACAATTGGAACAGGCCCTGCTTTACAGGCTTGCATACCATATCTTTTCAAGACATTTTCAATATATGTCTTCTGAGACAATCCTAGTATGCATCTATTTCTGTCTCTGTGGATTTGAATCCCCAGGACATAGGATGCCTCCCCCAAATCCTTCATATCATAATTCGAGCATAGAAAACTCTTTGTCTCTAGCAGCAAATCCATATCACTGCTAGCTAGTAGGATATCATCCACGTACAGGACTAGGAAAATATACCTTCCGTTTCGGAACTTTGCATAAATGCAATTGTCCTCGTCATTCTCTTTGAAACCAAACTTTCGAATGGTTTCATCAAACTTCAAATACCATTGTCTTGAAGTTGTTTCAATCCATAAATGGATTTCTTTAGGTGGCATCCCAGATTTTCTTTTCCTTCCACGACAAAACCTTTGGGTTGAGCCATGAAAACGTTTTCATTAAGCACTCCATTCAAGAATGCTATCTTTACATCCATCTGATGTAACTCCAAATCAAAATGAGCAACTAGTGCCATAATGATTCTGAAGGAGTCTTTCGACTATACGGGTGAGAAGGTTTCGGTGTAATCGATTCCCTCTCTCTGAGTGAAGCCTTTCGCCACTAATCGGGCTTTGTATCTTTCAACGTTCCCTTTGGAGTCCCTTTTTGTCTTGTAGACCCATTTACAGCCTACTTTCTTTGTTCCTTTGGGAATTTCTTCTAAGTCCCAGACTTTATTCGTGTCCATAGATCTCATTTCATCTTCCATAGCGGCAAGCCACTTGGATGAGTCAGGACTTCTCATGGCCTCCTCATATGTAGTGGGATCTCCCTCCAGGGCTATATCCTCACTAACATACACCTCGTAATCGTCAGGAATCGCAGATTTCCTTACTCTTTGTGATCTTCTTACAGGCACATCTTGTTCCTCCACTCGAGGCTGTTCTGGTGGTGGACTGTCAGGCACAATTTCTTGTTCCGATCCTTCAGTCTCAGCCGCATCAGGAGCCAAAGGCTCAGGGGTTGCAGCACGAGGCTCAGGGACTGGTACAATTTCTTGTTCATTTGCTGTCGTACCTGACGAACCAACATCCACAGCAGGGGTGGCAACAACAGTTGGTTGAACTGGTGGTGCTGCCTCAGCAGGCATCGAGAAGTAAGGTTCTTCTACCATCGGAAATGGGACATACATCCTCTTTTCCTGTAGGTTCACCTCTCGAGGTGCCACGCTCCCCCGGATCATGTCATTTTCTAGAAACACTGCGTGTCTCGTCTCAACAAATTTCGTGTGTCTGTCTGGACAATAAAATCTAAAGCCTTTCGACTTTTCAGGATAGCCAATAAAATGGCAACTCACTGTCTTTTCGTCCAATTTTCCCTGTGAGGGGTTAAATATCTTTGCCTCAGCTGGGCAGCCCCAAACATGCAAATAATTCAATGTGGGCTTTCTCCCAGTCCATAACTCGTATGGCGTCTTAGGAACAGACTTACTGGGAACCCGATTAAGTATATGAATGGCGGTTTTTAATGCCTCCATCCACAGACTAACCGGAAGTGTCGAGTAGCTTATCATACTGCGCACCATGTCCATCAAGGTGCGATTTCTTCTTTCTGCTACTCCATTCTGCTGAGGTTCACCCGGTGTCGAATACTGGGCTACTATTCCATTTTCCCGCAGGAACCTTGCAAAAGGTCCAGGAACTTGTCCATACTGCGTATGTCGACCGTAATACTCCCCCCGCGGTCAGATCTAACAATCTTTATCTTTAAGTCATGCTGATTTTCAACTTCAGCTTTGAAAGTCTTAAATTTGTCTAACGCTTCTGATCTTTCTTTGAGGGGGTAAATGTAGCCATATCGAGAGTAATCGTCTGTGAACGTTATGAACGAGTCATAACCGTCCACAGTCCTTTCAGGGAAAGGACCACAAATGTCAGTATGGATTATCTCCAATACTCTCGAGCTACGTTTCGCGTTTTTCTTAATTTGCTTCGCAAATTTTCCTTTGATGCAATCAATGCAACGGTCTAAGTCTGTAAAGTCTAACGGATGGAGAATATCTTCTTTTATCAATCGTTCTATCCTCCCCCTCGAAATGTGGCCTAAACGACAATGCCACAATTTCGATGAAGTTTCTCCATCGTTTCGTTTTCTTTTCTTTGTCTTAGTCGTTTCAGGTACAGAATCGGATGCATCAATCTCATTCACAACATTGCAATGGGAAATCAAATAAAGCATGTCTTGTAAAACACCAAGACCAACATCTTTGTTATTACAACGAATAACACATCGATTATTCCCAAAATGGCAATGTACCAAATCTTTATCAAGTCTGGAGACAGAAATCAAATTCCTCTTTAAAGAGGGTACAAATAGAACATCCCGCAATAACAATTCAAAACCATCAACAAATTCAAGAGAAACATCTCCAATGGCTTTGACCGGGACTTCAACTCCGTTAGCAACTCTAACGTTTCTTCTGCCCCTTCCCAGCATCCTCTTTTGTCTGAAGCCCTGTAAAGAATTCGCAACATGAACAGTTGCACCAGAGTCAATCCACCAAGCAGTAGTGGGAAAATCTAAATACAGGGATTCATCAATAAAGGTCACTTGATCTGTACCTTTGTCTTTGTCTTTTGGGTCTTTCGGGATGAGAGACCTCAACCAGTCTGGACAGTCCTTCTTGTAGTGCCCTTCTTGTTTGCAGTGCAAGCAAACATTCCAAGGCACAGGGAAGAACTTGTCAGGATTCTTCCCTCTACCATGGTTATGGTTAATCGTAGATGTCTTGCTTGTGGACTGTCCAGGGTCTCCTTTAGGCCCTTTCTTGAAGATCGGCTTGGAGTTCTTGTTCATTTTCTTTGACTGATTGGAGATATAGTTAAGAGAGTCACTCTTGTGGCTCTTCAACCTCTCCTCTTCTTGTAAGCACTGTGCCATCAGCTGCTCTATCGTCCATCTGTCCTTGACAGTGGTGTTGTAATGCACATGAAAAGTCTCATATTCTTTGGGAAGTGACTTCATTATCATGTGCACCACGAAGTCCTCAAGCAAATCTTTGCCCAAGTACTTGTTCAGCTTGGCAGCAGTGCTAGTCATTTTCTGGATATATGCTCGCACTCCAGAACTGTCACACCTCGTGTTGGTGAAATCGTCTACCAGGGTGCTGGCATACGCCTTGGAGGATCCAGTAAACTGAGACTTCAGTCTATCCAGAAGCTCCTTAGCAGTAGCACACTCTGGTATTGACCCCTCAATGGAGTCATCAATGAGGTGTCTGATAATCTTCAAACACTTAGTGTTTGAGATCTCCCACTTTCTTTTCTCGATGCTGTAGTGCAGCATCTTGTCATCATATCGAGCCTCGCTAGGAGCGGGCTCAGTGGGTTTGTCATACAGGAGTGCGAAATCCATGTCAGTCAAAGTGAACATCATGTCAATGTCTTTGCGCCAAGTGGGATAGTTCGGCCCCTTGAGCTTGTCAATCTTCCCCATATGAGCGAGGAGTGCCGCAGTATTCATTCCTTGATCAATAAGACAAATTAGATCATGCTCAAAAGCAACAAATTTCTCATGCATGAATTAAAATCAACGTTGGTCGAAATTAAAACATACATAAAAACAATCTCTATTCTAGATTCATCGTTGGATAAAACTAGAATAAAATCAGAGATATAATCATGACTCATCATTAAATTTAACGTTGGTTAAAAAAAAGACAATAGAGTCATACAAAATCTAATAACATGCATGTCTCTAAACAATCATTCACGTTGGTTTCAAATTATCCAGAGATTATGCACATTAAAATCATATCATCAGCAGCGGAAACGTGATGTAAAACATAATGTCTAATTCTGTAGATAAAACTCCAAGCTTTCACTTTTAATTATCATGCAAAAAAGCATATATACATATCAATAATCATGGAAAATCTGGAAAAGAAAAAAGGAAAACAATTTCTTTTCAATCTGGCCGAAATCGGCCCAATTAGGCCCATGGCCTTCTCTGCAGCGCGGGCCGCGCCGCTGTCGCGCGGGCAGGCCGCCGCCAACCTGGGCCTGGGCCGTGCATCTGGCCCAGCCCGGCTGCGGCGCGGGCGCCCGCCCGCCTCATCCTCGGCCGTCGGATGCGATCCGGCGGTCGGTGTTCAGCGACTCCGGGTATAAATACCCGAAAAATCGGCCGGGGGGTTGAAAACCCTAGCCATTTTCATTTTCTCCCTTCCCCCGCACACTCTCTGGCCGGCGCTCCTCTCCCCTTTTCTCCACCGACGGACGGCGAGGCAAAGAGGGACGGCGGAGCTCCGGCGGCGCCGCCCGCGCGGCCTCTCGTTGGCGCGCGCGCCCGCCCGAGGGTGGACGCGCCGCCGCCGAGCGGCCCCGCGGCGGTGCGGTCTTGACCGCGCGCGCGCTCGTGCAGCGCGGCGGTCGGCGGCGATGGCCGCCATCTTCTTGGACGCCGGTGAAGGCTGGCGAGGCCAAGGTAAGCCCTCTGGGCCTTCGATTCGTGCGGGTTGGGGATTTGTGTAGGGTTAGGGTTTGAGTCCTCCCCCTATCTCTTTCGGTTTTCATGAATCCGAGCCAAAATAGCCCAAGATCCGGTCGGTTTCATGTCGAATCTTGCGATTCTCGTTCAAAAATCTTGACCCGTAGGCCAAAACAACCCGCTAGGGTTAGGGATCGGGCCATGCCCGAGCTCATCTGATACCAATTGTAGGTGTCTCGTGGTGTGGATCTAGGCCCTTAGCCTACCACTAGCGAGTTCATCGATAGAAAAAACACAGTGTTCTAGTAGATCTAGGGGTGGAGAAAGAAAGAGAGAGAGGTTTCACCTTGGGTGTTGAGGAAGGGCTCGGCCGGTGCCGTGTGGGCAACGGAGTTGTCAAGATCGGCGCGGCGACGGTCCTCAACCTCCTTGTCATGCACCTCCTTGAGGCGGCGCTCCTCCGCCGCCTTGGCTTCCTCTTCCCTCCTTCTCTCCTGCTCCTGCACATCGTCGGCACTAGGGTTGCCGTTAGCGGGGTCAGCCATCGGGATGACGACGGCGGTGTGGCTCTTCCGGTCACTGGATGCGCGTGTGGGAGATCGGATCCTTCTGTCGGGCTAGGGTTTAGCGGTGGCGGCTGTGGATGCGTTGGCGTCCGCGCCGGCCCCTGGGCCCCTCTTTATATAGCGCACTGTGACCGGGGGCCACAACCACGGGGAAAGGCCGCACCCCCGATCAGGGCGCGTGACTCCCTCGGATTCGGTCTCATGACCGTTCCGAGATCAAATCTAACACTGCAAGCCACAGTGATGTAAGCAGCCTGCAACCTGCATTGCCTTGGCCGTATCTCGTATTCTCATGGCAGTCGGTTGCAACAATCGTTGTCTGAGGCGAAGGCGACGCATGGGGTCTCTGAGTTCAGTTGGTCCCGGCCACTTTGCTGCTGGATGAGGTCTCTCTCGGGTGATCAAAAGTCAAGGGCTGCCTTCTGTTTCTTTGCCGGATCAATGGTACGTGGGCCCCGCCGATGCGCTTTCATGGAAGCAGCGTCTGTCAGAGAGAGAGAGAGTTTGGCAGAGACACGGAGATAGGGATTCATTTTTTTTAGCCGTCACGTTTGTAATATCAGAGGAGCTCCCAACGTGTGTTCCAAGGGTGCGCTAAGACGAGAGAGAAATAGAAAAAAAAAGTGCTATACATTGAAGAGGGGTGCTAGCTTAGCATCTTTAAGCATATGTTGTTTAGTTTTGCACCTGGTGCTAAGATTAAATAAGCAATATTTTTCTCTCTTATTCTCTCTCTCCACCAATTCTCCATAGTGCTGGTATAAAAAATTTCATATTAAATCAGATGTGGGTTCCATTATAGCATGGATCATAGAGTTATACATTAGAACATATTTTTTTATCTTAGCATCTTATGATATGTTAATCTTTTATACCTTTTATTGAATTATACATTGGAGTTGTCCTCACTGGACATAGTCTGACACGGTTGTAATCTGACCAATTTCAGAACGAGCCACGCGGTGGGCGGTATGGTGTAGAATGCCGTAGTCTGAGTGTACAGTGAACTGAACGAATCAGTCTGGTCCTGGTCCTCCGTGGAGCAACGGCCAGATGCTCGGATCGATGGCACCGGGATGGGTCGTCCATGGCTGCTGTGTCTGTGTCCACATGTCTGCAAGTGGCGCATTTAGCGCGTTGAACACTTGGACTTGTTGTGACAGGGGGGATTGTACAGTGGGCAATCTTGTTATGTACAGTACAGCGTTTTACTGGACTCAGAAAGCGGTCTTTTCTTAAGCTCCTCCTTTTTGCTCCGCAGCAATAATTACAAGAGGAGGACAAACATTATCTGTTATATCACCTACTGCGCTTCACTACTTACTTGATCACACTTCGAGCATGTTTGATGTTCTTTTTCGCGGAATGAACAATGAATAATTCGTCAGAATCAGACATGTATCAGAACTCAGAGCAATAACAAGGATAATCGTTGGGGTGCGCTCAAGAAAAGTGATTCAACTAGTAGCACAGAAGAGCGGGACTAGCGAGTTTCCATAATTTGTTTTCTTTTTTACATGTTGACATGGAAAATGAATGAATGCGCCAGTACTGCACTACTGCTAGCTACTACTGCAGTCTATCTATATAACGCTCAAGCAAGAACAGGTTCTGGTTCTGGCTGCTCGCTCTCTAGAGCTTGCATGACAGATTTCACTAGACATCTTTGACAAATTTGCAAAAGCCAGTTTATTAGCAGCCATCGCATCACCAAAAAAAAACAAGCAACTACTAGCACTAATAACCAGCCGTCAGGGGCGGAAAATTAAACGAAAGCAAAAGAAATCAAAGAAGGCAAGAGGTCTCGTGTGATGGCTTTCTCTCTTTCAGGTTCCGCGGCCGCTGCAGCAGAGCTCCTGGATGACTCGCGCGCGGCGGTCCGGGTGGAGGCTGATGATGATCCAGAGGAAGGCGAGGACGGCGGCCCAGATGAGGATGTCCAGCGACAGGTGCGTCTTGGGCTGCGACACAACGAAGGTGAGCACCAGGCTGGAGTAGGCCACCACGAAGGACCACCGGACGTGGCGCGAGTCCACGGGCATCCGCACCAGCAGGCTCAGCGTCATCAGCATCGAGCTCGCGAAGCCCACCCAGCTCGCCCCCATGAACACCCAGTACCTGCAGCCCCGTGCCAAGAAACCCAACGCGCGTGCGCCTCAGTCAGGTCCAGGTCCCAGTTAGCTGGTTCGGCCGCCGTCCAATGCATGCAGCATGGCCGGAAAGGGAAATCGATCAGCAAGCGAGAGCGCGCGCCGTACCTCGGCCGGTGCAGGTCGCGCATGATGGGGTCGCCGGCGCGGTACGTCAGCTTGCCGTCGCTCGACGGCGTGTCCTGCTGCCAGTAGCCGCCGGGGATGCTGGTGCCGAGCTGATAGGTGAGCGTGGTGATGAGCGTGGCCACCACCAGCAGCGTGTTGGCGTCGTTGCCCACCCAGCTGTTGGCGGCGGCGCCGCTCCCGCCGAGCTGCTGCCGGTTCACGGACTGGCCGTCGTGGGCGGGCGGCGGCGGGCCCGGCGGGTACACACCGCCGCCACCCATCTGCAGGTTGACCGCCGGCCCCGGCGCGTTTGGGTGCACGCGAGGCTGATCCATGGGGCACGCACAGACACACGGCCAAAGATCAAGCGATGGATTATTGGCCAGATGCTTGCAGATGGACTTGCTGATCGATGGAAGCTGATGAGCTTATTGGCTTGGGAAATTTGGAATGCTGGATGCGAGGGAGTGAAGATAAGAATTAAGGCAGCACGATCTGTGGTCTATATGCAATGCAAACCCCCCAGCCCAGAGCTCCAGGTCAAGTCAACGCACCTTGTCCCGTCCTCCAACCGCGTTTGCCACTTGTAGTAGCTTATTTCTAGAGTACTCTTATGATAAAGCCCAGACGACTTCCTCTACTGGCCGATCTGAGTACACTGCAATGCGTTCGTGTTGAAACCTTCTAACGTACGACCTCGAGTATAATTGTCTAAATGCCACGCCAACAATGCCTTTTACACCCAAGAACAGTACTGTATCTGGTGAAAACATTCATAAAATAAAATGAAAGTCGATGACAGTGTTCGAAATTGTGCAGGCATGCAGAAACCTTTCTCACAAAAACACCAGACCTAGCTAGGGTCCGAAGATTTGCAGATATGCGCTCATGGGAGCTGAGACTGAATATCTCTAGCTCTGCTCTCCAGCAATATAGTAACGTGCCTTCACAGAAATGCATCTTTGAACCTTCTGGTACAAATGGTAGGTCTCCCTAGCAATGCAGATCCAGGTTCGGTTTTAAAACAAAGTATTTTTTTTCCATGACAATATTATGGTATTTGAGAATTTCATGGTATTTGGATTAAAAGGTATTCGGAAGTTTTTTATTTTAAAACCATGGTTTTACCAATACCATAGTATTTTGGGGGTATAAAATACTTTAGTCTAGACTAAAATTTTCATTGTGGAGAGGAAGTGAAACCAAAATACTATGTCTTCATCCTATATGCTAACATCTTGAATCTAAACTTTTTTTCTATGCTAGCATATATGAAAAGCTGAATTAAAATGTAACATACTTCCCGGCCCTTGCCTTTGTCATCAAAAAGAAACTTGCGTTTGTCAACAACAGAGAAACTCGTATCGTTGCAGACGTTATCCGTCGTTTCTTACAATGAATAAATCGATATTAGCAGAGATGTCACTGAAAAGGTAAGACGAAGCAACCATCTGATCACACGACCAACATGTTCGGTCCACATGGTTGGCCAGTAACACTTTTCATTTATGCCCTTAAATTTCCTTGGTCTTGATATTAAGTCTTGTGTCCTAAAAAAGGCTGCTGACATTTTGACAAGGCCATATTTAGAGCAGCATCACAACCAAAGTACGCATCTGCCATAATGTAAAAAAAAAGGTGTACATCAATAGATTTGTATTTAAAGAAATTTTAAGATAATGATGTTTTTAGCAAGTAGCAATATTATTATTTTAAGATAAATTAAAGGTTAAATCTTATTTCAGACATTCTATCCTAAAAGTAAAATAAATTCTGCTGTTGGACGGAGGGGACTTTCATTGAGACTGCTTGATAGCGCAAGTTGACTAATACAACTGTACAAAGGAACCAACCATCTAACTAAATCAATGATTTTACATCAAAACCATTTTTAACGAGAGGGCTTAAAAATTACCATGCATATTGATTGAAAAAATATACAACATGGGATTTTATAAACATCTAATGGTCTATATTAAATCAAATATTTTATATAAATTAAAACTAACAAAAAGAGAAAGATCTACATGTGTTATGATCATCTGATTGTCTAGATAAATACAGCCCCCATATCCGTCTCTACTCTTTCTGTAATTGACTCCCTCCCGCCCGTTGTTCGCTCATCGCATTATTGCAAATTCCAAAAATGCAATTTTCCATATTCCTAGTTATGTATTTACAATCTCGATTTGACAGAGCAAGATCTTGAACGAAATAAAAATACAAAATATGTTATATTGAACTGAAATAAGAAAAATCCGAACTTTAAAAAAAGGATAGCAATCTCCACCGAGCACTATTTGATTTTAAAAAGTCACCACGTTCTCTACCAAGGCATTAAAATTACCACCATATTAATTGTGCAAAAAGAGAAAGATCTACATGAAGACCCAAGTTATACTTTTAGTAAATTATTTGCTAGCAATGTAAACACACATATATGTAGCAAGGTATAAAAGTGTATGTATTTAATTTCATCCCATCCAATCTAAAAAATAAGCTCAAAAAACAAATTTAATTGTTGCTCTACATTCTCTCTGGGTCCTCAATTCAAAAATTTTGAGCTAGCAAGTCAACACATCAGGGAACTTATACTTGAAATGAGTATTCACTGCCTTTTTTAAGATAATGAAACAATTAAGTATTGAGATGTTCCATCAGTAGAGGCAATCTCAGAATCAACAGGTCATGGCTACTTGGTTCAGGTTTGCACCCACTCATGACTCATGTTTCAGACCAACTGTCAATTGCCAACCTATTAACACACTGGATATAGATCATACTAGCCCTAAGCCTCTAACTGAAGGCAAACACGAAAACCAGACGAGAACACTCACCATCCGATGACCGGCCCTGAGAACATCCGTCCAATCGACACCAAATTGGGTGCATTAAGAAACCTCTCGCCTCCACCTCCCACACTTCCGGCTGAAACCGCGATCTCTGCTTCACCGCCCGAGATCCGCTTGCGACCGCCGGTGAGGGCCTGC
Source organism: Paspalum notatum (assembly GCA_022530915.1). NCBI lineage: Eukaryota > Viridiplantae > Streptophyta > Magnoliopsida > Poales > Poaceae > Paspalum > Paspalum notatum. Next base: position 8,678,624 of record CM039684.1, read on the forward strand.
GTCCTACGGAGCTTGGCGCCAAGCGCGGCGGCCGCGGCTGTGAGTGGCGTCGCGGACTGCGAGAGCATCCATGGGGGCGAAGAGAGGAACAGCGGGCCTGTGGACAGGATGGGGGCGCGGGAGTGCGGCGCGCGGGGGTGGAGGTGGGGGCGCGCAGGGCTTACGGGTGGGGGGCTGGGGCTCTAGGCATTGGGGACGGGGCTTGGGAGTTGGGACACGGGCAGGGCGCGTGGCTGGTGGCGGCGCGCCGGCTCGGAGCGCGGGGCTGGGACGCAGCCGCAGGTGGCGTGGAGGGCCCACACGGCGGCGCTGCTATTCGGGGAGGCGGAGCGACGAAGACGCGGAGGGGGCGGTGATGGCGGGCGGGGCGCACGCCGAGGATGGCGTGGGTGGGGGATGTGTCAGGGGCCCAGGAGGAGGTAGGGCGCGAGCGGGGCGGCGGGCGGGGTTCGCGCGCGGATCGGAGGGGATATTTGGCGGGTAGGTTTATTGTTAATAAAACATATCTGTTAAGATGGAATCTGCTACGTCCAAGACTCCAGGTTAATAAAATAGAGATATTCGGAGGAAGGCTACAAATTGGCCCGAGACATCTGCAGTTTTCGTTCCGCATAGCTCCATGGTGGAGGCTAGCTTCCGGTCCCCTCGACCTGAGGGTCTTCTGGAGGTCGCCCTTACCTGGCCGAGGATGAATGGGTACGGCGGCCCGGCATGGCCGGACTTCTGCATCCTCTGCGTGTTCGTCGGCGACAAACTCATCGACTCGCGGGTCGTCCCGTCTGAAGACGCCACCGAGACAGAAGATATGGTAAGATACTCACAAGCCATCGGTGACTTGAAGAAGTGGGTGCTAGCTTTCAGGATCCCCGTGGCGTCGGACTGGACTGACATGTCCCTCGATCTCCTCGTCGAGCGCGTTGACTCCAAGCTACGGAGGAGTAACTTGGTAGTCACCCGCGGGGGGCCGCACACCTCGCGCTTCACCGCCGTGATCGGCAGGGCGCGGGTGGGGCTGCTCGACGCTCTGGGGATCGGGGATCTTGACGACGACGAGGGGGAGGACAAGAAGAAGAGGTGCCACAACGAGGTGAGGGACCGCCGCCTGCAGGGGACGGTGTCGTTCGGCAAGACGGTGCCGTTGCTAGACTGGGAGCTGCCGGCACCTGGGGACGCTGACGGGAAGCCGCGGTCTGTTGTGCGCGGCACGGTGGATGTGCGCATGAGCTTGAAGCGGCTAACCTAGCTAGGGCATCCCTTTAGGTTTTGCTGTGACGGCGACCACCAACAAGCTCACCTGGTCGTTCAGTGTATCTACATCTTTGTTTTATTCAGGTCCTCGTTTTTAGCGCAGCAGTTGGACGATAATTGTCATGTCGTGCAGATGGTGTGGAATTCTTGTTTCTGCACAAGGTCCTTTCATGTTTCGTTGAGTTCAGATTATCCTTGGATTCAGTCATATGGTCCACACTGTCGTCACAATGCCCGTGCCCTGAAAACAATTATGTGTGCAAGAGTGATATATATTCTGGCGATGCTGTTAAAAAAATCAGTTCAACCATTTGTTGTATCAAATATGATCATCGTACTTTTCATATTGTGTGTATTCAATTTAAATGAAAATATGTTAATGTCATAGAATACATGTTGATCGAGTGGCAGATCTTAAAAATGGATAAAATACAGCTCAGGTTTCTTTAACACTTTTGCATTATTTCCAAATGAAAATACACAGTTTTAAAAGTGGGATGTTTTAGCATATTGTGGTAAATCAGGCCATACAAGCTAGAGCATGTTAATTTTCTCACTGATTTTATATTATTCAACATATTTTTCATAATGCACATTGCAATATATGAGCTGAAAAATGCTCATGAATCAAGTAAGACAAGCATGTTATTCAGAAGTGTTTGTGTATTGGGTTGCTTTTGTTTTCAGTTTGTATAAAAGGACAAACCCATATAGAGCCCAAGACTTATTTGTCATGTGTTTAGGTCAAGCCCAGGACTTATGTGTTTAGGTCAAACTCAACATATAGGATTGTAACCCATCGAAAAACATAATGGAAAAAATAAATTTATTTAATTTAGTGAACAATCAGCCAATAATAAAATTTATTTAATTTAGTGAGCATTCATCCAGAAAAATAATGTCAATATTATTTATAAAATACTATTAAAAATATATGAAAAGATCATAAGAAGCTTGAATTGCTTACCTCAAAACTGAAAACTAAACAATGTATTGCCTCAAAATTTTATTGCTACGACAGCAACCTAGCCTAGGTAGGACATCGTTGTAGTTATTGCTATGATAGCGACCTGTTCACTTGCATAGGCGATAAGCTAGATCTTAGTTCGCTAAGTATATCTGAATCTTCGTTTTCTTTAGGTTCCCGTTTCTAGCACAATTCGATGATAATTTCCGTATCCTACAGATTTATGTGCCCTGCCGATTTTTTTGTATTAATTAAATTCTTGCTTCTGCACAAGATCATCTGTTTTTCATTTGAGGTTGTTAAGTTCAAAATTCTTGCTTCTGCACAAGAATCTCACCAGGATCTAATTCATTTCGGCGCCACCAGGATCCAATTCATTTCAGCTCCAGGCTGAGTTTCATTCTCAATGGGGAACAAAATCGAGCAAATCAATGTCTCACGTGGCTAAGCTCGATTTGTTGGAAGTTCATTCATCCTCTTAGCCAAAAAAAAAAAAAATCAGGGAATATTAAGAGTGACCTGGGCTGTGGCACCCAAGTGGGCCGATGCACCATAGATGGTTTGGGCTTTGCAGATGTTAGTACAAAGAGGCATGATCCTCCGAAAAGTCTCTACGCCCGTCAAGGACCAATGCAACAAACTAACAGACAAATATGACCGGACCCAAAGCAGTAGCACATCCTTCATACAATACAAAACACATTAAAAGAAACTAGTGCTTAAGATGTTAAGCATCACCTTATTAACTAATTGCGAAATTACAGATCCCATCAGGGGCCTAGTGCCTAGTCACTGCAACCAACATGCTCTTGAAACACAACAACGGATGGCAGTTGCAACATCAGACCAAAATTTTCAACAAATGGAAGGATTTCCCTGCTACACCCTGACCTCCACACCAGCATCGACCAGGTGCTCTTTCACTGCTGCTATGGGAACCTGTGACAAGTAAAAGCTCGGACGTCAGTCCTATTGTCAAGCCCAATAACAGATACTATCATTACTACAACTTCATAGGGAATGGGCAAGGTAAGTTAATTATGGAGAGCAACAACGAACTCTAGGAGAATCTAACGCTTGTAGCAACAAAGTTGGGACTCTTGGGAGGTTACAAATGAAACCTGATAAAACCACATGATTTAAAAACATAATAATAGCAATAATGATGACAAAAGTTCAAGTAATAATATACATGGTACCAGAGGATTCTAGCACAAGATTCCTCGGATACATTTCATTCCCCCTTCAAGTCTACCATTGTACTTCTTTGGATTGTAGGAATTTCATAGGAATCTTACAAGAATTTCATAGAAAATCGTTTAAACACACAGGAAAAATGCAGAATTCGGGAAATTTTCCATGTTCCAAAGGGGGCAAGTTTAAAATGAGATTGCTGGCAACAAGCATTCGAGAAAGGAGGTAGTAGCACCGTAGCATGATTTACAAGCTAAAGATGGGTATGGCTTTTAATATGCTGTAGACAAGTGCCACTAATTCAGCAACCATGCTGACTAACACAGAGAATTAATGGGCACTCGTATAATTTTAGTAGAAAAGAATTCCATGAGCTGTGCAATAGATTGTTTTTATTCTCTGGTATGTTACTACACAAAAACAAAATATCAGTCAAACAGTTATGACAGCATTGTGATAGAAGAGGAAGTATATAATCATCAGTACCTCTTTCCGATGGAAAATGCCAGCAGCAAGGGCAGCAGAAGCATTTGTTTTCTCGAAGACTTCAGAGAAATGTTGAACAGCACCAGCACCACTGCTCGCAATGACAGGGATTGTCACAGCATCAGACACCATTTTCACCAAATCTATGTCAAATCCACAGCCCTGGCCTGCAGGATAAGAAGGTTTATTACCATGGTCATATATATCCATATAAAAGGAGTAACAGATTCACATGAAAATTCAGGCAAACATGCAACCACAAACCTGACCACAAATTTTGAAACACAAAATGTACTTTCAGATTTTAAGAGAACTAAACGTTAAATCTCTATTTAGAACCTATATTTAGCAATGTCCATAGGCACATTGCAACCCGGATTCCAAAGTCAGAGTGCTTGGCTGCTTGCTCACCTTAGTCAAACATTATTGCCTTATTGGCTTCTGCAATGCACAGTAAGAAATAGTAGTACATGTCAATAATTTATAGGTCAACCATCTAAGTTGTTCCTGTATAACCCGTCCCTAGCCCAGATAAAGGAAGAGTGTTGCGGTAAGCCTGGTGAGCCAACTTAAAACCCAAGCGTTCTTGTGTAGATGAATGAATATGGTGAAATCATATTTCTAGACTGGAAAAGCAGTTGCCACAAAATTTGTATGAAATGCAAAATTAGAAATTACTTGAAGAAACAACCAAAAGAAAATCAAAACTCTTAAATGGAATTATTCTGATTATCAGTGACAAGGGTCAACAAAGGGTATATTGGAGAAATCTTATCACTATACCACAGCATATTTGCAAAACATAAATCATTCAGCACTTTGTGAACATACCATCACAATCAATGCAGTTAAGTAGTATTTCTCCTGCACCTAATTCTTCCACAGCTTTTGCTAGTTCATATGCTCCTATAGGTCGGCTATCACGTCCACCATTCACCTGAAACAGAAATAAATCAACAATTATGCCACTAGAAGTTGCATTAACTGGTATTAACCTAAAAATCAGCCCAAAAATAATATGAAGGTAGCACAAAAAACAGCCTATGTGGCGAAGGCAGACAAAAGAATGACTTACTGTACATTGGTACCATGCATATTCTTCTCCTGATGGACCTGGAAAATTACATGAGATGTGAGAATGTTTAAGACACAACTGCTACTCCCAACATCCCAAATTGTAAGAGGTTTAGGGTTTTGAATAAATTCATGCATTATTCCATGTATGCATTTTGCATTTTATATGTGTCTATATTCATCAACATCCAAATGAACATGGACGGAGGGAGTGCCAAAATCCCTTACAATTTGGGACAAAAGGGAGTAGTAACATTGATAAGCGATCATAATATACCTTTATTGGACACCTTTACAGTTTTAAATGGCACATCTTCTGGACTTTTGACATATACCCGTCGAGGATCAATACTGACAACTACAGCCTAAACGATAGGAAACCATTAAAATGAGCGTTTTACTGGATTAATTGATCACAGTGTATAAGCAGCAGTGCAGCACAGCCAAAAAACAGTAGGAACCAGATGGTTGCCATTGGTTTTGCTCAGATTGGTCCTCAATGGCAAATATAATATCATCTCATTTTAACTTCAGTTTTCTACTTAACCTGATTCTCGTTTTCTTCAACGATGTTGAGCATAAAAAAACCTTGATAGTCGGCCATGAATCAAATAGATTGTGAAATCTAGAATACCTTTAATAGTTTTCATAGGGTATGCCGTTGCAAATCAGATGTTCCACAAAAAGCAAGAGATAAAACATGGAAAGGACCTCTGAAATTTAGTGGCATAAGGATGGCAGAACAAAGAGTCGAATATGAAATTATATTATGTTACTTCTTTCAGAAAAAATAAGTAACAACAAAAGGAAACATCTCATGTTTCGTGAAAACTAGCTAGTAATGTAAAAACAAATACAACCTTTCACTTTATGTTTGGCAACAAACCAATAGAAACCAAAAAAGGTGATGTCGTAGAAATGAATAAAGAAAACCTGATTGCCATATACTCTAGAGATTTGCTCCAAGCTGCTTTTCCCCGTCTTTACCTGATAGACAGAAAGATCTGTATAAAGGGGAAATAGCTGCACATTGTAGGGAAAATAAAATACATACACCAGTTTGCAAAAAGGCTTCAGCAGCATAAACAGCATCGCTTCCGATTGAAATTTTGTCAGCACCAGACCTGAAATATTCTGATGCTACTTCCAAGCTTGAGTAGTATCTGCGAAGAAAGAAATGGTACACAATTACATTGACATGTTTTTTTCCCATCACAGTATTGACTAAACAGAACAAATGCTAATCATTGGTAGTTAAGTTGGAGCCCAAAGTTTCACCCAGAAAAGTTTGAAACAAAACTACAAAAGACAGGAAGCATGCAGAGTTGCAAATGAATCAAGAGACAAGATGATAGACGGTCTCACACCTTAAATTTTGACGAAAAATAAAAATATACTCCATCCCCAAAAAATAAGGCCTTGGAAAATACAAAACTATCATCACATTAAAGTACTTTTGAATATGGATACAAGTATATAACATGCATAAACTAAAAACATATGGATTTGACTCAATTGTTAGTCAAAGATTTAAAAGGTTGACTTTTCAAAAAAAAATATAGACTTTGTTTTTGGGGATGTAGTACAAAACAAGCCTATTCAGATAACAAAATAAGGACATTGGGTATCAATCCCTCTAATGAAGTCAACATAATATTCAATAAAACTATCTCTACAATCAACAGGAAAACCAGGTTGCTCAGCAGATACTAGTAGTTTTTAGAATCTCCATTGCTCAAGAATATATCAGCATAACTAACCTTCCATTTGCATCTGTGAAGTCTCGTATGCCCCCACCAACTGTGAGTGGCACAAAAACCTTTTCAGAGGCATAGCGGAGTACCTATCGAAGATCCCATGTCACAACACTAGACAAAGGGGCATAAAGACTAAGCACAGCAATTGGATGTTACAGATCTTAAACAAACCTCCAGCATTGGCAAATCACCCAGCGGAAAGTCACGAAAGCCAGTTATATTCAAGAAACTGACCTAAGGGGAATGTTACCCAGGATATCACAAAATAAGTTTAAATAACAAAATCAAAACATGAAAAAAGGATTATGCAGAAAAGTACCTCATCAGCACCATCTATGTAGTATTGACTTGCTAAATCAACTGGCTTGCCAAGGTTTCTTACCTATGATGTAAATGTGTTCAATGGATGAGCAAGTTATGTATCAGACAAAATATAACACAGGTATCTATGTTTTGTTCTTGATTTGATATCCTTGAGAAATGAAGTACGCCCAAAAGTGTCACTTATAACTGGGCCAAAAGTGCCACTTAGAGCTAGTCCTGATGTCTAAGAAGTTTAACCAAACTTAGTGCCAATGAATAAATCTTTCTACCTCTTTGCTGCTAGTATGATCTCTTACATCATACTGATCACCTTTTGTTACCACAAGATCCCCATTATCGTTTGAACGAACATCAAGACATGCTATTACCTGGACAATTTTAAGAGAATAAGAAGGAAGGAAATCTAAACTGTGGATCACACTGAAAGATTTGACGGTATGAAGCTTACTCTCTTCGCAAGTTTTGATGCTTTCCTACGTGCTGGGACCTATGTTGCAAATATAAGTTTGAACTTCATATTTAATATAGATCACAAATATAGTACGCCTACTAGAAGCTAGTACTACTATTACCTTTGCCCCAGAAGAGATAGGACTCAGAAAATTTTTGAAAATAGAAAGCCCAGTAGCTGCAGAACAGAAAAAAAAATGATTTATATGATCATGTAAGTTTAAACTTACGAATTCCAGATTTTGACTACTACCTCAGTACATCTAATCACAAATACAATTCAATTCTCAAATAAGGGTTGTTGCTGGTAAACTATTTTTAGCTTTGACTAACAATTGCGAATTGAGACCCAATTTCTGAAATATATCTATCTAAAGGGTCACATAGACGAACAACATAAGATTGATGTCGCTAGATGAATCAAGAATAATACTTTGTTAACATATAGTCCTTCCTATTTGAAATAATATATCTCCATATATATTTCTAGTCAAAGTGGAGTTGTGAAAACCATGTTCATGTCCTAATTGACTTGTATAGTTATATCTGTGATCAGATTAAGTACTTATTTACCTCCACTCTTTTCTGGGTGAAATTGAACTGCCTGAATGTTGCCCATCGAGATGGATGATATAAAGCTGCCACCATAGTTGCATATTGACGAAATCCAGTCTCTATTAGCATCTGACTAAGCATGCAGAAAGAAAAAGAGCAAGTCACACTTCATGAGTCAAACCAAGCACGAGCATCCCAAAAGCATTGCTACTCACTGGCACTGCGTGGTAGGAGTGAACAAAGTACACGTGGTGGCCATCAGCTCCCTGCAGCAGCTGCGTGTCCTTGGTGATCTGGAGAGCGTTCCAGCCAATGTGTGGAACTATGAGTCCCTCGGAGGAGTCGAATCGCTTGACCGCGCCCGGTATCACACCAAGGCCGCTCACTGCGACCAAAAACGCAGAACCCATCCATACTCCAGAGGTTAGCAAGCAAATGGCAGACGAAGTGGGGACATAGAATGAGACTGAGAGGAGATTACCAGGGCCGTTCTCCTCGCTGGAGTCGAAGAGAAGCTGGAGGCCGAGGCAGATGCCTAGGAAAGGGCGGTCCATTTTTATGTAATCGCGGAGTGCGCTGGCCATGCCTGTGCTGTTGAGGACGTCCATGGCGGAGCCGAAGGCGCCAACACCGGGAAAGACGAGCCGGTCGGCGGCGAGGATATCCTCCGGGCTCCGCACATCGCGGATGCCGAAGCCAAGGTGGCGGATGGCGTTGCGCACGCTGCGCACGTTCCCCGCGCCGTAGTCCAGCAGTGTCACCGCTGCGGCGAGTAAAATTTACGCGAAACGCAGCCGTCAGGCCATGAGTCGAGTTCAGGAAGGGAAAGGGAAGGAGGCGTGGTTGGCAGCGCTTACTGTTTGCGTCGGAGGACGCACGTACGGAGAGGGAAGCGGAGCCGGAGCCGCGGCGCTGGCTTCTCCGCTTCGGGCATCGGCCCGCAGAGCAGGGAACGGTGAGGATGGCAACACGGGTAGCCATTGCTCCCTGCGCCTGCGGCGTAGGCGCCGGCATTCGCCTCCTCACCCCTAACCAATCGACGCTAATGCACCGGAGCTGGCAACGAAGGAGCGGCGAGCAGGAAGCGGCGCCGCAAGGGGGGCGCTCGGTACGGCGCCGCCGCAGGGGAGACGCGTTGACGCTGTCACTCACTGAGGTCTCGGGCTCTTGGCGCCCTAACGGGCCTTTCATTTGCGGGCCTCCGCTACCTCCTAATGGGCCTCCGCTGGGTCTGAAAGGCTAAAACCTCCTCATCTATTAGACTGTTTTGACCTTTTAGTCTACGTCGCCTAGATGGACATGCACCGAGTATCTATTGTGAGATGATCGATCGGACAATAAAAAAAATAAAAGGAATGAAACTCGTTTGATTTACGTCTTTCGTTTCTCATTAGTTCCAAAACAAGGAATGTATCAGGTGGATATGGGTACAAAATGAGGTGAGAAAATAATAAAAAATCAAAAGGTGAAAACATTTTCTTTCTATTGGTTTTGGACCTTTTCTAGCCCCTTCAAACATTTTCTAACCTACATAGTGGGGCCAACGTGAGAGGTAGATGGGACCATCTTAGATAAAAAAGATTTTTGAGAAAACTCACTTTTTTATTACTCTAATTCGACCAAATTTTCTATATATATAAATAGGAGAACCCCACTACCTATTTCTCTCAACATACGTGAAAGCACGTCATCGTCCACGTCACCCTATGCTAATACCTCCATTTAAACATTCCATTGATCTTTTGTGGTTTTATGCATGCAATGACTTTCCATGATGTATGTCAGGGTACCATTCAAATTTCTGCAGCAACACATGAAAATATTTTCTTTCATGATGTTACTGTATTGTCTACTATTTCTTAATCTATAAATTATATTATATTTAACATTATAAAATTCCAACAGCAACGCGTTGGGTATCATCTAGTATCTCAAAAGGCTTGCTTGCTCTCTCTTCTCCCACCATTTCGGGCATGTTTGGAACACTAATTTCTTTTATATGTTTACATGTTTTTTGCAGAATTAGACTATTGAAGTTTCTATATTTCAAATAGGCCTTTCTTTCCTCTGTCTAGGTTAATGTGCTTGTTTTCTTCGTTCAACTTGCATTCATGTTATTGCGATGTTTACTTTTCATTAACTAGCATAGACGTACGTGCGGTACATATGCGGTAATCCGCGTCTCATCTGTATATTTGATGGGTCTATGTGGATCACGTGACGAATGGAGGATATGATGGAGGACAATGAAGAAAAGGAAGAAGACAACCAATGGGCAATCAACGAGGGAAAGAAAAGAGAAATAATAAATTAAAAGGAAGAATACCGCTTGATTAACATCCTTCCCTTTTATTAATTCCAAGATAAATAAATTATCTGATGGGCATGGATACAAAAAATGGTGAGAAAATAAAGGACGACTAAATAGTAGAAATATTTTTCTTCTATCAGTTTTAAAACCTTTCCAACCCTTTCCAATCGTTTTCAAGGTGTTTTTCACTAGGTGAAAATAGTCTACGCTATAAAAAGCAAGATTTCTCAAAATCCTTTTTATCTAAGATGGTCCCACCGTACCTCTCATGTTGGTCCCAGTGCGCAGGTTGGATTGAATTGGAAAGGGTCCAAAACTAATAAAAGGAAAATGTTTCTACCATATGCCTTTTTATTTTCTCACATCATTTTGTACCCAACTACCCATACACACTTGTTACTTTTCTTGTTTTGAAGTTAATGAGAAAGAGAAGACGCCAATCAACATGTCTTCTTTCTTTTAATTTTTTTCTTATTGTCCGATCGATCATCGTTGCACGTACGTCTATGCACGGTATTATGAAAACTCACTCTTCTTTTATAGTTAGAGTAGGTAGATCCGTACGAGTGTTATGTTATGATATTCTACCGTTTCTTTATTTTCTTTCCTTTTTTATTTTTTTACTTTGTTTCGTTTTTCCCTTGAAATCTATTTTATGTAAATTATTGTCATTTGTCCCCCCCCCCCATGCTACATCATTCTTTTTACAAAATTAAAGTGTTTCATTCGTGAACCAGAACATTCTTCTTAGAAAGTTAGGAGCCTAGAACGATATATCCTAAATTGGAATATACTTCAACGGAGGTAGAATATTTTTTATGTTAAGGTAGAACATTATCAGTGAAGGTAGAATGTTTTTATTGAGACCACGGAGCATCTTTATTTTAAACTTAGAAGTTTTTTTAATAAATTTAGACAATTATCATTTGGTGGAAACAAATTTAGGTCTTATAAAAATGAAATTAGGTCATGGGAACAAGATTGGCCCAACGGCAATATCAGGTGGTAGCCGGTTAGGAGGACTGAAAGGGCCCATTCGGCCTTTTTATCGGCGCGGACAACAGCGATGTTGTCTCGAAAAATTCTTCAGCTTAATCTGTCCAGCGTAGCTCCACTCATAAATGGTTCCCATCTTGCCGCCAGTACTATTCTTCCTCCTCCGTGAGCACTAGGGTTTTGATTTTGTGTTGGGGGATAGTGCCCACTGCCTAGGGCGGCGGGATGACGATACGGCAGGCAAAGTTGAATTTTGCGCGGATTCCACAACGACAGATCGAGCAGCGACCGCCTCCGGAGATATAGGACTGAAAGGAGGGCAGGACCGAGTGGACTAGCTTCAATAACGGTTTGTCTAAGTAGTTACTCATGCAATAAATAAAACCCGTGCGCCACAAATTTCCTCACTTGCTCCGAAAATGAGAAACTCATCCTTCGGTCAACTTTAAAAACCCATTAGATCCCTAGTAGTCTTGGACTCTTGAGGGTGATAAATCTGTTTATCTCATAGTATGATGTCGTTCACAAATAGTATGATGTCGTTCAAAATATATGGTGTGGTTGGCTACAAACAAGATTAAAAAAATTCAAATAGAGCACTAGCATGTACTTTTCGTTTTTAGAAAAAAAATCAGTGCCGATTGTTCTTAATTTAAATAAAATATTTAACTGTGCAATGTTGACTAATGTATTGCATTTATGATTGACTAATGTATTGCATTTATAATTGACTAATGTATTACATTTAGAATTGTAAAATTTTAGGGCACGCCTATTCACCCACCCCTCTCTAGGCAACATCTCGGTTCTTTACTTCTTTTAGTTTATCATTACAAAATTAGAAAACATTTATTTGTACAAACAAAGAAATTTAAAAATTAAAATGCCCAGCTCTCAGAAAATGATAAGCACGAATGGATATACTCATATGAAACAAGAGATTCAATGATGATTTTGAAAAATAGTGGACACGACAATACAAAAAGGGAGCTCATTGTTCAAGCAGGTACTGCTAAATTTTAGTGGAATTGCTACATACACAGTACCTTAAGAGAATAGACACATGGTATTCTTACAAAACTTGATCACACGTGAAGTTGGTGTACATAAAAAATAACCAAGGCCATTCTCAAATGTGTTTGCAAGCGTACTTCGGCTGTGGGCCAGAGTATTTCGAGAGAATAGCACAAAACCAGATCGACCATCAATGTTGCTACAAAACTGACATGAAACGCCATGGTGAAGACGATTTACCTGCGAAATTTACAAATTAAGTTACTCTATAACTAGGTAGTTTCTCCATTGTCCAATCGAAGTTCCTGTAAACACTGCCTGCAATCATCCCTCCCATTTCGATGGCACAATGCTCTTGTGGGCTTATGGTCTAACCATGATGCAGTCATACATTTCTTTTACTTCAGCTGGAGTCTCTTTTCGGTGGAAGGGCTGTAGGCCCCTGGGCATGGGGGCGACCCAGATCTAAGTTCTGCATCTCACTGGCAAGCAGTGCCCTTCTTTCTTTCAGAAAGTTGAGCCGGCTAGTCAGCTTGGCTAATGCAGAGGACGGTGCAGCCAAAGATTCCTGATAACAGAGAGGCAGTAGTAACTTCAGGTTAATAAAGTATTGTCGTGACCCCAATTAGCATAATCAGTGTTTACTATGGTGCAGAATCATTCAAGAGAGAAACTACGGTGCACAATGGGATCACCTCTGTTTTATTACTTGAATAGGCATTGGAACCTTGAACCCTGCTCGTAACTGGACTATTTGAGTGCTGTCTCTGTGAAAAGTTCCACCTCGATGCAAGTGACCCGTCCTGGCCGTCCTTCACAATCTCGCCTTTTGAATACAACATCTTTTGAACCATTTGGTTTGTAGCCCAGAACATGTCAGGTACAGAATTAGATCCTGGAATTGGTGGTGCTTCGACTGAGGAGCTAATCTCTGGAGAAAGGGCAGCATTTTGTTCGCCTCTGGAGAAAGGGAGGCGAATTTAGTAGAACTCTATCTTAAGTATTTCTAGACCAAGGACTCTATAAATAGGCAAAGTATGTAAACAGTGAGAAAGTGCTACTGAATGCTTGGCAGTAAAAACTTACTCGGCAAGCTTGTCTGCATCTAGGAATCGCTTGTTGTTGCATGATTCACATAATGAGGCAGAACTCAGTTGGACCTGGTTGTTGAGTTGTCCACGAAGATCAGAAACCTTTTGCTTCAAGTTCATAATATCAGCTTCAGCGGCAGCAACTTCCTCAAGATCAGCCTTAGTCTTTTATCAACAGAAAGAAAAAAAAAAACTTTAAATGGTGAAAAAACTTTATCTATCTCAAAAGCCAGATTCAGAAAGGGAACCTTGCTATCTATCGTTGATGGGAAGGACACATGTCCTCTTCGCATATTCATTAGCCCAGACTCCAATGAAGACCTCAGATTTCTCTCCTTCTGCAGCTGGTCTCTTAAATTTTCCACCTGTTGAATGTGCAAGGCATTCTAATAGAATAGAGAAAAATGCAGAAAGTTGCAAGCAAAACAAAACAATTCCACCAAGCCTGTAAGTGCAGAACTCCCTGTATGGAACAAATATGAAACAGGAGAGGCTGGGAAATCAAAAGGCAACTGAAATACAGTAAGAAGGATGGAATGCCCACCTATGGGCCTGTTTGGATTGTGGTGTGGAAACTCTGGCGCGCCCAGGCAATGTCCCCAAGTGTTCGATTTCGGCCAGTAGCTGCCTGGGAGCCCATGATCCAAACACACCCTAAGTTCCTGTTCTATTCCTAGTATATAGAACTATCCGTCTGGTCCAATGCTTGGTGAACATGGCTATGAAAAAGTGACATCTTGAAAGTTTAAGTGGCATTATCCAGCCTGCAGTTCAGTGGAGCACAGGCCATAGTACATCGTGTAACAGGAAAGTAGCAGGCACCACCCCTCCCCCCGCCACTGCCGAATGGTACCCTATGGTCTGACTTATTTGAAGGAAGGCATAGAAACCATGTGCAATATTGCTCAAACTGATGCTTCAGCTTCACTATGGCATCATGGTTCAAGTTCTTTGCATGACGATAGCATGGAGCAAGGAATGATATGTTTTTGAAAAAAAAATGTGAGGTAACAAATGTTGACTGATAATGAAATTAGCTCATCAAATAGAATCAGAACTTCATCGAGTTTGTTGTTATCAAGGGGATATTCCTACGGCAATAAAACATGATTGCATCAGCTAAGTATGGGCAACAAGGTGATGTTTGTTTCAATAAACATACTCATGCATTGAAAATTTTAAATAATAATAATCTTATTTTTTTGTAAAGATACTTTGTATCACATGTCCTGGGCATCCAGCCCAAACTACCAAGAACAAATAGCTCATTTCACCAAGCAGCATGAAGCAAATCACAGGGAGTCCATTTGTCAAACTTGTTTGGGCTATTGCTTGGGTTCAGATGTTTGGATAGTGCTTGCAGTTGCAGCATAACTGCTAGTAGAACAATGTTCACCTCCAACTAGGGGTGGTAAAGGGTCCTCAATTTTTTCTTAGAAATTTTAAAGATCAGGCTCAAAAAGGGCCGGATCATATTTCTATTCATTTTTAGATAAAAAGCACCAAAGGCTCATTTAGATTGTGAAGAAACATTTGGATCATGACCCATTACCACCCCTACCTGGCTACCTCCAACATAATGCATGATATCTCTTATTCAAGTTTTAACCCTGCCTGGTATGGAGGGTCTCTTATGAAAACAGAGACATTCAACATGTAAACGGTGCCAGGGATTATTCTATTTCTAAACACCCAAAAGAAAAGGTCCTTAGTTTGAGCTCTTACTTCTTTTTCAAGTGCTATACGACGGTCACGTAATGCTTCTTTCCGCCTTTCTAGACTTGCCTGGAGGACTGTATTTTCTTTTACCTGAAAAAGGTATAGCATCATCTCACATAGAAGAATGTTATGTTACATGCTTTTCGTCATCTTATGTGATCCTAGGGAATAGGATGTACCTCCTCTGTAAGTTTGGATTGGAGATTACTCCTTTTGTTTTCAAGCTTCACAATATGAGCCCTAGTTCAGGAGCTGAATTAGATAAGAAAAGGCAACCCAAAATCAACAAATGTAAATTCTAAAAGCTGACTTGTATTTTTATTCTCTATAAATTTCAGCTGTCCTTTTTATATATTTTAAAATAGATTCAAAGGTAAAAGGAACCCTAAATGGTATGCCAAGTTCATAGAACGTACAAATTATGGAGAAGCAAAGTAAAAATGAACCTATATGCAGTCATAGAAAGACAACTTTCTATGTATGTATGGATAGAAAAGCATGCTTGTATTTTACCCACTACTCATCATAAAGGTGGCAGTAGAGAGAAGCAGGGAGTATATGGGTAAGGAATATAGGGAAACTATTCTGTAGCTAAAACTGGTTTGATCCATGGCAGCCAACCGTCACATTCTTTTAACTATAAGAACTAAGAGAACTGGGCCACCAAGTAAGAACAGAAAGAGTTTATCCCCACTACTAAATCCTAACAATACCGAGCTATTCCTGTTTTTCTCTTTGGACAAAATGCTGCCAAGGGGATGAGTTCTTGGTTGCTGAGGGGAACTAGAAAAACAACATGTGAAAAAAGAATTTGCTGCTAAGAGATGTCTGCAACAGTCACCCTCATATGTTGACAAGTCTTTCAATACATAGAACATGCCCAGAGGAACTCATATGTTGACAAGTCTTTCAATACATAGAGCATACAATGATACAACAGGCTACTTACTCATCATCATCACCGCAACAGTCAGCCTCCTCTGTTGAAATGTCTTTACTTGCCTGCAAAGGAAGTGCTTCAGCCAAACTAACACTAGTTTTAATACACAAAATTATGTGGATAACAATTAAACATTCTGAAGTACGCCCCCATGTTCCTTTTGCTTTCATTAGTTGAGCCTATTGTATTCTCCATAAACTTCGCTCCCGAAGAGGCGAAGATGATGAATGAAATGAGCATTTGGGTTTTGCATATGATCTGTGGATATTTTTGATTCACATAATTCTTTTTCTGATTGGGATGGATGGTTACTCTGCATTTGAGAGGTATTATGCACTTTTGGGGAGAGAAGAAATTTGATTACTGTCTTCAGTTGGCACATCATGTTCTATTATCATGGCCCTCACAGGAGGTTGAACAACCATCGTCGTTACTCTGCATTTGAGAGGTATTATGCACTTTTGGGGAGAGAAGAAATTTGATTACTGTCTTCAGTTGGCACATCATGTTCTATTATCATGGCCCTCACAGGAGGTTGAACAAATTTACCATCGTCGTCACTCTGCATTTGAGAGGTATTATGCACTTTTGGGGAGAGAAGAAATTTGATTACTGTCTTCAGTTGGCACATAATGTTCTATTATCATGGCCCTCACAGGTTGTTGAACAAATTTACCATCGTTGTCACTTGCAGTGCCCAAGGTAATGTTATTAAACTATGGGTGATGAAAAGTTGTAAGGGAAACAAACAAGTTGCAAATCATTTAGTCGGAAAGGAAAATTTGTATGTTTGAAACATGTGGCATAGTTATTTCAGACTTCAAGCAGTGTTACTCTATAGGTCATATCAATATAATTTCCAAGAAGAACATTTGTTAGGTGAAGTTTTTCTGGATTCTTTCCTTATTTATTTTTCAGGTCTCCCAAGATATAATTTTCACTACTGAAATTTTACCATCATAAGTTAATGGCCAGCGGAGGTACTTTTCACAGAAAATGGGAATTTAAAATCACACTTCAAGTAGACAATTTACTAATTTGGAGCCTCTTCTAAATAAATATTATTAGTAAAAATGAGGAAGTTTTTTACTAGACTTGTGGGCACTGAGCAACTATATTTAGGAATCAGGAGGTCAACAAGAGTAATAAGGAATATCATGATAAAACAAGGCTCGATCATAAAGATTTACTAGCAGAGTGCACATGCTTCGCTACGGAATTTAAAGTATTGTATTTTCTTTTTGATGACATGCATACATCTATGAATAATTATGATAACTATTGGCCCTAATCACAAATGAACGACAAGCTCCCTTGGTTAGCAAGGGCAAATGCACCACCCATGTACTTTGAACTTGAGGTTTTATGTTCGAACCCTATGGGTGACTATTTATAGCTTACTTTTGTCTATTTATTTCTGCGCGGCTCGGCTCGGCTCCGCGAGCCATCACTAATTGGTGAACCAGTGGACCCGTTTGCAACTCCTCTAGAAACAGTACCCAAGTGGTACTTCTTTCCCATATTTCAAATACTCTTTACAGTACCCAATAAGTTATTGGGTGTTCTCTTGATAGTTTCTGTGCCAATGGGCTTATCCACACGGCTCGGCTCAGCTCAGCTTGATGCACAGCTCGGCTCGGCTCAGCTCTGCCAGCCTACGCACCGACACATGAACAACTCGTGCTTTAAAGGAGTAGAGAATAGACAAAAAAAGAAATACCCTCCTTTCGATGATGTTAGAAATGAACTAGTCATTAGATGAAGTACCTTGCCCTCGGCATTACCAATCTTAATGCTACTATCACATTCACCCCTGCTGCCAGAAGAGCGTTCGGTATTATCATTCAGATCTTCTTCAACATCTTCACCAGAACCATAGGAACCATCATCTTCAGCAATGTCATTGTCTGTCGAATATTCCTTGTCAACATCAGACTCGGTATAAGCATCTGAAGAGCATGAACCGTCTTCGATATCCTAAACAAGTAAAATTTAAATCGAAGCTCATGACAATGCAGTAAAAAATCAACTGGAACTTGCTTGCAAAGATAAGCAGGTCCATGGAAAAGGAGATACATCAAATATCTGATCATATTCCTCAAGCATAATAATAACAATAGCTTGAGCATGGTTGGCTGCAGCAGCAGCTTGAAGCAACTGGAATGAACCATCCCCGGCCATACTGAAGTCACTATCAATTTCACATTCACCAAGAAGAAGAGGACGAAGAAGAAGTGGTGCCATGCAAGCTGCCAAAGCAGATGAAGACATCCTATTTACAGCTTTGTGCGATCCAACAATCTGCATCATTTTGAGAATCCTAAAAGAAAAGCAATTAGTTTGATCTTGCCATTGCCAACTTATCATTCAGGCTAAACTATCTGATAATCAAATTAAACATTAAAAAGAATCATGCACATATTCTTCAAAAATGAAAATAATTGACACTAAGACCATGACACCATGAGCATTAATTTGTTCAGTGTTGAGTTTAGTTGATAAGACACTTGAAACAAACCATCAGAGGTAGATACCTCTGCAACAATTGACGATTTGGTTCTGGGAAAACTTCATATATAACTCTATTCATAGCATCGAGTCTTCTTGTCTTGTCAGTTCCTGCATAATCGCTTGTATTGGTCAGTTCATAATTTTTAGCATACCACAACGTTTAGGAGGTAAGGGCATAGGCTGAGCTGCTATTTTGGTATATATTCCATGAAATGTGGCTAGGCTCAGAAATACATGTTTGGACAGATTGTTGAATAAATAAAGTAAGTTTCAAGTCAGTCTTACGGTAAGCTCTAACCAGGGCAGTGCAACATGATGCTGGAACTGGAGAAGATGGCATCTCTCGAAGAATGTACTGCAGCAAATGAGAACCAACAAATATTGCTAAAAATAATAGAACCACAGTTTATTCCTATTGTGATATCATAGTAAATGCTTGTCAAATAAATACCTTAATACAATCACCGATAACATGTGCATCCTCATCTGGGGAGAATTCGTTCTTTCCTACAAATTCATAACAAAATATGTGATTTTAAGCACATAACTGGAAAATAAGCCAGAGCAAATACAGCTCTCAGGATATCCAAATTTAACGTCCTCCCAAATGAGTTTCATGAAAATATAACATAAATAACTTACTAGAACTACATACAATAAGATCTTGGTAGATCCCAAGAAAGGTGAGACACAATGAAGCGCCAACCCTAGTTGTCTTAACATAAAAGAGAAAAAAGTCAGACTACAAGAAATCACCCTTTTCATAATCCTGAACCCTGCGTTTGACTTCTTCAACATCAGCAGACTGACGGAGGATTCCTTCAACCTTGACACCTAGACAGAGTTTTTTTTTTCACTTGTCATTGAATAGCAAGCTTGGTAAATATGTAAACCTCTACTTGCATATTATTTGATGTTCAATAGGATATATCTTTTACAAAGTTAGAACCACAGAGAATTTCAGGCAAGATTGTGTATCGAATAATTAAAAAGGGAAAACATTTACCATAATCTTCGATGAACTTTAAGGCCTTCTCCAGGAATGCCGTAGTGCCATCAGCATCAACAAGTGCAAATTCTGCTGGTCTGCCAATTACAGATTTATCGTCCGCTGCAACAGAAACAAACAGATTTGCTTATTTGCATTCTTTTTCTCGAGCTTTGCTTATTTTTATTCTTTTTCTCCAGCTTTGGTTATTTGTATTCTTTTTCTTGAACTTTGTTTATTTGTATTCCACCTCCATGGTAAGGTGTTGTGGACACATTTGTGGGTAAGGCCTATAGCCGGCGGAAGAAGAGCTCAGTAGTGTCCACATCAGTAGGCAACATCTGAGTTGGTTCAGCATGTTTAGTTTGTTTGGGTCGTTCTTGTTTGTAAGGCCATTAGATAAGACTAGGTTGTTACATCCGACTCTATATAGATGGAGTCAGATGGGTGTAGGAGGTCAGGCAGAAATTAGATCAGATTGCTCAGAGCCTTAAGAGGAGGGCGAGCTCATCTGTATTTAATCACTGCTATATCCAATAAACTATCCATAACATCTCTGGTATCAACCTTCTTTGATCCTGCACCTCTCATCTTGGCCCATGAGGCCCAAAATCTATTTATACATACACATGAATAGTGGAATGAATTGTGCGATTGTAGATATCTTCCTTTTCTTTTTAACTCTTGAGATGCCTGAATGCACTGAATATGCAAGGTACTTCAAGTATGTTGACCAACAAATGATTATCCATGTCCTTGTAGATTAATTTGTCCTATAAAAGATTCTGGTTTCCAAGTAGTAGTGCAAATAAACAAAATTGCACATTGAACAATATTGTTTATCTGCCACAAAGTCATCTTTGCAGCATAATAACAAAATTATTTTTTTACCCATGCCTTGCAGAATTTCTAAATAAACAACAGACATACAAAGGTAGCCAAAGACCAAACTGGAACTACCACCACACTTTTACAGCTATAAGAAATGAAAATGACAGGGGCCAAGAGCTATTAACTTCAGTTAGGAGAATGCGAGGAATTGATATACCCATTGAAATTTTGGCTAGCCCATTATTTGCCATAAAACCTCGATTTCTTTTTGTCTACAAAGTATGACTTATTAGTAAGTACAAGAGACTCATAAATGCAACTTCTGATAAGAGTAAACATAGCTTACATAGTTCACCGGCAGCCTCTACAGGTTCTGTTATGTCAGTGCTGACTGTTGGATTTTGTCCAGCTGTATTCACAACATTGGGTGCCTGAGCCAGAGCGCTCTCTAATGCACTTCTCCACTCATTTAGGTCTTCTGTAGTTTCTGCCTGTTTGATAAAAAAACGTACCATTAAATCCCTAGACAAACCATGAGCCATATCAACTATTGCTGGACATCTTGCTGTCAGCCAGCATTGCAAATCCTGAACCCACTTCCGTGCCTACTGCACCCACTAGTCACTGCAGTAGTAACGTCATTACACACTCCCGAATGCCAATCCTCCTATGTCAAGCATCATAACAGTAACCAAGTGATTAAATGAGTACACAACCAACCTTAAGGGTAAAAGTGCGTCCATCACGACCATCAGGAAAGACCACTGTTATAACTTTCCTTTCTTCTTTGACTATCATACTGAAACATGGCTTGAGATTATAAGCTTAAAAAATATTATTGAAGAAGCTTTAGACTTCAACGCAAATCAGCTTTAAATTCAAACCTTGCAGTGTTATTCAAGTCAATTCCACCAAGTGTGACAATTGGTTCACTCCCTCTGGGAGGGGGAATATTCTGCAAGTAAAGCAGAAAATTGGGGGTAATTGTCATGATTGTGCATAGCCTAACATTTCAATTTGGATAATTTACTAAGCCAAATGTCCAAATCCGTAGAAAAAATCACCAGTTGTACATGTGGCTGCAATCAAAGGTGCCGGTTACTGTTACACCAATGGGGAAGCTGGGCTGGTATAGCAAGTCAAGGGAATAGTTCGATATCTTGAATGCATGCTTATGTTTGATACTACCTCAATGAAAATAATTTACTAAATGTGCAAGTGAGATATGCAAGAGTAGGCTCACTGTTAAGTCATATTGTTACTAGCTAACACTTTGCTGGCTATGCCCGTAACAAGTTTAAGTCCTGAAAATGGTTACATGGACGACCATTAACAGTACTAACATTTTGTTTTTTGTCACAGTTTATATCAAACTTCAGCTTTTCCATACACTACATAGCTATAGTGAATATGGTATAATGACCTAGACCAAATCAGGATGCTAGTTTATAGTTCATCTGTTATAGTTCTATGATGAATGTAACTTGCATAAGAGCTAGCTTTACTTGATGACAGCTCAGGTATTATGATAAAGAAGCTTAATAATTCTGTCTTAATCTAAGCAACCAGATGCTGGGCTACAGAAACTTCTTGTCAGAAACATTTTTCAAAGGTTAGGTGTAGTTGCTGAGTTATAAAAACATAAGAAATCAAATGAGATCAGATCAGCATTGGAGGATCCATTGAGTACAAGATAAGGGGAAGCCAGGTTTGTTGTTTCCCTACTCCCTAGCTGGCATAGTAGGCTGGTAGGCCTCCAATGATCCAATTGACGATATATTTGAGCTGCTGATCATATAGTAGAGTAGCAAAGGGTCTAGCCTCACTGGATTAAGTTATCCCATCAGTCAACACATACTGTCCTCTTTCTGAATAATACTTCACCTTGTATTGTGCTTTATTACAACAAAATTTATTCTAGTCTAAACAACAAATTAAATTATCCAATCCATAGCATTGTAACTGAAGCAAAGAGACACAGCAAAGTACACTGTTCTATAAAATAGTATTGGGCTATTAGCTGAAGAAAAGGGAACAGTATAAGGAATCATGGGAATATATCTTACAGGATCACTCCTGAAGAACACTAATGATGTCCTTGTAAGGATAAACCAGCGCTTTTTCCATACTGTCCAGCCAATCCCTGTAAGCTATCAATTTTAATGAAATGGGAGGCGCAGTGTAGCAAGAAATATGTAAGAGTTCTTATTAAAATAGAAGTGGTCAAATGTAAAGATGACATAATGGTGCAAGCTTCTACCAAAATCTCCACATTAAAAGGATTGGGTAAAATCAGAAATATTCCGATCCACCTCATTAAACTGCAATAGTAACCTTCCCACAAGATGTGGTAAAAAGAAAGAAACTAGCTATTGTTCTACGTTGGGCTCAGTATAGGTGTAAACAATATGGAGCAATTAGAAGAAGAGTAGATAAAAAGTAAAAAAAAAAAAGACAGCACACATACACACCAACACTTGAGACCAAAGCTTGTTTGACCCAGCACCAAAATGTTTAAGCATATGATTTTATAGGAGCTATAAACAGATATCGTACATTTTTGGCCATGCCATTTAGAGCGAGCAGATTGTACCATGATCTGCTCTAACTTAGATTGCTACTCGGAATGATTGTACCACTTGCTGGATGATATCCTACGAACTAAAAGTTCATAACAATATAACAACACATCACAATATAGTTTGCCATGGTTCCAAAATCTGCACGATAAATATTCTGATCCATATATGACATTGTGTTTATTGTTCTGAGCTCAAGATAAATGTTTTTCCGTCTTCTGTGATAGAAAGCTCGATTGATAAATTGAGAAGTGAGAAGATTATGTTGGTCCAATTTAGTTCATTGAAAGGATAATCTTCCTATGGCATAAACATATGGACACCTCACAATAAGTTAATCTAGCCATGGTATCAGCATGAATAAATACCTTTAGATGAGAGCAGCAAATTTCCACTCTTAAGAACCTGCAGTAAAGAATATGTGGGTTCAATTATGAAAATTTTCATAACACTGATCTATTACCACAACTTGATTCTGAATTAATAATGTGATTCTGCAATTGCAATTTTACAGTTCCGATATTGATTACATGCTTGTTGAAGTGCAACTGGGGCTTGGGAACGGCAAATGTGAAGTTAAAGTGATGCATGACACTACAGTTTATCACTTGCTCTAGGAAATAACAGAACATTGTAAAAATCATTAGGAGAATGCCTCTTGCATCGTTTCTTTTCTGTACTACCTGCACAGCTTCATGAAAACAAAGTGCAAGAAATCCCAACAAACCTGACAGTTTGGACAAGTTGGTGAATTTTCACCACCTTCAGATTTGTTAGTGATCTGAAAGTTAGAGTCTCCAGACCCACATCGGCAGACCTTCGACTGACCGGTATTCTCAGAAGGCTGCGAAGATGATACCTGCCAAAAGAATGAAACACAGCAGGATAAATGTTTAGAAAATGCGTCGATCAAACAAAGCAAGACCTTTTGGAACTTGAGTTTAAATTTAAAAGAGAAGGCACCGGCTTTTACTTGAGCAAATATGTGTGAAAATATGGTTAAAAATAATCTGGAGAGTCTTTCAGATTATCATTCTAGTACAACAATTAACTATATGAACAACATAGAAGCCATTTTACCCATTCATCAACCACACTGAGCGCTATCACCTTGCTTATATTGCAACTATCACATTGATTCGGTATCTTTTTAAGTGAAACCAAAAATTCAACTGAACATCATTAAAGTGGCATGGTGAACTACAACAAAATTTCACATAAATGAATTAACAATGATCAGGAACATGGAGAAGAAAGATTAATCAAGATTGTAAGCAAAATATATGCCCCTCTTACTTGCTGCTGAGAATGCTTGACTTCCGAAGCTGACATTTTCTGCTCTAGCTGGTTGATTTATGAAGACCTCAGGGTGATTTCTGCCCCCACCAATGAGTTGATGTTCTTCAACAGCAGATAGATGCAGCTTACGGTGTTACAAGTGATGATTTAAAGAGATTTATTCCCTACAGGAATAATAACAAACAAAGAAGCTGACACAGCCACATTACCAGGTTCCCCCAAAAAATCACTGAAGCCTGTTTGTATTGGGGGATTTGAATTCAAATCCTTAGAAATTATTTTAAACTTGAACATATTCTGCAAAATCTAGGAGTCGTCCTGCTCATGCAAACAATCCAATACCTCATGTCCACATTGAAAACATTTTTAACAATAATGCTAGCTAAGTTAGGATCATGCACAGTGGTTGAGAAAATGTGTACGAACTAACAGCTAGTTCAATTCCTGACCTACCGATCTTGTGGATGTGTAATATCAGATAATTACATAAATTACTGTAAGCAAGAGCAAATGTGATGTGGCCTTAGGAACAGGGAGATTACCAGAAGAAACTGAAACATGAAAGCTTATTTAGTTCGCCATGGGTCAGCTTCAGATCCACTGAGTTGGATTCAGCATCCACTATAGCTATAAGTATCAGTTTAAGTCTTTAATCCATTAGTTGGACCTGGAGTATCACAAAGCAGAAACATAGTCACAAAGAGAAGTAAAATTTCACAAACTATGGAGACTCTTGTGGTCCTGTTAAATGTAACAGCATACTACTTCTTTGGAAAACAAAAACTAACTAAAAATGATAAGTATTGGAGCTCGAACATTGTGAAGCCCGGAAATAATTGAACTTGGCTTCATAGTAGAAGTTCAGGTGACAGAAAACACTAATTTTACAAAGTGACTATTATATGCACAAAAGTAACTGAACTATTGTCTACATCCCCTCTTTCTTATATAATTAAAACCGCTGCACTTTGAACCAAAAATACTAATCATAAGCTTTAACATGCTTGGTTTCCCTCTACAACCTGACTGAGGTCCAGCTAAAAATATTTTGGTTCTGCGAAGAGAGTCAAAGTTGCACGGCATCAAAAGCACGTTTCGTACATTGACCATACGGCTATGGCTAGCTCCCAGGGGGCACTTTCACCCATCAATGTCAACCCTCCAATAAAAATCTCAAAAGGCTCCGGAACCCAATTCCTCCGGGAAATTTTTTTGCGCCAAAATAGAGGCGAATGACAAATTTACACTGCACATGACATGGACCCAGTCACCTCAATCATATTACAGTGAAATCTTGGCATTTCGACAGCTAATGGAAAAAAAAAATATCCTGGATCAACATCCGCAAAGATCTGCATGCATTGCACCAGGGATCAACTGACCAAAACCATCAATCAAGCGCGCAGCCCTCTCGGATGCAGCGCCACGGGGAAGGCTCCTCTTCTGACGCACAACACAAGCGCGTGCCCCTCCCCCCAAAAAAACCGAATGCAGCCTCCACAGACAACGTTCCGAGCCCAGATAGATGAACACCCGGCAGCCTCCATTGCCTCATTCGCGCTTCGATCCCCAACCTGGAAACGATTCCGCATACCACCCCCTGGAATGCGCGGCGCGCACCGATCGAAGACAAGCGGAGGCGGAGGCAGAGACGGGCAATGCGGCTCACCTGCGGGCACGGCGCGGCCCGGAATCTCACGTTAGCCCGCTCGCGCAACCGGCCCCGCCACCTCCTCCTCGCTTCCGTTCGCGCGCCTCTCGCTCTCCCTCTCGGTCCCCTTCCCCTCCTCCGGTCTCCCCGCTCTATTTTTCTCTCGGCGCTGGGGCTCCCTCCCGTCCCTCTCTCTCTCTCCCGCACTTTCTCCGGGAAATCCCCGTGGCACGGGGCGAGCCCTCACACTGCACCCTGGGCCCGCGGCCTCCGGAACCCGACGTGTCAGAGCAACGGTCCGATCCCGCTCACGAGCGAGACGCGGGGCGCGGACGGGGTCACGTGACCGGGGCCGTTGGATCTTGACGCTTGGCACGTGGCGGCGGATCAAGCGGAAACTCAGGGCACGGTTTTGTGCGGGCGGAGTGGGAGGGCACGTCCTGCCCTGCCCGGCCGGCTGCCGAGGGACGGAACGGGAGAGCAGGAGCTGTCAGCCGTGGGGCATGGTCATGCACTCTCTAGCGGGGCCCACGTCCGCTCTTGGGCGTGGGCCCCAATGGCACACTTTTGCAACTGCTTCACCTGTCTGTGGCTGAAGAGAGTCATCATCATGTGCGGTCTGTTTTGGGTAATGATCAATCTAGGATTCTCGCATGATTTCATCACAAATGTGCGTGCAACTCTCGCTATCACGGGCATGATGAGACATGACGGGGAAAAAAAAAAAAAAAACCCGATCCGCTGGGCATGATGGGATGCTCCTCCGTCCGTCCGTCCGTCCGGGTTTACTCCGTCTGAAAAGCTCACCTGGGCGGCTGATGTGAACCACTGGAACATGAATGTTCAACCGGAGGACCAGATAGACCCCATGGGCACCGGGATGTGCACATTAGCGAGACAGGGGGGCTAGTACCATGCAATGGCGAAAGCCGAAAGGGACGTGAACTCTTCGATCCTGATAGACACAGTACGTTGTACCGGTTGTCCCATACAGAGCCATGTGCGACACAGATGAACACGGGGCCCTCTTCACGGTCGCAACAGAACTGATCAATTGAAGGGCCACGGCGCCACCCTCATAAACAGACAAGCAATGCTAGGCAGGAGTACGTACAAAAGCGTGACAAACAGTAGCGATAGCGACAAGAGTCATGAAATGCACCCGGCAAAAGCAGGCAGCAGGAGGACTCCAAGCCAAAGTGCACAGTCCCTATCCTCTCAAAATAAAAACATCTATAGGGATTTGTGCCACTAACTGCGTGGTAACTTGAAATACCTTAGGGTCTGAATCCGATTCTAAAGCCCGTGTGCTTTGTAGCCGAGGATGGCGCCAAGCCAAAATTTACCACACTTCTGTCGTTATTTGGTTGTAGACCAATTTCCTGTCAAATAACATCATTCCTCACCGATGTTTAGTTTGGCCATGGCCACTATAGGCACCAGACCACCAGACCAAATGTATCCTCAAGGACAAGAATTGGTAGCGAGATAGTATAAACTCATAAGATTGGTGCTGTGTAAGCGTACTCGTGCAAAGTTTACCAGTCTCTTAAGGCAAAACAAGGAGGGAGATCAATGGCCACTGTTCACAGTTTCACACGCTAGCTATGTGTCTCTGCTTTCACTTCTCTTGGTCCGTCGTCCTCGTCGAGATTGATGCCCGTGATGCTCATTTTCCCTATATTTACTGCAATCCAAGGCAGAAAAGAATGAATTGATACGACACATTAAGGTTATGCCCACAGCTGCAGCTGTTGAATGAAAATCTTGTGCTACTGACAAGGTGATGCACACCGTGTAGTTCTTCGTGCAGATTTCATGCTATCTAATGTTGTTCATACCAGCAGGTTTTGCACATACACATGTCTATGTTAATTATTGATATTTGTGTTCAATGTTTCTCTTAGTTTATGCAGAAACTAGACTTAATGCTTACCAACTGCGTCCAGTCCGCGTAGATTCGGCATATATTTGGTAATATGATCTTCCGCGTCTTCATCAGCCTTCAGTGTCTCACATTCGAAAGAGAGCAACACTTTCTGATTTCCATGCTCCTTTTCAACCAAGCCAACAATGTCATCTTCCCACCTGCACAGTATATTATTTGTATTAGGGAAACTGAAATCATTCTAGGGACTCGCATAACAGCTCGAAATAATATCTACATAGAAGTGAGGACTCACAGCATGGGGAGTCTTACACAAATGTAAACTTATGTTAGAGAACTAAACATGTTATCAACAGAAAACAGAAGATAGCACTGTAACTTTATCCAGTCACCAACTTGCAACGATTTCCTGTTGTCCAAAGAATCATTTTAAGTTTATTTTTTCGTACTAAAAACCACATAGGTTGGCGACATATACAATTGTGTAATTTGGGTGGGGGTGGCTTGGGTCCATGTAGAAACTCTAGAAAGTGTTAGAATAAACGCGCCATCGGCGCGGGTGTGTGTGTGCGCGCGGATGTACATGACTGCACGGGCGTGCGTGGGCGTGCCAGGGCGCGATGAGCGTTCGCGCAGGGGCACAGGAGCACGCGTAGCGAGCGGCACGATCGGCGAGCGTGTGTCCAGGTTGGGCGCAGGTGCATGGTGAGCGCGTGCGTCTAGGAGCTGGGCGCGGCATCGCACCTGCATGAGTCTGGATCGGTGTTGATCGAGTCCCTGCATGTGTTGATCGAGTCTTAGTAGGCAGTTAGCTAGTCTACAGGTTGGTTAGGTGCTTGAACGTGAAGGTAGGGGAGGTTAGCTGCATGGCGTGGCTTCGGGAGTACGGCCAGGAGAACGTGTGGACGATGAGGCCGTTGGAAGCGCATCATGGCGCGTGGGAATCAGACGTGGAGGTGGACGTCGTGGCTCCACGGCGGCTGTTAACGCGTGTGTTTAAGTAGCTGGGTACCTTCTCCATTGTAACGTCGAGCCAAGTTCAGTTAATAGAAGGACAAGATACAGGCGTTCGTCGCCGCGGCGTTCGTCGCCGGAAATCCCGTGTTCGTGCACTGTGCTTCTTCTACCTCGCGACGGCAGCCGAACCAGCGAGTCCGAGTGTTCGAGAGCGAGTGCGCGAGCTTGAGAGAGATCGAGGGTTCCAACAATGGGTATCAGAGCCGAGGAGAGGCAAGAAGATGTCGGAGACGCCGAAGAGCTCGAAGGGCGGAGCTGTCGCCGTGGAGTGCGCCGTCGCCGGCGCTGTGGAGCTTCCTCTGCTGACCAGGGCCAACTACCATGAGTGGTCCTTGGTCATGCAGGTAAGCTTGGAGGCGCTTGGCTTGTGGGACGCGGTGGAGAGCGACAAGGTGGAACGCCGGGACGATCGAATGGCGCTCGCTGCCATCCTGCGCGGCGTGCCGTCCGAGCTCAAGGCGGTGTTGGCCGTGAAGAAGACGGCGAAGGAGGCGTGGGAGGCCGTGAAGACGATGCGTGTCGGCGAGGATCGCGTCAAGGCGGCGAACAAGCAACGCCTCATGAAGGAGTTTGAGAACGTCTCGTTCCGGGATGGCGAGAAGATCGACGACTTCGCCGTGCGCATCAACGGCATCGTCGGCGGGCTGCGCGAGCTCGGCGAGGAGATCAAGGACGGTCGCGTGGTACGTAAGGTGCTGCGCGTGGTCCCCAAGAAGTGGAAGCAGGTGGCGGTCTCCATCGAGATGCTCCTCGACCTCGACACCATGACGATGGAGGAGCTCGTCGGGCGGCTGCACGTGGCGGAGCAAGCCGACGACGAGGAAGCTACGGCGGCGGCGGACGTCGGGCGTCTTTATCTCACTGAGGAGCAGTGGTAGGTGCGGCATCGCCAGCGCCTGAAGGAGCGTGCGCGCAGCGGAGACGGGCGGCGCAGCGACAACGGCGGCCGTGGGGACAACGACAACCGGAGCGAGCGTGACGACAACGACGCGAGCAGTACCTGGTCGGGGCGCAGCCGGCATGGAGGGCACCGCAAGCCACGCTGTTTCGAGTGCGGTGAGCATGGGCACCTAGCTCGCCAATGCCGCGAACGCAAGAAGAAGAAGGAGGAGGCGGCGCTGCTGGGCGACGTCGGTGACACTCCGGCGCTGCTGTGAAGACGGAGTTCAACGTGTCGTGACAGCGTGCGGATCGCGCCGTGTCGCGTTTAGGGGGAGTTTGTTAGAATAAACGCGCCATCGGCGCGGGTGTGTGTGCGCGCGCAGATGTACGTGACTGCACGGGCGTGCGTGGGCGTGCCAGGGCGCGATGGGCGTTCGCGCAGGGGCACAGGAGCACGCGTAGCGAGCGGCACGATCGGCGAGCGTGCGTCCAGGTTGGGCGCAGGTGCATGGTGAGCGCGTGCGTCTAGGAGCTGGGCGCGGCATCGCACCTGCATGAGTCTGGATCGGTGTTGATCGAGTCCCTGCATGTGTTGATCGAGTCGTAGTAGGCAGTTAGCTAGTCTACAGGTTGGTTAGGTGCTTGAACGTGAAGGTAGGGGAGGTTAGCTGCATGGCGTGGCTTCGGGAGTACGGCCAGGAGAACGTGTGGACGATGAGGCCGTTGGAAGCGCATCATGGCACGTGGGCATCAGACGTGGAGGTGGAGGTCGTGGCTCCACGGCGGCTGTTAGCGCGTGTGTTTAAGTAGCTGGGTACCTTCTCCATTGTAACGTCGAGCCAAGTTCAGTTAATAGAAGGCCAAGATACAGGCGTTCGTCGCCTGAAATCCCGTGTTCGTGCACTGTGCTTCTTCTACCTCGCGACGGCGGCCGAACCAGCAAGTCCGAGTGTTCGAGAGCGAGTGCGCGAGCTTGAGAGAGATCGAGGGTTCCAACAGAAAGGACTTAAGCCATCTGGCCATTATGCAGCTGAAGCTAGCTCTAGTGTTGGACTGAAGTCACACTATATGCAGAAGGGACCTTGTTGATGTTGCCTTTGAAGCGCTGGACATGAGTCATGGTATCTAGATGGTAAGCACCTACACTATCTACATTAAGCACTTATAAAGTATGCAAAAGCGTTAAAACAGTTCATTGGCTGCTTGTAACATGCTAGAACGAAGTAATTGATAAAAACCCCCCAAAATAGTTACATTTTACATATAGAGCACTTTAGTGCATGCGTTTTGAGATTATTAAGCACATATCTCACTTCTCACCAGACATATAGAATAATCTAATTAGAAACGATTGTACACTGGTATGCTTTGTGACACCATGCCTAACCTACCACATCCCAAGTTGCAGAAGAACAATGAAAATTGTCAGTGTGCATCCTGATTATGAATGGTTAGCATTTTATTTCTGTATTTCTCTCTCTTAAGATAAAAGAGCTCATGCCTCACTGCTACCAAGACTAAGAGATGATTGCAACTTGGGAAATATAATGTCAATGCAAGCAGATCAGATGTATAACCAAAAATACTAATTTACCAGTAATTAGGGATGCAAGTTCCACTTGTTTTGTGTCATTGGTTCGACCCAAAACTTGGCAAAATGGACAAAAATGGCATTCCACATAATTAATTTAGGGGGAGAAATGAACTAAAATGGTGTTGCAAATAATTAATTAGCTGACCCAGAAGGCCAGAAAACACCATTAGGTACCCACTTGCATCCCTACCAATAATCCAATATATTGTCTTTTCTATATTAGATTAGATTACTAAGTGTCTGGTCAAACATGCCCTTGATAGTTCAGTATGAAGACACTAAGCACTGCTGAAAACATATGTAATGTTACTGTTACTAATATGGTACTTTCCACAATTGTTAAGTTCCTAGAATGCCCAAAAACTAAGACAACAATTCCTGGTAGAACAGGCTAGCTCTGGGGCAAGAAGCCATAAATATTCTCAAATCTCCATTCATGTAAACTGACAGAGCTTTATGCAAACCCTCACGTATGAGAAATAAAACACCACTCGACATTGTTTGACAGAAGGTAAAATCATTAGCATCAAACTGAGTTGAGAACTCTGAAGAGCAAGATTTACCCATGCAAGTGGTCAATGTGTTGTAACCGAGCAGCATCATGGCCCCTGCATTCCACCACAACTACCCTCTCCCTCTTGCTCTGTCAGATGAGCATCACATATTTATGAGAAAAGCTAACCTCAGCACACAAACGTCATAAATTCAGGAGAAAGTTAATTTGTCACACAAAATGCACAATTTCATGAGAAAACCAAGCCTCTATGGCTCTTTCACAGAAGCCACATAGTTCCATGAGCTCTTTTGTTGTAGTTGAGCTATGGGCTCATCCCTCATTCTCCTCTTTCCAAAAAGGATATTTCATTTCATCTTTTCATAAGAAAATATAACTAGGTGTATGATCTTTTTACATTAACTATGATAAACCAAATATAGAAAAAAATACTTCTAAAATTGAAAAAAAAAAGATAGTTGATTAATACAAGATATGCTTGATGGAGCAAGTACATAAGACATGCTCACCTTAAAATCAATTATGGCAAGCTTTATAAGGCGGTAATCCTCTCCTCGGCTGCATTCCCTCTCGCAAGATATTGCTTACATAATAGAAAAGGGAAGAAAATAACAAAATTAGCTATAGCTTCTAATGACAATATAAACTTCAAACCTATCCTCTGTTCAATACAGCAAACAGTAAAGACATAGATGGCAAAGAACAAAGTGTTCCTAGCCAACCTACTGAAATCCACTAGTATAACTAAGAACACAATATCTCAAAGTATCATCCAAGCTACCCATCATATCTACCAAACGAATCGAAGTGAATGATGACTAAAATATAGCCCCTTTTCCTTTGAAGCGTGACTAATCAAGATTATTCAGTAGCATAAAAAAGCAGCTCCAAATACAACAGGCTACTGTTTTATACATATTGTTTCTTGCAATGCTTCGTATAACATAACAGCCTATGTGCCAGTCTGGTATTGCTCGCAACTGTGCACCATAAAAAATGGTAACATACTTTTGACAGACAAGAAACCTACGTATGATATATATACCACTGTTATTCATCTTGTGCATTGAAAAAATGGTTTTGGTGATTTTCATTAGAAATGAGAACAAAGTTGCAATATCTTTCTCAAGCGTGAAATTTGGAGGACATCAACAACAGCTGCAAGGGGTATGAGAGAGATGAATACGGGTGCCCTGGAGGCCGTAGCAGATAGAGTCCGGAAGGCGAATGAAATGGCCGGAGATGGCGCCGGAAGGCAGCAAGGCGATGGATGCGACGCCTTCCATTGTCAGATCGGCATCGCCCTCCTCGACGGTCTGCTCCGCATTTGCCGCCGCCGGCGGCGGCTGGT
The DNA here is from genome assembly GCA_022530915.1 of Paspalum notatum. Taxonomy (NCBI): domain Eukaryota; kingdom Viridiplantae; phylum Streptophyta; class Magnoliopsida; order Poales; family Poaceae; genus Paspalum; species Paspalum notatum. Next base: position 8,711,855 of record CM039684.1, read on the forward strand.
GGTTGTCATTCGCCTCCGAGTCCGATACCGAACTCACTGCTCCCCCCGCGCCGAACATCGACTGCGCTACCTACGCGGTGGTACCGGCAACGACCATTAGACAAGTTTCCTCTCACCGCTCGTGGGCATGTCCAATTAAACAACTTAAAACACCGAATGGATCGATAGGCAGATAGCATCAAATCAATTAACTAAACCATTGACCATCGCGCAAAAGCTCGTTGCCAAGAAACGGATACGACAGGGGAGAGACACTGCGAGAGAGATGCACTCACCTCGTCCAGAGGTTCGTCAGCCATCAATACTCCTGGATAGGTCTTTCGCGGCCGGCGCTTGGTCGGGGCTGAAGAGAAATGCCGCTGCGCGGCCGCCGCCGCCGCCCGGCGTTGGCTTGTCCTTGCTGTGTCGAAAGAACAATGGGAAGGCCCACGGGTTTCGGCCTTTTGGCCCACCCGTTTCAGCCACTATATATGTTTTCGGCCACTCTTGCAACACAGCACAATTTCTAAAGAAAAAACACAGCCCACCTTTTCCTTCGTTATTTGTATCGATGCAATCAGAGGCAAAGCTAGATCCAAAAGCACCCCAGTGCACCTCTTCATCATTTGTATAGCAAATCCATAATTTTCAAGTATAATTCATTAATTAGCATTGTATTTTCATTCCAAACCTAGTGCACTTGTAGTGCACCAAGGAAGCTCTACCTAGCTTCGCCCCTGGATGCAATTATAAATATCACCGTTTGGAAAATTAATAATACTATTCACGTATTTAGAAACATGTCATTATAATTCTTCGGCTAGAAACATGTCATTTGTACGTATGAACGTATCCCAGGCCTTAGTGTCCACCCGCATGCCACCGTATTTTCGTATGGATAAAAATGCCCTCAGTTCTTCCCTCCCCTCTAGTCTACGACATGTGGATCCCACGTGTCATCCCTTCCTCTCCTTCTTCCTCAATGATCTTGCCGTGACTGCCTTGTTTTGGAATCCTAGGCTCCTGGCATCAAACGTTGTGATTGGCTGAATGAAGCAATACCGACGGACATACATGTTTCTGTGTCAATGTGGAATAGAAGCCTCCTGATTGCTGATGAATCTTGCTTCCCTTTTTCTTTTGAAATAGCAACGATTAAGGGTCTTTGTCTCTTGGATAGGGTAAATGAGGTAGTCAGTAGAGGGCAGAAGCCCCATGTTACCCGATATTACAGTCTTTTATCTTCAGGCTATTTTCGTGTCTTTCGGACTTTCAGCTTCTGTAGATATAGTGGCAAGACCGTTGTGCCAGTGGCATGCCCTCGCTAATGGATGGCGTTTTTGTATTTCTTTTTCATGGTTCTGTTTTTAGTCCCTGCTTTTTTCTTCTCGCTAACTTTGATTTTAAAAAGAAACATTAGATAAACTGGACAAATCTGTTTTATTTAATACAAGATACACATGATTTACATATTTTACTAATCTCATTAGACTATTGCAGGCTTGCAACATGGATAAGAACACAACCAACGGTGTTGTGATTTTCTCAGTGCATATAGTCTCTCGACATTCATTTCTTCACAACAATCTCATTTCAGCACATCACTGTACATCACAATAAACTAAAATATGCATATACATATTTACAAAAGAATTTTCAAAACACAAAACAGCACATGAACTGGAGATATTTCACATACCATAGGAACTATAGTCAAGCACGTGGATTAGGTTGTATGTACACTATGTGTAGCAAAGTGGTACTTTTCTTTACAGACATGATGATTTAGAGAAGAAAAAAAAAAGGGAAGATCATGTTGAGAATACGTGGACCGTCTTGCTGACTCTAGTAATTGGACATTGTTAATTGCTTTTTAGTTTACATGTTTAGCATGTTCACACACATGACCTGTTAGGTTTGGAAGCTAAGCTTGGCATTGCCTCATCCCATAGCATATGAGCTCGATGCTCTTTATCTTCTTGTGCGCACTGAAGTTGTGACCTTCTATTTTGAATACCCATTTTTGGATCCATCGGATTTGGAGATGTCGCATGAGTTCCCATTACGTGGGGAGGAATGACCAGAGTCTAACGCTGAGCTTTCATCCATATCAATTTGGTATATATTTTCATGGTTGAGCTCATGATGAGTATGAACAGTGTTGCTGCCATCATGCTCAACCATTTCTTGGAGCTCAGAAAAGTCCACCCAGATATTGTTCTCATCGGCGATCTCTTTCACCACCTTTTTCTTTAGCTCCATGTTTCTTTTGTTGCCAGATAGCTTCCAGACCAACTGCAAGGGCAGCACAAATCAACCGTGTAAACTCTAGCTATCCTTGTTGTATTTCCACTCCCAAGTCAATGAGATGCAGCCATGAATGAAAAGGATTTTATGCTAGTTACCACGGGGTCGACGATGCCATTTCCATCCTTTGCCATCATTGAGAAGTCACCTCCAAACTTATTTGCTAGGATAGTGCGTGCAAACAGCAGCTCCGGCAGGTCGCCGCACAACCCGGCTGCAAACATGATCCCAGCAGCTGCCTCCCGAATGTCATCGTCACACTCACTACACACCATAGTGAATAGTCATGCAACCTTATTAAAAATGGCGGGATGAAACAATAGAGCCAAACATGAGAACATATCAACTCAAGATGTTAGGATATAGAGAAGAAATGCATACTGGGGTTTGTCTAACTGCTTAGCATGCTCAATGAGGCGATTGCAGTATAGCTCTATGATGCTGAACGCCTCCAACATGTTGTCCTCCTCTATGACATGCTCGGCCTGCACAGAGAGAGATGCGAGCATTGGTAACCATGTATGGAACTGGAAGTTGAATAGCTTAAGTTTTATTTCACGAGAGATCACGGATCATAGTCAAGTCCGTACACGGTGGAGAGCGCGATCGAGGTGGCCGAGGGCGAGGAGCTGGTGGACATCACCACAGGAAATTGACTTGCGAGCGAGGCGGGGACGACGGGCAATGGCGAGGCGCGACAAGGCAAGCCCTAAAATTACACATGCAATATATTTGCCAGCAGACAAGGCACATGGAAAGAAAAGGTATACACAAAGGCACAGTGAATTACACATGCAATATATTTGCCAGCAGACAAGGCACATGGAACACAACACAGGTAAAGAAATGATCTTGCTAAATGTAATTTGCCTGATATTTTCTGTTACTAGCTCTGTTTTGTTGTCTTAAGTTTGATATTGATTAGCGCCTGTTTTATTGAATTCAAATCAGTGCGGCACCGATTTTCGTTTTTGATACAACTACTACAGCACAATCAAACATTTAGTATGGAACACATACTGGTGCAAAATCAAAATTAATCAATTTGAACTTCGTTGTCATGCACAGATATCCTAACATCCCTTTCCAAAGGATCTGTGCAGGAATAGTTCTGTATGCATTTGAATTTATTAGTGCATCAACCCATGCATAGCACGAGCTAGTATTGCTATGAAACATAAATGTTAGAAATCTCTATAAGTTTGAGGTCCACAATTAATTACAATTATTGTTATTCAATATCTCTCATATATATGTTCTCACTTTAATAGATATCTATATACATATTTTTACATCATCTATACAACATGTTCTAGTTAATATTTTTATTTGATAGTAGCATAATGGATATTTTATATAAAAAGTTAGATATTTACTTTAAATCATCTTTCACAATGGTAGAGTGTGTAATTTATATGTAAATCTGGAGATTACTTTAATTCATATCTAATAATGACATGATGAATAATTTATGTACAAATATTTAAAAGATAGTTTAATTCATCTTTCATAATGGCATGGTGGGTAATTTATAGGCAAGTTTAGGGGCTTATTTTAATTCTTCTTTCAAGATGGCATGGTGGATAATTTATATGCAAATTTAAGGTTTTATTTTAATTCATCATTCATAATGGAATATTGGGTAATTTATACGCAAATTTAGAGAATTATTTTAATACGTTTTCATAATGGTAAAGTGGGTGATATTTTAGAAAAATATAATAGATCTAATTGTTACTATGATTGTTAGAGCTACCTGATGGATCGCCAGACGTTTCCGATTTTTATGAGAATTTCAAAGATTTTTCTTTCAAGATGACACGTGGACAATTGTCTTCACTGTGAAAGAAATATCAGAGGGCTTGAAGCGTGCACTTTGTCTCGTGCCGCCTGCATGTTAATATATAGGCCAGGAATAGCCCCTGACACGGCTTACAGCGCAAGAAACGGTGATGGCTCCTTCCAGGTTGTTCCCGTGATCACAGATTACACGGTTTCTATCTTTGGCTATCCTAACTATGGTAACAACCTGAGGCCCACCATATACTTTACAAATATAACAGATTTGTCTAATATTCCCCCTCAATCACAACTTCCCTAAGTTGAGATGGTACTTGAAATTTTCTAGCTTGCGTACACTTAGTGCTTTAGTGAATCCATCCGCCACTTGATCCTCTGAAGAAATGAAGTCAACCTGCATGAGCTTGTTATTTACCCTTTCTCTGACAAAATGAAAATCAACTTCAATATGCTTCGTTCTGGCATGAAACACAGGATTGGATGCAAGATACTTGGCGCCCATGTTATCACACCATAGTCGTGCAACAGGTGGACTTGGCACCTTCAATTCCTTTAGTAACGTCTGAACCCATATAACCTCAGCAGTTGCATTTGCCAAAGCTTTATATTCAAATTCAGTGCTTGACCTTGATACTGTAGCTTGCTTCTTGGCTTGCCATGACACAAGATTATTTCCGATAAAAAATGCAAATCCACCTTTTGATCTTCTATCATCAGGACAACCAGCCCAATCAGCATCTGAATATGCACTTACTAAAAAGGACCTTGATCTATTAATTCTTAGACCAAGTTTGACACAAGATTTTAGATATCTTAATATCCTTTTTACTGCCGCCCAGTGAACAGTTGTTGGTGCATGAAGAAACTGACAAACTTTATTTACCGAGAAGGCAATATCTGGTCTTGTCAATGTAAGATACTGCAAGGCGCCCACTATACTTCTATATCTTGTCATATCTTTAGGACCTAGCGGAACTCCTTCATAGATCGAAAGCTTCTCACTAGTGGACAAGGGTGTACTTACAGGTTTGCAATCAGCCATATTTACTCTTCTCAACAAATCATTCACATATTTTTCTTGTGTAAGAATAAGTCCATTCGAGGTTTTACTTACTTCAATACCAAGAAAATAGTGTAAGTCGCCCAAGTCCTTTAAAGGAAATTCGCTATGAAGATCCTGAAGAAGAATTGTTACTGCTTCCGGTTTTGAACTTACCACAATTATGTCATCAACATAAATCAACATAAATATAATAACATCTCCTTTAATGTAGTAGAACAGAGATGTATCTGCCTTAGAACTTTTAAAACCAAGATCACAAAGTTTCTTACTGAGCCTTGAGAACCAAGCTCTTGGTGCCTGTTTCAATCCATACAGCGCCTTGTCTAGCTTGCATACATAGTCTCGTCGAGTTGGATCTTCGTACCCAGGAGGTTGTTTCATATACACCTCCTCTTCAAGTAGTCCATGCAGAAAAGCATTATGTACATCGAGTTGCCTGAGAGTCCACCCCCTGGATACAGCAATAGAAAGAACAACTCGAATGGTAGCAGCTTTAACAACAGGACTAAAAGTATCCTCATAATCAATGCCATATCTTTGCTTAAACCCCTTTGCAACAAGACGAGCTTTATACCTGTCCAAGCTGCCATCTTGTTTACGCTTAATTTTATATACCCATTTGCAGTCAATAATATTCCGGCCTTTCTGAGGAGGAACTAGGTGCCATGTATTATTTTTCATGAGAGCATTATATTCAGTATCCATTGCATGTTTCCAGTTGATATCTTCTAAAGCTTCCAATATGTTGCAAGGTTCACTAGTAGAGGAGAGAAGAGAATATTTGACTGTACCATCAGTATAGACCTTCTCCTTGCGAATGCCGCTTTGCAAACGGGTCCTGGGGCGCTGGATTCGCTGAACGTCTCCCCCTGCCGAGGGAGCCACAGAAGCTCCGAGCTCCTGCGGCACATGACCCGTTTGCAAAGCGGCATTCGCAAGGAGAAGGTCTATACTGATGGTACAGTCAAATATTCTCTTCTCTCCTCTACTGGTGAACCTTGCAACATATTGGAAGCTTTAGAAGATAGCAACTGGAAACATGCAATGGATACTGAATATAATGCTCTCATGAAAAATAATACATGGCACCTAGTTCCTCCTTAGAAAGGCCGGAATATTATTGACTGCAAATGGGTATATAAAATTAAGCGTAAACAAGATGGCAGCTTGGACAGGTATAAAGCTCGTCTTGTTGCAAAGGGGTTTAAGCAAAGATATGGCATTGATTATGAGGATACTTTTAGTCTTGTTGTTAAAGCTGCTACCATTCGAGTTGTTCTTTCTATTGCTGTATCCAGGGGGTGGACTCTCAGGCAACTCGATGTACATAATGCTTTTCTACATGGACTACTTGAAGAGGAGGTGTATATGAACAGAGACAAGATTTTTGTTGGCTTTAGGAACATAGAGGACATTTTTTAGATGCAGATCAAGACTAGGGGTTGTAACAATAGAATGACCAATGCGACTAATTTCCATACCTGCCCCACTCGCCGTGTGGATCTGATCATGGCCCTTGTACCTGTCATGAACAGACAGTTTCTCCAGGTTGCTAGTAATGTTGTCTGTGGCGCCGGAGTCCATGTACCAGTTGGTGTCTACTCCATAGGATGTAGTTGCACCTACATATTTTTCATCTGGTACAAACTCTTCATCAAATCTGTACCAACAAATATCAGCCTCGTGGCCCCTCTTTTTGCAAACCTGACACCTGGGCCTGCTGTCCGGCCCATGTGTGTTGCTGTTGGCGCCATTAGGGGCACCATGTTGTTGACGAGGTGGCCCGCTGGAGCGCCCGCGGCTGCGACCAGAAGACCCGCCGCGCGAGCGCCCTCCACCACCGCGTCCTCGCGATGTGCCGCGCCCCCTGCTGGCCGAATTGACGGAGGAATGCCCGTCAGGTTGTAGCAGATCCATTCGCTGCTCGAATGCGAGCAGTTGGGAGTACGCCTCTCCCACACTGAGGGGTTCGATCCTGGCGGTGAGGGACGTGACGATCGGGTTGTAGTCGTAGTCGAGCCCGGCGAGGATGTAAGAGACCAGTTCGTCGTCGTCGATGGTCTTTCCAGTAGATGTGATCTCATCAGCGAGAGACCGCATCTTGCCGACATATTCGGCCATGGAGAGGTTGCCCTTCTTCATCGCGGCGAGCGCAATTCTGGTGTTTACAGCGCGCGCTCAAGTCATCGAGGAGAACATCCCCTCGACGGCTCTCCATGTTTCAGCAGCAGTCTTGCAAGCGGTTAGCTGAGATTGAATAGAACTTGACATATTTGAAATTAAATACCCTAGAACCTGTTGATCCGTAGGAACCCACTCTTCATAGGCGGGATTGGAGACCTCCACTTCCTTGTCATCCTTTATCACCTTGATCATGGTTGTGGGAGCTTTTGCTGCACCTGTGAGGAAACCCTCTAGGCGCGCGCCCCTCACGGTTGCGAGAACTTGCATGCGCCATAGCGCGAAGTTGGTCTTCGTCAGCTTCTCGGAGACCGCTTGACCGGCCAGGGGATTGATGGCAGCGGTGGAATAGGATGTTGACATGGTGAGGGTTTGATTGGATTGGATCTAAGTGTAGGCTCTGATACCATGAAAGAAATATCAGAGGGCTTGAAGCGTGCACTTTGTCTCGTGCCGCCTGCATGTTAATATATAGGCCAGGAATAGCCCCTGACATGGCTTACAGCGCAAGAAACGGTGATGGCTCCTTCCAGGTTGTTTCCATGATCACAGATTACACGGTTTCTATCTTTGGCTATCCTAACTATGGTAACAACCTGAGGCCCACCATATACTTTACAAATATAACAGATTTGTCTAATACACTGGTCGTCTGGTCTGCATTGACGAGGCACTCGTCCTATATGAGAGGGAGAAGACGGCCACAGCTTGACTCTAAACCTTCTTCAAAACCATGCCTCACATGCATCGTCTCCCCATGGAATTATCAACATAGTGGTCCAATGCTATTGCCATCGTGATTCTTCTCCACTTCCTGGAGCTCCGAGAAGTCTACCATGATATTATTTTCAGCGGCGATCTCCTTGGTCACCTTCTTCTTCAGCTCCATGTTTGTTTTGTCGCCAGACAGCTTCCACACCAACTGCAACATTGAGACAAAGCAAATCAACCATGCATGGTAATGTCAGTCTCCAATATTTCCAACACCAACAAATCGTCGACAGATGTTGCCTGCAGGCATGAATAAGAACATGTTATTACCATGGGATCGACGGTCCCAGTTCCCTCCTTTACTACCGCGGCAAACTCGCTGCCGAACTTGTCTTCAAGGACGGTGCGTGCGAGCAGCAGCTCCGGCAGGTCGCCACACCACCTAGCTACAAACATGATCCCGGCAACCACCTCGCTTATCTCCTCGTCGCTGGACACCCTAGCAAAACAACACAGCCAAGTACAGTTATTAAGAGAACTTGATCGACTCAAATGCTAGCTACTAGGTTGTAACGAAGATAAGTATAGTAGTACTAGTAGTTACGTACCGTGGGTCGTCTAACCGTGCGGCTTGGTCGATGAGGCGCTTGCAGTATAGCTCTATGATGTCGAATGCCTGCAGCATGTTGTCCTCCTCCATGACCCGTTCTGCCTGCACGAAGAACGGCGAACAAAAGGGTTAGTGCTCCCGCACTGAAACTGGAAGAACATGGTGTGATTCGTCATGCATTTGATGTGCATTTAGAGATCGTAATGCTACATACTCTGTAGAGAGCAAGATCGAGGTGTCCGAGGGCGAGGAGCTGGCCAACATCGCCAAGCGAAATGGACTTGCGCGCAAGGCGAGGGCAGCGGGCAACGGCGAGGCGCGATAAGGCAAGCTTGAGGAGCTTCTTAACTCTGGATGTGTGCTTGGAGGTCTTCCTGTGGAAGAATCCCATGGTTGATCGGCCGGTGATATGCGTGCTGTTTGGAAGTCTTTAGCTGAATGAACAAAACAGGAACGAGGGTTGAAGAAGATGGCTTGCTTGTGGATTAACCTGAAGTCTGCATTGGAGGGACAGAGTTTTTTATATGATGGTCGTACTAGTAGCATTGGGAGGTCTAATTTTAATGCCTCTGCTGTCAGTTGTTGGTTTAAGCAGACTTATTTTTGCATGTGCAAGAGCGAGAGAACAAGGTCGTACGTGTCGCAACACACGTCTAGGGAAACAAGCTAAACGTGCTCAAAGTTACTGGAGGGTAAAGCAAAGAAAACGTGCAGAGATGCAGTTTCAGCGTGCTCTGTCCTGGGAATTGCCACAGGTATAGTAGAGTGTGTCCTTGAGAACGCTGCAGGTGAAGAAGCCGATACTCGAGCACGTCAAGCGCCAAAAGTCTAGCCGGCTCAGTGATATTCAGGCGAAGTACATATCTGAGTTCAGGTCCTTGTGCAGATAGACAACTACTGTACAACCGTCACTGCACAACCGTCACTGCAGATGTAGATTCGACCGAGGTGGTGTGGCCGGAGTTGCGGTGCTGGTGTGGGTATGGGGTTGGCCGCCTCGAGCTGGGTGACTAGCTCGACGACCTCACCCCTAACCTCCGCGGACGCTCGGAACCCGAGGTCGGAGCCATACGTGTGTCGACCAGGCACCGCTTGAGGTCCTTCCTCTTTAGTAGCGGAGCTAGGTTTTTTCATAGGGTATGCCAAACCCATATATATATATTTTATAAATGAAAAAAAATACATGAGGTTTTATAAATGGAAAAAAAGACATGAGAAAAATTATATAAAGAAAAAAGAGTGTTTGAGCTAAATTAAACCACAGCAGGACTCAAACCCGCGATGTGCAGCTAGGAAAGGAACGCTTCAACCACTTTAGCTAGCATTGTTTTGTGACATAACATTTGCTTATCTTATTTTTAGGGTATGCCTTGGCATACGTGGACCACCCTACAACTCCGCCACCGTTCCTCCTCTCCGCCTGCTCGTCCCACTCCTCCGCAGCTGGTGCCAGAGCCGGCGCCACTCCGGTTCCTTCCTCCATTCGTCAGCGGCGGCGGGGCTAGGCGGGTCCGGGGCGGATGGCGGCTCGTGCTCAGGCTCGCCCCACTCGTCGACGACGACAGGGCGTGCGTCGCCCTCAGCGGCGTCAGGCCCCACTCGTCTTCGTCGATGGGTAGGCCTGGCTTGGCGGGGGGCTCGGGAGCCCTCGGCGGAGATACTCCCTCAACCGCGGCCGCGGCAGGTGGCCCCCGGGGCGCGGCGGAGGCGGAGGCTCGAGGTGCGGGGCCTGTGGGTCCCGCGGCCGACGGCACGGGGTCAGGGAAGACCGGAGAAGAGGGGCAGGAGAGATGTGTGGGACGCGGCGGTGAAAAGGGGAGCCATTCGCTTGCCTAGGCTGCCGAATTCAGCTCGGGAGGGGGAGGCAGCGGCCGCCTCGTTTTTGTTCGCCTGGGCGTGGCAAGTCGAGGCGAGTGAGGGCCGCCGCAAGGGATAGCCGTGGAGGTAGTCACTAGAGGATTAGAGGACCCATGTTATTCCATATTACAGTCTTTTGAGGCCGTTTTCGTGTTTTTTAGGCTTTCAGTTTCTGTCAATATAGTGGCAAGGCAGTTGTGCCTTGTGTCATGCACAAAAGCATGATGGGGTGGTGTGCCCTCGTTAACAGCTGGCGCTTTTGCATTTTCATGGTTCTGTTTCTTAGTCCCTACTTTCTTTTTCTTTTTGCTAACTTTGATTCAAAAAAACATTAGATAACTGCACAAATCTGTTTTCTTTAATAGAATGATACGCAAGATTTACAGATTTTACTAATCTCGTCAGATTATTGCAGGCTTGCGGCATGGGTAAGAACATGATCGACGGTGTTGTGATTTTCTCAGTGCATATGTAGTCTCTCAACATTCATTTCTTCACAATAGTCTCATTTCAGCACATTAATGTACATCACAATAAATTAAAATATGCAAATATATTCACGAAAGAATTTTGAGACACAAAACAACACATGATGAACTGGAGATCTTTCACATACTATCATAGGATCTATAGTCAAGCACCTGGATTAGGTTATATGTACACTATGTGTAGCAAAGTGGTACTTTTCTTTACAGACTTCATGGTTTAGAGAAGAAAAAAGGGAAGATCATGTTGAGGATACATGGAATGTCTTACTGACTCTAGTAATTGGACATTGTTAGTTGCTTTTTAGTTTACATGTTTAGCATTTTCACACCCATGACCTGTTAGGTTTCGAAGCTAAGCTTGGTGTTGCCTCATCCCAGGTTGTTGCATATGAGATGGATGCTCTTCATCTTCTTGTGCGCACTAAAGCTGTGACCTTTTGTTTTGTATTCCCATTGTTGGATCCATCGGAGTTGGAGATGTCGCATGAGTTCCCGTTACGTGGGGAAGAATGACCAGAGTCTGATGCTGAGCTTTCATCCATATTAATTTGGTATATAGCTTCGTGGCTGAGCTCATCATGATGATGACCATTGTTACTGCCATCCTGCTCGTGATCAACCATTTCCTGGAGCTCCGAAAAGTCCACCTGGATATTGTTCTCATCGGCGATCTCTTTCACCACCTTTTTCTTTAGCTCCATGTTTCTTTTGTTGCCAGGCAGCTTCGAAACCAACTGCAAGTGTATCACAAATAAAACTGTGTTAACTCCAGCTATCCCTGCCGTGTTTACACTCCCAAATCAATGAGATGCGATCATAAATGAAAAGGATCTTGTGCTAGTTACCACGGGGTCGACGATGCCATTACCCTCCTTTGCCATCATTGCGAAGTCGCCTCCAAACTTATTTGCTAGGATAGTGCGTGCAAACAACAGCTCCGGCAGGTCGCTGCACCACCCGGCTGCAAACATGATCCCGGAGGCTGCCTCCCGAATGTCATCGTCACACTCACTACACACCAAAGTGAATAGTCACGCAACCTTAAAAATGGCGGGATGAAACAATAGAGCCAAACATGAGAACAAGATCAAGTCGATTGTAGGATGTAGAGAAGAGATGCATACTGAGGCTTGTCTAGCTGCTTAGCGTGCTCAATGAGGTGGTTGCAGTATAGCTCTATGATGTTGAATGCCTCCAACATGTTGTCCTCCTCTATGACATGCTCTGCCTGCACGGAGAGAGATGCGAGGCATTGGTAATCATGTATGGAAGTTGAATAGCTTAAGCTTCATTTTATGGGAGGTCAGGGAGAGAGGGATCATGCATAGTCTAGTGCGTACACGGTGGAGAGCACGATCAATGTGCCCGAGGGCAAGGAGCTGGTGGACATCACCACGGGAAATTGACTTGCGAGCTAGGCGGGGACGACGGGCAATGGCAAGACGCGACAAGGCAAGCCCTAGAAGGGTGTTAACCTTGCCAGACTGCTTGGAGGTCTTCCTGTGGATGAAGCCCATTATTGACTGATCCTTGCCGGGGTTCGGACAGTATTCCGGTGATGGCCTATGTAGTAAATATATATGTCAAGCTTAGATGTCTTCTTGGTCCTTTTTGCTTGGGAAAATAAGATGACTTGCTTGTGGACTGATGGGAAGTCTGTTTGAGGAGGCAAAGAATTTATAGTGCCTTTCTTCTTGTCTGGGAACTCCAATTTTAGTGCATCGTCTGTCAGTTCGGTTTAAACACACTCCTTTTGCATTTGCAAGATCACAGCCTTGTTGCACCGCATGCCTAAAGAAAGGAACTGAGATAAACGTGGAAAGAAAAGGTATACAGAGGTACAACGAATTACACATGCAATATATAATTTGCCAGCAGAGAAAGCACATGGAACATGGGTAAACAAATGATCTTGCTATATGTAAGTTGCCTGATATTTTTTTATACTAGCTCGGTTTTGCTGTCTTTGGTTCGCGATATTTGTCAGTGCCTGTTTTATTGACTTCAAGATCAGTGTGGCACCGATTTTAATTTTTGATACAATGCGCAATCAAACATTTAGGAACATTTAGTATGAGCGCGTACCGGGGCAAGATCAAAAGTAATCAAGTTGAAGTTTGTTGCCATGCACAATTATCCTAACATCCCTTTGCAGAGGATCCATGCAGGACTAATTCCATATACAGTTGAACTTATGTCCACTGAATTTATATAATATATATGAAGTACCGTTTCCTTTCCAAATTATAGGATAACTGGGTCTCCTAGTTTACAACAAAATTTTCATTTTCAGTGTGAAACAACATATATCTTTCTATTACTGATTACTAGATGTTACAAAAGAAACATAGATTGTGAAGCGCACTATAAAAATTAAATCCTAGAAATTCCCCAAAGAACATAAACATCTAGCCATCTATCAAGTATTATCCAATAATAATAGCCATTGGAGCTATTATATTTTTTAAAAAAAATATCCACCATGCCAATATGAAAGATCATTAAAGTGACCCCCTAAATTTTTATATAAATTACCCACCATGCCATTATGAAATATGAATGAAATTATTTCTAAAATTTAAATATAAATTACCCATAATGCTATTATGAAAGATGAATTAAAGTATATAAAAATGAACCAAAGATATCCCCTAATTGGCATATAAATTAGCTATTGTGTTGTTGTGAAAGATAATTAAAAACATCCCCTAAATTTGCATATAATTTACCATTATACCATTATAAAATATAAATATTAATTAGGCAAAGTATGTTATAGATAGATAAGATGAAAAGTTATGTACATACGGACATTCTATTAAATTATAAATATATGAAGATATTAATTATACAAATTTTGATTTATTGTGGTCTCAAATTTATATATAAATGTATGGGTTGACGTGCTAGTTTTTTATAAACAAAATTAGAGAAATATGAGCTCGAACACAGGGACTCAGGGAGTAGTCTGTGCGTATAATACTGTACATCCTATGTCGTCTATGCAGTATGCACGAAGCTATATTCATTCGCTTGGCTAGTAGTAATGAAAATAAACTATTACTGATGGGTTCAATTCTTCTATGATCTATTCCCGAACCAAACGCGAACCGCTCGATTGTTACCGGACTCTAAATGTTTGTGCTGTGCAGGCACTTATTTCTGCTACAACGGAGTCGCATTGATATTCGATATTTTTTTTTGTCCTCTAGGCAAGTATATTGTATCATAATCTTTTCGAGATTGATGGGTACTCCCTCTCAATGAAATACGGACGCGTGGTCGCTTTGTTCGCAAAAAAAAGAATGTTGATGGGTCACTGTTATATAAAAACTTGGATATCTCTGTTTTTTCTTTGAAAGGGTATATCTCTGTTAGTCATCTAGGCATCCACCACACCACTTTTCTCCCATATCTTCGGCAGCTATCGCCGTGGCATTAATTACTTGACCATGTGTAAAAATATAGGTGGAGTTTGAAGTGTGTATAAATAGGGTAGAGTTTAAAGTATAGGCGGGCTAGTGAACTCAACCTAAATAGCCTCACAAAAATTAAACCGGTTCATTTTACATAGGTCTTACCATTCACAACGTTAGATAGGCAATTGGTCATCGCTTCTTCCAATTACCGATCAGATAGCCTTGACCCCCACCCCCTCCCCCAACATACACACCTTTTTCCTTTCATTCCCTTTTTTTTTTTCTTGTCCTACTCCCTGTTAGATAGTGTATAAATTTGAAGGCATTGACAAAGAAACTTACATGTGTTGGAAAATTATAACTATCAGCTGCCATGATATTATTATAATTAAGTTGTGTGTATAAATTTTGAAGTCATATATGATAATAAGTCGGTTTCATAAATTGTGTAGAAAAATATGCGTAAACAATGGTTGTACTGAAAAGTTATGATCATAATTTATAGCTCTTTGAATTTTTTTTAAAGCAACAAAGAAAGCTCAAAATTGTATGATATTAAGTTATGTGTGCATAAGTTCATATTTCTTAAAAGAAATGAAAGTTGCGGATTAACATTGTGAACACTGTGGGCACAACTGACTAACAAATCGAAGTTTCGTGTCCTGAGAATCTGGAGTACAAATATACGGGTACTCATATTAATTTGTTACTAGATTTTTCAAGTTAACAATACCATTTATGTAAAACATAAGTCTAATTTTGACCATTGAACTATTGTTCAAGTCCATATCTAACCATCAAACTCTAAAACCGGGTATAACCGACCATCCAACTATTGAAACAGACATATTTAGTCCCCCAAGTGGTTTCACGAGCTGCTTTTATTTTTAAAAATAAAAAAATTTCTTTAACGTTTAAAAATTTATAACCAATGTATTTTAAATCAGAAAATACGTAATTGGTACCAAAATTCAATTAATGGAAAAAATTTGGTAATAGTTTCTATTTGTCAAATTTAAAATGAATTAGTCATATATGGAAGTTTAAAGGTTAAATGGAATTTTTATTATTTAAAAAAGAAAAAACCGCCTTTGAACCACCTGGGACCACATATGTTTGGTTTAAATAGTTGAATGATTGCATATACCCGGTTTTAGAGTTCGATAGTTTTTTAGACGAAGGAAAAAATATCCAGCCTCAACACTCACATATGAATGTGAATGTATCGTTCGATTGTCAAAATTAGATTTTTTTTTTTTACTTTACACAAAGGTACACTTTAATGGACTACAGCTCAATGTCGCACACCTCTTTCTACACATAAAGATCAACATCCAACACCTAAGCTATGCCTGTCATCCTCGATCACGCCGTGCTCGGTTCATCGTTCGTTCCTAGCAAAATTTGTGGGCACTGAAGCGTGGCCTTTATTCAGCCGCTCCTCGCCGGATCTATCCACATCCCCAGTTCGAAAATAATGACACGTGCACAATTATCTTCGCTGGTCTGCATTGACGAGGCACTCGTCCTATAGTAGAGGGAGAAGACGGCCAGTCTGCCATAGCTTGTCTTGAAAACCATGCTTCACATCGTCTCCCGGTGGAATTCTCAACATAGTGGTCCTGGTCCAATGTCATTGCCATCGCGCTTCGCCACTTCTTGGAGCTCTGAGAAGTCTACCATGATATTGTTTTCAGTGGCGATCTCCTTGGTCACCTTCTTCTTCAGCTCCATATTTGTTATGTCTCCAGACAGCTTCCACACCAACTGCAATGAGACAAAGCAATTCAACCATGGTAATGTCAGACTCCAATCTTTCCAACACAAAATCTTTGAGATATATGTTGCCTCATTGCCTGCAGGCATGAATAAGAACATGTTACCATAGGATTGACGATTCCAGTTCCCTCTTTTGCTACCGCGGCAAACTCGCTGCCGAACTTGTCTTCAAAGATGGTTCGTGCGAGCAGCAGCTCCGGTAGGTCGCCACATCACCTAGCTGCAAACATGATCCCGGCAACCACCTCGCTTATCTCCTCGTCGCTGGACACGCTAGCAAAACAACGCAACCAAGTACAATTATTAAGAGAACTTGATCAACTCAAATGCTACTAGGTTGTAACGAAGTATAGTAGTACTAGTAGTTACGTACCGCGGGTCGTCTAACCGCGCAGCTTGGTCGATGAGGTGCTTGCAGTATAGCTCTATGATGTCGAATGCCTGCAGCATGTTGTCCTCCTTTATGACCCGCTCTGCCTGCACGGCGAACGCAACAAGGGTTAGTGCTCCCGCACTGAAACTGGAAGAGCATGGTGTGGTTCGGCTTCGGCATGCGTTTGATATGCATTTAGAGATCGACAGATCGTAGTGCTAAGGGTTCATACTCGGTAGAGAGCACGATCGAGGTGGCCGAGGGCCAGGAGCTGGCCAACATCGCCGAGCGAAATAGACTTGCGCGCAAGGCGAGGGCGGCGGGCGACGGCGAGGCGCGATAAGGCAAGCTTGAGGAGCTTCTTGACTCTGGAGGTGTGCTTGGAGGTCTTCCTATGGAAGAATCCCATGGTTGATCGGCCGGTGATGCGTGCTGTTTGGAAGTCTTTATTAGCTGAATGAACAAAACAGGAAAGAGGGTTGAAGAATAAGATGGCTTGCTTGTGGATTGACCTGAAGTCTGCATTGGTAGGACAGAGATTTTTATATGGTCGTACTAGTAGCCTTGGGAGGTCTAATTTTAGTGCCTGATCTGCTGTCAGTTTGGTTTAAGCAGACTTACTTTTGCATGTGCAAGAGCGAGAACAAGGCCATATCGTCGCAACACACGTCTAAAAGAAGGGTAACAAGCTAAACGTGCTCAAAGTTACTGGTGGGTAAAGCAAAGAAAACGTGCAGAAATGCAGTTTCAGCGTGCTCGGTTTGTTTGTTTACCCTGTCCCAGGAATTGCCAGAGCTACAGTAGAGTAGTGTGTGTCCTTGAGAACGCTTCAGGTGAAGAAGCCAATACTCCAGCACGTTAAGCGCCAAAAGTCTCAGGCTCTGTGATGTGCGGCGAAAGTAACATAACAGGAGCAGCTGACCTCGTAGTTCAGGCGAAGTACATTATCTGACTATCTGAGTTCAGGTCCTTGTGCAGATAGGCAAGGGAAGCACGGGATGTCCGGATCGATCATGCCGGGATTATTGTGTAGCGGACTTGCGGATGCGGTGGGCCGTGGGCGCATCTTGAATTCTCGATTCAGACTTTCAGAGTGGGCAACGCGCCCACGCCGAAACTCGGTTATTTTGCAGTTGCAGCGGCCACCTGCGTCTGCGCTGTGCGCTGGCCCGCCCATCAGGGCAGCGGCAAATTGAAAACTGAAAAGAATAGGCAGCCGTTCGAACAACCAGGCAACGTTGACCGGTGCCAACTGCCAAGGAGGGGCGCAGCAGTGGTCATACAAATATGGTTGGCAGCTTTTTTTGAAAAAAAAAAAAAGAACACGCACACCGGTGACACGACACACACCGACCTGGCAAGAAAAGCTGCGGCAATGGGATGGTCCGGAGTCCAGAGTCCAGCCGCCCAGGCCCAGTTCATCATCAGATCTGATGACACTTAGCGGCGGCCGGAACATGCGGAAGTTGTGGCGGCCTGTACGGATCCGCGATGCGAAGCAATTGCGCTGCGCGGTGGAGCGCGTGATCCCGTTGCGTGCGCGCGCGACCAAGGCCTGCTGCCTGCAGCGGTGCAAGGGCTAGCGAGAGCGAGTGACGGCGCTCGCCCGGCGTCGACCTCGGTGTTGACCTGCCCGAATGCGCGACGTGTCGCAACCGGGGGAGGGTAACGGACCTGAATCCTCGCTCCCTCGGCGACGAGTCAGAGAGTCAGACACAGCACTCAGCAGCAGCCAGCAGCCGTGCTCGGCGCCTGGTCGTAGCCGGCCTGCCAGCCAGCAGGCTGCAGCGTCTCATCCCACTAGCAGGCCGTCAGTTACCAGATCTCATATCTCTAATCAGATTCTCCCTCCGTCCCAAAAAAAAAAAAAGCCGTTCTCAGTTTGTCCTAAATCAAACTTCGTAAAATTTAACCAAATTTATAAAAAAATATATCATCATTTACAGAATCAAATTGACACCTAACGAAAATATGTGACAAGAAATCTAAGAATACTCGTTTCGTACTATAAATATTTATATTTTTTCATATAAATTTGGTCAAATTTTGAAAGTTTGACTTAGAACAAATCTAGAATAACTTGTTTTCGGAAACAGAGAGAGTACATCCCATTATATGGTTTTTTTTAGACATGCGCAAAACCACATCATCAAAAAAAACCTATTTAGTGGCATGACATGTCATCATCCACTGGTCATCTATTACTAACATCTATCGATTTTTTGTGGTTTTATGCATACAATGCTTTTTTATGGCACACATATGGAGTATCGTCCATGTTCGCGCAGCAACGCGCGGAGAATTTATATAGTTCTCCCAATGCTGGTGCACACTAATTTGGAGTACAAAAACTCCTCATCTTTTTTTCCATAGATGGAGTAAAAAACAAAAATCTCAGGTAATCACAACCCAATACTCGACCCTTCCTATGTACAAAAATGCCACCTAATCACCTACTATGCATTCTTGAACAGCAATCCTGTTCTAGTAAAATCTGCGTCATGGGTGAACATTTCCAGAGACAGGAAATCTCCATGGATCCCGCACCGAACCACCGCTGAAACCGCCGCTCTGCCGGCGAAGCGACGGACCCGATTTCCTGCGCCGGAAATTCAGCCACCACCATTTTCCAACTCTGAGAAGCCTGATCTGACGAATGACGAGCGGCCACGAACTGCAAAACGCTGCGACCGCGCGGTTCATCATCTCCGCGTGCGCACCGAGGCGGCCCTCATCTCCGGGTTCATCGGGCCGTGCCGCTGCCCCGGAGCCGCGCCGTACACCCGCTCCTGGAGCACCCGCGCGTCCGTGCCGATCCCGCGCACCTCCTCGTGCCGCGCGATGTGCTCGTTGCTGCGCTCCAGCGCCGACACGATCCTCGAGTACGGCGGGTGCACGTACGCCGAGCTCTCGTACGCGCCGCCGGCGTGCGCCGCCGGGTTCCTCCTGTAGGGCGGGGCCACGTACTGCCCGCGCTGGCCAGCGGCTAGGGCGTCGTGGAGAGCGTGCGCGCGCTCGTTGCCGCCGGCGAACTCCGTGGCGTGCCTTCTGTGCTGGTGGATGTTCTTGTTCTCGGGTGCGCCGTCCTGGGACACCCGTGTTCTGGCGTCCCCGTGCCACGGGCCGACGCCTGTGCCCACCGTGGAGGCCGCTCTCCTGTACGATGGCGGGCGCTGCTGTGGCGCCGGCCACACGACGGCCTCCGCCACTTCGTCCTCCAGTTCCTCATCGCTCTGGTTGAAGATGATCTCTTTCCCCTTGTGTGCCGCGTCCGACCCAACCGAGGTCGTCGTGCTCCTGTCGCTCCACGAGGGCGACGCCGACGGCGACGGAGACTTCTGCGGCCTCCGTGATGCCGGCGCCGTCCCTCGCTCCGTTGCCGCCGTGGTCTGCACAGCGGGGGCCGCCTTGTCGTAGCCACCGCCCCTCGGCCCCTTCCCCTGGGACTCCGACCGAGACAGCTCGACGGCAGCGCGGGCGGCCATCGCCGCGAATGACGCCGACGCGAAGGCCGCCTCCGCCGCCATCCTGGCGTCAACGTACTTTTTGGATTCCCTCAAGACTTTGTCCTCCGCGCTCAACTGCGCAAGGCTCGGGTTCACCTTGCCATCCACAGATTGCTGCCTCCCCTGCTGCACCTGTTACATATACGTCGATTCTTAAAACCAAAAACGGCGAAAGCTTCTGAATTTCTGATGATCCTGTAGCACGATCACGGCGCATACCTCATAACGATTCGTCTTGCTGATAAATTCTCTGGCTGGGGCATTTTGCGTTTGTTCTCCCCTTTCTCTCTGACTGTTGATCCGTGAGGTCGTGCGAACAACCTGGTGAATCTCTGCTGGGGTCTCAGGGGGGAACTCCAGCAAGATGTCATTCTCGGCGGCGATCTCCTTGGCCAACCTCCTCTTCTCCTCCAAGCTCGGCCTCTCGCCGGACAGCTTCCGCACCAACTGCAACCAACAAACAGAGCAACAACTATTCTTCAGTTCTTCCAACTCTCGCCACATGCAGTTGGGGGGAGACAACCTGTAAACTAAAGCGAGTTTAGTTGGAAGAGGTTAAAGCTACCGTGGGGTCGACGACGCCGTGGTCACCCTCCTTGGCCGCCCTGGCGAAGTCCCGGCCGAACTTGTCGGCGAGGATGGCGCGCGCGTCCAGCAGCTCCGGCAGGTCGCCGCACCGCGCGGAGGCGAACATCAGCCCCGCCGCCGCTTCCTTGATCTCCCCGCTGCATTCCCTGGGTTCCGACGAACAAACCAAAAGTTGCAAACTTCCCGTGTCAGACGGGGAAACCGAGGAAATCCAAACGAGAAGCCAAGAACACGATTACGATTCTACACATACTTGGGGTTGTCCAGCTGCGCGGCCTGCTCGATGAGGATCTTGCAGTAGAGCTCGATGATGTCCAGCGCCTCCAGCATGTTGTTCTCCTCGATCACCTGCTCCGCCTGCGCAGGCAAGAACGCACGCCACTCCGTATCACTACCGCAAACTGGCAAAAGGAGGGACCAGTGACGGACGGGGCACCTACCCGGAGGAGCGCGCGGTCGAGATGTCCGATCGAGAGGAGCTGCCCGACGTCGCTGCGGGCGATGTTCCGGCGGCCGAGGCGCGGCCGGCGGACGACGGCGAGGCGCGCGGCCGCGAGCTTGACCAGGGACTTGACCTTGGCGGTCTGCTTGGAGGTGCTCTTGCCGAAGAGGCCCATGGTTGGCTCTGTCTAGCGGCTGTGCCGTTAAGTGTTGTCGGGGTGAACTGCCGGCGGTGGCCTGTCTGCCCCCTCTTATACTGGGCACTGGATTGGTGCGCGGAGGCGAAGAAACCTGACTTGCTTGAGGACTACGGAGTTCGCTCTGGACGGGCAAACACTGTGCTGTCTTGCTGTGCCGCCGATGCTTCTTGTTTGGGAATTGGGTAGGCTCCAAGTTTTGCAGAGTACATGTTGATTTCTGGTCCACCACAGCCTCAAAGTTACCAAGCTTTGGAAAGATGTGCATTTTGCATCGCGTCACCGCCAAAACGAAAATGCCAAAATGAACACTCCATCACACACAAAAATAACATTTCACCGCAAATTAAATTATAGGCCACCGTGATTTATGAGGTGTTTGACATTTGTTTTGTTTTCTCTATCTAGCAGCGACTTTGGTCCGGCCACCGTGCTATTAACTCTTTCTTGCTTAATATAAAGATGCGTAGCTTTTCTGAGTATTCGAAAAAAAATTAATTTATCATCATAAGTATTTTAAACAAGATTTATGTTTTTAAGTATGTATGTACAATATCTTTTTACTAAGATGAATGGTCAAAGGCTACATACAAAAATTAAACATGACCTATACATAATGAGCGTACAAAAATTAAGGCTTAGAATTCACGCACTGCAGGGCTCCAAAAAATTGAAAAGCATATGAGCGATAGTGTATATGCAGTATATAGTTGATAAGAAAAGGAGTAGATTGTTCGAAGAAAAAAGAAGAGCAAGAGAAGTATCAAGCACTATATCTTCTTTGTGTCCGATATGTCTAATAAGGATTCTGTTGATAGACACCTCGCTGTACATCCTTTGATGCTTTGCTTACTCCCCTAAAATCTTTAGTTTATCAAGTGCAGTTGGCGCGGGAGCCGTGACGGGCAATCTGACAGTTGTAAAGCGGGATCCCCAGCATGTCGCCGTGGACAGGACACGACACGCCACCGAGCGGATCGGAGCAATTCGTGGCTTGCCGGCTAACGCCCAGGGGCCGGAATCGTGCTTGATTGGGAGTAGCTAGCTTTTCCATGGCCGGAAGAATAAAAAGCCTTTTGGCTTGCCTGCACCAGGGGCCAGGGGGGTTGCGTTTCAATTTGCTGCAGAGCGGCCACCGCAGCATGGCGCGCGGACCGGGTTATCATCGCAGCTCGCAGTGAAGCGTTAGACCTAGTATTTGCAAATTGCAAACTGTTTAGTACAATAATTCAGTGTGAGGTAGTACTTACTAATGCTCCGTACGCAGAATATATAATATGTAAGTATACCCATTGACAAGCATCTTGCTGGCCGTCGTCGTAGTCGTCTTTTTGTAACAGAGCCGTCGATTGATTCCAGAAGGTACGTGCACGGATCGATTGAGGCTTCAGGGCTGCGTTCATCCGACGCAGCTCTTTGCAAGTCTATCCAACTATATCGTAGCCGTATTTTACAACTCCACATTCAGATATGCGTCGCGGAATAAGATTTCGGTGGAGCACCCGTATCCACTTTACGCAGCCTAAAGCCTCTCCCTCTGGTGGCCGGTGACAATGCAGTTATATGCAGCTGTATCAGTACGCATGGCCGGAGAGGAGTAGTTTATGAATTCGAATCGCCTTTTGATGGCCGAGGGAATTTTCTCATGAGTGGCGTCGCCCATCGGCAACGGCAAGACACGGGCACGGGCCACCCGAAAAGCATCGGCGGCGGCGACGACGACGGCACATCATGGCCCGTGAGCGCCTGCAGTCATTTAGTAGTAGCCCGCGTTGCTTACCAATCGATGCCCCCTTTCAGCGATGCGTTCCGTGACCGCGAGACCGGCCGGTTGATCTTGTGCGACCGCGCTGCTGGGTGGGAGCTGGTGAGCTTGTGCACGCGTTCTTTGCCTTTGGGCTTTGGACACGGAGCTCGGCAGCGCGGGTGCGCGCCGTACTTGCTGGGACGAGACTTGGGACTTGGAACCCTAGGCCGGAACACGTCGCCGTTGGTACCTATCAGAGCGCCTTGCCAACCGGTGGAAAATGAAAGGTACCATGGAAGGACGGCTGGATTAGCAAGTAACAACGACGTGAAGAAGGAACAGACGTTACCGGCTGCTACGGAAACTGTTAATTCAACGCTGCCATGACACATGTCTGCAGTTTTCCCATCTCAGCTCAGCCCTTCCTCTGAATGTCACTCTGATCGCGGCTTGCCGCTGCAAATCCATGGACGGCAGAGCGCGGCCGGGGAGGGAACTGAAAGTCAATACTACTAGAAAACCATGCCGCACTGTTCTGTTCGTGCCGTCGCTCTCCATCGCCCAAACAAGGCTTTCACGTCTGATTATAAGAAAGAAAACCATGGGTGACGGTGATGGGTGGATCCAAGCAAAGCGGGGCAGAAGATAAACTAGGGGAAAAGGTGAGGTTTCTTTTATCTCCGGAGATGGTTCTTGTGTAAAGCGACGAGCCGAGCCCATATGCTCGCCGTCTACCGTGGCACCGTGCCCGTCACTTGGACTGACGACTTGGCTGACGCGGACACCGGCCGTCGTCCCCGTCCTCATCCGTGCTGCTGCCTGCGGCTGAAGGCGACGGCGGGGACGGACAGGTTTATCTTATCGCGTGGTACTGTACTGCAACAGCCGTGTCACCAGTGGCCCCCAGTGGGTTTTGGCAGGTAAAACTACGAGGCTGCCCACGCTGCTCCGTTTCTGTCAAAAATTGCCAAATTGGCCTGCTCTGCTCGAAACGAACGATGTTTCCAGCACCACATTGTCAGCATCGAATTCGCGTCGATGCCTGCACGCCATTGCGGCATTGCGCCCTCTTTCCTCCAACGTGTGCCGTAGGCCAATCCATCCTTCCACCTCGACAGATATCAGCGAGGCGAATCCGAACCAAGTTACCGCGGGAGTCAAAAAACCATGCTGCAAGAAACGCCTTTCCACCTAAAAATCTGTCCGATGAGTGTTCCACGAGTGCACAAGTGTGTAACCCATCAATCGGGTGATGGAATGCAGTCCATCACTCAAAATCCAACGCTCACACGGCTCCACATCGTCCATCAGACGGCTCACGCGCCACCCTCCCTTAACCCTATCCCTTCACCCTCGCCTGCCGCCTCGACCTTGACCCCGCGGCGTCTTCTCGTGGCCGTCGCCACCCCGCCCCCACGCATCTCCACCTCATCGTTGTTGCCCCCACCCCGTCCTCCTACCGCGTCTCTAGCGGCTCCCGCCGCCGGATATGCCGGCGCCACCCTCTCCCCACTAACTCGGCTTTGCCAGGGGTGGCGTACATCGTCGCCCCCGCCTCCAGCGCCGACCCAGTTTTGGCGGCGTCCCCGCCGCCCTGCCACCGGCCACTGCCAGCTAACCAAGGCAGGCGGCACAGCGATGGGAGAAGACGCCCCGACGCCGGCATCGGCCCGACTGCCGTCCTCCACCACCCAGGGCCGGTGGCTACTGGCTACCGCAGCCTCGCCGCCCCGCCGGCTCGAACTGCGGCCACCGTCGGCCCGCCGGCCTCCCGGGACACCCCTCTAAGGCCGGTGATGACACAGGTAACCCCCACCCCAACCCCGAACCTCGCCAGCCGGAGTTGTGGAAAGAGAGTTGATGTGTCGTTCTTGGATTGGTGGAGAAATTACAAGCGCTCAATTTTAGAAATTGGTCGGTTGACATACAGCTTTCCTCTTTGCTTAACACCGGTTGGTGCCAAAAGCGTCGACCTCGACCGGCGTTCGGCAGCAAGCATGCGCCCGTCGGTTAACCGTACCTACCAGGACTTGGTCGTGGTTAGTAAAGGGATTGTTAGAGCGGTCATCATCATCCACGAACTGTGGGGAATCCATCCAACAATCCCCGTGTTGGGTTCCAAGGATCGAAGCCCAACTACCAAGTATATACTGCACAAGCACAAGTATATACAGTCGTATGTAGAAAAAAAATGCATAGATGCGGACCCCTAGCTAGCCAGCCTTTTGTTTGTCTTTGAGCACGACGTAGCGTCCTTAAAAGTTTCGGTACTAAAAACTGCATTTATAGTGTATCAAGAAGTAGGCGTCAAGATTCCATTTGAGAGAGCCACATCGATATAAGACTGGGGTCACCAGGAAGGGCAAAATACTATTCCAACTACCTCTTTATCTGTGTACAGTGCGCAAACAGTGTTTTGCCCCTCCTTTTGTCCCTTTTGATGACCTTGGTCTAACACAAAAGAAAACAATCATCAGAAAATCGCATGTCAACTTGAGTGTACAATATAGCAAGTAGTGCGTAATGACATTATATATGGATTGATGAAACATCCACAACCAATGTCACCAACTCACCATGTATGTCGATCTGCTGCTACTAAAGTATAGCAAGTAGCATAGTCTGAAGGCGATAATCATCCTAGCCTGTATATATACTAGTAGTATATAGCTACACAGTATGCACACAGTCAGCGATCGTCAGACTATGTCAAGACGTGCTAGTGCACCCCGTATCTGCTCCCGCCGGAACTGAATCTGGCGACGCACATCCTCCCGGACTCTTTCTATCTCCAAGACCCATTCGTCGTTGCCACACTTTGCACGCTTGCCCGCTGCGGTAGTGGGGTTTGTCGGTGCAGAAGGAGGCCAAGGCTGGACGACGGCGGGTCGGGGTCGGTACGAGCGCTCTGCCCTGGCAAGAGATCCTACGACGGCGTCGATGTTACCATGCGATTCAGCAACTGTGTGGCGACTGCATATCTTGGCCTCAAGCGTGTCCAGGTCCTCCCAAGCGTGGCCAAGCACTGTGAAGCGAATGCCATTGTACGACCCCCGGATCGCAGCGTCCTTTAGCACCTGCCATACAATCAACCAATTAACTAAGTAATATAGCAATTGGTTCAAGTACAGTACTCCCTCCGTCTCAATTTATAATTCATTTAACGCTTAAACCGGCTCGTTTTAGCATATAAACTTTAACTATGAAGTAAAATAAATCTTTCTACATTTTCATAAATGTTTTGAATAAGACAAGCCGATTTGACCGGACGACAAAAAAAAAATCAACGGAACGGAAGGAGTATCCAGATCTACTAAAACAGTACTAATGCCTTATCATATCATTCGGTTACCTGGCAATCGGAGAGGGACGTGGTCGGTAGAACAAGAGCAAGGAGCAACCCAGTGATTGGGGGCTCTGCATCAGAAAGAGCATTGTTCAGGCCTGCCAACGTGTCAACTGTAATAAAACCATCCACTTGTCCTCCCGGAGCATTACGCATGACAAGAATGTTGCGACGAGGATACGGTTTCCTCATGACATCCAACTCTTTAGCCTACGATGACAGTATAAGAAATATATGAATACACACAGACCATAACAAGAGAGAAGTTTAATCTACTTCAAAAAAAGAGGAGTTTAATCTACTTCAAAAAATACCAGATCAAAGGGAGCAAGTAGTGCCGGTACGTAAGGATCCGGATCCCCCTCAACCACCCCTATGGGTAGAACTTCTTCGTGAGCCATCGCCCCCTATATCATGCATGGCCGAATAAGTAGTATACTACTATACTACGGCAGTTGTAATAATAAATAAATAGAACTAATCTATATCTAATATTAAAGCAAATAAGGTTTCATGGTCCCTCGATCCGTTCTAGCAGACGGGCCCACATGGAGAGAGAGAATTTTTTTTGGCCAGGTGAACCCCACGTCAGCTTCCTAGCTCTTTGCATGGCGTCTGGTCCGTCGCCGCGCATGCATCCCGTGAGTTTGCGGTCACATCTTTTGGACGGCGTATGGGTCACGGCTCGGCCACATCTCCACCCCAGACGGAGGCCGGCGACGCGGTTCGGAGGAGCCGCCGGCGCGGCGGCCCAGCGCCGCAGGTAGAGAAGCGCGGCCGGGAGCAGCGCGGCGTCCGCCCGTCCTTTGGTCCTCTGTATTGCATAAATCGTTTCCAGAAACACAATCCGAGTACGATCGAAAACAGAACTCATCGATGTTCCGAAAAAACACAGCCCAATAACCCTATTATGATCCTTTATGGCCCAACAGTAAATATTCTTGATAATACCTTCGTACAATATAATACCAAATCGATCATACAACACCGAAATATTCTCCTCATAGATTATGACCCAGCACGTTTGAAACAGCAGGATGCAAAGAAGTGTGTGGGGGAAGGAAAACAAGGGAAAATCAAACGAACGACCGATGGACTCCCACCTTGCTGGGTCAGGCCGCCTGATTTAGATCAGGCAGATCTACACCGAGGCGGCGGCGGGCGGCAGCGGCGGCAAGAAAACGTATGCCGTGGGAACTTTGGGATTTAGGGTTTGGGTACACGATAGCTATTTAGAAGGGGCCGGTTTTAAGCCTGATGGCCACATAATTTGGGAGATCAGGTTTGAAAAAAACATAATTTGGGAGATCAGGTTCAAAAAAGCATAATTTGGGAGGGCGCTATCGGCTGAGATCCAGAGATAATTGAGTTTGTGCATTTTTATTTCCTAAAAAGACTATTTTATCGGTGCACGTGGCACTGTAGATCCACACATTGAATCGAATTGTGTTCCAAATAACATATAAGAAAACAAATTTCTCCTAGAGTGACAAAATTATTTCAAATATATGAAAACCAAAATTCTCCTAAATTAATGTAACTAATATTTATCTTTATTATATTTCTATACCTAATAATAATAATACAAAGAGAGGAATGTTTTTCGTTTAATATTTTCTGTCCAGAGCCCTTAAGTTTATGTTATAAGTCTAATGTAAATGTGAACTGAATTCGAATTTGTTCGCAAACCCGATTAGGAGTAGAGGAGCAAGCCCAAAATGGGTACCAAGGTCATATATACGGACTCAGTTTTCGGTAGATTAGCGCGCTATAGAATTTTAGCGTCATGTTTCTAAAAACGCTAATAGCGCGCGACAGCATGATAAGGAATAAATGTTTTTCTCCCGGTAGAGGTTTCGTGTGTCACACCATGTATGTCCTGCATCTGCCCTCATCCGTTACTACTTCTCTTTGGACACAATATGACCAAATATGCATCAAAATCGGGAAACACATTGAACCAACGCACTGGGGAAACATGTCAATGCACCGCTTAATGTGAGGCATGTTCATCACATATCGATGCTAACTGAGAAAACACGTCAATATACCACTTAATGTGAGACATGTTCATCACATGCCGATGGTAGATATATCCGTAGCAACGCACGGGCATTTCTACTAGTAATAATAATATAAGCGTATAAAAAACACCGGACGAGTAATAAAAAACCATCGCACCAAATTACGTGTTAGCTTCGATGAACTGGCAGAAAATTATTCACGTAACGGTTAAATGGATGGGTTCGTCCTCGATGGGACGATTCATCGAATTCTGTTACTGGTGCTTTGTTTGAAATAAAAAAACAGAAGAAAACCCTAGCAGAACTGGCTGTAGATGACATGATCCAACGTTAGGAGTCGGAACGAGGCAGCACGCATGCGCGCGGACTCCTCCTCGATCCGTGCGATGACTCATCTCGCATTCTCTCATGCGATGCAAGTCATGCGACGATGTGAATTGTGATTGCAGAGATATGATTAGCATTAATCACGGAACAGGATTGAACTACATCCAGATTTCATTTCGAACCAACATACCACCAGACGAATCTACGTTGCAGAGATCATACGAACCAATAACGCATACTCATGCGATGCAAGTCATGCGACGATGTGAATTGTGATCAGGACTGATTGTGATTGCAGAGATATGATTAGCATGAATCACGGAACAGGATTGAACTGCATCCAGATTTCATTTCGAACCAAACATACCACCAAACGAATCTACGTTGCAGAGATCATGCGAACCAACAACGCATACTGCATACCTGTCAGTTGCGTCGCAGCGCCGACTTGACGAGCAGGAGGCGCCCAGCCGACGATTCGTTGGGATATAGAGAGAGAGAGAGAGAGAGAGAGAGAGAGAGAGAGAGAGAGAGGATGATTTGGATCTGATGAGAGCGACGGCTTGGCGACTTGGCGTGGCGTATCTTGGCCTGGGCCACCCCCCGTTTTATTAATATAGGTGTCCGCTAACCGCTCTCCCTCCTGGCCCCCACCGCTCTCCACCTCTTGACCTGGCCGGTGGGCCAGCAATGTTGAATCTGGCGACGACAATATAGGGTCTTGCGCAAGGCTGGCTCACTGACTAGTGTACCTTCCTTTCAGAGGGCCCACGGACAGTGACGGCGGGTAGATGAACTGCCTTTTCTCTCTTTTCATCTTAATTCTCCACTGCTCTACGGCTCTACCACACACCAACGAGACGATGGCGCAGGTGGCGCGGTGACGGCGGCCTGGAGCCACAGGAGACAGGGCGGCCGGACCGGCGGCTGCGGCGACGGTGAGCTCCCTCCCCCCGACCCTGAGGCGCCTGTTTGTTGCCGCGGCGACCGCATTACTCCCTCTGCCCCTCATCCCTTTTTTTTCATTATTAGGCGGCCCACTCCCCCGCCGCCGCCACCCTCTGCCGCTGCCACCTTCACTCCCCCGCCACCACCGCCGGCCCAACCGCCATTCACCGCCGCCCAACTCGCCGCCATCGCGCCCGCCTCCACCCCCGATCGACTTCCTCCCCCGAACACCTTCTAAGGCCCGGAGGACGAGGAGACCTCTCCGGCAACCCCGGGCCCGGAGGCAGCCTCGCCGTCTTCGTCGCCGGCCGACTTGGCCTTCGGCAACGGAATCACTATTTTTCGCCTAGCATTTCTGCGCCCTCCCCACCCCAGCGGCTACTCCCATCCGCAGCGCGCCTACATGATTCGCCCCGTCTGATGCGAGTTCTCATGAATTCATTTTGGGTACCCATTTATTTTCGGGGGGTTCCGTCGTTTGATATGTTAGGTTTTCCTCCCCTATGGGTAGGGTTTGTTGTGGATGCTGATCGGCAGCAGTCGGAGGAGGCAGAGGAGCGGTTCGACCTGGTGGGGCCCGAGGACGATCACGATGGGTACCGCTGCTGTGGTCGCAGGGACGGCGGAGGAGCTCAAGGAGGACAATCAGGAGTGCCTCGCCGAGTGCGATGGCCATGGGTTGGATCGGATGATGGGATGAAATAGACACAGCCACACTGGACAATGAGAACCCCTTACAATTTGGGACGGGGGAGTAACATATTTTTCAGCAGTTTGGGAGTATATATTTCGCCTTTCTAGTTGTTATGATGGGCTGGAGTAGTCAACCTGTCCAGCTTTCTAGTTATGATAGTGTACTTACTATAATTCTGGAGAAACATAGCTGCAGGGCTGCACCAACGTAAATATGGCGAGTGATGTACATTTGTGCCCTTCGTGCCACACTGTAAGCTAGATCTTTTTTTCCTCTTATCTTTTCATTACATTGCAAATGGGTACACTTACAGATCATTATTTGTTATATGCTAGCTAATACAATGTGCAGTGGAGCTAATACGGAACAACATTTAAACCTGTATGCCCCTTTTATTAGGTTTCTAATGATCAATGTAATAAAGTATCAATGTAATAAAGTATCAACCGTAACATCTAGCATTTGTGGAATTAATTGTTTGTGAGTTTGGTGATAGACCATCTAAAATCACTAATGCTGACAGAAGATGCTATCATGTTTTTAGAGCAACTTTATTTTTCACTATTAAAACACGGTTGGTGGGCATTAATATGCTCAATCTTTCATAGATGCAGCAGCTCTCCTTTGAGCTCAAATTTTATATTTTGGATTCAAAATAAACATCAGAGCTGACAGCAAATTGCTAGTAATTTACTGTCCCATTTCCTGTCTGTTACAGTTGATTAACAGATCATCCTGGCAAATGCTTCAGTTCGGCAGATTGATTTTTAGTTTAAAACAATTATGGTACTCGTAAATCATATTTAATATCACCCCTCACGTGGTACATTTAAATCTCATATTTTCATTTGCTGTCCTATGCTGTCCAGCTGTGCTATATGTTTGATTCACCGATTTTAGCAATAATTTCAGTAGATTGATTTCCTGATTTTGTATATTTGCAGGGATGGTGAAGCTCCGAATTTGATTGAGCATGGCTTCGAATTTCTCATGAATCCTCAGCTCGAAGCAAATCCGATAGCTGACAGATTTCCATCTTTGATTCTTTTTTTTATATTACCACCTGATGGAAATAAACTCAATTTGGTACACAATGAGAATCCGTTTCGTCTGCAGAGATATTGGTGGGACATTCGTTCAATATTTCTTTTGATTCACCTTGCCACCTTGGCGATTTCCTGTCCTGTGTTAACTTATTGTTCTGAGTCGTTCTATATCAGATTCCAGATGTCCACCACAGCCAATGATGAAGGTAGCTGCACTGTTCAGTCATGCTATTCCCTTCTATTTGCTTTGTTGGGTGCTCGCCAGACTTTCCTAACTGTACCCTCACCGTCGATCTCCCATACCATTACCTCTAGCTGCTACTTATATGTAGTGCTAATTATATGTAGATAGATCTTTGATGATCTGTGTTTGGGATATCATTACAAGACCCTAACAACTTATACTTGCATGACAGCATGAACCTCATTCCTTTTGATTTAGACACAAGTCAGCCTCACACTTCGATACGTTTTCATGGTATATGTTGCTTCATGAATCTTAACATTGACCTACAGACCCTAGGGCAGTATAATACCTT
This sequence comes from Paspalum notatum, assembly GCA_022530915.1. Classification (NCBI taxonomy): domain Eukaryota; kingdom Viridiplantae; phylum Streptophyta; class Magnoliopsida; order Poales; family Poaceae; genus Paspalum; species Paspalum notatum. The sequence continues at coordinate 8,743,825 of CM039684.1, forward strand.
ATTTCTCTTATTCCTTCTATCCCATGCAATGGCATATGTTGCTTCATGATTCTTAACTTTGACCTGCAGACCCTAGGGTAGTTTACTAATACCTTATTTCTCTTATTCCTTCTATCCCATGCAATGGCAGAATAATTCAGGGCCACTTGTTTATTTGCAAGGTTACCATATTCACCAATCCTTTGCTTCAGCTTTGATGTGCTTGGACCTTATTTTTTACATGTGAATTGCAATACTTTTTACTTAAAATATTATGAACCTTGTGGCAGGTTGGATGTTGTGGTCCTTTGGTAAAATGATCAGTATTTGTGGGGTGGCTGATGGCTATGCGATGGTTCCTTTGATTATTTGCTCCATAAGCAGGGTTCTGTCGGGCCCCTTATTTCACTGATACCCATCACCATACTAAAGCACTAGGCGACATCTGATTTTTTTTTTCCTTCAAATAATTTAATTCAGCGCAAGCGGGAGCTCATGCACCGGGCTGCCCTTTTTTTTTTTTTGTTACCCATAAAAAGTGCTTCCCAGTTTTTGGAGTGACCAGCTTTATATATTATGGCTCAGTTTAATTTTGGCCTTAATGACATGTATTTCGTGAAATAATTCCATAAAAATTTAGCTATGGACTCAAATTTTCCCTGTTCTCATTTCACCTTACCTACTGTTCTTATGTGTATGCTCAGCTACAATACCTTCATTCCATGTTTCTGTTTTTACCATGCCTATTCTTCTATTGTCCCTTGCTACATCTAATTGTGACAGTGACACTATTATTACATATACACATGATTTTCTTATTTGGTGTCAGGATGGACTATTATCAACAATGCAGATTTTGGATGCCAGTAATTTGCTCTGGATATTTTGGTCTTATTTTAATAGATATGTACCCTATGTTTCCCTTTTCTCATCTGTTTTGTGTATTTATTTTAAGTGTTCGTTATCTTACTCTCAAATTCTACATCAGCTCAGGCACCATCTGGGTTCAATATTAGTAGCTAAGTATTGTGGAGCTTCTTAGTTAAGTGTATTGGAACAATGGGACTCCGAATGTACCAAACAGTGCATACTGCGATGGCGTGGGCAGCGAAACGCGCCACCCGTCGTAGTAGTTCTTACTACTCATACCACATCGTTTACAAGCTATACAGTTATGTCGCTATTAGTCTATCGAGCACTGTTGTTTTTTATTGTCGTCTGGCTTGCTTTGAGTTTGAGGAAATTGGAAATTGCAGTGCTGCACGTGTTATCTGTAACGTAGCTCCCTGACGTTATCTGCTATCGATAATTTGTTAAGAGTTTGGTGTTCGGTGAGGCTCAAATAACAAGTTACTCCCTCCGTTTTCCATTTTAAACTATACGTTAGTTTGTTTTTTTAATATCAAGTTTGATCTTTTCGTTTTATTTAAAAATTTTAAGAAAAGACATGTAAAAATTCAAGTAACACTTAAAAGCATATTGTACGGTAAACTAAATCCTAGTGAAAGTAAATGATAATTATATAATTTTTGAATAAGATAGGTGGATCCAAATTGGTGTTGAAAAGATTGGATCCAGTGGCTAAAATTTAGCTCACGTCACATCGGATGTTTCAATGCTAGTTAAAAATATTAAATACAGTCTAATTATAAAACTAATTTCATGGATGAGGACTAAACGGTGAGATGAATTTATTAAGCCTAATTAATCTATAATTAACAAAATGTTTACTGTAACATCACATTTGCTAATCATACATTAATTAGGTTTAAAAAAATTGTGTCGCCGTTTAGTCCTCATCTGTGTAATTAGTTTTATAATTAAACTATATTTAATACTTCTAACTAGTGTCCACACATTCGATGTGATGGGAGCTAAAATTTACCTTATGCATCCACACGAGGAGAGGGCTCTTTGACTCCTTGTGTATTTTGATGCTCAAAGAATGTGGTTACAGCGAGTACAACATAGCTTTGGCAGCAAAAGCTGCAGTTTTGATCCATGTGGACGGTTGCCTTGGTGCGAGGAGCAACCGAGCAAACAATGTAGCACAGGGTGGGAGCAAGGGTCCGTGACGTCATCACTTTAGGAATGGTGTTTGGATTCAAGGGCAAGTAAATTTAGTCCATGCTACATCGAATTTTAAGATGCTATTCAAAAGTATTAAATATAATTTAATTAGAAAACTAATTATATGATCGAGGAGTAAACGACGAGACAAATTTATTAAGCCTTAGATTATATTTAATACTTCTAACTAAAGTTTACTTTTCATTTGTGAATTAATTTTATAATTTAACTATATTTAATACTTCTAATTAAAGTCCAAACATTTGAAGCGACGTGGGTAAATTTTAGCCAAGGTATCAACTACCCCGTAATCAAAGCTGCTGTAGCGTAAATGTGGACATGGCACCTAGCAGCTATTTGCCCGTTGATTCTTTCTACTAGTACAAAATCTAAAAAAAAAAGATAGTATTTGGTTTGCTATAAAATAAAATTATGTACATTTTTTTACTCCTATACAAATGAAACGCAGGTCCAAATAACTTGGTTTCCCCAGTTCATGGAGTAAAACCATTGCCTATCCACTATTCCTCCACTATTTCAACTATGTCTCTGTCTACGGTAGCACCATAGTGTCAAACAATGTTACAGACAATCTATTTACTCCCCCGTTGGAATAGCTGTAGACCATTGAAAATGCCCATATACACCGTCTTTCCACACCTGCGGGCTGTTTGGTTAAAAGTGGGATACCACACTCCCATCTATTCCCTATCCTAATCTATCCATACTCATATCCATTTTTTTTTTCCATAATCCAAACACGGTATAAAACTTTATTCCATCTTCATATTTTTCTATCTCGCCCCATATTTTCCAATCTCTATCCCATTCCAAACACCACCGCAGCGATAAGTCTTGCAGTTTTGGCAGCAAAGGTTTTGGCAGCAAAGGCTGCCTTTGTGAGACTGGAAGTGACTGCGGTGGTGTGCGCCTGTAGACACGTGGTTCTGACGAAAGGATTGACGCTAGCATCTGATGAACATACCTCCACGAGACCATACACCAATGCTCAACAAAAAGCAAAATATAAAGCCTTCAAATCAAGAGGAGAAATGGAAATTACTGTGAACCCAGTTTTCGAAGGAAGTCTACTCCAGGGAACGGTCAAGAGAATGGAAAACGGCCCTTGTTTGATCCATTCAAGACGCGCCTGACCATCTACTACAAAATACCGCAAAAAAAAAAAAAGTAGTAGTAAGCATTATACTAGTAGCTATATACTACAAACAAAATGAAATACATGTAGTGGAATAGGCGGTTCGCTGCTCGCTGGAATCAAACTGTGCAATTACCAGATCGGAAGATTAACCAAGCGGTGTACTGAAAGAAATTAACATAAACTTGGGATAATCTTTTGAATTTCGTGGCAGACTGATAAAACTGGTGGGATTATCCATGCAGGAGCGGCAGGGGGTAGGGCGGTAGGGGTTTTTCAGCATTGGAGCCTGACCGTGCACGCGGCACGCCTGCACCCCTGACCGGACCTGACCTGCAGACTGCAGGGATGGACGGGTGGACTGGAGAGGAGAGAGAGAAGAGATGCAGCAGAGGGTACCTTTTGACCCTGCAAGGTGCAAGCACGCAACAGGTTCAGGTCAGGCCAGCATTCGAACCCGTGAGAAGGGAATGGGATCGAACGGAACGCGTACTGTGCATTTGTATTCGCATTTTGCTGCAAACACAATACATATAAATATTATCGGAAAGAACGTCTGTTTTTCTGTCAAATTTTCTCCAATTTTTTCGAATTTTGAACATGACGTGATGAATTTTTCCAAAATCCTGTGCTTGTCCTCTACTGTCTACTGGGTCAAATACTAACCAAACATTTTCTCCCCCTCAACAAAAGCTGCTCCAACAGCGGAGTACAAGTACTACTCTGTCGAATACTTTTTGCTTTTTTGACTGGCCTCCTCCCTAGGCTCCCCCTCTGCTGCTCGGCGTATGAACTAGCAGGCACTGGGGTGGTGGCGTAGTCTCCTCCCCTCCCCTCCCCGCCTCGTGCCTCCGCCGTCCGACTAGCCATGGACAACAACGCAAGCGTCTCGGACCTCATCGAGCAGCTGAAGCTCGAGGTCGACCCGGCTCAGCTGTTCGACCCCCACCACGAGCTGCCGCCGTGGCTCGTGCAGGCTGAGGAGCATCAGCTCGTCAAGGTCGACGGCGGCGGCGACCACTCCAAGCCGCCGGCGTACTGGATGAAGGTGTCATCCATCGACAAGCTACGCCATGCGCTGAACAACGTCTTCAACGACACCGAGACCAGGAATGGTTTGGAAAGCACTCTTCCCCTGTATATCTTCCTCATGCCCACGACGCCTCTCTCCGATGCGCGACGCATCTCCAACATCGTCGCCGGTGAGGACGTCAAGTTGCGGATTGGCGAGCAGGTGGATGATCTGCAGGTGGTCGGGAATAACATCGTCGTCTCCAACCCCGACGCCCTCACCAACAAGCATTCGGCGTGGGCAGCTGCTGTGGCCCTCCGTGACGACATCAGAGTCACAAGGTACACAGTGGACACGGAGAGAAACCAGCTGAGTGCCCTCGCCGAGCCCAAGCTGAAGCACGCTGAGGAAACGTTGGAGACCTACAACGACGCAAAGGCTGTCTACAAGGTGACAAGAGATGCAGCGCCCAAGGACGAGCAAGGCGGCATGCAGGCGTTGGCCCATGAGCAGCTCGCGATGATGACGGCTGCGGGCCGACTTCTCATCGCCCGGGAGGTGGCCACAACCACGGCAGAGGCCGCTCGCTCCCTAGCCTCTCTCAGCGAGCTGCTCGCCAAGAGGGAGGCCGACCTGGACGCAGCCATGACACGGCCAACGTTTATGGGTTGCGCTCCTCCTCCTCCACCTCCTCCTGATGCGGGTGGTGACGCCGGCGGCGGCAACTGAGCCGAGGCTTCTTCACTGTGTATTTGGTGAGTGTGCCAGCCACAGCCAACAATAATGTCTTCGTTAAACTTATTTGCGTCTCCTGACAAACGCTGCACCTGCGAGTGTTCAACACTCTTTTTTAAAGTTATATTTTGCTAATTAATTAACTTGCGTGCTACTTCATCTTCGACTTCGTGTTTGTTCCCTTTGCGACGAACGAATTATGGATTGGTGCTTTTATTTAGATGCATTATCCATTGTGCTCTCAAATCTATCATCTTTGGTCTGGGAACCGTGTGTTGGAGAACTAGTTGCTTGTTTCACGTCTGATGGGGTGAGATAGGATGGGATAGAGCAAGCAAACCATGGATTGGATGTGTGTACTGGTAATTACTTCTCCAGTCGCTGCTGCTGTTGTGTTTGATTATGTGTCCAAGCTCTTTATTATTATTAGAATGTGTGGAAACATATTGGTACAACTGAGTGTGTTTATTTCTTGTTTATGTTTGCTTGCCCTTTTTTTTACCGATGATTAAAATACCCTTTGGGCCGAGCTGGGCGTCGGTTTTTGTTACAAATGACTATCTTGCATTTGGTGGAGACCAACGTTTTTTTTATCCCACATTCGATTCTTCAGCAGCTGCAAATTTGGACAGTGTCCATTGCGTGCTGAGTTTGCACAAGTGAAAGCTGCTGAATCTGAAGGCCTAGCTGGTCTGGCTTGAGTCGCCAAGTGCTGAGCTGTGGAATTTACATTTCTACTGATTTTGTAGACCTGTTGAACTCCACTAGCATTGGATTTTGGAGCCCAGGGATTGTTCTGGTGGTTTCTTGTCCTTGCTCAAAAAGCCAATACTTGGTTATTCCATGAAGTAGCACACACGTTGAATCAATATCAGTTCTGTTGCTCTGGCTGCAGGATTGATTGAGGTGGCGTTCTGGTTGTGCTTTGCTCTGATAGCTATAGATGAAGCTCAGGAATGTCTCTGCTTGTTCAATAAAACTCCAAATCCAGTGACTTCCTGCCTTTGGGTGTTGCTGTCCGGGTCAGCAGCAGTATCCGACTTTGATCACATGCCGTGAATCTGCTTGTTGTCGTCCTCCGTTCCATCCTGCCTCCGCCTATGTTTGATGATGAACCAGATTTGGTGTGCATTTTTTTTTATTAAAACGAAGATCATTCCTGCCTCTAGATATACCGTACCATAGTGTCGTGAGAACTTCCTGAAAACTTTGATCTGTAATCGTAAAGGCTATCTTGTTGGGGAAGGAGATCAGTTCTCACTGGTTTTGCTGCAGCAAACCAAACATCTCACAAGTTTACAAATATCATTCTCTAGAGTTACCACAAAGTTTGCAATAATTCTTGTCACTGTGGTAGACACAACCGTGTTGTCCAGTGGTTAGACTATTCCCAGTGCATAATAACATAACCATTTAATTAATACATGCCATATAAGTATTTTTTATGATGTGGTAAAGAGAGTTAAGAAGAGAGGGAAGAAAGCGGAATCTTAAGAGAAATACCACTTTGGCACGAGGGTATCGCGGTGGTAACTTGTGGTTCTGACCCTACCCACCAGTGACTCAAGGGACGTCGGCTCTGGGGCCGTCTGTTGAGGTGGCGGTCGTGACAGTGGAGGTCCATGTGGGGGAGACGGCTGTCCCTCCCGGCGGTGCAGCACTTGAGCATGAGTTCCTTCTCTGGGGCAGATTGTATGGGATTGGGAATTCAACGCTTGGATTCATATATTGCGGGAGTATATGGCTGTTCTGATTGCACTGCACTCGCAACCGGTAGTATATGTGTGTCCTAGTACATCAATCTCCATTCTTAGTATTTATCGGAGAAACAGTCCTCATCAGTCGACTGAAATTTTGTTTAGCCAACTCGTTGTCGCGCTGTCGTCGCCGGCGGCGGTTAGGGTTAAGGTTCGGAGTTCGGTTTGAGGATGGGGGTTCCCGGCGGGGTCCTTCTTCTCCACTTCCGAGCTCCGGCCATAGAGGGGAGGGTTGGGGGCGGGCAGCAGAGAGATTGGCGGCGATGGCGCCGCTAGTCGGGCAAGGCAGGACAACGGTTAGGGAAGGCTGGAGGCGGGGGCGAAGGGCCCCTAGGTTAGCGGTGGGTAGCGGCCGGACCAGCGGTGGCAGAGGGCGGGTGGTGGAGCGGCAGGAGCCGCCGGAGTGGAGGCGGCCCGCGGGGCGGGAGGCCGCGGCGCCGTCGAGCTGTCGCCGCGGAGAGGGAGGCGGGGTCAGGGGAGAGACTGAGAGAGGCGGGTTTGAGGGAGGAAGAAGGGGAACGGGAAGAATAAAATAGAGTGGGGGTTTGAACCGTTGGATGTAGATCAATGGTCAATATCAGTGACTGATGGAAAGAAAAAAATCAGTCACCTGATTTTAAATTTAAAAGCGTCAGATAAAAAAGAAGACAAGGTAGTGGATGTTAAAATATAAAATGAAAAGATACATAGTCATTAGTATCTCGAGACTAAAAATAAGATACAAATTGTAGGAAGAGTATTCTAAATAAATTAATTCCTCAACGTGCTCAACAAGACAAACGTTGTTGGCGTTGCATATCTATTGTAGATGAAGATGGTGCATCTGGTGCTCCATAAACTTCGGAACATAGCTTTAGGCGATTCTCGGTGGGAGTTCCATTCTCATGAAATAATCTACCACACCAGCAAAAATGGTGACATGTCAGTGTATCTAATAGAAAAGATGTGAAATAAGTTTAATAGGGATGAAACAAAGTGTACATTGTTTATAAGAGTATGAAACATAATGAAATTGTCACTAAGAGTTAAATTGTTTCATTTCATTTAATTAAACCCAACCGTATGCATTGCAATCAATTGCATTTGTTTATATAAAACAGTAAAATGAAACTATGCATAAAAGACCAAGTTCCATTTATCAACTCCACGCTAGTTTTGATAATGTGGCATCTTAGAAACTGTGAAATAAAAACTTACCCCTGAGAATGACTTTAGATAATGCCACAGCCATAGGATCAGGGGCTACAATTTTTAAAACATGACGGTCACGGTACTCCCCATGCGGATCCAGGTATTGCTCTGCGGAGGTCTTCACTCCTATAAAATGAGAATGCTCCCAATCCGACCGTACCACTCCATCTGGATATGTAGTCTTTGATAGAATATTAAGAGTCATAAGCTCAAGAGCACGGGCACTAAGCAGAATGTATTTTGCTAGCGCCAGTTGACCCCATAACCCTACCACACCTGTCATTTGGACCGTCTTGAGGCAATGGTGCACATGTGGCCGGATACACTCGTCGCCGGCCGTCTCCACAAGTTTAGGAGTTATGCTGTCCATCTGCACGTATGCAGATATATGCCATCTTGTTTACGGATAAATAAACATAACAAAACCGATATTTTTCACCTCATTTACAAATTATAAGTCGTTAGCTGGTCAAATTTATCTAACTGACTAAATTTAATTATTCAAAAATGCATTATCATCTATAGTATCATGCAAATGCACAACCAATACATAATGCGTGGTATGTATGGTTGGCTGGATATTCTCGTTCCTGAGGACAGAGGCTGGAATGTTGTTTTGTCCATTATCTAATAAATACATATTACGTGGTACATCTAACAAAAGAGTTAAAATGAAATAGAGAATACGGTGGATGTGAAATACTTGATATTGGACAAAGTTTAAGCAAAATTCTTCAATTATAAATTACATTAAAGAGTTTAGGGCATGTTTGGAACGCATGAATTTAACAGGAAACGGTTCAATTTCACCAAAAAACGTAGAAATGGGGAGAAAATCCCGCATTCCAAACATGGCCGGTTATATGCTAATATATTTTTGAAAACTGATTTTATAAAAACATAATTTTGTTAGCATGTCTATTTTCATTCAACTAATATATATATATATATCATGTGATAAAAAATTAGCTACTTCCATCAGTTTGCAGATACTTAATGTTTTGGGCCGTAAGGTTGGAATCAAACTTCCAAAAGTTTAACTACAAATCTATACTTCAATTATCTACTTTAGAAACTTATAAATGTTATACGCACAGATTTTCATTTTAAAAAGTACTTTCACAAACAGGTAAGTTTGTTAGGATGTTTATTTATTCTATCTACTAATAGAAAAAGAAAATAGCAGTAAAACTATTTTTTAGAGACCATGTGGGCATGCCAACACTTGTAAATAATAAGGAGTTTTGTTTACGAAGCGAATTCTAAGAAAACAGTATGGCACATGTATACGATCTAGTAGTACTTACATGCAACACAAAATGCTGTAGCAGGGGTGCTGACTCAAGAATTTGAGTCAATCGGAGGATGACAAGTGGGCTCTTGGGTTCAGCAAAGGAGAGAATACAACAATCCAGAGTGAGATGCTTCAGGTGAACAAATTTGGTAGGATTCATTGCCAAACTCGTGGTCTGGATAATAAAGGGCCGAGAAAACAAAGAAAAGAAAACTAATTAAGGGAGCAATTATTATATACACAATGAAATAAAAATAAAAGCTACTCTAGTAATTACTGTCTGTCTGTCTGCGTGCTGTTTGTTTGCGGTGCTGTGTGAGGATATAATAATTAATTAATACAGTAGGCAAGGAATATTATTAGCGATGGTGCATGCGACGTACATTTATATCCATGGCGATTGAGAGGACGAGGCGATCAACAGGCGCTAAGCAGCTGGAGAGCTGATCCCAGAAATAGCCGAGGGTATCGCGGTGGTAATACTTGAAGAAGACAAGGATGGTGGCCTGTGATAGCTTCATGGCATGGTGAGCTTTGATGGGTACTTCACATGGAAGATGACGATGCGTACCTCGGGCGGTGGCGGTGTACTCAAATGTCGTTAGGCTCGTAGCATTTAGCTGGATGTTGTCGACGACCACATTCTGGAGGCGCAAGTAACGCAGGCAGCGTGCCTGCTCAGGCACCACGAGATGGCCGATCCGAGACTCACATATGCTTAGCCACTCAAGGGCAGGGCAGCTGGACAGCATGGGCGTGAGACCTCCTAGGTTAAGAACAAATCTAAGCTCCAGCTTCTTCAGGGATTGGAACCTCCTGCTGCTGACAGCAGCAGCAGGCATCATCAGCTCTTCCTTATGATCTTCTAGGCACATGTGGCCGAGGAGCAGAGACACAATGCTACTGATGCCAGGCGCAGTGATGGAAGACGACGACGGCCAAGGCAATTTGTACTTGGTTTCTGGGCTAGAGCTATCCATCAGCACTCTAGTTAACGGGCGCTTATTCGTCAGCGGGCCAAGATCAAGGGTGACATGCTTGGCCTTGGCTGAGGCAACAAAACCAAGCCACCAGCCATCCACCAGGTGGTGATGGGCGTGGCCGAGCAAGGCGGGCGACCGGAGCTCAAACCTGTCCACCCCCACGCGGCTATGCCGTTGCAGCACCGTGGTGACATGATCCACGAATCTGTCCACGCCGTAACCGGCGAGCTCAGACTCAGAGCTGGCCCCGTCGAAGCAAAGGTTGGAGTGGTAGATCCAGCGTTTCCTCCATCGAGAGGAAAGCACGCTTGTTCGTCCTGCTTCTTTCACGGTGAGCCTCGATACGATCATGTGGAGCAACTCCTATATTTTACTCAAAAAACAGACAGACGACGCCATCAGCAGCAGCAGCAAAATCATCATCATCCATTACACGTTTACGCACTTTCATTGCATGCATAATCGGAGCGATTCGATTCGTTCCTTACCACAGGAAGATCCTCCAATGACGACGCAGCATGGCAGGATTGGACATCGTCGTCGATGGGCGGATTAATTTTGAGACGGCGGGAAGAAGAGCCGGCAGAGTAGTCCACAAGTTCAGAAAACTTCCGGCGGCGGCGGCCTTCTTCCATGGCGTCCGTGGATGCCCTGCCCGCCCCTCTCTAGGTCCGGGATCGTATCGCTTAAAAGTGTCGTCAATTGGATGCCCTGCTGGTCAGGGAAGGGCACAAAAGGAAAAGGAACGAAACTGCCGCCAAAGGCTATGGGCCTTATGGCACGAGGGGGCACGAGGCATGCAATGCAATTTCTCCTGGATTGTTATTTCCTGGGCCGATTTTATGCCTATTCCATCCAGGATCGGACATGTCGACCCAACCGGAGTGGCCCATTAACTCTTGGGAGTTGGGCCGCCGACAGCAGGCTCGATAGCCCGTTTCACTCCCCGCTGCGGAAGAGGAGAGAGAGAATCTCGCCGTCAATGTCCGCGTTCCGTTCCAAGGGCGCTAGGGTTTAACCCCAGCTGCTCCATCTCTCCCCCAGTTCGATTCGGTAGCATCCGGTCCGCGAGCCGGCGACATGGGGTACCTGCAGGAGGCCAGAGAGAATCAAGTCAAGAAGAAGGAAGAGGAAGGTGAGCGAGCCCCGCATCATCCTATCCGTGCTTCTCAACCTTTTTGATTTGCTGATTTAGGCATCCTGGAGTGTGCAGAGCTCCTACTGTATTAGTTTTCTTTACTGCATGAAGAATTGGCTAGAAGATAAGTCCGGTGGTCCTTCGTCTTAAATTGGAGCTAGTTTGTCGAAATGGTGCGCCGAACGTCTTATGTTGCCCGCTTCGCTTGGCTCTGATTACGTGGTAGTTGGTATTTGCGATGGCTTGCAGGAACTTCGATGCGATCTGGTGTTGTTACCAAAAGCGCATAACAGATTCGAACTATATTTGAAGCTTTGAACTGCCCATCCACATAGGCCCCTAGAACCTTAGTGCATTCTTTTTGCTCTGTCGGTGAATGTTGAATTTCACAGAAAGAAGGAAAAACGGTCAGGTCACTGTTCATCCTGGCTAGAATGTTTCTACACAAACAGTTCCTTTTCCAATGAATTACTGCTGTTCACCCTTAGGACACCTGTAATGTGCCTGGTTCGTGTATAGAATATACAAAAATTTTCTAATATGTATGCGCTATGCCCACCCAACATTCAGTACTTCTTTTTTTAATCCTCGACCATCATTCTGTGAACCGGAATTCCCACTACGGGCTTGTTTGGAACTTTGGATGCAAGAGTATTGGAGGGAAATGTCCCTCTCTATTCAAATTTGACTAGTAAGGGATTGAACCCCCTCCAATCCCCTTCAATACTCTTGAATCCAAACAAGCCATACAGACATTATAAGGTAGCTACTAGGAGTAGTATTTAGCAGCCAAGCTCCCATCTCTTTGCCATGTAGTAGACTAGTAGCCAATCACCTCTCTCTGCCATGTGAGCAAACTAATGACATGGCAATTGGCAAGACTTGTAGCCTACTGACATCTCCGCGTTAGATGTTCTCTTTATTGTTAACTGGGAATTTTTAGGTTTTGACCCAGGAAATCCATTGAAATTTTTTGCATCTATCTCTAAGAGTTAAATATGCTCATTATCTGTTTTGCTTTTCAGCTTTGCGCAGCATAATGAAACAAAAGGCCCTTAAGGAATGTGATTTCTATTGTTCAAAATATGCTGAGTGTGCTCGAGGAAGAACATTTTCTGTGGTATGGCAATGCCGCAAACAGGCAAAAGAGTTGAATGAGTGCCTTCATCAATAGTAAGCGCTCATTACACTCTAAGTTCACTATATTCAGAATAAGCATCCAAGTCACCAAGTGGCAGCTCTGTTCTTGTTTAATATCTGTTGTGTATGGTTAATTGGATTCTTATTTAATAGTTTCAGTTTCGTTGCATGTAGCACTATTCAACTTTTCATTTATAACGATATATAGGGAATTTTTTCATAGTGCCTAATTACAGAAATAAGATGCCTCTTATCAGTTATCTGAATAATATGGTTTAAAACATATTATGTGTTGCTCCTTTTTTTCAAATCTAGGATTTTTTTTTTGTTACTGACAGGAACATGTTTCATTTTGCGATTCATAAGATGCATTTCCGAAGGTTGATTTGACTGTTGAAGCTCTCTTAGTGACAGATAATACTATGCTAGTTGATTAGTATGTGTCACTACAAATTTATCTTTTGAAAAACATCAGGTTTAATTAATGTTTGGTATGGCTAATCCTTTCTCTAGTATTTACATGTGGGGGACTTTGATAGAGTCAAGTTCAGTGTTTGTTCCTGTGAAGAATTCAAGGACTAACCAGATATTTTTACTGGTGACAGCATGGTCTCATGGGGACTGGGTCCTAAGACACTGGACAAGATTGATGCTTGACAATTTACCTGACTCCTTGTTAATAGAAATGACGGATTTTCTGTTTGAGAACCCTAGTACTCCCACTGTTTTTCTTTTAATAGCATTCGATTTTAGACTGTTGCCAGCACAAATGTCTGGTCGGAAACGTCAACCTTTAGCGAACCGAGGTAGTATTGTTTATTGATCAATTTAGTGGGAAAAAACTAAAATGAACATGTTGCTATTCATTGTTACCAGAATCGGAGTGTCATCATGTGATTTTAATGGGAAAAATCTAAAATGAGCATACTGCTATGCTGAACCAGGAAAAGCTTGCCGATTACAATGGGGGTGTCATCATGTGATGACAATAATTTAGTGACCACGCTAATGATTTTCATTCCTTTGGTTGAAAGTGCTTTGCTCTCATCAATTGTTGACATATCGCTGTATTCTGGAGGGTGTTCACTTCTACTCTCTTTAAAGAAGTTTCATATTGCATTTGTTAACTAAAGTAACATTGGCATGACAAGCACACAGCATTCATGTGGATATTCACCATGAGTTTTCTGCTTCGTATGCCTTGGCAGTACGAATGACGCCGTCCTGGAAGAAATGAAGAAAGCTTACATGATTCAGCAAGAGAGCAAGGAGATGAACAAATAAGCATTACACAATGGAAAATGCGCACCATGATCTCCCTGCTTGTATGTATACACTGTTGCTTACTTGCCTACATGGGCACTGCAAACATTCATTTTGTCCACACGAATAACCTGGTGTTAGCACAAGGCGGCAATGTTTCTGACTCTGTCGAACATGTAATATCAGTTGTTACACTCTGTTACAACTTTCATCCCAAATAGATTCTGTGTGGATGCAGACAACGCAGCCGTGTATTTGTTTCCCCTCTGCCTGTCTACAATTTGCTCTATGCTTTGCTGGCCGGTCACTGACGTGTTGTGCAGCTCGGCGAACTTTGCTCGTCGTGAAGCTCCAGCCCAGCACGTAGTGGTGCGAGAAGATTATTCCCGTTGAAGAGGAGAAGCCGACGTACGCGCGGGCCGTGACCACCGCCGAGACGTCGACGACGGTGGACAGGAGAGGTTTATTTGGCTTGGGCGTCTGGACAGAAGCGTCACGTTGAGCTCCATGGTCAGGCTCAGGTTTCGGAACCGGTCACGGTCAGGCTCACGTCGGGGTACTGGCCGATGATGCCGAACACAAAGACCGTGGAGAAGGACAACACGGTGTCGTTGTCCGCGCCATGGAAAGGGCAGCGCGGCTACGTAGAAATGTAGAACGCGTGCCCCTTTCAGCGCTGTACTGCCGTTGGTCAGCATGAGCAGGGCGTCCGGCGTGACCGTACGTGGCCATGCCGTCGAGGGAGAGGTTGGCGTCGGAGAAGCCATTGAAGGTGAACACCGTGTCGTTCATGGCGGCCACGAATTGTTCAAGTGTGACGAGCAGACAACTGAAAACAGTCAAACAGATGAACGCGGTGGTCACAATTCACAAGTCAGTGGCCTGCCTGTACAGGTTGCGGAGCGCCTGCGCTGATCTTATTTGGGCCGAAAAGCACTCGGGTGATTGTGGGCCATAGAAGTTCCTTGTTCAGCCGAAGAAAATAATAAGGCCAGCCCAAGTCTCAATACATGTAACTATACTAGTACTATTTTCCTCCCCTCAAAAAAAAAAACTAGTACTATTTTCCTTTTTAACAGGTTTATTATTACGCAGGCGCTTAGCTTTGATCGTCTCGTTTCGACTTTTGCTCCCTCGCCATGCAATGAAATTGAAAAGCACTAGCTCCTCCGTTTTGGGCTTTTACGAGATCCAGCGCCATTTATAAATAGCCTGGTTGGTTCATCTTGATCCTTCGAGATGAGCTGAGTGGGGATGTAGCTGGTCTCCTAGGCTAGGTCCATCCTAATTCCTAAACGGGCTAATGCTGCAACCACTGATCTCACTCACTTGCGAAAGCAGCAACCGACCCCTCGTGGGCCTTTTTGACCTGCCTGGCCATGGCCAGGGACACATCATAGTACATGGTGCTGCTGGTCAGTGCCAGCTTCCCACCGCCCTTCTTTCCCCTCGACCTTTTTTTTCTAAAAAAAAAAAAACTGCCGTTTCCTGTCGATGCAAGCTGGTTTCCCTGGAGATTGGCACTTGCCTGTCGCCCTGTCCTAGACCTAGACCGTGGTGCGTCGTGGATGTGATCCCCTCCCGGCTCAAATCCTTCGGTCCCAAGTAAAAAAAAAAGGGATCCGCATCGAGACGCCCCACTGTCCTCCTGGTCCACTACCCCTCCACTGGGCTGCATCTGCATGCCAGCCAGCCGACCCGGCCCACCGCCGCCTTTTGGTTTTGGACCGAGCAACGCCGCGGTGCATCCCCGCTCAGATCACTAGCTGCGACGACGATGGCCGGCAATGACGAGTTCCTCGATGGCAAATCACCGGCGCGCGCGGTTGCAGCACACCCAATCCCATCGGGGGTGTCGCGCGCTGCGAGCTGGTGCTCCGTGGCCTTTGGATGGAGAGATGCCGGGGGACTCGGGTGGTGATTCGGTCGGGGGGTGCCGTGCCTCCCCCCGTACGCGCAAGGCACAAGCAGCCCCTGGACAGCATGAATTCCGCCAATGATTTCTGCCATTGTCACAATCTGCAAAGTGGGTGTGGGTGTGGGTGTGGGTGTGGGTGTGGCGGTGTGCATATGGCAGTGGCATAGCTAGCTAGGCTAGAGCCTAGAGACCCTAGCTAAACTGGCTACGAGTGTGTGTGCGCCTTGCGGTTGGAGTGTATATGTTGTAGCCCTCCCTTTTGCTAGCGCCATCTTTTGGCTTTACTTTGTTGACTTACTAGAAGCAAGCACTTGGGCGTCAATGTACTTCACGCGTCGCTTGCAGGCGTGGGGATTTGTTTGACACAAACGCAATGTACAACTCCACGCAATTATTTGAAATTTAAGAAAGTGCTTAGTTATGGTTATAGCTCTATACTATCGCACAAATGATATAATTAGCAGAGTAATTCTCAATCTAAGTTTTGTTGGACGTCTACTGATTTAAATTTTACACGAAGAGATCATTTATTCCCTCATCATGTGTTGGGACAGGTTGACAGACTAGTAGTACACATTCGAGGCAACACATTTACCTGTGGTTTCTTTTCCACGACGAACTGAGCAAGGCAACGACAGGTCAGTTTGGCACTTACAGTAATGTCACTACTGCACGTTGAAAATATTATTTGCAGGTCGGACCCGGATAATCAGAAAGTTGTGACGTGGCCACAGAAAGCGGATAACAGGAGCAGCTTTACCCATGCGCCATACGATGGGGAAAACCAGAGGCGGATCCAGTGTTGATGCCCCGGTATTCCCGGGAATACGCTGCTTTTCTAACAAAAGATCAAATACATATTGGTGCACATATGAAGAATGAAAATATATTCATGTATTTGTCTAGTTAGGCCATATCTTTTCACTACGAGCAACATCAAGCAGCAGGCCCAAACCATCTTCATGTCATCATACTATAACCAAAATCATTCAATGTCCGGCCGCCTACGACTTCACAGTACATGATAGGAGTCTACGCCGCCACTCTTTCCTCGGGAATACCCTACTTCGAAATCCTAGATCCGCCACTGAGGAAAACGAACGGTCTAGAACTTTCAGTTTATTTTCTAAATGCGTTGCGTTAACTCTGCCGCACACATGAACACTCTCTTGGGCCACACTCTGTAAAGCTTCCCTTTCCCCTGGGGCAGGAGGAGGAACGACCTGGACAAGCAGAGCGGAGAAGGTCGGCGGCGTCCAAAGCCGAAGCGTGTGCCATGCCATGCCACCCGATCTGATTTGGGTTTGGTTGGTGAACCCGGTCCGGGTCCGCGGCTGCATCCTTTTTGTTTTGGTGCGCCGTGTGTGTGTACCGGTCGCCTTTCTGATGCGACGCGAACTAAAAAGAAAGGCCGCGGCGCGCGTGGATGGTGTGGCGCGCGTGCGTGTGCGAGTCAGCGACGTGTGGGAGGGAGCAGGCAGAGCTGAGCGACCACCGGATGGACGCGGACGAGGACTCACGGGCGCCCGGGCCACGGCGTCGCCATCGCTCATCTGCCGACGGCAATGATATATCGCCGTCCAGTAATTTGATGCTGATGTGAAGAAAGAAGATGGGAGCCACAGAGGAGCTCGCGAGGAGGAAGCTTCATTTGGACTCCGGAGGGACGTCAACTCAAAGTTAGGCTGGTTCCTACTCCCCAAGCTAGGCTCAGGCATAGAATACTTCTTTCTTTCTTTTTTTTTCCTTTTAAACAACAAACAAAGGGTCAAGCATGGAAATGGAATAGGTAGCTAGGAAGCATAGTATTATAGGATATAGACTGTCATTAGCCTCATGATAGTGATATGATATGACAGGTTTGGTGTTACGGTTGGAACATACAGAGCCCAAGAGGAATCAAGATGCAGCAAAACTTGATGAATAGATTATCCTCAAGAACCCAGCCGGTGTAAGTTTCACCTGTGGGCTGTGGCAGCGTCGCTACCCTCTATTCGTTCTATTCGTTTTTAAAAAAAGATCTATTTACAACATGTTATGCTCCACCATTTCAACACAGAAACCCCTTCTCATTCAATTCCAAAAGAAATCATCTATTTCTTCAATCATTTTTGTATATTCTGGTTATCAATAATAATACACATGTGCTTATAACACTACTACAAAAGTCCGCTACAGAAACACCACCCAAATAACATTAGGAACGGCTCCAATTTAGAACCGTTCTTTTTGTACCCAGGGTGGGTCCCACCTGATACACCGCTTCTACTGCAACCACTGCAGGAGCGGTGCACCATACAAACCGCTCCTGATGTTGCCCAATCAGCAGGAGCGGTTGTCCTTTCTAACAGCTCCTGCTCCGCTCCTGTAAACAAAATAGCAGGAGCGGTTGGTAGAATCCACCGCTCCTACTAGTTTTTGAAGCGGTTCTGAAATTTTTCAACTTTGGCGCCAAAATCAAATTTCAGCCCTGAAACTTTTTCACTGGCGCGACAATCAAAATATCGGTCCTCGTTTTCATCTGCCGCCTGCTAGCAGCAGGAGCGGGGAAGGTCGACTATAGGAACGGGGAGGGGGGGCAGTAGGAGCGGATCCTTTACCCTATAAAAAATGCATATACTCCATGGTGATTAAACTCTATCCTTATCTTCTTCCTTCTCCGTCTCTCATCCACCCATGCCGACCGTAGCAGCTGTCCAGGTCCAAGGGAAGCACCGCCAGCAGCAGCTCGTGCCCCCGACACGCGGTCGTCGTCGTTGTGCCCCCGACACAGGAGGAGGCGGCCTCGACGGGCAATGAGCCGCGGCAGGCGCGGCCGAGGAACGCGGCGCCGTTGGAGCAGGGAGGGGAGGATGATGGCGAGGAAGAGGAGGTGGAGGAGAAGGTGGCGCGGCCGGGGGCGAGCGCGGACGCGGCGGCACCGCACCTTCTCCTTCTCCTTGTCGCTCTCCTCCGGCGGCTGCGAGCGAGCGCATGGCGGCGGTGGGCCTGTGCGCATCAGCGCGGCGAGCGCGCGGCGGCTACGCAGCCAGCGCGCATCGGCGGGGCGTGGCGGCGGCCGGAGCGCGGCGGCAGCGGGGCGTGGCGGCGACCTGACGCGGGTGGCCGGAGCACGGCGACGGTGCGCGGGCGGCCGGGCCACGTCGACAGGGCACAGGCGGCCGGGGCAGCTAGAGCGGCTGCGGCGGCAGGGGGTAGGGGGCAGGTGGAGCGTTTTTTTTATTTTCTTAATCTCACTTTAAACCGCTTCTGCTAAAAAATTTAGTAGACGGTGGACGGCTTTAGCCATTCCTGCTGAAATTACTGTAGGAGCGGTTCTCGGTCCGTTCCTACAGCGGACTCTACTATAGAAACCCACGAGTAGGAACATTTCTCCTAACCGTTCCTGTAGAGAGGTCTAGAGCCGATCCTGCTAAGTTATTTGTAGTAGTATAAAAAAAATACATGCCCAGCCACTGCCCACTAGTATTCTGTTTACATTTAAAAGTGCATTCTTATCATCTTGCCATTACCATTGGTCTCTCAGAAACAATGTCATATGAGTAAAAATGGCATGATATCATAGATAGGATCTATATTCTAGTCTGGTACTCCCTCCGGTTTTAAATATAAACCGTGGTTGATTTTTTTTTCAAAACTTTGACCATTTATCTTATTCAAAAAATTTGTTTCAATACATAAAATTACAAATCATGCTCAAACTAAACTTGGTAATAAACCAAATCACAACAAAATAAACGATAACTTGTAATTTATTTTGAATAAGACGAATGGTCAAAGTTTTGAAAAAAGATCAACCGCGACTTATATTTAAAACCGGAGGAAGTACAAGAAAGGTCATGAGTGCTATGTAATGTCTGTTGAGGATTAACATGAATGCTCCGAAAAGTCTCGATAGTCAGATAGTAAACCAAGTGTGACTCATATTTTTATCAATTTACACAAACTTCTAAGTTAGATGATTAGTTGATGGTATTTCTTTTTTTAGAAAAAAGGGTTACAACATTAGAAAATAAATGAAGTGTTAGTATGAGACACGAGAAGCACGCTTCAACCTCCATGCATGGACTTTTCACTTGTCGCTTGCTTTGTTTCGCAGCCTCAGCGAGACTCCGTGCACCGCCCGAGACAAGTTGATGAGCTTATTTTACTCGGCGCTGGACCTCAGCACCTGAGGCAGCGGATTGGAAGCCAGCGTGCACCCGCGGCACAGTACTGAGAGCTGGATATAACCACAGCCCATAGGTCAGTCAGCTACTAGAGTCAACAGCAATGACAAGACCGCAATGTCGCGGATACAGCCGCCGTATTTAATTGGGTGAATTATTGACTTCACGTGATGCTCGATCAAAGAAGTTTATATAGATGCTGCCAAAAGATAACTAGTACATCCACTAAAAAAAAAGATAACTAGTACAATAACAACTAAAAAACTGGAATGATGCCAACTAAAATTTTCTTTTCGATTTAGGCCTAACTCCTAAGTATATCGAAACATTTTGGTTCCCTACTATTTTCTCTTATTCATCAGATATGCAACAAAAAAATGGAGATCTTTGTCGCTATTGTTGTTCAAATGTCGATTGTTGCATTTTTTTTCTTTTTCGACAATGACAGAGTAAGCGGTAGTTAGCCAACAAAAAAATGGAGATGGCTTCAAGCCAACTTGGATCATCAACAATCAATATGATACTCTTTGTAAGAGACATCCTAGTGTCAGTTTTTTATGAGACGCGCATGTAAATTCACCGATCACTGGATTAGTCCTAGTGAACGCTCACTTGTTAGCTGGGCCCGGACGGGGCCCCACCCGCACGACGTCGACGCAAATGACCCGTCTCCACTTGTCGGCCGAGCCCATTGGTCCCGCGCCCAACGCCCCGTCAACACCTGTCCCACAGGCCCGCCCCCGCTATAAAACCCCGCGGCGCCGGCCGAGGGCACCCCAACACGGTCGGTCGGTCGCACGATTGCATAATTGTGCTCGGTCGCCTCGCCGGCCCCCGGGACGTGACCCATCGCACGGCCGAAGCTGCCTTTGCCTCGGCCTGCCCCGGCCGTGCCGCCCGTGAGGCCGGCAGCTTTGCATGAGAAGGCGGAGAATGGGGGCGCTGCACGTCGGTGAGCCCAGGGTCAGCTTCCAGCAGCAGCAGCCTGTCGTCGTCGCCAAGAACGGCCACGGCGCCGTCGCCGAGGAGATCCACGGCCTGATACGCGTCTACAAGGACGGCCACGTCGAGCGTCTCCCGGCGATCCCCGTCGTGCCCTGCACGTGGGGCGGCACCGCGCCCGATGCGCCGTGCGGCGTCGTGGCGAGGGACGTGGTGGTGGACCGCGCCACGGGGGTGTGGGCGCGGCTGTACGCGCCGACGACGACAGCCGCCGGAGGCAGGCTCCCCGTCGTGGTGTACTTCCACGGCGGCGGGTTCTGCGTCGGGTCCGCGGCGTGGAGCTGCTACCACGAGTTCCTCGCGCAGCTCTCCGAGCGCGCGGGCTGCGCCGTGATGTCCGTGGACTACCGGCTCGCGCCCGAGCACCGCCTGCCAGCCGCGTTCGACGACGGCGTGGCGGCGGTGCGGTGGCTGCGTCACCAGGCCAGCCGCGGCGCGGCCCCCGACGAGGTGTCGTGGTGGCGTGCCCGCTGCGGCTTCGACCGCGTGTTCCTCATGGGCGACAGCGCCGGCGCCAGCATCGCCTTCCACGTCGCGGCGCGGCTCGGGCAGGGCCAGCTCGGCGCGCTGTCTCCCCTGCTGGCCGTCAGGGGCGCCGTCCTGATCCAGCCCTTCTTCGGCGGCGAGGCCCGCACCGCGTCGGAGAAGACCATGGCGCAGCCGCCGCGGTCGGCGCTGACGGTGCCCACCTCCGACTGCTACTGGCGGCTGGCGCTGCCGGCCGGCGCCAGCCGCGACCACCCCTGGTGCAACCCGGTGTCCTGGGCGGCGCCGCGCCTGGAGACGCTCCCGCTGCCGCCGCTGCTTGTGTGCGTCTCGGAGACGGACGTGCTGCGCGACCGCAACCTGGAGCTGTGCAGGGCCATGCGCCGGGCCGGCAAGAGCGTGGAGCAGGCCATGTACGGCGGCGTCGGCCACGCGTTCCAGGTGCTGCACAACTGCCACCTGTCCCAGCCGCGGACACAGGAGATGCTCGCGCACATCAGGGCCTTCGTCAGCGCCAGGTAGGTAGCTTAGCATCAGCCGGATTGAAGCCGCCGCCCCCCGTTCGTTCGTTCGTCGGCTAACACCCGCCGTGTTAATCCACCCACCCAACCCACCTAATCTAATCCAATTCATCCAAGAGCATGCTATGCCGTGTAAGCAAAAGCAACCAACCTTGTGCAGCAGTACCAGTGTGTGACTTTGAGCTACGTGTACTCAAGCAAAAGGCGTCCAATGCGCGACTCGGATTGTTGTAGCGGTGTCGGAAAGCAAAAGCTTTGTGTATGTATGTAGGGAAAATAAAAACAAGTACTCCTACGACTTGTTCGCTCCATACATATATATGTGTATTACATGAGTACATGATCTGCTTGCTGTTCATTTCGTATTAACAAAGCCGGATACCCCAACTGCTGTTTTTTAATCAAATCGCCTGCCGAGCCGAGCCGTGCCGTGCCGTCGTCATGCATGTCCCGGCAGCACGGAAACCATGGAATGTCCAGGGGCAAATCATCATTGCCTTGAGGTCCGGTCCGGCCCGGCCGGCGCTTTCTGCTTTTCGCAGGCATCATGAAGCGAACAAACTAGTGTTTCTTTCCCTGTCTCCGTGTTCGGAAAGGCGATCGATTTAAGGAGGCCGGCATTGCTAGGCTAACCATTCTCTAGGCACATCACAGCACAACACAGCCGGTTAATTCGGCGACAGCATAGAATCTCCGGCCGGCCGCTTCCCAACGCTGCCATGATGAGCAGGCTTAGGTGCCTTGCGCCCTCAGTCCATCACAAGATGCCCGACGCAGGCCTGCAGAGAGCACAAGCCGGGGGTGGGGGCAGTCGGCAGCCACCAGCACCAACTGACGAACCAGAGAGCGTGCCGCGGCCCGCGGGGGTCGTCCGTCGTCCCCCGCGCTTGCCGCGGCCTCGTGCCCGCCGGACCTCCAGGGAGGAGAGGACATGGTGTTTTCTGGCAGCTTGTGAGTTGAGGCGCACGCAGCGTGCCTATCATTGGCTTTGGCTTGGCCGGGCTCACCACCAACCACATCATGGCTTGGCCGCAGCTGATTTTGCGTGCAAGCAGGCCAAACATCATGTACGATCATGCCTGGGTAAACAGGTAGCAAGCAAGCGTTGCTTCGTCGGTTAGATATTTGTGCGAGCCCATGTCATAATTCTTGTATGTTTTCTCTGCACGTCAAAATGCACTATATTTTTTCTACTATCAGAGTGGAGCTTGTTTAACATTAACACTGTCATGGCGGACCTGTGGATGTCGATGACTCTGCTACCCGTTTTCACGTGGGGACTAGCTAGGCCAGGCCGCTGAAAGTTCAGACAGACATGGTTATCTGAAGCTGGCAAGAGCCACTGCCCAAACCGAAAAAATGTGAATAATTTCTCATTTACAGACGATAAATGGCTCAATCAAGCGAGTTGGAGCATGTCCCTGTTCAACCTTTTGGCTTTCGAGGTGGCGCAAAAGCTCTGAGAGTTCCGTTTGGAATCTGCCGCGACACACCTTTGCACAGTCAGTCAGCGAGGCCATGAGCTTATGACAACATTGCAATTCGCCCCCGCAGCAGATCAAAATCCTCATGGCACCGACGACGCGATAGCGCGGTGCGATATGCCGCCGGATATTAGAGATCAGCTTGTATCCCAGCCCGGGAATCTCAATCTGCCCGCCAGATCTCTCGAGAATCCTGACCTCACCGCGCTCCCTTTCGCCACCTTCAACGCATTCAGAGTACTGCCCGTCAGAGGCAGAGCGCCTCCTGTTTCTCGCCAAACACATCACGATCGGACGAGAGGGGTACTGAAAACCCCTTTTTACTCTGAACAATTATATTCCCATATCTTTCGCTGATGGAACTGCACGCCCGTGCAGTCCGCTGCTTGTATTGACCGCGCATGCGGTTTGTGCAGGCAAGCATTTTTGTGTGCTTTCACCGTTCTGTCAAACCGACATGGCGGCGATGTCAAACGGAGATGCCGCAACGCTCCATGAAGGTCATGGTTACTGAGAGTGAGGTCGGCTAGTCTTTATCCTCGTTGCGACACGCTTTGGGAATTCAGGTTCAAGTTGGGCACATGTGTTTCAAGATGCATGTATCGTTCAACAGTACAATATCTTTGAGCAGATCGTTTGAAGGAATCAGAATAGATCGAGAGGAAGGGATGGAAGAAAAGGGGGGCCGGGATGAAGTGAAGTATTCAGGGCAGGCACATGTCGCTCAACCAAACAATGCTGGAGACATCTGTTTCGATTATAAATGAGAGCTGAGAACGATCACTCTGCGCGTAGATTAATTCTGACGCATCAAGCAGCGGCGGCGGCCGTAAGACCACTACCTCAGGGAGGGTCTGGCAACAGGAAAACCGGCCGGAAAGCAACTCGAATATCTCTGAAAATCCACATGGAAAAAAAAGCAAGAACGTGGCCATGCAGGATGGAATCCTTCATGGGAGAAAACCGGATAGTCTAAAGACTATAAATAGCACATCCCACGACAGGATCAGGTGTAAACTGAAGATCATTGGATCAGGAAGAACAAGGGTGTTGGCGAGGAACAAAGGCGCTCACAATTAGAAAGCCTGATGACGAAAAGACGGCACGCATCAGGAAATCGTCCCCAGTGGCACAGATGCCTCCATGATGATGAGTAGTAAAGCGAGGGCACGCACGGGCAAAAGCGGCATAGCTAGATGGCATTCAGCCCGGCTAAGAATCCAGCGCTTGCCGGATGCCAACTTGACAGGGAAGCAGCATCGGCCATGCTCCTTTTAGCTCGGGAAGGCCTTTGAGGCTTTGACCGCGGCATATAAGAATGCCCTGTCCTCTTCTTCGTCTGTACGTGCATATCAGATGCATGGATTGGCTGGCTCCATTATGGACACAAGTAGGAGCTTCGCTTTTGGAATTTTGGAGGCCACTGATTGAAGGGAGAAACCTTATTCCAAAGAGTCTTGCTCGCATTGGATGGTTGGATATTCGCGTTGAATCGTCCTGATGCGCATAGCCTTCTCCTTCTTCTTCCCCTTCGAGAAGAAGTGCAGATTATGAACGGAAACATCAAGCGCTTGCACTGGCCACTAGGAGGTGAAAAGAGGCAAGTATTTGACCCCCAATTTTCAGTGCCCTGTCACACAAGAGTGCTGTTCTAAGTGGGCTTGCAAGTCTCTAGTCCCTTCGTGAGGAACCTGTAATAGGTGAATGGAAGTAACCACTTTTAGGTGAAGAATATGTGGACACTCTGACCACACTTCAAAAGTAAAAACAAATTTCTTCAGTGCAGCCACTCAAAAAAATTCTTCAGTGCAATATGTGTTGCGATGTCAAAGTCAAACTTGAACGTAACCACTCTACATGAGGAACATGTTTTCTGAATTAGGACAGCGCTACTTTCTGTGGATAATATAGCATTTCTAGAAGAGAAACACTTCGCCTGCTTTGCGGGGAAGCATAAGACTAGCGATATCATCAGATTTACTACATCGAACAATTTGCCTGCTTTTGAGATAGTTGCTTGCGTAGATTTCGCAATGTAATTAAAACCTTCCTGTCCTTCTTGGGCGTCTCCTTCTTTTTAATATAATATGCAGCTCTCCTGTTCGTTTCAAAAAAAACAATTTGCCTGCTTTGCGAGGAAGCATATGACTAGCGATATCATCAAATATTCAGATTTACTACATCATTACTCGAGCAGCAGTACAAGTCTCTTCAACAAAACGCAAGGTCTGAACATGGCTTATTTTCGTGATTACGACAGACAAACTGTTGATGTAAAACTAATGATCTGCAGTTTGGACAACTGTGCTTCAAGCCTTCAACTCAAAGGATCATTATGGGATTAAGCATTGCAAAACACTCAGATGGAGACTTCAGCTATGATGAACTAGATCACTTGCAAATGAAGCCGTACTGTGTACTGACCTTGCAGCGGTCCGAAGACTGGGGCTGCTTTGTAACATTGTCTGTTCTCTGTGATCCGGACTATAATTTTGGTCTTTCGCTCCTTCAACTAACACAGCTGTACTGTATACTTGGATAAACTAAACATAGTTTTCCATGAGTCTTCGGTCCGGGGAATCCGCAAAAAGAAGTGTCCATTTCGACGGGAGCACTGAAGATCAGTCCAAGTTGTAAAAGGAGCTTTGCATGGTCAGAATGAGAAAAGGCTACTGCTTTTCGAGCGAGAGATGAGTTGAGGTAACAACCGAGGAAATCCTCAAAATATGTTTCGGCCCTGCAAGCGACATGCGAGGAAGAAGAAATTTTATTCGAGCAGAAAACCTCGAGTATTCGTTGCTATTTCCCAAGTCCCCTTGCAAATATATATCCCAGCCACGCAAAATATATATGCACACTCATAAGCTAAAGATAGTTTTCATGCTTAGCCGAACTGCAGAAGAACAAGAGACCAAAAGATGTTGCGTTCGTTTCTCGGTCTGCGGCAGTGGCAACGCTCCCGCGGCTTGCGCAGCGCCGTGCGTCTTCTGCATCTAACGGCGCATGTGCATCCGGCTACGCCTCCCGCTCCCACTACCGCGGCAACGATCAGAGAGCCCTGAGTCGGTCCACCCAGATATCTCTAAGACCAAATACAGCAGAAAAATAGAGTTTACATACAGGCATAGAATAGACGATCTTATGCTGAAGTAAGCCTAGTCTGTAGACCTTTTGGATCATTGGGTTGACGTATACATGATTTCCCTCTTTTTTACATCAAACCCCGACTCCCTCCCTCGCGCGTAGCGGCATCGGACGCTGCGCACGCTGCCAGTGCTCCTCGTCCTCGCCATTGTTTACCCGCCTCGGCATGCATGTTCGCGCCGCCACATGCCGGCCAAGAAGTCCTACGCGTGCACGGCGGCCGTCGCACCCATGTCTCGGGGTCCCACCCGCACAGCACGAGCAACTTCGCCGTAGGGTCCTCGTTGACCGCAGCGAGTTGGCGGGATAGCGGGAGGCCCCTGCCGGCCCCGCTGGGAGAGGCGGCAGCGACGTCCAGGCGCCGGCGGCCGGGTCATAGAGCACGAGGTGGAAGGAGTAGCCGGCGACGGAGGAGACAGCGTACTTGTGTGCCGGCTGGAGTCGGCGAGCGGAGGCGACGCCTGCATGAGCGCGAGCAGCGTGCAGCGGCAGAGGAAAACGTGGTGGCCGGGCAACTCCACGTCTGCCTTCCACCCGTGTGCGCCGCGCCGCGAGAAGCTACTCGTGCAGCGCGATGGTGGACTTGGCCGTCCGAATGTCTACGGTGAGGAGGCCCGGGTTGCCCTTAAGCACGGCGATGAGCTTGTGGACGTAACCACAGAGATAAGGGAGCGAGAACTGGACCTTGGAGCTGAGCGTGCCTGAGCAGAACACGGCCGCGCTGCAGCGCAAGACGACGAGGCCGATGTAGGACGAGGTGAACTCGAGCGCGCGTCGCGGCACGCCGTCGCTGGCCCCTCCCGATCCACGCGATGTCGGCCACCCAACCCATCGACATCGACCCTGCCTCGTTCGCCGTCTCCGGCCTCCGTGCCCTCATCGTTTGCATCGACCGCGCCACGCTATTCGTCAAGACATAGCAGGGCGCTGCAAGGAGTACATCTGCGTTGCCCGCTTCCACGCCGCCGTGCCGAACACCGCTCATGTGCCCCGTGCGTTGGAGGCGGTGGCGGGACCGGCTGCCCCGGGAGAGAGGGAAAGAGGTAGAAGAAGACGACCTACGGATCCCACCATACCACCACTTTGTATGATATGTGGGCCCATGCCACGCTGGATTGCCATGTAGACCAAAACCGCGGATGGATTGGTCCAGAAATGTAACTTAGCCAGCATTGCAAGTTGAGGGATTCACTGTGTTTAGTTTTGCGGATGAGGGACGAAACCTAGGCTCGGGTATGAGTTGAAGGACCTGTGGCAGATTTTTTTTTCCTTTATCCAATGGCCCGACGGAGCCGACGGTAATGGCGGCCCACGGCCCAGATTCGTGTCATAGTGTGGCAGGCCGTGCACGCGGCCCATAACTGCATCCATGGTTGCATGAACTGACGAGTGATGAGAAAAGGCAAGAAACAAGCCACATTCGTCCGGCAGCAACTAATAGGCCTAGCCCCTCGGGCCTAGCTTATGGCCCATTCAAACCCGATCAAGAGCTTTGAGCCCATAGTGTCTCTTGACCGGGCGTTTTTTTTATTTTTTAGATTTTTACAAAAATATACACCGGTTGGTAACATTTGCAGAGTTGGTCGACCGGCGCCCGGGATCCGGGCGCCAGGCCCGGTGCCCAGGCGCCAGGTGTGGGGCCGTCCACGCCGTCCGCCGGCGTCGGCCGATGCCCGGGGGGCCCGAGGGCCAGAGGCCTGGCGCCCAGCCACCCAGCGCCAGGCAGCTTTTTTTTTATTATTTATTAGCTCGCTAATCTAACGTTTAATCGCTAATCTCGCTGTTTAATCTCGTGTTTGTTTAATCTCGCTGTTTAATCTCGTGCATCCGATCCGAGTTAGATTCTAACCATTTAGCTTCAACATTGCCTATTATATTAGTATTCTAAATTAGCGCTTCGACCCTTTCACCAGGACCCCTCCAGTTTATTTTGACCCCAGTTTATTTTGAAATTACAAGTATTTTGCTCCATTTTCTATTTCCTATTTTGCGTATGTTTATTTTGAAATTATAAGTATTTTTAGGTCACGTTGTTCTGCTTCGTGAAGCAGATCTTGTCGGCGCTTTAGCTCATCCTCCCTCCTCTTCAGTTCTAAATACTACTAGATGTAAATATTACTACAATATATTACTATTAAAACTTAATAACAAATATTACAAATAAATACTAAATATAACAGAATATATATTCAACTAAATACTAATACTAAATACTAAATCCAGTTATTACAACGGGTTACAACTGCGCACTACTACACTAATACACTGCGTACTACTACACTAATACACTACTAATACACTGCGCACTACTACACTAATACATACACTAACTACTACGTACACTAATACACTAACTAATTAATACACTAACTAATCCCCCTAACTAATGCCCCCTGGCGTTGGGGCTCCGGGCGCCAGGCCCCTGGCGCCGGGGCTCCGGGCGCCAGGCCCACGTCCGTCCCTCCGACGGAGTCTCCGACGGACGTCCGTCGGACGGACGGTCGTCCGTCGACGGCCCCACACCTGGCGCCTAGGCACCGGGCGCCAGACCCCCGGGCACCGGTCGACCATCCCTGCAAATGTTACCAACCGGTGTATATTTTTTGTAAAAACGAAAAAAAAAAATCTAAAAATAAAAAAACTTCCTTGACCGGCCGTATCGATCCTTCTTCAATCCGGTTTGAGCCTTGAACAAAATAAGATAAAATAAATAATTCTCTCGAAGGAAACAAATCAGAGAAGTGGACGTACAGCCATTTTTCATATAAGTTCGGGTTCATCTATGCATCCAAATCATGTTTCCCACTTACTTTTTAACATTTACACAGCCTCCAATACATTGTTGATTATCAACATGTTCTATATTTTTTTTGCAAGATAATTCTCCATAAATTGTACTACCTCCAGTTTTTTTATATGTCGCACCACAGTACAAAAATAAACTAAATCGCGTCATATAAAAAAATATGGAGGGTGCAGGTAAGAGATAAAAGATAATCATATTTTAACAATAATATTGTCTTTGTGCGATGAACCGTGCTCAAAGTTCAGATGTTTGACTGCGCGTATCTTTAGATGGCATGCGTAGAATGCATATCTTGAATCGCACACAGGGATTTTTATATTTATTTTTTTTGAACAACCTCGTAAAGAGGCAGCTCGATTTCCACGTTGCAAAATGGCACATTATTTGCAGTGTCGTTAAAGAGGTATATATAGCTGTAGCTCCTCTTGGATTGAGCCTCTGCCAGAGCTTTGCCAAAGATGTTGCTAGTAGATAAAACAAACCACGGTGGGCGGTGGCACCCGTTGCCGCTTTTAAAACGAACAGGACTTGCATACATACAGGAGGCCGGTGTGATCCGAATTTCCAGCTCGGCAGCATGGCTAGCCCACACGGTTTGGTGAGCGCCATAAACGCCAAGCAAGGGCCGGCACGGTGCTCGATCGATCGCCCGTGCACGGCCACCCAATCCGATTCCTAAGCGCATCCACTGTTGGTTTTCGTCACGTTCCGCCGTTTGTTGCTACCTCCTTTTTCCCTTGCATTGCATGCATGTACCCTCTCTCTCTCTCTCTCTCTCAGCGCTACGGTCCGAGACCCGGCCAGCGCCCAGCGGCGGATACCTCTCGTCGCTCGCTCTCTGCCGCATGTGGCCACATGCCAACATGCACGCATGGCAAGCAATGCAAGCGACGACGACGACGTGTCGTGAGCCGCCGCCGCGCCGTGCGTCCAACCCGCGGCGCCTAGCTATGCTCTGGTAGGGCCGTCGTCGTCGCCGTGGGATCGAGTCTCTGCCTGTCTCGTCCTGCATGCTTACTCCTGTCACGTTGCGCGGCGCGGTGGTGGGGCTGCTGCCTGCTAGGACGATACACAGCGCCATCTTTTTGCGAGCCCGCCCGGCCGGGCTTCTCCACGGCGTTCTCGCTCTCGTCTCGGGGCGCAACGCAAGGCGATCAGATTTGTTCTTGTTCAGGTGTGCACGGTTCCCTCTCTGTCTCCTGATAGAGCAGTGCATGGCGGCTACTAGCTTGCTTTGGCGCTAGATCGACGAAGTCCAATCGAAGTCGCGGTCTCCGAACGGTAGTCACGCCGGGCGCGGGCCACATGGCCGCCACGTCATGCCGTATCGGCGTGCTCACGCTCTGTTGGATGCATAGGTGGTGGCTCAGCAGGGAAAAGTACGTACTCCGATCCTCGTACCAAGCCATCCAAATGACGATCGAACGCACGGCAACGGAACAGCCAAATTACCGGGCCGGCCGGCTGTTGGTTAACTCACGAAAAGATACTGCAAAACCAAACATCATTAAATAAAGATCGAGCGGTTAAATGCAGCGACATCTGTACCGAATCAAAACCGCATCGAATTCAAAAAAACCCAAGCTGGCCACAAAGCAAATCGAAGCAACGCGTCTCGTCGACGAAACCCCAATTCCGGCCATCCTACTGTAGCTGGACTGGAGGGTTTGATGTTTGACGCGTGAGGATCGAATCAGGGGAGCAAAGCTAAGTATGGCCAGATTGTCTTTGTGCAGCACACGGCCGCCGGCTGCGTATATATAAACACGCATACTGCTGCTCACGAGCTAACCACCGGCCGGCGCTTAACCTAGACTGAACACAGAATCGAAGAAAACCCTGTCTGTCTGTCTGTCCCTCCCTGGTACGTACGGCGCGGCATCGTCGTCCCAACTCCCATATCCACGAGCCTGTGTCCCGTGTATATCCATCCATCATGGAGCTTATTAGATTGGTGCGGAAGGACCATGCCCGCGGCCACCTCCTCGCTCGTCTCCTGCTCCTCGCGGCCTGCGCCTGCGCCGCCGGCATTGCACCGGCGAGCGGCGCCGGCGGCGGGAGGTGGGACCTCCTGCAGCGGAGCATCGGGGTGTCCGCGATGCACATGCAGCTGCTGCACAACGACCGCGTCATCATCTTCGACCGCACCGACTTCGGCCAGTCCAACCTGTCCCTCCCCGACGGCCGCTGCCGCGTCAACCCGCGGGAGCGCGTGCTCCCCAACGGCGACTGCACCGCGCACTCCGCCGAGTACGACGTCGCGGCCAACGCCGTCCGCCCGCTCTTCGTCTTCACCGACACCTGGTGCTCCTCGGGCACCGTCGCGCCCGACGGCACGCTCGTCCAGACCGGCGGATGGAACGACGGGATCCGCAACGCGCGCACCATGCCCGCCTGCGCCGGCGCCAACAATGCCAGCAGCTGCGACTGGTCCGAGAAGCAGGACGCGCTCGCCGCAAACCGGTGGTACGCCACCAACCAGATCCTCCCCGACGGCCGCGCGTTCGTCGTCGGTGGCCGGAGGCAGTTCAGCTACGAGTTCTACCCCAAGGCCGCTGCTGAGCAGCAGGCCACGTCGTCCGCCGTCATCCAGATGCCATTTCTGGTGCAGACGAGGGATCCCGAGGAGAACAATCTGTATCCCTTCGTGCACCTCAACATAGATGGCAACCTTTTCATCTTCGCCAACAACCGCGCCATCCTCTTGGACTACAGGAGCAACAAGATCGTGCGGACGTACCCCGTGCTGGGCGGCGGCGAGCCGAGGAACTACCCCAGCTCCGGCTCCTCGGTGCTGCTCCCGCTGAAACCCAACCCCACGGAGGCCGAGGTGCTGGTCTGCGGCGGCGCGCCCGCGGGCTCCTACAACGCCACCAAGGGCGGCAGCGGCACGTTCGTGCCGGCGCTGACGACGTGCGGGCGGATCAAGATCACGGACGCCCAGCCGGCGTGGGTCATCGAGACAATGCCGTCGCCGCGGGTGATGGGGGACATGATCCTGCTGCCCAACGGCGCGGAGGTGGCCATCATCAACGGCGCCGCGGACGGCACCGCCGGGTGGGAGTCCGCGCGCACCCCGGCGTACGCGCCCGTGTTGTACCGTCCCGACCACGCGCCGGGGGACCGGTTCGAGACGCAGGACGCGACGGGCGTCGCGCGGCTGTACCACTCCTCGGCGGTGCTCCTCCGCGACGGCCGCCTGCTGGTGGGCGGCAGCAACCCGCACACCTACTACAACTTCAGCAACGTCCAGTTCCCCACGGACCTCAGCCTGGAGGCCTTCTCGCCCGAGTACCTCGACCCGTCCAACGACCCGCTCCGCCCCAAGATCCTCCGCCCGTCCCCCACCGGCGCGGCGACGAGCGCCGCCTACGGCGCGACGGTGACGCTCCAGTTCTCGGTCCCGGCGTCGGCCAGGAGGAGGCGCGGTGGCGCCGCCGGCCTCCTCGGCGAGGTGTCGGTGACGATGGTGGCGCCGTCGTTCACGACGCACTCGTTCGCGATGAACCAGCGGCTGTTGTTCCTCGAGGTGACCAAGACGGCGGCGGTGCGCGGCCACGCTGGCACCTACAATGTGTCCGTGACGATGCCAGCGACGGCGGTCCTGGCGCCGCCGGGGTACTACATGGTGTTCGTCGTGAACGGGCACATCCCCAGCGAGGGGATCTGGGTCCACATACAGTCACAGTAGTGATTTAGAGTGCGTGGGACGGGGAGGAGAGGGGTTATAGAAATTGATTGTTAAAAATTCTTTTTTTTTTCTTCATCTTCTTTCGTTCTGCCTACAGGTGCAAGACAGGCCCCTGGTAAAAAGTGTGAGTACTAGATTGTAGCGTTGACAGTCACTGAGTCGCTGTGTTACTCTCGTTGACGACATGATATATGATATGAGCTTGGAAAGAAAGAGAGGTAGGAGAATGTCTGTAGACTGTAGAGCTGGCTGGTGTCACAGAGCCTCACGTGAACCGGACACACGTGACGCATCTCAACCGCATCTGCTCTTGGCTCTATAGACGCATCATTGCGGGCAAAGCAAATCAGCAGCAGTTCTGGTGCTGGACTGCTGGTCTTTACGTAGTACGACGCGACGGGCCCTGCCTGCAGCGTTTGATCGATCGATGGGCGAGATGGCAGGCTTGCACGTACTCCTTGCAGTAGAGAGAGGAAGATAGCGCACATAGACATAGGAGCAGGTGATGCGTTCGGTATTTCGGTTGGAAGCACTCATTCCGATTTCTGAGCCAAGTACTTTGCGCCGTTCGTGTGAGCGCCAGCCGGCCGGTGGGCTCGTTGTCTCGGCGCGCAACGCGTGAGCTCGCGGCTGACGGGACGTGGGCGGGGGCTTGCCGGTGCCGTGCCAACAGTGGGAGGACGGTGGTAGTCACGGAGGCTGGCGGTGGCGGGTCTGGGCGGAATTGGTGGCCGCATGTTTCCATTTGGATTTGGAAGTGATCCGCGGGGGCAGGCGTCATGAAGAGATCGACTTGATTGCGGCCGCGTCCCGCCCTGCGCTGGCTGTCTTCTCAATCATCGATCCTGTTCAAGATGCTGCAATGCATGGATGGTCCTGCTAAAATGATGCAACAACTGGCGGCCAAAGCCCCAAATATCACGTGTGGTACGAACGACGTTTAAAAACGGCGATTCATTCTCATAGTTGGCACGTACTTGGAAGGAAACATTGCCCTTGTCCATGCATGCACGACGCCACGATCGTCCTGTAGTAGTTGCTAATTGCATGTAGCTCATTCCATTTGCTTACGCTTACCCTTATACTACTACCCACATGCATGGCCACAAGGACCACAGCGTGAACTGATGCTATGGGTGGTTAGGTGGAATGACAGCGTCGTTACGTCTGTTTGCGGTGGCGAAGCAGTGATCGAGCTACCGTTCTACGGCTAATAATGCCGTTAGATCTGCAGCTGACTGTATGCGCCGGACCTCCGTCTCCTCCGGTGCTCTTTGTGTGTTTTGCAGGAGTAGATGATGCCCCAACTGGTGAATGGACGGCAGCCATGCATCACTGACAAGGGTTAACACGAACGAAGCACATCTAGTCCCTTGTGTTGCGCCAGCAGAAGTTTGTAGGGTAGGTTGCTTTTGGCAAGGTTTTTGCAAGATAATGAGTCCATGATAGTACCAGACACCAGAGAATATTTAGCACATCTAAGTTGGGCCGGGGGTCGCAAAGATGATTTCTGTCGTTTGCTTCATTCTCAGCCCAGCTACAGCACTCCGACCGCTTCCGATGGAAACATATGCAGTGCATGGACATGGTGTAGCCTGTGCTGTCAACTTATCATCGGCACCAGAGGAAGAAAATTCTCTGCACGAGTGGTGCACAGCGCCCGCCGTGCGGCACCTCGCGGATTCGCTCCACGCGTGCCAGCACACATCTTAAAACACCCCGTACAGTCGGTTCAGCGCAATAGCGAGCCGATCTTGGGAGGCAGTAGCCAGCGAGACGACTCCGTCAAAAATCAGATCGAGCCTCCTGCCTCCTTATTCGCGTTGGCCGCCAGACGAACCGCTGCCGCCATTACTGTCGCCACAATCGTCGGCGCTGCCGCTTGGGCTACCTGTGCTGTGGTGCCGCTGTCGTCCGGCGTCCGTACCGAAGCCACCAAGGATTGCACCGAACTACAAATTATAATGCAGTGATGGAGAACCGGCGCCATCTGCTGTCATCAATGTTTGTGGCTGTTTTTCAGTCTAATGGCACTAGTTTTTGTACTAGGATGTGATTATTGATGTTGTAAAATTTTGACCTTTTTGCTGTGCAGCACATACTGGAATAAGGTCGCTAATCAATCAAAGATAACTCTCGATTTGTCAAGTGAACTGCGAAACTGGAGCTATATTTTTTCTTAAATTGAGACATTTACTGCTACTGAAATGATGAATGGTTAATTTGATGGCTCATCAAAATGCTCCTGTATACTCAAACTTGCATCTGCTTGTGTGTCGGCGGAGATCTCGATTGATAATAGTCATAGACATCGCAAACTAGGGCCGCGGTTGAATTGTTTTCACTGGCTGGAAAGCAAGCAATGGCAGTATGTCACTGCATGAAGGCAGCGACTTCGTTTTGCCCTAGACGCGAAACAGATCGCACAGGCGATGTCAGTGTGGCGGTGCAGAAGTTTGTGGCGAGGTTGTGGTGTAGAAAGAGAGGCTCAATCTTATTTTTGACGGAGCCGGCTGATGGCTTGAGGCTCACCCTGAAAATGCCATCAGCTCGCTGTCACACTAATTGCACGGGGATTGGTTGTTTCAAGATGCGTGGTGGGACACGTGGAACACATCAGCAAGGTGCCGTATACCAAGCGCTGTGCACCACGGGTGCAGAGAATTTTCTTCCGGCACGAGAGGCCAGCCACAACTGACAACCGGTTACATTTGGGTTGTGATTTTTTGCTTTTTTATTTTAGTCGCAAGACCTCTTCATGGCAAAGGTGTAAGTTGATGAAAAAAATACGAAAAGTTCACTCGTATTTCAACGATTTTTAGTGCTACGCTAGTGGTAACAGGTAGGGGCTATATTGATCTTTTTTTTTTTCTAATGGAAACAACTAGTAGGTTGGATTTTTTTTAGTGAGATTGACCATGTATTTAGCAGCGAGCTGGACTGGACTCAACGTAATGGGCAATGGGCCAATACTAACACGAGTGCTAGGAATAAGCTCATTTTGCTCCCTCAAACTATCGTCTGGGTCCGTAGTCCCTACTCGATCGGCAAATCGAGGAAAAGAATCCTATTTCTTGTACTATTAAACACCCTAGATTTCTCTGACATGGCAGCGGTTTTAACATACTCCTATTTTTTACACATGTTGTAGGCACCATCGGCTATGGGGAACCCCGTTGAGTATAGTTACATCAACGGTATCCGTATGTATAAACCTATACCCATGTACGAGCACAAGTCTTAGCGATCGTGTACGTGTGTGTCATCCCTAGTTAAGCTGAAATCCAGGGTACAGCTCTGTTTGCCCTTCCAAAAGCAGTTCCAACTTCCAAGAGTTCTCCAACCTAGGTGCATATAGTCAAATTTAAGACGTAGCAGAGAGAGAGAGAGAGCCATCCTCAATTACATCTCCCCTCAAAATTAGGGCTATATGAAGTTCTCCCTATTTCATTTTGAGATAGGGAAACGACTAAGATTTGTGGCTTGTTTCGTTTTTTCCGAAGGAATTGGAGAGGAATGAAGATGGATTAAATCCCTTGCAAAATAAGAAAAAAATCTCCTCAGCCCTCAATCCATCCTAATCCTCTCATGGAGGGGTTAACTTTGCATACACCCTGAGGTCTTGTTCGGTTGCACATATATTGGAGGACATCTAATCCTGTGTAGAGGTTAAAAGTCTTCTTATTACAAACATACCACATTGACGTTATTGGCTAGGATCACTATGAAAAAAATGATTTGGAGAGAGAAACTGTTGTGGGGGAAAGGATTTAGGAGGATATACCGAGGGTTATCCTTTATTAGAAAAATAAGAGAACGGATTTTGAGATTCTGGCCTGCTTCGAATAATCCACTCTCCAAAAGAATTGATGGGGATTAGATCAGTCTTCTTTGATGCTTCAAGATAGTTCTCCATGCGATTATTGGAGCAGTAACTCCGAAACGATACAAGTTCTGAATTCGTGGGATCTGTAGCCAGTCCCCCCTGTCAGCGCCAACGCAATCTAACCAAGGAATCTCGAGAGCCAGAAGTCGCGCCAACTACATCAGCGTTGCACCGGACAACAAACTAATCAGGTTGAGCACAAAAGGCGCCTTGCAAGCCTACCAAAAGAAGGCACATGTACAGCAGAATAGCAGAGGAACCAACAGCCAAAAGCACATGAAGCGGCCGTCAGGGCGGCGCACCTAATATGTTCATCCCATATCCAAATTCTCTGAACTTGAACAGTGATCACCAACTAACCACCATGGAGGCTTCTCAGACAACTAATAAGTTCTCTGAAACTTCAGTTCATTGTACTGACATCGGCATGATGAGCGCGGAACGTTGGACTGACTCTGCAGAATCTTCTTGACAATTTGTTTTGGTCTGTGCAGGACAAGAGAACAGCAATATAAGCGGCGGCGAAAGCATTCGCAAGGGCAGAAACGGCAGCATCGAAACTACTAGACTGGAGCTCGCGTTCACCGATCCAAGGTCCCTTGGGGTGTAGAGGCAGATCACGGGCTCCTCGTCCTGTTTCGACGCAATTATGGAGCCTGGGGAGGGTTCTTGTCGTTCTTCTCGTCCATGACACCGGCCCAGATCCTCGTTAGTACGAGTAACACATTGTTTAGGATGGGAGGATTTGGTGTATGCTACTATGGCCTCCTGTGATTGATGGTGCCCCATCGTCGGTCCGGCTGCCTGGGATCTTGTGAACCTTGGTTTTGACAACGTGGTTGTTCATTTGGACGGATCATGCATACTGTATTTGGTAGTCCCACCGGGGAATCTGTCAAATTGGGATATCAACACACACACACTCAGTGTGTTTTTGTCGTCTGGACGCTCAATCACACAGTGTGCTTGGTAAAAGCTCAACCAAAAGGTAAACCCTTTTTGGGTGGGCAAGTGGGCAACAGCTTGACAGAGTCGAGATACTACCTGAAAGGTAGCCAATGAGTGAAGTAGCCAGTGATGGATTTGCCTTTTTTTTTTAATCTATACTCAAATTAGCTGGTTACTGAAGTATGACAGTTTTCTTCAGAGGACACAAATGCAGATTGCGAAGGAACCATGTGATTTTTGAACTTCGGCGGCATGTACTCCACTTCCACTACTCTTGATCATTCCTAGAGATCTGGTGAAACATGCATGTGTACTCCGATCGGCTCAAGAAACTGGATCGATTCTAAAAACAAACTGAAGAAACTGACAGGCAGATGGTATGCAAACAGATGGTCCTCTGCACATCTTTATGGATCTCTTCAGTTTGTGGCTGGAAAAGCACACCTGTGTGCTTACTTACTACGGTGATAAACGCCATGCTAACTGATTAGTAGCTCGACAACGATGGCATCTTTCCTTGCGAAATGGAAACATGACAATTTTCTTTGCGACAACGACTGCAAACCGAAGCGCTCATCTGACACAGCCATGGGCGTGACAAAGACTTGTGTTTAGCCCTTGCCCTGCATCCTCCCCAAAACCAGCTCTCTGTTCAACAACCTCGCAGCACTCGTAAACCCAAGGCACATGTTCGCCGGTTCCCCATGCAGGTCTTTGGCGCCTGTGTATCTCACCAATTCACTAGTACGCGACGTGAAAGATCCAGTATAATTTCAGTAGTAGTACAAAGATTGCCGGTTGGGATGAGGTGCGCTAGCGGAAAAGCCGTGAAAGGTTGCTGCTGGTTTTGCCCAAAGTAAACGATATATAGGAACAGCGACTAAATTCTGAATTTTTTCAAGTTTCCTGAAAGGGTAGGAGTCTGAAGTACTCATATGAACTGTGAAGCATTTCGTGAAAGGCTCGACTGTTTTATAAAATTTCATTGATGAGACCTAGGTTCTCACTCAGCCTTTGAGAGCAAATTCCACGAGCGCGTGTAGCATTCGGTACAAGTACAACAAATTTTCGGTATAGCTGGAGTAATGTTTTTTTTTTTTTTTTTGGAATTGTGACCGGATCCAGGTTGCCGGTTAGCCCTTTTCTGTTTTCTCGCCTCTATAAATAGCGCTCCACGTTCCCTCTGGCCTCCACAACCACACAACACACTCCTCTGCTCTACTGCCTCTTCGCCTTTCCCACAGGTCGTCGCAGGAGCGCGCGAAGAGAGCCGCAGTGCAGGAGCGATCGCCATGGCTCAGGGAAGGGGCAGTGCGACCCTCGGCGGCCTGCTGGCCGTGTGCCTCCTCCTCGGCGTCGTCGCCCACATCGCCGACGCGGAGACCCACACGGTCGACTGGTCGTTCAACGCGGACGCCTGGTCCAAGGGCAAGAGGTTCCGCGCCGGCGACGTCCTCGGTGAGTGACCATGCTGTGGCTATGCTGCAGTCAGATATGTGCGCAGCTCTTTGGTAATCTCCACTCCAACCCCCTAACGACTTCTGCTGCGTGCAGAGTTCAACTACGACCGCACCAAGCACAACGTGGTGGTCGTCGACGCCGGCGGCTACTCCACCTGCAGTTCCTCCGGCAGGACGTACAACTCGGGGAGCGACCACATCACGCTCGGCTCCGGAACGAGCTACTTCATCTGCAGCCTCAAAAGCCACTGTGGGATGGGTATGAAGATGGCCATCACGGCCAACTGAAGGCGTCACGCCGGCAGCACGCAGATGATCGATGAGCATGGCCCCGATCCAGCTGTGAAAGAAAGTATAGTACAGTAAGAAATTACAGTAGTAGGTTTATATGCATGCGATGCGAGACATAGCGCCTGTATGCTGCATCCGACTGTGCAAGGCTCATGTGCTGTGTGTGGATTGTGGCCTGTGGAGACTGGAGTTTGTGGTCGGTGAGGCATGACTTGTGTATGGCTAGTGGGAGCTTTGTTCGCCGCTTGTTCCCAGCAGTATAGCCCTGTGGTTTATTTGTGTCACTTTGAGTGCACGCTACAATACTATACCATATGAAGAAATATAATATACTGGACTGGTATCTTAATTACTCTTGCTTCTGCAGTTCTTTCGTTACTGCCGTGGTCTTTGGGCAAAACATATCCATGACTCCTCACGAAATGCAGCATAAAGAGTTAAAGACAGTACGATACCGATGCATGCACACAAACACCAGGATATACACCTGTAAAGAAGGCTGTCCTCAATGGAAATCCCTAAAAGGGTTCCCTAAAACACTGTTTTGCACTGTTTGATATAAATGCGGTACTGTAGACAGAGAGGGATGTAGTTGGAATAGTGATAGGGAATGAGATTTGAGAAGTGTTGTTGAAGACAGTCTTAGAGCTGTACTCAAACTTGGCAGAGATAGTAGCCTCAGTCCCAAACTTAGAAAACCATTTGAATCTAAACTATCAAACTTGTCAAAAGTGACATCCTACTACTACCTAAACTCAGAACCTAGAAATCTAGGTCCTGAACTGGGCAATAGGTGTCGTGCAGGTTCTAAACTCAGAAAACTAAGCAACTTGGCTACAAAACTCGATGGCATAGGACTTGAATGACCACGACTACGCTGAAGATACGCAGTGCATGAATGAGGTGCAGAAGCCGTTTTTTAAGATCATCCACTATTAAACGATTAAACGGTCACGCTATAAGATTTACGAACGCCGTCTGGTGGAAAAGTTATCTAAAGATATCGCGCTACAGTCTTATGCAAAGAACTTTTCGTCAAACCGTCCGTATCACCATTAACCATTATTTCTTCATACACAAATTTTGCAAACTCGAACGTCGCCGCTTGTGCCTGGAGCTCTTGCACTATATGGCCATAACGACCCATTGCCGCCCCTCTGACACTCCTAATGACAATGGCACAATCACTTGCCAACCTCACACGATGTAGTGTTAGATCGCTCGCCAACGCAAGAACTTTTTTGCACACCATTGCTTCCAGAGTTTTGGGGTCTGTTATTCCTCTCAAGATCATCGCCGAAGCACCTTGAACAACCCCCTCGGCATCACGAACCACGGCAGAAATTACTGCCAGCCCCATATTTTTTGACACAGCTGCATCAACATTGATCTTTTATCTAGCTACGTAGTGGGGGAATCCGTCAAGTCAACGGACACTGCAGCAGCACTACCATACCATAAAGAGAGCCCAACAAGCCCATATAAGCTAGGCCCACATGAAGCCCAAAATGTCCCAACCAATCAAATAGCAGGGACACGTCTCAACCGCAAGGCCCATCACCACGTCACCCCAAAAGAACGTGCCCGACCTGTCAGGCACACGGTTCTACTAATTCCCAACCGGCAACCGGCCCTGAAGTGAAACTCACTGTGCATGTGCAACGGGGGTGGGATCTCGTGGACTCGTGCCTTCCCCAACCCCAATGGCTTGCGCCCTCCACCGCCGTCTCCTCCTCCTCGCCGCCGTTTCCCTCGCCGCAGCCGTCTTTCTCTTTTCCCCCGCTGCAGCAGTGCGCCCATTCGTTTTGGTCCTCTCTGGTGAGGACTTCCTCAAGGATTCGGCCGCGCACCCCTCCCTGCCCTCTGCCGACTCCGCCGACGCCGACGAGTGGGACGACTTCGCCGACGACACACCGGCCGCCGACCCTCTCCTCTCCCCGTCCTCCTGGGTCCCCCTCCTCGACCCCACCAGCCCTCCCCCCTCGAGCGATGAGCCGGACTCGCCGGCCGACGCGCTCTTCGTCGCGGGCGCCCGCGCGATGCTCTCCGCGGCCTCGGATGGGGACGACGTGGCGTTCGCCACGGCTGCCGCTCAGATCGAGGCCGCAGCCGAGGCGGGGCACCCAGGCGCGCAGTCCGCGCTCGCGTTCTTCTCCGGCGCTGGTATGACGCGCCCGGTGTCCCGATCGCGCGCGTTCCTGCTGCACAAGTTCGCCGCCGACGCGGGAGATCTCCAATCTAAGATGGCCCTCGCGTATACCTACTTCCGCCAGGAGGTGAGATGGTTAGACCGTTTGCTTTTGCCCACTCGTACAATATGTGTATTCTATTTGGGGGTTGGATGTTTGAGTTATCCCACTGCCGTACTTAAGTTAGTTAGCCCACTTGGAAATCGAGGAGGGATTGCGTCAGATGTTTGCCTTCGTGCTTGGGGTGGATTATCTCGAAAGTTTAGTTACCTAGCTTAATTAATTAAGCAATAGAATTGCAAATTGTTTCTGTTGCTAGTCACACTTATTGAAATTGGTGTAGGCTTTACTATTGATTCCTGGTAGTCTCTTCGCTAATTTGTAACTTGTAGTGTCATTGTTGTTTTGAATGCAACGTTTTTTTTTTTTTTACAATTTGTGCGCAAACACTTGACCATATATAATCAAGCTCCCCTCTTCACCATTGCAGTATTGTAGAGTTTATGTAATTTTAAGCCTACTAATTCTTGCCTAAACGTAATGCATTCCGTGACACTGAGTCATCTAGAAGTTGAGATGATTTAAACCGCAATAATCAAGTTGACAAAATTTATCAGCACTATGATTTCAATGCCACAACTACAATGACTTCCTTTTATGCACCAGTGAGTAGCTTGCTTTTATTTGAGGCCTATAAACATGCTGTAATTGTGTTATGTCTGACGCAGTGTTATGAGTAGCTTGCTTTTATTTCATGCCTATAGAGATGTGTTATTGTTTTACGTCCAATACAATGTTGTCTTGTCAATTGTCCCATTTCTTTTGATGAAACAGGATTGGGATAGTATTTTTACCGTTGTTTAGAAAGAATGGAATATTCTCTAATCAGTTTGACTTCTTGCGCAAACTTATACTTCCTTTTGGTTGCTTGCATGACTGTATGTATTGCACAATCATTGGCTCTCATGATATGCGTAACTTCATATACAAAAGGTAGGATTTGCTCAAATGTCATTCAGGTATAATTTGTTAGCAATCCACTAGGCCTATCATTTTGGGATTGTTTCTGTCCTTGCAATTGTCATATAAATGTTACTAGTTATTTTAACCAAACTATTTTCATGTAGCTTGATCTGTTCAGATCAAATTTATTGGTGTTTAAAAGGCTCAACCTGTCAATTCCCTAATGTTGAAATTTTCAGATGTATGAAGAAGCTGTTACATTATATGCCGAACTTGCCGAGGCTGCCTTAACAAGCTCCTTGATATCAAAGGAGCCTCCAGTGATTGAACCAATCCGCCTCCACAGTGGGACTGAAGAAAACAAAGAGGCCTTGAGGAAGTCCCGGGGTGAGGATGATGAAGATTTTCAAATCACAGAATACCAGGCACAACGAGGCAATGCTGCTGCCATGTACAAATTAGGGCTTCTGTATTACTATGGACTACGTGGGCTCCGGCGCGATTATGGAAAAGCATTTCATTGGTTTTCAAAGGCTGTTGAGAAAGGTGAGACACGGGCAATGGAGCTTCTGGGTGAGATCTATGCTAGAGGTGCTGGAGTGGAAAGGAACTATACTGAAGCATACATGTGGTTGACACTTGCTGCCAAGCAGCAACATTACTCAGCTTACAATGGATTGGGTTATCTATATGTTAAAGGCTATGGGGTGGAGAAGAAAAATTTGACAAAAGTAAGTATATGGTATAAGAACTTTCGAAATCACATATCTATAGCGGAATTGATAGCTGGACATCAGAAACCTTTATGTAGGTACCTAAATGAGCGACTTGGTAATAGCACTACTGACCCTTTGTTCGGTTGTTCCACAAGTTGACTGTTGATCTTGTTGCCATGAAGTTGCGAGTATTTAAAGCATATTAACATCAGAAAACATATTTTTTATGAAGCAAAACTTGAGTGTCATTGTTTTTTTTTTGTGTGTTTAGTCTATTATCGGTATCCAGCTTCCATTGTTTATTTGTTTTATCATAGTAGATAAGTCTTTTGCTAGCAGATTATATTTAGTGATCATATTGATTGAATTACACTCGTTTAGGCCCCCACAGAGACAAGTTCGTGCGACAAACCTTTCTTTTATGCACTTTGAGCAGTTAATAGTTGTAAGTGCTTGTGAATTCATTGAACATTGCAGAGGTGATTAGATTAGTGCAACGAAAGTAAATATGTTACCAGAAAACATACTATAACCACTTGTTGAAAAGAACGAAGGAAGTAAACCATGTGCTTATGCTACTTCTGGCAACAGAAGCTTAGATATT
The DNA here is from genome assembly GCA_022530915.1 of Paspalum notatum. Classification (NCBI taxonomy): domain Eukaryota; kingdom Viridiplantae; phylum Streptophyta; class Magnoliopsida; order Poales; family Poaceae; genus Paspalum; species Paspalum notatum. Next base: position 8,787,821 of record CM039684.1, read on the forward strand.
ACAAATAAAAAAAGATTCACCTAATATACCTCATAATATCATGTCAGCAAACATCATAATTTAAATAAACATAAATTTAAGAATTTACCAAATTTTTTATTGTTGCAGGCAAGGGAGTTGTTTGAACTTGCAGTTGATAATAAGGAACCGGGGGGGCATTATAACCTTGGTGTGTTGTATCTTAAGGGTATTGGTGTAAAAAGAGATGTTATAAGAGCATGCAATCACCTGCTCAATGCTGTTAATGCTGGGCAACCTAAAGCTATTTATCAGGTGGCAAAGCTGTTCCAGAAAGGCATTGGTCTTAAGACGAATCTCCATATGGTAAATGACTAAGCTCCTTTTGTTGTTTTAGTTGCTTACATTGTGACTGGTAAATAGGATGCCCCATGAGCCTTTTGTGATCAAATCATCCTGATCTATGGTATAAAGGTTTAGTTCATGAGTTTTAAGAACACTTAGTATGTGCTATGTTGTGACTTGTGAGCTGGCTTTATCACATTTGATATTGATATATCTTGTTGGTTTCGATTGATTCTTTACTTCTTGACTCCTCAGGTCAGGAATTGTTTCTTATGTTTATTTTATGTGTAGTGTTTTTAATGCGCATAGACATGGTTCTTCCATAAAACATAGCATGCATTCATGCAATGACAATTCAGTGGGCATTCCAGAGAAAATGTTGAAGTTAATAAATCAGTCTCAAAAGTAAAACATCAAAAAAAAAAAAAAGAAAAAAGAAACTGCTGTTATACTGAGAATAAAAAGTTAGTACTCCCTCCGTTCCAGAAAACAAGTCGTTCTGGGTTTGTCCTAAGTCAAACTTCGTAAAGTTTGACCAAATTTATAAAGAAATATATCGTCATTTACAGAACCAAATTGATACCTAATGAAAATACATGTGACAAGGAATCTAACCATACTCATTTGGTACTATAAACATTTACACTTTTTCGTATAAATTTGGTCAAACTTTAGAAAGTTTGACTTAGGACAAACCCAGAATGACTTGTTTTCTGGGACAGAGGGAGTATGCAGCAATGTCATCCATAAGAAGCATGAAAGTTGAAGATAAAAAAAATTGTATATTCATCCTTTCTCTTCCACAAGGAAAAGGCAAGTTTGCAGCTCATTTACCTTTTCCTCTTACTAACAAAAATTATTTTGTTCAGAAACTGTTTGTGTTCATGTCTCAAGAGTTGTATAAATGATTCAAACTCTACATGGCTATGAAAACTTGACAACTTGAAATATATTTGCATCCCTGCCAGAGCAGCAGGCAGTGAATCTCCAGTGATGCTATTGTTAGCAGCTGCGACCTATCTGTATACCAAATTACCACATGATGACAATCACTAATACCATGTCATTCTGAGGAAATTGTCACATGCACGCCAATTGTTCATATATGCACTCACATATTCAGACATGTGCCTTTTCCCCTTTTCTCTTGCATTTATGTTGATTGTTTTATTTTTGTACCTCTTGTTTTTATTTTTGAACCTCAATGGCAGCATTTTTTTAAAAAAGATTGGCCGTTTGTTTTTGCATCCATATAATATAGTTCAATTGGATTGTTTTTAAAAAAAAACAAAGGTATACAATGCTCAAATGTATATCTCAGCTCTAGTAACAAGACAACAACAACAAAGCCATCGCGTATATCATTGGTTTGGACTCAGTGCATTATGGCCACAATTCCAATGCATTTACGCATCACTTAGCTATTGAACATGTCGTCTTTTTGTAAGCCAACATTCTGCATCATACAACATCGCAGGTTCATTTGCCATTCTTTAGAACTTGCCTTTTTGATGCTTTTGTGGGCCGCATTATCAGCGCAGAAGGCCAAGGAAGACCCTACAGCTGGCTATTCAAGTGGGGAGGCGTTGGCTGCTGTCAGTTAGGGCAATTAGATTAGTTAGCAGATATGTTAGGATAATTAGTTAGCACTCGTAAGGTTTGTTATGTGGCAGGGTTATATAAGCCATGTAGGGGAGAGAAAAGGGGGTTAAGCAGAATTAGGATCTTAAGAATTCAGAGCCTCCAAGGCAGGGCGAACTGATCTAATCTGCTATTGTATCCTTCCAGTTATATCAATAAATCTTCCAATTTCGCAGCCCTAGCACCTTTTAGCTTTCATATTCTATGGCTAACATCTTCATCAATATCCTCATCTCTCTGTAGCATTGACCCCAAATATTGCAAGGTACTCTTCCTGAACTAACATCTCCCTCTCCAATAGTACCGAAGTTACATCTCATGCGCTTAGTTTTAGTTTTGCTAAATCTCAACCTTTCACCGCAACTCTGATTTCCTATTTACTTCTGTCTGGCTTTCGTCAACTAGCACTGACTACATCATCAGCAAATATTATACACTCAAGGGATATCTCCTTATATATGAATCCCTTGTGACCACATCCATCACCAAGGTAAATATATAAATGCTCAAAGCTGACCATTGATGTAGTCCTATTTAATCGGGAATTATCCATGTAAGCGTTAATTGGTCAAACCCTAGTCACGACATTGGTATACATGTCCTTGATGAGGTCAAAATACTTTGTTGGGATTTTATGTTTGGCCAAAACCCATCGCATGACATTCCCTTTGTATTTTCTATTTTTTCATAAGCCTTCTCCAAGTCAAGAAAACCATTTGAAGTTACTTCTCCCCATACTTCTTCATAATTTGCCTCCTTAAGAAAATTGCTTCAATGGTTGGCCTTTCGGGCATGAAACCGAGTAACAAGGTTATGTCTTGCTATATAAAAAAAATGTAAATGCAATTATATGCCTGATTGATCCTTTTGATACTAATCTGTTAGTAAGACAGATAGGGAAACATTAATCAACTAAAGCAATAACTCGGGGTGCCTCAACTAGTTAACTATGTAATATATCGTACTATTTTTCTTGTTTCAGGCAACGATGCTGTATAAGTCTGTTGCTGAGAGGGGCCCCTGGAGTTCACTATCCAGATGGGCTCTGGAATCTTATTTAAAAGGTGATGTCGGGAAAGCATTGCTCTTGTATTCCAGAATGGCAGATCTTGGATATGAGGTTGCACAGAGCAATGCTGCCTGGATTCTGGATAGATACGGTGATCAAACTATTTGCATGGGAGAATCTGGTTTTTGCACAGACACGGAAAGACATCTTCGTTCACATGCTTTATGGTGGCAAGCATCTGAGCAGGGCAATGAGCATGCTGCTTTGTTGATTGGTGATGCCTATTACTATGGTCGGGTATGCGCCACAGTTCCCTAACTTGCTAAAATACATAAAGTTGGTTATGGTTGGTGGTTGCTTGTGATAGAATTTGCGTTTGTATGCTGTAATGTTGGGGTTTGTAGTTTGTAGATGATTGCAGTTTTTTTGGAGGCACTAATGATTTACCTGTAGGCATGACCCTTGTGTTTTCTACAAACATTATTTGAAATACGATTTAAAATGTATTATTTTGACAATGCAAATTCCAGAATGATTTGGAATAATATGCTGCAGAGTCACTAATGCCATCAATATAAAGTACTGCCTTGTTTCTTCGCCAAATTATGCATTTCAATGAACTAAATGACATGTTTTATTAGGTAGGTTTCAAAAAGGACATAATTTAGATAAGTGAAATATTTCCTTAATGTTCTATTACTTGGAAACTCTGCATGCTGAGAAAATAGCAATATAGCATCACATATGTGCTTGTATTTCTCTGATACAGGGGGTAGCAAGGGACTATGAACGTGCAGCAGAGGCATATTTGCATGCTCGGTCACAGTCTAATGCTCAGGCAATCTTTAACCTTGGGTACATGCATGAGCATGGTCATGGACTTCCCCTTGATTTGCACTTGGCAAAAAGATACTATGATCAAGCCGTTGAGGTGGATTCAGCTGCTAAGCTCCCTGTCATGCTTGCACTAACAAGCTTGTGGCTAAGGAAGAACTACGCTGACAGCTATTTGGTAAGACATTAGTTTCTGTATGTAGTATGTATCATTGCACCATATCATCGAGTTTCTGGTTTCATATACGAATATATCATATATGTATTCCATTTACTCTCTTGTCATAGACTCATAGGATTTAATGTCTGTGCCGATTTGATTTTGAGGTGGGACACCTTATTTCATTCTTTATGCTTGTCCATGAAGCAAATATAATTAATGTTTGTTCCTAGATTTGGAAGCTCTTTCCTGGACCAATTCATAGTGGGTTGCTGCTACTGATACCTTGATAGTTATCGACCATTTCCCACTAATAATTTGTATGAATTTATTCAAGAAATCTAGTCTCAGTCCATTAAAAGGTTGGTTGGGAAAGCCTGCCCAGTTATTCCTACATTGGAAGCAGTCAAGTACCAAAACTGTTTGCTTCAAGTTGGACCAACTTTCTGAACATACTAGAAACACCTCGCGGCGTTGCCGTGAGGCACCTGAGATTTTCCAGCCTGGAGTTCAATGCTGTCTGCTGTTTGCATTGACGGGAAATGTCTCGCAAAATGTGGATTGTGAGAGGATACGATCACGATGTGTATATAAATAATATAATGGATGAATGATGAATCCATCGAGGGGACATAGAAGCGAGAAATCTCCAACCAAAATAATTTAATTTGCCTAAAGTAGCCTTTGGTTAAGCATAGATACTAGTGCAACTCCCAGCAGTTTATCAGGCTGAGTCCAAAGGCTCCCCCATCCCTCCATCCCCTATCACTATTATAACTACCTTTCTCGCAGACAGTGCTGTAACAGTGCAACATTTAATTTTGGGGGTTCAATATGGGGTATCCATTGGACTTAGCCTCACATGCTATGCAACAACGCCAATTAAGCAAAGTTTAGTGTTCCATCTGAAAAAAGATTTGGCTATGGCTAAAGTTATGGAGTCTAAGACTATCCCCAACCCCATTGCCTAAAACGGTTGCCTATCCACTATTCAACCACTATTCCAACTACCCTCCTCTCTGTGTACAGTAGCGCTACAGTATATAGGCAGCCTTTTAGGCAACTCCGTTAGGGATAGCCTAATAGATCTAGGGGGTTATTAGTAATTGTGCAATACATAGAGAACACGAATTTCATTTCAGATTTCTAGAGGATTCTTTTGCAAATTACCACCTTCTTCACGGAAAGGCAGGCAGGGGTTTCTGCGTGTGTGGAAAGAGCTGCTCTACTGCAGCCAGCAGCCCCCTTCGCCGGCGGCGTGGCCTCGCGCGACACTTGCGGGCGCCATCACACGGGCAAGGCGTGCGGGGTCAGGTACAGAAGGGTTCGGCTCAGACTGGGTTGGCGGCTTAGCCTCGCGCGAGGCTCGCGGGCAGGTGCGCGTGCAGACCAACATCGTGGAGGTGTGGCAGAGACGAGGAGCTTGTGTTTAGCGAGGAAGAGGGAGAGGTGCGGCGACCTCGAGCAAGATACGGGAATCGTTGGGGGATGACATTGACAGGCAGAGCGAGGCGAACCAGCGGCGGGCTGGTTGCGTGGCGCGTCGTTTTCTCCTCTTCTGTTCTTCCTCATGCCACACGACGACGTCGGCGCGAGCGAGTCGCCGTTCTCTCCATGGCCGGTCAGTGCCGCTGCTCTCTTCATGGCCGATGGCAGCACAGCTCACTCTGTGCGAGTGGGAGGGCGGTAGCGGCATGCGAAGAGCTCGCTCAGAAGGTTCTAGAAAGGCCGCTGGCCTGCTGCGACCCTTCTTTGGCTCTTTGCTGGCGGAGGAGGCCCACACGACCAAGGGCCACGGGAGTCTGTGTACCTAGGCCGCTCCGTTCAACCCGGAGCAAAGCAACACAGGATGGTACTTCTCGAGAGTTCGTGAAACGGGAGCAACGACAGTTTTCTAATTGACGCCTGAGATAAGCCCTGCTTGAAATCTGATGGTGGAGAAAAAGAGTAGACGTGGCCCAATACCTGCTTGGGATTGTGGTGCAGGATTCGTACTTGAAAGAGATTGATGTTAAACCCACTGATATTCAAAGTTTTGCCTTGGCCTGGTTCGGGAAACGAGAAGCTGGTCACAACTGGTTTTCCTGTCCTGGACACAGAACCGCCTTAGGGCTAGTTTGGGAACTCTTGTTTAAAAGGGGTTGAAGTGGATTGGGAGGGATTGAGGGTGATTTTGATCTATCATGGATTTAAATCCACCCCAATCCTCTCAAATCCAAGAGTTGCCAAACTAGGCTTTAGTATTGTCAGTGTGGCATCCCATCTTTTGGCAGTTTTCTCGATTTATGCTGTTTAACATCATTGCCTTTATGATCTAATTTAAAGTACTTGAAAGTTCAGAGTTATCTGAGAATCTGGTAACCTTTAAGGCCTAGAATGGATAGCAAGCCTTTAGCATAATCCAAGTGGCCCAATCTTCTATCCAAACAAGCAATAGTGTTGATGCCTCGTGCCCTTGCCAGTAATAAGGTACCAACAATCTTGTAAGCTAGCACAGCCGACCAGAAAACTTTGATCCCCAGATCTTATTTGTTCAAAATGCGAGTCTGATTCCAAGGTCAAGACCCAACACAAATTTATTACTCTTTTTTTTTGGGGAAACTTGTTACACTAGGATGCGAGTCTGATATACTTGGAAGTTGCTTCAAAAGCAACTGAAGAAAATTTTGGCAAAAATTTGAAGCGGTGTGTGAGCCGCTTGGACTAGTTGTTCCAGCATAGTGTGGGATTTCACCAGTTCTCCTCTAATTGACTGTGCAGCTCTTAAGGTTTATGTCAAATCTATTCGTCTACAGTACAATACGGGAATTCTCTGCCCTTTTGAAGGTTCTTCAGGGAAAAGATGCTACCCAATAAGCCTAATTCATAAATTCAGGGAAAAGATGCTACCCAACCAGCATAGTATGGATGTTTAGACCTAGTGCACTGCATGAACATGGTAGCGGTGAGTGCCTGGGTACTGTTCGTGTGACTTGATGTGCCTTGTAGTCCTAGTCAATTGATGGCAAGTGCTTGTTTGTTTTATTTGTTCTCGTTAGACTCAGCATATAAAAGTTGGCATGAACATATTGGCAATTGTTTTGATTCTTGCTATACTAAATTAGGAATATTGAACACTTCAGGTTCGTTTTATCGATTCACTGCCTGAAATATATCCTGTTGTCGAGGAATGGGTGGAAGATGTTCTCATGGATGAAGGGAATGCAACAATTTTGACTCTCTTTGCTTGTCTTGTAACTGTCCTCTACTTGCGAGAGCGCCAAAGGCGTCAAGTGGCGGCCGCGGCCAACCAGCAACCACCTGATGGTGCACCCATGTAATGTTGGTTCATGTCATTATATGGGTGGACCTGTTGACGTGATTGCATGAGGTACATATGATTGATCCCAATCAAAGATCCAAATTTTTGATGAATATCTGAAACGTTTACGAAACAATACTGCTCATACTGAAGTTCTTGAACACGTCATATCTGATGGCATTCTCCCAAGGAATTCGAGATGTAAAATGTTAGTCTTTGACAACTTATGTACACTAAATTGATTAGGGACATGGAAGCCACTGGAAACTCAGACGCTGTTGTGCTTCCAGTTGAATATTCACCTCTCCAAGATTGATAAGAGCTGTTGGCTATGCTTGTACTAAAGAACAATAATTTCTGGAAACTGAGTGCTTGCTAATTTTATCACAAATGTTGAGAAGTATGTTAGTTTTCTTCTCTCGTGGTGGCCATCGATCGCTGTGTTTCGTGTACGCAGTAGGCTGCTGTAAGCCGTGCCGTCGACCTTATGGTTATGAGACCTTGTGAACACGCGGTGTGGGTGGCCCCAACCACGGTTGGGGGTCGTGGCCCATGTTTTTTTTTTCCTTTTTTCTTTCCTTTTGTTCTCTTGACAATAATTTATGCAATTACTCTATGAGACAAACCTAAACGTAGCTTTTTGAGACAGGGAGTGCATGATGTTTACTAAGCTGATTTTTTACCTGTGTTAGCTGGACAAAGCCAATAACTATGTTTAACTCGGTGGATGTTAAGGCACTCGGCTAACTATTGGGGATTGAAATGGGGTTTCTACTGAAATTTACGAGTAGCTAACCGTTGCATCTACCCAAACTTTTCTGAACTTAGTATAGCAAATCTGAGACAAATACAGCCTGATCAGAAACAAGGTCGTACAGCGGCAGCCCCTACACAGTTGCATGGAAAACTGTAGCCGTAGGCACACACTAGTGTGAAAAACCCAACAACGCTGTACAGCGCTGAACTTATTATTATTATAGCAAATCTGATTCATCAGTGGTATCTCTATTAACAATGATCGACTACAAACAGCGAGCCGCCTGCACGACCGCAGGCGTCAAATCCTTGCCTCCGTCGGACTTTCGCAGGCAGAAGCATAAACACAAACCGTTGAGGAAATCCAACACGACGGAGTAGTAAATAAAAGCAGGGGAGGATACACGGCCCAGGCTTCACGGTTCACACGCTCGTTAGGAGGCGGATCTGACTAAGCACACGCAGGTGTCAGTCTGTCCACCGCCGGCGCGTTGCTGTTGTTCTCTTCAGCTTCTTCAGTCTCCAGGAGACGGAGGCCCTCAGCGTATGCGTCGAAGCACTCGTCTACGGTCCTGAAGGGAACGTCAGGGTACAGCGCGGAGATCTCGATGTCACTGCCCGCGTCCATACAGAAATTCGTCTGGCAGCCGTTGATGAATATGTCGTGCGTCAGGGAAGCGACTATGCTCGCCGGGATGATGTTCTCTGCAGCCACCATGTCAGCCAGACAGAAATCGCAATAGCATTGCTGGTTTTCAGTTAAGGCAGGCGCACGGATGGATAGATGACATGAGGTGTGGTTTTTTTTGTTATCCAACGAACCTTGAGCCAGCGTGAGCAGGTCGTCTTCGCTGAGCGCGACGCGCGGCAGCGTCCGGCCGATCTTGGTCTCCCACAGGGACGCCATCTCGTTGGTGCTCAGCAGGTTGCAGGCGGGGCGGAAGTGGACGATCTTGTTGGCGCACCGCGCGTCGTAGGCGGCCTTGATCGTGAACTTGCCGATGTCACTGCCGTCCACGAAGAAAGCTGCATGCACGCGTAGCGATAGCGTTGGAACGAAACAGCCGAGCGCAGGTGCCATGCCCGGAACGCGGCAAAAAAGAAAAAGGGTTACGCAGAGGAAGCAGAGAACAAATAATACATACCTCTGACGCCGCCGTCGCCGTAGATCTGGAAGCGGTCGAGCGGCGGCGGCACCTCCGACGGGTGCTTGTTGTCGAAGTAGGGCCAGCCGGCGATGGAGTTGCAGCAGATGTAGGTGTAGGCCACGCCCGACGCCTCCGCCGCGCGCCGCACCCGCCGCTTCTCCTCGTAGAACGCCAGCCCGGCGCCCACCGGCTGCGCCCGGTCCACGTCGTGCCCGAACTCCGACGGGAGAAACCTCTGCGCGCGCGCGCCGACGACGTGTTCAGGCACGTGCGGTCGCACGCGCACAAACGTCACGTGTCAAGTCAAGCGTATGCGTATTTCGGTATTTGTATAGGAGTATTTAATTTGCGAGAAGCTAGACTCGTGCAAAAAAAAAAAAAAGATACGGGCGTACCTTCACCGTGCCGGCGGCTCGAATGGCGTCGATGAGGCGGAGCTGGTCGAGGATGTTGGCCCCGCCCATCACCGAGATGACCACCTCGACGCCGTGCGCGCGGATCGCCGTCTCGACGGAGTCGACGCCTCCCTGCAGGCCGACACGATCGGCGCCCGTTCGCTCAGGTCACAGTCTTTCGACGATGCGCGTACGTACTAGGCTGCGCGCGGGTTAATTTTTACCTCGATGACGACGGCGCCCTTATGGCGTAGGGCGTCGACGGCGGCGGCGCGCGCGGGGCAGGCGTTGCCGGGGCGAACCAAGATGCATGTCTTGCGGCCGCTGTCGAGGCAGGCCTCGGCGACGAACCTGCCGATGTAGCCGGTGGCGCCGAGGATGAGTGCCGGGCCTCCGCAGCAGGAGCCACACGCCTCCACGTGCGGTCCCTGGTCACAAGGCGCCATGGGACGAACGTTGCGAGACCTACTCCAGCTACCACGGCGAGCAAAGACGAGACCGGCTGATGAGCGACAGAAATGGAGACGTGCAATTATTGGTGGTTTGTTAGGACATTCTTAGAGGATGGTTTGCTGAGAGTTTTTATGTTATCAAATACAGTATCGCATCAGTATGTGATGGGACGACATATTTATGAGGACTTGTTCGGCAACTAGAAGATTTTGCTGATCTGGGGTTCTTGTTCGGCGACTTGAGGATTTTACTGGCGAACATCCCCTCCTTCTAAGTGCTTACCGAACTCCTAGCTTACTGTTGTCAGATCTGGCGCAATTAAATTGTAATGGCAATTGGCAACTGATTGCTGGAGATTGGGCTTACACAGAGGCACAAAAATAAGGGTTTACTGTGGGTAACTATGGTTAAACTTGACTGAACCGAGCACTATTTGCACTGACAGAGGTCTCATTGAGGCCGATCTGCATTTACCCGAGGTTAAATTGCAACTTAATTTGAGGATTAGGTTGATGATAGGCTAGATTGGCTCTTGACGCCATTGTTGAACTTATTTCCCGTAGGATCCTCTAGTCTAATAAACCTATAAACGGGCACCTTTTTTTTAAGATAATGGAAAAAACACATTCCCGCCTCTGTCCTCAAGAGTGAGAAAACATGAACACATAATCACCTCATGACCTCACTAATTAAGAGTTACATGGACTAACCTGGAATAGAGAGCTTCTGGATCAGGTCGAAGATCCTCGCCTGCTTGATGCAGGCGTGAGACAATGAAGACGGGAGTTGTTAAAGCATCTCCGCCGATCCTATTTTATTCCTCGTGCGGTCTTCCGATCACACTCAATTATTTATTGTTGGCCACTGAAAAAACAGCCCATCTCCACTAAAATAAAGAGAGGATTGATGCGTCTCCTCTGGTAACTTGAATGTGGGATGACTGGTGTCTGATGAGTTTATTGGGAGACTGCGAAAACATCTCCCCCCCAATATCCCTGAAAATGGTATTGGTGCTCTCCCGGTACCATATTTTTGGTAGTTAGTAATTTTTGGGGAACAGTTGGAGTTGCTCTTAGGACGACGACCGGTAGGTCCAGGCTGGTTATCTTGGCCATTAGTTGGGACCTTTGCCATCTCCCTGATCAGGACTTATCAAGGCATTTAGTTCTCTAAGCATGGATGAGTCCTAATCAGTCCATACAATGTTGATTTTTTTTAACATCAAAACATCCCTAATATTCATTCTTAGGACCAATGGCAGTCACCAGATAGAGCATATCATTTATACATAACTCGGGAGAGGACACAGCCATACATGTGACTGCTCAAGCCCCAAACATAGAGCTAGACGTGCTAAGGTATGAGCACGTATATTACATGAATGAGGTACTACAGACACTTCGACAGAAAATGAAATGCCTATATAACAAGCTACGGATTCTGAAGATAGCTCCTCCCAGCGAAAAATCAAAAGTCCTCCTAGATCGCTTTAGCTAAGCACTGTGAGTCAATCTCAACACTCACCCTTGAAATGCCCAGATCCAGAGCAGAAAGTACCCCAGCAAGACAGCCTTCTGCTTCAGCACACTGCCCACCATGCACTACTGCAAGCTGCCCGTGCCAGCATTCACCGATTGATCAAGATGGTCTCTGATCACAAAGCCCCACGAGCCTTTTCTAAGTTTTCTTTGTACTCATCAAAGTAGACACCATCTGAGTTGATTTTCAGCACATGACCAGGCGATGGCAACCATCTCCTTCTGGTCACTGTAGCATGCCCGTCATTGTCTTTGATCTGCTTCACCTCCTCTACTGCACAGCTTGCACGGTATATCACCTCTAGAGCACTAATGGATATATTTTTTTACATAAAAAACACAGTAATGGTTTCATATTTGTCTGGTTTAAAATAATTATTTTTTGTATAAATTTAAAAAGATTTTATTATTTCTAAAAGTAGAAAACCATCATAGAAACTGCTTTCAACTAGCTCGAGGGTGTTTTTTTTGTCCGGTTTTGGATAGCTGGGGGATCGAGGTTACCTAGTTTTGTAGTTCAGGTGTGTGTGCTTTGTTCAATATATCTACAGTTTCAGATTTGGTTGTATGTGCACGTGCTTCAGATCTGTTTTGCCTTGTACGGTGGTCTTCTCATTTAGCAATTTCTTGTAACATTTTATATATGCTAAATTTTCCATTTAGTGGTAGCTGCAAACTATATTATTATTATTATTATTATTATTATTATTATTATTATTATTATTATTATTATTATTACAGTTTCAGAGATCAATCTCCTTTTCAGTGATGTATTTTGCTCAGTCTGTTCTTTTCAGCTTAAAGAATTGCAGGGACCAGGCGACCAGCACAGGTTCTGTTGAATCAACTGTCTCAGTTTGATATCTAAGTTTTGCCGTGTTGTAAAGTTCTTCCTGGACACTGAACATGGATGCTTCTCAATGCTTGGGTTATGTTAATGGCATAGCTAAGAAGTGCTGTTAATATGGTAGCTTAACTAATCTCTTGACTGAAATGAACACTTCCCGGGCTCTTCGGCTGCCCTTCATGCACTGTAGCAACAGCTGTTGGTACAATGCCTTGTGAGGAGCAGCACCTGCAACGGAAGCCAAAATGGCTGCTACCCCTTCTGAATTTTAGGCCATGTTTAGATCTACCTAGCTAAAAATTATCTGTCTACTTTTAGCCACTTTTAACTCCTTGGGGATCTAAACAGAGTGGCTAAAAGTGCAAAACTAAAAACTAGCTCCCTAAAAATCACTAGCTGGCCAAGGATAGCTAAATGGAGCTAAAAAAAACTGGAGGGCTAAAGTTTAGCTCATGGAATCCAAACAGAGCCTTAAACTGCCGCTGAAAGATGGAGTTATTACAACTGTATTAAAGTGTATGGTGCCGTGCTTCAGTTGGCTATCTGTTTAACGTGGTGCTCGCCTGGATGATGTTCTCTGCAAAACTACTGCTATCATGTTTGTATCGTCCATGCGATACTTGCACATGCGATTTAGAATTGTTCAATGAGCCAGATGCAAAATGCTTTGACTAGATGCAATCGGCTGTGTTTGCTTTCTCCCCACTCCCCAGACAGACTTGCCTAGCACGAGCAGCCATCCCCGGCATCCGAATGGGGGAGGGCCGGCTGGGATTGATGCCTGGACTTGCCTGGGAGCGCATCAAGCAAATACGTCCTGAGCTCTTACCGGGCCGGCCAGTGGCGAATTGTGCAAATTCAAATCATAGTACTTTTACTTTTGAATAAATAAACGCAGTCTTCCCCAAAATATATTATATACTAAATTAAATCATGATAAAAATAAATGATAATTATATATTTTTTAATAAACTCAAATTTAGTGTTAAAAAAATAAAATAACTTATAATTTAGAGCAGAGCGAGTATATAAAAAAAATGAAATGAACCGATTATATATTATAAGAAAACTAAAGTAACCTCTAAATCATGTTTATTTACCAACCCAAAGTCACCGGGTCCGGATGCCGCACATATGCGTTGGGCCGAGGTTACTGAGATGGGCCGGCCTGGGCCAAAAAGTAATTAGCAACGGCTCAGTGAGCGGCAAAAGAGTATTAGCGCGCTAATACACATTGTTAGCGTCCCTATCCATCGCACAGCAGTGTCACAGCGTGCTCGCAATTTGAGCGTCAGGTTGGCAAGGGTGGTTTCCTCTCTCCACGGGGACTTGGCGGGCGCGCTACGTACCGGGCCTTGCGGTTGCGGGTGGGCGCCGCCGCCGCCGCCGGCTATATAACGCCGCACAAGCAGCTCCCCTGGGGTTCCACTCCCAAACCGCCATCACCATTCACCAGGCGATCCATCGAACCAGAGCGAGAAGGGACTCCAGCGAGATCGAGGGAGATGCAGGTCTTCGTGAAGACGCCGACGGGGAAGACCGGCATCCTCGAGGTCGAGGGCGGCGACACCGTCGCCACCGTCAAGGCTAAGATCCAGGACAAGGAAGGTATTGGCTGCACACCATCACCGACCGATCGCACAATCCCTACCTCGCTTTCTTACCACCACCGTACCGTATTAATTTGCTCGATTTGCGGCTTTGGTGGTTCTCTATTGGGTTCCTTGCCCTCGCGCAGCACCTAATCCGTCGCCTCTATGTTGGATTTTGCTCTATCTGTGGCTGTGCATGATGGCTCGTTGTGTGCGTTTAGGTATCCCCGCGGACCAGCAGCGGCTCATCTTCGAGGGGACGCAGCTGGAGGACGGCCACACCGCGTCCGACTACGGCCTCCAGAATGAGTCCACGCTTCACCTGCAGCTTGGCCTCCTCGGCGGATACTGCTGGATAGCGCCAAACCTCCGCGCCCTCGCCTACAAGTACAACATCAACAAGATGATCTGCCGCAAGTGAGTACTAAATTGAGTGCGTGACTGGCTGACTGCAAGGGTTGTTTCCATCTGCTTAATTAATTGCATTGCTTACTTTCCTCGCGAGTTGTAAGGATCCATCAGGTCCCGGCCTCCCGGGTTCGTCATCTTATCTATTTAGTTGCATGGTTTTGAGGTCCATTATGGGATAGCAGGACGATGATTAATCTACAAATATATTGCCTCGTGAAGATAACTTCTGTTTGAGCCAATTTCCCTGTCAGTACTCGCTGCAACTGTCTGTGTAGATTGATTTGTTCGTTAATCTGCTACTGATACCTTATGCTACTTTGTGAAATCGAACCAGAACCATGTGTACTCATTGAAATTACTGCTATCTGGAAACAAATTTGATTAATCAATCAGATGTGCGAGTTAATCACCTTGTGGAACGAACCCAAATCGCACTTATTTGACCAGCAATTCTTGCATGTTCTATTGTCTCTTGGATTTCCTAGATGCTATGTTGGTTCAGAATTCCCCACAACAAAAGTTGGTCAATCATTTGTTCTTGCGAGTTGCGATGCACACAACAAAGCGGATCTTCACTCGCCACTTTTTTCCCTTGCAGGTGCTATGCTACCGTGAAACCCGGGACCAAGAATTGTCGCAAGAAGAAGTGTGGCCACAGCAACCAGGTGAGCCTTAGTTCCTTTCATTCATCCCCATCTTGTTAGCCTTATTAGCGACATTGTCCGAGTATGGTCTATGGACCATGTCTGAGAGTTGTTCTTATTTGGCATCTCTGTGCTCGAGGTTCTGATGCTCTCATACCTAGCATTTTAAACCTTGATGTTGTTTACTGTTCCAGTCTTTTTTATGTAATGCCTGTGTTGGACTGTTAGATTCTGGTTTCTGGTGGGGTCTGTGTTCGATATGTCTAAACTTTCAGTCATTGGCCATTGTCCTAGTTTCCAAGTTATGGTTTGCGGCATGTACTGTTTTTGATACCTCAACAGAAAGGCTCTTCCCATTATTAAAGAGATGTTTGTGATAATTGTTCCACATGATGTATTCTGTCCAATGTATTCTTTTCAGCTGAGGCCAAGGAAGATGTCGTGGTTCAGATATAGTTTCAGATACTGCACCTGAACCACGAGTTGATGAACTTTCTCAGTTTGATAGCAGAGTTACCAGTCTTCGAAAGCTTTCCTGCGTTGTAAAGTTCCTCCTGGGTGTTGAACATCAACTACTGTGCTCAATGCTTGATTCAGCTTCTGCAGACCTGAACCCACTAGTTGATCAATTTTCTCAGTTTGATTTGATAGCAGAGTCTTTTAAAGCTTTGCTGCAGCGAAAAAAATCCTTCTGGATACTGAACATCATCGATTACTGTGCTGAATGCTTGGGTTATCTTGATGGCATGTTTAATGCTGGTTGACATAGTAGCTTAACTCTCTTGGTTCGAATGAGCACTTGCCTGCTTTGTACGCGCTCCTTTCTTTTTCGTCAGTAGAAGTTCCTGCTTTCGATCGGTTACTTCGTTAAAGCAGTGGTCACCATGCTTTGACTAACTGTTAATTAACATGGTGTTTTTTTGCTATGCTGTTCTCTGCAAACAATGGCATGGCTATCAATGAGGTATTTCTACTCGCAATTTAGAATTCCTTGTTTTTGAACCGATGCTAAGATAGATGAGTTAGAATTGTTCCTTGAACAAGATGCAAAATTGAAAAGTTGATGGTCAGTGACAAAACATATGGATTATCAGCATGACTGTTAAAGGGCTGATTGACATACTGAACTAACAACACGTAAACAAATGAACATTTTCCGTCTTCACTTGGCACAAAAAGCGATATGAAACTCCAATCTTTTTCCCCTCTTGCTCAAATTGTTCCTGATAGACAATGTAACAAATGTAATGCTCGTTAAAAAAAACTTGTTCCTGATAGACAATGTAGCAAATGTAATGCTCGTTCTGCTTCGTCCATTTGTTTCCTCATGTAATCATTAGCGTGATTTAACGCATATATTAATGGAAAAAATCCATTTTACAACCTCGAATTGGTCAAGAAGTCCGGTTTTCAACCTTGTATTACGAAACCGGACAACCTGCACCTTCGAACTACCTCGAAAGCGGTTTGCTGACGTGGCATGTGGATCCTGTGTGCCACGTCAGCAAAACCGCTTTTGGGGTTAAAAATCGGACTTTCTTGGAATTCGATGGTGTGAGTTGTCCGGTTTTGCAATACGAGGTTGAAAACTAGATTTCTTGACCAATTTAAGGTTGTAAAATGGACTTTTTTCTATATTAACACAGTAGGCTTGCAGGGAAAAGGTGTGTTGTTTCATCCATATCTACCACACCTCTGAATTCTCACGTGGTCATTACTCATTTAGAGCCTATATATGTCTACCAGTAGATCTAATCCACCAAATGTCTGGCGGTTCCTCCTCGTCCAGACTCGACAAGAATTCCTTGATGGCCCATTCGATCTCAGAGAAGCTCACAAAAAAACAATCATGCAGTCATGTGGAAGTCCTCACTGCAATTCGTGGCGCACGGCTTGAAGTCTCTCTCACCGGCAAGGCCAAAGTGCCTGCTGCTGAGATTAATGGGAAGGAGGGCGACAAACACTTGTGAGCGTTCTCCCTTGCTTCCCTCAGTCCATCAATACAGTAGCAGCAGCACACGCCGTCAACACACGCCTTGCATAGTTGCATTGTCCACCGTCCAGAAGGGTACGTAACCAGATGGTGGCTGGATATGTGGGCAAGATGCGGTCACTAGGAGATGAGATGGTCGCAGCTGGACGCCCACTGTGGACGATGAAGAGCTGGTAGCAGCTCGCCACAGCCCCGGGGCCGGTACTTGCGGCGGCAAAAACGAGCGCCGTTGTGATTTGTCACAAGCAATCAAATCCTCTGGGACGGTGGCGTCAACACGTGCAACAGCAACAGTGGCGGATTCAACAACAGCTTCAGCAGCTCCCCTTCAGATGGACCGTGGACGGCCGATCTCCAGGCATGTCTCAAATCGGGCCATACTGCTGATGCAACTACATCCCCGACCAAGGCATGCTGCTGGTGCAGCTACGAACACCTAAACTCTGGACACAAACCGCTACTTCCTACCTCCTAATTTGAAGGGTTTTGAGTTGCAACTATATTCACGTGTCATTCCATACATGTGTTTTGTACTAGGGCGACCGGCGCCTTCGTCGCACACCATATCTATATGCAGTTCATGTACGCGTTAGACTCTTGAAGAAAATATTGATAAAGTAAAAAATATATAGAAGTAAGTCGTTGTGGGTCTTCTAATTAGAAAAAGACTATCGTTAAGGCAATGATCAATTTTACAAATTTACAGTGGTTAGAAAGGTACCTACCGATACCAGGCGATACCATTCCCTTTTAATTTTTTCTAGCCAAATTATTAAATAATTAAATAAAGAAAGAAAGGGTATTGGTACCAGTTCTACTATTTTTTGGTATCGGATCTACCTGTTTAGTATCGGATACCAATATGGTACCGTTTATTTTAAACTGTTGTATTTCACTCAATCAACAGCTCATTTTTTTTGAGCCACCTATATTTTTTTCATTCAAAAATGTTTCATCATTTTTTAGACCTCCTGTGGGACCAAGAGCACTGGGAGTATGACCGTCCCCCGTCTAGATTCGTTACTATATGTCTAGATTCGTCAGGTACCATATAAACATAGATGGAGGATGAGCCAAAACTCTTTACAATTTGGGACAGAGGACTACATGAATATGAGACCAACCAATCACATAAATGGAGAACTGGAGAAGCTGGTGTTCCATGACAACTACAATGGAGGTGACCTGAGGGATGGAAATATACTGGGGGAAAGGAGAGCGATCGGACAAGTGTAACTTTGTATTATGTGTGGGATAAAACGTCACAGTTACAGAGGAAAAGACAAAAATGAATGTTACAAACTTGTCTGGGTGACAGTGCCATTGAGCCCTGTGATCTTTTCATGGTTACCTTGAAGAAGAACAGCTCTTTTGGGGTTGGAGAGAAGAAGTTGTTGCATGTCCTTTGGCAGGACGCTGAATGCTACTTGGAGGTCTTCCTTCAATTTCTGGCATGCTGCTATTGAATCAGCACTTCCCTTTCCAGAGTTCTGAGGGTGAATAATAACAATAGCATTAGGAATTCCACTAGATAATGTTTATTAAACAGATGGCTGAAAAAAAAATTAGCAAGTTAATTGGTGAAGATACTCCTTTGACCTCTAACCCCTATAACCATTAAGAAATTTGACCGAAAATAGATACTAAACAGAAAACCTCAGATGCTGAAAGCTGTAAACCATCAATGTGAGAGTAGAAAAAATAGCAAGTAACTTTTGTTCAGAGGACATGTATTGAGATTGGGCTATTCCGAAGAAAATAGCTTTGGACAAAATATGGATTTAAACCTATCAACCATTAACCATAATGAAATTTCATCCTTTTGGCCAGTTTATTAGTTACACCAATGAAGGCAACTACAAAATTTTTGGAAGTAGAGTATTCCATCCATTGGCATATATAATACTACTATATAAAACAAAGTGATGGCCAATATAGTTGTTGACCTGTCGTACAGTAGAATAGGCAATGCAACATTAGCCCAACATGTTTGTAACATTCTAAAAGGGCGCAAATGTTATAATCGAGAACCAAAAGGACAATTGTAACAAAACTTATTTTTTTTAATTCAATGGCGGTTGACTTTTAATTCTCAAGAAAAGAAGAGCTTAAAACAAAGAGATCGTTAACATTGCTTTTATTAGCTCCCATCTGGTAATTCTGCTGAAATACAATAAGTATTCAAGCTTATTGTACAGATGCCCTTTCAAAGTCTAATATGCGAAGTATAGATGTCCTTTCAATCTTTAAGGATGGAAGAGAAGGGATATCCATAGTCAAACGAATAGAAAGATGGTAGACTATCTCCAAATATGTTTATGCTCTTGATGTTGAAAGATGGTAGCTTCAAATTTCCATTTGACCAGCATTGAGAACAAATAAGTTATTCTTATGCCAGCTTTCAAAAAATAACTAGAGTATTCTTTTTCTTTACAGGAAGCTAATAAAATACTGCTGGTGATAGTGGTCTGCTGGCTAGTTTAAAGAACTTGACTGTTAACTCATGCTAATTATTATATTCTGGGGCAAGTCACATGGATGTGTGATACTGAATCTTTTCCTTAAATGGATTCTGCCTCTCTTGAGTATTAGGACATTTGAGCTCTTTGCTGCTGATAAGTGAACAGCAAGATTATTCTTAGTTAAATATTGCAAAATATTATTTCAGCAATTTAAAACCTAGGGTTCACATCATGCCATGATATATGTTAGGATTAGGATGCCCCTTATCGGACCGATTAGAGTTCAAGTCTAACTCCAACTCAAAAGTCCCCATAAAAGAAAGTATTGAGAATTTGAGATAGACAGCTGAGTCTTATACTCTTATTTATGTTTCGTGTTAGGATAAGTGTGCAGTCTTACGTGACAAAATTATAGATACTAGGCTTCTCTTCGTCAGAACACAAGACTTGTACCAACAATTGGATTCACTGGAGTCGTACCAATGATTGGATTTAAAGTTTCACACCTAATTGCCGAATTAAAGCCAGAATAATGTAATGATATCATATGACAAGACATTGCAAAGCATTGTACATCAATCAGATTTTTTTTAAAAAAAAACAAAAAAAAAAAGAAAAGATGTGACTAGAAAATCTACCTCCATCTCCCTGAGAAGATACCGCTCGACAGCATTAAAAGAATCAATCCTCTCCAATTCCGACATCTTAGACATTAGCCTTTCAATGTCAACATTCATGCGAGCCAGCCTCCAGAGCCTCTGTTGTTCTTGCTCTGCAGCAGCTCGTCTTTGCCGGAACCAAGGCATGAAATTGGGGCCTTCCAAGAATCTCCTGTTATAGATGATGACAAATACAAGTCATTCTTCCTTTTTGTGCCAGTAATTCAAAGAAGAAACAGATGAAATTTCGTCATGAACAAAAACAATTCCAGCTTACCTATATAGGTCCAACCAATTGGACCTCATCCTTTTGGACAAAAATTTCCCTGGACCTCTGGCAGCCAAACCATTGACAAACTCGTCAGCATGAAATGGTGGTAGCAATGGTGGGTCAACAAAAGGAGAAGTCCCTTCTGATGGTGTTGTGGTCCTTAGATATGGCCCAAAAGGCGCAAGGAAATTGGTCGTCAGCTCCAAGAAATGCCGTCGCAATATCTCATTGTTGACTACTGACATGGACTCCTCAATCCTCGGCGACACACCCGCGTCAATGAGCCTATTTAGAACAGAAGTATCGGGCTTTGTGGTTGGCGCGTATGTGCTCCACAACGCTTCCTTGTGCTCTGTCATGAGAGAAAGAGGGCCTTCTCTTCTCAATTTGATGGAATTCAAGAGGCTAGTGGGAGAGAACTTATTGATTGCAAGTTTGTCAAGCTTGAGCTTCCCAGGTGTCCCGTTGGTTCCATTCCCTAGCGATTGGCCACCCACAGGGAGCACCCTCGTTGAATTTGGATTTGGGCTTCCCACGGACACGACATTGGGTATGCTCTTAAGACTCTTCAAGAAAAACAAGTTGGTCACTCCAAGCACCATTGGCGGGAATACTTCACCTTCTGCGAGCGCATTCAAGCGAGCAAAATCCGGATCGTGGATGGTGAAGTACGGCCTGAAGTCCACACTATACAAAAGCGGAGCAACTAGGCTGACAAGCCCAGCCACTGCCTCCGAGCACTGAGCTGGGGACGGCGCAACAACCAGCACGGGCTCGCCGACCACCATGAGCTCCCAGAGCGTCCATAGGTGGAGGAGTAGGCCGCGGAACGCAGCAAACAGGTCGGCGTCATGGAAGAGCCCGTACGGCACGGAGGGGTTGGCGGGAAGCAGCGCGGGCGGCGGACCAGGGTCGTCAGCCGCAGGCGGGAGGTGCACGCGCAGCGCGGCAGTGCCGATCGGAAGCTCCATGGGCCGGCCCGGCGCCGGCGCGGGCCACGCGGCGACGTGCGTCGCCACCATGGCCAGGGCGGAGGGGCCGACGTCGAAGCAGAGCGGGCCGAGGATCTGCAGCAGCAGGCGGAAGAGCGAGGAGTAGGGGGCGTGGGAGAGGATGACCACGGACTTCTGCTCGCCGCCGCGGGGGAGGCGCTCGTCCTGGCGCTGGCGGTTGAAGACGAAGCCGTAGAGAAAGGCGCGGCGCGGGGAGGACGGGTCCGGGACGCGGAAGGAGAAGAGGGAGTCGTGGACGGAGGAGCGGTGGCGCGGCAGGTGGTGGGACATGGAGTCCGGGAAGGAGGAGAAGGCGACGAGGCGGTCGAGGCCGCCGCCGCCGGGCGCCGTCAGCGCGTCGGGAGGGAAGCAGGCCTCGACCAGCTGCCCGCGCTCCAGGTCGAACCGGATGACGCAGAAGGCCCGCGCCCACCGGGCCAGCGCCGCGGGTTCGGGGGGCGCCGCCGCATCCTCGTCCGCCACGCCCCGCAGCGAGACGGACGGGTTCCGGTTCATCCCCACGGCCTTTGGGGCAGCGAGAGAAAAAATTGGGGATTCGGAGAGCGGTTGCCCCGGCCGAATTGGGGTTGGGGATTGAGGTTGGACTCGGGGGGCGGACGCCGCTGCGGGCGGGCCGCGGGCGTCAGCGCGGCGCCGCGGCCGGAGGCGCGGAAGGGGTAAGAGGGAGAGGCCGCGGCCGGATCGGGCGGGCGGTGCAGTGTTTTCTCGGTGGTGGCCTGGTGGGCGGGCGCCGGCTAGGTGGTGCTTTGCCTTGCCTGCCTGTTGCTGTTGGTGGGTGTGGGCGTCGAGCGGGGCTGGATCAGCGTGTGCGCCAGCCGCCAGGTGGGTAGGCCACTCTCGTGCTCAACTAATCAATTTCTCATACGCGTTTCCTGTAAAAAGAACTTCTCATATGTGTTCTCCGTCCGGTCTGGGTCTTGCTGATTTGCTAGTATTTTGCTACACTGTTCATCAATCCGTGTATCTCCAGCAATCTCTCGTAGGAAGCTCTATATCCACGGGAGTTTCAGGCACCTCCGGACGCTCTCCGCGTCCTTGCGCGTAGGACAACTTCTATAAGAACAAAGTATGTTGTATCAAATAAACATCCACATGTGTTGCGCAATATAACACTCTTATAAATGATTCTCAATTGGGGATGAACTAAGTTCATGTATAGTGACGAACGGACAATCATCACAATGAGTTGACATATTGCTATTATCTTTTCAGATTGAAGACTTTGGTGATTCTTTAGTCTTCATTGCTGCCATGGTTGATCCTAATATTTTGTTAACGCACTTTCTACAAGTTACACCTGAATATTATATGACTAGCAGAGCTTCTAAAACTGAGAACCAAATATGTTCAGTTATAGGTTTATGGCATATTTTTCCCTTATACAAGTACGTGACAGATTATATATAGACATCTCCTAATTGATGGGCCTGTTAGCAATGTTTTTTTTATCCCGTACAAGTTTCTACGATTGATAGTGTTTTATCATGTGACATTTCGTGGGTCATTATATGTATTGTAAAAAATAGTGGTGCACAAATGGAAAGCAGGTGCATGTATGGATAGAATATTTCCTAATCCTCAATAAACACTTGATCAATTCATCTACGCTACGCTAAAATCAGTCATCTACATTGTATTGCAAAGAAGTGCGCGGCGGAGCGCGCGGCTTGACCTAGTTATCCATCACAGTCCCTAAAAAACATACCCTTGATCTTGTGAATGGTTTGTGTGATGACTAATTTGTTTTGTTCGCCTTCACTTTCTAGGGTTTACATATGGCGTACTCGTATACTAAGTTCTAGTTAATAGGTACCAGATGGAATATATATCTTTAAAATCTCCAAAAGAAATGTGTCGATTCTCACATTTGTGTTTGAGCTGAAATTCGAGTTTTACACAAAACTAAACTATGAAGCATCAATAGTTTTTTTAGAAACTTCTATAAAATTGCTGAAGTTCAAAAAAAAGGAACTCACCAGAATTAATTAAATTTGTTGTCTTAGCCGAATAATTTGAGAAAATCAGACTATTCACCCCTCTAGGCTACCTTAGGGATCTTTACATATGAGTTATACTAAGGCCCCATTTAGATGCACCCAACTATTTACAGAAAGCTATCTGGTTTTGATCCAAACATGTCTAGCTAAAAACTAATATGATTAATCTATTAACACACTAGCTAGTTGGATACATTTGATGTTAGCTAAGTAGCAACTATTTTTAGCCGAGCAAAAGAGAGCCTTAGATAATATGCCACCAAACAAGCATAGGATATACTATGACTCCATTTGACAAGGCCCATACCGAAGCATGTGCTATAGCAGTAGCAGCCTTAGGAGGTGTTTTTTGTCCTCTCACTAAATTACGCTGGAAGCCGACGAAACAATCCCTTTTCTTCATCGGTTCCTAGGAGTTTAAGCTTGCAGAAACCCTACCAAAAGATGGTCCATATATGTTTTCATTTATGGTCAACATTTTATACGATGTTTGACCATTCGTCTTATTAAAAATTGCATAAATGTACAAACATTATAAAATATGATTAAAGTATCATCAATGGTCAAACAATTAATAACAGCATAGATAATATTACATAGTTTGTTAAATGAAACTAACAATCAAACGTCCTTAAAAGTCAGCGTTCATGACACTTGCATTAAAAATTGGAGGTAGTAAATGCCACTCTACAAGAAACATATTGGACCATTCCAGGTATTACAATTTTTATGGTGGTTGGAGAAAATGTGAGCCGTTCATCGAGCGAGATCTAACAGCTTATAAATAGACGGAACCACAGAACCGAAACCAAACGGAACCAAAATAGGTAGGTTCAGAACCAAAAACGGTGGACCCAGTACCAATAATTATTTTAATTTTATAATTTTCAATACATAATTCAGCCATAAAAATTAAAAAATTCCTGGTTCCGTTCCAACCAGTAAAACGTCTCTCCGGGTATATGATTTTCCTTTAGGGGAACAAATGGAGAATGGACGAAACACGTCATAACGAGGGAAATAGAAAAATCCCTCCAGCTCACATCACGAATTAAATTCAAATAGCAATTCATATAACGGTACATTGCAAAAGAATATATTGACTTCCCGTAAGAAAGAAGATTACAGTGGCAATTAAACAACTCCCTCAAAGATGCACGTAACAAAGGGCTTCTTCTTTTTTTTCGATAGCAACAAAGGGCTTCTTTGGTAGATGGAGTCAAGAGTTGTTGTCTTGCAGATAAGCCACCTTGGAGACAGCATATTTTTCTCTATAGTTTCACTTGCGGAGCGATTTCCTCGGCAAAACATCTACTACTATGTTTTCACCTCCAAAAAGACTCAAAATAGATAGTAGCTTTGATCTCGAATATTTGTTACCGATTAGTTTATTTTTAAACTAAAAAAAACGACAAGTACGTTCTAAGATTATGAAAAAGAGAGAGCACATTATCGATCTTTTTGGAGTACGTTCTAGGATTAAGAAAAAGAGAGACCACGTTCTACCTTTTTGCATCCCAATGCACCTAACCTATCAATCTCCAATGCTCCTGGCTGGAACTGGAATCTTGTCTGCTTCATTCATATTTCCCCCTACTTTCCCGTGTTTGCTTCAAGCAAATCCTTCATTCATCCTCCTCCTTGGGCTGCCGCTTTCAGAGATGAGCTGAACCGACGTGACAGCCTCCTCAATCAGCCGCTTGGCTCTATAGTCCACACGGATAGCTCTCATCAACATCAAAGGCTCAAAGCTAAAGAAACCGGGAGATGATGGCCGGTGGGGGCGGCGCGCGGACGGCCCGAAGTCAGTGGGTGATGCTGCCGTTAGCGAACACAAGGACAGGAACACCACGCACTGATCGGGTTATCAAACTCGTCAAAGCCAAGGGGGGCGGGGGCCGGGGGCCTCTCTGCCGAAAGCGGGCGGGGTCGGGTCGGTGGCGGGTGGGGGCGCCGCGGCCGCGCAATCAAGAATCAACTGATCAATTCCCACCACCTTCCAGCCGCCGGCCGGTCCCGGCCAGCTGGTCCACCACCGTCGCCCGCGCACGGCCGCTCCCGGCGCCCGTTTCGCCACCACCGACGAACGACACCGCCGTACGGCCGCAACGGATAGGAATTATTATTTCCAACTCGTGGTACGTCGTCTCCGATTCTCCGTCGCTTCGACATCTTGGGATTTCCCAGCGACTGTGCTGGAAACCGTCCCAACCCCAATGGCGCACTTGGAGGCCTGGAGGCTGGAGCTTTCTTTTTCTGTGCTGAAACTGATACTGATACCGTCTCCAGCCTGATGCTTCTCCTGTTTGCTTCCCCGCGTGACTGCTCTCGACCAGCGCTTGATTTCAAGTGCGTCCATGTGTTAACGCTTAGCATGATCTCTGCAGGGATGGTAACGGTTGTCTCTTGGTACTGAAAACGCATGTTCCTACCAAATTACGTGCTCCTACTAGCGCTCGTGCTCGTGCACGTGCGGCATTGAAATCTCTGAAACTGCATGGCAGAGGATGTGGAATATGTGCATTCCCAGATTCCCAATCCCATGGCATGTTTACGGGCTCCACCTCTACAACTGCATTCATGGAGCCTAGCTGCCCGCCGTACTCTGTTTTATGGCGTATTTTTACCCCCTTTCACAACCTTAACTGTTAAAACACCGGACAAACTTGACCTTTTAGCTGGTTTTGAACGCACCTTTCTATTTTTTTAAAATAATAAAATCTTACTTATTTTTTAAAAATTCATAATTAATTTATTTTAAATTATATACACAAAATCTATATTCATTTTTCGCTAAAAATATAATCTATATACTTGTGATCTATTTGAAGTTATTTTCATTTTTTTTGTATTTCTGCGTCTATTGTGTTGTTGCCCCAAATAAAATATGTAAAATATGAACAAATAAATTCCAAGTAACCCTTAGTAGAGAATTATTAGATAGAATATATTTTTGAAAAAAAGTTACATGTTCCAAAATTTTCTAAGTTAAAATGAATTAATTATAACGTTATAGAGATAAAATAATATATTGCTATTGCTTAAAAATAGAGAACCATCTTCAAAACCAGCTAAAATGCTAAATGCCAACTTTGTTCGGTTTCTAATAGTTTGAGGTGTTTGGTATCCGGTTTTGCATTTCAATGTTGAAAATCGGACGATAGTTTGAGATTGTGGAATGGATTTTTCCCAACTAAATAATCCCAAGCTGCTTGTGCTAGTCTTCTATCTCTCATCTCTCTTTTCCCCTTTCATTTGCTATCCAAGAATTCAAGAAAACATATCAAGCGAATCTATCGTCTGCCTATGAGTGTGCACTACTTGGAACGCCGAATGAGCATCGGATTCTAGGGCCTGATTGGATCAAGGCTGTAGTTGGTCAGGCCAAACTTTGGCCAAGTTTGACCATATTTGAATTTCGACAAATATTTGGTGAAATAGAAATTTTTTTGTTTGTATGACTTATTTGGCACCTAAATAGACCCTATAAACAAAAAAATTATCATTTTACTAAATATTTTTTGAAATTCAAACATAGTCGAACTTTGGCCTGGCCAACTTTAATCTTTGATCCAATCAGGCGGTTCTACTGCCTGATGCCGTGCCGATATGTAAAAAGCCGAACCCATCCTTTTCCTGTCGACGATTTCTACCTCCTGACAAGTCGGATAGGCGTTTGTTACCTGCAGACACTTCATCACCACGAAAGCTCTACAGGCTAGAGCCTACAGGTCACCGGCGGGACTTTATCCTCACAGAACAATCCAGTATCCGACGGACTTCAGGGTGTGTTTAAATCCTCTTGCTAAACTTTAGCTCTTGTCACATCAGATGTTTGGACGCTAGTCGAAATATTGAATATAATTTAACTATTAAATATAATTTAATTAAAAAACTAATTAGACAGATGAGAACTAAACGACAAAACGAATTTATTAAGCCTAATTAATCTATGATTAGCTGCTACAGTAAACATTCGTCTCGACATTTACTTGTAGCCTATATAATTAATTTTCTAATTAAAATATATTTAATATTTTTAAATAGCACCCAAACATCCGATACACACGAGGTAAAAGTTTAGCCACCGGATCGCTCACTGTCGTGCTCACCACTCACATTGACATACGCCATGCGTCACCTCGGCCGGTCCTCCTCCGTATCCAAAATTTCGTTCCAATTACCCGCCGCCGACCGACCGCATCGGACAGAAAAACCGTACATGCTAGTGCTAGCCCCGTCCTCCCCCTGCCCTGCATTCGGACGTGAAAAAAAAATTCAAAGCTTTATCTTTCGTTCATGGGGTCCAATGGCCCGGTCTTTCTTCCTCGAAAGGTGAAGCTGAGGAAGGCGAGAAGCTTCAAAACAACTCATCCATCATCCTGCCAACCCGGCAACCCTCCACCCTGCCATCTCATTCCCACTCTGCCTTTGCAGTCCGCGGCAACCATTCCACGCGGGGCACTTTCCTCCGGTCCGGTCTCGTTCGTCGGCGAGATTCCGGTCGCGGCTGTACATGCCGCGGGGGCCGTAGCGGCGGCCGAGGAAGCGAGAGCGCGGGAGGAGGAGGAGCCATGGCGTCGGCGTCGGCGGCGGGTCAGCTGGCGGCCGCGCTCCACCGGAGGACGCACCGGCTCACGTCCGCGCTGGCGTGCGCGGCCCTGGAGTGGGTCCTCATCGCGCTGCTCCTCATCAACGGCCTGCTCGCCTACGCCATCGCCAGGTTCGCGGACTACTTCGGGCTCAGCCCGCCGTGCCTCCTCTGCTCCCGCGTCGACCGGCTCTTCCACGCGGACGGCGGCGAGGCCGGCGCGCGGTGGCTGCGGGGCGTCCTCTGCGGCGACCACGCCGCGGAGATCTCCGCGCTGGGGTACTGCAGCCGCCACCGCCGGCTCGCGGAGGCCAGAGGGATGTGCCAGGGCTGCCGGACCTCGTGGAAGGAGACGACAAGCGATGCAGGGGATGAGAGCGCCACGGCGTGTTCCTGCTGCGCAGCTGTTGTACCGCGGACTTCTCTGCGGGAGCTGGAGGATACAAGGGAAGAGCATGTCGAGGAGAAGGTGACCGACGAAGTCGAAGACGACGACCAGGGCTATGCTCTGCTGGCTCAAGAAGATCTTGAAGAGGAAGAGGAGGAGCAGGAGCACGAGGTCGAGAACCAAGAGCGACAGCGCGAGGTGGAAGGGCAGCAACAAGAAGACGAGGTGATGGCTGCCGTTCAGGATGAATCCTTGGAGGTCATGGCTCAGGGCGAAGAGATCGCGCTCTTGGACGGCCGGTTGGTGCCAGTTGTGGCGCTTGATGAGATGACGATCGCCGATGATTCGGGTCTGCATCGGGATGTTGAAGAAGAAGGGAATGATATGGACCGTGTAGACGATGAACAGCAGGATTCGAGGGATGTTGACATTGGAGTGGTCCTGGAGGAGAAGAGGATGCTGGATTCCTCGGTTGCAACGCCGGCTGAAGCGATCGAGCACTCTGTCGTGCCCATCAGCCCCATCCCTTCTCCGGAGACTGTTCCTGATCATAACTCCATTTCCCAAGATGATGAAGATGTTCCTGAAGATACTGTCGAAATTGGAGATTCCACAGCTGAAGAAGATCGCATCTTTGTGCGGCCTGAAGGTACTGTCTTCGTGAGCTTCTCAACATCGATGTTCCGTATCTTGACGATTGGTAACCGTCGCATGTTTTTGGTTTCAGTCTCAGGAGCCGTTTCTGAAGATGACAACAGAACAGCAGAGGTGGACACGAACTGTGAAGTATCAATCGGAAGCGATATATGCGAACGGGAGCAGGATGACCATGCCGTTCCATTTCAAGACTTGGCACCGCTTGAGGAGCAAGATGCTCCATTGGCGGCTGCAGATGATCAGCCATTGCCATTGGAGATCCTAGCCCCGACTGAGCAAGGTAGGAAAGTGATTGAGCACTGCTCCACGTAGTAAAGAATTGTCTCCATTGAGATGTTCTTGATAGCAAATTTAACTTTAACTTTTGTTGGATTAGAAGCAGGTGAGGCCGAACAGGAGGAGGTGACGACGAGCGTAGGATTAGCAGGCTACCAACCGAATGAACAGACCGAGGTAGAAGAGGACAAAGCACCTGAGACACCGACGAACGGCGTCGCTACACAACTCTCGGACAGGATGTTCTTGCTCGAGAGGAAACGGTCGCTGTCGCTGTCCCTGGATGGGAGCGTAGCGAGCGAGATGGATGGCGGCGAGCCTTCCACCGTGGACCAGCTGAAATCGGCGCTACAAGCGGAGCGGAAGGCGCTCGGCGCGCTGTACGCCGAGCTGGAGGAAGAGCGGAACGCGGCGGCCATCGCGACCAACCAGACGATGGCGATGATCAACAGGCTGCAGGAAGAGAAGGCGGCGATGCAGATGGAGGCGCTGCAGTACCAGCGGATGATGGAGGAGCAGTCGGAGTACGACCAGGAGGCGCTGCAGCTGCTGAACGAGCTGGTCACCAAGCGGGAGAGGGAGAAGCAGGAGCTGGAGAGGGAGCTCGATCAGTACAGGCAGAAGGTGCATCACTACGAGGACAAGGAGAGGAGGAGGATGGCGAGCTTCAAGGCCAATGGCAATGGGGTCAGCGCCAATGGCAGTGGCACTTCCGTGTCGTCCAGCGGCGAGGATAGCGACGCGCACTCCGACGGCGACGACTACTGCGAGCTGGGCGAGTCTCCGGACGGCGGCAACATTCAGAGCTCGTCGTCGAATGCTGCTCTCAGCTCCATGAGGGACCAGGACAGCACGAAGCACCTAGTGGCTCTGGATGATTCCTTGACGTACTTTGAGATGGAGAGGCTCTCCATCTTGGAGGAACTCAAGACGCTGGAGGAGAGGCTCTTCACATTGGAAGACGATGATATCAACACCAGCAAAGAGGTCACTGGCAGTTTCTCAAGCGATTTGGATTTGTCAACCGATGGCGTTCGGTCACCTGAGTATATTCTCACCGGTGACAAGGCAAGGTTCGGAGGCAGGACATCCATCAGTAGAGGGAAGAGTCTTCTGCCACTGTTCGATGCAGTCGGCGACGAGACCTGCGATCAGATGCCATCTACAAGAGTAGGAGAGGCGGATCAGGCCGATGATTCGAGGACAAAGTCGATATCCGTGCTTGACAAAGAGCAGGAGAGGCTGGCAATCATAGAGGAGGTTGATCATGTGTATGAAAGATTGCAAGCGCTGGAGGCCGACAAGGAATTCCTGAGGCACTGCATCAAGTCCCTGAAGAAAGGAGACAAGGGCATGGACCTTCTCCAGGAGATCTTGCAGCATCTTCGCGAGCTTCGAAATGTGGAACTTAATGTCAAGAACGCCGGTGATGCCGTCGCTGCAAATTCAGCATAGCAAGTTCATCTATGTTTCTCTATGTATGTGGTAAGCACCTTCTGTTAAATATAGATGTTAACTGCATACCACTGATTATATTAGTGATTACCGAAACAGTCCGCATATACTCCATATATTATATCTTCGTTCCTTAAAAGTTCAGATAGTTGCATGACTTTGTCTGTTGGCAGCAATAACGTCCTGCAACAATTATGTTTGCAGATTAGCCTAGCTTGGTATGGATTCATCTGATTGGATTAGAATGATCCAGAGCACTGCATTGGCGATGGTCCCTCTGCAAGATTCTGGCTGAATTTTAGGGAGGCTCTGCTCATTTTGCCTGTGGGCCGGAAGCAAGTCCTCCTTTTTGTGCTGGTCCAGCGCTGCCTACTTTTTCTGTTGTGGTCGGTTGTAGGAATTATTAGGCCTTCCAAGGCTGCACAAAGCTGAATCATGGTGCCAGCTTCAGAGCCATGCACGGCTGTTGCCTGTTGAATACAAAAGAAAAAGGTTAGCCTGAGTGGAGATGTGGATGATTTTTTTGGGTTATTTTTCTTCTCGGTTTGACTCCATTGGTTAGCTCTGAGGTTTGTTTTTGTGCTGAGGTAGGGAGTGTTCAATGTATTTGTTGTATTTTTTTTTGTGAGGCTGTAGCTTGTATGGTTGGTACGTGCAGTTTGTTCTTTGTTTATAGCCATGTTTATGATAAAAAAGGGCTGCTTTTTCTATGTGAATAGAGATGTTTCTAGCCATGTTTTTGCAGTTTTTATTGTATTTTGTATGGTTGTTCTTTGTATGATTCAAATGTTGAATTGAGATGTGATAGCTACAAACTAGATAATAGGCTAGTTTGTTTGGATCAGCAAGGGCCATTTTTAGTTCCAAACAGACCCTTAATTTACTTAAGGCTGCGTCAGCTGGCCAATAATGGTCTACTACTACTAACAATCTTTTCCTTTTTATTTTCTATGTGTTTATATTTTATTGTAACACAAGTACAACTAATCATGGTTATTGGATTATGATTACTTCAATGTCTTTTAAAATTTGATTCAACAATCTGCCAAAACCTAACTCAACATTCCTAATAAATAAAACAATTCAACATTTTTATGTGAAAATATTGAAGCAACATATTCAAAATATCAGACATCTAAATTCAAAATGTTAAAATAGTACCCATCGAATGTTGATCTTTAAAAAATAAAATAGGTAAAAAATATATAGAAAATAGGATCTCATTATGCTGAATTTATTAAAAAAATATAGTGGTTCAAACAGAAATGAAAACAAACACACCATTTGAGATAAATATGCATTTTAAGTTAAACCCATCAATATTCTCTATCTAATCAAAATTTCCAATATTCCATGCACATGTTGCCATGTTGGTTGGTTTTCGCCTACTTC
Organism: Paspalum notatum; assembly: GCA_022530915.1. Classification (NCBI taxonomy): domain Eukaryota; kingdom Viridiplantae; phylum Streptophyta; class Magnoliopsida; order Poales; family Poaceae; genus Paspalum; species Paspalum notatum. Next base: position 8,820,007 of record CM039684.1, read on the forward strand.
ACCTCAATCACTATCTACATGGTTCTGATACATACTAGCACTAATCTCGGATACTTTCTACCCTTCACAAGATGGATAGGATTTCCGCCTACATGAGCTGAACATTGGTCCATGCCAAAGGCCCAAGGGGCACGACGGTAGATATGGGCCTTTTTCACTAGACAGCCTTCAAGCAAATAGTTTGGGCCGTAACAAAAGCAACGGGCCTTTTTGTCTGGCCCGGGGTTATAAATCGCAAAAGCATCGGTATGGACAAATGCTCTGCACGGCGCATGATTGCATGATGATGAAAAAATGAAAAAAGCCCTGCGTCGGAAGCCGAAACGAACGGGCTTCCGGCCTAGCGCCGCGCCGCCGTCCCATCAACCAGTCCCAGCACTCCAGCAGCGTCGCTACGACTTCCCATGCGCAGCGCAGTCCCCCGTCTTCGTGAGCTGGGGGGAATGCGCCTCTTCGCCTTTCTCCGCGCCTCGCCGCATATATACAAGCGCAAGCGCAAGAGGCGCACACCACCGGTAGCCAGTAGCCACACCACCAGTCCACACCGCCACCGCCACCGCCACCGCCGAGCTTCGTCAAACATGCCCAAGAGGCTTCAGATGGGTGCTAAGCAGGGGAACGCCGGCGAGGATGGCAAGGGCCTGCAGGTCGTTGCCGACGACGGCAGCGGTGTGACGGCGAGCGCCATCGCCGCGTCATACGACGACCAGATCCGCCCGCTCCTCGACGCGGTGGACAGGCTGCGCCACCTCAAGGTGACGCAGGAGGGCATCCAGCTGCCCACCATCGTCGTCGTCGGCGACCAGTCCAGCGGCAAGTCCAGCGTGCTCGAGTCGCTGGCCGGCATCAGCCTGCCGCGCGGCCAGGGCATCTGCACGCGCGTGCCGCTCGTCATGCGCCTCCAGGACGACCCGTCCGCGGACTCGCCCAAGCTGCAGCTCGAGTACAGCAACGGCCGCGTCGTGTCCACCACCGAGGCCAAGGTCGCGGACGCCATCAACGCCGCTACCGCAGAGATCGCCGGGAGCGGCAAGGGCATCTCCGACGCGCCCATCACGCTCGTCGTGCGCAAGCGGGGCGTGCCGGACCTCACGCTCGTCGACCTCCCCGGCATCACGCGCGTGCCCGTGCAGGGCCAGCCCGAGGACATTTACGACCAGGTGGCCAAGATCATCAAGCAGTACATCGCGCCCAAGGAGAGCATCATCCTGAACGTGCTCTCGGCCACGGTCGACTTCCCGACGTGCGAGTCCATCCGCATGTCGCAGCAGGTGGACCGCACCGGGGAGCGCACGCTCGCCGTGGTCACCAAGGTGGACAAGGCCCCCGAGGGCCTGCTCGAGAAGGTCACCATGGACGACGTGCACATCGGCCTCGGCTACGTCTGCGTCCGCAACCGCATAGGGGACGAGACGTACGAGCAGGCCCGCGTGGAGGAGGAGCGCCTGTTCAAGTACCATCCCTTGCTTTCCAAGATCGACAAGTCCATGGTCGGCATCCCCGTTCTCGCTCAGCGCCTGATGCAGATACAGGCGGCCATCATCTCCAAGTGCCTCCCCGACATCGTGAAGCAGATCAACGACCGCCTCAGCCGCACCAGCGCCGAGCTCGACCAGATGCCACAAGATTTGAACAACGTCGCTGATGCTGTTCGAGTGTTCTTTCACATCGTGAAGCAGGTGTGCAACTCGCTGGAGAAAGTGCTCGTCAGAGGGGACTTCGATGAATATCCTGAAGAGCGGGAGTTCCATGGCACGGCGCGCATCGCCGAGATGCTGAGCGGATACGCAAAGAAGCTGCCGGTCGAGTGCCCGAGAAACAGCAACGAGCTGTTCCTGATGGAGGAGGTTCGTATACTGGAGGAGACGAAGGGCATCAATCTCCCCAACTTCCTGCCGAGATCGGCGTTTTTGGTGTTGCTCAAGAAGAAGGTCGAGACGATCGATCAGGTGCCTCAAGACCTCGTCAATGGCGTCTGGGAGTATGTCGAGAATCTGGTCATGAAGATTCTGCTGAAGCATTCTGATAATTTTCCTCAGATGCAGTCGCCGTGCCGCCGCGCCGTCCAGACCCTGATGGACAAGGCGCGGGCACGCTCGGCGCAGCACGTGAAGGAGCTGCTTGCTATGGAGCTGGTGGCGGATTACACCGCCAACCTGGATTACATGAAGACGTGGTCCGAAATTATGGAAGGGTACGAAAAGTTCATGGAAGCTGTTGAGGACAATTCGAAGCCTTCGAGGATCACCTTGGAAGGCTTTGGCGAGGTGGACGTGTCGCATCTTAGGGCAAGGTATGCTGACTTGGCAGGGAAGGCGTTCGACCTGAGGGCGAGGCTTACTGCGTATTGGAAGAGCATTGTGCTGAGGCTCGTCGACGGCCTGGCGCTGCACGTCCTTCTCAGCGTCAAGCTGCTCGTGGAGAAAGACCTCGAGGACGAGCTCGGCAACGAGCTGCTGGCCAATAAGTTTGCCGGCGTGGAAAGGATGCTGGCACCGTCGCCGAGCACAGGAACCAAGCGTGAGCGCCTGAAGAAGAGCATCGTCCTCCTTCGTGAATCCAAGGAGGTCGTGGCCAACATCATGGACAGGATCAGCGCGGCGAGTGAGATATAGGGCGCGGTTGGGCGTGGAGCTTTTGCTTGCGATGCTGTCTTTTGGGGTGCACGTTTCTGTTCGAACTATGTCAAGTGTTGAACTATGTCAAGGTGCTTGTTGCAGTAACTGCTTTATGTTATGCTGTTTGTTACTGTTATGCATCTTGTGTCGCTAGCTTTAGTTTGGCTAGCTTCAGGTCGGTTTGAACTCTGTCAAGGTGCTTGTTAGCGCCTTTATTAGCAGCCTAATATTTGCTGATATCTGATATGGTTATGCATTTGCTCTCACTGGTTCATATTGCTAAGGCGACCTTCAGTTCAGTATGAAACATGTTCATTGTTTGGTTATATATTTTTTTCAAACGTTATCGCCTTATACTGCTATATGTTGTGCACCAGGATATGCAAATGCATTGTGTACCTACTATTCCAACTATCTTTCTCTCTGTAAACAGTGTCGCTACAGTATAGCAATCTATTTACCCAACCCACTGCACATGGTCTCAGTATTGAAGTGGACCATAGGGTGTTTGTATGAAGAGTCACTTCATCCTAGATGAGATCTATCATGAGTTGATTCCATAAATCTTAGTAGGATGACCCCACTCAGTTCTCGTACTAGCAAAAATGAAGCGATGATGGACCAACTTATTCCATTCCACAAATCAAACAAAAAAAATGAAGAGTGAGAAGATGATAGACTGTTTCAGTACTCAAACCAAACACACCATTAAAAATCCAAAATTAGTTTTTTTTTCTTTGGTAAGCTAGCACCCATCCAATACCGTCCGTTAAGGGCGACTTGGATACACCCAGTCCAAACTAGCACTAAAGGGTGACACATACGGGGATTTAATATACAACAGCAGTTCACCTTTTTTTTTTTGGAGAGACTCAGCAGTTCACTTTTGGAATGCACAGTCCTGACTTCTGAGTTAAGGCGTTAATCTGGATGGAGCATTGTACAATAGGCGGCAGCACCTAAAAATAACAGTGGCATCCATGTTAACGGAGGAGAGAAGGCTACTGGTACTGTTCCATAAGCTGACATTAGCTTTGAACAAAGCTGCAAGGAAACACAAATCTACATTATCATCAGCACTAATACATGAAAAACTGCGTTTTAGAAAAAAAACAAGGGAGAGACGAACCTTCAAATGGATTGTTGCAGTGACCAAGCATGCAAGTAGAAGAGCCCTCCTTGTCCAGCTACCACAAAACTGGATCATCATAGATGCCATCATGTCAGGTAATTTCATTAGTAAAACCCTTGGAACAACTGGAAGCAAGCATGCTGACTCCGCACGCGTAGTTGCTGAGTCCGTAGAGTATTCTATTCTTCGGCTGTGCCGCAAATGTGCAATAGCCTTTTCTGCAAACAAGCCATATATAAGGACTATTACTGGTACAAGCACCAGGTAAAGGAATGGCAGTGTGATGACAAGCACATCTGGGTTGCCCAGTTTGTTGCCTGTCAAGCCTCCGTCATTAAATGGCATGCTCCATCCAGATAAGTACATTTGAGCAATTTCTCCATTTTCAGATGTTGCACAACCCCAAAACCATGGCATTTCAATCAGCCAGAGAACATATATTACCAGAGATAACCAGAAAGGTTTACTCCTTGTGCCCTCCATTAAAAACCAGATCAACCAAAAGTAAGCTTTTCTCTGCTGGATAGGGGATGACAACACTGACACAGCCCACCTTTGATACGATGAACTTCTTCTAACAAAACGATACAATAGTTTTGGAGTGAACAACAACACAATGGTGAAGGCAATATTACTCCACAGAAGGGCTTGATACATGTCTTCCCACTGGACTTCAAAAACCAGATAGTTGAGCCATGGTCGTCTGGGAATAGCCATCTTACCCTCAACCGAAAATGGTCTCTGCTCACTTGAAATCATCACAGCATGAGAATCAAGAACAAACACCTGCAACCAGTAGCGAGTAGGGGATGGACTTTTATAGTTTTCAGCATTCCATTTGGCATGGAACAAAGGTATGTGAGCAGAAGAACTGGCAACAAGCTGAAGAGGTATCTCCTCAACAACCTTAAAGTCACTATGAGAGTCAAAGACTCTAGCACTCACATTGCAGATAACTTGATGAGAGAAAACAAGGACATTTATATCATTTCTCATTGGCCATTTTTCTGGTTCCAACATATTCATACTTCTTGAATCTATTGGATACGTGACCAATATTGACGTTTGAAGTGCCTGTTTCAATGTGAGATCTATGAAGGAGACTGCACCACCATCTATCGCCAAAATCCTCATCAATCTGGAGTCTTTCCAGTCCCCAAGTTCCCATTCCCAAAAGCTTGACTTGTGATCTGTTGTTCTCATCTCATGGTACCTCCAAAGCTGCTTACTAACTTTTGCATGCAGATGGCCACATAGGTATGCTGAAACTGACTGTCTTGTAAACACACTTTCATATCGCTGTCCCTTTTTAGATGATGTTGTGAATGACATGGGGAAATGTCCGAAAACAACTTTCATAACTGGAGCATTGGAATGATTGGTCCAGTACTGTAGCTCTGAATCTACTACTTCTATCCTTTTATCAGTTGGATGGCCAAAAAGATTTGCAGGAAAACGGATGCCAACACTCATTGTATCATCAATACCGAGAAATTGGTAGCTTCTATCTCCCTACAGTGCCTTTTAGGACAAATTTAGTTTCAGAACGCTAGTGGTTATCAAAAAAAGATGAGTAATCATCAAAAATACATAAGTGCACTTCATAACTGGCATTGGGCATCTAGTACACAAAAAGTGAAATTAAAACGGAACATAAATTTACTAGTTAGTGTTAGATACTCACACTCTAGGAAATAATGTTCAGCATTTATGTTTTCCAGTAAATATGTTACAGTTTACACCTTGAGACAGGAAAGAATAACAAGTTTAGCTGAAATGTGACTAGCCATTGGATATGAGTACATACCTTGAATAAATTCAACGATTATAAATGGTGAGACCTGATGCAAGATAAGCCGTACCTGAAGCAATATACTACTGATCGTGCTTAATCGCTTAAGCTGGGAGTTAACACTGTAAGTTGAGAAGAAGTCCAGCTTTCCTCCTCTATAGGGCACTCCATATGTATCATGGTTGCCTCTAATATCAAATATCCTGGTTTTATCAATACCACCTCTTCCAACAATTGCATCAATTGTTCTCTTGTAGGTAACCCATTCGTATTCATCCTGTCTTGAAGTAGTTCTTTGCTGATTCTTAGCATCTTGTTAACATGACAATGAAATATTGAACTTAGAAAATACTATAGAAGGTCCATAAAACAACTAGGGAAGCAATATGACAATACCGATGAATCATATTAATCATTTGCCTGCAGATTCTGTTACCTAATTATCCTTGCAAGGGCTTTCTAACTACCATACTTGCATGTACTTGGTGTGGTGCCATAAAAAGTTCTCTTATAACTGGACACACACACAAAAAAAAAAAAGTAGGTATCCAGAGAGACCTTTCAATATGGTAACAATGCGATATCAGTTCCAATATTCAGTTTGTCATTAAAAAGTTTGATGCACAAATGATGCCTTGATTCCTTATATTGTCATAAATACATTTATCCAGTTCCGTTAGTGGATATCCTGTCAGAAAAGTGATGATTTGCACACCACATAAGAACAGTATATTTACACAGTTGTTAGCACATAGCAGGAATCAGATTGGACCTAGCTCTCCTAAAAGCCATAGCAGTAATAAATAATTGTGTTATAGGTTTCTGGATGCTATGCCAAATTCAGTATGCTTTAAATACTTTCGGTAGATCTTTACTTTTTTAAATCAGTTTTCTCAATGAAACTAATGGAATAATGGGGCTGTCACTAAATTATCAAGGAATGGTATTCATTTTGATGATTACATGCATATACTGATATATTCCTACCTTCAAGAGTAGTACTGTTAGGGTAACTCGCAGTGTGATCCTAGCTTAGCAAGTTAGGAGAGGTTCACGCTACAATCATACCATGACTAGGCCAAAAGCGATCGCATCAGCATTGCCCTGTATTTCCTACTAGGTAATATCCATGGGCACGGGACAACGCTCTAATTACAAATCGGGGTACAAATTACAAAATCCGCATAACTTCGTGGCTCAAAATTCAGATCCAGAAAGATCAGAGTAGAGGGCTCACCAGTGATGTCACCGGTGACGAGGAGAAGGTGAGGCCGGATGGCGCGCAGGGCGGTGCCGAGGAGCGCGAGGTCGGCGGCACGCTCTGGACAGTAGGTGCTTATGTGGAGGTCACTGACTTGCACCACCCAGGCCACGTCACCGTCCATGGAGAAGACCGACCTCGACACCGACGCGTCGTCCTCGTCGGCCGGCAGCCACGAGGAGCACAGCTGCGGCAGGAGGGCGAGGAATATGAGTGCGTGGAGAGGGAGCGGGAGCTCGAAGGTCATCGCTGCGGGGAGGCTGCACGGGGCTGGGGAGGGGTCGGGGGAGTCGCGCCGCCGGTCAGGCGGTCACGCTTGAGGAGGAAGAAGAGTGCCCGCTCCGCAACCGCAAGACACGAGAAAGAGAGAGAGGGCCCATGCCTGCACGGCTGCTGGCTGCACGATCGACAGGAAATACTCACACGAATTACGCAGGAATGGAAGACTCTTTTTCATTCAACTTTAACCATTCTCATTTTTTATTTAAAAGTGTTCAAATTTATAAAAAGTAAGCTATATTCAAACTGCGTTCAGTATTAAAATAAATTATAAAAAATAAATAATAATTTATACTCTCTCCGTATTTAAATATAAGTCGCGGTTGATTTGTTTCAAAACTTCAACCACTTGTTTTATTTAAAAAAATTGTGTAAACATACGAGAAAACAATTCACGCTCAAAGTGTATAGAGAAGCACTCCACATCAGTTGACTGAGATTGGCATTTACTGTCAGTCGACCTCGACCTCGCGCCATCTCCGCGGCGCGTCCTCGTCGAGGAAGAAGACATCATCCTCCGCTGCGAGTTGCCGTTGCCGGGAAAGAGCTCGCCGTCTTCGCCGGCGGCGGTAGGGTTAGGGTTCAGGTTCGGGGATAGGGTGGGGGTTTGCCGGCGTGATCTTTCTCTTCCACCTCCGGCCTTAAAGGGAGGGCCGGGGGCGGGCGACCAGGCCGGCGGAGGTGGCGGTCAGTGGGTGACTAAGTGATCAACGGCGATGGCGCCGCCAGTCGGGTGGGGGAGGACGGCGATTGGGAGGCAGAGCGGCGATAGCCACCGACCGCAGGAGGCGGCCCGTGGGGCGGGAGGCGACGGGCGTGGCGGGGAAGGGAGGCGGCGGGGAGCCGTTGGGGGCTCAGGGTCACCCATTTTCTCGTTTATTTTTGTTTCGTTATTGTATGGGTTAATGTATAATATATTTTTATTCCACCTGATTTGCATAATCTGTTCAAGCGAATATATTCTTTTGTTCAACCGGTCAATTGAAACCAAATATTATTACTAGATTTGTATGATTTGTTCTAATCATATTAATGTTTATTCTCGCTTTATGATTTTTCTGTGCTATTATATTTTTATTCCACGTGTGTTTATTTGTTTCAGCTGAATTGCATGATTTGATTAACTAGTATTTTTTTGTTCCGTCAGTGTACTTTTATGTTCCACCAGCCAATTTAAACCACCAATCTTCACTGGATTTGTATGATTCTGTTGTGAATTTTTTGTTCTAGCTTTATGATTTTTCATTTCTTCCAGTATAGCTTTTTGTTCCATAAATGTATTTAATAAAAAATATTCTAGTTTACATAAGGATTCTTTTAAAATAAAATTAGAATACATTTCTTGTTTCAAAATACTCAATTGTAGCATACTGCTACATCTCAATGGATTGATGTAGCTTTTCAAATCTCAACGGATTGATGTAGCTTTTTAAGCCCATGTATAGCTGTATAATATTGTTTCCCCAAAAGAAACAATCATAAACAAACTTTTTTTTGAAGATCCTATGAATAAAAACACAACAGTTCAATCATAATTTAATTTAGACTCTCAGCTCACGAAATATGTTTTTGAAGATGAAATTTGTTTTTTAGTCCTAAACAATTAATAGTACATGAGCTGGCCCAATAGGCCTCGGACGGAATTTAATTTGAAGCTCACGAAATATGTTTTTGGTTAGTTCTCAACAATTACTAGTACAAAACGGAACCTTAATGCACGCGGAAAATGCAGTGCTGGCCTTGGAATGGACAAATTTGGCCCAAAACATACAAGATGGAAAGGTTGAGCCCGCAGCGCTGCCTCCACGGAGATGGATTAGTGCGGGGCGTGGTTCACATGGAAACTGCTCAATGTCTCTCATGGTGAGATTTCTTGAATATTTTGTCATTTTATTGAGGAATTGAATATTTTGTCATCAAAGTGGCAGCGCAATTGCTGAACGAATTCTGACGCCGTTTGGCTTCCCCGCAGGCCCCTCGACCCTCGTCTCCTCTCCCCGTACACTAGTCCCCTGGTCTCCTTGCTGAGAGCGGCCCTTTGGCTTCCCCGCAGGCCGCAGCCCTCTCTGGCTATATCGCGCGGCTCAGGCCTCTGAAGCTACAAACACAAACAGAAACTGAAAGGATGAACCACACGCCGGAAGACAACATGTCCAAGTCCAAGAGGCGTCGGACGGAGGATAAGGTGAAGAACGATGACGAAGACGCCAAGGACGCGGCCGCCGCCATCGCCAGCGGCGTGACAGCAAGCGCCATCGCGGCCTCGTACAACGACCAGATCCGCCCGCTCCTCGACGTGGTGGACCGGCTGCGCCACCTTAAGGTGACCCAGGAGGGCATCCAGCTGCCGACCATCGTCGTCGTCGGCGACCAGTCCAGTGGCAAGTCCAGCGTGCTCGAGTCCCTGGCCGGCATCAGCCTGCCTCGCGGCCAGGGCATCTGCACGCGCGTGCCTCTTGTTATGCGCCTCCAGGACGACCCTTCCGCGGACTCGCCCAAGCTCCAGCTCGAGTACAGCAATGGCCGCGTGGTGGCCACCACCGAGGCCAACGTCGCGGACGCCACAACGCCGCGACGGCGGAGATCGCCGGCGGTGGCAAGGGCATCTCCGACGCGCCCATCACGCTCGTCGTGCGGAAGAGGGGCGTGCCCGACCTCACCTTCGTCGATCTCCCAGGCATCACGCGTGTCCCCGTGCAGGGACAGCCGGAGGACATCTATGACCAGATCGCAAAGATCATCAGGGAGTACATCGCCCCCAAAGAAAGCATCATCTTGAACGTGCTGTCGGCCACGGTGGACTTCCCCACGTGCGAGTCTATCCGCATGTCCCAGCAGGTGGACCGCACCGGCGAGCGCACGCTGGCCGTGGTCACCAAGGTCGACAAGGCCCCCGAAGGGCTGCTTGAGAAAGTCACCATGGACGACGTCCACATCGGCCTCGGGTACGTCTGCGTCCGCAACCGCGTTGGTGAGGAGACGTACGACCAGGCGTGCGTTGAGGAGGCCCGGCTGTTCAAGAACCATCCTCTGCTTTCGAAGATCGACAGGTCCATGGTCGGCATTCCAGTCCTCGCACAGCGGCTGATGCAGATTCAAGCGTCCATCATTGCCAAGTGTCTCCCTGACATCGTCAAGCAGATCAACGAACGCCTCGTCCGCAGCAGCAGCGAGCTTGACCAGATGCCACCGGATCTCAATAACACCGGTGATGCGGTAAGAGCCTTCTTTCACATTGTCAAGAAGGTCTGCAGTTCATTGGAGAAGATACTGGTTAGGGGCGAGTTCGATGGCTACCCAGATGACTGCTACTTCCATGGCACGGCTCGCGTTGCAGAGATGCTAAACCGCTATGCAAAGAAGCTGCCAAGGGAATGCCCAAGGCGCGCCGATGAGCTGTTTCTGACGGAGGAGATGAACGTTCTGGAGGAGACCACGGGCTCCCTAACTTCCTGCCAAGGTCGGCGTTCCATGTCATGCTCAAGAAGAAGCTGGAGATGGTTGGCCAAGTGCCGCAGGATCTTGTCAACGAGGTCTGGGACTACGTCGAGGACCTGGTGATGAAAATCTTGCTCCAGCACTCAGAAGACTTCCCACAGGTGCAGTCGTCGTGCCGCCGCGCCATCCAGAGCCTGATGGAGAAGACCCGGGCACGCTCCGCGCAGCACGTCAAGGAGCTTATAGAGATGGAGCTGGTGGCCGATTATACGGCGAACCCCGACTACATGAACACTTGGACAGCCATAATGGAAGGTCAGAAAAAGTTCATGGAATCTGTGGAGGACATGTTCAGGCCAACTAAGATTACCCTGCAAGGCTTTGGGGAGGTGGACGTGAGTCATCTTAGGACGCACGCTGACTTGGCAGCACAGGTGTTCGACTTGAGGGCACAGCTGACCGCGTACTGGAAGAGCATAGTGCTCAGGCTTGTCGACGGGTTGGCGCTTCATGTCCTTCGCGGCGTCAAGCGGCTCGTGGAGAACGATCTGGAGGAGGAGCTCGCCGACGAGCTACTGTGCAACAACATGGCTGGGGTTGAGCGGATGCTGTCGCCGCAGCCGAGCACCGGAACCAAGCGCGACCGCCTCAAGAAGAGCATCGTCCTGCTTCAGCAATCCAAGGAGGTCGTGGGAAACATTATGGACAGGATTAGCGCGGCAGACGAACTCTAGGCATTCATTTGCTTCTGTGCAGTGTGTGCCTGCTGTCTTTTGGATGTGGTATGCGTTTCTAAAATATAAACTCGTGCATTTCTAGCTGCCGAACTGCTGTTTGCTGTCGTGGTTATGCGTTTCCTGTCAGTTCTGAATGAACTTTGTCAAAGTGCTTGTTAACAACCTGCTTTTTGTTGTTCGGATTGCGCATTATTTACCACCGGCTATTAGGTTTTGCTGCATATTTCGTCAGTATCCATCCATGGCTAGACTCAATTCACTATGAACTTTGCCAACCTGCTTGGCAGACCTGCTATTTGCAGCTGTGAGTTATGCATTACCTTCCCCTGGTTAGCTTTCATTCAATCAGTTCACATGACTAGTTTTAGGCACACAATAACTGCCATTTTCGCCATAAATCATTAAGAAAAAAGCCATTTTATCACCAAATACCAGCCTTTGATGTGCCACCATTTTTAGTACTGAATATACCAGAACGATAATAAAAAGGGTTCATTTGTTAAGGGGTGTTCCAGTAACTGTCCATATTCGTCCCAAACTAATCCCTCCTGCGTCTCGCTGATCAATTTGGTTCGGAGCTACTGTGCCGCTGGGACCGGCGACCTCCATATATGGCTTGCATCCAGTTGGCCACCGTGCTCCGTGGGCTACTATGCCGCTCTTGCGGCTCTTCCGGGCGATCACAGCATCTGAGATTGGCGATGGCCGATGGATGGTCAATCGTTCACCTTCCCCTTGCTTCCCAGTCACTGCAAACGGCCGAGCTGAGCGTTCACGAGGTAACGAATCACGAATGGCCTAGAGTCACAATTGGGGGAGGAAACCAAGCAAGGATGAAGGCGAGTTTCAGAATTTCTGTTACAGGGCCGGTTTACATCGCCACCGCTTTCCACTGCCAGCTGGGCCTCTACTTACAACGGCCTATTGGGCCCAAACCAAACTCAACACTGTAGCATAAGCTGCGCTGGAGAACAACTCGCAAAAACAGAGCTCACTACTTGTGGTAGAGCGGCGGGCGAAACATCTGGAAGGACGACTTGTGCGACGCCAAAACAAGCAGCAGCGCCACCACGGCCGCGACGGCCCACGGCGACGTGCCGCCGCCGCCGTCCGACGCACCACCGTCTTCGAACTGGCCCCGCCACCAGGACGCCGGCACGACGAGCCTGCCGCTCGCATCAAAGAGCGCGTGGTGCGCGAGCACGGCGAGCGCCAGGAGCCCGAGCACCAGCAGCACGCAGAACCCCGCCTGCGTGCGCCGGCGCAGCTGCTCCTCGTACTCGTCGATTTGCCACGTCAGGTAGAGGAAGAAGGCGACGATGCCGGAGAGGGCGAGCACCGGCCCTGACGGCATGCCCACGGCCAGCCACCCTTGTCGCCATGAGAGGTCTTCCGTCGTCTCGTCCATGAAGAATTGGAGATATGATGGCTGTGGCGTTGTGTACAACAGAGCGCGTCGATGTGTCCGTAACCTACAAGTTCGTCATCCCCTGGTGTGAGCTCCTCGGCGCCCATTGATTTTTATAAGCCACTGATTTCTTGGGCTTTCGGTTATGTTGGATGTGGCAGAACGGGAAGGAAAGCAGGCTTCGCTGTTGGACGGCAGAGTTGGTGGTGCTCTCTAGATCAATCGGCGTGTCGCTTCCCTCGATTTTCCGGGATTACTCTAGAACAAACTGCAATGGCCAGCCCGGCCCGTTTGTCTTTAGGATTAAACAGTACATACACATATCACCATTAACAATTTAACCGATTAACGACTGTCATGAAAAGATAAAGTATACACTAGAGAAGTCATCTGTCATCATTGATGGCGGAACAATTCCTAGTAACAAATAAAATAATACTACTCAAAAAGATTTATAATTTATTTATCATTTATTTATCCTCTACTTTTTGCTATGCAAAAAATAGAGAATAGTTTCGACAGACAAAATCAAATATGTGAAGCAAACTACTTGGTTGTGTACTAGAGAATTTTTCTAACCATCCGCCATCCCGTAAAATCAGTTCTGTACTAGTTAAGCACCAAATGCTTTACCCGTCCATTTCTTTGATATTCTCCTTGGTCAGAATAATTCTTATAGTTTTTTTGTTTGAAACAATAATTCTTATAGTACCGATCAGCAGGCATCTCTGTGTGACTCCCTGCTTTTAAGTTGAGTTAACTAATTTTTTTTAAAAAAAAAACGGGAGTTAGCTAGTTTGACATGGGCTCTTTTCTGCACAATATAATGCATGATGGGCGTAAGGGACAGACAACAATCTAGTTAACGTGACACGCCGCGGGGTTATTAACGTGCATTTTAGCAAACCACTTGACTGGTAATGACCGTTGACCGGATAAGGGACGACGAATGAACGAATGCCGATCGAGCGCGGTTAACGTGACACGCCGCGCGTGGCATCTGACAAAATTAAACGACCAATGCGGCCGGGTACGGGGGTTAATTAGCTTGGACGTCACGTGATCATTAATGGGAGCAGCAGACATTCAACGCCTTCGAAGCGATAAACAACGCCCGGAAACCGTGGCGACCCAGGCACTGGTCGGCGCTCCCTCGCTCGCCATGGAAGCTGGAATCTCTTGAGCTGCGTGACCAGAAGCTTTCCATGGCCTGGCCATGGATTAATTCAAAGCCAAGCCCGGAGAAGGGCCACACTTCGATGCCATTTATATCTCCCCGGGGCCCGGCCGGCCAGCCTCACGAATTGAAGCTAGGGGAGTGTTCGTCGCCGCGGCAATAGACACAGAGGAGGACGCAGGTAGTATAAACTGCAGATTAGACCAATGGAGTATATACTCTTTATCAAAAAAAAAAAAAGGGAATGCTATACTATGTGACAGTATACATGCGTACGTGAGCCTGAGCCCTTAACCTGTACCATAAGCCGCGTGACCGACACGCCTTGAGTAAACATGACGCGACGATCGAGCGCCCCAAGATGTACCATTGTTGTAATCCACTGGCCCTAAATTTTTATAGTACTGTAGTTCCAAAACATTTTAGTACGTTATTAAACGACATTGGCATATAGGCACATTCACGACCGCCTCCTCTCTCAGTACGCACAGATGCGTGGCATCTACTACTGGACGCACGTACGTCAACGTGTCACGTCGAATCGTCCGTATAGACGGAGTTCTCCTCCAGACACCATAGCTCCTTATTTTGACCTCGATCGGATGATTAAACTACGAGCTCGCGTTGAGATATACAGATGGCGATGACCTCATGAGCTGGTGAACACTGCAATCGGTGAAAGATAGGGCGCGCGTCGTGGTCTGTGCACACTGCAGAGATCGATCGATCCATCGATCTGGATTATAAAATGGAGGCAACGCGCGAAGAACATGAGGGCACCTTTTCCGGCGCCTTGTGCGTTAAGCTGCTGCTGCTCTCTCTCGCTCGCTACCTCGGCTCAACACAACACAACTAGCCAATGCAAGCACGGCCGGACCGGTGAGTAGCTTCCAAGAGGAAGACGCCAAGGTCGCCTATGAATCCCACGACGACGATGCACGGGGCACGGCTCCGTTTCAGCAACGGAATTGTATATGCGCTCGAAACAAGGAACCTGCTTGCCTGTGTGGGTGCGAGTACTGCTACCGTTAATTGTTTTTTGCGAGAGCAATTAATGGAATCTCTGGAGTCTGGCGACCGGATGTACTTTCCGGCGTTTCTAAAAAATTTGCTTCAAACTGAGGGAGATGAAGGACGCGCGTTTGGACCATCTCGATTGAAGTAAAAAAATTTGGAGGCAAATTCCTTTTGGTCAACGTCGTAGGAGTAGTAGACTAGTCTTGGATGTTGCGGATGGGCCGTGCACACTGCAGCGAGAGAGTTTCGCAGGCATGCATTTGCATCAGACAAGTGCTGTTCCCTCAACTTCACGGAAAATAAGCTCGATCTCGGACTTTGCCTTGCTGCAACGTCACTGACAACCATAAACCTCTACATGAATGCCTACACCGACGTAGTGTACTGCTGGTAGCAGTCAATCAGTGCGCCAAGAAAAATTACAGCGGACCAGCAGGCCAATGAAGCAAAACCACATGGTTCAGAAATCAGAGCTTCAGAAAGTGTCCATCTATGTGTGCCGTTTACTTTACTGCGGAGTACGTATACCAACATAGGAGAGCTACTAGCGAGAAAACTGAATGCCGCCTTGATCTTCTTCAAAGCACAGTGCACAACACATACACAATGAACACATGCTTATTCCTCCTGAAGTAACAAATGAGTACACGATCGAATCTTCTTTACTTAGCATCAAACTTACATGCATGCTAATAAACTGATGAAAAACAAACCAAGAAGAGCTTAATTAGTGCTACCTAGCTAGCTAAGATAGCGTCTATCTGAAGGCGCAAACGGCGGTAACCTTTCTCATTCAGCTTCCTTTCTCCTCAACCCGAAGCACCAACCTAACCAACGAAATCACCCAAAAAAACTATCGCGGAGGAGAAAAGACGCAGAATCAGAAGCTTACGGCAGTCGCGCCATGCATCGTCGTCGACCTCGCGAGCTCAGCCACCTCGGCTGCCCGTCTCGTCTCGTCTGCTCGCTCGCTCACCCGCGAAGAGCACCCGCACCCGTCATCTCTGCTCGAACGTGTCGTGTCCTGGATCCTGATCGACGATCTAGCTCACCGGCCGCCCTCGCGTCGTCATCTGTTGTGCAAGGGGTTAGAGCCGGTGGGCACTGGCCTCTTGCTGTCATCGAGCACGTTGGCAGCAGCCGGTGATGGCGCTGGAGCCATCGTCGGCAGCGCGGGGGCCTTCACCACGAACGCCGACATGCGGGCGGCGTCGACGGCCGTGAAGACGGTGGAGCCGAGGAGGGAGGAGTGGACGAGGACGGCGAGGAGGAGCCACGGCCCGACCAGCCCGCCCGCCGCCGGCCTCTCGCCCCGCACCATGCTAGTGTCTCGGACGACTTTGGAGGTACCTGCGGCGTCGTCGGCCGCGCACAGACTGCGCTGCGCGTCAACACAAATGCCGCCGCAGCTCGTAGCCGTGGGAGGCGGCGGAGGCGGAGGAGGAGAAGGCTGCGGCGCGCCGGCGAGGAGTGCAGTTGCACATCAACTGGATGAGCGAGCATGCACACGGCCGGAGCCGGGGAGAGTCGGGACGGCCGGGGAGGAGGCTAGCTGGGGCGCGTGACGGTGGAGTGAGCGGTTCGTTGGACTCGCTTGTTGGTTTATGGTCGCTGGTCGGGCGGGCAGGGCAGTGGTGGTGTCCTTGGCGGTGAGTATAAAAGTGGTGCGGGGACTGGGGATCTAACGCGATGTGGACAAATCAGATCGCGTCGCACCAGCAGGTACGGCTGGATTACCGCTGGGCCATTACCAAGGATGCGTGGAGCCTCTCTGCTTGCCCAAAAGATGAATGTGAAAGGAGGTTTGGTCAAGTGTCTTCCAGCATGCATCTATCCATCTGTATTCTGTACGACCTACCGGCTATACAGCAGTGTGTCTACGTAGTAGATGAGGGGCGTACGTACCTTGATATATAGTGCTACTACTACCAGCATACTCTCAGACTTACATGCATGCTATGCTAAACTGAAAAATAACCCAAGAAGAGCTTAATTAGTACCTTCACCACTAGTTTTTACTCCCCCACCAGCACGAGTGCACGACAGAGGTCTCAAGTAAACTGAAAAATAACCCAAGAAGAGTTTAATTAGTACCTTCACCACTAGTTTTTACTCCCCCACCAGCACGAGTGCACGACAGAGGTCTCAAGTTGACTCTGCCGCTTAACTATTTACTCCTACTACTTGTGAGCGTAAATACTCTCACTTTTCACTTTTGACCTCCCCGGAAATCCTCTGGTGGTAGCATTTACGGTGGTGCACGTGCACTGGTGCATATTTTGATATCCTAGTAGACCATCAGTTACTGATTGAGCATGTCCAGCCAGGCAGGCACGCCCGTCTACGTCTAGTTCCCCTGGTAGGTACTGTATTTGAGATCGTAGCTTCTGAAAGACGGGCAATAAAATTCCTGATATGAGGCGCCGGGTAAGCTCCATGCCTCCAGCGCTGTTTCTTCTCGGTGGTGGGTCCAAGCGAGAAAAGAAGTTTCTGCCGCCAGCGGGTCATGCGGGGAGGTCACGTGAGGCCGGCGCGGCGCAGCAGATTCTTGTAGGGTGGTTTTCTATTGCTCCTCCTCGTCTCGTATGGCTGCTTTGCTACGGTCAAACGCGGCAGGACGTCTACGCCCATGGTGTTTTTTTTTACATCGTCCATGGTGTTTCAACAATTCTACTGCTAGTGCTATTTGGCTAGCTGCACGAGCTGTGTCCTAACTACTGTCTGCTGGGCGCCAACGCCAAGCTTGCTGTGAAGAAAAAGTGCCACGCCAAGCGGCATTCCTACGCGGCATGGGCCATGCAAAAAAGGCCCACTGCGGCTAGCTCCACCCATTCAGACTTGAAAAGCCATCTCTTATTCTCTTCCCTTCGTATCAGGCCGTGGGTTGCCACTGGCCCAAATGGTGCTTAATGGGCCTTGGGCTAAATTCCTATTTCAATTATGTTCTGTTTTATACTCCTAAGGAAGAAGTCCTCTTATCCTCCTCGAACTATGGCTAGAGTCTAGAGAACCCCCCTGAATCACAATACCACACATTTCAAGTCCTTGAAAGTGGAGAACCATCTGTGAAACCCCCTCGAGTCAAATGCATCCTAGTTTTGGTTGTCGTGGCGACACTTTTGCTCCATGTGGCCTATGACATGTCATAAGCGCATGGCCCACTTGCTAGACACTTCTCCCTCTTCATCCTTTCTCTTCTTTCTTCCTCTTCTCCTCCTTCCCGTTGCCGCCATTGCACTCTTGAAGCCTATATTCTCTCACCATGGTATTAGAAAACTAAGGGACCACACATGCCCTAAATGTCCATGTGCACATCAACACGAAAATACTATTCATGTTGTCGCCAGTGGTGGTCATACACATTTGTTTGTCCCGCATTGAGGTCGAGCAAGTGCTGGAGTGGCTGCTTCCGAGACGAGGTTGCAGTTGACACCCCTAGCATGCTGTGACCAGGCCACTAGGGGCAGCCCCACTCCCCCGCACAAGGAGAAAGTTTGTCCTCCTGAGGTAGAACAATGATGTTAAAAGCGAGTTTCGGCCGGTGCAAGCTCTTGGTAGCACCCCGCGAGAACCGGACAACGTTAGTGTGTGGGGGAAGGGGAGTGTGTGAGATTTAGGGTTGCTAGGACGATGTCAACCTCACCATATGTCAACCGCATCAACGAGCTTGGGAATGGATCTAGGTGGGGCTGTCTTGGGAGGGATTTCATCACTTTGATCTACGACAATGGCGCTGAGGAGGGGCTTCTTGGCTTGGGTATGTGAAGGCTAGCTAGTAGAGGAGTACAGAAGGTGAGGCATAGATGGCATCGCCGGTGGGCGTCGCTCGGGCAGCCCGGGGGGCATGCCAAGGGCACAAAGTGATCTCTTCCAAGAAATCCTTGGAGTTAAACTGGATTGCATGTAAGATTTTGGGAAATCAAATGTCTTTGTGGCTGACTCATTGAAGGATAAGTATCCTTGCCTTTAATCATAGCACGAGCCAAACTTATTACCGTCACCAAACATTGTTCGGAGCCAGGATCTTATCTACATTATAAAAGAGCTAGTTTTCTAAAAATATTTTTTACCTATAAAGGCATAGATACACCCCTCACGCTGAACCCACTGCGCAGTTTAGAAAAGGTTAGAAAGGGGTGTAAAGGCCCAAAATCCAAAGATGCAAAATGTTTCATCCACTTTCTCTCTTTATTTTTCATCTCATTTTATATCTATACCCACATGTTACTTTTTTTCTCTTGGTTTTAACGAGAAAGGAACGACGCTAATCAATGAGGACTACTTCCTTTTAATTTTAATTTTTTTTCTTATTGTCTGTTTGATTATCTCACAACACTTGCATGTTGCACGTATATCTATACTAGTTGAATAAAAAAGTAATCTTTTCAGTGAACTCCTACAACGAATTCCTAACAGAACTGTAACGCTATATTTGAGTGGAATTTCCCCGGAACGTTCAATTCTCAATGAGTAATCACTTTTTTTTGAAGGAACTGAAATAATCAATCACTAATCCAAAATGATATGCCCAACTTGAACAAACACCTACGGAAAAATTTCTTTCCGCACTTGCCCCGTCTCTTTCTGAAACCAACTTCATTTCGCTTCGCACCCACCCCTCCCATTTTCGCAAACCAAAGTACAAAAAGGGCAAAAGGAACTACAAACTGCTGCGGTCGATCGGAATGGCTGCTATAGGGATCGTCCGATCTTTTCCGTGCGGGCGCGTACGCGAAACATAAATAGCCTCGACACTGTAGCACACCGTCGTCAGCGCTCAGCAGTCAGCACTCAGCACCGACGGAGGGAGGAAGTACGTGCTGGTGGCTGGTGCTACTACGGGCAGAGGTCGAGAGAGGCCAAACAAGGGCAAAGTGAATGCGGCGGAGCCACGCCATGATGAGCCCTCGCCGGTCGTTTTGCCTGTCCCGGCTAGCCTCTTCCTCGCTCTGAGACTGCCGCGCGTGAGCTCGATCGGGCGCGTCACCGTCACGTTGCATGACGCGCACATGGCCCAAGGTAGGGCTCGTGCCGTGCCATGCAGCTGCAGCCTGACCTCTCTGAACCCGATCGATGCAAATTGCAAAGTATGCAACATGCAATGCCTTCCTCCGCCCGCTCCCGCCCCGGGTCAGGCACTCAGGCAGCCCGGCCGGCCGGCGCTGTGCCGGCGTACGAAAGCAATCAACAAGGAGGCGCGCGCGGGGAGGAAAACGGCGATGGGTGTGTTTAGATGGTTGAAAAAAACACTGTTTCGAACTGAAAATCACTGTAGAACCACTGTAGCACTTTTCGTTTGTTTGTGGTAAATATTGTCCTACTATGGTCTAACTAGGCTCAAAAGATTCGTCTCGCAAAGTACATCTAAACTGTGCAATTATTTTTTTATTTCATCTACATTTAGTATTCAATGCATGTGCCGGCATTTTGATGTGACGGAAAATCTTCTTTTTGCATAGTGAATTTTGGGAGGAAATTGGGGTAATAAACAGGGCCGATATCTGGGGGCGGAACGAGGCTGCTCCATCCACTTGTGTCCCCCCCCCGGCCCGGCGCCTCGTCCCCCGCCCCGGCCGCGGGAGGAGCGGGCGCGCGGCACAGCAGCATGATCGTGTCGTCGACGACCGCGCGTCGCGCGGGGCGCATCATGGCGCCGGCACGCAGGGGCCGGGGGGATCTCATCCCATTCCGCCTCGCAAGCTTGCTGCCTAGAGCGCGCGCGCGGATCGGGGAGAGAGAGAGAGAGAGAGAGAGAGAGAGAGAGAGGCCAGCGGGTTGATGTCGATCTGGAATCGATCATCATGGGCCGAGATTTGAAACAACGGCTTGGCTTGATAATCGTGGCGCGGATGAGTGGCGCCATTAGTGGTGCCACGACGCCACCGGTGGCAAATGGCGATGCCATGCATCCCTTTGCGCGGATCCTGTTTTGTTCAATCCTGCGCCCACGCAGGGGTGGGATTAGACTAGAGTAGAGTACTCACTCGCCGTAGCACTCACCACTAGTCGGCCGGCCTGTCTCTGATGCCGCTGCTAACCGCGCGCGCGCAGGCCGGCGAGGCGAGGAGTGTATTCCAAGACACAATGATTGTGTCGCGAGGGGAGGCGTGGATTCGTAAAGTGGACGCCGGGCGGGCGGGTGCTTGCTGCTGCTGCTGCATAACATGGGCCTTGACCGAGGCAGGCGGCGTTCCGTCGTTCACAGGCGCGCGCGGCATCCATCGATCCATCCATCCGCACACACATGACACGAGCTCTTTCTTCATCGTCTCACGCGTCCGTCGTCTCTCCTCTCGTCCTGCAGCCAGGAGGTCACAGGCACTCGCCATCTTTCGTCCATGCAATCTTTTGCCACCCTTTCGGTCCTGCTCCAGGCCTGATCGATCAGCTCCATTTACACGCCCTTTTCCCCTCCTGTCTCCATTGCTCCAGCCTAGTAATTATATTACCCTACTAGCCTTTGCCCCCACAGGGCCATCGAAAGGCGTGGCAGCCAAGTTATGCTATCAGGTCAGGTCTAGAGGCTGGCCACCGGGAGCGAGCGAGCGAATTCAAGCGAGAGGGGAAAAGGAAAAAAAGGCGAGGCCTTTTCTTGCTCTGCTAGTCTGCTGTGTTGTGTCGTCTCTCTGTGTGTGATCAGGCCAGGGGGAGGTCGCCATGATTCTTGCGAGGCCAGGCGAGATCATAAGCGAAAGACAAAAAGGCCGAAAGGCGCATCATGTTGCCACATGCCACACCCTATACAAAAGCTAGCCCTAGAGACACCAGCCGAAGCATCCATTCCATCCATCTCGCTTCAACGCGAGCAGCCGCAAACGTGCACCCACACCGCCATAACGTTTTGCTAGCTCGCTCGCTGCTCCGACCCTTCGAGGTCGATCGATCGATGGGAGGTCACGGCCACGGCGACCACCACCATCAGGAGGTCGGCGTGCTCGTCGACGACGACGACGAGGAGTTCGAGCAGCAGGCGAGGACTTGCGGCGGCGCGACGAGCGGGGTGGTGGAGCAAGGCGTGGTCGGGGATGCCTGCCAGCAGGAGGCTGCGGGCATGGTGTTCGAGGCGAGCAGCAGCGTGGGCAGCGTCAGCGCGACCATGGCCCCGTCCCAGATCCTCTGCTGGCCGCCGCCGCCGCCGCCCGCGCCGCCTCAGCAGCAGCCGTTCTTCCCGCTGCTGCCGCCGCTGCCCCCGCAGCCGGCCCCGCCCCCGCCCTTCTTCGCCGACTTCTACGCGCGGCGCGCGCTCCAGTTCGCGTACGACCACCACCACCACCACTCGGGCGGCGGCGCGTCCACGTCGTCCGACCCGCTCGGCGGCCTCGGCGGGCTCTACATGGCGGGGCACCACGGCGGCGGACCCAGCATGATGATGCCCCCGCCCTTCGCGTCCTCCCCGTTCGGCGACTTCGGCCGGATGACCGCGCAGGAGATCATGGACGCCAAGGCGCTGGCCGCGTCCAAGAGCCACAGCGAGGCCGAGCGCCGCCGCCGCGAGCGCATCAACGCGCACCTCGCGCGCCTCCGCAGCTTGCTGCCCAACACAACCAAGGTACGGTACGGATCGATCGAGTAGTCTACGCTTAATTGTGTCTGCGCTGTGTACCGTACCACGCGTGCGTGCGCGCGCGATCGAACTCTCCATTGTTGGCAGCTGCTGGCCGCCGGCTCTCCATCCAATGGCACAGAACAGAAACTAGGTAGCACAGCACAGGTGTAGGGCTGAGCTAGGAGGAGACAGGGCGAGGGAGGGAGCCGCCTGGTTGACGCGGAAAAGAGAGACCGGGAAGGAAACAAAAAGCTCGCGACCGCCGCCTCTCCGAGGACGAGGAGAGACAAACACGCGACCTCATGTCAGTCTCGGACATGAACAGTGGCTGGCAGCAGAGATAAACAAAAAGCTGGCCATGCATCTCGAGAGATCCTCCTCCATCCGGCGGTAGCAACACAACACTCCCCCCCAAGGATCCGAGAGCCTCTCTGATCCTCTCTCTCCAAAGCCTACATCATCGATCATCTATCCCAAGCCAGCCACGATCTCCTATGCCACTAACAAAAACTCGCTTCTCGTGCTAATCACCTGCTGCTGGCTAGTGCACCACCACATCCACATACTAGTAGTAGGCGTATTTGACCGCAGGTAGGCGTGATAGAAGAACAAGTATAATGAATCGGGAGTGGTGATGGTTTTGATGCCCCACTTTGGGACCAAAAGGAAGGGTGACATAAGATCGCTTGTGGAAGCGTGCGTGCGAGCACCACCAACAGCACAAGAGCAGGCAGCAACCCCATGCCATGCGTTGTTGCACCAACATTTTTTTTCTCGAATTTGTTTTCTGCGTATTGATTACAAGCTATCTTTCGTGCTCCAAGTAGAAGGGAGGGGATTAGTGAGTCCCACGCCTGGCCGGAAGAAACATGCATGCCACGGCACGCATGCACGGACTCCTTTTGGCCTGCTGCATGCGCACAGCGCATCCTTCCCCTCTCATCATTCTGGCAACTAAGTAAACTAGTAGTGCCGGGCGGCTCGTGGTCTTTTTAGTTTTCCTTGTGATTTACTCCTTGTACATACTCCTACATGGCTTTGCTGCTGCTTGCTCGATCGGATCGATCACGCGCGCACGTAACGTGTCGTCACATGCACGCAGACGGACAAGGCGTCGCTGCTGGCGGAGGTGATCCAGCACGTCAAGGAGCTGAAGCGCCAGACGTCGGAGATCACGGAGGAGGCGTGCCCGCTCCCCACCGAGTCCGACGAGCTCACCGTCGACGCGTCCAGCGACGAGGACGGCCGCCTCGTCGTGCGCGCCTCGCTCTGCTGCGACGACCGCGCCGACCTCCTGCCGGACCTCATCCGCGCGCTCAAGGCGCTCCGCCTGCGCGCGCTCAAGGCCGAGATCACCACCCTCGGCGGACGCGTCAAGAACGTGCTCGTCATCACCGGGGACGACAGCGCCTGCGCCGGGTGCGAGGGGACGGACGACGAGCACCAGCACCATCAACAGGAGGATCAGCCGCCCATGTCGCCGCAGCACATGGTCGCGTCCATCCAGGAGGCGTTGCGCGCCGTCATGGAGCGCACGGCGGCGTCGTCGGCCGCCGCCGAGGAGTCGGGGGCGGCGCCGCCGTCTGGCGCCGCTGGTGGGCTCAAGAGGCAGCGCACGACGAGCCTCTCGGCGATCCTAGAGAACAGGTCCATCTAAAAGCTAACATCCACCGCTTGATGAGATGTTCAAAACGCAACGAAACAACGACAGTAGAAACAAAACACCACAATCTCTCTCATAGTTGATCATAATACCATGCAACTAGCTAGTAGCTACTTATGGGATGATGCATGATTGCCAAGAAGTACGATTGTTTTTCTAGTTTCTTTTCGTTTATTCATAGCACTTTGTGTATTATTGAGATCTCAACCGGTAGTGCGTTTCTATCTGCATGATTTCATCTTAGCGATCAATACAATCATTTCTTCTTCTTCTTCTTCTTTCTCTAGCTAGCTCTACGTACCAGCAAATCGTCAGGCCTCTTGGGGCACAATGCTAGCCTGCAGACATATAACTGAGGACATTCTCAGTTGTGTTATTACTTACTAACGTCCTTTGATAATACTCCTATATATATTAGCTGGCCATTAAGTAATCCTATATATTAGTACTACAATATAATGTAAAAACTATACGGCTACAGCTTAAAGTAGTACGGCGCTATACTCGCATACAATACACATATAACCAGTGCATATGCTTCACAAGAGATGTTACTAGTAGATAGCATACTTGTTTTCCCAGTTTTATACGGTTATATATTATATAGCACCGTTCATAGTCATAATTAGAGGTTTAATTTACACGTATGCTTAAGTGCAATAGCAGTAGTGTTGTTTTCGGCCTTCTAGCTAACCCTTTTTTTTTTCTGATTGCACAATTTTGACTCTGTTGCCTATCCTCCGATCAATAATGTATGGTTCTATTTTACAGTTTTTGTATTATACACAGACTCTAGTTCCATTGAGTTTGGGAACCATTCGTTATTTTCTTAAGGCTCTATACCAATTGCCTAAATAAATAATGTGTACATACTTACAAAAAGACTAAAAACCGTTTTGAAAATTCAGTGATTTTTACCCATATGTCAACGATGGATGCTCCTGTACATAAAGCACATCATATATGTGTTAAATAACACGTTTGCAAAATTTAAGAATCTCAAAGCATGCTTCTAAAGTTCTGAAGATTAAAAGAGGGCGACAATTGTTATTTCATGTGATTGGAGTAGAAAATAGAGTGGTAAAGCTGCTGCCTTGTGACTAGGAAGGTCACGTGTTCAAGTCGTGAAAACAGCCTCCTGTAGAAATATATAGAAAGTCTGCGTACAATAGACTCAAAGTGGGTCCGACCCTTTCCCGAGCCCCGCGCAAGCGGGAGCTCATGCACCGGGCTGCCTTTTTATGAAAAATATTTTCATAATTTCAAGCAACGTACAAATATTCATTACATAATTAAAATTTTCAAAAAACATGAAACTAGTTTTTCTACAATTGAATAAATGTGTTAGTTTCCATTTCAGTTTGTGAATTGCTCATTTTTTATCTTTCAAAAGGAAAATAACAGATCTCATGCATGGCATGTTGAACGATGAACGGCAATAATTTCACCTTTTCTTGGAAAATTAACAGCCTTTTTTAATTTAAAATTTATATCATGCGTATTTTCTTTATTTCAAATGGAAAATATGTTTCCGTTTGATCAACTGTTGGATGTGGTATATTCAAGAATTTTTGAAATCCTAGGATTATTTATGTAACTGCCATATAAAACAGAGTTAGAAAATTGCACTTGCTCTCTTGCAGTGAGCTATGTGACACAAAATATGCTAAGCTTGTCAAAGGCGCAAATGGAAAGCATGAAGTGAAAACTCTATGGTGCTCTCTGTGAGCTATGTAACTTGTTCGAAGCATGCTAATATAAGCTTTGTGAAAGTCAAATGGAAATTGTAAACTGGAAATTCTATGGAACAATTAAGTCTAATCCACCAAGCAAGTTGGCGTGCTAACTAGCTAGTACTTATTAGCTATCATCATATAAGCTAGAACCAGATTGGAATGATTAGTATCAATTTGACCATGGCCAATATATACATGTCCGCACGTACAGAACTCCATGTGTGAACATATGATTTCGTGTCCTTGAGAAAATTAAAGCAGCTCAAATTTTCACCCTTTAATATAATAAGCCTTTTGGGTCCCTTTGGACACCTGTTGCATGCAGATTTTGCACTGGGGCCACTCCTCTGTCAAAACTGAAAAGGTGATGGTTCGCATAAACCACATGGAGTGATGGAGAGAATGGGGAGATACAACGCACGACCGGTGCCGATAGAAGGGAAGAGTAAATGTAGCCGAATTGTCTCATGATGCCCTTCTTTGGCCATTTTGGCTCGATAGGCTCTCTGATTTCTGAAACCGAAGACTGCGCGGCAGTATTCTGGACGTCGAATGACGCAACCTGTGCGCCCCTGCCTGCCGATGATGCTTGCTTCAGCCTGTAGAACGTTCTGCCTCTTGCAGCTTGCACTTGCATGGACCACCTGCACAAAGGGACATGGAGCGGAAGGTGTTTATATCCAAGGACGTGAAGTCTGAAATTCAGGAGCTTACGTAATCAATGCCTTGGTGAAAGAAATCTCTTGATTACTAGTAGTAATTGAGGTAAAGTCCATTTTTAAACTATATACTTGTCATGGACTCGGGTACTGATTTGCAACCTAAAACAATAAACTGAAACTGTCTTTATCAAAAAAATAAACTGAAACTGTGCCCAAAAAAAAAAAAAGACAAAACACCACGTCCAACTCAAAACCGGTGATTTTGCATGATGCAACGCGCTACCTCAGTACCCGGTTATCATAATCTAGGATCCAGAACCCCCCTCTGTCCCTTTTTAGTTCCTTCTTTTGTATATTTTCATTTTCATTTTATCTTTTTCACACAAATCCTACTTACCTGCTCCTACAGTCCTACGGAGTACATGTTCCATAAAAGAATTCAACTATCTTTTCTAGTGTTTTTAAATAAGTTAGTTACAAGTCACTAGAATAGACACATTCCAGATGTATTTTGTATTTTTGTTAAGTTTTTCTAGAAAAATTAGTTGGTCGAGATGTTATTTTAATGTAGAAATATAGTTGAACAATTCAAAATTTTACTGAAAAATTCTGTAATATGTTTAATACAGGAAAGTTTATGTGTTTACGCTAAAAATTTCCAAAAAAATAAATTCTCCAAATAAGTTTTGAATAAGTTGAACAATGTGAAAAGCTTATGTGTACACACACCTGCAGAAAGAAAATTTCAGAGGCAATTAAAATGATTTCATTTAACTAAAGGCTTGTAGAAATGATTCATTTGCATAGAGGGACATGCAATTGTCTAGAAATGTATTTTTAGAGGGGATCATTTAACACAATTGCCTTTAACCTGTTTTGGCCGGCGGAGTCTGGCTCTGGCTCCCTCGATCTATCATCTATAAGCAGCCACCGCGAAAGCACTGTTCAGCTAATTAAGCTGTTTTTCTCTACACAAGTTTTACAACGGGGAGCCGGAGAACGGGTATAATTTCCTAGCTCATGCGGCTCCGGGTCGAGTGGAGGAACCGGAGCAAGTGAGAACCGTGTCAAAGAGGCCCAGTTCGTATATCCACAGTTTATATTTCAAAACTCCACTTTGTCTATGTTTTGCACATCTAAATGTACGCTCAGTCTAACACCGTGTGCAATGTACACACCTGATCATATATGAGAGGTTGGTCCAGCTCTCCTGCGACATGGCCAGTTGGCACTTCGCAGTTGCTGTCTAGCCACTAAAGAAGTTATACTGAACACGATTCGGCGTCGACTCTGTTCCAGTCCTCACCTGAACAGCTGAACTAAGTTTGTAAACTAAAGATCCACCTATCTCACATGAATTGGGCGCGATGTTCCAATCGTTCTAGAGTACTCAAGAGACCAATTTAAACAACGCGCAGCGGTTGATGGGGCCTAAGCTTTTCGGTTGCGAAGTCATCTCTTGATTCCTCAGGACGCTTAAACCGCTTCAGTTTGATCTGGCTTCTATAAGCATTTGAGTAAGCAGGACTGGTGCCAAGACATGGACTCCCATGCATGCGTGGTCAAATCTCACATATTCTACCCGTTGTTTGGTGAGTCTCCAGTCTTTACACATGAAAGCAGGGTGGAGAAATTAAAGAACATGTTAATGGTACGGTTATCTAATCTCTGGTGTGAGCATTCATCCCATCGTTATGATACAAGCACAGAGACGTAGGTCAGAGGGCTACAAAACTACAGCAGCCAGAGCCAGTGCCCCTCCCCTGTGATGGCAACTCGTCAGCCGCAAGCTACACTACAGATCCGAGATCATCCGAACCATGCCACCACCAACTTGCATTTAACCGGCGCAACATTTTAGCTGAACTATATGCCATGGATACCAGGATACGTGCAAGTGCAACCACACCAGACACCACCATGTTCATGTGATCCTGTCCCGGACTCCCAGTAGAGTAGGACGCGCGGCCGAAGCTTCCGCTTCCGTAGCCCAAGCACGCACACTTGGAGCTGATAAATAGCCGAGCCAGCGGGCACCCACCGGAAAGAGACCAAAATTTCGCGAGCTGCCTATCCAGTCCTCTCGCGCGCGTCTCGCCGCACGCCACACACGCCGAGGCGCAGAAACGCACACGCCACGAGGATGGCATCCGTCCACGCGCTCTCCCGGTGTCCGTTGCTGCTTCTCCTCCTGCTGGCGACGGCGTCGCAGGCGCTCAACGTCGGCAACCTGCTAGGGACGCCGCCGGCGGTAAGGACGCCGGCCAGAGTGCTGGAAGCGAGCCGAGTCTGAAGTCTGAACTTGTGTGAGTGCTTTTTGGAGCTGATGGGTTCTGTTCTGTCCACCGTGGGCATTGCTGTTTTTCCTCAGGGGAGCCAGGGCTGCAGCCGGACATGCGAATCCTCGTTATGCGTAGGTAAGCAAGTCACAGCCCCCGGCAAATCTGCCATTGCTTTCTCTTTCCCGGCCAGAGGTTTCAGATGAGCTGAGCCGTCGATTTTGTTTTGCATTCGTCGTGTGGGGAGGGGATTGCTCTGCTAGTCTCTACATTTGCCGTGACCGGACAGCTTGCGTAGCCTGCAAATTTTCTGGCGGACAAGCTTACCTGAAGCCGCCGGCCGCTTTTCAGCTTTCAGTCGGGTACTCACCGGGCAAAGGGTACTGACGCGCGCTTGCTTTGTTTCCCTTTCCCCCCCGCTTGTCCATCCGGCCCCTGGAAATGGAAAGTCCCGCCGCTGCTGAGGTACGGCAAGTACTGCGGGATCATGTACAGCGGCTGCCCCGGCGAGAAGCCCTGCGACGCCCTCGACGCCTGCTGCATGGTCCACGACCACTGCGTCGCCGCCCACAACAGTACGCCCTTCTCTCCTCCCAACTCGATTCCTCTCTCCTTCTTCCGAAACCGAGAGACCAGACGGAACAGCGTCTGGTCGGTCCCGCTTCGCCCTCGGCCGCACGCCAGGTGTACGGGGATTGACACGCCACCTAACGCGGTCAGATCACGGTCTGAAACCAGTAGTAGCACAAGGCTAGCGCGGCGCATGTGCATGTGGTGGTGCACCGTGCATGCACGGCGTGCCGGCCCTTTGACGCCGCCGCGTTCCTGCTCGAGGCCACCGGCCGTGAGGTGAGACCGACCGTCACCGACGCGTCGGCGCGTCGAGGCCAACCGGCATGTGCGCGGGCGGTGCGCCGGTAGCCCGTCGCGTCCTTGCACGGCGCGGTGGCGTCGCCGTCGCCTTCACGAGTCGCTGCGCGCCCATGATTGGGCATCTCGTTGGGCGGCCGTCGAGCGCACCCAAGTCAAGGTCAATCAAGCGCACTGATGAGACCAACGGGCGGTGGTTCCGGCATACATGTGTCGCAACGCCTCGTCGTCTGCGCTCGTTTGTGCGAGCTCACTTTCTTCTGTCGTTGACTACCGGGCTCCATGCTGCCTCTTTTTTTGTTGCCGCGCGCAGATGACTACCTGAACACGCGGTGCAACGAGAACCTGCTGAGCTGCCTCGACAGGGTGAGCCCCGCGGGGCCGACGTTCCCGGGGAACCAGTGCGACGTCGGGCAGACGGCGTCCGTCATACGCGGAGTCATCGAGACGGCCGTGCTCGCGGGGAAGATCCTGCACAAGCGCGACGACGGGCAGTAGCGGAGGCTCGCGGATCGTGGCTGCTGCTACCAACACACCGTACTTGCAGTTCAAACAGAGCAATAAACCCCGCATTCGTGCGCGCGCGCGTCCGTGCCGGCGTGGCGCTGCGGCAAACAGCATGTGCTTCTTGGACCACGCTGGGCCTGGGTGTGTTGTGTATCTATACTGTATACAGATTGGTAGGGTTGATTGTGGTGGGACTCCGAGCGAAGCGACAAATGCTATATGTTGTAATGTTGCTTTGCTTGTACTATTATTCATTGCTTTAGGAGTGGACAGGATAGAACAAGATTCGGTCATCGACGATGATAATCCAATTTCGGCATTGTCTGGCACCAAATGCTAAGTCCATCTTTAACAGTGTACCCATTATAATATCCATATTTCAAACTCAACTTTGTCTATAGTTGCAGAACAGTGTTTTGCACATTCCATTAAAAATGGCCTAAGTCATTTTCGGTATTCTCTAATTACAGTGCCATTTTTTTCTGTCAATGCAGCTTGTATATAGCTGTTCAAATAAGGCCAATGATATTTGTATTTATCATGTTTGCTTCTTTGTTCATAGTCCATTGACCACATCACACCCAGTTTACCCAAGATGTCCCAAGGGTCTGATTGATAGTGCCCTCTTTGTCAACCACATGCTAGGATCTAAGGAGAACAATGTCTCTAAGGAGAACAATGTCTCTACGATGACCACTTCTCGAGGGAGAAGTGAGGGTAGAATGGTCAATTAGCGTGGACCGAAGATTAAGAGTCCCCCAAATCGGAAGAAATTCGCGTGACCGGTGTCAAATATTGGAAGTGTTGCGAATTGGGTGTCAAATCCGGTGAGGCGTGCGAAATCGGTGCCAAATATCAAAATCTCTCGCTCGACGGACCGAGGTCTAGAAGGATGCCTGTGCGTCGCAAGTACGCAACCTACACAGAGCCGTCCGTGAAGGAAGAGGGGAAGAAGTCCATTACCCCCTTAACTCTTCTTTGAATCTACATTTCAACCCTTAACTCTAAAACCGTTCAACTTATGCCCCTAAACTACTAAAACTGGGTATAGGTGACCCCGTACCCTGTTCTAGAGCGGTTTTTCCCCACGACCTCGCCATGGCCGCCCCGCCATCATCGTCCGCCATGGACATGCTCCCTGAGCTCGCGTCCAAGCCACCATCGTCCTTCCCCCCTTCCTCCTAGCTCGAGCGCTAAAACCTCCTCGACCTTCTCCACCGATTCCCCACCATCTCAGGCCTAACCGTTTTAGAGTTTAGGGTTGAAACTTAGACTCCAGGAAGATGGGCACGCTCGCGAGAGGAAGCTGCAAGGCTGGATGCAACCAATGCATTCACATTCTTTCAACCATATGAAGCAGGGAGATAAAACGGCATAGACAGATAGACAAAAACAGATAGATAGACATTTTGCTAGAGATGGTCTAACAAGCTGTTCATTTGAGATTTTTGTGGCTGCTGTTGCGCTGTTTGTAGTATAGTATACAATATCTTTTGACTTGTTGGCTGTACATAGGGTTGGGCAAAAATAACTGAAACCGAGGAACTGAACCGAAATGACCGAGACTAAAACCGAAATGACCGAACTGAACGGAACCAAAGTTAATTTCAGTTTCAGGTTTCCAAATGACCGAACTAACCGAAACCGAAATAACCGAACCAAGAAATAACCGAGGTAACCAACTAACCGAACAACTTTCATGTATTAACTCTTAATGTCCTTCATGTATCGTGAACATCCTTGATATTATGCTTTGGTTGGGTCATATGTACTCTTATGGAGTATATTGTCTTGCTATAATGCTTGTATATGCCTGAAATTGAGGTTATGCTGCCCAAATTTCCTGCTAGTTCAACTGCTGTGGCATACCAGTTCGGTCTGACTGAAGACCAAACCGAAAAGACCGAAAATCGAACTGCTCGCTCTCCAATTTTCATAGATGCTAGTTCGGTTCTGAGTTTCTGAAAACCAAACTAACCGAAGAACCGAACTGAATTACTCGATCTGACCGAACTCCCAGGCCTAGCTGTACAGCCGCAGCCCCAGCCAGCAGAAGCGAACAACGTGTAAGAATCCATGTCTGAATGGATGCCATGTGAGAGAAATGAATCGTAACGCCCCAAAAATCGCTAATGAAAATCACCAGCCAAATCACGCGGTTTTCAAAACAATTTCAAAAATTGTATCATCTTTCCGTCCACCGCTCAACCCTATGTCCTTTTCCAGTTTCGGCCTCCCATTTTCTTTTCCCTCCCACAAATTTCAAATTCAAATCTTAAAACCAAAACCAGGAAAAAGGGGAAAACCCCTCCTTCTCAGCTTGGGCAGCCTTCGGCCCAATTCCTTCTCCCCTCTTCCTTTCCCGCGGCCCAAGCTGGCCTGCCTCTCGCTCTTTCTCCCCGGGCCGAAGCCAGGCCGGCCCAAGCAGCGGCGCCCCTCCCTTCTCCCTCTGTCAGACGGGGCCTGTGCGCCGGCGCCGTCTCCTTCCTCCCGCGCCAGCCCCACTCGCCAGCCCCTTTCTCCCCTCACCGGCAGGACGACGAGCCGTCGTGCCGCCCACGCTGAGCCGGGCCGGCGTTGACGCCGTGCACCGCACCCTCCCGCGCGTCGCGCTCCCGGGGTACCGCCGTCGCTCACCGCCACCAGGATCCCCGCCGACTCTGCTCCGCGGTGCCCCGAGGTCATGGCGAGCGCCTAGCCCGTCGCGCACGGCGGGCAAGCCGCCAGAGTCGCCGCCGCATTCATTTCCCCTCCCCAGGCTGCGCCGACGTCGTCACCGGTCACCCTGTGTCGGCCACGGTTGCCCCACCTTGACGCCACGCCGCACGGAACCAAGACGCACCGGCCACCGCTCGTCGTTGCCTATAAAAAGGGGGCACCTACTTCGGCCGACTTCACGCCATTCTCACCCGCATACACCCAACACACACAACCACCCCCCCTCCTCGCCGGTGCTCTCGCGGTGGGACAACCCACCGGGAAGACGCCGCCGCGACCTCCCTCACCGCCGCCCAAAATCAACCCCCTCTCCAATTGAGCCCTCTCCAAATTGAGGTAGGCACGGGCTACCTTGCCCCTGCGCGCACCTCCTCCCTCACTCCTACGGCCGAAGCCGCGCCGCTCAAGCCGGAGCGCCGCCACGCTACTGCGAGCCCCCTCGCCGGCTCTCTGGCCGCGCGCCGCCAGAGCCACCTGCTACACCACTCACCTCCACACCATCACCCAAGCATCCGCCTTGACACCCTCTACCTCACCGGCCTACCCTCGTCGCCGGAACCAGGCCACCGGTGGAGAACCGCCGGCGAGCCGCGGGTGCGCGCGCCGTCCGGTCCGGCCGAGCCGGCCGAGCGCCGTCCCCTTCCGCCGTCCCCTCTCTGTGTGGCTGACGCGTGGGGTCCACGCCCCACCGTCACTGCGCCGTCGCCGCGCCGTCACGACCAGTGGGCCGGCCCAACAAGGCCCACGGCGCGATAGCAGGCGAGCGGGCCGAGCCGGGTGTAGAAGAGGATGGGCTACGAATGAGGTTTTGGTCCGCGAAGCCTTTTTTTTCCTTTTTCCATTTCGATTTATGAGTTTATTTCCTTAGGAAATTCATATCTCGGCCATACAAACTCGGAATCCGGCGATTCTTCTACCAAAATTCTTCTAAAACTATCCTCTATCTAACCATACCTTCTGCATAGCCTTTTGAGCATATTTTATTGTCATTTTATGTGTGTTTTGTTTGTTTGTGTACGCGTAGACACCATCCCAGAGGAAACCCACGGACCTGACGTGGCCGCGCCGGACCAGGAGCCCGAGGAACCGAACTTTGACCTCTGCTGTAACGAGAACGTCGACGACGGCAAGTCCACTGAAATCCTTTGATGCATAAACTTCCTAGTTTTTGCAAAAACCACCCTTACCCTGATAAACATAAAAGCTTGCATTGTTTTTGCTAGCGAAGGTCAAACATGGTAGGATAGCCACCGAACCAATCTTAGACTTAGCGCGCGTAGGAGGGATCGCTCACTTCATACTATATGCAATAATCTTGTTGAAACTTGGGTTGGAATCTGGTTGGTGTGTGCGTTTTCGAAAACATGGGGAAAAACCCCGGCCGCCGACTTCGGTCGACTATGCCATGTGTTAAAGGGTGGAATGCCTGGGTACCGTTATCACGGCTTACCTAGGGTCCGACCTCGCAGAGAGGATTGGACGGTGTACGAGGAAGTTTCTGCCTTGAAAGACCGAGTTGGAAGTCTCATCTTGCTGACTCTTTATAGTGCAACCACTCGATGTTGTGTGCGGCAACACTGGGCCGGAACCCGTAAGGAATAACCAGCCGATACCCGTAGGCTAGGAGCACCGGGGGACTGGGAATGGTGGAAACCGTGTGTCTGCTGGCATTGAAGTGGCGTCGCGTGTCTGCTGGCACTGAAGCGACAGGGATCCCATGTCTCTCTTGGTTGAGGTCAGAAAAATACTTGCGGGGGTAGAGCTTTGAGCGGAAAGGGCCTCATGGCAATGAGCGTCCAGACCAAACTTGTGGGTAAAGTGTGCACCTCTGGCCAGAGTATAAATCTATCCGGATAGTCCATTGTCCACTGGTATGGACGAGTTACGGCTTGGTTTCTACCACTAGTGATTTATAAAATTGGGGTTTGGTGGGTGAAAAGTGGTGTTTTGGAAGCTACAGGCCTGGCCCGGGAGCGTTGGAGAAAAATGTTGGCATGCGAGCCATGAGGCACGTTGGACCGGCAAGTCCAGTGGCACCCTTTTTGAAAAAAATGTTTTCTTAAAATAAAATAAATGGTGGACTACTTAACCTTGCAGCTGCTATTGTTTTCCGCGAAACAACACAAGCTCCACATAATTCCTACATATAGAGATAGGCCTTTACTCTTTCCGACGGAGGAAGGTGGGCTTGCGGAGTATGGTTGTGTACTCACTCTTGCTATATTTATGTTTTTCAGACGACGAAGAAATCCTGATTGAAGCTCTCTTCAATTAGGTCAGGGTCCTATCCCCAACCAGCCTGTGGCTTTGGACAATAAAGACATTTCCGCTGTATCTCGTTTTATCTCTATTTATGTAATCTGGTTTGTAATCACTAAATTAGACTCTGTACTACATGAATAAATGCGTTGCTAGCCTCCTGAGACTATCATTTGTATCACATTTGAGTTCCCATGAGAGTGGGGACGCTTCATGAATAGGCCACCTTGGGCCTTGGCATGTGGAGTCTTTGGAGGGGGTTGAAAGGACTTTTTTCCATTGATTTCTAACATAAGGCCCCGTTTGATACTAGGGGTTAAATTTTAGCCCCATCACATCGGATATTTGGACGTTAGTTTGAAATATCAAATATAGTCTAATTATAAAATTAATTACACAGACGAGAACTAAACACGAATTTATTAATCCTAATTAATCTATAATTAGCAAATATGATGCTACAGTAACCATTCGTTAATCATAGATTAATTAGGCTTAATAAATTCATCTCATCGTTTAGTCTTCGTCTATGTAATTAGTTTTTTAATTAAATCGTATTTAATACTTCTAATCAGTGTCCGGATATTCGATGTGACACGGGCTAAAGTTTAGTCTCTGGATCCAAACACCCTATAAGGCTGTTGTCACCAGATGGTCCAAAAAAAACCAAAACACTGTTTTGCACTGTAGACACATAGGGAGGTAGATGGAACAGTGAATGGCGGGGTTGGATGGCCTCACGGGTGACAGCAGCCTAACGCCGGGCCAGATGCTGCCTAACTGGCCCTAGATTCGGCCCACTACGCCGAAGCCACACACCCACGCAGCGGGGCCTGGCGCAGTCGGTACAGAACAAATCTGAACCGTCCGTCCGCCACCGACTCCGACCCGTATCCCGTATGCCCGTCCCCTCCCTCCCCGCGCGACGCGACGCAAAGCAACGCGTTATCGTCTCGCTCGTCTTCCTCCCGGCCTCCCCGAACCCGAGCCGAGCTGATCCCCGCCCCCCCGCACACGACCTCGTGTTCCCCTCCTCGGCGGCTGGTCCCTCCGCTACCTCCATGGGGTCATCGGAGGCCGACGAAGACCAACTCCTCAAGAGCTTTCTCGCGGAGGTCAGCGAGGCCGAGCGCGACAACGAAGTGCTAAGGTCTTTCCCCCTTTCCTCCCTTTCTCGTCTCCCCACGGCGGTTTCGTTCCTTTGCGAATTATCGCTGCGCATCGTGTAGCTCCAGATCCCACTTGTTCCGCGCTATTCGTCCCTATTGTGCGGCCGAGTGTTTGTAGCAATTGGTTGGGCGCCAAGTTTAGCTGATATTCGAGGAACCCCTGTAGCCGGAAGAACCCTAGGTTGCATCTGTACGGCCGTTCACTTGCTTTGATTGTCTCTGTACTGTCCAGCGAGTTTTGTTGCTTTTCGTTGTCAAGGGCTTCTGAAATTTATGTTTCTTGTTGTGGAAATCACTGGTCTCAGTAAATTTACTCCTTCCACTTCCCTATGTGACGACTGCACCATGGCCAGTGTGATTTTTATCCTTGTGTGGCCTTAGCATAGACAAAGGGGCCGTGTTGGAGCAGCCCTTTGAAGTTGATGTCTTATAATTGTCCAAATGAATTTGAGATTCACATACTGAAGACCATTATATCTTTAAAATTGCTAAATGTATATATGTGACTTGCCATCTCATAGGCTTATGTGTCTTAATGGAGTATTATTCTTCCAACCCTTGTTTAGAAAAAAAAAACAGAAATCTTCTCTGCTTTGATTCCCCTGTTTAGGGATGCAAGCGAGCCTACTCGTGGAGTCATTTTTCTGTGGAATGCTAGGCCCGCGAGTAGACCCGCTTGCATCCCTACCCCTGTTTCTGGAAATTTTAATGCCAACTATTGAAGAAACAGTAGGATCGGTGAAATTTTATAATAGAGGTGAAATTCTATAACGTCATTTTTTACAGCAAATATACTAGAAGTTTGGAATACCATGTATACAGAGAATAGGGAGTGTTTCCAAGTGAGAGAAATGAACGAATTGAAAGTACATGCTATATTTTTTTTGACAAAGTACATGCTAACATTGTATTTCTCTATTATTTTGCCATTCCCTGACATCCTAATTTATCAGGATACTTGGTTGCTTCAAGTTAAACCCCTTTGAGCATCTTAAGTTATCCTTTGATTCATCTCCAGATGAGGTGAAGAAGCAATATAGGAAGGTATGAAGCCATTGATTTGATATTAGAGAGTCTTTCGTTTGATCTAACTTTTCATTGCTTCTAATATTTCCTTTTTTTGTTTCTTGTGCTATTGCAGTTGTCTTTGTTGGTCCATCCTGATAAATGCAAGCATCCGCAAGCACAAGAAGCTTTTGCAGGTACCAAATATTCCAGTAATGATACTAGTAGAGCTCATAAGGAATAAATGCTACCTAATTAAACACTATAGATTTGGGAGACGTTATTGCATTACATTGCTGTAACACATATATGGATATGTTTTTTGAAATCTGACTTGTACAGTTTATAAACCATCAAAGAACATAGGAATAATTTGTTTCTTGCCATAAAAAATGTCTCCAATGTCAAGCCCAAGAAATGCCACCACAAAATGGGGAAGTGGGATTTAAATGTGTGGTTCATTCTAGAAGAGAAGTGCAGATAGATTGAACTGGATCATTACCCAGTATCCACAATAAGGCCCAGATAACTGTTTGGAGAAGTATACAATGAAAAAATGAGCTTAGAAATGGGGTTTATACCGTTTTAGTTTGTTCGTTAAGATGGTAGGGCTAATGATATGTTAACCTAGGCTTGTTCATTTTGAGTATTCCTGTAATTTTCTGGAGAATCCAGGTAATGTAACTCACACAGCATCTCTTCGTGCAAGATCTTGACTTTTGTAGTTAGCTCTGCCATAGTTCCACTACAAGCAACCACGTTCTTAGGCTTAGACCACTTGCCATCTTAAAACCACCTACTTTTCTTTTCATTTCTCATTGATACATATTCGTTCGATGGTACAGCTCTTGCAAAGGCACAGCAGCTCCTCCTTGAACCACAAGAAAGAGGTTACATTCTTGACCAAGTTACTGCTGCAAAGGGTATGTTGTAATCTTCTTTACGCATCTTATTTTAACGTTGACTCTGATGATAAGCCAACTGGAATAAAGCAGACATGTGCTGAACATAATTGTTGTTCTTTTGTATTGAAAAATACAGAAGAGTTGAGGGCTAAGAGGAAAAAGGAGCTGAAGAAAGACAGTGCATCCAAGATAAAATCCCTCGTAGATGAGGTAAGCAATCTTATGGAAGGTGATGTGAACTTCTAGTATTGAATTTTCTTTTTCATCTTGGTACCATGTTTCAACGGAAGCGCGTAGTGAGGACTGCTTAGCATACACCTTAATCGGTATAGTTGGGTTTAATTCACTGGTTTGAACAATTCTAAAAACCATCCTTACCATCATAGATTGATAGCATTAAGCAGTGCTACTGGTGTGAAGGCTGAAATTTTTAACTTGACTGTTTGTCTTATCCCCTATGGCCTATGGGACAAAATGCCCTGAAGAAGTACTGTCTGCTTTGTGCACTATTCAAAAAGCCTGCTGTTACTGAAATTTATGGAACAAATGTGCAGATATGTGCTGCACTTTTTTTGTCACTAAGGGCTTATCCCAGATTCCCATGCACTAATACAGTTACATGGACATGTAAAAGTCATTAGACTTATGATTGGACTACATTATGCAAAGTTACAAACTTGAGAAAAACATCTTTACATAAAGAAAAATGTTTTATGTATCTGAAAAGCTTCATTTGGGCAAGGCACAGTTCTGCAAATCAGATGTTTCCTTTTGTATATATCGTCTGCCATGACCTGGATTGTGGAGCTGTGCATGACATAGGAATTGAGAGTGAGAAGGTGAATGGATGCA
The DNA here is from genome assembly GCA_022530915.1 of Paspalum notatum. NCBI lineage: Eukaryota > Viridiplantae > Streptophyta > Magnoliopsida > Poales > Poaceae > Paspalum > Paspalum notatum. The sequence goes on from CM039684.1 coordinate 8,859,037, forward strand.
AAACTGAACACTTGAGACTGGGCACCCCGGGATGGCGGTGCCCAAACTCAAGGTCTGGGATAGACAAGGATCTCTCTTGATAATTTCTTGCCTAATTCAAATAGATGATTGGCTGGCATATATGTAGCAGCCCCTAACAGATGCATCTAATAGATTATGTGCCCAAAGCCCCAAACATGTGGCACATGCAATGCAACCGGTCATCGACGTGGAGTTTGCTAGGTCTGCATTCTACAATCGTGTCCACTGCCATCAACTCGAGAATGAGCTGCATGTCCAGGTGGGGAGTAGTGTCATGGCGTCTGGCTGGCAGGCCATATAGCCAAGAAAACTGGTTGTATGGGCCAAGCTGCCAAGGGAAACCACAATGGCAGCAGTAGGACCTGACACAAGACCTAAGCAACCAGCAAATCATTAGGATGTTCATTTATTAGTTTGCTAGGGTCAGATCGTAGCTTCTCCCTGGTTTGTTAGCTTGTTAGCATAAGAATGTAAGGCATGCTCCATGCCTCCATCACATGTCCTTGCACAGATGAGGACAGACAATAGATCATTGTAGTAGTTGAGCATGTTGGCACAGGACACCTCCCACTGTTCCCTCTCGCTGAGCAGATAAATCATAAATTCATTATGAAGGAGCCAGAGTTGATTTCATAATGTGCCTCTGCAAGATGCATGAACTCATTTGATCTCCCTTGCTCTTTCTCTTCATCACCAGTGAGCATCCACTGAAAACATGCACTTGAGAGATAATATTGGCAGACATCTTATATTGAGCCTCTGTGACATGCCTGATGGTTGCATTTGACATCCTGTGGAAGTTAGCCACTCTGGAGTTGGAGTGTTGGACAATGCACACACAATGCTTTCTTCCAGCACCTGGGTCGACTACTATTGTATGAGGAGTTGAGGACCATGGAGGAGAGATGCTCCAGGCCTGGTATGCGACACTCGCTGTCTTGCATGCAGATTCAGTTGGCCGTAGCTGTCGCACACACTGCCGGGCATGCAGATGGCCGTGTGCTGTACCTGTCCAACATGGTGTTTTCACTTCTTTGTTGTTCCCATCACTAGATGCACCGCTGTCGCACAACCTGCCACCGCCTCATGCCAGTGCTGTATGGCTGCACTGCTCTGTTACCCGCCATGCGAACCGTCTCTCCCTCAGGTGGAATGAGGGATGCCTACTTGACCTGCATGAGTTGAGCCACCTTTCTTGCATGTGCTGGCTCAGCACCACTTTGATGCTGATCCGCTGCCGCCTCACTGAGTGGCGATGTCCTTGTTAGTCTTTTTTTTTTTTTCATGTCTGTTCCCTTCTACCACCAGCGACAGCAGGTGCTTTAGCTAGAACTCTTCCACTGTTGACGACCTTGTTGATGGAGTGCTTTGATATCTGTTGGCACAGGTGCTTTAGCATGCAGTGCACTGACCTTTTGCAGGCCATGGCAGTGTCACACACATGGATAGAAAATCGCAGCCGCTCCCTCCAATAGGCTGAAAGCGAACATCACGTCCCTGCTATTGGCTGCCATGTTGAAACCAGTGGCAGTGACAACGTTGCTGGACTCAATGTTGGTTTGCTGCACTTGGATCTCCTGTTTTGATTATATCACAACCGAACTGCTTGGTGAACATGGCTGTGAAATCAGCGAATTGCCGAATGAGATCATCGATTATCTTTTTTTTTTGTGTGTGGTTCAGTAATTGTATGTTAAGTTGTTAATGGAACATTGTGAGATTTTTCGGCTTCTGCAAGATCCTTGGAGTATTTTATTGAATATCATCTTGAACAGTTCAGAACCCCTAATGGTTTGCTTGGACATGTGCAGGGAAAATATGAAGAGCAATTTGAACGATCGGATGAATTTCAGCAACAGCTTATAATTAAAGTACGTGAAATTTTGACGGAGAAAGAATGGCGTAGGAGAAAAATGCAAATGAGGGTAAACATATTGTTATATTTTTAAAATATTCTCATTTGAGAAACAAAATTCACATACGATCAATATTCATGTGCTCTGCACAGATATCAGAGGAAGAAGGAAGACTTAAGAAGGATGAGGAGGAAACAAAAGAGATGTGGAAGAGAAAGAGAGAGCATGAAGAGAAGTGGGAGGAGACCAGGGACCAGCGGGTATGTTTGCAGTCTGTTCTCTGTAGAAATTTCACTCTCTTCGCTACTGCCATTGCTACCCATCATAGCATAAGGTGGTAATATCCTTCTTGTCTTTGGTACAACATTTGTGAAATCTTCATCAATTCCAAATTCCAAGGGAATACTGCATGGTAGAAGGATTAGGTCACTTCAAAACTCGGACCCCAGCCTAAGTGTATCAGAGTGACCATAAATTGAGAGCTGCATTCATGAATTGAATTACAGTGATTTTTCCACATTGCCTCAAAAGTTTGTGCAGCTACATTTGCTCATATGCTAATACCTTTGTGTTTGTAGGTATCTAGCTGGAGGGATTTCATGAAGACAGGAAAGAAGGTTGGAAAGTGTATATATGGGAGATAGTATTTTGTTACTCATGAATTTGCAACTGACTAACTCCTTTCTACAGGGACGGAAAGGCGAAATCAAACCCCCAAAACTTAAGACTGAAGATCCAAACAAATCTTATGTGCAAAGGCCAGTGAAGCGCAATTAAAAGGAATGCTATTGGCGTCTGCAATGGAAGAATAGCAGTCCTTCGTGCCACCTGATTTGAGCTGCAACCCTGCAATGTTATTTTGCAGGTTGAGTTCCAAAAATGCCTTTCCGGTTCTAGGGTAGTCATTGAACAGACAGATAATTACTAGCAGAGTGGCCCGTATACCTAGAGTGGTATTGGATTGCTGTACTCATGAGGTTGAAATTTTTACTGGAAAGTAGAAAATTCCTGTTGGAAAAGAAATCTACTTGGTTGAGGTCCAATTTGGTTGGAGGCAAAAGTCTATTGTCAAATTTAGCCATTGCCAAATTAGATCATCCTGGCCTAATTTGACCATAAGCAAAAATTTGGACATGGATTTTGGCCTCCAACCGAACGCCCTGCAGCCTAAATGTCAAGAGGCTTATAATTGTTTCTTGTCACCTTTCAATGTAAGTAATGCTGATCTCTGCGCATCCTCCGGGCGTTGAAAGGTGCTGACGCACCTTGTCAAGCGAGCAAACGGTGCCTCTCATCTTAAATTGCAACGTGTTTTAAATTCTGAAGAGATTCACGCATTGTTCCATTTACCATTTGGGAGCCGTGTCGGGTTGGACTATGCAATGTGAATTGGCGACATAGAAAGGGGGTATGTGGAATGCGGCCAAACCAGTGGCCGACACGGGTGGAGCAGCCCGCTAGCTCAAACACGAGGATGTCGTTTGGGCTGTGCTGGGGCAATGGGTGCCCAGGGGGCAGCCTGACCATGCTGGGCTAGACAGCACGCGGCGTGGACAGGGGCGGGCCGAAGAGGAGGATTAGAGGATAGGTGCTCGTAGTCATCGTGGGGAAGTTGAAGACGTGGCTGAAACTGTCGGATGATAATCGGACTACGGGAATCACCATCTGAAAATTTTGAAATTTCAGATGCCTGGCGGATGATATGTGAGGCAATGTTCGGTTGGGCTTTTTGGTGCGGTGCGTTGAGCCTGAGATGGCTGCTACGTGTAGCATGACCTCCGTACCCCACCCTACGAATGAACTCGAAATAGGGTGCTTGTTTGTCCGTCAATCTGCGGCGCCGTAACCAGCTCGCCTAACCACCGTCTATATTCCAAACTATATTCTGTTCACAGCATGCAAACAATATTTTACACATTTATATACGCTTTTCCCATTCCGCGCTGTAGCTAGCAAGCGAGTGGAGCCTGACCACTCCAGTGAGAAATATCTAAGGTGTACTCTATGTCATCATAATAATCCTTCATAAAGATCTTTAGCGCTAGAGAAGACATACAGAACTAGACATTCGACTTCGAGCTTGAAGCACTACTCTCTGCACACAGGGCCTTCATACTTGGTATTGACTTAGGCTATTTTCACCAAGACGTCCATTCGACCGTCTATATTTTAAACTTCTCTGCGTAAGTTCACGTACAATAGCCAACGGTGTTTTAGGCGGAGGGGTTGGACGGTCTGGTGAGGCCAGTCTTACAAAGTTGTTCACTCTCCTGTCCTGAACGAAGTCAACTTGTCCTGTGTCGCCCAGCCTGGCCAACAACGGCGCATCAACCACGAAGAGCCCAGATGCAAACGTGAAAGCTTGAATCCTCGAACGCCCATACATGAAACAGGGCACATTACACTCCCGTACGTCGTCAAAATCTGCACACACGAGCTCGTCCAAAAAAACACAAGAACGCTCCAGTTGTCTTCACTAGCTCATTGACATCATACATTGGACTTGGGAGTTGGGAGCACTCGCACTACCATCCGCACACGTACCGGCCCCTTGCACGATTTCTCTACATGCCGGCGGCGACGACCCGGTTCGAAACACAGCGAACCCGCAACCCTGCACCCACAGGCCACAGGGTATACAGAATCTCGACACCAAATTATACGGTGTCCAGTTGCTGTCCATGCCATCGCCATGCGTAGCGTAGAGCAGGCACACAAGTTGGCCAGCTATTTCCTCCAGTCCAGAAACGTTATCGTCTGCCGCGGTTGCTGTCTCCGCCGCCGGCCCGCCTGCCTGCCTGCCTTTTATCTCCAACACCGGGGCGCGCGCGGAGGCGACGCACCTGCCCACAGGCCATAGCCCCCATACGTCCAACCTGACGACAGTCTGTTACCCTGCCTAGTCCCCCTGAAAAGAAAAAATATTATTGGGCCTTTTGGTGCGAGCGAGACGGGCACCGGCCACCGGCGCCCATCGCCTTTCTTCCCCGGTGTGGGCCGCCCGCTCACGCAAAGCCGAGGCGCCATCAAGCCGGTCGCTCGCTGCCACCGCGCGACGCGTTCGTCACCCGCCGTCGCCCTTTGACGAGTCGTCCGTCGTGAGACACAGGTGGTCTGGTGATGGTGGTGTTGGTTGGTGCCACGCCAAGCCGGGAAGGAAAGGGCCCCAGCTCTACAAGTCCACGAAGCATCCAGCCGCGTCCACGAGGGCCACCTGGTCTGGTTCGCTACACATACAAATTACAATCAATCGCGCGTACAAAAAGGGCGCACGAATTATTTCCGGCTTTTTTTCTGTTTTTATCAGTGGGCAGTGGCGAGTGTCGAATGATTTTGGAGCTTTAATTTGCTAGCTCACACACATGTCGAGCGGGGGGTAAAGCAGCTGCGTGCGTCACGAGCAAGTGGGCGTTTCAACCTTGTTGGAATCCCGTTTTCAATTTGCCTTTTTTTTTAGTTTTTTGCGAAAGATGCATGGTGGGCTCGGAGGGGACGTAGGCGGCACTAGGGTAGGGAAGGCGAGGCCATGGGCTCATGCTACTGGCCACCTTCGGGTGTAGTAGTAGCTACTCCTAAAGGCTCAGTTAATGGAAAATGATGTCTTGTGCGTTTGTTTATGCTGGAGTACACTACATCAGCTGGGGGCCTACCTGGTTGCTTAGCCGAGTGCTGAGGCCATTTTGGGAATATGGGATCCCTGGCCTAGCTTTAAAGCACTTTTAACAAACAGCAGTGAATCGATACTCTTGGAATTAAAGCTCTGCTATCTAATTTGTTGTGTAGTAGTATAATTGATCGTTGCCAAACTTTGTGGTATATGACTCGAGAGGAGTTGCATGCATGGAAAGAAGGCATTCACAATCGCAACATGGATTTGACCACCACCTCTCTCGTTTTTAGGAAAAAAAAAACTTTAAATAATGAAGTATTTATAATGAATTTACATGCAATTGCACGTGGATGAGCATGTGCTTCAAGTTTCAGCACGGCTCACGCGCCAGCACACAGACGGGCAGGTTTATATATAAAAGATAAAAGGCGCTTTATCTTCCAAATTAAGGCACTTAATTGGCAATTAAGAAGAAAAAAAGAATTTTCCCTCCTTGTCCCAATTCACCACTGCAATCGTGCAAATTAAATACTCGTCTTCCTCACAAAAAAAAAGTTCATTTCCATCTTTCTTTCAAAAAAGATACACCTACTAATTTCCATGAGTTATTCTATAATCAAACAATCCATCACTTGCCCCACCTTTACTTATTGCTAAAACAAGATTAAAAAAAAAGGCGGGGGTCAGCACCCTGCGAGCATCCATTTGCCACAACGCAAAAGCCGCAGCCCAAAAGGCCGCCATTATTGTGAGACCCCCTGCCGAGATCAACGTGGGGGCCACGGCTGCATCACCCAGCAGGCAACAGCCAAGAAAGGCTGCCGGAGATGGCCCAAATTAAATCTGCACGCGCCCAACACGCCGGAGCACGGGGCTTTTGATTATTCGCCGGCCGGCAGCGCGATTGGCAGCCCGGCGCCCGGCGAACCACCGGGAAGATCGGTGGCCAGGCACTGGACTGCACATATCCAGTACGATCCATCCACCCGTGGAAGTGGATCTTATTCCCCAGCGCCGGGGCGATCACCGAAATAAAGCTCCTCCGCCATTAGCCGAATGAGACGACGTGATCAAATGAGCTTTGCTTCGTTTGGTATGCATCGGTACGTCAACCCATACTTTACACGGACGACTAGTATTATTATGAAACATAAATGTTAGAAATTCATATATAAGACAGAATTAGCTAAGATTGCTATTATTCATTTGCTCATACTTCAATAGAACATGTATATACATAATTTTAATATTATCTATCTATAACAGAGTCTAGTTAACATTTATATTTTATAATGACATAGTGTGTAATTTATATACAAATATAAAGAATCGCTTTAAATTATCTTTCAGAATGACAAATACTATAATAGGTAATTTGTATGTAAATTTAGAAAGATGTTTTAATTTATGTTTCACTATGACATGGTGAGTAATTTATAAGTTATCTTTCACAATGGCATGGTATGTAATTTATATACAAATTTAGGATGCTATTTTAATTTATCTTTCATAATTATATGATGGCTAATTTTTTTTAGAAAATATAATAGATTCAATGACAAGTAATGACTAGTATTATGAGGAACTACTGATAGGCACTACTAAATGTTTCTGATTTTTGTTGGAGTTTTTAATTTTAATATTTATTTTTTTCTGACACGTCATAAGTAGTTATTCTTTTGTAGCCTCTAATAATAAGATGGCAGATGATGATATGGATACGATACCCTCTGCTTACTCTCATGCATATGCATGCTATTGTGTGTGTTTTCTGTGTTTGCTCTCGACAAACTGCATTTCCAGTTGGATGTGTCCTGTGTGGTGCAATAAGGCAAAGTGGGAAACAGCCGCACAGGTGTTGGACCATCAGGGTCTTGTCCCTCTTGGGCATAATTAAAATGGATTCCATTTGGAGTCTCATTGGCCTGGATTAGCATATGGACGGACGTCCCGAATTTAACGCTACAGAGAATGTCAAAACGCGTGTAGGACTATGCGCTATGCATCGGCCGCCTGTGAAGAGGGTGTAGGAGAGTACTGCCGAAATGGATCTTTATCTTGAGTATGGGACGGTGTTTATTCCGCTAGAATTTGGCAAAAGCAGATGGCCAGCATCAGGGGAATAAGGTTCCTCCTTTACCCGTCATTAGCAAGCATAAGCCTTTCCTCCTTTTTGGTTCCGCTTTGCTTTACGCACTCCACACCTTCTTCTTTTGGATTGCCTTTTGGCCCTGTGCCTTTCCATGGGCTGGTGTTGGTTTTGGCTCATACATAATCAGGTGCTGTTGTTATTGCAAGGAAATGGGGGCATGCACTACTCTCTTACTAGGTTGATTCTCACGAGCATGTCCTACCTTCTAGAGGATTTTTAAAGAGTAGAGTCCAATTTCTAACATCTAACTATCACAAAAGTTTTTTTTTTCAATTTTCAATTAAAAAGCCTTATAGTCTGCAACCTTCAATTGATCTAGACAAAAAATGGCGCCTATGCCACTCAAATTTCTTACATTTAGATTTCACGTTGTTTTAAAAGCCTTTGAGTGATATGCTTTACAATATAAAATAAAGCTATGAATAATTGGAGCGTGATAGATCCAAATTGCCTAAACAAACGCGAGTAGTTTTGCCTTGTCATCAACTTTCATGATAGTTGGAGGTTGAGATTTAGCCTTCGCCCTTAAAAGAATTCTATTACATCTAGGAAATACTTTTTCAATGTAAAAACGACTTTAAAAATAAATCTTGCTTTGTCCTAAGTCATACATTTTTACTTTTTGAACTTTTTACTATGGATATCTAAAATTATTTAGATACTAACAAATACTGGTTGACGTACCAAAATCACTGACAAAGCACCACATGGATAAAAAAGAGCAGAGTTGCTAAGTTTCTTTTGTTTAGATTTAGTAGTTACGGGTGTATAGTGTCTGGTTTTTGTAGTGAAGATTGGAAACTGGAGGTTAATCCACTTTACCGTTTTTAAAAGAAATATTTCTGTTGAGAATATTATATCATGATTTTGTTGTTGTTGTTGTTATGTTTGCAGAGGAATGATGACGATACGAAGTTATTCGTGATGTTCAGAAAGTTGGCGTTTTCAAGCTGCACAAAGTGACCATGATGTCGCATCTAGCTAAACTCTACAGTCTACACTAGTAAGACTTATAAGACACATTAGTACAGACAAAATCGTGTCCTTAGGCTGTCCCCAATGGGGTGTTCTAAAAGGGTGCCTCAAAATACTGTTTGGCACTGTTTGACATAAATGCTGTACTGTAGATAGAGAGAGGAGTAGTTGGAATAGTGTTTTGAGGAATGGGATGAGTAGCACCATTTGGGTCAGCCTTAGATACTGTCCTCATCACTTTTACGGAACCAAGGCTCTTTTGTGGGTAGGGCTAGCTGCTCCTGCCCTTCGGATCTGTTACTGATGACAGCCCATGTCAGACAGTAGCATGCCTTTGTTTCCAAAACAAGGTTTGCATGCAAAAATCATTCCTGCTGCTCCGCTGTTTCGAGGAGTTCGCTATCACCATTCATTCACTGCTCTAATGTTGATCTCCCATTCTCAAGTTCGCCGTCGATCGAGAGCCGTCACTTAGTCCTTACGCAATCTCTCCCGTTTGCCGTGCCATCTCTTTCAGCTATATTCCCCTCCAATTAACTAGCCCTGCAAAGGCAACGGTTTTATAAACACACCATGGCTAGCCTTTCCATCTTCAGCAACGTATAGGACCGGCCATAGTCGACTAATGCTACGTGAAAAAAGAAGCTTACTAAAATAACAATTGCGATCTGTGGGCGCTTGCATACGCGAGCAAAGAACCTTTTGGCCCCAAAACAAGCAAAATCAAAACCATGGTTCTGAATTTCTCATCATACAATACTACGTTACAGAGCAAATTGCTGTGCCGAGCCTGTACATCTACACTGCATGGAATAGGTATATGTATATCGTGCATGCCCGATAGGCTCGCCCTGCTCCGGATCGAAATTCGACAGCGCCACGCGAATGCAAGTTGTCCCGGCTGGCAAGGCATATATGTAGGTCTCGCAGCATGCTTTAGAAATGCCTGAAATGGACAGGAACAGGCGAATTGAGCAGTGTCATTGTGTAATAAGCTGCTCACGGGGGTACTCGCTGAATTTGCCGGGGGCAGGAGTGCGAGTGACAGCCTCGTGAAGCATCTGAATTCAGATCTTTTTGCTGAAAAGATTGGGCTGGCTGCAGCCCTGGAGTTCGTTCCAGATAACTCTTGCCATCGACGTCAGAATCTCGCATGCAGGCACCCCCCCAGCACCCATCGATCGCGTACCGGCTACAGTACTGCTGCTAGCTGAGACTGATAAGCGGAGCCGGGAGCGCAAGGCGCGCGCATGGAGATTAGCGTCACCCCGCACTCCCAACCCAAGTCGCCGTCGGGAATCGACATGAAAAGATCTCTCCATCTCTCATCACGACAAGCCCTTTATTCCTCGGGGTTTTCTTGGCTTTGGCGGCGTAATTTCGACCTGGTTTTGGACGGCTCGTAGGGTGGCACCTGCGGGGGACATTCCATCCTGTTCCATTTCCACTGCCTCGCGGAATTCGGATACCGCCGATTCCGATTCCTCCGATCCCCCTCCATGGTTCTGAAGATTGTCCCTGAAAGCCACTGAAACTGAAACCGTGTGCTGCATTGCTGAATTTCGCATCTGAATTCGAGTCTTTATTTAGTGGGTTCAAAATGGACAATCTTCTTCGCTGGCTGATGTTGTATGTATCCATTTCAAGACTAGGAACTAGGGGGCCATAATGATGTCCGACTACACCCTTTTGTGTTACTTTCTGCCATGCATGGTAATCGGTTTTTGTTTGGTCGGCCAAGCAAGAGCTTTTGGAGGATGCAAAAGCATTTAGAATCATTTTTGTCTGCCTCAATTGCAGTACCGTCCATCAAACTTTACAGCCATGAACTACACATCAAGCTTAGAGCTAGTAGTGTTAACTAACCCAATGTGCAATTATTGTTTTGCCCCCCTTCGGATGGGATTCTTTTTTGCGTGAACCATGTATGGTTCCTACTATGAAATTTCTTGGTTCTCAGAGGGGCCTCTTACACGTATTGTTTCCAAACAATACAGGAATCATGTGTTACTCTTTTTTTTTTCTCAATTCATTTGAGTTAGACAGTTGGAACACATGCAGATAAGTATTATTGATTGATAATAGCGAAGCTGTATGTAAACCAATTCAACTGAATTGATAAGCTTATCTTCAGATCTTTCGAGCTAGCTGGACAACATCCTGCTGTATCCATGCTCAATCCGATTATCCCAATTACTCAATGCGTGTGTCTGCAGATATTCCTTGTGCTATATTTTTCTTCTAAATTTGTTCTCAAGAATCTCCTGAGAGGTGATCAGGGTGGCTATCCATTCAGAGCTAAAAACTTGCACTAGTACAACAGTATCGTCTATCCTGCAGGTCCATTATCTTCATTCCTTCTTTTGGTCCTTTTCCCGTGAGATGAAATCCTAATCGACTACGAAAACTAACTTGCCACCCATGATCTGCTATTAGTAGTAGCTAGCAGTGCGGCTCTATCTGGCACGAACAGCAGTCCATTTCTGGGAAGCCGTCATCCCCACGAACTCGTCAATAAAAACCATGCACCAACTCCATCCAAAACACAGTCATCACGTCATCAGATTCAGAGGGAAGACACCCATCCATATTAGAAATCGCAGCAGCAGCACGTAAATTGGTAGACTAATTGTAGTAGATAGTAGATACAACAGGGACGACACTCAAGGTGACACACCAACCAAACCAATGGGGCTAGGCGCTCTGTTCCTCACCTCTCATCTCAGGCTCTCTCTCACACACACATACACGGCTACGCTATGCCAATCACGTGAGTGACCACCATCACTTAATTACTACTAAAAACAACAGCATTACGTTACGTTACGTACTGTAGGGTACGGTACACCAGCTAGCAGCGGCTGCTGCGAACAAACAGAAACAGGGGGTGGCGATGGGAGGCGGTCGGCGATCGACGCGACGGCCGGCGGTCTCGGGGTTCACAGTTCAGGAGGAGGTAGCGATGTACCCTTCCCAGACGAAGAGCGGCCCGCTCAGCTGCCCGCTGCACCGCATGTGCTTGAGCAGGTCCTCCTTGCTGCTGCGCCGCTTCGCCGTCATCAGGAGCTTGTTCTCGCCGCACGTGGGGCCGGGGAAGGCGCCGTCGCCGTCGCCGTCGCCGTCGCCCGGCGGCGCGGCGGTCGCCGTCAGCGCTGAGGCCGCGGCCAGGGCCGCCACCGCTGTGGTGGTGGGCCCGGTGGAGCGCCTCGGAGGCTTCACCGCCTTCACCGGGTGCTGTGCAAGTGCATGTGGTGGTGGCGCGGCGGTGCCGTCGTCGATGTCGCGGGACGTGACGGGTTCGGCGCCCACGAACTTGTTGATGACGAGCGCGGAGCGGTGCACCCGCGGGCCGCCGCCGCCGCTCCCGCTGCGCGGCTGCGGCTGCGCGCTCACCTTGAACTCCACAACGGTGCCCCTGTCCACGACCTCCACCTCGTCCTCCACCTCGTCATCCTCCTCGTCGACCAAGGCCTGCTGCTCGGGCTCCGGCTCCGGCTCCGGCTCCGGCTCCAGTGCCTGGCCCTGGTCGCCGCGGCTCCTGTCCAGCATGTCGTCGTCCGGGGCGGGGGCGGCCGTGTCGGCGAATGAGAGCAGCAGGCGGCCGCCGCGGCGCTGCGCGCGGAACAGGGTGGACGACGGCACCGGGACGACCCTGACGAGCAGGCGCCCGTCCTGGCGCTCCTGCCTCATCTCCATGGTGGACTCCACCTTGCGCCGGGCCAGCGACGGCAGCGGCGGCGGGAACGCCCTGCTGGGCGGTGGCGGTGGCGCGAGGGGGGCCGCCACCACCACCTCCTCGTCGCGCTCGGCGTCGGAGCCCGTGCTGGAGCGGTCCGTCCCGGAGCCGCCGTCGGCGTCGGAGAAGCCGTCGGAGCCGGTCTCGGAGCCGAGGCTCTCGGTGCAGATCTCCAGGCTCTTCTGCGTGAGCAGGCTGGAGGAGCGGCGCACGAGCGGGTGCACGTACGGCGCCTGCGCCTGCCTGGGCGCCGCAGCGGCGGCAGCGGGCGGCTTCTGCGCCTGCTGGATCATGTTCCAGATGTCGCCCCTCTCGGGCCGGTCGTCGTCGCCGCCGTGGTCCGTCTCCTTGATGAGCATCGCGGCGGCCTTCTCGGCACCAGCCGCGGCAGCCTTCCCGCCATCGCCGCCGGCCTGCTGCTGCTGGCACGGGAGGAGCTGCTGCTCGGTGGTCTCGAACACTGTCAGTGCCATGTCTCCCCTGCTTGTCCTTGGCAAACTGACACGTAGAAGGCTATGCCCTAGCTGCAGGGTTACCACAGAAAGCGGCAGTCTCCGTGGGACGGCGCTACTACGTTGTTGCACGTACTACTTGCTGCAGCTACTGGTGGCGGTGCTACTAGCGCGAGCGTGTTTATATTTCGTGGCTTGTTAGTGTATTTCTTTCTTCTCTTTTTTACGTCGTGGCGTGGACTAGGAGGATCGGCGGAGACGGGGAGCAGAGCACGCGCTGGGGCTAGCTGTATGTATGGTTGTTGACCGGGAGGAGGGAAGGAGAGGCTGCGGGCGGCGGCGGCGGGAGTGGAGAGATAAGCTTTGGAGACTGACCGCTACTAACGCGCGCCTGGGTTTTGCGCTGATTTTTCGCTGGTTTTGATGGGTTTCTGGGATCGATCGCACTCTCCCACTGAACTGGACTTCACCGTCCGTCCTCAATTCAAGAAGCTATTCTTCAGCTGGGGTCGAGTGGAGGTCGATCGGGTCGGGTCACACGGTAGGAAGAGGAGCGGCGGGGGCGGGTATTTGTAGGGCGCCGGGGGGAAGGAGGGGGCTCACCGGCTCACCGCACACACCCCACTAGCATAGCATTGGCATGGGTGGGGAGAACAGATACTTTTGCCGCCCGCGACGCGAGGGCGCCTCGGTGACATATGCGTATTCCATTTGGGCATTTGGCATTTCCGCACAAAACGTTTGGAAACGAAATTTTTAGGATCTGTTTGGAACGTATTAACGTTACAGGAATCGCACAGAAATTTTTCAGAAAACAGTCCAATTTTATAGAAAAAACGTAGAAAAAAAATTCCGTGTTCCAAACACGGCCTGGGTGCGGGGTGAACTGTTGTGAGATATATACCTGATGCCGTTACGGAATGATGAGAACAGCAGTAGTGTTTATTCTGTCCGTTTGCGAATCGGTGTACTACATTTAACTTGACAGATACAGTAATTCCTTTAATTAATGGGGTCGATAGACAGCTGGAACGAGTGAGGTGAGGTGACAGATAATTCCTTTGTCTGATTTGGGTGGTATGGCTCGTTAATTCGGACCAAGGCTTTCTCTCATTCAGTGGCTTGCTTGTGCAGGGCGTGTGCGATCATATTTGGGCATGGTCTCATGAAAATTTGTAGCGCATGGTAGGTTTAAGGGGAAGGAAAGAATCACGAGAAGAAAAGGGCATCGAATTGATTGGTTACCTGCTGCATTTCTGACCCCCAACAGATCAGACGTATGGCGTAGATGCTCGCAAGTTCCAAGAGCGATCATGCATAATATGTGCCGCCGCCGCCGCCTCTTGAGAATCATTTTGGCCGGGTATTAGTAATTCAGCACTGAGAAATAGTACCTCGCTATTCCTGCTACCAAGTCCCATCCACACTTTCAAACTCGCGCTACGGAAAACGGCAAAATACTTGCAACTATTCCTGCTGTCTCGTATTATATAGCCGGCATTGGTGAGCGACACAGATACATATCCATAAATAAAGCGGGGTTCTCCGCTGGTGATTTCTTCGTATTTCTTCTTTGACTTTAAAATTACTGCATTGGCTTTAAATTTAGTCTAGTACTAGTAGTTTATGCAAGTGTATCGGTAGCCTCAATTCAGGTTTCCACCAACCTTAGTTGAACGGTTCCGCGCGAGCCGAAGTGCGCAGGCAACTCTTTTAAATGAAAGTATGCCACTACTGGGGCTAATTCCCGTGGCCCAAGCCCCCAAGTGGCTTTCATCTCTACCTGCAATTGTGATTGTGTGAAGCGTCGCCGCTTTGGCAAATTGGCATGGCCAATGGGCACCCAGAGCCGTTAATATCGACTCAGTTTATATGTATGCACAAGTATGTGCACACAGAACTCATTCTTCATCCACCTCCTGAACGCACAAGACTCAGAGACATCGAACAGAGGGTAGGTTGCTCTAGCTACCAACCGTCTCTACTTGCTCCTTCTGTTTCCCTGTACCGATAGATCAATCAATAAGTTCTTTTCATATACCCTTCTCGTTAGTGATTGAGTTTTGCGTTGCCATACAGGGATTGAGGTTGATGATGTAGCTTTGTGCAGTGGCGTGTGCATGGCACGTCCTCGGTCGAGAAGACGACAGAAGCAGATAATAGGAACGTGGTTCGCTCGATCCAATTCGACCTACGCACAAAGCCAACAGAGGACGGAGTAGGCAGGAGCATGGCCCTGGCGTCCTCCTGTGCAAAGTAACCATCATACCGTGCAACGATGCATGTCTCGCTCTCGCCCCTGACCCTGAGCCTCTGGCGCGCTGTGCGTGCAAGACAAACGCCCGATTAGCTAGCGCGCAGCAGCGCAGAAGAGACGGGACGACGTCGACCCCTACCTCGCTCGCCCCAAGCCAACGCCGCCCCGCCCCCAGCAGCTTCCAAAGACCCCGGGAATAATGTTCAGGTTCCACCGTAACGTTCGCCCTGCCATGCCATGCCATGCCATGCATGCTGCGAATCCTCCTGCCGCTTGCAGGGCGCGCGCGGCGTTGTGCATCCCGTCCGGGCTTGGCTCCGCTCCACGCGCGCGCGCACGACGCCGTTCGATCGGCGGCATGGATCTCGCGGGCGCATGCGCCGCGCGCCCGCCCGCGGCGAGGACACATCGCCGGGCCGCGGGTGACAGGTGGGACGGATCGGACAAGGCGCGCGCGCCCGCGCGGAGGGAAGAGTTTGGTGGATTGATGGTGTGGTTGCGCATGCGCTGCTCGGCTGCTGTGTGCGTTTCCTTTCCTCGCTTCGCTCGGGTGCCCACGCTAGCTCACGACAGCCAGAGGCAGAGCCCTGCCGGTGGCGCCTGAGCGTGTGCATTCATGTTATCTTTTGGTGAGGCCGCGAGCCATGGCCAGGCAGCGCTGGATCCCGGTGTTCGCTCCTTGTGTGGGCTTTCTCCTGATGAGGGCATTCGTCACGCTTCAACAGCTGCTGCTCCGTGTTCTGGGGTGAATTGGTCATTTGACGACGATTAGAAATAGACCAAGTTGAGGGATAACAGCTGAAATCACTTGAAAAAATAGGGTTGACAAATTAGCCCTCAGAGAAAATTTATATTGGATCGGGTCCTCGACGCGGAGGACTAGTGAGTATGCAGAGACACAAAAGTGTGTATGATTGTTATGATGTTCAGGCGTTTAGCAAAGCTCTACATTCTAACTCTGCATTCGTCGTAATATATAGGTCGTTTGATTTTTTTGACACCAAGTTTGACTTATTTGTCTTATTCAAAAACTTCATAATTATCATTTGATTTTATTGTAATTTAGTTTCATATATAATAAATTTCTGCAATTTCCTTGGTGTCGAAAAGTCAAACGAAACCGCCTTCAACGGTGCTTGGAGTTGTAAATCGGACTTTTTTGCTAGTTCGAGAGTGCAGGTTACACGGTTTCGTAGCAAGAGATTGAAAATCAGACTTCTTTACCGATTTAAGGTTGTAAAATAGACTTTTTCCGAAATAAAATGATCCATCCAGGCATATCTATGGCAAGCTCTAGCTAACTCCTAGTATTTGCTTAGAGTCGGTGAAACTGTTCATCACTACCTCCAGGAAATTGTGGGGTTACAACTGTGAGCATACAATTTAATTTTTATAAATTTGATTTCCTGTGTGCAACTCCAGCTTCACAAATATATATGGAGATGTGGCAAACATACTTATAATTCGTAGCTAGTGATGACCAGTTCTATCAATCTCTAAACAAATGTGGACATGGAGCTGTGCCAAATAGGCTTTGTAATGAGCTAAAGCTTCATAAATATGACCTCATCAAGACTTCTAGCTACATTCTTGGAGTTGCAAAACCCTTCATATGGTGCATACCCCTCTTTCTATTTTTGTACCAGGTACCATGAAATATCCGAGTTTATCTCTTATCTACGTGTTAAGTCTTCGAGCTAAAAGAGCGAGTTTTCTAAAAATCCTTTTTACCTATAAAGGCATAGGTATATCCCTCACGCTGATCCACCGCGCAGTTTGAAAAAGGTTAAAAAGGGATGGAAAGACCCAAAACTCATAGATGCAAAATATTCCATCCACTTTCTCTTTTTATTTCTCACCTCATTTTATACCCATACCCACCTGTTATTTTTTTTCTCTTGGTTTCAGTGAGAAAGTAACGACGCTAATCAATCAGAACTTCTTCATTTTAATTCTATTTTTTTTCTTTCTATTGTCTGATTGATTATCTTACAACACGTGGATGTTGCACATACATCTACGCTAGTAACCATAAACTGGAGTATTCGTCCATGGCATGCAGCGCATATGCCCCGCTGCTATATATTGCGCTAGTGTATACCCGTGCTCTTCGTAAGTGCACATCCCCTCTCGAGAATACAAACCGCGCAACTTCCCCCCGCACTCCACAAGCAGATAGAACGTTTCCACGACCTGCATTGGCCGGTCGCCCTCTGCACTCGTCAACACCCACGTTGTGACCTCAAATTCCCGAGCAACGGATGAGCCATCATGAGGCCTGAAAACCTGAACCTGAACCGGTCGAGAAAGGCAACACGTTCCGCTCGCCGTAGTCACGCATCCGTGCGCCTCGCTGCTACCCCCCCCCTCTCCCCGAAGATTTTTATCGGGCCACGGAAAAAGCTTTGCGTGCATTATACACGGCGGGAGGACGCGTGTCGGCCGATCCGCCGGAGGCGCACGCGCTGCGCCACGGCTTCAGTGAAGAGTTGGCGCGCCGCGCGCAGCATTTAGTTTTAGTTTGCGCCGGTAGATGAGAGATTCAGAACGGGAGGACGCCACGGCCTCTGCTCGTGCGGTGACGTCACTCCTTTTGTTGTGTGTTCGATCATTCAGGCTCAGGCTCAGGCTCAGGCAGTGAAAAATCCGTAACGTATCGTGACTGTAGTAGAGTGAGACTAAGAGCCCTTGGTATAGTTTCTTATGGGTTTTGGTTCCATCTTGTTAATGGTTATAGGTGAAGATTTATCAAATATTTTTTTTTAAAAATGGTTTCACAAAAGATGCCATGGAGAGAAGAAGTTGTTTTTACATCAGAAAAAAAAATCACTAAAACATAATTTTTTCGGTTTTTCTTTTCTCATGAGTTGAAGCCATTTTTGAAAAAACCAAACAAAGAAAGCCTAATTGTGAGCTGCGAAACCGGCGCCCAACCAGAGGTCGCCACGAGCCTAGAAGCACTGGACCTTTTGACAGGGGCCGTGGTGCTCCCGTTGGGCAGCTGCCGGACACCGCTTTCTGTGCGGTTAGACAGCAAGTACACGCTCGTGTCTCGCGTGTGGGTAGCTGCGAAAGCAGTGTACGAGGAGTCCGAGAGGAAGAGCACGAGCGAGCAAAAGGTTAGGCTCTGCCTGAATGGCTCACACACACTGTAGCTACCCTCGGCCGTTCTCCTTTGTCCAGGGCTCCTTAGGCCACCCTCGCCATCGACCATCGTCCTCCATCGATCATATCCGTCGCTTTGTGAGTGTGCGTAGCTTTCGACATCTGCTGCGTCCAATAATAATAACCTCTTCTCCTCTGGTAGCCGTCTTGTCTGCACCTCTGCCTAAGAGTGTCAAGAGTCTCCTTAATTAGCCTCTGAGAGGTAGCTGCATGCCAAATTGGTCTTCAGTTTGTTCAGGCTCCTGAATTGAAGGTGAGATGGCCAGACAATACTTCCTTTCTTTTATCAGACAAGAAATGTTTCAGCATGCAACAGATCGATACAGTTTTTGTGGAACCTATATTCTCGAGAAGAAGACAGTGCCTGTACTAATAATTTCACACTTGTCTCACAAGCTGCAGCTCCGATTGCAGAACATGGAAATCCACGCTTGTACATATCCGTCGTCTCCAATTTCCGAATCCAAATCATGAGGTGATCAGGTCCCTCGGAACGCTGTTTCCTCGGGAGGTTTTGGGCTTTGGCGGCGAGGCGATGCTTGGGGCAGCACGTGCCACGCGTCGGCCGCCAGGGGACGAGCGAACAAGTGGAAGCGGAGCGCGCAGCCACGCACGGTTGATCCGCTCGTGCACCGTCTCCGTCAGCTTGGCTGGAAGAATAAGGACACAGTTGTAGCATCCGTCTCCTTTCAGTTTTAAGATTCCGGCAAGGCACAGAGCAGATAAGGAACTGACGCTGAACATTTCATTTCCTACCACTAGAAGAATCATATATACAGGGAAAATGAATAATTAAAAAAACCAGTACATTAGGTCATCCCCAGGCCTGTTTGGATAGACGATCCAAGGATATATAATCGGGCAAATAAATTGCAACGAAATCCAGCGCACCTTCCCTGCAGAGATGCCTTATGCTACCGGAGAAAAAACAACCGACAAATAAACAAAGAGAGAAAGAAACAGACGGTGAGATCGTAATGGAAGTTTTCCTGTCAGCTCTCTCAGATGCTGAGATGCATCTATAAATTTTAGTTTAGTTGAAGAAAGTAAAGGCACGTCGTGTTTGATTTAACCAAATTTTTCATATGTTTTCAGCCAGCATCACTTGTAGTACTATATGGCTATACATTTATTTTCCCTCAAGACAGAAAAAAACTGACATTACAGTTCAATTAGCTAGCATCCCTATGCTATGCATGTATGTTTGGTGGCGCCTTTGTTTGCGAACAAGAAGAAGAAAGCGCTAAGCTGCAGCTCAAGCAATCTATCACACAGTAACTTTTTAAAACTGTGCTGTACGTGCATTAGCCGAAAAGGTAAAAAAGTGAGATCGCGCGGATGGATTCCCTATCTGTAGCGCAGGCACGGGCGGTGCAGAGAGAGAAGCAGGGCAGGACCGGAAATCCACGGCAAGTGCCATCAGAATCCATCTTGGATTGCAAGCCATCGAATCTTGCGTGCCATTACCAGGACAGACGCGATCCTGGGGGCCACCGGATCCGCTTCTGTCCAGATCTCGCTCGCCATCTATGATCGTCTATCTGCAACAGCAAAAGCCGCCGGCGACGGCGAGGGAGCGAGCGGCGGCCGGACGGACGCTCCATGGATTTCCAAGCTTCTCGCGTCGTCGTCGTAGTTATTGTGCCTTCGTGCTCACCACACCATCGATTATGGATCCGTCGTTTCCGCGGCGAGCCGGTCTCGTGTCTCGCTCGCGGGCCATCGTCGGAACTGAAACATGCATGTAGAGGATAATGTGTACTTGTCCACCGTTTTAATTTCCTTAATTATATTGGATCCTTAGATATGTGGTAAAATGTGCTGAGAACGGATGCAGCAGGACCACAGGTAGCGAAATATATACTACGTTTGTATTAGGTGCGAGTCATTCCGTATCGAATAATATAATGCCTTTAGTCGGCATACAGATATATACATTTGCGCGGCTGATGGACTGATGCATGGCAAGAGGCTGTCTCCAATGAAGCGTCTAAATAGATTGCCTATACACTGTAGTGTTACTGTAGAAAAAAGAGAAATGTAGTTGAAATAGTGTTTAGACTATGTGCAATGGATTGAGTAAATTGATTGCCTATACACACTGGTTTTAGGGAATCGATATAGCCAAGCCGTTAGAGACGTCCTGATAGGAACCTGTGTGGATTGTAGCATGCACCCACCCTACAGCTTGGACAGTACATACACTAGGGGATTAGGGGTAGTAGTCCTGGTCCTGGACCAAGGACATGTTCGTCGTCGGAGGCTAGTAGCTCCGATGGGCTGCGTCCATGTGTATGCGCAGTGGCGTGGCGCGTCCCTGTCTTCTCATCAATATTATGTAATGTAATGACGTATATACGCCGGCCGGGCAAGTTGGACATGCGAAAACTCGATTGGGTGCGGCGAATAGCTAGCTTATAGGTAGGGCGAATATATAGTTCTTCGCGATCACATAATATATGCGTGGGTGCGTGCGTGCATGTTTCATGCAAGTAGTAATATGCCTCTCGGAAAGTCGGAATACAAAGTGGGCATGCATGCATGCACCTTTAATTTGTTCCACCGATCTAAAAAAAAATTCAGGCGTAACAGATGGTAAAAAGAACGTACTAGCGTAAAGAGAGGGACAGGCGTACGAGCGCGACGGGACGGAATCGGAGGTTACGACGCGTACGCGAATTAGGGGGTGTAGGCAGGCGCAGAGCCAGATCATATAGATGCTCCTGACCTGCCGGCTGCCGGCTGCCGCGGCTGAAGTCGATCGAGGTGTGCAGCCGACTACGTGGCCGGCGGAGCGCCCAGGCAGGAATACAATACTACGGTTTCCACGGCGCCTCCGTACTGGTCACTGCCCACCAGATACCAGTACTCCCACACTGTGTCACTGCCTTACTGGTGGTAGTGGTAGTAGAAAACGGCGCACGGTCGATGGGGAAGAGCCACTCGCCGAGCTGCACACGGCTCTACCCCAGTACCCCGTCACTTCCTCCTTTCTATCCACGATAGAACCTAGCTGGCCTCGCCAGCCACACCGTGCTACCAGCTGCTCGGTCCTAAAAAGAGGCATCCCACGCGCCTGGCTATACGTAGCTCATGATATCCACTCGAGGATTCTCTCTTCTCGGTCACCGTCGCCGTTCACGCCTAACACTCAGTCACGCAGGATTTATCTGTAGCTGCCAACCAATCCCTGCCCAGCAACGGCCCGGGCGGCTAGCCGAGGCGGCCAATGGCACGGGCCGGCTTGGGCGCGCCGGCCGGTAGCCCGTAGCGCGATTTGACGGCCGGTCGAGTCGATCGAAAGGCAGCGCGGGACGGCGGGAGCGAGACGGCTAGCTAGGCTAGGCGCACGCGTGTTTGCGACGACAGTTACCTGCCCTGGGGCGAGGCGGGGCGCACCGCACATGGCCGCGCCCGGCGCGGGGCGCGGGGCGCGGGGGATGCCAAAAATGGCGGTGCCGTAGGCTTTCGGGGGGGTAGTGGACTAGTAGAGTGGCCGAGCTCGAGCAGAGCAGGCGGCCGGCCCCCCGAGCTAGGCCGCGGATCCGGACGAGATCGTGCCGGCCCGCGTCGTCCGGTTGTCGCCCTGTGTGTCAACCCGGGGTTGGCCGCGCGACGGCGCTGTCCGATCAGGCTCGAGATCAGTGCAGAGCCTTTCACCCGGCCGCGGCAACTGGCAGTATGGGGTTGATTTGATTTGATCAGTGACTGCATGCCTGCGCACGTACGTACGTGGCCGTTCCTGGCGGCGAACAAAGCCACTTATACTCCATTCTTTTTAAAGAAAATGAAAAGGCTGGTTAGTGAAAGCGCGCGAGAGAGACAGAGAGGAAGACTAGTGTGAGCGAGTCCCAAATCTTGGTTCAAAGGCAGGGAGCAGACAGAAAGGACCAACCGAGATCCAATGATTGATGGGTTTTTATCGATCTTTAGTAGCACTAGATCGGGCTTTTGGTGATCCATCGACCGGCCTTAAATCCAAAAGGAACGCTACAGTGATCGGACAGGGACGGCGACCGATGCTCCCGCACCTGTGCCTAATCCTTCGTCAAGAAGAAACAAAAGTTTCCCAAACCGGCATAGCTCAGCTGCTCTAATGCTCGATGAGCGCCTGGCCACGCTGCTCACGTTACGACGACTCTTTTCCGTAATTATTATTTTAGCTGCCCACAACACTTTCGATTTCTTTAACGGCTTCCTCCTATATTCGCAACGAATAAAACAGGCACCTTTTTTCCAACTTGGGAACGGGAAGGTACGCAACCAGGACGAATAACCAAGCATTCAAGCAAGTGGTCGGAGCAATATATAGATTTCAAAAATTTCCCAAACAGATAAGGTTGCCATCTCATACATTCTATATATGAAGACTCTGCTCTATATACAACAGTAATAAATCAATCGAACAGGTAAAGAATCATGAAACCACTGCATAAACAACCAAAACCGGGACCTGAACACAGGCACTCAACAAATGCGCTGCCAGCCAGGAACAGCACCTTCAGCCATACGCCTCTCCCGATGCAATGCAAGGCACAACAATAGCTCAAAAGGGAAAAGGAATCTACACAGTTCTGTTCCCTCAGGGGCAATTTCCAATGCCGACATCCCATCTGGTCTGATCCAATTATCCAGATCTGATGAGCATCGGCCTTCAGGAAGACAACCAAAACAATCCATCATAAAACAGAATTGAAGAAAAGTTTCTTCTCGATGATCATCTCCTACTGGCAAATGCTGCCAATGCGTTTGCATGAGCTGGTGGCAGCGCACTCAGTATCGGTTGCATTTGCTGGCCATAGACAGATATCAAGTGAGAAACAGCCTTGCCAATATTTGTTTTGACTTCATCGCTCTCATCAGGGGATACTACCACTTGGGCAAAGACATGTATCACATCAGGCACAAGAGGAAGGATCTGCAACAGTAAAAAAAAGGTTAGGTCTGGCTCATGAACTGAATATAGACCGATGATGGACATCTGGTTCGAGAATCACCTGCGAATGTGATGATAGCAGTAAACTGCAGATACAACCATAGACAGTCATTGATTCTTCACGATCTTCTTTTAGTGGCAAAGCTTTGATAAACACTGGAAGGACCTATAAGAATGCAATCAAACATTCACTGCACTTTTAATTATGAAACATAAAAGAGGTTTAGACGTACTAACTACAATGTTGCCCAAACCTGGTTTAGAGGAATTGATTGAGGCTGCACCATAATCATCCTAGCAATAGCACCTGCAGCATTATCTCTTACGGCATCATCTGACTCGTTGCCAAACATATTGTGCAGAGACCGAAGTATATCTCCATAGTATCTGCATAAAAGACAAACAGGAACTAGTGGGTGACGAAATTACAGGATTGAACGTTACACTTCAGATATCCCTCAATCCTAATTATGTAATTGAGATTGAGATGTCAAGAAGTCATTCTTTTGGTCTCTATGAATTGGAACAGCATCAAATATGTCTCATGATTCTTAGCTGTGGTAGTCCAACAGTTCAGGATCGCAAGAGCACTTCATAGTTTAAATATATGAACAGTGTTCAGCTTTATCAAGAAACTATTGGCGGGCCTATTCACTAGAGAAAGAGATCTGCCTGCTTTCTTTGGTCATTTTGGGAAGAAGTTTGAAAGACCACCAGGTTCAGTGCGTCATGGTTACTGCTACACTCCAGCTAAGAAAGAGAACTTAAATAACCTATACAATATATGAGTGTTGCAGTCAATTCAAGATTCAGATGCTATGGCAGCAATTGAGAAGTACTACAAGCAATTCTAATTGACCATCTCTTGCTGACCTATTAATCTAATATATGGAATATGGATAAAGTGAATATGATACAGCCTTCCCCCTTGGCCTTTGTTTCTATAAGAATTGTTTTATTTGAACAATTAAAAAATAAAATGCATCTCATTATTTCATCAGCTACTTTTTCTGAACATAAGAAAAACATAGTGCAGACTCTTTCTTCTTTGTATCACTAATGCACATATAATTTATAACAAGAGTAAACACACTAGGAAAAAAACAAGGCAGAAGCGTCCAAAGATGGCCAGGAACTTAAGGAAAAGACATGAAATATAATACTTCTAGCAAAAAAATAATACATACTTTAGTGCTGCAGCACCCCCATTCTTGCATATCTCACCAGCACAGAAAGCAGCATTCCTCCTATTAGTAGAATCAGATGATGCCAGCTCTTTCAACACCAAAGGCATTATCTTCTGAACAAGAATTCAAATGAAGAAGTATGAAGAGGGTCATTTAAATGATAGCTTCATAACTTTCTAGATGCCAAAAACATACATCAACATAACCAGAAATTGGAGCACCCATTTCCTGAGCGACCTCAGCTAAGGTTGCAACCACCATAGTCTTATCTTGGGGAGGATGAGGAGATTTCTGCATTTATTCCACGAAGCAGTTTCAAACTTCAAAGCAAAATATAAGACTACCATATGTTGCAGCAAATGGAAGTATGGAGTGTGTGCAATTAGAAAAGGGGAGAGTAACATACAGCAAATTTCATCAATGGATCAAACAATTTTGCAAAGATAGGTTCAAAGTAAGATCTCATCACTTTTGCAAAAGCAGGCAAAAGATCTGAAACTGCATCCATGAGGACTTCGTCATGGTCAATGTCGCCATCATCCTCACCATCTGATTCTATTTGCTGACAGCTTGATTCTTGGCGTAAAAGAACAAGCGTTGCCTCAGCAAGCCTTAGCATATCTGAAATAGAGCACAGAAGGGATATTTTTTAACAACACAACCTAGTATTGCAAAACTCGTACTGGACAGTTACAGCTTACAAGGTTCAATTGCAGCGAAACCACACTCCTTCACGATGTCTGCTACACTCATGCAAGCTTGTGCAACTACCTCTTTATCATCATCCTCTGTCATGGTCTTGATGTAGATGTTCAGAACCGTATCTGGAAAAAACAAATTTGGCATAGTTGTTTGTTATCACACAAGACAAATGAACTTTAAATGTGTTGTTATTATATCCAGCATTTACCAAGGACATCCTTCTGTTTCTCTAGTACATCCTGCATAATAACAAAAAAACATATGAATTTCATCGTTAAATTTATGTAACATATGAAAAAAGTAGCGTATGAACTTTAACACAAAAATACTCACTGCATGTGTAGGAGGCATTGCCCTAACTGCAGTTAGAATATCTGCAAAAAGGATTAAGAGTGTAACTGCTAATAGAACCATAAAATTGTATATCTTATGGAATACTCTAAGAATAACATAAACCTACAATGTGCTGAAAAATTGTACTCAAGTATACAATGATAAGTAATGAACTATTCATGATTAAAATCGTTTAACATACCATTCTGGATTTTATGCAAAATCTAGTGGTAGCATTAACATTTTCCACTTGAACTTGTTATATAAAAATATTTGGTTGCTGCCTATGGTAAATCATAGGGCACATGGCTAGGATTGCACTACCGTTGGGCGAGCCCGTTAGTACACTGTATATGCATAATGTTTTGTTGATTTTGGTGTTCAATCTGAAATGCTCAGGTATTCCCTCCGTCTCAAATTGTAAGGGGTTCTAGACCTCAACTAGATTCATTCATTCCTTTATGTATGTGTATTCAATGTGTCTAGAATCATCAACATCCATATGAATATGGACAAATAAAAGGAGGGCTAGAACCCCTTACAATTTGGGATGGAGGGAGTACAAAAAAAATCATCTGAAATGCTACAGCTCACTGGATTATCTGTCCCTTATCAGTACTTTTCACCTTGTGCGTTTTTTCTATTAAGCTACTGTTAGAGACAGCTTTCACATTGTGCAGAATGTTTGACTACATTTAATTTCACTCACTAAATATTTTTTTGTGTGTACTGATTTCTTACAATCACAGGTTAAGCAATCACCGTTTATTTTTTACCTATTTAACCTTGACAATGAAATTTCCACAATGCTGACAGTATAGAAACCGACAGCCACACCATCAAAGAGGTAAGCCCAGGACAGTCACCAAGAACACAAGGGCACAAATTATTTTGGTGCTGCTGGAATTGAGTTGCCGCTTTTCTGATTTATCTTCTATGTATAGCTTAACTACAAGCTGAAATCTAGCTACCACTAATAACGATGAACCTAGACACGCAGGACTATTTCCAACAGAAACAATAAAGGAAACAAAAGCCTAGTGAAAATTCATGCATCAAAGAGTAGGGAATAAATTACGTTTCAAAGAAATGATAGCTTGGAGCCTGAGATCTTCATGGAAATAGCTACTATGCCTGATTAAAATCTTCAGCGACTCCTCAAGATACCTAGTGTCAGTTAAGGAATTTCTGAGATGTGAAAATATGACTAGATCAATATCTAAGCACTATATCAGGATACGGAGCATAGGCACTCTTCGTGTGTAGTGCAAAAAAACCAATAGCCTGTGTTGCAGCAGCTTTCTCATCTAATACCCCAGTCCTCACACTGATATTTCTCACTCTTGGCTCGTCGTCGTTATCATCATCAGAAGAAACACCACCAAATCCATTTTCAACACTATCAGCATCATCAATGTCCACAGCAGAACCATCATCCAAATTGCAGGAAGAAAATACGAGAGGTACAACATGAGGAAGATACTGCAATGTGCATCAGCTCACTCCGATAAATATAAATATTGATAAGAAATTGAAAGAAAATGAAATCCCCTTATTGCCTCAAAAAAGTCCCCATACCTGTGTAAAACTCTCACCCAAAATCTCAGCAACATTACTAAAAAAACCATGAGAATATTCTCTAAGTTCACTGTAATCCAATCCAAAACCCTGCAAGTATGAAGAGCATAAAGAGTTGCCCTCAGCGCTTTAGAAATAACTGAAGGTAATGAAACTATGACTCACAGAAATAGCAGCCTCAATAAAAGAAGGCAAAATTGCTTCAATTCTTGCTCTGCCAACTGCCATCGCAACTATCCCAACAACCTCAGTAGCCCTAGCTCGCGCGCACAAATCCTCATCGTTAGTGAGCACCATAAATCCTTTCATCATTTCAAGGACTTTTTCAGCATACGGAGTAAAAGCCTGCTCCGCAGCAGCGGCCACTGAGCCAATTGCAGACTGCAGAAAATATCATCATTGTTAGAATAAAATATGCTTTTATTGGGAAAAAGACTACCATATTTCCAATACACAGCTTATTTGCTGCTGTTTATTACTACGCACCATGCATGTCTCTTGCAAGTTCCGAGGACTGCTCTGCAAAGACATAACCAATCTGCATATCAAGGGGTCTAGATATGGTAGGATATCTTCTCCCATGTCCTCACAGAATGCTGCAAGAGCATAATATGACTTCTCCTGCAAGAACAAATGCATTAATTTATTTTATTACTAAATTTATCATCCTAATTAAACTTATGGAAAAGGCTTCTAGCTTGCTTGTTGCTTCCCAAATTAGAATAGAGAACATTGTCTGCATTTAACGACTATACCTTAACTTCATCTGAAGGGTCTTCGAGAGCATTTAGGATGCATGGAAGTACACTCGCATAATGAGCTAAAATTTCTGGTTGCAAGTGTTCAGCGAACTGACCAAGAGCAAAAGATGCAGCACCTCTAACCATTTGTTCTTGATCCTTTAAAGCTTCCAAAACAATTTTCAGACAGTCCTCCAACTTATCTTTCAAATGTTCGCAACAACCCTCTGAGATAACACCCAGTGATGTCACAGCAGCCTCACGATACTTCGGATTAACGTGATTAAAGCTCACAGAAGCAAACTCAAGAACTGGTGCAAGAACGTGTCTTGGTAAGTTGATAGCCATTGTATCAATGACTTCGGCAGCAGAACGGTCCGCTGCTAGATCAGAGTCTTCATCGTCATTAGATGCTTCTGTAAGCAAAGGGCACATAACTTGCAGGATAGGTATAACCAGTTTGTGCTTTTTCAAGAAAGATGCTTTAAACTTTACAAGCCATGAAATTATCTGGACAGCCTGAAACAAGCATTTGTAACAATTTAGTAATCAGTAAATAAGATGCAGATATGTGAGGATGCTGAGGGCAGACCAAACCTGTTGCCTTATATTTATTTCCAGATCTTGGTTTGCAGAAACTTCTAGTGAGAATTGCACAATTGACCTCACAGAATCCCCAAGAAGTGGTGCAGGAGATTCAATTAGTTCATCAAAAATTTCAAACGCAATGGAAGCAACATCTTCTTCGCCATTAGCAAGACACTGCCTCGATACATTCAAAATACTGGGAACAAAGTCCCGGAACATTTTTACCTACAAAATGTACACACACTTACCACGACATTAGCCAGCGGTACATTCTGCAAGTCAAATCATCAAACATGAAACCAAACTGCACAATGCAAGCAGATAATGGAGGGTGCATACAACACTTCTACACTTAAAAGTTACAACTTACAACAAGTGTGCAAAACTGCAAAACTCTAGGAAAATACTATCTGTGCGTGGTAAGGATGGTAAAATTTTATGTAGCATAATTATTTCATATTTCCTCACAGATTTGGGAAGAATATCGTGTGTGTCCATAATAATCCGATTTAGTTATCCATGCAAATTGTCTCAAGATCCAATAAACTACAGGATTAGTTTTTTAAATCAAACTACAGGATTAGTTAATACATGTAAGAGAGGAGAAAAAACAGGTGCAGGAAGTACTAAAATACATGGTTCCCCTTTCTCTGGCAGTACAGTAATAAATAACTCAACAGAACTGCATTTATCTCAGGGAACAACTTTTGTTTTGCAAATTTGTTTGTTGGCATATAAGGTTTCTGTAGTATAGTAAGCCTATTGCATGAAAAACACCCCAGAGAAACCATTATTATGAAGTGCACAAAATAGCTAACACTTAGAAAATAAATAAAAGTACAGGCTGCTGCTAACAAAAACAGATTTAAATAAGAAGAAATATTACAAACAGTAGGGCCGCTATAATCATAGAACCAGCACATTTCAACTCCAGAGAAATAATAAAACTTCAAGAAATCACAGGTGAAAAGCAAAACTTACAATGTCACCTCCATCATTGACATATTCTATGAAAGACCCAACAGCCCTGTTGCACAGAGAAAAAAAGTGGCTTATTCACAGAAAAACTTGGCCAGATATTTCGCTTGCAGTGAGATTTTTGACAGAAAATTTAGCCATACTTTAGGGCCGCAATTCTGACTCGAGAGCTAGTTTCGTCTTGTAGACATTTCAGCAAAATAGGTTGCAAATTGTTCAGATGAGACTGAAAAGTAGCCCCGATAGTTTCAGTAAGGGAGCTGAAAAGGATCAAAGCCACCTGCAAAAAGACAATAATAAGATGGCAATAAAACATTGAGACACGTAGGCATTGACTTTTTGTTTGTATAGAGAAATCATCAATTACTACCTGTACAAACAACTTATGATGATGTAAAAAATGTGACTAGCAAAAAAGTTACCATAAATACAGGATTTGAAAATGTTTACCCCATGCCAGTACATAATAGGAATGAATTATCTGAATGGCAGATCAATTTATTATGTTACATGACCCCAGTAACCCACTAACACATAGAGAACAGGAAGTGAACAACAAGTAGAAACTTCTATTAAATACAAATACAAACAATGGCATGATGCCAGATTAGGTTCACATGTGACTTCAAGTATGTGTTTTGTGTTCCTGGCCAGCAAGCAAACATAAAATGGATGTTTAAGCCTTTAAGGGAGACAGATAGGATTTTACACAGACAAAATATGTCGTACAGACCATTTAGATTTAGCCCTTTAGGTTCAAGGGATGAGCTATCTCAGATTATACCTTCCTAATATACAAATGTGCAGTTGTGCACAACAAGGAATTGTGAAAGGGCTAGCTAATATGTTGCTGATATTGATGTCAAGAACTCAAGACACCTAAAAATACACTTTAATTTTAGCTATGATGTGGTAAAGATTCAGAATTCAGACACATACAACAAATAGAAGAAAACAGCATTGCAAATATGATTTTGTTTTGCTTAAGCTTAACATTTGAATTCATCTAATAGGTAACCACATGGCATCCTCCTTCAATATGAATAGTGTCCATATTCATCTGCTTGGTAGCAATAACCCCTCATCAAAATAGACTTACTTCTTTATGATCTTCTTGTGGACTTTGGCTGCATTGGAAAAGGAAAGGTAATAGCTCTGGCCACTCTCCTGCAGGGATAGCATATTTAGCTATAATGCTCACGACATTTGCACTAGCTCGCCTTACAGGATGACTGCATAGAAAAGGGAATAGAGACTCTAAGATTAATACAAGTACATGCAAACCAAAAAAATATTAGGCAGGTCAAAAACATCTGGACAGCACAAAGTTTTATCAGTAACATCTCCAAACACAAAAACAGTGATCTGTTATGGACGTCAACAGCTTCTGGTTATGTTCAGGTACAAATCTACTAGAAATGTGCATCTCTTAATTTCAACCTCCCAAATCCAGTCACTGGCAACCAACTAATGGTCAACACTGATCGATGATCATGGCATGAAAATTTAGAGGTGTGACTTACATATTTTTGTAAGTCTATGACTCTGTGTCAAATTAACACAAAACTATGTTTTGGAGATTTTAATAATATTTGGTGGACATAAAATTATAATGTGACATTCGATGTTTTTTCTCTCAATTGCATTTCACATTGAATCAATAGGGCAAACAGTTCAATGCAAATGAATGAGGTTGAAGACATTTTAGAATGCTGAAACATTCACAACAGAAGATCTCAAGCCCTTCACCCTTTGCTTCCACTTGTTCAGTTATTGCAAAACTCAAGATATGGATTTCTGCTAGATTTTAAGGTGTGGGTTGTGAATTGTGATCCGTCAACAACAAGAATTAAGCAGCTTTTGCTCTACATCTCGAGCAACCAGAAACATGAGGTTGTTGCATAGCTGTATGAGTTACCATAATTTGACCACAGCAAATTATCTATGTAGCCCATTGGACAAAGTATGGCCTGGATCAATCAGTTCTAGAGCAACCATAAATTAGTTCAGTTCAGCAGAAAGTATATTTACATGAGAAAGTGGAGACTGAGTTATTAGACCTGTCATAACATCGATAAGAATATCTTGTGCAGATTATGCTCTACTCAATATTCATTCGAATAGGGTGAAGCAAAAGTAGAACTTGTACTCAATTGGCATATGTAGCCTAATAACCATATGACCAGTTGTGGTCCCAGCAGAAACATCAAAACTCTATCCTTTAGCGCCCAAACAGGAAGGTTTAGTAAAGCTGAACCTCTCTCGATTCAATTCCATAATCAGCACGAACTCGTAAGCTGAAGGGACACACCCAAGTGTCCATTACGCAGCACAAACTTGCAATTAAGAGAGCTGAAAATGAGCAAATTATAAGGTGGATATGGGTGTAAAGGGTTGGGTAAGGGCTGTTAGCAAAGGACCTGTGGTCGAGTGTGATTGAGTCGATGAGAGCTTGCTTAAGGGATGCCTTGGAATCCGGGGGAAGCTTGGGCCAGTGGGAGGTAATCTTCTTGCGGAGTAGCACGGCGGCGAGCTGGCGGACGTTGGGGGTCTTGGCCGTGCGGAGGTGGTGGACGAGCGCGGGGACCACCTGCGGGTCGCGCGCCAGACGCCGGATCTGCTCCTCTGCCTGCCGACGCGCGTCGTTGTCCGGCATCAGGAACTGGATCAGCAACAGCTCCAGCGACTGCGCCATTCCTCCCGCCTGATGCTGCTGCTGGCCGCCGCCTGTAGCCCCCCTTTTGCTGCGATCGGCGGCGCCCGGCGCCGGCGGAGGCGGCGGATTGGCGGAAGACCGCAAAAACCCTATCGACCTGGAGGCGTGGTGGCTGGCTCGGGTCCTGCTGGCGGCGCGCGTGGGGGGCGCGGCGGGAGGGTTTAGTAGCGGTTCGGAAATTGCTGTCGTTTCGGGCTTTTATTACAGTACTCCCCTCACACAACACAAAACATTTAATTTTGCCCTAAATCAAACTATAATAAAATAAATTTGAATAATTTTACCAAATAAATATTGGCATAATAATATATTCTATTTTGTGCCAATAAGATATTTTTTCTATATAAAATATGGTTAAATTTTAAAGAGTTCAATTTAGAAGAAAACTAGAACAACTTGCTTTATAGATTAAGTTCAGCTGATCGTGTTTTGGGCACATTGCAAAACAGTGTTTTGGCAACCACAATAGCACCACTGGCGTGAGCAGTCTCAATAGTACGAAAATGGCATTGTAGTTACATTGTAAATAGAGTAAAGTTTGAATATAGAAGATGTGATAGACGATCTGCTGGACTCAGCCTTAAGATGATATAGGTAGCACTCTTTCCGTCCCAACTTATAGGTTGTTTGATTTTTCTAAAACCAAGTTTGACCAACTCATTTTATTCAATTTGCAAAAGTAGAGAAAAATTCAATTCATAGTTAAAGTGTATTGCTCCATCCGTCCCAATTTATAGATCATTTGATTTTTTTACACCAATTTTGACCAACTCTGCCTATTTAATAAAATTGCGAAAATATAGAAAATTTCAAATCATAGTTGAAGTATATTATATGCTAAACTAAATCACAATAAGAATGGTAATTATGAAAATTTTTGAATAAGACGAGTAAGTCAAACTTAGGGTCAAAAAAGTCAAACGACATATGAATTAGGACGGAGGGAGTATATGCATGCTAAGTTAAATCACAGTAAAAATAAAATTTAATTTTGATATTTTTTGAATAAAATGAGCGGGTCAAGCTTGGTTTTTAAAAAAAATCAAATGATCTATAATTAAAAACAGAAGGAGTATTAATTTATCTTTTTCTTTTATTATTCAATCGGTGGGGGAGTATCGACGTTCTACAACATGACGAGCTTTGGGGTGTTTGGTTTGATGAATGAATTGGTCCCTCGTCTTTTCACTCCTCACTTTTCTTATTTGGTTTGTGAAATGGAATGAGTTGATCTCTCAACACACATTTCTCACTGGCTAAGAATTAGTTCTAGGATGGGGAGTGGGTTCATCCCACCAACTTAGCCGAAAACCTTTTTGCTAGAGCAAGTAATGTTTTCGGCTAAGTTGCCTCCACACCAGATGGGATGAAACCCTAATGGTGGAGTATATAAACCATCAGTCATCCAACATGGTCCTAACTCTTAAGGATTTTGAGTTGGAAGTGAATAGTTTGCTCAACAAGATGCGTAGCATCGAGGCATAGAGGCAGGCCGATGACGAGGCTGAGAACCTCGACGATCTGAGTCTAGGATCATTATTCATTTCTGCAGGGGAGGAGTGAAATCTTGGAGCGAATTGAGATGGTAAAATCCTATCAGATCATGGCTGCATCCACTGGCCACTGCCTTATTTGGTTGGAACGGCAACGACGACTTCAACGTAGCTCTAAATCAAAAGCATTGCACTGATGTGTGTCGTACGAGGAGTGGCCGAACGGGCGCCACTTCATCAATAATCACCGGAACTGAGAAAAGAGCGGTACTAAGAGCCGAGAACTGTATATTTTCCCCCTCATGTGTGGCCATTTAGGGCCCCTGTGGAACGTTGGATTGAAAAAATACAGGAACAGAAAAAACATAGGAATATGATAGGAATGCATATAAAAAACAGAGAATTGAAAAACGCAAGAAAGTTGTAAATAGTTGTTGTTTGGATGGGTACAGAAAACTCGTAGGAAACGGTACCTTAGGAAATTATAGTCACAGCCTAATCATCCATAAATCCAGCGATGTGGGCTAGTTTGGTATTTCTCTCTCCGTAATCTCGTATCACGTGCCTCTCTAATTGCCTCGATCCTACGCGATGACAAAAAAAATAGCACTGAGTGGATGTTATTTTTTCTAAGTTTTTCTTTCAAAATCAGCTCCATAGGATTTTTTCCTACAAATATCCTATGGCTCAATCCTACAAACCAAATGATGCTACAGTGAAAATTTCTATAGGAACCAAAATCCTATACTTCTCTACCCCTTTAAAAGTATGAATTGTTTCCCCACTCTTCCCTTCTGCGTTCCGCTCTCCCGCCCCGCCCGCCCACCAATTCGCCACCGCCTCCGCGATCTCCACCGGCGCCTCCCCGATTCAAAATCGAAGCTTTATTTTATCCCCACCGCCTCTCTCCACCGCTCCCTAAAATCTCAATCCCCACATCCCGTTCCCATCTCCCTCTCAGTCTCTCCTGCTCCCACGTCCGGGCTGGACAGGACGCCCGTGGCGGCCGGCCCGCCGCAGCCAGGCGCCTCCCCTGTGGCACACCGCCGCCAACCCCGCTGTCCGCACCCCTTCGTCCGCCACTCCACCCCCTGCGGTCCGTCGCCTCCCCCAGCCGCCCTCTCCCGCTTCCACCGCCTTCGCTCCTCGCTCCCACCGCCCTCGCTCCTCGCCCCCACCAACCTCGGTCCATGCGAATCCGCCGACGCCGCCAACTCCTCCTCGACCTTGCGCTGCCTACCTGCTGGGTTCTCCCGGACGCCATCCACGAGGCCACGCCACCGCCGCCGCCGCCGAGAGACGACCGACGGGGAGGAGGACGCGGGGCAGGCGGCGGGAGACAGGTGATGCGGAGATGACGAGCGGGGAGGAGGACGCGGGCCGCCGACGGCGGATCCGCTCACCTGGTCGGAGGTGGCCGTCGTGTGGTGGCCGCAGCTCCCGCGTGCCGCGCGCGTCGCCCTCACACCGCTGCTGTGGACTCCCGGCCCAGCTTGCCCCCGCGAGATGAGTACCACCTCAGCCCCTCCTGGCCCCACTCACCGCCATGCCCCCCGCACTCGCGCCCTCGAGCCCTGGCGGATCCCCCTCGCCTGCACGCAACGGCCGCCGCTCCCGCGCGCGCCCCCTTGCCTGCGCCCACTGCCACCCTGCGCCGCCTCACCTCCGCCTCCACGCGACTCCCCTCAGTCTCTCAGCTCCACTGTCACGCCGCCGCCCGCGCGAGGCCCGATTCACATCATTAGCACCCAGCCACCGGTCCATCCGGCCTCCCGCTGTTGGAGTTCGCGCGTCCAGGTTCAGCTCCAAGCGATGTTGGCAAGGTAGAGAGAGTGGCCAGGTCCCCTGTGGCAACTTCGACCTCCCCTTTCCATGGACTAAGATGGTGATTTTTCTTTTCTTTTCCTGTTAATCTATTAACCACAAAGTGATGCTTGTTCTAGTTGATCGGTTTCAATGTGTCTGAATGCTGAAGGCCTCCGGTGGCAGTTTTTTCAGATTCTTGTGTTCAGTTATGTATGTCATGATTCAGGAGCCACTAGAACAGCTAGCACATAACCTTATTTTTCTAGGTCTTTTCAGTTCAGATTCAAATGTTTCTGACAGCCATTTGGCCCAGAGGGTATGCATTGCCCAAACAACACTAATGCATTGATCTCTGAATTTGCCAGGGGTTGGCTTAACTTTATTCATATGAAATCTATCACTGGAGCACCATCACAGTTCAGCATCACCAAATTGCATATATATGGCCTGCTGTACGATTTGAACTTGCACCTCCATGATGCCTAATTCTGTATACAGAAGCAATAATTTTCTCTGATGGTCAAAAGAGAAGAACATTTTTAATTCTTTTCTTGCTTAGCTACAATACTCGGGTGATTTCTTCTAAGACAACACTTGTTTCTTTTTGGTAGATAATCTCAAATCACGAATGTTGTGTTTTTGGATGATATATCAAATGCGCAGATGCTTTAGATATTCTCAAATCACGAATCTTGTATTTCTTTATAACCCTGTTTATGTTTACCTGGCTCTCTGTTTCTTGGTACACATTTTCACTGCTGCGAAGGTAAATTAAGAAAATTTCACACTACCTCTCCAAGTCGGATGTTTTGTTCTTATTTCAAAATCTTTTTGATGAATTTTGAAAGGCAGCTTAAGTGTGCAGGACCTGGAAGGAAACAAACTGGTTGCTCTGGCTAAACTCTGCCTAATCTTGAAGTGACTTTAGAGAATAGAAATAAAAAAAAAACTTTTTGCTCCGTATCACCATTGTTTTCTGCATATTACCAGACAATTTACAGTTTGCTTATTGAGGAGCGAGGACTGCAATGCAGCCCAAGTGAAAATTCACCTCTTCACATTGATGCAATTAACTTGTGTGTATTACTCTTCTGATATGTTATATGTAGGTGACTCAAGGAATTCTGCAGAGAGCAGCAAGTGACATTCTCCGAGCACCGAGAGACTTAACGATGAATAATCCTCGTGAAAGGATTGAGGTGGCAGTGGCAGTCTACCATTATCTTGATGTAAATTAGTAGACTAAACGAAAGCTGGGTGAGATCAAATTCTTCAAGCTATCGGTCAACGGTCACTCATAATTGAGTAAGGTGCATGTGCTACCTGCTGCCGGCCTGAGTTCCATGGAGCTTTGTTTGTTGAATTATTTGTGCCACTATGTACAAAAAATTAATGAATGAGTTAATATTAAAAAAAATGCTGTTATTGAACACCCAAATGAGAGTACTCGAGAAAGATTTCTTGCTAGAAATTATACTAGATGAATAAATAGATGTTGTGATATTCGTCTATTGTGGTCATAGCTTATTGCTGCAGCGAGGCGTGTTTCACTCGTACATTTTTTCTCCGTACCTATGAGATGGATACCCTAATATATCAGGTTATTTGCAATTTAAAAAATAGTTTTTGTCCCGTGGCAACGCACGAGCAAACTGCTAGTTTCTCATGAAATTCCTTTGAACCAAAGAAGCCCTTATCTATTGGATTGAAAAATAATGTTGAACTCATGTGATGGTGGTTGTAAAATTGATACCAATTCTCTAAAATTCTTGAGAACTGCAAACTTTCCCCGTTTGGTTCATAGGATTCTCGTAGGAAAATCTTAGGAAACCAAAATAGAGGAAAGGAAAGTAAGAATAGTGTTTGGAACACAATAAAGACATCCATCTTTTTCCTTTGGAACACTGTAGCTTCTTCACCTTTTCCACATGAATGAAAAAATACACTCGATGGTCGATGCTCTGGTTTTCTGCTCAATGCAGTTCCTGACTTCCTGTGTTCCCAAACAATAATTGCTACTTTTCTTTGTTGTTTTCTTTCCTTTGTTTTGTCAATATGACCATGGCTCATTTCTACGTTTTTTGTTTCTATTACTGTGTTTTCCATTCTTATATTCCAAACGCATCCTAAAGGAATCGGCATCAAGCCGCAGACACGGTCTTTAGCTCCTAGCACTTTTGATCGTCACCTCCGTTCCACAGGAATGCAGGGTCTATTTGATCCACCCGGATATATAATGATGCTAAAATCTCATTAGGATGGATCCAAACATACCTAGTTAATGTGTGAGCAAGTTTAGTTAAGCTCCAGTTCACTGTCTCACTTGTTGGCCTAACCGAGCTAAAATTAGCTAACAAGCTAACTATTTTGCCCCCAGCATCTTATCACTATGCACTCACCTTTTAGCAGCAGGGCATTCTGGATTTAGGCCTCCTTTGGAATGGAGGAAAATATTTCTGTTTCTGCTTTTTTTCCTATGAAATTGAACTGTTTTCTGTGAAATTCCTACACGATTTCTGTGAAAATCCTGCGTTCCAAAGGGAGTCTTAGTTGAGGATTCTATTACACTATATAAGAGCCAACCGGCCAATCATTATTTGTTGCTAGTATCTAGCCAATACTGTAGTTAGTAGCAGTGAATTCAAAGAGACCCGAAGTACTCTTATTCTAAAATATGAAATAGGGTTGGTTGTTCTGTCTGCACTAGGGGTTCGAAAAATACATCCCACTTACTCTGTGAGAGGCATCATCATCCACTCTCATATATAACAGGGCGGGCATCTTTTCTTAAGTCCATGCAGGCCCGTATCTACATTTTCGTGGCCCCAGCGCAAAACAAAAAATGTGGCCCTATATTAAGGAAATAATAATGATAGTACAAATATGGTTTCAGCATATAGATGTATATTTCATGCAATACTTAAAACTAGAACCACAGTAGGCGTTCATGCTAAAAAAAGGCATCGGACGAATCTTTCTTACCAATATGTTCTTAACTAGTAAATAGCATCAAGCGTTTGTTCTTCGAAATGAGATCTTCCATCATATCTTCGTATTTAACCTTCTCCAGAACAAAATTGATTGTTCTGTTACAGACTTACAGACACGAGCAAAAGAAATCAACTAATTAAACTAGTATGTAACTAATACATTGAATAGAAGATTTAGTCATTCAGGCTTAGATATGGAGTCATCCAGGCCTACTGCGGTGGTACCTGACGTTAACGCCTGCCTCTCTCTTTGTCGCTAGGATGTTGGGTCACCAGGCCAGGGCTACGCAGCTGCGCCGGCAGCGGAGCCGGACCGCCGGTGCCGGAGGCGATCGGCCCATTGCAGTCTTGGAGGCTTGCGCCTTGCAGCTCGACGGCGGCAGCGGCATGCCGCCACGCCGGCGCCCTGTCGTGCAGCGCATCTCTTCAGCTTCTGTTCGGTCTGCGAGTTCAGCGATTTATCTAGCAACTTCCACCGACGGAATGCTCTTCTTAGCAGGCCGTGACCCACTCTGTAATAGAAGTTGATGTAAAAGGTGGGGCCCCTAAAACATGGTGGCCCTGTGTGGTCGGTCCAGTTGCGCTGGGCTATATACGGGCCTGAGTCCATGACTTCCATTGGGGACGTTGGCTTCTCTCCAATAGATATATCTTCATTGCAGACGTCATTTCCAAAGAACAAAGACACATGTAGGAATAGCTTGAGCAGGGACGCACGGCACGAACCAGTGACACCCCCCTTGCATAATTTCTTTGGCAAGGTAACCTTGACCTATGGGTGTCCTCTCTTCCAGCGTCGCAAATCCTGACGTAACCTTCAAGGCAGTTTAGCCCACGAACCGTACCGCTCTCTCTTTAATGAATCGTCACATATAAATCCTTCTCACTTTCTCGCCCTGTTAACTACCACCAGTATTGAAATCCAAGCTTTCTCAGCACGTAGTACGACGCGGGCCGAGGCAGGCCGTATTCGAGGACCGCCGTTTGCCCACCCAGTTCTCGTACTCCTGGAATCGGCCGCGTAGGAACAAGGCCCGTCCGCAAAACTCGCATGGAAAAGGAAAAAACGCCCCCGCCGAGCGGGAGCCCCTTTTAACTTCCAAGGCTTCCAGTCCCGCAGCCGCTACTAGTCTAGCACTCGAGTACTCCAGCCCAGTGATCCAGTCTACGACTACGAGTAGACGAGCCTTGCTCCAGCGCTCGTCGTCGACTCCTCGTCCCAGACTCCGGAGTCCGCCGGCCTGACATCGCGTCGCGTGCCAAAGCCGTCGCGCGCAAAAGCGACGAAAGCGAAAGCAAAGCGGCCACCACCTCCCTCCCCGGCTCCCACCCTCCGTCGAGACCCCTCCGTCTCCTCTCCACCTCCTCCACCCGTAACACCGAAGCCCGAGCGCGAGCTGCCATTCCTCTCGTCTCGTCCCCTCCCCTAAAATGAGAAACCTAGTACTGCTATAGAAGTCAAGCCGCTCGCTCACGCGCCAACCACCACCCGGCCGCGCTCGAGACGAGACGACAGGCGCCCACGGAGCCCATGCCACCGCGCGCGGCGGCCGCGGCCTCCGCCTCCGCCTCCACCTCGCAGCAGGGCGACTGCTGCGGGCCCGGGCCCAGCAGCTGGCGCGGCGGCGGCGGCGGCGGCTATGACGTCCCCGGCGGCGCGTCCTGCAGCTACTTGCCGCTGCGCAAGCGGCTGTCCGTGGACGGCAAGTGCCCGGCGCCGCGGATATGCATCTGGGAGTGTGACGGCGAGGCCGGGGACATCACCTGCGACATCGTCGCCGCGCCGCTCCGCCGCAGCTGCAGCGCCAGGGCAATGCCGCCGCCGCCGGCCCCGCTCTTCCGGCGGATGATGACGCCGCCGCCTCCGAGGCCCAGGCCGCCGCCGCCGCAGAGGGGGGCGGCGGCGGAGGAGGAGGAGGGGTCCAGGAGGCCCGGGGAGACCATCTGCAAGGGCCACCGGAGCTACGGCCTCATGCTTAACCTCCAGCTTGGCATAAGGTACCAATGCGCTCTCCGCCGCGACGTTTCCTTGCGTCCCTGTGTTGTGATGCCCTGCGTCTCAGTCGGTGCTGCTCTGGTATTCGTGCGTGCCGTAGCTATTCGGTAGGCAAGTCATCGGCGCTACCGTTCAGGAAGCTCTCGCCGTCGGACTTCGACCCGCGGGAGAAGGTGTGGACGCGGTTCCCGCCGGAGGGGTCCAAGCTCACGCCGCCGCATCACTCCGTGGATTTTCGGTGGAAGGACTACTGCCCCGCAGTATTCAGGTGACATATTGCTCTGCTGGCCATGGATTTGGCCATTTTGAGTTGGAGAAGAGCTACTGCAATGTGTTTTTTTTTTTTTGGTGCGCATGGATATTATTATTGCCTGACTGCTGCTGAGGATGCCAGGCACCTGAGGAAGCTGTTCGGGGTGGATCCTGCGGACTACATGCTCGCCATCTGCGGGAGCGACACGCTCCGCGAGCTGGCGTCGCCGGGCAAGAGTGGGAGCTGCTTCTTCGTTACACAGGACGATCGATTCATGATTAAAACCGTGAAAAAGGCCGAAGTGAAGGTCAGTCGTCAGTGACAATTTGAATCCTAGTTCAAATAGTTCATGAGCTAGTCACATGATTCCATTTTTCTTCTGGCACTTTGGTCATCT
Organism: Paspalum notatum; assembly: GCA_022530915.1. NCBI lineage: Eukaryota > Viridiplantae > Streptophyta > Magnoliopsida > Poales > Poaceae > Paspalum > Paspalum notatum. The sequence continues at coordinate 8,899,954 of CM039684.1, forward strand.
TTAATTCTGTGCCTGAATGAATTCCGCGAATGGGCTCTACCAGAAGAAAATAGCTTTTGTACGCCTTTTGCCCCCAGCAACACCTGCTCCTTTTTTTTCGGAAGTTAGTTTTGTTGTCCATCTTTAAGTCCCAAATTTATAGCTCGTTCGTAGGAAAGAGTACACACAAATATTAATTGGTGACATAAAACATTGCGCCATTAAAAAAAATTCAAAATCTTGGCTTGCAGGTTCTAATTAGGATGCTGCCGAGTTACTATGAACATATTTGTCGGCACAAGTCCACTTTATTGACAAGGTTCTATGGCACCCATTGCATCAAACAAGCTGGCTGTCCCAAGGTAAGCAATCTTCACGTGATGATGAATAACTCAATTTTTCCTATTTTCTGTTGTATCGCTTTACAAATTATCTTGGCAATGACACAATGTCAACGTAACAACTAGGTCCGGTTCATTATAATGGGCAATTTTTGCTGCTCAGAGTATAAGATCCATAGGCGTTTTGATTTGAAAGGCTCCTCACATGGCCGGACCATTGAGAAAGCAGAAAAGAAGATTGATGAAACCACTACTCTAAAGGACCTCGACCTTAATTACGCATTCCGCCTGCAGAAATTGTGGTACGAGGAGCTGATGAAGTGAGTTTCCCATTAGATTGTCTTAAGATCCTTGGCTACAATTTCATGACAACTATGAGATCAATCCTAAATCTGATTGTTCTTATGACACAGGCAAATTCAGATGGACTGCACATTCTTAGAAAGACAAGGAATTATGGATTACAGCTTGTTGCTAGGAGTTCACTTTCGTAATGATTTCTCAATGTCTAAAGTAGGTGTATCTCAGTTTATTGGTTTGCCAAGTAAGTAGCATGGAACGGGTAGTTCCGAATATTCTGAGTTATTGCATGTGCATATTTTGGCTCATAAGCTGATACTGACCAGTTTTGATCTAACCCTGACAATGTGCCTGATCAGAATCCACAGGCAAAAGAAAATCATTTGAGGGTGGAGGTGATGTTTGTGAGCTCTGCTTTATGGAATCTGGATGCAAGGACAGAGATTTTATTGCTGACTCATGGTAAAATTCTGCTTTTACATCCTCTTTCAGTTTGGTCTGGACTATTTGGAGTAATGAAAACAACTTGTTAACAACTTAGCTGCAATAAAGCACTAACCCATTGATCAACCAATCTCAGCATTATTAGTATAAAAAATGATGGATCACTAGGATAATTGGCTCAGTTTTTTGCTCTTCTTTGGGTGCTATTGTCCATAACAAATTGTTTGTAATATTCTATTATTAAAGCTACCAATTTCTCCTGGTAACTTTTACATGCAACCAGCCACTAGTTGCTTCTATGACTGCATCAGTTAAAACAATTTTGATAATTTAGGTTCCACAAGTAGAATTTCTGTTTCTCCAAATTGCAAGTAGCTCGATCGTCTACTTTTAGTTTGGAGATTGCAACTCTGCACTATGGCAAAGTGCCGATTTTTATGTTTTGTTTTTCAGCAATGCAATTTTGTATCCTCATCATGATGCTACTTTGTTGCTCCCTTTGTAGCCAACAAACAAGGAGCATTATGGGGTCATGCATGTTTGTTTAAGTCAAACGCTTATAAAGGAACTCATAAGATGCCTTTAACTTTCTGGGCTTGTATGTCCCAAACTGTAGCTGTTGCATTCCCTAATCTTGTCGAAACCTTTCCGTTGTGCTAATGTAACCTCTGTCTGCTCTTATCAGGAAACCATTGGTCCAGTTAGGCAAGAACATGCCCGCGCAGGCAGAACGCAGATCGAAGAGAGTCCTGGACAAGTTTCTCCTAAACGAAAGGCACTTGTTCATAACCACGCCAAGCGGGGGATCCCGGGATGTCTACCTCTTCTTTGGAATCATTGACATCCTACAAGACTATGACATAACCAAGAAGCTCGAGCATGCATACAAGTCCTTCCAGGTCAACCCTGATTGCATTTCTGCCGTGGACCCAAAGCTATACTCGAGAAGGTTTCAGGACTTCATTCGCAGAGTGTTCATCAGAGAACAGTAAGAAAAATTTGCACAGGGTTTATTTAGCTGGTGACTGCTCCACTGACTTCTTACATCATGAGATCCATTGGTGAAGTCCTGGGTATATATGATAGTTTCACCGATCCCGAGCGTGCCCTGGAACAGTGGAAAGGATGGTCGGTTTACCGGACTCACAGTTTTCTGAATAATTGGGGTCGAGGAAGGAGCACTGCCGACACGCATGCTAATGCTGAAAGGATGCGAGCTACTACTATAAAACTATGCAGCTTCGCCTTTTCGAGGACTTGTTAAAATGCAGGTGCCGGCTCTATGATTGCGGTAACCAAACCTTGCTGTTATTTATTCTTTTTCTGCACTCGCATCTTCCAAGAATCTCAGGTAATTTTAGCTTCTTGGGATGCTTGATGAATACCGGTATGATCTTGGCCGTATGGGGATCAGACATTGTGCATGTACATGCTGTCGTGTGGTTTATACACTAGATGGATTTAGGAACTGACGCGTCTTTGCCGGAGTGTAAAATGGAATCTGGATGCATTCCTGTCTTCAGAAGGTATCTGGCATCTTACTTTTTTCGCTTGCCGGTGAAACATCTCTTGTTGCCAGACTGTTTTGGATGAATGAATTCCTGAAGCTGGCATGTTCTTCGCTCAGAAAAGAAGCCGTCTCGTAGACATTGTTGCCTTCTTTGCAAGCATTTGCAGCCATTGCAGGTTGCAGCTCGGTATCTTTTTCTTCGCTCGCGCCTGCTCAGGCTGACCATGGTTGTGACTGGAGAGCCACAGCGCTCGGCGAACTGGCGAAAGATAAAGCGGAAAAGCGGAGGGGGAGGAGACAGGCATCAAAAGGAGAGAAAGCGGGTGCAGGGAGATGCTGGGACAGATCTGGTCTGCTCCTATGGCTCGTGTCTAGCAGGAGTGCAGTGATGCGTTTTCCTCGCGTTCTCTCGCTCGCTGCTGGTAGTACGTGGCCGGCCGGCCGGCCTTTCTTCTTCGACTTTGCTTTGTCCCACGCCAACGCCTAGTCCGTTTCTTCTTCGCCTCCCTTTTTTCCGCCATGCTATGCTTCCGTGCTTTGCTTGATCTACTCTGAGTTTCTGACCGGGCCTAGCACCACTTCGACACCGCCACGAGAGCGTCTACGTCAATCTCCCTATAATCTAATCCTGAGCCAGTTCCAATATAGTTATATGGATTATTGGAGTTTATTTTTGCAGCTTATCAATACCCAGTCCTAAAGTGGGAGTAATACTACTATTTTTCTCTCTCTTCATGTCCTTTGTCTGGTGGATCTCTAGCTACAGCTACGGCTGGGTATACTCGGCCATAGTTTTTTTTTTTTTTTTTGGAAATTTTAGGTTTCAAGCAGTAACGGATCCAGGCAAGAAACTCGTGCTATAGAATCATGGTGTTATATCAAATAATTAACACACATAAACATTGGGACCGCTTGGAATGACCCTGGCGCTATACCACTGGTTTCAAGAAATAATAAGGACCTAAGTTGGAAACAATAAAAGTTTTACTATAGCAGCAACTAACCATGAAAAAAAATGACAAATAGCCATAGACAAACTTATATATGACATGATAAGTTCATACAAATCATAAGTTCCTAGGTTGTCGCCTACTCGCATGTCTGTCATTTTCTTCTATAAGCAGTGATCACTGTATTTCGGTCTATTCAGGTTTTGAAGGTAAGAACCGAATCCTATTACTACTTTGTTCATAAATGTATTATATGTAGTATACTTTACCACTGTACCCGTAAATAGAAATACATAATTATTCTAACTTATCTGAGAAACTTTTGTATGCTTTTATCAATGTGCCCATATTTAGGAAAGAGAAACAAAAGAAGACCTACCGATTTGGCTAGAGATGGATACGGTTAGTAATTTGTATGCCACTTTTTAATTTTTCTTTGATGGTAAAGAAATAGGACACAGAATTTTCTAGCCAAATGATAGATAGGAAATTTAACCTTTTTTTAAAAAATGTTATGGGAAGCAAATAAGACGTTAAAGTTTTTACCTTGTTTTGTATTATTGTTTTTGGTGATAAGCTTGCTAAAATGCATAAAAAAACCAAGATCATATTTATTTTCTATCTATCTAGAAAATACTAGATTTATTTAGGCCGTTTAGATATCTTTTTTTTCTGAAAGGATGCCGTTTAGATATCTAGCAACACGTCACACGTGGCTCCGGATCGGATGGTGCAAATTGCAGGTCGGGTGGTCAAAAAATAGTTCTGTGCATCAATAGCACATACCAGTGATGATGCATTACCGCTCTCACGCATGACGTATCCTACTTCTAAGTCCTATTGGTAGCCACTTAAGGTCGTGCTAGCGCTCTGTGCTCTAGGCAAATAGGAGTACGTAAGTAGTAGACTAGTAGTTGCCATTTTACAATCGAAAATGTGCTGAGGTGCGTTGGTATAAGTTGCTTTTTTTTTGGGTACCACCTATGTTGCACTCTATTTCTGTTGCTATTAAATATCGAGAATTTTGCCTTGCTATTAGTGTTGATGTGGACATCAGGGTGTCTGAACCGACCCTTTCAAATTGTTGTGCTATAGTAATAGTAGTAAAAAATAAAGCTTTCCTTTGTTTGGATGCTTTGTAATTTTATGGTTCTAACATGATACCATAGTATTTGGAGATACTATAATATTTTAGTTGAAAAGATGTTCTGTTGATTTTAGAAATTTTTGTTTTCAATATCATGGTATTATCAATGATATAGTGTTTTTTAAGTATTGTAAACTACACTCCACACTAAAGTTTTTTTCTATCCAAGTAAAGGCAGGGTCTGTCACTGTTACATGACCGGGAGAGAGGGGGTGTTGGTCGTCGCAGGCATATTGTACATATCCCATTGCCCCCCAAGGCATATAATTTAATGATGGGAAACAAGGCGGCATATGTAGGTAGAGGGCTTCTGCAATGGGTGGCTCCACACATGACCCAAAGACGCTAGAAAAGAGTAGATGATGCAAAGACCACGTTCAACCTAAGGTTTGTGTTGGGGATGTGAGATATATAAACATGCACATATGATAGTGCTGGGGTTAGACGTGCACACAATCTCCCACTATGACAAGTTATGCATAAGGTCACATGCATCGTATAAGCATGGGCCTCAGTGTGGTAAGTGAAAGCCTTGCCTACTGTCAAGTATTTAATAAGAAAGTGTCATAGCAACATGTAAGCGACTCCAAACCCTAAGTGTTTAGCAACCCACAACACACAAGGCACTTAGAGTGTTATGCTTCTCAGCATCCTAAATATCTCTGCACCCTTGTGTTCTCACGTGCCCTTTGTCTTCCTTGGTCCATCTCTCCTACTAGAGGGTTGTTCAGGCCTTGCACTATGGCGGGTTCGTAGCCATGGGTCGACAATTGAGAAAGCCCTTGGGCACAAGTAGCTAGATGTTGCAACCCTTGGCTAAGCTTATCTAGGCATATCAGATCTAGTCCATCCAAGCTTCGCGTGTGGCATATTGGTGCATTTAGGCTCCTAAGTGGCTTTTAGTTATTGGATGCCAAATCACAACTAAAGAAATACCGTATTTGATTAATTTGAGTAGGTGTCATTAATAAATGACCAGGATAAGCCCAAAAACTGTCTCAATTGAAGCAAAGATCAAGCAAATAGTTAATCACAAGAGCTGATAAGATGTGGTTATATGATCTGTCTCATTATGGATTGCTCCCATGAAAACGGGAAAATTGATAGTATGTTGTAACAAACCAAGCACATATTGATTTTGATTGAAGAAGTGGAATCCAAAGATTACTTGATCTTATGCAAGGATAGCGTGATTTGAGGGTGCGCCTTGAACGGTTAACAAGAGTCACTAAGAGACAAGAAAGGAAAGCAAGCGGCCGAGCACCAAGCGACCTAGGAGTGGTTGAATTGGCAGCAAAAATCAGAAGTAACAATGCTTGCTAGTATACAAGGTTTAGTCCTATAGATAAAAAGATGAACTTTGTATGAATATGATATTAAATGAAGATAAAATGATGAGACAATATATTGGGCAAAAGAAGATCAAAGAACATAACATCAAACGAAGATCAAATACAATTAGTTGTTGATTTGCAGAGGCAATAAAATTGAGTCCATAGAACACCATACACTCGACAAAAAAAAAAAAACTCCATCTGTCTCAATTTATTATAGGTTGTTTGGTTTTTTATACAAACTTTGACTAATTTGTCTTATTCAAAAGTTTTATGAAAACTATGAAAAAATTGCAATTAAAGTATATCATATGCTAAACTAAAACGCAATGAAAATAATGATAATTATAGATTTTTTTTAATAAAGTGAAAATGACAAATTTAGTATCAAAAAGTCAAATGACCTATAAATTAAGACAGGGAGTAGTACTCGAAGCTTTTGTGGATTGAAAAAAAACAACTATTGAGTAAAATGTATGAACCAAATGCTCTTTTGACGTTCAAACATGAGCATCCAAACTCCGCCTAATAAATTGCATAGATAAGATTCTTTATGTGCTATATTGCTCACGCGGCATGATTCGTTGGCCATTGTTATTTTTCCATTTCTTTGCAATAATTATAAGTTGTGTGCATTTTTTTTACGTAGAGGCTGGTAGTATGAATGTGTCATTTTCTTTGTCTAACATCGATAAAACTTTCTTTCTTGGAAAAAAAAAGCTTTCCATGAAAACTGCACATGCATGATAGGAATATTACACACACAAAAATGGAATATCATTCGATTATAAAAGGAAACGATGATTTTGTTGAAACAAAAGAAGAGAGGAAAATACTCCTCATAAACTCCGGTGGCCCAATCCCGGCGTCCGATTGGTGGCTGTACCGCCCGTACTCGATCGGCTTGCTCTGACATCTCGACTCCCCTAAACCCAGTCTGTGCCCGCCGTCGACGCAGGCTTCGTCCTCCTCCCCCCGATCCCCCCCGCATCCGAATCACGCACGCCTACCCTGCCATGGCCACCTCCAGCGACGGTGGCGGCGACCAGCGGCGCCTCCTCTCCATCCCCAAGGAGGGCGAGCGCATCATCGCCCCGACGCGCCGCCCCGACGGCACACTCCGCAAGGCCATCCGCATCCGCGCTGGCTACGTGCCCCAGGAGGAGGTCGCCATCTACCAGTCCAAGGGCGCCCTAGTGAGTCCCCGAGCCTCCACCCTCGCATCACCAAGTGCCGCGTTTCTATTCGATTTCGTCCTTCTTATCGGGGTGGCTGCTTGTCTCTTGCTCGGGGCAGATGAGGAAGTCCGGGCCCGACGTTCCGCCGGGGTACGACCCAGCGCTCGCGCTCGATGCCAAACCCAAGACGAAGGCGGCCAAGCGGAACGAGCGACGCAAGGAGAAACGGCAGCAGGTAGGGCTTCTCTATCTGGTGCTCGTAGTCGTATCGCCATGGATGCGAGGGAAACCGTTAGATTTGTTTCAATGGATTGTTCATCATAGGTGAATTCTCGCCTTTACTTAGTGTTATGGGAGAACCAAATAACGGGGGTTTGTGCTAGTGATGGGGGAAGGCATTCACCTTTTTTTCTCTTGTGTTGGTTAGTCGTACTCTTATAGTTTATTTGGACAAAAGTTGGCACTTAAACAATGCTACCTTTATTGCCATGATTACCTTCCTGCAGCTAGTTTGAGCTGTACTGTAAGAAATGGATGAGCAGCAATAGAATTGTATATAAGATTTGCTTTATATGAACTGTGATACAGTTTGCAGCAGTTTGATTGCTTGGGTGTAGCAATAATTGGCATTCAGCTCTCAGTAATACATGATTAAGTAAGATCAGCATTGCTACACTGAACTTCCAATATCATTAGTTTTATATTATGTTCCAAGTTAATGCGACTGTGATATGCAGTTCCTTAAAAAATATGTAAATCCCAACAGTGTGCTTGGTTTTGCATATCTTAAGCTTGTTATTTGCTGCCAACCATCCATCTGTGCTTGCTATGAACAATTTCTATGGCATCCTTATGGAACTTTTGTTTTGAAATTGTTATAGCTCATGCGGTCATGCCTCACAATGCCATACAAACTAGCCAATCACAGTAGCTATATCACATTCCTTTATAGAAATTTCACTGTGTAGGTCAGTTATCAGAGCTAAAACTTTGTCAATCTTATCATCTCAACAATGAGGTAACACCACTGCTATGTTAGTCATCCATGTGGATATAGCCTGCAGTCAGGGTTGTATCTGTTCACTTAATTCTGGCGCTCAACCTGTGTTGCTTCAGGGCTTCAGGTACCGAGAACCCTGGGAGCAACTCTGCTAATCTGTTCCAGTCCCATTGTTGACTGTTACTGCTACAGTGCAGCACTCACCTACACAACATTTGTACCACAGTCCTAATAATGTTTCTTGCTACCACCATGATTGTACTTTTCGCCTTAATGCACTATCTCGTGGACAAAAACATAGGGAGCTGATTAAGAAAAGCATGAGTCTAAATAAGGGTGTTGCGACTTGTGACAAACTAAATGCATCTGAACAAAGTGTTTTACTGACAAATTGTGTATCAATGCGGGAGTTGGAGCCTCATGAGTCATGTCAATATACAAGCGGTTGATTTAGGCCCCTAGCCGTAGGTTTTGTTGTACTTTGTAAAGGGTGGAAGAATATTTATCATTTTATATTATTGTGTTCCTCTGTGGGTGTTCTGAATGAGGATGAGCTCATGAGCATGTGCTTCATGAAGCAATATTGAAAGCAACCTATTAAAAAAAAAACTTTCCCCTTTCTAACGGTTTGGTTTGGGTTTCAACTCTAGCCTACCCCAACTTGCTTGGGATTAAAAGGCTATGTTGTTGTTGTTGCTGCTGCTTTCTCAAAGTTGGAAATATTTATGGTATAAATGCATCTCCAATATGTCTCAGCAGGGCTATCCCCTACTGCATTGATAGTTTGATATTAAAGTCACACTATAAACACTGTTCGCCTACACGGCCGTTTAGTCCGTTTACACGGCGTGTAAACACTACTCGGTGCTCTACCGTGCAGTTTAGGGCCTAAACGGTGCAGTTTAGGGCCTAAACGGTGATTACACGTCAACCCGTTTACACGGCCGTTTAATCCGTTTCTACGACCATTTAATACATTTATATGTCTTGTAAAAGACAATTGGGAGCTATTAACTCTATCTAATCATGTCTTAATATGGCATCTAATATTTGTAAGTAATAAATTGTTACGTGATTCAAACTCTGCCAATAGTAACAGCAGCTTATGGTTTGATCTTTTGTTTATTTAACTCTTAGATTGGTAATTTATCATGTTTGGCTAATAAAATACCAATTGTTATACTTTTCACTTGCATAAATATACATCAATGTATTTATTTTTATTAATAAAGTAGAAAACATGTAATCCGTGTACAGTCTAAACGCTACACAGTGCCTCACCGATTGTTCGCCGTTTACCGTTTAGGAAAACATTGACTATAAAACACAACCTCTTAGCAATCAGAATCTTTTTGCTAGCATACGTCAGGCTGAAGAAAACACCATAAGTTCTTGCACATTCATCATTAGCCAACCACTCATTATATTTAACTTTGCTTCCTTGTGTGCAAACTTTATTGTGCGACTTCATTTTGGGCCGACTATAATTTCAGCCTGTTTTCTTCAAAGCATCTCAATGCACACTGATTAATCAATGTGGGAGTTAGTCCTCAGAATAGATTTGAGGCGAATTAAGGCTCTGTTCTTTTCTGCAGAGTAGGAGCAGAAAGTAAATGCTACACAGTGTTTACATGGTTCCCGACGTTAGGATTCTGAATGAGTGGTGTTGATTCTACCGTCTTTTCACGTACTACTGTTATGCAGCAAACTTCTGCCGCTACACAACTAAAAAGAACGCAGCCTTATATTGTTGGGCCAATTGATGTCATGAACCCATTTAATGGCACATTATGCTGTGACGTGGGTTAGGTAATAACAATCCAAAAAGAACGGTTGATAATTGTGCATGTCAAGATGGCAACCCAATTGCCTGATGAAAGTTAGTTGTTTGTATAGAAGTCTTAAACATATCATTTGAATTGGTTACATAATTAATTCATTATTTAACGAGACAATACAATGACTCAAGTTATTGGACGATATAACAATAAAAATTAAAAAAAAGGCAATGTGGTAAACTTCTCAGATATTGTCTTAAGTTTTAACTACTGGGTTTATGCATCACTTATTTTAATTGTTTGCACTACTGTAATGACGGGATCTTTTTTAGATAGAACATAATTTGGTTTGTTAGAATGGCTAAATGATCTAATATTGGGAATGTTTATTAGCAGGCTAGTTCTACAAATGATAAAGGAAAGAGTTTGGATATAGAGGAAGCTGATGCTGGAGAAACCGGCATGGCCATTTCTTCCAAAACTAATAAGCAGAAGGATTCGGTGGAAAGTATAACAAAGCAGATAAGTGGCATTGCTATTTCTGAGTCACATGCAATGCCCTCCACACATGCTACAGACAACTCACAACCGGAATCATCTGCTCCAGACATAGACAAGAAAATTCGAGCACTGAAGAAGAAGGTTTACTCTTTCTCTCTAAACGTGTGTACATTTTCTATTAAAGAAAAAAAAGGGGCAACCAGTGTTGTTTTTACAGTCCCAAACTTAATTTTTGTACCACTTGCTCTTCTGGGGTCTGGGTCTGATAGATTTTCTCCAATACTAAGTTGGATTTGATCCTGTCTCTTACATGTTTTTCATTCAGTATTTTCAAACATGACAATGAAAAAATCGTGTCTTCCTGCAAGCCTAGTTCTATTAAACAATTGGGACTTCACCTCCTTTTTATTAAGATCTTTTTTCTTCTGCCTTCTGATTTATTTACTCTGAACACTGATAATCTATAGAAATATCTGGAATTGCCTACTAACTGTAATTTCTTTTCTAGTTTTAGTGCATTTAAGGTATTCTGCCCATGCTTCAAACTTCTAGCTCAGTGTTCTAGATTCTGGCATGGGTATTTGACTTATCAGTACTAATCTAAAATTAGTTGAATATTTGATATCACTTTCTTTTCTCGTGCTCTTTTCAGTCGAGTGTCACGCCTTGTAGTAAATTCTTTTTTATTTAAGGGTATTCCTTAGTAGATTTCTTATTTTTACAGTTCTGAGTATGTTGTATTTTAGATCCAAAGAAGGATGAGGTTTTGACTTGTATGAATCCATCTTGATTTGTAACAGATACGCTTAGCTGAAGCACAATTACAAGGTGACCCTGAAAAATTGAAATCAGAGACATTGGAAAAGATGAAAAAGATAGATGGGTGGCACATGGAGTTGAAGCTTTTGGAGGAGAAGAAAGCTCCCGCAGCTCCTTAGACAAAATCGACTTGGCTCTGATGTAGAGTAGAGCCATCACTACCAACGCCAGTGTGCTGATCCAAGGTGCAATGAATCACCTTAGGCTTCGCCATTACCTGTGGGGAGTTGCTGGAAAATCTTTCCAGAAGATGTGGGTCTGCGCAGAATGATGGGGAATTTTTCACCGCACATTTGTTGTCTCATGTTCGCCATCGAGTTTCAAGATTTGTACCGCAAGATTCATTTGTCACAAAGACCACAAGTGAGATAATTCAACCGATTATTGTGACATTGTGGCTGTAACATCGGTATACTATGCTAGTTCTGTGGATTTATTGACTCTGGATCAGGATTTACTTAGTACGGCAGTACGCCTAGAATGCCTCTCTGCATTTCTTTTCCGTCATAATTCGCAGTTAGTTTTTCAGGCTGTCGTTTCTCAGTTGAAACTGACTGAAGACTGGAGTGCAGGGCAGCTTCTGTTCCTGCCCCTTACCAGCTTCGTTTACACGCCTGTAACGTAAGGCTATTCACCATGTCCAACACTCTGTCCCACCTTCTATTTTATACTCCATTATTATATGTACAGTGTATCTATTTTTTGCACATATTTCTGCATGTCTGGTGACAATATCCTCCGTTTATCACGAAACGACCCTTCGGCGAAGGATGAACTGTACTTACCAAATACGGAGTACTATCCCCTCTTTCCCTTTACAGTATTTTTTCTCTCTTTTATCCTGGAGTGTTATTTGTAGTTTTGTACCTGTCGCTCTCTGTACCGGCGGCACGGATACGCCCACGCCTGGCTGCGAAGTCAAGAAACAACGCGTGAGAACGGAATCCTGTTGCGGTGGGCCGACAGCGATATGGTTTCGCATGCCAAATGGAGAACGGCTGCCACTCAAGAATTTTCTCGGGAGTTCCGCACATTGAAAAAGCGAAGACAACACCGCCGCACGGTTCCTGCCAATATAAGTTGGCAGCAAGGCATGCGATTCCAATCTACTAACAACTGTAACTTGTTGACAGTTCCAAAGCTTTTAACTCTTTTTTTTCTTTCATTTTTTCATGGCAGCATCAGCATGCACCAGGACAACCTATTTACACCCGTCCGTTCTCACTCTACAACTCCTGTGCTCAAAAGCACATTCACTGCTCTTCCCCCGGACAGAAGAATATTAAGCCGGCGACTCAACCACGAGGAACTCTTCCCCGTAAACATTTGCCAAAAAATCAACGAATGGAGAACACTAAGAGGCTGACGACAATGCTGCTGAGCGTTGACAATACTAGCTCCAGGCAAAACAACCCTCCCTTTCAGCCAGCTCCGCATGGTTTCGCGGACCAATACCTGCATGTTGAACAAGCAAAGGAAGTCAAATTGTCAGATTAACCACACGCTTATGAAAGAAACAAGTGGCACCTAGTGTGCCTAAGCCACATCTGAGCTGACGGCAGGAAGATAACCAAAAGATTTGTACTATTCAAACATGACATGTAAAAAACTTATCATGAGTTGAAACTAAAAGGTACAAGGTTAACTTCTTACCATTCTGCCACTGCTACACATGATCCTGGCTCATTAATTGATGCCACGTGTAGATGAATTGGAGCGAGAAGATGTCCTCATAGATCGTACCGACCTTATTGACCTGTTAACAAATGGATGATCCAAAAGTTTTGATGCTGAAGGCCTGTCTTCTGGATTGGGTTTTACACACTGGCATATAAAATCACGAGCATCCTTTGAAAGAGCATTTGGAATTGCTGGTGCTTCCCCCTTACCGATCCTATATAGAGCTTGTGTCTGCATAACAAGTGCCAAGGATAATGGGTCCAAGTTATTATCGAAAATGAGAAAACAATGTACACATAGGCACATTCATATAATTTGAAAGCAGCAGCTCATATTTGCTGAAGTTAGTACTAAATGTTCTCTCACCCATTCTAGATCAGGATAGGGAATTTGGCGTGTCAACATCTCTAGGACGGTGCAGCCAAGGCTCCATATGTCAGCTGCAGGTCCATATGTCTTCTTTGGATTGACAACCTGAAAACATAGATTTTAGTGCTTCCATCTAGAATGATCTTACAGAGTAGGCCCAAACAGCATAGGCTATTAATAATGATTTTATTTTCCAGCACATGAAGTCCACATGAAACAATGCCCCTAAGTCAAAATCAATGAAATATCACTTAGTTACACTGAGATATCAACTCAGCTACAACTCGACTAAAAACCAGTTTGATTAGAAGGAACTAGATGTTAGTTTGATCTGCGATCACACCACTGAGCTGTAGGGGCATAAGGCACTGCCCCAAATACTTTTGGCCTATCGCTTCAAGATGGTTATTCTAGACAAATTATTGAAGGAAAACATAAAATGAACAAGCAAATGCAAGCAAGCCCAGACTTTATGGTGGTTACCTCAGGTGCCATCCAATAAACGGTTCCTTTGCATGATTTGACTGCATTGAATTTGGTAATCTGAAAGGGAATTGATGAAACAATTAGAGAACGGTAATGGATAGATCAAATAACAAAACAATACAAATTTGCAGATTGCAAGCATACCTCCTTAGCGAGTCCAAAATCTGCAAGTTTCACAGATCCATTGGCATGCACCAGAATATTTGCGCATTTAATGTCTCTGCAAGATCAGATTTCAAACTATAGCTCAGAACATGCATATATAACATCACATTGATAAAATTCTGAAACATTTTTCAAAACAATGTGAAAAATAAGAGTTATTGAGCATTGCTTCGCAGGGCTAGACTTAAACTAATAGGCACAATATTGCCCACTCTGCGCCTTGTTTATTTCCAATAATCTCTTTCATACACTGAATGACACCATTATTATAGGTAATTAGGTATAAGAACTTGAACTGATTTCATTACCTATGAACAATGTTCCTTTCATGCAGGTAAGTCAACCCATTAAGGATCTGTCTTGTATATGCAGAGACATGAGTATCTCGCAGGCGATACTTCTGATACAAAGATGCAAGGGATCCTTGGGTCACTAGTTCAAGGAAGATGTAAAGCTTCGAATCTTCCTGCAACAGTAACACAATTGGATGGATATCAACCTAATAGCATAAGCATGCATAGAGGGGGTATAAAGAACATAACTGGACAGATCTGCAGTGACACCACTGAAGTTACTTACTTTGTCTGTTCCATAGTATTGTACTATATTCTCATGCTCAAACTGGCTCAGAAGTGCAATTTCCTGAATTGATTAAAACAAGATAGAATATGTCAGATTTTGCAATACTTATGTTCTTTTGAGGAAATAGGGCATAGTTTGCTAGCGCAGCCCCTATCAGCAGACAGGCCAAGGGACCAAATCTCAGAAAAGCCATAGTGTAAGCACATAAGGTTGACATCAGTGCTGGTTGTCTTTTAAGTTGCCTCTAGTAATTTCAAAATCCCTTAATTTGTGCATGGAATAGAACAAAGGAATATTGTGAGTTGCATGGCAATAAGAAGTTGTACAATGGTGCATGATTAGTCTCGTAGGTCGTCCCATGGCAACAACAACTTGTAAAATGCACTCTATTCACATTTAAAATAAATCCTACATGGCATTGCATGACACGACCTATGAGGCGGCTGACATGTACCGATGCACTTGCTCTAAGTAACCTTTCAATTTATCATGGACCAGAATATCAGGTTGTCATGCAAGTTGAGCTACACGGCAGTTGACTTGCAACTCACAATATGATGGGAAACTGTAAGAGACAGATTATAGCTCTCATATTATCAAGGCAAAATGCAGCTAAACAAACCTGCTCAAGCTGAAAGATACACTGTTTCGCATTGCTCCCTTGATCAAATAAGTTTACTTCTTTGACAGCAAAGAAGACACCCTCACTGAGAATATGGTGCAGAAACAGAAAAAACCATGTAAGCGACTTCATACTTGTGACAGGAAACCACTAAAAACTGACTTTTTGATTAAGAGAAATAGGTGGAGGTACATCCACGCTCACATCCCTATTGTGCATTGGCAACCATCCCTATTGTGCATTGGCAGAAAAAAAATAAAGAACAAATAGTGCATTGCTTCATCCAGGGCAACAAACCCAGGTACGTTGTTCTCAAAGCTGAATATCCACGTTATTATGATAAAATAGCCTCAGTTCTAAACTGAAATAAAATCCAGGTTCTAAAATAACAGAAAAAAAAAACAAGTGCTTATCAGAGTTGTTCTGTGTTCACCCAGAAGGTGTCATGCCCCCAAGGTATGTTTGGGAATTTGGTTCATCGAACTATTACTTAGGAAAATGATGATTTAGTTGTAGAAGACTATGCCATGTAGATAATTCAATTACTACTAACTACAAGGTTTTACTTGGTGTCTACTCTTCTTAACATCTAGAAATGGATGCAATAGGCTCCAATCAGCTATAGGATCAGTTACGTTAACCTATGGGCAAGTGTAACACGTTAAACTGATGGTTCCAACCAACTAAACAGCATGGAAGAGGAAGAGCACTTACTCGCTGATCCCCTCATAGACGGTCCCAAACGAGCCACTGCCCAGGAGCACCCCTCGGTTCCATGACCGGATTTTCCTCCGAAACCTCCCGTTTGGTGAGATATAGAACATGGATTCAGTGGTCGTGCTACAAGTATCGTCGTCGTTCGTGGTGGACAGCGAAGAGGTGCCAGTGAAGCCCTCGGACGACTCCCCCAGCCTGAGATCCTCCAGCGTCAACGCAACCGCCGCATCCTCGTCGTCGTCCTTGCCCACGACATCCTGGTGTCCAAAACCCCGGCCAGATCTGGCCGCCGGGGCCTGCTCTTCCTCATCCGGCGCGAAAGACCGCAGGATATCCCACGTGGACCCCACCCCGCAGAGAGCCGGCAGCACCATGGAGGGTGGCGGCTTGAGCACGGGCGGCGGGCGCACGCCCTTGATTCCTCCCTCCCCAGCCGCCCTCTTCACATCTGGGCGCGGGAGGTCGGGCGGATCCAGCCACGCTGGCCGCTCTGGAACCTCAATTGGAGCGCACCTCGCTGCCTCCGCCGGTGGCTCGGGCTCGGCGTCCGCAGGCCTGGCGGGCTCCTCGGCGCCCTCGTGTCGGAGCGGGGAGCCCCGGTCGGGGGCCTCGGGGTTGGGGCGCGCGGAGGAGGGGGAAGGGGAGCTGGAGGCGCGCACGGCCTTGTGCGCCTCCCAGTCGGCGACCGGGATGGCGAAGTCGTCGGGCCCGGAGAGGCCGAGGCTCTGGCAGAGGAGCTTGACGTCGCCGCCGCCGTCGCCGCTGGCGCCGATGCGGAAGCTGTTGACGAGGTCGAGGGAGCAGGCCAAGGAGCCGGCGAGCGAGGCCGGGCCGGACGCCGGCGCGGAGGCGGGCTGCGGGTACGGGCAGTGCAGCGTGGCGTCGTAGCCGATGTTCTTCGACGCGTTGCGGCGGTCGAGCTTGCGGGGGCGGCGCCTGGAGGAGCCGGAGCCGGAGAGGCTGCTGCCCGACGGAGACGGCGCGGGGTCGGCAGGCGGCGGGCCCATCGCCGGCGGCCTCAGCTCATGGGGCGCCCTGGAAGACGCGGGGACGAGGAGAGACAGCGGCCGAAAGCGAGAGGTTGGGGGAGTACGCGGGGAGGGAGACGGCAAGGGAGGGAGCCAAGCGGAAGCGGAGGGGATATTTTTTTTGGTTCGTTCAGCCGTGGCCGAGGCTTTTGGGTTTTTGGGTGGGTGATGAGAGGTGGAGCCGTGGAGGCTGGCCGCCGGGCCGACCCGAGCGAGGCTGCGGGGGAGATGGGCGTTGTCCGCATTGACTCGCATTTTTCGCCGCTGCGGCCCGGTGGTCGGGTCAGCGACGCGACACGGCACCTCCTCGGGAGAGGCCCCACGCCGAGCACCTTTTTGTTTTTTTATTGTCTTGTCCTCCAAATGCAAGTTTTAGTATCTGAATTCACGCTCTACATATGCCACACACACTCACACCACCATAACGCACACCAATACTGTACGCAAGTTAAACCTACAATTTACGCCTAAAAAAATCCACACCCAGGTAAAAGATACCAAAACAGCCTTGACGATAAGGGGCATGTTTAGCGCCTTTTTGTTTTGCCTCGCGGTGGAGGCGGCATGCTGCCGTGCGGTGCCGGTCCGCATCCCATCCCAGATCCCACCCAGGCAGCACTGGGCTGGGCGCCTGGCGCGGGGTAAAAAAGCTTCGCCGTCGACGGGACGTCGTTGGCCCGGCCGCCGGACGCGGTCTAGGCTGCTGCCGATGGCGTCTCCGCGCCGCGCGTCGGTCGTTGCGCTGGAACTGGAATAGTAGCGGTGCGGGGGAGGGACGGGCGCGCCGAGTCGCTGACGTGAGGGCAAACGGCAGCGGCGAGCTCAGCAGCTGATGGATTATTGGCAGTTTGGCACGTGGCCAGATGCGCAGCGCGGACGATACTCTACTCTACCGTTTGTGTGTCAGTGAGCCGATGGGCGCAGTTCGACGGCGGATGCGGCTGCACGTGCGTGCGTAGTGTAGTGTTCCTGTCCGCCGGATGCGTAGACAGTGTGGCATGGCATGCGATCCGAGTGCGTGCACCGGTGCTTTGGGGCCACAGCTGATGAACCGATCATGTGCTCCCTACATTATCAGTACACCATCAGCCTGTCAACACTTTACGCAGTCAGTATGTACTCTGCGATTCAATCTCGTGTCATACTTTCCCAAATTGCGCACAACTCGGGCTTTACACGGCTCTGAAGGGTTTTACTATATACAAGCAGGGTTTATATGTTCCTTTCTGGTAAGTTCGAACCCCTCTCTGGAAGTGGCAATTCTCAGATCAAACCGAAGGAAGCCTTTAATGCGTGGTACCTGGTACCTGATGGCGAGGAATTAGTGTGAAAGCATTTACTAAGCGCACACACAGGTGGGGAAATAAATCAAATGGCAAGCATATGCCATATGCAGTTAACCAGCTGACTCGCAAAGCACGGTGTAGTTCGTCAGCAAATGACCAGTCTGTGTGGTGATTCCGCACGGCTAGCTGCTGGTAGCTTTCAATCGTCTTTTCATGAGCCTTCACTGGACCATGGCCCTGTTTAGTACCCAAATTTTCTCCCAAAATTCACTATAAAAAAAAAGATTTCCCGTCACATCAAAATGCCGACACATGCATGGAATAGTAAATGTAGATGAAATAAAAAAATAATTGCACAGTTTAGATGTACTTTGCGAGACGAATCTTTTGAGCCTAGTTAGGCCATAGTAGGACAATATTTACCACAAACAAACGAAAAATGCTACAGTTGTTCTACAGTGCTTTTCAGTTCGAAACAGTGTTTTTTTCAACCATCTAAACACACCCCACGGCAACTGTGCCTTTCCGTGGCCGGTACGTTCCCGCTCTGCACATCGATCCCCGGGGCAGCATCAAGTGATCAGGCGCGGGCCAAGCGAGAGACTGGCAGCGAGAGGCGTTTTTACCTCCACACGACCGACGACCTGGGCGACTGGCCGTGCCGTTGCCGCTGCCGCCCGGCCACGGGCCACTGCCAGGGTGTGGGCGTCCGCATGCGGCTAGAAGCGTCCCCGCAGCGAAGCGAAGCGCCGTGCCGTGCTCTCGCGGCAATCCTTGACGTTTACAGTTCTTTTTTGTTCTACTGGGACGGTGAGACCTGGCCTGGTGTTGCTTTGCCGCCAGTCTCTTTGCACTCTCTACTGGTGCTTTGACCTTTGTGTGGTCAACATCTAGGCGGTTGCCCCTTCTTCAACGACAGCCGGCCGCACAGTGGTGTTCCATACTTCCAAGCATGTTCAATATGGCCTGCTATATTTTTCTCCCACCACTGTCTTTGGTCGTCCATCCATAATTCTATACACAAAAATTACATATTCAACGCCTTTTACATTGGCTTTCGTTTCATATATACACAGCGCTTAACTTTGGCGCAGGGACGGCCTTTTCTAGACGGTTCGCATCATCGTCGGATGCCGTCGTCGGTGCCGATGGACAACGAGGTACAGCGATAGTATACGATGATTGGTGTGGCACCTGGCTGGCTCGCTGTCCGGCGGCCGCACACCATTGGACCATTCGTTGGTGCTTTTTTTTTTTTGAAAAATTATTCGTTGGTGCTTGTAAAGTGCGCACGAGCGCAACAACGCCGCTGCTGTTGAAACGGAACCCTGGAAGCACCCTGGAAACGGAGGAAGGCAGGTTGCTTTTTCGGAAGATTAAAAAAAAGAAAAGAAAAGCTAAGAAAGGCAAAGTGAAAGCGCATGGAACTCCAGGACTAGGAGAGCATTTTTTTCTCGTGTCAGTGCGTGAAGCGCCGCCGAAATGAGGCGGCGGGGAAACACCCAGGATATGTGCGGATAGTGTTGGAAGCACGGCACGGTGCGCGGCCGGAAACGGGGGCGAGAAGCGAGCACATGCCCGGTACGGTGCAAAACGGTAAACGACCCCCACCAGCACGCGGCGAGGTCGCCGCCGAGAAAGTACAACGCACTGTCCAATCAACTCACGGTTCCATTCCATGTACAAGAGGAGAGGGCGCCGTGGTGCCAGCTGTACAGATTGTCCCTTGCATGATGCATCGTGAATTCATACGCAAAAAAGGGAAAGCATCCGACGCTTGATCCTATCCTAGTACTCCAGGACGGCAGCTTCCACGACACGACAGTGCTCCACGTAAAGTGTGGTGGCAAAGAAAGTGGGTTCCAGCTCACTCGTTCGGGGGCCGCGAGTAGGACGAGCGGCGTGGGCGAAAGGCTGACGGGCGTTTTACGCGCTTCCACCGATTTCGTCGTCTCCGTCTGCAGCACTGCAGCTGCACTCTGTATGTTCATTTGCAAAGACTTGAAGCTCAGTTTTCCTGTATTTGGTTGTCTAGCCAATCTCGGTAGCCTGACTTCTGTGATGTAAATATTCTTCTTATTAACCTTGTAACTCATAAGATACGAGACGTTTCTTTAGAACAAGCCTCTACAGATGCAGCCATCAATGACAACCTAACCTAATGGTGTATAACATGTTCTTATGCAAACTAAAATGATTTTGATTTACTTGGACTCCAGTCTACGTCAAGGTCAACTCACGGGCCTCTTGTCAATGTCAATTGTTGAGCGTCGCCATGGCTACTCGATGTTCAGCTCGGCTCCGAAGCTGAAGGTTTAGGGTTTGGCGAGCGAAAGATTTGTTGGTAGCGGCTTCGTCTCTGACGTAGTTACCCTGAGGATGCTACTTTTGGCAACCTAACTTCTGTTTCCTGCGAAAGCATTGGCCTTTGGCTTGGTGATGGCGGCGCTTTGAGCGTCGTTCTCTTTTTTGAAGGTGTCATCTCGTGTCTCTAAATAGTCGAGTTTAAATTGCTAGGTAGTTTAGGCTTTGTTTGGGTACTTGTGGATTGGAGTGGATTGGTGTGGAATGAAAGGGATTGGAAATTTTTTTAAAATATTGTGGATTTAAACACACTTCAATCTCTTCAATCCACGTGTATTCCATTCTAATCCACGTGTATCCAAACAAAGCATTAGGCGTTTCCTTCGAACTGTAGTGTGTATTTTAGTTATGGTGGGCGTTAGTGTGTTAAGAGACTTCTTTCTCTTTGTATTTTACTTTTCCATGGTTCGTAAACCGCGGCTTACTTCCTATGGTTGTAATTTGCTATCTTCTTAATGCAAAGACGCGCTTGAATCGCGTTCGAAAAAAAAAAATTGTTGAGAGACCTCCATGCGGTTTTGTTCAACTCCTGGCCCTCGATTCTCGAGAAGAACTTGCGATGGTCTTCTTTTGCACACTGCAGTCCAGCAGAGCAAGGTTGTTCTTCATCATCTCATCTCATTCCTAATGTTCCAACTTCCGATCAATTCCTTGTTAACGACTAACAGCAGTTTCCTGTTTCTTTACGCCTTTGCAAACATTAGCCTGTTTGACAGGTCCAGCACTTTGTAACAGCGACTGCATAACCAGGAATGTGAACTGACAGAGATGATATCTCCATATGTGTGGTCAGTGCCCGGTGTACATTAAGTTAGAATCATCAGCTCAAGGGTCTCCTGGGATATAATTAGTATGACAACATTGACACCATGGATTTACATTATACAAGACGATACAATGCAATGGGACGATCAACTGCGTCCATTCCGGTAAACAACACCTCTGGGTCAGCTATCACGGACTACACCTAACATGGGTCCGCCAACCCATCATTCTATTGCCTCTAATCAAGTTGAGAAAATAAATAAAATGCCGCCGCTCGTCATCAGCACCAGTTTATTAACTTATGTACTCCCTGGTGCTTGCTCTATAACCTTCTCCCGCCTGCTACTGAAACAGCTGCTTTCTGCTAACAATACGATATCCTCGGGTGAAAGTGAAAGTGCGCCCATGCTCAAGTAATGTGTTGACTGACGAGACCTGAGACGAGATAAACAGCAATACAGCATGGAGCCAGTGTTAGGGGTGTAACAAAAAGGTGCACCAATGTACCAGGACGCCACTGTTCATGAACCAGAAACAAGGATGTGAGGCAGTATCATGAATTTGTACTAAAACCATTTATACACTCACTCTCAAATTCCAACTTGAACAAAATAAAAATGGAAACATAGTTCTAATATTCCAGGCACGACCAAAGACCTCGTTACTAAATTCATATGAAAGCTAATGTACATATTCATGAAAATCCTTCTGAACCAGGCTCTAACAATTGGTCAAGAACTCCACTACGTGCCAAATTCAGTTGAATGGCACAGGTTGCACACTACATTTGAAAGTGGGAAGATTGTTGGTTCACTCAAGATATTCAGTTTAGCTTGGATTGTAAGCCATATGTAATCCAGCTGCAACAGGTGGTGTGAGTGCATGACTCCACCAATCAAAGATTCAAATCCGAGTGTGAGTACCCTAAACCAGAGATCCTCGACAAAGAAAGTCCCGATTCGAGGAACGGAATACAGGTCCATGATAGAACACAGACCGGTAAGAGAAAAGAAAGTAAGCATAGTCTTCATTGAACCGGAAGAACAATTCGATTTTCCGTCAACAAAGTAACGCAGTGAAAACTCATCAGATCCCTGTTTGGGACGACTTCTTCATGTCACGAGCAAAAGGGATGAAGAAGTCAACTATCGCCTGTCCGTTGTATCCTGTCCAATGTATGGAGAAAAAAGCTTTTGGTCTTGCCTCCATGACGAGCGGCGGCATTTTGATTCCTGTCTGTTCCCACTTCATGGAGCATACAGTTTCTCTCACAAGTTCGAATTGCGGATTTTGATTCAGCTCAAGAGAGAAGAAAGAATGCCAAGATTACTGGAAAAACTTGTCTATACTTTGTATGATTTAGTCTGATCGAGGATGAGTGCAGCTCTTTTCAAAGTGGAGTAAAAAAGACGTCGACATGCTCATGAAAGGCGGATTCCTGCGGCTCCAAATTTTCTCGTAAATGAGGAACGAAACTCTCAAGTCGTGACAGAGTAACTTTATATTTTCTCCAGCTCATGGAAGCGAAAGTCAGGACATCAAACTACCTAATGTCCTTTCACAACCCGGAATCCTTCTTTGATTGTGTCATCAGACCCTAGAGGTGTGAAGGTGACATGATCGATCTTGTATTTCTCGTTCATCCCGGTAGATTCAGATCGCTGTATTTGAATAGTATTACTCTAATCCTCCTCGGCATAAAAGAAAGATAAATTAGGACTTGGGGGAAAGGCTTCTGTTCGAAGATTTCTTTAGAGATTGGATCCTTTTCCCCTAAGAATCCTTAAGTATGATGTGATTCCCATTGGATAAGCACTTTGACCAGGTCTCTGGCCTACATCTAGTTCACTCACTTATTAATAGCGGGGGGGGGGGGGGGGGGGGGGGAGCAAAAATCACCGAAGACAGAAAGGTTCGGTAGGAAAGCAAATAACTAGGGGGAAAGAAGGAGGAAGGGAGAATGATGACATCAAGGAGTTGAACGAGTGAACCAAATGAGGGGTGAATGAATGCGCCGGACTGAAGAGACTGATTCCTTTCTCCGGGACAAAGTATTGGATTTCACTCATTTAGTGCTTGGGATGCGGACAGGCGTGGAAGATGAACATATTTAGATGTTTAGTTTAACGGATGTGTACATCCCCTAGTTTGTGCAGAAATTAGAACCACTCTTCAGATATTAGTTCAATTGTCCATCAATCTAAGAGGTTGGCCCTCATTTTTGCATTTCCATACAAGCCCCTCACTAGGATTCATAATTATTTCCAAAATGTAATATGATCACTAGGATTCATAATTGTTTCAGAAGAGTAGGGCAGGTGATAAAGACTTGGTAAAATGCAAAGTTACAAACCGCAAAGAAACATTTTGGACTCTGAAGTGCTGCTGTGGCTACTAGCTCCCATTTAACGGTACTAGTATTTTGGCAAGAAAAGCCTACAGAAACATATTTACATTTTGTAGGTTACTACTTACTACCACTAAAAGATTTACTGAGGCAAAAAACAGAGATTACCTTCTTCGCCTGTTTATGACTGTACTTTCAGAAAGCCGCAAGTTTTCTAATCGGGAAATATGACTGATCGAAGACAAATAATCAACAAAGGCAGGGCCTCTCAGTGACTGCCAAAGTTTTGGAGGAAGTACATGAAACAGGGTTTCACAAATATGAACCTGCTGCTCCCTGCACAAAGCATTGACAATATCTAGTCATGTAAATTTTCCATGTGAAGGTTACACAACAAACAAATAATGAGCCAGAAGTCATCAACAGTTCAAATCAGTGCTGCAAATTATGGGGGCTCAGAAGAAGCTAAGCAGCATGCAAGCTAAGTGCTCCAAATGAAACCTCCAGTGGTATGCACATAGAGCAAGCAAATTTATTTAATTAGTTCCGATTAGTTTAACCACAAAATATACTCACAGATCTATTTAGTCACAAAATATACTCACAAATCTATTTAGTTACAATCCAATGCTTACGGTATTGTTTTACGGTTTACACTGGGACAAAATTTCAAATGACAAGTGATCAATCAGAAAAGGCTGCCTGTAGTGAAATGGAATTTATTGCCATTACAATGGAATTAAGGTCTTGTTTGGATCCAAACGGTCTAGTTAATAAATCAACTAATAGCTGTACAATCTATTAGCACCCATTAGCTGATTAGCTGCCACTAGTGCTAGCTAATTTTTAGCTGATCCAAACCAGGCCCTATAGATGAAACCACAATTATATAGTATGGACCTGGATTTGCTAATTATATGAAACATAGCACTATACACAACAATGCAAGGTTCAACAACAAAATGCAATGAGCACAATGATGAAGTGCTACTAACTTTCCAAGATGTATCAGGTACCAGATCACTTAAGATATGCACTATAGATAATCACTATCAGCCAGTTGTAAATTTATAAAATTGCCAGCGTTTTTGTTAATATGTTCATAATGAAATTTGGGAATGCTCATAACGGATTTTGTTTTTCTGGTTAATTTGTAATGCTCTATTGGCACATATGACTTCAGCTATTACTAATTTTGCCATTAAAATAAGCTGCTCCTTTTTTTCATTTCATACCACAAGTCAAATTAGATTATGAGGGAATATATCGAGCAGTGTAATATAAAGATAGTAAAAAAAATATGATAACAGCGTATACAGGCAACTAACCTACTGGAAGTAGAGGGAATCCTGTTGCTTACCTTTTTTTAGAAATACAAGCGGATGGATTTTTCATATGAGAAATGTTCGGAGATCTGCAATTGTTACTGAGTCCTGAACAAATAATTTTACCAAAAGGCATGGAAGCTGTACTGCCAAACAATAACTCTTGTGACAAATCAACAGAACCACCATCTAAATCTTGGGACTTCCTCGAAAAAATGCAAAGAGCATGCTGGGCATAAACAGATGCCATCTCAACGTGATTGCTGTACCAGGAAAAGTCGTCTGGCTCAGTGCAAGGAGTTGAAGATGGAGACGGCATATCCTGCACAAATTTAGAAGGCTTTGAGTCACATATTGCAATATTAGGGGTACATGAATGAGTAAGCAAGCAAAAGATAATAGGCCTGACATTAGTAAGCGAGTAGCAACAGGAAAGCATAATATCTGATTCTGATATTAAATCAGACACTTCAGAAGCAAGCTTCAAAGCTGCAGAAGCTGCTCTACTGTGATTGGTCTCACGGGGAAGTTGAGGACAGCAATTTCGTAGCCTGTTCCAAGTATCATGTACATGCTCAACCTTGCAAGAGTCATTAGATTTTTTGCCAGAGAGCAACCAGATGCTTTCAGCACGGCTACATTCGTCCATCAATTGAAACCCAGCAACTGAACAGTTTGCTTGTTCATTCCTGCCAAATGATTCCACATAAGCCTCACTTGTCTCACCAACTACATCTTCCACATCTCTCTGTCGTTCAGCCATTAGATTCTTTACATTGTCAATGTCTTCTAATTCCATTCTGAATGTAGCATGTGCACCACCATCATAAAAGGCAGACAGATCATTGGCCGCCCTTGACACACATTCATCACCATTTATGGATGCAGATGGATCCTCCACAATGAAGGATGACTCAGGCACACATGACACGCCCTGTGACATAAATGTATCACAAACTTGTGAAATGGACCCAGACATGTTGCTTTCAGGTGGGTTTTGGAAAGAATCAGCAATTTCAAAGGTCTCCCTTGATTCAATGGGAAAAGGGAATTGACTGGAAATCCCTTGACCATGTATACGAGGCGCTTCTGAAGGTTGTGGGAAGAAATCACCTTCGCTGACAGTAAATATCTCAGGTTTTTCGTTATGTACATCAGCTGGGTCATCGTCAGACTCAGATAGTAGCAGCAAACCACGCCTATTTCTTTTTGTTTCTTGATCAGATGGAAGAGGGATATCTGGAAGATCATGGAAATCATCAAGATCATTCTTACAAGGCGAAATATCATTACGCTCAGCCAAGCAGCCACGCTTTAACTTGGATTTCTTAGCCTTTTTTGTTTTAGCTGTGCTTCTTCCCTTGCTCAAAGGTGCTGTTACTTGTAATAGCAGGCCTTCAAGATATGATATTTCCAGCTGTTTTTTCTTTTCTTCGGCCAAAAGTATACTTTTATATATCTCCATGTGTACTGTTTCTGATAATTTAGAAGGGAACTCCAATGGCAACATTTTTGGTACAGTAGAATGTACTGCGTCCAAATCAAGTGAGAAAGGAACACACAAACATTCGTTTGGCCTCTCTGAAAGTAGAGCATGAATTAGAATAGCAAAAGTGACATGCTCAACACTTATAGAGTTAAACATAGCATCTAATAGCAATAAATAGATTATCAAAAAAAATAGCAGTAAATAAAATAAAGAGTAAAATTCACCGGCAGTCCCTGGACTTGTCGGGGTGTCTTCTAGGCCCCCCAACTTCAAAAATGCATTTCTAGCTCCCTCAAGGCCTCAACTTGTCGGTTGTGTCATCCAGGTGACCAAGTCCAAACAGGCACCAAACAAACCCGTTAAGATGGCGTGGCTTGCCAAGCTGGACCATATATACCCAACCTATATTTAGGGACCAGCGAGGCACCGCTCCTTGCTCCACTTTGCGATGCCGCCTCTCCTTGCCCCCTGCTGCCACGCCACTGTCAGGCGAGAAGATGGAGGCCATGCCTCGGAGGGGCTACAGAAGGAGAGAGGGGAATCAAGCCACTCCTTGCCTCGCACACGCTGCCGGGCAATGAGGATCCTCCGCGCGCACTCTGGAGCTGAAGGAGAAGGTCGTTTTGGCCAAGCCAGAGCTGGAGGACCTATAGAGGCAAATGAGGAGTGGCGGCGGCGAAAGGCGGTGAGCAGGAGCAGCGGGCGTAGGGAGGAGCAGCAACATTGGGAGTATCAGCGGCGGTGCCCAGCGGTGGGCAAGCTGCGAAGGACGGCAGCAGCAGTGAGTAGCGGTGGCTGTGCATGGCGGTGGTTAGGAGGAGAGACAGCACACATTAACGCAGAGCGGCGGCGCGCATTAGTGTGGAGCAGAGTGGGGATGAGGAGCGGCGGTGACACACAATGCGGAGCAACGGCAGCGAAGGATTGCGGCAGGCATGGTTCAACTTTCCGAACGGTAAGTACCGGATTCCAGTAAAATTTTCCGATTCCGGACCTGTCCGGTAAGCGAATTCCGGTATGGATTTTGATGGATTACAGTTTAAAACTCAAAAATATAAAAGTCAAAAGTTTTGGTCAAAATCGGATTTCGGCTACAGTAAAACGGAATTGTGAACCCTGACGGCAGGTGAGTAGCGGCGGCGCCCAACACCGGGCTGCAAGGGGGACTGACAGGGGAGAGGAAATGACATGTGGGGCCCCCACATAATTTAGGCCCACATAGACCATCATGTACACCACATCAGCAATCGGGTTAGGCTTGGCACCCATTTGGAACAGCACAGAGGACAAGTTTAGGTACTCAAAAATGCAATTTTGGAGTTAGGGGACCTGGATGATACACCCAGACAAGTTTGCGGACCACCAGTGTATTTTACTAGAAAAATAAAGATTCAAGCTAAACTACCAACTAATTAAGCATTACATGAGGAAAACTAGAACACAACGTCTGGCACCACAGATGTGCGCAATAATAAGTGCTAAGTCTAAGTGCTAACGGATCACTCGCAGACCGATCTGACACCCACATATTTTACTGGAAGAATGGAAAATAGAAGTATCTCCTGCAACATATAGATTAAACCTTTTTTAAAGAAACATATAGATGAAACCTGTCTATAAATGAAGTTGATTTTGAGCAGGAAAAACGTAGTAAATTAAGAACCTCTTAGGCTTAGTTCTAACTCTAGCAGAGCGTGGATAAGGGTGTCAGGGTGTGGATACCCATTTTGCATGTTCGGACAGGAATTGCAGTGGGACGTGGATAGCCATATGCAGAGGATGATGTGGATATGTGGGGACGTGGAGTATGTGCGTTGTGCGGATGTGGATTTTGCGCGCTGCCACGTTCTGCTGGAGATGGTTAAGGTGACTACTGTGTGTATTGCACATGAACTGAAAAGGCTGGCGTATTTATTATATAAGCCCAAAAGGCTGTTGCAGGACTACTGGTTGCTCTGTGACCAACCTACCAATTTATGATTGAACTCAGATACCCATAAACAGCCCCGGCGTATTCCAACTTATTCATGTATCATAGCTTATTGGACACTACCTTAGCTATCTCTCCTTTGTTGAAGGGTCATTTTATCATAGTTTAACAGGCGTCACAAAACAATTAGACAAGCAAATACAATGGCTCTAGCAAGTAATACCCTAACCAGGTGCAAAGCTAGCTACAAACATACCCTGGTGCACCACTTAAGGGAATCATATAATTTGGCAAATGCATATTGTAAATATAGTCTAACTATTGGTACAAGAAAAATTACCCTGGTGCATTGGCACCAGGGAGGACCAACGTGGCATCACCCCTGATCCTAACTATGCGTGCACACCAGCTATTTCCATATAAGAATGAGGGAGAGAAGCAGTTTAAGTTTCACATCACTGACAAGTTTGAAAAGGTGAATGGTGGGTCAGTAACACACGTAACAACAACAATATTTTTTTAAAAAAAAAGTTTTCCTGGAAATCATCAAACCTGTAGATTGCTGCTTGCCTTGGTACAAAAACTGCAGAAGCATCACCGTCCTCCTAATGTCACCTGAACAAAAATCAACTACATGCTTTAACTCAGGACCAGTGACATCCACTCCCTCAGACTTGCAGATCTGCATCAAGTTAGGATACACTAAATTTCAATTAAATCTGGCAAGCAAAATAACTTTTCTGTAATTTTAGCCTGAAAAGAAAGAACTGTTTACCATTTCAACATGTGAAAGTAGCTCTGAGGTTGATGGGTATTTGAAATCCAAAACAAGCTGACCCAAGAGATTAGGCAAAGATGGATCCTTCCCTTCATGAGTTAATGACAACGGAACGAAATAACAAGAGTTTTAGTGGCATTGGTTGCAATTATTAAGGTCACTGCAAAAGCTTAAAAGGAAAAGATTAAATGCTCACTGTTGCTGGTCAGTATTATTGGCCATTTTGTAGTTTCTGCCATCTTAAGTATGGTTGAAATAAAACCACGATCCTCATCAAAAACAGTATCCACATCCTCAAATAGGATGAGTGTCTTGTTAACGACTTGTTTGGGAGCCTCATCACTGACCTTAGAACCCAAGTAGTGTCCTATGGGTGACTTATGTTGATTACAGTCAATCGCTACTCCTGTAGAACAGGACATCAATTGTTGGTATTCAATGCTATCAGGAGTCCCTGAATCTAGATCCAAGGAACCATCCCTTAGTGGATTGATGACCTCTTCTCGTGACCTGTACAAGAGACAAAAAAACATGGATTCAAATATATGTTTGCGTTACACAAAAGACCAAAAAAAAAAAGATTGGTTCAAATGTATGTTTGTGTCAACCAAGCAACCTTGTAAAGTGTTAGACAGATGCACAGATTATTAGAACTCAAGTTACAATTCAGTACATATCTACTTGCCTGAAAAGAAATTCGCAGAATAGTAACCAAGCTACTGCATTACTCACATTGCTATTTTCATGTGTATACTGCCCAATTTTTGGATTTATGTATACATAACTAGATCCACATAACCTTCATTGACTTAGTTCAACTTGTTGAGGTTTGCACAAATTTTAAGTTCAAGAAAAAACAAATGAATTCAGTCGACCCTCATGAGAAAACTAGCCCCTTCTTGCTGAAAGGTATGGTTTTGGATTATTGTTGGTAAATCCGTACCTAAGTGGGGTATAATTTATAAAGATCTATCACTCAGTAATATGTTTTGGTGCCCATGACATTGAATGATTGAAATGTAGTACCAAATGCTAAGTATTCATAAAAAAACAAGAGCTTAACACAAATTAACTAAAGGAAGATGCAGCTGCAGACTGCGCAGTATTAGCCCGGTAGGACCGCAGACAGGAAATGTGAGAAAACATAGAAGGAACTGCACAAACCATTTTTCAAGGCCATGTGATTTAGTTGCTTCCTCAAACTTCTGCCTTACATAAGCCCCATTTCTTATGTCAGATGTATTTACCTAGAACCATGCCATGCTTTAAGCAACAAAGGCAAGTATATGATGCAGACTTGCACTTTCTAGAAAGAAATGCTGGTGAAAATACCTCTATTACATTGAAGCCTTGTTCTCTGGCACATGCAAAAACTGCAGCGGATTTTCCGCACTGCATTTAAGAACAAAGACAGTCATAGTAACATAGACATGAATGAATGAGTATATCATGGTTGTATGTCTATATATAGGTATTACAAGTGAATTGTGCTTAGATATAGCCGACTGCTTGCAAATAGACAAAGTAAATTTTGAAAAAATTATAGGAGGTAGAGAACTCCTTGTTTATGAGTTCATGTGACAGCTCAATCATACAGTAAATTTTTTGTTCAAGTAAACATACTAGCTGATAACAGTTGACATTTAACATTTGACAGCAATGAAGAGTGAGATAATCCCTGAATTATAAAGTGGGAAGCATTAGCATATGACAGAGTGAATTGCAGAAAAAGGCCCATTGGTCCATGTCTCATTTCTGGGGTGGGTGTCTTTTGGGATGAGATTCACTATGGACAACTAGATTAAGACATTTAAATGAAGCATGTGATTCAAACAGTAAGTATTCCTGAAATTGGCACTCAGCTGAGATTGGCACTCACCCCAACTGGTCCAGTGATCAGAATCACGTTTTGAAAACCAGAAGCATTGTCTGAATCATATGCATCAGAGTCATCTTGATATGAGCAGCTATCATTAGTGTCCCCGTTAGCAGCTCCAACCTTGTGGCCTCTTTCATCCCAAGCTTTGAGCCATTCAGCAAGAGACTTTATATGTTCACTATTTCCACATACCTGTTTAACCAAGGTAGCAATAACCTAAGGCTTAGATATAAGATGCTTTTGTGTTTTCCTAAATGAAGCATGTTGGCTGAAAAGACTGGTGAAAGTGGGAAATTGGATGCACAAACATGTATATTCTAAGATATTATGCATGCCGAGCGACACAAACATAAGTAATCATGTTCACCTGGGCCGCAGTTTCAGGCCGGTACTTGTCAGTCCATAGATAATAGGCAGGTTGGCAACTGCACTAGAAAATACTGTGTTATGTGTGGTTAAAATTTGAATATAAAAAACAGTACTACTGACTATTTAGCCAAATACTTCTATCTGAATTAAAATTTGGTTGGCCTGAAGTTCCTGATGAATAGTTAAATCAATTGTGACAAGAAAAGGTGATGAGGGATTAGGTTTAGAACAAGCATGAGGACCGAAATTCCCTGTAAATTGATTATTGTGATACAGGCAATTCAAAATCTGCTACAAAATAAAACAAAGTTGCAGCTTCATTTGGCTGCAACAAATATAAAAAACAACCCAAAATGTTTTAATGTTTGAGGCCAATGTCATCTCAGAGGATATGGTAAACACTTATGGGTTATATTTTGACCCTTCTGTCTTCATATACTTCTTAAGCAACTATATTAACATGCTGAATGACTAATAATCTGACAACATTTGAACAGTAATTAACATAGAACAGCTGATGCATTGATAGTATGGGCTGATGGCCAATTGGCATGGCCACTTTGACCCATACTGGTTTAACAAACTTATATTTGGCTAATAAGCTTCCAATAATTAATAATGTTCCAGTCGATGTGCAACTGCTTTTGAACCAGCATGCAGAAAACTGCAATAAATCTAGGAGAAAATATGAATCATGTTGCTTACCCATTCTGTGGAACTTCTGGCCATCCATGCAGATCAAGAGAAGCTTGGCAACTGGCACTGGACACCAACAAACTCTGTTTGTCCACATCAATCTGGACAGTCCAAACAGTTAAGCATAACTATACGTTAAAGCATGATTAGAACAATAAACTATGAGAGAACAAAGCAAGCTCTTGAATTCTGATAAATACTAGATGAACAAGAAATTCTACCACATCCCAAGAACAGCGGCGTTCACTTTCCTTGTCAGAAAAACTAGGGAAAGACATTCCAGAAGTTGTACACTCAGCAAGAATTGGCTCTGCCAACTGGTTGGAATGCCTCTTGCAATTAGCTTCTATTCTCAGTGGCTTAACCAGGTCCCCAAAGAATGACATGGATTTTTGAAGAGGGGCAGCAGTATCAGTGTCAAGGGAAGAAAGATCAGTGATCATCCAATTACTCCAGTCAATCAGTATACTGGCCTACAAAAGAGCATTAAACTTCACTTAACTACAAATCATGATATTCCTTCTGAAAAGATATACAAAACAGGCATACCTCCAATTGGTACACGACATGTATAGGATAAAACGGTGGATCCCTCTCAAAATCGCCAAGTCCTTGGACACCTTCACTATTGTAAACATCTTGATCTTGGCTAGCACAGTTGTTCATTTTCCGAGAAGCAAAGAAAGGGTGCATTTTCTTCCCAGATGATAACCTTCGATTTTCCTGGCAATGAAATAAAATATACTTTTTTCAGGAAACATATACAATGACACTGTAAATATGAATTAGACTAAAACGAGATGCAATTGCAATCACAAGTGTTTTTCCTCAAACAAAAACGAGTTGCAACGAGAGCACCTATATGGAGATAGAAATGGGCTTAAATAACAGGTTTCTACTGAACATTTAAAGATCAAGGAGAGGAAAATGAAGGAAAGGAGATATGACATAGCATTACAGTTTTCTTTCTGGCCATACTTGATTCTTAAGGTGGCATTTAAACAGATGTAAACATAGACTTGCATGCCGTCAGTTGATTTATCAAATAATAATTAAAAAAACTAAGGACAGACAAGCCAAAGGGCAAGGAAACAATGCAGCCCGAAGAAGGAAAACATCACCATGACTGTTAGAACCACCAGGATCTAATCCTGACTGAAGGAGCGCACACACACTCACACCTTTGCTGGAGGAAGAAAAACAGACTGTTGTATGGTGTTGATAGCTAATAATTCTATTCCAAATGCTCTATTTACATGGGAGGGATACATGGCCTTATATAGACCTATAAGGCGGTGCTACAGTAGCCGTCACTGCTGCAGTACCTGACAGCAAAAACTACAGCTGTTTTACAGCTCAAGCCAAAACCAAATTTACTACTGCTACTAGTTATCAACAGCCCCTAATTATCTAGAAGCTACAAAACTCATCTAGTAGATACTACAACACAAAGGATTACCACTAATAATGACAGCACACAGTGTATCTCACTAATGGTGATGGACCATATACCTCTGCAGCCATCTTCGCCTCTGACCTTAAGTCAACTATCAACGGTGATTTATCTTGACTGGCTGCCACATCAACATTATCATTAACATATCCTGCTTTAGAAGGCGTACCCATCAGATCAACATCAATCAACACTTGTGCTGCTTCAGGCGAGCTGGGTTCAGTCTGACGCTGATAGCCTCCAGGACCTTCACAGCAAAAAGAATATGTTTATACTTCTGTCAAAGTGGACTATAAACAATAAGGGCATTAAATAATAAACCAAACCAAACCAACCAAGCCTTTCAGTCCCAAGCCAGTTGGTGTAGGCTAGAGTTGAAACCCAACAAGAGTCGCCAGCAGGAGGAAACAAGCCGGGAACTACAAGGGGGTAGAGCCTAAATCAAGATTCCGGCACATGGATAGCCTCTTTCCACACACTTCTATCCAAACACAACTTTTCCAGAACATCGCATTCTTTCAGATCCCTTTTGATTGCCTCATCCCAATGGCATTAAATAATAGCTCCATAAATAGCAGGCATGCGATTTTGGAATATTTATCAACATCATAATATGCATCATAAGAGAACAATTACAGCATGCATTATTCAGTTCACTAAAACTTCATTCTATGTAGCGGTTGGGCAGATTTAAAAATATGCGATTAGATATAAAAAAATCTCAATCTTTGAACCTTTTTTTTCACAAAGCATATTAGTCAAAGTCACACTATCATTACTTTTTTTATAGTGCAAACTAAAAGGTTGGAATATTTTATAGTTGCAAGTTTGATAAGAGGGTTTAACACTATCATGATTACCGACTAGAGAACATAGAAGAAAAAACTAACCACCAAGAGACTCCAATGCTTTGCGGCGCCTTCTATTAGCATTAGCCTCCTTCAGTGCTGCATCTTTCTTTATGCCCTTCCGCTGCTTTTTCTGAGGGCTTTCGTCTAAAATTCAACAGGGCAAACAATCAGACAAAAAAAAATCTGGCGGTATTACTGTATTGCTTCTCATATATAAAGTAGCAAATGACAAGCAAAATCTGATAATCGGACTGGTGAAACATTTTAGAGATGGAAATGATTCTTCAAATTGATAACAGGATCACATACCAACAGAAATGATTTCATCCTTGCTAGCAGGATCCTGGCCAGTTTTCTCTTTGTTTGAAGAGGGCTGCAAAAAGGTTGGTAAATATAACAACTATTGTACCCCGTGCAAGCAAAAGGCGAACTGAAAGAAAAGATACAAAAAAACCTTAAAAGCTAAACATAATGTGCAAATACTGACAGGCTGAGAATGTTTCTTTCTTTCTTTTCATCTGCATAGCAGCATAGGTACATTCCTATATGATGAAGTATCAAGTGTGGTTCAATTTAACTCATAAATGGCTGAAGTGAGTCTGGCGCGTTGAGTGCCATTGAGGTATATTAGTTGTGAGGTTTTGGCTGGTTGCATACTTGCATCTTTATCCAAATTAAAGTGCACTATCATCAGTCATCAGTATTAAACAAAAGATGTGCATATCACGCTACAATTTGTCATGGTATCACCCCCCCCCCCCCCCCCCACACACACACACAAAAGATAACCTAAGCAGAGCAACAGCAGAAGAAGCTTATCTATGTATCTATTTATTTGATAAAAGAAGCTTATCTAATGAAATTCCACCAAAGCACAACGGTATTCTCAACGCGCACAATTCAGCGCAAAGGACGAACCAAAGTCATGCAAAGCCAACAGAAGACACAAATCAGGAGCTGAAACAGGCAATGTACCTTCCTGCCGGTCTCTGATTTCCGCAGCTTTCTTTTCTTCTTCTCCTTCTCCGGCTCCTCGTCAGCTCCCTTCTCCGCCACCGCCTCGGTGGCAGGTACGGCAGGAACAGCTTCCGCACCTCCTCTTCCTGCTGCTCCTGCTTCACTGCTGCCGCCTCCTCCGGCGGTGGCCTGTTTGGGCAGCCCCCACGAGAGCCTCGACTGGACGCACCGCCTCGACCGCCTCCCATCGGCCGACGGGGGCGACGGCCTCGCCGGAGATGGGGACAGCACCTCGGGATCAGCGGATTCGCCCATGGGTACGGCAGATCGAATGGGGGAATCGCGGGGGTCAGAGCTAGGGTTTGGGTTTTGGGAGCTGGGAGTAGTACAGCGGGAGGTGGCGTTGGATTAGCTTCACGTTTCCCGCGCGAGGGAGGGCGAAGGCAGATGGTTTGCGCGGGCGCGCGTCATATGGCGCGGAGGAGGCGGGCGTCGCAAGGACTGAGCGGGGACGCGGGGATCGGTCCGGGTCTCCGGGACGATAATTTAAGCCTGGCAAGGGCACGTACAATGGAACGCTTACGGTAGGTGCTCAGATAAAAAAGGCCGATTTTTTTTCTAAACCCGATCAAAGGGGTGCTTAGCGCGAGGTGCAGGTGCTTAATCTGGCCTCGATGCTTCGCCAGTAGCTGCGGCCGTTCTGTTTCCTCAATGCTTTCACGCAAGGCTTGTGCATGCAGTTGCAACGTTTCCATCCTTTAAACCGCATACATGCATGCATAGTGCAGCCGTTCCTATCCTGAACAAGTTTCAAGCTTGTAGATACAGTAAACACCGGCTACACTGTAAGAGTGAAGATGTTTAGATAGAAGCTAACCGATAACAAACTAGCTAAACACTGATGAACACAGATGCTACCATTATAAAAAAAAATGCTTATACAGATGCTTAGCGTTTTTTTCTTTCTAAACATCTCTATAAACACCTAAGCATTGTACGTACTCTAATGGTCTCAGATCCCGTCTAAACCCGCACCAAGCCACTGCACAGTGGTGCTTCAATTCAATCTAAACCACCCAGACTACAACTCTGAACTGAACCAAACCATACCATTTCAAAAACAAGACCAAAACACACCAATCCAACCCTCTCACACCAGTTCCAAACCTTTCTTCCAACGGAGTTCAAACCATCTGCTCAAGAGAGAGAGTAAGCGGGGAGCAGCTGGAAGCGCGATGTCCGCCGCAGACCATCAACTCAGAGAGCAGGGGCCGTCGCCAACCATCTCCATTCGGAAGCGCGGTGGCACGTGGCTCGAGCGCCAGGGAGCTGGGTGGCCGGCCACCGCGGACTTCGGACGGGCGCACCGCGGACGGGTGCGGCCACCGCGGACTCCGAGCAGGCGGGCGCGGGCGGCGCGGGGAGCCGGCTGAGTTGACGAGCGGGCAGAGCGGGGGTGCCGGCAACGGAACCGGGGAGCGCGGCGGCGACGAATCGGCGGTGGGGCGCAGGCGACCGGCGCGGGAGGAGGGGTCGGCGGCGACCAACCGGCGCGCGGCTGCGAGCTTCGGGTGCCTGCGCGATGGAAGAAGATGGGCGGCGGCACCGCGGCGGCGGCACCGCGGCAGCGGATGGGCCGAAGCCAAAACCGAACCAGATATTGTACTGGACCGAACTAGCGCTATTGTCCCTCACGACCTATTCCCTGCCGAACCAAATTGGCCCATAGCCAAAACCAGACCACAAAGACCGATTTGGCCCAAACCATTACCAGGTTTAGGAACGAAAGGTGCTCTGGTAAACGGTAAAACCACTCCCACTCTAGTCTCTGCGGAAAATTTACTAACCGTAGTCAGACCCTAATGGCCTAATGTTCGGGTCCGATTAGTTACGGACCTATGGGCCACAAACGGGCTGTGATGCACGAGTCCTTCCCAACTCCGAGGAAGTTAGGATTCCAAGGTAAACCACTCCCACTCTGGTCTATGCGGAAAATTTACTAACCGTAGTCAGACCCTAATGGCCCAATGTTCGGGTCCGATTAGTTACGGACCTATGGGCCACAAACGGGTTGTGATGCACGGGTCCTTCCCAACTCCGAGGAAGTTAGGATTCCAAGGTTCGGGGGTGAGGTTTTGAGCAGTAAGTTCATGCCCACAATTTAAGTACCTTCTAATAGGTTCTTTTTTATTTCTTTTAACCATTAGATCTGATCAACAAATGATTATAGTTATTTTTGGACGCTGTAAAAAAAATTAAACAAGTATTAGTGCTTATGGTGTCAAATAGGTATAATTTGATTCATCATGAACCATATTGTTATATTGTACTGTATATGTTTGGTGATATATATGTTGATAATAATCTCTATAGCTTGGCCAAACTTTTGTTTACTTAGGATGAAACTATAAGCATTATTTTTGGGGACGGAGGTAGTGCGTCATGAGGTAATAAGGATAGTTTGCCTTCCACAGTCAACATTTGAGAGTTGTATAGAATACAGGAAGAGGCAGAGCCTAAAGATTCCGCTCTTTAAAAACATTGTAGCATAAAAAGGGATGGCTGAGCATTATAATGTACCGGCGTTTGACTAGTACATTGCATAATAGTGTGCATGTTTGGTACACAAGGGTATTTCCTTCAGAACCGAGGTCGAAAAGTCAGAACTCTGAAATCACAGTGAAATAGTTCTGAAGCAGGCGATGCGACTAGAATCATGTAGCTTATCCTCTCAGCCATGTGTTCCTGTAGGATGAGTTGTCACGCCGCGAAGCATCATGTGGTTTGTACTCCATCAGATAGCTGTGTGGCAGCTTGAGGTGCCTCTTGATAGAATCCCTCAATGTCATCACAGCCTGAACGGCGAAAGAACATGAATGAGTGACACGGCCTAAACATAGTTTCTACACACATCATGTGCTGTCAACCTGTCACTAACCTGGTGGTCTGAAGCATTTCGGTTCCAAACGCTCAGAATGTCTTCATTGAAACGGACACTGAGGACAACACCACAAACATCATCGCTATAGTCAAGTTGGTCACCTACTAGCACCAGCACCTGGAGATCATAAATATATTGGCAAAAGAGTTAAAGTTCAAACTTCCTGCAAAAAGGAAAAAAGATAATTCAAACCATCATACAAACGAACAATCAATTTACTCCGTAAACAAATTTTAGACACTCAAGCAATCGATCTTGAGCGTTGCGAAAAGGAAAATGCTATAGCAATAACATTACAAAATTAATATTATGGCTGCAAATACCGCATGGAAACAGTTCATCGTGCAAATGTGGCTTCAATGCTCATAACATGAAACAATGAAATAGAACCCTCATATGCCTAAATGCTGCAAATGTTGTAGTGTTGTACACCTGAATGAGTAGACTGGAACAGTAAAAAAAGGAAGCACACTATGCTATTCACCTATTCTATTCAATTTAGCCCATGGTCAAGCCAAGCAACATCCATATTTCCTAGCTAAAATAAGTAGTCACATATTCTGTTCTAAAACATGAAAATCGTGCTATGCCTACAAGTTTGATAGTCTAGTTCTAGTCAACAACGAGAAATAAGAGAATCGTATGTGACGCCCAAACAGAAAAACGCGTCCCTCTATTGCAGTTGCGGCAGGAGTGTGGATACACAGCAACTTTGATCTGTCCCTCTCTTAATACGAGCACAAAACAAAGCATATAAGAGTATGGGGAAGGGGCATTCCCCCATTTTCAGCTCCCCCACGTCCCCCACTTAATCTCAAAAAAATCACTCTAACAAACACACAACAAAAAAGAAGCCTTTTAGTCCCAACTTGGAGTAGGCTAGAGTTGAAACCCAACATGAACCACCAACAAAACCGGAAAAGAAAGAGAATAAGGAAATAATATATGTAAAACATCAATAGTAGTGATATTAATAGGGGATATAAAGCCTGTTGTTCTAATGACCACACAATATAATAGTCACATCACATTACCACAATTTAGAACCTACTAGATGTTTCTATGAGTATGAAGCAATATAACCAAAAAGACCACTAGATTGTTCTATGCTAGTGTTCTTGGCTAATTGGCTAGAATGCTCCATCTTGTAACTCTTAAAACAAGTGGTCAAAACATCAGATAAATATACATACTGGGAAAAATATCGAAGTCAGAAAATCCATTTAGTAGCATATGGTGCAAAAAAATTTGGTATGCCATGCTTTAATAACTTTATGTGCATGATTGAAACATTGAACCAACAAGAAGAGTTTTTAGAGTGCAAAATTAATCATTTGATGCGCTCCATTGCCCATTCAATTAACTTGGTCCTCAAGTCATTATCCACATGTTCCTCTTTCATTTTTAAGTAAAAGACTAAAAGTTAGCAAAACAGAATCAAACGAACCATCTGTACAGTAGAGATTGGAAAGAGTGTGACAAGTCAAACATGTGAATAATCACAGATGTTGTGGCTAATTGAACTATTTCACTGTTTAAGCAGCTTGCATCCATTGCGCTAGCAATACCATCAAGTTCGCAGTCGCACGTGGGAAGCAATCAAAATGACAAGTCAAACATTTAATTTCACAAATGTTGGCAGGAAGGAAATGAAATCACAATTCTGATTCCAAATCACAAGTTCACAACTACAGTCCAAATCAAAGCTCAGTGCACAAAAATCTGGGCAAACTAAATTTGCACTATCAATTGAATGACTTTTCAATAATAAGCATAATAAACAAAATTGGCTCACTAAGACCATGTAAACTATAAATAACAGCTAGCAACAGAGACAATGGTTGGTAGCTGATCCATTTATGGACTAGTTTCAAATCATTCCACACTAAAGCACTAGTTTCACTTTCATTCCTTAATTAATGCTACCATCAAGCTTGTTTAGTTTCATCATACGTTCAACTGTCCATCCCATGATTCTAATGGCATGACCCTGCCCCTCGTTTATTATCTGCAAAGTGATCATGAAGAATAACTAATAACCCATTACATTTTTACATTTCGTGAACTAAAGAGGAGGATTAGGACCAGATTGTGAAAGAATGGGTTGTTCTATAACCATGGCATGCCATATGACTGTAATGCCAATCAAAGAGCGACCATGACAAAAGACAATTGGATGCGTATCAAACATGCCTATGTGATTATGCATGATACTTGAGGGCTCAGGCAATGGATGCTCGAGTTTGGGGAGCTGGGTTTAACAAAAATACAATCAACCTTGGCATCCTACAGTTTCCTAAAAACATATATATAAACAGTACAAGCTCACATACCAAATCCTCCCAGAAGCGACCTGAAACAACCTTTTTGAATCTAATTATCCACTTGCCACCATTCTGATTTGCAGGGTCCTGGCCAATAAAAAAAAACATTAACTACTAGCAACATGGACAGACATACAGCAAATAGACTAGATGGACGGCAAAGAATGCCACATTCTGAAGAATACCTCCCAAAGTGGGCGGATGCCATCCTTGAAGAGATGAAGATCAGTGGGGCTCGGCAGGGAAGACGGGCGTGCAAGGTGGCAGTAGCAAACCCAGAACGATTCGACCTGCAAGTATCCAAAAGAAAACAGCAGTCAGCTGAACTGAAACAAGGAATCGTCCACGAAACTGTAACATCCGAGAGACATACTGTGCCGAAATCGATTATCTTCTTGATGTTGTCCTCGTACGACTGCGATCTTGCCCCAGGTGTCCGGCGCGTGTACCAGAGCACGAGCTTGCGCTGCAGACACGCAGCCAAAGTTCACAAGTCACATTCACTTCTACAACTACAATCTCACTTAACTATCTAGCACGCAGAACGGGGATGCAAAGTCCGCACTGAAATCCCCTTTCTGGAACGGGGAGTTGGGGATGGACAGTAGGGATAAAAAAAAAGGGGTGGTCTGTCTGAGGCGCGCGATAGATCAAGCAACTGCGGGTCTTACCCTAAGCGGGTGGAGGCCGGCCTTGAGGTCGCGGTTGCGGCGCTCGGTCTCCTCCGAATCCGCCTCCTCCTCTTCGGCCGAGGCGGCAGGGGGCGCGTCGTCCTTCCTCGCGTGGGGTAGCTGCTCCTCCTCCTGCTCTGCCTCCTTCTTCTCTACCGCCGGTTCCATGGGGTGCCCTCCTACGGCGATTTGGTCGGCTGGGTGGGTGGGTGTGTAGCTGGTGCTGGTCAGATACTCAGAAATCTCGAGCAGGAAGAAGGGTCGCGAGAAAGAGGCAGCAGGCACGCAGAACGGGCCGGGGGAGGTCCCAAGGAACATGCAGGTTTTGGGCCCAAGGGCCCTTTGGGCCTTCGAGTGACCTGCGTGAGGGGTGGATCTTTAAGGCTTTTTTTTTTCTTTAAATACATCTCGACGTTTCATTCCATGCCATTTAAATCATTAACACTGAAAAAGCAAAGCCGTTAACTTTCGAAATACATCTAGAAAATACGAATATATGTAGCAAGTTAAAGAATTAAATTTGTATAGGCATATTCTATCATAAACAACCTAAACAAGTTTGCAAGATATTTGGTTGTCTTTAATTCATGTATTCTTGTTGAACATAACCGATGATCTGCTCTCGCTAAACGCTGATTTTTTTGGCCCCGAACGATCTTCGTATGATGCGAGGCTGTTTATCCAGACGCTCTACGTTCCGTTGGCAATTTTTAGGACCAATCATTCTCATTAAAAACTCCCACTCCATACGATCATAAGACTAGCACATATGAAGAAAAATTCATAGAGAAAAAAATCTTACTTGACAATAAAAACCGGTTGGTTCTTTCCTTTGATTCTCAAAATTTAAATCTTTTCTATCTAACAATAAACTTAATTTTGGATCTTTATCTGGTCTCGAAACTTAATTTTGGAAGAGGAGGTGAGGAGGCATGTTGTGGAGATGGCGGCGACAGCGCGGTCATGATGAGGAGGCGCTCAGACGTGTGCAGCGACATGAGGCGTGTGGATGTGCAAGCCCCCTGTGGAGTAGGGTTTAGGATAGAGATGGAATCCTAGCCCTCCAACTTAAGATCCAATGGTCCACGAACGTGTTGAAAATATAAAACATATGGTTGCCCGTTAGCTCCGCTATGAACATGTTCACAAACAAAAAAATTGGAGTAGTTGACTTCGAAGTGGGAATCGCGTATATGTGTTCAAACCTTCAAAATGATGTTTTGCAACATGCAACTCATCGCGTATTGCTTGTATAGGGAAACTCGACACCACGAAGTAATAAAATCCGGAGTGTTTGGGTGGTCAGACCGCCGGATCTTATACGCTTCACTAAAATCAGATTCGTTCCGATTCTGAAATTCCTGTGCGGATCGTCCGACGTCGGCACGCCAAGATGCACCGTTCTTCTCCGACCTAGACCTCCTCACCTCCCGTTCCCGAAACCCCAGTTCCCAAGCCCGAACAAAACGGCGTTCGAGGAAAACGGGAAGAAAACCGCCGTAGCACACGTACGCCACTGCGCCCACGGCCCCACCCACCACGTATATCCCCCCGCGTCTCGCGAGCTCTGGCCCCCCAAACCCCGTATTTCACCCTGCCAACCCCGAAACTTTCCCCTCTCCTTCCGCCCGCCCACCGCCCACTTCCGCGGCTCCGCAGCTAGATGCCCCAGTAGGCTCCAAAAATCCAAAGCCAGCCCCTCCCATCCACCTCCACCCCTGGGGCGGCGGCCGCGGCACCATGACCATGACGGCTCGATCCAACGGCGACGGCCACGGCAGCACGGGGGCGCCCTGGTACGGGTACCCACAGCGCCGCCCGCACTACGGGTACGGCGGCGGCTCCGCCTCCTTCCGCGGCTGCTGCTGCTGCCTCTTCCTGCTGCTCACCTTCCTGGCGCTCCTCGCCCTGGCGGTCGCGCTCGTCGTCGTGCTCGTGGTGAAGCCCCGCAAGCCGCAGTTCGACCTCAACCAGGTGTCCGTGCAGTACCTGCTGGTGGCGCCGCCGACGACCCCCGCGGGGTCCCCGGCCGGCGTGCCCCCCTCGGCCCCCGGCGCCTACCTCTCGCTCAACATCACGCTGCTCTTCACCGCCGTGAACCCCAACACGGTGGGCATCCGGTACAACCCCGCGGCGTTCGACGTCATGTACCACGGGGTGCCGCTCGGGGTGGCGGCGGTGCCCGGGTTCGAGCAGCCCGCGCACAGCACCCGCCTGCTCCAGACCCGCGTCATCGTCGACCGCTTCAACGTGCTCCAAGCCGACGCGCAGGATCTCGTCCGCGACGCCGCGATCAACGACCGCGTCGAGCTCCGCATCACCGGCGACGTCGGCGCCAAGATCCTCGTCCTCGGCTTCTCCTCCCCCAAGGTCCAGGTACGTAACCGCCACGGCACCCACCGCCCCTCGCCTCGCCTCGCCTGCCGCGGCCGAAAACCAACAGCTTCTGTTCGCTTTCGCCGCAAGCGTTTGATGCGTGAGTTTGGATGGAGGGCGGAAACTGACGTGATGTGTGAACGACCAACGTCGACCTGCAGGTGTCGGTGGATTGCGCGATCGCCATCAGTCCGAGGAGCCAGTCGCTGAAATACAAGCAGTGCGGCGTGGACGGGCTAAGCGTGTAGGAACCAGCGCCGCCTCCGCCGCCGCCGTAGAAGCAGAACCTGTAATCCAATGGTGATGGTTAAAGTGGATGGATGGATCTGTGCGTCGATTCTAATCTTCTTAATCTCTGGGTTTTGATTTCCCTTCCTTACGCGGGGTGTAAATTTTGAGTTCTTACCTTAGAGTAGGCCGCTGATTTCTAAGAATTACCCCTGCTTGCAGTTCGTAGTTTTCAGCATTACCGTGGTTATGCATTCATCGGTCGCCATGAAAAACAAATTGCTTAGGAGCTAAGGGAGGGGCGAGTAGGAAAAGGTGTGACGGAGGGAGCGGGGAAGCGAGCGGAATCCCGTCGCTTTTGCTGCTCCACCTCCTCATCCTCCGCCTCGTTTCTGGTTGTTTCGTTTCGGAGTTGGTGGGTCTGCGCTGTCTGCCATGG
Source organism: Paspalum notatum (assembly GCA_022530915.1). Lineage (NCBI taxonomy): Eukaryota > Viridiplantae > Streptophyta > Magnoliopsida > Poales > Poaceae > Paspalum > Paspalum notatum. The sequence continues at coordinate 8,944,352 of CM039684.1, forward strand.
CCTTGTCTGGTTAATCAGGTTCACTTCTTCAGCCCGTAGTGGAGCTGGGCATGGGAGTGTGGTAGTGCCGTAGTGGGAGGGAGAAGTTAGGCCGGGAGTGACTTGCGTGGGTGGTTGGTTTCTCACTTTCACGGTGGTGGTGGTGGGGGTCAAAGCGGTCCAAGTTTTACTGCAATTTACACCCCGCTCCATGGTGGGGCGAGCGAGACCGCGGAAGTGGGTGGTGGAATTTGTAAATGCGGACTCCATAGCGTGGAAGAACCTTTGGCATTGGGATAGTATAGGATGTGGCGTGACCAGTGTCGTCAACTCATCTACGATGCAGGTCGGAGATATGTACAAAATGTGAGCTACTGACTTCAAATCTCAGTTGGCACATGGCATGCGTGTTTTTTTTTTCTGGTGTATTCACAAGAGACTTGCTGGTTGCTGCCACCAGTCTCTTGGTTTTTTTATTCCCATGCTATGCTGCATACTTGTACAAAGTTTATGCTGCCTTTGTGCTTGAAGTGCTTCCTGGCTTGAATTCCGTTGTGCTAATTTGCGTGATTCAAATCCTGTTTATTTAAGGCGTGCTTACTTGAAGCGGTTATGAATTTCTCAAATTTTCATGGGATTATCGTTTGCCCATGCCCCATAGGTAGTTTTCTAATTTTAGGCTAAGTCCAATGGGACTCCCTATCCCCACTCCCTAAATACTGTTCCAACTATCTCTGTGTGTACAGTACAGTATTTATGTCAAACAAACAGTGTTTAGAAAACCCATATAGGGAGTTCCATTAGACTCAGTCTTAGGTCATTTGTCCCGATTCGGATAGATCAGCTGCTACTAATATCCCTTTCTTTTCCTTTTCACAACTTGCTAGTTGCTGTGGACTTGTCACCCGCTTACACTTTAGATTGAAACTCACACTGCTTGACTAACCAACTCAGCTCGATGTGTTTCTAATCCGTTGATCGCGGCGAAATGTTATGTGATCTCCTACGCTTGTGCAAATGCGGTAGCCCGTCGTGATCACGATTATGTCCATGGACCAGATTGGTTTCCTTGCTTTGACGTTTTGCCTTTTGTTTTGGTGTACTACTAATATCGGCCATCGTTCTTTGACGTAACAAGGACTCACGAGCGGCTACCGTAACCAACGCCGTTTCCAGTTTCCTACGTCGCTGGACTTGGGCGTGCGTCTGAATCATTGTCTTGGCCTCGGGTTTTCTTTTTTTTTTTTTTGAAACATGTCAGGAGCACTGACCCGTCATGTAAGAATTCAGTTGGACACCCATGTTGACCGCGCGCTCAAACACAGATGAGACTGTCGAGATTTTCCGGACGCGTCTACTGAGCCACCGACCTAGTTTTCTCATGCAGCACCCGGACGTCCCAGCCAGGGATCGAACCCGGCGGATAGCCTGGCCACTGCCGGCGCTACCACCTAGCTATTCGCTCGTCCGCGGCCTCGGGCTTTCTGACTTGTACATTGTACTCCAGTCGGTAGTCACTGACTCGCTGCAACCTGTCCGTTTCGCACTTGGTAGTCGGAGCTTGGAAGTTGGAGAGCGAACAACTATGGAGACTGGAGAATCACGTGGCGCGGTCGTAGAGAGGACGAGTCACACAGAGATGCCTGGGGAATCGACCCGTGCATCCGTGCAGGAGGTGGAAAACCGAAAATTGTCTCGGCGCTTCAGATGAACACTTTTCCGTTTGGCAGTGTGCAAGGATTTGTGTTTCATTGGCCTCGGTTGCATTGCATGTGGAGAATCCAATATCTTCTGTCATATCTCTGCGACAGTTTACTGAAAGGCCACAGCAAATGATGGGGAAAACTGAAACCCCTGCCGGTTTGACCTCTGAAGCTCTAGCTGGAATGCTCCTTCCGTGCTAAAAAGAAATCGATTTAGATTCATGACGACATCGTTCTCATTCAGGAGGTTGATGCTTTACACTATGCTTGGGCTCCAATGTTTTCATTCCTAGCAAGACTTACACCCAAGTTTGAATATAGATATTTGGGGTGTGAGTTTGGGATATATTGGTCTGAATCAGGCGTGCACACTGCCATCCAAATAGGCGAAAAGACAAACCTCATATGACTCACAACCACGTTTCCAGATTGTATTCCTCTTTTACTTGCGTTATATGCATCTCCTGAGATAAATCTTTGGAAAGAGCTGATCACACATTGCCTTGCAAATACACTGAGTACAGAGCCAAAGGGTAGCATGTAGCCATGTACAGCTCATAAGGGCCAACTTTAGGCCCCATTTGGTTCGTAGGATTCTCATAGGAAAACCACAGGAAATGAGAACGGAGGAAAGGAAACTAAACACAACGTTTGGAACACAGGAAAGTATGCATCCATTTCCTTTGGAATACTGTAGCTTCTTCACCATTCTACAGGAATGAAAAAATCCAGTCGATGCTCTGGTTTTCTCCTCGCGGAAGTTGAGGCACGCAGCAGCTGTTAACTCGCTGTGAAGATGAGGGTTAACTACAAGAAATCAAGTATCTGCACCTTGCAATACGAGCTTGGTCATCCTCACGGGCGTAGACTTTCTTAAGCCGCAGCCCGGCCGCCGGAGCTCCGACCAAATCACGACAAGCTTGAGCGTGTAGCTTGCCTCATCCTGTGCTCCATGCTTGTAATAGGGATTGCAGAAATTAAGAGAGACTGTCCATTGATTTTTTTGGACAAAAAGACGAGGGAGAAAAGCACGTGGAGAAGGAAGAGGATAGATGAGTGGATTTGACCATCGGAGAAGACAACACTAGTAAACATAGTGACATGTGGGTCCCATTGCTTGGTCTCATGGAATAGAAAATCGTTCACATTGTGGCCTATATGTCATCACCTGTATATAATTACGTGCATGTTTTTCCATTTCTCCACTCGTAGTCGCAGTCGCATGTACCACGTAAGCCAGGTTCCTATGTTCGTAGTTCCTTTGTTCCAAACAGCAGTTTCTACTCTTTTTTTTCCGGTTGTTTTCCTTTTCTCTGTTTTGCCAATGCATCTATATCCTATTTTTGTGTTTTTTCCTATTTTTATGTTTTCTATTTCTGCGTTCCAAACAGGACCAAGGAAGCATTCTTTTTTTTTTTTGCAGTTTTTGTTTTCGCTGTGGTGCAGCAAGTCCTTGGTGGGGCGGTCTGCCCAATTCGTCCCCCTTTCCTCTTCTTTGCATCCACTTTATTGCTATTTGCAAAGCAAAAGTTGGCGTAGAGATGGTCCCATATTGTGGTCTCGGTTTAATGAGGTAGAGTAATATCATTTCTCTGGCCATGGCAGTTCCTTTATTAGCTTCGGCAATGACCAGGGACATGGAGCGTTAAATTAAAAACCAGTGACACGGAGTAGTGGAGTATAGAGTATACTGTTGGAGTAGGAATAGGGGTGGGGTTTTCTCAGAGACCAGCATGGTGTATAGGTTTTGATTGCCTCTCATCTAGGTACTGCTGTAGTATCTGTTCATATGCATACGCACATTCATACTATACACGCACATCATATTCATACCGTTAGTACACAAACAGACCTACAACTACACTCAGATAAGAAGATCACGCCCCTTGTGAGATCACCGAAGTGCAGACACTTCGTAGGCGATGGGAGCATCGCAGTCCCTCTGTGACACCACGCGCGAGAGGCTGCACCAGCAGATTTATTTAACAGATGTAGTTGCCTCGTTGGCTTAACCGCTTAAGCACGAACTGAAGACAAGACTGTCAGCAAAGTTCGGAAAAACGGCACCGAGTGGACAGTGGTGCTTACTGATAAGTGATAACAACACATCAATCGAATTCGTCAAATTCACAGCACTATTCTCTTTGTACTGTACAAGCCAATCGCCGGTCGACACAAGGGATTTTATTATTCAGCAAGCACCTGTTCGGATTCAGAATGTACCACACGAATCCTCCACACACAAGTGCTCGAGGTACCTCGGCACGGGGGCGGTGGCCGCGCGGAGCGAGCCCTCCAGGACCTACACCACCTGCCCCATGTTCGGCCTGAGCGCCTCGCTGTGCTGTATGCACCTGCACGCGCGGCCGAGCTCCTCCACGTCGACGTCGTCCCCAGCCAGCCGCTCGTCCAGCAGCGCCAGGAACTGGCCGTCGCGCACCTTGCTCGCGGCCCAGAGCGGGAAGTAGCAGCCGCCGGCGCGCGCCGTGGCGTCCCGGTTCCTCCGCCCGGAGATGAGCTCCAGCCGCATCATCCCGTAGCTGTACACGTCGGCCTTGGCCGTGATGGGAAGGCCCAGGATCCACTCCGGCGCCAGGGACCGTGCCGCGCGTGGTGGTCAGCGCCTGGCTGAAGTCGCGCACGATGAGCTTGGCCATGCCGAAGTCCGCCACCTTGGGGCAGAATCCGGCGTCCAGGAGTATGTTCTCTGGCTTCACGTCGTAGTGCACGATGCGCTCCTGGCAGTGCTCGTGGAGGTAGTCCAGCCCCCGCGCGACGCCGGCCGTGATCCCGACCCTGGTGCGCCAGTCCAGCTGCCATCCTCGTAGCCGGACGAGGTTGACGTGCACGTGCTGGATGGTGCCCAGCGTCCTGAGTTCCTGACCTCCGTGCGGAACTGCTTCTCCCCCTGCGCGAACCCGGCCTCCAGCCGCTTCACGGCTATCGCGGTGTGGTCGGGGAGCGCCCCCCTTGTTGACGGAGCCGAAGCTGCCGGTCCCCAGCTTCTGGGAGTAGTTCTTCGTGCACTGCGCCAGGTAGCCGTAGCCGAACACGAGGAGAGCGCCGTCGTGGTGTACGGCCTTATTCTCGTGGCGTCGGACCCAGCCGAGAACGAAGAGCAGGCAGAGTACCACGAGACCGATAGCAGAGGGCACGCCAAGGAAGACGCCGAGACGACCATCTGCAGACGTGCCATGGTTTGCAGCAGCAGCAATGTCCGCAGCGGCGACCCAGAGGAACAGAATGGAAGCCCCGGCGTCGCCGATGGAGAGCTGCTGGACGTTCCGAAGGTCACCGTCCCACGCCAAGCAGCCGTATGTGTAGGCATAAGCTGTGCAAGAACAGTTTCTCAAGCACGCCGACGCACTGCAAGCTCGACTTCCTCGCGCAGTCGGCGCTCCAGAGCTGGCTGGCCCAGCAGCCCCACGCCTGCGATGCGACGACGACACGGGGTCGAACCCCGGCAAGCACCGGCAGTACTGCGAGCTCGCCACGTCGCAGAGGCCGAACGGCCCGCAGGCGGAGTACGCGTCGCACGGCGACGTGGGGGTCGCCCAGTGCAGCAGCCACTGTCCGGACGCGTCGGACCAGTCGAACATGGTGAGCTGCCCGTGCGGGCTCATCACCATCCTCGAGACGGTGGACGGGTTATTAACTCATTAACCCGGAACGAGTAGCTCACGTCGTCGCTATTGTTGACGAAGACGAAGGTGTACTTGTCGGACATGCCCATCTCGGCTCTCGGGGATGGGACGAAGGTCCGCCCGTTCCAGGCCCCGACGTAGTGGTAGATGGCCGTGTCGTTCCACAGGAAGACGTACTGGTCCGACCCGTACGGGTCGATACGGTCCGTGTACAGCCCCGTCGACGGGTCGGTGGCGCTCCGCCACGACCGCAGCGCTTGGTGCGCTTGTTGAGCCCCACCCAGCCACCTGGAACGAGCGTGTCCGTCGGGTGGTCGAAGCTCTGCCAAACGATCGCCGACGAGTTGCCGCCGCTCCGGCCATGCAGAACCAAGTTCCCGGTGTCAAGGAGCACCGCCGCCACGGCCGCCGCCGTGTCGTCGTCGCGCGAGCCTGTCGAGTTGGACGACCAGATTGACTCCCTGGACCCATTTCCATCTCCTCCGGTGAGGAGGGCCAAGCTGCCGTCCTGGGCCAGGGTTAGCTCCGCGGACGACAGGTCGGCGACCGGGGAATCTCTGTTCATCACCCAGACAACGGTTCGCCCGGGGATTTGCTTGTACCATATGCCAACGTAGTAGTTGGAGTTGCCGGCCGGGGAGAAGAAGCCCAGCTCAAACGTGCCTCCCGCCGACACCAGCGTCCGGTTCCCGGTGAGGGACTCTCCCGCGGAGAGCGTGTCGCTCGCCGCTGCAGATGAGTTGGGCCACTGAAACAAAGAAGAGAAGACCAAGGTGGCGCCACGAACCCATACGCCCACGCGGCAGGAACGACCGTTGTAAAAACAACGCCGTACTCGCGGCAATGTTTAGTGGTATGGTATGTTACTCAGTTGTTTCGCTCCTACTTTGACCGGGGTCGCAGGAGGGGGCAAAAAAAAATGTATCCGTATTTATGTACAGTACGTAAACAGTATTTAACAGTATTTTACACCTCCATATGCTCTATTTGGTGACCCCGGTATTATGCGGGCACACCGACTCCAAACACGGCGCAGGACACGGTCAAGTATTCAGTTCTGTCTTCCATGATTTTGTTCAATAGTACAGTAGGGATCAGATATACGGCCGGAGATTTGGCGGTGCACGGCCAGTGGAAGCACGCTGGAACTGACCGAAGACAGTCGTGGTGCGGACAACCGGCCGGCACAAACCTCCTACCAGCCCTGGTTGTACGTATCTGAACACTCCTGCTCGGGTTAATCCGTTTGCCGAGGACGGCAAGCTGAGGAATCACAGAATGGTCAGGCATGGGCAGCAAGAAATCGAGATCGGAACCTCTGCCAAATTCAGACTTTTTGGATGGAAGAGGTTCCTCGTATTTTCAAACTCGATGCAAAAAGATACATTCTGCGATGAAATTCATGAATATACTTTATCTTTTACTAATTGAAGCTTCAACGAAATATCTATATTATTCCTCACAGGATACAATTAAAGGATAAGTTTTACAAGTTATTACAAAAATATAAAAAAAGTGTTAGTAAGACTAGAAATACTGAAAAATAACAAGAATTTCATCAAAAAACATGCTTTGAATTCTGAGAAAAATTAAGACCTGCCACGTCCATAATTCATGTTATTTTTTAATCTGCCACAAAATTTAAAAGATAAACTTGCTCTAATTTGATTCATAACAAACAAATTGTGCACATGCATTGGAATGAGTTTGGATCTCAAAATCTCTACTGCTTATTAAGCCTCTAACGTGCACACACGACGGACCACGGCCTCCCCACAGTCCCGCGCGCATCCGCTTCCCATCTCGTGTGGGCCCTCCACGCCACCTCCCGCAGACCCGCGGCTCCGTCCGAGCCCCGCGTGCCGCAGCACCAGCTCTGCCACCAGGCCCTAGGCCCACACCGCCGCACGCCTCCCCGTGCACCCGCACAGCACCAGTGCCGCCAGGCCCCCACCCTACACCCCCACGCGCCGCCACTGCCATCCGCGCGCCTCAGCACCACACTTCCCAACCCAACCTAGATCAGAAGCCGGCCACCCACGCCAATCGCCTCCGTCCGCCGACGTCGGCCCCGCACAACCCATGCGCCGATGACCGACCCTCGCGCACACGCCCCCCGACCCGCCGACGTCCCCACCTCAAACCGCCACTGCGGATGTCCTGCGCTCCCGCCCCCGGTCCGCCAACGCCGCTGACGCACCGGCGCGGCGTCCTCCTCATCCTACCGCTTGCCCCCATCTCATCATCCACCCGCTCCACACCGGCGTCCTACGTCTCCCACTCCCAATCCTCCACGCCGGTCCAGATCCACCTCTTCCGCACTGATCATGAGCTCATCCTCTTCGCGGCCCCGGATGCGCCTCCTCCTCGAAGAACAGCAGCCGCCGCCACCTCCAAGGCCAGCGACATCCGCCACACAGGACCTTCCTGCATCTGCCTCCTAGCCGAATCCGCTCGGGCCACGGCTCCTCCTCATCCTCTCGGAGGTGTCGACAAGGCAGGTGACGCCACCTTCCTACTCTCCAATTGCTCCGTCGCCACGGGCCTCTCCTCGACATCGCCTCCGTCCACCTCCTCGTCCTATTCGTGATGGCCGCCACCACCTCATCGTCGTCCACGCGACGGTTGTCGCCAGCCTCCTCTCCCTCGTGGAGCAGCTGTCCCGTCTCTGGTCCTGTGCCATGCCAAGCACACGAGTCTCGGTGCGTGGAGCCTCTGTCCGAGCCTTGGCACAAGGGAGACGGCATTGTCCACCATTCATGAGAGAGGGACATGGCTTAGGAGAGAGCTCACGCAAGGATCCAGTCCAGCAGCCAGAGTAGTAATTGGCAGAAACGACACTGGAGCCCAACAGGTGGGCACCACTTGCCACTATCCATCTCTGCGACCACCTCTTGCCCTCTGACGGAAGCATCAAGCTGAAGCAAATTAGTGGGAAGGATGGGGTAGCTGAAAGATAGCAAACTAAGACTAAGGTCACCAGTGACCGAAAATGGGTGTGCAAAACACTATTTGCGCACTGTACACTGAGTGGAAAAGTAATGATTGCGCGCTGTATACAGTAAATATGCACTTTCTGGTGACCATGGTCTAAGGACATAAAATGTCAATTACCAAATGTGTGCCATGCACAAACCGTAAATTAACAATCTTTTCTATGAAAAAAACAAATGTGCTTCATTGTAAATTGGATCCCTTATCACTTCCTAGATTAGCTCTCAAAATTGCTTCTACTGAGTGAACAAACGAACAAAAGGTACCCGCACTTAAGAACCGGTGCTCGATTTTTTTTTTCAAAACTTGCGATATAATATACTGGGTTTTATGCAATGTGATATACACGGTCACTTTTAGGAACTTTAAAAGCAACGGCTGGGCATCAGCTGAACTAGGATTCACTTTCAAGAACTTCAAAGCAAAAATGTGGAAATTTTGTAGGTTTATACTTTATAGTTTTTAGAAGAATTCAATTTACCTTGGTGTCACGTTTTTTCAGTGGGCAATCCATTTCGTTTTGCTAAATCAGAAACTAAGGAATCACTAGTATGAGTGTCCAAATGTAATATATGCAATTATTCCTCCAGTGAGGTAGATTTTGGTAATTGTTTCAGTCATGAATTTTGTTAAGTTTGTGATTTTGTGCATGTGGTGAGGATGTCATGTACATCTTTATAAATGAGCACATGCATGATACTACAGCAAGAGTACCACTATATATTTGAAAGTTATTTTTTTTAGTATAAACTTAATTGGTCCATCTGAATATAGATGGTTTCGTTTTATGGTCTTTGTTACAATTTGCTAACGTAAAAGTGAACGGGTGGACACAAGTTGACATCGTTCGTAAACAAGCAAACATACAGAAAAACTAGGGCTGAAACCATGCAAAGGAATGATAATATGCCACCTATTCACATAATTGCTGTTCCGTGGCAAAGCACGGGCCACGAACTCTATGGTTTAAAATAGTAGGCTAGTCCTGTTTGGTAACTTCTCAGGGAAACGTTTCCCTAACAAGTTGTTTGATAAGCAAATAGTACGATAAAATTAAACTAGTTTTGGCTAGCTTTTGCTTTTTAATATAAATGGGTGTGATGGAAAAAATTGGCCAAAAGAAGCTAAAAAAAAAAGCGCCCTGTTTGGCCGCTAGTCCTAACTTAGTTTGGCCATGAATTGAAAAAATGTTCTACCAAACAAAGCCGTGATGCAATAGTGCTGTTATAGCACTCTTGGGGAGAGTAGACGCTAAACTATTTAGGTTTTGGCCACTATGGCAGCTACAGGCGCTAAATTGCACAACGTCGGTGCTGTACACTATAGCAGTTGTGTGAAAATAGCGTCAATGTTCCAATTTAGGTCATCTTTACCCCTCACAACCCCAAAAAAGGCTTAAAATAAACCCTAAACTTTTCGCTTTCATAGTCAAATAAGCACATCCTCACTATCTCCTCAAAGAAAAACATGCACAAGTTCTCGCCGTCGCTTACTCCTCCTAATCATTGGCGCCTGGTCTTTGGGGCCGACCAATTGATCTCGTATTTTCATCAATTGTATCATTTATTCATATTATTATCATCATATTATTTATCATAGTGCTATAGCCTTGTAGCGTCTGGAAAAAATTACACTATTTAGCATATCCCGCTATTTTAAACCATAATGAACTATGCAAACATGAAATTGCATTTTTCCCAAAAAATTAAATTTCATTTCGATAAAATTCCACTGCTTTCACACAGTGTGCTGACGACACATCTGCCCATGAACCCATCTTCGCTCGGCGGGACGGGCCGTGATCCACCGCCCACGCCGCCACGCCCTCGCGCCTCGGCGATTCCAACTCCGACAGACGACAGTACAGAAAATCGTCGCGTCGTTGGTCCATCTGCGGCGACCCTTGACTTCCCCCTCTCTCCACCCTTCGCAGAACCCTGCCAATCCGCCGATCTCACTGCCGGTTCCTGTGCACCCCGATCCGGCAACGATGGAGGGAGGCGGGGACTCCTTCGGGTCCTCGACGGCTCCTCTGGCATGGCACGATTTCCTCGAGCGCATGCGCCAGCCTTCCGCCGCCGAATTCGTCAAGTCCATCAAGAGGTTAGCTGTAACCCCCGCACCCGCTGCCCCTCCCCCTCAATCCCGTGGGTGAAATTGGGTTCATGTGGGATTCAGTTTGTGGGTGGTGAGATGCGAGGCGAAGCATACTGCAATCGTCTGAGCTCAGGCGGCGCGAGTAGGCCGAAGTAGTGCGAGGTTGGAGTTTTTTGCAAGTGTAGTGGAAATTCGGGACGCGAAGGGGACATCTCCCTTTGCCCTTAGAAATGTAAGCCACGGTGTTTGGAGAGCCTAAACCTAGGCGTGCTATTTGGGAAACATCGTCTATGTAGGTTAGAGCTGGATCCGCATGACATTCCTTTTTGTGCCTCACTTCCAGAAGTCAGGATTATAATACCTAGACGGATTATGGATACCCGGCAAACTGCAATATGGTAGCGCGACATTGGGCAAATGTGAGGCAGTCATGCATTGAGGCTTATCATATGCAGTGGAAACTTACTTGATTATGTGTATACTTTAGCCTAGGCAGATAAGGGTTGAATTGGTAGGAAACAGTGGAGCATCCACAGTTTTTTTTTGGAACGTGGAGTATCTGCATTGGGCTTAACACACTGAGTTTAATGTGCTCATTTAATTGTTGATTTCAGGATAAATATTTTTTCCTGTTTAGGGCCAGATTATGGCTCAGATTTGTCAATAGCGTTGTCTGGTACAGATACAAAATCAAGGTTGATTTGAGCTGTGGCCTAGTTACGACAGCTGAGCATATGTTACTAGCTGATCATATGTTACTTACGGCAATCGAAGCCTATATTCGTGGATAAATGTTTCCTGAACTATTGGGCACTCTTGGCTTTTCCAAATGCAGCTGTATGCAGTGGAGATGCCTCATTTTTCTTATTGGATTCAGTAGCACTTGACATTCATGTAGGTCTTTTTGCTAAATGCTTGAAACTAACTTAGTTATGTTCTGTATGCACAGCTTTATTGTGACATTCTCAAACAGAGCTCCTGATCCTGAGAAAGATAGTACAGCTGTCCAAGAGTTCCTGGAAAACATGGAAGGTGCTTTCAGAGCCCACACCCCTTGGGCTGGCAGTTCAGAGGAAGAACTAGAGAGTGCTGGTGAGGTAATTTCCTTATGAGTTAAATACATCACCGGTCCATGAACTTGTCACAGTGTGCCACTTAGCCCCATGAATTCTGAATCTACATTTATGGGTGATGGGTTCTTAAACCTGTGAAAATGTGTCATCAACTTATTTTACGGATTTCAGGCCTCCAGCCTTCCACACACCTCGTACTTGTAATAGAGTTGCAGATGTTTTAGCGAATGTTGGTGTTAGTCTTGGTAAAGGGGATTGTTAATTTTTGGCATGATGATGTACCCTCATTTGTAAACTCATTGGTGTCTGCTGATAGTTTGCTTGCGCCAGTTTAATGGAAGCTTTTCCATAAAAAGGGAAAAAAGAGCACTTTTAGAGTTCATGTGCCTAGGTGGCAGACTGACAAGTTCATGGACTGCTGATGCATTTAACTTTTCCTTATTCTGTATTGCTATTACTGCAGTGAATATAGGACTATAGGGTTCAATATATTTGTTCCTAGAGAGACCTGACTCTGAAATAAAGATGAGCGAACCCTTGTTCAGCGGTTCAGCCCCCCTGAGCAACCACACCAAGCAGACAGACTCAAACACGTGATGAATAGCTCTCTCACATCAGGGTAACAGCCAAACATGTTTTTAAAGAGTCCATTGCCATCATTTCAGCATTTTGAAACACATCAATCTTTAGTTTTCTTGGGTTGTCTGATTGTCTCCATCTGTCAGCAGCTGAGTCTGCGCAGGCTGTTTTGCTATAGTCGCACCTTTCATAGTTTGTCAGGATGGTGTTGAGGAGTCACAGCTTGGTTCTTTTCCATACCGGTGCTTAACAGGAGTTTAGATCCACACGTCTTGGTAATCACAGGCTTACCCAGACAAAGTGCTGTTGAAAAGAAATTGGATTGCAAGCGGTATTAAAACACAGGGTTACCATTGCTTCAAACTGCCATAACAACTCAGAACATATGCAAAATAGTTTCAGATTCATTATTCATACAGAAGTAGTACATATGACTATCCTTCCATTTTATTTTGAGCAATGTATTCGTAGTTGGTTTGGCTGAGATGGTTCGGACATGTCCAAAGGAGACCTTTAGATGCACCAGTGCATAGAGGCATCGTAAGACGAGACAATAATGTGAAGAGAAACAAGGGCTGACCAAAGCAAACTTGGGATGAGGCAATCAAAAGGGACCTGAAAGAATGGGATGTTTCGGAAGAGTTGTGTTTGGATAGAAGTGCATGGAAAGAGGCTATCCATGTGCCGGAATCTTAATTTAGACTTTGCCCCCTAGTCCCCCGCTTGTTTCCTCACGCTGGTGACTCTTTTTGGGTTTCAACTCTAGCCTACCCCAACTTGGTTGGGACTGAAAGGCTTGGTGGCTGCTGTTGTTGTTGTCAATGTATCCGTAGTTGAAACAGCGTTATTTTAAATACCCCCTCTAATTTTTTTATTTTCAAAAAAATGAACTAGGTGGCAACAAATATCTGAGAACAGAGGTAGTACCATTCAATTAGATAAATGTTTTCTTGGAAGATTTTACCCTCCATGAAATCTTGTTGCTACCCCCTACAAGGACCTGTTGAAGTATTTGTAACAGATTTTCTGATAATTGTTTGTTAGATCACACCCATGTGTCAAACATGTTGACACTGGATTTAGTTTCATACTTTCTTTGCATCTTCTCTTGTTAGTGCTCTTAATTAGTTTGGCTGCCCCTGCATTTTAATTTCTGTTCTTATTGGCATATCCACATATGGATGATGAAGACATGAAGTAGTTTCTCTTCTATCTGAATCTGACTACTCTTTATGGATATTACTAATTTAGCTATTCATTCCTACCGAATAAACTGGCATATGATGTAAAAATTTCACTCGTTTCAGCAGTCACGATACCTATTATTCTTCAATTAAGACTAGCAGCGCTAAATGCTATTGTGAAGTACTCCCTCTATTCCAAAATATAAGTCGCTGTTGATATTTAATTCGATGTTTGACTGTTCTTCTTATTCAAATAATTTATGTAAATACGTTTATTTTGTTATGGTTTGATTTATCATCATAAGTATTTTAAGCACAACTTATATTTTTTGATTACTTGCACTAGTTTTTTGAATAAGACGAACTGTCAAACACTGTGTCCAAAAATCAACGACAATGTGTGTTTGTAATGGACAACGGAGGGACTACTAATCTATTCTACTGCCAGTAATGCTGTTGTTCTATTCATTCAAGCAGCTGACACTGTATGCTGCAACGTTTTATGCATCTCACCATTTCTTTAAAGTTATTAATCATGTTAGATTTACTGACAGACACTTTTATCATTTTATTATGTTGGATTCCATGAATGTTGCTGGAATCTTTGCTCTTTGTGGTATATGACGACCTTTGACTTTGTTCGTTTTGTGCTTTTAGGGACTTGAGAAATATGTTATGACAAAGCTGTTTAATCGGGTATTTGCTTCGGTCCCAGAAGATGTGAAGAGCGATGAAGAACTTTTTGAGAAAATGTCTTTGCTACAGCAGTTTATAAGGCCTGAAAACTTGGATATAAAACCAGAGTATCAGAATGAAACATCCTGGCTGGTATGAAATAACTTCCCTCATTACTGGGGCCTTGCATTTTGCTGGATGTGCTGCATCACTTATAGGTGGCAACCTGCACACATGAAAACGTTTCTGGCAGCAACTGAACTAGGTTAGAGTTGCACTACTTGTGTCTTTGGTTGTGTTGTGCTGTGCCACTCCATTCTCGGATTATGCTTCCATTGTGCATATTTGCTGTTAATGCCTTGCCTATGTCAGCCATCAACTCAATGAGTAGTAAAGGACACATCTAGTATTGAAACAAATGTAAACTTGCATTGTTAGTGGATCTGTTGATTTTCAAAGTAGAGCCAACAAATGTATACTGCTGCCTACTGGTACTGAGTTGACCAAGCCATTTATTTAGATAGGCTTTATAACCAATGTTCATTCTTCACATAAGCATGACTCACTGATACCTTTTCTCCTTGTTCTTGTTGCAGCTTGCACAGAAGGAGCTGCAGAAAATAAACATGTATAAAGCTCCAAGGGATAAGCTTTCCTGTATCCTGAACTGCTGTAAAGTTATTAATAACTTACTTCTAAATGCTTCAATCGTGTCCAATGATAACCCCCCTGGAGCTGATGAATTTCTTCCAGTCCTTATCTATGTCACCATAAAGGTATAGCTTACAGCTTTAACATGTATGAATTCATGGTTAGTACTTGGTACTAGTGTTATTTACTTCTACTTGCTTAAGTTCCTGTTGAAGAAAATTAGCCTCCATTGACATGCAAGGACAAAGTTTCAGTGTGCCATTGGCAGTTTGATAGAATTTTCTGAACTTTAATTTATGTTGGGAAAACATCAAGAAAGTGTTAATTGTGTTGGGCATGTCTCACGTGAGGTGTCCCTTGGGTTTGTCCGACTGTCGCTGCACTGTGCATCTTTTCCTTGATCCCCATTTCCTTTTTCATCAAGCATTACCCTATCTACTTGTTTGTATGGACCCAATAATGGGCTAGTGTTATGGCACAATTGTTTGAGAGCAATAACTTCTCTTTAGGATGTGCTTGAGCTTTGCTTACAAGAAACTTGTATTTCTAAGGATCTTGAAAGATTCGAGAATGGAAACACTGGTGACTGGACTAACGTTGTATAGGTCATAATAACGAGAAACATCGTGCCAAACTGATCAATGAAGACTTTGGATTGGAGTATCTTATATAGGTGTCAGTATTGTTCATTCAAATCACACTTAGCCCATGGCTGATCTTCACTAAGTTGTTACATCTGAGCCCTTCTGCAATAGTCTCTACACTGTTAGGTATGCTCTGATCACCCAAACCCACCTCCTCCTTTGAATGCTGCAGCTGCATGCAGGCGCACAGCAGCCACAGATGCACGAGCATAAGTGATCATTTGTCGTCGAAGCTGTGTGCACATCAGCCACAGAGTTGACAAATATGCCATCGCTGCCTGAGTAGCTTTAATAATTTTGATTTCAAATCTAGAAAATTATGTTTAGAATCCTTTTGTTGTGGGCTTCAATATTGTTCTGTAAATCATTTTATGGAATTTACATTACAGCCAGTATTGTCATAATAAGTAAGCATGTCTTGTTCTTAGTGCAGGCTAATCCTCCACAGCTTCACTCAAATCTGTTATACATACAAAGATATAGACGGCAAACACGATTGGTGTCAGAGGCTCAATATTTTTTTACGAACATATTGTCTGCTGAGTCTTTCATATGGAATATTGATGGGGAATCATTATCCATGAATGAACTAGATTTTCAAAGGAAGATGGATTCAGCGAGGGAACGCTTGTTGGGATTATCAACTGACTCAGAAAACCAGGATAATCAAGCCAATCTTGATGTCCAAGACCGTAAATCAGAAAATCTTAAAGCTAACAGGAATTTTGATGCCAGCTTATCTATGAAAGATCATGTCCAAGGCTCAGGACAGGACATGAGAAGGGACAGTGATGTGATTGTGGATGGTAAACCAGTTGAGCGAGTGCAATCTATTTCTGATATAGAGAAGAAAGGAGCTGCTGAGCTCCTCAGTGATGATGAATTGAACAAAAAATTCCAGGAGTACCCATTCCTGTTTGCCCGTGCTGGTGATCTGACTATTGCTGATGTAGAAAGCCTTTTGAATTCTTACAAGCAACTAGTGCTTAGGTATGTAGCACTTGCACAAGGTATGGGTGTCAGCCCTGAAACCACTCTTGCCCAGAGCAGGCAGCCGCCATCTGATATTATAGGATCTGAGGAGCATGAAAATGTGAATAGTGTGGTAAATGACAATGAGAACAGCCAAGGAATTAGCAAAACGTCTGATGATGTTATTAGCGAAAATGATCATCCAGAAGCACTCGATATAGAAACATCTGAAAAAATGACCGAGAAAACTGCTGTTGACCCAAATGATGGTTCGGAGGTATCGAAGGATGAAGCACCGCGTCAGCCTGAAAATGCATGATTAACAGCTGTTTTTAGGCATTTCATCTGAGAGGGGCAGCTCTTTGAGCCACAAATGTGCATGCTGGGAGCCTGAATGCAGATATTCAACATTGTGGAAGATAAAACCTTGCTGCTCAAGCTGTTCTTAGATCCAAATGGCCATTGCGTTGTAGTTCTTGGTTCTGTTGTAAGTTTGATTCTACGGTGAACACACCTTTTTTTTATTACATGTATACTTTTGTAACTAGAATTTCCGTAAGTGAATCTTAGTTCATACCAAATTTTATTCAGATGAAAGTATGAAAATTCCATTGGCTTATGGAGGAAGAGGCGTCCACCTGTGGCTTCTGGATTCCACATTCTCTCGAGTTCTATCAGCTGCGCTGACCTTCCTTGGGAGAAAATTGTTGTTATCACGTGAAATAAACGACTGTGCTGTTTGATTCAGGCACACACACCGTGCTATTTCAGTCGTCGGATGGACACAAACCCAAATTCTACTGCACGATGCTTCACTCGCAACTAGAAGCCTACTGTACCGAGGGTATCACGACTTCGCGAGACACGGAATGAGGTAATTATCTTGCTACTTACTACTGTTTCATCCGTTCTATAAAACTTTCGAGCGTTCCGAGTTTCCTGCTGTAACTTTATGGAGGGCTGGAGCCTGATTACACTGAACTACCACCTGGGGTAGATTCCGATCATACGATTTCGTCGGCTCAATCATAGGGGATCTACCATTAAGAAGGATCGAGAATAATTCAAGATCTACGAAAGGTTAGTGCCGTAATAAGCTATACTTTTCCTCTTCTGTTGAGCTGTGCAGAACATGCGTACTTGTGTCTGTATCCCAATTCTTCGTAGTCAATTAAATCGTCATTCGATTCAACAGCTCCAGAACCGACACGTGTGCTGCCTAGTTTGTTTGAACACTTGCCGACATGAACAGTCCGATGTTTGTTTATCTTAAACAAGGACTAGCAATTTATTGGCCACATCATTAGATTAGGTCATCAAATATTCACAAGGAATGTGCTAAGTTGACGTTGGCTGTGTTTAGATCTAAAAAGTGGAGGCGAAAAGCAGGCGAAATCTGCCAAAATTTGGCCAAAAACATCACATCCGACACTGTAGCGCAATGTAGCACTTTTCGTTTGTTTGTGGTAAATATTGTCCTACCATGGCCTAAGTAGGCTCAAAAGATTCATCTCGCAAAGTACATCTAAACTGTACAATTATTTTTTGATTTCATCTACGTTTAGTACTCCATGCATGTGCCGGTATTTTTGATGTGACGGGAAATCTTCTTTTTGCATAGTAGAATTTGGGGGAAAGTTTGGATCTAAACACAGCCGTTTTGCAAATTACAACCTTCATTTCACATTGTCACCACAGGTCGTTGGACGATCTTCATTCAACAGATTGGGTGTCATTAACCGCAACGCACTTGACCCAAGTGTGAAAGAAAACGAGAACGACTTGTGCGCTAGATTCGAGCTAGATAGAAAGCAGCGTGTGCATTCACCTTTACAACACCAAAAACTATGATAGATCAGCAGTACAGCTAGCGTGCAACTGCAAACTGCTTAAACACGAAGCCTCAGCAGGAGACACAAAGCACGTCCTTCCGAGCACTTTCTGCTTAGATTAGGTAATCACAAAAAAAAAAAAAACTCTAATTTAACAAGAACGGAGGCAAATCTAGCAAGTATCCAATGCTCTCTCACCTGCTCAAACAATCCGATCCATGCACTTACTGTTCATACAAATAATTTAATAAATTTATCTTTCTGATCTTATACAAAAAAACAAAAGAATCTTTGGAAGAAGCTAGGCATGCATGCACCTAGCTACCTTGCAATGCTGACATGTAGAAGCGAAAATTATGGAACAACGCAAGCATGTTGCACAGGGATTCATCTCCTAAAGGCCTAGCAGAAGCTCCACAGCCTCATCACCTCGCCGTCGTCCTCGGGCTCCTCCCACGTCGATGAGAACGGCGCGGCGCCACCGGCGCCCATCAGATCCATGAACTTGGGCGACGCGAGAGCGTCCAGGTCCGTCCAGAGCTCCTCCCCCTCAGCCGGCGAGCCGGTGCTGGCCGCGGCGGATGATGTGGTCGCTTGCTCCTGGACGTAGTGATCAGTGCTTCCCTGCGTCGACATCGAGGCAGCAGACGTCGGCGTCGTCGGGCCGGCGCTAGAAGAGCACCTGTCGTCGCCGCTTCCGCTGCCGCTGACGCCGATGGCGGCGTCGAACGCCGCGGCTGCCGCTGCCGCTGCGCGCTGGATGGACCTCGGCGACATGCCGCCGGCAGCGGCCGGGTCCGACTGGCCTCTATTGTCAGCAGCAGGGTGAGACGAGGACGGGGACGAGGAGGACGAGGATGGGAAGTTGAGGACGGCGTCGGAGCCCTTGAGGCAGAGCAGCGCGGCGTCGTAGGCGCGCGCCGCGGCCTCGGGCGTGGCGTAGGAGCCGAGCCAGATCCGGCGCTTCTGGTTGGGCGCCCTGATCTCCGACACCCACGACCCCCAGCTCCGCATCCGCACCCCCTTGTACGGCCTCGCCGCCGCCTTACTACCGCCTCCGACGCCGCCCTCCGGCCTGGCCTGCTTGTCGTCGGAAAAGGCGGTCGCGGCGACAACGCCATTGCTTGTGCTCTTCACCATTACCACACCGTTCGCCCCGCGGCGATGCCTGATCTTGGACGGGGAGAGGGGAGGCGATGCGTGAGCAAGTGGGCTAGTATATATAGTGGCGTCGAGCTGGAGGGGGAAAGGCCCGGCTGCTCAGTGTATGCACGCGCAAGCAAGGGTCTCGCTGGCTAGCCTCCAGTCCTGCCTGTGGAAAAAGGGTTGGGGCTAGCGATTTGGAAGACGCGCGAGCTTAGGTGTCACACTGTCATGCCACACCCTCCTTTAACAAAGTATGTACTTCTTCGATGCTCCACTTTTCTAATCGGGTTCAGATCGTTCACATACGAGCTGGAACAAATGCGCGTACTAGTATTTTGTTAGTTCGAACACGGCAGTACGTAGTACTTATTATGTGTACAAAAAAATAATGATGATCAGTTTAGATATCATCACAATTAAATCGTGAAAACCATAATCAACTTTAAACACTGATCATCATCATTATAGATGTTTGTGAAACCATATTATCTTGTAAAGAAAAATTTGCACAAATGTTCTCAGAAGTTTAACCAAAGGAAAAAAAAAAGGATATAATGACATGTTTTTAATTCATCACGCCCCAAACAAAGAGAGATCGAGTAGTGGTAAGTGGTAGGTTCTGGAGATATTTATGCATTTAAGCTCTACAACCACAATCGTGTGGGGGATCAATGATTATATAATGGAATTATGTACTCTATTTAATTCATTTGATACACAGAATATGAGATTACTTACAACCGAATTTTGAGGGGAACGCAGCAAAGAACACATACCAATTGCGCAATGACTACTGTAAAATAAACATTTGCTTTACCTGTGCTGATTTAGTGCTTTGGCTACTGGTCTTACTTGAGAAGCTACGTAAGTTCCTGGACACGGCATATGGGAGAACGGAGCAAGGCATATTATTCGGCGTCAGAAAGAAAAGAAATGGAAACTATCACATGCTGGCACTGCCAACTTCCCTGATGCTGTCTGAACCAATAATAATAAAGACATATTTAGAAATCATAAACTGGATCGATCGATTAGCTATGCCGCCAGAAAGCAAAATATACGAAAGGCCAGAACTATATAGTAATCTTGCGTTTCTTATGATGGGTAGTATTTCAAGATCTGCTTTTAGATTTAGAAAGGGCGCATATATACGGTAGGAATTCTATAGACCGTTTCTTTTCAGAAAACGGAAGAATGTCCCAACCAGAACACTTGGGAGAACTACAGTCCCGGTGAGAAATACGTAAACCAGTACTAGAAACTACTAGTAAAAACTGCTTATACAATCGATTTCTCTGCATAACAAGTGTTGCTTTTTTTTTTTTTTTTTAGAAACTGAATCCTGGCAAACGGAGCATATATAGCTAGTCTGTAAATTGGCCATGCATGGATAGGATCGTCCCATGCATGTTTGTGATTCCTGTATCTACTGCACACTGTATTCCTGTACTCCCAGATCATCTCGTAGTCTCGTCTCAATCTTCGGATCCAAGCAAGTTCATACCGACCGGAAAGATAAAGGCCCACTGCATACAGGAGAAATTAAAGAAGAAAATGGGACCCAAGCCAGGAGGAGTCTGACACACAGGGATGAATAATGATCTAGATGGAGTAATATATGTAAAGCCTGGGCAAGCGATTTAGGGAAGTTTTGCTCCCCACGGCAAGTGATCAGGTGATAATGTGGTAGCATGCCCGATCTAGCATGTCGTAGCTATAGCTAGAGGTCGTCGAAGCGCACATCGCATGCGCAGCCCAATGCATGCCTGCTCCAATCCTTCCATCAGCCAGGTCATGATGCAGGGGTTTTAGTGGGGTAATAATGCCAAAACCAGATGCTGCAAGCAAGATCACCACCACTGGAAACGTGGGGCACCATATCAAATGCCATTAATTACCCTTTATTATAGAGGGGATTAACCGGCCGGACGGCTCTTCGGCCCTCGCTGCGGCAGATCAGAGCGCGCGAGCGTGACGCCGCCTTGACGCGATACCCATTTCATCTCCATCAGCGTGGGGGCGCGGCAATCGATTTGTTTCCGACCAGCCATCATTGGTAAGATCGAGCTAGCTAGGCCGATGGAGCCACCCAAGGCGTACACCTGTGTAGAGGCTCGCTATAGTACACCTGTCGATAGTATTTCTTTCTGTGCATCATCGGGGGAACGAAAAAGAAAAAAAGGATTAAAGGAAGAGAGATACTCCTATATAGTAGTACTACGTACTGTATATATAGCTTGCGATCGATCGAGAAGGCATAAATATAGCTAGGGTAGCTAGGTGGGCACTTTACCTCATGTTCGCACATGGACACGGTCCGATCCGATGGATGGAGCGTGCCGTGGTGGCTAGCTGGCGTATGCATCTGTGCGTGCATGGGCGCCATGCGCTCCTTGCATGCCTTGCCACGGAAGGAAGCGGCCGGGTGCTGCCTGCAGGGCCGAGTGGTGTCTGACAGGTGAGTGGTAGTTCATCTCCTCCGACAGTGTCGTCATGACTTGCAAAAGCGTCCTTCACGTTCGTGGAACTGGAAGGGGCCGTCTCTGACGGAGCATGGATTTGATTGGATCAATGCCTAACTTGGCTGGGCAATTTCAAAGAATATTTAGTCAAATGATATATTTTTTTTATTCGTAGACCTTATTTAGGTGCCAAATAAGGCATATGAACAAGAAATTTTCTATTTGACAAATACTTTTCTAGATTCAAATATAGTCAAATTTGACCAAAGTTTAGTGACTAAGTATGGCCTTGATCCAGTCGGGGTCCTATCCTCCGTGAAGTGGAGCCGTGGCCCAACACGCGGCGCGCCTGGAGTACACCGCTTGTAACGGGCCAGTGAGCTCGGGCTGGGCCAAGGCTTTGGAAAACTCGCTTACAACGCTGCCGCGTGGTGGGCTTGCGCGTTCGCGTTAGTTCGATTGGGCTACCGCGCTACGAGCTTGCGCGTCCGTTTGGGCGTCCTGGGCTTTCAGGAAGGAACATACAGGGGCGGCGCACTTTAGGCCAGTGCTCGCGCCACGAAGGCCCGACCCATGTAGGTTTCCCAACACTGAACATTGGAGCCACATCGATACTTTAGGCATGTGTTCAATAAGTTGCTTTCAGTCTCTGACAAATCAAAGAACAAAAATAACAATAAAAAAACAAAGAGGGGACACCCACCAAGAATCTTTCGACCAGGATTTGTTCACACGTTTTATCTTCCGCGTTGCTTCGCCATCGTTTGTAAAACGCACCATGATCCGTGTAGGCTCTTGTTCCTCGTGCAAGATTGAGCTGAGCTATAGCGCTGCAATTCCACTGCCCAGCAACAGCAACCACGTGTTAAAGGTCTTCGCGTGGTCAGGCCGTGAACAGATCAAAGCACAAGCACGTGCGGAGCAGGTGATGTCTCACGCCCACGTTTAAAAAGCTTTTCGCGCTCATTACCCACCTGATTAGCGATCGTGCTCTGATTATATTCCCCATGGAAACGTACAATAATATCATCGAGAGAAGAGACATACAATCTCTGCTGCAGAGTCCGTGAGTGCCTTGGCCATTTGCATGGAGACCGTAAATCTGATTCCTCAGAAGCAGTACACATTGACAGAGAGAGAAACCGTGTTCTGATTTCTGAAAGTACGCGAGTGATTCCTGGCAGGCATGTGAGGAGGATCCACGGCCGTACACCTCGGCCAAACAAAACAATCCGATGGCTCTCACAGGATCGCCTAGCTACTCCCGCCAATAGGTGTTCTCCCTCTCTCTCTCGCCTCAGATGAACCTAAAACCTGACTCAGGTCCAGAACTCTATGCGGCTTCCTCATTCAGTATTCACAAACCGACGAGCATGCCTGACCTCAGCATGGATGACGTGATAACACTGAACAGGAAGGTGAGTTTGGTCTCCGGACACTTCTTGTGGAGTTGTGCGGGGTGATCAGGCTTCAGGCAGGGGCCGGGAGATTTAAATTTTGCAAGTTGCGAATGGCACGCAACTGGGCAGTATTCATTCAGAGAGAGAAATAAACGCACAGTACGCTTCATGTATCTAGACGATCATTGGAGGAAGGGCACGAGTGGTTGGCGTGTCCTCGAGCGACACTACTTAAAACTGACGAATTTTGCATTAGGATATGTATGGTCCCTTCGCCAAGGGACATGTAGCATCGTCAGCATTCAGCAATAGTGGCTACAAAAAACCCCCAGCTACTGTCTGCTCAAACTACATAAACCACTGGAGCGCAAAGGCTTGTCTGGGATGCTATATTGCCCTTGATCAAAACATTGTTGACAGTATTCTTTATTTGGCATCATCGCAATTAGAAAAAAGAAACTTAACCTCACGGGTGTCCATGTACAACTCTTATTCTGTCCCTTGTGTTGCAGCACTGATGTAGTGATGTTACACACAAACTGCACTTGCTTTAATTTAAGGTCAATGCAAACTGCTGTGTCCTTTGTCAAAAAAAAAAAAAAAAAAAAAAAAAAACTTGCTGTGTCAAAGGGAGCATGCATGTGCCGTCGACCAAGATGCATGGGTTATCCGGAGACACATTACACCTATGTCAGCAAAATGTCTACTTTAGTGTTCGTAGCGTTAAGTTCAACATCTTCGGTGCAAAAAATTCAGAAATGCTGACTTTTAGTTTCATTGCCAAGAAGAATATGCATTTTGCCGGTTAATAATTGAACGTGCAATGGTATGAGTATGACACACGTTCAGGTATCATATATAATAAGGGATTACCACCTTGTACCGTTTTTTAAACCGTTCTTTTTTCATTCTCAAGTACTTTGCTCGTTCCAAATTATAAGCCATTTTGGTTTTGTCCTAAATCAAATTTATCTAACTTAGACCAAAATTATAGAAAATGTATAAAAAAATCTATAATACCGAATAAATACACAACCAATATAGGTTACATAGTGTACCTAATAAAAGCAGTTTGATGTTGTAGATATTTTTGTATTTTTTATTAACTTGGTCAAAGATAGAGAAGTTTAAATTATTTGGATAATACTATAATGACTTATAATTTGGAACGCGAGTAACTAATATATGCCTGTATTAATCGAAAAAATCCAAGTAGTGAAATAAGCACCAAGTTGAATTTGATTTCCATTACCCGTGATTTCTTACAAAAAAAAATAAATAAAAACAGTGCCCATGGTTCTAGAAGATATAAACTATTCTAATTGGAGGGACCTTAAACCTATTGGCCCTGCTAAAAACAGTTTTCTGATGTACTTGTGTTGCCTCTGCCTGTGACGGTATTGCTTGCTTGAACTTGTTTATGTTAGCTAGTTCACAGTTGAAATGTCATTAGTTGTAATATGAATGAATATGCATCTCTGGTATGATTATAGGACATACTCTCTGGTATATAGCAGCCTCTTTTTTTAGTTTTTTTTAGAATAACGGTCTCTTATTTTGGTTTTATCAGGCGCATACCTTGTCCGCCTGTCATAATACTAGTAGCTCATACGGGTGCACTGAAAAAAAGATCTTATTTAATACCACTTGTATGTCATCTGCTCGTGATAATGGCTACAAATTTCCATGTGAAATACTCTTCTTAATACCCCTCCGTTTTAAATATAAATCATAGCTGACTTTTTTTCTAAATTTTTGATCGTTTGTCTTATTTCAAAATTATGTGTACATATATAAAAAACATATCATGCTCAAACTCTCTACAATCATAAAACAAGTCGTAACAAAATAAATAATAACTTATATTATTTTTGAATAAAACGAATGATATAGTTTTTTTTTTAAAAAACAACCACGATATAGATTTAAAACCGAAGGGAGTAGTAGAGGAGCCGTTGCCCTATTTTTGAAGCGAGCGTTTGCTTCATAAGACCCTGCCGTAATTGGTTCCTTTGAACTACTAAGAAATTGTTACAAGTACCTACTCTAGAAACAGTGCATGTGATTTCTTCTAGAAAGAGTAGTATGTACTCGTACTTATAGGAGCCATGAAAACATTCTAAACTGAAAGGACAAGCCTGTTGACCCCATCTTACTGGTTACAGAAAACAACAGAGAGAACTGGATGACACCTAGCCATTACTGCTGGTTGTGGTCAGCTAGCTGAACTTTCCTTCAGTTCTATTGGCTCCCAGATGCAACCACCAGTTTTTGCGATGGAGATTTTTCACAAAAATAACAAAGGACAGTGCAAGAAACTGCGGGTAGGGCTGGTACTGGGTAGGGATACCGAAACACTTTTTTCGATGACGAACTGGTTGCGCATGCTGCTTCAGGAAATGACAACAGCTCTTCATGATTCAATATTGTTTAGTTGCCTGCCTGTACTTCTAACTTCTAAGCACAAGGTTTAAACTGCCCCATGATTAGGTGATCAGGGTCCCAAGCATACACCTACCTACTAAGTACATTAATAAGTTTTTTTTGCATGATAAAGCGTTTAGATTTTTTTTAGATAATGATAGCTAGCGTTCATATTTGTTTTTTTTTTTGAAATGAACTGGCAGGAGAGCTGCCTATTATATTAATAAAAAGGAAAACCCCAAAATAGGGGGAGTTACAAGAGATTTACAACTATACACATATGGAAAAGAAAAAAACTCCCAAAAACATATGCTCAGTTTAAACGACACAGGGTCGCTAGCCCTTTTGCTCCTGCAGTAGCCCAGAGATGCGCCTCATCTTTTATTTTTTGAAGAACTACGCCATTTGGGCTCTCTGATCGGTTAAAAATGCGGTTATTTCTCTCCATCCAAATCTCCTAGCATACTAGAATGATGAGCGAACGAAGACCCTTTTTTGAGGTAGAGGTTGGTCGTATGTAGTTTGACCAGATGTATCACAGGACCAGCACTAGCTGCAGGAACTAGTTGCTCCCCTGAATGAAAGCTGCATAATATGTCACTGTTCTTAAGAAGGCAACACCAATTTCAGGAATGAATATGCTACTGATGAAGGCATGAGGTATGTTTTTATTTGAGGGGGAAAAAAGCTGGCCATGTTTGTGCCACACTGCCACTGTTCTGCCAGGGAACCATCAACCATGTCCCGGATCAACTCCGGGAACTGGTTTCTTGTCAGGGGGAAATGCATGGCGCCAGCAGGCTAATAGCTGAAGGTTGCAAGCAAGCTCCATGAACTGATGTCCAATTAGGCTGACCGCAGGATTATAAACGGTTTCGCCTCCCTAGCCCGTTGAATTCATGGGTCGGTTCCACAACCACCGCAAGCAATGATTTTTAGTCCCACCTGGCTTACCGAAGCATCGGCCATCACCAGAAGCTAAACAAATGCAGCGCCTTTATTTTCTCCTTGCGACTCTAGTTTAGTTTATCAGCAACTCTCGCCTTTCGCTGATGACATCGCCGGACATGTTAACGTTATCAGCGTTTGATTCTCGATGCCCTTCTGACCCAAGACGCGACAAGAAGCCACTTTATTGCAGTCATGTAAGAGTGCTCGGTCGTCATGTAGTAGTACTAAAAACTACAAGGGTGACACGCACAAATCGAGAAAAGGTCCAAATTTTTTCATTATCTAAAAATAAAAAAATATGTAATCGGGCGAGGGTGGTTATGCTTGAGAATATGCATATGCCTGGGGTTTATGCCGAGCATATGCCTCCGGTTTGGGCAGCATGCATGCCTGCATCAGCCGGATGAGACAGCGGAAGAGTTTGAGCGCTCGTGTTTGCAAGCTGGAAAGCTGTCTCATCGTCTTCCCCCTTCCTAATCGAGCATCGTCGAGTTGGCAGATGGGGCTGGAAACGGAAGGGGCGCTGGAGACAACTGAAGCAGGTGGTCGAATTAGGGATCGTTATCTGTTTGGTTCTTATTTGAGATTTCTATTCTCTGGTCCTCTTTTAGTTTTGAAGGTTATGTATTCATTGTGTGGCCTTTCGTTTCAGTAACAATGCACATGGCATAGCAACGACACAATTACCTGTCTGCAGTGTAAATGTCCGGGGAACTAAATCCCATTGAATTGCTGTATAAGCTTTTGCTTTTAAGTAAAACATGGTAAATCACTCGAAACTTATGATTTTTTATTGCCCTCAGGTGCGCTCAATGTTTGGGTAGTTGTTTTTTCAGTTGAGCTTATGATTATTTTTCATGAGCAAGTAGTGACGTAGGTGTTTTCCCATTTTCCTCCCTTGTAGTCATGATGTTGAAATTGTTTGGGGTGGTTGATGCCCGTACCCTATAATTGTAGTATGATTTTTATAGGAGGCTCGATTTCAGAGGCCGGCAGCACAAAGTATGATGGCTAGATTTCACCCTAGCTTGTAAACGACTCCGATCGACAGGTTCAGAAACATTTATTTACCTAGTCCAACTGAACAGAACATAGAACAAAACCATTTCTTCCAATACCTCCTAGATCAGTTCATCACTAGCTAGGAAAACCTAATTTAAGGCCTGGACCCGCAAGACGACGGCCATAAGCGGCCACCAAATGAATTTTAGCCCCTGTCAGCGTCAAAACCATCTATTAATCCCCCCATCATCGTTGTGCGCCTAGTCGGACACGGAGAAGACGACGGGGGAAGCAAGCATTTCTTTACTGCCACCACCACCCCCAAACAATTGCGCGGATGACGTCTGCCCGAGTGCCCATCACCCGCAAGAGACAGCGCAGCGCTTTTTGGCGACCTGATCACAATAATTGCTCTCGCCGTCTCGCGACGTCGTCCTGGCCCCGGCCTACGGCTCCCCGTCACCGGCCGCCGCCGGTCTCTGTCGTCGCCGGCCGGCGCGCCAATCCCGATGCGAGGACCTCAGCAACGACGCAAAACGAACCTAGTTTTTAATCTCCCAGTCCCAGTTGGACGCACGCAACCGCTAGCTGCTGCCTGCTGCCCTGTGCCTGTGGTGCTGGACTGCTGGTGCTGCCCACCACTACTCGGTCGTCCGGACCAGACCACGGACGGCGACCGCGACGGCTCCGGCCGGAGCTTTGCCGTTTACTAATGGGCAATGGCGGAACGCACCTAGCCAGGGGCCAAGCGTCGATCGGACGAGGGCGCGCGCGCTTTGCAGCGCCATGCATGCATTGCAGCCACATGTCAGCATCTCGATCGGAGCTGCATGCGTTCGTGCTGCCGTAGTGCTTGCTGGTAGTGGTAGTAATACTTTTTAGGTTGGATCGATCAGCTGGTAGCAGATGCATCATGCCATTGCCATCGGGTAACTGGGGTGCCGGCCGGCACTGGCTCTTTCCCATGATCCATGAAATTCTAGTATTTGGTTGACCGCTGGGAGCGTCGGCCTGCATATTAGTACAAGATTCCCGAGCAAACATGGATTGGCAATGATGATAGAGAGAGAGAGAGAGAGAGAGAGAGGAGAGAGAGCGCTCAATCATATGTTTACATGAATGCGTGAAGCCCTAGGTAGATTTACTCCACTGGCCAGCAAGTTGCTTGAGAAAAACTATAAAAGATCGGCGGCTGTCAACCTTTGCTTACAGATTAACAGTGGTTCATGACTTATTAAAATAAATTAAATGAAGTTGGTGAGATCAAGTTGTCAATTTGCTCTTACCAAATACAAACAATTATTAACAGGGGGTGGATATTTCCCATGAAAGATAAAAGAAGCATATTAACTGAACTACTGCCGTACGGTCGTTAGATACAATACCGGGATCTTGAGTTGGCAACGTACAACCCATATGGACTAGTTAGCTCATTACTCGTCAGTGAGCTTGCTAATGTGAAACAAACTCGACTATTTAGGTCCTGTTTTAAATTTGGAACGCAGGGATTGTGTAGCGCTAGCTTAGTATAAAATAAATATATACTGTGATGAGAATTATTTCTGCCGGACATGCATGTGAAGATCTTCTCCTGCCTTCTTGTGTGTTAGCTCCTCCATCTCTAAAATATAACGACCAGATCGATCTTTTTGCCAGCCCAAGCAGATGACACTATGGGGGAGAGAGATAGATCACTTGGATTCCTGTGCGGAAATTAAAGGCTGCGTTCCTTTTGGGGGTTGGGAGTGGGATCTTCCCACCAAAGACTAGGAAACCTTCCGGCGCCATCCATTGCGTCAAATATACGGTAGAGATCAATCAAATCACAGTTGGGGGATAACAGTGCGAAACTGTCCCCGAAAACGTTGCCTAAACCTTCATTTGTCACCTGTGTTTAGGTCCCATGCATGTTAACACCCTCCTAAGGTTTTCAATCAGCTACTATTATTGCAAGAGATTTGATAGGCACAAGGCCCTTCGGCAGTAAGTTTAGTTAGGATGCAAAGATAATTTCTGCTTTTAAAGAAAATAAAAGCTGCAAATTAAGATATTTCTAAAGATGTGTAATTGGCAATAATAGATGTATCCATCAAGTTAAAATTCCTAGAGCTAGTGGCTATCCTTTCATAATCCAGTCACCAAGATTGTTATGGCCTAATCTCCTGTGTCCAACAGATGAGACATCATTAGAAACATGTTAATGCTCACTTACAAAGCTTCACTACTTAAGTGTGTTGGAAGAATCTTTTTGGATCTTTTGTAACCTACAACTCATCGTGCACCGATGCAATCAGAAACGGTATCAAACCAATTAGCGGTTATGTCCAACAAGAAAGACAAGAAAAGAGAAGGAATCATGGACAGAAAACAAAGGAAGGATAAGTTATTAATTTTGTATGGTTTGATGGTACCCAACAGCATAGACCAAATGAATTCCTAAGAGTCCATTTGGTGTACGGTAACCCATAGACATTTCCACAAGATCTAGATAATTTCTCGCTTCTAAAATGGGGACTATATATATGAATAAAATCGATAGAGCATTTGCCCCGAAGAAAACATTGGCATGATAATATGATGTGATGTTACATGACTTTTGATGTAACGATTCTCACCTTTGTACATGCACATGTTTTATCTACATTGTAAAAAAGTGGATGTTAGATAAATCTTTTTTTGCCTACGATAGTCTCAGTATACCTTTCACTTGGCTCCATTGAGCAGGTTGGAAAGAGTTAGAAATAGTCTAAAACTGTTAGAAGAAAATGTTTTCACCTTTTAATCTTTTATTTTCTCACATCATTTTGTACTCATATCTACCTAATACTTTTCTTATCTTGAAACTAATAAGAAAGAATGACGTCAAACTCCTTGTTTTTAATATTCTTTTTTTCGTGTTCCTCCTTCTTCATTATCTGGCTGGTCATCCTATATCACGTGTGTGTTATACGTACATCTACACTAATACACTAAAAAAGGGTTGTTGATTCAAACTTGCCAAGATGTAAAGATGGCAACAATGCATTTTTCCGTCTGTCTCGGATGCCTTTTATTTATCTTTAGGATTCACAAATAATGTTAAACTGTTTTCCTAAGGGGTATCTTTGCACACACGTGGGTGTGGTTTTGGTAGCAATCTAATTGTATTGTTCTCAAAAGGGTCTCTGGCCCGGCTCATTTATTTGACTTTAACAGGCCATTCGCAAGGCCAGATGATGAATGAAAATACCAATCCAGGTGGGGACTCTCCCCCCACTAAAAGAACATATGATGAAGTCAAAGTTTCTTCCATTTATCTAGAAAAAATAGATTGTGTATCTAACCTTTTCACTATCACACATCCTACATTTCGATCATCTCTAACGATGACTTGCAGGTTGAAAGTTGCTATATCGTTGTGGTCCATGGGGATTCCAGACATTTTCACAATATATAGCAAGCCACAAAAGTATCGTATGTGCTGAGTTTTTGCTGTAACCTGAACTGTACAACTTTGGACTTTGTGTGAGCTGTCTGAGTGCTACGTCAGAACAGAAGAGCCTTGTATTGAACTCAAAACTTGTTTGTCCTGTTGTTATGGATGGGGCTGATTTGACATGAAACTCACAAAAAACATGATGGTGTTTTGCTCAAATAGTATGGATCGTGACACCAATTGACGTGCTTGATGAGTTTATTTGTGAAATTTGTACAGTGTATGACCTAATCTTAAGACCGCTCGATCGCTAGGTCTTAAAAATCACTACGACGATGACAGTAAAATAAGGAAGCCTTTACAGTGAATAAAAAGTCGCTTCTGATTTGCACGGTTTAACAAGAAAACAAAACCCCGTCCATCTTATCCAGTACACTAGTGCGCGCGGTGCAGGCGTTTGATTTGATGGTGCTGTGAATCCCCGGTTCAGCGTGCCAGCAACGCCGCTCCGTCCGGGTCCCGCCGTCGCCCAAGATGCCAAAATGGTCAGTGGTGGAGGTCCCGGCGCCCGGGTCTATAAAATGGCCGCTCCCCCGTACTACTCGGCAAATCCTTGCTCCCTTCCCACCGATCCGCCTTCCCCTGTTCCCACGCGCCGAAACATTTTCCGATTCCGACCACCACCAGAGCACAGCTCGGCGGCACGACACTCGCCCACGGGGAGAGGACGCAACGCGAGCGCAAGCCATGGACGTGACTATGGACGACGTGACCGGGGATCTTGAGTTCTCAGGCTGCAGCTCCACGACCACCTCGTCGTCGTCGCCGTCGCTGGACGACGGCATGGGGACGTACGCGTGGAATGGGCTGTCACCGGTGGCTGACTGGGGCTCGTTCTGCCCTGACGACGGCGGCCAGGACCTGCACGGCCTCATCGAGTCCATGCTCTGCGACGACACGCTCATCGGCGCGGCCGACCTCAGCCCGGCCATGTTCGCCGACGAGGTGTACTGCTACTCCAACGGCTCTGCTCCGAGCAGCACCACCACGACGAACCCAGGCACGCCCGTCAACGACGGCGACGCGCAGGCGCAGCAGCGGGGCGACGGCCCCGAGATGGGCCTCCGCCTGCTGCACCTGCTCATGGCGGCGGCCGAGGCGCTCTCCGGCCCGCACAAGAGCCGGGAGTTGGCCCGGGTGATATTGGTTCGGCTCAAGCAGATGGTTTCCCACACCGGCGACAACGCCGCCGTCTCCAACATGGAGCGCCTCGCCGCGCACTTCACCGACGCGCTGCAGGGCCTGCTCGACGGCTCCCACCCCGCCGGGGGAGCTGGAAGGCAGGCCGCCGCGGCCGCGGCCGCGTCCCACACCCACCACCACCAGCACACCGGCGACGTGCTCACGGCGTTCCAGATGCTGCAGGACATGTCGCCGTACATGAAGTTCGGCCACTTCACCGCGAACCAGGCCATCCTGGAGGCCGTGGCGGGCGACCGCCGCGTGCACGTCGTCGACTACGACATCGCCGAGGGCGTCCAGTGGGCGTCGCTGATGCAGGCCATGACCTCGCGCCCCGACGGCGTGCCGCCGCCGCACCTGCGCATAACCGCTGTCTCCCGAGGAGGCGGCGGCGGCGCCCGGGCGGTGCAGGAGGCCGGCCGTCGCTTGGCCGCCTTCGCTGCGTCCATCGGGCAGCCCTTCTCCTTCGGCCAGTGCCGCCTCGACTCCGACGAGCGGTTCCGTCCGGCGACGGTCCGGATGGTCAAGGGGGAGGCCCTCGTCGCCAACTGCGTGCTCAACCAAGCTGCGGCGACCACCACCGTCAGGCGCCCCACCGGCTCGGTGGCGTCGTTCTTGGCCGGCATGGCCACGCTGGGGGCCAAGGTCGTGACGGTGGTTGAGGAGGATCAGGGGGAAGCCGAGAAGGACGACGACGAGGCGGGCGGCTTCGTGGCCCTGTTCTTGGAGGAGCTGCACCGGTACTCGGCGGTGTGGGACTCGCTGGAGGCCGGGTTCCCGACGCAGAGCCGTGTTCGCGGCCTGGTGGAACGGACCATCCTCGCCCCAAACATCGCCGGGGCCGTGAGCCGCGCCTACCGGGCCGTCGACAGCGACGGCGAGGCAAGGGCCGGGTGGGGGGAGTGGATGCGCGGGAACGGGTTCAGGGCCGTGCCGCTTAGCTGCTTCAACCACAGCCAGGCGAGGCTGCTGCTCGGCCTGTTCAACGACGGGTACACGATGGAGGAGACGTCGCCGAACAAGATCGTGCTCGGCTGGAAGGCCCGGCGGCTCCTGTCGGCGTCCGTGTGGGCGCCGCCGCCGGTGTCAGTGCCGTCGTCACCGACGGAGGGGGCGTTCCAGCCCGTGGGAATGTCGTCGCCGGCGACAAGCGGTGGCGTGGGCCGCATGGAGTTCGACTACATAGACTCGTTCCTCGTCGAGCCCGCTTATGCGCTAGTTTAATCGTGGTTTGGGTTGCGATTCAGCGGCTTTATTTATCTCGGATGTTTTTAGAGTTCAGTTGTAAAAAGTTTAGTGTTTCGATTATATTCACTGGCTTGTCAAATCCAAGAGATTGAGAGTTGCTAACTCTTTTTTCTCTCTTGTAGTTTTCCGGTTTTCTAACCTCCCAGGGTTAGCAAGCTGTGTTCTTTGTTAATAGGAATTAGCTAAGTCTTGTGCCTGTTCGTTCAAAAAAAGAGTTGCCAAATGGCTAGATCCCCTACAGTATAATTTGATTATTGTACAATGATTTGCCAAACTTCTTCACTAGAAAACCATTTGACTGATCCCCGCGCCACGTTTGCATCTAGGTGGCGTTGACATGGTTTCCACGGTAGCAAAATCACCCTCCGAAACCGCACGTCCGGTTTTCCAAAGTTGTGTGTGTGGGTGGGTGGGGGGGGGGGGGGTAAACATCCTGTTTTTGAGTTCGGGGATTAAATGTACTGACTACTATAGGTTAGGGGGTTATGTAGATTTTTTTTTTCTTTTTTTTTTAAAAAGAAATCATCAACATTTGTGATGTGCATGAAATATTTTTTCAACAGTACATATGTTCAATATTTTTTCTAAAAACTTGATCAAAGTAAAATAACGGTTTGACTTAGAGCAACACTAAAGTGACATGTAGAAATTGATGGAGTACCAATCAGCCTAGTGAATTTGGTAAGTGGAGGAGGGTTGCTAATTTGGCTAGTAGTTATACATACATCAATCAAAATAGAGTTCGCTGCAGAAACTTTTGGATGGGGTGGGCTTACAACTGGCGAACCGATCCAACTATGTTTTCAGGTGCTTGATGCTTTGCTCCAATCCTATGGAAGAGCAATAATATCGTAGCTGAATTTGGTTGACTCTTCCAAAAAAGAACCATCTTCTTTGTGCGTCAACTCCAAATTGGCATTATGCAAAAACTTCATATATGAACCCTGTCGCTTGTGCACATTAAATAATTTATATAGCCTCAGCTTCTGCTTGGTCATTATTGCTTCCATTATGGTTTTGCCAGGTTCAGGCTCCGTTCCTTTTGGCCTGGCAGGAGCAGAATCCTTCTGCCGCACAAGAGCATATGAGAAAAGGAGTACATTCAGCTTTTCAAAAAAAAAAGAAAAAAAAAAGAAAAGGAGTACATAAAATCAACACCATACATTTTAAATCCTAGCATCTAGAACCATCTGTGTACTGTGTGGCAATTTTTTTTCTGCTCCTGCGCCATGCAGAAAAGAGCGGAACCTCAAACCGTTATGCATTGCTATGGTCTCACCGGATGCCAAGCTGGGCCTTGTTCAGGCCCGGCTCTGGTCCGGGGCAGCAGGAGCGACGGCCGGGGGCCCACGACCTAGAGGGCCCATGATTTATTTAGTACATATGCGATTAGCCATCTACTCATTACTAATCTGGCCCAAGACTCCAGTCCTAAATCGCTTCGTTTGGCTGTATCACGAAGAAACCAAAGCGTCGTTCTCATCAATCGGCGTCCTGCGGCCGTCGTTCCGACTCCCTCGTCCTCATCCATCCCGAGTCCTCATCTTCAACAACCACGCGCAGTCGCAGGCTCGCAGCCCTTCGCCCACAAGCGTTGTCCTCGGTCCTCCTCCCTCCGTCCACCAGCGCACGGCAACGACGCTGGTCAAGCAACAGCCAGAAGGTACGTAATTAATCTCTTCTCTTGATCCGCTACAGAACTCCATAAGACCATAATATTTAGGGTTACTGAGATATGGTTTGAAACTCTTAATCTAGATTTCTAGACTTATGTATGAATTTTGTTCAACATTTAGGCATTGCAAGGTTGCCTAAGAAGCATTTGTCAGGTGCCCAAAAAAAAAAGAAAAAAAGAAGATCAATTCACTGAATCGCAAGGTTTACACAAATTCTTTTCAGCTTCTAGTAATGCTAAAGTCAATGTAGAGCAAGGGCAGCAATCTAGACCTGGTCAGGAGCCGGAGCATGATCATAATTTAAGATTGGAGCATAATTGCCATGAAGAAAATTAAAGATTGGACTTAATTTCAGGTAATCAGACTAGTTTTCTATTGTTGTTCTTTTGGTTTGTAATATCGACTTTGCTTTTAAGAATTAAGTGCATTATTGTTATAATAGTACCACTATCTACTTAATTGCATGTGGTAGAAATGAATAAATATTTAAGTCTTAAAGGGCCTATGCTTCATGTTTGTTCAGGGATCCAAAAATTTGTAGAGCCGGCCCTGGCCTTGTTGGGGTATTGAGAAACGAGCATGATGAAGCATGTGCGATGTGCCTATCAGCATCGGTGGCCTTTTTTTTTTTTTTTTTTGAGTTTTGCTTTTGAAGCAGAGTAGCGGGTGATTTGGAGTTGGAAGAAATCCTCTCATCCCCTTCAAGTATGTCTGAAGTCTGGATTGCATTCTTAAACTGTAATATCAGACATTCCAAGGTACATTGACGCGATACTAGCATGGTTTTGCATGATGTTGCGACAACTGTCCAACGTGTCCAGAGCCCAGACCATGACAAGGGGATTGGGTGCAAGGTGTTGAGAGTTGAGGGAGTTGAAGTATCGAGTATCCTTAGTGTGTGCTATTGTAATACAACTATACAAGGGTGGTATTCAGATTATGAGGCGTAGTTGGAGGGGGGCGGAAGAACTCCCTCCTTTGTTGGAGTTTCACTTCTTGCTTTGGCACCTCCCAATTCCGCCCATTGGCATGTGTGCCGATTGCTTTCTCAAGATCCAGCCCATATCATAATATTGCAACCTCGATTTAAGGCCTAATCAGCAGCGTTTGGGCCTTGTATGCGGCCTTCGCTCGCTTTGTAGAATGCTCGGTGGAATTTACGTGGAACATGGTCACTTCAATCCTTGCCGAAGTCACAGTACTCACATTGCATAGAGAGGAAAAAAAAAGAAGAAATTCTCTAACATATGGGGCGACTCATATTCAGAAAGCTGCTGTTGCATATGCATCACTTTGACCGGCCATTTTGCTACCGCTGTCCCGCTGAGACTTGATGCTTCAGTTACCACCAGTGAGACCAAGGTCATTAGAAGGTGCAAACGTACCGTATACAGTGCGCAATGATTGTTTTTTCACTCTGTGTACAATGCGCAAACAGTGTTTTTCATACCCATTTTCACTGTCGGGTGGCCCTAGTCTGACCAGTCCACCACCATCGGTATGAGTTATGACAGTGTCCTTAGTCAAAAACCAAAGCCCCAGATCAAACTGCGACATCAGTCCAGATAGGGAAAAAAGGCTCCAAACCAAACTGCATTGTCACTTGTCAGGTAGTTCCATTCAAACCATGTGATTCCGATGCAGTCGAACGCTACGGCCGCCCTTCGTCGGCCACAGAATCCAGTAGCGTGCCGTCGTCGACTCCTCGTTTCCGCCGTGCGCCGCATCTTTTTCTCCGGCGCGGACCCCGGAAAAAACCATCCCGGACATGCCAAAACCCCGCGCCGCGCTCGGGCCTACGCTCACGGCTCTCATTGCCCTCCAGCGCTTGGGCTCTTTTTGCCGTGTCGTGGCCCCGGCACCACCCCACCCCATCCGCACACGCAAATCTCGCGTGGAGGCCGGCCCAGACCCAGAGGGAAAGCACCAGGCGTTGTCACGCTCTCTCACAAGCAGCCGGCGGCGCGCGTGGTCGGGGTTCGGGCTCGGGAGGGAGGCTCCCAGCATCTCCCGAGCAAGAGCTAGGCTAGGCTAGGGGAGGCCGGCAGGCCGCGGCACCGCGCGGTCTCCGGCGCGACCCCCACCCCGCTCTCCCTCCCTACCATGCGCGAGGCCCTCGCCCACGCTCTCCCGTCAGACCTCCAGCTCCTTCCTACGGTGCCCCCAAGATGGCGAGCGGCGACAAGGTTGGGTGCGCCCCGGCCGCGCTGCCCTTCGACCGCGTCCTGGCCGCGCTGGCCGCCAACACCGAGCAGCTCGGGAAGCGGTGGGAGGCCGCGGTCCGCGGCCGATGCGGCAAGGGAGCTGGAGCGGCGGCGGGGAAGGCGGAGGGGAAAGGGGAGGTTATAGAGATGCACACGCCGCTGTTCTACGCCACCTGCGCCCTCGGCGGGGTCCTCAGCACCGGCCTCACCCACCTCGCGGTCACGCCGCTCGACCTCGTCAAGTGCAACATGCAGGTCCGTCTCACCGTGCGCGAGCGACACCTTCCTTGCTTGTTCTCCTCCTTGATGTGGTTCGATGGCTGATGGAGCTGCTGCTTTAATTGCTTCAATGTTCCTTACACTCAGGTGGATCCTAGCAAGTACAGGGACATTTCATCTGCCTTTGGTATCATGCTCCGAGAGCAAGGCCTCGGTGGGTTCTTCAGGGGCTGGATGGCCACACTGGTTGGGTACAGCTGCCAGGGGGCATGCAAGTTTGGGTTCTATGAGTTCTTCAAGAAGTGCTACTCCGACATTGCTGGTCCGGAGAATGCTGAAAAGTTGAGGACTTTGATATACCTTGCTGCTTCGGCCTCTGCTGAGGTGATTGCAGACGTAGCTCTCTGCCCTATGGAGGCTATCAAGATTCGAGTCCAGACACAGCCAGCATTTGCTCGGTGCCTGATTGATGGGTTTCCAAAGATTGTCCAATCTGAAGGTGCCTTTGGGTATAGATACTGCATGTCTTGTATGATTTGTGTTATTGACTAGGATTTTGGAGAGCAACAGTCTTTAACACTGCAAATTTCAGGCTTTACAAAGGACTTCTTCCTCTTTGGGGCCGCCAAGTTCCATGTAAGTCAAATGTCTGCTAGCATCTTTTCCCATTATAGTTGCTTGTTAAGGGTTTATTGCCGCTCATTTTATAGGACCCAGTACTTCGTCTTGCTCTGTATAAATTAGCCTGTTTTGTTTCATTTTTAGTGGATGATTCATTATAGTAACAGCTTTTAAATATCCAAGCAATTCATTACGCTCTGCACTTCAGCAGTACTGCAGTAGAAATCTAGATCACCAGCAGTTGTCAAAGCACACAATTATTACTACAGCTTAAAGTATGGCCCCAATTGTTGATGGCATTTTTCTTCCTATAAGAGAAGAATAGATGATAATCTTTGAGTATGGTATGTATGGATAACTTGAACCTGAATGAATCAGTTGTTCAATGGACCACCTAATTCCACTCACATATAAGCGCTTTGCAGAAAGCATAGTCATATAGAGATAATCTGCATGAAAGCCTTATGCTGACCTGTACACCCTACTTTATATACTACCCTGCAGACACTATGATGAAATTCGCTTGCTTTGAAACCATTGTTGAGATGGTCTACAAGCATGCAGTACCAAAGCCGAAAGATCAATGCAGTAAGCCACTACAGCTAGCAGTGAGCTTTGCAGGGGGGTATATTGCTGGAGTCTTCTGTGCGGCTATATCTCATCCAGCAGACAACCTCGTATCTTTCCTGAATAATGCAAAGGGAGCCACCATAGCAGATGTAAGCTGCTAGTCCTATCTCAAAAGTTTAAAAAAAAATCAAGGTGACAAATCTACTATATAGTTGGCACAAAACAACTATATAGCTTAAACTGTCATCTAATTGTCAGATCATATGACTATCATTAATTATTTGCTGAGTTGCATAATTTTTGGCTTCTGACTGATACAACATACTTTCTAACTTCCAGGCTGTAAGGACTCTTGGAATGTGGGGCCTTTTCACTCGTGGCCTTCCTCTTCGCATTATTATGATCGGTGCTCTTACAGGAGCGCAATGGGCAGCCTATGACGCTTTTAAAGTATTCGTTGGATTGTAAGTAGACCATCTTATCTTAGGTTTTGCAAGTGTGCGCGCGCACGCATCATTAAAGTCTGCCGTGATACAAGTCATCTCATGGTTATTTTTTGGTTAATTGTACAGGCCAACATCTGGTGGAGTTGTTCGTAGTTGTGCTGCTGCCTCCTCTTTGCGCCATGTGGGTCGCGAAAAGCAGAGCTGACTGAACGGAAGGGATATATTACAATTGCGCTGTTTTTTGTAGGAGCTCTGAAAGCATATGTTTTTTTAAGTTTTAGCTGGTAGGGCAATGAGCATTCACTTTCAAGGGGCTTTTGTTGCAACTTGCAACCTCTTGAACAAGCTTTTAGAAAATGCATTTGGGCATTGGTGATCTGATCTGATGTTACGAGTGCTTCCACCACGCCTGATGTTGTGGTGTCCTGCATCGATTAATCAGTCGAGTCAAAACTTCTGCTTGTATGACCATGCTAATCATCACGACTCTCGAGTGATTATGGTTACCCAGGAGGTTACATGTTCGATTTAGTTCCGCGTGACCACTTCAGGTTTTGTTTCG
Organism: Paspalum notatum; assembly: GCA_022530915.1. Lineage (NCBI taxonomy): Eukaryota > Viridiplantae > Streptophyta > Magnoliopsida > Poales > Poaceae > Paspalum > Paspalum notatum. The sequence goes on from CM039684.1 coordinate 8,983,967, forward strand.
ATCATGCGATCTGATAGTAATTACCAGTAAGTTTTTTTACATTACCAGAGTACTATGGAAGATATAAGTGCTCGAAAAAGACCGCTTGCAACATTCTGCTCATCCATGAAAGCCACAAATGCACAAGTACACGCGGAATTGCTATTTTAGATACCAAGTGCTTCAATTAAAGGTGCGTACAAAAAAAATCCAAGGTGGCATATCAGTATAGCCTAAACAACCATGTACTGCATAGCATACAAAATTTTGAGTTGAAAAGCACAAGGCAGCACAGGATATTGGTTGCTGGAACAAGCGCCAAACAATCAACTACTGCTGCTGCCCAGGAAAGCCTTGCATTGGAGGGCGCGGTGGGGGCGCTCCAGGAGTGAAGTTAGGAGGTGGTGGAATCATTGGCCGCGGACCATTTCCAACAGGTGGCGGAGGCGGCGGAAGTTGACCACCTCCCATAGGTGGCGGAGGGGGCATGCCCATAGGCGCAGGAGGTGGGGGCGGTGGAACTTGTGGCGGGGGTGGGGGAGCTTGTCCCGGTGGCCTCGGTGGAGCACCAGGACCCCCAGTCCCATTAGGCAAAGTTCCGGGAGGAGCCGGAGGTGGTTTATTACCTTCCGGTGGTCTTGGCTTGAAGTAAAGTTGCAACTGTTGCCAATACACAAAAGTATAGTTGTCAAACCAAGTTTGCTAACAAGCCAGCTAAATTCAAGTTAAAAAACTTTGTTGGAAAATAAAAACTCACCAGATATTCCTTCTTGTCAGGATCCCAATAAGAGAAGAATTTATTTGCTGATTTGTCAATCTCCGTGCTTGGTATCTGCAACAACAAACAGTGTCAACAATATTAATTGGCCAATGGACCTGCACCCTAACATCAAACTTCTGCAAGAGATTACCTTGAATCCAATGATTTCGTAGGGTTCAGCAGCAAACAGTAGGTATTGAAACCTCTTATCCCAAGTTTGGACTTTCTGTACAGATAAGAGATAATTTTTCAGTGCATGACACATCAGCACACCACAGTTCAAGTAGGCATTTCAGCACTCACAATGCTCAGAAATTAGGTTTACCTGTTCATATGATGACATGAAACGGTGCCTTGGCTTGCTGTTTTCTTCGATCTCAGGGTAACCAATCTATAATGAAAAATGACAAAAGTTACAGTTCCAGTGTACAAAATGAGTTGTTCACAACGAAATAAAATGACAAGGGGAAATTTGCAAATTCTGAGATCTGTCTTTAACTGGTGTTGTTTTCATGAAGACCGCAATGTATTATACTCCCTCCGTCCCAAACTGTAAAGGGTTCTAGCCGTCATTTTTTCCGTCCATGTTCATATTGATGGTAGCTATACACGTACCAAACATATGTGTGGAAAATTGCATGAATCTATTCAAAGCCTAGTACTTCTTACAGCTTGGGACAGAGGGAGTATTATTCAGTCAAATGCACAAAACTACTTTTAAAGCCAAAGCTGAATAGTTTCAGTGGACTAGTCAAGGAACACAGAGTTGAAAAAATATAGGAGGATTATAATTTCAAACGTGTTAGTTTATAGCAGCCCTGGCTCATCAGAAGATAAAATTCGAGATAAACATTGGTTTGCAAATTTGAGATTGTACATTCGTTACGTAGGAAATGGGACTATTTATATGTAATGAACTTAAAATTTAGAATGGGAACTAACTTAACTGGAAGCAATATAAGATCCTTGGCTTATGAACCATGTTAGATCCCTATATTACATGACTTGAAAAGAAAAATGCACCAATGTTTCATAGATATGGCAAACTGGGAATTAAAAAATGCTGCATTTCACAGTATTCATTGTGGAACACTTGTGTGGCGTGCAGGGTTCACCTTTCCGTTAACTGTAGCAAAAATTTCGGTTTGACCAAAAAATTTGACTATCATGTCTTAGGGTTAGGAACCGGAAAACACCGCTTTCCGGACAGAAATGCCCTTCCCGGTTCAGACCGGAAACGGAATTCCGGCCCAGAAAACCGGACTTTCCGTCCGGAAAGGAGAACCTTGGTGGCATGTGGACTTAGTAAATAATATGAACACAAGGAACACTGACCTCAAAAAGAAATGAGTGTTGCTTCGTCTCAGGATCATATTGTTTGGTTACTCTATAGCCGGGTCTGCCGATCTTCACTGGAAAGGGAGGAAAGATTGTTGTTAGGACAGCTGACAAGAAAATACAAATGTGTTTGGAGAATTTAAGTCGTTTGATACTACCCAAAGGGACAAGATAGCTTACAGAAAAATGTTCGCAGTGGAGTAATAATTAACATTGTTCGCGAAGTTGGTTGTTTCACACTGAAAACGGGCAAATTGACTGTAGAACACTAGGTGGTGCCATACAGCAAAGGAACTGTATAGGACATCACCTATTGTTCTACATAGTTTTCCCATTTCTAGTGCGAAACAGCATATTTCTACCTCAAGGAAGGGACACCCATTTGGGACCAGTAACCTAGAAAACTTCAACAGTACAGGGAAGTTTTTTGTTGGGCAACTAAAAAAACAAGTTCAGGTTTGTTCTTCATACTCTTATTAGGCATCTGTTGGAACTCACAGATTTTGCCAAAATTTTTGCAGGAACCATTTCAATTCCTGCAGGATTCAGGAGGAAAAGTAAAGCACTTCAAAGGGGAAAGATCATGGAGGGTTGGCACTCGGCAAAGTTTATAAGCTGTATAATCCCCCAGATCCAATTGCTATTCACCAATATAGGTGAACTAACTATACATGGATAAACTTGATATGAATATAATTTCACTTCAATCGTTGATTTCCATAACCATGAAAAGAAAGAGATTCAGGATGTTTGTTCACTCTAAAGTCTAAACACTCTAAACATGCTTGGCGTAATAGCATACTTCTATCTGATTACAACAAACAAAGTCCAGGCAGCTGTAGAAGCCAGAAAGTAAATAGCAACACCTAGCAGGTAGTTTACACTTCTTAACGGGGTCACAACAATTGCAGCTTAATCCCCGATATCTGAATTGGGGGAATTCAAATGAGTGGAGGCTCTTTTTTTTTTTTTTTTTTTTTTTTTTTTTTTGTCACGCACCAGACTTGCGCGGCGCAAGCTTGCGCTTGTTGGGTTGGGGCTGCGCGGGCGCGTCCTTGGCCTCGCGGGCGGCGCGCTTGGCGAGGTTGGTCTGGTGCCGCTTCCCCTGCGTGTGCGCCAGGTAGTTCCCCTCGTTGTTGTGCAGCGTCAGGCACAGCTTGCACTCGTAGCTACGCAGACACCCAACCAAGCAGAATCAGAGCATATACCGAAGCGAATCGAGACGTGCTCGAGTTAGAGGAAGAAGCTAGGGTTTAGGTCGGTTTACCTGCCGAGGTGGTTGCGCATGAAGTAGGGGTCCTTGGCGAGGTCGATGGTCTCGAGGGCCAGGCGGCGGAGGCGCTCCCGCCGGTCGATGGCCTCATTCTGGGCGGAGGCGGCGCCGCCGCTGCCGGGCTTGGAGCCCCACTCGCGATCCATGGCGTCGGCTCTGTTTGGCTCGCCGCCTCTCGACCTCGCTGTTGCTCCTTCTGTTTTGTTATTATTATTAGTTGGCGGTCCGGTCAGGGTCAGCTAAGGCAGGCCGAGCCCAATTCGCGGGCCAACAAGTCCATACTGATTCGGCCCAAACATAATTTCTACGCATCGACGATCTTCACGAATTCACGAGCAACCATGACTAGTAATTTTATTCGATTTCTGATCTGAAGTTTGTCCATTGTTATGCCAAATACGTACAATCAAGAACACGACCAGTCATCGCACACTCCATTATAGACGTAGTACACATAATAATACTAGGAGCCAGTAGTAACAATGGAAATGGCACGCTGTGGCTAGTCCAATAAGGGGTAGGGCACCGTGGCGATGTGGTTGTGCGCCACTGTCCCGATCCACAGCTTGCCGCCCACCTCCCGCACCTCGCTCACCAGCTTCATCACCTCGCGGCCCCGGTCCTCGAGCACGTCCACGACGCGGCCCTCGCCGTCGAGGAGCGCGAGCACCGTGTGCATACTCGTGACGGCTCTCCTCGTGAGCATCTTGAGCGTTAGCGGGACCTTGAAGTAGACGGACCGGAGCCACGGCCGCTTGGCGAACACCTCCTGCGCCGGCGTCCGGCAGCAGTCGATCGCCACCCAGAACTGGCCCTTGCCGTTGGAGCGCACGTTGTCGGGGAAGCCGGGGAGGTTCGCGAACACCTCTAGCTGGCCCGTTCTTGGGCCTTCCAGCCAGAACCTCATTATCCTGATCGATCAAGGAGAAATTAATTATTGTTCATGTCAATGGAGCCATTGGCTGCTCTATAATCTTCTGTAAGGAGGATCATGAGCGTCGATTCACATTTTGTTTTTTTTTTTTTTTTTTTGACCTGCAATTTGTTGTCTCGGAGAAGAGGAGAAACTGCTGGTCCTCTGAGATCTGCACGCCGTTTGGGAAGACGAGGCCTTTGAGAACGACATGGGCAGTATTTGTTTCTGGGTCATATCTCAGCAGCCTCCCGGTGCCTTCTCCTTCTAGCAGGATGTTCAAATGGTCCCTGCAAAGCCAGCTCCAGCTCTTGTTACTAATTAACCACACTACTGTAAGCAGAGATAATTTGAAAGCTCTGTTTCATTTGCTTGGCTCACTTTCTGCCGTATCTCATGCTCGTGTCAGTGAAGAACACGGATCCGTTGCCGTGGACGTCGAGGTCGTTTGCGAACAGCACAGGATCCCCGCCGGCTTCCCTCGCGAGGGAGGTCGCCACGCCGCCGCTCTGGCCGACGACCATGAGCCCGTAGTAGGCGTCGGCGATGTAGAGCTCGCCGGTCTCCCGGTGGAACCGCAGCCCGAGCGGGCGGCCGCAGAGTTCCTCCTTCTCGTGCTGCTTTCTCGTCGTCGAGTTCACTCCATTTGCACAGGCTTTCTCTGACCTTTAATTTGCCAACGAACAAAGAACAATTGTGCATTAATGCATCGTTAACACTTTTTTTTTTATAAAGATGCATCATTAACACTTAATGCATCATTAACAAATGCCCATGGAAGTGAGTAATGATATTCACACAAGAATGCAAGTGCAAGAGCAGATATCTTGTAGTACCAGCCAGGATTCATGACGGCGAACGTCTCCCACCCGGCCTCCTCGCCCATCCACCGCACGACGCGGCCGTCGGCGAGGCCGGCGTACGGCCCGCGTCCCTCGCGGTCGAACTCAATGGACTCCGGCCCGAACACCTCGCCGACGAACTCCAGCCTGCCGCGCCTGAGCCGGCTGGCGTTGTCCCTGGGCCAGCTGCCCATGACCTCCCCGTACGGCGCGAGCTCGTGCTTCACCGGCCGGTAGTCGACCCCGGCCAGCGGGCTGAGGCGGAACGGGTCCGCGACCACCAGCGCCAGCGCCAGGGCAGCGAAGAAGAGGTGCGGGTACTGCACGATGCCATCGCGGCGGCCTGCTTGCTGCCACCGCAGCTTCCTCTTCTCTTCCATGGAGAACTAACTGACGGCCGGGATAGAACGCCAGACCAGTGCTTCGCACGCAGAGACTCACAGAGGAGAGAGCAAAAGCGGTCTGGGAGGCCGTGATCTTAATGTGTTCCCTTGTTCAGGAATTCAAAAATAATGCATTTGTTCAGGAAATGTGTATAGGTCGTCTCCATTGACGACTTGCATGGAAGTTGCATGAGTAAGATGGATCGTTTGGGAGTAGGTGTCCTATTGGTTCAGAATAGCAAAGGAATGTGAGCGCTTTTAAGAGTTCTCAAAGTTGCATGTGTTCGTTGCTTGGACGATATGGTGTGCAAGACGAACGGTTCAACAAAGCACGTCTGCCATGTGAGATAGTACGGGAGGTACCGATCCTATCGTAACCATCTCAGCGCGACGCGTACATAAAAAAAAGGGAGCTTTACCCTGAAAGTTTTACAATTTATTTGTAATCTGTAGTAAAATCAGACGGCCGTGACAATACAAAACGAGAAATGTGGTGGAGAAGGTAACAGTAAAGATGACAACTACAGGAAGAAGTTTTTTTTCATGGGCTAAAAGCCCACGTAAAACAGTAAAAACCCACGAAAAAGTCGACGAAAAAGTGTGACTTTTTTCATCGGCCCCCACAAAAAACCGTGGCCGATGAAAAAACGATTTTTTCGTCGGCCGGTGGTGGGGCCGATGAAAAAGTCCACCCAGGCGCCAGCTTTGTTGTGTGATAATGGAGGGGTGTGCTCTTCGCTAAAATTAGTCCTTTTCTGCACAATGCTTTGTATGTGATGTTCTATCTAACCATCTCGCATGGCAATGATCGACAATTGAGTCTAGCTTACCTACAATTGAATCTACCGGATTACTAAAATTGAAGGGTTGGGTACCATGTTTTCTTAAAACTGTGAGATCTAGTTTGACAACTCATGGATTGAAAGGGATTGGAGTGGTCTAGTGTGGATTCAAATCCACCCCGATTCCACCCAAAACACGTCAATCCAGCAGTACCCAACTAGTCTTGATGTGGTGCTAGCACCATTCTCCTGGGACCTAACCATGGCTAAGTGTCCTATGACTTGAAAGGTATATATGATATTGAGGCACAGACACATGCCCACAGCAGCAGCAGAGAATTTATTTTCCCTAAAACCAATCCTATAACTGTTACTTGAGCAATAACCCTAAAAGCTCTTAAAGCTCTTTATCAAGACATAATACCAAGTAGATGGGATACAAATTTTAAAGAGGGCACAAGCAACACATATGTTGCTTCTGTGTGTTTGCATGGCATATAGCTACCTTCTTTCATATGTAGGTAAGCAAAACAATTTTGAAATCATGGTTGAAACAGTCCCTCACAATGCATAGTTTTATTAGGTGCAGTTGCATTGCAAGACAAACTCTTTTGGAAACAATGTACACATAATTCCATCTCTTTCTCCATTAATTAACCAATTGTCACATCACATCACAAAAAATGCAACAAGAATGAAACTCTTACTGAGAGTGTCCTGGACAATATGAAATAAACACAAGCAACATGATAGAATATGAAAAATAGTTGACTATACTTGAGGATGCTTATGATGTTTATAGGTCTAATCAAGCATGTAGGAGTTATGTGTAAGGACTAGAAAGATATGAATAAGGATACAAGATATGGTATTACATCAAAGAATCATGATTACTGAGAACTATGGGAACCTTTTAGGTTTTCTAAAGTTAATTTCTAATGATCGGTTCATTGCTTTGAAATTTTATCATTTTCAATTTATTAAACGCTATTCTAATTTTCGGTGTTGTTTCATCCCAACAATTAATTATAATTTTTCTACATATTTAATTCATACGAGAGTGTGAAACCCATAAAATTTAGACTGTCTTTGCAACGTAGAAATATGTTTTCATTTACCTTTTATTTTAAATTGTTTTATGTGAATTTTTTACGTCCCTGGTTGACCGTCTGCCTTTGCCCCTGAGGCCCTGACCCGAGGCCCAGTACCCGGCTCGACCGACCGCATTGCTCTGAGCCTGACCTGTGACCTCTGACGGTCTCTCCACTCCACGCGCAAACGCCGAAGGTTCGCGAGTCCCCTTCTGCCTTCGGGGTCGCCTTCTTATTCTTCCTCGCCGAGCCAAAACAAATCATCCTAGTTTCCATCGCGGGCCACGGCAAGGGCGATCCGGGGCGACCATGGCTTACATCGAGCGAGGTAATTCGGTTTCCCGAAGAATCAGTCCAATCTCTAGGATCTGTTTGTGGAATTGCTGGCTTATGGTATGTGCTAGTGGGCTCATCTTATCCTGATGATTCGTTCGATCCTGTCGCGGTATTTGTCGGTATATAGGTTTAGCATCTAGTCCTACGGATTCGAGTGTTAGAGTATCGATTCACGCCGTATCATCTATTAATTTGTATTTCGAGATGCATGTTAGCCCATGTTTTCCTTCCCAGCAAGGGGGTGATTCGATTCTTACTGAACGACCTATTCTTCCACTATCTCTATAAATCAAATGCACCTTCTGTTGGAACTTCAGCTACTGGGTGTTTGGATGAAGGGGCAACCGAGATCTATTCAATGAGCCCTTAGTGCTGATCGGTAGCCAACATAACATCGCACCCATATGAAACTGTAGAGTTGGCTGGATTAAACAGCTTGGTGCTGTCATCCATTGTTCGTTTGAGGCGTTATGAGTAATTGGTGTGGAGGAGACGGTCATAACCAAACACAAGATGAATGGTTGCACGCCTTGACAGAACTATGACTCAATGTTTGTGCAATCATCATTCATTATTGATTTCACTGCCTCCAGTTCTACAGCAGAACCCGTTGGAGGCAGGACTTACATCTTTTTAGAAATATGTATGTATGCACCAGTATATCTTATGAGTTTTAGAGCGAAGAAAAAATTAGATATTATAATTGTTGGAATTTTAGTATATACTTTACTTAGATATTTTGAGCATTTTTTGGGGGATCCCCCCACCCCCAAGAAAAGTGGTGAGATATTTCCTTTCAAAAGCATTGGAGTTGAGTGCAAAAGATGCAATTATATCACTCAGCTAATGTAGTGTTGAGCTAAATAATATGTTATCAAGCGTGCTGTGTTTGTTTCCTTTTATGAAAGTTGAAACCGCAGCTTTTTCCAACTTGCTTAAATTGTAAGTTGTGTGCCCTGCAAATTTGGTAAGTTTTTGCTTTGAGTTATGAAACTGTTAGGGGGTGTTTGAATAATGGGAAATGGGGATTGGGATAGGGATATGAGGGGTGGGATAAGTGTTATATCATGTTTGGATATAGGGATAGGGATATAGGTGTGAGTGTGTATAGGGTGGGATAGAGATAAAATGGGATTGTGGGATAGGATATCCCTATCCCTATCCTCAACCCGGTGACATCCAAACGCCCCCTTAGGATGTTTTCTGACATACTAGCCTCACCAGCTGGGCTTGTAGAAAATGAAACGCATCAAAAGATATCAGGAGTGCCTTATTTTTCATGAAAGTATAGAAGCGATTCTCTTGTATGTCTAAAACAGAATGATGCATGCATGTTGGTGCCTGGTAAAGTTTGTCTTTGGTTGGGGATAAGGTTGCAAGCGGGGCGACCAGCCCCATGTCCACATCGTCAGCAATGGCATGTGCAGGCACAGACGGCAGCCTGTGTTGTTAGATTATGCAGGCTCAGTGGTAAAGTTGTCTTTGGTTGGGGCTAAGGTTGCAAACGGCGCGGCCAGCTCCATGTCCACATCGTCCACAGTATGCAATGGCATGTGCAGGCACAGGTGGCGGCCCATGTTTTTAGATTATGCAGGCTCTGTGGCAGCCCACATCCCGCCGCGAGGTGGCATTAATCATAAAAATATATTGGCAGCTTACAATGATATTGCAACCTGGGTGTTGGGTCTAATATTAGCTTACAGGTAGCCAATCTATAGACAAATCGACTCCTGGTTTGCTATGCCCTGGTTGTGCAGCTTACCTGCATAAGTCTGCTTTGTCAATGTGGGCTTTCACACAGGATTTTGTGGGTCAGCGGCGCAGGCCAGCCCAGCGCGTGGCCCGCACCACTTGCATGCCTAGTTGAGGCAGTGGATGGTTTGGGTTCAATTTTTCTTCCTCTAAATAAGTTCAAATATGAACTACAAAAGAAAGTAATTTAAAGGCTTTTTGTGTGTGTGTGTGTTCGGGGAGGGGTCCAGGTTTTGAAGTATTGGAAAATTGACTCTTTTTTCGATTTTGATGCTTAGTAGTGAGTTTCCTTTTGCTCTGATCTGATAACTCTAGCACTATAATTATCCATGTCTCCTAACCTCCTAATGTAATACACCCTCTGTTTTCGTCATATGACGTTAAGACAAAAATTTAGTTCCTTTCTAGTATAAATTGGTGGTCTGAAACGTCATTTATTAATGAATTAATGAATGGAGGTAGTAGATATGTTGGTGGTGGGCACCTGTATCTGTATCACTTAACATTGGTGGAATTTGGTCTCTGAATAGCCATGTATAGCTGAGGTAGAGTCTCTAACAATTCATTAGAAGCATTGTTCTTTAGGCTTGTTTGGTTGTTGCCCCCCACCCCCAGGCAGTCGTTTGCCCAGGCAGAGCCCCCAGGTGTCTGATGCCTGGCAGGCAGTTTTAGCCAGGGCACGATCCAAACAAGCCTCCATTTTCGGCTGAGAACTAGTAGATTAAAAGAATGTAGAAAGTAGCATTAGGTTTTCAGGGTATTATACCTGGTTTAAGAGACGCTGAAAGTTTGAGGTGACATTTTCTAAAACTGTTTTTAAGTATTCGATTTTATTTTACCAAAATTGCCATTATGGTTTTGGGTACTGAGGCTATGGAAAGTAGATAAGATGCTGAAGAGAGTGGCTCATTGTGGCAAAGCATCAAAGGGTTCACAATAGTTTTTCCTGCTCCCAGCATTGTACAAGCAGGCTGCACATAATTTTGTCACACAACATGCAGCAATGAACCATATTGGATACTCACATCAATTTTAAAGTTTGTATTAGGGGGGGGGGGGGGGTGGGGGGTGGGCTGGTGCCGTAGTCTCTACCCTTGTGGTCTGAAGGTCCTAGGTTCGTCGCAGCCTCTTTGCAAAACCATGCAAGGGTGAGTCTATTTAGAAATTCCTTTCCTCAGATCCACGTTGTATGGGACTTTTTCACTTTTTCAGCATTGGGTACCCACCCCCACCCGAAACACACACAATTTTTTTTAGTTTGCGTTAGTGGCCAAGTCGTTTTTGAGAATCTGTTGGCAAAGTTGATATGGGGGGGTGCAGTAGGAAACTATTGCATTCAGTTTCAAACAGAATATTTGGATAAACCATACAGAATATAATCCTATAATTTTGCATCTGTAATTTTGGATAAACAGAATAGTTGGATAAACAGAATGCTAGCGGTAACACTATTGATTTTTTTTTAACATACAGATATTTGGATAAACCATGGATTTTTTTCTTTGTGTTAGGAGGGTTGTATGTATAATCTATCAACTCATTTTAATCTGTACTTGCTTTACAGGTGTTGTGAAAGACAAACGGACTATATGGCGTCTGAGCATAATCTCTGACTTCTTTCAGGCTATTGTGAACTTCATCAGAATCTTCTTTCTCACATTGTTCTCAGTAAGCAATCATAACTAAACTAGCAATGTTACCGCTAATTTTGCATCTTGTTGGATGTTCTTCCAAGATTTGAGAAAACAGAATATAATCCTTGTATTTTGACCTTTTAGGTGGACAAAACAGACAGCTACAAGAAAGGACATGGTGCTGGCAAGAAATGGGATGGTGGTCCCGGTGGTGGTGGGCGGGGTCCATATGGTGGTGGTGGTGGTGGCGGCGGAGGCTTTGGCGGCGGCAGTGGTGGCGGCGGCGGTTCCCGCGGTCCTCGCACGCTATCTGACATCAGATCCAATGACCACAGTATGTGCTCAATTATTCAAGCTACGCTACCCCTTTTCACCACTGTTAACTTCAGTTTTCTAACCATCAAAATGTTAATTTCAGGTTCTCTCCCTGCTTGTGGATCCTGCTGCGGCTAACAAATGAATATACATGATCCGATATGTCCTGAAGGATATCATAGCTATTGATATGTATTTCACTGTCATCTGAATATAATCAATGTGTCGTTGTAAACAGTCTATACTCTGTTGTTTGGCTCATGTCATAATTCGCTTAGAATTCATGGTTTATCTTGCGTGTAATGATGTTCGATCCATAGTTATACAAACTAACAAGCTTAGTATATTGTCTGGTACGATTAATCCTTCATATATATGGCAACTGGAGTGGCAAGTGTGAAGACAGTGAGGCAGCTCTGTGCAGCTGCATTTGGTTTGTCAGTTGCGGGCTTGTAGCTGATTGCAATCTGCCGTCCAATTTGATGCTTCGGATGGCAATGGCATGGAATGGAACGAATTTACTACGTTGGTGCATACTTTTCTTGACTGAGGTGTGGCTTAAAATCTGTAATAGACAAATCTTGGTCAGGTTATCGGGCAAAACTCGAGCTCATTAAGCTACGTTAACCTTTATTCCACGGTGTTCAGTTAATAGGTTATTTGCGAACTTGAGAACACTGAACACTCACCAGGTTATTTACGAACTTGAGAACACTCGCATAGATAAGAAAAAAGATATATACGTTACCTGGGTGTTTTCGAAGCTCTTCACCAAAATTCTCCGGCAAGAGTCTCATTGACCACCTCTCCTTAGACCTATGCGACCTGAGGCACTGCCTGAAATTTACTCCAACGGATTAAAATCCATTACTTGAGGAGTGCTATCAAAATCACGTAACCAAATCAAGAGACCCCAAACTTTTCCGAGGAAAGGATTAGAAAGTAAAACTCCGAGCGGATGGAAATTTTTCCAGTGGCCGTTTGTGTTTGTATGGCTGTCTGAACAAGCTGTGTTAGCCCTTCAACTACGCATCAAATAGCCATCGTTAATGTTCAAGTAGCCATCGTTAATATTTTTGCTGCCATGTGCTTCAAAAGACCCAGTAATGTTGAACAACGGATAAATAAGTATTAGAACAAAATATGTTATCTTACTAATACATCACTAATTAAGTAATAAAATGTACTATTAAAATTACCATACTTCGCTCTATCTAATCCTGCATTCCAAACATCACTTCTCATCTATTTCCAAAATTTTCTATTCTTAGACCTCCTTTGATACGTTGAATTTTTTAAGCATAGGAATAGAAAAAACACATGATTAGATACCCATGCAATTGAAATTCTACGTGAATTTATAACACAAAACAATCATAAAACATGTGTTTTGATCGTACGCAGAAAAAAACACAGGAACGCAAGACAGAGTGAAGAAAACATGAGGTTGGACCTATGCTTATTTTCGTTCAAAATTGCATGGAGGATGGCCATAGGACTTTCAAAGGAATTAATAGGATTCAATCCTTCGTTTCTTCCTAAAAAACTTTTCATAGAAATTGAATTCTAAAAAATCTTTTGTTTTTTCTCCATTCCGAACGTGGCCTTATATTTTACTATTACGTTCATCTTAGTTTTTTTCCATTGCTCACAAAAGAATACAGAGGAATAGAAAAAAAAACCTACTAGGCTTGTCTTCACTCGTGATCAAGATACAATTTCTTTACTTTTTCATAAATCACATGACATGGGCTTGAGTTTATCATTTCTAATTAAGAACACGTTGCCGTCGGATTTTGTCCAAGTCTAGTTAGGCCAAAATGCTAACAGAAGACCACGGTGAAGGAACCCACTTGACCATGCTTGTACTGTAAATCTGGCCAAATGTGATGATAAGTGTGCGCCCAAGGTCCAATCCGAGACGAAGTCATAGGTCTAATCCATGTTGAAGCCCAGTTTATTTGCGAGACTGGTTCGGACTGCAGGAGTAGGCCGCACGAAAAACGAACGCACAAGCCACATACGGAACTCTGTTTTGGACGTTCTATATGTGGATGGAAAGATAAGAAGATAATCTTTCTAACGCAATCAGAATCACGTCCAAACATGCCTATAGTCGACGGGAATCGCGGAAACAACAGGACGACCAGAATCTGATACAATTATACGGCATGTTTCAGCTGATATTTGGAAGCTTCATAAAGATCTGGACCGGTGGAAGGAAGAGTGCAGATCGTGTTATCTAGTCTTACCTAGTCTTTAGTATCCTTATTGAGTTGTAGTCTATTAGTTAGGAAAGAGTTTGAGTCTATCTACGAAAAGGTTTGCCTTAAGGGTCAAGTCTTCGGACTATAAATATGTAAACCTTTGTTGGTAAAGTAGCAACGATATTATTCTCAAGCAGCTGTGTCTCACTCATCAACTCTCGGCACATCGCCACCCTGGCTCCCAGGTTTATTCTCTCCATGTAAACGCCATGCTGCCCTAGCGGGTTCATCCGATGGGCTAGGACAGCGAAGCGCTTTCTAGATCCATGTCGAACCTTATACTGAAGCGTTTTAGATGGCAAAGTTTGCTAGTTATCTCAATGGATCTCGTACCAAGCTTCGGTAGTGATGAGGTTCGCTAGTTATCTCGCATGATGTCAATGTGCCTTAATATTTTTTCCAATAGACTGCGCTAGGGCTTCTTGGTGTTTTGCATCCATCATGCATGCTATCAATTTACTATCTTATTTATGCTTCACGCTATAGATTGGTAATATGCAGCAAAGCATACATAGCTTGTTCGGTTGTGTTGGTTCCGATAAACCGGACCTCACGGTAACGAAGGACTGAAAAATAATACTAAAAATTAAAACTAAACTGGAAAAAGCTTGTATTCTCTGGGATTCCAACCGTCTTTACAAGTACGGGATATCCTTTTTTATAGGGAGGTGAACCGTCTTAAACTACAAATACTGATTTGTCCTCCATACCTAACATATTCGAAAAATATTCGGGAATCAGCCATTTCACAGGAACACTTTACATCTCATCAATACAGCACGAGCGAAGGTGTACAGACTTTGACTCGTAACCTCGCCCACAGCTTGGCTCTTCGCTCTAGCCTGGGACCTTCGCCCCTCGATGAAGACCTTCGTCTTTAGCCTTGGACCTTCGTCTTTGGCCTTGGGCCTTCGCCTTTAGTTCCGGACCTTCGCCTTTGGCCTTGGGCCTTCGCCGTTGGAAACTTTGCTTCGGCTTCTGGCCTTCGGGGGCGTCGGGGATTGTGTCCCCAACAGGTTGCTACACTCCACGACATGCGTCGCAACATGTGCACGCGGCAACTCGAGAGATCGAAGTACACTTGGCATCCTGCTTTATATGTTTCAGATCGTATCTTGTTTCCTAGGTAAACCCCTTTGTGGGTTCCGATCTATATTGTGCATATGGTTAGATTTATCTAGTTACGTGCGTAGCGGATGTCAACTTAGGGAAGTTGTGTCGTCTAGATCGTGCTTTGAGTAGGGTTTACCTTCTTGCTTTCGCTTTATTGATATACTAAACCACTCGACAGAAAGAAGGCAATCAGCTCGTGTGAGCCGATCTACTCGGAGGCCTTAAGCCGATCTCCAAGATCTGGCTAGTATTTTACGTCCGTTTGATTGTCTGTGTATCTGCAGGGCGATCCTCCCACCACATCTTTCCTGGCTAGAACAGGTGCCACGGCCGGAACCCCTCGGATCCGCTTAGAGTATCGACCACAGCGGCAACGTACTTTTCGGATCCCTTGTGTGTCCCTCGCCTGAGCCCAAGTGGTTTTAGACGACAAGAAAACCTACTAAGACTTGGTAAATTAATCGGTGGTCTACTGGAGTGGAGTTTGAAATAGAAAGGAATGGAAAAAAGCATACTAAGCTTGTCTTCACTCTTGATCAAGATACAATTTCTTTACTTTTTTATAAATCACATGACATGAGCTTGAGTTTATAATTTTTAATTAAAAACCTACTAAGGCTCGGTAAATTAATTGGTGGTCCACTGGAGTAAAGTTTGAAATAGAAGCTGAGATAGGAGATCCGGTGACATTAGCGTGAGAGAGTTCAATGGGGAATTCGCACCAATCACATCTTTTTTAAAGAAAGAGAAAAGTGTATGATGAGGGACAAATATTGTGAAATAGACATGATGTTCCTGTAAAATGTCCAAATCTATTCTTTTAGGGCGTGCTTGGCATGGTTTCGCTCCGACTTTTACAGCTCCGCTCCAATTTGTTCCAGCCAAACATGCGCAACTCTGACAATTTCAACTTCAGAAAAAACTTGGAGTTAGGGGCCAACTCCAACAATTTTTCGGAGTCCTTGAAAAGGAGCTCCCGAAATCCTTTTTTAAGACCAGATATTGCCATTGGATATTCCCGGTACCCATTCGGCTCGATTCGTTTTTCTCGGACCTGCTTGCTTCCTCTCGCAAGAACAGTGGCAGGTGCAGGATCGCCAGCGGCTCCTGTGGATGAAGGACGAGATCCCTGGATTTTGCACTCAGGAAAGTCTACAGCCTAGCATCCTGCAAGGCTGGGCGTGCACACGAGCACCTGCATGGCGTTGATGCATACATCGTACAGAACGGCCCAGCAGCCAAAACGCGCAGTCAATTCAACTCGAAGGGTAAGGGTAAAATGAGCACTTCACCAAAAAATCATGTATCAGAAAACTCAGAGTGGAGTCGTCAGCCAAACACTTTTTCCGTTCATTCTAATTCTACGGTGAAGCTGCTTCGTGCTGAAGTCGAGAAAGTGGAATAAAAAACTTACAGCGAAGCCATGCTAAACACGCTCTTAATATTGATGAAATACAGGGAGGTTAGCAAAAAAAAACCAGTAAATCACCCTTGTACCTATCAGTGATCAAGCGACACGAATATTCCCTACTGACTTGTGGGGTAAAGAAACAGGGCCCCATTTGTCAACGACAGACCAAGCCCCATCCCTGTGTCTAATTCTCATTTTGCCATTTGCCACCAGAAGGCCCATTTCGTCGTCTCTGACCTCTCTATTGGACCCGCACCTTTCCCCTCGGCCCTCTGCTCCTCTCCTCCCTCACCTCGCCATGGCGTTCTTCTCTCACCACCATCTCCAGCAGCCGCACCCGCAGCAGGCACCGCCGCCGCAGCAGCATCAGCAGCAGCCGGTTCTCCCTTCCTTCCGGTGATTTCTCGACCTCAATTTGGTTTGCACCCTTTTTAATAGAACTGTTGTATAAGGTGAGAATCGCGCTGAATTTCCTCTCCGGATGCTGCAATTTTGGGCAGGAACGGGCTGCCGGTGCCGGTTGATGGCCAGATCCCGGCGCCCCTCGCCTTCTTCAACCCGCCGGCTGCCTTCCAGGAGCAGCCCGCGCAGGCACCGCGTAAGCTCTCTCCGTTCTCTCCGGCTCTTGGGATTCTGCTTAAATCGGAGCTGATTTTGGAGGGGCTTCGCTCTGTTCTGGGCAGTGATGGATGCGGTGGGGCTGACGGCGGCCGCGGGGCTTGGGTGGCGACAGCCGAGGGAGCAGGAGCTGCTTGGGGAGAACTCCCAGATGTCGTCCATCGATTTCCTGCAGACGGGCTCAGCGGTGTCGACGGGGCTGGCGTTGTCTCTGGAGGACCGGCGCCACGGCGGCAGTGGCGGCGGCGGGGCTGGGAACTCCTCGGGTGATTCGCCCCTGCTTCTGCTTCCCATGCTGGATGATGATATCTCCCGCGAGGTCCAGCGGCTTGATGCTGATATGGACCGGTTCATTAAAGCTCAGGTTAGCCACTCATCTTTCTTCATTTTGCTAATCGATGTAACTGTTGATGCCTTGTGGTGTGCAACGCCGTGCATTGTGTGGGACTCCTCAATCAAGTGATGTAACTCTGTTTGGGAAATTATCGACGCCCTAGTGTTTGCAGGTTGTTTAGTTCACTAGTTTGTGCAGATGAAGGGTGTGCATAGATAGTATTTGGTAAGGTTGCCAATGGTGCACATAGGCAGTCTCTAGATCTTTGCCTGTTTTATATAGGTGGAGCATGGATGCAATTTTGCCCTTTATATCTGATTTTCGCATCCATATTTAAGTCTTGGTATCATCCTTGTTTTGGATCTGAGATTTAGTCTTCGTTGAACATCACATTTAAAATCAGGCTAAACTTGATGCCAGTAGAGTAGGTGTATCATTTGAAAGAATGTGGATGTAGACTTTTGCGTGTTTCAAGTATTAGACAGTAACACGCGAACACATTAAGCATACTGAAGTGCAAAAATAGAATTCTGCACAAATGAAACTAGACATTGTTCTTCCTGTGTGTTACATAGGTGTAGGGGCCCTCCCTGGTCCAAGATCAAAAGCGCAAAATATTTGTACTGACCTAATAACTATAAAACAAACTCTTCTCCATGCCATGAGCCCATGATGTTCTTTTAGGCCCTGTTGTCTGATCTGGCTGTATTATTAATTAATATACAAACATCATGTTTATTATGCAAAACACCGATATTTTATTTTCATCGAGTTGCTTAGCTCATATCTAATTACATGATCGCTAATTGATGCAATTAATATGATGGGTCTTCTATATCTTTGTTGAAACGCGTACATGAGCCATGAGGCCATTGTAGCGTTTCTTCACCAATTTACCTAATGCTCTTCGACTGTGATTTTGCTCCTGAGCTGTCGTTTTGGTGTGTTGCTTCTTGGTAGGATGCAAGTGGGTTAGCCTGCGAACCCGCATATAGGGTAAATTAAGTTGATTGCTTCGGATTTTCAGGCTAGCCCGCTTGCATACCTGCTTTCTTTGTGGTCAGAATAGGTCATTGTGGTGAAATGATTTATTGTCCTTGTGCCATATTGTAATTCTTCCAAATAGTGTCTAACATCCTCATGTTAAAAGGTCATTTTTATTAGTTTAAAAAAAGCATGATGTCTGCTGTGACAATGGTTATAAAAGTCACCCTTCCACCCGTTTCATGGCTGAAGAACTGCAGTTCAAAAGAGGGGCTGTACCCAGTGCTAAAACCTCCCACATATTGTGGGATTGCGGAAAGGGAGTATCTAGGCAGCTTTACCCTTGTTCATAACAAAAAGGCTGATTTGAACTATGACCTCCAGGACACAAGTAGAGTGCCTACTTTAGAATTTGGTCTTCTTCAAACTCTCTACCAGCTGTCCCTTGCCAGTTACCACATCCCTGGATTTCCTCCTGAAATATTAATTTTGTCTGAGCAGCCACTGCATAAACTTCCTGTGACCTGATGATACTTTTTTTCCCCATCTTGCAACCACCAAACGAACTGTTTCAATTGATTGTCTTCAGTACCGATCATTTGCTTCTCAAGTTGCAGGCACCCCTTATGTGCACCAAGATGATGTGGTGAGATTCATGCAACTACTGATACACATCTTGATTCATCCTTAGTGTTGTAGGTTACAGATATGCATGGCCCTAGGGCAACATGATTAGAGTCTAGAGATGAGTTTTATCTTTGAGTGTTACTTGGTAAGAAACAAATATCTGTTTTCTTGGTTAAAAAAACATTGTTAATAACACGGTGGTGTTGCACGGACATCACTTTAGGATGATAGCTTGTGGCATTAGGTCATGTTGGTGTTGTCATCAGGCTTCACTGTTAAAACAAGCAAGCAGATGTGATATCGGTTGTTTGTTCATTTCATCAAGGATTTCATATGTTATTGTGAGCATTAGTTGTGAAAGCAGAGATATTTTGTAGCCTCCTTAGTCCTTATCCTGTCGGTTAAAGGATGACTTAAGAAAAAAACTACTTATATTCCCTTATGCTGTTGTCCTTTGCCTGTAATTACACTGCTGAATTGTGTTGGGCCTGGATAGGTGTGGATAACAAGCAAGCTCAACTTTTATGGAGTTTCTAAGAAATTGATTTGTTCTTTAATCTTTATTTGAGACCCAACTTCAACGTAAAACCAAGCCTAATGAGCCGAGCCCAAATTGACTTTGATTCAAAATAAAAAAGGGGCAGCCTGGTGCATGTGCTTCCGCTCGCGCTGGACCTGTGAAAGAATCGAACCCACTTAGGGTCTCTAGCAAAGTCTTCTCCTACATTTCTGCAAGAGGCTATGTCCACGACTCGAATCAACTATTTTCTATTTGAACTGGTACATGCAATATGACTTAATAATCCAAATATCTAATCAATCCTGCACAGAACTTAACCTTACACACACACAAAAAAGGCAAAAATGTTCGCACGGTTAGTCTGTAAAAACCACGTTTTGGGTCAATATTCAAAGGGAAGGGGAGAAACAAAAAAAAAATGGTGTATGAGGTTATGACTGACCAGAAAGGTGAGAAGCTTGATTGCATGTGCTTCAGATGAGGTGTCAACCTTTCTATCTGGCAGCAGTGCAATCAGAGCATGTGCACATGAGAATAGGATTTCTCAAGCTAGCAGGAAGATCAGTCAAAAACCCTTAGTGACTTGATCGATGCTTCTGTTCATCATGAGTGGCTGAGAATGATGCTATTTTGAAGGCTATTCAAATCCTTCAAAGAATCCAGAGTAAGAGGTAAGTTTGCGAAACATGGAAAGAAATGAAATACACTGGCAGAGGATCAGGCACTGCAGATGCCAATATTCATCACTGGCAAAGTTTCATTCTCATTTGTAGTACTTGACATTCAAATTTATAATTTAGTTTTACTTTTACGATACAATATTTGGCTAATATTTCTGTACCAAGTCTGAACTTTACTATCAAACGCTGGAGTACTATATGCCCGCAGTTTCTCCCCCAGTAAGATTAGATTAAGTCGTAGCACTGAAGTGTGTTGCTCTGTATCAGTTTATCTGGGTTGAACGCTAATGCAGATATCTCAATCTCATTTCAAATCTGACTAGGCTGTGATTATTATTGTTAAAAAAAGCTTGGCATTCATTGTTTGCCACCTGTTTTAAGGTTCTACTTCTAACTTTCTTTCTTTTGCAGAGTGAACGGCTAAGGCAATCTATATTGGAGAAAGTTCAGGCAAAGCAATTTGAGGCACTGGCCTCTGTTGAAGACAAGATACTCCGAAAAATACGGGAAAAAGAGGCAGAAGTGGATACCATTAACAAAAGGAACTCTGAACTTGAGGACCAGATCAAGCAGTTGGCAGTGGAAGTTGGTGCTTGGCAGCAAAGGGCCAAGTACAATGAGAGCATGATAAATGCACTCAAGTACAATCTGGAACAGGTTTGTGCTCACCAGAGCAAGGATTTCAAGGAAGGTTGCGGCGATAGTGAGGTAGACGACACGGCATCCTGTTGCAATGGCGGTGCTGTCAATTTGCAGCTAATGCCAAAGGAGAACAGGCAGCAGAAGGATTTGACGGCCTGCAGGGTCTGTAAATCAAGTGAGGCATGCATGCTCTTGCTGCCTTGTCGGCATCTTTGCCTATGCAAGGAGTGTGAGAGCAAGCTGAGCTTCTGCCCCCTGTGCCAGTCCTCGAAGATACTTGGCATGGAGATATACATGTAGTATGTACCAGTTGAGTATCACTGCTATGTTAATACGTACGTCAATCTATTGCCAAAACTGTAGAACCTATGTACCACTAAGACATGCCACTGGATTGAAAAGACTGCTGTTTATGGTAGATTTACCACAGCAAATTTCTATCAGAAGTTCCTGTTTAATTTGTAGTAAACTTCTTGGCAGTTTATTTTGTACGATTGGTTGCCACTTGCCAGCTATGCATTCCCATCATCAGCGCACCTTCTCAAAGCGCAGCTATCCTTTACTTTTTTGTATTCGTTAAATACAATACAAAAGTATTAGCACTCAAAAGTTGTACTACCTCCATTTTTTTATTTGACGCGATTGATTTTTTTTTATCAAAACTTCAATATTCGTCTTATTTAAAAAAATTGTGCAAACATTGAAAGGTACAATACATACTCAAACTAATCTTAACAATAAAACAAATAACAAAAAATAGACAACTTGCGATTTTTTTTAAAAAAACGAGTGAATAAAGTTTTGAAAAAAATCAACCGCGTCAAATAAAAAAAAACAGAGAGAGTACTAATTTTTATGGGAAGGTGTCTTCTGCAATTCTGCTATACGGTTTTGAAATTTTCCAAATATATGTAGGTGTCAGTGCTACGGGAAATGCAAAGCAGCTTCGATTGAATTAGTAATTTGGATACTGCTTGGGCATATTAACGCCTCTTTCCTTTTTTTTTCCAAAAAGGTGAGTGCTTGCTGCTTTCAGATTTGCGATTCTTTTTTGTAGGATGAGCATGGAAGTAGAAGCCATCGTCTGGGACTTAGCAATGTATGTATATGTGAAATTTGGTTGCCGTACACGCATTGGCTATGCCACTTGATAACCTACTATATCTTGGGGATGGATTACAGCAATAATGACCTGGTAGTTAGCAGAAAGCACCAATAGCCTTGTCGTTCAAGCCCAGCAAATCAATTGCTTAGCCACTCAGGCCCTCCCTTCCTTGCTGCCTGGTGGCCCAGCTATCTCATAGTTTTTTAAGGGTAAAATAGCATGGATTTATTCAGGAGACATGCACAATGCAGTCATGAAGAGTTCAGTTGCTAGCTAGCTCCAGAGGAATGTGTCCTTCGGTTTCAGACACGCACTGCTGATATTCTTTTGCCTACGAGGCCCACAGAAACAAATAAACAAGCAGTTCCCCGTGCCCAAGATGGCATTGTTGGCATCCTACGAAAACAAGTGGTAGAAGAAGGCGATGCCGCCTTGGCTTGGACAGTTGCGCTCCCCCTCACCTCGCCCCGTTGCGTTTTGACGCCTCCGAAATCCAAAATCAGCGGTCCCAACAAAGCTGCCGGGGCCGGACCACGCCCGCTTTGCATTTCCCCACCACCACCAGCAGCTAGCTCGGCGGCAAGGCAGCCTTGCCTCGCGCAACAAGATCCCCCTGCCGCTGTCGCCCTCGCCGCAGCTGTACCGCCACAGCCGCTCCCCTCCACCCCACCCGTCCATAGCACCACAGCGACGACGGCCCGAGAGCGAGACGCCCAGCCGGCCGCCATCGCCGCCCACCTGCGTATCTCGTGTGGCTCCAGCCCGAACCCGCGCGACGCTGACCCGTGGTGTCGTGGTGGACGGGGCCGGCGGCCGGCCCGCCCTATCTATCCATCCATCATCCATGTGAGCTAAAAACGAACGTTGCGAGCGAGCCCAGCCAAGCCTCCGCCACCCTCGTCTCGTCGTCCCCCGGACCGGACGAATTGGATCCCCACGCACGCCAGCCAAACCGCGGCCAGGCCAGGCAGAGCCACCCCTCCCTCGTGCCCCCATCCACCGTCATCATAACCATCGTCTCCTCCTCCTCTCCTCTCGTTAGCAACGGAGTAGCCAGCTAGCCAGCACACGCCCCCGCCGCCCCGCTCTCCCCCTCCCCTCCCCTCTTCTCCATCCATCCTGGCCGGGCCCACCCGGCGTTCCTGAACTCCCTCGCATCAAATCCCCCACCCGTGCCGTGCCCCCGCGCGTCCGTCCGCTGCCCGCCCGCCCCGCGTGCCCGAATTCCGCCGCAATCCGGCTGGTTTCCCCCCGTGCGCAGTCGGGGCCGGGCCGTAATGGCGCTGTCCGCGTCGGCGGCGTCCGCCGGGCGGGGGTCGCGGGCGGAGAAGGTGAGGAGGATCTTCGAGCGCTTCGACGCCAACGGGGACGGCGGGCTGGACCGGGGCGAGATGGCCGCGCTCGTCGTCGCCGTCAACCCGCGGGTCAAGTTCAGCGAGGACCAGATCTCCGCCATCCTCGACGAGGTGTTCCGCACCTACGCCGAGTTCATCCTCCCCGACGGCAGGGGACTCTCCCTGCCGGGCCTGCTCCGCACCTACGACGACGGCGCCGGAGACGTCGACCGCGACTTCCTCGCGCTCGCCCTGCCCGCCGTCGACTCCGACGCGTCCTCCGCGGAGATCGCACAGGGGGACGCCGCCGCCGTGCCCTCCTCGCCGCCCTCTGGCGCGGCGGCGGCCGCCGCCGCGTCGCTGCTCGACGACCACGCCAAGCCGCTCGGCGCGGGCGCGCCGCCCTCGGTCGGCTCCCGCGCCGCGGCCGCCGCGCCGGCGTGGGCGGCCTCGCCCAACCATGGCATCTCCTATGACTCCTCCTGGGGCCTCCTCGACGACCTGGAGATACTCGTCAAGCGCCTCCGCTCCAAGCAGCAGCGGAAGGGCTCCCTGGACAGCAGCGTCGGCGGCGCCGGCAACAGCAACTTCGACTCCTTCTCCGAGGCCGGCTGGTCCAGGGAGATCTCCGGCGCCGCCGATTCCGCGTCCAGCGCCGCGCCGTGGGACGAGACCAGCCGCGACTACCTCACCTTCGTCAAGGAACTCGCCGTGCTCCGCACGCGCGCCGACGCCTCCCGCTCGCGCGAGGAGGCCTTCGACAACCACATGGTCATCGGCCGGGCGCTCTCCGAGCACCGCCTCTTCCGAGACGCCCTAGCCAGCTTCCGCCGCGCCTGTGAGCTGCAGCCGACTGACGTCCGCCCCCACTTCCGCGCGGGGAACTGCCTGTATGCCCTCGGTCGCCACGCAGAGGCCAAGGAGGAGTACCTCCTTGCCCTTGAGGCCGCCGAGGCCGGCGGCTCCCAGTCCGCGGACATCCTCCCGCAGATCCATGTCAACCTTGGTATTGCCATGGAGGCCGAGGGGATGGTACTTGGTGCCTGTGAGCACTACCGAGAAGCAGCCATACTGTGTCCGTCTCATGCCAGGGCGCTCAAGCTCCTGGGAAGCGCTCTCTTTGGCGTTGGCGAGCACCGCGCAGCTGAGAAGGCACTGGAGGAGGCCATCTTCTTGAAGCCAGACTATGCTGATGCACACTGCGACCTTGGGTCGGCCCTGCATGCGGTAGGGGATGATGACCGTGCGATTCAGGAGTTTCAGAAGGCGATTGATCTCAAACCTGGGCATGTTGATGCCTTATACAACCTCGGTGGATTGAATATGGACGCAGGCCGCTTTGTACGTGCAGCCGAGATGTATACCCGTGTGCTGAGCATACGACCAAACCATTGGAGGGCACAGCTAAACAAGGCAGTGGCTTTGCTTGGACAGGGTGAATCTGAGGAGGCTAAGAAGGCACTCAAGGAGGCGTTTAAGATGACACAGAGGGTGGAGGTGTACGATGCCATCTCACACCTGAAGACATTGCAGAAGAAGAAGCCAAAACCTTCCAAAGGGAAAGATGATGATCAAGGGGAGCAGGCCTATGTTGTTGTGGAGGCATCCAAGTTCAAGAGGGTTGGCCGGAAGACCACCTTGCGGCAGGATTTGGCCAATGCCCTAGATATAAGGGCCTTTGAGAGGATGACAAAGCTAGGCCACTGTGATGTGGAGCTTCTTAGAAAAGAGATGAACGAGACAGATGTCCCTGTATCTTACTCAGGCACCGGCATCCCTGAGAAGTCAATACGGAAAGCAGCTCTTGAGGTTATTCTCCGCAGACTCCTCTCTTTTCTGAAGCCAGATACCTTTCAGGGTGCTATCAAGGCAATCAATGAAAGAATTCTCTCAGTACTTGATGCTCCTGGCTCTGGTCGTGTTGATCTTGGAATGTTCTTTGCCATTATTGCTCCAATCTGTTCTGGCCCTGTGGATAGGCGCAAGCGTGTTGTCTTTGATGCACTTCTTTGGCGTCCTGCTAGCGAAGGCAGCAATGGCCAGATCAGGAGGAGTGATGCACTAACCTATATTAAGCTTCTTCGGGCTGTTTATATACCTACCCATGGGGCTAGTGACATGCTCGAAATGCATGGGGAGTCTGACCCTACCATGGTTTCATATACAGAGTTTCTAGAGATGTTCAATGATCCAGATTGGGGTTTTGGGATCCTGAGCACTTTGGTGAAGCTCGAAGAGAGCGATCACATACGTCACGGCCGCCACACATGCTCCATCTGCCGGTACCCTATCATTGGTTCTCGGTTCAAGGAGACAAAACACTCATTCAGTCTGTGTAACCGCTGCTACAGCGAAGGGAAGGTTCCTTCAGCATACAAGTTGGAGGAGTACAGGTTCAAAGAATACGGTAACGAGTCTGAGGCCCTCATCGATAAGTGTATGTGCTTCAATTTACATTCTAAGACGCTGGAAGCTGATGCTTGATCATTCAGATTCTGATCTCAAGTGCTCAATCATGAACCTGTGTATTATTCCTAGGTGCAAAGGTGTCTAGTTAGCTCCCCCACTCTCTTGTAAACTAAGGTGCGGTTATTTGGAGTTCTCCAAACACGTCCCGGTTACTGATAACCCTAATGTGTTAGCTGTTGTTTTGTTCACGTGTACGGGAATGGGTAATTGTGAATTCCAACACCGTTGTCACAGTCGAATACAACCTTGCTGACCCTTGCATTGCATATTCTTGTTTAGCCGGAACAATTTTTGGTTTCTCTTTCATTTTTTTTCTCCTTTCATCCCATACTCTATTTTGTAAATTGTGCGTTAACTTCCATGTCTGTTATTTTCGTTCAAAGCCAGTCATGGTTTTTTACTGTATTTGTGGCACTCGTGAGTTCAGCGTGAGCAAAAGAATCTGAACTTCTTTCCCAATTTTGCATCCTCTACCTCAGCACATGTTTGCGTAGCTAAGAAAGGGCTGGAGCTAGATCAATTATCAACCCAGGTCCTTTGAGCATCTGACCTTGCTAGTTCCGAGTCTGACGAAAGAAAACCTCCTTGTCTGCAACAAGCTTCGGGTTTGCTTTCGTCGTAGCCTCGTAGGAAGCAGAGAGGCACGGCATTTTGCTCTTCAGACCTCAGGAGCCTACGCGCGGGAGCGTCCTGGTCGCCGACGTCCGGCGACAGCTGCCATCTGCTCGGCCCTAGAGGGTTCCGGTTGCTTTTCTGCGGCACGGAACGTCTAAGCTCTCAAAGCGTGCCATCTAGCATGGAAATTTTACTTCGATCATTTGGCATACAAAACCAACGACGACATTACGTTTAAACTGCATGAAAATGCTCGCGGTTCGATTAGGTTGAGCCCAAGGACAGAGAGAAAGTGCCTCACGGGCGGCAAGCCGGCAAGCGTTGCAGCTGCTAAAGCTGAAGCACCATCTCCGACCTCGCGAATGAGACCTCTGCAGCTACAGCGCTACTGCTAATATGGAAGTTCTCCTAGTGTTTCAACTTTCAAAGAAACTAGAGGAATTTGCGAAAATCACAAGAAGGAAGATACACCTGCAGCGCAGGAATTTCACAGAATAAAAGTAATAATAGGAAAAATAGGAAAATTTTCCTTCAATCCAAACAGAGCCTTATTAATTCTCACTCGCGCAGTACTTGTCATTCCAGTTTCGTTATTCAGTAATCAGTAGTGCATAATACTCCTACATTTTATTGATACAGTGTTTGGTAAATTGTTTTACCCCAAGTTTACTAATACATCCATCGAATGAACAGTGTATCTTGGTTTCAGCTATATGAAACTCTCCCCCCTCCCAACATCCGATGTAACTCTTTTTTATCTCTCTTTAAAAAAATCTTACCATGTCACCTAATATGATATATCATAATATTTAATCAGAATGAAACTCAAACAAAACTCAACTTTACCGTATGATGCAATGCGCCTATGCACTGCTTTAGCTGCCAGTACGTTTATTCTAACAATGCAGTTTGTTTTTCACTATGGACTCCCGCTGACCCACCTCCAACGGGGGCTGTCCTCTACGGCTCTACCCCTGCCCTGATCACCCAGGTTTCGGTTCCACCTAGTATTGACATGTATCGGTTATCCTTTGCCACCTCGTCGCTGGAGTTTGTAGGTGGAGAAGAGCTGTCCTCTCATAGCGATTGAAATGTCGTTCGAGATAGATAATTAACGAATTTCTACCACTGCATTCGTCTTAGAGATTGTTTGGGAACAAAGTTTTCAAAACCATAATTTTATAGTATCTATCAAATACCATGATAAAATCATAGTTTTACAATACCATGGTTTATCTAGTAAATGTTGAGACATAATATTTTGGTCTCACTTTCTTCCAACAATGAAAATTTTAGTCTAAATCAAAGTTTTTTATACCCTAAAAATACCATAGTTTTAGATATATAGTTTTAAAAAAAGCTCCCAAACACCTTTTAGTTTAAATACTATCCTTGTATTATCAAATACCGTAATATTGTCTTGAAACCACAAAAATACTACGCACTTTGTTTCCAAACAAACCCTTAATATAGGTACTACATTCAACTCCACATATACATATCATGTTTAGTCAATGTATTTAAAGTTTTCCACACCGATTTGATTAGTGAACTCTCAATACCTCCATTGAAGTTACTACCTATTAACCAGATGGATTTAAACCATAGTATTATCCTATTGTATAAAATAGGGGATAGTCAATAGTGCATACTCTTAGGGGCTGATTGGTTCACCAGTGCAGCTGCAGCCTGGCTAGATGCTAGAGCCAGGCCCAAGAGAGCCAGCATCCATGCATGCAATCGTAGTTGTTTGGTTGTCCAATTGAGCTGCATGCAGGCTATACCAAGCGCTGGTTTGGTTGCATGCACATATTTGAAATGAAAAATAAATAAAATTATATTTTCAAAATTTATAAAGCAAGAGCGGTCTAGTTCTGTTCATAAAAATATTACGAACTCAAATATGAAATTTGTTTAGCGATTAGATATCTTAATCAGAAGATATAATAGAAAAAAGAGTCAATAAAACTCTTCAGATTCCGTGCCTATACAGCTGGCGCACCACCGCTCGGGCCTGGCTCGGCAGCGAAGCCCAAGTCTGGCGTTCCTGTCCAGCCAGGCTGAGAGGCCCTCGCTGCATGTGGTGGGCCTGGCCAACACGCTTGCACAGTCTACCAATCAACACCATCCTGCATGCACGGAGCTTGGCCCAACGTTGGGCTCGGCAAGCAATCAGCCCCTTAGATGGAACGCGTGCGAGGCATCACAAAATGTACGACACGACAGGCTCAATGTTAAGATTACGCTGTTCAAAAAATTATAAAGCGGCATAAAGCTGAATTCACATCGCATAGGATCATTAAGATACAAGAGAGATTTACTACAGATCAAAAGAATCAATTTATTACCATGAATTAGAGCTAAAGCTACTCACAGGTGAAGTATACTGAACATGGTACAGAGGGGTTCTGTAAGCTTCGGGAAAAAAGCTTCGAAACACACCCTCTCATGTCTTTTCCCATATCAAAAAAGGTGAACCAAAAATTTTTGAAGGAACCTTCAAGTAAGCTGCTAGCTATACCCGTCATGTATAGGACCTGCTCCATCCTCGGTCTAGCAATGTTTGATATCATAAGGCAATATACAGAGATCAAACTTTCCTATCCATGCCCCCAAACTTGCCAAGACCATAACAATCAATTCTGGAAGCAGGCATAGAAAGTATCAGCAAAGAAATGACACATTGCAGATGTCAAAGAATGAATCTCCCCATTAATCCTCATCTTCAGAATCTGCATTATGACAAAATAAAATAAGCAAATGATTAGAACTCATGGAAATGCCTTTGCCACTAGAGTTTCTAGTTCAATGAAAATTCATTTATCTATGCTATCATGACAGCTGGGCTAAAATATGCGCCCAATCCATTTGGATTGGCCAGAAGCCAATCTGAAATAGAAATGCAGTGCTTGTAATTAGCACACAGCCATAAGGAGATCCTTTACTTCTACCTAAACAATGGTAATATAATAAATGCAAGGCTCTCTTGTTTCAAGTGATATGCACCAAAAATAATATCCATGATTCATGGCTAAGCACAAATCACCCACTTGGGTAATTCCTAGCACCAAAGAAAAATTCTCTTACCAGATCGAACATCATCTGTAACTTGTCCTTTATTATTCAATTGTC
This sequence comes from Paspalum notatum, assembly GCA_022530915.1. Classification (NCBI taxonomy): domain Eukaryota; kingdom Viridiplantae; phylum Streptophyta; class Magnoliopsida; order Poales; family Poaceae; genus Paspalum; species Paspalum notatum. Next base: position 9,013,216 of record CM039684.1, read on the forward strand.
TCATTATCATCATACATATGAGTTTCCCCCAGTACATATGGAACACAAGCAATGTCAGAAGCATTGTGTTGAACATGTAGTACAGAGTCGTAGGGAATTCACTGTGCCTCCTTAAGAACGTGATGGAATGAAAGCTGGCATTGTAAGGGCAACAACTGTGAGTCTAAAATTACAAGTAACAGAAACAAAAAGTTATCATGGAGAGAAGAAGCAAACAAACCTAGAGGTTTTGATTATCCAAAATGGAAAGTAAATTAGACGCAATAGGAGCCAGGAGATAGCAAAGAGACCAAAAAACAAGCTAGCCCCCAGCTCTTTTTCTGTGTACTTGCACAATTTGGCAGTCTCAAGAAACACATCACTTGCGTCATGCAGAGCGAGAATGATGGTCCCAATTCGGAAGAATCTGCAAGAGAGCGTAACTTTAGCTGTCTTAAAAATGGTAATACCCTGGACCTAATGTAACTGCAGAGTCAAAATAAAATGAGGTGAACTGATAATACCATGTCTATCAGAGCGCACAATTTTCCAGAAAAAAGTAATGTACTCTATTACATGGTTATGCTTCAAAGGGACCAGGCCTAAAGCCAGAACTAGAATATCAAGATTAACCGATGCCGATACCTACCTATATATCTCATTGTCATTGAAAGTTTCGATTTTCTATTCATGTATAGTTTAAGATCCAACTGTTCATCAATACTACCTCTGTCCCAAAAAGAATGCAATTCTGGCTATACACCTGACATGTACTTGTCTATATACATAGCCAGAATTGCATTCTTTTTACTATGGAGCAGTGGCGGAGAGTGATTGGTAGACAAGAGGGGGCCAAAAGATATTGTTCATGTACAAGTTATAGACACAAGCTAAAAAGGTATTTTAATTACGGACTTGGTAGTTAATGTACAAGTGCACTCACAAATAGTGTCTTTTCATTCTGATAATTTAGATTAGCACTAGTAGTTAAATTTTTTTCTGCATGCAAGGGGGGCCATGGCCCAGTTTGGTCTCTACGAGGCTCTGCCAGTACGATGGAGGTAGTACACTCCAAGGAATCAAACTGCCATGCTTTCTTACTCTATCTAGAAAAACTGACTACTCAAAAGATGTTAACAATTATCTAAGTCCAGTCCATCCTTGAATTTTTGTAAAAAATATGGACTAAACGATTGCACTGTTGCCAGTTGGCCCTAGTCCCTAATAGGTAGCACCAGAATATAAGATTGTGAACGTGTTGTGAAGTGCAAATACATCATTAAGTGCTCGAAAAAAGATTTACCCGGTCAGATATGAAAATCCGATTAGAGCAGATGTTATTACATGATGAGACATCATTACAGAAAAATCTTTTCTGCGGGTTTCCCAAGCAACAAGAGCACCTATGCTGTAGATATAAAATCCACACTGGCACATGTAGAAAAGCATCAATGAGGACCTGAGAGAAAGCAGAATATACATCAGGGGAAGCAAAAACTACCACTTCACTAGAGTAGAGAACACATTATATGGTCGTAAAATAATATTTGCCTAGGTGTGTTTCACTTGTGGAAGTTAGACTAGAAGGATGATATCATTTAATCGGAACCATTCAATAAGCGTGGGAACAAATACATGCAGTGGTCCTGCTGCCATTGAATGATGCGGATCCAAAGTTTGTATAACCCAATTTTAGCAGAAACCCACACAAAAAAATGCCCCGCCGTATGTAGAAAAACAATGGCAAAAGGAAGTAAAATTAATGGCAGTAAATCTATGATTTATGGTTACAGTTGATAGCAGTGAATTAAGAAGGATTCACAAAAGGTGTAATAAAACCATGCCGAAGAACAGGCAGTAGAACAAGTAGCATGTTACATGGTTGTCAGACAACAGATTTTGTTTGGAGACTGTACACATGCCCGGTCACCTTTGGCTAAATCAAAACAAGATTCATCACATAGAATAATATGTGCTTTAACCCACGATTAGGGAACTCGGCTACATAATTCTGATAAGAAGTACTAGCACACCATAGCCAAAAAGAAGTTATATGAAAAATCATCTAGATTCCGTTCCTATTGAATAATCAACAAAAAAAGGGAAAGCAATGAGTTAATGGCAGCATGTGAACTGAGATAAGTAATTATTCCTACTTTGAAGCCCAACTGTTAAAATGGAAAAACACAGTGTGCAAATCCTAAATAAACATGGTTGGATGGAAATATTGACTTTTGGGGTACATTCAATTAACTTAACAAATAAAAATGTGTTAGCAAGCAAGCGATGATTTTCCAGTTACTGGTTTAAGAAAATATAACTATTACTTTCCTTCTGCAGAATCAAGCGTTTAAATGCCCTGGACAATTCCAGAGGCTATACTTCTGAGAACATTTGGAGGATAATATATCCTATTCCTAATTCCTAAGGGTAATAAAGTGCTTTCTCTTCAACTTTGAAAATACTGGGTATGTCAAATAACCTGCAATAACTCTAAGAAAAACATAGATACTGAAAAATAAGGGCAAATGGTCCAGCATAGATTTCAGTGATTTATTGAGGAACAGTATGCACTCACGCGATGGGTTGATTCGGCCAGCCATCAAAGTATTGCATTGTATCCAACGACCATGGTTCCTGCTTTATTATCATGAGGACCCATGCTTGAACAGAAGCATAGTATGTAAGTTTCCAAATGGACTCCGAGAACTTGACAATCTTTGCTTGCCTGGCCTCATCATTCATCATCATAGAAGGCTTTACATTGAAAAGATAAACTGCCAATGGCTGAAAAGAATATTCATACACAGCCAAATGTAAGATGTATAGTTAAATTGGCATGGTATGACGATCACTTTCCATATAGAGGAAAAAAGTTATAGTAGTATATACCATCTTATTTTTATTTATTACATCACCTCCCTATTTGGTTCAAAACTTCTACACAAAAGAGGCAACAGACTAGTAACAGTTCAGGAAAAGATAGACAATTGGCAAGCCACACCAGATGTAGATTTGTTTAGTGTAAGGGTTTATTGCAAACAAGCCTTGCTAAGCACTATATGATTGATCCACGCACTCCTGTGCCACATACTGCTGCTAAAACCACACCCATGGCATGAGGACAAAAACACAAGCTCATAGCACGAGCCAGCACCGTTGATCCTCAACGGAGTAGCAGCCACAAGTAACGCAATTAACGACCGTTTCCCTGTTCGAAGGCAAGCGGGAGCATTACGTCACGCGCGCGCGGTATGATCCCGCCGCCGGATTAGAGGGATCAACTGATCGGTTACAAAGATGCAACGAGCAGCGCCGGATACCGCACCCCGCGACGGAGAGCATTGGGGGCGCGGGGGGTAGGGACACCGGGGAGGCCAGAGATCTCGCGGAACCCGGCGCGAATCTGGCGGTGTCGGGACGTGGGGGGCATTATACCTTGTAGACGAGGCGGTCGAGCAGGAACCGGGCGCAGAAGAAGGCGAGGGCGAAGAGGAGCGCGACGGAGACCGCCTCTGCGCTGCGGACCGCCATCATCGCCGCCGCCGAAGCCGCCGACCGACCGACCCAAGGACCTCCTCCACAAACCGTCACGCGCCACGCACCGCCACCAGGACCAGGAGACGGGACGCCGACGCCACCCCGCGACGGCCGCCCGCGCGCGCGCGGATAATGTGAAGGGCTGCGACTCGTGGCGAGGGGGGATTAATCGGAGGAGCGAGCGGCCGAGGCGGCAGGGCACGCGCACCTATTTCTACTAGTCGCTGGCAGGGGAGGTTGGAGGAGACGGGCACGCACGCACGCGCGAGCCGAGGAGACGGAGCGGGGAAGGGAAGGGAGCAGGACGATCTGCGTGAGCGTGGCTCGCTCGGCTGCGGGATGGAGATTTGGATCTCCCCTGACCCCTGCCCTGTCGTCTCTCCAGTCTCCACAGCCCCCCGGCTTCCGCTCCGTTGCGTTTCCTCGTTTTGGATCGGCCTGGAGCTGCACAGATTCGATTCTGGAGTTAAATAAAATTAGTTTCAAACCGGGCGCCTCTCATCCCGAAGTACGTTGGCTTTTGGTTCGATTTAATGGCAGGTCTCTCGGACGGCCGAAGAATGTTGGCATTTCAAAGACAAGAGGGATGGATAGCGAAAATCTCTACTTGTGCGTTTCTGATAGGGACATATACGGAGTAATGTAGTAGGTCCGTGCGTATACACATAGATAAGTGTGCATACAAAAAAAAAGCTGTACAAATAAAAAAAAACAATACAAGGTTAGTTCCACGTACTCGTCATTCATAATGTGGTCTTAATTTGCATTCTGTTATTGTAATGCAACAGACAATCGTGCAACCTAGGGAGGTTGACTGATCGGACCTGCACGGACCGATGGAGCTTCTAAGGAGGAGGACATCAACATTCCATTCTCATTAGAAACAACTGTGTAAAGGTCATTTGATTTTTTTGGCATCAAGTTTGGTATGTTTGTCTTATTCAAAATATTTGCAAAAATGTAGAAAAATTAATTTTTACTTAAAGTATATTACATGTTAAACTAAATCACAATGAAAATAAATGATAATTGTGAAGTTTTTTTTGAATAAGACGAGCAAGTCAAATTTAGTGTCAAAAAAATCAAACGATCTATAAAATGGGACGGAGTGAGTGGAATGTACAGAAATACAATTAAATTAATTTGTTTCGATGGAGATTAGACTTAATCTATCTAATCATCAAATATTCTATAAGGATCGATGCTGTAAGAAGGGGAGGTGAACTAGACTTTCTCAAATTTCTTACATCAATCTTAGCATATCCAATGAAAAAGTTTCACTTCACATACCAACTTGAGAATGAAAAGTGTGATACTAACATACTTGTTGGCCACAAGAGCAAGCAATCTAGATGGAAAACTAACACAAAAAGTAAGGTACATATAGTAAATTCAAGATACTAATACATAACCATTATAGGATTTCGAATGATTGAATGACATAGAGGACAAAACAAGGCCATGTTTTTTTTTCCCAATGTGTCGATGATTTGGCATGCCCCCTAGTCCATGTTGAAACACTCGCTGAATGGTATTGTCTTCCCTCAAGTCCAAAGACAACCAATGCTCAATCTCTGTTTGCCATCTCTAGCGAGAAAGAGCTCACTCCTCGTACAATCTCCTTTTTAGGCTTCCACAATTATTTTGCAATCTCCATAAGAGATTCGGTCACTAAGGGTGTGTAGGTGATATCAATCACCAAGAGTCAAAGAGTAACAAGCTATGATTTTTGCTTGATAATATCCTCAGTTAGTTAAGAAGGGACAGGGGGGATTTGATTACATGGGGAGGTGAGACCACCGGTTAATTTCTTCGAAATAATTAAAAAGAATTACTGCATAATGAGTGTAACACAAAGTAAAATTTCCGTTAGACCATTCTCACCAAAAGGCTCAAAGAAAATGTCCAAAATACTGTTTGGCATTGTTCATGTACCATAGGTAAAGAGGAGTTTGAAATATGGACGGATAGATGAGGTCTTTGATGAGTATAGCCTTAATATCACGTATACACATGCCTACTAATCCATCATTAAGCACTCGCGATTTTTCCAACATTCACATAGCTCGTGCTTCTCGTATTAATATTTTATAGATAGCTGTCCAAACGCCTCGAGTTTCGATCTTTGTTTTTTTATAAGTAGCATTAGTTTTATTAAATTAAAAGCTAGATACAAGCTGAAAAGTTTGTTTGTCCCCACTCACTTGCATTGCAAACGAGCTATTACACGACATGCTCCATGCAAGGAATTGAAACATCTAAAAGTACATGGGTTAGGTAATGACTGCCCAGCTCTTTTAGCCAGATTATGAGTAAGTACTATGGTGTTCTTGCTCTTCCCCTGAACGCAATGGTGATTTTGCCTTTATTTTTCTAACTTTGTGATTTTACCCTCTACTTTTGACAGGTCAACGTGATTTTGCCTTTGGTCTTTGTGTTTTTACCCTTATTTTTTCCCTTGACTAGGAGCAAAATCATATTGACTTGTGATTCGTGAAGGATACAATCACAAAGTTGAAAAAATGAGGGCAAAATCACAATTATATTTCAAAGTAGGGGGTATGAACACCAACACCCCTTATTTTTATCTTGCTATCTTCTTGAACTTACAGGATCTAAAACCTGTGTGCTTCATTTGAGCTGAGATTGGTCTTAGGTCCCAGGATGGAGTTTCTTGAATCGGATTGCCCGTGTTTAGAGCAGTGATGAGGTCTTGATCATCATAAGTCTTGAACCTGCAGATCGAAGCCACAAAATCTGGAGAGCTAGAAGAATGCCTTGAGCTTCTGCTTGACCTGGGCTGCTTGCGTTTCCTCCATGCGCCTGAACTTTGAGCTTGTAGTTTACACCATATAATCACTAATCAGTTTCGATCTCTGTTGGACCCATGCGTTCTGTGTGAGAAGCGGAGCAGCATCCTAGCATAGCAACATTATTACCGCCCGCATTGATTTGGTTTGGGTTAAACTCTACTATAATCCTATCAGGTGGCATTTGATCGACGTCCAATAACACTGACATCATCTTTTGGTACCAACGTATCAGAAAATGGCATTAAATACAGTATTTTGTCGCTGTCATGTCACCATCTAACTAGCCAAGTCAACACTTTCTTACCCGTTTTAATGACAAATTAACGAAATGATACACCAAAACTCGTCTCCGTGGTTCCGCCGCTTAAGGTTAGAGCAGGGGGTTTTTATTGACCTTGATACCCTAGATCGATGAAGGCGAGCTGAGAGCGGAGAGGGCACTAGGGCAGTGGCAGGCAACGATGCGTGGAGCTCAAACGAGGATACGTCGAAGTCGTCGGTCGTCGGAGAACCGATGAGGCGATGGTCCCTCCCTGCCATGTCCGCGCGATCCATCATGCGTTAGCGTGCTGCAAAAATAATTTCTCAATCTCGCTTTTATTAAACATGACAACGACATGAGGCTATTAGGTTTGGAAGTATCGCAAACACAAACGTGGACTGACAGCCATTCAGAGGAAACAAAGGGCGAAGAAGGAAATCCGAGACGAACGATCCAAAAACCCAAATCTTCAGATTATTGTAGCCCGTGTGTACAGCAGGCAGACGCGTGAGCAGGTTCGTTCGACGCAATTGCAGTTGCAGCACACGTCTGGGGCACGTGCTAAGACAAGTTGTAGACGTGACGTGAGGACCAATGGCGCATCAACATGCGTCTCGCATTTCGGCTTCGAACGCGATGGCATCTATCTCATGACTCGCGTCACTCGGTTTATTACTGACATGAGCCGTTGATCAACACTAGCCCTTGGTTGATCGCTACCGGACGCCGAGAGCGGACTGGGATGCATGGAGGGGATGCCAGGCCAGCCAGTACGGAGTCAACCTGTTATGTCGGCGTCAACCTGGGTTAATTAGCCGCTAGCTTAATTAGTGACCTGATGAACAGACTCCATGTTGGACTAAATGGTGGAGCGTTTCAAATTTAACAATAGAATAGAGACGAAAATATAAAATAGATAGAAAAATAGAGGGTTATAGTATACAGACATGATTTTTGAAGCGGAATAAAATGGGATGATCCCTTTGTTTTGGAGATGCGTTCTGGCTTCTGGAACATTCAATTTGTCTCCGACATTGAGTCCTCAAGCAGCACTCATGAGATCATTTGACTAGGAACACACATCTTTTGACTGACTAATATAAGGTCGAAAAGGGAAAAAAAAACTCTGCAGAATTTTCCGTTGGACTGTGCGGTGGGCGTGGACGATGGAAGAGGACGCGGGAAGGACGATGGACTATTGGACTGGCCGACTGGCGGACCTCATCCCCAACCAGTCCTCTCCTCTGTGCAGCAGCGCGCATCCCCGCGGGCGCACACGTGCTTGCGCAGGGGAGCAGCGCGCGCGAGCTCCCGGCTCATCCGAGCCGTCCGCGGCTCACACGGTCAGCGGCCGCCCTCTCCACCAGGCCATCCCAGCCCGGCCCTGTTGCCGGGGCGCCGACGCCACCACCGGGCCGACGGGATTCAATTGCCGGGCGACGCCGCTGGGTTTCGTAGGGCGCCGCTCTGGGCGCAAGAAGACGTGGACTTTCAGGGGAGGAGGAGGTGGGTGCGGGCCGCCTGCCTGCTGATCTGACCGTGCGCGTCCCACCACAAGAAGGGAAGCGAGCGAGCAACACCGACAGCGGCCAGCGAGGCGAGACACGGCGGACCCGGTAAAAAAACGCCGGGCGTCGGCCGCCTACTCCTCCGTCCGTCCTGCCCTTCGCTTCCCCAGCCAGGCGGCGTCGGCGCACCGACGGCGCAGGGAAGGAGGGGAGAGCCCAGGGCTCCGGCCGTCTGCTCCTGCTGCCTGTGGGGGCGATCCAATCTTCAGTCGACCAGGTTCTTGCCCGATTCTTACCTGCTTCGCGGGAGCAGCATGGCGCGTCAAATCCGCCTGTTTTTCATGTGCTTATCAAGATTCTGGCTCATTTTGTGATTTTGTCCTAGATTTCACGACACCTCCCCCCCTTTTTTACTTTTTGTAGCTGTGTTGGGAACGAGTAGAGCAAACTTATCTATCGGCCGTTCAACACGCTTAACAGGCGAAGCTTTTCCGAAATAACCTCGCCCCTTTTGCGCTGTTCCGGCAAGGCAGCGAACTAGAAGTGGCTTCGCATAAACTTTTGGAGGAGGCCACGGAAATTGGTACATGGGGAGTTCGGTCGGCTGCTTGGGAGGCGGCTCCAACTCGAGGCAAGATCATAATGGCCAAGCCGGCGCGGGTTCGTCTCCTCGTTCAGGTACATTTCAGCCAGTCCTGTTCTGTGAGCACATTCGTGCGTGACTACTGCTTAATACAATAGTTTCTGCTCTTGAAAACATTTGGCTTCGAATTGGAACGCTTGTGCTGCTTCACATTAAAAGCGTGGACAAAATTGTCACTGAATTTTCGTCTTTAAGCACAACGTTGATGCAGGGAATAGTAGTAAACAAAATCTTATCCCCAACTGATCAGAAGGGTGCACAATATATGCTATATCAGTACATAATCATGGCCCTCTAAAAATAATTCATCAACCGTGTGTAGCGCTGATCGCAAGTGAGGCTTCGGCCTGTAATTTATAGCAAGTAGCAGTGTAGCACAAGGGGCAGCAAGCAGCATCCTCTACTGAGCTGAAACGTTACCTTTTTTAGTAGCCAATATACAGGTGGGGGTGTTAACTGAACAAACTAAGAAAAGAAAGCTAGCTTTACAGAAAAGAATCTAGCCAGTCAGGAGATAACTTCTCTTCACAAGATACCTGCATGATGAACCCATGAATGAACCTGGACTGGCAAGTCTGCACTGAAGGCGGGTTTTGATTAAAGAATGTTCATTTCTCACTAGCCAAACACTCCAAGCAAGTAAGATAATTGTCTCCATGAGGAAGGGAACTGCTAGGTTCTCCTTCAAAGCTTGCATGATAAAAAATCTTTGTGTAATACCATCAGCCAAAGTGACTGTCAGTCTGTCACCATATTTCAGTGCACTTCTGTGCTTACATTTGTTTCTTGTCTGCGTTCTTTTGCATAACAGCAATTGATGATGCAACTCTCATAAAAGTGCAGGTCGTGTGTTATCAAGAGCTGGGAATAATGTTCAGGTCTTCTCCCTAAGTGAGTTGAAGACTGCCACACGGAACTTTCATATGTTGAATTGCATTGGCCGTGGAGGTTTTGGAGCAGTGTATAAGGTAACCCATGACTTGTTATGCAATTTTAGATTCTTACTTTATCTGCTGCTTCTACTCTAAAAACCTCTTTCGAGGAATTTTGCAAATGTTACAGTCAATCAACCTGCAATAGTGACTAACAAATGTTCTACCTTAGGGAAACCTGAAAAATGGCACTCAAATAGCAATAAAAAAGCTTTCAGCTGAGTCGAAACAAGGAATTAGCGAATTCTTGACAGAGATCAATGTCATATCAAACGTCAGGCACCCAAACCTTATCAAGCTGATTGGTTGCTGTGTTGAAGGGACTAACAGGCTATTGGTATATGAGTATGCTGAGAATAACAGTTTGGCGAATGCTTTGCTTGGTAAGTCCAGTTTCGAATTTTTACTTTCTTATTTGGCCAATTCAAATGTTTCAAGTTTACCTTTGTGGATTATGACCAGGATCAAAGAATAAATGTATTCCATTGGACTGGCAGAAAAGAGCTGCTATCTGTATTGGAACTGCTTCTGGCCTTGCCTTTCTTCATGAGGAAGCACAACCACGCATTGTCCACCGTGATATCAAGGCTAGCAACATTTTACTTGATAAGAAACTGCTGCCTAAAATTGGAGATTTTGGGCTGGCCAAGCTTTTTCCTGATACCATCACTCACATTAGCACGCGTGTTGCAGGAACAATGTTAGTGCCTTGATCTTTTGCTGTATCTTCCTCTCAAAAAGAAATATTTTACTGTATATACTTTTTTTTGAGGGGTTTTTGCTGTATATAATTATGTCTACATTGAAGCTATGCATATTCCATGTCAATTTTCGTCATTGTGCTAAGCTGATTTTAGCTAAGTGTTTAACGATGAACTGGAAGACATTAGCCAGCTGCTTTTGGTTTTTTTTATTTTTGCAGCCAATTTACCAATATGCCAATCAACTAATTGTACTTTGCTTAATCTGTTACTCCCTCCATATTATTTTTATGACGTTAGACAAGAAAGTTTAGGCAAAATATAGTTATGAATCTTGTATTAAACGTCATAAATTAAAGAATATAGGGATATACCCGTATTTAGCTCTCAATATAAAATTTTTCTTGCAGGGGCTATTTAGCACCAGAATATGCTTTGCTGGGACAATTAACCAAGAAAGCAGACATATATAGTTTTGGGGTGCTTCTTCTTGAAGTGATAAGCGGTCAAAGCAGCAGCAAATCAACTTGGGGGCCTGATATGTTTGTCCTTGTGGAATGGGTAACTCGTTTTCCCCTGAAGTGTGAAACTGTGAAGCTTGTAGCATTTGCCATGCTTACATCAACTCTTGCTGGACTGTTGGATCACATATGCACCAACGTAAAATGAGAACACCATCGTAAACTGTGCATGTTGACGATGGTGTTCTCATTTTACGTTCTACATATATGAGTTGCTACTATTCTTCTGAAAAAATGGTTAAATTTACTAAATGGGTTAAACTGCAGACATGGAAGCTGCGGGAAGAAGGGAGACTCTTGGAAATTGTTGATCCTGAGCTGGAAAACTACCCAGAGGAGCAGATGCTTCGTTTCATCAAGGTGGCATTGCTATGTACACAAGCCACGTCCCAGCAGAGGCCATCCATGAAGCAGGTTGTCAACATGTTATCTAACCAAACAGAAATCGATCTGCAAAATGTAGTTCCACCGGGTGTGCTGAAAGAACCTCGTACTGGTGGCTTTGGGCGTTTGACAGTGGACACATCCTCAAGCCAAAGCACCAAATGCAATCCAGCTGAATCTTACAGCACACAGACCAACATGAACAGTGGTCAGTTTAGCACGACTGATGTGTCACCAAGATGATCTGATAGAGTATCAGCTGGCAAGCTTATTTCTTCTCTTGCACCACCCATGATGTTTTATTGTGCTGAGTGCTGACAAGTTCTCTCGATATGAAAGGTCTGATACATTTTCATCCTAGAACTATGTAGGATGCCAGAGCCTTTGTGAATTGCTGATGTACAGGAACTGCAGTTCACCTTTTTCTTTCGCGAAGGAGGAATTTTAGTTCAAATTGACAATTGCATTATTGATGTTCTTTAAAGCCCGTTGTAGCCTTGTAGGTATACATTACAAGAGTACACGTAACGCGTGTATTCAAGACTGAAAAGTTGCAAACGGAATATGAGCAAAAAAGTCGTGAAGAACAGTGACTTTGCATTATATATTATTGTTCCATACATTGACTATCACCGCTCAAAAAGTATGATCTTAATTTATCTTCTTTCATCCTGACTGGACAATCGTTTCTGAAAATCAATGTAACACAGTAACAGTATTGATTTTTTCCTTCACGCTTCAAATCATTTGTGAATGTCTTTCAGCCTGTGGTGTTTCTTCATAAGCAATGCAGCTTACTATCTGCAGTAGTCTTTTATCTAGAAGAAAAGGAAAGGTTAATATGGTGGTCATCTATGGTTTGTCGAAGAACATTTAAAATTTACTCATCCAACGTGTCATGGCGTTCCAAAGTGCAGATGGACTACGTGTCTTGTCCTGCTCTGCTCATGTAAATGACCCTTAAATCTCCCTGATCTTGTGCCTAGGAGGCCTGCTTTTTTAAGCGCTGAAACTATTATGGCTCAAACTTGTCTACAAGAAACTCCTGTTTTATTTCATTTTCAAAGTTCTAGAACACTAAGGAATTTTAGGCAATAAATTGTACACATTGAACCATAAGACCATCCCCAACCATTGCCTAAAAAACTTTTCTATCCACTATTCTAACTATCTTCCTCTCTGTCTACAGTAGCGCTACAGTGTAAACCGTATTATAGGCAGCCTATATACCCAATGGCTGGGGATAGCCTAAGTTTGGCAAGCCATATTATCCAATCATAAAGAATTTAGGTTCCAGTCTTAACCATATATTTACATACTTCTAAGATACAAAAAGGGGGAATCTAGCTTTGTACATTATACTGAACGAACGACAAGCATAAGACATAGCCTCAATTCTCAGATTTATTCGATTCCCATAAGCCTATTATTGCTATTCTCGACCCACTAATGACATCTTTCTTAAGAGAAAGCAGGCAGAGAAACATGAACACTGACTAACAAACAATTCTCTTGGCACACTACTCTTTATCTACAAAGGCTGACTCAGCAAGATCAATAGCCCGAGCTAAAGCTGCAGCCTTATTCTCGCATTCACGTTGTTCGTCATCTGGGCTACTGTCAGCAACAATACCCGCTCCAGCCTGAAGATGAGCAACCCACTCACGGCGCCTATCTGCATCTTTGTACGAGTACATCGTGTTGTGGCTTGGTGCTGTTGGGAACACAATGGTGCGGAGAGCAAGTGCAATTTGCATGTCGCCATCAAATGATATCCCTCCTAAACCACCACTATATGGTCCTCGCCTTGTGACTTCCAACTTATCTATCAACTCCATGGCTTTCACCTGGTTTAATAAACAATTTTTCATAAAACAACAATTGCTCGAAATAAGCTTTTCTTTAAGCCAATATTGAGTTAGTGAAATTGAGATTATTTTAAAATAGCTACAAAGAGGCGGAGGCCAACTGCTAAACTGCGCAAAGTAACCAGATAGATCAACCAAATGCCGTTGCTTTGTTGTTAAAGTACGCATATCAAGAGTCTAGGTTGGACACATTTGGGCATGGCTAATTATTATAAACTAAAAATGCTAAAAACTACTGATGATGAGTAGTACCAAATATTTGTCTATGTGAAGAATAAAAAGAGTGGCTCTAGATCCAAATAAGGATATTGGAAGGGAAACTTCACCTTTGGTGCACCACTGACTGTTCCAACAGGCAATGCAGCTCTCAGGGCATCCCAGCTCTGAAGATGATCGTCCAATTGTCCACTAACCTGCAAGGCATCAGAGGTTACATTTTTGGAAACAAATCTACAATATTTTCCAAAAGCTGAAATCTTTCACCATATACACTAAAAATCAAAGAGTATTTGGTATAGCAAAATGATGTTTTCACAGAGAACTGTACTTTTTTTTTTTTTTTTTTTTTTGCTGTCAGTGTTCATTTAACGGCACATCATATCAACCTTAGAAACTATGACAAAGACACAATTTGGAAAATAACAAGATTTTTAGATGTAGGGCAAATAAAAAAAGGTAATGAAAGTGCACAATCAGTAGGGGTTCATACAATTAACCAAACAAAAAGGCAGATTACCAGAAACAGCATTGAAGATTGCTTGGTGATTTCTTTAACAGATTGTATACTTATTGAGTTGAACCCCAATTGTTAACATATTCCTGAACAAGAGTTGCGACTCAAAGTACATGCTAAATTAATGTTTTGTTATATTTGAGCTAAACGCTTATAACCAACCACAGAATGCTAACTAAAGAAAAGTTTCTCAAGAAAAATGCTGAATTAAGTTCATTTAACGTGATTGTTTATAATTATAAGTATATGTAAACTGCCAAAGTATAAATTCGATATATCATAAGAATAAAAACTAGAACAGGATAAGATCCTAACCGTGGAGCTGATGTGCATAACATGGGAGTATTTCTCAATGTTCATTAATTTATCCACCTTTACAGATCCAGGTTTGGAGACCTGTCAAGTAGAAGTCGTCGTCAGAAAAAAAAAATCCAATACAAGCTGCCGAAGAGCAGAAGAGAAGCTCAACAAAAAGGGAATACACTATACAGACCTTTCCAACATCATTCCTTCCCAAGTCTACAAGCATAATGTGCTCAGCACACTGTTTTTCATCACTCAATAACTCTTGCTCTTGCATTTGATCTTCCTTCTCTGTCTTGCCCCTTCTAACAGTTCCAGCAAGTGGTCGATTAATAATCTTCCCCTGAAAATATTAAAAGAGTGCATATTAGTGAAAGGATAATCTTGAAATTTAAAGAATAGCCGCAGAAGGGTTAATAAATCATAATATACCTTACTAACTCGTGTAAGAATTTCAGGGCTAGACGCAACCAGTACACAGCCTCTTGCCTAAATACAGTCGAAGGGTACTGGTTAGAATCTCAAAGCCAAATTGGTGCACATAACAGCATTCAAATTAGGTGTTTTCCATGCTTCTATGTCTACCTGTACATACGCCATGTATGGGCTAGGGTTCACAATTCGTAAAGCTCGATAAACCTCAAATGGGTTGGCATATGTTCGCCTCTCAAACCTTTGGCTTAGAACAATCTGGAAGATATCCCCAGCCATAATATGTTCTTTAGCCTGCAGAACAGCATTCTTGTATTTATCACTTGTCATAGTTGAATTCTTCAAAGGTGCACCAAAATGGCGAGTATGCAGCTTCACAAATCCAGGAGAGAGTGTGGGGCTGAAGTCCAAAGCAAATTGATCTATGAGCATCAAACAAAATAAGTAGTAGGATATATATACCCTAAAAGA
The DNA here is from genome assembly GCA_022530915.1 of Paspalum notatum. Taxonomy (NCBI): domain Eukaryota; kingdom Viridiplantae; phylum Streptophyta; class Magnoliopsida; order Poales; family Poaceae; genus Paspalum; species Paspalum notatum. Next base: position 9,028,306 of record CM039684.1, read on the forward strand.
ACTTAGCAGGATCAAATTAATATGTAAAGAGCAGCTTACACATTAGAATTGTGCACTTTAGATAGCAACAGGTTCAGCCGGGACCTGCCATCTTGGTATGCTTCCTCAATGGATGCATGCCGGTCCACATTTACCCAATGGATGACATAAACTTTCTGAAACAAGAAAAGAGTCACGTATTGTATGACAAAATGTCTCCAAGGGACAAATACCAGAGTCAAATGCAGCTTTTAGCAAGTATAGTTTCCGCCGTAAGGTGGACGTACATTGCTGAAATGTAATGACACACAAAGGTGAGGTTTCAGTCTGTTGTCGATGTGAACCAAAAACAAGATTCAGCAATGACAAAATAAATCTGTACACTTTAGTATCACTATATAGTATATACTAAAGTTTCTAGTTTAAACTACTAGCCATCTTATTTTGTGCCTTTAAAAAGAAGCGCGCCTGCCACCTGGTTAACTAAATGGCAAAACTATACATCACTGGACAGGATAAGAATGAGATGAACAAATGGTAATTCAGGAATAAACACCTTCTCAACATTGTCGAAAACGAGAACATCATCATAGAGGCCCAAGTGCACATCAGGAAGGTTCCTATCGTCCTGCGGAGCGTCAGAGAATGGTAGTTTCTTCTTCTCAACATACCGAACCGTATCGTAGGAAAAGAACCCAACCCATCCGCCTATCAGAAACAAGAAACCAGATGTGATTATTCACGCAACACCATTGCCGACATCAAATCTCTCCTCCTTGTCAGCAATGTTCAGTGCTCACCAGAGAAGGATTTTTTTTTTTTTTTGAACGTAACTCACCAGAGAAGGATTCAGGGAGCTCATCGATCTGCTGTGGGTGCCATCCCTCCATCATGCTCCTGGGGACCTGCATAGGATCGTCCACGTCCTGCTCCGTCACCTCGCCCTTCTCGTGGTCCATAATCGTGACCCTGTGACCCTTCGCCACTATCTCCATCACCGGGTGGGCTCCCACCATGCTGTAGCGTCCCTGCAATCCAATCCCATCCAGTGGAGTTCGGCGGAGTCATTGACCAGGATAAGAATCGATAACGGAGCAGCAGATTCGCTGAGGGGGGCACGGGAGACGCACGACGTTGGTGGTGCCCTGGGGCCCCTGCTCGACGGACTCGAAGAGGAAGCTGGGGGCGTCGACGCTGTCCTCCGGGACGAGGCAGCGGTAGGCGAGCACGGGGGTGAGGTGGTCCGACACGATGCACTCCCACATGGGCACCAGGTTCCCCTCCCCGCTCCCCCGCGCCGCCGCCTCGAAGAACCGCCGCTTGTCCTCCTCCGCCGCCTTCGCCGCCACCGCGCTCCTGCTAACCACCGGGCTCGTCTGCGGCGCCACTGCGCAGCACCTCACCCCGCCGGCCCCGCTCCTGCCCTTCCGCCTGGCTGTCGACGCCGCCCCCACCATAACCACGGTCCCCGCCGTCGGGGCGGCGGCGCGGGACGGCGAGAACACGGAGGTGGCGGCTAGGGCTTCCATTGCGCTGGCTCCCAAGGTCACCAGCTGCGCACCGTCCGATCTATCCCGGTTTGGCGGTCGGGGTCGGAGAAAGCGAGTGCGTAGTATAGGCAGCAGGTTCACTGATTCCAAAATTGAAAACAAGCAGCCAGTACTCGGATTCCGAACCGGGAGTTCGCCTGCGGGTTTCCTAGGGGAGAAGGGGATTTTATGGAGACGATCAGACGAAGACGAGCGATCAGCGGTGCTCTGCTGCTGCGAGGCTGGGGTTTTAGGCTGACACTGTCGCCTGACGTAGACTCGGGATGAGTGTACACTGTACAGTCCAACAGCGTAGCAGACCGCTTTTTATGCTTTTAGCCCGACTCCAGCAAAGGTAAAAGGTAAACAGCAGAGGTAAAAAATAAGATACGGTGCAAAACGATACTGTAGTGTTTAGAGAGAAAGGGACAGAACGGTGGATAGACGGAGGTTTTACCCCGCACATGCTGGCGTCGGATAGTCTCAAGTGTTTTCAAGCTACAGAACGCTGGCCTGATTGCTGATGGAGACAGCAGATGAGGGTAGATTGTACATGCAGTGTCCCAAAAAAACCACGAATCGTTTACAGTACAGGCACGCGTCACACGTCTGTAAGACCGTCTCTCTCACCAGAAAGCCTATTCCATCCTATTTATCTACTATTTAAATTATGTTTCTCTCTTTCTACAGTGCAAAACAGTGTTTTGAACACCGTAAACGGACACTCTGGTAAGAGCAGCCTAACGACAATGCGCACGTGGATTGCCTATCCATGCACTACAGTGTTAACGGCCTAGTACCGTTATTGTCAGGGACCCAATTGGCAATTTGTGTGCAACGAAAACCTCGTGTTGGGAAAAGAGCATCGGCAGCAGCCCAGCAGCAAGACATGTCGTAGCGCCGACGACGACGGCGACGGCGGCGGCCACAGTCAACCCCGCGTGCCGGTACCAAATGGCAAGGCATTGCGCTGGCCACTCGCTCGTTGGTCGTCCTGCAGTGCGGCAAGCTGCGCGGGAGCCCCGTGGCACCACGGCGCACACGAGGGCGCTGGTAGGCAACACATTTCGCCGAACCGCGTCAGCAGGTCAGCTCCGCACCTCCGCCATGACGCCCTCGTGTCCGCCACGACCACGAGGGAAACGATCTGCAGGCTGGACAGGGCAGAAGTGGTACTGCCAACGTGTGGCGCTCGTTTCGGAATGCCTTGTCCGCACACAGACACTGATTTTATAGCAGCGGGGTTAGAGCAAGTTTTTTCTAAAAGTAATGGCACGAGATCTAGAAGATAATTAACCTAGTATTTAAAAAAAATCGGGCCCAAAACTTCACAGAACGTAGGAAGAGATGAACACCCTACGTGTCATCGTTTCCGAGCTCATCTAAGAGACGAGCAGCTCCAACTTCCTACCTATCACCGCCTACACACAAGCACTAGCACTCATGGAAGAAGTACGTAGCGCGTCATTGTTGCCGAGCTTCGACGCCACCCACGCAAAGCAGCTCCAGCTTTTCACCGCCGAGTTTGGTTCCCAAACGCCGTGCGCCAAGAGCAAGTAGATCAGAAGACGAGAGCCTCGTGATGCCCTCGAGCCAAAGAGAGCGACCAAACATCACCACGATGGCCACCAACCGCACGAACAGGGACTGAGATCTTTGGGCGGCGACACCTTGAAGAAGGAAAACTCGTGCTCCCCTTCCCCGCCGGCAGCCTCTGCGGCGTGCCCTTCGCCCGTTGGCGGCGGCCCCGGCTCTCTGCTCCTAGTCGCGCTGCATGCTCTATTGCAACTGGCCGCATGTCACCTATAGCCCTAGGAAAGCACCAGGAGGAGATCAATGGGGAGCAACAGGGGTAACATCAAGCACTTCCTATGATAGCTGAGCTCGAGCAATGGTGATGGCGGCACTGCACTGCAGGAGGAGTGGAAGTGCGGCGGCGGCAGCAGGCGCGGGTCCAGGAATCGGTTACAGGGCCTTCTTCTTTCTCCCTAAAAAGATTTGCCGGTTCTTGATACCCTTTTGGTGATTGAAAAAAATACTTGTTGGCCTGCTGGATATGTTTCTTGGTGTGAATTTGGCTTTCCTTGGATTTGGATCCCATTGGTGCTTAGTTTGAGCACGTGGATGTTTCTCCGTGGCTGATAATAATATAATATTACAATTAATGTCATTTTCCATTGTTTTTTGTTCATACTACATGAGATACACGAGAGTATAAATTTCTCTTCTATTTTTTTATGCTCGCTAATGTTTTCTACAAAATGCATGATGAGACAGACAAGCTACTTTTGTTTGGTTTAGACTTTAGACCGCGTAATCAAACTGGTGGCGTGTATTACTAAAAATATCTTGGTTCATCCATACTCTTCCTGTGGAATTGTTCATGGTATGTACTCTTGATAATTGAGCATATTTTCTTAGACACAGTAGCACACCGTACATATTTTGTGAAGGTACAGACAAGTGCAACACATAATTTGTTGGTACCATCATGATGTGTTTTCTTAATAGCCCAACATGATATGCTTAAAGACAAACGGCCAAACATGTACTCGCATGTACCGCTAGTATCAAGGTGTGGCTGTGCGTGGTTATACAGATGGGTGAACGTACATGCTATGATAATAAAAATCATGCTATGGTACGTTTTTACATTAATGGTACCGGCCACTGGAACTGTTGCTAGTTAGTATTATTTAAATGTGTGGAGTGGCATAAAGCCATGTGGCACCGATTTTGGCCAAATATATATGGATGGTCATCTTTCAAAAAAACATTCTTTGGTATTTTCACTTTTTGAGAGTTTATTGTTGTTTGCATAGTTTGTAAGGTTAAAACAAACCTCTTGCAGAGACCAAAATTAAAAAATTCCTAATTCTGAAAAAACTGTACTGGCAGTGGAGAAATACATGATGATAAAGCGGTACGGACTACGGATCTATATCCTGTTCTCTACGTCCGCACGCCGGACAGCCACGCGCAACACCACTACACCAGTCGTTTCTCCGTCCGCACACCCCAACGACTTGGCGGCAGTGTCCTTTTTTGTGCGTAGAAAAATCGTGGCCGGCGGGCAAGAGTTGTCAATGCCCAGGGACTGTACCAGTAGCCAAACCCTATGGAAAATTCTGAGAACAGAACTCTCCGCTCTAGAGAGAAAAGCAGCTTTTGATGTTGACCTCACCCGTACTCTCTGCATTTTAAATTTAAGTCTGTTGTAAATCAATACAGTCTATATTTAGACCAATTTCAACCCTAGACTAAAAAGATTGTCTATGTTCCTATCGATCCACTGTTCCAACTACCCATCTCTCTGTCTATAGTAGCGCTACAGTATCAAACAGTGTTTTACTCCACCACTTTTACTCCACCGTTGGAGTCAGCCTTAGGTAAGCTTTTTATATGCATATTGAGCTATCCCTAACCATTGGGTAAAAGATATTGCGTATACGTCACTGTAGACAGAGAGATGTAGTTGTAATGATGAAGACACAGTGGATAGGCAAACATTTTTAGACAATGATCGGAGATGGTCCTAACATCCACTGTTCATCACCAACTAAGAAGTGAACTATAAAAACATCACATTGCAACCTACGATCAGAAACGTGCCACCTGTTCCTGAGCTGCCCGTTCACGGTGCAGGTCTGGAAACGTGTCCTGATGCGCGGTGGGATTTAGCTTCCCTCTCCAGTCGACTTCCCGGACTTGTTGGTTTGGTGGAGTAGAGTCAAGCAGCAATGGCCTGCTGCTCTGCAGCCAGGGGTCTTGTGTGTGTGTGTGTTTTATCAGAGCAGGCCTTTAAGCTTTATTAAAAAACCGTCTTGTGTGTTGGACCGTTTGGAAGGAACGAAACAATTGTTGCTTCAACGGTGATTGTCCTGACATTGTCAGAGCACTCGCGGCCACGCAGGATATGGCGGAGCTGTGGGTACTAGGAGGAGCTAGGGGGCTCGACGAGCTTAGGGTTGTGTATTTGCGAGATTATCGTATTTGTACTTGGTTTGTTGTAGCTGTGACCTCACTGCACCTGTTTTTTCATCTTTGTTGCTTAATACAAAGATACGTGGCTATTCCACGTATTCGACAAAAAAAGAGACATATTTCACCATGAATCTAATGGTGATCTTCTAAAATCATAAATGTTATTGTTCTTTTCAGGCTCCGTCAAATCTATGATAGTTTTGACTTAGTGGAAACGCATAATCTCTATATTTCAGACAAATGGAGTATGATACTTCTTAGTTCGATGCTTTGCAACGTCCTGTGATGGAGGAATATTGGGAATTTGGCACTTTTTTTATAAAAGAGAATTTTATTCCGGTCTTGGCTAAATATTGGTGATTTGGTGCTCTAGCTCAAGAGTTTATTGTGCATGACCTTGGCACACGAGATATCTCGTGCCGACTGAACTAGTAGGAACTCTAATGTCTAATGTGGCTAGGTCGGCAGGTTGCTACTGTGATTTGGACAAGTTTCTCTATTGTGTGGAATCTATCTATCCAAGTTTAAATTTGTGACTAAGCAAATAAAAAAGATTGATACCGCTTGCTAAATACTATGTGGAAACTAGTGTTGTCATGGGAGTTTGCTTCTTTACTCCTCTTCTGTAATTCTATATTTGCATTCTTGCATCTCGTTTTTTGAGTAGCTTTATATTCGTAGAGTAGATTGATGGGCTAGTTCATAGGTTTGGAACTTAATGAAGACTTTGTTTGACATTAGAGATAACAGCATCAACAAAAACCTAGCTCCCATCTAGGTATGTTTTTTGTATAGATTTTGGTTGGTGCAATTAGAAATTTATATTTATTTTTGAGCTCAAGAACATTATGATTTCTAATTCACCCCTCTATGGTCGATGGGTGGGCCACTAGCGGCCCAACGAAAGTTGAAAAGTTCAGCGCCTAGGCTAGACCCATGGCTGAGTAAGAAAATTCAGAAAAAACACCTAAAGAAACAGGCTAACCAGTATGTCAAAACTATCATAGATTTTTGCTCAATGCTTTTCCCTTAACGCGCAAGAGAACCATGTCTTCATACAATTAGTTTCCACTGTTCTAGTGATAAGGTAGTAAAGGTACTGAACGTGCTACGTGCGTAAGAGAGATGGAAATCTGAACACAGATCAACATTAACTGAACCAGGCAGAGACTAAAGCTAGACCATGTACTGTAGCAAACAGTTGATAAGGCACCAACAGTAACAGCTACAAAACGCATGCCAACCACACTACTGCATAACTTAACATTGACATTATAGTTCTGGCGTGTCGCATGCGCAAATGGTAGGCTCAACCCCGACGACGGCACTGGCCCATGACTCCATGAGCAGGAGCGCGAGGCGTTTTGCCGAGCCCGTGATAATTGAGCCGAGGCCTCCCCACCCCATGGGCCATGAAGCCACGACCGCACCCGCGCCACGGTGAGGAATAGTGAAAGCCTGAAAGGTTATACAGCAGTGCTGTGCAGCGTGCAGGCTGGCCGCCTCGTGGTCGTCGTGGCAGAGACTGGCTAGCTGCCGTAGAGGATGACGAAGCACGGGAGCACCGCTCTGGGGTTGAACACCAGCAGCTCGACGTCGTCGGCGCCGCCGCGCACGGGCACCACCGAGTCGAAGGCCACCTTGTCGTCCGCGGCGCCGCGGCCGACGCGCCCCGCCACGACGCGGCACACCAGCATGGCGCGGCGCACCTGGAGGAAGGCGAACTCGCGCTCCAGGTCCCCGGGCAGGGACGCGTGCGCGGCCCACGCGGAGGCGTAGGTGGCGATGCCGTCCACGTCGGCCTGCTTGCCCGCGAACCCGTGGCGCAGGGTGCTGCAGGTGCAGCAGTAGGGGCTCCCGCACACGCCGCCGCCGTCCAGGGCGCAGAGCATGGTGGAGCAGTGGAAGCGCAGGCGCTCGTTGCCGTCCGCCACGCACCGCTCCTCGTCGACCACGGTGCCCTCGCCGCGGCGCCGGGCGGCTCGGGCGCGGACCAGGTCGCGGTACTCCTCGAAGCGGGCCAGCGCGCGCGGGTTGTGGTGGATCCTGAGGATGCGGCGCACGGCGCCGGACGCCGCGGGAGGCTTCCACCCGGCGAGGAAGATCATGCGGATGATGTTCATGCTGGAGTCGAGGCTGGTGAGCTCCGACAGGGAGTGCTTCATAGCCTGGTGGAGCTCCAGCAGCTGCGGCCGGCCCAGCACCTCGCCGCACACCTTGCAGGGGAACACGTCGCCGCGGGCGGCGAACGACCGGGATGACTGCCTGCTCGCCTGCAGCAGCTTCTGCGGCGAGGACGGCACGGGGGTGGCACTGAGGGAGCGCACCGAGAGCGGCGACATGAACGGCGACGACGCGCACGGCGACGACGGCGTGGAGGACAGCACCACCGACGCTGAAGGCTGAGGCGGCAGGGACCGGGCAAGCGGCGAAGACACGGTGGTGGTCACCGCCTCCTCCTCCTCCTGATCTCTGGCGCCGTTCTTGGCCCCGGAGGAGGGGGAGAAGATGCGGTGGAGGTAGAACCGGAGGCTGGTGGCCAGCGACGCCCCGTGCCTGCTGCGCGGGGCTCTGACGCTAGCGTCGCCGGCAGAGGACGACACCGCCGGGGAGAAAATCAACGGCGATATCTTCCTCCTCTTGTTGCTCCCGCCTCCGCGGCCCCCCTTCCCATCGCCGTCGGCATCGGCGGCGTCCGCGGCGGCCTCGTCGTCCTCCCGCGGTCGTGAGGCAGGGCCGGGGGAGAAGCAGCAGCCGGCGTGGCCAATGTGGATGAAGAGGAGGAAGAAGAGCGAGAGGAAGCCGCGAAGCAGCAAGCTGGAGCTGCCGCTGCTCGCCATCTCCGATCTTGGCCAGCAGCTACCCCTAGCCTAGCTATCTCAGTACTCAGATGATGTCGGCGCAATGCAATGAGGGGAAATGAGAACCCACGGCGCGAAGGAAGGAATAGGAATACTCTGACAGGTGAGTGGAGGAAGCAAGCTCAAGAAGTGATCCAACCAAGGACGACGGAGGTGGTGGAAAGGCCGAAAGGGGAGGGGAAAAGGCAGATCATGCATGAGAGCCGAGACCGAGAGGGGAACGTGGCAACGTGGTGGTGGGCTGTGTCTGTGTGCTGGTAGCGAAGTACGGAAGCCGCCGAAGGCAAAAGGCGATCCGGCCCGGCCGGCGGCGAGACAGCAACAGGGACTGCTGGTTGTGTAGGCTTTGACAGCGTTAGTCTTCCAACCATGCAGCCATGCACCGTCAGTCCGTCACGCTTGTACAGGAGGGGAAAGAGAGAATGATGGACGTGGACAAGCTACCGTACCGATCGAGGTGAGGTCGATCAACCAAGACAGCTTGAGGCGGAGGTTTAATGTCGCTCGCCGCCTCGCCGGTGGGCCGCGCGACTGGAGGCCGGAGCCTGGATCGGAACAATGGAACGTGTAAGCTCGCAGGGAGCCATCATCATTGTTCATACGCCTGGCCTGCCCTCCTCTGTCTCCGGCCTGGCCAGCTCTCCACACCGACCTCTCCACGGCTCATCATGCCACGTCTCAGTGACCCACTCCATTATTCACATTCATGCACATCTGCAGGTGCCGAGATGAGATGCCTGGTAATGTGCTCTGCCCAACCAACGGCCTCGTCTCGTCGTCCGCAGGGAGCACGCACGCATGCGGCGGCCGCGCTGCCCCGCCGGCGAGGCAACGGGCGGCGACCGCGAGACGTACGAGAGGAGAGACAGCGGGCGAGACAAGATGCGGCTCCCCTGCCTGCCGGCTGCCGCGCTTCCCAACAAGCCGAAACGTGCAGCGGCAGTCTGACCGCGCAGAGATGTACGCCTGCCTCTGCCTGCCCTGACCCCGTGCTCCCAACCCATGATGCCGCCACAGCCAAAACCATCTGTATTTTGGCCTAGAATACGTGCGTCTCGAGGATTTTTATCAGTTAGTATCACGGCGTCACGCCGTGCCTGTGCGAGTCCTCGGGTATGATGATGGCGGATGTGCCATCTAAAAACGGTTGGGAACACTCGTCGGCAGGGGCGGCTCTGCGTAATCATCTGCATTAGAGTACGCTGGTGCATTATGGGGTCCGAGAGACTTGCGATTTGCGAACCGACGTACTGTTGCATCTCGAATCTGAGTCGTACACAAGTGGGTAGGAACAAGTGGTCGGTACGCTGGTGGTGTGCCCGGCGCACAGTGGCAGTAGTCTGACAGACCAGCGGTCTTGAGATTCGCTGTTATCACTTTGCTGTGCTGGGTTACGTACAACTCTGTCCCTTAATTTTCTGAATGAGATATTCTGATGGTTTTTTATATGTTTTCAGTGAATGTTTTTGTGGTACGGCTCGCAATGATCTGACCAAAAAGGAGGTCTATATATTCAAGCCCATGCACACGATAGCATTCCATAGACACGCTAGATAATGCGATCCCCCGGGCCGCATCATGGAACAACAAAAGCTGCCAGCCAACCAAGAAGTTCAGCATCTTTGCCAAAAACAATTGTGAATCGTGACCGCCAAACAGATTACTCATTGTTGCTTCTAGCCTTTTCCTGTAGGCTAAGCATATGTACAACACCACTTGGTCGTCCTGGCTTACGTACCGTTATTTTTTTTTTACTCAAATGAGATGTTCACATGGTTATTATATAGTTTTAGCGAATGCTTTATGTTACGGCTGTCCATGTTGTTCATGCACACGACACTCCATGGAGACACTAGACAATGTGATTCCCAGACCTCATCATGAAACAACAAAAGAAGCTACCAGACCTGGAACAGTGACAGGAACTTATTGCCAGAAACCATTCGATTCCAGTTCATGCCGATAGCATAGCCCCAGAGATTAATACAATCTCCACACAATACGTTAAAGTGTAGAGATCCCATTTGCCACTGGAGCAATGCACTTCAGACTTGAGACCTAATTTAGGTAACTCTTGGATTGAGGGGATTGCAGTGGATTGGAAAGATTTAAGAGAGATTTTGATACTCTTCAAACCACTGTATAACCACACCAATCTAAAAATACCGGTCTCAAGCGGGGCCTACCAGGCAATCCATAACCCATTTTTTGTTACGCCTAATAAACCTATTCGGACCACTGCGTTGTTATTGTATCCAAACATGAGTTTGGAATGAATAGTACTTTCTTTTTGGCAGGGGTAGAATTAATGAACTTTGAGCTATGATATTCCGTAAGAGACAATCATAGTTTCTCATAATTAATAACTTGTACACTATTGAGTATTGTCAGAGCATAATCAACCAATACAGAACACAATTTGTTGCACATATACGGATTTCATCAGCAAGCATCGAATGATAGGTGCTCAAGCATATAAATTTGGAGAAAAAAAATCTGTAGTTGGATTTGCATTTTCAATGGACCCTACTCCATCAACAAAGGGATGGGATGGAAAAAAATTAAACAGGAAGACACCAATTGCGATTTTTAGGTGATACATTTTTTTCATGAATTGCCGCGGCTCCTCTGAACTCTGAAGCAGCTGCCGCGGCATCTTCTTTCAAGGAAATTGAAGCCATTCCTTCAAAAGCTATATAAAATGTATATGATTTGTAGGAGAAAATGATCTGATGGGCTTAGTATCTCTACAAATCTACCCCCAATATTTCACATATGGTTATGCCCAAAAGATTACGGATATTTCAAGTCATTATGTGAAATATGCAATACCAAATCCCTGGATTATTACTCTATTTGACTATATAGTCTTATAAGTCCTAATAACCCAATAACTTCTAAAAATGAGCAGAACAAGAGGTTCCATGCTAGAAAACAAATCATTCTAAGACATTTAACATGACACGAATAACAAGTTGGTATCACACTCTCAGCTCAGGATGCTGTTGAAAAATAATTCCAAAGATAAATGACATGTAAATATGATGAACTTTCCTCCACCACAGGCGAACACAAGATTTCGTTAGCACAGGAATTACAACAGCATAACATTGGCACCTACAGAAATTTGTAACTCCAACCATATCAGACCTATTCTCAACCTGCAGTAACAAGCTGAGTAGTGAGCACACAGGGCTCACCCCTAGAGCCTAGACTGCCCAAAGCTCCATTTGGCATTTCACCTTTGGTGTGCCCTCAAAGTTTAACAACCACCTATGAGCCAACAACACAAAGCCAAACTATAAATCTTGGTGCTAACTGTTAAGAGACCACGGAGAGTTTTACAACAAAGAAGGTTACTTCTTTCTATTATCATGCAATTACCATGGAATGCGTTTGCAGAAAGACATGTGACTATACATGGTATATCTCATGAGGTAGACTACACAAGAACCATAATTTCAGTGCTCAATTAAACATGAAGCTATAAACCAAGAACAAGAATGGCATTACTGGCTAGCTTACTTTCAGTTCTCTTGGTAGACCTACTGAGTGGTCATTCCATGTCCACGAGAGTGCTAAGAGAGAGAAATAGCACCAACAAGGTGGGAGGTCTCCCACACTTCAACACCTTGTGTCTCTTCTCTTGTCACAAACAAGCGGTCTCCTCCCCCTTCCATCATCTGTATCATCCCACCCTTGGTATCCTCTTCCGTGTCCGCATAGCAACTCCTGTAAACTCTTTCATCAATTCCATTGCTTTTGGGTGTTTCCTTCGTTCCTGATTGCTCTACCATGTCACCTGTGTCGTGGCGCTGTTCTTCCAATCGCGACCAAACCTCCAATCCATCCTTCCGGCTGACAAACACTTGAGAACGGTGGCAATGCAGAACACTGCCATAGCCTCCTCCACTCCCTCTTGGTCCTGATGACATATAGACCCAAGGGTCATTGCCAAGGCATCTCAGGTCTGCCACTGCTAAATCTCCTGACTTTGAGCAAACTTTGTATATCGCCTGCTGCTTCACATCCACATCTGCGTCTGCAAATGGATCCCCAAACCTACTGCTTCTTCCAGCACCCCCTGGCTCGCTCGTCTCCCACACCACATCTCCAGACCGAATATCCCACAGCCTCATGTAGCCAGAGTAGCCAAATGCCCCGGAACTAACAGAAGATGCAAACACTAGCCCAAGTTTCTGTAGGTGCACCACTCGCACCGGTGTTGATGACTTAGCCGCACTTCCACTTTGCCGGCCAATCTCCTGTGTGGGCTTCAGAGTTACTGGGTCAACCGCCAGGACGCAGTTCTCCCGGTGAGGACACTCAAATGTTGCCAAGATGGGTGAATTCTCATCAGCGTCATCAGCAGCAGGACGAGCAGCAATGGCGACGACCTTTGCCTTGCTAACGCGAGTATCAGTGGGATCCAACCACTGAACGGAGGCAACATGCCGGCCATCGAGGAAGTCGTACACGTGCAGCCCGGGAGCGGAGACGGATCCGAGGACAGCGAGGCTGGAGGACAGCTGCCGGAGGGAGGTGATACGGTGGAGGTGGGTACGGAAGGTGGTGAGGTGATCCAGCGCCGGGGAGTAATAGGTGAGCTGTCCGGCGCCGTGGGCGAGGCATAGTGACCCATCGTGGTGCGGCGCAAGGGCGGTGGGGAAGGGCTCGGAGGCAGGCGATAGGGTGGACGCGAGGGAGACTGAGAAGCCGCGGAGCGGTGGCGGAGACAGCGCAGCGAGGAGCTGGGCGTGGAGGCCGTAGAAGTGGGCCTCTTCGAGGAGGACGAGCGCGGGGAAGGCGAGAGCGGAGGACGGGGCGCGGATGGCGGCGAGAAGGGCGGATAGGAGGGCTGGGTCGCGGTCCACGAAGGTTGGGGTGGGGGAATCGAGAGAGAGGGAGAGGGAAAGGGAGCTTGCCTCCAGCGAGAAGAGCTTGCCCCCCACGTTGAGCTGCTTCACCGTGCCGCTCCGGCCGCCGCCGCCGCCGCCGCCGCCGCCGCCGCCGGTTCTCATCGCTGCTGATGCTGCTGCTCAGCTGCTGCGTTCGGCTGTTCAACGAGGGGATGACTTATTCTTCAGACTACAGGTCTACAGCGCATTGATCAAGCGCGGCGTTGGGCCTATGGGTAGGCCAAGTATTTCGGGCGGTCCAATCCCCCAGGCCCACCATGGGGGCAACAGTTAGAAACAAACGGGGGCATTTCAAATCTTTTCTAAGACAGCCGTTCCAAGTACCTAATGGGTACCTCAAAGCTCAAACAAAAATATTTTGTTTTTGGAAAGCATAAGTATATTTTTCTTGGCAAGTATAGACACCTATTGTGCTGATTTGCTAATTCATTTTTCGTGAGCCAACATCTGTCGCTAGTTCTTGCCTTCTTGGAGCAATATGTTAACCATGTGGACTATGAATTGAACCCATTATGTTCATGGTTTCTGCATCATTTTTCTTTTTCTTTTTTAAAAAAAATGAGCATTTCAAACTATAGATCTTACCTGATCTTGGAAATGAACCAACACGAAGAGCTCTGGGAGTTATGTTCCATTACAGACAATTGTAATTTAAGTTATCCTACAGTATTTCAATCAATCGATATTTTTTGGTACAAGTTTTTCAAGAGCAATACATCGAGATGATCCAATCTTGAAAGAGACCTTCTAGCCTCTGTTTCATGAGAAACACCCAGCCTAATGTTTACAAGCCTATGATCAATATACAGCAGAGGACAATTAGCAAAAAAGAGAGAGGAAAAGATAACTTTACAGAGCAAGTGCAGGTAACAAACAAGCCTAATTGAGCAGAAGATCCCGAACTCTCACTGGTCTTTTCACAGCATTTGTGAAACCCTGCACATTGCATAGTTACCTTCATGAGATAAAGGCAAAAAAAATAAGTACAAGGATAGGCATGTATAGGGGTTATTCACAATCCAAATGAGCCCTTGGTGATTTTTAGTTCAAAAATGAATAGAAACATGATCTGGTACTTTTGAGCCCGATCCTTAAAATTTCTAGGCAACATTTGGGGACCCTTTACCACCCTTTGAGGATGTATCAAGGAAAGTTTGGAGTCCAACGCCAGAATGGAATCACATGACACTGATTAGAACACAAAAAGGTATCTCAAGCAAAAAATCTCTTTCAAGCATCAAATGATTGAATCACTGAATAGCCATATTGACAGTTGTAAATTCCATTTTGCGTTGTTAAGTCAGTACAGTGCTTTGCTATCTGCATTATGATCATTTACTTGAGAGCATGTAAATAAAAAAGATCCTATAAGTGTCCCTGGATGTGGCCCTAGTTTCCACCTGTCATCCTCATACTGAATGTTGCTTTCCACTTTATGCATTTCCTCGATGCCATTGAGCAAATTCCCTCTTCATAGATCTTTATAAAAATTAACTTCTAGAGAAGGTATTATTCCCAGTGACAACTTCGATTTATACTAGGGAATACATATTTCAGATCGCTGAACCTAGGACCACACCCAGCAAATTGAACTATAAGGAACAAGTTCCATAAGCCATAAGATTATTGATGCATGCGTTTATTATCTAGAAGCAGGTCACAAGAGGTACTTTAGCATCAAATGGACTGAAATAATACCTCATTAAATTTGAAGATCAGAGGGCGTGAGTCTCTCAGAATCGTTGCTCCCTGTTGCCCCACATCACTACGAGTTTTTGCATCTACCGGTTTTTCCTTCCTAAACCTGTTTTTGTCAAAGAAGATTGGTAACTCCACAATCATAATTGTAAGGGAAATAGCAGGCTGCCATCTAAAAAATATAATTGGACATTGTTAAATTACCTTTCAAAAAAATTTACTGCACGGACGGAAGGCTTTTTGGCAGGTCTAGAATCTTTATCATTCACACTAGAGGCTGAGTTTGATTGCACTTCGAGTGTACATGAATTGTGCTTGGAGCTATCCTTGGAAGAATGTAATTTTGGACCAATGGAATCAGCTACTGTTTTCTTTCTTATAGCTGATAAAGCTTCGCTCTTGATATCTCTGTCATTAGTTTGGTTCAACAATTTGCCAGCACTATCTTTAATGATCTTTTGCTTCTCTACCTGCATCAAATATAGTAAGTTGACAAGGATGGGAAAACAATCTGTGTTCTACACTGAATTTCTCATGTGTTCAAGTACACCCATTGCCCTGTGCCCCTGTTTCTTTTGGCTCATTCAACTTCTCGTGTAAAAATAGACAAAGCCGAAATAGAAGGTGGCAACAGATTTGGAACAAGCAATATCAAGATAAAAATTAAAGAGCACATATTGAGTTACTGAATAGCTCAGAAACTCTGTTAGTACCTAGCAACAGAAACCTTTCGAGGTGCAGCTACATATAGTCACACTCAACGAATAATTATTTGTTAATGGCAATGCAAGGTGCTTCCCTACTATTCTTGGAGGTCCAACATGACTTGCAACAGATTATATACAATACATGGTCACCTCAAAGAAACAAAAGGGTATGCATTTAGTTTTCAGAGTTAGAATCAAGAAGTTATTTAAGTTAGCCTAAGGCATCAAGAGCTCAGAAATACATGAAAGTACAACTTGCATCATAAAAAAGTCTGAAGGGACCTCACCTCGTGCACCAAGACCTGTTTCATGGCCAAAGATAGACCAATGTGCTCTGACTGATACCCCTGATATTAACTGCTATGTTAGGTACAGTAAGACGAGTAAGTGTAAAATCAACAGTATAGACCAAAAGAACAGACAAACCTTAAAATTTACAACATCGTTGATCGGAGGATAAAGAGAGAGTGACGAAACTTCATGCTGCACTACAGATATGTTTGCTTTTTCTTGAGGCACAAACTTTTTGTTTCTGTATGTAACTGAGTACGAAACCATAGTATCAACTATCTGTGCAAGTTCATCCTTCTCTCTCTCTGACAGCAAATTTAGTGCTACCTGAAAAATACCATGCATTGTTCGAAACCTTGTAAAGTCATGAAAATACAGGCTTATATTGAAATCTGCAATGCCATCTGGGACACATGTTCCAAACTAGAGAAATTTGGATTGACTAAGGGTCTTAAACCCATTTCTTAATTGCTATATTATTTCCAAGAAAGTAATCAAGATATGAGTTCCATAGTTGCACGCTTCAATTTTTTTCTCGAACAATTAAGGAGAGCTGAGTGTCATTGCATTAGGAAGAGAGTAGATGCAAAGGAGAGGACAAGCCCTAGTCCCGAGAATGGCTAACACACCCACTAACATAAAATTACATGCGCACCACCAAATTGGAAAGAACCACGAGCAACATTAAAACCCCTAAATGGTCTCAGACACTAGGGTGAGCGACCGGAGGAGCAATTCATGAAGTACTTAAGCTCCTGCCAAACACCACAAACCACACTCAGCAACCATCGACTGCAGGGTTGTTTGAACACAAGGCCTTACTCCTTCAAAGACACATTCATTTCGATGTTTCCAGGTTTCCCATGGCACCAGGATTATGAGGGAAGTAAGGCCTTTTCACATTTCCTTTGGAAAACTCATAATAATCCCGGACTACCAACCAGAGAAACGAGTTGCATTAAGCTGAGGCAACATAAATCAATCCAAGCTTATGGAGCACCATAGTCCAGATTTTCCATGAGAACACACATGATAGGACGTGCTGGATTGTTTCTTCAGCCTGGTTCCATAGCGGACAGGCAGCAGGATGAGGTAAAGCCTACTTGGCCAGATGGTCAGCTCCAACACTGCTTTTTAATGGCTAACCATATGAAAAATTTACAGCGCAAGGGGTTCATGATTTCCAATTCTCCTCCATGGCACAAACTTAATGGTTCCAATGAAAAAACATTGTAGGAAGACTTAAGTACATGTATATTTACCATACAATACTCAACTTCACTTGCTGATCAACTTGGCAGATAAATTTTGAACAAATAAATATACCAGAGTAATTTGAAGATCAAGGTTTGGCATGATTAGTGAATGAAAACTTACAGGTCTCAAACTCAATGGAGAGAGAATATGTAAAAAGGGGGAAGCAATGTCTTCCACGAATGATTCTACTGACAAGTGCCTTGAAACAAATGGTGACATTTGATTTCGCCAGGTCTTCAACATGTCATTCTTTTCTAGAAGCAATGCTCTAGACCTTTAAAAAAACGAATATCACACTGAGCCCACTAATGGAAAGCAAAAATCATTTATGTGCAAGAACTACCTCTGCAAAGCTTTTGGCCATTCAATTTTTGGCTTCTCAACTTGAGCAACCATGCGGCTTATAGTGATAGCAATTGGAGTTTGATATGCTGAAATAAGTGGTTCAGCTTTGTTAGTTAAATATCTATATCAAATAGAAAATACACATTCACTCTGATACAACCATGAAGTGACATCTGCTGAGTCCGGTACACATATTGGGTTAAGGAATCTGAAACTCCAAGTATATCGAGGCATTTTACCTGTATGGTAATTTGGACTCTGGTAAGTATGAAAATGAAATATAGGAGGAAGAAAAACAAGTATCATGCAATCATATCATAAACCAGGATCAGCATTTTGTACAGATACTCACAGTCTTTTGCAACATCGGGTCATGATACGATAATCTCAAGAAATTTTCATGGATGCCATCCATGGTAACATCATAATCACCACTGAAATGAAATATTTAGCATGAATAAATGATTCCAGCTCAAAGAAACAAAGTAGGAAATCTTGAGAATAAAATTTTACCGGTTAGATATGAGTGTGAAGAGAGAATCAATGTCCTTGTCTTCATTGAAATGACTTTCAGACTTTGCAGCCCGCTTGAGTTTTTTCTTTTGCAAAATCTGAGGAACAGCTAAACTTAATAAGAAATAAGATGAGAAAAATACGCGCAATGACAATTTGTGCTGGTTTTGGGTGAAACTTTGCAAGCATAGGTGTTGAGACCTGATTTATATATAAGAATAAGAAGTGAGCCTAGCTCAGCTGGTTGGGTGAGAATGTGGCCATAGAGCTCAGCTGGTTGGGTGAGAATGTGGCCATAGATCCAACCACCCAAACCCAAGTTCAAGTCCTCTTTGGCTAAAATTTGGGTGCCTATTTCTTCCTCTTAATTAAAACATCTATTTCCTCCTCGGTTAGGTCGCGCTATTTAAATGTAAGAACACCGGTAATCAAAAGACATCTGTCAATTTGAGGAAAACATCAAAGCATGGATAGTTTACTAGAAGCATAAAACGTGGGGTTTTCTTTTATCAGAACAAGGCTTTTCTTAGTTCAGGCAAAGCTTCTAAAATGTTGCATTACTTCGAGCTAGAGAAGAGTGAAGGGTAAGGTTCACTAAGTTGATAACAAGACCCGAGCAAAGGTATTTTTAGCAGCAGCTAGTCAGCTACTATGCCACTGGTCCATAAAATGGATTTAGTTATGACTGGTAGTACTCATGTTCATCGTCAGTATTGGAACTTTGGAAATATACCAACTGCTTGAACAAATGATTGTATACACAAAGAAAAGAGAACTGCAGAAGAGGATAAAGAAGGAAAAATCAAAACCTGTTTCCAGACATCGAGGATGCTTTTTGACTTATCCTTTTGTCCAATTACTTGTGAATCAAACGCCGTCTGCTCAGTAACATGTATCATTAGGAAAAGAACAACATATCTGCTGATAGTAGCATCATATGGGTAACTAAACTGTTCACTTACTACATTTAGTGCCACCTTTTTCTTGTTCAAAAACTGGAGTGTGTTTAAGCATGACCGAATGTCACATTCTGTAAGGAAATATTTCTCTATCAGTCTAGTCTGATCTCTATCAAAATAACCATTCATCTCAATAATAGAATTTCCATTCATCCAATAAGAGCACATGACACAAGCAAGAAAAAGTAGCTTCCCAAGAAAGAGGATAAGAAAGAGTAGCCTTATAGCTAGGCCAAAGATCAAAATATAAATTAAAATGGTAGATTTGTATTAATTGGGTTAAACAGCTGGATATTAGCTTTTTATTGTTAACAAAGAATTGTGAATTCTATTAATTAATTATAGTATCCTCTTATAGAGTTATAAGTTATAGTATATTACTCCCTCCGTCCAAATTATAGTTCCTTTAGATTCGAATTGATTCATTCTTTTTTTTTTCATGAATGTGTTTTGTATATATGTTTAGATCCATCAACATCCATCCCAACATGGACGGATAGAAAGAGAGCTAAAAGGAACTATAATTTGGGATGGAGGGAGTATATAATAATACATATTTGTCAGTTTTGTTTCAAAATAAAAATGCATGTCACTTGGATGAAGCTAAAGAAACTGTACCAGTGTACTCCGCTAATGCAGAAAGGGCAATCGAACTTGTCTTGAAACCTTCAGTTTTGCATATATACTTGAGCCTAAACAAGAAAACTGATTTATGGAAAGATAGGCTATGATAGAAATATGTTTGTGGTTACAATTAATTTTGTCACGTGATGCAGCTAAATGAATAAGTGCATTCACATCACCTGTTCACTACTCGGCTAATCGTTGGCTGCACAAATACATGAACCCTGTGAATTTAAACCAGACCTCATAAGCAACACTCCATTATTTACAACTGTACCAAACATGTACAGAGAAGGAAACATATTACTTGGCTACTTGGCGCAATTGTCTCAAGGCTGGAGCATAAAGGTCATTGCATATACAAATTACCTTTAAAAGATGTATAATTAGTACATCCAATAGACTTGAAACTTCAAAGACAATAAAATGGTGGCAAAGGGTGTAGCATCAATGCTTACAGGCCTCAGTAGTTTTGCAATTTTATGACTTTTCTTGGATGCCTTTCGGACTTGAGTTTCTTCAGCATTAGTGCTTCTGTCAGAATTGTTACTCTTCTGAGCATTGATCTGCAAAAGAAGAGCAAAATATCCAATGCAAAGTCTTGTTTGGTAAGACTAAGACGAAAAATTATATTCGTGGGAAAATTAGTGTCGTAAAGCAGAGTAATTACCATCTTCAAGATGACCTCCACTGCACCTTTTCCATCACCAAGTGCTCCATCAATTTCATCAATTACCTAAACAGGACAGAACACTCGACAGAATATAGAGGGAGCAATTCGACAATGCAGCAGCTGTATTAAACTCACCAGACACTTTGGCTTTGAATCTGACATGATCGAGTTCATCTGGACTACATCCAGGATCTTTGTTTCAATTGATGAAGCAGAACGGTCATCGCTGGCATTAATCTGCATTTAACGCTGAACATAAGCAGAGCAGCGTATAGAACTTGAATTGAAAACTAGAATCAAGCAAGTTTGTGAAAATTTGAAGTTCTTATGATAAATCGAGTGGATATACTGCAACAATACCAAGACAGGTCAGAATTCAGTACAAGACTATAATGAACAGATTACCATCCAAATTTTATCTTCATATGAAGCTTTAGGGCTCAACAGTCAAACCAACCAACAAAACGTTTTCTAACATGAGGCAGTGTTACGAATTTTACGACAAATGTTAATATATGTCCTAACTTTTAACATAGTGTAACCATGTCAAAATTATATATTATGCATTGAAATATAGTCGTGAATTAAATTGAATGTTACAAAACTCAGTGAGGGGTTTAGAAGGATGGTAACAGATATAATTGATACTAACCAGACAGCACATATGTTTGTAATAGTCATGCATCATCACATTAAACAACAAACACACTGCTAACATTGTATGATCATAGCACAGACCTCCACAACATGGTAGCCACAATGTCTGGCTGCAACATGAGCAAGTGTCGTCTTTCCAAGCCCAGGTGGACCACAAAGTAGCAACACCTGCAGCATCAGGAGAGTATTCAGGTACAGTATTGAACCAGCATGACAAACTAGCAATATGTTTATAGAGAGACACAGCTTTTGGTTATAAACGTGAACATATAACACAGCAGTGTGGGCTCACCTTTTGTTCTGGTGTATTATCAACTGATGACATTTTGCTGAAGGAGCCACCCAAACCTTCTGGGTTGCTGCTTGGTGCATTCAGGGGTGTGTCATCTAGACTCACAACAGGAACCCCCTTACTCTTGGAGAAGAAATTTCTGTTACTTCCGTTCTTTTGGATGGTAGAAGAGTGCCGGCGTAAGGCAGATAAAACTTCATCACCTGTAGCCCGAATATGGGACCCAAAAACACAGGAGTCCCATTGTTTTAACCACAGAAGTACCTGAGCAAGGGGCATACACATGTCAAGTACATATGTTCAAGCAAAAAATGGCAACCTTGACTCTGAAGTAGCAAGGTGCGTATTGAAATAGCTTTACCTCTCTATTTGTGTGCTCATCACTTAACAGCTCTGTGAAAGAATTTGGTGCGTACTTTTCCACCCAAAGTTTTTCTGTGACAATAGGAGTCGCTGAACAAGCCTCATGATCTATCGAGTCTGTGCTTTCCTGCAATGCCTGCATATACATAACCAAAAGTGTTTTAGTCAAATACTTTATTTGGATTATAATAATCATAACACCATATAATCAATCATAAAAGAGATTAGTCAAGCCCTTCCTTAGGCTAGTAGTCAGTATATGTTGTAGACATGGTTAGGCCCGTAGTACAGACCTGTAAGACTCCCTATGGGAAATGGTAGAACTCTAGACTTAAAAATGAACAGTCGTCTAAACCACTCTCCATGAAACAAAATATAGAATTGTAATCTGAGTTATGAGATTGTTTGTTGTGCCACATGCATGGCACTGTGGGCAGTGGCGGAGCCAGGATTGACCCAAGCCCCGGGCCGGATTGCAAAAGAATGGTAACAAAAACAGGCTGAAAGAAACATAGTACCAACATAATTTCAGTTCTAGACAACGGTTTAAATAGCAGGCTAAGTCATTTAGGATGAGCCGCTAAAAATGCTAAAGCGGCCAATTTAGCGGCTATAGCGGGCTATTTGAGTTAGCGGAAGACTTGAAAAAATTGCTATTTAAAACCTTAGTGTTATAAGCCTCCTATTCAAAAGGATGAAAAAAGATATCATCCTCTAATTTGAATAATCAAAATTTTTATATAATTTCATTTCAACCATTCAGGTGTACTGCATAGATTAAAAATAACCAGTTCAGCAATTCACATTAGCTAGAGACTAGAGTGGCAGACCGGAGAGATGGAAGTTCCAGCGGGCCTCGACGAGCGCACCGCACGCCGGCTGCCATGCCCCGTGCGCCCCTCGGGCCGACGCGGCCGTCCCGACGTGTCCTGCGGCAACAGGCCTGAGAGGCGAGCCGGAAAGGACGGGGAAGGCCGAAAGGTGGGCGTCGCCCTTGGCAGCTGGCGGCCGGCGACCTGGATGTGGATGTGGACAGGGAAGACCGGAAGCTCACTCCTGCTCGCCGGCCGCCGGTGGCCGGGGCCTGGTCGCCTCCCACCGGGGCTCCCGGTCGCCGGCGGGCTAGTTCGCCTTGGCCCTGCTGGTGCGGGCAAGCGGCGATGCTACCTTGCAGCCGAGCCGACCAGCCGCGGACGGGATGGGGAGGGAGGCTGGGAGCGGCGAAGCAGAGGACGAGCAGGGGCGCGGGCGCACGGCCAAGGAGGGAGCCGTCGAGGGCCAAGATGGAGCCGGGTCAGCTGGAGATGGGGATGCCGGATTGGGGAGTCGGGCGTGGGCAGGGAGCCGAGGATGCGGGAGGAGTTGCAGACTTTCACTCGTGAATGCTTTGGGCCGGGAGAGATAAGTGGGCCAGAAAATTAGTGGGGGTTGGAAATAAATTTGGACCACGCCCCGGGCCATGGCCCGGGTGGCCATGGGCCTGGCTCCGCCCCTGACTGTGGGAGCCGCATGCCAGCACAGTGGGCCCACATATCTTCCCTGTTTCTTCGATCTCTTCCCCTATCTCTCTCTGTCATCTCTCCTGCCCACTCTGCCTCTGATTCCGTCCGCTCCTACCCATTTCCCTCCTCCGCCGTCGCATTACGCGGAGCAAGGTAGGGAAGGCGGATCGCAGCAGCAGAGGCGGTAGTAGATGGCGATAGAGGCGGACGACAGCAGCGACAGCGTGGAGCGGATGGTGGAAGCGTGGAGTGGCAAGAGTGGATGGTGGTGGCAGAGGGAGCGGGGCAGAACAGATGCGAGAACGACAAGGGAGGAAATAAGAAAGAGTGGGGGTGCTTGTCAGTGCCAATGTGTGGGGCCCACAACACCACATCAGCCAAAGCCACCTAAAAACCGCTTAGGCCCAGTTTGGTAACTCTCGGATTGGACGAGGGGTTTAGTGGATTGGGAGAGATTGAGGGGGATTTTGATCTATACAGGAATTGCCAATCTAGGCCTCAGAGGGGTATTTTTGTCCGGTTTTGGATATTTAGAGGTTTAAGTTGTTCGGTTTTGTTGATCTAAGTTGCAAATCAGACAATTATGACAAGTGAGGTAATAAAAATGGAATTTACCCTTTTTATGGGCTTATCGATAAAATGAAGTAGCATGAGAAATTACCCTTTTCCATAGTACTAATCAACAATATAAACTACATGTCCCAACGTTTCCCAAACAACAACCATTTGACTTTCAGGATTCATTTTAGATTGTACTAGCGCTCCCAGTTTAGTATTTATCAAACAATGACACAAATAGTCCTAACGGTGTGTATATATGTACCTTTGCTAAAGCCTCTTGCTCAGCACGCCTTGTTAGTGAATGAAAGGATTCTGAGAGCAGGCCTGCGGAAGCACAACGAAAAAGGAAGTGACAAAATGGCCCGTGAACGAACCAAATCAAACGCAAAAGCATCCGGATCCCCGAGAGAAATAAGAACGGACAATAAGGCACTCAGTAACTTACCCGTGTGGCTGCGGTTCGGGATGGAGAAGTGAGTCCATTGCCTCGCTCCACTAATTCCTTGACCAACCAACCCCTCAAATGCAAGCTTGGCATAAACTCTATCCCCATTGGGAGCAGTGACCGGTACAGAGTCTCCATGGATCTCGGACGCGTACCGCGAGATTGTCTTCTCGACGATGACGACTTCAGGAGCGGGAGGCCGCCAGTCCTCGTCCTCCTCGTCCTCCCGCCCCACGTTTCTCCGTTTGCTCCTCTCCCCTTCATCTTCCTGCTCCGACGGTGGCGGAGGCGGAGGCCGCTTCAAACTGCCATCCGACGCTTCGTCTACCGACGCATTTGCCAAATTCCGTCAACAATCCAAACAATCGAGGAGTAGGTTGTGATATACAGAGAGGGAGCTTGTTGCATACTTGCGCGTGGCGCGGCGGGCTCCTGCGGCTGCGGTGAATCGCGCGGTTGGTCCGAATCGCCGGGGGGCGGAACGAAGCCTTCATCGTCAAAGTAGGCGTCCTCCTCTTCCTCAGGGAGGAGGCCGTGACTCTCCATCCACTCGAGCTCGTCCGGATCTGGCATCTCCATGTCCATATCCATCGCCGGCTCGCCGACGCAGCGGTAGCCTGGCGGCGGCGGAAATGTGAAGAGACGATGGCGGGAAGTGGCGGAAATGGAGTGGGTGTTGCCGCCTTCTGCCTCGTCTTCGCGTTATACGGTGTACTCTGGTTTTGTGGCGGGCCACGCGGTATGGATTAGCCCAGCATTAACTTTGAGCCCATAAAATAAGACAGGCCCGTGGATAAATGGGCTCCATTTTGTCCAGTACTGCATAAATACTTTTTACTTTTTTATACGATGACTGCTTTAACCACGCTACTAGTGTTTAGTTTTTTTTACCTACTAGTAGTACTGCTAAGCTTCCAGTCAAAGTTCTATTACGAATCTGGTTGGTCGTGTACACTTATTTAGATCATTAGATTTGTTATGAAAATCCGTAGTTAGTACCTTTATAACTTTTTATGTATTCTTATAAAATGTAACAAATTAAAGTTGTTTTTGAAGATTACATCGACGTCCAAGACACTGTATATTTTTTGAATGTATAGAAAGGGTATTTCTTTCGAATGCGCAGAAGAGATGTGTGCTTAGTGTCTTTGTAGTAAGAAGGGTAATGTGATTACAAGAAAATGCAAAATAGAACGCGCCATGCCAAGCTGCTGCCCAAGCACGCGCACCCGAAACTACCCCAAGAACTCCATCCAAAAGCTCTCCATCCTCCCTGGTCGCCGCCAGATCAATCAGTTGAGGGTGTCAAAAAACACCGCCGCTGCCGTTGCCTCGGTGCGGTGCGTTGAGCGCAAACATCAGATCAGTTTTGATGATTTCCCACGCAGTCTTGCAAAGGCTCCCGTGAAGCGTGAACCCGTCAGGGCCTGGAGCAAGGTCTGCCTGTAAGAAGTCCTTTGACAAGTTTCATGGCCGGTCTACAGTCTACACGCGTAATAACGCGAGCAAAAAAAATAGAATCGGTTAGTTTTTTTGTGTGTTCCAGATTAACAGTAAAAGGAGGCGAGCGCGCCTAGTAGAAAGAATAAAAAAATTAAAAATGCTCGATCGAAAAGAGTTTTCTGTACTCATGCCCTGAAGTATGAGACAGCGAAAGTTTTGCAATCTCGCGGGCTTGCAGTTTTTAAATGTTCAGATCTGCAGCTTAGGCTACACACGTATGACTTTGTGACGGTGTCGGACTGCATGTTGATTGTTTATTCTCCTTGCTGAATCAAACCGGTTGGATGCCGTGTCTTATTTTATTTATCGGTTACGTATGATTTGTCTGTTGTCTGTTAGCTGCTTTGTCTAGTACTAAAATCATGATCCAAAGTTGGATGCCGCAACTGCTACTGCTAGGCAGCGTCATAGACCACGCAACTCGCTTACTTGATCATGCTAGCTGGATTTTGCAGACCATCTGGTTTACTTCTACCGTTATACCAACTTTGTAAGAAGAGAACGTTGGGGTTATATTTGGGGATGAATGATATTGGATTGCCACCTGATGGTTGGTAGGCGATCTGTCCAGTGAATCAGATATATATCTTCGCTGAAATAAATGTGAAGGAGATACGTTGGCAGCAGGCTTAGTTTTCAGCCAGTATAATTCGCCAAAACGCATAATGAGTCACGCAAAAGAAACAGACGCCGGAGCTGAACGTACTAGTAGCCTGATAGACGACCTGCCCAGGCCCAGATGTTCGTGCCATTTTAGGGGATTGAACCAAGGACTTTGTGAGGGAAAAGAAAGAAGCATGCGAATCAGATACATTTCGTCCAAAGAGATGTGAACTTGATATGCGGACAATAGTTTTCAGACCGTACAAAAATCGGCAAAAAGGCCTGAACGACGCCGAAGCTGGATTCTCTTTGGCGAACGTACGCCCAAGCCGAATTATTCCACCCGGGTTGGTCGCTGGCTGCACTCCACTCTGCCTCGTATACTCGCATAATAGTCGCATCTCATGGATGAAAGGATTGCTTCCACGTCAATTATCGAGGGGCAAAAACGAATCGTGCAGCTACCATCCCTGAATCCATGATGCATCCACGGCTCGAATCGAGCGGGAGGACGCGGTTAAGCAATCTTCGCAAGCCTTGCACGACATCCCTCGAGAAAGTTTAAAACTTTCTACGGCCCGTTTCAAGAAAACCGGCGGAGGGGGGAGAAAACCACTGGATGCTGCTGGTATCGCTTCCTTCGTTGGAACTTTGGATTCCGATTCCCGACAGAGAGATCGATTTGGTGCTCGAACAATCGGTTGCGGTACGCGATGCGTTCGCGGCGGCGCGACGTTTTCCATCGGCTGGACGGCGACCATGACATTGGCGTCTTCCTTCTCGGTTCAGTGTCGACAAGGATCCCAATCCCATCTCGCATCAATTTTTCTTCGATCGTCTATGTCCTTTTTTTTTCCCTTTTCGTGTGAGCTATATGAATTTCGTGTGAGCTATATGAAGCACGACGCACGAGGGTCGCCCTGGTCGCCCCAACCCACCAATACAATGCCACATGCAGGACTGCGACGGCCATGGCCCACGGCCATTTTCCTGGGGTGAGATTGCATCGGAGATTTTGTGTTGTTTAGTGCCCCTCGGTGGATAGATCATGCGGGACACCACCACCCATGTGCGGTCCAAACCAGGATAAAAAGCGGCTTACTGCTCTCGTGGAGCCATGATGGAGCTGATCGACTGTAAACACTATGACTCGGGCTGGTGGTAAACTGGTAATTAGCACTGTATACTAGTATACTGACACGAATTGGATGATGGAGTACACACGGTGTGTGCCATCTGCCCTGTCGTCTAGCGTTGCCACTCCAACATCTTTAACGGACACAGGGTCAGCGACCTGCCCCGGACGTCTTTGGATGGCGACCTCCCGCAGGCGGCGCATCCGACCCCATGCGTCCAAATGTCACACGCGAGCCTTTGATTACTGAACAAGATCACACTGACTCCGCGTAACATTTTTTTCGGGTTGCTAAGCCGTAAAGAAACAGACCCTCGCATGCTCGGTAATCCTCTTGACAACAAACAAACGATTCTCACGATAGCTAAGAGAGAAATCCATTTTACAACCTCGAAATTGGTCAAGAAGTCCTGTTTTCAACTATGTACTACGAAACCGGACAACCCGCACCCTCGAACTGGCAAGAAATCAGATTTTCAACCTCAAAGGACATGCCACGTCAGCAAAACCGCTTTCAAAACCGCCTTTTAGGTTGAAAATCGGACTTTCTTGCCAGTTCGAGGGTGCGGGTTGTCCGGTTTCGTAGTACATAGTTGAAAACATGACTTCTTGACCAATTTCGAGGTTGTAAAATGGATTTTTCCTAGCTAAAACACCGTAACAATGTTTGTATTATTAATTCACACCCCTCTCCCCTAAAATCCATAATATCAAACAGATGCTTGAAGATAAATGCCATCAACAACCAATGGCATAATCATCCACAAACTTGAAAAGGACCAGATACAGGGGACAAGCTAGGATTTGAGCTTTTAGGATGGGATAGTGGGTGTGGCGAGGGTGGGGGCGAGGAGCTGACCAAATGTGTAGTGAGTGATGACAACATGTTAACAGTCCACATTGAAATCATAAAATGGTTTCTTTGCTTTATAAAGTCTACAAAGGCATCAATACGCTTTTTCACATACAACTAAACTTTTTGGTTAGTGATTCAAAACACAGCTACCCTAGGCATAGTTGTGATATGCACTAGCAATGCATGACCATATTTGCTAGCCAACCACGCAACTAAGATTTACAAGGCATAGTTTCTTGCTTTTCAAAGGACAATTCATGCACTCTAGTAAAAAAATTAGGTTCCCAAATGGTAAGGGGTTTAGCACCATCTGTTTTGTCCATATCTATAGGATGTTGGTAAATATAGACACGTATATAGAAAAACACATGCGTGGAATAAATGCACAAATCTACGTGTGTAAAGCTCCTATAGATTGTATAGGTTGATGTATACTCTCTCCATCTTAATTTATAAGTCGATTGACCTTTTTAACACAAAATTTGACCAACTCATCTTATTCAAAATTTTTACAAAAATATGAAAAAAATTCAAGCCATAGTTAAATATATTATAGGCTAAACTAAATCACAACAAAAATAAATGATAATTATAAAAACTTTTGAATAAAACAAAGTCAAATTTGGTGCTAAAAAAGTCAATCGACTTATAAAAATCAATACGGAGAGAGTATATTCCAAAAGGGTAATCAAACATGGCCTTAACTATGCTATCTTTGCTACCCTTTTTAGTTTTTTTTTCTCACAAACATGGGATCTGTTTTGCTTTGCCCCTCGTGTGCTCATAACACGAGGTGATTCATCTAATACTGGGAGAAGGCAAGGTTAATGCCATCGTGACGGTATTTTAGAATTTCTTTACCATATTGCGTGCTATTTGACTAAATTAGCTCCCACAAACTAGTTAATAATGGGCTAATCTGTTAGCTGAGGCGTTAGCTAAAAATCAACCCACTTATTAGTTTTTCAGTTTGGTTAGGTTAGACATAAGTTTAAAACAAGCTAACAATTAGTCCAGGAATCTAAACATGGCGTCGAAGAATGTGTAGCTTCAGCCTATATTCCCTGAGACAGCGACAGGTTCAGGAGCCCCGATCAGTCGATGACTAGTATACTTCTGCCCGATTCCTCTTTCGGCCAGTCATCTGTTTTCGAACAAAATGACGCGTGCAGATATATCCTTGGGCGGCAGCATATCACCGACACGAGGGAACCAAACAGCAAACTGACATTCCGGCCATGAAAACCGGTTCCCAATCCGTCCAGTCCAGAACACCAGGTACACTAGGCACGAGAACAGGGGGGGCATCCGATTCCAGAGCAGGACGCTGCCGGTGCCGTGGGGCCGGGCCGGGGCAGAGCTAGGCTGGACACCGGGACCGTACCTGGGCCTGGGCCCCCGCGCGCGCGTCCTCACCTGCTGCCGAGCCCCGAGGCGAGATTCGTTCGCCGCCTCCGCTGACGCGAGGGCCGGCCGGCGGGCGCCTCGCACACGCACACGCCCGCGACACCAGGCAGCAGCAGGACAGGCGAGTCCAATCGTCGTCCAGGGCCAAGCGGCACCGCGGCAGGGAAAAAAGCAATATATTCTTTGGCGGCCTTTGCCGTGGCAGTTATTCTCTATCTCCTCGTGGTCGCCCGTGCCCCCCCGCTTGATTTCGATCGGCATCTGGAGAGAATCGTTTCGGTTCCCCTCGTCTCCCTTTCCCTCCTCCGTCCGCTGCTGCCTGGCCTCGCCGTCGTGTTTTTTCCCCTCCCTACGGCCGATATATTTTCACATTTTTTTCCCTCACCCTCCCTCTCCACACGGCCACTGGCAGTCCACCAGGCACCACCACGTCTCCGCCGTCATCGTCGTCGCCCTCCGGCTCCCCCCACGCGCGCCCCGGTGCAGGTGCAGCAGCTGGGCGCGCTCGCCCGCGCGTCCTCGTGACGCTGCTTCCGCGCGCCGCCGCCGCCACCTGCTCGCGTGGGTTCCAAGTCAAGGTGGCACTGCGGCAGCGCGGGGCCGGGGTCGGAGGGAGAATAAGGGCGGCCGCGGCACGCGGGCGTGAGCGGAGGAGCGGAAGAAGCGAAGGAGAGCCGGCGTTTGATTCGGGCGGCGGAGTGAGCCCGGGGATCGGCCGCGCGGGCCGGAGCAGGATGGCGGGTGCAGAGGAAGCCCGGGCGCCGCTGCTGCAGGATGTGGAGGCGGATGTCGAGGGGAGCTCCAAGCCGCGCCGCATTGCTCTCTTCATCGAGCCGTCACCCTTCGCGTAAGTGCCCACAAGCATCCAGCTGGTGGTCCGCTTAGAATAGATCGGATCGAGGTGCTCTGCAACCGTGTTAGCGTGTTGCTGCTAGGCCACTAATAAGATGCATGATTGGTCAAAACTGTGTTTCTGTGATCCAAGTACCGATCAGTGGCTTCCTTTTTTTTTTTTTTTTGCAGTTACATCTCCGGGTACAAAAACCGGTTCCAGAACTTCATCAAGCATCTACGAGAGATGGGCGACGAGGTGACCATCCTTTTTTATACTATTCTGCTGACTCAGCCTTCCTTGCTTATAGTGTTCTAGTATATCTATATGAGAGTTTCTTCAACATGATTTTTGACCTCTAGAGTTTTCCTCTGCCCTTTTGATTCAGGTATTGGTGGTGACCACACACAAGGGAGCTCCTGAGGAGTTCCATGGAGCAAAGGTGATTGGCTCGTGGAGGTAATCCATAACCATAACCCAATGGATACTAGTTTTACCATCTAGAGGAATACCTATGAGCTATAATATAACGACTCTTACTGAAAGCACAATTGGATTCACTTTGAGACAGAATAGTGCTTCTTTGTGGAAGCAAAATAGAGGAAAGATGTAAAGGATCTTGTAATCACCCTGCATGTTAATTTAGGCCGCACATCGTGGACAGAAATTAATTGTTGATGACGCCATACTTGTTTCATGATGTTTTGTTCTGTTTCAGCGTCTAAATATGGGATCACATTAAAAATTCAAGTTGTGGAATATTTCGTTCCTTTGCTATTCCGGTTTCCTAAAACCCTCCTTTTCAGCTTTCCATGCCCTCTGTACCAAAACGTTCCACTCTCGCTGGCATTGAGCCCCAGAATATTTTCTGAGGTGAATAAGTTCAAGCCAGACGTCATCCATGCCACTTCACCAGGTGTTATGGTAATAACTGAAAACACGACGTGTTCTATACCTTTATTCCAGTGTTTTTGTCTTGCTTATAATCTCCAGTGATTATAGGTTCTTGGTGCTCTGGCTATAGCAAAGATGGTATCAGTTCCATTGGTGATGTCTTATCACACACATCTTCCAGCGTAAGTCCGTCCTGTTGAAATGATATTTGTTTTGATTCAACATGAATCTATTTGCATGTATGTACTAATTAGATACAGATCTTCCAAACATCTAAAGTAGGAATCATCTGTGGAATTGAAGCATACCTTTTATGTGTAGCATCTGATTTGTTTTGTAGAATGAGGTTGTCGAACTTCCCTGCAGGTCCATCTTTAATAATTTTTAAAGTTCTGTGTACTTGCATATAAACATCAATAACATTATGGCTAATTTGAAAAAAAAAACCGTGGCCAGTTGACCATTCAGACTATACTAAATGATCAAGTCTTGTGAATTTTTAGCCAGGGGATCATATAACTTTTATGTACATGCACATTTCACATTGGACTTTGGAGAATACTCTGTGTGTAAATTTCATTTCGGGAAGAAGTGATTACTGAATTTCCTTCACTAAATTCTTGCTGATATGGGGAATTCTCTCTCCATAAATAAGTTCAACAAAATGTATCCTAAAATGGACTAGAAAATTGATTTGGGCATGCATTATTAACACGTGATGGTATCATGAGGCAAATGTGGTTTTGTGCCAATCATATGTGGTCACAGGACCTCAAGCACAATGCTGCAGAGCGTAATTGTTACAGTGCATGCGATTATAGATCCAGGAGAGGCCTGTCTGTTGTCACAATACGAAACGAGGCAACTCCTCCCACATAGATGTATTTGCATGAAAATCAACGAACAAATGTTCTACCTCTGATAGGGTAGAATAATTATTGAACATGTTTCCTTTTTCCTAGTAAACATCAACTAGGCTTCATCGTTTTCATTTTCTATTGCAAAACTTACCTCTTACGGCTGTTAATAGTTTCTTTTATTTTTTATACATGGCTTGCAGGTACATGCCGAGATATAATTTAAATTGGTTACTTGAGCCCACATGGAGTTTTATAAGTAAGTCATGATAGAGCATCCTCAGCAAAATGAAAATTTTTCTATAAAAGTTTATGTTTATTATTAGTGTACGCTGACTGTCTCTTTTTGTTTCAAAGGATACCTCCACAGATCAGCAGATATTACTCTAGTTCCTTCGGTTGCCATCGCCGAAGACTTTGAAACTGCTAAAGTGGTACCAGGTTAAGTAGTGTAATATTATCAATGTGCCTATAGTTTTGGGAAAAAGTCCATTTTAAGAAGTCCGATTTTCAACCTCGTGTTACGAAACCAGGTTACCCGCACCCTCGAACTGGCAAAAAAAGTCCAATTTACAACCCCGAGCACGGTTGAAGGTGGTTTCTAAGGCGGTTTTGCTGATGTGGCATGCGCCGGGTCAGCAAAACCGCCTTAGAAACCCTTAAGAGACCGCCAGCCAGTTCGAGGGTGCAAGTTACCCGGTTATGTAGAGGTTGCTAACCACTTCAAGGTTGTAAAGTGGACTTTTCCCTATAGTTTTTTTATCCCTCCCTCCATGCTAAACATAACCTGCCATGCCTCTTCAGCAAACAGAATACGGCTTTGGAACAAGGGTGTAGATTCTGAAAGCTTCCATACTAAATATCGGAGGCATGAAATGCGCATCAGATTGAGGTATCACCTCTTGCTTCAATTGTTAATGAAAGAGGTGTTAAAAAAATTGCATGGACTAACACACTTTCCCCTCCTCTCCTCTCCCATTAGTGGTGGTGAACCAGAAAAACCCTTGATAATACATGTAGGACGTTTTGGACGCGAAAAAAATTTGGATTTTCTGAAAAGGTGAGCCTTTTACTTTATACAAATACTATAACCATTCATCTGTATAAACTCGAGTTTAGAAGCATCAGAAAAAAATATATAAAAAGCAAACAATGAGAAGGGAAAACTTCCTTGATGTCTTCCTGCAACGATGATTATTCATACTATGGTGTAGAGTTTTCATCCATGATATTTCTTTGGCTTTTAATTCCTACATAATCTAATAAGCTATCATGTTCTTATTGCTGCTGAAACTTAAAACTGCTCGACTGTTTATTTCCCCTAGTGTTTTACAGTGTTTGCCAGCTTTGCGTAAGTCAGCACAGTTCACTTTGGCCTTGACCTTTTAGCTTTGAGCATACACAGCATATCACGTTTTCTATATTGCTTCTTGACAGAATACACACTTCTTAACCGAATATGCACTTCAGATTGGTTTTCATAGACTACTTATCTGCAGGTTATATTATTTGCCATGTCATTAGGAATTTTCTTATTTCGGATAAAATACAGGGTTATGGAGAGGCTCCCAGGAGCAAGGATTGCTTTTATTGGAGATGGACCATACAGGTGCACTATTCCTCAATTCCTAGCTATATCTCTTTTTTTTCAATATGATGCACACCTGATGAGATGTGGATGTCATCACACATCATTACTCTTGCAAGCCTGTTATGTGTCCTTTCATAAAACATTTGTTTTAAATTACAAGTGGACAATCATAATTGCATACATTGGTTGTCCTGAGAAATTTTTTTCCTGATATCCCAAGTAGTTATAATGCAATAAAAGTACATCCACACTGCACATGTAGTAGCCGCACCATCAAGAACTGACTTTAACTTTATGAGTTTAGTCACCTGTTTGACCATTGCACATTTTCATCTTACTAAAACTCTGGAAACGTTCACATCTTTTGTTTCACCTGGGCATGCAGGGCTGAGTTAGAAAAAATGTTCACAGGCATGCCTGCAGTTTTTACCGGAATGCTCCAAGGCGAGGAGCTCTCACAAGCATATGCCAGTGGAGATGTATTTGCAATGCCTTCAGAATCTGAAACCCTCGGGCAAGTAGTGCTGGAGTCCATGGCTTCTGGAGTTCCAGTCGTTGCTGCGCGTGCTGGAGGGATACCTGATATAATACCCAAGGACAAGGAGGGTAAGACAAGCTTCTTGTTTACACCTGGAGATCTCGATGAGTGTGTGAGGAAGATAGAGCAGCTCCTGAATTCAAAAGATCTCAGAGAAACCATTGGAAAGGCTGCCAGGGAAGAGATGGAGAAGTGTGACTGGAGAGCAGCCTCGAAGAAAATCCGCAACGAACACTACAGCGCAGCGATTTCGTTCTGGCGGGAGAAGATGGGCAAAACTAACTAGGTTGCATCGTTTCACTGAGGAATTCTTCTGCCTTTGCCCTCTCCTACTAGTTGCTGTTAATAACTAAAGAATTTGTACATTGTACCCAAACAGCTTGCAAGTGTGTGTGGCTAGCTGCATTCATATGTTACAATGACTAACCGACTACGGCATGTATGCAATTCATGTACATCAGACAACACTTTGAGATTGTCCATTGCCATCTTGCTAACTTGGAAGGTTGACACAAATCCTTCAGCAAGTTCTAAGTAGTTGTCGCGTGTGCACTGAAGAGGTTTGTTGCTGTCAGTAGCTTAAGTACCGAAATAAGAACTACACAGTTGCCAAGAAATCAAATGCAATCCAACCTAGGTTTAAAAGTGCAATCAGCGGCTTGATGAGGCACCTGATAGACATGAGAAAATCTGAATAAAAATCCGCATCTACTATACAATTATCTCTCTACGTGTTATGCTTGAAGCTATAGTTCATTTATTCAAGAGTAACAAAATTGCAAAAGTTAGGATTTTCTAACTGATAACTGATGATAGGTCAAACGGAGGAAAGGTCACAAAAAAGCATGCTATTGATGCCTGATGGAAACATTATCTTTCTTGTTTCTTCATACTTCTGTGAGTCTGAAGTTGAAATTTTGAAGAATGTGACACCAGACAAACTACACCATTTTCTTTTTTGTTAATTTCCTTCCCCAACTGAAATCAAATTGCATGAGTGTGGTGCAAGTCTGCTTGTGCAAGGAAAGAAATTAAATCAGAACACCACAGCATGTCGGCATCTCCATAATAAGCTCTATAACATCTTTTTGTTATCTCAGAAAGATGTGACGATAAACAATGACTCTGTAAAGATGATGGGACAACGTTCTGCTTATACCACGGGTATCAACTATAGTCTATACTCTATAGTTCCTGTGCAATTTACATATCCAATGGAACTTACAAAACGAATTGATAAATTCAAAGAGCATGCCATAACTACTATGGTTCTCCAGGGCATATAACTGCAACAGCTGTATACGCTTAATAGGCATACAACTACAACAGCAGCAGATGCTTAATCCCCAACTCAAGGCAACATGTTCCTGCTGAGAACCAAAGTTGTTTCTTCACATCTTTTACAATCTTATGCTCTGCCTACTGTAGATACCTGGCTGGCAATCCAGTGTCTGACAGACAATACAAAACAGTCAATCGAACATAGGGTACAATACTCCCATGACAGCAGCAGAAACATGTGAGATGTTTGTTTTGCATGTTGAAGCTGCCATTTACCAATTCGTCCATTATGGTCATCTATTAAACTGCAATGTTTAAAGGAATTTGAAATTTCTGCTGAAGATGGCTGTGATCTCATCATGATGACAATTCAGAAGTTCGGGCAAGCCACATAGAAGAGACTTTTTTGGTGGCTTTTCGAGATTTGGGGCAGCATGGTTAGTGGTTAATCATCTTGCAGCACGACCATGAGTTCTCCACCTTGCCTGAGTATGCTATCCAGGAACACAATCACATTTTCCTTGTCCTTAAACTGCTTGGGTTCAGAAAGATCACTATCCAAATTAAACCAGATACCATCAATGCTTCGAATTGCTACCCAATGCCTGCCAGTCCAGAGGCCCCTGAACCTCCTGATAGGCACATTAATCATCAGGCCTACTAACGCTTCTGCATCCAGATTGATCGATGATGCCCCTTTTCGATGATCATGCCAAACTACCTTCTTCTTTCTAGCTTCTAATGCTGCGATGAGAACATTTACATCATAGTTCCCAGTTATCACGTTGTGGTGAGGTTTAAAAATGAATGATAGAGGAGTCCATTGGTCCTTGTTTGGATCATTAAGGACAAGATTTCCAGCAATCCTGTCCAACTCAGCTCGGGTGAAACATTCCTTTTCCTGAACCACAGAAAAATATATTTGCATTTAGCCTACAAAAGTAGATAGAAACATAGTATGTCCAGATTAATCAAGGTAGTACATATGAAAAGAAAGAACTAAGTCATTTTTTTGTGAGTGGATAGCTTGCATGAAGATATAGAATGATAGTGGGGTTTGTTCTTGTAAGAGTTATAGATTTATGAGTGCAATTGTGATCATACTTTCTTCTCTTTTTTACATAAACATCTAAGGTCAGGTAGCAAGTGAAAAATTGATGTTCGTTTTGCATCCATCCACCCTATGGACATTTCTACAAAATTGGTTTAGTTATCTCAAAAGCAATTCGCAATCTAGCTTATGAATTCATGATTCACGAGCAGATCTCATCTCAGACATTATTCCAACACAGGTGGAAAAGAAGTGTGCAAAACGGATGAGCAGTACACATAAATATACGTGGCAGTAGTAGGAATTGAAAAGATTCGGGTATTGGCTGGAACATTCTGATGGAAAGGTACATCACTTCCTCATTCAAAGAGCCGCACATCAGAATTTGGTCCAATTAGCTTGAGAAACGTGCAGTGATAACCTACCGTACTCGATTCAATCCATGTACTATAATATAGTGGCGCACAACGCTCAACTACTAGCAACTCAACAAGCAATTCAATCCCTCCCTCCCTCCCTGCAAATGGGCAGCCATGTACAGTTGGGTAATCACAGCGGGGACAATCGAAACCAAAGAGATTAAGTTGCTTAAAGATCAACAGTATATTCTAATATTGGCAAGCACTGGGCGTGATATATAGAAACTAAAAGGAGATAGAAGGCACCTGCATAAGGTTGTTTAGAGCGTGGAGGAGGCAGAACTGCATCCTCTGCCTCTCGTGATACACCTTGCTGCCGCCGCCGCCGCTTCCATCCGCGCTGGATCCCGCCTCGTCCTGCTTTGCTTCCGATTTGGCTTCCGGCTCCATGCCGCGATGGGGTTGGAAGGAACAGAGGGAGGGCCTGTGACTCGAATCTCGAGTTCTCGACCCCACGGGTGACGACGGCCAGTCGGCCACGGATTGCGAAGCTACTTCTCTCCGCCGCCGCCTGGAGCACTGCGCGGCCGCCGTTGCCGCTGAAACGCAAAGAGGGGCCGTTTGGCTTTCGGTGGGTTAGGGATAGGGACAGGGAAATCCTATCCCTCCCTTCCATCAATTTCCTATCCCAATCTTTATATATTCACGAACATTTTTCGATTCCACGATCCAAACGCATTATAAAACTTATATCACCCTATATTTTCCAATCCCACCTCACGTTTTCTAATTCGTATCCCAATCCAAACGTACCCAGAGGGGAAGTCGCTGGGTTCAGGCACACGTCATAGGAACGGATTTCTATACCCATATTTTAAACTCTGTATAGTTGAACAGTTATACTACGTCCACTTCCACGGTCGATAATTATCCATCTGTGCCAAGATATACTGCAATAACAATTTCTGAATTGCTGATATATATAATATATGTCGGATAGGAATATGCCGTCAGAATCATTATATTTTAGATTTGGGGGAGTAATCACTATTATTACTAAGGATGATCGTGTATTTTGATACTCCATCCGTATCGATTTATAAACCGTTTGATTTTTTTACACTAAATTTAACAAGCTCATCTTATTCAAAAAATTCATAGTTATTATTTGTTTTCATTGTGATTAAGTTTAGTATATATATACTTTAAATGAATTGATTTTTTCTAAATTTTTGCAAATATTTTAAATAAGATGAGCCGGTCAAACTTGGTGCCAAAAAAGTCAAATAACCTATAAATTGAGACGGAGGGAATACACAAAAATAAAATTTAATTACTAAAACTCACTCTATCTGTATCTAAAAACATGGAGGGCAAATGGAGACTAAAACTGAGCTGGCTTATCAGAGGTTAAAGCTTTTTTTTGTGTATTTTTTGTGTATCTAAAGGCACACATTGTATTTTTCAGTGTTCACCTAAACGGCCGTTTAAACGGTAAACGGTGCACAACTATATTGTTTAGGGTATAAACGGTCAATTAAACGGTTGACCGTTTAAACGGTTAAAAAACGATGTTAAACGACTTAAACGGAATGGAGTTAAACAGAATTAAACAGGTTAAACGGCTGTTTAACCTACTGTTTAGGTGAAAAATGTCATATTCAATTGAGTTTTTTCATACACAAATATGAATATCTTATATTATACATATATAAATATGTATATTAGATTTTTTGAATGTATAGATATGTTTATTTATTTTTTCGATGCATAAATATTTATACTTGCTATGATACTTTATTTTTATCTAAGCAAAAATATGTATATTTTAATGCTATAGTACATAACCGTTATGCCGTTTAAATCCGTGTAAACACCGTTTAAATGGTTTAAACGCTAAACGAAAGGTGACCGACTGTCTTACTGTTTAGCGTTTAGGATAACACTGGTATTTTTTTTCATTTGCCCAATTCGTGAGTCTAAGATTTTATCTAGCCTCAGTCAAAAAATTGTGCTATCTAGCTACAATGCAAATAGATATGCATGTATATTTTTTGCATAGTTATGTGGATTGTAGCACTATGTACTCCTTTATAGGTCGTTTGTTTTTTTGACATGAAGTTAGACTTTCTCATTTTATTAAAAGAAATTCATAATAATTATTTATTTTCATCGTAATTTAGGTTAGCATATAATATACTTTAACTACGATTTTTAATTTGTTTATACTTTTTATAAAAAATTGAATAAAGACGGTTAAGTTTAGTGTAAAAAAATCAAACGGCTATAAATTCGAACGGATGGAGCAGGTGAGTAGATGTGAATATATATGGAGGAAGCTATTGATATATGTAAAACCAAGCTAGCACAGTCCGTCGACGTCTTCGAATTTTCAATTTGAGGATTAAATGCTTGTGTTCAAACGGATAAAGTAGAGAGAGGAAAACTCTTTTCGCCGTAAACACTTCTGTGGAATCGCAAATTTATTGAACAAACACTCAAAACAGGACGACCTGAAGAAGTCAAGCCAAGTAGCATATTCCGGCATCCAGGCCCCAGTAGCAGCCACCACGACTAGACGACGGCGCCAAGCACCATAGCACTCCGGGCTAGTTTGGATGGTGACCTGGTCTGAGGGCTCTCGCCCAGGCAGGTGCATCCAGCCCCAAGCGCTCGAAATCGAACGCATGGGAGCGATGCCTGGCCCAGGCAGCTCCTGCGAGGAAGCAACCATCCGCTCTTCCACCGTGAAACGTACTTACCAACTGCACTGCACCCTGTTCATTGAACATATGGAACTTGAAGAAACATTAAAAAAGCGTGCGCAGAATGGGAACTGGATGTTAAAACAGGCCGGTGTGCCGTGCGCAGAAGGCACGGCAAGCTGCAGTAGTCTGAACTCTGAATTCAACGAAAAGCAGACTTTGATCAAAGCGAGAGAGGAAAAAAAAAAAAAAGACCGAGCCGAGCGAGTCGACTCCACTCCGCCCGGCCGCCCCGCCTCGGCCTTGCTTCCGTCTCCCACAATCCAAGGAGACCGAGCAGGAGGCGGCGGCGGAAGCAACCCGTTGGGGGACGGCGTGGGAGTCCAGTTTTGCACGCCTCGCCGGTGTGATCTGCAGCCGCTAGCCGGTGAGGCGGGGCGACCAGGGGGTGGCGATTGCAGAGCACGGGCCAGCGGGGAGATGTCGGACGCGCTGATAAACGGCCTCGCCGGCGCCGGCGGCGGGATCATCGCCCAGATCCTCACCTACCCGCTCCAGACCGTACGTGGCTTTACGCCTCGCTGCTAACCTTGGATTTCTCGGTGGTGGCTGAAATTTCGAGGTTTTACACGGCGCAGGTGAACGCGCGGCAGCAGACGGAGCGCGACCCCTCCAAGCCGGCGTTCAAGGACGGCGCCGCTCGCCAGTTATACCTGGTGCTCCTCCTTCACCCGTTCCTCGCCAGAGATTTTGAGTGATCTAGCCTGATCCGGGTCTAATGCTGCCGGCGATCCCTGTTTTCCCCTCTACTGTGGCAGGTCGTGAAGCATGAGGGGTGGGAGCGCCTGTACGGCGGGCTCATGCCCTCGCTCGTCGGCACCGCAGCCTCCCAGGTTGGTTCGCTCGTTGGTCCATCCTCCAGCTTCACCCCTCGCCTTGTGAAGGTCGATACCCGCTTTCTGAATCGTAATCAGTGTGTTACTGTCAGGGCGTCTACTACTACTTCTATCAAATATTCCGGAACAGGGCAGAAGCGAAGGCCCTTGAGAGATCCAGGAGAGGGCTTGGCGATGGCTCTGTCGGGATGCTTCAGTCTCTCGCCGTCGCTGCCCTGTCCGGGTAATTGGAATGTCGCTCGAGCACCTTGTTGACCTAGAAAGCACTATGCTGTTTATTCATAGTTAGGGTCACTTGTTGATGTGCTGTTTGTCTATCTTTTTGCAGCTGTGTCAATGTGCTGCTCACAAACCCAATTTGGGTTGTTGTTACGCGAATGCAAGTAAGTATACATTTCTTCCCTGCTACCTGTTTTTATTACAGATCATCTGGCAGCACATTCGAGTACAAATATTTCATTTGTGCTTGCAGACTCACAGAAAGACAAACAAAAAGAAAAGCCCTCAGGGTTTGACGTTTGCTCTTGACAACGCCGTCGAAGCTGCTACAACCGAAAACACACCTTACAGAACTATCGACGTTGTAAGTAATTCTCATAGTTTCTCTTGCAGGGGAGATACTCTATTCATACAATTGTTGGTTGCCCACTACCACAGCCCTAGTTAATGCCTGTTCTTAGCTACATGGGGACAATTTTATTAAACTTTGTGTACTTTATTGTATCACAAAGGTGATGCTCATCCATAGATGGATTCTAATTCAGTTGTAGCTTCCCTAATCTTTACATCCTGAATATTATTTCAGGTTTTGCAAGTACACTAGGACAGAATACTACATGTTAACTTGCAACTGATAGTTCATACCTATAACCTTACCTGGCTATGTTTGTCCTAATTAGTTACTCTTTCTGCCCTGAATTACTCATACAAGATTGGGTACAAGGTGACAATGTTGTGAATTTATTCACTAGTTGAACTGCAGTAAGAACTTAATAACTTACCTTCTAGAAACCAGTACCGTTTTGATGCTATACATACTGCTATTGCTAGCATGGAATATCAACACACATCTGGATTTGCTGATTGAGAACAAACTGGCCTGAACCTGAACTCAATGAGTAATTTATGTTTGAACTAAAATGGCAGCAAAGGTGAGGGGTTGGGGTTAAGTATTGTTGTTTTGAACCTGCTTTGGCAAAGTAATGAGAGTGTGAAAGTTCTATAACCTGGAAAGTAACAGATGTACATGAACTAATATAGACCATGGACTACAATATATAATGATCATTCAAAACCAAATTATTCATTTTGCCTATGGAGATTGACGGACATGTCGAGAATCATGTTGCGATCAGTGCTAGAGCCTATAGCAACAAGAGAAACAACGTTACTTTATTATAAAATAAAGAGTAGAGCAATAATTAATTTGGAGAATGGTTGTCTCACTTGGTCTACCTCCAGTTTCAGGAACTGTACAAAGAAGCTGGAGTGTTGGGCTTTTGGAAAGGAGTGATTCCATCTCTTATTATGGCAAGTCATTGTTCTCCTTTTCTTTGTTTATTAGTCATATAATGGTGAAATTTTACGATTTTATCTGTTAATAGGTTAGTAATCCTGCAATTCAATTCATGTTGTATGAGACTCTTCTGAAGAAGCTAAAGAATAGACGGGCCTCTAATTTGAAGGGAGCTGATGGACTAACCGCACTTGAAGTAAGTTTTTTGTTTTCCAGTGATGTTAATTGCCTCAAAATGTGTATAGTGAATCTGTGCCTGTGTTGGGTCCTGAAGGCCAGAACCTGTTGTAAAGATGACTGAAAACTTGTGCCTTTTGGATATATATCGGTTGATATATGCTTTACTTTTGATGTTGGAGGCAATTTGCACTGTCATATGTCCATTTTATATTGGTATTTCTGTCATATTATAATTTTATATTGCAATCATCCTTGTTCAGATTTTTCTTCTTGGAGCTGTTGCAAAACTTGGGGCAACTGTCGTTACATACCCTCTTCTAGTTGTTAAGGTGATTAATCGGTGGATTGGTAGTAATTGGAGCTGTCTACTTGCATATTTGAGAACAGGATCCAAATTGAGCTATATTCTTTTCTGCAGGCAAGACTTCAGGTGAAGCAAATGATTGATGATGACAAGAGGCATCGTTACAAAGGTACAAATGCACCGTTGTCATTTTGTCATAGTTCTCTACTTTTCATCTTTACTGTTGCTTCAGTTAATCAGCTCCTGTTTCTTGCTGTATTGACTTAACTAGTAATTTAAGAATACTGACTTAGCCAATTTCTTGCTGCTGTTGTACTATTATTGAAGATTGTAGTAATCTTTCTTTCAGGTACATTTGATGCGATCACAAAGTTGGTACAGTATGAGGGTCTGACAGGGATGTATAAAGGAATGGGCACAAAAATTGTGCAAAGTGTTTTCGCTTCTGCTTTGCTTTTTATGATCAAGGAGGAGCTGGTCAAGGGTGCTCGATTATTGGTGACTGGTAACACCAGTCTGGTGAAGAAATTACCATCAAAGTCATCAAGATGATCTAGGTCGTTGCAGGTGTTAATATCTCTGCCAATAAATACAAGTACTATTCGCATAAATCGTAAACAGAGTCAACAAGCTATAGAGCTCGCCTCTGTTAGGAGATATCAAGTGTAGGTAACACAACCGCCAGTATGATTCTTGTAGGGACCTAAAACTCTATATTGGATAGGTTATTTGTATCATTCATGTAAAATGTATTCTGGAAGATTGAAACACAAGGAAATGAAATTTGAACCTCGGTCACCTTTTCTGATCTTCTGTTTGTGAATCGCTATGACCTTATTGGTTTGTGCAAGGGTGGCAGAAATATCTGAAAACCAATCAGCACGACAATGCAAACCCTCCGTCAGCTTGAGCCGCAAGCTGATGGCTATCATCAAGAAGCCTTGGGAAGTAAATATCTCATTTCCCCGCTTTTTACCCTTTACCCCTGCAATGGTAAATACATGCATCGTTCAACATGCTCCCGTGTTAGCCAATTCCAGCAAACTGCAAGTAAAAAAAATAAATGAATGGATTATTGTTTCATTTAATGCTACCTTTTTGGGGATATAAGACCATCCCCAATGGAGATTGCCCAAAGTGCTGCATATACACTGTATGACACTGTAGCGCTACTGTAGAGAGAGAGGTAGTTGAAATAGTAAAGAAATAGTGGATATGCAAGTGGATATAGGCAATGGTTGGGGATAGTCTAATACCGATGCCTTTGTTAACCATTGAGAAGACAGGACAGGGCAATTGGATTTAGCGGTGGGACTTGATGGAAGAAACTAAAATGGAAATTTGTTTTTTTTTTTAATTCTCAATACCTTGTTTGACTCTTGGAGGGAACACGACTAAAAGGATTTTATATTCTTTGTTTTGGAGTGGGACATCGAATCATATACTCTCTGCGTCACAATTTATACATCGTTTGATTCTTTTTTAGCCCCAAGTTTATTTGTCTTATTCAAAAAATTTCATAGTAATTATTACTCCCTTAGTTCTTTTTATTTGATGTCGTTGACTTTTTTCAGAACTCTAATTCTTTGTTTATTCAAAAAAATATGGAAATATATAAGAACACACATCATACTCAAAATACACCTATTAATAAAACAAGTAATAAAA
The DNA here is from genome assembly GCA_022530915.1 of Paspalum notatum. Taxonomy (NCBI): domain Eukaryota; kingdom Viridiplantae; phylum Streptophyta; class Magnoliopsida; order Poales; family Poaceae; genus Paspalum; species Paspalum notatum. The sequence continues at coordinate 9,072,641 of CM039684.1, forward strand.
AAAAAGATAAGTAATGATTTTTTAATAAGATGAATAATCAAACTTTTAAAAGAAAGTCATCTGCATCAAAATAGAAAAGAGGAAGGATTTATTTTCGTTGTGATTTAGTTAGCATATTACTTTAACTATGATTTCAATTTTTCTATATTCTTGTAAACTTTTTGAGTAAGATAGATTGATCAAATTTGATATTAAAAAAGTCAAACCACCTACAAATTGAAACGGAGGGAGGAAGTTGAATGGTGAGGAATTGAGGATTTTAAATCCCAACCATTAGGGGCTAGTTTGGCAACCTCCATTTCATTTGGTGAAAAAACTTTCTCTTCGTTCCCATAATTTTCCCACCAAATTAACTTTCTTTCCATTCCCACCATTTTCCACCAAATTCTATAAAAATGGAGGTTGTCAAAACTAGCCTTGGTGTTGTTCCAAACGTCCTCACCATCCCTGTCCTATCAAACGAGCATGAGAATTCTAAGATCTAGACTCCCGTATCTCCAAATTCATGTTCCTTAATACCTTAACCAAACGGACCATGGAAATTTATTACGGAAAATTTGTAAAACCCCTAAAAGAAAACAAAGAGCGAGTACCGAGTTAGTCACTTGGCATGAGACCAAGAAGCTGTTTGCAGAGGCTTGTGTTGTGGGCTTGTGGCCTTGTAGGTTCTGGGGTGTGGCGTGTGGGCGTGTTGCCGAATGGTCGGACCCCGGACGGGTGGATAAGAGAGATAGAAGCCGCCGCGGCAGAGCCATCGTCCTCGCCCCTCTCCGTCCCCAGCGCAGCAAAGCCGGCAAAATGCCAGCCGCCGCCGTGGCCTCGCCTCTCCTTCTCTCGCTCTCCTCGTCCTCCCCCCCCTGCCTCTCCTCCTCAGCTACCTCCTTCCTCCCACTCTCCTCCGCCACCGTCGCCCCGCACGCCGCCGGCAGGACGAAGGCGGCTGTCTCCGTCCTCCGCGCGCTGCGCGCCGAGGCGGCCACCCTCCCCGTGCTCTCATTCACCGGAGATAAGGTCGGCGAGGTCATACTTGACCTCAAGTCCGCGCCGCCCTCCACCGCGCGCGCCGTCGTGCACCGCGCCATCATCACCGACCGCCAGAACGCTCGCCGGGGAACGGCCTCCACGCTCACTCGCGGCGAGGTCAGCGGCGGAGGGAGGAAGCCCTACCAGCAGAAGAAGACCGGGAAGGCGCGGCGCGGGTCGCAGCGCACTCCGCTCCGCCCCGGCGGTGGCGTCGTATTCGGCCCCAAGCCCCGCGACTGGTCCATCAAGATCAACCGCAAGGAGAAGCGCCTCGCCATTTCCACCGCGCTCGCCAGCGCCGCCGTGGCCGAGGACGCCTTCGTCGTCGAGGAGTTCGACGAGGCCTTCGCGTCGGGTCCCAAGACCAGAGATTTCGTGGCCGCGCTGCAGCGTTGGGGCCTCGACCCCAAGCAGAAGGCCATGTTCTTTGCCACAGAGTTAGACGACAATGTGCGGCTCAGCGGCAGGAACATCGGTTCCCTCAAGATGCTCACACCCAGGACGCTCAACCTGTACGACATCCTCGACGCGCGCAAGCTCTTCTTCACTCCTGCTGCCGTGGACTACCTCAACTCCAGGTACGGAACCAGCGTTTCTGATGACTTCGATACTGATGACGAGGCCGATGGCGAAGAGGAACTGGTCGAGCAGGAAGCAGAAGAAGGCACCACAGCGGAAGCCGCCCAAGGTACATAGCTACACATTAACACTTTGCTGTGCTGGGCAAATATGGACTCTGTTAGTAACTGCAATACTTAGGTTAGTACGTGTTAAACAGGTTGCAAGGAGGATACCAAATAGTAGTATTAGTGAACTATTGATACAAAGAAGTAATGCCAATTGAATTGAATTGGGACACCATTTTCTTGGGGCACTAGCATTCCATAAAAAAAATGTAGATTTGAATAGCCTACACTATGCTTTCTGTAAAAATGTCATGAGATTTCAATAGCACAGAGAAACGAAAGTTTTGTTGATAATCATGGCCACTGGAACGCTGAGAGTGCGTGTTACTCATGGCATGGAATTTGAATATATCAGTTTTGAACAGGACTATGTTTCGCTGAATAAAAAATGTACCTCTTACCATATTGCTCATTTTTATTTTCAAATGTTTTCAAAATGCCTTTTCATTAATGCCATGTAACACTGAATACATCACACCTAACATGAGGATCAAGGAGGGGTTTGATAAGTGTCTGTTGCAGCAGAACCAATTGGTAATAAGTATGACAGTAAGATACCATAAAGCTGAATTATGCTCTGAATCTTAGAATATTCGATGCTAAAGTTCCTGCTTAACGGTGGGTAAAGCAAGACACAAAAATCAAGAGGAAAATGTCATACTAATACACCTAAGACAGGGATCAGCTCCTTCCTCTCTTCATATTCACATTCTTCTATCTACACATAAAAGGCCTATCAGATATTCAAATATGTTTCTCATACTGCAATCTGCAGAACAGTAGCTTCTGTTCTATGCTTCATTATGGCAAGTGTACACGTATAGACAATTTATTTTCAGATTCAATGCTCATAAATAGTTCCAGAATAATAAGTGGACAATTATTTCATTAGGCGATGTCATCAGATATCATAACTAAAAATGCAGTGTAGATGGAAATTTAGATCTCAAAGAGGGGAGTAAGGAATAAGATGGGTTCAGTAAACAAGAGTTTTTTCCTTTAACACTAGTAAAATAAGGTCTAAAATGGTGCTGGTGAAATCTTCTTAAATTAAGTGTCTTCACTTCTTTCAAACATGCTAACATTACCTAAACTAACCAATTTGTTTGAAAGGATGTAATTTTTCTGCTACTCTGTTATTAATTTATGACATTTGAAAAGTTCTCAGGACCTTCTTTTATATAATTTTCAGATGCAAGTGAAGAGAGTGAGGCAGACAGCAGTTCCTAGGTGGGGAGTGTAGATCTACAAATTGTTGTTTCTTGTGCTACCTTTGGGTGAGAATGAATTGTTTGGGAATTGCCTCCCTAACGAGGAAGCATTTTGTCTGCTTTTACTGTAAGTTAAAAATGTTCTTTCACAAAGTATATTAGGTTTTCAAACTTCACACAAGTATATGTTCTCAAATATATTATAAGGTGCCAACCACTGCAGACAAAGTGTTCATCTATGCTTTCAATAACTGGCATTAATCAGCTGGTTTCCACCAGTGGACAATTATCCACGGTTTCCAATAGCGCCACATCATACTTAAAGGTTTAGGTTGATGAATGAAATAACATATCTCAATGTATAGATTCATTTAGTGGTTTCATAGGAAAAGCATAGCATTTAATTGTCACATGGTGTTGTGATCATAAATGCCATATAAATATGTAGCTACTTGTAATTGTGTTTAGCATACTAAAACATGGCTACACGGGATTGAGAAAGGGGATTAACAAATTGTTTTATGTGGGGGTTTCAGCAAATTTTTCAGCACTTGGTCACCGTATACACGGTGTTCCATCCACACGAAACTTTATCTCTTTATAAATTTGTTGCCATATCACCATTTTTGCCTATGTGGCATATGTGCTGTGATTAAGTCTTTTGTCGGGTGTACATGAGCAGTTCTATAAGCCTCTCTGAATGAATAACTGCATCAGCATTACCCAATGAAACCTGACCTGCTAGAGAATAACTGGCTTGCCCTAGCTCGACCTGGATATGAAATGGAACCTGAATCAGCTATTGTTGCGAAATCCTCGGGCCCAATTCTGTATAGACAGATTATCGTTTGTGTAACCTGTGGCCACCGGCGGCGATCGCCGGCGACGTGAGAGACGGTGGACGGTGTATATCGGTAGTAGAGCCGAGAAATGGTTCCTCCGAGCTCAGTTTGTGTATTTCGTAATAATATTGTTCTTACTTGTCTTACAAGCACGACGCTGCATATAAACTCATACAAACGCACACTGCCCAGTGGGTCCTCTCTACCTCCCTCAACATTTGAATGTTTCCCTGTGTCGAAGGCGGCAACACTGTTTACGCTTCCCTTGGTACAGACGCGTCTGTGACAACTCCCCCCTCCTGAAATGGTGCTTGTCCCCAAGCAGCAGCCGATGGAAAACGAGCACGAACCACATGATAATCTTCCCAAGTTGTTGCAGTTGGAGGCAGAGCCGTCCACTGAACACGCACCTGTGTGATTGCATGATTCCCTTTCTTGACGAGCCTGCGTTCTAGAACTGCCGCTGGTTCAACTGATTTTGCATCCAGAATAGGAACATTAGGCAGCTCAGAAAAAACAGGTGAGTAATCAGCGGTAAATGGTTTCAGTTGGGACACATGGAAAACCGGATGGATGTTTGAATGTGGAGGTAGTTCCAAACGATAAGCTACTTCACCAATCCTTTCGACAACCTTGTAAGGGCCGAAGAACTTGAAAGCCAATTTGGGAAATGGACGATTGACCAAAGAAGTTTGAGCATATGGTTGGAGCTTCAGAAGCACTTGTTCTCCCACCTGAAATGTAAGCTCTGTACGCTGACGATCAGCATGTTGTTTCATTCTGTTTTGAGCCACCTCCAGATGATGCTTTAAGTTCTCCAACTGAAGTGCTCTTTCAGTCAAAATATCATTTACCACTGAAACTGTGGAAGAAGCAATAGCTGTTTCTGCCATTAAATTCGGTTCCTGGCCATATAAAGCTTTGAAAGGTGAACAATTAATAGCAGAATGGTACGAAGAATTGTACCACAACTCAGCCAGGCTCAACCATTTTTTCCATTGCTTGGGAGTGTCATGGATCACACAACGAAGATACATCTCCAGACATTGATTGACCCTTTCAGTTTGTCCATCAGTCTGTGGGTGATAAGCAGTGGACATCTGCAATTTTACGTCATAGAGCCTGAAAAGTTCCTTCCAAAAACTGCTAAGAAACACTGGATCTCTGTCAGACACAATGGTTTTTGGGAAGCCATGGAGTCTGATAACTTGGTCCAGAATGATTCTAGCAATGCTCTGGGCAGTATATGGATGTTTGATGGCAATGAAATGGGCACATTTAGTGAAACGGTCCACCATCACCAATATTACATTGTATCCGTCTGAAGATGGAAGGCCCTCTATGAAGTCCATAGAAATGTCTTGCCAAGCAGCTGCAGGGATTGGTAATGGTTACAGTAAACCTGTAGGATGTTGCAGTGAGTGCTTCGCTTGTTGACAGATAGCACACTGCTTCACAAAAGATTCAGCATGAAGCTTCAATCCTTTCCAAACAAACAGCTTCTTCACTCTGTAATAGGTTGGATAAATTCCAAAGTGACCTCCAATTGGAGAAGCATGTAAAGCAGCAATAATTTTAGTCTGGATAGCAGAATTATTGCCGAGCCATATCCTGCCTTTGTGTTTAATAAGACCTTGCTCTAAAGAGTAACCCTCTGCATTAGGACTGTGCACAGCTAACTGGGTCAGTAAATCCTGAGCTTTAAGATCAGTGGCATATGAATTTAGTACCTCCTGCATCCAAGATGGCTAAACTTCTAAGACAGCTTGTAATGCCATCCAGTGATGCATTCGAGAGAGAGCATCGGCAGCCACATTATCTTTTCCCTTGTTATAAACAATTTTGAACTGTAAACCCATCAACCTGGACGTAGACTTCTTTTGCAATTCTAAGTGCAAATTCTGTTCATTGAGGTAGGCTAAGCTCTTGTGATCTGTTTTGATGATGAATTCCTGATAATGCAAGTACTGTTTCCATTTCTCCACTGCCATTATCACTGCCAGGAATTCCTTCTCATAAATAGAATATTTCTTATGTGTTGGTCCAAAAGCCTTACTCAAATAAGCCATTGGCCTAGCATTTTGCATTAATACTGCCCCCATTCCATTATCACAAGCATCAGTTTCAATAGTAAAAGGTTGTGAGAAATCTGGAATGGCCAACACTGGGGTTTGAGTCATTGTTGCAGAAAAGCCTGTTCAGCCTCCTCTGACCAACTGAATTGCTTCTGTGTGAGAATGTTGGTCAATGGTTTAGCTATCAATCCATAGTGTTTGACAAACCTTATATAGTAACCAGTCAGGCCCAAGAAAGCTCTCAAGTCAGTCGTGGAAGCAGGCTGAGGCCACTGAATCATTACTGCTGTTTTAGAAGCATCTGTGGCAACCCCTTTATGAGAAATCACATGACCCAAGTATTCAATTGATTGTTGACCAAAGGCACACTTACTGAATTTAAGATAGAATTGGTGTTCTCTGAGCTTCTGTAACACCAGCTCAACATGAGTGACATGTTGCTCTAAAGAGGTACTGAAAATCAGTATGTCATCCAGAAATACCAACACAAATTTTCTGAGATAAGGACTTAAGATCTCATTCATAATGCACTGAAAAGTAGCTGGAGCATTAGTTAAACCAAAAGGCATTACTCTAAATTGATAATGCCCATGATGAGTCTTGAATGCAGTTTTATGCTCATCCTCAGGGTGCATTCGTACTTGATGATATCCAGACCTCATGTCCAATTTGGTAAAGTACTTGGCTGAATCCATCTCCTCCAAAATCTCCTCAATGACAGGCATAGGAAACCTATTCTAGATTGTAAGAGCATTGAATTTACGATAATCAACACACATTCTCCAACTCCCATCTTTCTTTTGGACTAAAAGTACAGGAGATGCAAAAAGGCTTGAACTGTGTGTGATCAATCCTGCTGCTAACAAGTCCTTGACCTGTTTTTCTATCTCTGTTTTGTGCAAAGGATAATATCTATAAGGTTTGCAATTCACAGGTACAGCACTGGGATGTAAAGGGATATGATGATCATAAACCCTGGCTGGTGGTAATGTGTGTGGCTCCTGAAAAATGTCCTGGTATTTGTCCAAAAGCTGAACTAGGTCAGATGGTGGAGACTGATGTGTCTCAGAACTCTAGGTAAGAAAATACAAATCTAACAGTGCCAAAGCCCAAACATCATTACCACGAATCCATTTAGACAACTAAGCTCCTGAAACAGATTGCACTTCCAAAGCAGCTGAATTAATGCCCTGCAATTTCACCAACTGACCACCCAATTTAAACTCCAAAGTTCTGGCTGTCCAGTCACAAACCATAGGACTGTGGAGCTGTAACCAATCAAATCCCAATATTGCATCATAAGCTCCCATGTCAAGCACCCTCATATCCACCTTAAAAGTAGATCCTTGGCACCACCAAGACAAATTAGGAACAACCTTATCTGAAATCAAGGTCTGACCATTAGCCACCTTAACTGTTTTTGGTGGAGCCTGTGTGGCCAAAAGACCAGCCTCAGTCACAAAAGAGGAATTGATAAAACTATGAGAGCTCCCACTGTCTACCAACAGTAACATCACTTTTTTGTTCACAATAGCTCTCAATTTAAGGCAGCCATGGCTTTCTGTGCCTACAAGAGCATTCAAAGACAAATTACAAAATTCTTCAGCAATAACATCTTCCACTGCTAGCTGATTAAGGACTGCTTCAGGAATCTCTTTATCCAGATCATTCAATGCTAGAGCATGCACTTGAGCTCTTGGTTTCTTTGCACAAGAATCCATATGCCCAGGCTCAAATTTCTCCCCACAGTGATAGCATAGGCCATTATTCCTTCTGTAGTCTCTCAATTGACGATCCTTCCAATAATTGTTGGCTGGTGTGAAAGTTTTGTTATCAGGACGCCCATTGAAGTAGCAAATTTCTGCTGCCCAGAAACTTTGGGTGTCTTGTCTTTCTACCTTTCCAGAATCCTTTGTTGGATTTTAGCAATACGACTGGCCTCACCCACTGTAGATGGTGCCTGTGCTTCCACCACTGAGATATTTGGAAGTGAAGAACATATCATCGTAGTTATTACTGTGCATGCAAATCTCAAACTGTAAAGCTTCAAAAGCATTAGTGTAATCCTCCACAGTGTCAGTCTGATTGAGAGCCATTAAATCAGATAGAGCAGTTCTGTAATCTTCAGCTCCAAACTTGAGTTCCACAGCAGCACAAAATTCAGTCCAATTGCCCAATTTATGAGTTTGCTTATAGGCTTGAAGCAATTTAGCTGCATTATCTTTAAAGTGCATAGTAGCTGTAAGCACCCACATGCTGTCAGGCACCCTGAAAATCTAAAAATAATCTTGACACTGATCCTTCCAAATTTTGGGATGAGAACCATCAAACTGAGGAAACTTCAGTTTTGGCAAAGAGTGCCTAGGTATGTGATTCTGGTCTGAATGATGATACTGTCTTGAGTGATGAGGATGGGTTCTATTCTCCTTGTAATTGTGCTGCTTGGATGTGCCCCCTTGCTCAAGATCATGAAAAGGATTCTCCTCCAGTTCAACAGAACTAGCCACAGATATTGAATCAGAATTGTTATGAGAGAGATGCCATTTAGCCACCGCTTGCCCTGTAATTTTCACTTGCTGGGCAATCAACTGCTGCTCTTGATAGTGTTTATCCACAATCCTTGCATGACCTTCCATCTGGGCTCTTAACTACTGTTGAGAAATCCCAATCTCATTAACTCTGGAAAACAACAGATCGAAATTCTCCATCATCTACTCCCAATGAGCCTTGTCCTGATCAGCGTTACTAGCCATCGCTTCCAAAAAAATCTGAGTCTGTTTCGAGGGCTTTGGAGGCGCCGTGATGACTGATTTCAGAAAACCCCCAACACTGATTACCAGATTTGGCACAATCGGTTCAGGAAATCCCTCCCCAATTAGTTGTGCCAAGTAATGCTCCACCACCCGAGAAAGGAGGCGCGATCAAGGGATTTTACGTGCGGACAGATGCCTCACAACCCGAATCGACGGACCTTCCCCACCGCCACCGCCACCGTCACTGAATCAAGGTATTGGTACTCGGAATTTTACACGCAAATAGATGCCGCGCAACCCTAACCTCACTCGATCCAAGACCAACGAAGTAGAAAATCAGAACCAGGACGAGAGAATCAAACTCGCACCCCAAGTCGACGAAGTCGCGTGTTGACGAAGAGACGTGCTGCAGGACGCCGGCGAACACCACCTGTTGACGGCGCACCCCCGCGTGATGCAGCGTCGTCGAGAGGCCGAGGACCGACGAATCTGATACCACTGTAACCCGTGGCCACCGGCGGCGATCGCCGGCGACGTGAGAGACGGTGTATATCGGTAGTAGAGCCGAGGAATGGTTCCTCCGAGCTTAGTTTGTGTATTTTGTAATAATATTGTTCTTACTTGTCTTACAAGCACGACGCTGCATATAAACTCATACAAACGCACACTGCCCAGTGGGTCCTCTCTACCTCCCTCAACATTTAAATGTTTCCCTGTGTCGAAGGCGCCAACACTGTTTACTCTTCCCTTGGTACAGACGCGTCTGTGACAGTTTGGCTCAAATTTCATTAGGTCTTATGGATCCTGACATCCTAGTCCCTCTCTAGTTAGCTATGTGCCTTGGAACAAAAACACCTCAGTAGAGTGACCCGAAGATTTTGTTGACGCAATCACGCTGACGCCCGGTTTGGCACTTGGGCGGCAAATGAAGAAACTAATTCTGTTGGGCTCTATGTCTAACGAGAAACTGGGCTCAACGGACTATGTGGCCATCTTATTTTAAGTATTTTTAATAACGGCCACCTTACGATTTGCCTGATATTGTATCATGTGGACTGTGGATGTGGAGTGTATGGCCGAAGCGCAGCCATTCCTCACAAGTGACAAGTCACAACACATCCGTCTTTTTCAGTCGCATTTTCTGTAGATTCATCTTTTAACGGCCAGTTCTTAGCTGTTGCTATATTTCTCGGTGCCTCGGTGTAATCTGCAGCTTTTTTCCTTCTGTTCTGCTTTCCAATTAGTGACATGTAAATTATCGCTCGATCTAACAACTCGTCTGTGAGATTATGACTGGCATAACGGTCCGCAAGGGTCATGCCCCATGACGGGAAAAGAGGAGATTCTTGTCTAGGTCTGGTAGCTATACTTTATAGTTTTGTTCACCCTTTGCTGGTATAGAAAAGTACCAGTAGCCGTTTAATATCAGCCCACTATGGACGAAAAGCTTGCAAATCATGCAAGTGGGACCTGGCTGCTGTATTTCTGCCCATTATCTGGGGCTGGTTCTGCAGAAAATCTTTGCAATTGATTGGCTCCCCTTTGTATCGACTAGAATGGCTCTTGCGCTGCGTATTCTCTCTCTTGACCTCTTTTTTCTTCAAAACGAATCAGTCTTCCTTTTTTTAATATCGCCCTAGCCCCCTAATTAAGGCTAAGCCACTCGAGGAGGGTATCAGTGTATTACTAAACCACATACAAAGTGGCTTATTAGCAGTAGGCATCTTCGCTTCGCAGAGCTGAGTGCTGCAGAATTAGCCTCACGTCTAGGAAAACAAAAAACAACTTGGCAAACTCCTGGACGGTGCTACGAGAACGAAGTTTTGCCGCTATTCTATATATATCGCTCAAAAGTATATATCTGAATGCAAACTGTGGCACAAATTCTGAATTTTAACGTATGACTTACGTGGTACAGTAGGCTGTAAAGTGTAATTGCGCCGCTGGCTGATGGTTTCTCTGAAAGGCAGGAGAGGAGATAGAAGACAAGAGAACACGAAGGTAGTTTTTTTTTTTTTATGAAACGACGCCTGTTGGTTGTAGTAGAATATACTGATTGGATGCTCATCCTTTCCCGTGTGCTTTTCGGCACGTTAGTCTGATTTTCCTGTGGGTCTGCAATCCTGCCATCCGTGCACCCATAAGTTTTGTGGACGTCGCTATCGCTACCCATCTGCATCTACGCTCTTTTCAGCCGAAGTATGCGATGGCTCGATGCAACAGAGTTGTGTTTTTTTGGCTAATTGGCTCCACCTTCGAATTGTGTTGTCGTGCATCAAATATGGGACTTCTTTAAACAAAAGGCAAAAGCAAGCCAGTAAGAACTACGGGAGTAATTAGAAATAGAGAAAAACACAGATTCAAGTCGAAAAGGGAGCTTGGATACAGGCGCTGGTGCACCTCAGACATTCCTTCCCGTCCATCATGATTTGATTTTTGAGAACTCAAGGTCTTCAGAATTAAAACCTGTTTTGTGTTCCTCTGTTTTGCTATCACGTTCCTATCATATTTTTCTGGTTTTTTTTATTTTCTGTTTTCTTTTCCTCCGTTTCAAACAGGTCCTTGAGTTTCCTCTTCTAGACTGGGTCAAGGTAATAGGCGACAAATACCCTCTCAAGTACCGTATCTAGTAGACACCTCGATGGACTCTAATGGTCAGTGTTATAAAATCTAAGCTAAAATACGCTTCATGATGAAATTGGCTCTTAAAAGAGGTGAGCCAAGCTCAACCAAGTCCTCTTTAGCTCGAATTTAGATATATATATATTTTATTAAAAAATCAACGAGTTCTTTTTAGGTTAGGTCTCATGTATCTACACCATAAAAGAGTGAATTTTCGCAATATCATTTTTCACCCAATGAAAACATCTTTACCTCTCACATTGGTCCCACTTGACAAGTTGAAAAAGATTGGAAAGGTAAAACTGATAGAACGGTAGAAAGAAAATGTTTCTACCCTTTGGTTTTTTTCATTTTCTCACATCATTTTGTACCAATACCCACCCGATAATTTTTTTGTCTTGAAATTAATGAAAAGAAAGGATATCAATCAGCCGGTTCTCATTTCTTTTAATTAATTATTTATTTTTTTCCATTTTCTTCGACGCTTTGAATCCACCACATGCATATAGACGTATCTCTATGCTAGTTAAAAAAAGGGATGGTTTCTTAACCGGAGATAATAACATGCTAAAGCAAGTCATAACACTTTCCGTCAATTTGAGTTATGAGCTGCTTGATCCGGCACACTCGCTTTGCATTGACGATATATATTGGTACAGAGCCTAAACAAACGCAACTACCATAACAAAAGATGCGTCTGAATAAACACAAAAGGCATCCTTCAAATCAAAGAATCAGGGCCTCTTTGAAACATAGGAATTTCACAGGATTGCCATAGACACAAAAGGCATCCTTCAAATCAAAGAATCAGGGCCTCTTTGAAACATAGGAATTTCACAGGATTGCCATAGGAATTTCGCAGAAATCAGTTCAAAAACACAGAAAAAACGTAGGATCAGAAAATTTTTTCTTTATTTCAAAGGGAGCCTCAAAGGATGAAGCTATCGGTAGGCACACAAGATCCAGTGGCAGAGTTTATCGTGAGTGCACGATCTAGTGGCGGATTTCGACGGCAACCGGCAAACACAGCGGTCTCGTGCTTATCCTGTGCCGTGCCGGGTCTAAACGAACGACGCGACGGCGACGGAGCGCGGCGTCAAGCCCGCGCCCTGCCTGGCCTTGTTCCGGAAGGCTTCCCGTTTCGGGTTGGGTGACACGCCGCCTTTCCGGGGCGGCGGGCGAGGGCACGGAGCGACATGGCAAAGGGAGCGGCCATGTGGGCGTGCCGCCCGTGGTGGCGTGCCTGGAAAGCGCGCCCGCGCGTAGCCCTTTCGGCGAAGGGGCCCCCACCCCGTCTGCCTCCGACCTCCGTCCCTCCCCTTTGCTTGCTTGCCCTCTCGAGTTTCGACGCCGTTACCCGTGCCTCGTAATCGCAACGCCGCCAGGCCAACGGGTCGACGGAAAGCGTACGAGGGGTCCTTCCTCGCGCCCACGCCGCACGTCTGGCGTGCCCGTGCCGTGCGGGTTGGGTTGTGCCACTTGCCCCCAGTCCCAGATTTGCTTGGTCAGTTGCTCTGTTTTTGTTGGCCCCATAGATTGATTGCTCGCTCGCCACTAGCTTCTCTATCTGTGAATTCTGAAGTCTGAACTCCTCGATCACCAGCGGCTGAGCCGGGGCTGAGACGATGGAAATGCTCCGGTCCACGTGACTGGCAGGGATGCACTTTTCGGTCGGAAAGACCGGAATTCCGGTAAAATATTCCGTTTCTAATCCGGTTTATTTTCCGAATCGAAAAGTGGAGTATTTGGATTCCGAATTCAAAAATATAAAAATCAAATTTTGGTAAAAAAACGAATTTTTGGAACAGTAAAAATGGAATTGTAATCCTAGGTGATTGGTGGGCGCCTCCATCACACAATGGTACTTTCTCAAAGTTTTGCACGAGCAATGGTTTGCTCTGGATCGAGGGCCAAGATGGGATCGTCTCCACAAGAGTTGCTAAAGAGACACGCATATGCAAAATGTGCATCCTATGGATATTGCTCACCCTACATTGCAGTGGTATTTTTGGGACGTATATTTTGAGAATTCAACCTACTCATTTTTATCCTTTATCTCTTAAACACATTTCGCTAGAGGCCATGTGTAGAGATATGCGCATCCACCTTTGTGTGTTTGCTAGTCATCCCTCGAGATCCACCATGCAGTCGCCATATGCCATCTTTACTGCATCGTAGCCACATTGCTTGTATTATGCCTCCTTGCCCATTGTAGCCTATCATCACTCCTCGTCACCGTCACCATGATGTCGCCTACTTCTTCATAGTTGGTTGCTCGTCTCTAGCATGTCCAACATGCCATTTGCCACTAGGGCAACGACCATCTCCCATAGCTTCTCCTTTGCGCATCATGGATTTGTAGTGGTGCCATGAGCACCTCTTCCTTCGGGAGGCTTGATCCTCAATAAGCACACCAGGTAGTGGAGTGCCCTGCATCCTCCACGAGTACTTGTTCTATATATCTCATTCGCTGCATTGACAGGTTTGTTTACTATTCGCAGTTGGAGACTCGTAGAAGACTGTTTTGAGGTCATTTTGACGTTGTTTAAATTAGGGCATTTGAAAACTCATGTTTCTGAGAACCAAATTATTTGTTGGCATGCAATCCACTAGCACATTTTAGTTTGAATTCTAAGAGTCTATTATGCTAATCCACTCAAACATCTTATACGTACGTGTCTGCTTCCAAGTGGCGAGGGCAATTATTGTATTTTTTTTTTCAAAGCGGTAACATGTCAGCGGCTGTGGTGTGTTTTGTTGAATCGATGGCGGTGGCAAATAACGCACGTTGGAAATGTTGCAAAAGCCGGTTACCCTTATTTTCACCTACAGAAATCTGCTAAAAGGAGAAGGCATCTCAAGTGTAGGTTTTTCTTTCCATCCTCCCACTCACCTAGTCACAGCACGACCGCAGCCCTCGGCTGATGACAGCCTAGAGATGCCTAAGAATAAATAAACCGGCCTGTGTGTAAAAATCCGTGTTCGCCGTTCAGCCGTGCACGCTGTTTAATCACAAAGAAAACGAGGCGGAATGCAGAAACCACTCCTGCTTGGGGGAGCTCTCCTCCGAGCCCCGCGGCCGCGGCGGTTAAAGGAGAACGTGCGGCATGCGTCCGTCCACGAGCGCCCCCGCGTAGTTCTCGGCGTCCCTGGACCGCGCGCTGCCGAGTGCCAGGAGGGCAATGCGCCTGAGCAGTTGCACAAAAACGTGCTCGCTCGTACGACTATTTTGATCTATATGCTTCCGGCTCTCTGCATTTAGCCATGGCGCCCGGCCCCGCCCCGTCGTCGACCGATGATGGACGAGCCACTGCCCCTTCTCCCATCCTCCGCCGTTCAATTCGCCGGAGAGCTCACCGGCCGCTACCTCCCTAGCTATCTGGACTGATCTGGAGGGCCGTGATGAGCTAGCTAGCTCCACCGCCACCCCCACAACCACCGGCGGCCGGCCACTCAGGTTCCCTCTCCGGTTCGAAGTCGTCGCGAGCCAAGCAGAGATCGACGACGACGCAAGCTGCAAGCATATGGCGCCTGCAAAATCGTCGGGTGCCTGTGTCGATCGAGCTCATTATTGTGCTTCCTTCTTCGCAGATTAAAACACGAGATTATTCCTCCTGTTCTTTAATCCCCTCCCCGGCCCAGCTGAGAAGTTTCATGTCGCCGGCCGTCGTCCTTGTAGACTCGTGTGCATGATGACGGGGGATTTCTATGGGCCGGCAGGTCGTTAATCCAAAAATGTTGAATATCACCAGGCTTGCCGATCGATGGATGAAGCGGTATCATCGTCCACAGTCCAATGCCTAGCAGTTGTGGGTTGTCTCTGTCGCTTCCGGTTACAGGTACGTTACGTTCGTTCGCGTAGCCAAATTATATGCCTCCTTAAAGGAAATGTATGCGATTTTTTTTATTAATACTACATTAGAGCTGCATTATAAGCACCATATACAAGCTTTGTTCAAAGGTTTGGACGATCAATAATGCTGCTGCTGCCAATAGCCCGGATAAAGCCATGTGCATAATCCGCGTATTCCATTTTCTCAAACAAGGCTTTGGCCAGCTATTATTCCACTAGTATGTTGTTTATGCGGAAATAGTAAGTAAGCATATATATATTTTTTAATATGAATATAATAACATTAAGTTTATCATAAAAATATATACTATTAACGTAATACTTATCGGTCAAAGTATAGTTCCAATGAAGAAATTAGGTATGCCTTGTAATTTCAAACGGATGGAGTACTACATATACAGGCTTGAGGTTTGCACCGCCTAATATACTTGCCTCACTATGTAGCCTCAAGTGAATATGTGTATGATCTTTTGCTTTTAGATTCACACAAAATTCATTACTTTCAAGGTCCAAGACTTGCAAGGACACAAGCGCATGCCACCAGTTTCTACTAGCTCAGGCACAGAGACAGAGTGCTGGCAAATAGAGGAGAGATACGCACGATGGACAGTAGCATGGGAGCATATATCAAAACGGTGAAGTGTTGCTCTTAAACTAATAGGATCCAAAGATGGAGCTGATTTGATAGATAAAAACAATTCACGTACGCAAATAAACACATTAAATTTCTCCCACTTCTTAAGGACAATGATATACACCTTATAGGGACTTAATTTTCAGCTGGTGCACAACGGTGGCATTCCACGTAGCACTAGATATGGAGTATGGAACACGGCCACATAGGAATACACCAGCCAAGAGATGAGTAGTACTCATACACTACTGCGAGTGGAATACAACAGGAAGAAAAGCCGTAGTGTACACTACCTTCTCTCTGGCTTTGTGCTCGGCTTCAACAGGAACGCGCATCGGGACGGATTTGCGTGGTGGGCTGAGCCCGTTGGATGGCATCTAGAGGACATTTTTTCCCTTTTTATTTTCCTTCAAATAATTATATTAACAGGTTGCTGTAGAATATTTATTTTAAATATTTCTATAGTAAAACGATATTTATAACGACGCAAAACTTTGATTATAATGATTTGGCATCCAGTGCATGGCAAAAGAAAATGATAGTTGGAGGTATATATTGAATAGTTGATACATAGAAAACATATATAGAGTAAATAAAATCGTGCTGTCTAGATTTAGAATATTTTTAAGTAATACTAATACTATTCTTTGTCGATCCTACTAAAGTGGTGAAAAATAAAAGAAAAACGAAAAAAAAAAATCCGTGGCCCAAGGTTGTCAGGCCGGCCGGGCGCGTCGCGTCGCCCAGTGTGTCCGCCCCCCTCGCGCAGCCGCACGCTGCCCCGGAGAAAAAGGTTTCACCGGTAGCTCGCCCCGACCGGAACCCTGTAAATTCCCCAACCCTCTCCTTTCCCCGTCCTCCTCCACTCCACCGCACCCCCACCCCATCCCACCTCACCTCACCCGTGCAAATCCGCTGGCCGCAGCGAGAGCGTGAGCGAGGAGGGACACAGATCAGGTCGCGGCGGATCGGCGGCCGGCTCTGCTCTGCTCTTTGCGGGGGGGGGGGGGGGGGGGGGGGGGCACGATGGGTGGCGAGATCGAAGGTGGGGAGCGCCGGCTGGGGCGGGTGCTGAGCTTCGGGATCCCGGACACGGCGCTGGGGCTGGTGATGGGGTACGTGGAGGACCCTTGGGACCGCGACGCCATCTCGCTGGTGTGCCGCCACTGGTGCCGCATCGACGCGCTCAGCCGCAAGCACGTCACGGTGGCCATGTCCTACTCCACCACGCCCGAGCGTCTGTTTCGGCGCTTCCCCTGTCTCGAGTCGCTCAAGCTCAAGGCCAAGCCCCGCGCCGCTATGTTCAATCTCATCTCCGACGACTGGGGCGGCTCAGCGTCGCCGTGGATCCGGCAGCTCTCGGCCACCTTCCATTTCCTTAAGAAGCTCCACCTGCGCAGGATGATTGTGTCCGATGACGACATAGCCGTCCTCGTCCGCGCCAAGGCTCACATGCTTGTCTCGCTCAAGCTCGACCGTTGCTCCGGCTTCTCCACTCCCTCTATCGCGCTTGTCGCCCGCTCCTGCAGGTAAATCCCCTATCCCACCCCTTCTGTAATTTACTAGTAATTGCTAGCTCATATGCAGTTTCCTCGTTCTTCTGTTAAGAAGTCGATTTATGGTTTAGTTTGGTAGAAGTAATTGTTTAAACGGATTTATGATAGGACGTTTCCTGAAGGGTGGATGGATAACGTTCTTTCTCATCCTAAGAAAGGGAAACGGTTCAATTAATGTGTTGCTTGTTCATGATAAACATCTCTTTGAATTGCACCTAGATAATTCTAACATTGGAGCAGGAATTATGAACGGTGACCCTTTTTATTCCATTTGTTATGGCTTTGTATTTTCACCTTTGTTTGGTGGAGCTTAGTTCTGATAAAATAGTCCATGCCAACAGGCAACAGGACTGTAGATTTTATTAAGACAACTTACGTTCTAGATTTGGACTCACATTTATCCTAACATGTCCGTCGTCATTTGCAGGAAACTGGAAACACTGTTCCTAGAAGAAAGCGCTATTGCTGAGGAAGAAAACGATGAATGGATTCGTGAGCTTGCTACACACAACACTGTTCTTGAGATGCTGAATTTCTATCTGACAGATCTCAGGGCATCCCCAGAGTATCTTACGCTCCTCGTGCGCAATTGTCAAAGGCTGAAAACCCTGAAGATTAGTGAATGTTTCATGCCTGACCTGGTCAGTTTGTTCCGGTCTGCACAGGCACTACAAGAATTTGCTGGTGGTGCCTTTGAAGAGCAGGATCAACCTGTGGCAATTAGAAATTATGAGAACTACTATTTCCCCCCTTCTCTGCACCGCTTGGGTTTGCTCTATATGGGAACAAATGAGATGCAGATACTGTTTCCATATGCTGCTGCACTTAAGAAGTTAGACCTTCAATTTACATTCCTTTCCACAGAGGATCACTGTCAAATAGTTCAACGGTGCCCCAATCTGGAAACCTTAGAGGTATTTTTGGAACATTGCTGTATACTACTTTATCTTTCCTGCTTTATAAGTTGCAAAATGAATATGTTATATTTCCGATGTGTTGTGTTGACTGTTGACACTCTTTTTCTTTGGGGGAAACAGGTAAGGGATGTCATAGGGGATCGTGGATTACAAGTTGTTGCACAGACCTGCAAGAAATTGCAGAGGCTCAGAGTAGAGAGAGGAGATGATGATCAAGGAGGTCTTGAGGATGAACAAGGTAGGATTTCACATGTTGGAATGATGGCTGTAGCCCAAGGGTGCCCGGAGTTGACATACTGGGCAATACATGTCTCAGACATCACAAATGCAGCTCTAGAGGCTGTCGGTACATTCAGCAGAAATATTAATGATTTCCGCCTTGTCCTTCTTGATAGAGAAGCAAATATAACTGAATTGCCACTGGACAATGGGGTTCGTGCTTTGCTTAGAGGTTGCACCAAACTCCGGAGGTTTGCGTTTTATGTGAGGCCTGGGGCCCTATCTGATGTTGGTCTTGGCTATGTTGGAGAGTTCAGCAAAAGTGTTCGTTACATGTTGCTTGGCAATGTTGGTGAGTCTGATAATGGAATTCTACAGTTGTCAAGAGGCTGCCCAAGCTTGCAAAAACTGGAGCTAAGGGGTTGTTTCTTTAGTGAGCATGCATTAGCCATGGCTGCTCTACAACTTAAGTCACTGAGATATCTGTGGGTGCAAGGATACAGGGCATCTGCAACTGGCTCTGATCTTATGGCAATGGTACGCCCCTTCTGGAACATTGAATTTATTGCTCCAGAGGAAGATGAACCTTGCCCAGAGCTTAAGAAACAAATTCTGGCATACTACTCCCTTGCTGGCAGGAGGACAGATTGCCCTCCATCAGTAACTCCACTCTACCCAGCATTTTGAGTGTAGATGCTTCTTGCCAGACTGAATCTCATGGTAAGTATAGTTCCATTGCTACCATTATCTGTGAAGTCAACGCTTCCTGTTCTACCAATTGACGAGGACATGCAGACATTCCACCGCGGAGAACCCCAGAGCTAATCTCTAAGCAGGGTGGCCAAGCTTGAGGAACTGAGAGCTCTATGGACTAGCCAAGAACAGTCATGAATACCTGAAAGGCAGCGCATATGGGTCAGCTCGGCCTGACTGGCCAGTATGAACTTGTAATCATTATCATTTGACTAGTTTTGGACAGACAATTTTGTAATAATGATTCTTAAGCTATATTGCGTCAATTAGTTGATCTACAATCTGACTTGATTTGATTCGGTGAACAATGTTTATATCACTCACGAGATGGATTTTTCTTGCTGCTCTGCAGCCTGACTTGTTCGTATCTGTTCTTACTTCTTACATTGTGGCTGGTGAAGCGGCGAGTGAGTTGTACGGGACCATGTTGCTCCCCGTCGGATCTGGAATTCTAGAAATCTTGGAATCGTGCATGTGATGTACACTGTTTTGGCAGGATCCAAAGATGCATAGATGTTTCAGGAGGTCTCAAGGAAACGCCACCATCTTCGTTTTGGCAGAGTTCAAACCCCTGAAGATGCATACATGTTCGTTATTATACATACATGGAAGAACCGCAAATCCTGGGGCCTGTTCGGGTGTATTTATGCAGTTGTGCCGCAGCTAGATCAATAGTAGCCAAGTACACTGCAGGCCTGCAGCGCAATTGTAGATTCATCTGCATTCTTGCCATAAACTCAACAGCGAACATGACTGCATGGGATACATGCATTCTCGTAAGTAGAAGTTACAAACGAAACATTTCCCTCCATTCCAAATGTTAATTACAAACCATATACATGAAATATTATATGAATCTATCCAATATCTATAGCCTTTTACAATTTGGAACTGAGAAAGTATTACTCCCGTCCCCTAGATTGATTTTAACATTAAATTTGACTCACTCGTCTTATTCAAAGACATTAACAATTATCATTTATTTCATTGTGATTTAGTTAAGCATATAATATACTTTTAACTACAACTTGAATTTTTCTATTTTTCACAAGTAGTTTAAATAAGATAAGTTGGTCAAAGACTCAAGTTGGTGTAAAAATATTAAACGATCTATAATTTTAATTTGAGACTGAGAGAGTATTTAGGAAAACAAGATATGAAATTTTGATGTACATCAAGTAATGAATTGCCTAAGAAACCGTTTCGTGTTGTGCATCAGCTTGCAGCTTGCTCAGTTAGTTACTATTAGTTATTTTGGTTTATGAATCTGAAAAGCGATTGTATTATGGTCTTCTAGAGTTTCGTAGTTTACTGCCGAGCGGCATCGGCTTGCTTAATTAGTTACTCGTAGTTTGGTTTATCAGGACGCTCAGGAGTCTGAAAAGCCATCGTGAATGTGTGTTTGGATGAACTATAGAAAAAACATATAGAATAATAATACATGTGTTGTTCATTAGAGAGTTAAGTGTACTCTTATACATGCAAATGATGGTATTGATGATGCTTAGCCTAGCATTCAAGGTTGATTCGCTCGGTCCTACGCGATAGGACTAAAACTTTGAGCCTGTTTGGAAACAAAGTGTTTTCATGGTTTTCAACACAATACTACCAAAAAGGTGCTGTTTGGTTCACTCTTCTTAGCTCGTAATCTGTTTACGGTGCGAATGGATTGCGTTGATTTATGTTTGGTGAGATCAGTTCGCAATCGGTTGCAGCGGGATCAATCCCCGGCTAGTGAAACTTCGCTCCCGCTCGTTTGGTGGTGTTATCAGTTCCCGCTCGCTAGTTGCGTCGTTTTTTGCGGCAACCAAACAAAGCATGGATTAGAGATCCGGCCACCGGTTCCCTCGTGATTTGTTTCCATTGACGCTCACGTTGTCTTTTCTCGAACCAAACAGCACCAAAGTGTTTGGCAGCTCTTGCAAAAAACTATGCATTTAAAACAATGGTACTGTCAATACCATGATATTTTGGAGTATTGTAAACTCCACTGCATACCAGTGAGCAAGAAACTAGAAAAACCATGGTATAACTATAGAACCAAACACTAGAATATTATGGTTTTGATAGGAATGAGAAATACTATAGTTATGTCATGACCAATATAAAACTATAGTATTCTAAAACCATGGTATTGAAAACTTTGCTTTCAAACAGACGAGGATGTTTTTTTCTCTAGTTAAAATGAGCCTCATAGAAAAGTTTTATTTACTTTTCTTATGCATGAATCCTACGTTACATATGGATAAATTGTACTCATTCATATAGGATTTATAGTCCTCCATTTTTTCTTTGAAAATCCTTCAATTCAAAAGAACCCTTAATCGTTTATCATTTGCTTGAGCCTTGAGGAGTTTCAGAGCTTGTAAGAAGAAAAAATCGTAGAGTTCTTGAAAACATATCAATGGCGTCACTATGAGTAGCGCCTCACGCGTATAAGAACACAGGAACAACCAAAGCCAAAACAGACTCGGCGATGAGCACTGGAGGATTACTACTCGTTAAAAAGGCAACAAGGATACTTCGTGACCGCACCCCACGTCTATCCTGCTTCTGCTTGGTATTCTCTCGGATGTTCTGCACCGTGGATGATGGGTGCTTGAAGAGTACTCTGTACTAGTAAGTGAGCCTGATGGAAGAGAACGGCCTAGGTGCCTGAACATAATAAGCCAATAATTCTATGATAAGACCTCCTTTGAAATGGAGGAAAACTAAAGGGAAAATGAAGGATTCTATTTCTATATTGAAATATCCTGTTGGGCTGTGTATGTGTAAGGAGGCCCAAGAGCCCATGTATGATGTATATGTATCCTTGCCTGGTAAAAAACAGGAGTGTTCCATAGCTCTCTAACTAGAGATGGCAATGGGCACCCGCAACCCGAAACTCGGTGGATTTTTACTCTATTAGGGGACGGGCATGTGCTAATATCTAAACCTGTGGGTTTCTTAATGGGTGACAGACTGTACCCAGCGGGCACGCGGGCACGGGTGTGGGATCCTAGTCCCCGAACCCGCGAACCCATGGGTTTTTCAAACCCGTCATATAGTATGAGAAATGCAGGTCAAGTGCTCATTTTATGGTCCAGTAACTACTTTACAGCCCAGTAACTATTTTACAGCCTAGTAACTACTAATGTGGTGGTGTTACGTTAGGAGTGGTGAACACTAATTGGATGGTAATCTAGTTGTAAACGTGTGATGTGTCATGGGATCAATGATCTTATGATTTCTAAAACACTTAACATTGACCACTCTATCGGTCATATGGTTGATGTTTATCAAGTATTATTGTATTGGTATTATGTATATCTTATAGCTGTTGGCCTGTTGGCCGGTACACTGCACCTGAATACAGAATACCTCACAGTTACAGACTCACATGTTGACCCTCTGCCTTGTCGGGCACGGGCAACCCGCGGGTACCCGCTACCCGTGTGGGCGCGGGTTTGAGATGCAGTTTGTAGTTTGTACCCGGCAGCGGGCATGGGTTTCTTAACGGGCATATTTGATTTTCGCAGGCACAGGTGTGGGCACGCAGTACCTAGCGGGTCTGTGCCCGTTGCCAACTCTATCTCTAACAATATCGATCTTTCATCATGGTGGAGGAGGTGATGACTGTAGGAGCGGTGCTGCTGCTGTAGCGGCAGAGTTCTTGGCCATCCAAATCAAAGTCCAACGTCGATTGGAGCTGTGTAGCGGCCGGCCGGCGGCACACACGGAGCCGCATCAACATCGAGCCCCTGGAGAAGGTGCTGGCGTGGGAGTTTGGATCGCTGCTGCAGCCGGTCGACGGGCGCTGAATAGGGTGTTACTGCAAGAAAGTTAGTTATCTATATCTAATATTAAAATAAATAAAATTTCATGGTCCTTGTTTCTCTGTTTGTCGTGATAGGTGGGCCAACCTTGGCAGCCACCCAACACCTACGCCTGCGTCCCTCTGCGTCTATCAAGGTTTCTTGGTCCGTCGAATGGCTTTGCTCCGCCTCGGATTTTTTGTCCGTGTTGGAAGCGGATCTCTCCGACTAGAGTAAGCCATGAGCAAATAAAATTGATTACACGGCACACTGGATGAGATCACGTCAAATTTTAATACCACATCCTTAATCAAACTTCAGATATGCTTACTCAAGTAAGCATAGCCGGTGATAGACAAGCCAAGCACATCGTGATGCGACAAGCTCGGTAAGCAGTGAAAATCAAAAACATTCAGATCAGATGGAGAGATCAAGTTGTCGGGACAGTGTTTGGGAAACTAAATAATCAAGAACAGCGACACAATATGTTTCGGTCTCTTGCACAAGAACAACACGAGCTGAACAGGCAGAATAGCGGGAATCTCTGTCTATACCTAATATTCAGTGTTATTCTAAACGCTAAACGGTAAACAGTCGGTCACCCCTCGTTTAACGTTTAAACGGTTTAAACGGCATTTACACGGAATAAAACGGTTAAAACGGTTTTGTACTGTAGCATCAAAATATGCATATTCATGTTTAAAGATAAAAATATAGTACAGTAAATATACTCATTTATACATATAGAAAATAAATATACATATTTATACATGTAGTAAATCAAATTTGCATATTTATGTATGCATGAGATAATGTACACCATAATTGTGAATGAAAAAATTCAAGTGAATTTGGCAGTGTTCACCTAAACAGTTGATTAAACGGCTGTTTAGTCCGTTTAATAACGTTTAACGCCGTTCCGTTTAGACCGTTTAGACCGTTTAATACCGTTTTTTGACCGTTTAAACGGTCAACCGTTTAATAGACCGTTTACACCCTAAACAACACAGTTTAGTCCCGTTTACCGTTTAAACGCCGTTTAAACGGCCGTTTAGCCCGTTTAGGCGAACACGGCTAATATTAGAGCTGAACACAGTCAGTCCGTCGGATTCGACCTGCAAAAGGAACCTACGCGGAAACGGACGTCCAAAGCCGGATTCAGACTCCATCGAGCTGAACATAGTCCGTCAGATTAGTCCGTCGGATTCGAACTGCAAACGGAACCCACGCGAAAATGGACGTCCAAAGCCACAATCGGACTCCATTTTCGATGTTCTATATATATCAATGGAAAGCTAACGTAACTTTTTCAACCCAACGAAAATCTTTAAAACAATATAACGTGGTATTTATTTGTGAGCCCGAAGTGCAGCAGCAGGCCACGCGAAAATAGACGCTCAGATCACATACAGACTCCGTTTTTTACGTTCTATATATCGATGAAAAACTAAAATAACAACATTTTCAACCCGATTGCATCACTCTAAAATTCGTTTGCAATTAACAGAAATCGTCGAGTCAATATGGTCTACAAAGAAACCCACGCGAAAATGGACGTCCAAAGCCGCATTCGGACTCCGTTTTCGATGTTCCGTATATATCGATGGAAAGTTAAAGTAACCTTTCCAACCCAACGAAAATCTTAAAACCAATATAACGTGGTATTTATTCGTGAGCCCAGTGTGCATGAGCAGGCCACGCGAAAATGGATACTTAGATCACATATAGACTCCGTTTTTTACGTTCTATGTATCGATAGAAAGCTAAAATAACAACATGTCCAACCCGATTGACACCGCTCTAAAATTCACTTGCAATTAACGAAAATCGTCGAGTCAATATGGCCTACAATTTATTCGGAAACCGGATTCAGACGACAGGAGCAGCCTACGCCAAAACGGATACATATGTCGTATATGGACTCTGTTTTCGATGTTATATATATTGCCGGAAAGCAAAAAAATAATATTTTTTACCAAACTGACACCATCTAAATTTAGGTCACATGTAAGGAAAAATTCGAAACAATAGGATATGAAATTTATTTGCGAGGCTATTCTTATATGTATTGATCTAGAAGTGTTTAAGGATTTTTTTCTCCTATTGCAACGCACGGGCATTTTGCTAGTATATGACAAATCAGCTTGTGACGAAATCTCAAAACATCGTAATATGTGTATTTTTTTTATGACGGTCCTTTCAGATTTCGTCACTGCTCCAGTAGGAAGCAAATTTGTCATTTTAATTCGTGACGAAAAAAGAAATTATCACAAAAAAACTTACTACTAGTGACGATCGAAAAAAATCATCACAAATTGAAAACATTTCATGACATTTCAAATAAAAAATGGTCACTAACTGCATGCGGGCAGCAGCAGTGTTGGCCTATTGGGCCTAATGCAGACGAGTCCAATATTATCATACTTTATTGAGGTATGCAAATAAAAAACCTTATCTACTTCTCATCTCTACCCTTTCCTCCCCACCGCTTCTTTCCATCCAGAAAAAAAAAAAGTCCCCAATCGCCGCACCTATTTCCTTCTAGAGGCATCGCAGCCATGCCTGCAGGCGAGGGAGCATCTGCGGCGGAGTGACGAGATCGCGCGGCTGTTGGGCTCGGCGTATCGCAGCGTGACCAAGCTCCAGGTGAGCGGCCATCGGCAGTGGAGCGACGAGGTTGGGCGGATGTTGAGCATGTAGCCGGCGTAGCTCGCGGGTGGCCGGCCTCGGTGTGCGGCGACTGAGATTGGCATAGCAGCACTAGCCTGAAATCCACGAGCAGCTCCTGCAGCATGTTGCCCCAGCTAGAAGCAGTGGTGGCCTGAATCCCCAAAGTGAGAAGCAACATCTAGCAGGCTACAGTGTCAAGGTATTCCACTAGTTAGCATCCCACGACTTAGTTGATTTATTTTCTTCTGTATTGCTCCCTAGTATTCCCCAGTTTGGTGAATATTTGAAGTCTGCATTCTCCAATTGATCTATATTATGCCTACATTTGCAGTCCCCATTTAGTCTAGAAAAATTGATGTACAATTATACACTGTGTAGATTGTAGTCATACTATTGGTTAATTTTTTACTATATATTTGTGTCCTACTCTGTATGCCCACTTTGTTGTCAAGTTTAATTGTAGTTTGAGATTAAATCATTCATTATGTTGGATATTGTCTTTGTGGCATGTGTTCCTTATTTCTTCTTACCCTATGAGCTTGAAATATTTAATCTTTCAAATTAAAGAGTAACTACTTGTTTTCCAAATTAATTTGAGATCACTGAGATTAAAATGAGAACTTATGAATATCACATATATTTTCGTTGCTCCATTGGCTAGAGTAAATTTTGTTCTGATCATGTAGCAGATATTTTCATTAATAGGTGGATTGATTCCTTTCTTGTATTTATATGTGTTTGAAAATTCTTAATACATGTTATATATCTTTTAGATGGAAGTCTTGGATAAACGATAGACAGTTTTCCCCTGCATATATTAAGGGTGTGAAGGCCTTCATGTGCTTTGTTCGGGAACACTGTGATGTGAATGCTCCAATACATTGCCCATGTTCAGAATGCAGTAACAGAAAGCATGGACATACAGCTCAAGTGGAAGATCACATATATATTTATGGCATGTCCAGTACATATACTAGGTGGATATATCATGGGGAACCACTTATTGCTGAAACCAATGAAAATGTTGAGCATGGAATTCATAATCCTGGTCCTATGGACACTAATTCTTTTGATGAGATTACTACACATGACTACTACCATGATGATGACAGCAATGGTGATGATGGAATTCCAGAACTATTACGAGACTTGTATACAGCTGCAGACAAGGATGAGAGTCACCCAAAGTTTGAAAAAATCCTAGAAGATGCCAAGTGTGCTCTTTACCCTGGCTGAACCAAATTTACAAAATTCTCTTTTCTTATTAAGCTACTTCATCTCAAGTCCTATTACCGGATTACCAACACTGCCTTTGATGCACTTCTCCAGCTGTTGTCATGTGCTTTCCCAGCTAATAATGCACTACCAAGATCATTTAATGAAGCAAAAGGTCTTCTTCGTGAGCTGGGACTTGGATATGAATCAATTGACGTGTGTGTGAATAATTGTGTCTTATTTTGGAAGGATTATGCCAAAAATGAGCATTGCCCAGTATGTAAAGAATCAAGGTGGAGAGATCCAAGAGGAAAAAATCGAGTTGCTCACAAGGTATTGCGTTATTTTCCTTTGAAGCCAAGACTCCAAAGACTATTTATGTCCAAAGAAACAGCAGAGAACACTCGGTGGCACAAGTTAAAGCGCCAGGTTGTTGAGAATGAAACGAGGCATCCTGCTGATGGTGAAGCATGGAAAGATTTTGATAGGAAGTATGAGTGGTTTGCACAAGATGCAAGGAATCTTAGACTTGGTATTGCCACTGATGGTTTTAACCCATTTGGCCACATGAGCAGCTCCTACAGTATGTGGCCAGTGTTTGTTATCCTGTACAATCTGCCACCATGGGCTTGCATGGATCAATCAAATTTTATAATGGCATTGCTTATCCTGGGTCGAAAAGCTCCAGGAAAGGATTTCGATGTATTCTTGCAGCCACTAATACAAGATTTGCTTGACCTTTGGACAGGAGTTTAGACCTATGATGTGGTTACAGATAAAGACTTTACGCTACATGCAGCAGTTCTTTGGTGTATCCATGACTATCCAGCCTTGGGTACTTTGTCTGGGCGTACCACAAAAGGTTACTTTGCTTGCATTCATTGTGATGAAGATCCTCTATCTCAGGCTCTAAGGAACAAAATTTGTTATCTTGGTCACCGCCGTTATCTTCCGATCAATCATCCTTGGCGGAAAAGCAGGCTGTTCAATGGAAAATATGAAAAGCGAGGCAAACCGAGAAAATTTTCAGCCATGGAGATCTTGAAGAAGTTGGAAGAGGTAAAGGACATTAGACCAGGAAAGCATCCACTCAATAAAAGGAGGAAGCGCACAAATAAGGATCAACTAACTTGGCACCGAAGGGTTAGCTTGTGGGACTTACCTTATTGGGCACAACTAAAGCTGTGTCACAATCTTGATGTGATGCACATTGAAAAGAACATATGCGAGAACTTGCTTTGGACATTTCTTCGTCTTGAGGGTAAGACAAAGGACACTATCAGTGCTAGGCTTGATTTGGAAGATCTTGGGATTAGAAAGGAGCTACACTTGATACGGAATGGTGATTCATATGACAGACCGCATGCTTGTTATACCATGACAAATGACCAGAGGGTTGAGTTTTGTAAATTTTTAAAGGATGTTAAATTCCCAGATGGATATGCAGCTAACCTGGCAAGATGTGTCGATATGGATGGGCATAAGGTTCAACATTTGAAAACTCATGATTGTCACATCCTTTTACAACGTGTTCTACCGGCTGCGTTACGAGGATTGACCCGTAAGGATATATATGAAGTCATATCTGAGCTAGGTAACTTTTTTAAGCAACTATGCTCTAAAACTCTTAAGGTGGATGTTTTGCATAGCTGAAAGCTGAGGCTCCAATAATTCTTTGCAAACTAGAGAAAATTTACCCACCTGCCTTTTTTGATGTGATGGTACACTTGCTTGTGCACTTGACTGATGAGGCACTACTTAGAGGACCAGTACAATATGGATGGATGTACCCCATTGAAAGGAGATTATGCACTCTGAAGAGATATGTAAGGAACAGGGCAAGACCTGAGGGTCTATTACTGAAGCGTACATAGTTCATGAATGCTTGACTTTTTGCTCACGATATTTTAGTGATGTAGAAACAAGATTTAATAGACCAGGAAGACAAAACAGTTGCCAAGACAATGGTATACCACAAGATGGTCTCTCTGTTTTTACACACGGTGTTAAATTACTTGGAGCCTCAACTGTTTCATACAATGATGCTGGTTATGACAAATTGGTTTGGTATGTTCTCAACAATTGCCCTGAAGTCGACCAATACAAGATGTACGTACTCTGATTGATCTTGTTCATCTTCTCAAAATATTTTTGGCTCTTTTTTTATATTTTTATGTCTGCTGTAGGATGTTCAGAGAAGAGTTGGAACGTGAAAATGAGCTTAATGTTGACCAAAGGCTGAAAAAAGGGTTTGCAAATACGTTACCACGACCAATAAACATGCTATAGAAAAGTAACCTCAAGTCACTACATGAAAACAATAAAGCAAAGTATAGATTATGTTGAAACTTGGATGATTAGAGTGACATCACCTATAACTTAACAACGAGTGGAAGCTATATAAAAGAACATCGGCATCATGTAGAGTTTTTTTCTCAAACTTTTATGAGGATGCTACGTTGACATATGTTGCCCCTCCGCCAAATATTATGATTTGCTGAGGTTATTTGTGTATTATTAATTTTTCTTACAGTAAATTACGAAAATGCAATTAAAATCATAAATCGAAAATTTTAAATAATTTATCTAGACCAATAGCATGCTATGCAAAGGTAAATTCATATAATTGGTCAAATTGATATTTTCAGGATTAGGGTGATTTCATAAAAATGTAATTAAAATCATGAGTACTCTAAATTCATATAATATGCATCCGATGAATTTTTTATACGAAAGTTGTCGATTCAAGTTTCTATAGAAGTTTTATTTTAAAAACACGATAGAAAAGCTTCATTTTTCTCAAATTACTCCACATGAAACGAAGGTTGTTGATTTTTTGACACACAGTTTGACTAACTCTTCTTATTTAAAAAATGAAAAAATTCAAGACATATTTTGAAATACCATATACTAAACTAAATCACAATTTAAAACAAATGGCAGCACTAGAATTTTTCAAATAGGGCGAATAAATGAAATTGGATGTTAAAAAAGTGAAACAAAGACGGAGGAAGTAAACCCAGCCTAGTTTCTGGACAACAGAGATAGATTATGGTGTTTCTATGACAGGCCGGCTCCACTAGGCCCTCCACCTTTCGCCCTCCTCGTAAAAATTTCAATAGCTTTTCACCGTAAGGCGCCACTTTTCCCTCCGTTCCCAGGTACCGCGCTCGCCGCGCGCCAAATATTTGGCCAAAACTGAAACACGCTATATATTTCGCTCACCTCCCCCGCAGCCTCCTTTCCCCGCAAACACATCCTGCATTCATCTCGTATCTTATCTATGGCCGCCCTCTCCACCTCTCCTCCCTCTCCATATCACTGTCCTCCTGAGATTAAATCGAACTCCAGCTCCTAGTTTCTTCATCTCCTGTCTCCCCAAATCACATCCCCCTTCAAGATCGTAGCCCCCTTTCATCTCCTCCCTCCCTGAACCCTAGTACGCTCGTCCTCCCCAAATCGAATCAACAACTGAAGGTAACTGCAGTAGATTTCACATTGTATTTTTTATTTTCCAAATTGATCCTCTCGTGTAGATGCATCTTATCTCATTATATTTCATGAGTTCTGTGATTTTGCTTCATAATTGCATCTTACTGTATTTCTTTGCAGTTCATGAGTTCTGTCATTCCACCATGTAATACGGTTTTTTATATAAAAATATTAAGTATAAAAGAATCAGCTACGTTAACATGAGTAGTTGCTGGAATGGTCTAGGTTTTTTTTTCTTTTTTTTTTTTGCAGCTGTGTTTATAACTGGTAACGAAAAAGACTTTGTTTAGTGTCCTGTAGCATATGCCATTTAAAAAAAAGTCTAGTTATATCTTTGTCTACACAAATGTTCCACACCATTGTGCTCCCTTATTTGTAGTTTCATTTGCTCTGACATGGGCTAATTATTAAAAACATACCTTTCCTGTTGCAGATCCAAACATTTAATTACAATACTTATTATTATGTCTCAAACTTAACTAACATTATCATTATTGGTCCATGTAAGCTATGCCGTTCAATAAATATGAGGAGAAGAGGCTTAAGATTATCAAGGAGAATGTTGAAAAAAATGGAATTACTTGGTATTGGTCCTGTGAAATCACATTTGGATAAGTTGTCTACCAGAAAGAAAAATGCCTACTGTATAGTTCCAAGCAAGAAAACTGACACTGAAGAATCTGAATCGACTATGAGCCCCTTGATGATGGGCAAACTGAATCAGAAGAAAGTGATTCCAATTTAGAGGAAGAGGAAACACCAGTGGTGTTGAACATATCTTCTAGGACCAAGGTTGAGTCATTTTTACTTGTGATCTTGTAATTTGGGTGTTCACTTGAACTTATTTTCCTAGTCCAGTTCAGCTCACTACTAATTAATTTTCCATTTGGTAATGTTTTCAACAAAAAATAATTTCTCTGCTTGTTGTGTAGGCCCCGAAACTTCCTCAAATGGCTTCTGGATCATGACATCCAAAGGCACTGAGAAAATCCCCACGCTTGGGAACTGAAACATCAGCTGACACATTTATTCCAGAAGAAAGGAGTGCACCTAGAGTACAGGGGTCAGCTAACACAAATGGTAATATTCAACAAAGGAGTGTAGGTGGAGTACAAGGTATTGTACGAGCAGTCAACACAAATGTTCCAGAAGATAGGGCTGAAGCAAGAGAATTGGTGTTGCCAATTTCTACCTTTCAACCAGCACATGAAGGAACTTCCGCCATGAATGTCTCTGACCAGTCTTGTGATAATTCTGGTCACCTTGAGCAGTTGCCAGTGCTTGAAGAAGGTATGACATGCAACTTATTTCCATCGTAATATGCAATCTGAAGACATACTGATCCATTTTAAATGTGACCTTAGTTACAGAACCAACACCAAAGGAGCACCGGAAGCCAACCTATGGGAAAGGGCTCAACAAGCTTACTAAGTCCATGGGTCATAAATTACAGCCAACATTTGTGCAAGGCAAGAAGCGACCTGAGCAACCATTGCAAGCAGCCAAGCTCGCTTCAGAATCTGGCATAGTGGTGCATGACCATATGCCTATCTACACACATTGAAAGCTTTACAAGAACATTGCTAAAGACCATCTAAAAGATCACAGGAGCTACCTTGCTGTGAGTCCAAATCATTTCCTCCAATTTTCTTTTCAACTAAATTATATGTTTGCGGTTCAAGATGCAGAATGTTCATGCTATATGATTTCACTCTAACAGAATCGCTTGGAGATTGATGTTGATGATCCAACAACAAGAGATGTGTGTTCTGATCTGCTCAAGAGTGGAGAGCGTCAACAACGTTATAGGCTCAATAGGAAATATTTCAATGGTGTTCCAGAAAATGAAGTGTTGTCAAACAAACCGCCAGGTGTTTCTGAATTAGATTGGGTAAAGCTTGTGAAGAAGTGGAGTACTCCAAGAGATCAGGTATGACATAATGAAAGTTGATTAATTCTGCACATTTCTTAGTCTAGTAACATATCATGCTATATGGGCTTTCATCCTTTATTTTCTAGGAAACATCTAAGATAAACAAGCAGAATCGGAAGGAAGTCAGACTTCACCAAACCACAGGCTCTCGGTCTTATATTGCTCAAAGATTTTTCATGGTTAGTTAAACTTGGACAAATTACACTCAATGTAGGACCGGAGTTCTGAACTGTTTTAATCTATTTTGCAGAAGGTCAATGGGGTAGAAGCTGACTCCATTGATCTTTTCAAGTCAAGCCACTACAGCAAGAATAAGGGTTATAGTGATTTGGCTCAGGAAGCAATTGTAAGTAATGACTTGCAAATATACTACTGAATATATGTTACATATAGAAACAATTTGATTACAACATGCTGATCACAGATCAGCTATATAAAATATAAGAGTTGTGGTTCATTCTTTATTTTGGGTATTGCAAGGCTGTTGCTCAAACCTTGCATGAAGAAATTGAGTAGGTATTTCAATCCATGAATAACTCAAATACGAAATTGTGGCATATCCCCTGTGAATGAAATTTAAGTACCTTGTGATTGATTAGCACAGCAGGCTATAAATTTGAGCCATGTGATAGCTGCTACATTGTTTTGTCATATAATATATGATGCTTAGATTGATTGCTATGCTTGTTTCTTCTGAAAGTAAAAATAAGGACAGACTGTGATAAGTCATTGATTTTTCAGCTCCCACATTATATATTTTTAATGGCAAAATCAGTTGTCACATTCTGTATTCCAAATGACCTGTCTATTTTTTCCTTTTGTACACTAGAATTTTATTGTGATGCTGTAATACCCTTAAACTCTTTCATGGTGGTTCTATTTTATCTTTAATATTTTGCCTTCCATGATAATACAGTTTGGTATTTACTACAAGCTGAAAATTTTTGTTTCTCCCTATACTTAAGCAGCAATACACACCTATGCCGTATAGCACTTTTCACCTTTCATACTATCAATATCTATCTCGTACTCAGGATGCCATGGAGACCGCAAGGGACCAAGCTGTAGATGAAGGTGAAGAACCAAAAAGTACAAATGAGATTGTGAGTAACATCTTGTCTGAGTTCAGCAAATCAAGTACATTTTTGGTGAACATGGGCACTAAGTCATGTGGTTCAATCCAAAAATTAACTACTTCATCTGCTGCACGCATAAGAGATCTTGAAACAACAGTTGAAGAGCAAAGGCTGCAATGTGAGATTGCTAGTAGAAATGAGGTTGAGCTGTGTGCAACTATTGGTTCTCAACAGGAAGAAATTGACGGACTGAAGAAACAAGTGGAAGAAGCAAAAGAGGCAAACAAGAAGAATGAAGAATAAATGTCAGTTCTTAATAGCAAGCAACAAAGAACTGATGAGCTTCTTCTACGCCTTATCAGCCAATCAACCATTGGTTCAGGTTCACCAAACTCTCAGTAGTATGTGGTCGGAGGCCTTCTATTTGACCTAGGTTTGTTGACATTTAGGACACCATATATGTCCTTGAATGGTAGGGAAGCTTTTGTAATTACTGCTAATGCATTTAGATGGTAAAATGTAGCTTTTAAAAGCCTCATGATCAAGGCAGGGACATGATTCTATTTTGCACATGTCGAAGAGACGACTAGTAGTTTGTATATTTTGCTGCTACTGGGTTCTGTGAAGCACTGATGCAAGGAGATGGTTATATATATATATATATATATATATATATATATATATATATATATATATATATATATATATATATATATATATATATATATATATATCCGTACTCTTGTTTGTGACAATTGCAATTCTCTATTCAAGTTATGTGAAGCCAACTATTAGTTTGAAATGGCATGGGCATTGTGAATGGAGAGGCTGCTACAACATCCAACCTTCATTTCCAGTGACGTTTCTATTTTGTCAAAGGAATACCATGTTTGTTGGCCATGTATGACGAAACACAATCCTTCAGTGATGAAAATCATACAAATCTTGACAATTTTTCTAACATCTTATGACATATGGAACTGCAGTGCATGACGACTAACTTATTTTGTCATAGATGAGCAGTGCTAGGGTGGCCATTAGTGACGAAATTCAACTCATTCATGACGTTAAATCACCTATTCCATGACAAAAGATATCGTCATAGAACATCTAGTTTTTCATGACGAAGCAAAAACGTCATTGTATGTTCACTCTACTGTGACGATTTACTAAGCTTTGTCATTAAGTATATTCTGTGATGCAGATTCTGTGACGAATCTTGTGACGCCAAAAAAACATCATAATTATCATTTTGTGACAAAATTGGTGCCTTCCCATGATGATAGGCAAGCGTCATCTATACCCAAATCTCTTGTAGTATTACTTGCATCTGTGGTTTATTCATCTGCTGAAATGGAAGAAGAGTTGAGCATTTGGTGTTGGCGTTTCTGCTACTTCTACAAGAGATTGAGTGTGTGAAAAGAACTATTTGGTTGCTACAGCGTTGGCTGCTACAGCGTTGGCTGCTACTGAGGTACAAATATTCTTTTTTCAGTTGGGATTTCTTCTTACTGTGGTGTTATAGTTGCAATTGAGCAATGGGGGATAATTTGGCTGGTGCTGCTACTAGTATTCAGCAAGCACTAGAACAACTTGCTCAACTAATTGTTGCTAAACAAAATGAGAGCTCCTCAAGTAAGGTAGTAGGTGCCTAATCAGAGCCAACCAAGAGGATTGATTTGATGCCTAATGATATAAAATTAGAGGGCATTAAGAATTATCTAACATGGTCTAGAAGGGTTCTGATGCTTATAAAGGCCCAAGGGTTGAAAGGTTTTGTCACAGGGGCATCAGTTGAACCTAAAGAAAAGACCAGTTCTGAATTGAGTACATGGGATGCTACTAATTCTTTGGTAATTGCATGGCTGCTTTAGCTCCATATCCCGTGCTATTGCGAGCATTGTTGATACATTCTCCACTGCAGCTGAGATTTGGAAAGCATTGGAGAACATGTACTCAAGAGCTGATAATCTAATGTTGATGGTCGAAACAGAAGATCAGCTCCATGATCTCAAGCAAAGGGAGCGATCTGTGTTGGATTATGCAGCAGAGTTGAAACGGCTATGGACTAATTTAGATTATTATGATCCTATTGATATTCCAGACCAACATTATCTTCCAAAAATCAATAAGTGGATTGAACGGCGTAGAGTCATTCAATTCTTGAGGGGTTTAAATCGAGATTTTGAGGGAAGAAGGGCCTCAATGTTCCATCAGAACACATTGCCTACTATGGAGGAAGCCATAGCAGCCATGGTAAAGGAAGAGTCAAGATTAAAGGCAATACCAAACAATACTTTGGCTATACCTCGTCCAGTATTTGCAGCAACAAAATTTTAAGGACGAGAGAGAGTGTTTCAATTGTGGTGAAATTGGCCACTTAATTCGTGATTGCCTCAACCATTAGGTTCAACCGTGGGAGAGGAAGAGGCAACATTAGGGGTACAATGAGAGTTGGTAGAAGCCGTGGGGACGTATAGGCAGAATTGGTTATAGAGCCAATGCAACGGCTACAGAAGGTGATCTTTCTCGTTCAACTGAGGCTTCATCGAGTATGTTTCAAGGAACAAAACAATTAAAAGAAAAAACTGAAAGCTCAAGGGATGAGAACCAAGAGGCTCCTTGTGGTGATTTCATTAACTTTGCCTACATGGATGAAGGTAACTATGCACATGCTTCTGTACCTATACACATATCACATTCAAATTGGATTCTAGACTCAGGGGCATCTAGGCATGTCACAGGCACATCAAGTGAGTTCATGTCATATACACAATATCCCCCCACATGTAAAGAAACCATTCAAACTGCTGATGGTACACCACAACCTATTAAAGGCGTTGGTATTGTACAATGCACCCCTTCTATTAAGTTGTCGTCAGTATTACATGTCCCAGCCTTTCCAGTCAATCTTGTGTCATTAAGTGCTTTGGTTGATCAATTGGATTGTTGTGTCATGCTTGACCGGGAAATTTGTTTAATTCAGGAGAGATGGACATGGAAAAGTCTTGGGACTACTACCAGGCATAGCGGTTGTGGTACATGGATCATGAAGAAACTAATGATGCACTATGTACTGTATTAGCAGCAACAACGGGAGAAAAAGAAGCTATGGTGATGCTTTTGCATTGTAGGTTGGGACACCTATCTTTTGATAAAATATGCAAAGCTTCCCCTGATGCAATGTGTGGGGTGGATATGAAAAAACTATTTTGTAATGCTTGTGAGTTTGCAAAACACACAAGGTCATCTTATGTGAGTAGAGGCATCGGGGTGTGTCTCCTTTCATGCTTATGCACTCAGATGTTTGGACATGTCCAGTTGTCTCTATAAGTGAAATGAAGTACTTTGTTACTTTATTGATTGTTTTCTCGAATGACATGGGTTTACCTTATGAAACATAAAGACGAAGTATTAAAATGCTTCTAGGACTTTTGTGCTCTTATGAAAAATCAATTCAATGCACAGGTTCAAATGATAAGAACAGATAATGGGACTGAGTATGTGAATAATGAGTTTGGAGCTTTTCTAGCAACACATGGTATATTGCATCAAACTTCATGTCCAGATACACCTCCACAGAATGGAGTGGCTGAAAGAAAAAATCGTCATATTTTGGAGGTCGCTCAAGCACTAATAGAGTAGGCCATCGAAAATACGTCGGATGAAAAGCCCCTGTGAGATGTTGCTAGGTGAGAATAAGTTTGTGGTTCCTCCTAAGGTTTTTGGTTGTACATGCTTTGTTAGAGATCATAGACCCTCGGTTGGCAAGCTTGATCCACATGCTCTAAAGTGCATCTTTGTGGGATATTCTCCTCGACAGAAGGGCTATAAGTGTTGGAGTCCTAGTGAACGACGTATATTTGTTAGCATGGATGTAACATTCAGAGAGTCACAGCCATTCTACGGAGAGAGCACTGATCTTAGCTTTATGATTGAAAATGCCACGACTTGCCTTGATGAATTCAGTAAACAAGGAGAGGTACCAAAGGATTGTTGGTTGACTTATTTATTTATGTCATACAAGACCAGATATCTCCTATGTGGTAAGTGTTGTCAGCAGGTACATGCATGATCCAAGAAGTGGACACTTGGATGTTGTATATCATATTCTAAGATACTTGAAGAATAGTCCTGGAAAGGGGTTGATGTTCAAAAGCCATGTCCATCTAAATGTGGAAGGTTATTGTGATGTTGATTGGGCTAGTTGCCTTGATGGTAGGAGATCTACTTCAGGCTACTGTGTTTTTCTTGGAGGAAATCTAGTGTCATGAAGTAAGAAACAATCCGTTGTATCACGGTCAACAGCAAGGCTGAGTATAGAGTGGTGTGTGAAATGCTATGGCTTAGGAATCTTCTATATGAACTGAAGGTATTAAGGGAAGGTCCATTGAAAATTTGGTGTGATAACATGTCAGCTATCAACATTGCAAACAATCCAGTTCAACATGGCAGAACAAAGCATGTGGAGATAGATCGTTTCTTCGTCAAGGAAAAACTAGACGATGGTTCTGTTGAGTTAAGACATGTAAACTCTGGTGGCCAAATAATTGATAGTCTAAGGGTTTAGGAGTAAAATTATAATGTAGGGTGTGACAAGATGGGAATGATAGATATCTATCACCCATCTTGAGGGAGTGTTGGGCTGTGTATGTGTGTATGGAGGCCCAATAGCCCATGTATGATGTATATGTATCTTTGCCTAAGAAAGAACAAAGGAATGTTCCAGAGCTCTCTAACAATATCGATCTCTCATCATATTCTATAAGACTATTTGGATCATAGGATTGAATCCTATCGAACCCTTTGAAACTCCTATAGAATGGGCTCTTCCATAGAGATTTTGCATCTCATGGTTTTTTTTTTTCCTATGTCACATGGTTCCTTTGTTTTCTCTACGCAGTATCCAAACATTGCTACTTTCCTATGTGTTTTGCTACTTTCCCTGTGTAAGAATTCAGCTGCATAGACAATCTCATGGTTTTTTTCCTATGTCACATGGTTCCTTTGTTTTTTCGACGCAGTATCCAAACACATGTTTTGCTACTTTCCCTGTGTAAGAATTCAGCTGCATAGACAATTGAATCTTGCAATTTTTCCTATTCTCGTGTTTTGAGAATCCTATCTTCTAACCAAAAGAGGCAAAGAGGCCTAAGAGAATAGCGTTCAAACCTTATGCTAGGTCACCTTCACCGGCACACCAAATTTTGACAGGTTCAGTAACTAAATTACCAAGAACAGCACTAACATAAGTCAACAATACCAAAACAACAGTAGAAATGTGACATATGTCAGTATCACGTACTACAACGAAACAGTAAAATGCAAACATACATCATACACGTACACGGTTCTCAGGTTCAGAATAGGGGCCCGGACATCGAACATACACTAGTTCTCATAAATACATGTCATAGCTTATTCTTAACTAAGTAGACTTAGAACATAGAAGATCTCCACAATTCCACTTCAAGCTTCACGCTCCCTAGAGACAGACCGAGAGTAAGAACTGCGGCTGTGAGAGTAGCTTTCCCTAGAACGACGACTCTTACCAGAAGATGTGCGTGAGGGTTCCCTCTTACTATGCCCTTTCTTTGGAGAATAGCTCGTTGATCTTTCAGATCCTGGGGAGCAGCTGCGAGAGTAGCTTCTCTGTGGGGACAAACTGCGGGAATAGCTCCGGCCTCTGGGCCTCGGAGAAGCACTAGATGACCTGGAGACAGATCGATAACGGCACCTGCTGTAGTATGGAGAAACAGAACGGTCATAGGAAGGCGACCTCCGCCTTCTGTTGCGGCGCGGAGATCTTGACCGATACCGGCTGCTGTAGTAAGGCGAGTATGACCGACGCCGATCAGAGGGTGAGTATGATCTGCGTCTGTCGTAGGGGGAGTACGATCGCCTTCTGCCATATGGGGAGTATGGTCGGCCTCTACCATAAGGAGAATAAGACCGGTCACGGTCAGGTGAGTAGCGGGAACTATAACGATCCCTCCGATCAGGCGAGTAGCGCGAACTGTAACGGTCCCTCCTATCAGGCGAGTAACGTGAGCTGTAACCGTCCCTCCGGACAGGTGAGTAGCTTGGTGAATACCTCCGTCCTGGTGTCACCATGTAATCAAAATGGTCAAGAGGGAAATATCAAGAGAAATTTATGATGCTAAAAGTTCTGAAAAAAAATGTGGCAAAGACATCCAAACATGATAAGTGATTAGTTCACAACCACTTACCACGTGACGACTTTGTGCCAAGATACTTCCCAGGTGTTGGTGTTCTACCCCGTCTTCTCTTTGCCTGAGTAGAAGGGTCTCAGTAAGAGTGTGTCTTAGATACCAAAAGCAAGAGTGATCAACTATTGACAATCTGATTAACATAATTCAAAAAATATACAATGCAGGGCATACAACCCTTTGGTTGAGGTGGCATGGTTTGGAGTTAGGTTGTATGAGTTTGTTGCAGAGCAGCTACCAACATTTACCCTGTTGCTGTCAACAAAATCTTCAACGAATAGAACACTCAAATATTCAGCTTAGAAGACTAATCGAAGATAAAAATATCATTTTGTAGAAGCTAAATATCGGA
The DNA here is from genome assembly GCA_022530915.1 of Paspalum notatum. Taxonomy (NCBI): domain Eukaryota; kingdom Viridiplantae; phylum Streptophyta; class Magnoliopsida; order Poales; family Poaceae; genus Paspalum; species Paspalum notatum. The sequence continues at coordinate 9,112,547 of CM039684.1, forward strand.
GTTCACACCTCCGCAGTTTTATGATTTTACCTTCTCAACGGTTATGACACGACCTTCCAACACAGAATGGTCCAGATATTTGATGCAGCGATCTGCCTCCTTAACAGTAGCCATGGTAACAAAACCAAACCCTCGTGACTCCCTTGTCCAAGGATCATGCACAATGCTGGCATCAATCACCTATAGTGCATTAAGACAGGTGCAAACAGATGAGAATTTTTCAGAAATGAAACTGAAGTTGCAGACCTTTTCTGTAAAAGTTACCTCTCCTTCCATCGAGAAGTGCTTCTCCAGATCTCGATCCGTTATACGTGCTGACAAACCAGTCACATACAGGTTGTTCCCAGGGTTTTCAGCATCACTCGAGTCCACACTCCTAAATAAATAAATAGTTATAAGAATACCAGGTACTCCTTGTGTTACAACAAACATAGATGTCTGATGTCTTGATTATACATGACATTGGCAGAAGCACATTAACGAGTCCAAGGATAGAGGGATACCTAGAGCGACTTCTGTAACTTGAATAGCTGCTTCTCCTGTAAGGTGAGCGGGATTCATACGTTCCACAGAAAAGCAAATACTCTCTCACAACACTGGGTTTTTGGAGACAAATGGAAACAATGCTCAAGATTTTCAAATAGTGCCTACCTTGATCCTCTTGAGTACGACATCTGCAAAACAAAGAGTGCACATATTAAAGTAACGTGTGCAAATGATCATTCAAATAAACAGGCAACTATATGGGTTTGTGAAAATATCTGAAATGAGAATCTGAAACTTTTCAATCATGCTGTGACTGCATAACATCTCATAAGACAAGGCAAACAGCCTACAGAAAGAATCCAGATTGGTCACAGAAATTGCATAATATTGATTAGCTAGACATGTTTGGATCCAAACTTTTCTAATATCTGGTAATTTCCTATAGATAATAATCAGTTGGGTGCATCCAACTAGGCCTAAATAACTTCCTCATGATGCTGGCTGATGTATTAGAACCCAATTAATAAGCATGAATATCCTACCCTGTCCAACTCTCCTCCATTTGACTTACAAATTGTACCGATCTATGCACTAAAGTAGTGCAGCCCTAACATTCTGTGAATTTCATCAGCTACATCATTTAATTTGTTTTCTGCAAAAAAGTTTGTATGCACAACAATTTCCTGTAATATCAAATAGTCCAATGTCTAGGAAAATGCCATAATGACCCATGCAGGGCCAATTAGACATTTGTTTTCTCTATAAAAAATTGTAGCACTTTTAAATTTGGTGCCCCACTGCCCCTGATGTTGTTTACATTAAAATGCTTCTCACATACTAACAAAGAAACCCCACACACCAAACTGACATTTTACACTGAAGAAAGAAAAGAATGCTGCAAGTGGTGCTTGGTTTAGTTTCCTTTGTCTCATAAATCTAGTGCACCTTCAAACTCAAACAAACAATGGAATGAGATCGATCAACCTCTAACCCTAAATCCTAGTGTTATCTCATGGGATACGCCGATTTTTCACTCGAATAGCACCATCACATCTAAGCCTGCCAGAATATATGTATTACCATTATGAACCTTCGTTCGGATGCTAGTAAACAAATTCATCACTAGGAAACCAGACGCGGACATTTGAAAGCGTCAGATCAGACAGGCGCGACACAAATATATAAGAGAATAAAGACCAGAAATAAAGAAATTCTCATCACAATCACAAATTCCTCGCGTTTTAATGGCCTGGTTATTGATTGTATAATAAAAACATAGGAATTCCAAAAACATATACAAGAAAGAAACATAGGAGGCGGTACCTTTCGTGGCCGCGACGATCCTGCCCCGGCGAAGCCTCCTCGTCACCTCTCTACGGCACCGCCTCTTCCTGTGGCTTTTCTTCTCGTTGGCCTGTGTGCGCGTGTGAATAAATAGAGGTCGACAGGTAGGCCGTAGGCGCTAGGGGAAGGTTCTGGATGGGGGATTGGGGGACGGACGCGAAACTCTTCTCAAATCCGGTTGAGTCGGACGCACCACACGTCCACGCCAAATTCCGATTTACACATGGCACCGCTTCGTCTAGGCCTGTACATGGTCCGGTTTACTGGTTAAACCCAGCCCAAACCGTAGATGACTAAACTAAGACGGTTTCAGCCCAGCGGGTCGAACGGGTATCACGGTTTGCCTTACATGTACTGCGCAGTCTCGTCGTTGTCTCCGACGCCGTGAGGTTCCGACGCGAACCGGTCGAGGCACCTGCCTGAAGAGCCTGGCCGTCGCTTCGGCAGCGCCTTCCGCGCCGCCGCGAAGGCGCCATCGCGCGCCTCCCGTCCCCGTCCGCAGCCGAGGATGCGGCGGCGTCCCTGGCGAAGAGCACCGCGGACGCGGCGACGACCTCGCGCCGGACGCCGCGGCGGTGGGGAGCACGAAGTAGATCTGCCCGAGTACGGAGAGGCTCCGCGGCGCCCAGCGCCGGCACGGGGCCCTCGGCGCGAGTCCCCCCTGTTGCGCGGTGTAGGTTGAGGAAGAGGGAACCAATCGAGAAGCGAACGGAAGATGCAGTTCTTTTTCGAAAGTTCGGAAGATGCAGTTCTTTGTACGTGGCTTTGCTACCAGTTTCGACGGTTTCGAACTGTAGGAAACCAACCCGTGTTTGACGTTCTGCTCCGGTTTAATACGGTCTGGTTTACCGGTTGGGCTGGTTTAGACCAGATCATCGCCCATCCGTTTATTTGGTCCAGCGATGCAGGGCAAGGCCCGGGGAAAGAAAACTCAACAATGTTTTGAATTTGTATTTTGTAAATATAAATAATTACCCAGTCCAAATTTAAGAGAAAATTGGCTCTAGAAAGACCTCCGTGATGTGGTCAAACAAGCTTCCATGTGTGAATCCCCGTTAACCGCTAAGCCTCCTTTTGCCCAGAAAAAACTCGACTAAGAAAGACCTTCCATGGAGTTGTATTAAGGCAACCTCAACCTTAATCGGTCACGATTAACCTCAAACCTTGCTTTTGCCAATGAGATCAATTTTTTTCAAAAACCTTGTTTAAACTCAAACCGCGATGAGTTAGAGAGATGACATGACATCAAAGGCAAACACAAAGTGGCATCTAGTAGGTTACAGGGCAAACCTCACCAGCTCGGTTATCCCATCTACCTATATTTCAAACTTGTGTTTTGCACAACCATATCTTGTGACATTAGTAAACCATGTTTTTATTTGTAACCAAGAATAAACTTAACAAGCTCGTCAATTTTAAGTTGTTTTTCCATTCAATCGTAGACAACCATTAGGGAGTCTAGACCACACTGTGTGCAGCAACATGTGTATATGGATTGCCCAAATACTATTCCAACTACCTCGTTTTCTTTGTACAGTGTCGCTACAGTGTATAGGCAATCCTTATACACGATCCACTGCACATAGTCTCATATACCACACGTCTCTAGGCTAATGATCAATAGTTAGCTTGAGTGGAAGATTGACAGCCTGAGGATGCTTGATGGTAGGTGTAATTGTCATGAAGTGTGTGTAAGAGCGTGACGTGAGAGATAGGAGCTCAGCCATGGAAATACGAGCCTACGATGTGAAGTATTGAGGAATGTGGATTTTGGTGCAGGGTTTGTCACAATGGCGAGAAACAGAGACCATGAGTTGCAAATATCAACTCCTAGGCGGCCAAAGGCCAAGGGAGTCAATGTATGCATGATCCCCTCGAGGTTAGAGAGAGCACGGGGGAAGCTAGATTTGGTTTGAAAGAGGGTTTTGGTGACTACACGGAGGATGTGAAACAATTTCGATGGATATTGGGCCACGCGGTGCGAGGTACAATTTCTTGGATCCGATGAAGAAGAGACAGAGAGCGAAGATCTTGCAATGCCAATGCTAAATTCCACTCGATACAAAGGGTAAAGATAAAAGAGGAAGATGATTCACGAGAGGAGCGGTGACGTGATGTGAACTGTGAAGAATAAAAGAGATAAAAATAATATGAATACACAAGTCAGGAGATGGCAGGTGAAGACTAAATACCGCACCTAAAAATAATGTTGCAAATTGTACATAGCGTACCTAGTTCAGTTCAAAGTTGAAATGTATAGTGTTGGGGTTTTTTTAGTCTATGAGCTATTTCAAACTTCATAAACATGTAAACTGTACTTTAATCATACAACCGGTGACCTAAGAAACAACGATAAATGTGACATAGCAATTGTTTCTATGCACCTATTGATGGTATCTTCATCATATGACAGTTCCAGCGTCCAAATTATAAGCTATTGTAAATTCTGGGTACGATTTTTGGCTATCATTAAAAAATTCAAATATTATTGTCTGATTTGTCATAACAAGTATTTTAAACACGACTTGTATCTTTGAATATTTGTACAAATTCTTTTACATATGATGGATGGACAAATGCCGCATCTATAAGAGTGACCTATACTTTGAGAGGGAGTACGACACACTTATAATATAATGTAGACATATAATATCTGCATTATGTTACACTAGAGAGGGCTGAACAAAGTATAACATGTATTTGGCGTTTTTAGTGTAATTGGTACTAAAAACATCATATATTAATGAATAGAGAGAGTAATATAATTCATTATAATTATTGTAGTAACTACCATGTCTGCTTTTGAATATGTATCGCTAGCTGGTTTATTTTTAGACTAAAAACCGGCGTAGTACGACCTGTTTGGTTGGAGGCCTGGGTCATTTGTCTGGCAAAAAATGTTGCCTAAGAGTTGCTTGAAAATCCGATGGAATTTGTCTTGCTAGTCAAGTTGTAGTCTGGTTGCTTAGAGGCATGTGCTTAAGAAGGCTAATAATAGAGAGGTAATAAATTCATTCCAAGTTCATAACATGATAAACTCATCAATTTAATTAAAGAGCAAGAAAAGTTAAAACATAACATAATTTGATGAGTCATTTTTTATATTAACTTGACCACGTACTTCTTTTTTATAGAAAAGAAAATAACATTACAATTTTCACTAACCCAAGCAGTATTTGTGGGTTTGTACGATTTTACGAGTCTGGACCCTGCACCTGCACTGCGAGTCTGCGACGGTCCTGGGGGGCTGATTAGATTGACCAGGCCAAATTTTGGCTACATTTTGACCGTGTTGACTTTAAATTAAAATTACACTATACAACATAATTTTCATCTATATATTTTATTTGACTATGGCCAAACCATATAAATGAATAGTTTATTATTCGACCGAATTTTAATTTATAATCAAATTAGATTTGACTGTGACCAAAGTTTGGCCTGACCTCGATCCAATCAGCCTTGTGAAACCGCCGCGGTCGGACCTGGACTAGCCGTCTAGCCAAACCAGCCTACCGCCGCGGCCACCAAATCCTGCTTGGCGGTTGGATCCAGCGATCCACGCATCATCTCGTTCTCGCCTCACCGCGCCACCCGACCCAACCCCAAAAGCCCCACCCGACCAGACAGACAAGCCTATTGCTCGCCGGAGATCTCCCACTCGCGCGGCCCCTCGCTCCGCGGCCATGGCCTCCGGGCAGGACTCGTCGGGCACGACGCTGATGGATCTCATCACCTCGGATCCGTCAGCCGCCCCGGCCGCCGGGGCGTCGTCCCAGCAGTCCTCCTCGAGCGCCGGCGGCGTCAGCTCCCTGCTGGGGAAGCCCGCGGCTTCGGCGGCGGATCGCAAGTCGAGGAAGGGGACACTGATGCAGATCCAGAGCGAGACCATCTCTGCTGCCAAGGCGCTGAACCCCGTCAAGGTTCTGCCACAGCGCAACAGGAAGAAGAAGGCACGTCCGGCCCGCTTTCCCACCGCCTCGTCATTTCTACCCTCTCTGCATCCGCGTTCCAGTCTCACGATCTAGCCTCTGCTTCTCGTGCAGCCCGTCTCTTATGCGCAGCTGGCGCGGAGCATCCACGAGCTCGCCGCGACTTGCGACCAGGTTCGTCTGCTACTGCTTCGGCTGGATAGAATTACATGATGGGAGCTTGGATCTGTTGCCTTTAGCTGCTCCTTTGCTATCCCTTTTGCAGAAAAGTTCCCAGAGGCAGCTTGTAAACAGCGTGTTCCCCAAGCTCGCCGTGTACAATTCTGTGGATCCTTCTGTGGCTCCATCTCTTCTAATGGTAAGCTCGCTGCGTGCCATGCCTCAATTACTTGTTGCTCAGCACGCTTAATTTGTGGAGATAGGGCCTAGACTACTCACAGCAAATCAGCTATTGTAACACCATAATGGCACGTGTTGAAATTTTGATTAGCCTTATTCAGACCTTTGGATGTCTCGAACAGAAACTATGTACCTAAATATGCGCTGTACAGAAATGATATACTTAGGCCCCATTTGAATCAACTAAAAAATTAGCTAGCCTCCAGCTAATGGGTGCTAATACATTCCACACCTATTAGCTAATCTATTAGCTAGACATGTTTGGATCCAAACCAGTTAATTTCCCATAATCTCGCGTAGCTAATAATCAGTTGGGTGCGTTCAAACGGGACCTTAACATAGACCATGGTTGCGGTAAACTGACAGCCTTTATTCTCCCTCTCATTACAACGAGTTTACTTGTGTATTTGCAGCTCCATCAGCAATGCGAGGACAGAAATGTTTTGCGCTATGTATACTATTATCTGGCCCGTATACTGTCAGATAATGGTTCCCAGGGTTTAAGTGCTGCTGGTGGCATACCCACACCAAATTGGGATGCTCTTGCGGATATTGATGCTGTCGGGGGAGTAACTCGAGCAGATGTCGTACCCAGAATAGTCGATCAGCTTTCAGCAGAGTCCTCCAGTGACGATGTTGAGTGTATGCTCTTATACTATCTCATTGTACATCAAGTTACAGTATGCAGAATCTATGTTTCAATTCTGTCACTTACTCCAACACCTAAATATTTCATGGAGACCGCTCCTTGATTGCATCAATGTCACTTGCATTTCTTTCTTAGTTTTTATTAGACCCCAAACTCATGGTCTTTTTCTCCCTTTTGTTATTCTCTTTTTGTGATTTTTTGTCTATGGGTTTCGTTTTGAATCAGAATAACGAGAATTTATATTCCTGGCAAACATCTTTCGCTGCATAAAAGACACCTTATGATCAAGTTTGTGAGATGCCTTTCTTGAAACTTGGCAGCATTCTGACTGATGAACATCTTTATTATGAGCAATAAGAATTTCACAGTATCATAATGAGAGGCTCAGAGAACAAAGATCCTATCTGAATTAATGTCTCAAGTATTCCTTGTCGAATCATGACGCATGGTTCTTCTTTGTGCTTAATTATGGATGCTTGCCTTTGAAGTTCATGCGCGAAGACTTGCGGCTCTGAAGGCTCTTACCTCCTGTTCGACTAACAGCTCTGAGATGATGGAAAAGCTCAATGAAATTGTGTTTGGCATTTTGGAAAAGGTTGGTCATTCATAATGTCAGTTATGTTCTATTGGTCTGTGAACTTTATAATCTTGTTTTCAGTTTCCTGGCCCGTGGCTGGAAAGTTGACAGTGTTCTCACCACGATATATCTGGATGCTTTCAGGTAGCAGATACTAAACAGAAACGGAAGAAGGGTATCTTTACCAAGCAAGGTGGTGACAAGGAGGTACAGTTTTGATTCAAGAATGTGCATTAATTTCTGTTCTGCTAACTCCTGTTTGTATACAGTATGAATCATCTACACTTAGCCATTCTCTTAAGTCGTTTGGATATTATCATTCTCGACCTGGCTTAATCCCCTGATAATACCAATTTCTCTTTTCTCTTTCTTTTCCTCTTTTGTTGGTGTCTCATGTTGGTTTTCAACTCTAGTCTACCACAACTTGCTTTTTGCTTAGGACTAAAAGGCTCTGTTGTTGTTGTTGTTGTTGTTGACCTACCTAATTATAAGCATTGAAAGCACATGCTACAGGATAATTACACTAATTTTTTTCTACATTGTGTAAAAAAGATGATGGTCCAACTTATGGTTTATTTCGAGCTGACAATTACAGTTCTTCATTGTGTACTGAACAGAATCTTGTGACTCATTTCAATTTCTATTAATTTTGCAGTCCATCATACGTAGTAATTTGCAATATGCTTCTCTAAGTGCACTGAGAAGGCTTCCACTTGATCCTGGTAACCCAGCATTTCTGCACCGAGCTGTCCAAGGGTGAGTCTGGCGTCATTGTCTTTGTAATGCTAATTTTTAGGTTTGCTATCCACCTTGTAGGTGCGTACAAAGTTCTGAACATGTGTCCATGTGTATATTTACAAAGTTCCTGACTGGATTTTGTTCTGTTTGAATTCAAACAAATTTGATGATGGGAGATTGTTTGTGGTGTCTTGTCTTTGGTTGCCTTTATGAAATCTATATTATTTTGATTTGACCCCTGATTCCCTGAAGTAGTTGCTGATTTTGACTAATTTATTTCTTATGCCATATTTCGGTATTCAACTATCTTAATACATGTGTCAGGCTGAACATTTGATCCAATCCTTATCCGTTCTATGAAAACTCGTCCTATTTCTGCAAAAAGTATACATAACCAAAAATATAAATAGGGACATACTTTTTCATACTCTTCTTGTTTTCATTTGGTTTGATACTACTGCAGGGTTGAATTTTCTGACCCAGTTGCAGTGAGACATGCATTGTCAATAATCTCTGAAATAGCTGCGAAAGATCCGTACTCTGTTGCAATGGCATTGGGTCAGTTTCCTCACACTGCTAATAATTGCTCATACTGTTCATTTTATTTTGACATGCAGACATGACATATGCTTATGATTTATAATGTTGTCAATCTTTCATGCAATGAAACAGCAAATACAAAAAAAACTGCAATATTAAAAACTTTAGTCCTGATCTTGATCTTTTGTATATTTACTCAATTTGTAATGAATCCTCGTTCATTCCATTTATGTTGTATCAATCTCATGTACGGCTTCTTTTTATGCAGGCAAAAGCGCACAACCCGGTGGTATGCTTCCTTCAGCATTTTTTTGCCAATGCCTCCTTTAACTATATTTACTCAATTACTACGTATTTAGAAAGTGATTTCAAGTTACTCGATAATTTTAACTTTGTCCTGTGCGTAATATATGTTTCAAGCAATGCATGTTCTTTTCTTTTGAAGAGGAATCAAGCAAATTTCTAGTTTTCAGTTGATTTGAGTTACAAAAATCAAGATTTCTTGATGTTTTTGTGCATAGTACAGATAGATGAATTAGTTATGTTTTATGGAGAAATGAATATATGTCAATTGTCCTTCATCAATATCCTTTTAACTATATTTACTCATTGACCTACCGACATGGATTCAAGTTTAATCGATTTGTAGTTTTAACATAATATCTGATTACAGTAACTAGTTATATCTTGATTATTCTTGGTTCCATCTAAAGGGCATCACCTATTCCTTCCTGTTTCATCAACTTCAGTAGTTCGGTTATGTTGAAATTTCTTCTTCTCACTTACATTTACTTATTTGTGTACAATATCATTGTATCAAATCGAAACAGGAGCACTTCAGGACATTCTTCATTTACATGATGTTCTTGCCAGGGTTTACCTTGCAAAGTTGTGTCATTCAATATCTAGGGCACGCGTGTTGGACCGTAAGTGCAATGTTTTTGTGTCTGACCTGAATTCTGATATTTGATTCGTAATATCAGGGTGCATGCAAAAAATTGCTATTCTGATCACATACAATCTATGCAGAGAGACCCGACATAAAGTCTCAGTACAGTTCCCTCCTTTATCAACTTCTTCTGGATCCCAGTGACCGGGTCTGTTTTGAGGCCATAAATTGTGTGTTGGGAAAAGTTGACAACTCAGAAAGGTACCAATTATGTTGCGGCTTATTGTACTGTTCATCACCTTAAGCCATTAAATGATAGAGAGTATGCGTATTTAAATTATCATCTTGTCTTGCAGCACTGAGGACAGGGCTGGTGGATGGATTCGGTTAACTAGAGAAATTCTCAAATTGCCTGAGGCCCCTTCTGTAGCATCAAAGGGTGTTTTGTCAAAATCTAGTGAAAAGTCTTCAAAAGCAAGGCGTCCTCAGCCTCTCATCAAACTTGTAATGAGAAGGTTTGTTGTATATCTTCTTATGACTGCACAAATGTTTGATCTCCCTAGTTTCCTTTATGTAGCCTATATTCATGGATGCCTTACTATATGCTTCTTATTCTCAGATTAGAGAGCTCATTCCGTAGCTTCTCTCGTCCGGTTCTTCATGCTGCAGCAAGGGTAGTTCAGGAAATGGGCAAAAGTAGAGCAGCTGCTTTTGCTTTAGGTGCTTATGACGAGGGGGCTACTCTTGATGTTGAATCTCTTGATTCTGATCTTGAGAATCCAACGGCTGAAGGTATGATGATGCTATTATAGATTTTAATTTTATGTTGACAGTGATACATCAAGCGCTCTTTAAGTGTTAACTAAACCATTTGTTCTTCATTTAATTTGCACTGAGTTGACTATGAATCTGGGACATGCATTTTCTTGTGGAGTGGACTAAATTGGAAGTAGCTTCTACTGTAATGTATCTGGATGTATTGTTTATTTTTTAATCAAATTGAGGGTCTTATGATTCATGTTAATAGCGTTGTTTTAATCTATGAATTTGACTTTTCCATATTTATGCTGTAGCTACCCGGAAACCTAATCCGCTATCCAATGGTCATGGTGGAATGGACACAATAGCAGGGTTATTAGCATCACTGATGGAAGTTGTCAGGACAACGGTGGCATGCGAGTGTGTATATGTTCGAGCAATGGTCATCAAAGCTTTGATATGGATGCAAAATCCACATGAATCTTTTGAAGAACTGAAATCTATTATTGCATGTGAGCTGTCTGACCCAGCCTGGCCTTCTTCTCTCCTGAATGATGTCCTACTAACCCTACATGCTAGGTTCAAGGTATTCGATCCCTTTCAGTGTTTATACTGCATATAGAGCTAAATATGTTGACCTCAGTCTCAGTAAGCTGTTAGTTTCCCCGTTTTAATATGATATCACCTTATGTGCCTCGTATTGCATGTGAGATAGCAGCAGATATAACTGTTCTGTAGTTGCATTGAATAGTCGCATATTTAATTATTTTATTTTGGCAAAAGCGCGTGCTTAATTATTGAAAGTTTATATGACATGGGATTATTTCTTGCCATATTTTTTTGGAAATCCTTTCTCTCTTATTTTTGTTGTTCGCATTGTTTTGTGGTCTAAGGTTGTTTGTTGATGTTTCTTGCAGTTACCCCTTTTCATTTTTATTAATATATGTACCCCTTTATCTGATTCTATGATTGGCTTACTATTCTATTTTTTTCTTCACATGATAGGCAACCCCAGATATGGCTGTGACTCTTCTTGAAATCGCAAGAATTTTTGCCACTAAAGTTCCTGGAAAGATTGATGCTGATGTTCTACAATTGTTATGGAAGGTAGACCTTTTGCTGTAATGCAGCTACAATTGTTTGAGCGAACCATCTAACAAGATAATACACATAACCGTTAGTTTCTTACACATTTGATGTGGCACCTGTGTTGGTTTGTCAATCGCTTTACTTTTTTTATTGAATGAGCATGTGAGCCTTGCAACTAAAAAACACAATTTCTGCATTTCCAGACATGCCTTGTAGGAGCAGGACCAGATGGGAAACATACTGCCTTGGAAGCTGTGACTATAGTTCTTGATCTGCCGCCACCTCAGCCTGGTTCAATGTCTGTGCTCACTTCTGTTGATATGGTATCCGCCTCTGATCCAAAATCTGCAATGGCACTCCAAAGATTAGTTCAAGCTGCTGTAAGAACAAATTTCCACTTGGTTAAATTTTTATTGGGCTTTGGCCCTGGAACAACAATGTAATGTTTGGCCCTTCAATTATCAGGTTTGGTTTCTAGGAGAAAATGCAAATTATGCTGCGTCTGAGTATGCCTGGGAGTCCGCAACGCCACCCGGTACTGCACTAATGATGCTAGATGCTGATAAAATGGTTGCTGCAGCAAGCTCCCGTAATCCTACACTTGCTAGCGCTCTAACGAGACTTCAAAGGTGTGCATTTAGTGGCAGCTGGGAGGTAGGGCCCTTTGCATTCCTTCTCTATATGCTTCAGAAAAACTTTACAATGTGGATTGAGATGGTATGACACCTTATTTAACGTCTTTCTGTTTTTTTCTCATTTTACTGTTACATTTGTAGATCCGCATTGCTGCTGTTCAAGCCTTAACTACCATTGCAATAAGGTCTGGTGAACCTTATAGACTGCAGATATATGAATTCCTTCATGCTTTGGCTCTTGGGGGTATGCAGTCAAACTTTGCAGAATTGCAGCTGAGTAATGGAGAAAATCAAGGTGCCAGTGGCACTGGTCTTGGATCTTTAATAAGCCCAATGCTCAAGGTCCTAGATGAAATGTATAGAGCTCAAGATGATCTTGCTAGGTACGATCACTTAAATTCCTTGTGGCTGCTGGAGTGCAGTCTTGAGGTCAACGCCTGCTGTGGTCATTCTATTGTTCTGTTTTTGCAGAGATATTCGACAGCATGATAATAGCAAACAAGAATGGAATGATGAGGAACTTAAGAAACTGTATGAAACCCATGAGAGGCTTCTTGATTTTGTGTCATTATTCTGTTTTGTTCCGAAGTCTAAATACTTGCCTCTTGGTCCTACCAGGTATGTACTATTCTAATTATATCAGTCATTTTCTTGATAAAATCGGTGTTGGCTTGGAATCTTATTTCATTGCTAAAATTTCCTAGAAGTAAAAAAAAAAAAAATCCGGTTCACCATTCATAAATTCTTTAAATTCTTGCTATCTTTAGTGATGTCTGAAGCCGTCTTATTATAGGTCGAAGTTATATGAACCTAGCAGTGTGGATCACCTGCTCCATACTATGCAGTTAGTTGGGTGTGCTGTTTCACCATGATTCTGGTCCTTGCTGAGAAATATGCCATAAAAGTGGGCTCTGCTTCTATACTTGGGGATTTTTTTTTTCTTCAAAGCTGACTACCAGCTTTAGTATTTTCCTTTATTTCAATATTTTTCAGTAACTGCTGGAATTTCTGTTTTTTGTCATTTGAGATTTCTTTTCTTTTATTGTGGGGGTCTGGCACAGTCAAATCTTATAGTTTCTCTATGTATCATGGCATCAGAATTCGTAAGTAAATGGTTTGATGTGATCTAGCCATCATTTTCATTTAAAGCTTTCCCATTTATAGCCTTGTAGTAAAAGGATTTTAGCTAGCTTGATTTTGTATCGACCTACTTAGTTTGATCTAAATGTATCTAGATAACTGTATATTTTGAAATACCCATCTTCTGAATGAATATTATTTACAATTACTGTGTTCCTGTGTGTAAATGAATGGATGTCATTATCTCTTTTGCTGGGATGCTATATTTCGTCGCTATCCTGTCCCTTGACACTATGTATGTCGAATCATCTCTGCAGTGCCAAACTCATTGAGATCTACCGCAACCAGCATAACATAAGTGCATCTGGTGGTCTAAGTGATCCTGCTGTTGCGACTGGAATATCCGACCTCATGTATGAGTCCAAAGAAGCACATAAAGAGACCACTGCCATGCAGTCTGGAATTGACCCTGATCTGGCAATGGCCTGGGCAGCTGGTTTGGAAGATGATGCTTGGGCAAACAACGCACCAGCTGTGGATAAAGTGAGGTTCTTTTTTGTGTTATGTTATTTACTACTTCTATGTACTAGTATATACTTCGTATCTGTCTGAAGTTGTCATGGGGCGGCAGCCAAGGGCCCAGAGGGCCATAGGGATAGGCTTAGGGTTAAGATTACTTGGATAAGGATTAGATAAGATTGAGTTGGTTACTTAAGGGCCAAGTCTTCCCATCTATATAAGGATGGCCTGTACCTCCTTGAGGGAATCAATCAATGAAGAAGAATTAGTCCCAGATCTGAGATCTCCCTAATAGTCTAGTCCCCCTCCAAACCGACTCCGCCCGGCTATCCTCCCGGCGCTGCTTAACCCCCTATGGACTAGGGTTTATAACATCTGGTATCATGAGTCAGGGATCCTTTCCCATGACAGAAGTCCAAACCTATCGTTTCCGAGAAAGATGAATTAGCCTTTTATCGTTTCCACATCAATCCCTTTCCCTTCCCTTCATTGGATGTGCTTAATTGGAGAGTGATATTTTTTTTAATCATTGGGACTGTTTGATCCAACGATAGGTAAAGGACTTCCTTGCTGGTGCTGGAACTGATGCTCCTGATGTGGATGATGAGGAATACATGAACTCCAGGCCATCAGTCGGCTATGATGATATGTGGGCTAAGACAATTCTTGAAACGTACGATGCAGAGGTAAGTGTCACTCCGCATGCTCAAGATAATTGGCTCCAAATGCTTCTTCAGTGTGCACATAATTATGCTTTGATTTTTATCCATTGCAGGAAGATGATGGTAGGTACTCTGGTGGATCCTCTCCTGAGTCAACCGGTTCTGTTGAAACCTCCATATCATCCCATTTTGGGGGCATGAACTATCCATCATTATTTAGTTCAAAACCATCAAGTCACGGAACTTCACAACAGACGGTATTTCAGCTTTATCCACGATTTTGTTGCTATGCCATTTTCTTTGTGGTGGTGGTTGGGGGGGGGGGGGGGTACTACATTGCGGTGCCTCCTTACCATTGCCTCTGTTGAGTTTGGACAAAATAGACACTGTACTGGTACAGTTTTCACCATGTTGCAGAATGGATGTGCTTCCTGATAGGTTTTGGTTTTGCTTCAGATACGTGAAGAGCCACCATCATATTCAACATCAGTTTTACAGAGGAAGGAGTCGTTTGAAAATCCTCTTGCAGGGCGTGGAGGTCGAAGTTTTGGATCCCACGAGGATGACGATAAGAGTTCTGGCAACCCTCAGTCTGGGAAAGCACTTTATGACTTTACAGCAGGCGGTGATGATGAGGTATGAGGGCGATAACCCTTCAAGTTCAATCCTTGTTCAGAGCTTGATGGAACGTTGGTTCTGAAATATTTTCTTTACTGTGGAGTAAAAATTCTTTATTTCACCTAGGACAGTCTATTGGTAATTGGTGTCATAGTGGTAGCGTGCTTCACTATCTTAGGTATTGGAAAGAGCTGTTATAAACATATATTGCTGTAAAAGAGTAATTATCCAGTTTGATAGCAAAATAACCCAGCACAAAAGACCAGAAGAAAGCACATTCCCAGATATCCAAGCAGACCAGAACGAAGTCAATTCCAAAATGACCTAACAAACTCTTTTCGCTTGAATACAAACAAGAGAGCACTTATTCATGTAAATTATTTTCAGCTGAGTTTAACCACTGGAGAAGAAGTGGAGATTGAGTATGAGGTCGATGGCTGGTATTATGTAAGTTTTCATCTGTCATTGATTTTACTCCTTTGATTGCAAGTGAACAGCTTTAAAGTTGGTGACTATTTTTATTCTCAGGTGAAGAAAAGGAGGCCTGGAAGGGATGGGAAGATGGCAGGCCTGGTTCCTGTTCTGTATGTGAGCTCATGATAAAAGCTGTGTACCTTTTTCTACATTTTCAGAAGGTTTTTGGAGTTCATGGGCTTAAGATTGGCATGCGGGAATGTGTCTGCAATCTTCTCACACAAACTTGTCGAGCACCTAACGCCTTGCGCATCCAGTCATTTTGATGTTCATATGATGCTGCAATATTGTTGCCGGGCGTGATTTACCTGTTGATTTGTTTCTACACATACCACGAGTCCATTCAATTGGTTATTTTTGCTGAAGTGGACACTAGCTACATAATAGGTTAAATGGTTCGTCTCTACCATTCTGCTGCTGTGAAGAGGGCACTTTCCTCATCTCCAGTTCAGTTGTACAATCTACACCCTAGTCAAATTGTAGAGGTTTCATTTTCCCCTCCTGACCATTTTTTGTCTTGTGTATGGTGTGATTCAAGTAGCAGGTAGTGTTATTAATCTTGTGTAAATTTTGTTCAGAGCGGATCATGGAATATATACAACAGTGAAATCACATGCGAATTTGCGACATTGTTTCATTTTGCTCACATTTGGTCACCTTTCCTACCTTGGTCATAAACCATTTCTTTCAAAATGATGGAACGGGAATGGGAGGAGGGCGGGGGTGAATGGGAGAAAAATAAGGCGAAGAACTGAAGCCGTTGAACCGAAAACACTACTTCCTGAACGGTCTCGGTCTGGCCTAGAGCCCCTTGGTCTGATCGGGATGCGGTCTGGCCTAGAACATCAAAGCCTGGACAAAAACACAGGTACCGAACGAATGTCAAGAGTGCACATGGAAATTCAAAGAGGAAAAGACTCAGTAGACAGAGAACCAGTGAATTTTATTCATTGGTACTGTATAATTCTAAAAATATTTATTCATCGGATGATCTAGTGCTCCGAGAAAGGCTCACCGGCATTTTTTCTAATAAGAAGCTAAAGAAGAAAATGCCTTGATCAACGAAAGATCCGGTGGTGTGCATTAGACATTTCGATTAATATTACTAGCATCGTGAGATCACAAAAATGACACCGTAGCGTAAAGTTTGAATATAGACAGTGAACGATTTGTTCGAATCAGCCCCATTCTATGAAGTCTTAGAATGCTAAAATCATTCAATCGCTAACTATATGTAAGAGCTAGGTTGTATAGCCATCACTGACTAACTACATTAGCAGTCAATTCAAGCTTTGCAATCTGCTTCTCAGCCTGGTCTCCTCGACAGACGACAATCCTCTTTTGAGATATCGCCCTGTCGGTTCGTGTCAGCGTCCTTGCGATGGAGGAAGCGAACGCTGCCCTCGATCTCGACGATCCCAGCCCCACAATATTTTCTTGCCGCCGAACTCCCAGATCGCGACTTGCATCAGAATGATCGGATCGGGATAAAAGAAGAGAGCGAGTGCGCAGCGTGGGAGCAGGCAGTGGTTGGTTGGTAGGTAGACGTGCACGTCTCGCCAACACACCGCAGGCCGGTGAAGCCGCGCAGAGGGAGAAAGGGAAAACAACCTCGATGGGGAGCGGCGGCGGCGAGGTTGTGGCGGCGACGACGAGGCGGCAATTCGGGAGCATGGACGAGTTCTGGGGCTTCTACCTGAGCCAGCACTCCAAGCCGGGCACGCGGCGGTGGCACTTCCTCGGCACGCTGGCGTCGCTCGCCTGCGCGGTGCTCGCGGCCGCCACGGGCCGCGCCGCGCTCCTCCTCGCGGCGCCCGCGCTCGGGTACGGCATGGCGTGGTACAGCCACTTCTTCGTGGAGGGCAACCGCCCCGCCACGTTCGGCCACCCCGTGTGGTCCTTCCTCTGCGACCTCCGCATGTTCGTGCTCACCCTCACCGGCCGCCTCGATGCCGAGCTCGCCCGCTTCCGCGCCCGGCCGGCCCCCAACGCCGCGCCCGCCTCTGCGCACCAGGACTGATCTTCCCGATACTGATCTACATACATCTCGCTTTTCGCGTAGCCTGTTGGAACTTGGAAGCAAACGAAGGCCTGATTTTATCATGCCAGCAAGCAGTTCGTGCCGGCTTCTCTTGTAATAATATCGGTATCAATAATCGCACAAGTTGCATAATCTATACCGTGTTCACGCTCTCTGTGATTTCTCTGTCTTATTATTCCCCCTTCTGTTTGGTTCGGATACAAGTGAGGGTCTGTTTGGGAACAAAGTAGTTTTATGGTTTTGGAGACAGTATGTGAAAATACCATGGTATTTGGATCAAAAGGTGTTTGGGAGCTCTATGTATCTAAAACCATAATATTGCTAATACTATGGTATTTTTGGGGTATAAAAAACTTTGATCCAGACCAAAATTTCCATTGTGGAAAGAAATTGAAGCCAAATACTATGCCTCCAAACATGTGATAGATCATAGATAGACCATAGTATTGTAAACCTATGGTTTTGTCATGACTTTTGATAGATCATGGTATTGTAAAATTATGGTTTTAAAAACTTTACTCCCAAACAGACCTTGAATTCAGAATGGCACAGAATTCCCACTAGTTATCCAGAAGGATTATCGACCCTGGAGTCTTTGGAAGGATTTGCGGTCGAGAAGTTGTTTTTCACTAGTGAACCACGATTATAGCTTTATTTCCTGCCATCAGCCATCTGCAGCCAGAACACAGAAATCGAATGCGAAGCAGAAGTTTCTCGATGTACAAGATTACAAGAATTTCGATGCAGAGCACTAGACACAGGAATCCTTGATCCGCTTGATGTACAAGATTACAAAGATTTCGATGCCGAGAATTGTGGACAATTTCGATGCAGAGAATTGTGGACACAGGAGCACATCCTTGATCCACGAATAAACAGCGTGGTCTCTTATTTTTCTAATGGAAGCACGCACTCCTCTGATGCCTGCTGCTCAGCTGTCGCTTCTGTTCGGCTTGTCTGACGCAGGGTACACCTGAAAGGAAGCAACAGCTACCTGCTTATGGATGCGTTCGTTGATGACAAGTGGCTAGACGCCGACACTGCGCAGGATACACTGTAGGCAATGGTGCCCCTAATCTTGCTTACCGTGTCAGCTGACGGGATCCACTCGTTGGTAGCAGGGTTCCCCTTGCAAGAGGCATGGCGCTCCGTTGCGTCGGGGTCTTGAGCCAGTTTGAACGATGCGCCCTGTGCTTTGTCCATCTTGATGAAGCCCATCCCGGTCTGCTCGCGCGCGCGGTATTTGCACAGGGAAATGTCACCGGATTCGCAGCAGGTTTAGTAGTGGATAGCAGCATCTCATGGTCAAAAGACAACCATGCATGCGTGGAAAATCGGAAATGGAAGCAGGATGAGTGGTAGTGGGTAAGAAAAAAAAGAAGGCCGTGGCAACCGTGTGGTGCTGCTTGCCGACGTCGCCGAGGTCCTTGTAGTACTCCGTCTCCACGAACTCCTCTCCAGCCTTGCCGCCCTCGTACACCAGCCTCTGAAAGATAGAAACAACGATCGAGTATTTTATCAACAAACCCGTGCGTGTTAATTATGTGCGTGTTCAGGGAGTTGTCCGGAGTTTCGGCAGGGAGAGAGACCTCGGTGTGGGCTTCGAGCTCTTGGAACTTGTCGAGCTCCGGGTGGGAGTTGTCCGGGACGAGCGCGTCGGTGTACACGGCGGAGTGCTCGCTGCGGGAGGGCTTGGTGTGGCGCTTGGGCGCCGCGTCGTCGAAGTACTCCCGCACCTCGGCCTCCCGCGCCGCCTCGTCCTCGGCGGAGAGGTGCGCGTCGCTCCTGTTCGGCCTCGACATGGATCCCGCACTCTGACTTCCTTCTCCCCGTCACGTCGAGGCGTCTTTGGGTGGGTGGGCGCGCGGGAGGACGAAGGCGCGCCGCGCGCCGTGTTATGATGATACGCCGCGTTGGCCGATGGCGCCGTGCGCGGGGGCCAACGAGATATTTGTGCAAGCGTTGCAAAAATATCTCCACGGCGGCGGGTACCTGAAGCAGACCGGTGAGAGCGGTGGTCGTGTGAGGCCCGGAAGATCGCGCCTGCGCCCGGGCAGCCGCCCAAAGCAACATAATAGTGCGTCTTGCGCGAACGCACGAGTTGGTAATTTTTTTTTGTCTACATACACGTTGACGCGCACACACACAAGGCTTGTTCAGTTGAAAGGATTAATCAGAAATGGGTTTAATCCTCAAATCTCCTCTAATGACTAATCCCTCCTAAACCGAATAAGCCTAGTATGAGCACACAATCCTATAAACACATACACGCACACACATTTGATCCCTGTAAGCACCTTCGGAAATTTATGCTGGCAGATTTGAAGATTGATGAAGTCACCGAATATGTTTTGAGGTTTAGGGAAAAAAAACTACAGTAGCTCTGTTCACAGAAACAGCCGCACCCGGCAGCTGTAGCTGCAGCCGAACAGGGATGTGCCATGTAACAAAGATGTTTTATTGTTTGAAATATTGAAATATAAATACTGCCTTTTGAATTGGTGATATTTAAATACTTCCATTCATATTGGGGAATAAAACTGCACTATTTCAGTGGGCGGGGCAAATATGTTTCTGCATTATTTTATTCAGGACATTATTTGAAAAAATGAATATATAAAAATTCAAAAACTTCAGGCCTGGAGTGCCCTTAACACGCATGGGCTGAAGGGCCAGCATCCGAAATTGGGCCACGGCCCATTTCCTTCCTCACCCCCAGCGGCGGCGGCCATCTTCTTCTTCTACTGTACATCCGAAACAGGAGTACAGGACACCCTGTCCGGCTGTTCCCTTCTTCAACCTTCCGCTGCTGACTGCTGTTCCGGAAGGCGTGCGAGCAGACTGCGGACGGATGGCGGCAGCGGCAGCGGCGCGGCCATCCAATGGTTGGTCCCCACCCCTATCTCTACCATTTAAAGTCTTTCCTTACCTCTTCTTGTTTGGTGGTATCATATGGATTCCCGATCCCCACGCGTATCATTGCCTCGGTGATGGTCGTGGCAGCCACTCTTCTCGCGCGCCTCAGGGACGGCACTGCCAAATTCGAGCTGCTCGACGACCCCTCGATTGTGCCTGCGCCTTCGCCCTCACCCGCGGCCCTGTCCTGGCCCCGCCTCCACTGCTTCGCCACGATTGGCCCCTCGCTGTACGTCCGTGTCTTATCTCCCTCAAATCCTCTCTTAATATCTGAATCGTTTGGAGTGCACGCAGAGTGAAGTTGCAAAAACTCATTTTGCTCTGGCCCTCTCGGTGCAGGAGGGGTGGGTGGTCGGCGGCGCTGAACAAGGTGGAGCATTACGGGGTTCAGAGGGTCACCGGCGATGGCCGGTGCATGTTTCGAGCGTTGGTAGGTCGCAGCATGATCTATTTCTGTAATTCTGTTCGCGTATTATTCTGATGGATTGTGCACCTCTATATTGTTCGAATCGTTATCTTTTGAGTTTTACTTAAAACAACGCCTCTTTTTGCACATTCACATAACAGGGAAACCTGGTGTGTTGCTTGTAGGTTAAAGGAATGGCAAAGAATAAGGGGATTCCATTGACCCCAAGGGAGGAGGTACAAGATGCAGGTAGCCTGAAACAATGCTTCGTACATGGAACATTTTCCACATTATTGATCTTTGTTCCATTTACTTTTATCCTCACGTGTAGTTAAAATGTTTGTTGTTGATATTGAGATAGTTTAAAATGTATTAGCTTTTGCTTTCTGAAAAAAGGTAAATGGAATTGTCTGCCCCTTTCACAATCATGTTAGGAGATAGCATGCCCACTTTAACAACCACAGAACTTGTTCACAAGAAGAATATCAGAATAATATCCTTGTCAATAAATAAAAACATGAATGGTGTTGTTTGTCCTTATGATATTTGAGCATCATACATCCATCTATGATGCCAACTACGAGCTTAACATTCAGTTCTTATTTTGACTTGGAGGACACATTTCTGCAGCATGCATTAATTCATGGTTTCCAAACTATGTAGTATAGCAGTATAGCATTTCCAACTTACAACTGTGGCCTTTTTATTGGGAAAACTACTGGAAAATCATTGTTGATTTAGGCATAATTACCATTTACCAGACTAGCAGTATACCCCCACCGCACTCCAGATATCTGGCACACTGTTTCAATCTTAGGACAGGTAGTATATTCCATATTTGTACCAACATCTTTCAGTTTATGACCTATTTATAATTTACTCATCCAAACATGTTTTTTTTAAATAATTGCAAGCAACTTAGCCTTCAGATAAATATGAGAATATGAATACCCCCACCTGCCACCTGTGAGCAGGCCATATTGTAAGGATATATACCCAAAAGTTTACTGCGCCTTCTTCAAATAAGATTTCACTGTTGATATATTCTTCTAATTAAATCAACCTCTAATTTTGTAGATGATTTACGGATGGCAGTGAAAGAAATTATATGTGACAGTGAGACGGAGCGGCAGAAGTACGAAGAAGCTGTTATAGCAATTACCGTGGAACAATCATTGAAACGGTTTGTCTCCTATAACTTCCTAGTTTGCTTTTGTGGCATGAACTCTATATATGCTGACCAATTCCTGATTCTGTAGCTACTGCCAAAGGATAAGGCGGCCTGATTTCTGGGGTGGAGAGTCGGAACTCCTGGTATTAATGTTCTAAAAACTCGAAATACGTAATTTCTGCAGTCACCATTCATTTTTCAAAATCGGTTTTCCATGATAAGAGCATTTCATGCATTACCCTTCTCGTGCTTTTGTTGGACTTCTGGAGGTTCTAGCTAGCCAAACTAGTTTTACTTTTACCTCTTAAATGGAGCAGAATACTAGTGCCTGTCCAGTTGGATTACATGAGTATGTTGTCTTCTAAATATTATTTGCATATGACATTTTCTTTTTTCAGGTTTTGTCTAGACTGTGTCGACAGCCAATAATTATTTATATTCCAGAGCGTGAGGTAATTTTACCGCCTTCAGGGATAATGCATTCATAGAGATAGATACAAGATCTTTGATCAAGTCTGTAAATATTGCTGTGACTAAATAAACATGGAATGACCATTTCTGGTTGGCTTGCCTTCATTGTGAAGTGTGAGTAATAATAAATTACCAATAACGGTGAATTTTAGAACCATTGCGCTATATGAATCTACTGTATCATGGTAACATTAAATGATTTTGAATCAAATGAATGACAAGAAAAATTTGTGACAGACAAGAAAAGGTTAAAGCAGGTATAGCACTAAATGATCTGTATACATTTCTAGCAGTGTTGAAAATAAACAATCATTTCAGATATCTGCTCCCATGATCTAATGCTCTGAATACGTAGTGTTCTTGGATCTTGGTATTTGTAGAGATCTTTAAGCAAAAATACGGTAGAATGAGGAAAAACTTTTGCTAACAGTTGAATTGATGAAAAATTACTGGATAGTCTTTTCCACTTTTCCCTGCATAAAGCCAATCCATACCAATTTGAAGTTCCCATGTGGATTAAAGCACTACCCTTTGTTTCTTCAGAAACTATATGTTAGTGATATACTTCCACAAGTTATACTTGAACCTGAACTCGTCACTATGTTTTGTAATTAAGCTTGGCTTACATCTATGATCTATCCTGTATATTTACAGTACCATGGTCGGGGCAATGGCTTCATTCCCATAGCTGAATATGGACTGGAATTCACCAAAAATTCAAAGCAGTGGAAGAAAAAGACACCAGTAAGACTATTATACAGTGGGAGGAACCATTATGATTTGTTAGTGTGACATGGTTGCAAGACAGAACTATCAATTCTTTAGTGCGCTTTGTCATACCATGTAGTATTATTCTTTTTTCTATACTTGTTCCTGTGCCCAATGTTTAGGCACCAAGAGAATTGGTTCAGTCGAACTGTCAATTAACATGTCATTCTATGGTTACACGCTTGATCTTTCATATCAGTCTCTCGTTTTCTTGGCAAAAGTCTAAGTGTTCCTTTGCAAAATTTGATGGGAGGCCAATGCTGTTCCAGATACCCTATTTGCTAGTGATATTTGTTCGGTGACCGGTTGGTGGCCGGCAGGATAATGGGTTGTTTGTCCGGCTTGTGGTCTTGGGGTATGCTTGAAATCGAATTATTAGTGTCCATTGTGTTGCAAGCATGGTTGACTGGAATCTTATGAAGCATCCTCCCCAGTAACAGCGCCTCAACATTTTTTTCTTGTTCCTTGCATTTTCTTTCGGCCGCAGTAACAGTCCTGCTGCTGTAGTGGACTGCCAGGCAATGTACGATGGATGCTTAGAAATGTTCAGGCCCTGTTTGGTAGTGCAGTTTTTTCATGGTATTTGAGTAATACCGTAGTATTTGGCAATACTATGGTATTCTAGACCAAATCCCGTTTGGTTGGTCACTACAAAACAGAGTTTTCAATACCATGGTTTAGCCAATACTGTAGTATTTTTGTGGTGTAGTATTTTTGTGGTTTTGGATACTGCACTCCCCCTTCCACCCCTCCAAAGTTTTCATCTAGTGTAACTCGTCAGCGACTCGCGGCCATCCTTCCTTGCCACACCTTTCCTCTTTTCCGCCACGTCTTCCTTCGCCGCGCCGCCGCCCACCTCCTGCCCGGCAGGGCGCGGCCGCTTCCTCCACGTCGGGGCGCCGCCGCCCGCGCGGCGGCCTCCTCCACGGCAGGGCGCCGCCGGCCCCGCTCCCTTCCGGATCCCTGCCTCCCATCGGCGCCACCGGTCATCGGACTGGCTCCCCCGCGCCTCTCCTGCCTCACACGCTTCCTGGCCATGGACGTCCGCGGGGAGAGGGAGAGGGCATGGGGGGAGTCCTCCTGCGGCCGCGACAATCGCCCGCGCCGCCGGTCGTCGCCGCGACGGCCTCTCTCTCGCGGCGCTGCCTTCCTCCCGCGCCGCCGCGGCATCATGCGCCCCCGCACGGCATCTCCGCCCGGCGGCCCTACCTCCCGTGCGGCGCCGATCTCCACCAGGCGGCCCGACCTCCCGCGTGGCACTACCTCCAGGGCGGCGGTGGCGGCCTCCCACTGCGGCGCGCCAGTGGAGAGAAGGAAGTGGGGAGCGGAGGAAGGATGAGCAGGTGGGAGGATGTGAACAATACAATGAAACCAAACACAGTGCAATTTTGAAGAATACTGTGGTTTTACTGAAGTATTGGAAAATCATAGTATTTTTATCATGTACAACTCTAAACCATAGTATTCCAAAACTATAGTATTAAAAAACTTGGGTTTCAAAGAGACCCTCATAGTTAGTATAGTAAGGCTATCTCCAACCATTGGGTAAAAAGTACTGTCTATACACTGTAGTGCTACTGTAGACAGAGAAAAATAGTTGAAATAGTGGAGGAATAGTGGATAGACAAGTCTTTTCAGACAATGGTTGGAGTTAGTCTGTCAGAGAAGTATGCTAGACTATACATACATTAAGAGAGGAGTATATAACAATATATAGTTCTGATTCTAGAGTTTGAACAAAACACTGGGTTAATTAATTACATACGTCCTTTATACGAGGAAGTCCTCCTCTCTGTATATAATTAGAGGACCTACCGAAATTAGGCTAGGCAGTAGGCACCGGATGCAAATGACGTCGACAGATCCTTTTGTTTTTTTTTTTAAAAAAAAATAAGAACCCCCATTGTGCATGCTCTTGCACCAGATATGCCGCTGCATGCGGTGATTGGGGGTACGTGTTGCTCCTGAGTTCATCCTGCTAATTTCTTTACATGATGATGAATCCACACGATTGCCTAATATAAACTTAAAGCGTGTCTGGTGCCTGCATGTGGAGAGCCGCGCCCGCGCCGGATCGCACGAGCTTGGTCACCATGAGCCTTTGCATATCTAGAGATATGTGTTTCGATAATTCGATACCCTAGCTCGATGTGCTTTGAGCATCGTGTACAAGTTTCGATAGCCTGCATCGGGACGACTACCAATCACGTCCTCACACGATGCATGCACGCTTGGAAGTAGGCTACCGAACACTATTAATAAAGCAAGTAGCTAGGCTATAGTGAAAAATTGATCCTAGCTGGATGACAACGGAAGAGAGGGCACATATATATGCGTTTGGTCCTAGCTGGTACTTAATACTGCATTATATATATACCAACCATCCTCCGGTCGTGCATTATCGAGCAAGTACTAGCCATGCTTAAAGCAAATCGTTACGAAAATGAGCTGTAGGTGTAACAGAAGGATCGTACTAGTACTACCACTGCCACTGAGCATGACCCGTGTCTACCAAGCTTATGATAAGGCTATCTCCAATGGTTGACTAAAAAGTACTACATATACATTGTAGCGCTACTGTAGACAGAGAGAAAGATAGTTGGAACAGTTGATGAATAGAAGACAGTTGAATAGTGGATGAATAGTTGAATAGACAAGTCTTTTTAGGCAATGGTTGGAGATAGTCTAAAGCCGTGCACCGCTACTACGCCGTGCCGGCCGCCGCCGCCACCGTGATGGTGGACGTTGCACAGCAGCGAGTAGTCGACTTCGCGCACTAAACACAACTCCCATGGCCCCCATGTATATGACAAACCATTGTATTGAGCGAGCATCGGATACGCGATACCCATATTTGCATTTACAAATTTATTAGTTTTTAATATATATTCACATTATATTTAACATACAATATATGTAAATAAATATAGAAATAGGCGGTACTCCCTCCGTCCTAAATTACAAGAGGTTCTAGATCTGTACTAGTTTTATCCATTTCTATACGTATGTGTGTTCAATATGCGTCTAGATTCCACAATACCCATATGAATGTGGATAAATAAAAAGAGAACTAAAATCTTTACAATTTAGAACGGAAGGACTATCTTGTAAACTAGATGTACAAAATAAACAATCGTTTATATACCAAAACTATGCACGTACCATCCGAGTTGTTTCCATTTCACCGCATATAAAATTCCGTCAAAAGAAAGGAAAATCTTGCTCTCGCGATCCCCGAGGTCAGCTCGCCTGCCTTCCAAACGCCTAGCCTGCTTCGTTATCTGGACCTGTCAAGGCAAGACAAGGGTTTGCCTGACAAGCAAACACGCCCCAAAATGCCAATCACGAAGAAACAAGAGGATAGTCCGACGAGGCCGCCGGGAAAAGGCTGGCCCGACGTGGGCCGCACCCGGCAATCATAAATATCTCTCGCCTCCCCGCCGCAGAGGCTGAACCCCGGGCCCCGCCCGACCAGTGCTTTGCTTCTCCCGTACTACTACTTCTCATCGGACCCACCCAACCGGAGCCGCGGAACTCGTTGCTCGCCGACGCGTGGTCCCACGTCCCGGTGGTCCCCGCCTCCAGTGACCGGATCCATTGGAGCACCTTGTCCGTGTAGCTTAGCTTGCTCCTCAAATGCGCACTAATGGTGGTGGTAATAATGGCGTACTAGTTTAATGAGCAGCAGCACAGCAGTGTGCTGTGCCATCAACCATCATCCCATCGCCTGTTGCTCTCGTTCGTCGTTGCAGCCTTTTTCCGCCGCGGCAAAAGTGAGGCGCGAGCGAGCGAGAGCTGGTAGAGACGACGAACCCGTCATAATTCCATTGCTTAATCGCGCCCCCGTTCTCCTGCGTATATAAGCGCGGCCACCGGGAGGCGCCGTGGGCCGGTGTTCGTTCTCCGTTCCTCCTTCCCCGCCCCTCCTCCCCCCCGCGCGCGCAGGCCGAAGCCGGATCGGGCTCTCAGATCTCGCGCGCCCCGCCTGTGCTGAGAGAGGGAGTAGGGGGATCGGGAGAGGATGTTTAGCGGGACGCAGCAGAAGTGCAAGGTGTGCACCAAGACGGTGTACCCCATGGACCAGCTCTCCACCGATGGCGTCGTCTTCCACCGCTCCTGCTTCAAGTGCCAGCACTGCAAATCCACCCTCTCCGTACGTCTCGTCCCATCTTGCCTCTGCTCTTCGTCTGTTTTTATTTGATTTGATTGACGGTAGGTAGACGGATCTGTTGGACAATGCGACGCAGCTTTTGAGTAGTAGTAGTAGTAGATCTGCGAATTGTTGCGGCGAGCGGATCTGGTGCCGAGCCGAGGTTTGGTAGTAGTCAGGAAAATCCTATCCCCAAGGGATCGAGAATTTGTCCGCGTCTCATTTGCTGACTTGTTAAAAGAGGATTGGGCAGGAAATTGATGGGTTAAAGTTAAACACAGTTGTTTGATCCTCTCTGTAGAAAGAGCTTTTTTTAAAAGAAACTTTTTAGGAAGAGTTACCGCTGATATTCAGCTGTGCACGGTCTGATAATATCCGTTTAATAATAATCTATCTATTTCTGCCTTTTGATAGCTGAGCAACTATTCCTCGTTCGAAGGAGTGCCGTACTGCAAGGCCCATTTCGAGCAGCTATTCAAAGAGACCGGGAGCTACAACAAGAGTTTCCAATCACAATCACGTATGGTTTGATTCAGTACCAAATTGTTGACGTAAAAGACCAAGCTATTATGTTTACCTAATTTGTTCTGATGCGGTAATGCGCCTTTTGTTTTCTTTCTTCCTTCTTTCAGCCGCAGCAAAGTGTACTCCGGAGAAATTGGCTCCTGAGCTGGTGAGTGTCACTGTGTCAGTCAGCCTTAGGGTCTTGGTTTCTGCCTTTTTGAAATAGAGTAGTAATTAACGTTGTGCAAAAATTGTTATCCAGACCAGATCACCAAGTAAAGCTGCAAGAATGTTTTCAGGAACGCAAGACAAGTGTGCAACTTGTGGCAAAACTGCATATCCTCTTGAGAAGGTAATTTTGATCTCATCATGCTCTTTTGGGATGTAGTTCATGAGTTTCTTCATTCTAGTAATTTTTTTTGTTCATCAATGTGAAAATATTTTCCATGGAGCATCCTGTGGCCAATCCCAAGGCCAAGGGATTTCTCTTCATATAGTTTATTATCTGGATTCGTTTAATTGTCTGTATCTTGATTGCGTTGATTCATCAAAAACGTTCTTTTCTGAAAATCGTGGCAGGTAACAGTTGAAGAAAAGGCGTACCATAAGTCCTGCTTCAAATGCTCCCATGGGGGCTGTGCCATTACACCGTCCAACTATGCTGCCTTGGAGGGCATCCTCTACTGCAAGCACCATTTCTCCCAGCTTTTCAAGGAGAAGGGAAGCTACAACCATCTGATCAAGTGTGCATCAGTCAAGCGCGCGGAAGCACAGCAAGAACAACCAGCACAAACAGCCACTGATTCCTCCTGATCGTGCCATTCCAACAATGGGGTTTGAAGGCATCGGTTCAGAAGCCTCCCTTTTTTTTTACTCAGAATCACCTGCTGTATCTGTATGTTATGCCGTCTAGCCCACAGGATACCAGACTTCTCTATTTCGGTATGCCCTGCTGTGCTAGCTGGATCACATTGGTGAACCATGGAATTGCTGTAATTTTCAACGAAATTGTTGTGCATCGAGTACTGAAGTCCAATCCATTGTTCTTATTTATGTTGCTGTTGGTTTTGAGTGAATTTTGCTTCCCTATATGTCAAAATGCCTCCTGTTTGGAAGGATTCTGCCACCAGAAAGGAAAAGGGTACAGGCGCTCCCATAAAGTGAAGGACTATTGACTGCAAGTCATCACTGTTGCTGGATTACGCTTAGGCTATGTTCACCGGTTGGCCCAGATAGACGCCCAGCCCAAAACACTGTAAGCTTATTGTACAAAGAAAGTAGCAGTTGAAAAAGAAAGTAGCAGGTGAAACAGTGGACGGACGGGATTGGATTGACTCATCGATAAACATAGCCTTGGCAGGGCATGAGCGCAGCTAAGACCAGATCACTAGAAAGTGCAAATGTACCGTCTACAGTGTGCCATGATTGTTTTTCACTCTGTGTACAGTGCGCAAACAGTGTTTTCCACACCTATTTTCACTGCCTGGTGACCCTAGTCTAATGCCCGTTGGAGCGTGTCGATTTAAATTAGTCTCTCCTTTTACGTATCCAAACAGTTTATACTCACTCCATCCTAAATTACAAGGGGTTAGCCTTTTTTTTATCTATCCATGTTCATATAACATATCGATGAATCTAAATACATATTGAATACACATACATAAAAAAATGAATAAATAAGATAGAACCCCTTACAATCTGAAATATAAATGAAGTATTATGTAAGATTTTAGAAAATCAATGGTGACTGCCTTAAACCATAAACATATCTTGTTAGGCACTGACCACAGCATAGAGTTTATAGAGAAACTTATAGGTGTTCATCTCATCTAGGGAAAGTCTACCGAAAAAGAAAATAAAAAGGTCGCCTTATGCAAATTATTTAGGTTACACATGTAGTTCAAGCCAGAGAACTACCGATTAACTTCACGATTTTGAAGAGGACGGACGAGACAAGACACAAGAATAGAGTAGCTATACTAAAGCATAACTCGTATTCGTAAACCATTTTCTCAAGCTCTTTATACTGATGTTTATAGTTCATACTGTACAGAAATTAAACAAATCTGAGTTGAACGACACAAAAAGGTAAACCCCTACCACCGCATCCACTATATCTCGGCAACAATGCCATTATCTATTACAAAAACATGTATTTTGCCACCCTGTTTCTACACCTTTGCTGACAAAGAACACGGTGGACAAAACAATTGAAGGCTAAGTGGCTACACAAGAGGGAGGTCAAGATCTCCAATTATCCTGGAGTCTCATTGATACCGTAGGTCAGCTCGTGCTTGCAGTTCTCCAATTCTCCCCTGCATAGAGGCCTTCACTTCCAAGTTCTCCCTCTATTCTAAGCAGCTGTAAAGACCATGCAAGGTAACCACATGTTAGTTGCATTCATGGCAACGAAAGATCCAGTCTATATAAAGATTTAACAGAAAGAAATACCTGATTGTATTTAGTGAGACACTCTCCACGGCAGGGGGCACCAGCTTTGATCTGTCCAGCTGCAGCACCAACTGCCAGGTCAGCGATGAAACTATCCTCAGTGTCTCCAGATCTATGCGACACCATCACACCCCAATGAGCATCCTTTGCCTGCTTCACAACCTCTATTGCCTCAGTGACAGTGCCCACTTGGTTAACCTGCATATAACAACCTAAACATGATAAGACACTACAAAAGGCTTCTTGGAACATAGAATTTTGCACTCAACTGTATATTTCCTGCCAAAACTTAGAAAACAACCATGTTCGAAACTTCGAATAGGGTGTCAACAGAACTATGGTCTAGTCATAAAGATGGTTGTAATTTGTCAAACAAAGTGTGCCTAATTCCATAGTTCATTATCATGTGGTATTTGTCACTTGTCACTCTCAGACTGCTACAATAGCATGGACATGTAACACAAATTAGCTCCAAATTTTTAAGAGAAAAACATGGATGACTTGAGACTTGCCTTGAGAACAAGAGCATTGCAAGTGTACTCATTAACTGCCCGCTTAATGCGTTCAGGGTCAGACATCAATAAGTCATCCCCTGCAACCTGTACACATTTCATACCATGAGCTCATCAGGGCCTCAAAACCAAAAGCACAGAAAATTAGAAGAACAGAAATCACCTGGCACAGCTCTAGAGTGGTCAACTTTTTAGAGTGCTCCCAGTCATCTTTGTCAAAGGGCTGCTCAATGGAGACAAGTGGGTACTCTAGTGCAGAAAATGGAGTGAAAAATCAACTAAGTTATGTTATTAAGATTTATGGAACTCAAATATGTAGAAAGAAATGATGTCTGCCCACAATTCAGAGATACCTGAACAAAGCTGGCTATAGATCTCAATCATATCATCTGCAGTTTTGAAATTCTGCTCTGATTTCTTTGCTAATTTGAACTCCAGATCATATTTCTTTCCTGCAAAGAGTTGGATGAACATAGCTATAAAGCTAAATCATTGGCAATAAACGTAAACAAATCCAAGGCATCGGCTGTATACTGAACTAATGTCCTAGCAAACTATTCTAAGGTTCAGGATTGTATAGCATTAGCATCTCGTCACATGGATGCTGTTTAAATGGACGCTTGGTACAGTCTATGGTTGGTTGCTACAACAAAGTATCTAATGTACTTGTGTTATGACTTATGACATGTACTCGTGTGACTGTATGTGAGGGCTGTGTCCGTTATTAGTAAGTCTACTCGACGTCAATGTCCAACTGTGCAACTCCCATGCATGGCTCAAATCACACTTAAAAATGATGAAAACTATGATATTTCTATATATGTCTATTGCTATAGTGCAAACGTTTAATTTGTCGTGTAGACCGCCTAAACGTTAAATAGAGTATTTGACCATCTAGAGTTTAGCGTCTAGGAAAACACTGATTCAGATGACTAAGTTTTAAACATTTACATAATCCATCCATAAGAAAAAACACTGTTTTTCCACTTACCTATACAAAAATCAGTAGCAGCGACATCAATTGCTAATTTTATCCTTCCATTATATCCAGCCCTCTCTATTGCCGCAATGACAAGATCCAGGCCTTCAGATATGCTGAAAATTGATAGGTAACATAGATATGGCATATTGAAATCCATATGGAGGTCCCCAAAAGGGAATCCTGGAAATGAGTGATATCAGAAACTGGTAAATTAGTTTTTTGCTTGCCTGGAAATGTTTGGAGCAAACCCACCATGATCTCCAATGTTGCAACTATCTGAACCATATTTCTCCAAGATTATATCCTGTCAAGTTAATTACTAAGTAAATATCTATAAAACTGAATGAGCCTTTTCTGCGCAGTCTAAAGGCAAAATTTGTATAAGGTGAAAGCCTCATGATGTCGGTACTTTGCCTTGAGGGCAACCGACCAAAAGAATTAGTAGTAACTAAATTCATAACAGAAAAAGAGGAGAAGGCATCGGAAAACGAGTGTGCAATGTTAGTTTTCTTTACTGAACAATATATTATGCTGTTTGATGGACATCTTGATCCAAGCATGAGTGAAGAAATTTCAATCCAAGTATGACACAAGAACAACATTCTTAGAAGCGGACACTACCTTCAGATGATGATAGGTCTCAGAACCCATCTGCATTGCTTCTTCAAAGTTCTTTGCACCAACAGGAAGGATCATAATTTCCTAAAAATAAGAAAATTTTACTTATAGTACCTGCAGAATTGTAGTTTCTATATTGATATGGTTGATATGCATGAACGACCAACTATCTTAAATACTTCTGTTTAGGGAAACAGTGACTTGAGTGGACAAAAAAGGGGGGAAATGCTTTATTCTCCAATTTTTTTTTTTTTTCATTTAAGGAGAGTGTTCAGGAGCTTGCAGGGAAAAAATTGGTTCTACAAGCCAATCCTAAAGATTTGGAGAAAATGAGAAATACTTGAATAGGAAGACCATTTCCAGCATGTTTTCCACCATTGATGACTGTAATTAGAGGGACAGGAAGAGTTGTAGCACTTTTGCCAACAAGATCTGCTATATGCTTGTAGAGTGGAACCTGTACAGGAACAAGCATCCAATGATCCAACAATGAGACATTTGCCCTTTGATTCCAACAAGTTTAGCATAAAACTAGCACCTCTTTTTCAGCAGCACCAGCTTTGCAAGCAGCAATTGATACTGCCAGCATAGCATTTGCTCCAAGCTCAGCCTGCGTTTTGCACAGTATCAGAGTTATTTCAAATGGAGTAAAATCCATTCATCAGAAACTAAAGGGCGGAATTGTAGGTCACAAAAAAAAATTGAGGCAGTAGTGATCAGAAAAAGGCACAGGTAGACAATGGGAAAGAAAATAGTATGATTTCCCAATAGTCAAGTATGACCAAACAAATTAGGGCGTGATTGGATGCCTGCATCCACCTCAGGCCTGTCCCGCCAGATGCAAATGCCGCTAGT
This sequence comes from Paspalum notatum, assembly GCA_022530915.1. Lineage (NCBI taxonomy): Eukaryota > Viridiplantae > Streptophyta > Magnoliopsida > Poales > Poaceae > Paspalum > Paspalum notatum. Next base: position 9,145,782 of record CM039684.1, read on the forward strand.
TTGGTTGCCTGGTTTATCTTCTCAGCCTGTCCCCCGAGATGCAAGATTCTCCCTTGGGCCTGGCTGCGCAGGTACACAGGAATCGAGCGTATCTCCTGGGCCTAGCTCGCACAGTGTGTGATTAGGCTAGACACAAATGTCAAGGTGGCTTTTCATCTCTTTATTTGGTTTTATCTCTTGATTAAAATACCTAATCATCAAACTGATTTTACTTTTATGTTCTTGGCATTTTTATGAACAAAACTAGATCACATTTTATATACAAATTGTATGAGATTAATTTTCTTATTTATTATTCTTTTTTCATCCACTTCCTGATGCAGGCAACCAAACACTATTTTTTCAGAGCCAGGCCAAACAGATGCAATCAACCAAACAAAAGGTCATTGCATGCTCTCGGCCTGGCCACTGTGAGCCTGGCTCTTCAGATACGAGCCAAGGTAGCTCATGCAAGCAACCAATCGCACCCTTAATGTCACATACTGCCACCGAAATTGAAGATACCAATGTAAACTATTGATTGAGCATATAGAGCCATCGGTTGATTGTGTTAGTCTTGCTCTAGAACACCTAACGATTATAGCAAGGGTACCCTTATAGCAAGCAAGGGTACCAAAGCACATTCCACGGCTTCAGGCTCCTTGTATACTTTGTGAATACGAATTATACTAAACACATGGGCTTGGCAATGCAGTTTCAGGAACAAAACTAAGCACAGAGAAGGGGGAGGAGACAGGGTCTGCGAGTGCCGTACCTTGTGGCGCGCCTTGTCCAAGTCCATGATGGCCTGGTCGATCTGCGCCTGCTGCTGCGGATCCATCCCCACGAGCGCCTCCGACACCTTGTCGTTGATCACCCGCACCGCATCGGCAGCCGCCCTGGCGAGGATCTTCCGCCTCTCGGCGTCCGGGGCCGCTTCGGCGGCCGCCCCCTCGGGCGCGCCCGCGCCGGCCGCGGACGCTCTGTGCACGGCCTTGTTGGTGTGCACCTCGACCTCGACGGCCGGCGCGCCGTGCCCGTCGAGGATCTGGCGCGCCCGCACCCTCGTGATCACGGCTGGCGCCGCCCGCCGCATGTGCCCCGCGATGAAGAGCACCGGGTCGGGGGCCTTGGCGCGGACCGCCGCGTTCACGGCCTCCTCGATCTTGCGCGAGAGCAGGTGCTTCTCCAGGTACTCCTGCACCGACATGGCTACAGCGGCGGCGGAATTCTCCCGCTCCACGCGACCTCACCACGCCGTCCTCACCTCCCCCTCCGCCTCGACTCTGCTCGTCTCCACTCCAGGTGCGGGCGTGCTGCGGCGACTCCCGAAGTCCTGAGCTGAGATCAGAGGAGTGTGCACGCGTGGGCCCAGTTTTGAATTGGGCTGAATAGTGTTTTTCAGGCACAAGGCCTCGGCCCATAAGAAAAAAATATTAGAAGCCCAGCAACTTCGATCTAGAGAGGGAAGGTTGGGGCCTTGGGACACTGGATAGCTCTAGCAGCCTCTCCCGTCTCCGCACACCTTCCGGCCCAGGCAGCCGAATCCAGCGGCGTCGGGTCTATGCCCGAACACGTGAGAAGTCTCCAGAATCTAGTACTTTCTTCTCCATTTCAGCCCCTTTCCGCTATAAAATCTCCCCCGGCCGCGGCGACAAGGACGCAAGAAAGGCAGCAAGCAACGATCAGAAGCTCACCCAAATCCATCACAAACCACTCAAATCCTCAGTTCCGTCGAAACTAGCACCAAGAGATCACCACGACCATGTCGCTGATCCGCCGCAGCAACGTGTTCGACCCTTTCTCCCTCGACCTCTGGGACCCCTTCGAGGGCTTCCCCTTCGGCTCCGGCGGCAGCAGCAGCGGCGGCAGCCTCTTCCCCTCGTTCCCGCACAGCTCCGAGACCGCAGCCTTCGCTGGCGCGCGGATCGACTGGAAGGAGACCCCCGAGGCGCACGTGTTCAAGGCGGACGTCCCCGGGCTGAAAAAGGAGGAGGTCAAGGTGGAGGTTGAGGACGGCAACATCCTCCAGATCAGCGGCGAGCGCAACAAGGAGCAGGAGGAGAAGACGGACACCTGGCACCGCGTGGAGCGCAGCAGCGGCAGGTTCATGCGCAGGTTCCGCCTGCCCGAGAACGCCAAGACGGAGCAGATCAAGGCGGCCATGGAGAACGGCGTGCTCACCGTCACCGTGCCCAAGGAGGAGGTCAAGAAGCCCGACGTGAAGCCCATCCAGATCTCGGGCTAGACATCGGCCGGGCCCTCGCGTCTGCGTGAATGGAGGGGAAGTGAAGATCACCTGGGTCGTTCTGTCAAATAAAAATGGGGTTCCGCTGTGTGTGTGAAGTAGTCTCGCGATGTAGTGTAGGGTCTGCTGTGCGTGATGGTTTGAAACTTGTGGCTCTTGGACCTGTCTGATGGTGTTTTTGAGTCCAGCTTTTGATTGCCAGTGAGCTTCATCTGTAAGATATGCACTAATGAAGTTCATATGGTCTCAGCAAGAGTTTTCCATTGGTTTCTCGCTGCATTACCTTTTGTAATTTCGTTTAGCCTTAGTGGATGATAATTTTCACCTTGTTTCTCATGTTCTATTTGAATTGAGACTTGAATTGGTTGTCCGTTTTCAGTAGGTAGATGCACATCCCGCCGTGGATCATTTTTATTTGCTGGATTCTGTTCGATCAAGATCCAATTCAGTTTCTGTATGATCGTTCCTTTGCTGCTGCAGTCATCGCTGCAATGACATGTTGTCCAATGGAAAGGAACAAGCGAACAACGTTAGTGGACTATCTTGCTGTTACTAATCACTAATCGAAGCTTCTAAAAAAGATACTAATTTCAAAACGGGCTACAAAAGATAAATCCTAAAAATTTTTATAATCAAAAACATCCAACCATCAATTAGCAAATTGAAATATTAATAACTAATTGAAGCTTCTAAAAAGGCACTAATTTCAAAACGCGTTAAAAAAATCCTAAAAATTTTCACAATAATAAAAAACATCCGACCAATTGACAGATTGATCGATTGAAATGTTAATAGACATTAGATCTATTTTTAAGTAATTATCCACCTCTGCCATTATAAAAGGTCTTGAGTTTAATTCTCAACAAAAGCAAATATACTCATTTTTTTCATTAGCTCTATTTTCTAAGTAACTATCCATCTCTGTCATTACGAAAGGTGTTAGTTCAATTCTCAATGAAAGCAAATATCTTTTTTTATTTTAGATTTTTTCTATTTTTAAATTTACCTTCAGTTTTTGTCTTTTTTTTCCGTTCAAGATGCTAGAAACATTTCCATAAAATAGATATTTTGTACCTTTTTAAAATTTTCACGTCAATCCTCACAAGATGCGCTAAAAAAAATAAAATCATTGAAATTCTCACAATAAGAAAAACACCCGATCATCAATTGACAGGTTGAAATCTTAAAAGCCATTAGATTTGTTTTCTAATTAAGTAATTATCTACCTTTGCCATTATCAAAACAATATTAAATAACCCCTAAAACTATATATTAATTACCCACTCTGCCAATATAAAAGAAAATATGAAATAACACTCTAAATTTATACCTAATTGCTCACATTAGCTATTTTGATGGATAATACAAAATATCCTTTTTAATTTAAATTTAAATTGTTCACCTTACTTATTATGAATGATAATGTAATAAAAATAACCCCTCAAAATTATATTAAAATCACATATTTTTGCAATCTATCAAAGATTATTTAAATTAATTAAGCATACATATAAAATAGCAAGATATGCTATTATAAAGACCTAAGTATTAAAAATGGATCTATAATGTTGTACGATTACGCATAATACATTTAAGATCTAACCCGTGCGAAAATATGGGTTGATTGACTAGTGAATTGAATTGCAGAACTGCAACTTAAAAAGTCGAGTTGATACCATCACAAAGAAGTTGAGATGACATGACCGTGCAAATATTTTAGAGATTAGATGAGACTAGCACCATGCATTACAACGGGAGAAAAAAATCTTTAAGCATCTTTAGATCAATACATATAAAAATAGTTTCGCAAATAAATTCTATATCCTATCATTTTAAATTTTCCTTTGCATGTGACTGAAATTTATACGGTGTTAGTTTGGTAAAAAAATATTTTTTTGCTTTTCAGCAAGATACAGAATATCGAAAATGGATTCCATATACGACATGGGTATCCGTTTTCACGTAGTCTGCTCCTGCCGTCTGAATCGAGTTTTCGAATATTTCACAATTTCCATTAATTTTAAGAGAATTTTAGAGTAATAGCAATTGGGTTGGAAAGGTTGTTATTTTAGCTTTCTATCGATATATAGAACGTAAAAAATGGAGTCTGTATGCGATCTGGGCGCCGTTTTCGCATAGGCTAAACTGCACTTCAGATTCGTGAATAAATTTTATGTCATATTGTTTCAAATATATCCATTGACTAGGAACGAATTTTAAAGTGGTTTCAGTTGGGTTGTAAATATTATTATTTTAGTTTTCCATTGATATACAGAACATCGAAAACGGAATCTATATGCGACTTGAGCGTCCGTTTTCCCGTGGACTCCTTCTGCAATCCGAATCTAGTTCGTATTGTAGCTGTGGTTTATATTATTGCATACAAGATGGGAAAGGGGTCCACCTGTCACGACGGACCGTGAAACTTTATTTCCTTTGATATTATTAGGTATATATTACGGCTAGCTTTAGGGCAGGGACCATATTATTTTTAGATAGTGAGGGTAAAGACCATACATATTGCTCATTTAGTTAGGCGGGACTACGTACAATTGTCTTTTTTTCTTGAACAAAGAAAGCTTTATATCAAAATGAAATAATGTTCCGGTCTCTGCATTTTTAAAGTCCACTCGGCCTAAATAAAAACCTAAAAAGCTCCAATCAATCTGAATTTCAAACTCAACATACACAATTGTCTTTAACTATGTTTTTTTAATAAATTGGTTAGAGTGGCTGATTTCACGAAAGATTACAAATGTGTGTAAAATACTGTACACAGTGTTTAAAATATAGACCGTCGATGGTTGGGTGGGTGGTGTTAGCTTGAGGCAGTTTGTAAGGTGAGGCCATGCTAAGAAATAAAAAAACATGCAGAGCTCATATCCATAGCTAGGTGGAGAGAATGGATGTATATTATTATTTATTACTATTTTATATTTTTACCATGGGCTGCTATCATGCACATAGGCGTATGATACACAAAAAACCTACCCGGTTCAGCGCTCCAGTGGCCTATTTGGTTTGTGGTCAAAATTCGCCACGATTTTAGCCATCATTCAAACACGCCACAGTGGCTCGGTCAATTTTTTCCTATGGTTTTAACCGTATTTGGTCAAATAACATATTTTTCGTTACATGCCTTGGTCATATCTGATAAAGCCACGTGAATAAAAATTTTGTTATATGGTGTAACTTTTAGACTAGAATCAAATATAACCAAACTGTGGTTAAAATTTAGTCCGACCACTACCAAGGGTTCTCAACCAAACGTGTCTAAAGACTACTCTTACAATATTCATGGGTGATATTATGATGTCAGTCATCACCAGGTGGCAGAAATCTTGAACTGGGAAAGACGAGACAGAGATCAGAGGAGTGTGCACGTAGCGAGAAATTTCAGCATTGACACTCAATTTGCATGCCTTTCAAAATTTGACACCCTGATCCACATGTCAATGATCCATAGTTACCCCATGTGTTATTGTGATGTGGTGTCAAATCTTGAAAGTCATGTAAATTTTAGCATAATGTTTTGAAATCTCTAGCACGCGTGGGCCCAGTTTTGAATTGGGCTGAATAGTGTTTTACCTTTTTCAGGCACTAGGCCTTGGCCCATTAAAAAAACCTATTAGAAGGCTAGAAGCCCATTGGGTCCTTGGGACAGTTGATCCGGATGGCTCTAGAAGCCTCTCCACACTCAAGTCATTCCGGCCCAGGCAGCCGAATCCAGCAGCGTCGGGTCCATGCTCGAACACGTGAGAAGTCTCCAGATTCTACTTTCTTCTCCACTTCAGTCCCACTCCCTTTCCCTTTCCGCTATAAAATCTTCCCCGGCCGCGGCGACAAGGACACAAGAAACCAAGCGAAGCAACGATCAGAACCCTCCCAAATCCCTCACAAACCACTCGAACCATCATCATCCGTCCGTTCACTCGAAACTAGCAGCAAGAGATCACGCCACGACCATGTCGCTGATCCGCCGCAGCAACGTGTTCGACCCTTTCTCCCTCGACCTCTGGGACCCCTTCGAGGGCTTCCCCTTCGGCTCCGGCGGCAGCAGCAGCAGCGGCAGCCTCTTCCCCTCGTTCCCGCGCAGCTCGGAGACCGCAGCCTTCGCCGGCGCGCGGATCGACTGGAAGGAGACCCCCGAGGCGCACGTATTCAAGGCGGACGTCCCCGGGCTGAAGAAGGAGGAGGTCAAGGTGGAGGTTGATGACGGCAACATCCTCCAGATCAGCGGCGAGCGCAACAAGGAGCAAGAGGAGAAGACGGACACCTGGCACCGCGTGGAGCGCAGCAGCGGCAGGTTCATGCGCAGGTTCCGCCTGCCCGAGAACGCCAAGACGGAGCAGATCAAGGCGGCCATGGAGAACGGCGTGCTCACCGTCACCGTGCCCAAGGAGGAGGTCAAGAAGCCCGAGGTGAAGTCCATCCAGATCTCCGGCTAGGACATCGACCGGCCCCCCGTGTCTGCGTGATTGGATGAAAAGTCAAAAGTTCACCTGGGTCGTTCTGTCAATAAAAATGGTTCTGCTGTGTGTGTTAAGTATTCTAGTTTGGTGGCCTTGTGCAATGCAGTATTAGTGTAGGGTCTGCCGTGCGTGATGGTTGCATGTGGTCTGCAACTTGTGGCTCTTGGTCAGTCTAATGAAGTTCAGTATGGTGTACTTGGAGCTTTCCATCTGTTTCTCGCTTTTGTTGAGCCTGTTTGGAAATAGGTACTGTTTAACAGTTGAACATAAGATTTGGAATACTTTCGATGACTTTCTGGTTAACGTTCTCATTGGTTCCAAAGGCATGGAAAGATTTATCGGGACGGCTTACTTGCTGAAAGCCTGAAACATTGAACGCCTGCTGGAATGCATTTTATCTCGGATGATAATTTTCGTTTTCAACCAGATCTAGCTTCTCTCCCATCTTATTTGTTGCAGAAGTTTCTGAAGGCATTCAATTTGTTTCTTATGCAGCAGGTGGTTCGGGAGGTTAGCTTCTAGATTCAGGTGGAATGATTTTTAGTTGCACTTGTGTTCTATTTAAATTGGTTATCAGCTTTCTCTAGGTAGAGGGACATCCTGCCGGGGAGCGTTTTTATTTACTGGATTCTGTTATCTATCGAGATCCAATTCAGTTTCTGTATCTGTATATATGATCGTAGCTTTGTTGCGGCAGTCATCCCTGCAATGACCTGTCGTCCAATGGAAAGGAACATGCGAACAACGTTAGTGGACTATGAATTGCAGAACTGCAACTTGGCAAGTCGAGTTGATAGCATCACAAAGCATCCACTTTATAAGGTTAGATGAAACAGGTGAGATTACGGCTAGTTTTAGGCTGATGTCAGTGGCCAGTGGGATGTGTAAAAGGAAGTGCAAAATACTATAAATGCATTGTAGATACAGTAAATTAAAATGTGAGATGCACACCCTTGAGACAAGAGCCTTAGGGCAAAGACCACGTACTACGGCTTATAAGCCGAGCTGATCGGTGGCGGCTACTTCCGTTAGAAAAACGTTTTTGAACTATTAGCGCGAGTGGCTTATGGATTTGGCTAATAAACTGTAGCTAAATAAACCAGATCAATCTGAAACGATCACCCACTGCTTATTTGGTTAATATAAACGGAACTATGGCAATCGACTTATGTCCTTTTCTAATAAATTTGTTAAGGTATAAGATTGATCCCACTCAAGGGTGTAAATGTGTGCGAAACACTGCACATATACTGTAGATAGAGTGATGTTTGAAATATAGATAGTTAAATAGTTGGGCCGGTGATATTAGCTTAAGCGGTAAGTAAGTGAATCTCACTGAGAAATAAAAACATATAAAGAGTTCATATCCATAGTTAGGCGGAGAAAGAGGAGTATTATTACTTTTTTTTTTATAATGGGCTGCTCTTATACCTATACACACATGATAGCAATGGTTGTGGAATATCAGAAAAGACCTATTTGGTTTAGGACCCTAGTAACATGTTTAGTTCATAGCTAAAATTTGGTCATAGTAAAAATTTGCAACGATTTTAGCCATCGGCCAAACACGTCTGACCCCGCAAATTTTTTCTATAGTTTAGCATTTGGTCAAACAACATAATTCTTATTATATACCTAGGGCATAGCCAATCAAACCACGTGGATGAAAATTGTGTTGTATGATGTAACTTTTGGTCTAGAAATAAATGTGGTCAAACTGAATTTAGTATGGATCCCATCAACAGGCACGGAGGCTAGTGGAAGCCAAACTAGGCCATGCCCCCTTGCTTGAGAACAATTAACAAGCAGTCCGTTTGGAGAGTTAGCCTAAAGCTTTTCTTCACTTAAATTGGACGTCTATGGCCTCACTCCACATTGACATCCTAAATAGAGTGAGCACATCATCGTTGACAGCTGCGAGACCAATGTACGGCTTGGCCCCTATTTGATTCTGAGTCACACTGTCAACCAAAGATTCTTAACCAAACAGGTTCAAAGCCGACTCATAAAGTCATAATATTCAACGGGCGACATTATGGCATCACAACGTCTCACAGTATTCAGTTGGAAGGGTAACCTAACTAATTTTGTTCTATTCGAAGATATTCTCTTTCCTCGGCTTTTCTTTAATCCCCATCAAACAGAATAAAGCCCAACCTTCACTAATCCCTTGCAATCAAGCAAATCCGCAGGGGCTTGCTAATTGGCGAACGCTTGTTAGAAATGAATTCAGCGAGCGATGGACCCCGCCCCACGTGCCCTCCTCCCTGCGCCCCGCCCCACCAAGCCAGCATGGGCCCCTATTTGATTCTAAGTCACGCTGCCAACCAAAGGTTCTTAACCAAACAGGTTCAAAGACGACTCATAGTCATAATATTCAATGCCGCCCACCCCACGGTTGGTTGGCTTATCATGCCTCTACTAACCAACAAAGCCTCATTTCTTTTGTGTTTAAAGTGCAGTTACATGTTATAATAAAAGGTATGATAATAACTTTTGGTAGAATTTTATATGCATGTGTAACGAATAATTTATATATCTAAAACTGTATGATAAAGTTATGTTTTCACAAGTTATTACAATAACTTATGTTTTTATAAAGTTATCTCGTTATGTTTCTATAAAGTTATCGTGATAAGATATGTCTCCATAAAGTTATTTGATAAGTTATGCTTCCATAACGTTATCGTGATAAATTATGTTTCCATAAAATTATTCTGATAAGTTATGTTTCCATAAAATACCGTGATAAGTTATGGTTACATAGAATTATCATGATAAGTTATGGTTGCATAAAAGTTATCCTGACAAGTTATGGTTGCATAAAGTCATCGTAAAAAAACACAAAAAGAGAAAAAAAAGCTATGTTCCCATAAATTTATCCTGATAAGTTATGTTTTCATAAAATATTGTGATAGGTTATACTTATATAAAGTTATCGTGATAAAAATGATAATTTTATGATATGCGTTGAAAAGTTATGATCATAATTTTTTGCATCATTTTAGATATGTTTTTTGATACAATTGTAGAGTAAACAGCAAATGAGAAAAAGAAGAAAAAAAAAACTCACGTACTGTAGGGGAACCGGGGGAGCCGAGGCGCCACGTAGTGTGGAGCCAAGCGAGGAGCGGTAAGCATGAGCGGTGCTTTGGGTGCATCTCCTTGCCGTTGTCTCCGGTCACAGCCTCGGACACCGCCAACTCCACGCCTCTGCCACTTTCGGTTAATCCGCTCCTACGCTTCCCACCGCATCGCTCCTAAAGCGTCACACTTGCACCTCGGCGTGGCGTGCGAGTAACGCGGGGACTAATCGCCCCCTGATTCGGTCGATGATCCCGTATTTTCCTTGCCCTTCTGAACCGGATTTCGTCTGCACTCGGCAGCTTGCGGCTTTGCGAACTTGTTTGGGGGGTGCTTCTCTCGTTTCGCCACGACGGCACCGACCAATTGGCAGGCCGAACCCAACCCCTGGACCGCCGCGACCGCGTGCACTTTCCTTGGCCTTTTCACCCCCGGCGGCTTTTGCCACTCGCCACTCGCCAGCCGCGCGACAACGGCATCACCGCAGCACAGCGAAGCAGGAGAGGCAGGTCCGCCCCCACTCCCTCCCTCCCCCCCACCCACCCCACCGCACACCACTACACCACCACCGCACTGGCACCGGAACAAAACGCGGAGTGGCCGCGCGGGATCGGACGAGGGTGCGGTCTACGTCTACCAGCGCGGTACGCACGGGCACAGCGCGAGCTGCCTACGAAAACCTGCCTGCTACTGTTCCCCCGGTCTCCGCACTATCGGAGCGCCGATTCCGTGTGGTGTGTGGCGCCTACCTGGAACAGCCTCGGCCGCCGTCCCCGCAGCTGTGCAGCAGCCGCTTTCTAGCTGCTTCCCGTTGGCTCGCGGCCCCGGTCGCGGGCGTGTGAGCGAGCGGTAACCCTGATTTTTTTTTTCTGTTCTGGGTATTGCTCGGTTCGCACTACTGTTGCTTTCCCAATCCAGTCCTCCGCGTGATTGATCGCCGCCGCGGATGGAGGCTCTGAAGAAGCAGGCCAGCAAGCTCCGGGAGCACGTCGCCAAGCAGCAGCAGGTACCGGTTTCCCCCTCCGAATTCGACCAATTTTGCTTCGCACTGATCACGGCAGCGGTGGCCGGTTGCGCGGTGAGACTGAGAGAGAGCGGAATTTGGGCAGTCTCCTAGAGGAACAGGCTATCCGGCTTTTGTTGGTGTGCATGCTCACGCAGTTGATTGCTTGTGCGCAGCTAGTTTTTTAGTTTTGGGATTTCGAGTTTCTAGGTGGTGTGTGGATTGGGGGAGCAGGTGCTATTGGAAGGGAGCTGGATTTTGTGTGTTCAGGGTACCTGCTGGCAGTCTGGTGCTGGTTGGGTTGGGCACTGCTTAGTCACCATGGCTGTTGATTTTGCTGCAGCTGAGGCTTATTTCACTAGTTCGCATAAACCTGTAAACCATTCCCTTGTCTGTGTGGCCTCCCTTGAGATAACTCCGCATCATGATGCAGGCGGTTCTCAAGCAGTTCAGTACACGATATAATCAAGATCCTTCTCTTGTCGATGAAGCAGAGCTTGAGTGTCACCAGAATCTCCAGAGGCTTTACAGTAGTACAAGAGCCGCTAAGGTATGAGTTAACTTATGTTTGTTACATGCTTTACAATAAATACTACCCTAGCTGACCGTTTAAAGGATCTCTTGGCAAACACGCTTGCCCTGTAGCATTTCCAGCGAAATATTGTACGAGGCGTGGAAGGTTTCATTGCTGTTAGCACCAAACAGATGGATATAGGTGATTTTTAGTGTTTAGCTTTGCTGCTATATGTGCGCCCGTGTGTTCTTGCTTACATCTTGAGATATTTTGTAATCCTAATATGCTGTTCCTGTAGTGAAAAAGCTAGCTGAGGATTGTTGCAAATATGGAAGCGACAATCAGCATTTTGGTTTTGCTCTTGCGAGGGCATCTATGGAGTTTGGTAATTCTCATAAACAAATAGAGAAAGAGCGGGAGGATCTTCTTAAAATTCTTGGAGAGCAGGTGATGGCAATTTTTCAGGATTTTCTCCTTAATCCTTATAGTACCCTACACCATCTAAGTTGGCATATCTTTGATGCGAAGTTTAGCTTATTGGCTTTATTTACAATTTTACAGGTTTTTGAGCCTCTCCGAGAAATGATAATGAGTGCCCCTCTTGAAGATGCTCGCTTATTAACTTACCGTTATCAACGGATCAGACAAGACATGGAGTCTCAGGTAATGAATCATAAAAGATAGTTTTTTTTTCCTACAGAGACTAGTGCCAACTACTGATTGTGACTTTTTCTCATTAGATAGCTGATGTGATGAGAAAACAACTTAAGTCCAAGGAAAGTAGCGGTAAAACAGATAACTCTGTGAAACTGCAACATGCAGAATCGAAATTATCAGAGCTTCGAACTACACTGGCAGCATTAGGAAGAGAAGCATCTGCAGCTATGGAGGCTGTAGAGGTTCAGCAACAGCAAGTTACATATGAGCGTCTCCTTGCGATGGTATGATTTAGCTCACTCTTCTTTCAAAATCTTCGTATATCATGTGAAAGTGAATGATCCATTATTCAATGATTGATATCTCCTGTACTTGACTACTCAATCCTCAAGTCTTTCCATCTCAACAACCTGCACTTTGTTGCTAAATTGCAACTTCTAATTTCCATCCTTTGGTAATATTTTAGTATTTTCAGCATGTTTCGTATATATTGGTGTTCTTGTGGCTTCCTTTTCGACCTCGTGTTGGAGGGTTGCCCCCATCCTTAGTGTTCAATCTAGAATTTTTTTTATTAACAAATAATCCCTTTTTTTGGAAGATTAGCATTGGGACTCTTGAGTTCAACCCCCCTAATACAGGGTCTTATGAGCCTTTTTGACTAGCAGTCTTCATATGTCATAGGAGAAGTAGAATTTGCTTTTGAACATTATTTTTTTGTAACCTGTTGAACAAAACACATTTTTCTTGCTGCGGTTATTAGCTCCCAATTTGTGTTTTGCATTCCTGAGTGCCCAAACAATCTTGAGTTCCAGTATTGGCATGTGCAACTGTGTTTGGAAACCTGATCAGGCTTCTGTTACTTTGGAAGTTTGGATAAGAGTTAGTTGTTCTTGACAGCCCTTATTCTATGTTACAGGTTGATGCTGAGAGAACATATCATCAAAATGCTGCTGATATTCTGAATAAACTCCATGATGAGGTGCACAACTGTCACTGTAAAATGTGCACTGCTCCTTGCAATGTCTTAAACCTGGATATGCTGAAGACGACTATTTTTCTTTCATTTTTGTCATATGCACAGATGCTCCATGCAAGACATCATAATGAGTCAGCAAACCATTATGATGAACAGTCATCAGAGCCTGAATCAGAAGCTGCCCCAGCACAAGTGCATTCACATAGCACATCAGAAGATCCCGTATTAACTAAACCTAGCGAAACCACGGGAAATGGTCAGGAGGTGCAATTTTTGGGGGAGGTATGATTGCTTTTGGCACTGCATTTTGTGAATATCACTGTATACTATGTTAGAACAACCACCACCTGTCTATCATGAGGTTTATCCTATCTGTTGATAACATATTTTAAATAACATCATGGAGATTTTGGAAATGCCACATAGTCTGTAACTTGTTTGTTACTTTCTACTTATATTTTAAATATCATCTTACAATATAGCGGTTTAATGGCTTTTTATTCATACATGATTTTGAATTTCACTTGCTCTCCAGTCACTTACTATTATTTTGCATTGCATGAGAAGTCCTGAAATTGTGTGGACCAGTTCGTATTGGGCTAAAGGCAAGCCTGAAATTATGTGGATTTTTATTTCTGAATTCTGATCCCAACATCCAATTAAGTGAATAATTGGTTTGATCGGTGAATGTATCTTCAACAAGCTTGACAATGTACAATATGTTTTATCTTGATCATATTTTCATATTTTACATATAAATACTATCAGCAGTCTAATGCTGATACACATTAGTATACAATGTTGGACATAACAGCACATTATGCTATTAGCTGAGGGTTTTGTGACTTGTTCTTTATGCAGGTTATTCATCCATTTGATGCTCAGTCCGACGGAGAGCTCAGTATCGCGGTGGGTGAATATGTTGTGGTCCGCCAGGTACGTGGTTTGCTCGATTTGTGGATGTCGTGGGATTCTTCATGTCCAAGCTGTGGACTGTATTCCTTTTCTTTTTTGTATAAAAAAGTAGTGGACAGTGTGGTAAGAAATAATCTAAATTCATAGCTCCCCACTAAATAATCTATAGTTCATCACGGCGGCGTCCTGTTGTGTAGTCTGTACTGTAACCAACCACAACAGATGCAGGACAGCTTATAATTGTCCTGTTCGTCTTTTTGTTAATTCTCTGGGGGATATCAAGGGGGCCGAAATGCTGACTATAAGCACTTCATCTTTCTTCACAGGTGGCGGCAAATGGTTGGTCTGAAGGAGAGTGCAAGGGAAAGGCTGGCTGGTTCCCATCTGCCTATGTAGAGCAGAGGGACAAAGCCCCGGCAAGCAAGGTGATAGAGCCTGGACTGCTGACTACTTGATCTATCTCGTACTTATGGCTGCTGACTTGCTGTCGTCGTCCTTTTTTTCTAAATTATTGTACATGGCATGTTCAACGGGTGATTAGCGTTTTCGTAGAACTTTTACCTTTCTGTGCAGATTATTGTTGTTCTTTTTTTTTCCTTGGTTGATAATTTGTATGTAAAATATAGTTTTGGCTGTTAGAATTTCCTTTTGGGTACAATAATATTGTACAGAGCTATTGGTGATGAGATGCTGTCAACTTGCCCTTTTATATTCGGACAGCATGCTTCCTGCCAAATCTATGCAAATGATTTCATAACAGTGACTCACTGTTACTGCCTGCCGGTGGTTATAGTATGATACACTGCAAATGTATTAGCAGAATTTGATGAAGCTTTCTTCAGGAAATTTGTGATGGTAAACCAACGGCGCCCTCATCCTCCATCACTATTCGAACTACCTCTCTCTCTACAGTGTAACAGTGTCGCCTTAAATTTTGGAAGATGTATATGGTAACACCGTTGGTTTGAGCCTTACCGGTCTGTTAGCCTCCTGTAACTTTTTGTACAGGTTGGTCTAAACTAGAATTTGCTCTAGATACAGCGGATTGGTCGATGTCGTCGTCCGCAACGAAAACAGAATTGGCAAAGGACGCTGTCGAAGCGTCCTGCGCATCTGACTGGGCAAAAGAAGCTTGGCAATGGCGGTTGCATCCTTGGACTCAACTTTATCCGAAGTCTGAACCACAACTGGCACAAAAAGAGACCTCCGTTTCCCCCTCATCATTCACCGCCCACAAGTTGCTGCTTTGCCCGGCTCTGCAGGGGGTGAATTTATTGTGGCAAGCCTCACATCTCTTCTGCTGCCGGCCTGGCGCAGCCGAGCATGAAGGTTGAGGCGGCCACGGTTGTTTTCTGCCTCGACACGCACATGTGGAGCCTGGAAAGCTCACGGTCACAGGCCCAGCCCTCGCGCGGATGGAAACGCCGCAGCGGCGAGGCAGAGGCAGGCATCGTCATTGCGCAAGTGGGCCGCTGTGGTGTGGTGGTGTCCACGGATTGATGGCTTTGCGTCTCCCCCTCACCAGTCTCAGGCCGTTGGGGCCTGCCTCAGTTACGAGGGCTGTTTCGATCGAAGAAACAGCAAAAAAAAGTCGTGGACGCTGGAGACCTGCCAGTGATCCATACAGCCTTGTCTGATCTAGCCGGTGTTGGGTGGTAGGCTGGGAGCGAGACGTTCCTCTCCTCTCGCTAAGCATTGGCTCAGCGTTCATCAATGCTACTGTGCCAGAGACGAGGAATTAAGGGGGGTCTGAACATCAGATTGTGCTTTAGTTTGACGTACTCCACGGATCCAACATTAATTAATAGGATCTAAAACTGCTAGCAGTGGTCCATTTCTGTTCATGACAAGCCCGATGCTATTACTAGCATTAGCTTTAATTCTTCACCCTCCAGTCCTCTAAACAGAAAAGAGCAGCTTGTGGTCACTGCTAATCAAGCTGAAGGAGGAGTTTCGTAGGGCAAAAATTCAGGCTGCTGGCTTGGCAGATGGAGAGGGCCAGGAGGGGGATAGGACACCGGGTATGAGACAGCACAGCTCAGCTCAGCAACCTCTGGGTCGCCTCGCCTCGTCGGTCAGTGCTTCGGCCCCACCGGCAGCGCCTCCTTCCGTCTGCGCCCGTAGCCCCGCCACAAAAAGTCACAGTTTGATTTTATAGGGACTCTTTTTTCAATTCACAAAAAATTGTAGAATTCAGATTTCACGTCACAACATTTCTATTTTGATATATAATGGTCAGAAACCTATTATATTATCTTTTTGGTAAGAACTATCTTAGACCATCTCTAATAGAATGCGTAAATTATATGCGAAACTGTTCTGAGATAGTGGAGTTTGAAATATGGGTAATGTGAATGGTATACTGCTGGAGATGGCCTTATAAATATGTGCTCGAACATATAAATATAAACAAGATAATTATCGTATTGTAATATGTTTAACATATGGCTTAAAATAAGTTATCACATGCTTCATTGGTAAAAAATAAGAAGAAACTATCGGTGGGCGATCTAGAAAGGAAATAAATGACACGTATTTATTATGAATAGGTTCTCGTCCTCAAATGCTTGAAATCAAACCCGTGGGAATTGGTGTTAAGAGTAAAGACTAAAGAGTAGTGAGGAACATACAATTATCGAGCAACAGAAAGAAAATACTCCTGTTTAAGCATATCACAAGAAAGATTGGACTACACACTTTGAGTCTCCGATTGAGACAATAAGTTCAATTCCTTCTTGATTCTAAACCTCTAAATATTCTTCCACGATACCAGCAACAAAATATATTTGATGGTGACATATACGATGTATCGAGAGAAGAATAACACACCGACAATGAGGATACATGTACCACTAAAAGAAGAAATATCAATAGTTACTTTCCATTTGTGAGTACACCGACGAGATACTATGAAATTTGTATATATATCTAAGAGATAGTTGAATAATCTTTTTGGTAAAACGTATCTAATACATTTATACATGTTAGCCTACATGCTATTATATCTTCCGCAACACGACAATTTTTCAGTAATGTCCGAAAATCCATTGTATTACTTTTTTTACGAGAAATATCTTACAAATATGTGCATATCCAAGAGATAAAATCAAGATAAATCTTTTCACCAAACAAGCCATGGCAGGCAACACAACTGCACAAGAACGTTCCCTCTCCTTTTCACGGGAGGAATCTCTCGCTTTCTCGCCCGCCGGCTGACATGTCGTTTTCAGTCAGCATGCCATACACGTACATGCGCCCCTGCCCTGATTAACCAACGATTTTAGCGGCGACGAATAAAAGGGTCGGGGGGAAGGAAAGGAAGGCAGAGAAAGTGGTGCGACGAGCTAAAAAACCTCGGGGCGATTAGCTGGTCTTCCCGTGTCCCGTCCCCGCTCCTCCTCGCCCACCACCGCACGCGGACAAAACCCCCCTCCTCAGTCACGGCCTCCAGCCCACCCCCTCCCTCGCTCGCGCACACGGCACACCAGTCCAGCTCCCAGTACACTGCGCTGCTCCACGCCACAGCACAGCGCCGCAGCGGCTGCCTAATCTCTCCGCCAGCCCTTTCGTCCCCTCGCCACACCGCCCACCGCTGCCGCACCATCCCGCCCGTCGTCTCCTTCCCTCATTCCCCGCCGCGGCGCGCCGAGCCCCGCCCCAGATCGCCGGGCGCCTTCCTGCCGGCGTCGGTGCGGCGCAGGTACCCTGTTCCCGCGCCGGATCTGCCGCTGTTTCTGCTGATTTGCGCTGGGTTTGGTGCGTGTGTGGCCGTGGTAAATGGCTATGTGTTAGGCGGCCGCTGCCGCCGCCGCCACCGCCACCCCCAAATTGCTGCTCTTAGTTCGCGCGTCGGTGGCGCCGCGTCTAGACTCTAGATGAGCTGTGCGGTGCTTGCTTGCTGTGGCTTTGACTCTGGATGCATGCTCGTGTTTGGTAGCGCCGATTGCGGGCCGCTGTGTTTTTTTTCCTGCCTCTTTGGAAGTTACTGAAGTAGGCATTGAATTGCTGCGAGCTGGAACGAAGTGGCCGTGGATTTATAGGTGGTGCTGGTGGTGGGGATGACGGTGGCATTACCTCTCCACGTTTTTTGTGTTCCAATTCGAACCGGAGGCTTGCGGTTCTCCCCCGTTGTTATCGTATCCCTGAAACGGTTACTTTAGGAAAGTTTGCATCGCAAAACTGTGTTACTCCTACCAAGCATGCCAGCGTCGTTGTGTACTGCATTTGATCCACTATGTGTCTTTTGTGCTGATGTCATGGCTGTTTACTGTTTTTACACCTCTCTGATTACAGCTTTATCGATTAAATTTGATGTTCATGAGTATTCCCTTTCCAGGGTTGGAATTCTATTTGGCCACTCTGGGAGTGCGTGCATGCTGAGTCTATCTCTCATTTGGAAGATGCACGCCAATATGCTCCATCAATGACATCTGGAATTTGGAATAGCATGTGATTTTATATGCTTCAGCAGCTGATTATCAATGGGCTCTTTCCTGAGGAAACAGCCCAGCTACCTCTTCATATTTATAATTCTGCACCTTGTTGCTCATGAGGCAAGAACACTGAGTTCAGATGGTACGTGATGGTCAAGTGGTCACGATTGCTGCTTGGGGGACAATTTCTTATTGCTTATCCAAAATGTTAACTGCAGTGATCTCTTGCAGGCGAAGCACTTCTTGCCTTCAAGAAGGCAGTTACAAATTCAGATGGGGTCTTTCTGAATTGGCGTGAGCAAGATGCAGACCCCTGCAATTGGAAGGGTGTTGGATGTGATAGTCAGAGCAAGAGAGTGATTAATTTGTAAGAATAAAAGAACCATTCTTTAACTTCGAGTCAATTCAGTTTGCTGTGTCTTGCTAAAATATCTTACCCAACTATTCACTGTTTTATCAGTAATTTGGTTTTTTAGGATACCATTTTTCTGTATTAAGAGAAATGAAACTTTCAATATCTTGATTTAGACTAGCATAAATATCTGACTACTGCTACTACTACATTCAGGCTTCTTGAATATCACAGATTAGTTGGGCCCATACCACCAGAAATTGGAAGGCTAAATCAGCTACAAAATTTGTAAGTTTGTTCCTAAAATGGGTATTTCTTAACCCTTTCTTATTGGTATATTCGCTTCGTATCGTGCGGTGGCACATCTAAGTGTGTTTTCTTTGGCACAGATCACTGCAGGGTAATAGTTTGTATGGTTCACTCCCTCCTGAACTGGGAAACTGTACCAAGTTGCAGCAATTGTAAGTTTGTGAAATGGTTACTAGGGTGCAATGTTCAGGGCATCAATGTTAGATAATGTTACAGTTAATCCATACTAAAGGCCAGACTATTTAAGCTTCCAACTGTGAATGTGATTGCACAATCCAAAGCTCAAACAAACACGCAGATTGCAATACCGTATCACAACAGTCTAGCCCTTAGATTGTAACAATCAAGCAATCTGGGTTTTACCATTTTTTTTGAAAATCTACAATCTGTTTTTTACAATCTCGGCTGAACAGACATGCCACAAGCATATCAATTTAATTGCATGCTTAGGCATTCCAAACTTGCTGTGCAGCGGTGGCATTGATTCTTCTGATGTGGGATGACCTGCAGGTATCTACAAGGAAATTATTTGAGTGGATACATCCCTTCAGAATTTGGTGATCTGGTGGAACTTGAGGCATTGTAAGTTCACAATGGCATTTTTCTCGATGTATCAGTGTCGGTTTCATAAGGCTCTCTTGCTGTTGTATCAGTGTCAGTTTCTTACTATTCAGTTCATATCAGTTAGATTTCTCCAAATAGACTAATGCAAGCTACGAGAGACATTTACCATTTTAATATTTTAGCAGACAAAAACTAAAGGACCAACTTAGAAAATAACTCTGTTTTATTATGCTATTTGTCAACCTTTTTCTCCTCCAGGGACTTATCCAGTAATACCTTGAGCGGGTCAATTCCACATTCTCTTGATAAGCTATCCAAACTTACATCATTGTAAGTGCCTTTTTCGTTGGATAAATCCATCTACTGGTTATGGAAAGTTAATGGCTTCAGCAGAAAATGTTAATTTTGTAACCTTGTGCAGCAATGTCTCCATGAACTTCCTGACTGGAGCAATACCATCTTCTGGTTCACTAGCCAATTTCAATGAGGCATCGTGAGTTATCTTTCCCTGTTTACTCAGGATCACATCTATCTTTATTAACTATTGTATATGTATGCTTGATCCAGTGAATACAGAGATATTGATCCATGAGTTGCTCTAACTTACCTCTCCATTCTACATGAGTAGCAATGCAAGTTCCCTATTCCTTGGATTCCGACTGAATTTGGTTTTGATAATGTAGCTTCGCTGGGAACCTAGGTTTATGTGGGAAGCAGATTAACTCGGTGTGCAAAGATGCACTTCCATCAACACCAGATGGTCCTCAGACACCTTCCCCAGGTACTTGATATATTCTGGTAGCATCTTTATAGCTGTAGGTGGATCATGTTATGCCTTTGGTTTATTGATCAGGATGTGATTTATTTATGTGCCAGTAGCCCAGTAGGTTACATAGTCCTGGTAGTTTTGAGTTTTGTAACTCATTTCTTTTAGATCAACAGATGAATCTACAGTCTACATATTTTAGAGTAAAATACAGTGGCGGCCCTCGAACTTGTCCTGCAGTCCCATCTAGATCTACGAACATGCAAATTGGACAAAGCGCATTGTTATACTTGTTAATTGGTGTTGTTTAGGTCCAAATCTCCAGGCACCTGTGGCACGCCACTGTCTCCATAGCATTATACTCATGTACAATGCACATGTTGTGTGGCTGGGAGAGCTGGAGAGGAAATAGCAACAAAAAAAAAAAAGTGTGTGTGCTCTGGTGTGGAAAGGGAAAGGGCAATTTGTCCCTCTCCCCAGCTGCGCAACACCTGCATTGCACTTGATTTTAATGCGACAGTGGCATGTCACAGTGGCAGGACTGGATGCTTCGGGAGATTTGAACCTAAATAGCACCGTTTAACAAGATTAAGGATGTGCTTGTCCAATATGCAAGTTCATGGACCTAAATGGTACGGAGAAGTTCGAGGACTACCACTGTATTTTACTCTCTGTTAGCCTTAGTATGCTAAGAATCATGTCCTAGCTGTCAAGTTTTAAACTCTTACAGGTCCAATATTTGACCTGGGGAATTGAACGCTTTCTAATATGGCTCTGCTAAGTGTTAAACTTTGATAACAGATACCTCTTGTTACGCCTCATAGTCGTGAATTGGATAAGATTTTTTTTTCTGAAAACCAGGTGCTTGCATGTTATCAAAGATGAATCTTATATGCAAACCAAAATGGTAGGAGTAACAATGAAGCAGACATGGCAATAGGGAAAAGATTTGTGAAGCTGACACCAACTCCAACCACAGCATTGAAAGAGCAGAAAGAATTGTTTCTCACTTACAGCCTTTTGAATTGTTTGACCTTGGGTCTTTGCCCTATACAACAATTTCCTCTAATCCCAAGGTCACACAATCCTTATCTAAAAAAAAACCTTGCTTTGGGTCGGGATTGAGGATATGTATTGTTTGCTTGGGTTGGGTTGCTCTTATCCACTCCTCGGCTATGCCAATACGATAGATACGAGAGTCCTTGCTTCACTGCTTCTGGTGTCCTAAAGGAATTTGAGAGGGCACCTAGCAACTTTTGTGTTTGATAAGTTTATCATTCAAGGCTTTCCATTGGTTGCAAACTTGCAATTCAAGGTTTAAATTTGTGGGCCTCATGTGCTCAACAATTTCTCAAGTTATTTCTTCCCCTTTAACTCTGTTTTTCTGACCCTTCGTGTGTATTTTGCTGTTGTCTTACAATAGATGATAAAAAGGGTGGGAAGAATTCTACCAGACTTGTTATAAGTGCAGTAGCTACAGTTGGAGCTCTCCTATTGGTGGCTTTAATGTGTTTCTGGGGTTGTTTTCTTTACAAGAATTTTGGAAAGAAAGATATGCGTGGTTTCCGGGTGGAGCTATGTGGAGGTAATAGCTATGTTATGGAATATGCTTGCAAGTATTTTGTTTTCTGTGGAAATTGTCTTTATGACATTGCTTGATCTTTTTCAGGCTCTTCTGTTGTAATGTTCCATGGGGACCTTCCATACTCCTCAA
This sequence comes from Paspalum notatum, assembly GCA_022530915.1. Classification (NCBI taxonomy): domain Eukaryota; kingdom Viridiplantae; phylum Streptophyta; class Magnoliopsida; order Poales; family Poaceae; genus Paspalum; species Paspalum notatum. Next base: position 9,167,768 of record CM039684.1, read on the forward strand.
AAGACATCCTCAAGAAACTAGAGACTATGGATGAGGAAAATATCATTGGAGCAGGGGGCTTCGGAACTGTTTATAAACTTGCAATGGATGATGGCAACGTCTTTGCACTGAAAAGAATAATGAAAACAAATGAAGGTCTTGATCGGTTCTTCGATAGAGAACTAGAGATATTGGGAAGTGTTAAACATCGTTATTTGGTAAACCTTCGTGGTTACTGCAATTCTCCTTCATCAAAACTGTTGATATATGACTATCTTCCTGGTGGAAGCCTGGATGAAGTGTTACATGGTAAATTGCTATTTTTGTTTGTCATCTCCCCTGATTGCATCTGTTGTTTATGGTTTGTGCTTTTAAATGAATATGTTAGCCAGCTTGTTATTAGTCTGTTTGTCATTATTGCAAGCTACACGTCTTTGTCCAAACGAACAACAGTTAGGCTTTTCAAAGCACTGGTTCATGCATTGTGGTCAGCATAACACTGAAGCCCGGACATCCTGAGTTAAGGCTCTGTATCTGTAAGCAAAACCATGACTTAAGATGCTGTGGTTGGAGGCTTCAGTCAGGAGTCGACCTCAGTTACCGCTAGGATGTGTGAGGGGTCATAGGTTCATTATTTGTATTAGGGCAACGTTGATCTCTTATTTCCTAAGATTTATCATGGAGATGATTAGTGGCACCTATGTTCATTATGCCATGGGTCTCAATTTTGCTCCCTTCATGTTCGAGAGAAAATTTGTTTTTGCTCCCTTCACACTCCGATATGTTATTTTAAAAAGGTGGCCCGTATCCTAATCCTATGAGGGCATGGAAGGTGGTAATGGTACAGGAATTTCGTTTCCTAATCCTATGAGGACACTGTATCCCCTATATAAAAATTGGGTGCTAGGATATAAACACACCTGATAGCAACACAATCTCATCCAAAAGCAAGTTGAGACAATTAGAGACATGCTGGAGGATGCGATTCTAGGTGGTTCTTTAATTCTTGATTCTAATATAGGGTAGTAATCTGGAGGTCTAAAAGGTTCCAAAAGGTTTTGGAAGAGTGAGAATTCTCTGTATTCTTTCATGATTTAAAAGAATCTGCAGGCAGCCTCAGCAATTTTTTCAGTATCCATTCTTTTTTTTTCCTGCTTGATTTGGTGCAATGCAAAATAGCACTAGCATTTTATCTTTTCACATTATGTTTTCTGTCCATAAATTTTTGCAGAAAAGTCTGAACAGTTGGACTGGGATGCACGTATTAACATAATTCTTGGAGCTTCAAAAGGCTTGTCTTATTTGCATCATGACTGTTCACCTCGAATAATACATCGTGACATTAAGGCGAGCAACATCTTACTAGATGGGAATTTTGAGGCCCGTGTATCAGACTTTGGACTTGCAAAACTATTAGAGGATGAAGAATCACATATTACTACCATAGTTGCAGGAACATTTGGTTACCTTGCACCAGGTATGTGGAAGTTTTTCCGTTGGATCCTATGGGAAGAGAAATGCACTTCTTCTATTTATGCCACATCAGGCCTTTTTCTTTGGATGTTAATATGTTGCCTTTAATGCCCTGAGCTAATATTGAAAACATTCACAGAGTATATGCAAAGTGGCAGAGCCACTGAGAAGACTGATGTCTACAGTTTTGGGGTTTTGGTACTTGAAATACTGAGCGGGAAGCGGCCTACTGATGCATCATTCATTGAGAAGGGACTAAACATTGTTGGATGGGTATGACCTGCTATGACCTTTCCTTCATAATCGCAACTTTTTCATAGGCTCCATGTTATTTTTTCCTTCTGAGGCTCATGCACTTCCAATCTGACCGCCTTTCGATTTAGAATGATTCTAAATGGTCCTCGTTTTATCTTTGGCAGTTAAATTTTCTTGCTAGCGAGAACCGGGAGAGGGAAATTGTCGACCCAAACTGTGAAGGTGTGCAGATTGAGACCTTAGATGCTCTGCTTTCTCTTGCCAAGCAATGTGTAAGCTCTTTGCCAGATGAGCGGCCGACAATGCACAGGGTGGTTCAGATGCTGGAGTCGGATGTAATTACACCATGCCCTAGCGATTTCTACGATTCAGAGTAGTCTCCTTGACAAGCCACACTGCCGCTAATTTCCCGTGGAGGCGCATTCCTTTATTCTTTGCAGATATTATGTAAATGCATTGCCGCGGTGTTTGGTCTCCAATCGGCTGGTTCAACGGTTGACATTTTTGAGTCTGTATACCTATGTATGTATCCGTCTTATGCTACAGGTTGGCTATATGTTGATTTAATAAGAGAACTTACCTGGAGACCTGCTGTGTGTAAAACTGAAGACGTCAATAGAGTTGTCATGGCAGGATTTCCGTGAGGGATGGGATACCGAGAAACATATAGTTGCATGCATCCTGTATGCCAGTACCACAAATAGATGTCATGAAGCTACTCACCGGCTTAACCATCTCACCGTCTATTTTTCTACCCGTTCGTTTACAGTGTTAACGGCCCCGATTGCGATTGGTTGAGATTGCTTTTTTACTGTGCTTTGGTTGTGGCTGCTATTGTGACAATAAAAGGAGATGAATACACAGTGTCAAACAGCAACTGCAGCCGCAGCCAGAAGAATGTCAAGCGATCAGCTTTTAGAACGCTTTTACAATGTGCTAATGTTAACACCTTTATGATGCGCGCGTGTTCATAATCATACGTACACTGTGGACATCAAACTATAGGCGATACCATCATACAAACACCGTTAATTTTCTGTTCTTTTAGAAAAAAGAGCATATTAAATTTTAAATATAACGAGACGAAACAAAGATAAAACACCCCACCTCTGTTCTGGAAGGCAGAACACACAGGGAAGTGTTGATTTTTTAGTATGAATGGATTTGTTCCAAAGAAAGCGCATGATAGCAACTCAAATGGAAATTTATTGAAGCAAGGTTTGGTACAAACGCGATACCAGTACACAAAACGCAGGAGACCTTTCAACCTCGTACGAACCAAAGAGTGATCTTAGTAATCCGGCGCTACATTTTGGACCCAAAATGTGGAACACATATTGCCGACGACCAAGTGACACGGTTACACCAGACTACCAGAGTACGAGTACCAGACGGGCGACGGCACACGAATAGAGAAGCAGGCCGGGGCGGGCCCAGTATTGATGCATGGGTATTCAACTGAATACCCAAAATTCTCAGCAAAAAAATGTATATACATAGTATATAACATGTACATGTATCAAAAATAGAAAATAACATCATAAACAGGCTTTCCAATCTCATATTGCCTCTTAGGCTCAAATAGTTCAGTTCCCAATCACATTTTAGTATTTAATTATGTGCTATAAATCTATACTTTAGGTTGCTAAAGATTTTTTTCGTCCTTTGAAAATTTTGAATACCCAAAGCCCAAATCCTGGGCCCGTCCCTGGAAGCAGGCAGGCTCCCGGCTCCTCTAACCGGTGATCTGAACGGACTTGACCTCGGGCTTCTTGACCTCCTCCTTGGGCACGGTGACGGTGAGCACGCCGTTATCCATGGACGCCTTGATCTGCTCTGTCTTGGCGTTCTCCGGCAGCCTGAACCGGCGCAGGAACTTGCCGCTGCTGCGCTCCACCCTGTGCCACTTGTCGGTCTTCTCCTCCTGCTCCTTGTTGCGCTCGCCGCTGATCTGGAGCACGTTGCCGTCCTCCACCTCCACCTTCACCTCCTCCTTCTTCAGTCCCGGCACGTCGGCCTTGAACACGTGCGCCTCGGGTGTCTCCTTCCAGTCGATGCGGGCGCCGGCGAAGGCGGCCGTCTCCGAGTTGGTGCTGGCGAACTAGGGGAAGAGGCTGCTGCTGCCGTTGCCGGAGCCGAAGGGGAAGCCCTGGAAAGGGTCCCAAAGGTCGAGGGAGAAGGGGTCGAACACGTTGCTGCGGCGGATCAGGGACATTGTTGGTCGAGGAGCGGTGGTTGAGAGCTGCGCGGGAGACAGGGATGCGGTTGCGGGATTGTGAATTCTTCGTAGGTTGCTTTGCTGGTTGATGGCTTGCGAACGTCGACGCTGGAATGGGACGATTTATATAGCGGGCAACGGGAGGGCCTGGCTGTGGGCTGTGGGCTTCCGGAGTTGTCTCGAGTGCCGCTGCATGGCCTAGAAGCGGCCAGGTCTTAAGGTTGGGCCAGAATTCTACGTGCTGGACTTGGCCTGCTAGAATGATCTGGAAGATTCTTCTTCATTACCGTGGCTTCGTTGCAGTCCATTTTCCATTTTTGGCCCAGTCCTCTGTATCCACCTGCAACTCGTACGTTCTCGCGCAACCCAGAATTATCTGGAAGCCCACTACCAAGCCCTCAGCTCCGTTCGTCGGATCGCTATAAATTCTCGCCGCTCCGCGGCATCAACACCGCAATTCCGCAAGCAAACATCGAAGCAACCCCTCTCGTTTAGAATTTCAGAGCACCACCCCAACCTTCAATTCAAAACAAACATCGAGGACTCGAGACCACAAGTTCATCCAACCATGTCGCTGATCCGCAGCAGCAACGTGTTCGACCCCTTCTCCCTCGACCTCTGGGACCCGTTCCAGGGCTTCCCGTTCGGCTCCGGCAGCGGCAGCCTCTTCCCCTCGTTCGCAAGCACCAACTCTGAGACGGCCGCCTTCGCTGGCGCGCGCATCGATTGGAAGGAGACCCCCGAGGCTCATGTGTTCACGGCCGATGTCCCGGGGCTGAAGAAGGAGGAGGTCAAGGTGGAGATTGAGGACGGCAACGTCCTCCAGATCAGCGGCGAGCGGAGCAAGGAGCAGGAGGAGAAGAACGACAAGTGGCACAGGGTGGAGCGCAGCAGCGGCAAGTTCCTGCGCCGGTTCAGGCTGTCGGAGAACGCGAAGACGGAGCAGATCAGGGCGTCCATGGAGAACGGCGTGCTCACCGTCACCGTGCCCAAGGAGGAGGCCAAGAAGCCCGAGGTCAAGCCCGTCCAGATCACCGGCTAGGAAGGGAGAAGCACCCGTGGAGCTTCATGCTAGTCCAAGGCCTGTGCATGCTTGGAACATGCGTCGTTGTGCAATTTGTGTGTGGTGATTTCAGTTTAATCTGTGTAGTTATGTAGGAGTAAACTTGTTTGTTTGAGCTCTGGATGTCCTGGCGTGACACTGTTGCGTCGAGACGTCTGTGTCCATAATAATGTGCATTTGTGCTAATTAATAAACGAGAGCGTAATTGAGTTCCGTAAAATTTCTGTGAGTTGTTTCCGGTGGTTGTTTGCACAAACAGCAAGCAACTAGTTAATTGTCCGTGCGTACAATAGTCGTTCTGTTACGGTGTACCAAAGCCATACAATGCCTCCACCGTTGCATCTATTTGTATCTATTCTATACCTAATATAAGCAAATAAGATCTTTTGGTTCTGAGTTCTCGGTCCGTCGTGACATGTGGACTTGGTTAGTCAGCTTCTTTCCGTTCTGTATCTGATAATCCAAATCAGTTACAATTCGAACCAGATTCGGACTGCAGAATGAGTCCACACAAAAACGGACGTCCAAGTCTCATACGGATTCCATTTTCAATGTTCTGTGTATATCGATGGAAAACTAAAATAATAATTTTTCCAACCAAACTAAAACCATTTAAAAATTCGGTCACAATCAACGGAAATCTTTGAAACAATATGATGTAAAATTTATTCGCGAGTTCGGAGTGCAGGAGCCGTCCACGCGAAAACGAATGCTCAAATCGCGTAAGTACTTCGTTTTTTACGTCCTATATATCAATAGAAAGCTAAAATAACAATTTTGCCAACATCGTCAGGACATTATGGTCTACAATTTATTCGAAAACCCAATTCAGATGGAAGTACAGCCTACGTGAAAACGGATACCCATGTCGTATATGGACTTCATTTTTTATGTTTTATATACTATGAAAAAGTAAAAAATAATATTTTTTACCAAACTGACACCATCTAAATTTCGGTCACAGCAAGAAAAAATTTGAAACAATATGTTATGGAATTTATTTGCGAGGCTATTCTTATATGTATTGATCTATATGTGTTTAAGGATTTTTTTTCTCCCGTTGCAACGCACGGATATTTTGCTAGTATACATTAATTGTTGTTCCATGGTGAAAAGTAAAGTAGTTGTTCAGTGTGGATGTCATTGCTAACCAAAGAAATCAACACAAGGAAAAGATGTGCACGTCATAAACAACATAGAAATCCAAATAAGTGGTCTATTATTTGTTTGTCAACAACAAAATATCACCTGATGTTATCGATCATAGTAAAAACTGAGTCTGTCTAGCTAGCAATTGATTGACCGTCAATCGATTTTTTTTAATCGTTAGATTGCGATCCAATGGTTCAGATTTCACCTCTCTTCTTCCATCCGTCTCATTTTTACTGTAATTAACTAATTACATTGATACGCGGTAATTACGGTGGTGAAATACTGTAATTACGGCGACAATACACTGTAATTACGGTGGCGATATACTGTAATTACGGTGTCATAATTTCTGTCCATTCGATTCAGATCCGACGGCTCATAAAAAAATCGATTGACCAAACATACAAAACAATTGACATATAGCTTTCCACTAAAAACTTGGAACATCATCCATACAAAAAAAAAACCAGTTGCCAGTATAAGTATCTGATACAAGACAGTCATCGTGCGCTCCGGTTTTAAATCCAGAGCTTTAGCTTGCTGTCCTGTCCATCAACCTTTTTATCTTTTCCATTCGCGTATCCTGCTTATTGCACGCTCCCTCGCCAGCATTGCCTCTATCTCCTTCTGATCCTTCACCTCTTTCTATACATGTATACATACATAAACATAGCTCAAGGCAGCGATCACGAACAACTGTGTTTTTTCTTTTCGTTTTCTCTCCTGCTCATGAATCATGTCCGATACAATGTCCAAATGTCTACCATCCTAAGGGCATGTTTGGAATGCGGAAATTTTTTCCCATTCCTGCGTTTTTCCTGTAAAATTGAACTGTTTTCTGTGAAATTCCTGTACAATTCCTGTGAAATTCCTGCGTTCCAAACGGGCCCTAAATTACCGATTCTCCTATAGAAGAGACTAAGTTTTAGTATTTCTGATTTCCTTAGAAGTTTCTTCCAGTGATTGTGTTTGAGCTTACTTAGATAGCTTGGTAGCATTTCTGATAGACCATAAACCAAACTTCGAAAACATGGACTACGGCAAATTTCTGGCTTCAGCTTTTCTTTCACAGATGCTGAAAAATACTCTGCAAGGAGAGGACTGTGGACGGGTGTTGCTCCTCACCGCCTCATCTAGTCAGCATTGTTATATTGCTGCCCAGCACAACAATATAGGGTGTGTTTAGATGATTGAAAAAAACACTGTTTCGAACTGAAAAGCACTGTAGAATCAATGTAGCACTTTTCGGTTGTTTGTGATAAATATTGTCCTACTATGGCCTAAATAGGTTCAAAAGATTCGTCTCGCAAAGTACATCTAAACTGTGCAATTATTTTTTTATTTCACCTACATTTAGTATTCCATGCATGTGCCGGCATTTTGATGTGATGGGAAATCTTCTTTTTGTATAGTGAATTTTGGGAGAAAATTGAGGTACTAAACACACCCATAGGAGAAAAGAATGACAAACTGACATGACTAAAAGATTGCAGGACTGGGGAAGTCAAATCAATGCCTAGCGATGCTTGCTAGTGGCTCAGCCCTAGACTGAGGACTGTTATTCTCTTCAATGTCAAGATTGCTATCGTAAGGACAAGGGCTGGTGAAATCCTGTTAACCTACTAATCTTAGCACCAGTTTTGAACAAGCAGTCACTCATACTGTAGTGTGGACATGTGGTCATCTAAACATTCTGAAGCGTGTGAACTTAGAAAGTGGGATTAAGCTATTTTCATTTGGCCATATCATTTGCACATAAATGTCGTCTTCTAAGTTCTAAGTGACTTAATAAATCCATGTATAATCTTCTCTCACTGGCTTCATAAATCCATGGCAGAGTTAACCCAAATCATGCTTGCTATCGCTATTGGTTCAGCACATGCATAAGTTTCATACTTGTACATTTGAGTTTTGCATCGTTGATGTCATACCTCCAGCATGGCAAGGATTGAGTGATTACTTGTGCATGTTGTCGTTCAGATCAACTAAGCGCCCTCTCTTGACGTCCAATCGGAAACACCTATGGTGAGATCACTCGTTACTGTAGAGGTGTCTTTGCTAGCTGTCACTTCCTGATAAAAGATATATGTGGAAAAGATTAATTAGACATAGGAAATGCCTAATATCACAAAAGCACATGGCAGAAACAGCCAAGTATGTTATCCTGTCTCTTGATGAACTACCATCTTGTCAGTACTTTATGCATATTTTCACACGAACATGTTGGTCCTTGAATAAGTGATTACTGAATTTACGTTGCTGTGCGGTAAATTATTTAAGCAGCATAAAAAATTGGTTGCTCAAAGTACATGTACACTTTATTTGCAGAATGCAGTAAAATTGCAAAAAAAATTCACTAAAATAATCCATCGACAGGGAAAACTAAATGCAAATCCAAGACCGAAGAGATTTAACAATAGCAACAAAATAAATTGGCAGTTCGGCTCACATTTTTACTTGATCTTAATCATCATCATATATTGTTTTAAGCCACATTAGTATGTCATTTTCCAAAATATGAAAAGTGAGCTAGTAGAACAAAGCAGCCATGTAAATTCACTTTCTTTTCATTCTTAAATGATAAAACTACCCTATTATTCTTCAGTTTTCATTAGTGAACTAACTGAAGATCCATTTTTTCCCAGATCAGTGAATGGTAGCGCCGGGGTGCTTCCAATATTATAAATCTTTCCATGCAAGAAGAGTAAGAACAACTTTTATAGAAAATTAAATAGTCAGGGAACATTTATTTGTAACTCTTTCTGATGAGAAAATTAGTGTACAAAAAAGAGAGGCCAAGTATAAAACCTTACAACATTGTTAGGCACTTAGGCTTGCCAATGAAAGAGACAAATACCATATCCCAGTTATCCTTATCTGCAAAAAGTACACAGGCTGGAACAATTGAAACAGAAGTTGCATATGTTGACTGAAACAGAACTGGCAATATTAACATGTCACAGCCCAAAACTCCAAGGATGGGACATAAATCTCGTGCACCAACATTATTAAATTGCATTCATATGTAATTTAACCTGTAATTTTGACAATTTCAACACAGGAGAGGGTTGGTGCTCAACCAGAAGCTCACTCAGCCTGTACCATTTATTGGACTCAGCCTTATAGCAACTCAAATGAAAATTTATTGAAGCAAGGTTTAGTACAAACGCGACACCGGTTCACAAAACGCAGGAGACCTTTCGAAACCCAACAGGTAATCGGGCGCTACATTTTGGACCCAAAATATGGATTCAAACTAGCGACACCAGACTACCAGACGGTCGACGGCACACGAATAGAAAAGCAGGCAGGCTCCCGGTGTTGGAGCCGGGCCGCCGACACACGGCGCGCCTGGGCCGCCCGCACACACGGCGCATCCACGCTCACACACACCCCAGGCCGTTGGGCCGCAACACACGTGCCCATACGCACAGCAGCGGGTCTTAGGTCTGTTGGGCCAACACTCCCCCCAAAAAGCTAGCCCTTTAGGGGTTTGTGCCCTCACCTCACACATGGTGAGTTCCCCTCACACATTGGAGCCGAGATTCCGTTGGGAATGCACTGGGCCAACCAGAGCCCTGATACCAATTGTTGGAGCCGGGCCGCCGACACACGGCGCGCCTGGGCCGCCCGCACACACGGCGCACCCACGCTCACACACACCCCAGGCCGTTGGGCCGCAACACACGTGCCCATACGCACAGCAGCGGGTCTTAAGTCTGTTGGACCAACACTCCCCCCAAAAAGCTAGCCCTTTAGGGATTTGTGCCCTCAACCATATAAACCATGCTTGCCCACCCACAACTCACCATGTGGGACTATTTTCCCATCACCCGGCTCCTCTAACCGGTGATCTGAACGGACTTGACCTCGGGCTTCTTGACCTCCTCCTTGGGCACGGTGACGGTGAGCACGCCGTTCTCCATGGCCGCCCTGATCTGTTCCGTCTTGGCGTTCTCGGGCAGCCGGAATCTGCGCAGGAACTTGCCGCTGCTGCGCTCCACCCTGTGCCAGGTGTCCGTCTTCTCCTCCTGCTCCTTGTTGCGCTCGCCGCTGATCTGGAGCACGTTGCCGTCCTCCACCTCCACCTTCACCTCCTCCTTCTTCAGCCCCGGCACGTCGGCCTTGAACACGTGCGCCTCCGGGGTCTCCTTCCAGTCGATGCGGGCGCCGGCGAAGGCGGCCGTCTCCGAGTTGGTGGCCGCGAACGAGGGGAAGAGGCTGCTGCTGCCGCTGCCGGAGCCGAAAGGAAAGCCCTGGAACGGGTCCCAGAGGTCGAGGGAGAAAGGGTCGAATGCGTTGCCACGGTGGATCAGCGACATTGTTGGTCGAGCGGTGGTTTGCTTGCTTGCTCCTCGAGCTGCGCGAGAGACTGGGTGGGATTGCGGTTGCGGGTTCTTCGTAGGTTTGCTTTGCTGTTGAACTTCGGACGAGTTGCGGACGTCGACGCTGGGATGGGACGAGATTTTATATAGCGGGCAACGGGAGGGCCTGGTTGTGGGCTTCCGGAGTTCCCTCGAGTGCGCGCTTTTTTATTTTTTAGATTTTTTTTTTTTTTACAAAAATATACACCGCTTGGTAACATTTGCAGGGATGGTCTACCGGCGCCTGGGGGCCGGGCGCGCCCGGACGGAGACGGACGGGCCTGGCGCCCGGAGCCCCGGCGCCAGGGCCTGGCGCCCGGAGCCCCGGCGCCAGGGGCGTTCTTTTTTTTTTTTAATTATCTCGCTAATCACAGGTTTAATCGCTAATCTCGCTGTTTAATCTCGTGCATCCGATCCGAGTTAGATTCTAACCATTTAGCTTCGACCTTGCTTATTATATTAGCATTCTAAATTAGCGCTTCGACCCTTTCACCAGGACCCCTCCAGTTTATTTTGACCCCAGTTTATTTTGAAATTACAAGTATTTTGCTCTATTTTCTTTCTCCATTTTCTATTTTCTATTTTGCGTATGTTTATTTTAAAATTATAAGTATTTTTAGGTCACGTTGTTCTGCTTCGCGAAGCAGATCTTGTCGGCGCTTTAGCTTATCCTCCCTCCTCTTCAGTTCTAAATACTACTAGATATAAATATTACTACAATATACTAATAAACATACGCAAAATAGGAAATAGAAAATGGAGAAAGAAAATAGAGCAAAATACTTGTAATTTCAAAATAAACTGGGGTCAAAATAAACTGGAGGGGTCCTGGTGAAAGGGTCGAAGCGCTAATTTAGAATGCTAATATAATAGGCAAGGTTGAAGCTAAATGGTTAGAATCTAACTCGGATCGGATGCACGAGATTAAACAACGAGATTAGCGATTAAACATGTGATTAGTGAGCTAATTAAAAAAAAAAAAAGCACCCCTGGCGCCGGGGCTCCGGGCGCCAGGCCCCGGCGCCAGGCGTCGTCGACGTCCGTCGCCCGTTGGACGTCAACGCCCGTTGGACGTCCGTTGACGGTCCCACACCTGGCGCCTGGGCACCGGGCGCCAGGCCCCTGGCGCCCGGCCCCCGGGCGCCGTGTTACCAACCGGTGTATATTTTTGTAAAAACGAAAAATAAAAAATCGCATGGGCTAGAAGCTGCCGGGTCTCACGGTTGGGCCAGAATTCTACGTGCTGGACTTCACCTGCTAGAATGGTCTGGAAGCTTCTTCTTCATTATCCGGAAGCCCACAGCCCAGTCCTCTGAATCCAGCTGCAGGTCGTAGGTTCTCGCTCAACCCAGAATTATCCGGAAGACCACTGTCAAGCCCGCCGTTCGTTCGTCGGATCCCTATAAATTCTTGCTGCCCCGCAGCATCGGCTCCTCAAGCCCGCAAGCAAATACCGAAACAATCCTCCTCGTCTCAGAGCACTCGCTGTTAAACGCCACTCCGTTCCTCAATTCAAAAACAAACATCATCATCAATCATCAATCAAGCACTCGAAACCACAAACTCATCCAACCATGTCGCTGATCCGCCGCAGCAACGTGTTCGACCCCTTCTCCCTCGACCTCTGGGACCCGTTCCAGGGCTTCCCGTTCAACTCCGGCAACGGCAGCCTCTTCCCGCGCGTTTCCACCGGCTCCGAGACCGCGGCGTTCGCCGGCGCGCGCATCGATTGGAAGGAAACCCCCGAGGCTCACGTTTTCACGGCCGATGTCCCGGGGCTGAAGAAGGAGGAGGTCAAGGTGGAGGTTGAGGACGGCAACGTCCTCCAGATCAGCGGCGAGCGGAGCAAGGAGCAGGAGGAGAAGAACGACAAGTGGCACAGGGTGGAGCGCAGCAGCGGCAAGTTTCTGCGCCGGTTCATGCTGCCGGAGAACGCCAAGACGGAGCAGATCAAGGCGTCCATGGAGAACGGCGTGCTCACCGTCACCGTGCCCAAGGAGGAGGCCAAGAAGCCTGAGGTGAAGGCCGTCCAGATCACCGGCTAGGAAGGGAGAAGCGCCGTGGAGTTTCATGCTAGTCCAATCCAAGGCCTGTGCTTGGAACATTGCGTCCGACTGTTTGTGTGGTTGTGTAGACCTGTCTGTCGGAGTTCAGGGTGTCGTCTGTCGTGGCGTGGCGTGCCACTGTTGCGTCGAGACGTCTCAAATGCTTCAGTGTTGAGTTCACAATGTCTTTTGTGCTAGTAGTTAATAAATGAGAACGCGATTGAGTTTGTCAGTTCCCTAAAATCCAGTTGTATCCCGTGCTTGTTTGCACAAACAGAAAGCGAGTTTTTTTTTTTAATTTGTCGCTCTGAATCCTGTATTCTAGTATCGCAAAACCCTTCTGAACTGAACGAGTAGCATTTCAAGCTGAAAGCACAGATGGTACGAATCCCATCCCTGATTGGCTTCACAACTCGAGAATGGAATTCTTCAAAATGGATTTTTCCCATCACAAAAGAAATTCTACAATACATAATGTATTGTTGTTTTTAGCAGCTTATTTGTTGAGACAGCTCTGCATTAGGTAGGATATACATTTAAGCCAGGAATTTCTCCACCTTATCCACTTCCTCCACGCTCCCAATGTACAGGGGCACTCTTTGGTGGATCTGCACGGCGCAAACAAACAAAATCTTTACTCTACTATCTCAGCTGGTTAATTACATTTCAATTTTTCGAGTACGCTAATTGAGAATTTGCGTTCGTACGTACCTCTGTCGGCGTGATGTCAAGAATCCTCTGGTGGCCATCGGAGCCCTTGCCACCGGCCTGCTCGACTATGAAGCTCATGGGCGCGCACTCGTAGAGCAGCCGCAGCTTGCCGTTCTTGCTCTTCTTGTCCCTGGGGTACCCGTAGATCCCTCCGTAGAGCAGCGTGCGGTGGAAGTCGCCGACGAGGCTGCCGATGTAGCGCGCGGAGTAAGGCTTCCCCGAGTCGCCGGGCTCCTTGAGGCTGTCCATGTACTGCTTGAGCTTGTCGTCCCAGAGCGCGTAGTTGCCCTCGTTGAAGGCGTAGATCTTGCCGGCCTTGGGGATCTGCACCTTCTCCTGCGTCAGCACGAACTCGCCGTACATGGGGTCCAGCGTGAACACGTACACCCCCGTGCCGACGGTGAGCACGAAGATCACCGAGCTCGAGTACATGCAGTAGCCGGCGGCGAGCAGGTTGCTCCCCGGCTGGCACACGTTCACAATGCACCTCTGCTCAATCGAATCAAGCTGCGCGCGTACGGTTGGGGATGCATTTGTTTGTCACATCGCATGATGAATATGATCAAGAAGGAGGGGATCAAACTCAAGCAAGATTATCACTTACGGCCCCATTGTCCTCAAGGTCGGCAAGGCACTCGTCGTTGGGGCTGTAGATGCCGAAGATGGAGCCGGTGGAGACGGCGGCGTCGATGTTGGAGGAGCCGTCGAGAGGGTCGAACACGACGATGTAGTTGCCGGAGTAGCTCTCTTCCACCGCCACCGGCACGTCCTCCTCCTCCGACGCGATCACGCCGGTGCGCCCGCTCGACTTGAGGCAGTTGGAGAACACCTGCGCGCGCGCGTCGTGTTCGTGACGGTGACGGTTTCGTCGTGCTGAATTTTGAAAATTGCGGTATCGGGTGGCTTATTACCTCGTTGGAGACGACATCGAGCTTCTTCTGGTCCTCGCCCTGCACGTTGACGGCGCCCTGGACGCCGGTGAGGTTGGAGATGGGGGCGCGCTGCACCAGCGACGCGATCTGCTTGCACGCCGTGGAGATGCTGGCCAGCACGATGGTCATCTCGTTGTCGATCACCCCGGCCTGCTCCTGCTTCAGCAGCCACGTCGTGAGCGTCAGGATATCGTAGCTGCTCTTCTTGGCGCTCGTCGCCGCCCACTCCGCGGGCGCGGTGTCCACGGCCGCCATGCACCGCACGTTGGCGGACGGCGCCACCTGGGCCCTCGCCGCGGGTCTCCTGGACTGGCCGAGGAAGGAGAGGCGGCATCGGAGGGAGGCCGCCTGCTGGCGGGAGAGCAGGAGCAGGTGGGAGGAGGTGGCTGCGGCGGCGGCCATTGCTGCTGATGGGTACGCGTACGCTTCCCAGTCTCTGCTGTTACCGAGGCTCCTCCCTCGCGCGGTAGTGGCTTCTTGTTTGGTGAGAGGGAGTGTGCCAGTGTGGATTGGGAGAAGAATTGTGAGGACGGCGTCGCCTCATCAGCTTCAGGTTACAAAGTCACATTTTGCACGGCTGCGCCGCGCTTCTGTTTAGTGGATGGATCCTCGCGGCGCTTATTCGATTATTAGGCCAACCAAAATTTGTAGAACTGTCACTGGAATCTGCAGAGCAACCACTACCATTTGCTTGACTATATTATATAAAAAAAGTTGAATTATAAAAAAAAAACTGCACATGTGTCCCTTTTGTTTCCTCTCCCGTTCTTATTTTCGCTTTCTGCGGGGATACAAACAGGATTGCTTGTGGACTGTGGAGCCTGAAAAGAAAAAAACTATTGATAGCCCCACAAATCCGGCATCCTTACTTTCTTCAAAAGTGAGCGGGCAAACATTTTGTTTCTTTCCTTTGCCAGAATCTTTCATTTTCCTATTTTCATGTGACGAGGGCTTCCATTTCTTTTTTGCTATCTTATTATTCTATATCTCTATTTCTTTTTTATTTCTTGAAGGCTGTGTGAACTAATCATCAAGAATTTTTTTTTTTTTCATTCTCTTCTATCTATACAGGTGAACAAAGTTATTGCTTCAGTTCTATAAATTATAAGGCATTTTAGTTTTGGTTTAAATTAATTTCTTTAACTTTTCCAAGTTTATAAAAAATATTAACGTCTATAATGCAAAATAAATACAATGTCAATATGATTTTAAGTGGGTTTAATCAAAGTAATTTGATTATGCAGGGGTCGATGCAATTTTCTATAAGCTTATCAAGTTTAGAGAAAATCATTTTAGGATAAAACTATAAGCACAGCTAAATAGAATAAAATAATTAATTCTTGTGTTAAATTAGTACAAAAAAACAATGGAATGTAGGCATTGAACTAGCGGAGCATTTTCTTCTATCGAAATTAGAATTTATTTTTCCTAACTTAAGACAAAATATTTGCTTCTAAAGTAAAATATTTTAAAGCTGAATTATTTTTATAGTTGGATTTTCTCGTAAAATTGAGAAATTTTCTATTTGAATTGAATTTTGATAATATGAAACATTTCTCTTCTTCCTCGCTCTGGAATAATTTGTACGAACAACAAGTGGACCTCCTATATATCGGCCTTGACTTTTTAAGGCCTGCTTTAGCAGCCCAACCGGATCATGACCCAACAAAATCCGCCCTGTTACATCGGCCCAAATATCCCAACTCGGCCCAAACGTTTCGGTTCGCTGTCGGTTATTTTTCATAGCAAGGTAGAAGAGGGGGAGGCTTCATCAGTTCAATGGATTACCTTTTTTAAGACACTGTAGATTACTTTCACCCCTCAATACGATATAAAGTGATTTGACGGTATACAACAAGTTGCATTAATTAAATAGCCTGAAAGCTAATGTTACACTTCTCCATGCGATCTGAATATCTGATCATCTGAATATCAGGAATGTCTTCCCGCAAACATTTGTAGGGTAGAAGGTACGCAGAGTAAATCTCTCATCTAACGTCTAATGGCAAATTCTTCTGCTTGCTCTGATGCTGATAGAAAATCATCTTTACACAGTTGGCATAGAACCAGGTCTGAAAATCTTTCACTTACGTGTTTATAATTGAAAAAGTTAGAAAAAAATTCTCGCTACGGCTGGCCAAGACGAGTTCACAATAGACTGTAGCCCACTAGAGGTCACTGTTGCCAGGCTCGAAATAAAAGCGAGGCACCAACCGTATCAACAATCAAAAAGTATAATCTGGCTGGCGAGCTCTGATCTCCTTGGTAGCTGAGTCTAGCAAACTGCACTCTCCGGAATTTTTCGCAACAGGATACCAAAGGATAAGACAGAGGACACATAGCCTATGTGCTTCTCCTAACTGAACATTCCAAGGAGATCTGCATGACATATACTTACGCTCCCGTGTGTCGTGTTATGCTTTACATCGACTCGTCGACAGGTCCAACAAGCATGTCCTCTTCTGTTGGTTTGTTGCTATCCCAGCCAGCCATCTTTTGCTAGCTACCGATCGGGAAGCAGAGGCGCCTCACTTCAGACACAAACATAGCTGTGTCGTGTCCTGTCAGAGGTACAAGACAAACACACTCGTCGAGAGGAACTCTTGGATTGTCTGCTCCTTCACGGGCAACGGAATCTTCGAAGTATCATCGTAAGCTCTGATGATTCACCCGATGGTTTTAGGAATCAACGTCTTTATGCTATCACTTTGTGCGTCATCCTAGGAAATGTGATGCCGTATAGGTCAATGCCAAGAGCACCCCCAGTGTGAATCCAGAGAGGTTGTTCAGTCATTAGTGGAAAGAAAATACCAACGCCGAATCAGTCAACCGGCACGCCTAATCTGCGGACCTATTGTTTAGTTCATTGAAGACTAAGAACGTACCACGGTGCCACCGGACTTCCAACTGCAATTTCTCGACCAGCTAATCAGTACTAGAGTACACGGACACGGTAAATGACTTCATCACAAGCTTGGCCAGACGCTTGCTCTTTGCTGTGTCCGGCCGGCAGCTGGCTGACCCGAACCATAACAGAAGAACGGCCACCTTATTTTCCTGGCAATCAAGGACCGTTAGCTTTTTTTGCCGAAAACGTACCCTCGCACGGCGGATTCCCTAACGTAGCCATGTGATAATATGATATTTGTAGTGTTGAAAAAAAATACGGAACTGCAGTACCGGTCCGCCTTTTTTCTCCATAGACGACCGCCCGTTTCATTTCAATAATTTCGGTGGAGTCAGAGGCATCGCCACTCACTCTCGAAGGCAGATGAGAGCGCGGAGAAAACTGCTGCTCCCCCCCACGTTCCGCTCCTTTTCTTCAGCACGCGTCGCTCTTAGCACACAATTTCGCCGCGGATTGTGCTGCTAACGGACACGTAACGATCCGAGCCTCCACACAGTCTACCACCTGATCGATGATGAACCCTCGTTCACAAGCCCGCCTCGTCAGGCATCTCATCTCACATGCCATTCGCTGCTACTTGCCGGTCGATCGAGCACCCAACCCATGCACGCCGCGGTGTGGATGGCTGCGACGAAAAACGCGCGCGGCCATCTCATCTTCCTCCTCCTGTCCCGAACTCTCGCACCGCCGGCGCATTAGGAGGGGGCCGGCCGGCCGGGCGACGCGGACGGCCTCGCTTTACAGCTCGAAAGCGCCGGGCACGCCTCGTGTTTTCTTTTCTATCTCGCGCACCCACCCACCGGGGCGAAGAAGCGGCCACATGATTGGGTCGCCGAGCCGACCCGGTTGGTCGTGCGCGCGGCCAGGACACTGAGGACAGTGCGGGAGAACAGCGCTCATCCGCTACGCTGTCACGCTGACATCTCCTCGGCATGCAGCCGATGCCCGATGTGGTATAGAGCGTCGTGTGCGCGCGCCGTTAGGTGCTCAGTGCGGCCGAGCCGACCCGAGCTACTTGCCGTTGCAGGCGCGGAGGTAACATGCTAGATTGGAATCGCCGCCGCCGACGCTCATCTCGCGATGCTCTCAGGGCGCGACCTCCTTGTCCCCTTACGCTGATTCTATCTATCTATCTATCTATCCAGGGCAGACGCACTACTAGTCCCTCCAGCCAGAAGACAGCCTTTTTTGTGTGTTCCCTTTGTTTTATCGTTTGACCTGTCTGTTACGGCGGCCGGCTCGTTATCTCCTCTGGCTGGATCACCGATCACACACACCTTCTGTTACCCTGCCTAACTCGATGTAGTACAATATATTGCTTTTGACTTTATTTCTCCAGGACATTAAAAAAACCCTGATATTTTCAGTTATTGATGGTCATCGGCGCCTTTGAACCAATGAATGAATGAACGGATCGTCGGTAGCGTGCAAAGCGGCCAATATTTCCGCTCCGACGTGACCACCGGAACCACCCACCACTCCTCTCCTCGATCGTAGCTCTAGTGGGCGCGCCCGTTCGCGCACAGGCAGCGGCATAAGCTTCCGGCGGTGAAAGCGTCAGTGCTCTATTTTTCTCTAATAAAAGCGCTAGCGTCCGAGGCGAGGCCTCCGGAGGTGTCGGGGCTTGACGTGGGATTAGCGAACAGTGGCGTCGTCATTAGCAGTTCGGTTATGGCATGAAAGGCGCAGGCTGCTCACCGGAATTAAAGACGGCGGTGTCTGGTCGTTGGGGATACCACGTCGAGCAAAGCGAAATAATGTAGTAGTAGTATTTCCCCCTCCCCCATCGCTGTGGCCACCGGCCACCAGCAAAACCCCGGCTCACCACACCAATCGTGATAGCGTCCGGCCTGCCGGCCGGCCGGTGGACTCGATCGATGCATGCAGCGCCGGTACGGTAAACACCTCAGGAGACATATATGGCTCAGCACTCACTCCGTGCTGTAAAGATCTGGCCATAATAATAATGGTATCCATGGAATCAAACGTTCGTCAATCGCTAATATATCCGATCGGATATACATGCAATGCGCGCGCATCTAGATCGTGTTAATCATGAATTGGTGTCTAGATAATGTCTGCGATCCCACGACTTGATTAGAATATAATACTGGCGGCACCATTGGGGATGTACTGCATGCGACGGGCAGGATCATATCGAATCGCGAACAGTAATTGATGAGGAATATTGGTCCGATCGATCCAGGGATCCGAGGATCTCCCTCCCACGGCGAGCCGCACCGGAGCCGGACACCTGTAGGGAAGAGCGCGGCCGGTAGGCGGTGGCATCATCATCATACAATGATGAGGGGACAGAGTGGTGGAGGCCATGGCCTGGCTGACTGACTGGCCTTTCGCAGCTCGGCAGCTAGCAGGCCAGGCAGCACTGCAGCAGCAACCTGGTTGGCACGTCGGGGGAAGCCCGAAGACAACAGGAATCACACAATCACAGGATCGATCCCCACCCACACGGGGGCGCGCGAATACAATAGACGCCGGGCACGGAGCCGGCGCCGCGCGAGGAAGGCCGCGGCCGGGTGGCCCTGGCAACCACCACCGGGAAGGGCACGAGCGCGAGAGGGCAGGGAAAACTGCGTCACGCCCACCTGCTGCCATGCGAGCAATCGAGCGCCGATCATTGCGGCACCTAACACGGGGACCCCCTAGCGACTCGAGTGCACGCGCGAGATCCATCCATCGATCGTCAACAGAGCGACGAGCGCGAGTCTACATGTTGCGTTGCCCGTCCCCCCCTCCGAATCTTTCGAGGCTATAGTGGTACCACCACCAGTCACGTAGTAGGCCGCGTACCGGTTATGGAAAGGGACCCGGCCGTGATGGCAGCAGCGGCTTCGATTGCGTGATCGACTGAGTGAATGAACCAAGCCGGAGTTTGGTGGCTGTGGTGGGTGCGTCCCGGCTTGTTTCCTTGCGTGTGTAGAGTTCAAGGCGAGGACGTACGCTGAGCGCTGAGCACAGCATGGCCGGTGCGGTGGACGGAAGGTCAATCTTCGCTTGAGTTATTCACCAAAAGACAAAAAATGGTCAGTCAGTTAGGGTTGCTCGCTGCGAACCCGGGCGTCACCAGTCTGAACTCTGTGAACTGATCTACTACTGCCACGCAGGTCCAAAATGCTCCGTAGTCTCCATTGCACTTGCAGTTAGACCAAGGAAAGCACGACTGTATTTTTTTTTTTCTGGCCAACTACCCCAATGATCATGGTAGAGGGTCCACAGAAACTCCCATGCACGCTCTCGGATAGGAGTATGTGGGAACAGAGCACTACACAACACAACACCAAAAAGACCGGAGGGCTCGCAAAAGGGCAACGTGCAGTCGTATGTGCACACGCAGCACGACCAAATCTCCGAAGAAAGGATGGGGAAATTTTTAACGGGCAGCAGAGCGTGCGCCCACGACCAAACTTGTCGCGGGAAATAAAGAAAGGCCCCGACCTGCCAGCTGCCCGCACGACCCATCCAAAACCGGTACAAGTCCACCAGAGGCCCGCGCGCAAGACTTGAGGGCCGAGGCCACCACCACCAGAGGCACCAGCGAGAAAGAGCTCATCCTCACCCGCGCAGTCCCGCACGCGGCACAGCCAACGCCCATCGGGGAAGAGGAAGGCCGCGTGAGCTGTTGCGCCCGCGCCGCCGATCCCCTACGTCTGATGAGGAAGCTCTGCCCGAACCTGGAGCGCGATGACGCGCTGGACACGGTGCTGGAGGTGCCCATCCCGGAGGAGATGTTCTCCGGTGGGGGAGGAGGCGGCGGCGGCGGCTCCCGAGGGTCCAAGTTCGGCTGCATCAACGTCAAGGCGTGGATGCCCTCGCACGCCGCAGCCGACCGGTCCGGCGCGGGCGAGCCGTGCTCCATGAGCCGCGGGGAGCTGCAGCTCATGCTGGGCGTCATCGGCGCGCCGCTCATCCCGCTGCCCGTCCACCACGCCAAGCAGTCGCCCTCCTCCGTCCTCTGCGAGCAGCTCAAGGCCGATCCCATTGTAAGTACGATCGCGAATTCGCGATCGCGATCGCGATCGCTCTCATATCATCCGTTTTTCAGATTGATCGATCGATCGATCGATTGACGTGCCGATGAACTGCTGACACTCCAGGAGTCGTCGTCGGCCAAGTACATCGTGCAGCAGTACATCGCGGCGTCGGGCGGGGAGTGGGCGCTGAACAAGGTGAAGAGCATGTACGCCATGGGCAGGGTGCGCATGTCGGCCGCGGAGCTCAACAGCAGCGACGCCGACGGCCACGGCGCCGGAGGGAACGGGCACCGCGGCGGCAAGAAGGGCGGCAAGGGCGGCTGCGGCGGCGAGATCGGCGGGTTCGTGCTGTGGCAGAAGAAGCCGGAGCTGTGGTGCCTGGAGCTCGTCGTGTCCGGCTGCAAGATCAGCGCCGGCAGCGACGGCAAGGTGGCGTGGCGCCAGACGCCGTGGCACCAGTCGCACGCCTCCCGCGGCCCCCCGCGCCCGCTCCGCCGGTCGCTCCAGGTTCGTAGCGTACGCCCCGGCCCGTGCGTGATTTCCGTCTACGTTCGTTTGTTTCCCCCAGCTAGTGCTGCACTGTCCACGTACGACGCCGTGTGCTCTAGGGTAGTACTACTTTCCATACGTGTGTGTACGCCCACAAAAAGCTGCTGTAAAGCACCTAGGACCGGTCGAATGTACGGTACGATCGAGTAGTAAGTTTAAGTTTGTTGAGACTCACCAATCAGTTGGGCTTGCGCCAAAGCCGATCTGAATCTGATGTTTGCCATTGCTGTATCGCACACCGTCCAAACCACCGGAACACGCAGTGAGCTGAGGAGCAACCCCATTGCCTTTTTCATTCCTACTAATAGACCATAGATGCTACAGCGTGTAGCATGTAAACGTCCACTCCAGTGAGTCTCATCGTCATGTAGATGCTTTTGTCGGGGGATGTCGATCTCCCCTGGCGGCATATACTGTCGGCAGGACAGAGCAGACAGATCGGACGCTCAGCCGGACCAGAGATATCATGGTGCCTTTTTAGCGCTCTCCCGGCCCGCCCGAATAATATCACCGGGTGCCGCGAGCTGCGATCCGCGGCCGAGGTCCAGGCCAGTGTGATGTCGGGGATAAGGTTGAGTGGTTTATTTCGCGCATCATGAGCTACCACTATATGATCTTGAGATCCAGGCGCCGGTCGGTACACAGATTCGGAGAGACACATCATCATTGGCCCGGCTGCGGCAGCACCATGTCGCTGCCCCTCCTCCTCCTGTAATTAGCGCGACAGCAGCGGCGGGGAGGGCTACACGCGTACTAGGCGCTTAGCGCGGGCCGATGAGCGTGATTAGGGGTCCGTCTCCGCCGGCCTGGTCCTGGTCCTTTGAGCACCCAACGTGCGGCCATGTGCGCGGGCGCGGCCGGACACATCACGTGGACCTGGGCCTAATCGCCCTCGCGCGCCACATCAATCGGTTGGTGGCGCGCGGCCTGTCACCGAGTTCCACCAGACTCTACTACCCGCTAATTGCGCTGCACCAACCTGATAACACAGCAACGGGCCAGGGATACTATACTATTCCTCCGCGTGCTCGCCTCGATTTGACCGCGGCGGAGTCAACTACACCTTGTTAGCTAAGCGATGCCACCATCAGCATTTACTAATGCTCCTGTGTGTAGAATGTAAAAGGTTGCATTGTTGTACTGCAATCTGAATGGACCGACGCGACGACAGGGCAAGCTGACTGAATGTGTTCGACGTGCAGGGCCTGGACCCGCAGCTGACGGCGAGCCTGTTCGCGGACTCCGTGTGCATCGGCGAGCGGAGCATCGACGGCGAGGACTGCTTCGTGCTCAAGGTGGAGGCGGAGGCGTCCAGCCTGCGGGCGCGCAACAGCAGCAGCGTCGAGATCATCCGGCACACCGTGTGGGGCTACTTCAGCCAGCGCACGGGCCTGCTGGTGCAGCTGGAGGACTCGCACCTGCTGCAGATCAGGTCCAGCGGCGGCGCCGGCGGCAGCGTCTTCTGGGAGACCACCATGGAGTCCCGGCTCCACGACTACCGCGCCGTCGACGGCGTCAACATCGCCCACGCCGGGCGCACCGCCGTCTCGCTCGTCAGGTTCGGCGACTGCCAGGACGGCAACACCAGGACGCGCATGGAGGAGACGTGGAACATCGAGGAGGTGGACTTCAACATCTGGGGCCTCTCCATGGATTGCTTCCTGCCGCCCAGCGACCTCAGGGAGGGCAAGGAGAGCCAGGACGTCGCCATGGTCAAGGCGGACGCACGACCGCCGCCGCTACGGATACCGGCGGTGACCGTGCGCGTCGGGCCCTCGCAGGTGGCCGCGGTGAACGTCCTCGGATTCGCTCATCGCGAGGTCATGACCACTCAGGGCCTGCCGGCCGTATCT
Organism: Paspalum notatum; assembly: GCA_022530915.1. Taxonomy (NCBI): domain Eukaryota; kingdom Viridiplantae; phylum Streptophyta; class Magnoliopsida; order Poales; family Poaceae; genus Paspalum; species Paspalum notatum. The sequence goes on from CM039684.1 coordinate 9,191,262, forward strand.
ACTTAACAGTGCTAAGCCTGAGCGAAGAGCGTGTATACGTACGTTACACTTGTTACTATGAGATTTACTTGTGGTAAGATCTGTAAATATATCGCAGGTTGAGATTTTTATTCCACCCTTCGAAGTGTGGATTTACCTCGGCTAGAGCTGAGACCAAGAGTGAGCAGCGAGTATTCTGAATTAGATAAGAAATCCCGGGTAGCCGCGTTGTGTAATGAGCTTATCACGCTCGTTCCCTGTAAATCTGAAAGAACATCCCAAATCTGCCCAGTTATTACAGTACTACGTAGACTATTTTGAATTTTCTACCCTGCTCACATCACATGCTTCTGCTAGAGTGCTAGACCTCTCTAGAGTAGTACTGTTGAACAATTTCCATGCTGCAGCACATTTGTTCCAGCCTTGCAGGTCTGAAAGGTTGAAAGCAGAACCGACTGCATGCATTCAGAAAATGAGAATACATGTCGGCCGGCCTGCCGCACATTTGTTCCAGCCTTGCAGGCCTGAAAGGCTGAAAGCAGAATCGACCGCATGCATTCAGAAAAATGAGAATACATGTCGCCTTCGTAAGATACAAGTTCAGAAGTTGCACAAAGGCCGCTGCTGATACAATGCCGCAAACACTTGAAAGGAGTGTCACAACAGGCAGCTGGTCTGGGATCATTTCAGCATAGAAGCACTGACAACGAGAACATATAAACGGCAACTAAGCACTGAGATGGGCCTTGCAGCCACATCATAGTACAGTCATACAGCACCAACATGTACAGGTTGCTACCTCTAAAGCCGATGGCACAGAGATTGTCATTTTGGACATGCGCATTGCATATGGACCAGAGGACCATGGTATATTGATCCCACCGGCGCTACACAACAGAACAAAGGGAAGAGGGCACAGAAAGAACACACATTTGATCCCGAGAGGCTAGGCTCGGCCTACAGGAGAAAGGGGTGGCCGGTGGGGCACATAGCTGGTCGGAGCTCTACCTTGACTGGCTGCCATGGTCTTGAGCTCATGATCGGCGAGGAGATCATGCTCCTGCACTGCTTGCGAACCAACTTGCATCCTGCTAGTGTACCTCCCATGGAGCATCACTATACACATTGCAAAAGCTTGAAGCAAAGCAATAGATGATCTGAATTCCACTGTATACAACCCCTCTTTGAAGGAAATCATACTGAAGGCATGCCTATCTTCGCGCAGTCGACCCTGCAAATACAGGTTAAGCATCAGCCTATTTATTTGGTCATTAGAGAGATAAATTCTGGACATAATTGAAGTAAGGAAAAAAAAATAGAGAACTAGGGCACACCTGAGCTAGAAGGTCAAATCGCTGGCTGCCATCCACTGCCAGGTTAGCTTGAATGACGTCATTTTCTTGGGTTGCATCAGTGAGGACACTCAGGATGCAACCTTCGTCCCATCCGCCACAGTCACAAGCTCCTCCTGATTTCCACCTCTCGATCAAAGGCAATGGCTGCCCAGATGTTGATGTGCCATGGAAGCCATCAGGAAGTATGCCAATAATGCTTGCTGGGCGGGAATTAGCATTCCCTGTACTAGGCTGGAAGCTTCCCAGTGGAGGGCAACTACAGCCAATTGGTGCTGAATTTCTATGTCCAGTATTTTGTGAACATGATTGATCTGAAGTTTCTGCTTCTTGTTGAGGAAGTGTGGTGATAAAAGCTGCAAGCTCTCCGCTAACATGTGAATCGCCTGATTCTTCAGATGATGATACAAATTCAGAACCAACCAACACAAATTCTCTGTGTACATGAACATGTTTTGTGTGGTGGCACCTTGATTTTCGACGTGTGACCTTTATCTCCCCAACTATGCTGGATAACAAGTGGTGTTTCTTGTTCTTACCCCCAGCCTTGATCCAAGCTCCACTTTTTTTCTTAGGTTCTTCAACAGTGAATACAGCATATGTGCTTTCCAGATCATCCTTCTCAGAGATGCCCTTCCTTCTAACAGTTGCTGCCAGGATATCAGAATCACCATACGACAGCATGAATAAAGGCAAGCCATTCTTCCATGCTAGCTGCAGAAGTGCTTGCCTTGTTGTTGATGAATCCTTTTCTTGCTGGAGGTATCTTGTATTATTCAATAGCACACGAGGAGGCTGGTTTGTATTTGCTTCAGTCGGATAATTCAAATTGACTACCATATCAACTGACTTCCGCTGTACATTCTGTGGCATTGATCCCCCCAAGTTCAGGGACGGCTTAGGGGTATTGACTGGAAGATGACACTTTGGAACAAATGAAGGTCGTACTGGACTAGAATGTCTTGGCTTTAATATTGGATCTAACATCCTCCTCAATGGGCTTCGCCTACCTTTGCTGTTGGATGATGATCTGTCTCCTATGTTATCGGCAGAGGGCACTACATCGGGTTGTCGAGCATATGGTGCCTCCTTTAGGCTAGAGCTGCGGCTCACTCGATTCATCCCAGAACCGAGATGGCGATCAGGCATCCTATCACTGAACTTAGCAGAACACTGGGGAGGATTCCCCGTGACAGTCATGGCAGATCGGTTTCGGTTATGGTTCTTACTCACTTTTGCAGCTGTACCAACAAAATTATTTCTAGCTTCAGTGCTAGTGGTGCCACTATCTTTAACTTCTGAATCTATGATGGGAAGTGGACATGAGTATGGGATTTGAAGAAATTCATGGGACGGCTCAATATCCTCCAAGAAACCATCAGGTGGACTGCTGCTATTTCTAGCCGTGTCCATTGCAGCATCAGATATTAGTGACTCAAAATTTTCACCATTCAAGCCACTGCTCTGTTCAGAATCATTATACATGAAATCGTTGTTATTTGGCGTGAAGAAATTTTTCCCAATGTTATCACTGTCTGTAAAAAGCCTTCGAGAACAGTGATGGACAACATCTTCAATCTTCCTTCTAGTCTCTTCATCTTCAACCATTTCATGTCTTCCGTGACTTCTAGAAGAAGAACCTAGAGAGTCTGATGGCAAAGAAATATTGCTGAGACCTGAACCAACATAACTACAGCTGTTCTCTGGACAGGGATGTTTGCCATGACCTGGCAACAAGCTCAATACTGCAGAATTTGGGCTAGGTGAATATCTGGCCTTTCCACGGTGTCCATCCACATGCCTATTCTGCTGAGATCTAATGGATGAATGGTGATGGTCACTCATTGGGGTAGATTGATTACTCTCAAGAGATCTGCTGCTGGGGCTTGCGGAAGAATGTGACGGAGATGAGAATAGTACAGACCTACTAGTATTGGATGGAGAGGCTCCATGGCTTCTAGCGAGCTCATGCTTTTGTTGCTGAGACCAGTTAGCAAGGAGGCCCCACTCAAGAACTCCAACATTCAGTGCCTTGTCTTGAAGATGGTCAGCAGTCTCTTTACGCTGTAAATATGACGGAACATTTGACATATGCTTGACAAGTTCATCAACAGTAGTTGCCTTTCGACCAGGCCATGGTTTTGAGCCCTTCATGCATGCAGCCCTTTCCCCACTCCAAGACTCCCGTTCCCTACGGAACTTATCATTCTTTGCAACTCTGATTCTATCTTCAAATTTTCCGTCTACATTTCCATTGACTGCTGTGGCCCTGTCCTTTGGCATATGTGCAATTTGATCATGCTGTGAATTTCCCTTCTTTTGCCCATCACGACCTGATAAGATTTTCACATTCCTTTCGCTGCTAATCTTTGTTGGCATCTTTATGACGGGTGAACATATGAAGCAGAAGTTTCAAGTATATCTTTGTGTATGAACAAGACACGGTTATCACTTGATTCAATTCGGTATCATGTCGTTGAAATAGAGGTTGAGGAAACTGCACCTCCCTATAACCTGAAAATGCAGAAGGTAGGCAAAGAAATTATCAGATGTATAATTCCTACTGCTAGTCCATCAAACCGTGATTTCGCAGGAATTACTCTTAGATGACATGTCTGTTGATTGTTGAAAGTTGGTAGAAAAAATTAATAGCAGCAGAAGTTGGTAATTTAGAAACGTATATACTATTTTTGTTATTTATTTTTTTCATAATAGCATATGTTGTAATTTAGATGCAGCTTTGGCTGTTTTAGTTTATCTGATGGCAGATTTGGGCAATTTAGATATAAATTTAAGGGGTTATTTTATATTACCTATCATAAATTCAAAATAGCAAAGATGGATAATTAGGTATAAATTTGTGGGTTATTTTATACCATGTATCATAATAGCAAAGGTTACTTTATGTTGTTTATAATGGTAGAGGTGTGTCATTATTCAGAAAACAAAACAGATCTAATGACTATTAAGATTTTGTTTTACCAAATTGATGACTAGATGTTTCTCTGAGAGTTCTAAAGATTTATCATTTTTCTAGAACGCCTCATGAGGATTAGTATCAAAACTCCAATTGGAATCTCAGATTAGTAAGGTAAGATCACTGTGATTAGTTATCAGCAAGAAAGTATAAGGTTTCTCCTCAAAAAGGAAAATAGTAAGCAGTAGAACTATTACTAAAAACGTTAGTACAGCTTCTTAATTATGTTGAATGACTCGAGAATTAAGAATATGCCATGGATGATTACATCATTCTGTCTCCTGGTAAACTTGTATGTATGGTTTATGCTGTTTCTACATGTCTACGGTGTTGAAGGGCTTTGTCCACCGACAGCTTTTAGCACAACAATGTTCTAATGAGGACATGTCAATAACCTTGCATGCAACAGATAGAAAATTAAATAAAAAAGGCTCCCAGTCTCCCACTAATGATAAAAGGACACCCAAAGAAACTTCAAAAGATGGCTTGATGCTAATATCCATACACTATCGCAGACCGTGTGTTACTCTAAAATAAAGAAAAGTATATGCAAATGCCAGGGGACCAGGCAGTCACCAATAGTGTCCTACCGCAAGTCTGCAATGCGTGCCATCGACACGGGAACATCTGTTCCTTGTTTCCCTGATGAAAGAAGGGAACTTTTCCATATCTTGACTGGCTTTAAAAAGAAAAAATGGCCCAGTGATCCTATGTTTAACAGGTGACTCTTACTGTAAGTGACACGGTAAAACTGCAGACGCAAAACAGAAAGCGAGGCACGAAAATTCTGCTTACATTTTATCACATAGTACTGGGCGAAACAAAAAAAAACGTCACTTTTGCAGATTAGCCACCCCAGATTGCATCATCAGCGAATATTACTTGCTACAGCAAATAGAAATGGGGAAAGAAAAAAGAGATTGCAAGCCGCAGCACTAAACCCCACACAGAAACCCCTCTTCAGTCGCTGCTCTATCTACCTCCGAGTCCCCTAACAAATCGAATCAGCCCGCATTACCCAGAAATCGAAACGAACGAACGCATAGAACACATACCAGCTCGCCCGAAGGAATCGACCACTCATAGCGACCAAATCGTAAAGATCCAAGTTGGGAATCACGCGAACAGATCTGCCACTCCTGCAGAACACCGCCACCACATCAAGAACAAAGATCAGCAAGCGACCACAGAAAAACCACTGCAAAATCTCCACTGCAACCAAATAAAAGATGCATTACCTGAGGGGAAGGGAGAGGCGACGCTGGAGCTCGCTGCAGTGAGGGCGAGAGAAAGGGCAAGTGGACTGGATAGAGACTCGCGGCGGATTGGAATAGGATGGGGGTTGGAGGTGTGGTGGTAGTAGGAGCCGCAGTGCTACACTGCCTACAGCTACTCCCCACTCCCTCCTATAGGCAGTAGGTTGGGTGGCCAGGTAGGTGGCCGCTGCCGGCGCGCTTGTGGTGCGCCCTGCGTGCTGGCTGCTTGGCCTGTGCTACTCCCCTCGACCCCTCCTCGGCTCCTCCCCACAGTTTCCCTTCACGTTTCTACTTGTACTGGCACCACCCTTGTGATTCGGAGGCGGAGTGTGGGGTGCTGCGGTACTGGAGAAAAGCACGAAACTGAGCTGTTTCGTTGTCGTCGATGGCGTCGGGATCACGAGGGGGAGGAGGTGATTGGATGGGACGCAAGATGGATCCGATCTTGAAGTGGTGGGAACGGCGAGGGGGAGGGGGAGGGCTCAACGCTGCGGTGCGGTAAAAGAAAGGGAAAGCGCGGGGGCAGGCGGGTACTGCCGGCCCTCTACGGCAGGCGGCATCCCATCCATCGGCTCGGCCGGTCATTATTGCCACGCGAGGCGAGCCACTCCTTGTGCCGTGTGACAGTGCGTGCTACTGGACCGTACGTACCCGCTCTGCCCCGTGATCCGTGCGGTTTTTGTTTACTCACGATTTTGGGCTGGTGAAAAATAAAAATGTTTAAACAGTGCTAACAGAAGCCTGTTCGGTTGCACACTTATTGAAACAGAAAGCTTCCGTGTTTGCTTTCTTTGCCGGAGGTCTTCTTGCCTTGCACCTACACCTCCATCGATGGCCACAAGGCTTGATTGGTTTAAGGTGTGGTCAGGCTAAAGTTTGGTATCAGACAAACTATGTTTGAATTCAAATTTAACTAAACAATAAATTACTCATTTGTATGATTTGAGCGTAGCCAAATAAACTATATAGATGAAAATTATGTTGCGTAGTGTAATTTCAATCTAAAGTCAAATACGGTCAAACTGTGGCCAAAATTTGGCCTAGCCAATGAAAGACTTGAACCAAACAGATCCAAAACTCAAGTCAGCTGAGGCGGAGATCAACTTGGTGGCAAGCTGACAACAGAGGTCGTATTGAAGATAATAGGCTTTGATCCGGCAACTACGCAGGTCAAGTATGTGTCCATGGAGCGTGGAGGTTGATTTGGTGACTAGGGAGCTCAATACGGTGGTCGTGCTGCTCAATTCGACGATGGTGAGGGTAGTTGTGGTGGCGCACTAGGCGGCGCCTTGGGGCGGCCCACGTGAGCATGTTGCGAATCTTGCCAGTGTAGGAGAGAAGGGATGTTTGGTTTCTTAGCAAAGGCTTGTTTTGCCTTGCATGTCGTAGAAAACGAGGCAGGAGAGGAGTTTCGATTGATGTCAAGTTTGCATCGAGGTGTGTGCTTGTCTTGCCAACGTAGGAGAGGGGATTTCGCTTGCCTAGGCAAGCATGCCAATCCTTGCTAGCACAAGTCCCGAGGGGGCCTCGCATCTGAACCAAACAAACATTCCGCTCTCGACTGTTCGCTGGGCGAGGATCTACAATACAAGGAATCCAAACACGTGGCAAATGGTCACCTTGCTATTTGGTAGAAGTACATACGAGTATACAATACCAAACCATGCAGAGGATAAATAATATTGATGTTTTTCATCTAGTGTGCCGATTAGTTGGCTCTAACTTAAACTCCAAGGACTTTGCTTTTCTTCTTTGCACGTCATAGACGACTTAGATGACGATGTTTTTTCATCTACGAGTAGTACCGTACCACATCAGTTCATTAAAATGCTACAGGAATTGCTAGTGTTCTGAGTTTGCTCGCACAGTACCGTGTGCAAGTGCAACACCGACACCATCTCGTGTGTAGAGAGTGATGAAGCGGTAGTTGAGAGATCTATGGATTCAAAACAACGGAAATCAGTGCTTATATACCATACATTCCCTTCATGACATCCCTTACTGTTGTAGTAACACAGCCGTCAGCCATTTGATTATTTTTTTTCTTAGGGAATACTAGCGGACAAACTAAAAACAAGTTCGCGGGCACCGTGGCTTTCTGGCTGATTATGGCTGCCACTCCATGTGACAATACTACATAAAATAAATGTGACAACTGACAAGCGACTACACGTACTAATCGTGCTTCACGCACAACAGCACGATCACTGCACGTAGTAGACAGAAACAAAAATGCGGATTTAGCATCGATTCTTTGCTCCCCTTTTGGTCTTGGAAGTGATTTTTCCGCTTTGCCTTTACACTTTCACTTGTCGATTCGACGGCGGATTCGCGGAGACGTACACTCGTCGTGACACCATTTCGGCCGCTTTTCTTTCGCTCGTGGGGCCAAGATGATGATCTTTATTCCGGAAACGGAGAGGATTGGGTTTTGTGTTAGCATCCTTTAATTGTTGCCGCTTAGTACAAGCATCTTTGTAGGAGCACGCCTCTTTTTTTTTCCGCCTCACATGCGTCCTGCCAATACAAGCTTCCAAAGCTACTACTCCGATGCTACGACGAGTCCCCCTTTCGGCACCGATCTGTATCCCTTGGTTGCCAAAGCTGCACAGATATGGTCTGGGCACTGGCCATGGCTAGTGCAGCACAGCTTCCGTCCGAAAGCTGCATACGCAAACTACAATGATTCCATTTGGACGCGACGCCGCTGCCGGCCGGTGCCGGGGCGAGATCGGCACGGCACTCGCGATCGCAGCGGCGCCTGCTGCCGCGCGGCGTCATCCATGTGTAGTTTGGCATCCTCTAGCTTCCCCGTAATTTCGCCGGCAACTTTGACTGCGTATCTCAGCAGCACCCTTCGTCGCTGCACATGCCAAATGTGCGGAGAACAGGCTATGGCGATTGGTCGACAACATATGCACCGACGGAAACGAATTGTTTATGGGCAGATGAACAATGCATCGAAATGGTTTGCGAACAACGTGCTGGTCGCTAAGCTACAAACGAAGGCGTCACGGGAAAGAGATAAGGGTCGCAAAACACGGCCATGAGGTGGGGGTGAGAGAGGACGCATCGAAATGATTGGGGGAATCTTGTCCGGCTCCGACGCGAATTAACCGGCTTTCCGTCCTGTCGCGGAATCTCATGGAGATCGTCGGACGAATTCTCTATTGGCTCTCGCCGAGACCATCGACCATCGTCCTCTGCTGCTGGGTGGTCTAGAAAGAGGCCTACTGGACGCTGTGCGCATGCAGACCACGGAAAAACAGGCGAAAAGGAGAGCGGCATACGCTTAGGAAAATCGTAGTAAAGCCAGCAGCCCAGCAATAGCGAGAGGCCGGCCTATGTGGAATGGCTTTGGGCAAAGACGGATGGGTGCTGGCCACGATCCCATCAGCGGCTTTGGAAGAATCCAAAGGGTAGCGTCTCGGTCTCGTCCCGGCCGGTCCCGGACCCGGAGGCATCATCAGGCAAGGCATGGCGAGAATCGGCGCCAAATGGGTACCTGCCAGGCGCAAGGGAACGCGTGTGGTTTTCGCCGTCCCGCACGACAGCTCGTTCGATCGTGCGCCGCGGAGAGCATGGCGCCGTGTCGTGGGGGTCCTCCTTGATGTGAACGATTGACTTCGCGATCTGCGCGTGCTGTGTGTGTGTTTTTTTTTTTCACTGCTTCCCGGTCTACTCTTGCCGACGTTCGCTTCGCAGTACCAGTACCAGCACGCGTCCTTGGCAGCTATCAATGGCCAGATCCCAGGGGGTCTTGTGCTCGTGGTCTCGCACACTCGTACAGGTTCACATGAGAATGAACACCCACTCCGGTCGCAGTAAAATGCTCTCCCACGGAGCGCTAGGCGCTAGCGAACGACTGGGGACGCACCGTTTTGACCAGAACAGGGAGAGTAGGTCCTTGCCCTGCACAGCGTCACTCGTCACTGTGCAGTGACTCGTCACAAAGGGCGTTGCAATGCAACGACTCAGATCTCACGGTACAGCAAAGCAATCGATACCCGCAGCAGCTGTACCCTTGTACGTGGTACAGGACAGACAGGCCCCGGGATCACCTTCGACATCCACAAGCAGCCACCTGCCAGGCTGCCAGATCGGCCGTACGACGGCCGACGACGACGGCACGATCTAAGACTGCTCCAGTAGGCCCAGCATGGCCCGGTACAGCCATGCCAGGCCCTGAGCTGCTTCCCACCCATCAGCTCATTACTTGGGCCTCTGGCCCACTCTTCGAGTCCCAGCCTTCCAGGCGAGGATCTCGCTGGTCACGGGCTCGATTCGGGTGGACCTTGAAAAAGGCCCGGGAAGGCCCCGACGGGAAACGGCGTGATTCCACGCTTCCCAGGCGCGCGTGCGGGCACGTGTGCCCCCCGGCCGCGCGTCGCGTCCGTCCACGTACAAGGCACATCGCCATCGCGGCACGGCGGAGGCGCGCATCTCCTCCGGCGATGCGAGGGATATTCCACGCCCACCGACCTCAGAGGCTGGGACTCCACTACCACCGTCATTGCCCATTGCATAAAAAACATCCCCATGTCTCCCGTCGCCCATGATCAAGTGCGTACAGTAATTCTATTATCGGTCTAAAAACACCTGCTACTAGCTTACATAATTTAATTCAACCACTCCATCTGATTTTAAATTGTGCATGCTAGCACATGTCCTCTAAAGAAAAAAGATTTAACGTCGTGTTTTTCTAGTGCAATACTGCGAAAGCGTTGACCGTGAAAGTCACCCGATGATTTCGTCAATCTCAAATTTTGATTTACACACGGTACAGATAATCTAAAAAATGCTGCAAAGTCAATTCATTCTTCAAAACTAGATATCAGTTACAATGCTCTAGGAACTAAGAATGCAGAAAAATTTCTAATGAAACGTTTAGATGTATAGAGTACAAAGGACGCGTGAATTAGAAGAGAGATACAAAAAATTACCAATAAGTTAGACCTCGTGTTAGATTTTTTTTAAAGTCTCAATACAATGAGACGTTCTAAAATTCTATAGGGTTTTCATACATTCGTAGAAAATTAATCCTTTGTTGCTCCTAATAGCCATATACAGAAGTGGAGCCGAGATGCTGGGTTCGACGAGGAACGGTCCTGGAAGCGTCTCTTTCTCTCCAAGTCAGTCTCTCATCTTTGGCCATGGCTTTTTCCCGACGCCGGCCCGTGTCTTTTTATTCTCGGCCGCCGACCTCCTGAGCAAGAGAAAATAAAAAAAAAAATCGCCCCCAAACCCTAAGCCCTCGGGCTCTGGCGTCTGCCTCTCTGCACTCCGAATCAGCCCCCCCACCGTTGCTAGGGTTTTAATGTCCGCGTCGTCCTCACGCACTCCACCCGCTCGCTGATCTGGCCTGTTCGACCCCGCGAGGCTCTAGAAGCGGGTGGAGTGGCGGCTCGAATAAGAGGAGAGGGCGGGCCGGCGGATGCAGACAGAGGCGAGGGTGGGGATGGCCGCCGCCACGATGGATGGCGGCGGCGCCACCGCGGCCGCCGCGCGGAGGTACACGACGCAGCAGCAGCAGGCGCAGGGGATGGCCGCCGCCACGATGGATGGCGGCGGCGCCACCGCGGCCGCCGCGCGGAGGTACACGACGCAGCAGCAGCAGGCGCAGCTGCAGCACCACCAGCCGCAGCTCGGGACCGTGCCCCACCTCCTCGCTGGAGGTGTCGCCGGCGCAGTGAGCAAGACCTGCACCGCACCGCTCGCACGTCTCACCATCCTCTTCCAGGTGGGTCTCGACCCCAAGGAGTGTAGCCTTGCTTCCTCTGCACGCCAGGCTGCTCTAATGTTCACCGTGAGATCGTGTAAATAGCGGAGTCGGCAAACTGCATTTTGTTTAATTTTTGGGTGATTTGGTAGCATTTCTGCTAAGATTCACAGCTGACAAAACTCGGATAATTGTACAAAGAAATGCTGATTCACATAGTTAACTTGTTGACTTTGGCGGAGAAATCCTGGATAGTACCATGTGTAAAAGTAGGTTTGATATAGCCATATTGTCCCACTCTTTCGCCCGATGAAGTGTCCTTTAGTGAACTTATGAATTACACTTTCAGGTACAAGGAATGCATTCTGATGTGGCTACAATGCGCAATACTAGCATATGGCGTGAAGCATCCCGCATCATCTATGAAGAGGGCTTCCGGGCTTTCTGGAAAGGAAATCTTGTTACTATTGCACACCGGTTGCCTTACTCTTCAATCAGTTTTTATGCCTATGAGAGATACAAGAATGTAAGCACATGATTTTCGGGATAAAAGTCTGAATGGTTTTGTTATGTGAGTAATGTTAGTTTTATTTGGGATGCGCAGTTGCTTCAGATGCTACCAGGTCTTGAGAAGAATGGTGGATTTGGTGCAGATGTTGGTGTTAGATTGCTAGGTGGTGGTTTATCAGGAATTACTGCAGCTTCTATGACGTATCCACTGGACTTAGTCCGCACACGTCTTGCTGCTCAGGTAAGATGCTGCTACCAGTTCTGGATAAAGTTTTGTAAAACTATTCTGAAATGATCAGGTGTAAAATAAATTGGCTTGTTAAGATTCTCATCTATAACTCATATGAGCAAACCCCACTAGCACCCATTGATAGTCTATCCCTTCATGCAAATTGTTGACGTAAGGGTGCCACATTAGCAACTACCATGCATTTATATATCCTCAATAGTGATCCATATCACACACTAAGATGCATTAATCATAATCTACCACTTTATAAACGTTTTAAGCTTCTGTGATCCCCACAGCAATGTGCGGGGCATTCTTCTAGTTTCCTTGAAATGTCAGTACACAGCTAGTCAACTACACAAGCTAGTTTTCTTGTTGAAGGTTAATACTCACTGTTTAATTCGAGCGTTTGTTCCACCTGAGCCCTTTCTGGTAAGTTTCTGCCTACAAAAGAAAACTTGAGTGTATATCTCGCCATCACTGTTTGATGTGGTCAAGTAGGCGCTTGCAACTAAACCAGGATTTGTTTTGATTTTGGTGCCCATGTGTGCACAAGCTAGCGCAAAAAATGGGCTACTTTGACTAATTTTGGTTGGATGCCAAATTTTTGGCTTGCTACCCTTCTCCTTTGGACACTGTAGTTCATTTTGTTGGCCAAATGCTGGGCCACCAAACTTGGTGGCCAAAATTCAGGTTGTCTAGGACTAGGAGGTGGCAAATTTGGAAGCAAACCAAACATTCCTGAAGTGTCAACTGTGGATAAATAGTTGGTTACAACTAAATTGTTTGGATGAACACAATCCACGTGGATTGGAGGTGGATTGGAGAGGTTTGGAGTGGAAATTAGTTCAAATTTCCCCTCAATCCCCCTCAACCCATGTGTATTGGAGAGTTTTAGCTAGTATCCAAACAAGCCCTAAACAAACATATTTGTCCATACTACATACCAACCTGCATCCCTTCATCCACCTTTTAACAGTAGCCTAATTAAATAAAGCTTTACTTTGTTAAGCTAGGAGCTAGCTTTTCATTACTAATGAGGAATTTTCCCCGTGGAATGATTGCAGACAAATACTGCCTACTACAGGGGCATATCTCATGCTCTTTATGCAATCTGCAGAGATGAGGGTGTCAGGGGGTTGTACAAGGGTCTCGGTGCAACTTTACTTGTACGAATGTTTCCTTGTTTTTTCAGCTTATTCACATCATTCGTTTTGTTGCACACTTCCATTGTCTGATGATTTTATAAATCTTAGGGAGTGGGCCCCAGCATTGCAGTAAGCTTCTCTGTGTATGAAACTTTACGTTCCCACTGGCAAATAGAGAGGTAACTTTGGATTACAAGTTACATATGGAATCAGAGTCTGTCTTGTGCTTTGTAATAGTTTTATATGTATTGACATTTGATATTGAAAACAGGCCATATGATTCCCCTGTCCTGATCAGTTTGGCATGTGGAAGTCTTTCAGGGATTGCGTCATCAACTTGTAAGTGGTTAAGAACCTGGATGCTGTTACTTGTTCAAAAGAAAATGTGCAAAAAGAAATATTACACTTTCTTTGGCTAGAAATTTCTTCTGTATTTTCCAATGAGGGGTTGTGTGCACATAAAATCTTCCACTTTCCATTCATGAGCTTTTCATTTCAACTGGGTCACTTGGTGTGTTTTTCCTTAGTTTGAACTTCATGTTAACAAAATGATAATGAATGATGATACATTGATACTCTTTCGATTTTTCGTACTTTTTTTAAAGAACATAATTGCACTAACTGGTTGTCAAATTTAGTTAACCATGCTTTTGATTGTTCGGCATTCATGTTTTTTCAGTCACCTTCCCGCTGGACCTTGTGAGACGGCGCATGCAATTGGAAGGAGCAGCTGGGAGGGCTCGAGTCTACCAAACAGGACTTTTTGGAACATTCGGACATATTGTCCGCACGGAAGGTTTTAGAGGCCTGTATAGAGGAATCTTGCCCGAGTATTGCAAGGTGGTTCCTGGTGTTGGGATCGTATTTATGACATATGAGATGCTCAAAGCCATCCTGACAGGGCTGGAATCTGATGATTAGATCTATGCTGTCCAACCACGTTTGGCAATTTTGTTATATGGTGGCGCAGTGGCAGAATAACAATTGAGGCTGATTAGAGAGGGAGAAATATGAGTATGTAGTATATGTTAGGATTTAGAATGTGCTAAATTTTGTAGTTTGTAGTGCACCGTGAAAGATGCCATAGGTCTTCCAAAAAGAATTTCTTTTCACCTCACCATCGTTTTGTGTACCTTCACAACTTTCACACTGTAATGATACATGAAGCTGTTGTCTTTAGCCTGATTGTCTTCATCATTCATTCAAGATACGGTCTCCAAGTTCATAAACACTATAGCAAGGTTGATTAATGGTAGCAAGAGAAGTGTTAGTAACCTTGACATTTGTTTTTCTGGATAGATCAAGCATCTATCTCTTGCGTCTGTATGCTCTATCTTAGTTTATCGGATGCGGTAATAACACTGATTTTAGTAGGATCGAGTGATCGACGTTGCAAGCGCTCAACCGTCTAGCATGGTGATATCGGTGTAGTACAATATTCATTGATTCACTCACTGTTTATTAGCGGAATGATTTGCCTTTATACCATTCTTTGTTGCTCTTTTTTAATTTAGTTTTTGTTCTTCTTTTAGCTTTGACTAATACATCAAACTAGATCTCTTAAATCCATCGTGAATTATTGTTGGTAGTGCAATTATTCAGTATACCTTTTTCTAAAAGATTAGTCAAAATAGGACAAATTTAACTGAGAGCAGTCAATTTATTTATCATAAGTCAAACTTTTATGAAAAATACATAAATCTTTATCATCAACTACTTTCATTAGATATTAGCATGTAATATATACTGGTTATACATTTATTTAATATCATATATTTTTAGTATATTCTCTGTAAGTCTAGTAAAAAAGTTTGATAAGTTTGATTTAGGACAGCTAAAACCAATTATTCATATTTTATAGGTTAGTGAGCTGTAATTCTGCTCCCGGTACTTTTGTTGCTGCGTTTTCTTTAAAACATTCTTGCTGCATTTCAGCATTTGTAGTCCCTGGCTTATATGCAATCAAGAACAAACAGTTAGACCTGCACACTGCACACAAATATAAGTATACACCTCATTTTATTAGAATGAGTGACACTGTATTACATTAGTAGGGCGATGTTATTACACTTGGGCATCTCCAAGTCCTATTAATTCGAGCAAATACAGCTCCTTTTCTGATTGCCTGACATGACCCCTTTGAAAACTCAAGGTCACCGAAATCTGAGCCACTTCCATGGTCCACTTCATCTCAATTTGTGTATTTGTATATCACCTTTGATATACATATGATCTTTGTTTTGTCTCTCTTTCTCTCTCTTACACAGGGAAGCCTCCCGTTAGGCGTATATGGTTCAGTGTTTGCCGAAGGCCATACTTGTTGACGGCTGCATAGGCAGTTCTGAAACCGTCACCATAAGCCGTTGATGTGTCATTGGCAATCTGGTGCATGAAGAACTCGCCCAGCTTCTTCTCGGTGTGAGATATTCCGCCTTTCTTCGACGACGTTGGTGGATAAGAAGAGGAGGAGGAGGAGGCGTAGGATGATGAAGGCTGTGCGTGCCTTAAGGACGATGGAAGAATCTCTGATTCCAGCCACAGGTAAGACATGACCTGGCATATGCCTTCTTCAACCTCTGCGTTTAGGTTTCGAAAACCTGAAAAGTACAATTCAGCAGAAGTTATGAATAGATTTTTCAATCAAATGCAAGAAGAAAAATGAACTCTTAAGAAATTTCAGTAAGAAGAAAAGAAAAAATAGATACCTTTGAGGCGCAACCAGCCATGCATCAGCTCATGGGCAAGTATGGAGCCTGTTAATAGCCTGCAATAGCGTTGTGGCACAAGTGATGCACTGGCAATAGAATGTCAACGAACTCCAATAATTGAATAGGCAGGTAAATTAATCTATGTGCTCCGGAGATAAAATTGCCTGACCTGGGGAGGCCATACAAGACAAGTATTGCAGTTACTTCACATCTCCTGGTCAGCTTTTGTGGCTGAGTTCTCATGTCCAGTAACCGGTTTCCACCAATTCTGGGCCTCCTAAGTATCTGTACAAATGGTGCAGAGAGTAAAAAAAAACAGAATTTGCCGTGTACCATGCTTTCAATCTGAGGGACCATTCGTTTCACAGGGTGAGGCGCGGTGGCAGTGCTAACATCTTTACCGAACAATGCCTGAGCAGTCTAAACTATAGATGAGCTTCTTTCAGTTCATCACAAGGAGATAACCGATAAGCTATTTCACCGCAACCATCCTAGCGGCTGTCATAGCCTGAGATATTGAACTTACACTGCTCACAGTCTGCTCCTCCGACAAACATAGGCCCCTTGTTTCAGGCATGTGGTGTGGACCCTGGATAATGCAGATGTGATGAACGTTAGGGCCTGTTACACAGCAATCATAGGAAAAACGCAAGAACGGGGGAAATTCCCGCGTTCCAAACAAGGCTGCAGAAAAATCCAAAAAAAAAAAAAACTCACTTTGCTCTCTCCTTCCATGGCTTCATTAAGCGCTTGACGTTCAACCAAGAGCATGGGTATCTGCTGGTCCAGTTTCATGTTCATTCCCTCGTAGTAGTCTCTGATAGAATGGTACAGGGGCTGGCATTCACCGGTGTCCATGACAGCAGATCCCAGGCATTCCATGCACAAGCTCCGGCCGTCTCCCAATGACATATACTTTGTGTTCCTTGGCTGCAGAATTACAACCAAAGAATTTACGGTAAAAAATGCCTTTGAAGCTCATATCCTAGTTTGAAAGGAAAGAATTAATCAAACTGCGAACCATTTCCATGTGGATTAATGATGTTACACAACATTGGCTAAACATAATTCTTTTTCTTTGCATTTTCTCTATTATTTGTACCTCCATTTTCTCACAGCTGCAGCAACGTGGAGTCCTGTCTTGCTCATGTAAAGGGCAATACTTCTGGCCCCAGAATGGATGGGCTCTATACTCTATCAAGCCACTCCTGTTCGTTGGAATCTGCAGAAACACAAAAGCACTGAGTTTCTTACGATGGCAAACCATAGCAATGCTAATGTGTGCTGTATGTAATTTATCAGTCTTCAGAGGCCATTTGTATTTCAGAGAAAGCCTTACAAACTGAAGGCAGACATCGCATTTCGGATGATGCAGCTCCTTGTAGCACAACTTGTGGTATGGCTCTGTACCCAGCAAAGTGAACTGAAAATAGGAAGAAATAGAATGGGCCATGGCCATTTCTGATAACATTGTAATACACTTCCTTGACGAAAGAAATGCAAGATGTTTACCTCGGTCTCACGGATTGGGTGTTTGCAGGAGTTGCAGCGGAAGCACTGAGGGTGCCAGTAAATTCCCATGCAGCTCAAGTAATGGCCATGTCCTATCTCAAGCTTGCATGCTCCGCATACCCTGCAACATGGACATGGACATGGACACAGTTGAGCTGTTGTGGTGCATTGGTGTCGAGGTGTTGGAACAAATGGCGAGATGGGCTAACCTGTGCCCTCTAGGTTGGGCCTGGGAGGGAGCATAGGGATTGTAAGGCGTGTAAGGGTTCATGTTCAGGCTGTCATGTATGGCTCTTGCTAGGTCTTCGTCGTTGTTGTCTGCCTTGTGGTTTCGCTCTGTGCAGGAAATAACAACGAATGGGATGTGGGGGTGATATAATTTAGAGAATTACCATTAAGACATGAATGAAATGCATAGATGGATTCATCCATGTACCTTTGGGGGGTTTGACATCCTCTGCAAGAGACTGTGCAATTGCACGGTCCAATTCTTCATTGTCATTTCTAGGTGGGTCATTCTGGAACAGGCAAAGAAAGAAATCTTAAGCAACTGCTCGTTCAAAGCAAAGAGGCTAAGATTGTACTGAAATACGTTGTGTGAATTGTGAAACGGCACTATGAACAGATTAAATAGCCATATGAAGAAAACGTGGTAAATTGAGAAGGGAGGAACCGGATTATTACTAATACCTTTGGTCTAATTGGTTGTTGCCAAAGCGTGTCCTCCTCTTCTCCGGCCGTCACCCGGGGCCGCCGGCGGTTTGGCTCGCCGGGCTTCGGCCCCTTCAGGAAAGTGCAGAGCCACTTCATGAAGCCGGATCTCCTCTCTGTATGCAGTGACATTGACATCAGATAGGCCCAATAAACATGCCGATAGATGGGATCTCACGCATGGTTAAAGGGCTGCCATGGTTAAAACCAAAAAAGCTGAGATTCTGAGAGCAACTTGCCACCTACCATTTCCTGTCAGCTGACAGTAGGCAACTAGGCATGAAAACTATCATATGTTGATGTACATCTATGCTACTCCAAGAGTAAATAAACGCAGGATTGAATTACTTTTTAAGTGAACCACAGAACTTCTACTGGACCTCCCTTGACCAGATAATATACAGTAAAGTGTGAGTCATTGTCAATAAATCTATACAGGAGCTTTGTCTACACACCATTAGGAATTAATCGCCCTCAGTCAAATTAGCCTTAACACAAGGCCCTTAATCGGAGTATGACTGAATGCGTCAAATACTAAAATTAGAAGGGCCACACATGAGTACCTGCATTGAATAAGAGCAGGAAACACATGGACAGAACACCACACGAAATTGTCTGGGTTGATAGCATGGCCCTCCCTATACGCTGTGCTAATCACAGTGATGTCACCTTTTATGTTCTACTCCAATTGACGGGGCACGCGGTCAGGGTCAGACAAGCTATCTCGTCAGACCTCAGTTAATCCTGGATTACAAGAGTAACATGATGGTAACTGTTAGAAAAGATCATTAGATGATGCAAATCAGTGGGGCCTGATGTCAGGATCAATCAAAGCGCTAAGGTTGATTTGACAGAACCATTTTTTTTTTGTAGGCCGACCTATGATATAGACGCTTCTGTGTTTGACTTGTTACGTCATCGATTTAATGGTGACAAACAAGCCAACCTTCAGGAAGGGGGCATGGTGTATTGTGAGTCTTAGTGGATAGAAAGCCTCAAGTAAAACTGGTTAGTCAGTGACTGGATGTTGACATACCAATCAAGTGGTAAATCAATGTGTACCATGAAAAGGACGAACTAAACTTTCTGGCAGGGCTCGTTCCCTTTCTTTCAGAAGAAGAAATAAAGAACTCAACATATATTTCTCATTCATGCATCCATGTTTTGTTACTCTTTTAGAAACCGAGAAAGACAGATGAAAGCTCATTTGCTTTTTTCCCCCTAAGCAGGTTGCCCGTTTATAGTGCTGATTGGATTGCCGACAGCACACGCAGCATGGACTGCACAAGGCAACACAGATTGAGCGGCGGCAAACAAGAACTTAAAGAAATCTGACAAGACAACGACAACCTGCCAGGCAAGTAAATTTTAGGCATGGCGAAAGTAGCAGTACTGATTATGTGGCAGGATAACAGAGACGGTATTGATGGCAACAAGAACATCTGAAAATTAGGAAACAGAACAAGAGATTAGAGATTACCGTGGCTGCACTGACCACAAGAGCGCGAGGAGGAGTACGCCATTTATTGAACCGGCGCCAACACAGCATATATAGACACGCACAGGGAGAACAGACAGAGCACTGAGATAAACTGAACCCAAAAAAGAACGGAAGAATGAGCTTGGCAAAATCAAGACGGCGATCGCGATGTCTACTACGAGCAGGAGGTGGTGGTGGTGAGGCGGAGGAGAGGCGAGAGCTGCAATGGACGGAGGAGAGGGAGGGAGGAGAAGGGGGTTCTTAGAGAATAAAGCTGCGTGGTGGTGGGAAGGCGTTGGCCGCGACAGAAAGGAAAGGATTGAGGGTGAAGCGAGCCAAGGGCGGGCGGCACGGCATCTCGCCTCCCCTCCTCCTCCTGCTCCTCCGATCCTTGGTTTAGAAATCAAATTCCCTCGCCGCTGCGCTGCCAGTTGATGGGTGGCGCATCGGCGGCGAGCGCACGGGGAGAGAAGAATATTTGGTTTTTCCGGTGTTTGTGAGACGGGAAAGAAACGGAGATGGGAGAGCGCGGAGATTCGTTGTGTCAACGGGAATGTATGCTCGCATTAGCTTCCTCCGCCTTTCGGGTTGGTTTTTTTAATGCTCACCGGCGGGAAATGGGAGATCGATCGGCCACGGCTACAGCGGAAGGCGGGCGGGAGGGGTACGCTACGCTTTGCCTGGAATTCTTTTCTGCGCGGCGGCGGTGGCGTACGTGCAAGTGCGCAGCCGGCAGCCTTTCACCTCTGCTGGGGCGCACGGGGATGTGTCACATCGACTTGTGGTCTCGCATAGCCTGAGAGCAGTGATCTACTCCCACCTCCCAGCACAACCACCGTGATCTACTCCCACCGTTCCGTTCCGAAAAGCACATCCATCTCAAAAATCTACAGCACAGAATTGAACTGGACAGCGGCAAACAAATATGAATGGCGGTAGTATCGCATTTGTCTTCAAACACAGCCATAAAAGTTAAAACTAATTGCTCTAAACAGCGAGGTCTATGTCGTCTATATACCACTTTTGCAGTGGAAACCCCTACAATGGTATGTCTATATAAATAGGTATTCATGCTTCCTTATATACATTTGAATGACAATAATTCATAATTAACATCAACATTGTAGCTATGTATGTGGCCATATGGAAAATAAAACCAAATAAAACACAGCCTGTTTGAAAGAATAAACTCCATAAATACCACAATACCAAATTTATCGAGAGACGGGATTGCGATTACCAGGAGGCGGAGGAACGGCTTCACCAAATGCTGGGGAGGCTTCGTTGGGCATCACTAGAGCTCCCAACCAAGGAACCCTAGTTGGTAGAGCTTCAGGCATTGGAGAAGTAGCCTCTCGCTTCGACCGGCAGCTCATATCTTCCATGGTCAGAGCCGGTGTCGGTCTGTGGTCGTTGGCGACGGATGAGACGTCGATCTGTAGCTTGGGGACAAAGACGAGATGGATTTGGAGGACGAGGGACGCCGCTATTAGGCCTGGAGATTGAGAACACGGACAAATATAAGGACTAAATGAGGAAATATATGTGATGGATTTGGAGGATGCGAGGGATTTGGCGTGTGCACGGAGGCAAGATAGAATTGCACGCAACCGTCATGAAAAAAGGGCTTGTTTGGAACACGGGGTTTTTGCTCTGTTTTCATTTTTTGCTGTGAAATTAAATTCTTTCTCGTGAAATTTCTATGTAATATTTTTGAAATTTCTACGCTCTAAATGGCCTCGTAAACGAGAGGAGAAGGGGAAGAGCACTCGGTTCTATTGGAGTTAGCAAATGTGTCGGCAAACAACAGCTATATTGCCTATACGACGCTATCTAGTCGTCAAATGCCTCGTTATTCAGCTAGCGGCTCTTGTCGGGTCCGTAGATAGACGTGGCATCTCTCTTCATTTAATACTTGCCAGTTTGCCATGTAGGATATAGCTGATGACATGGATCCCCTTTACAAGTGCTGACTAGGCACGATTGTGCCACTTTGCCAGTTTGCCATGTAGGATATAGCTGATGACATGGATCCCCTTTACAAGTGCTGACTAGGCACGATTGCGTCTGCGTCCTGCCTAGGCTGCGAGGCCCCACAAATTGAAAAGGCCGCACTTAGACCAAGCTCACTAGCCCGCCCAAACTGCCTACCCAAAACACTGTACAGCACTGCGCGCGCACTGTAGACAAAGAAAGAGATAGTTGAAATAGTGGATAGACGGGGTTGTATGACCATCCTGGTGAACATAGTCTTACAGACATCATTGCCGCATTAAATGGTCAATCACAACAGAAACAATAAATAAACAAGGAAAAAAATAAACAAACACGTGCATGTATACCGGCACCGCACATTAGTATACATAGGCGCCAAAATAGTTTTCTACTTGAGCCAAAATATTCATACTTGTCCCCAAACAGTTTCAAAATGCAAAAGGGCGCTAATAAAAAAAGTATTACATGAGTAATCACTGACTGGGTAAATATTTCTCAGGGAGCTAAAATGACAATCCATGCTGCTAGTAGCATCACCGGCGGTCTTGAATTGAAGAATCACCATACTCTTTACATTCTTTTCCATTGCCTGCAACTGGCCCTTTGTGTGGGAACAGGAAGATCTTTTTAGGGCTTGTTTGGAAGCAAAATATTTAAAACCACAGTATTTCAATACCATGGTCTACCAATTGCAATGATACAACCATAGTATTTTTTACAGCAATCTAACCCATAGGTGTTTGAAAACACAGTATGGTTCTGCGGTATTTGACTTCACCTACTCATCCCCCATCACTTCAACAAAAACTTTGGTCTAGACTAAAGTTTTCAATACTCCAAAAATACTGTGGTATTGTCAATACCATGGTTTTGGATACAGAGCTTTGCCAAACACCTTTTTACTCCAATACCATGGTTTTCTCTAATACCACAGTATTTTTTTACAATACTATAAAAATACCTTTTCAAAAAGGGCCTAGTGATGTCTCCTTAGCGAAGATGATAGCATGGTGACTGTGAGAGACAATGGCTGCGGACTTGTCTCGGTAATTTGGTAGCACAACAACATTTAAACCATAATTTAGAAATACTATGATATATAATTGTCATAATAATATTATTATTTATTAGTAAAACCAAAGTACATTATCTTCCGTTGGTGTCATTGTACTTTTGCTGACCAACAATTGTAGTCTAGGCCAAAGTTTCTAGTACTTAAAAAATACCAGTGTTGCCAAAATCATGGTAATCAAAACGACGTTTTCCCGTAAACCACCAAGCACTTTTTAGCATAAAATACCATGGTATTATTTAATACCATAGTATTATCTAGAAACTAAAAAATACTATATTCTCAAAAACATGCCCTTGGTGTTTGCTTGCCGGCACCACCGTGATCGAAAGAGACTCGGTACTTGACTTAATTGCCTAGGTAGCGAGACAATATGGAGTAGGAATGGTCTTTTGACCTAATCGAACCACGAGATAAATCATCGTGTCTTCTTAGGAGTTTACATACCTTTGCCATGATCTCTTTACCTACCGCATTTATATTTGTTCATTTATACTCTTTTATGTGCCTTTACACCGCCTAGTTAGATTGATCACGTTTGTCCTAAGTCGTATTCCCTCCGTACCACAATAAATGTTGTTTTAGAACTTTTAGGACAGATTAAAAAAAGAGTGCAATATGACGCATGCACATGCATATGCAGATTAATTTTCTTTTAAGGGTAACTAGTCTTCTAAAATAGCACTTATTGTGGGACAAATTTTGAATCCTAACACGACATTTATCTAGGACGGATGGAGTAAGTCTTTAGGTAAGTAGAGATTATATAGATAAATCTTAGTATTAACAAATATGTGTAAATAAGATGCTAGTTTTGATCCCTATTTTTACTTAAGCGACTAGACTAGTGAGCGGTTTGGACTTTTCCCCAAAAAAGTCTATAATGTGATGAGATTTGACCTCGATGATCCTAATGTTTTTCTATGTTAGATGCATCTATATCATATACTTCTCTCGTCCTAAATTGTAACATGTTCTAACTATGTTTTCATCCGCCAATATTCATATTTATGTTGTCATGTTGATAAATCTAATCACACGTTGAACACATATACATTGGGTAATGAATGGATATGGTAGATGTTAGAACCCTTACATTTCGGGACGAGGAGCTAAACATGTTCCAAGCCAATTTCGATAAGGTACAAGTATTTCTGTAAAGCTAATTCCGAAGCATTAGCTGAATATAAAGGTAAGATTTGCATGTGCGGTGGGTGTGTGCGCATTTGCGGAGGTGAATGGACCGTTGACACCCCACGAAGGTTAAACGGACGTCCTTGATTTAAGCAAGTGCAGAACATGGCTACTCCCTCGGTTTCAAAATTCTTGTTAAAAAGATATTATATATTTTTTAGAAAAAAAGATATGTAGTTGGACAGGAGTTTATCCAGATACATATATTACACAGAAGAAGATTATGTCACCGTTGGAGCAAGCAGCCGAGCAAGTACATGAGCCTGTCTCCAATGGGGTGTCCTAAAGAGGTGTTCCAAAACACTGTTTGGCACTGTTTGACGTAAATGCGATATTGTAGACAGAGATAAAGGTAGCTAGAATAGTGTTTTGAGGAATGGAGGAGCACTGCGCAACAGCGAAGGGCCCCAGCCAGGCAGTCAGATAGAGATGGATCATGGATCAGTGGAGCAGGGGAGCAATCACGTACGGTACGTCTCGGCGTGTCCGCGACATCGTTGTGGCAGACCCACCGGGTCAGGTCACCACGGAAACGAACGGAACGCGTCCCGTCCGTCTAGTGCACGACACCCGTCGACACAAGTTTATACCGGGGAAAAAAAAAACCAACGAAACCCCAAACAACCCAGGCGAGTTTATCTACCTATCCGCGGCCCGCTCGCTCAATCTCTCTCCCTCTCTCTCTTCCCTCCCCCTCCGCCCGGCCCCCCCTTCCGACGCGCCGCCGGAAACCCTAGCTCCACCGATCTACCCTTCTCTCCCTCCAGACCAGCCCAGCCTGGGGGAGGGGATGTCGGCGGCGCCGGCGGCGGGAGGGCAGGGGGGAGGCGGGGGCATGGACCCCGCGCTACTCGACGACATCATCCGCCGCCTGCTCGAGGTGCGGACCGCGCGGCCTGGGAAGCAGGTGCAGCTCTCCGAGTCGGAGATCCGCCAGCTCTGCACCGTCTCCCGCGAAATCTTCCTCAGCCAGCCCAATCTCCTCGAGCTCGAGGCGCCTATCAAGATCTGCGGTTCGTAAACCGGTCCTCTACTTGCGCCCGTCTGGTCTCGCCCTGTTTCTCGCCTCCGGCCGGCCGTGGGGGGTAGATCTGGTCTGGTGGCGCCGCCAGTGGGGGAAGCTTGCGTCTCGGGGGATTCTGGCCATCTTATTCTTATCGTCTCTCTATTCGCAGCGCCGGGGGTAATCGTGGGCGTATAGAATCAATCTGGGTTGTTGTGGATTTAATGATTGTTTTGTTTTTTTCGCTGCTAGATGGATGCTGGAGCATGCTGTGTTGATTTCTTACAACTGCTTTAGTTTGAATATAGATACATGTCATTACCATTCTAGCGAGGTATTTGGTAGAGGAAATTCGAGCAGCAATATATGTGCATACATGAAAGCGAAAAATCAGCTGTAGACATGGGGAAGGGGCGTGAGGGCAAATAGAGGCTTCCTTCTTATTGGTTAATCATGTTTGCTGATTACCCTTGGTCCCTTGCAATATTGTTTGCTGTTACGTGGAAATTCTCTTCCCCTGATACCCACAATGTATGGCACCTCTCAGCTCTGGGTATACCCTTAGCATGATTTATTCCCCTCATCCCCTGATGACGATCCACTTGTAACTAGCTTCTATTTATTATGAAGTGTCTACAGTAGGGCGATGTGTTGAGAGCATTTGAGCAGCAAACTGTTTCATGTCTTCTTTTTATGTGGTTGTAGCCACATGCAAAGGTGCTACTGGCCACTTGTTTCGTTTGCAATTCCAACTGCTAAAATACCACTTTTTTCCTAACCAGCTGAATTATTACTCTTCATCCACTGTTATTGTCATATTGTTGTCCCTTGCCTCATGATATCTGTCAAATGTTTCTATCTTTGCCGATGCGAATTTTGGACTAGGATTGCGTGTCCGTGGTCTTCACTGCATAGCTGAATATTAGTATCTGACTGTAATATCCCCTGTCATTTGATATACAGGTGACATCCATGGTCAATATAGTGATCTGTTAAGGCTTTTTGAATATGGAGGCTTCCCACCTGAGGCAAATTATCTATTCTTAGGTGATTATGTTGATCGAGGCAAACAAAGTTTGGAGACTATATGCCTTCTTCTTGCATACAAAATCAAGTACCCAGAAAACTTCTTTCTTCTGAGGGGCAATCATGAATGTGCCTCAATAAATAGAATATATGGATTTTATGATGAATGCAAGCGTCGATTTAATGTGCGGCTATGGAAGGTCTTCACTGAATGTTTTAACACACTCCCAGTGGCTGCTCTAATAGATGATAAAATATTATGTATGCACGGTGGACTCTCTCCTGATCTAGGACACTTGGATGAGATAAAGAATTTGCAACGTCCAACTGATGTACCTGATCAAGGCCTACTATGCGACTTGCTTTGGTCAGATCCAGGAAAAGACGTTCAAGGGTGGGGCATGAATGATAGAGGGGTCTCATATACCTTTGGTCCTGACAAAGTTTCAGAATTCTTGCAAAAACATGATCTTGATCTTATTTGTCGGGCTCACCAGGTACCCACCTTAGTATTTTCGTGCCATGTTTTCTTTGCTCTTTTATTTCCATACAACGGATAATTGAATGTGTTCATATTTTCATGTAATGTCAGGTGGTTGAGGATGGATACGAATTCTTTGCTGATAGACAGCTGGTTACCATATTCTCAGCCCCCAATTATTGTGGTGAATTTGATAATGCTGGTGCGATGATGAGCGTCGATGAAACTTTGATGTGTTCATTCCAAATTCTCAAACCTGCTGAGAGAAAAGGCAAATTTATGAGTTCAAACAAAATGTGAGATGGTGAAGCTATTCCTCTTCCAGCAGCACTGAGGTCAGTCTGGTTTCAATGTTTTGTCCAGCTCCTTGCAACACAAGTGCTGGATCACATTGGTTGTGCATTTGTCGATGGTAATATACATATTATTGTATAGTTGTGCAATTGCACTTTGTAATTATCATGGATGTCTGAATTATTTGCTCTAATGCAATATGATAGCTACATTTGAAATTAATCTGTAAGAAATAACAAGTATATTTGTTCAAGTAGCTTTTTAAGCTATTACATTTAGTGGTACAAATAACTTGATTCTCCAACAGTGTTCTCGTAATTTTGGCAATGTCATCTGGAACCTGAAAATTGATTAATTGTTCCATCGAAGACGATAATCATCTAGTAGGAACTAAAGTAAATACCAAATTTGGCATTGCTTTGTCACTCTGTTAATGATCATTAGTCCTGTTACTGATGTCTTCTCAGTCTCATGAATTTTCTGTTTCTGGATTACTAGTCCTGTTACTGACGTTCCCAGTCTCATGAATGTTCTATTTCTGGATTACAGCTGAATAGTTGATGCTATCAACTAAGATTCCTATATGCGCCTATGAAAGTTTGTTTTAGCTCATGACAGTGACACTAATGTTGTGTAGGCTCTCCTCTGGATGCATCAAGACAACAGCATGCTGGCGCCAAGCTTGAGGGCGGTATTGGGCTACATCTACCAGAGAAACCAAATAATATCATACCTAACTGTTCGCCTGGAAGTTACACTTCATGGCAAGTGCCTTAATTTTTCCCCTTTCCTGTTACCGTGTGTGAAACAATCATGTAGCTGTAGATATATTGATTATGGAAGGATGAAGTTGCCAAATTGACCTGAGGCGATTTCCTTATCCAGCCAGGAAAAAAATTCCGAACATCAAGGAGTTTCTGTTTGCAAGTTTCACTATTTAAAAGCAGTTGTATCACATGTATGGAGGCAAGGACTGAGCCGAAGCAGTGTTAGCTGTTGCTTGGATATGGATTGTTGTGTTAGTTTAAATAGAGGTGTCAAACATCAGTTAGAATGAAGAGGTGGGCAACATTCAAGGAGATGCTGATACTTGCTGACAACTTATGAAAGGCGATTCGGTGGGTTGCTGCTTGGTTTGTCGGTCAGACATAATTCCAGACATCGTCAATTTTGATCTGTTGGCCAGATTAGCTGCCGATTAGTTTCTTCGTAAGCCTTGACTTGCATTATGGGATTCACATTTGCTCTATTTAGTTGGGATTCACGTGCGGCTGTTATGGTATTACATGGGCGCCTAACCTGCTCTGCAAGGCTGGCTCTGTTGGTCAAATAAGCTGTCTGGTTTTGCCTGCATATCCATTTTGCGCATGACCATCTCTGCAAGGCAATAGCATCTGGTTTTGCCTTGGTATGCATTTTGCTCAGGACCATCTGTGGTTTTGCGCACGACCTCTGCAGGGAGGTAGTGTCGATTTGTCTGGATATGCATTTTGCGCACGACCATCTCTGCAAGGCATTATTGTCGTATGTTGCCAGGTTTTGCGTTTTGCCAGGGCGGTAGCTGAAATATACAATGCATTGCCTTGTGTTTTTCCTTGAATGTGATGACCAATCGACGATATTTTTCTGCATCCAGGCTCATCCGTTCATGGCCTCACCACGCATAGGCTGTGGATTTTAACGGTAACGACGTGCCTAACGACGTAACGTAAAAGGCATATGAAAGCGATGGTAATGGAAAAGAAGCCAATACTGACATCGTTCGGTTCGGCTCTGGTAACGGGATTGGACTGCTGGATGTAGAAGGAACAGAGGAACAACGAAGGACTAGCATCTGCAGTGGACGAGAACAGCCTCTCACTGAACCACACGGAAGAGCATGACAGGGCGACTGGCCGGTCTGCCAAAGCATAAGCAGAGGGGAATCTCGTCATCGGCACTGCGGGCAAAACAAACACCGCGAACAAAAACAAATGGTTGCCGCTGCAATAAAATCACGTTACATCCAGCCAAACCATGTCAGACAATGTAAATGCCAGAATTGCACATTTTCGAGGACGAGAAGCAGTCACTCTCAATTGTCTAAAATATACAAAGCGGATTCGTCTAACTCTGAAAATTATGAATGCGGACCTGTTTAACACACAGACATAAACCCTGCGAAAAAAAATTAATCAAAATTGTGGAATGAGAAAGCAGGGCATAATATTCTGTCGATCCAAACCTTTTTCCTTCTGTAGTTGCTCCCAGTTTACAGGAAAATTCAGTGGGGGAACCGGCTATATAACAATATGGTACAAGTACAACAATCGTAACTCTGTGAACGAACCATGGCTACCAAAAGAACTATCCTGCGCCAGCATCCAGAGCAGGACACGAGATAAATACATCCAGGGACCAGGGCACAGGTCAGTGACCAGTAATGTATTACTGGATTGTCGCATAAGTTTCTTGTTTCATTTTCATTAGGTTGCTCTCTATGTCTCTTAATACAGGTCTGTATCTGCAGGAGATTGCAATAATTCAATTTACCTAGCAGAAACAAAGTGGGCTTAGGGGCACAAGCAATAGAAGTATACTTACAGGCGTGTCAGGTTATTCTGTGCCTGGACTGCTTTTCTAAGCTCGGCTGAAAGTTTCATTATCTCTGCCGACAATCCCTCGGATCTGCTCTGTTCTTTTATAAGCTGATCCTATAGGAAGGAAACTATGCACATTATAGCAAACTAGCGACACAATTTTACTTAGATTTGACCAAAACTTGCAATCCAGTGATTAACCTTTAGAGAAATATTCTCGGTGACCAATTCTGGTGGGTTTGAGATGTCGATTTCATTTTCCCCATCTGATTGGGCAGTGATACTGCTTACTTTCAACATGTTAGCATGTTCAAGTCTTAGTTTCTCCAAGTGAGAACGGAGCTCTTCATTTTGCTTCAAACAATCTCTAACCTGAAATTTTCAGTTTAGTCAAGACATTTCTTCCGCAAAGGATTGCATAGCACCTCTATGCAGAAATGGCTAAGAAGACCAGCCGCACACCTGGTTTTCCCATTGCACTGTAACAGCTATAGCTTCTTGATAAGAAGTAGACAAAGCTGAGTTCTCCTCAAACAGTTTCTCTATTTCTGATGATTGAGAATCAATCTATCCAACACAGTACAAAAATGGTCAATATTTATAAGACTTGCATAATTCAAAAGAAAGTAAGACGGCATCAAGCACCTCCATTAGCAGCTTTTGTCGACTTCCTTCTAGCCTTTCAACCATCAAAGCCATGTCATGCAACTGGTTTTCAAGTTTTTCCCTATCTTTCTGTTGTAACAAAAATTGGATCAGTAGGCAGGTACAGTTTACTGCAGCTAGAAAAATACCATGAACAGACAACACCACAGATGCAAGTAACTGTTCTAATCACTCCTTAAATATTCTCTTTTGAGTTCTGACAAAGTGATCAGGACTGCAGTTGTTGAACCATCCAGCTTTCCAGTTGAAATGCATAATCTCAAGTATCATGCTTAACTTGGATGAACATGGGTGCATTAAATTATATTTGCCATGTCTATACCAGAATATGAATTGTGCATCATACATGCAAAAAGCTTTCCAACAAAATTAATAATTTTAAAGTCTGTCTGATATATTACCATTGAAAATACTTTGCGTGCAGCAAACTCAGAAGCGTCCTCTGCATGGAAGGAGAATATTTAGTTCAAGCTTAGACTCCATGCAAATATGATATCCAGAGGTGCACAGAAAACATGATGAATTTTGGATGTCACAAGATAAGAACGACCTTAGCACATAGCTGTAGTACCACTAATGTATGGACAATGTGAAGTAGGAAAATACAGTGCAGAATGATAAATATGGATCAAAACACGTATGCCAATAGACAGAATGAAGTTACATGTTTACTTAATGTTACATGAACTGTTGTACTTCCTACATTATTAAAGGTCTGTTCCCTTATTAACGTCAGAATATCACAAAGATATGTATCCTCCATACCTGTTGCTTTCTTTGTCAACACAGTAAGTTGGTCTCCCAGCTGTTGCTTTTCAGCCTCCAGAGAAGCAATGCGGGATTGCTCTGCAGCTAGTTTTTCTTGCTCTTGTGCCCTCAACTGGGACACTTCAGCTAATTTTTGTTGTTCCTGTTGCCTTAGCAGCGACTCTTGCTGTATTGTCACATTAGGTGCAAAGATTAGGGAAAAAAGTGAAACAAGAAAACTCAAGCAAATTTTTTTTTTTCATGAACCAACCTTTAGCTGTGCCTGTAGATCCTGTATCTCCTTTTCCATGGCAAGGAGCTCCTCACTCGATGTTCCCATTGGGTATCCACTGTAAGAGTTGCCCATTACTTGCTGCTGCAGGGTATTTAGTTGTGCTCTCAAGGAGGCTGAGTCTTCTTCTGCCTGTGCATTTCAAGATTAGCAAAGTGAAGATACGAATAATGAGGAACACGTTTTAATAAATACCCTATACTGCTCCTCTTCTGCTTCCTTCAGCCGTTTCTTCATGCTCCTCAGTTGAGCTAGAGCATCCTCCTATTTAGCATACCAGGCCAAAGACAATGCAAATTCAGCATGCATAATCAAAACATAGGAATACATGATTGCACAAATGCATGAAAAACAAGTGTTTAATACCTTAGCAACTATAGCAGCATCTTTCTCCAAAGAAATGTCATTCAAGGTCTTTCTCAAAGAGGGCACTACATTCCGCTCCTGTAGATAATGAATCAAGTCACAAAGTCTAAAGACAAGAAAAATAGGTAGCTGAGCACCAAAAACAGTATGTACCGTATGAGACTCACAAGATCATTCAAACGGTTTACAAGAGCGTCCTTCTCAACTTCCTTCTCAGCAATCTAGCAAAGAAATCAATATCAGAATCTGCCAATACTGGAGTAACCACACAATGAAACCAATTGCATTCAAAATACCTTGGACAAGAGCATTTTGTTTTCCCTCTCCAACTCCATGTTCCCATTTTCAAGTTCTTGAACTCGAGAAAGAAGCTGCCATTCATATATAAAGCCTAGTTACTGCCATTCAATATAAAGCCTAGTTACTGTCTAGAAAATACAGGGGGCTCATATTTGCAATCAATATACTCCCTCCGTTCGGATATATTTGTCGTTCGGACAGAAATTTTGTTCACAAAATGAGCTAGCAGTTTTGATCCTAACGACAAATAAAAGTGTCCGGAGGTAGTACAATTTATCAATGATTGGGTGCTCGTGAACAGTATAGTATGCTAAACTGACCTCAGCTCCGGCTCTTTGGTTGCCTAAGGATCACCAGCGTTGATAGAGCCATACAGGGAAGGGAAATACATCGCCATGTTAGCATCGAAGTAAAGAATAGAAATAGTAGATCACAATGAATAGTCAGAAAGTGGGGGCGGAGGGAAGGATGTACCAACCGTATGGGTCGACGTGAGACGCCGCGGTCGGCGGGGCGTGCTGCATCCTCTCGGCGGCTCGCTTCTGCCGGATCTCCTCCAGCTGCCATAAACACGCACACACGCGGCATAATTGGGACCTCGGATCTCAGGACAGCGGGAACTCGGATCTGCGCGCCATCCCGTCTCGAAAAACGGGCAAAATAAGGAGAAACGTGAAGGGGGCGTACTGTGCGGCGGCCCCGCGAGGCGTGGTGGGCTTCCATTGCCGCGTCGGCGGAACGACTGATGGGTCAATCGGTTTGGGAGCTCCGGATCGGAGGCGGCCGGAGCTCCCAGGTTGCCCCCTCCGCCGTTCTGCGATGCCGAGGTGGGCGAGAGCCGGGAGAGGAAAGAGGATGGAGGTAGGCGAAGAGAGGGCGCAATTCCATTCACGAAACTCGTGGCTGATTTGGCCCAAATCCTGCGGGCGCACATGGGCCGCTGTCTTGGGTAGTGCGAGGCCTGTTTCTGAACTCCTATCCGGACGGCCCAGCTATTAGCTCGCCTCCCTCCGTGGACGAACCATTCGCGATTCGCTACGGCCCACAATCTTCCACACTGTGACGATCCGCCTTGCCGTCAAAGACACCAACGAGCACACTTCGAGTATCTTTGGTACGCTATGTAATTTTGGCCAATGCTCCAGCCAGATCACCCTGGCGTGTTTGGTTGTCTGGCCCAACTTCGAAGCCGCAGCCAAACTCAGCTTAGCCAAAAGTTTTCTTCAACTTGGCTCGCTGGAAACGTCCAAGTCCACCGTTCTATCCTAGCCACTCTTTGGCCTCCCTCTCCGTCCGTCTTCCTCGCGCGTGCCCGGCTCCCTGTGCCTCTCCAGCCATCCCGCGCGAGAGGCGGCAGGGCCGCGGCGCTCCAGCGCGAGGAGGCGACAGCAGGCGCAGAGCTTTGCGTGAGAAGGAAAAAGAAAGTGGCGTGAATAAAAAACTTATTTTCAACCAAACAACCATTACCGACTTGCAAAGGCCTGGCCAAGGCAAGCCTGGCTAAATTCAGCCTGGCTCGATCTGGATGAACAATCAAACAGATCCTTCGTGTCGTTGTGGCAGCCGTGGAGCACGCAAAGCTCTTCGGTCAGCCGACTCTTCCGCGGGGGAGGGAGCCAAGTACACAACACGGCCGTGGACCCATGATGGCGGTCGCCGGCCAGCCGTTAGGCGATTGCGGTGGCCGGCGTTGCGGTGGCCGGCGAAGGAGGGGGAGGATATTTGCAATCTATGAAACAAACAGCACGCAAAAAATTAACGAATGATACCATGAGCGTGAATAGATGACAACTCGAGACCATTAATGTCGTGTAAAAGACAGTAGACACATAGCAGTAAAAAAGCTTGCAACGTAGCAGTCTATCTGTTTACATTTCCACATGTGACCATGTTTGGTCAGTCACAACACACGCTCACACTGCAGTAGTAGTCTGGGCGAGTTACACTGGATTTTCGCTGCTCTGCCTAATTCCACATTTCCTGACATCTTACATGCCCTAGTTTGGGCCAACAAATATATTTACAAATGAAAGAATATTGTACAAACCCACCGTCCCGTGACCTGAACAAGATCTTGATGGCGCATTGCAGCAGTCAGTGCCTCTGGCTCTGCATCTGACTGAGCCTGGTGTTGAGAGCCTCAATGTATGTGCGCAGTCGATGCCGATCTGATCTTGTCAGAGTCAAAGGGGGGCTGAGGGCAAGTGATGGTGCCTCGATCAGGAGAAACCGAAGCATGGTTACTGCCCTCATATACCACGTCATGGCACTAGCTGCTTTCCCAACCATCTCATCAACCTGCAAATGAAGATGAGAAATAGAACAAAAACAATGGTCGGTCAAAGGTAACAACATGTCACATTAGTCCTGGAACGGAATACATTTTGCTTTACTTACACCACCGCGCCTTCCTATATGCAAGGCAGACTGAAATATTATTTCAATTGCATCTGGCATCTCTGTACCATCTGCATGCATAAAATCACTATCAGCGTCCAAAAAGATTTACGAAGATGGTAACGATCTACATTTGTGGGAAGTTTATCATACCAGCTATCTGTCCCACAGTGCTCGCTAGTTCTTCAGCATATTCGACTTCAGCAAGAAACTGTCTCTCTATCTGCATGCATGCATCATCAGCCAGCTGAGAGTTTGCAAGCAAATGGGGAGCATCAGCACTAAGCCCCTTCATATGGATATCATGTGAATGCAAAGGACTCTCTATTGCAGCTGAAGTTACAAAGGTATTGCATAAATTAATTGCTTGCTTCCAGGTTGCAAGAACAACTAGCTGAATAGAGAATGCCTCCAGGTGTCTGCCAGCTTTCATCTACAATGAGGTGGTTGATCAGCAAAACAAAAACAAGTTAGTGATTGCTTAATTGATATCAACAAACATTTCTAATGGCTAAATGCGGCTTGAAGCTTTTCTTATTGTAGAAACTTGAGCATTGAGTTACGGTGATTCACAAACTTCATTTGCTACAGCACGGAAAGCTTCAGATGAATGAAAATAGCATATTAAGTGGTGGTATGGATCGAACCATTTCCATGAATCATACCACCTCACCTCCAAAGGTTGAGTCAAAGTAAAATAAAGTATAAGAAAATCACATGGGAAAGAAAAAGAACTGAACGTCATCACGCATAAAATTTTTACCTCGTCTTTGACCAAACCTGCTATGGCTGATGCATATTGCTCCAACAGTCTAATCCTCATCAGATAATTAGACGGGGGCTGATCCATGGCATCGCTCATATCAGCAGATCCCTGTGAAGTGCCAGATGCTGGAGAACAGTGGCTGTCCAAGCTACCAGTTCCAGCAGATTGTTGTCTATTAATCGGCGAACCCTTTATCGGCATTGGTTCACTCAGTAACTTCGGTGGTGAAACAGACGAACTATCATGTTTTGCTGGCAACAGCAGCCGAGAAGCACTTGTTGAAGATGATGATCCCTCTGGGTGGGGTCCAGACACAAAGACATATTCCTGATCTACAAACTCTAATGAATCAATGATAGGGGAATCTACATTTACAAAGTAAAGAAATGATAAATTCAGTAAGAATTGTTCATAATAACAATGAGGAAGTGCATGATAGTCACTAGCGACTTCCATACCTTCTGGATAGCCACCTTTATAACCTTGTACTTCATCACTCTTGCTTTCTATGGTCTTTTTAGCAGAATGGTCATGGTGTTGGCTACTAGGTGCATGATTATTACCCAAGACATATCTGGAGAACAGACCGACATGTTTCGATGGACCCTGCCCTGAAGTTTTATCCAATCTTTTACCCATGGGAAACCCATAATATTTCATTGGACTCTTACTGTCATGAACTAGACCCTCATCCTGTCCACTTGAATCATCATCTAAAGGGAAAGGCATACAATCTTCTTGAGAACTTTGACTTGGAGGCCTTGTTGGACTGCTATTATTGACTGGAAAGTCACCTCTTATGTCAGATGGTGTCCGGCTGTAAATGCAATATCAAATATTAAGCACATCCTGAGATGCAGTATGAGGAGCAAATGTAGTGCAGACAAAAGAATACCTCATGGTACTTTCTGGAGTATGTTCAGAAAGAAATGGGTGGTGCACAAACTCTTCAACTGTAAGCCGCTCCACTGGGTCAAATACACAGATTAGCACATCATTGTTAATGTTAGCTCATAGCTGTATAGGATAACAACAACAGTTAGCTCATAACTGCCTCACGCTCCATTCAGCGCCTGGTAGCAGCTACCAGGGATGAGGAGAGTTTGTGGTGCCAGGCAGGAGCCAAGTGCCTAGGCGTGTTGGGAGCTCTGGCTGCGCCCAGTGGCTGACAGCTTACTGTTTTGGTAATTCCATGTTTGCAGGCACGCTGTTACTCTAGAGAGGTGCAGTGTGTGGTGGCTACTTGGTTGTAAAAAAGAAAACTTATGTTTTCTCCTTCTTAATGCAATGACACGCAGCTCTCGTGTGTGTTCGAGAGAAAAAAAAAGGTATAACATGGTATTTCTTTCTCTCTTTTAGATACTAGTGCTATATATGAGCCTATGCTGCACATAGTTAACATATGCACTAGTGTAGTAGTGTTATGCTCAAATGAGAAAATTAAAACCATCCACGTGCATTGTTTCTTATTTCCCAACTATAATTTGAAGCTAAATATCTGCTGCAAAACTTTCCTGATGTTGAGGGACATACACCTACTGTGGAACATCAAATCTAAGAAAAGGGTACTAAGTCAAAGTAAAAAGAAAAGGGATAAATGACTGGGCCATTAAACCTACTGTTGCATGGTATCATACATTTTTCAAAGAAATATCTGCTGTCAGAAAAGCAAGCAAATAATGCATTAATGCTTCTGAAATTTCTCCAGATGAGATGAGTCAAAACTTATTTGAAGCATCAATGACAATATCATACAAAGTCTCGCCATGTAAATACAGATTTGTGATCTAACCTGAGTTGAGCTTCAACAACTTTCTGCACAAGTCGATGCAGCCATGGCTCAACTTGCAGTCAGATGGGAATTGTATTTCACGTGAACTGAGTATATTTTTTAGCAACTGGGGAGCAAATAATATGTTTTTCCATTAGTACTTGTAGTCAAATCTAGATCAGACATACTGAAGTAATCTAAAAATCAGGATAAAAACCTGGATC
Source organism: Paspalum notatum (assembly GCA_022530915.1). Taxonomy (NCBI): domain Eukaryota; kingdom Viridiplantae; phylum Streptophyta; class Magnoliopsida; order Poales; family Poaceae; genus Paspalum; species Paspalum notatum. Next base: position 9,228,016 of record CM039684.1, read on the forward strand.
TGGTTATCTCCATTAAAAGGCGGAATTCCAGTAACAAGTTGGTATAAAATGATACCAACACTCCACAGATCTGCCTGTTCTGTCACAAACGGACAATTAAAGACTGCATCAAGCACAAGTAATAATAGATGAAAAAATCTCATATGAAACAGATAAAAGCTCAGACCTTTGCATCATACTTCTGAGCTTGCATGACTTCTGGAGCCATATAAAGTGGTGAACCACAAAGTGTTTCGGCTAGGTCAAAAGGTTGCAAAAATCTGCTCATGGAAAGGGGGGAAGCAAACTATCATATATCTGATACTATCAAACTGTTGAACGACTCATCCAGGCATCCATCCTTTAAACAGAATTTTGTCCAACAAATATCATGTTCAACTTCAGTTAGGGAAGGAGCAGACCAGTTTGTCCATGGCCCAGGGCATTTTGTGTCCTTGATGGTTTCAGAAGTTAACTAATCACTCTCAGAGACAATTTCAAAGAACAATAGAATACAAAGTGATATACAACTCGACTATTAAGAAAGGGGGATTAGAAAAGATGGAAGGCCATTTGTTCAATATGTCAGTAGTACTAATGGTATATATCTATGCAACTCAGTTGTAAATGAACTCAGAAGACGGAAAGTCAGGACATTTGTTTAAAAATACACTTAAATTTCATCTAAAAAATTGAAAGAAATAGAACATGAATAACTCACTTTGCAAATCCAAAGTCGGCAATCTTCAACAGAGATTTTTCACTATTTTCAACAAGAAGAATGTTCTGTTTGCAAAAAAAAAAAAAAAAATCAGAATCCAATAAAGTAGCTAAATCTAACCACCATATCATTCTTGAACTCTTATAGCCACAATAAATCAGATAACTTCAGCTACGTGGAAATGAAAACTAGACAGCAAGTGACCAAACCTGAGGTTTAAGGTCTCGATGAACCACGTTATGGTCACGGAGCGTTTGCAGACCAGAAGCTGCACAAGAAAAGGAAACATTATGAGAAAGGCTCAGGACAGGGAGAGGGAAAGGGAGAGGGGAAGGGGACTGACAAATCACTTGCCTAACTGACGAATGAAATGCTTCGCAACTGTTTCAGATACTCTTTTATGGCGTTGAAGGTATGCATGTAAGTCACCACCTCGACAATACTCCAATATGAGATATATCCTCCCATGATCCTAATTACATATGGCAGTTATTTATGGTAATTGCAAATTAGAAATAGACCGTCCTACAGTCCCTGTGCATGGGGAACTCTCTTTTATTTGTTGAAGAGGCAAATAACAACACCAACATCAGGGACAGATTTGAGCCTAACGTCACCCACTAAACTGGTAGAATTCATCCACAACACTGAGACCTCAAAGCATTACAAGTTTTACTGTTCCAATGTAATCATATCTTGCAGAAAAACAAGGCAACCAAGTTGGCGCTCATGCAGGATTACAGGACTTGACGAAATCATGCGCCTATCAGGACTAACCTCCTAATACTAGCAAGGCAGCAACAGGCGAGCAAAATTTCCAATGCTATCGTTTGCAAACTATTTCCATCCACGGGGACATCAAGTGAGACAGGAAACCCTTTGCTTGAAGTCTCTACCTACCAAACTGCTGAAAGTAAGCTAGAATCACCGGAGGAATGACCCAATTTCATACATCATTGGCTTACAATTAGAACCCACCCGGGACCAAAACCTCGCAGATCGACATCGATAGCATGGCAGATCACAAGCAACGTCCCAATGGGGCGGCAAGCCGCTGGCAGGGTACCTTGATGGAGTCATGGAGTGCGATGACGTTGGGGTGTTGGATGCGGCGGAGGATGTCGACCTCGGAAAGGAGGCTCTCGCGGAGCTTGCTGCTGAGGCGCTCCATCGCGATCTCCTTCACCGCCACCTCCGTGCCCCGCGCCCGGTGCCGCCCCAGCCACACTTGAGAGTACGCCCCCGCCCCGATCCGCCGCAGCAGCTCGTACTCCCCCACCCGCCGCCCGCCCCCGCCCCCGCCTCCACCACCGCGGCCGCTGGCGCCGTCCCCCATCACTCCCGTGTCCAGTAAGTCGCCTGGCGCGCCGCCGCGCAGGTGCAGCGCAGGAGAGACGCCGCCGCGGGGAGAAGCAACCGCGTCGTTGCTGCCCGGAACAGAAAAGAGAAGAGAGATGGAAACCGGGCCAGGTCGTGTTCGCCCGCGGCGGGGCCGGCCCTATGGTTATCCCTATCCGCTCCTCTTATAAGATTCCGACGTCTCTCACAAGATTCTGCTTGTTGGAATTATGGGAAAATATTTTTATGATGTGAACAGAGGAGAAACACATGCTCTTTACCCTTTATATTGTTATTATACAAGTACTCTCTCCATTTGGTTGACTTTTTTTAAAAAAAAACTTCAAACCTTTGTTTTATTAAAAAAATTATTACTTATCATTTTTTTGTTGTTACTTGTTTTATTTATTATTAGGGGTAGTTTGAGTCTGACTTGCGTTTTTATATGTTTGCATAAATTTTTTGAATAAAACAAAAGATCGAAATAATAACAAAAAATCAACCGCATCAAATAAAAAATAGTGTAGGGAGTATTACAATAATACTGGATCTAATAAGAGATCTCATCTAACAACTGTCGTTCTAACATGTGTTTTCTAGTGAGCTAACACGGATTTATTCACGATAAAATTCATCGAGACGGCACATTTTGCCCCGATTGATTTACTGTCAGAACAACATACTGTATTGCGAAAAGTTAATTTCCATTACTGCAAATTTATGTTTGAATGTGTCTCGCGTGCCATCTGCGTGTTTAGCCTGTGCGTCCTATAGGAAATTTTGGTGTTGTTAGCTCCGTTTGAGTGCACCCAAACAATTATTAACTACGCGGAGTTATGGAAAATTAGCTGGTTTTGGTCTAAATATATTTAGTTATTAAATTAGATACATATGTAATCTATTAGTAACAATAAACTGGTTGGTTGTGGCTAATACTAGCTAATTTTTAATAGCTAATCTTTAGCTGCTCAAACATGATCTAAGTCGAACACTTGGGCTATGTAGACAAGATCTGATCGTCCAATGGGGTCAACTAGCAGAAGGAACACGATGCCCAGCGTCATTGCTCGCTGATGCTGGCCAACATCATGACGCCCACAAGAAACACGTTAAAAGTTCCATCAACTGGCACGTAGGATAAAGTGCACTGCAGGCAACAAGGCTGCAACAATCGTCAACACACGTGTCAATCCCAGTAAACAACGTGAAGCTGAAAAACACGTGGTACATATACATGAGATGAATTTCGTTCAAAAAATATACATGAGATGATAATACATGAAGTGTGCGCTTCAAACAGCTTTAGATTTCCAATTTGAAGACATGATGCGCTACGGGGACTTCAGAACGCCTCTGGTTTTTTAAGAAAAATTGTAGTGCCGCAACACCAGAAAACCACACAAAATGCTTGTATGATCTATCTTTAAATCCTTTTCAAGTGACACATCTCTTTTCGTTCAGTTATTTCCTGGGCCGCCAGCTGAACTGTGGTTAGTTCTATGGTCCATGACAACAGCCATCGCAAGAGAAAAAAATAATATTATCCCTGCAGATTCCACCCAAGTTCCTTGCATTGCTGTTCATCCGGCTGCAGGGTGTTTGGTATTGCACCGAACACACAACGGGCAGCTTCAATCCCAGAGATAGTATTATGGAAAAATGCTGATGCCTCTTCCATGTTCTTCTGCAGATCGTCTGGGGAGATGCGCATGAAATGCGGCGACGAGGGTGGTTGTTGCCCTACAGGCATAGTTGGTGCAATATCAGCAACCCTAACAAATCTTTCTGTCGCTGCCTCCCAGGAAAGCTCATGCCTCAAATCATCTGACAGTGGGATAGGTTCTTGTCCTAACGCTTTCATTGTTAGTCTGACAAACTCTTTCTCAGTACTGTACATGTGGCAATTGGGAAATCTTTTGAAAAATTCGTTGGAAGGATGGTTTGCACATATCACAATCTTCCCCATCGCCAAAGCCTCAGCAGTTGTTGTGCATACTACATCAGTTGTGCTTGGGTTTATGAAAACCTTGTAGCTGAGGCAAGATAACACAATGGAGTTAGGTCAAGCATACAAACTGATGACATAAATAATTTTATCATAAATTTTATGGGAACAGAAAACAATCTAGCAGATAGTAACTAAGGCGGTGTGCGGTGAAAGAAAAGGTATCGCTTATCTATTAAATACTCACTCATGAAATAGTGAATCTCCATGATCACGGCCTGGATAGACTCTAATATCTAAGCTCAGTCGTTCAGCAGACGCTTTTACTTCATCAGCATCTTCCCCACTGCCATATAACTCCATTTTAAGGCCAGACAATTCCGTTTGGTGCTTATGAAGCAGATGCAGAAGCTCCGTGTAACCTTTACTCCATACCATCTTTCCAATATAATATGCACCCTTGAAAAATGCTTGCTCTCTTTGGCGTAGCTGCTGATGTTTCAATTTGCCAATTTCAATAAATTTGGGGTTAACTCCATGAACATTACAAATTACAGACCTAGGGACGTCCTGAGTTGCTGCAGACAATCTTATAACCTCCAAAGGAGTGTTACAAGAAGAAAGGGTCAGAAAAACTGCACGCATGAAAGCAAAGATAATTTATGCTTGAAATAAAGTTAAGCAAATAGTTATCAATGGTTATTGAATTACCAAAACAGATATGGATTGATAACTGTTCCTATAACAGCATGCCATCGTTTTCGTTATATACTAGTAAGCTAGGAATCTACTGACAGCAAAAAAGAAAAAAATGAGCAGGGCAGCTACAGCCCTCAAAATGGAAAAAATGCGAGCAGAGTAGCTACTGGCTGAACAAACCCCATGAAGAATACAAAGTGTAACAAGAATACTAGCAAGTTAAAAGCCTCTAGAGTATAAGTGTGCTTGTCTAAGATTAGCATCATGTTTGTCCGTGACCAGAAGTTGTCAGTTATGCCTAATGTACTCCATTATATGTTGACCACTGTGCTACCAGATTACACATCAATTGTCTCCATATACTCCTAGCATACCAACTACTCAGCACATTTATTGTTACATCTATCAGTCCCCTTCCTTGACATATTTCTTGGGGAGTTGAAAAATAATAGCAGACAGCCCCAGAAGTCATACAAAATATGGTTGTCAACTAATCATAGTTTCTCTTTCCAAACTTGAGAGTCGAGACCGGTGCAGAAGCTCAAGTTTAAGGCAAGTGTTAAGGGTATAGGTGCCATTCTAGGGTTACTGCACCAGTGAAATGTTGTATTTAGTTCAGAATTGTGTCCATGTTCATACAAAATATGGTTGTCAACTAATCATAGTTTCTCTTTCCAAACTCGAGAGTGGAGACCGTTGCAGAAGCTCAAGTTTAAGGCAAGTGTTAAGGGTATAGGTGCCATTCTAGGGTTACTGCACCAGTGAAATGTTGTATTTAGTTCAGAATTGTGTCCATGTTCATACAAAATATGGTTGTCAACTAATCATAGTTTCTCTTTCCAAACTCAAGAGTGGAGACCGTTGCAGAAGCTCAAGTTTAAGGCAAGTGTTAAGGGTATAGGTGCCATTCTAGGGTTACTGCACCAGTGAAATGTTGTATTTAGTTCAGAATTGTGTCCATGTTTGCTATATATTTAACCATTGGACCACAGTAGACAATATCAACATTGTCCATCCAGTCTTAACAAAAACCAGTTGATATTGATCAGCATGGAAGAGCCTGAAAACGAACAAAAGAAATAACACTAGATAGGGAAAAAAATGAAAGTGCTAACCTTATGACAATATATGTCAGTAACCCAAGAATTGATGTGTTTTAAGATAAATGCACTGATATATCCGTTTTTCTCTCTTTTCACATACTCCAAATAGTTTGTATGCACAACACCTATAACTTTTTGGAACTTGCTTTTCCACCTCCGTCCATGATGGTACCATGTAAGATGCTCTGGCTCTTCTAGCACAGCAATATCTGCTTTATCATCAGAGATCATCTGACTGATGTCTCCGACAGGTAGAATACTTCTTTTCTCGGTTGAAAACTGCATATAGACATCGGAAGTAATTCTATCATATATTACCTCAAGATCAAGAACATCATCTGCACAGTTAAATTGAAGCTCTTCTGCATAAATGACTTTTACATTAGTGGTTTTTAGTTCCCTCCTTCCTCCAAATACTAAAGTCATTGCCTTTAAATCAATGGGGTAAAGATATGTTTCATACAATTCAATAATTCTAGCATTCTACTGTGTGCTCCAGTACCACAATTTTCTAATCATTCAAGTATTTGATGTACAATTGCATAATTATTCAAAGATGAACAGCCTCATACTTTTTATTGCACTGGTATGGTATTGATCACACTGTTCTATGTTTAAATTCCAGTTAACATAAATTCACAGAGATGATTGTATGACAACATAAACGAGCTATCCCAAAAATCATTTTTATATTGATAGGCTATAGGAGGTAAGCCATGCATCTTAGCGAGTCAACTAGAAGGTGTTTATAGCAAGGAATAAAATCATACTACTACACATACATACCTGCACAGCTTACATCATATTAACATTACATTTCAAACTGCATACTCAAGATTTGTTCAACTTTTACCTTCCCTGGATAGAACTTTATGTCAAACTTTGGCAACATCCCGATCCGGTCCTCAAGCCACCGCCGCACATAGATTTCCTGCTCCGCCGGCAAACTGAATGTCATCTTGTTTGGATAAACGAGTTCCTGGTCCCCTTTGGACAGCCACGGCACCACCAACGAAACATCCCAGCCTCCAGCTTTGGCGAGGTATGCAGCCCGAAACAGGGGGTTTACGGCAGTCCCAGTCATCCATGGCAGGCTCGCCGTAGTGAATATTGCAACATGCTGCTGCTTCTGTGCCATGGACACCAGAAACACCCACAGCACCCCCAGCTGCTGCTGCAGTGTCCAATAAACACCGAAACTAGTACTTCAATCATGCGCCTAAGAGTGGCATAATAACTGAATGAATGCCAGCATCTCAGAAAGCTTCTTTGCTCGTGCTCCGCCCCCACCAAAAAGGCAGAACCCTGTCACATCCAGAGAATCAATTGACTCGCTAGTTGCTGCACATCAAAGGTTGGATAGTGGGGAGCATCTAATTCGACGCCCCACAAATGCAAGCGTGACTCATGCACCCGAGGGGCTCCATGAGAGAGATCCATAGCGGAACGGCCTGACCGGGGAAACGATCTGAGCACTCGGCCTCTGATTGTGTGCTTGGTTGAGTTAATCGGCTCTTGAACCACCTCGGGGCATCCCATACACCTAATAATCAACTAAAAATCTTAAACCATCCAATTCCCCACCCAGGCACCCTACTCCAACCATTCCGTTCCACAGAAGTTGGATCGCCCCCCTATCATCCCACATTCACAGACCCCAATTAAACACGCCCTACATCCGAGACGGCGCGCTAACAAAGAAGAATCAGGAGGAAGGAAGAGGAACTCACCCGCGCGGTTGGCGCCCCTTGGCGGGCGCGGCTCTGGCTGGGGCGAGAGGTTGAGGAAGCAGTTGGAAGGGGAAGGGGGAGGAGGACGACTGGACGAGGGAGGAACGACGACAGGGCAACCCGGTCCGGATCGCGTTGGGAAGCAGGTGCCCACTGCCCTCGGGACACCGCTGTCTGCCTGTCTGTCTGTACTCGGCCGTGATTGGATCGAGGTCTGAGTGGATAGGGTAAATTAACTGCACTATACAACATAATTTTCATGTATATAATTTATCGGGCTATGTTCAAACTATATAAATAAATAAATAGCTTATTGTTTGGCTAAATTTCAATTCAAAATCAAACATGGTTTGGCCGTAGCTAAAGTTTGGCCTGACCAGTCGGGCCCTTGTACCCAACGTCCAGCCCTATGCGGGGCCCACAGGAATCTCTGCTTTTTTTTTTTTGAGCTCCACAGGAATCTCTGCTGCGTGGCCCCGGGTCCTCGCGGCCCAGGAAGCCACGTTGGGGAAATTTGGGCCGAAAGTAGGTGTGATTCCTTCGTCCACTGGGCCGTCGTTTGATGACTTTTCACATACGGGCCGCGATGGAAGGAGCTGGGATCATGTTGGACGCGGGGCCGTGATGGCACAAGGAGAGTTGGTGCGAAGGTCCTTTTCATCCGTAGGTGCTGGGTGCAGTGCCTGAGACAACCAATCATTTTCTTTTCCAGATCTTGTCTCTCGGGCGCAGTTTAATGCCCCTCGGCGTTGGATGGACTCTCGCTATCTCTCAACTTCACTTCTGAATCCAGCTCAGGAGATGACGATGATGCGTCCTAGTTTGGCCGGATCAAACACAATTTAAAGGTTAAGTGTCAGCAATTTCAGAGTCGAATCGAATAGAGGTTTTGTGAGGTAGGTAGAGCGCACTTGTTTAATACGCAAATGGATTAGGCACACCCAGTCACTGGCCAAGGAAGTCTCATCGACGTCTGCTAAACATAAAGCTGTTCTTAGACATTCAGAAGTCCTTGCAGAAACCAAAGTACAGGCGACCCTAAACATTTCAGGTTGGGATTTTTCTAAGTTAAGGTTTGTGCTTGAAGGTAAAGTCTCCTCCACCTTGAGTTCCGATGCAAACTATTGTTGTTTAGTCTGTAGATTTGTCGCTGGCATATAACTAACCACGTCATATATTTGTGAACGGAGGGAGTATTTGCCTTGACATTGACTAAAACCGATTTTTGAGCGATCAAAGCACTATCATGTAGTTTCTTAAATATTGATTTCACTTCTTTTAGATTTTTCAATGCATATATAGACTATAGAGAGAGCTTTTTATATTCTTATTTTGGAAATTGATCTATTTGTTCATGACAACTGTTTCTTTCAGTCCATTGTAAGCGTAGTTGAACGCTGAATAATCATGTGTCGAATGGAAGGATGTAACCCGTAGACTGAAATGCTGAACGGTCAAGGGTGTCTCAAGAGGGATGTACCGCAAAGGGGATGCTTCACTTATGACACAAAGAAAACTTTCGTTCTTTTCATTAATCTGACAATACCTATCTACAATAAGCACGGAGAAAAAAACTTGAGACTCGCTAACCATATGCTTCACTCCGTAGCTCGATAAACACTTGTTGGTAATTGGCACAAGTCGTTACACTTTCAGACAACCGAACCGAGTAACAAATCAAACAACAAAGATATGAAGCAGACGGGATGCACGGGACCCCCCAGGATGAATCTATTATGGCGCCCAGATTTAGATTTAACCCTCGCTGCGCCTGCGCGACGACGCGGTCACATGACGATCTCGGGCTTGAGGATGCTGGACTTGATCTCCTTGTGCGGGAGCACGACGCCGCCGTTGCTGTATATCTCGTCGCAGACATGGACGTCCTCCCCGAGGATGGTCATGTTCTCCACCCGCGCCCACTTGCCGACGGTGGAGTGCCAGCCGATGATGCTGCTGGAGACGCAGGCGTGCTGCTTCACGCGCGCGCCGCGCATCACCGTGCACCGGGACAGCCGCACCCCGGCCTCCACCACGCACCCGGGGCCGATGGCGACGTCGGGGCCGATGAGGCAGCCGTCCCCGATGACCGCCGTCTCGTGCACCAGCACGTTGCCCAGGACGTGCGCGCCCGACGCGAGCCTGGCGGGCGCCTTCTTCCGCAGCGAGTCCAGGTACAGGCGCAGGCCCGTGATGTAGTCCCTCGGCTGCCCGATGTCCATCCAGAAGCCCGGCAGCACCATGGCGAAGAGGCCCTGGTCCGCCGCGATGCGCGGGAACACCTCCTTCTCGATGGATGTCGGCTTCAGCTCGATGCGGTCCAGCACGGACGGGTTGAGCAGGTAGATGCCGGCGTTGATCTTGTTGCCCACGAACACCTTGGGCTTCTCCACGAACCGCTCCACCTTCCCGGTCCCCTCCTCCATGACCACCACGCCGTACTTGGACGGCTCGTCCACCTTGGTCACCATGATCGTGGCCTCGCCACCGTGGGCCTTGTGGAAACCGATGAGCTCCGCGAACGGGTACTCGCTGATCACGTCGCTGTTGAGCACGAAGAAAGGGTCGCCGGAGCCGTCCACGAGCTTGTCGCGGGCCAGGGCCAGTGGACCGGCGGTGCCCAGGGGCTCCGTCTCCTGCGAGCAGGTGATCTTGATGCCAAGCTTGCTCTCGAAGTCCTTGAGAAAGTTGAGCATCACCTGCAATTTTTAGTTTTTTTTTTTTTTACCAAAGCATAGCCAGTGAGATCCGGGCGGCGTTCGACAAATGCACGAACGTTCATGTGCGCGCCATGCGATGGAGATAGGCCCTGTTACCTCAGGCTGGTAATTGATGGCCAGGACAACCTCTGTGACCCCAACTTCCTTCAGAGCCTCGATCTGGGAATGACAGCATTCAGAAAATTCAGTTCAAGAGCTACTAGTGCAGCAGAATACAGTATCAACTCAACAAACAGGAAACCTGAAAGTGATTTAGCTTGTTTTTATCTTTTGTTGCTTCAAAAGTTTTCTTTTTTTTCTCTCTCTCTCGATTTACAAGTTATCTTTTTTTTTTTTTTTTGTTGTTGCTTCGATTGTTCGAATCATACCAAAACCACCCCTGTTTTCATCTGCAATTATTGGTCAGCAGGATTCACACGACCGGCAAGTACAGGTAGACGGCTATTTCAGTGAGGAATCTATCCACATGGATCCTCCTTACCAAAGCATGATCTTGCCCATAAATTACATCTGAATCGTATAACAACCCAGGCTAGCCAATCATAGCCGAAATCGTGCTGACCTGATGCAGGATCATGGGCTTGTTGCCGAAATCGACGAGCGGCTTGGGCACGCTGAGCGTCAGCGGGCGGAGGCGGGTGCCGAAGCCTCCGACGAGAATGAGCGCCTTCATGGTAGCAGCAGCCCTCCCAAGTCACCCTGTCAAAAACCGCAGCAAGCAGCGGGAAAACAGTTAGATCCGGACGCTGCGGTCACGGAGCGTACAGTTCGCGAAGAGCCACCGGAGCTCCAAGACAACTCCTCTCCCCCTCCCCTGCCTTGCCCGGCTGCCCCAGCCTCTGCCTACGCGGGCGCCATGTGTGATGTGCCCCAGCACAGAGCCCGCCCAGGTGGCATAGAACCTGCCGAAGTTTTAGGTGAGGTGTGCATATATAGAAACCGACGCGGCAGCCCTGAATCGAGGGCACGCGGATAAGGATGACCTGACGTTTTAGCCCCCAAGGTGGAGAGGTGATGGATGGCTTTACCGGGTAGGTGACGAGGAAGACGAGCAGATCAGCGGATTGGAGTGGAGGTGTGGTGGGGGCGCCGCCTCGCACCGGAGCCTGAATGCGTGACCCATCTAGCAGCCTATATCTGTGTGCGGAATATGCCGCAGTTGTCCCTATACCCGTAACGCTAGCGGATGCCTCCCACCCGAAAACTTACCAACCAAACAATTGTAGATCTCCGGCCACCACAACAGCTGACATGGTCTCTGCACATCAACCCCAATCAGAATCCTTTTTCGCAATGGTTACAGTCTGGATCCATGATGAGGAGAGATGAGATGATGACATGGTCGCCAACAGTAGTATACTAGTAGAAAAGAAAAGGGAACAGAGCAAAAGGGAAAGATGGTAGGGAGGAAACGGAAAGGAAGAACAGTGGGAGTTGCTCATTGCAGATCTGTCCTGGCCTGGCCTGGGCGATCTTTTCTGCGGCCTGCCTGCCTGTGGCGTCAAGAAATCTCTAGGCGACTCCCTACCGACACAATGGCCACCAATAACACTTAACCGTGAAATTAAATGAAATCGTGATAACACACATGATGATCTATCTGTCTCCAAACCGGCGAACACAAGCACTGGTGCAGAGAAAAGACGAGAGAATATAACAGAAATCGTAACACGTAGTAGCAGAGAGTTAGCACGCCGGTGCAACTCGGCGTACGCACCTTGGATTCTTCCTGACGCCGTCGGCGGCCGTCGAAGAGGAGGAGAGGGGGAGATGCGTTCTCGTCAACGGCGCCGAGGACTCTGCTGCGGGGGCAGCAGCGAAGAAGAAGAAGACAGGGAGATCGAGGAGAAGAAGAGAAGGCGCCGGCTGCCTGCGACTCAAGCCGCGGCTGCTAGCGACACCGCATCTTTATACCGGTTCTTCTCCCTCTCCCCCTCCCCCTCTTGGACATGGACACCAACCTCATGCGGTTGATGTAGTTTAGTATACTGGCTTCCGCGCCAATTAATCATCGAACTTTCGCCTCCCCCTCTTTTTGTATTTTTCAGCAACGATTTGCTGTCCCGAGCTCGTCCCACGCCACCTGCCACAAACGACGGGCGCCAACAGCTAATGCAGAGGAGGCAACAGGGAGGATGACGTGCGGGCCATAGGCTGTTACTGTACCTCCCGATCCGGCGTCTCTGTGATCAATTCGTTTGGTTTTTTTTGTTAGCAACGGTGGCGGCCTCTAAAGTTAGGCGTGTTCCCGGCGGATGACTGGAGCCTGGAGATTATTGGAAGACAAAGAAGAAAACCTCCAAGACGAGGACGACGGCGACCGTGTGTATCGGCGGCACGCAACCTCTCGTCAAGTCAGGGGCTCGGGGCACGGGCACGAGCACGAGCCTACCCCAGTGGTACGTGCGCGTCGCATCGCGTTCGCCACTTGGCTCGCTGGTTTGTGCAGCTGCGGACTTGTGCGAGTTTTGTCCTTAGTAAAATGCACGATTTGGTCATTGATGGCCAAGAGCAGGACCAGATCGTCGATGCAAACTCGGTTTCCTAGGTCATCAATGGGGAAGAATAACAGTATCGTGCGATTGTAGAAACCCTAATCTCTTTTACTGCGACACACATTTGACTCCGCTGGGCCAACCCACGTGTTGACGTCTTCTTCGAGTTGTGCTGCACTGTTGAAAGCAATCCTGCACGTTGGGCTGCATTTCATATAGAAATGTGGCCAACTTAAGAGAAACTAAGTGATTTTTCATTAAAAAAATAGTCATCTAAATTTGAGTTAGGGAGGACTTAAACTTAGATATCAGTTGAGGTAGACTAACTTTCTAAACACTATTTGCTCATTATATCCAAAGCTTTGAGCGAGGAAACAGAATAAGTGGTCATATAATCACACGACTTTAAATACGTTTGAGTGATCAATAAAAAGAACTCAAAACGATGCATGCCAGCATGAGACATGACCCAAATCAAAGTTCAACACTAGACATTAGGTTCGCATCTTTGCATTCCCAGATCTAATTTCTCTACCTATACTTTCTCCATTCCAAATCATAATTATAGAATATTCTAATCTTTACATACAAAATTTACATAATTATAAAAGTCCTTCAGGCATCTTGTTTGTTTGGTTGCGGAGGATGAGATTCGGTGACAAGAATATACTTGAGCAGATGGTTGTGGTATGAATGTTTGGTCATCATTCGTTCTAAGAAGATGATCGACGTAAAGCGTTGCTACTCAAAGACAAAGTCTGAAGCAAGGATTTGAAGATTTTTAAAGCTCATCTTTAGTTGTCTTCTTTGCCTTTTAGCTTTTGATCTTGTTGTTCTTTGGTCTTCAAATTTGAGGTTTAATTTGAGTCTAAGAACTCATATACTTGTGGCTAGAAATATCCACTTTGGATATAGAGGCCAGATTGAATCCTTTAACATAAAAATACAAAATGGAAAATTTAAGGTGGAGACCTCATCCCTTCCATTAACATAAAAAAATCTTTACATACAAAGTACATATAGAGAAAGTTGCATTAATCTATTTTTATCTTAAAATCTCTTATAACCTCTTATAAGATACTCCCTCCGTCCCAGAAAACAAGTCGTTCTGAATTTGTCTTAAGTCAAATTTCGTAAAGTTTGACTAAATTTATAAAGAAATATATCGTCATTTACAGAACCAAATTGATACCTAATGAAAATATATATGACAACAAATCTAACAATACTCATTTGGTACTATAAACATTTACACTTTTTCGTATAAATTTTGTCAAACTTTAAAAAATTGTCTTAGGACAAATTTAGAATAACTTGTTTTGTTTTCTAGGACAGAAGGAGCAGTTTGGAACTGATAGCGATAGATCTGAGGCTTGCGTCCCCTTGACCCTGCAGCATTTCGTGGATCACATGGCTAGATGGCCCTACATGCATCGCAAATCCGGGATGCATGCGGAGGGAATTCAAAGACTGTCGGCTGGTTTGGTGATTTCACTGAATCGGCACCACTATTTCTTCCCATTTCATGCGGAATATTATTTCTAATTATTATTACGTACTGTGACTTGTCAGTAGTTTAATGTATCAGCTGGTGATTAAGAAGAAAATAACATTAGTGTCAAATTAATGTCAGTAGTTTAATGCATTCTACTCCGTTGGCCCCATCGATTTGTCGGCAGCGGAAGCTTCTTCATTTGTCGGTGTGAGGTGTCGGCTGATGGCAATAAATTTCTCTGTGATTGATCTGTCAAACCTCCAACTGTACAAACCTAATCCTATTTAGGCTATCTGCACTGAGGGATGCAGTCGCCTTTGCAGTTAAGAGGCGCTGCAGCGGCGAACTGCACGCCCCACTGCATCGTTCAGTCGGCTCCCTCTCACCCCATATACAGAGTCTTCTCTCTCCAACCCTATCATCTTCTCTCTCGTGCACGTGGCCAACGACCTCCGATCTCCCGCGTCGGACAAGGACAAGGAGCGGCCGGAGGAGGGTGAGGCCGCCGGCAACTGATTCGTGGAGGATGGCGGCGGGGAGGTGAGCCGCGGCAGGGATCCGGCCACCGACGCCGTCACCGCAGCCTCCAAGCTCGGCGCGAGACGAGGCCGGCTGCTATGGCGAGGAGGAGGACGCCAGCGTGGTGGGTGGGGGGCGGATCCGGTCGCCGGCGGGGAGGATGATGCCGGCTTGGCGTGTAGGGGCCGGATCCGGCTACCGGCGTCGACAAGGCCCGCGACGCGCCGGCAGTGGGGAGGAGAGGCCGGGACGGAGGAGCTCTGGAGGCGTGACCCTCGGGGAGCTCGAGGCGCGCCGGCTTGGGGGAGGACGAGGCGGCGACCGGGGGAGGTGGCAGGAGGAGGCGGCTCGGGGGATGAGAAGGGAGGCGCGCCGGCTTGGGGGAGGATGAGGCGGCGACCGGGGGAGGCGACAGGAGGAGGAGGCTCGGGGGATGAGGAGGAAGGCGGATCGACAAGCGGCGCGGGGAGGCGGCTCCATGGGGACGTAGAGGAGCGGCGTAGAGGGAGGAGGCAGGCGGGTCAGGGGTGGGTGTGGAGAGATTGGGGAAGGGGAGAGAGATGGCGGGGAAGTAAAGAAATAGGAAAAAAATGTGGCATTTGGTATAGAGTTGGGGTATAGAGTTGATATGAGCGTGGAAGATTGTCAACTGTATTTCAAAAACATGATGACCAAGATGGAATATTTCTTTTAGAGTTGGAATATAGAGTTGTATTAGTGCAGATAGCCTCAGAGTTGACATCACGATGTCCTATACTGTACTACTTCTGCAGTTCTTCTAGGGTACTTCACGCCGGTTAGGAATTTTTTTTTAAGATAGAAAGCGCTACAGAAGTTATGACAGTTCGGTTTGAGGAACGTGGATGTCCACTATTTTTTCACTCATTATACTTCATATTTCTGTTCGGTCTAGAAAATGGTATGATTTGATCCACCTACCTCACCCTTTACAAACCCATTATTAACTTAGGGCATATTTGTTTCCCCTATAAGATATGCTTATGTTGTGGGACAAACGGGACCTTAATAATCAGGAACGCGTCCATCCCACTAGAGTTCATAGAATGATTCCACGATTAGCCGTTGTTTCTAAACAGTAAACTGAACGCAAACCAAACATGCATTAGTTCTTAATTAATCTATTGACTCGTGCAATTAAGGAAACAGTCGGCTAAGAGTTTTCAAGCCAAAACGTTACACACTCTTCGCTATTCTACTACTCATTATTATATACAACTAAATTGCAAAGGGTTTTAGGTTCGTGTATTATTCCATTCCATGCAAGTACGTGACAACGCAGCGCCCTTGGGGCTGATTGGTTGCCCGCCGGCCGCGCCTAGACCCGCCGCGTGCGTTGACCGCGCCTGCGAGCGTGATTGGTTGCTTGCAGGGTAGGGCGCCAGCCTGCACGCGTGGGTGCAGCCTAGGCGCTTTTTCGCCTGCCCGTCCGCCTGCATGCGCGGAAACGTGGGGGAGTGGCTTTTCCAGCGGCCCAGGCTGGCGCGAGCCAGGTGCCCGAGGCCCCCGCAACCAATCAGCCCCCTTGTGTCGCAGAAACTGGTGAAGCATCACAAATGGAAGTCTGATTGAGATCACCTTTGACGTTCCTTTCCCCATTTTGGTTGTCAGCAAGCCCAGTGATATTCATTGATGGCCCACTTTATCTTAATGATCGTAGAACTACATGTCAATTACCGGCCCAGTAATTTCCGAAAGTCACGAGGCCAGGCCTGCCAGGCGAATAGGAGATCATCCGAGCCCCAGCTTTATCGGGCCCCCAATCGACACATCCGGCCCATTATCACATGGCGCGCCACGCGTCGTTCTTGAGGCTGCACAGCAGCGACGAACGAGGAACTCCATTTGAATCCCGAGGAGATTACGCGACTGGCACACTCCCACCTCCTGCCGTGCGCCGGTAACCGAGCCGTCGCCATTTTTCATCAGTGGTCACGAGCTTCTACCGTTGCTGGCACCTTCGTTGGTTCAACGCCTCTACGCCTTTCCAAAATCAGGGAAACTTTTTTGATTGTTCCGATTCTCTTGCAGCGCAGTAGACAGCCACAAGACCACGCCACATTCGTGGCCGCTCCGGCAACATGCACCGGGCGATGTCAACCATGCGTTCCACCGCGGATACCGCCATCCCGGCACGGCATCTTCAGCTGTTCATCTGCAGTGACGCGTCGCGTCGCAGTCGAGCAAGCAGGTCAAGCGACGAGTGCGTGCGTTGGGTGGCCAAGGGCATACCCCATACAGAGCAAAAGCGCAAAGGTAGGCTCCTGGGGGTTCATTCCAAGCTTGCACAGGACACGGGTGCCTTGTTGTTCGAGAGCGGCACACGCAAGAGCTCGTGTTTCAGGAGTCACGGACTCCGACTCTGCAACCGGCGAAGCAAACCGGCTCAGAAACAACGCTAACAAAACTTTATGCCAGACGCATCCTTGATTCCAGTTCTCTGTGTCACAAAGCTGAGCCTCTTGGGTGACGTCTGGTTCCTAACGCTTCAGGCTGCAGCGTTGTAAAGCAGCCGTAGTCCTAACAATTTCTAATAATGCTAGAAAAGCTTCTAGTATGACTCATTACTTCATTAGGAAAAGCCGTCAACTAAAACTAGGGTCTTTAACATCCCAAACAGGGCTTGGCCGATGAAGCTGCAGCAGCAAGGTGTGCGAGCGTGACGGCTCCACGGGCGGAAGGCATCTGCGTCCCCATAAAGCAGGGACCGGACCGAAAAGCGCCGGGCCGGCACCCCCCGACGTACGTGGCCCGGGACGATCGATAATTGCCGTCCCGATCGAAACAAGCACGCAGAATCTCCGACGCGATCGCCAGGACACGGATGCAGCGACCGATCCTAGCGCCCACGTAACAGGTGTCACCGGCGCAAAAAAAGAGCGCGTCTCTTCGCTTTTAATTTTCCTCCGCCCTATGGAAGAAGACGTCGTGATCAGGTCGTCGCATGGGTGGATGCGTGCCTCGTGTCCGCCATGATTAGGCAGCAGCGGCGGCGGCCGCGGGGGTTGATTGTTGACTCGCCGCGCTGCTGCACTGCACCTGCACGGCTCACCCACCAGCACAGGGAGAAAGCTCGGACTCTTCAGCGACCGGCACCGAGCCGGCAGGAGAAGACACCTAGAACACTGTGATAATAACAGCCGCATTAGACTTCACAGCTCAGCGTGCGAGCGCTTTTGAATATCGCCTGTGTTTAGATCCAAAAAGTAAAGGCGAAAAACAGATGAAATCTGCTAAAATTTGGTCAAAAACATCACATCCGATACTGTAGCGTACTGTAGCACTTTTCGTTTGTTTGTGGTAAATATTGTCCTACCATGACCTAACTAGGCTCAAAAGATTCGTCTCGCAAAATACATCTAAACTGTACAATTATTTTTTGATTTCATCTACGTTTAGTACTCTATGCATGTGCCGACATTTTTGATGTGATGGAAAATCTTATTTTTGCATAGTAGAATTTAGGGAAAAATTTGGATCGATGAAATTTAGAAATTTAGTCGTCTGTTCAGTGTGTTCAACCGAAGCTCGATTAGAATTAAAAATTTAGAAAAGCTGAGCTTTTGGAAACGGCAGGATGAAAACATCCGTCTCCCGGGGTTATTGTATTCGCGGCTTCATAGATGACGCAGCGTCGTCGCCGAACGCGTCAAATCGTTTCTGGACAATCATAGAGGGGTCAATGAAAACATGAAACACGTAATCGATCTAGTCAGAGGAGGTCGGAAAGATTTGGTTTAGTGAAAGGGCCACTGGAGTATATTACAATTGATTGATTCCTCAGCCGCGGTTGATAAAATGTTGCTTGAAACATCGGAAAGAGAGGCATGAATTTTCTCCTTTTCTTTCTTGGAACGCCCAAAAAATACTAACGAAATAATCTTGTTGTAATGTAACCTGCGATTCTGCTAAGGATCTCATGTTCTGTTCGATCTTTGCTTTGACATTTTTGATTGATGCTGCTCTGCCGAAGCGAATTTGAATTGGGCACCCGGCACCCATCTGAATCAATCAGGGACGCCCAGCCCAGGGGGGAGTAGCCAAGAAAGAAGGGCTTGTCCGTCCGTCACGATCTCGGGCGCCGCCTGAGATTGACGACGACGACGCTGACGTTGTCCGCGCTCTGCCGCGCCAGGGCTAGCTTGGTCAGCAGGATGGCGGCGTCGGCGCACGCCTTGTCCTCGCCGGCCTCGCCGTCGCTCTCTGACCCCGCGCCGTCGCTGGGCCCAGCCTCGTCGTCGCCGCTGCTGCTGCCACTGCCGCTACTCTGCCTGGGGCTCAGGTTGGAGGTCGGGCTCGACTGCTCCCCGCCGCAGGGTGCTCTGTTCCGGAGGCAGGCGCGCACGACCTTGCAGGCCACCTCGTTGCTCACCACGTCCCACAGCCCGTCGCTGGCCAGGATCAGGAACTCGTCCTCGCCGTCCTTCCTCTCCACCACCCTCACCTCCGGGTCCGATATCACGAACGGCTTCAGGTAGCTGTCACCGATAGCTCGGGACATGGCCAGCATGCCGAAGACGCGCGCGCCGTCCCAGAAGATGACGCGCCCTCCCGCCGCATGGATCCGTTCCAGCTCGTCGGGACGGTCAGGCTGAAACGATAACAGCTTCTCGTTTAGAACAAGAGTCGCGGGCAGGAAGAGTTCATCTATTCTTGGGCGTTGTGTAGACCGACGAGAGGGGAAAAAGAACTGTTCGTGCGGTACCTTGTGATCAGCTGAGAGTGGGATAGCGGCGCCTCCGCTGCAGAGGACCGCGCGGGAGTCGCCGCAGTTGGCGACGACGAGGTGGCGCGGGCCCACGACGGCGACGACGGCCGTGGAGCCAACGTGGTCGCACTTGGGAAGCTGCATCTCGCAGCGGCAGGTGGGCGGTGGGCCGGCGGCCGCCCTGGAGCCGACGGCCTCGGCGTCCATCCGCGCGTAGCTCTTCTCCATGACATCCCTCCACCGCGCGGCCTCGTCCGACGCAGACGAGCCGGCGGCGGCCGTCGCCTCCTCCGCCACGATCTGGTGCATCCGCTCCCCGCACGACGTCGCGACCTGCATGCCCATGCAGCCAACCGCGTAAGCACTCGGCGAGTCGAAACCGGAACCTGCAGTTCACCGCGCGGACGCCAAGAACTGTCTGGCTGCAGCCTGCAGCCAACCGGGTAAACACTCACATGCGAGCAGCCGTGGCCGTCGAACACCCCGAAGTAGTGGTGGCCGTGGATGAAGGCGGGGCGCGCGGTGACCGCGTCCTCCATGTCCCTCCGCCGCCCGCAGACGGACGTCACGCCGTACCTCGGCGCGGGGCCCCTGTCCGCGTCGTCCTCGTCGGCCTCCTCCAGTCTCCGCCTCTTCGCGGACGCCTCCTCGGCCACCACCCTGAGCCGCCGGATCTCCATCCTCCGCCGCCGCGCCGAGCGGCTGCCGGCGTCCCCGCCTACGCACTGATCCTCCTTCCTGTCCGCCACCTCGCAGCAGATCTCCGCCATGAACACACAAAGAACCCCACGAAAATCTCCTGAAACCAAGCACGCGCTGCGCTCAAGGGAAAGCCAAAGCCGCGGCTGCCGCTTCTCTCGTTTCGTTCCTCTTTGCCAGTGTGTGTGATTTGAGAGCGAGAGGAGGTTGGGTTCCAAGCTTTGCCCCGGCGTTATAAAAAGCAGGCGCGGCGCCACGCGGCAGCCGGGCCGGCCCCCGTACAGCCGAGTGATGGCGCCGAAGCCGTCGGATACGCCCCACGTGACGCTCGCCCGTGGCCGGTACGTGCCCGCGGGACGCGTGTCGACGCCCGAGGGCGTCCACCAGGCGGGCGGAAGCTGGAGCGCGCGGCCGCATGCCACGAGTGAGAGAGAGGGGGGGGGGGGGCGCCGGCCCAGCCGATTCGGCCAGCCGCGGTGTTTGGTGTTCGGCGTGGGCGCTGTGACCCGAGGGCCGAGGCCGAGGGCGGGAGCCTGGGCGGGGGTTGGCGCGACACGTTGGTTGTGTGGGGATGGGCCGATGGGGGCCCGGTCTACGTGGTTGACGCATCCTGGAGGCCGGAGGGATAAGGGTGAGGTCGGCCGGGGAGGCGCGGGGTGCAGACACGTGGAGGCCTAGCGTCAAGGGGTGGTGTACGGGCTACAGCTTGCTCGCCTCTCGTTGTCGTCCTGTCACCTCGCTCGCCGCTCGGCGCGGTCCTACACTAGTGCGCCTGTTTATTTGGCATGTACTTTACATGGATCTGCGCCGTGCGCTGTATATATACATCGGCTTTGGAGGCGCTTCATTTTTTTTTTTTGTTCTTACTATATATACTGTCTTGCTTTAATTTTACAGAGCCTCTGTATGGAGCTGTAGATTGGCTGCTTGATTGCTGTACCGCTCTCTTTACATGTTGATTCTTTATTTGATGGAATACAGTCCTGCCGTGCGCTCAGGAATGTACGTCCACGGAAGGTTCAGCGGTGGCGGAGCCAAACTTTCCGTGTCTAACCGTGCGCCAAGTGGAGTGTTGCCGCTCATCTCAGCACTACTCCCGTATTCTAAACGCCACCACATCTCCAGTGCACACGCGAATCATTTGCGAAATCACATTCACATCGGCCATAGCTCTCCATGGTCCAGGGGGAACGAGTCATTGTCCGGTGACACCGCCAACATGCCATGTGTGCTAAATTCCGAGCACGTACTTTAAACGCACATCAACAAAGATGGCACTTGGTCGTAGTCACACCACGGGGGCCACGTGTCTGGCCTGGACCTCTGCTGGGTGCACAGGAGCGCAAGATTTTTATAGTAGATATTATTAGTAATGACAGGATCGACTTAGCCGGAGGTTTATTACCAGGGCGGTTTTTTTTTTATACGAATGACCTGCAGTGCTGTAGCTGTACTCCGCTAGTACGTAGGACCATCCGAAATCAAAGGGCGTATCCTGTTGCACCGAGGCTGAAGCCGGCCGCCGCTGAGCGATGCAGCTACGCATGCCAAGTTGAAAGTTTGCAAATTGCAACGCAGCTGTACGACACCGTCGCTTTTGCTAGATGTGGCCTGTGGCCTCTGGGTGCCATACGATACGAAATACGGCGACCCGGCCGTATGCGAGAAACAGCGGCACAACGCTCGATCTTTGGTCGACGATGACGAACCGGATCTCGCACAGTCCACTGAGCCAGAACCGCGGCCAAGTACACCGCAGTGTACAGGATCCCATCCCATGGAGCTCGAGCGAGCGCAGCGCTGGATCTTTCGGTCCCGATTGCGCGCGGCTAGGCCCCCACTACGCACTGACACGATCACACGAGACACGTTTCTGTGGCTTGTAGGCTATAGCTATTAGACAAGCTAGTTGCTAGGGGCTCGGGCTACTTGCTTCTGAATGCTGCTTGGGTCTTGGGTGTCCGGAGTCCGGACGCAGCGGCACGTCATCGTGTGGCCAGCGGGTTTTTCAGTGTCCTGGCGCCTTGTGCGATGGGCCTCTGGCACGGAGCTTTGCAACGCTAGCCAGCCACCTGGCCCGTTTCTCCGGGCGAGATATTTTCCTCCTGTGTGATTGGCCGCGATGCAAGCTTTTACACATGGTTTACTCTACTCCTCTTGTTTGTTAATGCATTGTCTACCTGCCATGGTTGAAAGAAACAAGCAGCGCCTACTAGCTGACACGGGGACCTGATTAGCACGTCCTTGCTGACACGAGGCAGAGGGCGATTTGTAGTCATGCAGAGCAACGGATCTTTACCGATATTTTGAAGGCTGCGTTATATATGGCCATCACTCGTGTCGCCAACTTTTTCTCTGCGCTGAGATCTTTGGGATCGGTTTCGTAAACCCTCAGCAGCTCAATCACACGTTTGATGATGGGTTAATGGCCTGAAAAGCAGATGAATATGACTCTACGAGTCCCATCACACAAGGAAAGTTTGAGCACGTACTTAATTCGATAACGATCAGTCAAGATACAAATCATCTCCAGATTGAAGGAAACCCGACAAGTTGGTCGCACAACCCTTTTGCCATTGTGATCGCCACAACTCTCAGGCAGCATTTCGCCAATCTCTAGATCTATGTTTCAGGAAAAAAAAATGATATCTTCAGATATACGTCGGCCATGGAATCGCACGAGCAATCATCCTTTTCAGGTTCCCCGGTTCGTGCAGCCGGCAAGCGAAATACTCTACTGGCAATGCTATCTCATGACGCAACTCGTTCCATCTGTCAGCGTCGTCCGCCGCGCAACAGCTGACAGCCGGCATGCAGGGCGGGCTGGCTGGCTGGCTTGCTTTGGGACCACGACAACGCCCCGGCCGGCTCGCCGGTGCCCGACGCGCGGCCGCTCACCACGTAATAAAGCCGCCGGCACGACGGCGACAACACGCTGCGCCAGACAACGCATCGCATCCCCTGTGCCCGATCGCGCGTCTCGGGACCCAGGATGATGCGCGCGGCGATCGCGCACGAGGGTAAGAGGTGTTGCGTCGCGGCCCGCGCGACGTGTTCGGTAGCCAAGGACGGGACCTCGCTGTCACGGCGATCGCGCTGCTGGGTCCTCGGATTCGCGCACGAGATTTTTTCCTTTCCCCTGTAAACTTTTCTCCTCCCCCTCGCACAGGCACAGGCAGGGGACTAGGGCCTAGGGGAGTAGCAAGCATGACTATTTCTGCACGGTCGAGGTGGCGCCATTTTACAAGCTTCTGTTCACCAACAGCGATATCAGCAGCGTTTTGGGGCGCCAAGCTTCTGTTCACCTGCCCTTGCCCTCAACGGCTCGGGACAGCTCACGCAGAAAGCATTTAACTCGGGTCACCTGCTCAAGTGGCTCAACTACCGCTCGAGGATATATATGGAACCGACGACACCGTCTTTGATTTGCAGAACATCAATCAACCGCAGCCTCCTTCCTGTGTTCCGGTAAACTTACCCGCATGATTTGTTCCAACTTCGAAGAACAACACGCGCTGTTGCCGTTTCGTCAGCAGAAAGCACCACGTTAGATCCCGGCACAACACGTTTGAAACTATAGTGCCGTAATATTTCCTTCATTCAGCAAGATTCTTCCAGAGATGAAGTTCCTGCAGCAATGGTTGAGGCCTGAGGGCACGAACATAGTCCCACCGTTCCAAATTATAAGTGGCTTTAGCCCTTCTACTCTCAGTTTATGTTTATATATTTGTGGCATAATGTATGCCATCTATTCGGAGGGAGTAACACTTGACGGCTAGGATCGATCACAGATGAAACATAATGTCAGAAAATGTTGGCGGCGTCGATTTCCAGAGCACCGATCAAATCCAAACACAGCCTTCCTCACATGGCGCTGATTTTTATTCAACGAACAATAAACATTGTGTGATTCATTAGACGATCGTCTTTACAATGGTGTTGCTTTTACTTCTTACTTCTAGAACACCAGCCATTGCCTTTTCCTCAGCACATCAGAAAGCAACATGGTACGGTAGCTTCCGCCTAAAAGGGTTTGGTTGGGTACAACCCGTTCACAGTCATACCTCCATCAACCGAGATCGTCTGGCCCGTAATGTAAGTGGAACCCGGCATGCAAAGAAAAGCAACCAGTGACGATATTTCTCCAGGTTCTCCGACACGTCCAAGCGGAGTTCTACTCACAACTTGCTCCTCGAAACCCTTATTTTCCAAAAGCTGCAGAAAGCAGTAATCAGAGGATAGGAGGGCAAAACGTGAAACTAACTTAACGAAATGTCAATACTAACATTTTTTTAATAAATTATTATGAAAAAAATAGAATCAAGATTCTTACCTTCTCCGTAAGTGAAGTCGTGATGTACCATGGGGCAACAGAGTTGGCTCTTATGTTGTCCTTTGCCCATTCACATGCTAAGTTCTTGGTCAACTGGTTAATTGCACCTAAACAATAATTGTAGATGGTTATACATGCAAGCTGTAACATGTCCAAAATACCTTGTATCATACTACCTCCATTCTTGAATATTTGTTACCGGCCGGTTCATTTTTAAACTACGAATCGTCAAATAAAAAAGAATGGAGGGACTACATGACCAAGTGATATAAGGCTGTTCTGTAGTGAGTATATAACTGTTACCTTTAGTCATAGCATATATAGTTCCGCTAAAGATGCCCACCACTCCAGCGACAGAAGATATGAATATAATGCTGCCTGACCCAGATGATTTCAGAAGAGGATGTGCAATTTGGCACAAGTGATATGCAGACTCAAGATTAGTGGCCATCAAAAAAGAGTAGTCCTCGGCAGAAAATTCAACAGTTGGTTTCCGTATGTTTGTTCCTACATTGTTTACCTAAAAGATCAAATAAGGAAGCCAGGAAAAATTCAACATCAAACAGATTTAGACTGTGAAATAAGCAAACTGCAGGGTTTAAAGATAACTTGCAGATAAAAATGCAGTCGAAATTAAACAACCAGTTAACAAAGTGCCACCATAAAGAGCATAGATTCAACCTTACTAATTCTCTAATTACGGATTCAACAATGTTTCGTACAGAACATCTCCGCAGGGAAATTCTGCATATCCTTTTGTATCGACAAAGAATGAGCTCATCATTTCATTAACCTTTCTTATCATAATACTGTGTGGTTAAGATGTAAAGGTTAAACAAAAAAGAAGTGCATGCCCAAAACAGCTAAGTTTGTATCAGTCGGGTGTCTAAACTCAAAACTGCACTTCATGAAACTTGTGCATTTTACAAAATGTAAAACACAACATGATTTAGTTAGCAACAAGAGATGAAATTCTCTAATCTAAATGGAAAATTGATCATGCCATCATCACATGAAATTGGTAGAAATCTGCTTTCCTAAGATGATTTGAAGATGGTAGTATGTCATCCTTGGTCAGATTCTTGATTCCAATAGAGCCAATACATCTTTCCCAGGAACAAGAATCCTAAACATCTTATTTGCCGGGTGCATGGTGAACATTGCTTAACTCGAATAGGGTTGAAGTTTTAGGACACACCAACAACTCATTAAATCGCATAGGACTGCATCAATCAATGTAAAAAATCTAATAGCTTTCAGATGCTCCTGACAACATACTTCATTCAAATGCTCCAAAGTTGGTGCGCACAAGCTCCAAGACACTAATGATGCTCATGCTAGTTTTTGTGAAAATTCAGCAGGAGCACTGCTTTGTCATTTAAGGAGAAGAGCAATCCAGAATACAGAGAACAATTACATAAAAAAACAGAAGCAACCACATGCGACCCTTAGAAAAAAATAGACACTAAACAAATACAAGGATGTCCGCAAGCCTGCTTGGGCAGGACCACCTCCTCCTTGATCAATCCCAATACCGCTCTATGAGAACAGGATTTGCCATCTAAGATGTGATGTTTTCTCTCGTTCAAAATGTTCCATGCCGCGTAAATCAGAAGCACGGCTATGGAGCGCAGTTGCTTCAAACTCTGGCCTGCTAGAGAGGCCGCCCACCACGCTTATACTGAATGATCAATAGGCTGTGGCAGCGAGACCTCCTTTGCGAAAGGACCTGAACACAGAGGTGAAGAGCTGTTTCTGGAGCCTGATTACACAACACACAAACCAGGTTACATGGCCAATTCCAGGCTTCAAGGTTACCAGCTGCCAGGATCTTCGATGCACCAACGGCCAAGCGAAAAACTTATGCTTTCCCTCTGCATGCAGTACCATCCGGAGTCGACTTCCAGGAGCTTCAGTCCTCAGAATCAGAGAGCTGGACCGGAAGTAGCAGATCCTATAGCTGAATGAACTCAGCCTTTTACTTCACCAATGTCATACGCCAAAGACCCCTGGTCCAATTCAAGTGTTGCATCTCATCTGCAACCCTCTGGTTCTTTTGCCAGGCTAGATAATACAGATTAGGAGCCAGGTCCATCAGTGCCTGCCCGTTCAACCAAGGGAACTTCCAGAAAAACTGGCTGTCCCCTTGACCGACATGAACAATGGTGCTAGCTCTGAAGAGTGCATGATCGGTACTGTCGCAGGGAGGTGTGAGCCTACCCAAGATCTAGGGGGGTCAGAACACTTACTCCACTCTAGCACAACCACCTAAGCCGAAGAGCCCTGCTAAATCTCTACAAAGTCCAAATCCAGGATCCCTAGATGGATAGACCTCCCAAACATTTCGGTTTCTGGCAATTCGCCTAGCACAACCACCTAAGCCGAAGAGCCTTGCTGAATCTCTACAAAGTCCAAAGTCCAAATCCAGGATCCCTAGACCTCCCAAACATTTCGGTTTCCGGCAATTTGCCCATCTTACAAGCGAGTGACCCCATTAGCATTCTTCAAGCCATTCCACAGGAGTCTTGATTAAAGTGAAGGCTCTTGGCATGCAACCTAAGGATGCAAGTTACACTCTCCCACCTTGGTAGCTCATGCCAAAAAGAAATTGGATCCAAACACAAGAAACCCCAACCATAATTCTACCAGGAACTCGATCCCCCTAAACTCGCCTTCCTAACCGTTGTAAATTATACTTTCACGCAGAGTCACAGTTTCGAAAGGGTGAGTTTACGTGCTATAAATCCACAGGTAAAAGAAAGAGAACGGATGCGGGATCACCATTCACTAATTACTACCACAGACTCGGAATTAAGAAAGGGGAACAAACGAAAGGGGGCGATTGATTCGCTTTGTCACTCACGAGGATGTCGAGCTTGCCGCCGAAGCGGTCGGCGACTTCGCGGAGCAGGCGCTCCCTCTGGTCACGCGCGGAGAGGTCGCAGACGGAGCCGGTGACGCGGAATCCCCTGGCCTCCCACTCCTTGATGCGCTCGCCGAGCTCCTCCGCCTTCCGGGAGCACGTGTGCACGACGGCCCCCAGCGCCGCCAGCTCCTCCACCACCGCACGCCTACATGACACGCAGACGACCTCGAGTTGAACCTCCAGAACGGGTTTGCAACTTGCAAGTGGTGGATGTCAGAGCCAGAGGGGAGCCGTACCCGATGCCGCGGGTGCCACCGGTGACGAGGGCTGTCTTGCCGGGGAGTGCCCATCTCCCCGGGGACCCTATCGCCGTGCCCGAGGTCTCCGTCGCGGCCATCTCGAAGGCGTTGCTCCCAGCCTCCCAGGTCCCAGCCGGTCCGTCTGTGGCCGCTAGCTCCGTGCTCACTCGCTGACGCGAGAGAGTGGGGATTGATTGATAGGGGATAATCGCGGATAATCGGATAGGAAGCAGCAGCGGTTGGGATCAGTTGGAGATTGAGCGATTAATGGAAGAAATTGGAGTGATTTGTTTCCTCTCGCACCTGACAAACGGCGACCGGGGCCCGCCTGCAGGCTATACACTAGGGCTGTTCATTCACGGGTTCTCACGTTTTTTTTATCCTAGGCTGTTCAGGCCCTAAAACCAACCCGACCCGCTGGGTTCATAGTTTCACGGTTCGTACGGTTTGCAACCGTCATTAATAATGCTGATGTCATTTCTTAAGCCTTCTTCTACCTTGGAAACCTGCCGCCATCACGGCGCTTGATGTCCTCTCGCTCGCAGCATGTGTTGTGTGAGACTGAGTACTGATCTCTCGATTGTGCTCCTAAATCATGATGCTCCTCTGCTCCCAGCAGCAGGCCGTGCACCGTGGGTTACTAGTTAATGATGTCATTACTCGTTAACGTCGTCGTGCCACAATGCGAGTCTCTACGCTCTGCTCCTGCAGTCGTCAATGTTGGGCATGTTTGGATCCCTTGACCAAATTTGCCCAGCCAGACTACCGAGCGAGGCAAGGCGAGGCGAGATCAGTCAAAAACGAAAACAGCTGTTTGGTTTCCGTTTGCCAGTGTGAACGCTAGCTTGTTTAGAATGGCCCATTCTGAATTTTATAATACATGAGACAAGATGGCAGCTCACCATGCAGATGCGTCAGAGACTGCCGCACGGGTCACAAAGACGTCTTGCCGGTGCAGGAGAGCGGATTTGGCTCTCCTGACCAGGCAAGATTTTCTTTGCTTTAAGAGGCAAGCTGGACTAGCAAAGCAAGATTTCTTTCCACTACCAAACATGTATCCTTGTTGAGCAAAGCAAGGCAAGGTTGAACAAAGCATCTAAACATGCCCATTGCTGCTAGACCCCTCAGGTACGCTCTTTAGGCAGCAGCTTCAAGGATTTCATGATTTATGATTCTGAGTTGCCGGTTCCACCGGTTCCGGTTCCACCAGTTTCTTAGGCTCTCTCCAACCCTTTTCCCATCCCCATCCTCTCTCTTCTCTCTCATCACTATTTCAATTATTTTTTTCTCTGTCTACGGTACCGCATTAAATTTTACAGAACCAATACGGGAGAACCGCTGGTTTCAGTCTTACACGGTTAAAATCAGTCCGTAGCTAACCGTATATATATAGTTTGGTTTGGGTTGGTTCCGGGGTTTGAATCCAAACCGTGCTCACCCTTGCTGTGCATGACTTTCGCTTTTGATTCTGCGGCTGCACTTTCCGCATTTGAGAATCTTGTATTAACTTTATTGGTGATTTCTATCTCCAAATTGTAAGGTACAGTTCAGCATATTGTTTATATGGTCAAAATCAGTCCGTAACTAACCGTATATGTAGTTTGATTTGAGTCGGTTCTGTGGTTCAAACGGTTTGAATCCAGTTCAGCAGATTGTTGTATGGTCGTCTATAGAAAAAAAATGATAACGTAGCTATGTGGTATATAGAGTAGAGTTTGAACATAAACGATGTGGTTTCGATCTGCTCGACTCAGTTTAATAGAGGCATAGTTTGTATGAATGCGTTCGTAAGGGTCGATGTGTATATCAACACTCCATGTGTTTTTTTTTAAATGTTGTAAAAAGTAAACTATATTGATTATATTCTGATTTCGTTCTTAAACGAGGTGGGCATGAGCTGCATCTGCAAGGTGTGAATTGATTCGTGACGAGAAACTAGAGCCGAAATCACGAAAACCAAACATCTTCTGCGGGGTGCAGCTGCAGCCCACTAAAAGTCCATATAGCCGTCTATATTTCAAATTCCTCTCTATCTACCGTGTAAAACAGTGTTTTTGGCGCTTTCTTTGGACCTTCGAGTGAGCATGGTCTAACTTCCTCCAATCTGAACAGATGTTCACGCTATAAGAGCTTTTATATTATGGAGTTGGCTATTGCATCAGTTTGAAAAAAGAACAGCCTTAAACGTAAACTAGTTTGGATGTATCTATTCATTATAAATTCTTTCTTCTAAAAAAACTTGCTCAGGCAATTCATCCACGTGTACCTCAGGCGATAAGCTTGTCTTCTTAATTTTACATCATTGTCGATTCGATTCATCCGTGAACACTATCTTGGTATCTTCTAATCTTCACTTCACCACCCGCTGGCCGAGCTCCAGTTTGGTTTATCCCCTGGAGCTTGTTCGCTGTTGTAGTCGTTGCTAGTGTTCCCCTGACTCCGCCACGTTCTTCTTGGCCTCGTCGCTGCGGATTCGCCGGATTCCATGGCGGAGATGTAGGATTCCTCTACGGTTGTAATTTTAAAAACGCCACTCGAATCATCGGCTCGTGTTTCCCCTTGCAAGTATTTAAGGATCTGCGGAGGACATCCTGTCAAGTCTCTGAAGCATACCACAAAGATTAGGAATGGAAATCAGGGCCGTGTGGTCAGAGACGAACCTGGACCATGGATGGACGCTGTTGCGCTGATTGGCGCACGGCGGCTGCGGCGCACTCGACCATTCGCATCATTGTGGGCGGATCGTAATGGCTTCCAAGCCGTGGATCCACAAGACTTTGGAGGTTGCCGTCCTCTGCAACCTGTGAAATCAAGGGCCTAGCCTGCATCCAGGAGCAATCACATAGGAATGATCTTTTAGGTTGCCGTAGATGTCAGTAGAATTCAGATATGAGGAGCTTGTTTTCTGACCCATCCAACTAACGTGTCATCCATGTAGGACTGGGATGACTGAACCGGTAGCCTTCCAGTAATCAGCTCCAGTAGGACGACGCCGAAAGAGAAAACATCAGCTTTGTCAGTTAGTTTTCCACTAGATAAGAACTCAGGAGCTATGTACCTGCAGAAAAGAGGAGAACAGACTGGTTAGAAAAATTCACCCGCTGAAAATGCTTATGCTCAAACAAAGAAACAGAAAAAAAATCTTGAATGGTACTGCAGAATGGCAATAATAAAAAAAAGACTGACCCGAAAGTTCCCATTACTCTTGTGGAAACATGAGTGTGGTCTCCTGGTTGATACTTTGCTAAACCAAAGTCTGCAACCTGAAAATAATTAAGACGTACTAATAAACAAAGGCTTATGCTACTGCACATTGTTGGTGATCAACTGCGATTGAAGAACTGAACAGCACATACTCCCAAAGTTCAATTAAAACAACATAATTGTGCTCAAATGCAGCATTACTGCACTAGATTACACGGCGAATGTCATTTGAAATTCTGCGCACTCAGTTTTAGAAAAGAGAAACTCCTAGATTTTGTTGTTGACTCCTAGCACACCAGCTGTTTCGGCATGTACTGCAGTATTTTCTCCATATCGGTCAAAATGATACCTTGGGCTCAAAATTATGATCAAGAAGAATGTTGGACGCCTTAACATCACGATGTATGATTTTAGGAAAACCTGGCAATACGCCAAAGCAGGTCGTCAGAGTCAGAGTTCATCGTATATGAAGCTGAAACAGAACAAGAAATGGACAGAAAGTATAGACTGACAGTCGTCATGAAGATAGGCCAAACCCCTCGCAGACCCCACAGCTATTTTCCATCTTTGATGCCAGTCAAGCGGTGGCCCATTGTGCCCTATATAAAGTCCAATGTCAAATCATCAAAACGAAAATAAGTCGGCCACCAGAGTTAAACGGCCAGGTCTACATGCAGAACTGAGGAACACGAGTAACTTACCGTGCAGATGGGTGTCGAGTGTCTTGTTGGGGACAAACTCGTACACCAGCAGCCTCTCGTCGGAATAGATGCAGTACCCCACCAGCGTGACAAGGTTGCGGTGGTGCACGCGGCTGATGATCTCGACCTCCGCCCGGAACTCGCGGTCCCCCTGCCGGCTCTCCGTCTTGAGCTTCTTGATGGCCACCTCGGCGCCGTCCAGCGTACCCCTGTACACGCACCCGAAGCCGCCTTGCCCGATGATGTTCCCGGGAGCGAACCCGTCCGTCGCGGCCGCGAGCTGCTCGTACGAGTGCGAGCCTCTGCCCGGCAGCTCGGTGACGATGTCGACGGATCCAGCGTCCGAGAAGGTGCCGCTGGTCTGCGGAGGCGTGGGGCGCTGCTGCTGCGCGAAGTACTGCTCGGAGGGCGCTTGCTGAAGTACTGGCCATGTCGGGCCATCTGAAACACCATGCGTACGTACGCAAGCAGGCGCTGTACGTTAGCAGCTGCTTGTACACTTATCGATCCTAGACCATCTCGTACAACATACCTTTGTGGTATACTACCAACGGTGGTGGTGGTAGCTGAGGTGGCACCACCGGCCGGCGCCGGCGCCGTCTCCTCCTCCGCCGGACGAAGCAAGCCACCAGGCACAAAACCAGAATCACGGCGGCCACGACGGCCCCAACGATGATCCAGTGCACGGCGCGGGAACTCAAGGTCCACGAGTCACTTTTCGTGGCCGCGGGGGCCGCGTCGGAGGCGGGGGCCGTCACCTCGGCCACGACACGGCGTGCGCTCAACGTGGAGGAGATGGCGTCGGGAGGCACCGCCGGCACGCCGGTGTCCTGCAGTGCTGCCCTTGCGCGGTCGAGGAAATCGCCGGCAAGCGCGTACAGCGACGCGACGGACGATGGCTCCGGAAGAGGGCCGTACTGAGGCGGCGCCGGCGGTGGCGGTGGGGGTGTGAACGGTGGCGGTGGCTGCCGCGGCCTCTCGGCCGGCATGGAAAACCAGAAACGCGCCCACATCGCGGCTTCTGCACGCACAGGACGGAACCAGCCAACCAGGTGATTGAGTACGCGCGAATGATGGGTTTATAGCTTCTGAGACTTATTAACGCTTGCAGCCTTAGCTCTGGCCTCTGGGCATGGTTGTCTTGGCCCGACGCCGTTCTTAACCTTGCGGCGCCTGCTGCTGCTGTTTCCGCTAACAGAGTGCGTCGAGCGCACCGGAAAGCGGAAACAATCAGCTCAACATGGGAGTTGGGATCTCATGCCACTATGCCAGCGTGCTTTTCCGCTGAAGCCTGAAAGCATCTGTATCGGCTCCCGCCCGTTCCCGCGTATGTTTTACATGACCAGCAAACGTGTGCCAAATCTATGGAACGAAGAGCTCCTGAATCGCTGCTGGTTCTTACGATTTTCCGTGGATTGGACCTGTTCAACGTTCCCAGTGCCTACTGGAATGCACAAATAAAGCACTAGATCAGGTCAAATTCAGGGCAAATATTTACTAGTAAATGGGTCGAATCATCCGAAGATGGATTCAAATATCCAGTCGTGCCAATAGTATGCTGAATCGAACTAGGTGGCAACAAGGACTGAGGTGCACGGAAGAGGCGGGGGTGCAGTGCGGGGGAATTCATCTTAATATCTGAAGATTATGTTCACCAGTTATCTAAAATGGATGTCCAAACACTGAGCGCGCGCTGTAGAGAGAGTTAATTGGAACAGTAGATTGGCTGGATGCCCTCATTAGAGAATGCTAAGGATATGCACACCTTCAAACTCCTTTTGCTTAGGGACGGGAGCAAGTACTTCCCCGCTCTTGATTTTTGACTAGAACTTTTTTGTAATTTCTATTCCTATTCCCTCACCACCTGTAAAAACTTCCTCCCTCTTGGGTTTGTTTTTTTAATGCATTGCTCCCTCCAGTTTTGTATAAGAAAAAACATAGGCTAAGGTCCAAAATTCAGATGGCACTCGAATTCTCATATTTGACACGACGAGAGAAGTGCGAGAACCAAATTGTGTTGCCGTTGGACGTTGCTCCATCGTGTCAGTTGCGATTTCCCTGCAGCGGCGGTTGTCTGCACCGACGCTGATGCCGAGCGCACGGTGGAGTTGGCTCCTCTGCTCTCCGTTCGCGCTCATGCTCTTCTCCCTGTCGTACTTCATCTACTTCGCATTGTTCTCCCGGAAGAGTATTGACCAAAAGCTGCCATGGCCGGTTTGCGAGCAGCCTCCAGCCTCCGCCGCCGCCGCCGCCGAAGCCACCAGCTAGCCGACTCCTCTCGCCCACATCGTCTTCGTCATCGGCGCTTCCAAAACCACGTAAGCGAAGCGCCGGGCATACACCGGCCTGTGGTGACGGCCGGGAGCAATGCGGGGCCACACGTCTGGCTCGACGAGGAGCCCTCGGGCCCCTGGCACCCATCGTGGCCACTAGCCACCCTACCGCGTGCGCGGCTGAACGCGGCACGGTTCGGCAGGGAACACGCGGCCGCGGCGCGGATGGCGCAGGCGGTGGCCGAGGACTACGAGACCGCCGCGGCGGCCGCAGGGCAGGAGGAGGCCCCGCCCGCGAGGCACGTTGGCTTGTGACGGGCGACGAGGACACGGTGTTCTTCTCGGGTAACCTTGCGGCGGACCGGTACGACCATTGGGAGTTGTACTACGTCAGGTCGACCTCCGAGAGTGTGGCCTAGAACGTGGCGCACTCGTGCGGCATGGCCATCGGCGGCGGCGGGTACGCCATCATCTTCACGGCAGCCGCGGCTCTCGCGGGGATCATGGACGGCTGCCTCGACCGCTACAACGAGCTTGTATGGCAGTGACCACCGCGTCCAGGTCTGCCTCGCCGAACTCGGCGTGCCGCTGACCAGAAAACCCGGCTTCCACCAGGTAAGATGCCGAAAAATTCACATCGTTCGCGAGACGATACAACCCAGAACCAACATTTTGCCTGCGGTTTCACCTTGTGCACACATTTTACGATGTTGCGCTGGGCCTTCCATGTCACACGATCGATGATTATATTGTCACGACTCATGCATCGACACAAGGAAACGCAAACCTCTGGACGCGCTCCAAAATCACACTGTCACACACAGTTCTGTTGCTTGCGTACTTGCTTTGCAGCTAGACCTGAAATGAGACCTGTACGGCCTGACTCGTCGCGGCACACCCGGGTGGCGCCGCTGGTGTCGCTGCACCACCTCGACCGGCTCAGCCCCGTCTCCCCGAACTCACTCAGGCGGCTGCGCGCCGTGCCGCCGTCCGATCCCTGGTCGGTGCGTCCAGCGTCCCGCCGCGACCCGGCGCGCACGCTGCTCGCGGCGCCGGTTCACCACTTCACCCTGTCCGTGTCGCCCCCCGCACGAGCTGCAGACGCCGCTCCGCACGTTCCGCGGGTGGTACGGGACGCCGGCGGGGGCGCCGTTCACGGTGAACACGCGTCCGGAGGCCGAACCGGACGCGGCCGCGCTGCCATGCCACCGGCGGCCCAACATGTTCTACCTGGACCGCGTCACTGAAAGGACTGCACCGGCCGCCGGCCGGAACTGGACGCGCTGACGGAATACATGTCGGAGCTGGTGAGCAGCGACGCCTGCGGGGACCCGTCGCCTCCACCTGGGTCGACCGGACACCCATCCACCCACCCCCCGCCGCTCCCTCGCCTCGGGTATTTGGGCCGAATGTGGCGCCGGCCCACTTCCTCCTTCCCCCTTCTTCCTCCTTCCGCCGATGCCTTCTTCTTCTTCCTCCACCGCCGCCGCCCCACCCCCGCCACCCGGAGGCCGCCGGCGCATCGGCGCCCTCGCCGCGGCCTCCCCGCCCGCCGGCCGCCACCTCCTTCGACCGTCGTCGCCCCCGCCGCCAACCTCACCCCCGGCTCCGGCGTCCCCGCCTCCGCTGCCACCCTCCACACCGCCGCCACCCTAATCCGGCTTCACCGTCGTCCACCATCGCCGTCGTCGCCGTGGAGCTCCACCGCCCCAACCCTGGCCCAACCGGCCTCCTGCCCCGCCCGGCCGGCGGCGCCCTAGCCGCCGGCCTCCCCACCACCACCGCCGGGCCGGCCTTCCTCCCCCGGCCCTCCCTCTAAGGTTGGGGAGGGAATGGAGAGGTCGCCGGCGATGGCGAACCCCCAACCCCGAACCGGAAGGCGGCGGTGGGAGCAGCGCGGCGGCGCGCGTGGAGGAAACCGGCGTCGGAGGAGAAAGGAGGCGGCGGCGGTCGGGGGAGGAGGAGAGAGGAGTGGAGGAAGGAAGAAAGAGTGAATTTTGGACCAATTGGGCCAATTTAGGCTGAATTGGGGTAAAAAAGTGTAAAGAGAGGAGGGGTGGGTGGACGGTGGATCAGGTAGACCTGGTGTACGCGATGATTTCCGGATGCCTGCACCGGCTTCTCGACGCAGCTGCCAAGGTGCAGGCGATCAGAGCTCTCGCGCTCAAGATGGACCCTGCCATGTGGAAGCGGGTACGTATGTGTTCGTATACACGCGCGAGCGCGAGTGGCATTGCGGCAATGGCTCAAGTGATCAGCCAGGCGTGTGTGGTTAACCTCGTCTTTCTTGTATATTGTGTTTTGGACTCAGGCTCCACGGAGGCAATGCTGCAAAGTGCAGGGCTCGAAGGAAAATGGCACTTTAATTATGAGTGTAGGCATAATGAGGCAGCACTAATGATGCACTAGCAAAATTAATATGGCTAGTGTTATACACTTTAATTAATTGATTGTTTCTACAAGCCAACCCACCACAACTTGACTGAGGGCTTCTCTTTACGGGCCATTCACAAACATAAAAAAATAATCCCGTTGAAACTTCGAAGTTGAGTGGGTGCCTACACCCTCGCTAGATCTTTTCTTTGGTGTTTCCTTTTGCATATGGTTTGCGACTCAGGAAACGACCACGACGAAGATCCTACATCACACGAGGTGACGAAACCTCCTCCTCCAAACGGTGTTGGAGAAGAGCTCATGAATAGCCTCCCGCTTACCAGGCGACAATAGCACTCCAAATTTAGTGCGACACGCAGCTAAAGCAGCCTCTCTAAAAAGCACCTGAGACGATTGATCACCAAGCTTCTTTAGCAAAATGTTCCTCACTTGCACCTCGGCGTTGGCGGCTCTAAACTTACTCTTGGCCGCCAGGCGAGCGCTGCGGCGCGAGTGCTCTTCCGGAGTTATGACCTTAGACACCCGCACTTGCTACCGAGATGGTGGCACATATGGTCCTCTGAGATTTGTGGTGGATGGACTACCTAAGGAAAATGACGATAGAGTTGGGTGGTTTTCTTAATGTCTCACGAGTTATTTCACTTAGTCAAAGAAGTGTGATCTCACTAGACTATCAATGGTCTCATTATTACCTCTCGTTAGTAACTCCAATTGAAAGATTCAGTCGAAGATTGAAATGGAACTCAATGCCAACTGAAAAACCTACAGTTGTTATAGGTCAAAAATGGGCGCATCTTCAGTGAATGATAGAGTGATCATAGTATCATACAAAGTAGTCTAGTAAATTTTGTGCTCAAAAGTGGGAGGCTGCCAGCCTGCCCAGCCACAAAAGATGAGGGACATAGTATTTGAAATCATGGTTGCTCGTCGAGGCTCTGCGAGAAGTCATAGCATCAAAAGCACGGTGTGTACAATATGCTTGATCTTTGAAATCATGGTAGCATTTGATTTGCAAAATGATGGATCGTCTGTCTTCTTAAGAGCATTCCTCTTCTAATGAGTGCAAACACAGCGCGTTACCCATGTGACTGGTTGGTTCAATCATAAGGCAGTAGACGGAGCGGCAAGAGAACCAGCCAACCAGGGGAGCAAGAGGAATCGAAGTTGTCACTCGTGTATGAGACAGCCTGGGAATGGCCTAACATACATTTCAACCAAAGTGAGAGCTGTTGCCAGGAAGTAGGGAACTATGCTATTTTTGAACGGAGGAATCTTTTCTCCATGGTAAGATGAGATGCTACAACTGCGCTTACTAGTCTCTAGTGTTATTAACTGACGGGACAGTGGACACGACAATGGCATATTCTGATTCATGGCCATATTTCAATTCCGACTTCATGTTATTGACCTTTGTAGAAGTTAGATCGGCCAGCCATTGGGTCCTTCAGTAGTTCAGTTTGTTCAGACTGGAAATCATTCTCAATGCCTATCGTTACATGCCTAATATACATCCTTCAGTTTGAGGGCTTGAGGCCAATCTTCCCGATGCCTTGTCCACATCCCATATCTTCAGTTTTCCGATACGGCAGCGGTACATCTACATCAGAATCAGAGTACAGCCGCTGCCGCTCTAGCACCCGACTCTGTTGACTCATGACTCCTCGTCCAAGGCTCCATGTGCGCCACCTTGACGAACAAAAAAAACAAAGAAAACGCCGAGAAAGCAGACAGCGAAAGGCCCAGGAGGCGTTCCGATGGCTCCACGCGGCTGTGGCCAGTTTGCCTGGCGCCAACAGCAAGCCGCATCCGGCGGGCGGGCCGGCCACCGCACCACCACATGCGGCTGCTTCGGCGCTGCGGCACCGGCGCTGCGGCCTCCGCCACGCCTCGCGCCAAGAGACGGACGCTGTGGCCTGCGCGGCTGCGGGTGCGGCGGCCGGCAGGCCGGGGAGGTGTACACACACAAAAAAAAAAGCGATAGGCCGGCAGGCGGCAGCTCGTGATCCGCGGCGGCCGGACGTGGCGGTTTCCTTCCTGGTGGCTTTATCGGGAGGGGGTTAACGGCTCGGTTATCTCGGGGGAAGCAATAATTATCGCGCCAGCTGCCTTGCTTTTCAAGCGTTGCCGGGCCGACCCCATCAAACCGAGATTAATAAAAACGCGCCTTTTATTCCGGTCGTGCCACGCCGCGACGTCCTCCCGAGGCCCGAGCCGAGCTAAACACCCCACCCCACCCCACCTGCGAGCGACAAGGGAGGGAGAGGAGGCGTCCAGACCACAGCACCCACGCCGTCCGCTGTATCGCCCGCCGCCGCCTCCCTTCTTTCACGAAGGCGGGACCGATCGTGCGCCGGCGGGATAGCAGCTCGAGGAGGGAAGGGAGGAGAGAGAACAGCGCAGCGTTCGATTCCCACGCGCGCCCGCCACGATCCCGCCATCCCCGAGGACGGGCCGGCGGGGATCGGGAGGGGGGCGCATCGCCACAGGCCTCTCACCATTGTTCGCTGGAACGCAACGGCCGGGGCTCGAGGCCTGCCGGCCCTTTCGCCCCGCGCTCGCGAGATTACCGCGAAACCGTTGGCGTAGCGCGGGGAAAGCGGAGATCTTGTGCAGGGACGGATGCTGCACAAATGGAAGGCGGCGGACGGCGGTGGGTGCGCCAGCGTCGCGGGCGGGGTCGACCAACGCCGGCGGTGCGTGGCGGCGTCGCTGTCCATGCTGATCGCCGCCACCCTGGCGTTCCTCGCCTACGTCGCCTTCTTCCCGGACGACGGCGCGGGCGGGGTGTACCGGCTGTGGAGGTGCCAGGACTGCGGGGGCGAGCTGGGCGAGTTCCCGGGCGACGAGGCGGACGCGGCCGACGGCCCTTCGGCGCCGCGCGTGCCCCGCGAGCCGACGACGCTGTCGCACGTCGTGTTCGGCATCGGCGCGTCGGCGCGGACGTGGGACCAGCGCCGCGGGTACGCCGAGCTCTGGTGGCGCCCCGACCAGATGCGCGGCCACGTGTGGCTCGATGAGCAGCCCGTGAGTCCGTGGCCGGCGGCGACGTGCCCACCCTACCGCGTCTCGGCGGACGCGTCCCGGTTCGGGGACCGCGCGTCGGCGTCGCGGATGGCCAGGATCGTCGCGGACTCGTTCCTGGCCGTCACGGCGGAGCTCGGGAACGACACGGCCCGCCGGGAGGTGCGGTGGTTCGTGATGGGCGACGACGACACGGTGTTCTTCCCGGACAACCTGGTGGCCGTGCTGCAGAAGTACGACCACGAGGAGTTGTACTACGTCGGGGCGCCGTCGGAGAGCGTGGAGCAGGATGTGATGCACTCGTACGGCATGGCCTTCGGCGGCGGCGGGTTCGCCGTCAGCTACCCGGCCGCGGCCGCGCTCGCCAAGGCCATCGACGGCTGCCTCGACCGCTACGCGCTCTTCTACGGCAGCGATCAGCGCGTGCAGGCCTGCCTCAGCGAGCTCGGCGTCCCGCTCACCCGTGAGCCCGGATTCCACCAGGTGAGTGAGCTTCCAAAACACCAGCTGCTCTGCTCCACGATCAAGTGCAATATTATTATTGATATATAACACCAAAATGACAAATTCTTGGTACGAAGAGCATGCACGATGTGCCTAAGCAAACCATATTAGGAATCGATAACCGCTTATCTGAAACCTCTGATACGCATGCCAGATTCGGCACCGCTAGTAATGGTGCAGCGCTTTGACGGACCATGCTTCGTGATTCCACTCAAGTTTTTCCCCTGCATTACCCTGGATCAGAGCCTTTTGACCGAAAACCTTTCATGCACCATTTCCCCTAGCAAAAAGGCCTCAGCCCTCACCTTCCGAGTATCCGTTGTCCTGCATGACAGCGTGAGAATCCACGGAGGCAAATGCAAGGAAGCATCTTTCGGTTGCTGCAAAGGCGAATATAGTTGCGTTGCGCCCCGCAGAGAAACCTTTTTCCAGAAACCACTGGAGCCCGGTTGTGGGCCTTTGCGGCACTCTGGCGGTTCGCGACGAGGGACGGTGCCGTCCATGAGGGATGATGAGGCCATGGCCATGGTTCTCTGCTCGATTTAAAATCGTCGGACAGCGTGGAGTCGCCGGAGGCCGGATCCAGGCCTGCCGCTAGCCCGTGCAGTCCTTGAGCTCCACCATTATCGCTCCCTTTCACCACTTCACCCCATGTGGGGTGGGCATCTAGCAGGACAACCGTCGACAGTCCATTTGAACACTGACTGGCCTAGCCAACCACCGCTTGCAAAAGGCCATCTTTTCTTTTTGCCGGGGCACCACGCTCTTGCCCGTTGCCACCCACATGTATAGTTAACCCATTAGGCCACTACCCATGTCTTCTGTCGTGCCCCAGCCCCCAGCCGGCGTCGTCTGTATACATAGGAAGACAATGGGCCAGCAAAGTGCACAGATTTGGTTGGATTTTCTCCGGCGCGGCGCCGGTTGGTGGAGGCGTACGTAGTCGCGTCGCGCGCAGCCGAATCATGTGGTGCATCTTGTGTTGTATGGTCCACAGGCATGGGCTCGATGGCATCGCATGCCATTGCCAAGAATCCCGGAAGCCGAAGGAGAGGCCACCTGCATGCATTTTAATTTGGCCGTAGGAAACGCGCCGCTCGGCTTTTGAACCGCGCGTTGGGGTTGAGGCGTACGAAATGATGAAGGAGCCGCACGCCTTCGCCACGGAGGACAGGAGGAGCCGCCGTGGCGAGGTGGTGGCCGTGGTGGTGGTGTCCACGATTATGACAAAAACTGGGCGTTCGTTTTGGAGGCGGCCCCAAAGTTTATGGCTGTTTAAAAGACCATGGCGGAGGCGGCGGTTGTTCAAACCTCGACGTCGCTTTCCCGAGAGGCCGCCGGTGGTTGGTGTTGGTGCGACGCGTGACCTTGCCGGGCCAGGTGTGCGGCCGTCCTTTCCCGGCGACGAGATTGCCCAGGCATAGCCGTATAGGTGTCGCCCGATTTGGCGTACTTTGTGCCGCGAGCGCTAGGATGGAAACGTCTAGTGGTGCCCTGGGAAACTAGCTGGACCCTGTGTTATTGAGAGCAACGTTCGTGATTCTCTCCCGTGCGGACCGGTGCACGATCCCGTCGCAGCCGGCGTACTTTTACCATTTTTCTACCGTGCCTGAGGAGTTGACGTGCCGTGGAGACTGGAGAGTCGCTGGTAAAATGACGAGAGAAAAGACTTGGCGCTCCCAGACCCAGCTGTTTCTTCTTTCTCGCCTTTTTGAACAGGCCGACCGTCCCAGGACAATCTACCGCCGGATGCGTTTCATCGCGTGGCGCACAACCCGCCGGATGCCTCTTGTCTCCTGCCGCCGCTGAACTATTTTTCCCCTGCCAAAGAAAAATTGTCGCGAGGTGCCACCTGGCCTCAAGAATCTACCGGCACGGTGTCTCATGCGCGTGCAGAAAAGTCACCGCTGCTCTCCTTTTTGTTTTTTCCACAGGATCATCACACTGTTTTTTTCTTAAAAAAATTGTTGACACGTCGCCCGTGCAACCTCAACGTCGTGCAGGTGGACATCCGCGGGGACGCATACGGGATGCTGGCGGCCCACCCGGTGGCGCCGCTGGTGTCGCTGCACCACCTCGACCACATCGAGCCCATCAGCCCGCGGGGCAAGACGGCGCTGGACGCGGTGGCGCCGCTGGTGTCGGCGTCCCGGCTGGACCCGGCGCGGACGCTGCAGCAGAGCTTCTGCTACCAGCGCGGGCCGGGGTACGAGTGGTCCGTCTCCGTCGCCTGGGGCTACACCGTGCAGCTGTACCCGTGGGCCGTGGCGCCGCACCAGCTGGAGGTGCCGCTGCAGACGTTCCGCACCTGGCGGAGCTGGGCCGACGGGCCGTTCGTGTTCAACACGCGGCCGCTCAAGCCGCGCGACGCCTGCGCCCGCCCCGCCATGTTCTTCCTCAGCCGTGCCCGGAACGAGACGGCGCGCACCACCGTGACGGAGTACGCGAGGCACGCGCCCCCGACGCCGCCGGCGGAGAAGGAGTGCGACAGGGCCAGCTTCCGCGCGGCGTCCACGGTGCACATGGTCAAGGTCATCGCGCCGAGGATGAGCGAGGGTGACTGGAGACGGGTAAGTTACACACGCGCGGCGATGTCGGTCTTGGTTGATCGCCGTTCCGAGGCTTTTGGTTTGCTGTGCAGGCTGCAGAAGCGTGCTCATGGCGCGTTGGGTATTTTTTCATTTCCAGGCACCGCGGCGGCAGTGCTGCAAGACGAAGCGGACGAGGTGGGGGTCGGTGCTGGAGGTGCGGATAAGACGCTGCGGCAGAGGGGAGCTCACGTCGCCGTAGCAGAACGCATCCCGTTTCACCGTGGTTTGCTTGGCCACCCGGCACGCCCAGGGATGGTAGCGGGATACAGAAGGCATGCTATCTTTTCCTCACGCCTCAGAGAAGCTCGGCTGCCGTACATATTGGAGAGCATCTGCATGCTGGCGACGAACAGATTCTCCGATTCTCGCTGTGTATAAATTGCTATACATGACTTACGAGACTGATGAGACATACAGATCACTGATCACATACACGTCGTACATGCGCACTTCAGGTCCGCACTTCTCCTGTTTGCCTGTTTGGCCTTGATGGCTCGGTGTGCTATAAAGATACCATCGTTCTAATTGCACGCAGACAAGCCAGCGGTTCAGACTTCAGAGTCTCTGACAACGAAATACTGGTTCTGATTGCGTACAGTCTATCAGAGTCAGAGGCTCAAAGCATAAAACATACGACATCACATTGGGCCATAACACCTGTACAAGGTAGCCCACAAACAGTATAGGGCTAGAATACCTGCCATTCATGGCCTCCGACCATGCGGAAGCATCTCCGACAGTTATTTGTGGGCCGAAACATTAGGCAGCCCAGGTATATTAGCTCTTGGCATCTTGGGTCCAGCACTACATGTTTAGTCTAGATGTCTTCTTTATTGTTCTTTTATTTATCATTATCGTTCTTTTTATATATGGTGTATGTTATTTATTCACCTATAGTAGATGTTAGTATTTTTTCATCTTTTTGTTCTCCACGTATATATTGTGTAAAACCTTTTCCACTTTTATATACTATATTCTTTTTTTTTCATGGAAATAGTTTTACCTATTTTTACTTGGTCTAGACTCTAGAGCCGACCTATTTTCTTGGGACATATTTGATATTTCATTAATAGGGTAGATGATATGGCACGTAGATAAACTTCATTCTTTAGGGATTCATATTTTTCTAAAAAATATGTTTCATATTTACATTCTCCATACAAACATTTCTCTGCGATTGCAAAATGATCAAAATTCTTCTTAAAAGCATCTGTGAACGTCGGTGAGAAACACCTTTTTATGGGTGACTCTCCCTTATAGTGTAAAAATGAGAAACATTTCAAGGTGATTGATGATAAGACGTTTCTTTTTTCAGTGTTTATGTGGCAGATGTTATTCCGACCAGAAAATCAGAAACGTTTCATTTATTCAAACAACTTTTTTGTCTTTTTTTTAAACTCGTGCAGAATACGTTTTTCATTAAAAAGAAAAGAGTAACCAACCACTCTGTTACGAGTTGCCGCTTTGTTCACCGTTCCAACAAAAAAAAAGTCTATGTGAACAAACGAAGCATCATCGCGGTGATGGACAGGCATATAAAGCTAACCCTTTTTTGTGAAGGTTTCAGAAATAAGGGAAGGATCGGAGAAGGAAAGTCATCGCGCAGTCCCTTTCGAAGCGCCCCCCAAGTGGGGAGCAGCGTAGAAGAAGGTCAGACATCCAAAGGCGTTCAACATTTGTGTGGTTCACATTGCTCGTGGAA
Source organism: Paspalum notatum (assembly GCA_022530915.1). Classification (NCBI taxonomy): domain Eukaryota; kingdom Viridiplantae; phylum Streptophyta; class Magnoliopsida; order Poales; family Poaceae; genus Paspalum; species Paspalum notatum. Next base: position 9,272,073 of record CM039684.1, read on the forward strand.
TTATCCATGAGTTTCTTGGTAGCACGCGGCCTTGTTGCTTGGCTCCGTCCATTAAATTAAATGAAAGTCAGCCTAGTCAGAGCCATCATTCTGGGCTCCTGTTTCGCCGCTCTCTCGCGCTCGGCGACCTGGTCCTTGCATGCATTTCCTCCAAACTGCAAGTGCAAGATCATCAGGTCATTATTAGTCCTTATTACTAGTTACTAGTACTACGTGATTTCTTTAGAAAAAAAAACATATATTGTCATGTGCCCAATCGCACTCGAACAGTGATGTGCTTATCAGAGTATTTTTCGCTGCACGTGTACTCGTCTACGGCGCCGGAACTATCAACACATTATTGGAACCCCCTTAAAAAAACACTTTGAAATCCAGGTATGCGTCTGGTACGTTTGTGAAAAGTACCTCTCTCTCCGTCCTTGCTCGACGCAAGTCAAGCACACAACCATCCATATGCATGCACTCACGGCAACTTGGCCAACCCAATGCACAAGTTGTACTTTGTTTGTCAAAACTTGTTTAAAGAACAAGTCCACGGCTCGGAACTTCTTGCTTTGGCTGAAGAAGAACGAAGCAGCATGTGCCATGACCCATGAGGATAACTGGATATACATGCACGAGCACGACGAGCAAATCTCTGGCGCCACGTACGCGCCTTTGGTAGAGGCGTAGAGCGAGCGGTCAGACTTGAGTTCCTTCTCGAAGGCGGTTCGACGACAGACGACAGCTCGATCGCTGCGGCGGCGGCGGCGTCGTCGCACGACTCGACGCCGCGCCAGTTGTTGCAGCGGTCCGGGTCGTCGCTGCGTAAATCGCGCGTGGATGCACCCCTGCTGCATGCAGATGCAGTCCTGCGCGGCGCCGTACATGAACTGTACCGCCGCTCTCCAGTCTCCGCTGCGCTGTTCAATTTGAACACGGTAGCTGGATCCGATTCATAATATAAGCACGTACACGGCGATGAAGGAGAGGGCAGGCTGCCACTGCCAGCAGGGCGACCGAGACGCAACAACATGCACCAACAAGGCGGCCAGGCGAGGCAAGTCGCTTGGCAGCATAAAAAGTCTTGGGCTTTCCGGAAGGGCGGCGGCAAGCACAATACTACATGATAGTCAGGCTGTGTTTAGATCTAAATTTTCCTTTAAATTTTACTATGCAAAAAAAACATTTTCCGTCACATCAAAAATACCGGCACATGCATGGAGTACTAAACGTAGATGAAATCAAAAAATAATTGTGCAATTTAGATGTACTTTGCGAGACGAATCTTTTGAGCCTAGTTAGACCATGGTAGGACAATATTTACCACAAACAAACGAAAAGTGCTACAGTGCGCTACAGTGTCGGGTGTGATGTTTTTGACCAAATTTTGGTAGATTTCGCCTGCTTTTCGCCTCCACTTTTTGGATCTAAACACAGCCATAGATGGGCGCTCAGCTCTCCATGTCCAATGTGTCCTTGTCCATGCATGCACGCGCCGACGTCGGCGAAATGTTTCGTCAAACCTCGTGTTCTCCTTTGCTTCCTTTGGAAGGGAAGCGACGAAACATCGATGGATAGAGATCCTTCTCTTGTGTGCCTGGGGTTGCTACCTGCTGCTCGATCAGGGTACAGTAGAAAGCTACAGCTAGTGTTCACATTCTCATCTCATCAGGTGTGCGGCAAAAGCAAAACTCGGGGAGACAGGCAGTAATGGGGTGGCTACCTGCTGCTAGTCTACTACTGGATAATTAAATATAGTGGAGCAAATAAAACTAGCCGTTTTCAGTTACCCTGATACGATCAATCAAGGCCTAATTAATATAAGTGAGATCTCAAAAAGAAAGAGGCAGGATCGGAGAACAAAAAAAAAAAAAAAGATAAGACCCGGCCGGGCAGCAGGTGAGAGTGAAGCGTCGATCTGGTAGCAGACGCCGCGCTACGCAACAAGGCTTTTTTTTTTTTTTTTTTTTTTGCCGCCGAATGGCAATTATCGCCTAGTACTTCGTGCGTAAGCAACGGTGGCTAATCGCTCCGCCACTGCTCGTCGACGCCGACGGTTAAGTCATCGGTTAGAAAACCCACCGCCGGCACCGGCAGGGCCGGCCCACCAGCAGCAGCTACCTCTAGCGAGCGGCGAGCCCCCAAAGCTCGCGTCCATGCCGACCCGGCGATCCGGCCCGGTCGCTCCAAACAGCTAGCCCTGCCCATCCAAAAATCAAACCATTAGCAACAACTACTGGATGCTGGGGAGGGTCAAGATCCAGGCGTCACGTCGACGGGGTCTGGATTGGGGGCATCGATCGGATTAGGCCGCGGCCGCATGCATTGCACTTGGCGCGATCGGGGGTGTGCGCCTACAGGAGCAGGGGGCCCACACCAGCGGCCGCGGGGCCGTGGTGCCGGCCGTTGCTGTCGCCGATCGCAGCGTGCCAGCGGCTATCGCGTGTGTTTTGGCTTGGCCGTGGTGCGGCATCATCACCCCCGCACGAAAGCGGCTGTGCGCGTTTGTCATTACCAACCCCTAGACTAATTTGGTCGTACCAATTATCAGCGGCTGACTTGTTGGTAGGTTAATTTATTTACCGCCCCGCTGCGTGCCCGAAATGACGTTTGTTTATTGCGTTTACAATTACAATGCAATGCAATGGTCCCTGATTGTCTGATTGATCAGTGGCTCGCAGCAGTGATTTAATTTTGCAGCACATAAAATATAAGTATATGTATGCGCATGTGAGAAAAATTAAGATACTGGAATCCATTCAATGGGGGCAATTGAATACGAGTAGATGGCTAGAGGAGGGTGCGCGCGTTTGTCCTCACCGGTCTACGAACCTGCATGGCTGGTCTTTAAAAAACAAAGCGCGACGAAAACGGGTGGCTAGCGAAAGCTAGGGTGTGTTTAGATCCTGAAAACTGTAACTGTTCTGAACTGAAAAGCACTGTAGCACTTTTCGTTTGTTTGTGGTAAATATTGTTCTACCATGGTCTAACTAGGCTCAAAAGATTCATCTCGCAAAGTACATCTAAACTGTGTAATTATTTTTTTATTTCATCTACATTTAGTACTCCATGCATTTGCCGGCATTTTGATGTGATGAGGAATTTTTTTTTTATAGTAAAATTTGGGAAAAATTTTTTAGATCTAAACAGGGCCCTAATACATACCTTGAATGCAGAGACACGCACCGGTATGGCAGAGCCCTGTGCGACAGAGCGAGTGTCCCCACTGCGCATGCAGTCGTCCTTACCATGCTTCATGCACGGCTCTCTCTCACTTTTTTTTTTTTTTTTGTCATCAGCAAGCAGGGAGCGTTTGTGCAAACTGTTTGGGGTCAAATATCGCTAGAATAATGGAGGTGCGAAGTTCAATATTGTGGTCCTTACAAATATTTTCTCCAGTCCAGAACAATATTGCGAGCTTCAATATTGAAAAACTCTGCATGTACATTGGAGAGAAGAATTAAGACAAGCAATTAAATAAGCATTCCATGTCGAAACACGAGATTAAATGCAACCCAGAAAAGGAAAGTCTAGCGGTACTGGAATTGTATTTATGAGAAAAAATTTGAATATTATACTTGTTTTTTAGGGGTGAGTACATATATATGTGGAGACGGAAGACTAGTGTGTAGCTTTCGTGACGGGGCAGGTTGCCGATTACGGATTACATACATCGAGTACAAAAATCAAGTGTGCGCGCGACTAGTAGGGCACGTCCCGTCCGTTGGGAATTGGTGGTGGGATCGTGGAGCAACGGCAATTCGGCAACGGGCCGGGTTCCGGTGTACAGCTAGCTAGCCTGCGCCGCGCCTGGCAGAAAATGGAACTGGTCGCCGAATCCAAAGACGCACGTTTATTCAGCACCGAGCACGATCTAGCTTGTAGCCGTAAACAGTCCGTGTCTGCGTCTACTAGCGGGGCTATTGCACGACCATTTTTCAAACCCCGGCCCATCCGCAGGGATCAGAATTCAGAGTAGCCATGCCGATCGATGCCGCGCGCATGGGCAGCGGCACGCCGTCGGCGCCCCCACCTTCCACGAACCCCCCCTTCTCTCGCTCTCGTGATAGCACCGCTCCATTAGCGTACGAACGTACGCATGTGTCCCTACAGTTGCTACGAACAGTGGCGTCTTTGCCACTGGGCAGCAGCAGGCACTGACCGACCGTACCGTGTATATATGTCTCGGTGGGGGGTTTTTGGAGCTCCAATTCTCGATCGCCGTAGCTAGCTCAGCCCAGACCCAGAAGGTTTCCGATCGATCGATGGAGTGGAAAGGAATAGGCACGCGGGGTGAGAACTGAAGCAGGCGCGTTCTAGAGAGACGACTGAGAGAGAGGCACAATAAATAGCCGCGCGGAGAGAAACGGCGGCCCGGCCATAGCAGCCTTCGTCCCGTACTCCCCGTTGGTCCCGGCCCAGAGATTGCTTCCTCATTTGGCTCGCGCCGCGCGTGGTGTTCACCGCGGCTACGAAAATAGTAGGGCTGGCAAACCGGTGGCCGGCCGGCGGCGGCGCGGCGGCCGAGGAGATGGGGAGCCTCGACGGCCACTCGCTGCAGCAGCAGGGCCACCACCACCACGGCTACGCCCTCTCCCACGTCGGCGCGGGCGCCGGACCCGACAGCAGCAACACCACCAACAACGACGAGGACGACGCGTCGCCACCGCCGGCCGCCTCGGCGGGTGGAGGAGGAGGGGCGGGCGCTCGCCGGCCGCGGGGGAGGCCCCCGGGCTCCAAGAACAAGCCGAAGCCGCCGGTGGTGGTGACGCGGGAGAGCCCGAACGCGATGCGCTCCCACGTGCTGGAGATCGCCAGCGGCGCCGACATCGTGGACGCCATCGCGGGCTTCTCGCGCCGCCGCCAGCGCGGCGTGTCCGTGCTCAGCGGGACGGGCGCCGTCACCAACGTCACGCTGCGCCAGCCCGCGGGCGCCGGGGCCGCGGCCGTCGCGCTGCGGGGGCGGTTCGAGATACTGTCCATGTCGGGGGCTTTCCTCCCGGCGCCCGCGCCGCCGGGGGCCACGGGGCTCGCCGTGTACCTGGCGGGCGGGCAGGGGCAGGTGGTGGGAGGCAGCGTCATGGGGGAGCTCGTCGCGTCGGGCCCCGTCATGGTGATCGCCGCCACGTTCGGCAACGCCACCTACGAGAGGCTGCCGCTGGACCAGGACGCCGAGGAGGGCGCCGTGCTGTCCGGATCGTCCGAGGGCGCCACTGGCCAGCAGCAGATGGAGCAGCAGCAGCAGCAGCAGAGCAGCGGCGGCGCCGTCGTGCCGCCCTCCATGTACGCCGTCCCGCAGACGCCGCCGCACGACATGTTCGGGCAGTGGGGGCACACGGCCGTCACGCGGCCGCCGCCGACGTCCTTCTAGCTGGCAGCACAGGTGATTTTGCTGGCTCCAGACGCAGCCGCGGCCAGCGCAGCCGATCGGAGCCCATCGGCTTGCTAGTTAGATTAGATTTCATCCGCTTCTTCATTCCCTAGTTAGCTATTAGTTGTTTGAGTAGCTCGACCACCCTGTTAATTAATGTGCTATGGCATGCGAGTGTGATCTTTTCGCTTCTTAATTCCCTCTTTTCCGTTAATTGGAGCCAGCCAGTGGGATCTATGTATAATTCCTATTTGCGTATCAGAATCTCGGTCATTGCTTATATTTTCACTAGCTAATAATCAGTCTATCTGCAGTTGGCGTGGCGTGTTTCTACAATAATCAACACGACGAATCGGCTTCATATAAACTGCTAATTAAGTTACTAGACTTCATTCCTTTCGTCTAAAGAGAGGCTTGGTTCTTGACTTCTGCTCCATATTCTGCAAGAAAGCGTCACGAGAATATTGCCATATATGAACTCATGACACCATATGTACTCCATACGTTTTTTCCCCCTTACTCCTCATACTTCAGTTTTTTTTTCCCTTTTTGGTTGCTTCTTAGGTTTGATAAAGTAATATTTGTGTTCATTCAAAACCAACTATATTATGTTATTTGCCGACTTTAAACTTTACTGTGAGGTGATCTCTGCTGATCTACGATCCATTTTATAACTAGTTTATTATTTCTTACATCAATCTGCCTTTTCACCGACGGAAACGTCCATTGCATTTTCCACCCATGCTGCCTCTATTTCGTCCTCTTGCGGTGTTCTTCGCTGCTATGCACTCTGAGCAAGTACACACAAGTGCTTGAAAAATTAAGAAATCTGAATAATTGATCTGTGTATACGTGGTTGTTCGAGTGGTGGTGAAAAGAAGTCATAGGACACAAGTCGAGTTGCATGCGTTGGACACAGGTGCGGCGGAGGTTTAGGGGGTTGTTCATCAGATGTGTGCGTGCTAGCTAGGTTTTGATACGTACATGGGATGAGATCGATGTCTCTACAGATGAGGAATGGAGGAGTGGGAACTGGGAAGAAGGGAGCGCATGCATGCAAATGAGGCTAGGTGCTGGAAATCTGGAAAGCTTTGGTTGTGTACTTGTGGGCCACGAAGAGGGCAGGATCGCCAAGCCCCATTCAGGTATAGTAGATAACTGTTGTAATGGGTGCGAATAGTTACACTCATCTAATCCGTGCAGGTCAATTTGTTTTTGTAAGACCCGTGCACAATCATCTAATCCGTGCTATAGCTGTTTTGACTTCGTATATATTAGAAAGGAAAAACGGAGAAAACTTCTGGCTGGCGAAAAATTCATCCAACAAAGCTACACGCTAGTGCAGTCACTAGTCTAAACAAAGTACGTAGTACTAGTACACAACGATCATCAAGAACGCAGAGCTGAATTTACCATTTTTGTGATTGTACTCCCAGTCCCAGCATAAACTGAAAACACGGTCGTGGGCACCCAAAAAAAAAAAAAAGCAGCCAAATTCTCCGGTCAGCAAAATTCCATGCGCTCCGAATCAAACGCCGCATTCTTGTCTGCCTCCGGCCGGGAAAAGCTCCGTCCCGTCAAGAGCTTCCCCCACCCACAACCACAACTGTTCGGCCCATTCCCCAAATCAGCTCACCCGGACAGGAAGAAATCAGCTCACGGAGCAGTAGAGGTAGCAGCTGGAATGGCTGCGACGAAACGAAGCCTGGCATGGCTGGCGGCACTATGACCTGGCCCCCACCGGCGGACACCGCGAATCGAAGTTGAAGTGACGGCCTGATGGGGGGTGTGGGAGTGAGTGCAGAGTGCGCGCGCCTGTGCTGTGCGTGTCTCTGCATGTTCGAAACCCACACGAAAAGAAAGGGATCGCTCCTGTTCGTCGCCCATCTTTGGATGCCCAGAACATGCCATATATGTCCATCCATCCATCGTCTCTGCTGCTCACGCACGGCGGCAGGCCTCTCTCAAATTCTACCGTAAATCCTGCAGAGAGAATCTTTTTCCCTATTAAAAAAAAGAAACTCGTTTCTGGAGAGAATCAGAGCCGGTTTCTCAGCTGCCAAACCCAAACGTGAATCTTGATTTCAGGTAGATCCCCTCCTCAGCCATTCTCCCCTCTTTTCCAAGGGTGGTGTGGTAGGGTGGGGGTGGGTGTGACTCAGGGTATGGACGGATGGGGCGATGGGCGACGTGTCTGTCTGATTTGATTTCTAAAAGTGTGATCCAAGTTGGCCATGCCTGTCTCTCTCTCTCCTCGTCCCGTTGATGAGAAGGAAGCCAAGCAGCTAGCGGTGGTTGGGCCTTTGGGAGCGCAGGGCATTCTTGACATCGGACCTGACGTCGTTCTGCACGGCGGCAGCGTCCCCCGGCCCGCCCGGCCCCCAGGGCCCTCCACCGCTGCGTCCGCCGCGTCCAAGCTGTGCCTAGCCCGTCGATGAAGTAAAGCGCGCGCTCTCTGCCCCCCGGATTAGGCTTGACATTTCCACCGCGATTTGACCTCACCCACCGGCTGCGGTTCTTCGACACCTACCGGCGGACGGGCAGACCGACCCACGGCGCGAAACGTCCGCGTTGTCGCGGCCCACGGAGACGGGGGCGAGGCGAGGCATGGCAGGTGTGAGGCTGAGCACGCACGGCGGCACGGCCGTCAGCGGCTACCGAGGTGGGCGCCGGTGGCATTCCGACCCTTGGCATGGCTGCCGGGTCGGGGCTTAGGCGTGGCACGGGGGCACGGGAGTACGGGACGCGGGGTGGGCGCCAGATCGTTTTTCATCAGCCAGATCTCGTCAGTCGCCACGTGCTATCCTTTACGGGCATGGCTATTACAGTTGTGAGTAGATTCTTTTTAATAACGGAATGGCTATTACATATTTTAGCGAAGGTGCATAGCAGCTACAGCTACAAAAGACATGCACATGTCCAAAGAGGCAAAGAGTATACAGCCACAACATCATACAACACTGATTTAACACTAGAAATTAAAACAAAAGAACGATGAAAACACAAATCTTCGACAGGAAATGTCGTTTTTGTCCTTGGCCCCATTTATCATGTCCTTCTTTCCCCTCCCACTCTGCTCCACAAGCCTCTCGCCCCTCCAACTCCGCTCTCCCCCGCCGCCCCACCTCTGGCACCTCCCTCGCCGTCGGCCACGCACCTCCCTCTCCCTGGCCGTGCGCCCCGTCCCCTATCCCCACCGCTAGCTCGTCACTCCCCATCTTGTCCCACGTCCGCGCCCCCATCGCCGCCGGCAAGCCCACCCCTGTCCCCCATCCTCGCTTGCTCGCCCGCTGCGCCATGGAGAGCTCGTGCCCCATCCTCGTCCTTGGCCCAGCCTCGCTGCCACAGCCGCTCCCCTTCCCCTTCGTCGGCGTCCTCCTCCGCCCTGTCGCCGCCGCTGGCAGCCTCCATGCGACCACCTCCCAAGCGGGCCGTCATCGCCACAGGAGCTACCAGAGGTGGCAGCCGGATAGGATGGACGCATCGGCAGAAGAGGGGATAGGGGCGAGGACGAGTGCAGCGCGGCGGCCTGGAGGTGGCGTCTAGATGTAGGGATGAGAGCGACGGCCAATGACACAAGGGCGGGGCCAGCGACCATAGGCGAGGACGGGCCATGGCTGGTGGCCTAGTGATGGTGTTCGAAGCCAGGGACGCGCCGGCATCCATGGCGGGAAGCCGAAGACGCGCCAGGGAGTGAGAGAAAGGATGACAAGCCAAGGGCAAAAACGACATTTCCTAGCCTTTCTCTCTCCTTCCTACTCGAAAATGAATATAATAATCACGGCGGTGTCCGCCAGCAAATTGACAAGATACAGGCAAATCCACCAACAAATTTTAAAAGGTGTGATGCCTAGCAGCCAATTTCGCAATCGGACGGTGGCTAGCAGCCAATTCTGCCAACATCCAATGTCATTGAGGGATGCTTTTATAGTTTCCCAATAGACACGTTTACTACGGAGTTAGGAGGCATCAACCATTCCTTTATTTTGGTGGAGACGGGATCTTTTTTTTTCGGTTGCCCACTAATAACTGGAAGGGTGATTGGAAGACAGGTGAAGAAACGGAACAAGCACCCCACCCAATACGACAGCTTTGTGGTAAATAGAGACGCTCTTAGCAGTTTAGTATCTCTCGGGGCTATTGGGAACAAAGTTTTCAAAACCAAGTTTTATAATATTATGGTCTCTCAAATGTCACGACAAAACCAAAGTTTTTCAATCCTATGGTTTATCCAGCACACATTTGAAGACATAGTACTTTGGACTCACTTTCTCTCCAAAATGAAACCTTTGGTCCAGACCAAAAATTTTTATACCTAAAAATGAAACCATGATTTTAGATACTTAAACTCCCAAACACCTTTTGGTCCATATACAATGGTATTCTCAAATACTGTATTATTGTCAGAAAATCACAAAAATACTTTGTTCCCAGCACGAAATTGCCACGCCTGTTAAAATAGTTTTAAGATTATGTTATAAAAATTAAAAAAATCATGAGAGCAGGCTGCCCACAACTAAACAAAACAGCTTTGATATTTTCTCCAAACACAGACCAATATAAAGAAAAAAAACATTAGGTCGCAGCACCAATAACCACCTTGATGTGACAGTCTGCACAAGACACTTGTATTCTAAACGTGCTAATGTCTGTATGATGCTACGTCCCAAGTCCCAACCATCATAGACAAGGGAACAATTTGCTCCTGCTAACTATCAGCAAGGCTAAACTCAGTCTCGGGGCCTCAACATCAATTCTATTACATTTTACCTACCTAATGCATGAATATCGAAAGGATCAAATCCTGCTTGATAGCTAACATCGAGGATGCACAGTCTCCGAGTCTCAACATTAATTATCATGGACAAAATGATCAAATGAAAGCGCAATTTTATTATACACCCACGGAGAAAATGATCAAATGAAAGCACAATTTTATTACACATGCTATACCGTATACCTAATGCACAGATGCAACATGTATACCCTAGTATTGAATTGGGTGAGCCCCAAAGTTCTAACTCTTAGAAAAGAAACAGCAACTTCTACATCAGTTGACCTTGTTTACTCCATTCAGTTTTGCGATATCCAATAAAATATAATGTGTGGTCTAACATTCAAATTTTGAGAACAGATATATTTCAAACATTCGTAAATCGTAATTATGTATACAAAAACTGCAACACATTTTTCACTTAGATGAAAACTTCAAACCAAGATGAAAACACTCTGAAGCAAATAAATACAAACACTGAATTATCGAAGCCAATAAAAAGTGCATGCATAACCATTGTCAACCAAGGGACATGATCAAACCAAGGAGAAAAGGGAACTAAGTTTTTTTCCTTTTTAACTTGTTTGAGAGGAGAATCATTTTGAGCTAAAAGTAACTAAGCTTGTGAACTAAACATGGAGGCTATTCCTCTTCAGCTGCAAAACTGAAGCATTTTCTTAGGTGGAAGATGATTTCTGCAAATACTGATTGTAACTCGAATCATCACTTCTTTTTCTTTGGTCAACATTAAAATATACTGAAAAGTAATGCCAACTAGCAGTCTAGACATCTCAATGTATCAACTGTTTGAAATATCTATAGTTTGGTAAGAACCTGGTAATCAGATATATTGACTAAAGCACCAACCTGAAACTAAGTAGCACCGACCAAACAACTTGTAAGAAGGAATGCTTTAGCAAACTTCCCAATCAACAATGTTACCAACTTTGTATTTGTTGAGGCGTGCATGGTATCATCCTGAGGAACATAAAAAGCTTGTGCACATGGTGCTAATCTGCCAATAATCCAAATTCAAATCAACAAAGTCTCACAGTATACAGCAGCAAAGTATCCACAAAAGTGGGAAAATCAAATAAGGTACCATTACAGAGCAACCACATGGCAAATATGCCCATATCCAAATTCAATACCAAGTATTCGATAATTATTACTTTTCCAGAAAATAAGCCAAGAGTAAGCTATACTTTTAACGATGTGCACAAGGTACACTAGTAAAAATTGAATCAGAATACCAATTCCCACTAATGAAAACAAAGTAAACAGAACCAAATGTTCACATAAATATCTCCTTTTCATTGCCATGGTTCATACAAATCTGTAAAAGCAAACATTACCAGAAAACTGGCAGCTAAGCCTGAATGCAGCTGCATCAACAGCTCAGGAATCCTCAGATCAACTGCCATATAAACATGCAGAACATTAAATATGCATCATATAGGCACACTTCCATAACATTGTGAAAAGCACTAGAAAATATAGAAACTCAAGGCATCACAAGAAATTTCTCAGGCTAGTTGTTGATGGCCTTTTTTGCTCTAAGAGATTCAAGGGCCTTCTCACGAAGTTCAATTTCAAGTTTCTTCTGATCAGACTCTTCTCTGCCAGCACGTGAACCTCTTTTCTTAACATCAATGTCGGAATCAGAATCCCGATCCCTCTCAGAATCTGAAGGTGCTGTGACGGTATCAGTGTTCTTCAACTTCTGCTTGCCGGCATGGCGTTCTGCCCTTCTGCGGTGCCGCTCCTCACGTTTTCGCCGTCTTTCCTCTTTTCTTAGCCTCTTTTCTTCTTTACGCCTTCTCTTGGCCTCTTTGCCATCTGGCTCAGAATCAGACTCAGAACTATCATCGTATTGTTTCTTATGCTTATGAGCCTTCTTGTGCCTTCGCTTGTCAGAGTGGGATCTATGTTTGTCAAGTTCATCATTCTCTGAACTACCAGAATCAATATGGCTATTACCAGCTGTTCTTTTCTTGGTCTTTTTGACTGGACTTCCATCTTCTGATTGGGAGTCCTCGTTGACTCTAGAAATATATTTCTTTCTATCAATAGCATCATCAGAATCATCACGTGAATCCCTCATGATAAGCTCACTGTTCCTACCATCCTTTGAATAAGGGTCATACTTTTCAATTCTAGCAGGGGAACGTTGTTCCCCGCGACCAGGAGAATCATTTTGTTGCTTCATTTTTCTACCAGCAAACTCATCTTCTGATGATTCTGACAGTTGATCAGGATGTTTATTCTGGATGCCCTTGCCACTGGAGAACAGAAATCAATATCATACGATTGCTCCTTATTAAAAAACACACAATTGATGAAAAGATCCACATTGTGCTGCAACAAGATGGGATAGATAGAGATGCACGTGTTCAACTAATCCCACTTATTTGATGACATCACCATAGTTATTAGTTGCATTATATAACCATAAGAATTGCCACCGCTGCCAAAACAGTATGTTTATATTTCATGTACTTTGTACCGTGTAGTATGAACTGTCAAACAAATGCCCTTCCTACTTCAAAAGGTTGAACAGGATAACCCTATCAAGAATACATCTTCATCTGATATTTATCTAGCAGTACTCACTTTTCATTAAGACAAAAGAACATAGTAGGGCGCTGCCCACTAGCAGGAAAAATGTAATGAAAAGTAATTAGTAGTTACTATTCAAAGGCAAGGGCACATATGAGTCCATACGGCCATCCCATTGCATCTCAAGAACTAAAAGCAGTTTCAGAAAGGGAATCGTACCTCTGCCGTGAGATGACTGGAGATTTTTCTCCAGGGCTTGAGTCAACAGCACCAACTTTCTTAAGTTGAAGTTCTGCAGATAAATCCTTTGTTTTCCTACGTGCTGAATTTGCTTTTCTTGTCTCTCTGAAACAAGAAAAGTGAAGCAACATTCATATTAAATGCAAGGCAAATAATTTTGCAGGTTCAATAGAGTAAAATATGGCACCAACCTAGCACGACTGCCTTCCTCATCTCCACTTGTATCTGTGCTGCCCCGGCTAGGTAAATGTTTCCCTGAGCTCTTGAAAGAGCTGCAAAACGGAATAATGGATTATGGAACCGTTGAACACCCAAATATGTTCTCCAATCTCCAATGTGTGGCGAAGGATATGGACAAAAGAATGTAATACACACCTATCAAGTGTGGAGTTTCGTTCTTCATAGTTAGGAGACCTCAAGGATTTTGACAACCTACGTTCAGGATCTGGGGAGCAATGACCACCCATCCTTGTACCATCCCTAGCATTATCACCATCTGAACCTCGTTCTTGGTCCCTAAGACAACATTGGTCATAAGGTAATAGTTTCTGGATACAGGAAAAATATCATTTCCTGTACAATTTTAAAAAAAAAAAGACGTATACAAACAAAAAAATTATGTTGGCACGATTTTTATATTGTCATTATTATAGTGAAAATTGAGGCAACATAATTCTTAGAAGTCAATTACATGAGTAAAACACTTTTAAAAAGTAGCATACACAGATTTTTTTTTTTTTTTCTGTTTCATAGGTACTAGCATACACAGATTTTTTTTCTGTTTCATAGGTACTATTGACCATAAGGTAATAGTTCCTGATAGCACATTTCTAAATAAAATCAAGCATATTACCTTTCAAGCACAACACGGTCTTTAACAGAGTAGGCGCCATTCGTTCCCTTCTCAACATCTCTGCTCAAACTCCGGCGAGAACGATTAGGACTCTTGCTACTGTACGGACTGATACTCCTGCAAATTTTGGTGAACCAGAATTGGTGGTTGATTCTATAATCCATACAGAGGTGGAAACAAAAAACTGGGTGCAGCTTTACCTCCTTCGCTGTGGAGACAGACGTCGATTTGCAGACCGAGTTTTTGGTGAACTTGGGGATCTCCTCCGGCGTTTTGGAGATGGGGACCGACGTCTTACTGGAGACCGAGACCATGGTTCGCGCCTTCCTGGTGATGGTGACCGTGGCCTGTGCCTTCGTGGAGAAGGGGACCGTGGCCTCCTCCTTCCTGGAGATGGGGACCTTGGCCTGCGCCTTCCTGGAGATGGGGACCGTGGCCTGCGCCTTCTTGGAGAAGGGGACCTTGGCCTGCGTCTGCCTGGAGACGGGGATCTTGGCCTACGCCTTGCTGGAGATGGGGATCGGCGTCTACCTGGTGAGAATCTATGTCGAACAGGAGACCTTCGACGTCCAGGAGATGGTGACCTCCTTGGTGCACGAGCTGGTGATCGATAATGGCGAGGAGGTGACCTTCGGGACACAGACAATGGTGATTTTCTACGGAGAGGAGATCTCCGCCGTGAAGATGGAGATGGATATCTTGATAACAAAGGTGATCCTCTCCTTGAATAAGGTGATCTCCTAGAAGTTGAAGGGGTTTTTCTTGGAGACTGCCTTCGGGGAGACGTAGAATCTCTGGGTGAAGTTGAATGTCGTGATGATCTATGGTGTCTATCAATAGAGCGGGAATGGCTAGGAGATCGAGAACGCTTTCTGGGAGAAATAGATCTTTGCCTACCACGGGGTGACAGAGAGGTAGTCCTGGATCTGTGACTTCCCCTGGAAAAGAAAAATCAATAAGGTTCCCATGAGTAGCTTGTCTCTATTGTGGAATGTGAACGGATTGTTTACTCTTCGCAGAGTTGGCATATATCACCATTTCAATTTTTTTAAAAGAAAAGGATATGAGCATAGTGAAGGGGAAATCATAATAAAATACCCTATCATCTTTGAGAATACTGATATAAGAAACACCGACCTCATATTTAATAAGTAATACATAAACCAAATGCAACGATAAGGTCATAGAGATCAAGATTTAACTTCAGTTAATCAGGTTGCATGGGTAAACTGATTGTATTAATCCAGCATGTGGTATGTGAATACCCTAGATACCATCCTTAAAACCAGTGGCACTTTTCACAGTATCCACACAATTTAGGAAATCAAGGGCCAACGCCAACAAAGATTGTGCATCTACTTCCAATGTTTTATCCAGAAAATTATGACATATTAAGATTTCAATCTAGACACTCGAGCATATTTATTTAAGTCTATTTTTTATCATTCAACTATCTTCCAAAGTATGTTTTTCATAGCAATTTTTTAAGAAAAATAACTGAATCAGATCCAAACAGCCCTAGGTAAAGTAATATTCCCTCAGTCCCAAATTGTAAGGGGTTCTACCTCTCTTTTTATTTGTCCATGTTCATATGAATGTTGATGAATCTAGACGCATATTGAACACACATACATGGATTAATGAAGGAATCTAGCACAGGCCTAAAACCCCTTGCAATTTGGGACGGAGGGAGTAATAGATATAGATTACATTTTTAAGAAAAAATCAATACTAGTTCCATATTGTTCAAAGTAAAATAGAATAGTTATTGATTTTTAGAGTTAAGTCAATTGTATATAAGTTTCAAAAAAAAATGGAAACCGATCCATGAAACCAGCTGGAGGACAAAATATGTCCGGTTTCCATAGTTGAATGGTCAAAGACATCTGGTTTTAAGTTCAAGGGCTAAAGTCAGACTTCAGTCTTCAGCTATAGTTGGATCATCAAATATGGACTTCTTCCTTTATTTAGTATCTGTTAGCTATTTTACTGTCCTAAAAATTATTTACTGATGTGTACATAAAAGGTTTACTTAAACAAGTGGACAACTAATTTAATTGGCAGTGACTGCTTGGTATAAGGACAAAATTTTAATTGGCAGTGCCTGGCTGATTGATTCATATGAATCAGTTATAAAGGGCGGTAAAACTACATGATGAACAGGCAGTAGGCAAAACACAGATGGGTGTTTCATGGAAAATAAGTATTCACACTATAGAGGCTAAGATGCAAATAAAAAGAATCTGGACCACCTAAATATGGGCATAGAGCAATAGCATCTAATGAGCAAGCATAATCACAGCCGAAGCCTTCAAGGTTCTCTGAGAAACTAACAACCGACCTGTTCTTTGTTCTTGAGCTGCGCTTAAAGTCCATTTCCTTTTCTTCCTCAGCATTGACATTGGTATTATTTAAAGCAGAGCCAACAGGATCACCATGGGATCTTGAGTTACTAGCATCCCCATCCTACAGTAGTTGAAGTAAATAACGATATGAACCCAAATAATCGGAGAAGCTATCTGAATGTCATAAGAAACACAAAATGTCACTGTATGATCCTAAAAATCAATGATACAAAAATTGGCTGAAAGAAATAGCTCACCATCAAGCCGTGCTTTTCAAGTTCTGAGTCCCTTCCTTCTTTCTCTCGTTTCTTTTGGATTTCCTGTGCAATTCTATCATCCTCCGCCTGCGTTAAGCAGAAGGCTTACATTTTTCAGAATGAAATCTGACCAAGATCTCGATGACGTCTTAGAAATATTCTGGTTTCATCCAACAAACAGAGAATCTCAAAAACACTGCTAAATTCAAACCGAAACTATTTGATTATCCTCAAAATTATATGTCAAGAATCGAGAAAAATAATGTTCTAATAGCCATCCACAGGGTCTCAACTGAAAGATAGTCCATAAAAATATAGACCCTGCCATATGAATAAACTATCATTATTGCACCCACAGTGGTCAAGGGTCAAAAAGGGCATATAACCCCATCATATAATCGTCTAGTTGAAAATAGCATATCAAACAAGTAGACAGTACACTAGTATAGATTTATTCAAACAAACCTTTCTTTGCTGTATCTCAGCCTCCTTCGCATCTAGAAACTGTTGAGGTACCCCACTGGCATTCTGCTGTGCGCTGAGGAGGAGGCTCCAGAGCTCCTTCATGAACTTCACTGTGTTCTTCTCCATGAACCCTGTCAGCTGGATCTGAATCTTTTTCCCATCTGCTTCCTGCAATTACAAAGATAAAGCATAAACACAACTAATCAGCATCGGCTAGTATCATACAAGTGAAATAATTTTAACCAAGGTACAGCTGTACTGTACTTGACATAACATTGACAAAAAACCAATACAAGAATACAGGAACAAACAACTGTAACAAGACACAGCATGGGGCATGGTTTGGCTACAAGAATAACTGAAAAATAGTTAGAATTTTTTGAAACCACAAATTGGCCAGGGTTATGTTCACACCATTGGTTAGATTCCGAGTTACTGTCCAAACAAGCCTGCATATGTTCTCAAGTTTGAGTTAACACCTGGTTCCTGAACAAAATCTCAGCGCCAAGCAGTGTTTCAGTTTTAATTCATGAGGTGGACCACAAAATAGTTGCTCTATAGTTTCTGAGCTACATTACTAAAGCTGGATAGACTAAATACACGCTACTCATGCATGCCCTGCATGTACCAAGTAGAATAGACTGCTTTTCAATTAGCCAAATTCAATCAGATATGCTACCTGCCGGGCACCATGCACACAATTCGATAGGGAAATATATGCACAGGCAGCATTGCTAGACTTGAATAAACCGTGCACTACAGCAATAAGTTCACCTTTTCTTCAAGGAGACCATAGATGAAGTTGATGAGCACTTCGTCCTCAAACCCGAGGAGCTCAGTAACCCGCGTAGCAATCCAGGGCTTCATAACGTCCATCTGGACCTTTGACGTGTCCACCTATCAGCAACCCAAGCACAAAATCCCCGAATCAGAGCAAGCCCTTGCAGCTATAGCCCTAGAACATTCTGCGGTCATTACATTCCAGCTGAGAAACGGAGCGCATGAGTGAACGAACGAACTAACCAGATGGTCAAGCTCGGGCGCGAACTTCTGCGTCTTGAGCAGCTTGGCTTGCTTGTTGGAGAAGCGCGTGTCCTGATCAGCGGACGTCCCCTGCGGGTAAAAAAGCACGGGGAATCAGCGTGGCCTCTCTGAGTGTCACAGATCCGACGAGCAGGGACAACGGCGACCAGCCGAAGCGCAAGACGGGTAGATCGAGGCGACAAGCTGGGCAACTTACCCGAAAGAAGCCGCCCGACATCTTTGCTGACGCCGATGCCGCAGCCGCCGCCGGGGGGAAGCGGCGGCGGATAGTAGAGGAGGCTCGCGGTGACTAGGGTTCGAAGGCGTCGGCGTGTGCCGCTTGGGCAGGGTGAGACGAGAGTACGAACCGACGAGGTTGGGAACTTGGGAGTTGGGACTAGGGATGTGGCGATGTGGCGCAGGGGGGTGGCACGTGAGTTCCATTAGCATAGCCCGGCCCGGTTAAGCCCTCTGCGTGGGCCAAGGCCCCGATGTTGTTTTATCAAAAAAAAAAAAAGCCCCGATGTTGTGGGGAGTCCCTATCTATCTTGCAAGATAGTTAAGCAATCTATCTTCCAGCCCAATAAACCCACTTAATTTATGAAATCCAACCCATCAATAATAAATCCTATCACACAAGTTGCAATGAATTATTTTTATCTTTTATTCTCATGTGTTTCTGTTATTCTATTACGCATATCTAGTAATTTTTAATAAATTCTATTTTTTCCTATTTATACATGCTTCAACATTGTTTTTAACTTGATTCAATAATCTGTGAAACCTAACTCAACATTTCGCACAAACTAATTCAACGTTTTCATGCTCATATGTTGAAACAATATATCTAAACTAGATGATACCCCGCGCGTTGTTGCGGAGAATTTGTACAATTGCATAAGAGTATGATTGATAAAATGAGAAATAGTAACTAAATACTAAAGTCATAAAAATGAACACATGTATGCATGAATGATATGAGCATAAAAAATCATTGAAAAAATAAATAGATGGTTCTAGTGTGATGGATGATGTGGATGGTACCATGGTTTCACCGAATCGCGGAAAAATAGATAGTAAGGGACACCGATTTATATATTGAAGATTCCCCATACGTTGCTGCACGAATTTGAGTGGTACCCTACGTAATGAAGACATAGAAAACAGCGCCACACAAAAACATTGCATGCATAAAGCCACAACAAATCGGTGGAAGATATAAATATGGGTCTAGGTGAGTGGTGATGTGGCATGCAATTTAGTGGGTTTATGTGATGACATGGCTTCACCCATGTCTAGAGAAATAGGAGCAGTGGGGGCTTCCAAGTTAGATATGAGAGATTGTTGAAACAGTACAATCTAATGTTGATTCAAAATTAAAAAAACAAAAAATAATAGGGTATAAACATATTGTATCTTGTTCTAACGCATTAATTCTAAACAACATCATAGGATTTAAAATCGGATATAGGCTTGACGAGAAAAACTCAGAAAACTGATACTACAGACATGTTGAAACCTCGTCGGACCAACTTATGGCCGACATGTGTCTCAGCAATGCAAAAGGTCTGGACGCTCAGACCCTCATCGGCACGATGCTTGCCGCATGGGCTCCGTTTGGGCGCAGTTGCGCACATGTGTCGCCTGACCAATCTGGTCCGTCGCACCAATCTCAAACAAATAGTGAAAGTTAGTTCAGTTTCCCACCTTTCAGATGACAGATAGGATCTGCGGATGTTGTGGGCATTTTTTATCTGCTGGGTGGGCTTCTGTGCAGGCTTCTCTAGTTCGGTCAGGTCGTGTTTGGATGTTTTTCAGAGGCTAAATTTTAGCCAAGATGTTTCAGTGGTAGTTAGAATTATTAAATATAGTCTAATTATAAAACTAATTACAGGGATGAGAACTAAACGGAGAGATAAATTTATTAAGCCTAATTAATCTATGATTAGCAAATGGTTTAATAAATTCGTCTTGCCGTTTAAACCGCATCTGTGTAATTAGTTTTATAATTAAATTATATTTAATACCTCTAATTAGCGTCCAAACATTCGATGTGACGGAAGCAAAAATTTAGCTCGGGCATCCAAATGGGGCCTCAGCCAGTCAGTTCCTTCGTTGTGGCACCATCCAAATTATTGTTGAACTTACCTCCTCGCCGTCACCCTAAAATTTTACACTCAGTGTCATTCCGTTATCATTTTTGTTTCCATCACCGTACTGTTAGCTTGTGTTGGCACCATGCTTATAAGTGACATTGGGAAAGACATATTTGCCCCTGCTCTAAGTCCGAACACACTCCACGCAGGAGCCAGGACTAGCTAGAAGAGCACCAAATAGATGCGGAGTGCATGGAAAACAATGATCATCCTCACCCAACCAGTCATTACTTCCTAATCGGCCATGCTATGTGTCCTATTATTAGTTTCTAACCGATGCCCATAAGAGGAAGGCACAATCCATTCTGTTCTTTGGCCTAGCGGAACATTAGCAACCACGGTCTGCCTCTGTTTGCTCACGGGCACACCCTTTCTTGGACCTGGTGGCGGCAAGCCAGCAAGTGCATCCTCATGTCTTTTCACAATCTCTGTGTATATTGCAATAATTAATAGGCCAAACCCAGTGTTCTACTCATGCCTCAATCCCGATTCGAGCTCAAGATGGAAGAAAGAAGGAAGTGATGCATGGTGTTATTTTTGTTGAATGACACGTTCCATAAATATGTTGATTGCTAAGAAGGAAGAAGGCAATGTGGCCTTTTGTTAGTACAAGCTATTGCAATTTGACATAACATGGATGGCGATGTTGACTGAGTAGCATGGAAGGCACGTAGTTTTAGAGTGGTGGTAAGGACAAGTTCACAGTTTTGATGGCAAATAAGGAAATTATAATTCTTTGGTTCCAAAGGGGATCGGTTCTTTCTGGTTTCGTGGCTAGGCATTTTCATGAGTCTTGCATCGCGAACTATGAGGAACCAAAGCAATGCGACTCTATATGTTGCAGTGGTAGCTGGAATCAACAACCTCATGGATAGCAACCCACATCTCGCCATCTAGCTTGCTTGGAGTTTGTCACTCTAATGCCCTCTCCACTGCTCACTGGTTATTCTACCACCTCACCAACAAATCACTTTCCACTGGCTATCGCTGCTTAGGGGTCCTCCCTCTAAGACCGGAGACAAAATGGAGGTGATCCCCACAATACAACTCTTACATGTGGCAGCACTTGAAGGAGTAGCTCGCATGGCATTGACTAAACATGTTCGCACCACTTACGCGTCATGTAGTATCCACGGCTAAAGAAGTATAAATAGGACTTGTAATTCGTAGGCTTCTCAGTTTCTAATGTTTCAATCATTTACATGTTTGAGATCACTTGAGCCTATTTGAGACAATGAAGCAAAGCAAGGATACGAGTTTAGGGAGGCTATTCACTATGAGGATCATAGTCACATCATATCAAATCATGTACAAAAGAGTCTTTTTTATTTGACAAAAAGGTGCTTTTTTAGGAGGAGTTCCAGACTTCTAGCCTTCCAGGAGAAACAATTTGATATAGGCCTTATCATTCAATGGAAACTGCGGTGATCTTGGCCAAGCAATTGTCCACTGGTCTAGGGTGAGGGAGGTATCTTATCCGGCAATTTTGATTTGTCCTTGTGAGCCTGTGCGGAACCAAAGGAAAGAGTTCATTTAAGCATTTGGATATGAAATTAGACAAAGCAAATGATTATTCCAATCACAATTTGGAAAACTAGCTCGTTGTATTCGACTCGTTAGAAAATATCAATCGATCACTGTGTTCTTGATCTAAAAATTGGGGATGCTACTCTGTTTTTTTTGCCAAAAGGAGAACAAATCCAACTTGGTTGTGACTGTTCTTAATCTAAAGATCGTACTTGTAACCGAGGAGGAAATGGTGGAGGAAGACCGAGATCTCTAGCTTTGCAAGATCGTTCCCGGGGCATAATCTGGTACCAAGTCCAAAAGGGAGGAATTCCCCGGCTCTCGGCAAACGACCCTGGAAACAATTAAATGGAACTGTACATTATTTGAGCTACCATAGCTTATCATTAACAAGTTCAACATACCATTTGATGCTTCAAGGATCATATATATTCAGAGAGAGAGGCAACTCTGTATAAAACGAAATAATTTATACCTTCCATCTTGATGGGTTAAAGTTCTTAGGGTCAGGATAAACTTCAGGGTCCACGTGCACACTTCTGTACCACAACTGAACCTTCCACCCCTTCGGTATCAGGTAGCCTGTTGGCAATTGGCAGTAGCTTGTTGAGATGCTGATTGACTGTTATGTGATTCAAGAAATTCTCACTAGATAAAGAGAAAGATATATATGGCTGTTGGGTAAAGAAGGAGCACACCATTCACAAATACATCTTTAGTCGCTTCTCGGAATGAGATAAATGAGATGTTTACAAACCGCAGTGTTTCATCGATGACCTTCAGGGGGGAAAGACAGGGGTCTAATGTCTCACGCAATGTTAAAGATATGTGAATATGTATGTTGAGCTTTGAGAAGTTGTGCCTGTGAGAGGTACTCCATCTTCCTAAAATCCCTTAGGCCTAGCCCCTTCTGAGTCGATGGAATGTTTCGCATGATCTCCTCTTGCTCGGCCTGATGAAATTAAAGGCAGCAACAATCAAGTGGTTTTATGACCTTGAGTTGACTAAAACGTTACTAGTTGCGTGTGTATAGTACCCATGGTAAGTCGTTAAGGTACCTTTGCCTTTGCAAATATCTCTGGGTTTTCCTGCAGAAATAGCGTAGCCCACATGGAGATGTGGCCGGAGGACTCATGCCCAGCGTTCAGGTACATGATGAGAATGTCGATGATCTCCTCGTCGCCCAGCCTCCTCCCGTGCTCGTCCTCGGCCTCAATGAGGCGGTCCATCATATCCATGCTGGACCCGGGGAGTCGTTTCGCCGCCCTCCTCTCGTTCAGGACACCTTGCAACACTGACACCAGCTTCTTGCGAGCCTGAACTTTTTTTAGCCCGGCTTCTGTTAGCTCGTTTTATTTATTAATGTCCACATATATTTTGATTGCAAGTTTTCTTTGGTAAGTAAGGAGAGTTTGTGCTGAGCTGAACATGTGTAAACTGCTGAATGCTGTAACTGGTATTGTCTTTTGACTCTGTTAAAAGGCAGGGGCGTGGCCCTATAATTCTAAAAAAAAATATTTTGATTGCAAGCCACAAGATCGGGGACGCATACGTGACCTTGAAAGCCTTGTGGAAGGCGAAGCCGGGGAGGTTAATGGCCATGGCTCTGATCCCGTAGTTGAAGTCGGTGTAGCTGCTCTCCAGCGCCCGCATGGTGGCGCTATCGGCTGCGGTCAGGAATATCTGCACGATGATCTCGAACGTCATCCGCCGCAGCTCCGTCAGGAACTCAATCTCGCCGGCCTCCGACCACCGGCGCAGCGCAGACACGACGGTGCGGTCGATGAAGCCCAGGTACGTGGTGAGCGCGTCGAAGCAGTTGATGGGCGCGGCCGTGAGCTTCCTCAGCCTCCGGTGCTCCTCGTAGGGTAAGGTGAGGAAGGACTTGGCGCCGAGGAGCGCGACGGTGGCCTTGGGCCACCCTACCGTGAAGCTGTCGTCGTCCATCGCCACCCGTTTGCACGCGTCCGGCGTGGTCACCAGGATCGTCGGGCTGCTGAACATGAAGGCCCTGTACACGCCGGTGCGCCCGAACCTGTATGTATGCCGCGCGTCACCAGCAAGAGTGATGATGTGATGGCCTCTTCCTCTTATTAATAATCTGCCACAGAGAGATCAAAATGCGCGCGTAATTTCACGGGCACGCAGCACGCACCGTCGGACGAAGGAGCCGATGAAGGAGTCGGGGTTGCCGGACTTGAAGGCCCAGAGGAACGACCACATTGTGCCGACGACGGGCCACCCCATGTCCCCCGGAGGCAGCCGTGCGCGTCTGCCGGCACCGAGCGAAGCCTCCCTCGCCCACCCGTGTGCCCAGCGCACGAGAGCATCGATGACCACGACGGACACGGCGGCAACCACCGCCCACAAGCCCGGGGCCGCTATGCCGGCCTCAGCCATCCCAACTCCCAGTCTCCCACCGGACGGTGGCTCCGGGAAAGCCAGAACAAGCGAGGAGGCGAAGCGAGAGCGAGACACTGAGACGGTGGCAAGTGCCCAGGTGACCAATATATAATGTGTTGTGTTCTCGTTGCTTGCGAGTTGGGAGAGACGACGGCATCAGCTACGTATATATAATAATACAGTAGTGAACAACACACTACGACGGCAACCGTTAGCTTTTTCTCGCCTGGAAAGATGCGATGGACTAGATCCTCTTTAAGAAGGATGCTAGCACGGCCCCGTGCGCAACCCTCCATGATACATCTTGCCCGACCATTTCCTCCATTGCGATGCTAATTAAGGACAAAATCTTCCTATTATACCATATCTGCGTCTGAATGCTGCCATCAGGCCCGACATCAACTTCTGTCTGTATAAGAAGAGAAATACGTAAGAGAAAAACTGCCAAGCTGTGGCATAGCGGCGGCCCCATGGCATCTGCGTTTGGGCATCTCGCCACGAAAGCTACATGACTGCAACTCTTGTTTCAAGCGTCCGAACTTTTGACTTCCGTCCACGTTTCGCATTGTCTATCATCGGTATTACCGAAGACCCCCAATAAACCCGACATATACGGCATCCACCGGACATGACAGGTCCCGAATAGTCCATGCATGGAGTATCTTATTAGACCCTTAATAATGTACATATATGAATAAAACTTATTTAGGACGACAGAACATCCGGTGCCAGTAGCACAAATGCACATCACACTGCACAAATACAAAAAAAAAAAAAAAAAAAAAAGTGCAGGGAGCACAAACGTTGTTAATCGTGATTGTTGTAAAAAACGATGGTCCTAGGTGAACTTATTTTCTACATCAATTTAAAAATTAAAGTGCAGTTAGGGTGGTAAAATGTTGAATTTTTGGGGGAATTCTAATACAATAATTTTTATCTTGAACAATTAAGGGACCGTTTGGAAGCATAGGGTGCTTATCTGCACGCGGCCGATGGACATTCAGCCCTTTCTAACTGGCGGCCCATTCTTTAGTAATGAATGAATACGCGGGTCGCCGGCATGTCCGTGATCCGAAAGTTTCCGCGCCGAGAGACTCGTGTAAACAGATGGAGCATGGCCCCTCAAAAAAAAAAAAAAAATGGAACATGGCGTCGGTGGCTTTAAGCCAGGTTTGATACAACTTATAAGTAGTTTATGGCTAAAGTAAATCGAAACTAGCAGCTAAACCATATTTTTTTTTGGCTATGTTTATTTGTACATTTTGTTAGATTATGTGCAGCAGAATGTGTAAATATATTGTGTATTTACTATTCCACCTAATTCTCTTTCTGTGAACAGTGTCGCTACAGTGTATAGGCAGTCAATTTATCCAACCCACTGCACATAGTCTTAGGAAAGCACTTCTGCCACGGTTGTAGCGAACAGTGCCATAGGATGCCTAATATGAAATTGGTGATTCATCACAAGCAAGGTACGGTGATCAAATTTGCATTTTGAACGGGCTAGAAGTATGCATCGAGCCAAGCCTGACTCGTTTGGCGAATTCTCTCTTAATGCAGTACTCCTTCTAGTCCGAAATTCTTGTCGTTTTGGACAATGACATGGTCTTCAAAACATCGTTTTGACCAATGTTTTATACTATAATATAAATAAATATTCTATTAAATTTATACTTTTGTGAAAACACTTTTTAAGTCAAGTCTAATGATATGATGCTAAAGTTTCAAAACCAAATAATTTAAAAATTATTTATAATCAAAGTTTAAAATGTTTGACTCAATCATTGTCAAAACGACAAGAATTTCGGACCCAGAGAGTCGCGTGCTCGTAAAAAAAACTTGTTGGGCAAATAGGACTGTGGCACACTTTTATCAGAAGAATTCTCTCTTAATGCAATACGTGCTTCGCATGCTCATAAAAAGACTCGTTGGGCAAATACAAGGACCGTGGCGCACTTTTATCAGAAGCTCCCCTCTCCATTCATTCTGATCCACTCCCTTCTCTATGTCTTATTGGTCGTTGGTGTAAAGGGGTTGCAGCTTGCAAATTCAGCCTCAAGATCTCTCACACGGTCAGGCTTTGTGTAGAGACACAATATTTTAAAATCATAGTTTACAAATACAATAATATATATAGTTATCATGATAATATTATAGTTTTAGTGCAACAAAGTAGAAGTTTGCTTTCACTGTACTTTGTGCGCTGAATCAAAAGTTTTCAAAACTCTAAAAACAATGTAGTACTGTTAAAACAACTGTTCCAAAACAGAGTTTTCCAAGGACCTATTAAACATATTTTTATCTATACTATAATATTCTTCAGTATTGTCTAATAACTACAAAATATACTATGCAAACATGCCTATTCACGTGCATGCTAGATGCTACCACACTTGCTCGTTCATCTACAATTTAGTTTGGCAACTCTCGGATTGAGACCTAGTATGTCAATTCTATGTTTAGATAGATCGAATAGACTTAGATCCATAAGATTAGGGTCACCAGGCAGTGGAAATGTGTGTGAAAAACATTGTTTGCGCACTGTACACAGAGTGAAAAAGTAATCATTGCGCACTGTAGACGGTACGTTTGCACTTCCTGGTGGCCCTGGTCTAATAGATAGGGAACGTGGACGGTTCCTAAGATGCCCGAAGGAATTCATTCATAATAAAATAAACACTGTGTCTATATATATTTTTTTTGAATAAAACAAGTGATCAAACTTCAAATCTATAAGTTAAACTTAGCTTGTTTCGTGGGGCTAAGGTAGTAGTTATAAATTTATTTATACAGAATTTTGAATAGGACGAAAAAACAAACATTGTAGGGTGTGTCTCCTCACTATATTTGACTATCGATGAGTCACATTTTACAACTATCCGATGATCACATAGATGACCGATGAAATTCAATTTATCAGTCACATACCAAAATTACATAACACATTGCAAAAAATTACAGCGCAACAAAAATCATCAGCATCATACATAAAAAAATAGTACCATCCGCTAGCAGTGCATAGTATGTACACAAGATGAAAGATCCATGGATGCATTTTATGCAAACATTGTGCTATATCATCTTGGGTACATGATATTCACAAACGATGAAATCCCAGGCTGAAAAATCTGTATGTAGGTGCTGCTACTCGTCGTCCCAGTCAAGAGACTCCAGGCGGCGCCGTTCATCGTCGTACCAGCACACGCAGCTGAGGCCAACGAGCACATCAACAATAGCAGCATCCGCCTTCTCCCGGTCGGCGAAGTGCAGCGTCTGCACCTTCAGCACGCGCGGCAGCATGCTGAACCGCTGTACCCGCTCCATGCTCCGCTCGTCGCTCCACCGCACAGTGTCGTGAGCCATCGGACTCAACCACCGCAGCAATCTCTCAACCGCGTCTCTCGACGCCGCCGCAGTCTCCTCGTCCACCGGCTGCCCTCTCCAGTTCTCTCTCAGCTTCGCGTTCGCGGCCTTGCGGATGCTCACGGGCAGCATCTTGTACAGTGCGTCTCTCTTTGAGAAGTCGATCATCCCTTCCAGCGCCTCCTCGCCGTCGCCTGCCGGCGGCCTCAGCCCCGCGAGCAGCGTCTCCACGGACAAGATCACTTTCGCGTACCGCAGCTCCATGCTCGAGCCGCCGACCGTGGTCGCTGGCGGCTTGATCGATTCCAACACCGGAGAGGCGGAGACGGCGGCTTTCTGGCCGAAGATGGGAGCCGAGTGCCGGAGCGCCGCGCCAGGCGTCGCCTGCCGGTGTAACGGGCCGGAGCCACCGGAGCCGCCGAGCGCCCATGCGCGTCCTACCGTCCAAGTTGGCAGGCCTGGAACGAACTCGCCGAAGGCAATGGAGATGCGCACGAGCACGGCGAGGACAGACTTGGCCATGAGCCTCGCCACCTTGCCCGCGGGGACATTCCAGGGTGACCCCTCCGTGAGCCGTCGCACCTTGTGGCGCTGCACCCTGAGCTCGCGCATGAGCTTCTCGCCCGGATCGGCCGCCGGCCTCTTGCCCGGCGCCGCCTGCGCCGGGATGGGCCCGCTGTGCTGCTTCCAGTGCTCCATCCGCCGCTCGGACGCCTCCAGCTCGCTGAGCGCGTCCATCTCCGCGTACAGCTTCGCCGCCGCGGAGACGTGGCGCTCCATCTTCTTGAACCGCCTCGTGGCGCCCCTGGAGAACGCGACCGTGGCGTCCAGCTGCGTGAGGCGTCCCCGCTTCGCCTCGGCGTAGACCCGGTCGAAGTCTCGCAGGAGCGGTGGCGCGTCCGCTCCGCACCGCGCACCGAGGCGCGTGGCGGCGTCGGCGGCGCGGTCGAGGTCCGCCAAGAGCTCGCCGCACGCGCGATGGAGCAGGAGGCTCTGGTCCACGGACGTCAGCTTCGCGACGCCCTCGGCGCGCAGGACGTCGGCGCGGAGCCTCCTGATCTCGGCGTCGGACAGCGTCCGGTGGAGGGACACGAGCAGCGACATGGTGGCCGCCGCCTCGAAGGCCAAGATGCCGAGCCCGTCCGCCCTGGCGCCGGCGCCGAGCCGCGACCGCAGGTCGGCGAGCCATAACCTGGCCCGGACCGGCATGGCGGAGAACCAAAGAAACTACTAACAAACAAACAACTCCTTGTATCGAGTTGACCTCAGCATAGCAACAACAGCGGCAGCTGAAGTTTAATACTAGTAGCCTGATAACTAAGATGGCGTGAGATCATGCGTGTGAGACGAGTCAGGAATTCTCACGTGGACACAACGCGTTTTAACAGCAAAAGAATAGAGAGCTATGCAAGAAAGCTCTACGCAGGATAAGGAGTCGCCAGTCGGCACCCGGCACCGGGAGTGCTGCGAGTGCGCGACACGGGCTGCTGCCTGGGTCAAGACTCAAGAGAGAGGCGAAGTCGCCCACGCAGTGGGCAAATCGGGAGCAGCCATGCGCGCGCCGGCAGCCGGGTGCTGGCCGGTTCTTCAGCCGCACGCAGGCAGCAGGAGCGCGGAGGTGAGGAGGCGCTACAGCCTCCAGCACAGTTCCTACTACTCAACAGCATGCTAGGTGTGCTAGCTATCCAACTCTACTTCTGGATTGAAGAGGCGACCCAGCCGGAGACTGACTTGGATCCGCAGCTCAAGTCTTCGGCGACGGCGACACTTCCCTCGCCCTCGAGTCTTTTCCTCGTCTCGCCGAGGGACATGTCCCGATGCCCGAGCCACGAGCCACGACGCGTCGCTGGCGATGGCACTTTAACATGTGGAGGGGCAGAGGGCCGCATGGCGCCGGGGCGCGCGTTCGAACATGTCGCCTCACTCCGGGGTCACGACTTATGGTTATGGCCGTCGTTTTCTCACTGATTTAAGTGCGCTTTGAAAAATGAGGGCTTCTCTACCACCACGCACGGAGTGCTCCAAAGATTTTACCCACCGGAAGCTGATACGTCTTTCCTTTTTCATGTTAAAAATCGTTCTCGCCCTCCTTTCCCGCGGCCACTCGTGACCTCCGATCTGCACCGGCACCGCAGTCTGCCCGTGCCAAGTAACCAGCAGCCATCCTTACCAAGCGTGCTGCCGTTAGGAAGTGTGAATAGAGTAAGACTGAGTCCAGCAGACCGGTAAATGATCGTGTACGGTACAAAACAGCATTGTAACGATACTGTTCACAGAGAGAAAGATAATTAGAACAGTGAACACAAGGGTGGGATATCCTGGCTGGTGTCGTTGGTCTAAGACTACTCCAAGTCCATTGTTCCATGTTCTTTGAATATGTTACTCCTATGTCCTATAGATACGGATTACTTCCTAGTTTCTCTCCTCCCATTTCAAAGTAAAAAACGTTATATATTAATGATAGGCTGAAGTATAAAAATACAAGTTTCGTTAAATCAACCAACATAGAACATCTCTTGATGGTGTATTTGCTTAGTAATGGTCGATCTCGCGCAGGTTAAAATATTAGAAGAACAACGTATGTGTTAAAAGTTAGAAAATAATTTTATTTTAATAATAATATATAAGTTGGTAATATAGAAACATATTTATGGTAAGGTTTTAAACAGTAAGACTATCTACAGGACTCCAAGACCATATTACACATCCCACTTCACATATTTCAAATTTCATAACAGTGTTTTACATGGTCATTTGTACAGACCTCTAGAGATGGTCTAAGATGGTGGTAGTCTAGTAGATATTAATTTATTTTCTAGAGACTGAAATAAAATAAGAGAAATTTAGCTTACAACAAATTAGAACACATTTTAAAAAGTATACATAATCATCATATAAACACATTTTAAAAAGTCTAAGATGTAGATGCCCGGCACGTCCACTCAGTACATAAGGACGTATACATGCAAGGTGTTTATATATAAATTCTTATAATACCACAACCCTAAGTACTGATATAACCACCTCATTGCACACATTAAACATCGAATTTAAACATCTTAGACATCTTTTAAGCACCAGGTGGCATGGTAAAAATAAGGTGTTTTTACTAGTGTTTTTCTAAGCTCTCTAATTTACGTGCCGTATGGCTCCGGTCCATTGATGCACGGAAGAGGGAACCAAAAGCGCCAAAAGACAAAAGCTTCCCGTGGAAACCTTGCGTCGCCGTCTCCTCTTGCGATTTTGCGAAAGGCAGGGCCAGGAGTAGCCCCTTTTTGACCACAACACCACATAGTGTGCCTAGTCTGTCGTCTCCATCGTGCCACAGTAATGATGGTCGTGTCACAAGACCCCAAGTGATGGTCAATTTTGTTTTTGCATTATTATTGAATAAAAAATACAGTACATACCTACGTTCAAGCTATGAGTTTCGTGATATTTTCGAATTTCGCACCGTTCAAACCAAGGAAAAAAAAAACAAAAAGTTGCAACTTGAAAGGCCCTCAAGGGTAACAACTCGATTCCATTATAAATATTGAGAAAACATCGCAAATCGATTTGAACATGCTTCTCACGTTATCATGTACCATGAGACATGGTTAGCTTATAGTAATCTTATGGAATTTTCATGCAAAAATGAATGGAAAAGGTTTGGTTTGCTTAACGGATTTTTTTTTTTTAGTATTTGGGGGAGCTTAGAGCATGCAACAATAGACCCAAGTATCAAATAGGGGCTGCCCCTAATATTTTAGGCTCAATTTTGACACAAACTCCAGCATCGATCCACAATCCTTAGCCACCTATTTCTTCTAACATGTAGGACCTATTTGTTGGTGTCTATTCTTTTGTTCGTCCACATGACCACATCTACCAGCATGGCAAAATCGAGCAGCGTGCGAAGAAGCGACCAGCCATAGATGTTGTTCGGAGAGGTGATCAGCAGTTGCGCTCGAGTCGTTGTAGCATGGCATTTCTCAAGGTGCACATGCACCCATAACAAAACACAAAAATCAACTATCACATATTTCAGTGTATACTTACCCTCAAGGCATGTGCACACCTTGTGTCGTTCTAGCTTCACCACTAGTGGCGAGCCAGGAGGGCTGGACCATTGGGCACGAGCTTGTCCTTGTAGCCCCCTAGTTACATACACGTCGAACAAGATGACGAGGTCACTGGGGCAATGAGGACTTGAGGCGAGTGTTGTTGTCAGCCGAGACAGCTAACACCTAGACTCTGACTTGGGGAGGGAGAGAGAGTGGAGGGCCGCCAGGATGATCTTTGTGGAGAATGGATAGGGGTGATTGGAAGGCGTTGTTGCGGCTGTTTTGGCTGCGGCGGTTCAGCCCAGCCGCTCAGCAAGATCCATGCAGCAGCTGTTGCAAAGCCTAGCCTCTCTGTACTTGCTTCTAATGTTTGCCTGTGCGCTGCTTATCTGGGATCTGCATTGTAGCTGATGTACAGCAGCAGCTGCAGCTGCAGTCGCCGCCGCAGTAATCTTTGTTGATCGGGCCCAGAAGCCCTCATCTGGGCAATTCGGTGTATGTAAAAATATATTTCTTTTATGCAGGCTGCATTCCAAGAAACATATTTGGTTGTGCATTGACGCACTGTTGCAGGATGAGGACAAATGAGAGACTGTTTGTTTGGCGAGCGGAGTTTGGTCATTGCTTCAGACATTTCTGCCAAGAAAAAAGATGGAAAGAAATAATAGACCTTGTCCATGTACGGTTGTAGGTTACAGAGCCCGCAGACGAGGTCTTACCTAAAAAATATATATATGCAAAGAAATCAAGAGAGGCGATGGTCCCAACTCCCAACTATGAACGAGCCTTTTGCCATTCTCTTTACAATATAACTCATGAATATGCGGCCCAAGATGAAAAGAGTGTTGTATTGGGCCAAGGTAAGAACTATAGAGCCAAATTAAATTAGCCCAAAAGCATCTATCTAAAAAGTGTAACATATACCAAGACATAAACACACATTTTGTAAAATTAGAATTTTGAGATTATTGTCTATATTCTTTCAAGAATTGCCCACACATGCATTCTACCAATCTTGGTCATTAATCGATGTCAATGTATGCAGTGGTAGGCTTAGCTATAAATGGAACCTGAGCAAATTTTAAAGACGGCTCTTGCTTTCTATCTCTGCTAATATGGTCATATAAAACCATTCTTGATCTTTGTAACCTTTTCAACTGAAATTCAAACAAGGGCCGCCACTGGATGTATGACTATATCATCATGTGATGAGGCCGATATCCCCAATCCATTAAAACCATTTTTTCGACCATTGATCCATTTCATCCAAAGTGTAAGTGTTACCCCTTATCCCTATCTTCTAGAACATCTCTTCAATGGCACCGCCATCATCGGCCAAGGAGCTGCCCACGGGCCACCGCTCCTTGTCAGTCAAGTTCTACGAGCCATAATGTCTTCCCCTGCGTCACCACGTGAACCCGGCGAACCCAGTCACTGATCTACGGGTGACCAGTGCCGGCCCTGAGGGGGTCGAGCAGTGCGGCTGATCTGGGTCCCCCTCAGCCCAAGGCCCCATCTTGTATGAACTTGACTACGTATACGTATATGATAATGTAAATAATGAACCTGCTACCGTGATCATCAAGAGCCTTAGGCCAAGGCCAGCAGCCAGGGTAAAAATCCATCTATTCACTATTCCAACTATCTCTCACTCTGTGAACGGTGTCACTACGGTGCCATTTTGTACTGTACCCGGTCTTTTAACCAAACTGCTGGACTTAACCTTAGAAGGATCAATAGCCTACAAGGCTACAGCTGATTAGCCTGGAAGTCCAGAACGTAGCACAGTCGATCTACAGTCAACAATTAACAAACATGCCTCCTAATCTAGAAGTCCATAAGATTAGATCTTTACATGGTCTATAACTATATAATGACTAAATAATTTAATTAGATTATTGACTAATCACTAATGATTTGATAATATATTTTTTTTGTGTTTCTCAAGAAAAAAAGATATAAATATTTTCTTTGAATACATCTAGAACTTTTGTTGGTAATTAGTAGCAAGGGCCCATTTGAAAATCTCGTTCCGGGCCTCAAAAATCTCAGGACCGCCACTGCGGGTGACGCAGTCAAGCTCTGCAGTCAGCAACCTCTATCTACGGGTTGTAGTAAGTCATGATCAAAATGCTTATTTACAATCTAAATGAACTCTTAATAATTTTAATTAAAATAAATAAAAATACGATTCGATTTGTTTTGTACCCAATCATTAAAATATGGGCAAAATTTGACGGCATCTAAGGTCACCGCAACGTTTTGGACTACCGGAACAGATAAAAAGGCCTTGGGCCGGTTCGGTCGGCTGCAAACGGCGGGCTGCTGCTTTGTTGTTTACTGTAGCCACAGTAAAAATAGAGTGCATGTGTACTGCTGCTTTACTGTTTGTGCGCAGCTTTAGTTGCAGCCCAGCAAATAAAAGCCAACCGTACAGCCCCTTGTTCTTTTCGGCGGGCAGCGGCTTGATTCAGCTGGCAAACAGGGGATTGATGTGATTGTAGAAGCTTCTGGACCTTCCATGTGACCATCAGACCATGTCGTGAATCGGATGGCTCACAAACTAGCTAGCACTGTTTTGTGTTGATTTTCCGTTCGCACAATCCGAAGAGAACGGAGCCAAAGTAAAAAAAAAAAACTCGAGCATTTTTTATCACGGCACGAGTAGAACTGGATTGCGCTGAATGCATGCCAATGCTTTATTAGATCGATCATGTCAGCAATGGCTAATGACTAAGCTAACGAAGCCATTTCAAATGGGTAGTTCCCAAACATCAAGCCATTGCTAAATAAACCAGAGGTTGACGTATTCACAAAGAGCTGCAGCCACAGTATATTACACAGGACACAAGCAGCTACCAGAGGATAACAGCAGAATCAATAATGCAAGTTGTAAAAGAGATCACACCCACAACATCCGGCGACTCGAAGAGGACGAGAGAGTCTCGATGCCTCTCATCAGGACCTCACGTTGCCGCGAGCGGCGCCTGCCGTGAGCATAAGCACGACGCACGAGCGGGCGAGGCGACTGGAAGCCTGCAGGCTGAGCAAGCGATCCCGATCCCCCCTCATTGCTGCGCGTGGCGCACCTCCACCCCGCAATGCGTCTGGAACATGGGCACGAGGGACGCCGGCTCCGCCACCGGCGTCAGCAGCGCCGGGTGCCGCCACCCCGCGCCGACCGCGGGCGCCGGCGGCGGCCTGGGCGACGTCGACGCGTCGTTCGCCTGGCGCTCCCCGCCGCGCCGAACCGCGCCACGCTGGTGGAGCTCGACACCGCCGCTCCTCCCCTCGGCCGGGTCCCCTCCTCCCTCGCTCCTGGCGGCGGTGGCCCCCTCTGCCGCCTCCCAACCCGGCACCGTGGGCGAGGAAACGACGAGCGGCGACAGGAGCGGGATCGCCGCCCTCCCGTCGCCCCACGCCCCGGTGCCCGCACCGGCGGCGGCGCCCTGCTCCAGCTGCAGCGACGCCGGCGCATGCTTCTGGAGACGGCTCGGCGGCCGCTTCTTGCACCCGGCGCCTGGGCCTGACATCTTCATCTCCATCGATCGACCGATCCGCAGGTGTGGATTGATGGTTCTGCTCTCTTCCTCTCTTCCCGCGATCCCCTTCTCGCGGCGGCGACTCGCCCTTTCTGGTCTGTCTGTTCGGCTGGCCAGGCTACATGCGTGCATGCGGGGCGCGTGGATGGCTATAAAGAGCGGCGCGTTGGCGAGTGGGTGGCCGGGTTTGGAGGAGACGCGCGCGAGCGGCGTGGACGGTGGGGAGGGATCGGCGCGGCCGTTCCCTTGTTTAGCGTGCGTGTAACGGGCGCTCGCTTCCCGCAACCGTTTCCCGAGCGGGTGCGACGGGCGGGGCTGTCAGTTCTGACGCTCTGATCGCCTCGGGATCGGCGGCGTCTTGGGATACTGTATGCCAGTTGCGACTGACTGGTGACTGGATTGGATCCTCACGTTGAGATGCTAAACCTGTCGTCACGTGGGGGGTTCGGCGCTTTGCCGACGGTGCGCGCGGAGGATTTGCACGTCAAAACTTAGCCGAATTATTAGAAATAGTTCGGACCGTACGACTGATGAGCGACCGGTGTAAGTTCATTGAATTGGGAGTGCTGCCACCGGAGACGGAGCAGTACTATAGTATGGAAAAATCGGGTCTAGCCGTTCAATGAAAGGTGGATTAAGTTATATTATTATGTACTGTAAATCACAAGTGCTCATGTTTTTTCTTTCAATTTCTTCACCGACACTTCTACACGCCTACACGTCTTTTTCATATTAGTTTTATGCACTAGGCGCCAACTCCATAGAACTTGGAGAAGCGTCTGTTGGGGGGCCAATGCGTTGTCGATGTCGTGTCGATGAACAAGAAAAGTTAAATTTGGTACATGTCCTCCTCCTCCTCTTGTTGTCTCCGTTGCATTTCGCGTGTATATACGGGCTACGGCGGGAACCGAGGCGCTAGTTGTTCTCCGTTGCCTTGCTTGCACAGTGCAGGACTGCAGGTGACAAAAAATCAAGCAGGGAATGGTTCCATTTCTCAAGCCCATGGTGTAACACTATTACCACGCGTTTCTCTTTTGTAACTGGATACTTTGCATAAGCTCTAATTTTTCTCCATAATTTCTACACGATCCCATCTGACACTTGTTATTTACAGCTGGGTGCCCATGGCCATAGCACGACGAGTCCACCACCATCTACCACGCTCCACACACCGCGGGAATGGCCCAGAGAAAGCAGCGACCGTATCCGCCGTAGTGCACCGTGGCGCGGCAAGGTCGCCAGGACGGAGCTTGAAGGTCACCGCCGTACCGGATCTCGAGGAGACGACGACGCAGACAGGCAAGAAGGATCGATGGGCGGGCCTGGCGTTCGACACTTCGGACGATCAGCAGGACATCGTCAGGGGGAAGGGTCTCGCCGACGCGCTCTTCCAGGCGCCGCTCGGCAGCGGCACGCACGTCCCCGTCATGAGCTCCCACGAGTACATCAGCCAAGGCCTGCGGCAGTAAGCTCACGACACTGTCTTTAATTTCTACCCGTGGTTTTTGCAGGCGAACAGATGCTAAGGCGTGTGTCTGTGTCAGGTACGCGTTCGACAACACGGTTGATATACCCTACATCGCGCCGGCGTTCATGGACAAGCTGGTTGTCCACATCGCCAAGAACTTCATGGACCTGCCCAGCATCAAGGTGCCGCTCATCCTCGGCATCTGGGGCGGCAAGGGGCAGGGCAAGTCGTTCCAGTGCGAGCTCGTCTTTGCCAAGATGGGCATCAAGTATATGCAAACAAACAGCCACTGGGATTTTTTTTAATCTGCCTCCTCATTCTCGCTGAGTCGTTTTTACAGTATGTCAAAACGATTGCTAATTGTTGCAAATAAAATGCGATTGCAGTCCTATCATGATGAGCGCTGGGGAGCTTGAGAGCGGCAGCGCCGGAGAGCCAGCGAAGCTGATCAGGCAGAGGTACCGGGAGGCGGCCGACATGGTGCGGAAGGGCAAGATGTGCGTGCTGTTCATCAACGACCTGGACGCTGGCGCGGGCCGGATGGGCGGCACGACGCAGTACACCGTGAACAACCAGATGGTGAACGCGACGCTGATGAACATCGCGGACAACCCCACCAACGTGCAGCTGCCGGGCCAGTACAACAGGCAGGACAACCCGCGCGTGCCCGTCATCGTCACCGGCAACGACTTCTCCACGCTGTACGCGCCGCTCATCCGCGACGGCCGCATGGACAAGTTCTACTGGGCGCCCACGCGCGCCGACCGCGTCGGCGTCTGCGCCGGCATCTTCCGCGCCGACGGCGTCGGCCGCGACGACGTTGCCAGGCTCGTCGATGCCTTCCCTGGACAGTCCATCGGTCGGTTATTCATTCTTGGATGCATTAATGTCGTCATGGCCGTGTAGAGCTTCAGCTGTCTGCCTGTTTGTGGTGGGCGCGTGCAGATTTCTTTGGCGCGCTGAGGGCAAGGGTGTACGATGACGAGGTCAGGAGGTGGGTTGCGGGCGTCGGCGTCGAGAACGTGGGGAGGAAGCTCGTGAACTCGGCCGAAGGGGCGCCCGTGATCCAACCCCC
Source organism: Paspalum notatum (assembly GCA_022530915.1). Classification (NCBI taxonomy): domain Eukaryota; kingdom Viridiplantae; phylum Streptophyta; class Magnoliopsida; order Poales; family Poaceae; genus Paspalum; species Paspalum notatum. The sequence goes on from CM039684.1 coordinate 9,309,522, forward strand.
GATGGTAACGCTGAGGAAGCTGATGGAGCACGGCAGGATGCTGGTGGCCGAGCAGGAAAACGTCACGAGGGTGCAGCTGGCGGACAAGTATTTGCGTGGGGCTGCCCTTGGAGACGCCAACGAGGAATAAAGGCAAACCTAATACTAGTAGCTAGAATTGGAAACAGCGTTAGTCCTTCTGAGGCTCCCTGTTAATCATCGAGAGATGCGCTAGAAAATATCATAAGGATTCTCATGATAATCTGAATCATCTGATCATAAATCGTTAGATCGAAATCTTCGTAGCTCCATATCTAGAATAATTACCTACCTCTGCATTATGAAAACAATGTAAAGCAACTCCTAAATCTTCAATAATTAACTGCCATGGCATTATAAAATAACCGTAAATTAGTATATAAATTATCTATATTTATTCTCACTACTGCGTCAACCCATACAAAGCACGGGCTAATATGAAACATAAATATTGAAATTTTACATAGCATTGAGACCACAGTAATCAAAATTACAATTATTCTGTATCTATTATATATTCATGTTTTAATAGAATGTTTGTATATATGCATATGTTTATCTTTTCTATCTATCTATGTATTATATTATTCAATACATTTTTTGCTAATTAAGTCTATAATTTATAACGACACAATGGTAATTTATATGTAAATTTAGGGGTTGCTTTATATTATCTTTGACAATAACATAACATGTGATTTATATGTAAAATTTAGGGGATACTTTAATTTATGTTTCATAATGTTAATTGATGTGTAAATTTAAGGGTTATTTTAATGCACCTTTCACAAAATGGCATAGTGGACAATTTATATTTAATTTTGGGGTTACTTTAATTTATTTTTTATAATGGTATGATGGATAATTTATATGTAAATTTATGAATTACTTCAATCTTTTTTTCATAATGGCATGGTAAATATATAATATGTATCCAAATTTGGGAGGTTACTTTAATTTATCTTTAATGTCATAGTGGGTAATTTATATGCAAATTTTGGAGTTACTTTAATGGTCTTATAATGGATGGTGGATAATTTTCTAAAATATATAATAGATCCAATGGCTAGTATTATTAGATGCTACTTGATAGATGGCCATATATTTCTATTTTTTTGTGGATTTCTCATTTCTAGAATTACTTTTTTTTTTCTAACGCACCTCGTAATCCGTGCTTCTTTCTAACCCCTAATTAATAATAGCAAGAGAAGATGGAAGATAATCTTGAATAACCAATGAATTTTACATCTAAGCTACTCAAATTTGTTATTATCTTAGACAGTTTTAAACAATTATTTATCTATATGTTAAAATTACCTAACTCAATTGTTATTGGAAATAAACGAAATTAATTATAAAATTGCCAACGCATGGTATTATGAAACAAAATAAGATAACTAAAAATAGTTGGTAAATTGTCTACTAAACATAAAAAACGATGTCATTGCTTGAGGACATATTGCTCGATCGATTGGTTGTTGGTGTGCACTTATACATTGTGTAAATTTAATTTGCTAAAAAGGCATATCTACTATCAAAATATCGATTTATGTCCAGGAGGAGAGAGAAAGGTGCAAAAATGTCGTGCACCGTGGCCCCACAATGTTATTTTTTTTGTTCCTCCATTCATCTTCTCCTATGCCCATGCATGCGCGCACTCTCTTTTCCACGGAAAGCTTGTGAAAAATGGATGAAAATTCTTCAATTCTTTGCGGAAAAATTGTTCTGGGAAACAATCACCAGGGCACCACCTCTTGCCCGCTGCTATAGTGCTATAACTGGGCCGCTTTATGTTCCAATCGTTTACCGGACCCATCACAGCCTCGTCTCCTCGGCCTGGTCCACAACACGGTCACGGCCGGCAGCCTGCAGGACTGGACATGAAGCCATGGAGTGATGGAGGTGGCCGCTTCCTTTTCCGCACATTCCGTCCCCCACCATCTATCCGCTTTATCCGCTTCCTCCTCCCGCCCCTTCTCCATCTCCTTTCCCGGACCACGCGTTCCTTTCGCCGCCCCGCGGCAACGAAGAAGAGCACAGAGCCAGCCTCTGTGCTAGGAATGCGCCGCTCGTCTGCGCCCCCCGCGACGCGCATTTGCTGAGAGGCGGCCTGCTGCGAACCACCGGCGATGGCGTTGCTCGCGCCGCCGCAGTTCAAGTGGCCCCCTTCCACCCGCTCGGCGGTGTTCAGGGAGCCCACTGCCGGCGCTGGCTTCCGCGCCGGTCGGGTAAACTGCTGCGTCTCCTCCACAGCGGTCGTCGATGCAGAGCGCCTCGAGTGCCTATCCGTCGGGCCGCCGCCTTCTCCTCCTCACCGGACCCTTCCGGTAACGTCTGTCTCCATCTCGTCTGACTCCCAGTTATAGTATAGCTGCAAATTTCAATACGGGTTTTGGATTGGGACGTTTCTGAATTGTTCGTCTCGTTATTATCCCGCCGAATGCTGTAACCAGGGGAGTTTCGGCGAGGCGCTTCTCAACCAGGAGGCCGTGGTGTCGGCCGCGGCCGCGGAAGCCGTCGCTCTGGCTCGATCGGCGGCGGAACTCGCCGGAGAAGTCGCCCGTATGGCACAAAAGAACCACCAGACGGACGCACCTCGGCGTGATGATGCTGAGGACAGTTTCTTTGCCAGAGAGGTCCTACGCGCCGAGGTGAGGTGGGAGGCCAGGTCCGCCGGCATCGAACTATTGGAGGACGAAGAGTTCGGCAGCATCTTCAACGACGAGTCCGAGGACGACGGGCAGAGCATAGCGGTTAGGTCGGCGCGGCGGGCCGATAGGAGAGCTCGGAGAGTCCGGGCAGCGATGAAGGCGGCTACGTGTTTCAGCAGCAGGAAGCCTGTCGTCGGAGCGTCCTCCTCCTTGAAGAAGAAGAAACGGTCGAAGGGTTGCCGGAATCCTCTGGGGTGCTTGTTTAAAATGACCGGCCCGAGGCTTCTGACCGCGGAACAAGAAGTCGAGTTCTCAAAAGGCATCCAGGTATGAGTTGCAAATTGAAACACATTTATGAGTTTGTGGTCCTATACAAACTATTACAAAGACAGATAATTTGGGTGCCTGCAATATCACATTGTGTAGCCTGGGCTCTGCATGGCTGATAGTGAAATGCACAATGATGCAGGGCAGCTTCTACTGACTACTGAACATCATAACCAAACTGCAGATTGTGCATATCAGCCCTAGATTGCTAAGAGATTGCTTGTGAAATCTTTTCTCGTCTTGATCACTTTTTGTAGCCATGATTTATTATGCTCTTCTTCTTGGTGGCGTCATCAACATTGTGCTGGTGGTCACTAAGACACCAACTCATCATTTTTTTACCGAGGAAATCAACTCACCAATTTTTTTACTGAGGATGTCAAGACACCAATTTCATTACGTGTTTCTGCTTATTACCATTGTAGTGCTGCTACCATCATGTTAAGCTTATGATGCATGGCACAATGAACTTATGCAGGACCTCCTGAAACTGGAAGTTATCCAGAAGGAGCTTGCACACTACAACGGTGATAACCCAACGTTTTCCCAGTGGGCGGCAGCAGCTGGAACCGACGAGAACACTTTGCGGAAACGCTTGAATTACGGTGTTTACTGCAAGAATAGGATGGTGAAATCTAATGTGCGACTTGTAATCTCGATTGCAAGAGAGCATGAAGGACCTGGAATGGAGTTTTCTGATCTTATTCAGGTGCTGTACATGTGACTTGTTGACAAATAAGATTATTTCTTTGATTAGACTATGTTACATGTTCTCATTTCGTCGTCTCCATGGCAGGAAGGGGTGAAAGGCCTGATAAGAGGCGCTGAAAAGTTTGATGCTTCAAAGGGTTTTAGATTCTCCACGTATTCTCACTGGTGGATCAAACAAGCAATACGCAAGTCCGTTTTAGAACAAACCCAGATAATTCGTTTGCCAGTATGTCCTCTCCCTGCTCGCAGTTTGCCAACATACTTATGCTGCCTCGTTTTTTTACCTGGCAATGCAATTTCTTCACGAGCCACTGCAATATTTTGCTGGCATCACGAGCTCAGTTTAGGATGTTACACTGCAGTATTGTACCCACAACGTTTGCCATGCTGTTCTGTAGGCACACATGGCTGAAGCAAGTTCCCGAGTGAAGGAATGCCGCCACCGACTCCATCGTCAGCTGAAACGGCTACCCAGCAACGAAGAAATTGCGGTGGACACTGGCATGCCAATCCGTCGGGTTAAGGCAGCCATGAACCTCCCAAGATACAGCGTATCCTTCACCGGCAAGGTCGGGTGCACGGACGTGACATACGAGGTTTGTTCTTCGTACCTGAGTCTTCAGTCTTCCTCCGTGTAGACGCTCCAGTTGAACACACAACAATGGCACCTGAATCTCCGTCGGCGTGGCAGGAGATCATGCCGGACACGAGCGTGGAGACGGCGGAGGAGGTGCTGCACCGGTGGCTGATGAAGAAGGACGTGGACAGGGCGCTGGACAGCCTGAGCCCGCGCGAGAAGCAGGTGATCCGGTACCGGTTCGGCATCGGGGGCGGGCGGCCCAGGACCCTGCACGACATCGGGAAGCTGATGGGGGTGAGCCGGGAGCGGATCCGGCAGATCGAGCTGGGCGCGTTCCGGAAGCTGCGGGGCAAGAAGAGGGTGCAGTCGCTGCAGCACTACCTGCAGCCGGCGGAGAGCTGGTAGCAGCCGTGTCAATTGTAAAGTGCTGTGCTACGACGACCTGCATCGTTTGCACGCGGCTTTTCCTGACGACTCATTCATGTACACCATCGTTTTGAAGGATTACAACGTATGTATACGTCCGATCATTTGTTGTTCATGTATAGAACGTGTATAAAGAAGCTCAGCCATTTTCATTGTATATGCAAAAACGCAAGAACTGTATTCCCAGAAGTAAAGAAAACATCAAAACAAACAGACGATGAGTTTCTGCACTGTACAGCACACATCCGCCCACCGGGATGGACAGCCTGGTCTGCACTGAGCACACTGAAAATACAGTACTAGTACCTTCCAAGTCACCGAATCAACAAAGGAGGTTTTGGAGATTGTTGTGGCAATTCTAACTCTAAACTCTAACTAAAGGCACCAGAAGCAGCTTCATCTCAAAAGAAAAAAAAGAGGAAAAAGACGGTCAAATGAATCTGAAGCTTTCACAAAGCGCAAGGCGAGTCGCGCAATTCGCAACACGCGCCGCCGGACCGCACCTAAACCCTCAACAGAAAAGCTCGAAAACGGGGGGGCAATAGATAGGAAGGCCCGCAAACCCTTACCCAGTCAGCCGAGGAAGGCAACCCCCTCCTTCCCCCTCTCCTCCCTCTCCTCGTCCTCCGCCTTCTCTCCCCCAACGCCGACACCCTCCCCTCACAGCATCCGCGGCCGCAATGGCGCTAACCTCCCAAGGCATCTCCCTGCGCTCCCCGCCCGCGGGGCCCCGCGGCCGGTCCTCCTCCGTGCCCGCCGCCGCGGTCTCGCGCGGCTGGGGGCAGCCCCACGCGGGGCAAGCCTTATCCATTTCGTCCGCCAGGTATGAGCCCGCCGCCCGCCCACCACGGGGAGACTCTGCCTCCTCCGCCATACGCGCCGCCGCGTCGACCGGGTCTGTACCCGGCAGGGACCCCGTCCCCGCCGAGCCCAGAATCGAGCTGCCCGCCATATTTACCCTCTTCTCCGAAGCGGCCAAGACCGGCGCCGCCTTCTTCATCGCCTCGTCGGGCGCGGCCTTCCTCCTCGGTTCGTTTGGCGGGCTCGGAGGCGGCGCCGGGGGTCTCTTCGGCGGCGGCGGTGGAGGGGGAGGATGGGGCGCGGGTGGCGGCGGCGGCGGAGGTGGAGGGGGTGGGGGCTTCTGGTCCCGGCTGTTCTCTGTCGGCGCGGCGCACGCGGACGACAAGTCGTCGGGGGATTGGGACGCGCACGGGCTCCCCGTCAACATGACGGTGCCGCTCACGAAGCTGAGCGGGCTCAAGAGGTACAAGCTGTCCGAGCTCAAGTTCTTCGACCGCGCCGCCGGCGGCAGTGGCGCCTACACGGGGCCGGAGGATTCCTTCTTCGAAATGGTGACCCTGCAGCCTGGTGGCGTGTACACCAAGTCCCAGCTGCTGAAGGAGCTCGAAACACTTGTCTCCTGTGGTATGTTTGAGCGGGTCGATCTGGAGGTGAAGCCCAAGCCAGACAACACCATTGGCCTCACGGTCTCCTTTGTCGAGAGTGTGTGGAGCGCTGCAAAGCAGTTCAAGTGCATCAATGTGGGGCTCATGTCGCAGTCAGGGCAGGTTGACTTCGACCAGGACATGACCGAGAGGGAGAAGATGGATTACCTCCGCAAGCAGGAACGCGACTACCAACAGCGAGTCCGGGGTGCAAAGCCCTGCATCTTGCCGGAAAACGTGCGCGGAGAGGTGCTGGGGATGATGAAGAAGCAGGAGAAGGTGAGCGCCAGGATGCTGCAGAAGATCAGGGACCATGTGCAGAAGTGGTACCACAATGAGGGTTTTGTATGCGCCCAGGTGGTTAACTTTGGAAACCTGAACACCAATGAGGTTGTGTGTGAGGTGGTCGAGGGTGACATCACCAAGGTGGAGTACCAGTTCCAGGATAAGCTCGGAAATATTGTCGAGGGGAATACCCAGCTTCCAATCATAGACCGAGAGCTGCCCCAGCAGGTACCAATTACAACCAATCACTAAGCATGATATACTGATAGCTTATGGTAACGCTTGCAAAATTCTGTTTTGACTAATGTAGCCTATTTATGAGCCGGCCACAATTTTCCTTTTGCTTTGGCACCATGAGCCCAAGACCTTATAGCAGCAGAGTCGCGACATTTCGGAAAGCACATATAAATGCCGAACCAGCCCTTTGTCGCAGAGCATCACGACTTGGCCCATGTCCAAGGCAACACTCCCGCTGTCCCTGTGGCCGCATCCTTGTCTGTTGGCCACAGAACCTCGTGTGCCATCATCAGTCCTACACGGCTGCTGGTCCAGCATTGCATGCTACTTGGCTGCGAAACCCAATTTCACGCTCTCTACTGCCATGACTTTAATCAGATAACTGGGCACTGTGGTGTGAAAGGCTTCTTGTGCTCACAATGACGGTGTTTGATGTGCAATACAAATAATTTGCTCTGCATATTGATTATGATTCTCCAATGCTCACTGTCCTGACATGATTTTTCTCCTAGCATGTTTGTGGCTTCAGTATTTAACCTGTAACACTATTGATGTTTTACAGCTTCGACCTGGCCACATCTTTAACATCGGAGCAGGGAAACAAGCTCTGAAGAATATAAATTCACTTGCTTTATTTTCCAATATAGAAGTGAATCCACGTCCTGATGAGACAAAGGAAGGTGGTATAGTAGTTGAAATTAAGCTCAAGGAATTGGAACCCAAGTCAGCTGAAGTAAGCACAGAGTGGAGTATTGTACCTGGGCGTGAAGGCCGGCCAACTTTGGTAATGCACCTATTGATTTGCAATCAATTGGTCCTTCTGGAATTTGTATCTATAATTGCTGTGCTGTTTGAATGAAGTACATCTTTTTATTCAGTTATGAACCTCATATGTTATGGCTACTTTCTTTTAGGCATCAATACAACCTGGAGGAACTGTATCATTTGAGCACCGGAACATCTATGGCCTAAACAGATCTATTGTTGGTTCTGTCACATCCAGCAACCTGCTGAACCCTCAGGTTAGTTGGTCACAAATGTCTTTTTGGGGGAGCCTTTTAGTTTCCTGATTTTGGTTACTGTTACCTTGGTCACATGGACACATGGTGCTATATACTTGTAAGACAGATGTGTTTAACAAGGGATGTTTTCAGAATGTCATGGCATTCCTGATCTTATGTTAGTTTGTCTATTTCATTAGACTACCATATCGAAAGTGTGCATTTGTAACTGATGACAAATTCATGTCTAAAATCCCTAAACAACTAGACCAATGGCATTAGCCTCCTAAGGAATTATATTTAACCAACATTTTTGTCACACGAAAAAATCCGGACCTTGATTATTTCAATATTGTTCTGTTGAAATATAATTACTGTTCCCCTATTGATAAAAAATATATATAGCACAGTTGCAAGCAATACATTTCTAAGACGTAATTCGTTTTACTTTAGTAACATCATTAAGAAATATTAATGTGTTTGTCGGTGATCTGTTCTATATGTACTTAGATTGGCTAACATTTGTCTAACTATCCTTTTTGAGGCGTTTCTACTTTTTTGGCAGCAACACCACTTATATTTCTGACATTGCCCACTTATTATGTGTTATTTTGGTATATTAGGATGATCTTTCATTCAAGCTTGAGTATGTCCATCCTTATTTGGATGGTGTGGATGATCTTAGCAAAAACCGCACATTCAAAACAAGCTGCTTCAACACCAGGAAATTGAGTCCTGTCTTTGTTGCTGGTCCCAACATGGATGAGGCTCCACCTGTTTGGATTGATAGAGTTGGATTTAAAGCCAACATTACAGAGGTTTGCACAATTCCCTTCATATATATTTTTAAAATTTCTTGAACAGTACCTTCAAAGAAATATATGTAACACGATGAAACTACTATTTGGATTCTCAGAGTTTCACACGGCAAAGCAAATTCACTTATGGCCTTGTGGTTGAAGAGATTACAACACGCGATGAAACTAATAGTATCTGTACCCATGGCTCTCGAGCAATGCCTAGTGGTGGTTTGAGCATGGATGGACCTCCCACAACCCTCAGTGGAACTGGAGTCGATCGAATGGCATTCCTACAGGCTAATATAACCCGCGACAATACTGAGTTTGTAAATGGTGCCATTGTTGGAGATCGATACATTTTCCAGGTAACCTTTCTGTACCCTTATGGTTTGAACTTTGAATGACATATAGTAAAGTATAAGCCTTCAAGGCTCAAGTGTTTGCCTAGTCGCTCTAAGTAAGATTCTTCAAAAAGACTTAATGCTGCACTCAGTCAGTTTTGTGGAAAGGGGCTATTATCTTCTATTGAATATTGTTTCCAAACTTCAATTCAAGGCTTGGCACAGTGCACCAAACTTTCAGTAATAGTGTACAATTAAATGTATTTTCAGCCACTTTTTTCTCACTAATGTTTGCAAACCTCTATTTTGAACTTTGCACTTATTCTTGTTAATGGTTCCATGTTATATTGTCTTTCCCATGGTAAAATACATAATCTGAATAGAATATCCTTGGTTGCAGTTGGACCAAGGTCTTGGCATCGGAAGCAAAAATCCATTCTTCAACCGTCATCAGCTTACTCTTACCAAATTCGTCAATTTAAATAAGCAAGAGAAAGGTGCTGGCAAGCCATTACCAGCTGTTTTGGTTCTTCACAGTCATTATGCTGGTTGTGTGGGTGATTTGCCAAGCTATGATGCATTTGCACTTGGAGGGCCTTACTCCGTTAGAGGTTTTAGCAACGGTGAACTGGGTGCATCTAGGAATATTCTTGAGGTATGTGTTACTAGGGAATTCTGGGATTTCATTTGATGCATCATTTTTACAACCAATAATATTGTTGGCATTCGTCTTCTTATTTCCTTTGTTAATGGTGTATCTATAACTGGCATCGTGGCATCACACAATGTGCTGTTGTTTGGTAACTGATGTTTGTTAATCTATGCAGCTTGCTACTGAGTTGCGCATCCCTGTAAGAAACACACATGTGTATGCATTTGCTGAACATGGCACTGACCTTGGGAGTTCTAAGGATGTGAAAGGGAACCCTACAGAGTTCTTCAGACGTGTTGGCCATGGATCTTCCTATGGTGTTGGGGTCAAGCTTGGCTTAGTAAGGGGAGAGTACATTGTAGATCACAATTCTGGTACTGGCACCATTTTCTTCAGATTTGGTGAGAGATTTTGATTGCAGTTCATTCCATCAATGGGAAAATCAGAGATTTTTTAGGCATGCTGAGGCAGCTGAATCATGAAGAGCAATGGTTGTGGTGAATTGTGATAGTATTCAAGTGGAGATCTGTTGAAATAATGGAGTTTTTTTTTATTTGCTGAGGAAGAATGATAGCTAGTGAGGATGAGCTTTTCTATGTAGGATGTATGGTCAGGTCTTTCGGAGCTTTTGGAGCTCATAAAATAGACGACTCTTCAGAAATATTGACCCAGTTTAACTGTCACTTGTGTTGTCAGCGCATCTGTCAAATCGAGCATTTTCTCATTCGGTTACCTTCGCTTGTCCTTTGTCCATTCTCAGATTTCTATCTGAACTGAACTTTCCTTGCCATGATGATGCCTTGTGTTATCTGTCATTTGTCTGCTGCTTGTTTTATTTTTATCTATACCAAGATGGTGTCATTCAAATTCAGAATCGACAATATCGATACTCCGTTCCAAATGAATTATCAATACATATTTATTGGTGGATTTATTTGAACTAATTTGATGATGGTGGTGTATGTGTATTTTTCTGAACTTGGTTAAGGGCCCCCTTTGGAATACAAGAATTTTGCAAGAAATATATAAGAATTTCATATAAAATAATTCAAAAGCATAAGGCTAGTTTGGCAAATTCATTTCTCCAAGAGATTTCCATTTTCTCAAGATTTTTTTTTTCAATTCCCCAAAATACTTTGGGAAAATTAGGTTGCCAAACCAGCCCGAAAAAACACAGGATTCAGGAATTTTACCAGTGTTCCAAAGGGGCATAGGAGTTAGAGAAATTTGGCCTGGGACACCTAAAAGAAATACAAGAAATATAGTAATTTGGAATTTTTGGATAGTATCATATGGTTTATGTACGATTATTTAGTATAGTCTATTTGAAAATAGAGTTTTATTTTTTTTGATAAGTGGGTTTTATTTGTTGATTTGATTCAGTGATTGGCTATTACTGTATTACTACTTGGGAAAGTCTCTTTGAACTGCAGCCCTGCAGGTCGAATTGAGGTAAATTTTACAAGCAGAAATCAATTTGACCTGCCACTAGAGCTATCACTTATATCTGTTTACGAAGCTAACAACTCGATCTACTAAGTACGAGTAAGTACCATTTAAAGAGATCAGCAGGGGCCACTTGGATATATCAGCTTGAAGTTTCATGCTAGACTTCCATGTATGATCGTAAGCGTGTACCGACGTAGAGCTCATGCGCGCAGGCGCAACCACCACCTCATGGACATGGATCGAGCAGCTGACGAGCGCTTCCCGGCAAGGCCGCCACGGCCGCGTGCTCCACCTCTTCTTCGCCTGCCTCGGTTCCGGTGACCGTGGCGCGGTGGACCCGCACCCCGCCGCCGTCCCCACGGCGCTCCGCGCCTGCGCGCGCGTGGGGAACGCCTCCTCCGGCCGCCTCATCCACGCGCTCATCCTCACCCGGTTCCCGTCCCTCGCCTCCGACGCCATCGCCGCCACTGCGCTCCTCGACATGTACGCCAAGTGTGGCCTCGTCGCCAGCGCACGAAGGGTGTTTGATGAAATGGCGCGCAGGGACGACCTCGTTGCCTGGAACGCGCTCGTCGCGTGCTACGCGCGCCACGCCCTCCCGGAGCGCGCGCTGGCGCTGGCCATCAAGATGCGAGGCCAGTGCCTGCGCCCAGACCTGGTGACATGGAACACCGTCGTCTCTGGTTTCGCGCTGGCCGGTGACGACCAGATGGCCGGGGAATTGGTCGCCGCCATGGAGGAGGACGGGTTCCAGCCGGACGTGGTCACTTGGACATCGCTTGTCTCCGGCTTGGTTCTCAACTTCCAGTACGCCAGGGCGCGAGATCTGTTCCGGAGAATGGTGACTGCTGGCACCCGCGTTCTGCCGAGCTCGGCCACGATTGCCAGCATCCTGCCTGCTTTCGCCAATGTAGCTGACGTGAAGCGTGGCAAGGAAGTCCACGCGTACGCGGTGGTGGCCGGCGTCGAACAGGACCTCACAGTGAGCAGCGCCCTAGTCGACATGTATGCGAAGGGCGGGTTTGTGGTCGAAGCGCGCCGGCTGTTTCACAAGATGGCTGAGAGAAGCACGGTGACATGGAATTCCATGATCTTCGGGCTGGCGAATTCTGGCCACAGCCAAGAAGCCATCGGCCTCTTCGACCGGATGCTCTGCGACGGAGCAAGGCCGGACCACCTGACGTTCACAGCGGTTCTGACGGCTTGCAGCTACGCCGGCATGGTGGAGCTCGGGAAGGGTCTGTACCACGCCATGCAGGAAGAGCACGGCATCGAGCCGAGGCTGGAGCACTGCGCCTGTATGGTACATCTGCTTGGGCGAGCAGGGCAGCTCACCGAGGCTTATGATTTCATAAAAGCCATGCCTCTGGAGCCTGACTGCTTCGTCTGGGGGGCCTTGCTGGGCGCGTCTCGGAGCCATGGCAACGTCAAGCTTGCCGAGTTGGCAGCGTCCCGCCTGCTAACCGTCGAGCCAGCTAACGCGGCTAGTTGCCTGCTATTCTCGGAGGCGCTGGCGAGTGCAGGCAGGCAAGATGATGTTCTGAAGATGAAGAGGTTGGTAAAGAGAAGGCGCATGAAGAAGCTCGACGGCTGCAGCTGGCTAGACCGGTAGTCTGCATAACCTATCGTGGATTCATGGTTGCCCTTGCCCACAATTGCACGAGCAGGATTCATGTAAATTTCAGTGGCAGTCCTCAAAAATTTCAGTGGCGGTCCTCGAACTTGCGACGAGTACACATGGATTTATGCAATTTGTAAGTACTGAGACCTAGATGAGAACTCGAAATTTACTCTTTCCGCAATTGCAGAATCAAACGACGCAAGCGAGTTCAGGTTAGCTCATCTGACCTCCTTCCTACAAATGCATATGTACAGGGATGCTTCATGCTACCATGAAACATGTGGGGCCACGTACTGAGATCACTTGATGAAATGTTTTGCATTTACACTGTTTACTCAACGTCAACACGACACAATTATAACTACTGAAGCATATATACATAATCGAGAGTTATTGTACAGGCATGGACATCAACATAGTGCCTACTTATTTTGGGACCGGATACTATTTACTTATGCCCCTAATAATTATACAACGCTCAAAGCAACTTATATAAGGGAAGGCAGCATCACGATCCTCTCGTTTCCTTTCTCATGCAAGGTCTCCCACTCCAGAACGATATGCGACTCTAGGAGTCTGATCTACCATCTGGGGCTGGGCCTAAAAGCAGAATCATCCCTCCCCCAGTTTCATCTCCAGGGTCTGATCTCTCAGCTGGGGGTGCCCTCCTGGCAGAAGCTCGGCGCATTGGCTCAAAGTATCTGCCAGACACATCAGGAGGTTGCTCGAAAGATTCCTCCCCAGGCAGAACAAGGAGCCCTTCATTGCGGAGCATGGATGGTTCATGGTAACATGTGATCCACAATGAGTCAACGAGCTGCCTCTCTTCTCGTGCAGCATCCAAATCTTCAGGAGTCATCATCCTTATGCTTTCCATACGTCCCCAGAGAAGCCGTCGTAACCTGTCATGCTGTGTTAGTAGACTACTATTTCCCAGTGTTGTATCTCTTGCAAGCTCAAGCAAGCCCCCTAATGCTGCCTCTCGAACACCCGAGTCATTGCTGGATGCCAAACGCATCATAAGTTGGGGGAAACCTAACTGTGCAAACACCGAGCAATCTGAATGGCTTTCACTGAGCAGGTAGTGAGTCAGACTCAATGCTTTCCTGCCAACAGAACAAACATCACAGTGAAAGATCATGTTGACAAGGCATTTTGAAAAAAAAAAAAGAAAAGAAAACATTGTTTCAAAAGGTAGGAGCGATTAAGTTACCTCTGAAACCTTGTACTCTCTGAATTCAATGCATCTCTTAATCCTGTATATCCGTTGGCTAAACGAAATGCGGCAACTCCTGGTTTGTTGTTTCGTATCAAGGCTGAATATTAAATAATGACGACATCATCAGACCTGGCAATTTAGGATATTGCCGCTACGTCTAAAAACATGGACATGGATATATAATACTTACAAGATAGTGCACCGAGAGCTTTTGTGCGAGCAGTAAGGTCAGGATCTGATCTGAAATTTGATAAGAGAGGCTCAAAACCACTAGCTTCCATGACCAACTGCTGGCTGGTCGGATTGTTCTGAACAACTGTTGTTACCACATCTGCTGCTTTTGCTCGGATACGAGCATTTGAATTTCTGAGGTACTTGATAACTGGAACCAACCCACCAACAGAATGCAAATCTAGAGCAGCACAAATGAAAATAAGTGATTCAAATATCAAGATATGAGCATAAAACACCCCCACAATTTCATTTTCAATTAGGTCGATAGCTATTATTGCCTCATTGTGAACAGTTCATCACCCAGTCATGCATTTTTGTTCTAACAGATCAGCTCCCCCTGAAAGTTGTATGGTAGCATATTGAAAGGGGAAGCTGAGAATTCACCTGAATAGCAATGTTCTATTGCCAAAAACCACTATAGTTGCTTCCATCCATTTGTTTAGCCACCTCAACAGAAACTACTAATGCCATTGAATCATCCAATGTTGTGAACGTATTCAGTTTGACACCAGTAATGCATGCCTCCAAGAGCTACGTTGTTTCCTACAGATGGAATTGTAGATTTCACTTAAAAGCAAATAAAATTTGAGTTCATGTACAAGTGCAACACTCATGAACCTCAATGCATGCTGAAATTACCAACTGACGCAAAGGTAAGATGGTTCTGAGAATTTTTTAAGGTCATAAGATGATTTGCAGAATGTTCTGCAAAGGTATGGTCCCAAAGAGCCATCCACGTCAGGGACCCTCAAGAGTCTGACGAAGGAACCATATTTAGGTTAGGGTGGGCTTATGCAATGATTACAATCATAAACCCATAGGTTAATTGTAAATTTAGAAACAAAAACATGTGATTGTGTCAAATTTACTTGAAATCATAACGGCACATGGTAAAAATTAAACATGAACTCGGGGCATACCATTCGCCATGTCGATAGACTCAACATGTACATGCAGCTCACTCAGCAAACCTGCAATTTTTAAAAGCACGTGGATTAGTATACATCATGTATGAGAAATGCCATTGGATACCAGTAATGCTACTAAAACAGGCCTATAACCTCAGATCATGGATGTCAGTACTCATAATCAGAGCTATTTCAAGTGCCAAGACTACATGTACAGCAGAAAGGTGCACAAGAATATATCTCTACCAAACAAAAGGCGAAACTGGGATATCTGATCACAGAATATTCGAAGCGAAGAGAACAACAGGAAGGCATATAGGAAGAGTTCCTTTAGAGGATCATCCTTTTATGTCTGCCCTAAATGAGAATTGCCTATTCTTTTTTTTTTTATAACAGAATTGCCTATTCGTTTTAACATCTCCAATTTAGGATCTGAAGTGTTCATAAGTGAGAGATACCAGATACACCTCTTCATTTAAGTGAAAAAAATTGTCTGTGCGGTTCCATAATTCATATCCATCAACCGTGGCTGAAAATTCATCACCAACACCCGCTGAAACCGACACTTCTAATCCTAAATGCCAAGGCTAGCATACGAGCTCAGCGAATCTCTCAGTAGGAGATACGGGAAATGCAGCTTGCAAGTTGACACGCCACGCCTCAACTGGCAATTGACCCCCGTACCTTCGATATCGTCGTGGGTGATGCCCTGCGCCTCCAGGACGGCGGGTGGTGTGCTCATGAGCAGCGCGATCTCCCTCATCCGGCTCACAACGTCCACCATCATGTGCTGCTCCACCGCCTCCGCCAGCCACCTCCGCTCCTCCTCGCTGCGCAGCAACAACCCCACTCGCTTCAGCCACAGCACAAGCAAAACATCAGAGACCCCATCATCAGCAACCGAACCATCCTTACCTGATGGCGCGAGACGGCCCCGCCCCGTCGACGTAGGAGAGGCTCCATTTGAGCAGCCCCGCCCAGCTCATGCGATTCCCCGCCATCCCGTCCTCGTCCCTCTATCCTTCCTGATCCCACGGCTCTTCCGGCGACACCAATTAACCAAACCACCGCGCGCCCGGTGCGGGTTTGCTCTCCACGGCTCCCAAAGCCGGCGATTCGGCGTGCGTGCGTGCGTCTGCCTCGTGTGCGTTCGTTCGCGGCAACGCGAGATATTTCCGGTTCTGGATTAGACCAGACAGGGATAGGGATGACACGCCTGGAGGCTGGAGCCAAAATGCCAACGGGGACGCCGAATGCGGTCGCTGTCGAGGAAGGTTGGGGATGGGGGCGGATCTCTCTGGAAATTGCTCGGACGTTCGGGCCCACGCGCGGCAGCTTCATGGGCCGTGTCGGCCCATATTGTGCTGCGCCGGGGCTGGCCTAGGCCAATGTTTTCTGGTACGGCCCAGGCCCTTCTTCCCTGTCCCTTTCGTTCGGCCGTTCGTTGCGACCGTTCATTTGCTTCGGCGGGCGCGAGGGAGGGGATAATGGCGGCAGTGAGCTCGCTCTCGGTTCTGCCCCACGCGCCGCGGAGGCCTCTCCTGCTGAGGCACACTGCTAGGAATGCGGAAGGCCGAGGGGGAAGGGCTTCGAGCTCGAGGCCCCTGCTCCTCGCTCGGCTGCGGCGTTGGCGTCCAGCGGTTGTGGCCGTGGCCGCCGAAGCGGAGTTGCCCCTCGAGGAGGCGGAGGCCGCGATGAGGGTGGCGGCTGACGACGACAGCATCACCGCCACGGTGGTGTCCGCTCTGCTCACGGTCGCGTTCGTCGGCCTCTCCCTCCTCACCCTCGGGGTGCGTGCCTGGGCAGGCAAATAACGAATCGTGTTTCGAGGTCTAGGATTGGTTGGCCGACGCTGATCTTGCCAAGATATGTTTTTGGCTGGCTCTCGATTCTTTGTGCAATGCAGGTGATCTACCTGGCAGTGCAGGACTTCTTGCAAAAGAGGGAGAAGGAGAAGTTCGAGAAGGAGGAGGCTGAGAGGCAGAAGGAGGAGGCGAGGAAGAAGAGGGCCAAGTCCAGGAAGAAGAGAAGAAACTATTGATTTCTGGTTTTCTGCCACCCCAATGTGAGCAGTTTTTCTTCTTGTTTCCACCTTAGTTTCTTGTAATTCCATTGGTAGCGTATACAACTTTGCGCCACATTTTAGTTATCACGTGAGACTTTGCTTCCTTTTGCACCTTGGGTTAGATTTTTTGGGGGGAGCAATTCAGCGGAAGGTCGTGCTAAACAAAATTATCCTAAAACTAACATGTTATAGGGAATGCACCATTGATAAAAATGAATTGTTAAATCACTGTTTCAAGAATAAATCACACCATGCCTACAATAAAGGGAAATAGATAAAAGCTCGAATTTGGAAAACCACTGCCTTAGGGACATGATTCTTTTGGGAGATAAAACAGGAATAAAGCCACATTTCGTCCCACATGAGGGTCGCTTAGAAGTTCTTTCGATCGATTCAACTGGTCCAGCAGAATAAGTTTGGATGGCGCTATGGGAGCATATAAGGTAATCTGAAGCAGCTGCCTAGTGCCAGCCGAGGTATGCTCATCATGTACTCACTCGGAAGAAGTGCAGCTGATGATTCCTATTGATACATGTTAAATTGAATTTGCAACACTGGGACATTGTAGATACTCTACGGCACCACTCCTGTCTCCAACATCATGAAGACTGTTTGCGTGCCTTCTGAACATTTCCTTTCAGTGCCCTAAGCAGAGAGCTTTTCTGGTACTACTATCATACAAACTAGCCAAGCATTATCCAGGGTGTGTTCATGGTTAGTTTTTTCCTTTCCATCAGACGACCCCTTAGTCAACCACACATTTCTTCAGTGGCCTAAACAAGTTCAATGGACTAATTGTGCCCACCTCAGAAATTTAAATCAAATACTTCCATCTTTACCTCATTGAGACTATGATGCCGTTACTCTTTAAGTCAATTGTTTATCCACTTCAAACAGAAATGTCTATATGTACTTCCTGCATGAACCCTACCCTTTTTTACCCTTCTCTTTTCTCATTTCTTTCTTTGGCTTCGTTGTGGAGGTGCGGGAGCGGTGCATTGCGACAGCAGCCACGCTGTCATCTAGTCAATCAGATGCTCCAAATGAATGGCGCCCGAGGGAGTTGGGTCGACGTTAACACACCCAAATCAAACAGAACCTTTGTCTTTTTCTATACATGGGGATCCACAAAAAAAAATTCTCCCTCCGGTCATTAATATATGACGTTTTTAGTGTAGTTCGCACTAAAAACGTCATATATTAATGACCGGAGGGAGTACTAAATATTTTAGGCCTTGCACATCAAGCTGTCTGCCTGTCTAGTCGAGTTTTATCGTAGACTTCTCATGAATAGTCCTTGTCTTAGTAGTTAGAACAGTTGGCACCTCCCTTTGTCCGCGAACCATACTCCCTCTATGATAGTGGCCATTGTCATGTCTATGTTCCTCGTGTGAAAGTAACCTGACCATAGAGCTAGTTGATCATTATATATCTAACATATTTAGATTATACTGCATACTGAATAAGTCTTGACTCCTCTATCCATTGCATTTACTTTCATACAGGTTATGTATGCTGCATTTGCTAATAATGCCCTTCAGATGCAGATGAGTCTTCAGCATGTGTTTTCTCAGATTTTATGCCATTGTGAGAGTGGTTTTGCTCTGCTCAAATTAGCCCCATTTGTTCTCATTTATTCAAGCTGTGAGTAAAAGTTATTGTACCAGATGCTTCATATTCTATATCCCAATTGACTTGCATTGTCAACTTGTTATACTTCTATCTGAATCCAGAAGCACTATTACGTTTTGATCTGTTGAGTTATACTGGGGTCTTCATACAATGCCTTTCACACCAAAAGGTGTTATTGTTGTTACTGCTACTGAGGTTAATAAACAGTTTGTATTTTTCTTGCTAAAATTTCCTCAGACTACATGTCACTTTGGAAAATCCGCCTGAACTGTTGACTATTCTTTATAATTCTTTATGTTCACTATTCTTCTAGAAGAGCAAAATAACTTGATCGTTCATTTTCTGAAATTTGTCAAGTGGGCTGTGAGACCTATATCGCAAAGGTGGGAATGAACTGCCTGCCCGTTGCTGGCTTAGGGCGTCCCCAACGGGACTCCTTCTGCTAGCTATTTGAGGCTTAGCGTCCCACGTGGAGGAGTGAGAGGATCAAAACAGACCTCGCTAGCGACGGGAGAATAGTCTGTCTCGCACGCCACCCGAGAAGAACTGTGTCTTCGGCCTCACACGGGAAACGCGGATGGCAGCGAGCCCTGCTATATTCTATTGCTTTTTTAATCCACGTAGGTTGGCCATTTTACCGCACCACTGTGGACGCATAGCCATTACAACCTCGGCATAACCTGGAAAGGGGTTCCGTTGTATGTTGATTGGTGATGTATATTGTGGGCAGTACAGGACAGCTGTGCATGTTTGATCTTTGCAGACAGCTCTTTAGATTTATTTTAAAGATAATGTATTGTATCCTTTTTTTAACGGAAGTGGTATCATTTTCCAGAATTCGACATCAAGTCATCTACATATGTTCAGTGACCAAATGGCCAATGCCCCTGTGCCCGTGTGTGATTTGATTTGTTGGCGTTGAATTACTCCATAGTCTAGAAGGGATGGGGAGGAAGCTTCTCATCAGCCCTCTTTCTTTGCAGACACGGAGTGATGTGGCACGTCTGATCGAGCATGACAGCATATGAAATTTCTTCGTTGGTTCTGTAGATCCGAGCACATGTCAAACTTTACTGACTTTTGGCATCTGGCTATTTTGTGCCTTCAGGTAGGCGCATCGCATGTGACGGTCAATTGGTTTGCAGTTTTTTGTTTAGCCAGATAAAGCGCTGTAATTAAGAAACGGATTGAGATGGTAACCGCAGGAGGCCTTTGACCCCCTGGCCCATCAAATGGTGATTAGAAAGTGACTGAAAGCGAAGTTGTTGCAGCAACGGCAACCATCACCGCTGAGCCATCCATAGCAGCTAATACCTCTTCCGCCGGGACTCCGGGAGGCAGTAATGAAGTTTTGTTTTACAGCAATATATTTGAAAAAGTCAGAATGGAGTATTTGTTAGTCAAAAAGTCGACAAAAAGAAAGAGCAAGTTCTTTTTCTGAACTTACAGTATTTGTTAGTCAATTCAACAGTACTGTAATCAATTTAAACGGAGTTCGTAGGATCCTCGCACCCTGCATGAGTGTGCTTCGGTTCCAAACTGGTGGCTGGCGTCAAACCAAAACCGCAATCAATTTAAACCTGTCGCCTTTTACCGCGCAAGTCAAAACCGCCTCCCTTCTTCCATCCACCCGGGGCGCCGCCGATCCATCCATCCCGGCCGGCCTGGCCTTCCCCTTTGACCTCCCGGCCGGCTGACCCGTCAACGTCACCGCCCGCCGCTAGCTTAACGGCGTGAGCCTTCCCAATCGCCGCGCTCCACGTACAGTCGCCGTCACCCGCGACGTCACCGCCCCGGCGGACGCCGTTCCACATAAGACCGCCGACCCCAATCACCCACTGACCCACCCCCGCAATTCCCCTTCCCCCTTCCTCGTCTCCGACCCCCCGAAACCCCCGATTCGAGTTCGATTTGGGGATTTCGGCGCCTTGCCTCCGGAAATCCGTCGGATCTGAGCCCGGCCGCCGTCTTCGATCTGCGGCTGGAGCTAGTCTGCAAGTTTTTCCGTCTCGATTTTGCTTCGGGGCCTCGTGAGGTTGGGGGGGCTTCAGTTTCGGGGGATGGAGTCGTCTCCGGTGTCCTACTGGTGCTACCGCTGCAGCCGCTTCGTGAGGGTTTCGCCGTCCACCGTCGTCTGCCCCGAGTGCGACGGCGGCTTCCTGGAGCAGTTTCCGCAGGCGCCGCTGCGGGGCGGCGGCGGGAGCGGCCGCCGTGGGACGATGAACCCGGTCATCGTGCTCCGGGGCGGATCGCTTTCCGGCTTCGAGCTCTACTACGACGACGGCGCGGGCGACGGGCTGCGGCCGCTGCCCGGTGACGTCCAGCACCTCCTCATGGGGTCCGGATTCCACCGCCTGCTCGACCAGTTCTCGCGGCTTGAGGCGGCGGCTCCGCGGCCACCGGCGTCCAAGGCCGCGGTGGAGTCCATGCCGTCGGTGACGATCGCCGGAGGCGGGGCTCACTGTGCCGTGTGCCAGGAAGCCTTCGAGCCTGGCGCCGCCGGGCGGGAGATGCCGTGCAAGCACGTCTACCACCAGGACTGCATCCTGCCCTGGCTCTCGCTCCGCAACTCCTGCCCCGTCTGCCGCCAAGAGCTTCCTGCTGCTGCCACTCCAGATGCGGAGGCAGATGCTGGGCTCACCATCTGGCGACTTCCACGCGGTGGATTTGCTGTAGGGAGGTTTGCTGGAGGCCCCAGGGAGCAGCTTCCGGTCGTCTACACTGAGCTGGATGGGGGATTCAGTAACGGGGTTGGGCCAAGGCGGGTGACATGGCCAGAAGGGGAAGGGCAAGTGGACGGCGGTGAAGGCCGGATTCGGCGTATACTGAGGAATCTATTTGGCTGTTTTGGTCATGGCAGCCGGCAAGCGAGTTCGTCACAATCCCGCAGTGGCTGAGCACAGTTTTCCTTAGTAACTCATTTCCAGATGATAGTGCTGAAGAACTAGGGTTAGTGTAAGAAGGGAATCCAGATTATAATTCCATGGGCCTTTGGTGTACATGAAGGCCTTGCATTCTCCCTCTGTCTGATTTAAGAATTATTAAGAGACCGCAATGATCAAACATCTTGGAGTGAGCTTTGCAAGCAAACTAGATCAGAAAGGAATAGCAATGAATATTTTGGGGAAATCAGTCCTTGCCAATATTGTAGGTAGAGTGATCAAATGTTGTATTCACATCCCTACTGTTTTTGTACATACTGGAATTGTTGAACATGAGTTCCCATTTTGCGATATCATATGTTGATAGTAAAAGTCCCAAAATCCTATGAATTACTTCAGTTCCTCTAGCCACACCCCTTCATTGCTTCGGCAAAAGAAGTATGTGTCATGGATCAGTAGTAACAGTTGCCACGCCAGCACTTGTTCATGTTTAGTGTTCAAAGCTTAACCTAGCTTGTGAGCCTGTCACTAACTAGTAAATATCCAGGGCTGTTTGTATTAAATTTTATGGCTGTTTCCTCATTTGGTTTTGGCATTTTTGTTTCCTCTGCTGAACCAGGAAATCTCAAGTCCCTATGCTGTTTTTAATGTGCCAACTCAAATGTCTATGCCTCTAAAATATCATGACATTAAATTGGGCCTCTTAGTGTGGTCAGCTAGTGTGGGGTCATGTTTGTGGTGGTGTACATGATGTAAAGGCGATTAAAGAATTTATTTGGAGTATCTAAATATAGTATTGTTGTGTCTAAAAAAACAGTTTAAATTACCGCATGTCCAAGTATGGATGCTAGATGGATTTTCCTTTAATACAACACACATCCAGATGGATCCTACAAATCTTGGGACTTAACTTTCCTCTACTGGTATATTAACTGCTATCAGAAATTGTGAACAACTTTGCTATCTTGTAGTAGGCATATATAATACATTTGTCTGCGTCCATCCTTACGAACAACACACATCTTGTTTCAGAGTCATACAGTATACATAGTGGTTAGCCTAATTGTGACATTGTTGCTCATCATTGCTTCATCATGTTCTTTAAAATAGCAACAGCTCGATTTTTCAATGACTATATGAGCTGTACACATTGAAAAAATGCCCCAGATTATTGCGATTTCATCTGTTTGGATTTTGGTAATCTTGCATAGCTATTTCTTTTGCATTTTTGCTCCAGTTGTGGTGTCAATCTAGAAACAACTAAATCCTATATGTCCATGTCTTTATGTGGTACTTGTGAAGGGAAAAAAACTTCATTTCTTGTCTTCAGCACCTAATGTCTGACATAACGTTTTGTATTTCGTCTAATCTGATATGACTTTGTGACTATATAGGCGAGTTACTTAGACACATAACGATATATGCGGAAATGTATAAAATTCTATACTTTGCCATGCAGGAACATGTCTTTGCCATTTGCTTCTTTTAAATCTTTTCTCGTAACAACATGAATGCTCAAACAGCATCTACACAAGGTTCTCTTTGCCTGCTGGTGGGGGAGAAACCTAAATAACAACTGAATATCTTTATTGTGAGGTCAATAAATCATTCTCATTTCCCAAGTTTGGATCATAATCCATGACAACAATTCACTTACTGTTAATGAAGCTTGATGATATTCTGTTCATGCCATTATCTTTTCCCTCTTGTCGGGCGTTGTCATGGGATAATTTTTGGATATAGCTGGAACCCATTACTGATACTGCTCATGCACCAGTTATTTGATCGTTATATGTTGCAGAATATTTCTATATACTGGCTAATAACCGACAATGGATCCTAACTAGTTACTCGATTTCCCTGCTTTTATTGTTTCCTGTGAGTAGTCATCCAGCAATTGACATTCTTTCTTTAACTTTTCAGTCGATTGCTTGACCCGATGCACTCTGGTTCCTTGTCTTGCTGCTTTCTTCCAGCAAAATTGTTCTAGAAATGTTGGTCTATGTTATGTATACCTATTGCTAATGGTGTATTTTCTAAACGGAAATGTTGTATACTTTTCATGACTTTATCCCTCGTGCTCCTCATGGCTGCAGGTTGACATCAAGAATTTCAGTCCATGTGACATGGTTACCTTTCTCCAGCTGACAGTGGTGATGGTCATTTATTTAAGGTGATCATGTTACTGTACTATAGTACAGTGTACGGTCTGCTTCTCATTGCATCATTACTGCCAATGTGGAGGCAGCGTTGGTAGGAACATTACCCTACCAGATTTTGCTTATGCATCGTTATTGAATTTTTCCATCCACTAACATTGTATGGCAAACTCAGTTACACCCTTACTGAGCAGTTTTGTTTTCTGTATCAAGAAGAATGCGTTGCCTTGGCTGTTGACCAATCGACATCTCTGAATGTCAGTTGATTCAGCAGCCTACTGTTGGTGCAACCTTCCACGTATGCTGCATAGGCCATGGTGATGATCAAACATGGGTGACCAAGATTGGATGAGAGCTATCAGGTCAAGCAGGACCAGACCTATGTCAGGCCATCAATAGTGTGTGCAAATCATCTTCGCTTTCTCAACCATTATGGGTGATCATCTTCATTGGAGGTAAGGGCAGGATGGCTCAATGCGTCGGAATCTATTGGTGGTGGACCGTGGACCTGGTCCTGGAGAACTTTCCGGTGCATCACTTGGAGGGCTCGACGAAAAGGACTGCTGCCGAATGAGCATCCAAACTGCTTTGTGCCTATTCCTGACTTTTAAGACGCCTTTGAAAAGATTGCCATGTTTTGGTTTATCTGTCAAATATGTACCACAGGGAGTGCTGGACTACCCAGATGTTCTGCATACCTTCCCGGCAAGAATTTCTTTGATAAACCAAGAGGTGAACCTTCTTCCTGCCCCAATGTTTCTGTTCAAAGGGCCGTGCAACTGTGGGAGTGGGACCATCCAGTGCTCCTTTCAGAAATTCGACGGCTGTTAACACGCATAATATAGTGCACCAATGGTTGCGTCGGAGGCAATGGTCCTGCGGCGTCCTTTGCACTGCTTTGGAGAGGCTCCATGTTTTCTGAAAGCCTATTCCACTTTGTTAGTTCCAAGACTGAGTGCTCCATGGTGTACTAGGTGTCCCCGAAGAATGCTGCAGGATCGAACAATCAGAACGCAAGGAGTGCTTGGACATAAGTGTTCCTGCCGTGCAGATCCACGTGTGCTTTGTGGAGCACCAATCCACGTGTGCTTTGTGGAGCACCAGAGGGTGAGAAGGGGATTGGATGGTTTGCACAGGCGTTGGTATCTTGTTCTCACCGGCAGTCTGGCACCAGCCTTCAGTTGTGCATGATTGGTGCGCCATGTGTCTGTATGATGATCGCGTCTAGTATTAGTATTTCAAAAGTGGCTGAATAGTCATTCGTGTCGGGTCAACACATGTCCACAGGGGACGAGGCTAATCATTTGTGATGAAAACAAAACAGAATACGACGAACTCAGCAGCTCGTGTGTAGATTCTGACAATAATAATAGCAGCGTTTTGAGTTTTGACGACCGAGTGCGATGTTCTGGCTGTTCTAAGTGCGAGCCACGTCTTGTGATGCATGAACAAGAAGTTGGGACTAAAGAATCTGCCTGTCTGTGATCTGGCAAAATTTCAGATGCAGCGGCAATGAAGATGGAGGAGTATTTCTCTTGATACCCCCTGCCTTTTCCCCATGCTGCTACGTACTCCGTAACTCGCAAGTGGCCCACATGCCGAGAACGTACCGGATGGCACATTCGCACCGTGCCTGCCGTAGTGCCTGTTGCTTTCCCTTCACGTATGGGAATTCGGAAGAGGCAAAAGGTGCTGCAGGTCTGTTCGTAAGAAAAATGTCGCGTCATTCTCGCATGATGCCGGTGGGGATCCCGTGCTGGCACAAGAAGGGGGAGAACAGGGATAGACTATGGGCGTGATTGGTTGTCCCTGCGGGCCTCAGCCTGGCTTGGGGTTGGATGCAGGCCCAGTTAGGCCAGGCTGTTCACATGCAGCCCTCGGTGTTTGGTTGGCAGAATGGGCCTCATGCAGGCGCAGTTAAGATTCATGTTTGGTTACCTAGTTTTTTTAGTGGAGTCACCGGTTGAGCGCCTTGGGTGATGTTACCACCCAATGACTTGGCGGGAATTGAAAGGAACAAGCGGGAACAAGTGTACAATGGCGAGAAATCGAGTTTTGTTTAGGAATTGACTTGTAACAGTTCAAAGTCATTTTTTTAAGGAATACAACATACAGTAGTACTTAGACAGTGCACAAGTGGTTCCAATTAACTCCTAAATTATGCTAACCACAATCTAAGCCTTAGAAGGACCACAACTTGAACAACAAAATAGCAATCACAACTAACTACACAGCTATTACAATATCTTTGCACCTAGACATCTTTGGGTTAGCTATTTTCAGATCTTTGGCCTTGGCACTCTTCTGGAAACCTTCTGTGTACATCTGATAATCATTATTGCAGTTTCGGCCTCATTCTTAGTCTCATATCTTTTATACGATGAGTTGTGGAACCTTGACACTTGATCATTGCATATTGACCAGTCTGTGTATATCCCAGGTTGCCTACCACGAAATACCACATACCAAGCCATGTGCCCTTTAATAAGAGATAAATGACACAAACAAGTTAATGACAATGTAAATCACAGGTTAATGGACTGATTAAACAGGTAGTTTTAGCTAATTTGTTGGCCTCAGTACAGTGTAGTATTCATTTGATGTTGATCTCGAGGCATCCAAGGCACAAAAAAAAATCACAAGGAAATGTACAAAGACTCATCAAACAGGAGAAATAACTACACCAGATAATCAGATGCAAAGCAACAGATAGAGGAAACCAAGTTTACAGTGCCTGGTACCTTTCGAGATCAAGATCATCACATTTAATCCTTTGATAACCATGCATCCATTATCGGCCAGATTATACTCACCTTGACAGTTTGGAGTCCACGCAGTAACAAAACCAAAGAAAGAGAACAACAGCAATAAATTAAGGAAACATGCAACTCAAGGAATAGAACAACAAAGGCAAATTAGAACTGCATTCATGTCCATTGTTCATCATGCAAGCCACAGCTTGATGTCCAACTGAAATCAAGTGAAGTGCCAAGGTCAAACCCACACATCACAGCAGCAATGTCACCTATGCTATACAAAAATTATACACCAAGTTAATAGTTTGTGGTGTAGTCAAGCATTGATGTGTCAAGCTTGATCAAATAGCCATATAGTTTGTGACAGACAGAGGCCAGATTGTTGGCAACTAAGTAGTAGTGAGTTAGATCACTCAAAAAATGTGATGTCAAAGGGTCAGCCTAAGGTTGGCAGCCAGCCTAGATGTAGTAGTGTTTACCCAGAAATATCCTAAGCCACAGCACCCTGTGGGGGTCAGACATCTCCATGAAGCAAAGGCCAAATGCTTTGTTGTCAAGTAGGTTTTGCAGGGCATACATCAATGATTCATCAGTGAAACCAGGAATGCTCAGTACAGCATTGTACAGACCAGGTGGCATCTCATTGTGGACAGGAGTGGTTAGTGCATCAGCCACATTCTGCACAGCCTGAGTCATGGCAGTCATGTAACCACCTTCCTCTTCACTTATCCTCTTCCTCTTCCCACTAGAGGACCCAACCTTTGACACTTTCTCATCAGTAAGCTTTGGAACATCAACAGGCTTGGACCCAGCATAGGTTTCAGTTTGGGTGTCAGTATCTTCAACCACCTTTCTCTTCCTTCCAGTTGGGTTTGTGTTATCATCATCGCCACACAAGTTGATGGTTTCAGTCTGTGTGTCGTTATCTGTCTGGCCCAAGTCAGATGGCATACCTAGGGGTTCATTGGAGCCCATAGCAAAGCGGTCTGTAGCTTGCCCACTGCCAAAGATGATCTGCATAGGCATATAGTTCTTAATTGGTGTATTGAGGAACTCAGCATCCTTAGGGTGGTCCTACATGACATGTGGTGCATACAAGACAATCAGTTAAGGAAGCATAGTGGATTATAAATGCATATGAGGTTTAAGTTAGGTGGTGATAGTAACCTTGGTATGACCCAATAGGTGCTCCTCTTCTAGCAATATCATGTAGTTATCTTCATCCCAAAGAGCCCCACTAAGATCCTGTTGACAGCACTTAAGCATGCCAAATCCTTATACTGCAAGCGCACAGTATCGCGGTAGCTTTTCCCCAGGATGAGTATCTTGGGTTTATCAATCCGGGATTAATTATGTTTAAAATGCTATTAATCAATTATTAACAATATTACTATCTAATTCTAATATATCTAATAAGCTTAAATAAGAGATAAAAGTTATCTAATTACAACTAATAAAGACTCTAATTCTACTCTAATCAAGATCTAATCTATATTCTAATCTATTGCATAAAAGGTATAAGCAAAGACTTAAACTCGGGGTATATAGGATTTAAACAGGCAAAAGGATCCACAAGAGATATGAGACAAACTACTAAAGTACTACGAACCACCTTGACTTAGATCTAAACATTAAGCATAAAATAAGCATGAACATGAATGTCAAGAACCTACTCGAACCTTTCCCCGGGCTCCACTGTCACTGGTAACCAGGTAATCGACGAACTAGTAAACCCTAACTATGCCTAACATGAGCAGATTAAATCGACTAAAAGACATGTGAAGTACTTAACAGTGGCCACTGATTTACACAATTAGACAACAAGCATTGCTAAGCATAGATCATGAACAAGCATAAACAAGAAGCAAAGTCTAAAAGACAACTTTATAGATCCATAATCAAGGTTTTATCATAGTACAGAAGAAGTTCGAGGGGTTTACTCAAGATACATCGGAATTCGTGACCCAAAGTCGTCGAGATGAACTAGACGAAGAAGTCGACGAAAGACGAACTCGATCTGCCCTCGGGATGCCAGGGGTCGGCCGAGCCAGACCCCTAGGGGTCGGCCGACCCCCCTGGGTCCTGTCTCCTCTTGCTTCCTCCTTTCGCCGAGATGTTCCTCCTGCCGAGTTTAACTCCTTTGGCCCTCGAGCTCTGCCCTAGCCTCTCGGTTACAATGGATTTGTGGCGAGTCTCTCCTCTCATCTCCCTAGATGGAGCCCTCTATTTATATCCCGAAGGAAACCCTATACATGGAAACTAATAGGTCGGTTCTAAGAGTCCTAGAACACCTCATACATCTATTTCCAAGTATAATCAAGCTTCTAGAAGAGTCCCGGTCGTCCATATCTTTCCTTGCTTGATGACGAAGTCTTCTCTCTTTAATTCCCGAAATAAACCTTCCCGGTTCTGCAACTTGTAGTAAATCGACCATAACTTTGCCTTCCGAAGTCCAATAAATGCAAACTCGGACTCTAAATTGTAGAGCTCGAAGAGATCTACAACTTTGGTATTCAAACTTTCTTCATTTGACGTCGTTAAGGTCTCCAAATTGGGCCCACAAGTTGCTGCTGTTATTGACTTCGCGAATATTTCAGGAATTGCCTTTCCTATCAACCTTCATCTTCTAGAATACTCTTTTAATTTGGGCTTTATCCTTCAATTGGGCTTCATTATCCTTTTGCACTTGGGCTTTGCTCATCTTAGCATAAATCCTATTTCCGAGAATTCTTCAAATATATTAATTATTACCTGTTTTCCTGCAAAAAATGAATAATGCACAAAAACAAAGAGCATTCTCGAAAACGGGGTTAATTGTTAGTAAAATAATAATAAATCACAATATTAATTCATTAAACGGCATAAAATCATATGAAATTATAACATAAATTTAGTACTTAAGCCGCGTCAACAATATCCCCACACTTAGATCATGCTAGTCCTCGAGCATAAGATCGATAAATCTTAAAATAAACTCTCAACTAAATTTATGTTCATTCTAAACAAATACCCATCAAAAATAACTTTACTTCAGAAATCACTCAAATCATAACATTGGAAAATTTATTTAACTTTCATGCATATAGATCCCCACAAGATTTATCGAGATTAAATAAATCATAACTATGCCAAAGTCTCTTTTCAGAATATAAAAGAGGATTTTCAATATATTTTTTAGAAAAAGCAAAAAACTCTTCAAATGATCAAGAAATTACTAATCCCTTTTAATCAAGCTCTCAAAAAGACACTCTATATAGGTAGCTATCTTAAAAGATAACACTCTCTCTCTCAAAAAGGAAATATATATGGAGCTTGGTAAAGGCCTAGCAAAGTTAAACATTTTATTGTTCAAATAAGTTATCTTTCTAAAGCTCAATCAATCAAATTAAACAACCTTGGTCATCGAGAATAAAGAAAATAATATATATAGACAAAGGAAAAGAAGATATAGATAGTGGACATGTGCATAAAGATGATGAAATTGGAATAAATTCCGGAATTTTTGCACATGGTTGGAAAAAGTGAAAGTCTTTGCCCATTAATTTTTAAACAACAACCTGTGAGACTTTCAAAGAAACTAACTTTTAATTTTATATAAATTTTCTCCCCCTTTTCTCTTTTTTCCTAATTCTACCTCTCTTTTCCTTACCCTTTTTTTTATTTACTTCGGCCACTTGGCCATTATTTTCTCCCTCTATTTTTTTTTCTTCTTTTTTTTTCTCTTTTTTTTTTTAATTTCGACAACTTGGTCTTTCCTTTTTTTTTTAACTAGAACCTCTTCTCCTTCTCCTTTTTCATCTCAAAAAGTCCCTTTTTATTTCAATTTTAATTAATGAGCAAAAACCTCACTTAAATAGGTAAAGATAGACAAATGAGATGAAAGGTTTATAAGGTAAAGGAATTGCTTATTATTTTTAAGCAATTGAAATATAATAAGGCTAGCAAACGATGAAAAATATCAATGACCAAGAATTATTTTAAATGATCAAAATTACTAAAGAAATCAAACTTAATCAAACTCACATGAAATAACTTGCTTATAAAGTGGACTTAAAACTAAGCTCTAATAGGTATTTAAAAACTCTCTCTTGATTAAGGGATGTAAAACTTGATCAAATAAAGATAAATTTAAACAAAAGATTTTTATAAACCCCTCTAATTTTTTTTTAATTGGAAACTTTGGCAAAGCTATAAAACATCATCTCCCAACAGAACATGGGTTATACATTATTAATTATTTTAGTAATTCCCATATTACTCTAATCATGATAACTTAGGCAAAATTAAATATCAAAGTAATTGCATAGAATAAACTTAAATAAAGTGAGACAAAATTATCACTAAATATTAATACTTTATTAATAAAAAGAATATTCATAATAACGCCATCCCAGCAACTCACACCTAATAGAAAATAATAAATGAAAAAAAAGATAAATGATAAATGGCGTTATTATTTCAAACGCTTTATTCTTCTAAAGGGGAAAATACATCCCCACACTTAGCTAATGCTAAGTGTCCTACTCATCTTCGGTGTCCCACTCCCAGCCATCCTCTGGATCATCGAGTGGATCTTCTCCTGGCATGTAGAAAGCTGGTTCTTCAACCTCTGGCTCATTCCAAACTTCATTTGGTTGATAATACTGAGGATTATACAGCTTGAAGTTGATGTTCTCCAGAGCATTGTTTAGATGTTGCATTTCTCTTAGCATAAAGCTCACTTCTCCTTTCATACGCCTAGAGAAATTCTCAACATCTCTCCTAATTCCGATCATCTCAGTGGAAAGCCTGTCTTCGAGATCATCTATGACGGTGAAGGTGTCACTATTCTTCTGCAAAAGAGCTCTAATGGCCTCCCTACACTTGGCATAGCAACGTTGTCCATCTCCACCTCCCAGATGATAAGTGTCAATACTAGGGACAACATGAACAGAACTTACTTCTTCATGGTCATCATCTGGATAATCACTGTCATTAGAGTTGATGGTCCCTCCCTTGCTGACTGAAGACTCTGCATAATTGATCTTCTTCTTGCCTGCAATCCGCTTAGACCGCTTCATCTCTACTGGCTCAATGGATAGCTTGGCTAACCTCTTCGAAACATCACGACGTCTTCCAGCTGCAGCACATACCCTCTCAAGTTCCTCATCATCAGAGAAGACAACCTGAGAAAAATTGTTGCGAGCACCCTTGAAAACGAGGTAGGTCGGCCGATCCTGGGCCTTCTGGTCGGCCGAGCCCCCTTCCTTGTTGCTCTCCTCGCCTCCGTTCTTCTCGGGCTGTTTCTCCATGTCTCTGGAAACTGTTGTGGCTATGATTTGGTTGTGTTTGATTTTGATGTCTTGATGTAAAGGTCTGCCTATGGTTTTATACTCCGGAGAAACGATAGTTTTGGTAGGAAAAGTTTCTAATCCGACTCGAACTCCAATCCAAAACAACTCAGAACACCGCGAGACATCGTATACCAAAAATTGAAATGAATCCGACTCGAAAACCCCCCATGTCGGCCGAGTTGGGCCTCTCTGGTCGGCTGACCTGGGCCCCCCTTCTGGCTGCTGGGCCTCAGGTTTGGTCGGAAGGTTTATTTATTAAATAAAAATATTTATGTACAGAAAAAAATTTGAAAAATATTTAAACTACGCAACTAAAATATATACAAAGGATAGGTTACTTATGGAAATCTAAGGGTCATATCTATGGTAACCAACTCTAACTTCTTCGAAAATGAAAGTCTCGATATAATTGATGTCAAATTTTTCCTCTTCAACGTAGACCTTCAATCTTTGTCCATTTACCATATACTTGTTCCCTTCAAAATCCATAATGATAACAGCTCCGGCAGGTGATACGTCATGAACAATATAAGGTCCATCCCATTTACTTTGTAATTTTCCTTTTCCAAATAATTTGAATCTTGAATTATAAAGAAGAACCTTATCACCTGGCTTAAACTCCTTCTTGACGAGCTTCTTGTCAAACCATCTCTTAATCCTCTCCTTATAAATGGTAGCATTATGATAGGCTTGCAAACGAGCTTCATCAAGGGTAGTTAATTGAATCCTTCTTTTAACTAAGGCGGCATCTAGGTCTAAATTTAATTCCTTAATTGCCCAGTAAGCTTTATGTTCTAGCTCAACTGGTAAATGACAAGTCTTTCCATAAACTAATTGATAGGGTGTCATTCCAATAGGTGCTTTAAATGCAGTCCTATAAGCCCAAAGAGCATCATTAAGCTTCTTTGACCAATTTTTGCCTCCTTTAATTATCATCTTTTTAAGGATTTCTTTTAATTGTTTATTTGATGTTTCGGCTTGGCCATTAGTCTGTGGGTGATAAGCTGTAGAAACTCTATGTTTAATTCCCATCTTAGCCAGATAATCCGTAAACTCTTTACCAATAAAATGCGATCCTCCATCAGAGATAATTACTCTAGGTACTCCATATCTTGGAAAGATGTTATTCTTGATCATCTCTATGGACTCTTGCGTTGATGCTTTCTTACATGGCAAGGCTTCTACCCACTTTGAGACATAATCCACAGTTACTAAAATATACTCATATCCATGTGAATTCTCAAAGGGTCCCATAAAATCCATTCCCCAAACATCAAATAAATCAATCTGTAGATTGTATGTCAAAGGCATAGAATTTCTAGCTGTTATATTTCCAGTTCTCTGACACTCAGGACAAGAAGCGACAAATTTTCTTGCATCTTCATGCATTCCTGGCCAATAGAATCCACTCGCCCATATCTTAGCCTGGGTTCTGAAATGTCCATGATGCCCCCCATATTCTGCAGCGTGACACTTTCTCAAAATCTCACTTCTCTCATCTGCAGGTACGCATCTTCTGAGGACTCCATCAGATCCAAATCTATATAAGTAGGGTGAATTCCAATAAAATTTCTTGGCTTCGGCAAGGACTTTCCTTTTTGAATTATAGTTGAGATGAGTCAATGGCTCTCCTTTAATGGCTCTAATTACGTCTAACATCCAAGAGTCCTTGTCTATAACTGCATAAAGGGTGTCGTCTCTTAATGCATCTTCAATTGGTGGACCTCCTTTACTATGGCTCATCCTAGACAAGTGATCTGCCACTACGTTCTCAACTCCCTTCTTGTCTCTGATCTCTACATCGAATTCTTGTAGCATAAGGATCCATCTAATTAAACGAGGTTTAGCATCTTTTTTAGTTAAAAGGTATTTGATAGCAGCATGATCAGTGTAGACTATAACCTTTGAATTAACTATGTAGGATCTAAATTTCTCAAAGGCAAAAACTACTGCTAATAACTCCTTTTCAGTGGTTGCATAATTAACTTGGGCCTCGTTAAGAGTCTTGCTGGCATAATAAATGGCATGTACTCTTCCGTCTTTTCTCTGCCCCAGCACAGCTCCTACGGCATAGTCACTGGCATCACACATGATCTCAAAGGGTAAATTCCAATCAGGTGGTTGAATGATAGGTGCCTTAACTAGTAATTCCTTAATTTTTCTAAAGGCTACTTCACACTCATCAGTAAACTCAAATGGAACGTCCTTCTGGAGTAGGTAATTCAGTGGCTTAGCTATTTTAGAAAAATCCTTAATAAATCTCCTATAAAACCCAGCATGTCCGAGAAAGCTTCTAAGAGATCTAATATCTGTAGGTGGTGGCAATCTTTCTACAGTCTCTATCTTGGCTTTATCTACTTCAATTCCTTTCTCAGAAATGATGTGTCCCAACACAAGTCCTCTTCTCACCATGAAATGACACTTCTCCCAATTCAACACTAAGTCTACTTCTCCACATCTCTTCAGAACTTTCTCTAAATTCTTTAGACAGTGGTCAAAACTAGTGCCGTGAACTGAGAAATCGTCCATGAAAACCTCCATGATATCCTCAATGAAGTCTGAGAAAATGGCCATCATACACCGTTGAAATGACGCTGGTGCATTGCATAATCCAAAGGGCATTCTCCTATAGGCAAAGGTTCCATAAGGACAAGTGAAAGTTGTCTTGTGTTGATCGTCTGGATGGATAGGGATTTGAAAGAATCCAGAATAACCATCTAAATAGCAAAAATGGGTATTCTTAGCAAGTCTCTCTAGCATTTCGTCAATAAAGGGTAAAGGGAAGTGATCTTTCTTAGTGGCTTTATTAAGCTTCCGGTAATCTATACACATTCTCCAACCAGTGACAGTCCTTTGTGGAATTAATTCATTATTCTCATTTTTAACTACAGTTAAACCTCCCTTCTTAGGCACACAATGAACTGGGCTAACCCACTCACTAGTTGGTACTGGGTAGATAATTCCGGCGTTTAGTAATTTGATTACTTCCTTCTTCACTACAGATCTCATTTCGTTACTCAGTCTCCTTTGATTGTCTACCACTGGTTTGTGGTCTTCTTCCATTGGAATCCTATGAGTACAAAATGCTGGGCTAATTCCTTTAAGATCTGCTAGAGAATAACCTATTGCCTTCTTATGTTCCCTCAACATTCCTAGCAGTCTTTCCACCTCTTCTGGACTTAGCTGGTCACTAATTATTACAGGATAGGTTTTATCTTTTCCTAAGAATTCATACTTAAGTCCTTCGGGTAGTGGTTTAAGCTCAACATCGGGCGCCTCCTGTGGATTAAGGTCTCCTAATGGTTCTACAGGAATGTCTTTGGTTTCTTCTTGATTAAGGTCAAGTTGTTTAGTGGCAATGGTTGTTTCCTCAGAGAAGAATCCTTCTTCTCCTCCTTCTAATACTAATTTTAATGGCTCTCTAAAGGCATTAATATAATTAATACTCTCTATCTCCTCTATATCGGGAGTGAGATTAATAGGCACTTTAGATGCCGGTAGGAAATCAAAGTCATATTTTAATCCATTAATATTAATATTGATTTTTCCTTTATCATTATTTACTACGGCATTAACCAACTTAAGAAAAGGTCTACCAAGAATTATATTAATATCATTATCGTAGACATTAATTATATAAAAATCAGTTGGTATAATATTATTAGCAAAGTTAACTTCAACATCTTTAATTAAGCCTACAGGTCGAATTATTTCATTATTAGGAAGTTTAATCTTAATACTAGTAGAAACTAAGTGTGGTTTATCACTTAAAGTACAATAAACTTCATAGCTCATAGTACTTACCTGGGCTTCCATAGAGCAGTGAATATTGTTGAAGTCTTCTTTGTTGATGGAGCAAGAAATACCAGTCGAAGATTCTTCTGGCTCCAGGTGGACGATAACCTCCTCAGTTAGTGATGGCTCCGGCTTGACACCAATCACCCGCTTCACTTCAGAGACAAAGTCACTGTCCAGCTCCTCTTCTTGGAATAATTTCTGCAATACCTCCCCTGTACTTAGATCATCTGAGCTTCTCCTTAGTGGTACCTCTGGTGGAAACAGCTCTTTCTCTTCTTCTAAGTCTTCTAGTGGGAGTGGTCCTGCACACATCAGTGTATCTCCAAAATCTACTGGCATCCAGCTCGTCTTGTCGAATTCTGTCAGTGGTTTTGCACTAGCAAGGCTTCCAAAATCTGAACACTCTGTCTTCACTTGTGGTGCAAAACACTCGTACTCCTCTTCCTCAGCTGCATAAGACACTGGAGTCTTTCTGGCAGGTTGTTGCTCCTTGTAGATAGCATATGTAGACGTCACTCCTGCTAGCTTCTGCTCTTCACTCTCCCTCCTATCTCTTTCAGCCTTCGCGGTCAAGCAGCAATCTGACAGAATCTTCATAGCTTCATCTACATTTCGGCTCAGCAGTGATCCTCCAGCACAGATGTTCACTTGCTTGAAGTCTCTAGTGTTTAGACTGAAGTAGAAGGTTGAAATGATTGTCTCCTTGTCAAAGTTAATGGGTGGTCCTTGTGTCCTCAGTTCTTCCAGTCTGTCCCATGCTTCATCAAGGTCTTCACTCTCAAGTTGCTTGAAGTTTATGATTGCTTTCTTCAACAGGTGTACTTTTATTGGAGAAAAGAATCTTTTGGTGAACTTCAATTTGAGAGCGTCCCAATCACCTTCAGCTTCTATTGATGCAGTGTCGTACCACTTTCTGGCTCTGTCTTCCAATGTAAACGGAAAGAGATTCCACAAAACCCATTCTTCTGGAACTCCGTCTTGATGGAATGTGCGACACACTTGCACTAGCCTCTTCAAGTGAGTGTACGGGTTCTCATCGTCTTCACCACTGAACGGATGTTCGGCAGCAATTCGGATGATTCCTGGCTTCACCTCGTAGGATCCTGATTCCGGCTGCAGATTTGATCTTTGGAACTTCAAATCTTCCGCTCTTGGAGTTAAAAACTCCCCAAGCGTCAATTTTCTGCCCAACATAGTCATACCTGAAATTTAAACAAAAACAAAAACAAAGATCTATGACAGCAAAAATTTGCTGTACTTTAGACCAAATTAAATCCAAACAAAATAACAGAATTTAAAATTTCAGAATTTAAAAATTACTCCTAATTTCGAAAATTGTAAAATAAAATAAATCTAAATCACTAATTAATAACAAAATTAACTAAAAACAATAAACAAAACTAAATATTAAAACTAGAAGTAGCAAAACTTAATAAAAGATTAATAATAATTTAAACGATAATTATTCCCCGGCAACGGCGCCAGAAAAGCTTGTTGACAGCACTTAAGCATGCCAAATCCTTATACTGCAAGCGCACAGTATCGCGGTAGCTTTTCCCCAGGATGAGTATCTTGGGTTTATCAATCCGGGATTAATTATGTTTAAAATGCTATTAATCAATTATTAACAATATTACTATCTAATTCTAATATATCTAATAAGCTTAAATAAGAGATAAAAGTTATCTAATTACAACTAATAAAGACTCTAATTCTACTCTAATCAAGATCTAATCTATATTCTAATCTATTGCATAAAAGGTATAAGCAAAGACTTAAACTCGGGGTATATAGGATTTAAACAGGCAAAAGGATCCACAAGAGATATGAGACAAACTACTAAAGTACTACGAACCACCTTGACTTAGATCTAAACATTAAGCATAAAATAAGCATGAACATGAATGTCAAGAACCTACTCGAACCTTTCCCCGGGCTCCACTGTCACTGGTAACCAGGTAATCGACGAACTAGTAAACCCTAACTATGCCTAACATAAGCAGATTAAATCGACTAAAAGACATGTGAAGTACTTAACAGTGGCCACTGATTTACACAATTAGACAACAAGCATTGCTAAGCATAGATCATGAACAAGCATAAACAAGAAGCAAAGTCTAAAAGACAACTTTATAGATCCATAATCAAGGTTTTATCATAGTACAGAAGAAGTTCGAGGGGTTTACTCAAGATACATCGGAATTCGTGACCCAAAGTCGTCGAGATGAACTAGACGAAGAAGTCGACGAAAGACGAACTCGATCTGCCCTCGGGATGCCAGGGGTCGGCCGAGCCAGACCCCTAGGGGTCGGCCGACCCCCCTGGGTCCTGTCTCCTCTTGCTTCCTCCTTTCGCCGAGATGTTCCTCCCGCCGAGTTTAACTCCTTTGGCCCTCGAGCTCTGCCCTAGCCTCTCGGTTACAATGGATTTGTGGCGAGTCTCTCCTCTCATCTCCCTAGATGGAGCCCTCTATTTATATCCCGAAGGAAACCCTATACATGGAAACTAATAGGTCGGTTCTAAGAGTCCTAGAACACCTCATACATCTATTTCCAAGTATAATCAAGCTTCTAGAAGAGTCCCGGTCGTCCATATCTTTCCTTGCTTGATGACGAAGTCTTCTCTCTTTAATTCCCGAAATAAACCTTCCCGGTTCTGCAACTTGTAGTAAATCGACCATAACTTTGCCTTCCGAAGTCCAATAAATGCAAACTCGGACTCTAAATTGTAGAGCTCGAAGAGATCTACAACTTTGATATTCAAACTTTCTTCATTTGACGTCGTTAAGGTCTCCAAATTGGGCCCACAAGTTGCTGCTGTTATTGACTTCGCGAATATTCAGGAATTGCCTTTCCTATCAACCTTCATCTTCTAGAATACTCTTTTAATTTGGGCTTTATCCTTCAATTGGGCTTCATTATCCTTTTGCACTTGGGCTTTGCTCATCTTAGCATAAATCCTATTTCCGAGAATTCTTCAAATATATCAATTATTACCTGTTTTCCTGCAAAAAATGAATAATGCACAAAAACAAAGAGCATTCTCGAAAACGGGGTTAATTGTTAGTAAAATAATAATAAATCACAATATTAATTCATTAAACGGCATAAAATCATATGAAATTATAACATAAATTTAGTACTTAAGCCGCGTCAACAGATCCTTAAGCTTGCAGACCTTCACCCACCTCTGCCGCCACTTGCATAGGTTATTGTAGACTTGGGTTCCAGTGACCTCTAGCCCACTGAACTCAGAGAGCTGCTTTGCCACAGCATTCAAGTGGACTTCCTTGAACCCTTTGTCTGTCTTTACCCCCTGCCCAACTAAGTCAACAAATCTCCTAAGGATAAACCCAGACATCACTGGTGTCCAGCGCATTGCTGGCCTACCATTCCCCCCTTGGGCAGCAACAGCTACTGGGATCTCTTGCACCTCAGCTACATCTCCAGCAGCCCCATCCACCCCATTGTCAGCCATGTCCTATAAGTTATATCAGCAATACAATGTCACTACCCCATTTAAGCACAAGTCAGCCTATGCCACCATTAACAAACAAGGAGCCATATGGAATGCCACAATAAACAACAAATCAGAAGGCAAATAAACAAAAACCAAAGCAAAAGACAATAACAGATGCTGCATCATTGACAAATTAACTCAAATATTACTCAAGTTCATCATTGGAAACTACCATAGTCTCAGAACATAATTTGTTCAGCATTGCAGTGCAACTTAAGCAGTACATAAATAGTAATCATCCTAAACTCTAGATGAACCCCTGTTCTGCCACATCTGCTCAGCCCATGTAGCCCTCTGCTGAGCCCAAGATACATTGTCTGGATAAACATCATTTGGGGAGGCTGCATCATTGTTATTTGGAGCCCAACTATCTTCTGATGGAACATGTTCATCGTGCCCATGCCTTAGTATCCAATTGTGGAGGATGCAACAGGCAAGAACAAGTTTAACTTGGGTTTTGAAGGGATGGAATGGCTTGTTATACAAGATCTTAAATCTGTTCTTCAGAGCACCAAATGCCCTCTCTACTGTTACCCTAAGGGAAGAGTGTCTGAGGTTGAAAATCTCTCTTTGGTCCCTTGGCCGGTTATTCCCAAACTCTCTAAGGTGGTACCTTGTACCACGGTAAGGTGGAAGAAAGCCTGGTCTAACAGCATACCCAGCATCAACAAGGTAGAATTTGCCTAGACAATGAAAGAGGGAGCAGCGATGGCATTAGAAGAATTTGTGGTGGATATGGATGTATATATGCTGCTCAGAAGTTGATAGGTACCTGGTGGCACTCTTAAACCATCATTCCTCTTGAGGGCATCGGCTAAGATAAGAGCATCATGCGCTGAACCCTCCTAGCCAGCTAGCACATAGGCGAATCTGAGATCGAAGTCCACAGCAGCCAAGACATTTTGGGTGGTTGTATGCTTCCTGCCAATGAAGGCAGGTTGCATTTTCACTGGCACCCTAGCAAGCACATGTGTGCCATCAATGGCTCCTAGGCAGTCCTAGAAAACACATGCCACAATCACATCAGCAATGCAGCATGACAGTGAAAACTGAAACCTAGATACCATGGCAGGTCTAAGTTAACCTTGAAGTATGGATACCACCTGCGGCTATTCTGGATCCTGGGATGGACAGAAGTAGCTGGTGGGACAATCATCTCATTACGCAGTTCACCAACAGCGTACAGTACCTCTTGCAAGTACCTGCTTATGGTCTCAATTGACCTTCTGAATGTCAAGCTAATGACCCTAAACCTTTGGTTGTGACCAACAACATGGAGAAACATGGCCACTTGTTCTTCTATGGTGCTATGGATGCTGTCCCTAAGCAACAATCTAGCACGAAACAGGTCACAAAGCTGGAAAAATGGGGCCTTTTTCATCCTCAAGAGATTAACACAATGAGTGTCATCAGATTCATAAATGAACCTAAGGTTGGCAATCCTTTCCATGTCTCTCGGGAGCATTGGGGCATAGGTCACAGATCTGGATTCCTCACACCAGCATCTAAACCAGAGAAAAAACCAGGTTGCAACGGCAACAACAAAAGCAGCAGCCCGCCGCCGACTAGCTTGGAAATCCATCTTACAAGATTAATGGAAGCAGATCAGATAATATAGAAGGTTGTACCAAGTTTAATGTACTGCATAAGATGCATATGCCATACAAGCAGAAAAATGCAGTGGCTGCCACATCCAAAAGGATGCTCCTCCAACGGCATAGCCGTGATTGCCACAACCTAATGAATGTTCCTCCTACTGCACACATCAACATCATCGACCATGGTAGTTTCCTCAGTTCATAAAGTCATAGATCTACGGATTATTACGAATCCACCGCAAAAACAGTAGGTAATCACCAATGGAGAAAGAAGGAAGTCACAAAAATATGAGTCAAAGGAGCGTAAACTTAGAGATCTTTGGCTTTTAGGAGTACATTTTCACCACAAACAGTATAGAATCAGAAATGGAGAAAGAAATTACTCACAAAAAAAGCCTAAAACGAGCGTTAACTTAGAGATCTATGGCTTCTAGGCATACATTTTCGCTACGAAACAGTAGAGAATCAGCAATGGAGAAAGAAACAGTACGCCATCACCGATACAGAAAGAAGTAGTCAAGAAAAATGCATCAAAGGCGCGTTAACTCATAGATCTATGGCTTTTAGGCATACATTATCACTACACAACCATGGATCCGTAAAAATCACCTAACCAGAGCATGAAATCGAAACAAGAAACTAGGTAAACAGCGCAGAGATGACCACGGGGAGGAACAGGCAGAGGGGAGGAAGCCAGATGTACCGTTCCGGAGCTCCGGTGATGGCCGGCGAACCAGCTGCGAGTGGAACGGAAGGGGAGCGGTGAGGAGTGGTGGTGAGGAGAGGCAAGCAGCTGCGGCGCGAGTGGAGAGGAGCGGTAACCCTAGACAGACGCGGGTGCACGCGGCGGCGGAACCGGCTTATATTGCCCGCACGGAGTGGGACCCACAAGCTGCATCTCGGGAGCCTGGGTGAGTAGCGAAGCCCAAACCCCGCGTTCCTCCTGGGCCTGGCTGCGGGGGCATTTTGCATCTGTTGGGCCTGGCTCGGGGGGACATGAGGGCATCCAAACTTGTCGTCCCTGCATGGGAATGGCCTGGCCGCGGGCCGGCGCGGGCTACCAATCACGCCCTGTAGAGCAGGCCACATGCGGTGCCGGTGCAGATCAGAAGACCAGCCGTCACCATCAACCGTCCGTGTCAATCTCATGAAGCCATGATCGCCGTGGCTCCTGGGATCGATCGATAGACGATAGGCAACGCCGCGACGGTCACCACAGCTGTTGTGCGAAACTGGAAATTACTCTACTCCTGAACAGGCGAAGCACAACTGAGTGTTATTAGCAACAGGATAGGAGAGGAGGAAGTAGAGGCAGAAAAGGAAGAACAGAGGTGGCGGAAGTAGATGGATTCAAATGTAGAATATTGTTTAATACTCTTTCTATTTTAATTTACAGTTCGTTTGATTTTTTAAAGCACAAAGTTTTACCGGCTTGTCTTATTCAAAAAATTTATGAAAATATGAAAAATTCTATTTGTAATTGTAGTATGTCATATGCTAAACTAAATCACACCGAAAATAAATGATAATTATGAATTTTTTAATAAGATGAACAAGTTAAATTTAGTGTTAAAAAATCAAACGAACTATAAATTAAGACGGAGGGAATACAATCATAGTTCTTTTCCCTTCCTCATGCATCTAATATCTACACTACAGACATCCACTCTGGACCGCTAAGACGTGTATTGGGCCTGCAGTTACGTGTGGATGGAAGCCTTGCTAGTTGGGCCACGTCCTATGCTCTTCCAACTTCTTCAGTAGTAGAACTGATACTAACATCTGCCCCCTCTTGGTGCTCTGCTTGAACCCAAGCAGGAGCTCAAGGAAAACGCTGGCGTAGAGAGTCCAGGTCCTCCCAAGTCACCAAGGAAGCAGGGAGCCTAGACCACTTGATTAGCACTTGAGGAATGGCGGGCGGTCCGGTGCATTATAAATTCAAAACCCTGATTTCACGCCAGGGCTAAAGAGCAATCGGACGGTTCGGCTGTGTGGTTTTCACAACGAGCCCATAAACATGCCCTCAGTCTAGAACGTCCGACGGAGGCACCGGACGGTTCGGTCACGAGCTATCGGACGGTCCGATGGGCATTAAAAGCTCGGGGACGCCCTACACTTACCCTCGGTTTAAAACGCCCGGCGCTTGGCACCGGATGGTCTGGTGGTGAGCCATTGGACGGTCCGGTGAACACTAAAACTTGATTTTTAGCGCCGTTTTGATTCGAAATGTTATGGAAATTTTTTGAGGGTTTTTCTTTTGGTTCAAACTGGAGGTGAGTGTGTTTTAGCACATTTTTGTATGTTTAAGGTTTTAGGACTAAGATGCACTTGAAATTGAGAATAACTAGAGTATGGTGCATTAAGCTACTCAACTCGACTCCCTTGAGTGTACGGCTTATCTAGAAACTAGCGAACGAACCTCCAAGTGCCATTCTTTCGACTTTGCGGCACTTAGAGCTATCAATCCTTGATCTTCTCGCTAGCTCGATCAATCCAAAGCTATCCTTCATGAAAATCGGAATGAGGGGTCTCTTTTGGTCAACCAATGAGCACGATATAACGTATAATTCCTTTATGTCATAAACTCATTAGTAACAAAGTCAAGTTATCATTAATCACCGAAACATCAACCTCTTTAGAGCGAGGTTAATAATAGAGCCCATGGGCTATATGATGTTGCCAGGTCATGTAATCATCTAATAACTCTCTCTTGGGGCACTACAGGAAAATCGGATAGGAAAATGTTACATGGCGTTACTATATACCTTTCGACAGTGTAAACGTGTCTAATATTGTCTCAACTTAATACGTTATTAAAATCGTATCAAAAAACATCTTTATGTCTCCGTGTAGAGACGCTTTCAGCCTACGTTACAATGAAAACGTATTTACAAGGCCTTTTTCCTGTAGTGGGGTAAGATGTACATTTAATACCTAGCCCACCTCTCCCTCTCACAATGTGTCTTGGAATCTGTGAGCAGTCGACCTTGAGCAAGCTACAAGTGAGCAGCTCGCTTTATTTTTTTTCTCCATTTCTCTTTCTTCTATATCACCATAAAACAGATGTGGCATCCTTTGCGGCCAGCATATGTCACCTTATTATATTTGCTCTTAGGATCATGTTTCTCACAAGAGCCACTACTGTTGCCAATGAACTTGCATCGGGCTGTGGGATTCCAACCAATCCATACCCACGATTAAATCATACTCCTTCTGTCCCACAAAGATCGTCATCCTAGGATAAAAATGTTGTCCCACAAAGATGGTCTTTCTAGGAATACTCTGCATTTACCGAAGGCGTCAGAACCAATCCAACACAACAGCCACACTCTCTCTCCTCTACCAACGCCGGTCATCCCAACGGCACGCTTGAGCTTAAAGGATCAAAATTATATTAAACTGAGCATGAAATCTTCTGGTCATCGCTAGCTATTATTGTTTTTCCCATTTTTTCTATCCACATAGAAAAGAGAAT
The DNA here is from genome assembly GCA_022530915.1 of Paspalum notatum. Lineage (NCBI taxonomy): Eukaryota > Viridiplantae > Streptophyta > Magnoliopsida > Poales > Poaceae > Paspalum > Paspalum notatum. Next base: position 9,353,644 of record CM039684.1, read on the forward strand.
GCATCTGGCTATTGAAATAGGCAGTCATGGGAGGTGCCCTTTGTTTGACGAGATTTTGAACAAAATCTCTCAAGTAGTCAAGTGCATGTTCGTATACAAAGTAGCAATAAGCTGCATGTCCATTATTCACGTATGCATTGTGACAAGCTTGCAGAAGCTGGATGCATGCATGCTCACGTACGCGCGTCCGCGCGGCTGGCCATGCGTCTGGCCTGATCACGTACTGGAGTGGAACCGAAAGAAGGTTCTGGAGGCCGCCGTCCGACCGACGTACGCAAAGAGGCCCATCGTCCAGCGTCCAGGTGCTCTAGTCGCCAGCCGAGCAGATCGCGCGGACGTCATTATCAGGATGAGATCGTCGCCAGCAAATCTCGGGAGCCTATCCCGGACGACGCGGATCGGACGAACGGGCTCGGCGTCCCGGCACCGACCTTACACGCCTATATAAGCAGAGCTCACTGCACCCCACGGAGAAGGGGCAGAACCATCGACGATCCCGACTCCAGGCTCGGCAGTCTCGGCATGGCGGCGCCGCGATGGTGCGCCTCATGATCTCGCCCATGCGATCCGGTTAAGGAGGTGCCGCCGACGAGCGCAGTCGACTCGCCAGGGACGGACTAACGGAGCCCCTGGCCATCTCCTCGTTCCGGCCGATCTGTATCATCTGGGCGTGGACGAGCATCAACAGTCAAGGAAGCCGTGGGTGAGCATTCGTTTTAATCTTGATGTTAGTTTTGTAGATGCATCCGTATGGACGAAACGGAGTCTGGAGACAGCCGCCAGCACAAGGGCGCCGAGGCCCTCGGCAGTGCTGCTCCACGCCGTGACCCGGACAAGGCAGCGCTTCGCGATCTCATAGCCGATCCAGCCGCAGGATGCCGCCACGAACCATTACCACATGAAGGACGTCCAAAAGACGCGGCGCCGAGGCAAGCATATGTGCCTCCGCGCGCACGCGTCGTCCACGCCGCCATCGTGCGGCGTGGCCGGAGGAACGTGCACGTACGCCCGACAACGACTGCCGCGGCGCCGGCGCCGGCGCCGACTACCGGAGGCTGCTGCGGCCTGTGGGAGATCGGATCCAGCTCCCGGCTGCTCGTCATCACCGGCGCCGTGTTTTCCCTGGGCAAGACAGTCGTCTCCATCCCAGGCAGTACACAAGGCTCGCGCCCGCTGCTGCCCATCTGCCGCTCACCATGATCAACATCACATGCCTCACCTGAGCGACGCGCCGCCGTTCACCTGCATCAACTCGACGCGAGGCTGCCGCCGACGGGAACCCACATCGCCCGAGCAGCAAGCCGCCACGGACGTCCGGGTTGAAGACTCCCTTGGGCCGCGCCGCCGTCCACCTGCGTCCGTCGCCGGGCGCGCCGTTGGGCGCGCCTGCACATCTCGGGCAACTACACCATCCAGGCGCCCGATCTCACGACCAGCAAGCAGCCATGGGTGAGTACCTGTGCTAATATCGTTTCCCTTAGCCTCTCTTCAGATGCATGCGTTGGAACATCAAGGACGGAAGCAGCCGTGCGCCGATCACGACGGAGCAGACGCGGCAGCACCGACATTGCCGGGCCCGCGAAAGCCGTCCGCCGGTTCCGACGCAGGCAGCGCGGCAGTCAGCGCGCCGGAGAGCCGGATACGTATCATGTACGTGTGGCTGTACGTATATGAAGAAGTACGCCGGGCGGACGGTGCGTTCGTCCGCGTATGCCCGGCAGACTCACCCAAAGGTTCCAATACGCATGGCGCCCGAGACATATGAGTGCACGTACTCAAGAAGCCAGAAGCAATGATGGCCCTTGTCCATGGGCCATGCAAGGCCTTGCCAGGCCACGTACCCTCTACAGAAGCTAAACAGGCTCCTACCGCCTGCTGTGTTCAACGCTGTCAATTTCACCGACGACGCTGCCGTGACACGTTTGATCCAGTCTAGCCACGCCAACCTGCGTAATGATCTACTACCTCTACTACGACAACCTTCACGCGCCGTTCGACACCGACGAGGCGGACGACGCGGAGCTACACCGGCTTATGGACACCGACGAGGCCATGGATGATGCCGACACGCCCACATCTATACCAACACCATCACATGCAAGGAGAAGTGAAGCGAAGACTAAAGACGACGACCACAGCAGCTTAATCGGAGGTGCCTCAGCAAGTTTACTTGCGAGGATAATTAACCGGGAGCTTTTCGAGGCCTCGGGAACCAGCGCACTGCATCGCTAGAGTCAGATCTGCCCAACGGCAGGCTATGGAGCGCACTTGCGTAACGGGACGGGAACCTGTATTTGTATTTTTATAATATGAATAAAGTCTGTGTTCCTTGTCTTTTGTTTATTTTGTCTACTACAGTAGACTGGTACGCCTGCGCATTTATTTTATCTAGGCAGAGAGGTCCTTCATGATTTTTCTCTTCAAACACCTTTCTACATAATAATCATATGAAACTTGTTAGACGTTACATAATTTGCTACGTAATCATATGAACTTGCCACAACGTAAACTTAGATATAAAATTTTATGAACTTGGTACATAATTATATGGACTTGTTACGGCATTAAACTTGCTATAAAATCCCATAAACTTGCTACATAATCATATAAATACATTACATAACTCGCTACATCTTTCGTAGATTAGTCTACACATGAGGCGTCGGCACCGGAGTTGTCCGCGGGACAACGGGGCGGCGTGGCCTCATGCTGGGGATGACGACGCAGTGACCAGGGCGGGCGGAAGCGCCGCGGTCAGGGTGGGAGGAGGTGCCGCGGCCGGGGAACGGAGGCGCCATGGCCGGGGATGGAGGCGCCGGGTCACACGGCTGAGGGAGGGAGGCGCATTGGTCGGGGAGGGGGGGAGTGGGAGGTAGTCAGCGGAGGGGGTGGCGCAGCCGGGAGAGAAGGAAGGTGCGGCCGGGGGGAACAACGGTAGATCAGAAAAGGAAAGAGGCAGGGGTCGCGCAGTAAAGAGAGAGCAACAGGGTTGCGCCTTAACACCATGCTTAGACTGCTAGCCCAAGATATTTTTCATTTTTCGCCTCTGCCATCCTGATTTCTCCAGGAGTATTTCAGACTTCTCGCCAACCTGATCCCCACGGAAATATTATTGCGGAACATTATGATGTCTTGGTCCATTGTCCGTAGCAAGCACAGTAAGTTGAACTCAAATAGTCTTTGCAACATAATGATTGAACAAATAAGTTTCTAAGTAATTGAACTCCTTTTGAAATTGTTCGATATATGGCATGGAGATGGAACAAATGTAAAATTCAAATAAAATGATGTGTACTCTCCCCACTCATATGAGACACAGACAATTCCAGTAAAAGGCAAATTCAGAATTACATGGTTTCATCCGCTATATTTTTCTTCTTATTTTTCATTATTTTTGATCCCCACAGAAAAATACTTAGATCCGGCTAACACAGCCTTATAAACATTAAGTCTGAACCATTAAGTAGGGTCAAATAATTTGCAGTGTCTAAACACAGCCTTCAGTAATTTAAATATTTTCTGTCAAATAATTTTAGTTCTATTAACAATTAATCATCGAATAAAAACATATGTGCACCTTAATCTTATAGGTTCATCATAATGTTCCATTACAACACCAAAAGCATGAACAGATAGATAGTGTATTCATTTGGCATCAACTGTTATTGTCAAATTAAATATAGTTTGCTCATTGCTCTTAGCAGTAATCTTCATAGAACCACAACTTCACATACGTGTTGGAGAAATGGCCATGTTGTATGGTTAGCCTTGCAGTTTCTCTCTGCCATTCGACAACAAATTAAAATTTCATGAAATTATAGAATGGGTGAGCATTGCTCAGTGCTCTCCAGAAATTCAAAACTAATATATCACATAGAGCAAAGAAATGTTAGATTGTATAGGCTGTATATAGCTTGACTTGTCTTGTACTCCAAGCCTCATCGGCTTACTTGTACTCCAAGCCTCTTTGGCCTATATATACGAAAGTCACCCCCCCCATCAAGGGTGTGTGGTGTTCCAATCTAATTCTCTACATGGTATCACGAGACTAGGGTTTTCTAGTCTTGGCCTCCTTCCACTGCCCTTCCCGGCGCTCTCCCCAGCCGGCGGCCACCGCCCCACCCGACGCCCCCCCACTCCCAAGCCGCCGGTTCCTTCCCCATCTTGCCGCGCCGCTCCTCTTCCCCAGGCCGCGCCGCCGCCGCTTCCCCTCGCCGCGCCGCCGCTTCTTCAAGCCGCGCCGCGGCTCCCCCTTCCCAGGCCGCGCTGCCGCCGCCTCCCTTGAGCTGCGCCGTGTCGTCCCATCTACGCCGTGCCGCCCATCCTTCCCTGTGCCCCACTACAGCCCCCTGCCATGGCCTTTACTGGCTCTTGTGCCTCCTCCACCTCCTCGGCCGTCATTGGAAATGGCACCTCCAAGGCGCACTCCTCCACTTCTGCGCCTGCCTTCCTCAATCCCTACGCCACTGTCACTGCCCGCTCCCATATCCCGATCACCCTTGACCTGAAGAACCCTAACTACACCAAATGGTCCTCCTTCTTCAAGTCGATGTGTGGCAAGTTCGGGCTCCTCCGGCACATTGACGGCAGCAACCCTCTCCCCGACGACGACGCCTGGGTACAGGCAGACTGCTACGTACGCAACTGGATGTTCAGCACCGTCACCGAGGAAGTCCTCGATTTCCACTATGGTGGAGGACCAGACTACGCAGCAGCTCTGGACCGCCATCAAGGACCTCTTCGGCGCCAACAAGGAGTCGCGCGCTGTCTTCCTGAGTCACGAGTTTCACTCCTTGACTCAGGGGGACCTCTCGGTCTCCGACTACAGCAAGAAGATGAAGACCCTCGCTGCGTCGACGAACCGCAGCTCGTCCTGAATCTTCTTCGCGGCCTCAACCCGCGTTACTCCAACACCGCCGACGACATCGTCAACACCAAGCCGCTGCCTTCCTTCAACGACGCCCGCAACATGCTTGTGCTCAAGGAGCTTCGCCTCGCCAACGAGGTGAAGGTCGCTCAGGCCACCGCTCTCCTCGCTGCCGGCACCGGTTCCGCCACCGGTGCAGGCAGCGCCTGTTCCGGTGGCTGCGGCGCACCATCCGCCCTCACGACGTCAAGCATCCTCGGTCCACCTCCCGGTGTTTCCCTCAACAACAACGGCTCTGGTTCCGGCGATGGCAGGCGCAGCAAGGGCAAGGGTCGCCAGTCTCGCGGGTAGCAGCAGGAGCAACAGCCGTCCGGACAGCAGCAGCAGGGACCTCACCTGAAACACCCCAGTTACCATAATGGGACTAAAATGTGCTTTATTACCATCCTAGGTTTGGTAATCACATTCTTACATCAGAGTGATACAGATCCGCCCTAACGGGTCAGACAGCAAAGGGGCGCAGCCCTAAATCTAAGCAGCGGAATATAATACGTAGGCCCAAACTTCCACACGTCATGGTTGGGAAGTAGGTCGTAGCCCTAATCGCTTCCATAAAGGGTGACTTCATCGTCTCCACTGGAAAACATCAACAAAGCAAGGGTGAGTACATACGTACTCAACAAGCCCACCTTCCTCCATAAGGAGTAGGGGTGTAGCTATATCTACATACAAGTCATATTTGGAGCTCAAGAAGTTTTGCATAAAATCATTTTGTATGAAGGGTTTGAGCTAGTTTAAAAAGTTTTAGTCATTCAGAAAACAGGGTTTTTCTCAAAAGGGGTGCCACTGGACTTGCCGGTCCACATGGCCGATGACTTTCCAGCCATCACACTTTCCACAGGGTTCTACCCCCATAGATTAGCATCCACCCAAAAACCACTTTGTTCCCAACCCAAAACCAAACCAATTCCCACCATTTTTAGTTCATGAAAAGTGCTAATTGAAGAAGCAAGCCGTAACTCATCCATACCAGTGGAGTCGGACTATTCAAATAGGTTTTACTCTGATCAGAGGTTGTACTAATTCCCACAAGTTGGATTCAGCGACACTTACGGCCAAATAAGCATCCGAATTCCAAACCAAGCCGTTGCCTTTGTTTCATCACCTAGCAGTACTTTAGAGGTTCGGGCCACCGAGCCACAACCTGGTGTCCCTCGACACACCCTCGGCACACAACCCATTCCCTTGCCCCTTGTGCGCCAACACAGAAGCTACTAGGCTATCCACTCCGGCGTGGGCCTAGCCAATGCCTCATACAGAGCGAGTAGTTGTACTAAAAGAGTTAGGCAAGATGAAAATCAACGCGGTCCTTACAGAGCTCAGGTAGAACCATCAACACCTTACATTGCTCGACACCGCGAGCATCCACCTACCCGGTCATCTCCACGAAGACCGGGACCTAGGTAACCGCGGGTTGCTAAGTTACCCGTTCATACCCTGCCCTTTAATGGCGTATCCCGAGCCGTGGGTCGTTTGCCGGGGTTCTTTCCCATTTTATTTCGAAACACGCACACACCCATCCTCATTCCCAAACCCATCAAGTTCCATCACCATAATCCCAACTTATCATCAAGATTATGATAAATATAATTAAGCGAGCGATCCCACCTATGCGCACTACATCTAGAATAGGCTTAGGTGGCTGTATATTTGTGGGGTTATCTTAGCAAGAAAAACATGCAAGTTTTTATGTGATTATCACGCCAAGGGTTGTGGTTGTAAAACATAGAAATTTTATGCATCAAGTGGGGATTCCAGTGGACTTGCCGTGGTCCTCCCATTCGCTGGATAATACGTCGGCGTAATGCCCAATATTGGGCATCCTCGTGCTCCTGCTGTCGATGCCGATGACGCACTAGCCGCTGGTGGCGGGGGTACGCCATCTGCCGGATACGTTGGTATTCTATCTGCTGGGCGCGATGATGCATCACCCACCAAGCATGCCGAGCGTGTCGCTGGGCACTGTAGCGTGCCATCCACAACGCATGCTGACCTAGCATCCGCTGCAAACGCCGAGCGCAGGTTTCATGCCGCACAGAGATTCTTGCGAGAGGCGTACCGATTAGAATCTCCGGTATAACCTACGTGCACAAACAAAGAAAACACACACAACGAGGCATATTATGAGCTCAACATTAATCTTAGGTAGGTGGGAGTTTGGTGTTTATTTGGACGGTCGGATCTTACCAGAGGGGCTGGTTCTGGAAAATGGTTGAGGGGAGTTCGTGGTGGTTCAGGTTGCTGGCTTTGGTGGCGGGCATTGTGACGGTTATGGAGGTACTGCCAAGGTAGCGGGTTTGGGTGGTTAGGGCGGGGACGGGAATGGCGACAAGGTGGCCGCATGGTGGTGTTGGAGGGAGGAATGTCTTTTGGTGGAGGGTATGCATGGGTAGAGCTTAATTTTATATGAATTTATGCGCAAGAATCACCTAAATCGGAGTTCAAATGGAGGAGATATGGAGTATTTAGTGTCTAGGGGTAGCTTTAATCACTGGAGTTAGTTCAAGGGGTGGAAATAGACTTTTTGGCTGGCGAACTCTTGGTTTTGGCCCGCTGGAAATAGAACCTAGGCCGGGGGTGGAATTCGGCCCGGGGCGGCCTGGCTCGGCCCGCGAATGCGGCGCGCGCCACTGGGCCGGCCCACACGGGCGGGGACGGCGCGGCGACGCCGTTCCGTCGGGGCCCACGTGTCAGTTCCGGGGGCGAGGCCGAGCTCACGGCGATGAGGTCGGTGAGGCGAACCGAGTGGTGTGGTTCTTGGGGTGGTTTAGTGCCCGGATGGGGGTCGTCCACGATGGGATGGTGCGAGCGCACGTCGGTGACGCGGGGTGCGTGCACGGCGGTGGCGCTGCAGCGCGGGAGAGGGGGGTGGCGAGGTGCTGGGGCAGTATAAGAAGGCGAGGAGGAGCTTGGGCTCGCCGGAATTGAGAGGGGATGCAGTGGGGGTGGCGGAATTTGGTGGCAGATGGAGGAGGGAGCACGTCGGGGTGGCGAGGGTAGGTGGTGGTGACGGGGCTTGTCGCCCATTTATAGGCGCGGGGTGGAGGCGGGGGCGAAGATGGGGGTGAGGCCAGGTATTGGCGCGGTAGGGAGGGTAGCGGCGCGGCGAGGACCGGCAGGCGTGGCGTGGCGTGGCGTGCCAAGGATGGCGCTAGGAGGCGAGGCCTGGGCGTGGCCGGGGCCAGCGGTGGCAGGGATCGAGTGCGGCCGGGGCCGGGTATTGGCGCGGCGGGGTCCGGCGCGGGGACACCACGACGCGGCACGCGGGGCTCAGGTGCGGCGATTCCGTGGCCGGGTATTGGCGGAGGACGAGCGAGGACCGGGCACGGCCGGGGCCGGCGCTGCGCGCGTGCTGTGTACAGGCACTGCGGGGGAGGAGGAAGCGGGGGAAGAGGCTGGCAGGCGGGGGGGGCCAGGGTGGCGCGCGGCACGGCGTGGACGTGCGGAGCGGCGAGACAGTGCAGAGGCGAGGCCGGGCGCGTCGCGCGGCCGGATAGAGGACGGGGGAGGAACTGACAGGCGGGGCCCGTTTGACAGTGAGTGGAGGGGCGCTGGCCAGGGTGGCAGTGAGAGGGCGCGGTGGGAGAGGGGAGGTGGGCTGCCTCGGTTGGGCCGGGTGGTAGGCCGGGCTGAAGTAGACTGAGGTAGGAGAGGGAGGTTTGGGCTGAGAAGGGAAGAAGGGAGGGTTTTGGCCCATCCGGAGATTTTCCCTTTTTCCTTTTGTATTTTGGGTGTTGGAATTTTGGGAGAATTTTGGAGAGGATTTTTGGTGGAAATTGTTTGGAGGTTTGGAGATTTCTGTTGAGCTCATATTAACATACTCACAAACAGACAACCAACAAGTCAACAAACAATCAAGGTTTTCGAAAATTGATTTTGAATTAGGGAGAAATTTAGAAGAAAATTTCTAGGACTAAATTTCGGGGTGTTACATCGCCCCACCGGCCCGTAGGTCTGTTTCAAGCCGTGGGGCGCCCTTCCTGCCTGGCGCCCTCCTCCAGGCTACTACCGCAGGCTCACACTGCGTTTGCCGGCGCCTAGGTCTCTCCACCACCACAGTACTGGCCGCCGGTTGCTGCGCCCCCCTCCCCGGCATGGCAGCAGCCCCAACCGACCCCATTGTGGGATGAGGCTGGACTGGTGGATGCTCTCCAGCAGATGCAGCTTCAGGGCTCCTCTCCTTGGGTCCTCGATGACATCGTCGGATGGTATACTTCTCTCCTCCTCCTCCCCTCCTCTTCACCCTCTCGTCACCGTGGGCAATGGCAACACTATTCCTGTCACTACCCAAGGTCACACCATCTTCCCTGCACAACACTCCAATTTCCATCTTAACAACGTCCTCGTTGTTCCCTCCCTTGTTCGTAATCTTCTTTCTGTACGACAGTTCACTCGTGATAATCTAGTTTCCATTGAATTTGACCTTGCTGGTTTTTCTATCAAGGATCTACAAACCAGGCACGAGATTCTTCGCTGCACTAGTGACAGCGACCTCTACACCTTCCCTGCCGCCGCCGCCAGCAACGCCCATGCCCACCTCGTCGTCTCCCTTACCGTGTGGCACCAGCGCCTTGGTTATCCAGCTCCTGCCATCCTCGCTAGTTTCCAGCAGTCCGGAGTCATTTCATGTAATAAGCTAGATCGTTCTCTTTGCCATGTTTATCAGCTTGGCAAACATGTGCGTTTACCATTCACTAGCATAGATGTACGTGCAACATGCACGTATTGTGAGATAATCAACTAGACAATAGGAAGAAAAAAAAAGATAATAAAATTAAAAGAAAGGAGTCCTGATTGATTAGCGTCATTCCTTTCTCATTAAAACCAAGAGAAGGAAAGTAACAGGTAGGTATGTGTATAAAATGATGTGAGAAATAAAGAAAGAAAGTGGATGAACCATTTTGGATGGGTATGGGTAGGGGTGTAATCAGATCGGATACGGACAGATACTGCCAATACTGTTTTTGTTTTTATATTTTTCCTTCGAATTCGGATCGGATACGGATATTAAGAGTTGGTGTGGGATAAGATTTAGGTGGACATCGACATCATATATATCCTACTTCAATTATTCGGATACGGATATAAATCGAATACGAATCGGATATTGAATGTCCGGACTCGGATACGATCGGATCTCAGCCCTTCTAAATGGATCCGGACTCGAATATGGACGGATAATATCCATACCGTTTACACCCCTAGGTATGGGTATAAAATGAGGTGAGAAATAAAGAGAGAAAGTGAATGAACCATTTTGCATATATGGGTTTTGGGCCTTTTCACCCCTTTCCAACATTTTTCAAACTGCGCAGTGGGGTCATCATGAGGGGTATACCAATGTTTTTGTAGGTAAAAAAGATTTTTAGAAAACTCGCTCTTTTATAGTGTAGACTAGTTCTCAGTCGTCTACGTCCGCACCGTTTGAACTTGTTCATTGTGGTGTCTGGACATCTCCTGTTGCCGGTATATCCGGTGCTTTATACTATCTAGTTATTTTGGATGATCACAGTCATTTTTCCTAGATGTTTCCTATGCAGCGCAAATCTGAGGTTTTTGAGCACATCACGACTTTCGTTCAGCTTGTTCAGACGAAGTTTAGCGTTCCTGTACAGTGCATTCAGGCCGATAATGGCGGTGAGTTCGTCAACAATGCCATGCACGCCTTCCTGGCCTCCCACGACATTCTTCTTCGCCTCTCCTGTCCCTACGCCTCCTCCCAGAACGGCAAAGCTGAGCGCATCATCCGCACCCTCAACAACTCCGTTTGAACTCTCCTTCTCCAAGCGTCCATGCCATCACCCTATTGGGCTGAAGCGCTCGCCACCAGCACCTACCTTCTCAACCGTCGGCCCTCCTCTGCTATCCACGGCCGCACACCCTATAGCATCCTCTATGGCACCAACCCCGACCTTGATCACCTTTGTGTCTTCAGTTGTATTTGCTATCCTAATTTGTCTACGATAGTTCCACACAAGCTTGCCCCCGCTCCGCTGCTTGCGTCTTTCTCGGGTACCCGTCTGCACACAAGGGATATTGGTGTCTCGACCTCGCCACTCGATGTGTCCTCATCTCTCGCCATGTCATGTTCGATGAGTCTATATTTCCGTTTGCCTCCTCTCCTGCAGATTCTTCCTCGCTTGACTTCCTTGTTGAGTTTGAGGACCCTCCGGCACCCTATGTCGGACCCTTCATGGTAGCTCCATCCTTCATGGACGTCGAGCGACCGTGCCCCTCCACGGAAGCTCTGTCCTCTCCGGACATTGAGCGATCGCGGTCTCCTCCTCAGGTCACAGTGCCACCTACGGCCACCGACGTCGACACCGTCACCCCGCCGGCCGCAGTGGCACCTGCGGCCAGGGCGCCGGCCCCAACACCAGCCCCGGCGGCTGTGCCTCTGGGCGGGCCAGCGTATGTTCCTCCTTCGCCGGGCGGCCTGCAAGCTCCTCTGGCCGGTCCGCCAGCTGGACTTCCGGGCGGGCTGGCTGGTGCAGCTCCTTCTCCTGCTGGACGCTTCGGTGTCACGTACGCGCGTCGGCTGCGCGCCGACCTGCCGCGCCCCGTCCATGTGCATGCGCCGTCACCAGCTCATCGCCTGCCGGCCGCACCAGCCATGACGGCTCTCCAGCCCCCGGCGCTAGCACCTCGCCCTATGCAGGGCGCCCCTCCGGCGCTCCTCTTCGGCGCATCGTCACTAGGGATGGCAGTCGGACCCACGTGTGATGCCCCTGGCATCTCAGAAGCCGTACACACAATTATACGTAAACTAATGATGAATTAAAACTAAATCATGCTTAAGAGAGTAATGAGGGATTGGTAGATAAACCACTAGGTCAAAATTTCTCAAATCTGAAATTTTAGCTCATCCCCAAAGTTGATTCTGAAATTACTTTTGAATTCACTATACAACTTTAAAATCTTCCTTTCTATGAAGTGGAATTAAACTTATCACCTTTCATATGCACCTATTGTGGAAGTGATTGGACTTCATTTGATACTTCAAAAGTTGAAAACAAGAAAAGCTTTACTTAGAGTAAATCTGCTGTTTTACCAAAATCCTAAACAAAATTAGGGTTGTATTTCAAAATATGTTGTGATTTAGAGGAGGATCATATTAACAAAGTTTTAGGTAATGATCTAGGAAACAACTTTGTCAATATGAGTCAGGTCATAATATGAATTCAAATTGGTCTTTTCAACCAATTTTTGTCAGCCCAGAAACACACCCCTACTCTGTCCAGTTTGGTAATTTGAGATTTTCTTACCCATAGAGCCATTTTCATGACCTTCCCTAATGAAATGAAATATAGTTTAGAAAGTACCCAACAAATTTGTCAAAAGGAGCAAGTGGAGTTGAGGCCTATAACTAGGGTATTTTCCCCTCCCAAGCAGATGACCTACCCTGTCCCTACCTATGGCTGCTGCATACATTCAAACAAATTTCATATTTTCATGCCGAATTTGAAATCATGCCTATTGACAAAGTTGTAGAGTTCAAAGAGTAGAACATTTCATTCAATTGGAGTTTTTCCAAATTCGGCCTCTAAATTGGTCAAAATGGCGATTTACAGCAGGATAGAAAACACATTTTTTCCATTTCCTTTTACTGAGTCCATGATAGGTGGGGCCCACCTGTCAGGCCGGTCTTCCTCCTCGGTACGACGGGCACCCCGTGGCGCGCCGGCGTACAGGACGTACGCGCGGCCGCGGATCGACGGCCCCACCACGTCTCCCTTCACCTGGACGCGCCCCGGACCTTCCTCTCGCCTTCCCTTACTCGCCTCGACCTCTCTGCCTCTCCCCACGCGCAGCAGAGCTGCAGCCCCGCCGTGAACGCCGCCATGGCCGCCGGGCGTCGACCTCGCGCCACTGCCTCCTCGGGTCCCTTCCCGTGACGACGCCGCGCGCCCCACACTCGCGCGTTGCTCCTCCACCCTCCCCCGCTGCTCCTCGGCGCGCCCCGCCACCTCCAGCCGCTCCGCGTGCGCGCACGCCGCGGCCGCGCCATGGCCTAGCCCGCGGCGAGCGAGCTACGCCGTACGCCTCTGGCCGCCTCCCCTTCGTCCAACGCGCGCCCCGTCGTCGCCTCACCCTCCTCCGTCGCCCCGGCTACTCCTCAGCCCTCGCCGTCGCTCCTCCACCTCTCCCCACGGGCGCCCACCCACCACCGCCATAGCCGCCGTCGGCTCGCCGTGGAGAGCCCTCTCCGGGCCGTCCCCGTGCCTCCAGACCGCCACCGCCGGGCTCGCCATCCCCTCGCGCATCTGGGACGCACCTCCGAGGCCTCCGCCTCCGACTGGGCCGCGGGATCGAGGCCGCTCCGCCGCGCACCGCCGCGCCGTGACCGCTTTCAGTTCACCGCCCGCGCCGCCCGTACGCTCCTCACCGCACGACTAGACCTAGGGGGAACAAACCCTCGAGGTCGAGGCCACCGTCCGGTGCCGCCTCGGCTCCAAGTCCGGCTTCCCCGCCGCCGGCGCAGCCGCGCCTCTCCCCGCGTCGCGCGCCGTCGCCCGTCGGCCCGAGGAAGAAGAAGAAGAGGGAGATTTTGCGATCCGGCCCCCGACCTTTTGAAGTTTCACAAAGTCATTCGGTGCACTGTGGTATGAGTCTGGTGATTCTTGCACGCTAACCCCCGAAAGCTATGGTTAATTACGTTCGGGTCCTTAGTCTGAGTATTTTTCTATTTAGATGCATTTAAATTAGGTATGAACTTTGGAAAATCATATAAAATCACAGAAAAATCCAAAATGGACAAACTCAGTGGCGTTAGACTCCTCTTGAATAGATCTATCGAATGGGTATGATGTGGATGAGTGAAATGACCATTTTACCCTCGGTTTTGTGCATGTATGTAAAAGGAAAATAAATAGAAAAAGTGATCTAGATGAACTTCTAAAATGGTAAAACTTGGTCAGTATGCTTTGTAGCACATGAGAACACTATGACAAACTTTATGGCCATAGTGCTTGCTGTTAGGTGGGGCTTTGCCATTATATTTGCATAATGTACCTTTCTATTAATTAAAAAGTGAACACCATGCGAAACCTGCTAGAATGAGTCATCTGGTATTTTTCCTATGCACTAGATAACTGATAAGAGTCACTGGTGAAATATGAGTTTGTGCATGTCAAGTTTGAGTGGTGTTTTGAAATGGACAAAGTGCCACTAGCTAGGAAAGAAAATAAGAAAAAAAATGGGGTTAAATGGCTAGGAAAATCTCAGGAGAACTTTGGTAGCTTGTACATGATACATAGGACTCAGAAAGTATATATGTGCATGTTTAAACCACTGTTTTGTATTAGGTAAACTCTTTTGCTAATTACACTCTAAGAGTAAGCTAGTTTAGTTAATATGATTAGTTGAGCTAGCTTTAGGTGATGGTTTATACGATTTCTTAAAAGATGGCATGCAGGATGTCCTAGGAGAGTATGAATGCTTTCCTCGGGAGGTAGACCTTAAATGAGAAGGCTTGTTTACTTTGACATGTAGTATCCACCGTGGGTTGATTTTCTACTGCACTCTATCCTGCATTGCATCCTTACACTCATTTGCATATCTGGCATGCATATAGACCACGGGATCGAGGAGCCGACGCAGGATCTACCGTTGATCGAGAAGCCAGACGACAAGTGGAACCCGAAGCAAGAAGACGACGTGTCGCTGAGTTGGCCGTCCCTGTAACAAGGGTTTGCCTGGGGCACAGCCTCACAACCCGGCAAACTAACAGTAGTTTAGTTTGTTCAAGTTGTCAACAACAAAGGTAGGCCCCTTAGGCATATTCACCTATCTAGGGAGTCTCACCACCCTATTCTTGTTTGTGCATTACGTTTAGGGATTTTATGAAACCCCACATGCATAAATCCTTGATGCCCAAAGTAGAAAGGATAAAACGAAGTCTATGCTTAGCCATGCTTAGACGGTAGAAGACGAGTGAAGGTATTCACTCGCGAGATGATAGGGCCTACAAATGTTTTTACAAAACCTTGGGATCGAAAGGAAATCTGTTATGACTTGATGATAAGTTGAGACCGGGCGGAGATATGGTTTGATATGATGAGATTGTGATAATGTGTTGGTGGACTCCGCCCGAGTCGATTAAGGCCCGTCCGCTGTTCGCCTGCTGATTGGCATAACATTGCTAGAGTGCTTATCCGGTATATGGGGCCGGTGAAACCTTACTTGTGCCATCCGGAGAACAGAAACACGTTCCTACCCACTGGTTGAGAGGAAGGTGGTCCGGGGGAGCTTGGTACTCATGACGGGGAGACCGGGATGCCGGCAGGCTCGTCATGGGGGCACAACCCGGAGGTCAGGCGGGAGTGAATCGAACTTGGGATGGGACAAGTGGAGGCGGGGGACCATATGTGGGAAAGCCGTCGTGTGAGTAAGCATATGGGCCTCTGGCATTTTTAGTTATTCCCGGGAATTAAAAATCGATTCGAATCGCTGATGCTCACCAGGTGTGAGAATGCCAAATATCACTGCCGGGCAACGTAGTAACAACTTAAATACTTTATGCTTATATTCATGTTTTATATACAACATGCTTGGATAAGTATGATCCGTCCGACTATTCATAGTGCTGCCCATCCACTGAGAGGAGGTTGATGGATTTGGGAGATGCTTCGAGGTCGAGGGAGAGATGACCCGACGTATAGGGGCATCGCTTCTGAGACGGCTACTCCCAAGTGTTCGATGGGGACTCTATGAATCTTGGGACGGGGCATGCGTTCATGATTTATTTTCTCTGCAAGTTTTCCCCCTATGATATTGTTGATAATCATAACTAAGGGGTAGCAGCTGTCAAATCCTGCTATCTTATGATAACATGTTTTAAATAAACCACCAATGGCTAAGGACCCACTTCTAGTAAGCTTATGCGGGTTAGAAGTCAGTCCACCAAAAAGCCTTGCATAATCTCAAATGTGTCGGGCTGAAACCGCCCACGGGTAAGTCCTACGAGTTCCCCACGAACTCACCGTTTGTTGTTGATATTTTTCTTTTAGGTGCATATCAGATCACGACCAAGGATGACTCCGGTGGGCTCGAGGTCATACTTGATGTTTACTTTCCGCTGCACGTTACATCTTTGTAACGATATGTATTCCGCTGCGAGGTTTATTTTGACGTTCTTTTTCACTACCTTGTACTCCTTTTGAGCAAAAGTATTTGTAATCAATCGAATTATGTTTGTATGAAATGGTGGGTTGTTGTAATTGTTGCGGCTCTTCCGAGAGCTTAACGTGTGTGATGTCGGCATCCCTGGGAGATGGTTTCATCGAGTGCCCTTCTGGGTAGCTCGACGGACTACCGAGTTTAGTTCGGTCTAAGTGCACCAGCCATGACGGCTCTCCAGCCCCCGGCGCTAGCACCTCGCCCTATGCAGGGCGCCCCTCCGGCGCTCCTCTTCGGCGCATCGTCACTAGGGATGGCAGTCGGACCCACGGGTGCCCACGGGTTTCACACTCATTGGGTGCGGGTGCGGGTATCAAATTAGACCTATGGGTGTGGATGCGGGTGTCAAATTAGACCCGCGAGTCGGGTGTGGGTGTAGATTTCCACCCGCGGGTGCCCATTGGGCCCCATAAATAATAATATATTGTCATAAATCTTAATCCTTGATGGATTGAATTTATCCTAACTTACTAGAGTCTAAAATCCTACTGTGTTCGAACCTTGTTTCTCTTCATTCTGATGCTCATCAACTATTTGAACATATAATAATTATTGTTTTATCAAGTGTCATTTCACCATTACTAATTTGAAATATGAAAATTTTGATTTGACCTATCGTTAAGCCTTCTACAACATTATTATGTGGCTAAATTGAGTTTGAAACATTATTATCATGTGAATTGCCAATAGATTACATGCTATGTGTTGATGAATTGACTTCCTATTTATTATATGTATATTTTTACATGTTATTTATGGTGTGGTGTGTGGTGCTATATTTCTAAGTATGCAAATATCGTCACCCAACGGGTGCCCAACACCCAGCGTGTGCCCAACGGGTGCGGGTGTGCCTTGATGTAACGAGTGTCAATACGGGTGGGTGTTTGCTCCACCCGCCGGGGGCCCACCCATTGCCATCCATAATCGTCACTCGCTCTCAGACCGGCTCTCTCAAGACGCCAGTAACGCGGATGAACCTCAGCGCTATGGCTATGTCAGTCTCCCCGATGCCGTCGAACTATCGCAGTGCTCTAGCCGATCCGAATTGGCGCGCTGCCATGACCGACGAGTACCGGGCCTTGATCTACAATGAGACGTGGCGTCTTGTTCCACGACCACCGGAGCTAATGTGGTCACCGACAATTGGATCTTCAAGCATAAATTTCACTCTGACGACACACTTGCCCGCCACAAAGCTCGTTGGGTAGTCCGGGGCTTCTCCGGACAGTCCGGTGTTGATTACGATGAGACTTTCAGCCCGGTGGTCAAGGCGGCCATGATTCGCGTTGTTCTCAGCATCGCTGCCTCACGTGCATGGCCTATGCACCAGCTGGACGTGAAGAACGCTTTTCTACATGGCTATCTGGAGGAGACGGTCTACTGTCAGTAGCCCTCCGGTTTCGTCGACCAGTCTGCACCAGATCACGTCTGTTTGTTGCAGAAGTCTCTCTATGGCCTGAAGCAGGCACCTCGGGCGTGGTACCAGTGTTTCGCGACGTATCTTCGCCTCCTCGGCTTCGTTGCTTTGGCCTCCGACACATATCTCTTTGTCTACAAAGATCGAGATAGTGTCGCGTACTTACTGCTCTACATCGACGACATTGTCCTCACTGCATCCTCACCGGCCCTGCTACAGCATATCACTGAGCGTCTGCATGCTGAGTTCACCATGACGGATCTCGGTGCTCTTCGTCACTTCCTCGGCGTCTCCGTCACGCGCTCCAGCGACGGCCTGTTCCTATCCCAGCGCCAGTACGCCGTCGACCTTCTTCAGCGGGCACGCATGGCTGAGTGTCACTCTACGTCGACTCCTGTTGACACTCGTGCCAAGCTTTTCGCCACCGATGGTGCCCTTGTCGCTGATCCAACCGCGTACCGGAGTCTTGCTGGAGCCCTGCAGTACCTCATGCTGACGGCCTGATCTCGCTTATGCTGTGCAGCATGTGTGCCTCTTCATGCATGATCCTTGCGAGCCGCATCTCGCGTTGGTCAAGCGCATTCTTTGCTACGTCAAGGGCACTCTCTCCGTCGGTCTTCATCTTGGCGCCGGCTCCGTACAGTCCTTGACTGAATCTTTTTGGGCGACAATCTGGTGTCCTGGCCTTCGAAGCGCCAGACGATGGTATCTCGCTCTAGTGCTGAAGCGGAGTATCGTGCTGTGGCTCATGCTGTGGCCGAGTGTTGCTGGCTCCGTCAACTGCTCCAGGAGCTTCACATCTCGATTCCTTCAGCGACCATTGTCTATTGTGACAATGTCAGTGTTGTATATATGACAGCTAACCCGGTTCACCATTGCCGCACGAAGCACATCGAGATCGACATTCACTTCGTCTGCGAGAAGGTTGCTTTGGGCGATGTTCGTGTTCTCCACGTTCCATCATCCCACCAGTTCGCGGATATCATGACCAAAGGCTTATATGTACAGTTGTTTACTGATTTTAGGTCCAGTCTTTGCGTCCGTGATTCTCCCGCTGCGACTGCGGGCGGGTGTTAGATTTGTATAGGTTGTATATAGCTTGACTTTGTCTTGTACTCCAAGCCTCATCGGCTTACTTGTACTCCAAGCCTCTTTGGCCTATGTATATGAAAGTCACCCCACCATCAAGGGTGTGTGGTATTCCAATCTAATTCTCTATAAGAAATAGAGATATGAAACACTGTAAATTATATGGTTTTTTTTACCAAAAAGACTGTGGGGGAGATTCCCACAGTTAAAATACATTTTTATAAATTTAAAGTGAGAACATACTTACAAAGTACAATCACCGCCACCAGTCTAGAAAGAAAAGAAGCACTAATAGTCTAGATAAGACTAAAAAAGGTGAGGAAATTACAAAGACTCTATCCATGAAACAACTGCAAGTTTAAAGGCTTCTTTGAACTGCAAGCTCTGAAGCAAAATTTCCTCCTTGAACTGCCGACGCCATAACCCAAGCAAGGAATCCTGGCCATCAACAATTTTCCTGTTGCGAAGCTTCCATAATTCCCACGTCGCAATGATACAAATCTCCATGAAGAATGGCAGTCCTGATATATTCCTTGCATGTAGTATTCTATCATGTGTAGGCAATGACAAATCCCATTGTATACCCAAAACATTCCAGCATCTTCTTGCAAATGTACAACGAAAAAATAAGTGTTCAATATCTTCTTCTACCTGCGCCGAGCACATGACACAAGCCACATCTTGAGGATCCAGGAGCTACTTTCTTACCAACATGTTCTTGGTATTAAGCCTGTCCACTAACAAGAGCAAGAAGAAAAACTTTGTTCTCATTGTACACCTACTCTTCCAAAGTTTGTCGAACACTCTGGATACCTGAATATCTTGATGTTTTTGCTTGTAATAATCTGCTACTGAAAAGGATGGTACATCTCTAGGAAGTACCCAAACATCTTGTTCATCCTCATTAAAGGTATTGTCATTCAAGAACGGGAAATTTGTCTCCAGGACACCGCTGAACCTTGGTTTTGCGCTGCACACACCGTCCAATTCGTTTTAGTCTGTTGGACACGGTAAAAACTCTGCATTTGTGCCCTGCACACCGCTCTATTAAAAAATGATATCCTTCGTCCAGATGCATCGAGAGCACCCGTAAAAAGACCAAAATGCCCAGCGACCTTATCCAGACCCCGCAGCCTCGTCCGTCCGTCCGTCCGTCTTTTGCTCGCATCGGCCTGCCGCATCTCCGGCGTGATTCCTCCGCTCGCTCCGTTTGGTGATTTTTGCTCTGCTCACCGTGAGAGCCGTGATCAGGAGGATGCCTCCTGCGACCGACGCCACCTAGAAATCCTGCAAGCCTCCCTCCTCTTGGCAACTGTGTGCTAAGAGGAGGTCCCGATGGCGTCGAATCCGTCCCCAACTCCGCGGCTTGGGATGGGACGGCTGCGTAGCATCGATTCTCCGACGAAGGCGCTAGACCTCTCATGGGTTCCTGATGGGTAAGATTTGAATGTTTTCGTGCTTGGTTTTGTGTGATTTGACGATCTAGGTTTTAGCAACTGTCATGTGTTCAGTTGATCTAGGGATCTAAGGCTTAAATATTGTCGGTTCGATCTAACAAGTTCTACTGAATTTGTCTCTTTCTTTTTTTTTTTTTTGCATTCGTGTGCAAATAGGATGGACCACAATACTGCTTGTAGGCTTGCCATTCGTGTTCCAGGCTATGAGCAACTTGTGGAAAATGATAGGACCGAGTATCATATTACGAGTGATAAAACTTGGGTTCGGGATAAGCATACAATTTCATGGATGGATTTATATGCTGACCTAGATGTTGAAATAAAGCGTGGTAGAAACCAAAGATTTTCAGTGAGCTTTTGGGACAAGGTTGCAGGAGAGTACAAGGATATTAATTCTGACTCAACATTGCTAGCTGCATTAGACATGTATTGGGACATCAGGAGGCTCCCTCTCTTAGTTTCTGTCACCAAAAGTAGTAGTGCATTTTCTTGTTCAGTAGCAGCTACTAAGGCAGATCTTTCTCAACCTGTTGCTACCACTGAGGAAAGTCCTGTAGATGATCCTTGGGGTGAAAACAATGAAATTGAATATGTTGGTGTAGATGATGAGAAGGTAGTCCATGCTATCTTGTTTCCTGACGATGAGAATATCTCTAATTACATTCCTGACACCGATGAAGAAGACAATGACAATTGCGCCGTTGATGATGACAAAGATTGTGTGGCTGTTGAACATGTAACTGACTTAGAAAACCCTAAGATTGAAGTTGGTGTGACATTTGAGGATGGACACACCTTCAAAAGAGCTATTAGGCAATACACTATTCTAAATGAGATTGAAATTGCAGCTCCATATAGTGAGGCCAAAAGGTACAGAGGATTTTGTAAAGCCAAGAAGTGCAAGTGGAGAATACATGCATCACAACTGCAAGATAGAAAGACATAGATGGTAAAGAGATTTCTATTCCTTAATTTCCTTTTCTTTTATTGATGTAATGATTGTCTTCTAGTATATGACACCATGCTATGTTATTTCTTGTAGATTAAAAAGATACCGAACAAGCATTATTGTAAAAGCACAAGCAAACTAGAGAGCAGTTGTGATGCCCCTAGCATCTCAGAAGCCGTAAACACACGGTTAGATGAAGGCTAACGATGGATTAAGGCTTAATCATGCTTAGTGATTAACAAGAAACACGTGGAGGAGCCACTAAATCAAAATTTTCTACACAAGATACAAGACCACACATTTCGTGGTTGAATAAGTCAACACTCACATGCTTTTGAGCTCAACTCCAAATGCCAAACCTCGGATAAGAAAAGTAGCCCTAGACCTTTCTGTTGGACAATGTTCAAAATCTAAAGACAGGAGGTTTAAAAGATCAAACCCAAAGTTTCTTGATAAGTGCCAGTTGTGATCGTGAGCAAATTTGGACCCTAACAAAACTTTTAGATTCCTTAAGCGCTGAGCTTAGCCCCATTATCAAAGTTGTCATACACACCGTGGACTATGTTCTTGCCACACTAAGCATGGCTCGAAACTGTCACCTATTTATTTCAAAGTTAGCTCAAATGCCTCTTAGAATCAGCCCAAGTCAATCCACACTCAGAAATTTCCCAAGTATGGATTTTTCAGCTTTTCCCAAATTTGAAGCTGAAATTACTTTTGATTTCACCATACAACTTCAAATTATCCCTTTCTATGAAATGGAATAAAACTTATCACCTTTCAAATGCACCTATTTTGGAAGTGGTTGGATTTCATTTGATACTTCAAAAGTTTGAAACAAGAAAGACTCCTCTTAAAGTAAAGCTGCAGTTTTACCAAACCCTCAACAATGTTTGTGTTTGTAATTCAAAATCTATGGTGATCCAAGCCAGACTTTATATACCAAACTTGTAGGTAATTCTATTAGGAACAACTTTGGTAATTGGAGTGTTGACATGCACTGGGATTTGAATGGTGTTTGGGGTCCTTTTCTATCAATACATGAAATCTGTCCAAACCTGACCTGTGGAGTAAATTCAAATTTATTTCATCTTACAGCCATAATCTTGAAAGGGTTATATTTAGAAAGTTGTAGATCTTGAAATTCTGAACAACATTGGTATAAAACTTCTTTTGTGAAATTGTCTAGAAAATAGACTTTTAGAATTTCTAAGCTGGAAGGTTCTGTTGGTCAAACCTTGGTCAGCAGGTTAAATTCAAATTTAAACCACATTTTTGAATATAACATGGTATGGAAGTTTATAAGAAAGTTGTAAAGCTCGAAGTTTAGAACATTTCATCCAATTGTGGTCTTTCCAAATTAGGGCTTTAAAATGTTCAAAAATGAGAAATACGAACAAGAGCCCTAGCAGTCAAACCTGAGTTTCCATTTCCCATTCCCTTTTATTTTCCCTGTGCCTATGACATGTGGGCCCCACCCACCGGGCCTCAAATCCCAGCAGACCAGAAACCGCTGTCCGCTCCCGGTTTTGGAAATCCACTTTCGCCTTCCATGGACTCGGTTCCGTAGACCATGCCTTCACCTCTCCTCTTGGCCCCACCTGCCATTGGGTCACGGTCTATAGACCAACTCCACGCGCCAACGGCCGCCCCTTTCCTCCCCTCTCCCGCGCCCACGCGGCGCTCGCGCTCTGGCCGCCATGGCCACGCGCTGACCGCACCCCGGCCGAGCCTGCGCCACCGCGCCCTCTTCACCTGGACGCGAACCCGGCCCCTTCACTCTCGCCTCGCTCCCTCCCGAGCTCCCCTCTGCATCCCTCGTCCCCCTGTGCCTCTCTCCCTGGAGCTCAGAGCGCCAAGCCGCATGGCCGCCATGGCCAGAGCTCGGCTCAAGCTCACGGCCCCGCCGCTCCAGACCTCCTCCCACCTCCCGAGCACGTGCAACGCAAACGCCTTGACACCCTCTACCGAATCCCCAAAGAGTCGACGTCGATTACGTCCCCCACCACCATCTTCCACGGGTGAACGACATGGCCGCCGCCATGGCCACGGGAGCGCAAGCTCACGCCCCGGCTACCCTCGGTTCTATCCCTCCACGCCTTCCCCGTCACCACGTCCGCGCGGCCCTCCTCTACCATCCCTACTGCGTCTCGGCCGCCACCAATGCCTCACGCGCCCCCTCCACGCGCGGCCGCCATGACAGCCGTGACCAAGCTCGGGCTCACCGTGGAGACCCATCTCCGGGTCGTCCCCGCGCCTCCACTCCACCACCTTCGGATTCGCCTCGTCCTCGCGCAGCCGGAGCGCCCCTCCGCTTCCCTTCCCGTCACCGGAGCCGGTGGATCACATCCGCGCCGCCGCGCACCACCGCGCCGTGACTCACGGGTTCACCGCAGCCGCCCCACTTCCACGGTCCATCCTGCACGACGAGAGCTGGGGGGAAAGAAGCCCCACTGCCGGGCGCACCTCGCCGAAGCCCGTCGGCTCCAAGTGCGCGTCCCACGCCGCCGGCGGAGCGCCGCCGCCCCCTTCCCCTGCGTTCGGCCAAAGGAGGAAGAGGTGGAAGGTAGAAGGAGAGGCTGGTTTTGCGAAAAGGCCCCTGTCGCTTTGTTTATTTCAGTTCAAGTTCAATACACTATTCACTGAGTCTACGTATACTTGCGTGCAGGTCCCTGAAAGCTATGGTTATTCACGATCTAGTCCCTCGTCTAGTGTATTTCTAATTATATGCATTTATTTCGTTAGCAAACTTTGGAAAATCATATAAAATCACAGAAAAATCCAAAATGGACAAACTCAGTTGTGTTAGACTCCTCTTAAGTAGATCTACATGATTGGTATGATGTGGAAGTGTGAAATGTCTGTTTTGCCCTTGGTTTGTTGCATGCATGATTAATTAGGATAAAAGTCGAAGGTGGACTAAATGAATTCCAAATGCCATGAAACTTGGACAGTAGCGTTCTTGTGGCATTATAACATTATGTGAATTTTTGTAGCTCTAGCACTTACTGTTTAATTACCCTTTTACCCTTATACATGTGTTATGTGCATTTATGTAACATAGAAGATAGAGGTTACATGGAATATGCTCAAATTGACTCTCTAGCATTTTTCATATACTTTGGATAGTATAAGTACCCCACTGGTGAAATATGAAGTCGTGCATGGTAAGTTTTAATGGTGATTTGAAAATGATAAAATGGTGCATGATGGAAATGATAAATAGAAAAAGTGGTCATAAATGGCTAGGAAAATTCTATGGAAAAGATGGTAGCCTAAGATTGATGCATGGAGTCCAGAAAGTATATGCTAGAGGGCCATTCACACTGTTCATATGCGCATCTTAAATTCACCTAGGGATAATATAGGGAAAATAGATGTCCTGTCAAACTTGGGAGTTTTAACTTGCAAATTTTTGTACATACAGTTCATACCAAGTATAGCCCACTGGTGAAATTTCACCTTCAGGAATCATTCCTATAATTTATGAAAATTCTGGCAATGTGTAGGGCTGAGAATGTGTTGTAATTTTAATAAAATAATTATAACTCCAATTGTCCTAAAACTTTGACAGTAGCCTAATGTAGTATAAGTCTACATGTCATAAAAATCTGAGCTCGTTTAGAGTTGTCTAACTATATGAGCACAAGTAATGCTTCTTATTCATAAAGTAGGCATATGATGTTTAATTATAACAGTCGGTGTTAATTTGCATTTGCTATCATTATACATGAGAGTTGATGTCTAGCTACAAGCTATCTATTGTTGTTTATGCCATACTTGATTGAGGGGTTAATTCGTTTACTGTGTAACACACTTAAGGTTAATATAGGGCCTTAATCCATAAGATAACCGAAGTGTGTGACATCAATAGTAAATGTTCCCCATGTGTGCATGAAGTAATCTTTTCATGTTAAATAACTTATTCCAAACAAAACGCTGAATAACGTTTTAACCTTGCGATATCATTGTGTGGTTCCATCCCCGTAGTACCCAACATGGTTTCTTTACGATAAATGACTTACTAGCTAGCCATGTGATTGGATATGCTTGTTATCAGTTCATGAATGTATTACTGTTACTCATGCTAGGAGAATGGTATATTAAGTCACTACATGTGTAGTCATATACTTGTGTGACGTTTTGCTTACACATGAAATGATAACGAACAATCTAATTTGATATCTTGCTCATGCATTAGTCCGAATGTTGTATTGCGTGTCTCTAATTATATGGGTTATGCTAGCTTTATGTCCACCAGGGTGACCTTGTTTAAATAATTGTCAATCACTTTTCTGTCTAACCATGCAATGACTGTTCATCGTGTGTGCGTGACATTCATGCATCCTATTCCTTGCATCATCGCGCATGTCATCCATATAGTGGCGCTTATTGCAGATACGTGATCGAGAACCAAGTGCGTGGAACTACTTCAACCAACGGTGATCCAAAAGACCAACTAAGACCCACTCACGACCTGGAGGGCCCATCAGTCGTGTTTGGACGGAGGAGTTGTCCAAGGGATCAAGGGGTTGCCTGGGGCAAAGCCTCACAACCCGGCAAACTAACAGTAGCTTAGTTTGTTGGTTCTATTGAAGTGAATCAAAGGTAGGCAGGACCATACTATACCCAGCAAACATCTTATGTCGTCATGATTAGGCATATGCATTAGGAGTTGTTTGAAACCAACTGCATTAGACTTCCTGGCCGCCCTGGCCCTAGCACCTATACATAGAATTCGTAGGACGAGTGCCTAGAATTGCTAGGTACGAGTAGATACGAGTGAATGGAGTCACTCGTCGCGTAGGTGATTTTACAAACCTCAGAAATCTTACTATGATACAATTTATGATTATTATTGCTGATATTAAATAGAGGCCGGGCGGAGTTATGGGAATATTATAAGAAAAATGATGATGTGGCAAGGTATGGTGGACTCCGCCCGAGTCGCATAAGGCCCGTTCGCTGTTCGCCTGCTGATCGGCATACCATTGCTAGAGTGCTTATCCGGGTCGTGGGACCGGTGAAAGTCTTACCGGCCCCGTCCTACTATTCATGGTGCTGCCCATCCACTGATAGGGGGCCGATGGACTTGGGAGGTGCTTGGAGGTCGATGGAGGGCTGACCCGACGTACCGTGGTATCGCTCCTGAGACGGCTACTCCCAAGGGTTAGGTGGGGGCGCTGTGAATCTTGGGACAGGACAGGTGGAGATGAGGGATATATGTGTGGAACGCGATGGCTAGTAAGCATATATCACTTGGCATTTTTAGTTATTCCCGGGAATTAACAAATCGATTCGAATCGCTGATGCTCACCAGGTGTGAGAATGCCAGATATCGCACACGGGCAACGTAGTAATAACTGTAACATGCTGTTTACTAAGTCACACCTTTTTATACAACATGCTTGGATGTGTATGATCCGTCACACTATTCAGGGTGTCGCCCATCCACTGCTAGGAGGTCGATGGACTTGGGAGATGCTTAGAGGTCGAGGGAGGGCTGACCCGACGTATCGTGGTATCGCTCCTGAGACGGCTACTCCCAAGGGGTGGTATGGAGGCGCTGTGAATCTTGGGACGGGACATGTATTCATGTTTTACTTTTTGCAAGTACTTACTTTATGATATAAATGATCTTCATGAATAATGAATAGCAGCTGTCAAATCTTGCTATCTTATGATTTGGTTTAAGAATCAACAGCTAAGGATCCACATGATTAGTAAGCATGCTTTGCGTCAGCCGCAAGCCCCGTCCATTAAGTCCTACTGAGTAATTAGTACTCAGGGTTTGCCCCCACTTTTGGATTACAGGTGCTGTCGACATCCGGACAACTGTGCTGGAGGTGGTAGTACCGGTGGGCTCGGTTCTACACGCCTTGTTCATCTCTTCATGAAGGCTACTTAAGTATATTGTTTCCGCTGCGAGATTTTGAAAACGCTTCCGCTTTATATATATACTCTGAATTCGCTTCCGCTATATTTGAACATGTATTTGATTTCGTACAATTGAGTTGTAAATTAAATCTCTTATTCTCTACTTCAACTGTTTGTGATGATGTAATCTGTTGTGGCTCTTTCGAGGGCTGAATGTGTGTGATGTCGGTATCCTCGGGCGATGGTTACATCGAGTGCCCTTTGGGTAGCTCGACGGACTACCGGGTTTAGTCCGGCCTAAGTGCACTGTGAGCCAGAGGCGGCAGGTGTGCTTAGTCTGGATTAAGCAGGGCGGTTCCGCCACAGCAATTGCATGGCCAACCAATTTTGGGTCAGGGACAGGGTAGCACAATGGCTAAGGGAAGATCCTACAATTGGTGCTTCTGCTTTGAAAAACAAGTTGGAAGAGAAGTACTTGATCCAGTTGTCCTATTGGGTTGTCTACAATGGGAGGCAATTAGCCCTGAATGAGATTCTAGGCAAATGGGAGGACAGTTTTGACTATGCCTGTGCATTCAAAACAGAGATAGAGAGGAAGTCTCCTAGTAGCATAGTTGAGATAGACTATGAGAAGGTTGGGTCCAAGATCAGATTCAGTAAGATGTTTGTTGCTTTGAATCCATGCATAGATGGTTTCAAAAATGGATGCAGACCATACTTAGGGATAGACTCCACTGCACTTACTGGAATGTGGAAGGGGCAGCTAGCTTCTGCAACTAGCATTGATGGACACAATTGGATGTTTCCTGTGGCATATGGAGTATTTGGGTCAGAGACCAAGGAAAATTGGGGCTAGTTTATGAGCAAGCTAGAAATGGCAATCAGGTCCCCACCTGGACTTGTCATCTCAACTGATGCAGGTAAAGGCATTGACATAGCAGTGACCAATGTCTTCACCAATGGAATAGAGCATAAAGAATGTATTAGACATCTGTATAAAAACTTTAAGAAGAGATATCATGGGAAAATCTTTGAGAAGAATCTGTGGCCAGCAGCAAGAACTTATAGAAAGGATTTGTTTGACAAGCACTATAATATCATGAAGAAAGCATCACCAAAAGCAATTAAATGGATCGAGGATAATACAAGCACTTGTGGGCAAGATGTTTCTTCTCTGCAGCCAGCAAGTGTGATTATGTGAACAATAACATTGTTGAAGCCTTTAACAATTGGGTAAAACATGATAAGTCACTTCCTGTAATAGAACTCATGGATAAAACTAGACAAAAAAATCATGGAAAAGCTATTTCAGAGAAGAAATCTAGCCCTAAAGCTAAATAGTAAAGTGCGGCCACACATAGTGAAGGACCTCACTGCAAAGAGTAGAGGGTTGGTTGGTTATTCAATCCACAAAAATATTGGACATACAACAGAAATCAGTGGTGTTTACAAGGACTTGACCCCTTGGAGACATGCTGTGAACTTGGAAGCAAGGACATGCACATGTAATAAATGGCAAATGACTGGGCTACCATGCACTTATGCAATCAGTTTGATATACTCATACAGGGGTCTAGAGTTGGAGGATTATGTTGACAGCTGCTACTCTGTATCTAAGTTCAAAGCTGCATATGAAGGTTGGGTTGAACATATACCAGATAAGACACAATGGCCTAAAGTGGACATGGGTTTCAAACTATGGCCTCCAGTACTTAAAAGGGCAGCAGGTAGACCAAGGACAAGGAGAATGAAAAGAATTGAGGAAGGAGGCAGCAAGAAAAGAAGGCAATGCAAGAGATGTGGTCAGTTTGGATACATCCAAAAAACTTACAATGAGACAGTGTATGATTTAGATGCGCCATCACCAGCACCACCAAAACCTAAGAGAAAGAGGACTAAGAAGGAGGAAGTGGTAATAGAAGAAGTAGAAGCCAATTCAAGTACGCCCAAGAGAAAGAGAACCAATAGGAAGAAGGAAGCCCATCACAGAAGAAGTAGCAGCAAGCCCTAGTACACCACTTAGGCTGCAACAAGGACCATCAAACTCTTTTGACCTTAGTTGCAAACATAGACTGCAACAGACACCATCAAGCCCATTCGATCTTAATTGCAGCCCTGGAGCATTGACTAGGACGTAAAACAATTTTCACTGGACTCTTAGTTAATTCACCTACCAAACTTGATGAAATTGAAACTGACATTTTTTTTCTCTTAATCATGGCTATCTTTGACAGTCGAGTTAGGAAAATTGCAATGGAGGAAGTCGAGGTGCATGGTAGAATGGCGCTGGAACATCTCATGCATTATTATTAATTTGAAAGCTGTATGCTAGAAGAAGCCTTTTGACATGCTAAATCGATGTAAACTTGTGATATATTATGTGACCAGCACCTGTGTAGCATATTAAACTATTTGTAATATAATGATTATTCACGTACTAAGCTATTGTGATGTGGTGCTCAACCTATGGCCTGCCGCGTTTATATGCTGGCATCTTGATACAGGTAAGGGCATTTTGGTCTTCGCGTTATCTGACCTGTGTTGGTGCAGACGGACATATGATTTTTTAGTAGGAACAGTGTGCAGCAGACACATGTTTTTTGCGATGTGTGAGTGCCAATAAAATGAACGTGAGGGTGTGTAGCAGACAAAACCAAGTTTTGGTAGTGTCTGTGAGAGAAAAAGCCCTTCAAGAACTCATGCAACAGCATTAGCGTTCTCATCCAGAAGGAGAAAAAAAGGTTGAGCGGCGTGACCTGTTGTCTCGTAGGCTACGCCCTTTCTCCTTCCCCAAGCCAAAACCTAGGGGCGATAGAAGGCGAGGAGAAGCGCGGCGCGGCGCGGCGCGGCGCAGGACGGAATGGAGCCCTCGTTGGCGCCGGGAGAGCTGGGCGCGATGCTTCGGGCGGCCTCCGACTTCGCGTCCTATCCAGGCAATGCCTCTTCTCTTACCTCTCCTCGAATTTGGGCGGATGAAGTTGGTTGCTCGGGTCGTCTCTCCGCGCCGGGGTTATGCTTGTCTCTGGTTGTGAGAACGGATCGGATCACTTGGGTGTGGAGCTTGTTGCGCTGTGAACCTAGTTGGGGAATTTTCCCCTGTCTAGTTTGGGACCCTTACGGGGACTGGCTTATTCTGCGCGTTCGATTGATTCACTCTCAGGTTCCTGCCGCTGGTTGGAAATGTTTGCATATCCTGCCTGCTATAGTATTACTGCCTTCAGTTTCGTGAATTAAGTTGCGGCTAGTTCTAGTTTGTGTCATTGTTCCTGAGCGTGTTTTGATGGAAGGTTATTACCACCAAGATAAAGGGGATTGCAAGTAGTGCAGGCAGATTCAGGAAATACGACTGATCACACATGTCTGCTGAAGTGGTGCAGATCGAAATCTTCCTTCAATTTTAACAGCGCTAGTTAATTTTTTTGAAAGGCGAAGATATGTTAGTCATGAGCGGACTAGTGTACTGAATCCACATATCATTTGTTGCAGGGTTGCATAGTGATGATGCTGTGAGGCAGTTCCTGGAACAATGTCCTCTGCCTATGCTCTTAAGGCAAATGTCTATTCCTTCCTCCATGTTTTTTTCTTGTTGTTGACCTCTTCTATGTTCCTGCGCCACGAATATCTTAACGTTTATAATGCCTATGTTTTGAGAAATCCTATTACATTGAGAAAGCCATCTTTTGCAGGTAGCGGCTTAGTGCTTTACATGTATTGTCTACTGGCACCTTCTGTGTGTCTAATTGTGTTATCCTGTTTCAGTGGTTGCTGTTTTAATTTGTATCCGTCCTGTAGTGCATTGCAGAGTGAAACAGATGTGCCTGGGATGGTTGAAACTGTCACACAATGTTTACACAAAGTGTTTTCCTCAAGATATGGAGCATCACTTCTGCCAAACTATGGTGTATGTTTAAAATTCACTTCCCTTCCCAATTTGCTACCTAGACATGCCACCTACAACTATAACACTCATCGTACATCAACATATTTAAAAGTACCATTCCAAATTATCATTGTGTGTTCTCTCAATGAAAACTTTTCCTTGATTCTTACTCATATTGATGATCTGAAGTATCCACCCAATTTTTATCTTCTAGGCATTTATTCAAGCTGGATTGCTCACAGACTCAAAAGATATCAGAAAATTAGCCTGCAAAGCTGTATGTACCTGAATGTGTTTTCTAAGTGTATTCTATTTGCACAAGTTGCTAACTTTCAAATATCCAATTTGGGCATGTGGAAAATGTGGTTTAATCTGTTATCGTTATTCAACTCTAATATCTGTTATTCATTTTCCAAGTAAAAGCTATGGATTTTCTGTAGTTTCATATGTTTGCTTTGGAGATGGTAAATGCATATAGCACAATTTCCTTCTAGCGCATGAAAGTCTGTAAGATTTACAAGGTCCAACTTTCAACCCCCATCTACGAAATCGTTTACCTTTCCCCCTCAAACTCCCAAAACCGTGCAATCATCCTCCCACAGCCCTCCCATCCTGGTTTGGAGCCACCTGGACGCCACCTCTGCAGCTGCGGCTGCTGTGTCGTCCTCGTCGCCTCCACTCTCTACTTCATGCCTCCATGGATCCGGCCGTGGATCCCTCGCCGTCGCGGCGGTCGCTGAAGCAGCAGCCGCCGGCGCGGTCGCCGGAGCTGTCACCCCTTGCCGCGCGCCTCCTCCACCATCTGGCTATAGCTCCTTAGCCATGCTGCTTCACCTTGATAGCTTGGACTTTGCACGAGCGCATTCTCGCTCGGTGACGCCCCTGCAATCCTGAATCCTGCATTGGTGCAGCGTGGAACAGACAGACGTCGAACAGGGCACCCTTCTCGGCGCCGCCGGTGGATGTGGATTCGCTGCCCCCGCTCCCGCCGGCGCTCTGTTTCCGTGCACCTTTCCTCGGGATGCAGCCACCGTTGGAGGTTCCTGTGCGGCGCAGCGTGGGAGAGATGGTGGCGGCGGCGCACGGCAGGCGGAAGTGGTGGCTGGCGCAGAGAGCCATGGCCGCGCGCTCCCATGGCAGAGAGCCATGGCTGGTGGAGAGTGGAGTGCAGAGTGGAGGGGACAAGGACGACACAGCAGCTGCAGCTGCGGAGGTGGCGTCCAGGTGGCTCCAAACCGGAATGAGAAGGGCCGTGGGGGTATGGTTGCACGGTTTTGGGAGTTTGAGGGGAAAGGTAAACGGTTTCATAGATCGGGGTTGAATGGTGAAGAGTTTGGGGGTGTAATCTAGACTTCTTCCTTCTTTAATCTGGATTTAACTCATCTACTCTAGGAAAAAACAGTCACAGTGAACTTTTTGTGTGCTGATAGGACACTCATATGCTCTGTCAACTCATGCAAATGCCCTTTCACTTATGCTTCTTTTCATGTCACTTTTGAAAACGTTCGACGAACTTTTGGCATAGCAATTTCTCTAGCCACTGACTGTAATTCTATTTCTATATCTTTCTCTAGCCACTGACTGTAATTCTCACTATATCAGGTACTCCATCTTCTTGACAAGGCTGAAGATGCTGCTGCTGCTGTGGAAACAGTTGTGCAGCACAATCTGTATCCTCTTTTGATCAATTGTTTGATTGCGGGGTACTATTTGCACAAACTTGATTTAACTATTCCTGTTGCGTCATATTTACTGTAACTTGGTGATAATTTTTTATTTGCAAGCTTTGTTTATGCAGAGATGAAGAGATTACAGCAGTCATTCTCTATGCTGTAAAGCGTTTAGCTCAAATTCCTAAAGGAGCAGTGAGTCCATTAATTCTTCTAGAAGCATTGAACATATGTTCTGTTCGATGGATATTGTAGTCTTTCTTTCCTGTTTTAGGAAATTATATTCCCACCAGGTGGTCTAGGATCCATGCAACTTGGCAAAGTGGCAGCTCTGTCTTCCTCATTGGTATGGCATCGCATGTCCATTATTCTGACACATTTTGCAGATCTAAACAATAACAATAAGATATGCTACCGTGGACTAATGCGTACGTGCAAAAAAAAAAAAAAAAACAGAAGCATGTGCTTTAAAACAAATTGGTAATCAATACTACATATGATGCGATCCACTTGTTGTCTATGGCATTGGTGTGGTTTCCAATGCAAATGTTTGGTCTTATCAAGTACATGCCATCAAATTTTGATGTACTTATGGCACGGAAGTATTGAGGCGTACATAATCCAATAGCCAACCCAACTTGATTGGGACAAAAGGCTTCATTGTGAATTTGTGATAATGACATTAGATATACTATTTATGAGAAATCTGCTAATATCATTTTCGTGTGGCGGTCATAGTAAATATGTCATTAGCAATGATCAAAATTCTTGCATGCATAGTGTTAAAAAAAATTATTGCATGCATTCTGGGATATAATCTATTTTGGAGCGGTGGTTGTAATCAGAAGTCTGCTATTTATCTTCATATTTTCAAATATTTCTGCGCATTTCCCTTTTGTTGACAGAATAAGCTACTACAAAGTGAAGTGTTTGTTTATGTTGTACAGCATGCTCTTACAATTACTCTGTAAACCACAACATGAATAACTTTTGAATGTTTCTTACCATTGTAGGCATGGATCCGCATTCTATCTTTAATAGCTAAGCTCTTCACTGTTTCAAGTTATACTGCTACTTCCATTCGTGACTCAAACCTTCTCAGCATATTTGAAGACGAAATAAAAGATAGAAGAGATATGCTTAAGACCCTCAGCGCACTGGAGGTCCTATATGAGGTAAAAGGATATTTTGTTCTGTTCATTTGTGTGAATTAATTTTTGGCTTGCTCCATGAGGGTTTCGTTACACATACTTGATGTCTGCGTTTATTTTTCAGGGAATGCTGGCTATTTCTTGATTTGTGTGTTTGATTGAAGATAATTATTTTTTTGCTTTAGGTGATGTGTGCATCGTGGGATAAGCTCATGCAATCGCGATTCATTTGTAAAACATTTGCATTTGTATAGTTTCATACATGCTTAGTGAAACTAGTGTTATCACATTATTAAAACTGTAGTTTCTTTCTTTGCCTGCTGTACCTTGTCGACATGCTACATAAATCTGGCAGCCATAGTGGGTATTTTTCTATTAAATGAGTGAACACGATCAATGGCTCCCAAGATTCTGGAGTTTCTGAGAGAAACTATATATTTTTGCTAATCATGTCTTCTATCACACTGCAGCTCGTTGAACACCCTCACAGCAATATTTTCCTGCTGAAGACCAACTTGCTTCAACTCATAATTGATGTGATCAAGTACTTGCCTTATGCCTCTCTGCCTCTGTTTTTCCTTATGTTATCTTTATGTTATTTTTTTCAGCTATCCTATGCCGTCTTTTCTTTTGGTCTCTGTGCAGTGATTCCTCAGCTGATTCTGTTATACGGTCAAGGGCAGCATTAATTAGCGGGAGGCTTCTTTCTTCAGCTGATGCTTTCACAGCAGTAGACCAATCTTGTCAGTATCATTATTTTCAGCTGTGAAATTTCTGTTTACGAAATTGTTCCACAGCTTCGAGCATTGAAGATTTTTCATTGTGTATATTTTTCATCATTCTACTTGTGCTTGAGATGTTATCAGACCATCTCCTGTGGATTTCTTATGTGTGGATCTAGACAGACATGTTAACCAATATTTTTCCCATGTTAGATGTTACAAACCTGCTCGTAGCTCTAGACAAAATATTGAAGATGGAAGAAAGCATGAATACTGATGAAATTGAGAGTGCATTAGAAACCCTGGGATTAATTGGTACAAGTATGTCATGCTTCTGCTTTACAGTATTGAAATATTCACCACATTGCCAGGACACATCCTTACTGTTTGTTTGATTTTGTGGTAAAATAGCAACTCAAGGAGCACATTTCCTGCTGACATCATCAAATGTTGTGAGACATGTTGTCAAGTCATCCTTTGATTATCAGGGCAGAGGTAGACAGCTGGTAAGTCTGTGTACTTGTTTACTGCTTTAATCAAGTAATCATAACTAGTTGCAGGTGAAGCTGTCATATTGTTAGAAAATATACCTCTTATGCAATGTGATACATGTTCAGGCTGCTTTACATGCATTTGGGAGCATCTGTGGTGCTGATAGGCAAGAAGACCAAGTGAAACTGGATGGTCAAGCTGAAGACTGCTTGAAGCTCTTGGTCTATACCACTGCAGCAAACAGTCCAAAATTTACTCCTTCAGTTAGTAGCGAGACTTTTTCTAGCTTGCCCATTTATTCAAATTGCTTATGGTTCTGTCTTTCTTAGTTGTGTTTTTATTAGCCTTTTTTGCTTGATTGTTTTCAGGCTCTTCTTCTATCAATTCTGCAACAAGACCCGGACATACGGATAGCTGTAGGTAGCCTTGCCCATTAAAGACACTTCTGCCTTTCAAATGAATGTTTTCCTATCTCATTTGCTTGGATATTGTAATTGTGCGCAACCAGATGAATGTCTAGCCTTCATAATTTTTTTTGACGCATGCCCTTGAATATCTGCAGGGCTACAGAGTAATATCAGTATTGGTTGTCCGGGAATGGTGCTTAAGGGAGGTTTTCTTATATTCAGAGATAATTAAACTCATTACAGATCCAACAATGGAGACAACAAAAATAGGTAAGGAATAAATGCATCTGGTCTTGATGAAGTCATTGTGTCCGTTTGAACTTGTTTCAACAGGATTGCTGCCGTGTGATAATTATTTTATAATTTGTAACTGTTTTTTTGCAACTGGTTATAATTGAGTGTGTTGCTGTTCTTAAGTCATCTTTAGTTACCAATCCTACCATGTACTATGCCGTTTCTGTTTAATGGACCAATACTGGTATATTCACTATTGTAGGCTTGGAAGCACGGTATGACTGCTGTGTGGCAATCAACAAGGCCCTGTCATCTTCGCATCTTCTGCATGAAGCAAGTCTTCCTGAACTTGTTGGGAAGGTATTCTCTCAGGGGTTCAGGGCCAGTATCTGCCACTTTTATTGCTTGAGTGGTGGACACTAAGTCACTAACAAGCAAAACAATACCTTTTGCTGCAGTTGAATGATGCTGGCTGTGATCACTTTCCCTTTTTTATGCCTAAGGAACCTTGTAAAAATGCTTCTTCCAGCCAAAACTCTCCTTCCCACCAAACACTTATGACGAGTTTGGTTCCCTGCGCGTGCGTCAGAACCAGGCTGCATGCATGCTGCCGTACTGCGCGAGCCAGGCCCGACGGGAACGCGGCGCGCGAGCTTCGCAGCGCATGCAGGCTGGGCTGAGCGCCTGCTGTTACTGCACGCAGATCGATAAACACTTTTTTCTTTCTTCTTTTTGTTATAACTCATGATTAAAATATTTAATAACCAAACCGATTTCATATCTGTGTACACGATATTTTTACAAACGAAACAAGATCTCATTTGCTATAGAAAATTTAAATTTTTGTTTCTTTTTCATTTCTCATTTTGAATTCATGCAGTCAACCAAACGAATACTGGCTGCAGCCTGCCTCTGCACCGGTTACACAACCAAACAACAGTGGGTGCATGGATAAATGCTGGCTCAACTCAGCCTGTATCTGATCTTTAGCCAGGCCCAACTGCCTTCGTGGAACCAATCACGCCCTTAGCGGTGGCGAGCTAGTGCCAAAAACCTTGGTGGAGGTAACCTCACCACCATGGAGATAAGGTGACTGCAACCCATCCTCAACTGGGCAAACCAAACAACTACAACCTGCATCCCCTGGCACAAAACACTCTATTTCTAGGCAACCAAACACACAACAGCGCTTGCATATGCCTAAACCGGGCAACCAAACAGCCAAGCCTGCATCCGCACATACTGGCCACATTGGGCCTGGTTCTGGCTCGCAGCCAGGCCCAGGGCTAGTCGAGCAACCAATCAGGCCATCATAGTCCCCAACACGCCGTGTCCCTGTGCAAAAAAAAAAAAAAAAAAAAAAAGAGCCCCCCTCTCACACTCCGCCGCGACCGTACGACGACGCACCATGGCCGAGTACCGCCGCCTTGGCGCTGACGACGTAAGCCGCCTCTCCCCATCCCCTGCCAACTTCCTCCCGCCACTGCCCGCTCCGTCCCCGTTTGGTTGCTCTCCAAGGCCCCAAGCTTGCGGCGATACCTTGGCCTCCGGTTCGATCCGGCTCGCGCCTTCCCTGAGTGCCGGGCCCTCGTCCCGTCTGGTTGTTTGGTTCTTCGATCGCGGCGCCTTTTCATCTGCTAGCTCATGGCGGATTTGCCCTGTGATTCGATCTACCTTCCGCTGCGTTCGTGGGTTTTGTGGCTTGCCCTTTGGTCTTGGCTTGTTTAGTGCGTCTACTTGGAGTTATGTGGATTTCGGGTGGTGCAGTGCATTGGTGAGACGTAATTTGCTTCCGGATGCTTGATGTGAGTTCAATTTGTGGAGGTGGATTCAGTGGGTTTAGTTTGGGCTGTTTTTGCTAGGTCACGCGTTGGGCATAAGTGCAATTCCATCATATTGTTTAGTTGTACTGATAGAACTGACCGCTGACACTTAACTGCATTACTAGTAAAAATGCACGTGCGTCCCGCACGTGGCAAATAAGTTAAAAATTATCATGTTGTCATATTTTTGTGATTCTTTCATTTGTAGTTGTTTTTCTGAAATAAAGCTCGATTGTTGTCTAACGGATTCGACGACATGAAGTCACATTTGTCTTGCATGTGTTTAAAAGAATTCTATTTAGCGAGAAATTTAGATACTGAAAACAATGCTCAAAATAATAAAATTAGCCATATCAGAATATATATAGATTAGAACACGAGTTATTCAAAAAATAGAAAAAAGAAGAGCCTGGGCTTGGCCCAACCCAACGCACGGGTGCCTCATAGCCGTCGATCTGATCCAACGGTGAAGACGGCCAGATCAACGGGATATATAAAAACGGCGCACTCTCCTAACCCTAGCTCACTGTCTCCTCTCCTTCATTGCGCCCTCCACTCACGGACGCTCCCCACCACCCTCACCACCCCAGACGGCGCGCCGCCTTATCCCCTCCTCATCGCGCCTCCCCGGTCCCCGCCCGTTGTCGACTCCTCCGGTCTCACGGCAGCCGAGGATCCGGACCGCCGCCCGCCACCTTGTCCCCTCCCGTCGTGACGATGGGCGCCGCCGCCTCGTCCCCCCTCCTCATCGCGCCTCCCCGTCCGCCGCCTCGTCCCCTCCCCGTCGCCTCTTCCCCTCACGGCGGCTAGATTCGCCCTCGGCCGCCGCCTCGTCCCCCCTCATCGCCGGCCACCAACCTCATCCCCTCCACCTCGCGCCTCCTCCGGCCTCGCGGCGGCTAGATCCAGCCCGCCGCTGGCCTCCTCCCCGTCGTCATCGACAAGGCGGCAGGGACCCGGGCCGCTGCCTCGTCCGGCCCGCCGCTGGCCTCCTCCCCATCGTCGTCGACAAGGCGGCAGGGACGGACAGCCCCCCTCCGCTGTCAGCGCCCCCTCTCCGTTCAAGATGGTAACCGCCGGTTCCATCTCTCATGTCATCTGGGGATTTTGACACTGTTCGGTCTGTGATTTCTGCGGATCCTGGGTGAATCAATGCCTCCCTCTATTTCTTGCGCTCTGCTCTCCATCTGTTCCTCTTCTTCTGGGTGAATCAAATATGCAAGATTGTACAAAGCTAAAAAAGCGATATGGTATTTCACATCATTAATGTTGTGTGTTTTGTTGTATATTTACAATTATATTTGTGGTGACGCTGGGCTGAATTGAATTGTATTTGTGGTGATGTTGGGCTGAATTGGACCCTGCATACGATTGCTGATAGATCTATTGTGGATGGGGGGTAAGAAATCTGGTGAGAAAAAACGAGGGAAAGATTACCGCATCGACTAAATTGTATTGCAGGAACGGTGCGTTCTGCCCGTTCTGTTGTAACTTGGGTGGGTCAAACTTTGCTTGTGGGGCCTACGTAAAGAACCGTCCAATCAACCATTGGATCGTTGATCCTAAATATATCCTACGGCGCAGAATACAAGGGTTAGGAAGCAGTTCGGTAAACTGACCATTGACACTTACCTGCATTATATACCACGATTATTTGGGGCTTGCTTTATCGCATTAGGATATAGCTAGACACTTCCTGATATCGTGTCCTTGATCTGGCACTATATTGCTTTGTTGTATAACCATCATTTTTGAGTTTATCTAATCCCATCTTTTGCCCAACCAAATTGCTAGATTGGTGAAGTAGTGGACGGACCTGTTCATTCTGCACAAGGCCAGGTTCATGATGGTGTTCGGTATGATTTTGGTGAGTTCAGCTCCAGTGTATGTGTTTTCAACTACTATATTTGGTTTTGTTTCTTATGATATTTTTAAATTTTCGCAATTTTCAATGTTGATATTGGAGATGGAGAGCCTATAAGAAAACTACCTTATAATCATCCAGGTATATCATTGCTTATATTTCTTTCCTTTTTTTTCGTGATTTTCTTAACTATTGGTTGTGGAGTAAACCACCCAGAATTGTCCCTTTTGTAAGCTTTGCGGCCAGGGGGATATCCTTTGCGCCGTTTCATACAATCTTTTTCAATATTTGGTCCACTGTCATCGCTGCTGCCACGTCCTTGTCTTCCTTAGATGATGCCTGCTTTTCTGCCTTCTGGGATCAACATTGTAGTGCTGCTGCTGCTGTATGTACTAGCAAGCTTCTACCTGCTTGAACTTTGTTAGCAATGCCTGCCTCTGTGCTGTTAATGGTACTTGCAATGTCCTGCCGTGGACTGAATATTTCTTAAGCTTCTCCGGCGTGCTGCTCTTTAGCCTGTTTTCATGATGCTTTGGTGTGTGCTTGGCTTGCTGCTGCTTTTCATGGTTTAATTTGCTTTTCAAGGTTATCTTATGAATCATGTTGTGTTCTGGTAGATTGGTCTTGTTAATAATGTTGTACAAAATTGTTGGCACGGTGTGCAACGAGTTGTTATTGCTTCAATAAGGCGCTAACTATTGTCTATATGTTTATCCCTGATAACATTTCTTTGCAGCTGCAAAATTCCAGAGTTTAAGCCTACATAATGAGGAGTTTGGATCTGGTGCATTTTCTGGGCTCCTCCCACAAAAGACCACTGATAGCATTGTGGAATTGCCTGTTCTAGAGGAATCTGCACCAGTGGATCAAATAGATGCAAGGTTAAGTGTTTTACTGCTGTTTGCTTTATTTTGCGGTATTGGCTATACCTCTGTGACAGGAATTTTGACATTGGGGAATTCCTGTGGCAGGAATCAAGATTGCTATGAAATTGGTGCAGTAAATTTGTCAGCAGATGAGAATCTTGAGGCCATGATTAAAGCTGCTCCTTCTGTTTCACAGGCTAATGTACTCAGGCCAGATGTACTTGATCCACCTGGTCTTCTATATGATCTAACATCTGCAAGTCATGCATATTCAAACACAAATGCATCGCAGCCAAGCACAAACTTTGTGGTATGCTGTCTCTTTTGTAGTTTTTTTCCACATCATTTAACTACTGATCTTCCATGCATACTGATCTTTCATCCATATTCAAATACAAACACAATGTAGCCAAGCACAATGGAGGACCCACAAGGAAATAATCAAGCACGCACTTTGTCACATTTGTCAAACTTGATGCTATGTTCTCTTCTGTATTTTTTTTGAAATAGAAGCAGGAGCACTGCTAATTCATTTAAGAAGAGGAAGCAAGCAGTTTATACAGAGTTCTTATATTGCATAAAAGGGTTAAAACTCCACAGAAAAAACGCTGCAGGGAGCAGCTAGGGATCTAGTACAGATTAACATAAGCAAGGCTGTCCACACGCTGCCTTCCTCAGGGCCATTTCATCCTTGGCCAACAAAAACACCACTGAAGCAGAAGACGTCTTGCCATCGAAAATGCGCCTGTTCCTTTCCTTCCATATATATCCACACGACACACATCAAGATCCCCGAGATGGTCTTGCGCTGCTCCTTTGACTTGTTCACTAAAGCAGCCGCCCACCACTCCTCAATGCTCGAACAAGACACAGGTGGCAGCGTGATTAGGTTATCTGACCATGCCCTCGCAGCCTCCCAAACTTGTAACGCAAAAGGGCATTTCAGACGAAGGTGCACCGCAGTTTCCTGTTGCTGATCACAAAGAGCACAAACCGGATTACAAGGCCAATGTCTCAAAACTAACTTGTCAGCCATGAGGATCTTAGCCTGCACTAAAAGCTACATGAAGAATTTGTGTTTTCCCTCAGCATGAGCCTTCCAAATCGCATTGGCTTTGAATGAGCAGACAGACCCTCTAAATTGTGCAAGGTAAGCTGACTTGGAGGAGTAAACTCCATCTGCCGTCCACTTCCATCTTATGCTGTCAGGCTGGTCTGAGAGCTGTGCTCCCTCAAGAAGATCCCAAAGAGCAATGAATTCCTGGAGCTGCTGCTCAGTACTCATTCTCCACAAACCTCTTGTCCAGTTTAGATCAACCAATTCCTCATGAACTTTTTTGTTTTTCCTCCAAGCCAAGGGGTATAAAGAAGGAGCTATGTCCATCGGAGCTTTGCCTAAGAGCCAAGAATCATGCCAGAAACTAGTGGAAAGCCCATTGCCAATGGTGATCTCCATAGAAGCTCTAAATAAAGCAGCACCAGTACTATCACAAGGTGGGGAAGTGCCTGCCCAAGGCCTGGATTGATTGGTCCATTGAAACCAGAGCCAACGAAGCCTCAGAGCCCGACTCCGACTGAACCTCTCGAGATCAAGGATCCCCAGGCCACCCAATTCCTTCTGCCTGGCAGCTTTGGTCCATTTGACTAAACAGTGTCCCCCAGATGCATTTTCGGACCCTCTCCAAAGGAAAGATCGCCAGATTTTGTCAATTTTCTTGATCACCCATTTTTTTAGTGGAAAGATGGTGAGAAAGTGAACTGGGATGGAGGACAGGACTGAATCAACCAAGGTTAATCTCCCAGCTTTATCCAACAGCCCCCCTTTCCAAGCAGAGAGTTTAGCAGCTAGCTTGTCTAGCACCGGTTGGAAGTCAACCCGGCGAAGAGCACGGCAACTGAGGGGAAGCCCAAGATACTTGCAAGGAAAGGTCTTTACTGGACAGGGGAAGGCTACATGATGTGTTCAATATCTAAAGACTCGTAGCAAATTGGATAAACGGCGCATAGATAGACCGGAAGCCTCACTGAAAGCAGCCAGAATACTATGCACAGCGGTCACCTCTTCTCTGACTGGGTTAATAAAGATTGCAGCAGCATCAGCGTAGAGGCTGACCCTGAGTCTCGCTGTCCTGTGATGCACGGGTGACAGAAAACCTTCCTCGGACGCTAGAGTGAACAACCTCTGCAAAGGATCAATGGCAAGAATGAAGAGTAGCGGGGACAGAGGGTCACCCTGCCGCAAGCCTCTGCCATGCTGGAACCTGCTGCCACGAATCCCATTGATCAAAACAGCAGAAGTAGCAGACTTGAGAAGGATGGAAACCCATGCTCTCCACCGGTAACCAAAGCCCATGTTTTGTAAAACCTCTAGCAGATAGTCCCAACGCGCTGAATCAAAGGCCTTAGCTATGTCAAGCTTGAGGAAGAGGATTGGAGATTTGGCCCTTTTTAGATCTCTAATCAAGTTCTGGGTAAACAAGAAGTTGTCATGTATGCTCCTCCTCCTAATGAATGCGCTCTGGCTTCTGGACACAAGCCTATCCAGATGCGGTGCCAGCCTAGTGGCAAGCACTTTAGAAAAAATCTTAGCAACACTGTGTGACAGGCTGATAGGCCTGAAATCTTAGCAGCTTAGGGCATGTTTGGATCCCTGGCAAAATACTGTGTAGCCTTGCTTAGCTAGAAGAGAGAAGGCCTTGATGCGTTTGGAAGTGTGGAGAGCTTGCCTCGGTATCCGCGCTGTCAAGATTTTCCTGGCTTTTGAAGGAGAGCCGATCCAGCTTGCTTGGCTGGGCAAGGTTCTCGGGGCGAGTGCCAGCAAGGCAAGGCAAAAGCT
The DNA here is from genome assembly GCA_022530915.1 of Paspalum notatum. NCBI lineage: Eukaryota > Viridiplantae > Streptophyta > Magnoliopsida > Poales > Poaceae > Paspalum > Paspalum notatum. The sequence goes on from CM039684.1 coordinate 9,396,483, forward strand.
CTGAAAAATCCAAACACACCCTTAAAGTGTTGATAATTGGTAGAAATAATTGAAAGCCAGCATGATATCTCCTTTCACAATGGGCCAAGCTTTGTGGAAGAAGAGCCCAATAAAACCATTGGGCCAGGGGCCTTTTCTGAATGTAGCTCGTTTATAGCAGCTTGAATTTCCTCTTCCTCAAAAGGGGCCTCTAACAGATCATCCTCCAATGTGTTCAGCCCAATTAAATCCCAGTTAAGACTATCTCTAGGAGGAGAGTTGCCAAGCAGCGAACTAAAATGATACAAAGCTTGTCTACTTTTGTCCTTCTGAGAGAAAACCGGCCCAAATGGCGAATCAATGTGTTGTATGAAATTTCTCCGTCTTCTGCCATTTGCCCTTAGGAAGAATAATTTAGAGTTGGCATGGGCTGCACTAATCATTGTTAGTTTAGAAGCTTGCCTCGCTTTAAGCTTTTCGACCGTAGACAAACCTAGGTATTTAGCCTTTAGCTGCTTATGAAGACAAAGTTCAGCGGGACTCAAAGGCTTGTAATCTTGAACAACGTCCAGCAAGCTCTGAGCGCTTTGGCAGTCCGCTGTAGCTTTCTGTGCAGCCTCAAGAAAGGATTCTAAAGTTGCAAATTCTTGTTCCAAGCGGCTCCCACCACCTCCATGAAACCAGAGAGCTTAGGCCAGAAAGATTCAAAACGAAACCCCTTGTAAGGTCGCCTTCGAGTACTCCCATTAAGAATCAGAGGACAGTGGTCCGACACCATGGAGGAGAAAGCCTGGAGAGAGCTGTTTGGAAAAAGCAGGTCCCAATCCCTAGAACAGAAAGCACGATCTATCCTGGCAAGTGAACCTCCTCCCATTAAGCGGTAACTCTTTCAATTCAAGATCATTAAGAGTTGAGCGAAACGCCCCCATCAGCCTCAAGTTAACGTTGTCATTGCTCTTATCTTCTGCGTTGACGATGAGGTTGAAATCCCCAATAAGAAGCCACTGTTCACCAGCAATGCACTGTAACTGCCGTAATTCATTCAAGAATTCCAATTTTACACTCCTCCTGCGGCCCATAGACAACAGTGATCCACTAGCTGCTTGGCGTACAGTTAGATTGAACCTTGGCTGTGATTGCATTAGCAGAGCGAACTGAAGAAACAATCTTGAAAAAATCACGCCAGAAGAATTCCTCCTCTTGTGCCATCAGCTGGAAGGACTGCGAAGTTCTGCTCAAAAGCAGCCCCAAGAGTTTCAGTTACAATAAGCCCGTCAATCGCCAGCAGTTTGGTCTCTTGAAGACACAACTGTACTGCTCGTGTCTCTAACCAAGTCCCTGACCAAGCTTCTTCTGGCAACATTATTCAGACCCCGGACGTTCCAATCAAGGATGACACAAATATGATCAGCCATAAAGACAACAAAGACGCCAGGCACCAGAGAATACACCAGGAACACCCAGGTAACATCCACATACAGACAAACAGAACACCCTTACAGACTCCTCCAACAAAATAGCAAACACAGCAGCAGTAACTGGGGGAGAACACATCGAGAAAACAAAAACGCAGATACAAGAGCACAGCGTGCTTAAGCCGTCCCGAGGACGGCCAACGGCGCAAGAGGATCAGTAACATCTGCATCACGATACTCAGTAACAATCTCCGAATCCAGGTTATCCACGAACTGCGCCCTGAACTTTGAATGATCCTCCTCACCTGGGAAGTCCTTGTCAGTAAAAAAACCGGAGCGTTTCATGAGCAGAGCGGTGGCTTTTTCCTCCATAGTGAGACCAGACTTTGGTTTGCTGGCAAGCCTCACACTGGAGCGCGAAGGCTTCACAACCTTGGCAGCAGCACGACTGTTCTTAGTTGGGGACGGCGGAGGAGTGTCCCGCACCGCGCGCGAGGAACAGGAACCAGTATGGAACGCTAAAGAGGCTCCAATGTTGCCAAATCAGGCTCACTAGAAACGGCCTTGCAAGGAGCACCTAGTTCACTAGAAATGGCCTTGCAGGGAGCACCTTCCGAGAAATTAGCAACCTCACTTTGATCGGCCCCAGGGAAGGGCTACGCCCGAGGAATAGGGTCTACAGCATCAGAAGAGGGGTCAACAGCATCAGAAGAGGCTGCTTGCACAACATGAACACCAGCTGAAACACATCTGGCAGCTTGAGACGAAGCCGCCAACACAGTATAAGCATCCGCAAGCGCAGTAGGAACACCATTAGGGACACTCTTACCAGAAACCCCAAGGCCATCACTGGACTAGCAACAAGATCTAGGATGAAGACTTGAGTTGCTCTGGCAAAGAACTGACCACCACTGGCTTCGTCAAGCATCGGATCAGGCCCACGAACATCACAGCCGGAAGAAATCAATTCCGCGACAGATAGGATTGGATCAACTGTGGATGACTTAGCAAGCATGTTAGCAGCAGTTGGAGCTTCCACCCTGCAATTTCGACCCCCTCCAAACGACCCCTGCTGACGATGTGGGAAGATGTGGGCACCAAACCACTCGTTGACTGGACCCCGATAACTTCCAGGCATGTCACGCAAAGAACGGCCGTGACCGCCCCGCGACCATCACCACCGCCAGGAGGAGAGCGGTCACGCCGCCGGGGTCCAAGCCTCTTGAGCGCCGAAGTACGCGGAGGACCGTAAGTTCCGTCCGCCCTCCCCAGCCTCCACTGAAAGGTGTGATGCTCCGGCACCTCACCATCTCCCGAATAATCCCAAACCTCATGCAAGTGGATCAACACAGGATACTTCAACAACCCAGGTGGCCCGGAGCGCCAAGGAGTTTCAGCAAAAATGCCAAGCTCAGGGCAATGCGGCACCGACTCATTTGGGAATATAGGCTCTAAAATCTGCAAAGTCCCTTCCAATGGAATACGATTTGGTTGCACCGATCGAACCTAGAGACACAAGCATTCCTTCTCTTGAGGTGTAATCTTGTACTCGACAACGCAGTCAATGAAAGTACCAGGATCCAAGAGCGCACTGACCGCTTCCGGTTGCCGAGCATGCTCAGGCACCCCCCTCAAGACAGATCTTGGCATAGAATTTTGGGCAGACAAAGCCAACGTCGGCCTGACGAGACCACGGCAACAAGCGAAGAGCGGTCGTCCCCACGTGCAGCACGGGGGATTGAAGGGCCCTGCGACGAGTGTCATGATCCGGCAGGCGGAGGACGAACGAAGCCTTGGCCCGAACCGAGACCTCGAGGCTCTCCAGATCCACCGGCTGCTGCAACATCACAGATTACAAAACCACTTCGGAATCCACTTGAACAGCGAAAACCGCATGACGAAGCAGATCTCTCTCAGCATCAGACATCGCATCGGAGCGCTTGACGCAAGCCACTACATTGTCAGGGCGGTGGCCAGCGAAACCCGGGATGAGCTCCTCTATCAACGAGGGGACAGTTGAGGGGGGGGGGTTGAGGGTGGACGACTAGCGAAGCAAAGTGGAGGCGTCGTGGCGGAATGAGCAGCGGGAGGGGAGCGGGTTGTGGTGGCGGAGGAGCAACGTTGAGCCTTGTGGCCAGATCTGTCACACAGCAAACAGCGAGGCGAGTCACGGCAGCTGGAAATGCAATTGTCTCTGGGCGAAGCAGTTGAAACAGTGGCCAGCAGCTTTCACTTTGAGTAGAGCATTGAAGTCTTCGGGAGGTGGAAGGTGACGTTATCCCGGACTGGCGTGCTCCGCTGGCCAACGGGAGACCCCAATTTGAAATGGGAAAAGCTCAAAAGCTATAGGTTGTGTATAGCTCAACCTATACTCAAGTCTGGTCCCATAGCTTTATGCAAGCTTTTCTAGAAGTTGGCGGTGAAATGGGGTCCTCAATCTGAGATTATGCTCATGGGAGCTCCATGCAACTTGAGTATGTGATCAATGTACTAATCTGCTAGCTTGCTCATACGGTATGATGACTTGACTGGAATGAAAGTGAGAGACCTTGGTCAATGTATCAACTATGACCCAAATTGAATCATTGCTTTTCTGGGTCTTAGGCAATCCAACAATGAAGTCCACATTGATGTTTTCCCATTTCAAATTGGAACATCTTGGGGCTTAAGCACCTGCCGGTCTCTGATGCTCAGATTTGACTCTACAACAAGTGTCACATTGAGCCACATGCTCTCCTTCAAATCTTGGTACATTTTGGTACAACCTGGGTGGATAGAGTATTTGGAAAGATGAGCTTCAGTTTGAATCGTTCTTTTAATCTCATCATTCTGAGGAACGCAAACCGATTCTTAATCCATACAGTTCCTTGATCATCAATCCGGAAATCTAAGGATATACCCACTTGCATGTTTTCAACTTGCTCACAAATCTCTGGGCAAACTTTCTAGGCTTGTCTGATCTGATCCTCTAGTGTGTACTTGACTCTCAACTCATTCAACCGCTCATGGCTGACTATCTTGAGTCTCAAATTCCTTATGCAACTCTGGCTGACTCTCCGTAATCATCAAGTGTTGCCATAGCTCTTACGACTAAGAGCATTAACAACTACATTTGCCTTACCAGGGTGATAATGGATCTCCAAATGATAATCCTTAATCAACTCAAGCCATAAATAAGTACTGAGGGCGTATATGTCACACTTATTTCCAATCAAGTAGTGCCTCCAAATCCTCAGGGCGTGCACTACGACAGCTAGCTCAAGATCATACATAGGATACTTCTCCTCATGAGTCCTCAACTGATGGAATGCATATACGACAACCTTCTTGTCTTACATAAGCACACGTCCCAAGCCTTGTCTCGAGGCATCACAATACACCACAAAGTTCTTCTGAATATCAACAAGTGTCAAGTAGTAAGTTTATCCTTCAATGATTGGAAGCTCTCTTCACACTATTGGCTCAAAACAAAGCTTACATTGTTCTTCAATAACTGTCATCGACTTTGCAATTCTAGAGAAATTCTCAATGAATCGTCGGTAGTATTCTACTAACCCAAGGAAACTTCTAATCTCTGACACGTTTCTTGGTTGCTTCGAAGTGGATACAACCTCGAATCTTCTCTGGATCTATGGCTTTCTCTGGATCTACGGTTATGCCCTCATCAGTTAGCACATGGCCAAGAAAAGCTATCTTCTCAGAGATATAATGCCTTTGTCTTGCAATTCTCTCAACTGCTTCATCAACTCTTCTAACTCCTTAATTGACAAACGACACAACCTCTTGGCTATAGGTGGTGTCCTAGGTATCAGATCAATCGCACACTTAACATCTCGGTCAGGTGGTAATCTAGGTAGCTCATATGGGAAAAAGTTCGGATACTCACAAACCACTGGTACTTCCTCAAGACTCTTACTAACAAGACTATACACCATAGGTATATCTCTGGGCTGCATAGGCTCAAACTTCACAATCTTACCACTTGGGTGCTATGAGGTGACAAAACAGGGTGAGAAAGAGATAACCCCTTTGTGTAGGGTTAACCAATCTATACCTAGTATCATATCAATCCCATTTGACTTTAGCATTGTCAAGTCTACCAAAAATTTGTAACCTGCAATCGCAATACTCGCTGGTTTGCACATCATATTGCAATTTACATCCCCCAAAGGTCAATTGGTGACTATAGGTCTTTTACGAGGGATAGTAGGCAAGGACCATTGTGATACAAACTTCGATGAGACATATGAACTTGTAGCACCAGAATCAAATAGTACAAGAGCCTTAGCAATATCAACAAGGAACTCACCAAGCACGACATGCATCAGCAACATCCTCCATTGTCAGGTGGTTCAACCTCTCACCGGTGGAGCAACTGAGTAAATCGAGCTTCTTCTCAATCTCGCGTAGCGAATCATCCCGCTTCTAGGGGGTCGTGCGAGTAGTCGAAAGTGAGAGTTTTCAACTTAATGAAACTCTCGACCTTCTTGGTGAGACTCTCGGGTTGGAGCTCATAGTTGTCCTTAATGTGCCATGTTTTCATGCAGTGTGCAATGCATTTCGTAACAATTGGTTACTTAGTTGATTAGTTTGAATATTATGATATTTTTATGCATATGTTTTTTCTTAAACACTTGTGATCTACGTATTTTTGTATTCGATATTTAAATTTATATAATTTTGTTTAATTAAAGAATTATATTTGTAAACTAATTTATATTATCTCATTATTATAGGAGCAAAAACTATACACTGATGATGAATTAGAATTGTTTCTAATTGAGTGGATCAATAATCCTAGTTGTAATACCCCGATCAGGGAGATGCCAGTATATCTCTATGATTTGGATCAGCTTCGTAGTGGTGGCAATGAACAATACTTTTTGATGGTATTACAGACCTTCAGAGAAAACAAGATCAAAAGAAAATTTGAGAATCATTCGTGGTCTTATTCAACACTTGCTTATGGTAAATTTACTGAGCAAGTAACATACCAGTACAAGAAAGATGGTAAACTTATAAAAGATGTTAGAATCATTGAGTTTACCAAGAGGGGAGGGCCTAAGGTAACTATCTAACTTATATATAAAGTCGATAATATATAATATTATGATTCTAATTTCAGTATTTCAGGATAAAGCTTTAGTGAAGATTGTATTTAATGATAGAAGAAAAGGTGATCTCCATCGGAAGCAGAAAGATGTGCTGCCTAAACAGGTAAATTAATGGATCTCGTCTATTTTAATACCGTTATATGATTCCTATTGAAATGTACTGTTATGCAGATTAGGCTCGTTTTAGTAGTGGTTTGGTAGGGGGATAATCAATGGATTTGCGACATAATTCCACACCTTTCGCTTAAACTTATTATGAATAGCAGTTGTTGCCGATGCTTTTGTGGATCGAGTATAGAGGTGCCTTAGGACCAAAAGTGGCTAGGCTGCCGATCTGTAATGGGCTAGAGCGTGGAGAGGCTTAAGGGTAAGTAATTAGAGTTAAATAATTGGGCCTTTGGGCCTTAGCGTGTGGCAGGGTGTTAGTTGCATCTGCTATATAAGGTGCAGCTTAGTTTGTATCTAGGGCATTCAAGGAATAAGAACTCTCCCATCTTCACGCCGCTGGTTCTCCTTCGACGCTGCAAGGAATCCTTCCTCGGCTAGTGACGGAGGCGAATCACCGCCGCGATACCCACTGTGTTCTCTTCCAGTCTCCAGTCGGCTCTTGTTCTCTCCTCTGCGTACTCCCACCAGGCAGCTAGATCCGCACCTTTTACTTAAACTAATTTCATTTTAATTACACTACTAACTTGTTTGTTTTGAAAAGGTTCTTCAGATGCAAAAATCACAGCTTCAAGGACCAGCCAAGGAATCACAAGATAAATGTGAGTCCTGTAGCAAGCTGAAAGAAATGTATGATTCACTACTGCAGCAGAAGGAGCAGGAATTAGATGATGTAAAGAAGAAGCTGAAAGAAATGTATGTTTCACTACTGCAGCAGAAGGAGCAGGAATTAGATGATGTAAAGAAGAAGTGGCAGGAAGCCCAGGCTCAAGTTGCTAAATTAGGTATTAATACTGCATGTATTTATATTACTTTTTATGATACTGCATGTATTTCCACCAGGCTAGGCCGTAGATCCTCACCTGTGCCCTGCATCCTAATCAATCTCATCAAATATTTCCAACCATATCGCTTTCTTGGGCTTCAGCTAAACAATGAAATGAAATATGGGTTTTGGACTTCAACGCCGGAGCCTTAAATGGATTACTGTCGAGAAATTCCTGTCACAGTACGGGAACTGAGGATACAGGCTGGAAAACGTTTTCCCTTACTCCAGTCCATTTTTTTTCTCCTGGGATTTGGGATTTGTATTTAACAGGAGACACGGAACGTTTTGGTAAAAATGGCAAGTGGTGCCAGTTGGCCGGGAATTCTGGCCCTCTTTTCATCCTTACTATTGTTATTTCAGAGATTAATGTTGTATGATGTCGTATTATAAATGTTGAAAACATATCATACTTTTGTTCTAGTGATTCTGTATGGTCTGATGTATGTCTACTTTGAACCAAAAATAAATATGGATCAAAGGTATGGAGTCTTTTAGGTGTGTTGTATCTCATTCTCAGCTGCATGCTGATGGCTTAAGCTTGGTATGTGTTATGGTCGCTATCCAAGGTCGGATTGATGAGCCCTGACATGTGCTTTCCCTGTGCCCTATTATGTTTCTGGAACATTACTCAAGCTGTTAGCTTTACATAAATCATTTAATCTTAATTCCGATTTCTTTTCTAGGTTTACATCATATCATGATCTAGTTTTTCCTTTCTGTTATCTATTTCGCTCCAGTTGTGCTATATATTTTCCTTGAGTGTACATTTGTAGATCTATGGCTGGTATGTTTACGAGGGTAAAAAAAAAAAGAACTTGAACTTTGTATCCCTACTGTTCCTCCTGAATGGATGGGTCTTCAAGGACCAGTTGCTTAAGTTTGCACGAAATTTAGGAATTATTTTTATGGTTTGGGAAAAACTGAAGCTTTTGCAGTTAGTGAGAGCTGTATAGTTGGCTGAGTTGTGCCCACCATGATTTTTTCCTCTTCGATTTTGTTCAATCTTGACTGATGTTTATTATGCACCTTATATGTTTTCATCAAATGGGTCCTGGGATTTCTGGAATTTTTTGTCATGCTTGCTTTGATGGATTACTGGGCAGGTCTTAGCGTGAATGATATTCAAGAGATCATCCGTGCTGGTGTTCAAGCTCTGAAGCAGGTGGGTGCTTCTTTACATCCCCGTCAACATGATGAAGAACATGATGACGCAGGAGGCTTGACTTACAGGCAGGATGGAGGAGAAAATGGTCCTGGACTAAGAAGCGCTGTTGGCTGCGGAATTTGTTGTCAGGATAGCTGATCTTTTGTCTTGCAGAAGGATCTATTGGTTTGCAGTAGGGCTAAACTGTGAGGAAAAACTCTGGTCTGTAATAAGGGTAGTTTAAACTTTCTCGAGTGGGTCGTTTGCCTGCTTAGCTTTTGGTGAGGAGGTTGCTCAGGTTGTTCTGCTGTTTGCTCTTTCTTTCTCACCGAGATCAACTGGTTGATTTTTTTTCGTGGCCTTCATTGGTTAGCCAGATAAACTGACGTTCATTTTGGTTAGTCAGATGACTAATACAGTAAATTGTGTGGGTGTATATGTTGACATATGAAGTGTAGAAAGAATGTGTATGCATATGAGTAAACGACTGAAAAATCTTACAGCTCGATGATAGCTTAATGGTTGCAAAGCCTTTTCACCGCCTCCCGCTCTGAGTCTGAAACCCTGTGGAAGGGATTTTCAGGTTACTTAAAGGACTCGATAGCTCCTTGGTTAATACATATTAAGAATTGACATGTAGCGGGGAGAAACCTGCTAGCGTAACGGATATGAGGCTTGAACCATGAGGGCTTAGTGACTTTAATTGAAAGCAGTGCGGCGGTCTTATTCTCCTAGCGGTCAAAGCTTTTGGGAGTGGCATCTAACGGTAAATTTCATAAAAAAAAATACTTCTACTATTCAGTTTATTAGTTTATTTGAACGTGACAGAGCAACATTCGTAGGGCACAAGAGCGAACATGTTAACAAAAAAATGAAGTTTTGAGATGAAAGTAGCTCTCTTCGTGCCAACCGATGGTGGAGCTCGTAAGATTTACTTATGCTACTCAGTTTATTAAAAGCCTATGTTTTTTATGCATAGGTGGATTTTTCCGAAGTTCAATATTTTTTAGAAGAAGATCGAACCGTCTAACGTCCAACACAAACGATTTTGGTGAATTAAGTTTTTAGAAGTGACATCTACGTTCAATCTATACACTATAAAAGAGCTAGTTTTGTTAAAAAAAAATTTATCTAAGTTAGGCTCACTGTACCTTTCACGTTGGACCCACCGCGCGCAGGTTGAGAAGAGGTGGAAATGGTAGAAAATGATAGAAGGAAATGTTTCTGGCGTCTTGCATTTACTTTTTTCACCACCCGTTGGAATCTACTCGCCCGTCGTACCCACGCCTTGGAAAAATCCCCGTGATTTACGCCGCTATGTGCCTCATCAACGTCGATCCCGCACTCGTCGCCTCCTTGCCCTCGCCCGCTCCCCCCTCTCTCCGTTGCTCCCAGCGCCGCCACGCCGTCACCCCCATCTTGGAGCCCGCGCCTGCCCATCGCGTTGTCGCACGTCTGTCCTCCCCATCGCCGGCCACCACTATCCCCTTCCCTTCACCGTTCTGATGCATCTCCATCCCAGCCAGGCCGCATCCTTCCGGTGGAACAGACCCGGCGCCCCGCTCCTCCCAGCACCCGGCGCTCCCGCTCACCACCTCTTCACCTGCGCGCCGGCACGCCGCCTCCAGCCACACGCCGCCGCCCTAAGCTCGCCGCGCCACCTCCTCGCCCCAACCTCGACTCCCCGCACCGCCCCGCTTGGAGCGCCGCTCGGCTCCCGCGCAGCCCCGCCCCGGCTTCAGTCGCCTCCCCGCCCTGGGCTCTCGCGTCGCCCGGAGCACCGCCATGGCTGGGTCGATCGACATGGCTGGGCTCCTCTGCATCCACCGCACGCAGATCCCTGTCTGGTAAAGATTGGCTTTTTCCGTCCTCCCTTTTTTCTTCTATCGTTTTCGGGTTCCTTTTTCCTCGCAGATTCTGGGCTCGCCGTGCTGCTGGAGGACACGAGGAGGGGCAGACCTTTGTGGGGGACAGCGGTGATGCGAGCGGCGTTGCTTCGTCTTCTACGTCCGCGAATCCTGCCGCCAAGGGTGACGATGACGACACCCCTGTAGTCGTTCTTCGTCCTCCCGTATAGTCAGAGGAAGCCACGAACAGCACGCAAGAATCAGGTGAGTGGGAAAGCGATCACTCCATCTCCCAACTAACTCGCCCTGTTAACATGACAAATGCTCCCTCTGTTTTTTTGTTTGTTTGTTTCCTTCGTTGGGGAATGGGGAATGCAGGATTTAACAAGCTAATGTGTTCTTGGTCGTCAGGTGTGCTTGAGGACCGCGAGCTGCAGGTGCAGGATGCTATCGCCAATCCTTCCAAGAAGAACAGCGACACTGCCACAAGCAGCAGCAATGGCAGCAGTTCCCCTCTGTGGTTCACTCCGATCCTGCTGTCCTTCCAGTTCCGGTTCAGCAGATTGCTCCGGCGTGCAGCAATGATTTTTCTGAAATTTCATGTGATGTTATATATTTTTGGTGACTTATTTATTTTTAATTAAAAAATCAGTAATTTTCGGCGGTTAAGTTGGGCCGCTGAAAATAAAAAGTTTATTTTTGGCGGTCTGATCTGGCCAAAACACGTATTCTAGGCCACATATCATGGTCAGGCCTCCTGCATGTTACCGTGCAATTTGTTTGTTGTTGAGACCTATGGTTGGGCTGATAGGCTTTACAGTCAGATGAGTTGGGCGACTGAATGGATACTGCTATCTGCATTTAGAAGCTTACAGGTGATAGTGAATATCGTTACTAAGATGTTATGCCTCGTAGAGTTGTTTTTGCAGCATTAATATCATTCTGTTGGCTTTTGACTCTGCAATGGCTGGACAATTCCTTTAAGTTTCATTATTTTCTTACTGAAAAAAATTATACACTGCTCCAAAGATTACATAGCCGCGGTGTATTAAATGTTGTGCTGCGTGCAGAAGTTAAGTTCCTATTTTCTAGGCAGTAGAATACACTAATGATAGCACACTTGCATATTGCATTATTCAATGCTTGCCGATTTCTTGGTACAAACACATTCATGGATTTAATCATGAAATCTGTTCTGTTCAATTGTGTAGACAACAGTTCATAACAATATTTTTCTTGTAGAACAAACTGGAGTAATGCATCATGAACAATTCGCAAGGATGACCCAGTGTTTCTTTGGGGTTCATAAGCCACACCAGTTAACCCCTGTTTATAATTATTTCCTTTCCTCTTAATCAGGTTGCATGCATTTTTTGCATGTGCCATCTACGGTTAAAGCCTTGGCCTTGCTATCATTCATGTTGGTGCATCGGTATTTATGCAATTTCTCATGATTACTCATTCTCTTTGATTTAATATTAGCTGATAGCATTAAATTTAAAAATGCTCTCTCGGTTCACTTCTTATTCTTCTGTTTTCTATATATAAAGTAGCATCTATCATGTTTGGCTTCCAAGTTAGTAGTGCAGTCAAACTTCTGGTTTTCATCTATTTTAGCATCAAACCTTAGGGGAGGTTGAAATGTTGTCGTCTAAGAATTTATCGTTGTAATCTCATTTCATGATCTTGCGTGTTGTTCGATTTTGTAGATATAATTCATGCATATTTAGATCCAACCTTCAGGTTGTACTGAGATTTGTTTCAAATTTTCAGTTTTCATATATGAACCCAGCTTTTGGACATTTGGTGGTGGCCAAGCAACCTTCCCTGTTGCTGCTTTGAATGTTCTGGTGGTGATGGATCGCCACAGTTGGCTCTGGAACCGCAAATTATCAGATAAGAGCCCTGGGGAGAGCGATAGCTCCAGTTCGGCTTTGTTGCACTTGGAGCCTTACTTGGACGACCAGGTTCTACTCCATAGCTTGAATGTTGGATTTCTTGTGATCATAATCTTTGCATGCTAGACAGCTACAGATGTTTAGGTTTCAGTAATGCATGGAGCTACCTGTTGTTTAAACACCAAGAATCGGGGGTTGGTAGGTGTTCTTTTCAGATTTGTGACTGCATCTTTTCTTAGGGACCATATGTAGTACCAGAAAGAGCCCATAGTAGAATGGTTTCTTCATGAGCCATCTTTTGCTGCTTGACATGCCATTTGGAAAATAAAAAATTCATGCGTCTATAAATTCAAACATTTTTAGCAAATGTATTCTCAAACCGTGATGTGAGAGTTTTTGTTTTACCTCTACCTTATGTTTGCTATTTGTAATCAGTAGGGTCACTTCTCGATGGGAGCAACCAGGGACAGTACAAGGAGTGAACTAATCCACTCCAAAGGAGCCAAGGTATTATTGTTGTTAGCATCATATGTTTTTTATTTATGTGAACTCAAATCACAATTGGCGTTACTACTTGCTTTAAAAATGGATAGATTAGTAGGCCTAGGTGTTCTTCTTGATAATCCAGATCAGTAGTGTGTGCCCCTAGAATCTCTCTGGTCCTCCACCGCCACCGCTGTTGCGGTCATGGTCAACCTCAACAAGACAGGATCACAGTTTGAGAACCTCTCTGTTCCTCCACCACCACCGCTGTTCTTTGCACTGTGAGATGTTTGTTCTTTTAGAATTCAACTGTCAGTGTGCTTCTTTTTCCTTACTGAACCATTTAGGTCAGTCATGCAATTTAGTTACAATCATCCAGTGTGCTTAAATTGACACATTCTAGAATAGTATAAAGTTGATGGCAGTACATGATTAAAGAGAGTGATGGTAGTATTTAAGTTACAACAAAACCATTTAGATGTGTCATTGGCTGTGGAGACATGAAACTACTGTGATTCAGAGTAGTGCAGTAGCAGAATAGCCGCAATGTACAGTTGTCGTCTAAAAATATCAGGATTTTTGGAGAAAATGGTGAGGACGGAGCTCAAGCTACTGTTTTGTGCTATTCTCTGATTGCACGACAGCAGAAGATGAGGTTTTTCTATTCTGTATGCAGCTTGGCTTGGTTTTTAGATCGGTAGCAGAGCAAACCAAGTTAGTTCAGCAGCCAGGAGCTTTTTTGCCTTTTTGGATTGCAGTTTCGGTTCAGCAAAAACTTCGTCAGTCAGTTGTGGTGCACTCGGTTCTTCCTTGCAGGTAACAAGCACTTGAGCATCATGTCAAAGGAGTGTCATTGTCATGTTACAACAGCACTCTTTCGTTAATCTTTGTCGCAAGCTATTTTAGTTTATTGCTTAAACACTGAATATTTGATCTATGGTAAAAGTAACGCATTAGCATGCTCTATTTGTTCTTAAGGTGCAGCTCATTTTCAGTTTTAGCTTAATCATTTTGAGACCTGCAGCTTGGTATTTGTATTGCTAAATTAATTAGCTGCAGCTGGGCTGCATCCCTCAGGGTTTGAACAAGGTACATTCTAATTCTTTCTGGTGGGTACTTTCTGAAAATAATGCAGATTAATTAGCTGCAGCTGGGCTGCATCCCTCAGGGTTTGAACAAGGTACATTCTAATTCTTTCTGGTGGGTACTTTCTGAAAATAATGCAGGCCAATTGACCGATGTGCATTGTCTGTAGAAATAGAGAAACATATTAGTTACACTATTCATTGTCTGAAAATATGACATGCTGATGTTCCAATTTCCAACAAAGATGCATTGTCAGTTTTCAGGATTCATTGATAGTTAATGTGCTGGTCCATGAACGTTTAGTATTGACAAGCTCCACTTCCTGTAGTTGCAATATATCAAGTTCTTTTTTTATATCCATCGAATTAGCTTCTGAGGGTAAAGATAGTGAATATAAAATGACTGAATCCTAGATTGGAGTTGTTCTTGTTGACTTATGGCAATATGAAAATTGTAGTTAACTTTCATGACAATTTTATTGATACATTCAGAATGTACCTGAGCTTCATAATTTTTTTTAAATAACAAATCATAATTTTCATCGGCCTATTAAATGCTAAAGAAAATTAACCTTATTTTCGTTGGTCTTTAAATGGTTAACAAAAATTGTCATGTAAACTGTACTCCATTCTAATTTTCATTGGTTTTATGCTAATTTTCATCGTTTTCTAGCCGACGAAAATGAAACAAATTCTTGTAGTGAAATTAAGTAGGAAAGAAGAGATACCATGGGATATACCTGTCTTCTGTACCCACCCAAACTTGTGCATTGCAATTTATTACATCAATGTGCAATTATTGCAACTTGAATTATTTCCTTGTTTTGCCTTGATGCCCACATATCACGTTATTTTTTTATCGCCTTATTTAATTTCACAGGGAAAGTAAACAAGCAGGGCAGCAAGCGAGGTATAGCATATGGCATTTGCATTGCATCTTAATGCATGAGTTTTTTCGATTGGTTCTTAACATATGGCGTATGTTCGGATGGCAGGGGTGGCCCTTTGAGGATAGCAGACCCACGGTCCTATGGCTTTGGAGGGACGTGGAGGTTGTTTCCGGTCGGATTGATCAGAGGTACATGCGCTACACGAACGAGCTCGACTGTGTCACCCACCGCCTAGTACTTGAGGTCAATTTGAAACTCATTGCCTTGCACTGCGTCTTGTGCAATACCTGATATGCCTGACGTTGTTATTTGTCTGTTAGGTTGAGTGTTAGGTTGAATGGACGCCATACTCTAGGGAGGAGATAGAGGAGGCGGAGTTGAGCCCACTGTGCCACAGGGATAAGAACCTTTGGAGGGTTGTCATCCCACTGATCTACTTCGTCATGGTGGAGTACCACATACCTACACATGTGCTACGGCAGTTTGGAGGCAGGTCGTTCCTCCACACACGGTCCCTATGGACCAAGCGCTTCACAAGTATGGTTCCTAATCATAATGTTCAATGGATTTGTGCATGTCCATTTACACCGTACTTATACCGTTTTTTGTTGGTTCGTGCAGGATGAAGAAGGGGAGCCGGTACAGCGAGACCGACTGGCGCATCACACACGTAGCCCACACCGCCAGGTGGGAGGTGAAGGTACCGGTGGACGTATAGTCAAGTGAGGCCTGCGACGATGCCTACTTCGTGGAGTACCTGCGGTGGCTGCAGGCCCACACGCGGGTTAGGCTGCAGCCTAGCGGCGACCACCGGCCGATTTGCGAGGTCGACTCGGACGACAGCGACGAGTATGGCACCAGGACTCACGTAGAAGTTCAGTCTGAGAGAGCGCCCGAACAGGATTACGTGGTAAGAGCACACACGTCTCATACTATTTATCGCTACTTGTAATATTTTCTTGTCTCCTCACTAAATCTTAATTACAAGGGCAGCAGTTGGTTTGGCTCACGAACGAGGCGGGTTCTGTCCTTGCTCGTGCCGGCCCACAACCCAGCGGC
Organism: Paspalum notatum; assembly: GCA_022530915.1. NCBI lineage: Eukaryota > Viridiplantae > Streptophyta > Magnoliopsida > Poales > Poaceae > Paspalum > Paspalum notatum. Next base: position 9,412,391 of record CM039684.1, read on the forward strand.
GCACTCACGTCCTTCGTCCAGACTGTCAGCCGATACTGCTGCAGGTTGACAAGGAAGATTGGCTGCTACAACACAGCTGCGCTCCCTCCCCAGCCACGCGACGTTCCTGGCGGCCCTCGGTCGTCGCGGAGCTCTAGGTCCAAGGAGGTCACTCCCCCTGTCTTTGGACTGCTCGAGGACGAGGGCGACAACGACGAGGATGACAGCGGCGACGACGATGACGACGGGACACGCGGACCAGATGTCCTCTCTAGTTCCCAGCTGGTGGACGCGCCACTACAGTTCACGCAGACACAGCACGACCACGAGGCCGTAAGTATAAAGTCAATGATGTTACCATACAAAGTTGTCGACATTCCTATATTAAATTACTGACTCCATTTGACAGGGTTCGAGTGGCACTGCACAGAGGCCTGAGGCGCAACGACGTCGTCGTAGGCGCAGCGGTGACTGTGCAGATGTGCCGCATAGCGACTACCCCCTCGACACTCGCCCAGGCAGACCAGGGCGTCCGCGTGGCCGTTTCACGCCGCTGGACTATAGATGATGTAGTTATCATTGGTTATCTTAGGCATCGACGGGACTTTTGATGTGTTATGTAGCAAAAACTATGTGCTCCTATGGTTCGTGTATGGATGTTTCCAAACTATGTGGATAATAGTTCGTCCGAACTATGTGGATGTTATTCGTATGGTTTGACCTCGTGTTTTGTTCAGTTGCAAAAATTATGTGGAATCTTGAATTTTTTCTGTCTTATTTGCTATCTGTATCCGAATTTTGAATCTATGATTTGTGTAGATATATAATGAATTTGATTTTTTGTGAATCCGAACTAGCTTGGCATAGAAAACAAGAATATAGATTTGGATGAAAAATTGTAAGGCCTCGTTTGGAAGCTCCCGTCCATGGAGGTATCCACGAGCAGGGCCTCCGCCTGAAAATTGACCTCGGCTCAAGGTAGCTAGCTCCTTGGAAGCACACGCACTGGGACAGGCCAATCCGACCCCGGTCCTTTTTCCGGGTGGTGCTCCCCCACGTCGAGGGTCGTGGCGACGCTTCTCGTGCTCCCGCAAGCGAAGCGACACGAGATGAGGGGCGGAGGGGCGGCCATGGCCCGTCACAGCTCTAGCACTTGGCACCACTGCGCGCAACGGAGAGAAAAAAGTTGTGATTGGACACAATTCCCCGTCGGGCTTCTCATCCCTGGCCTGCTTTCATTGCCTTCCAAAGGAGCCTTAAGAAAGATGGGAAAGCTGGGAAAAATTGGCAGCACTTGCAGTGCCACAGACCATGGCGCCGCAAGCAGACTAGGGATGGCAACGGGGCGGGTGGAGCTTCCGCGCACCCGCCCCCGAAACCCGCAGGTGAGACCCACCCCACCCCCGAACAGTGCTGCGCGTGAAATGCCAAACCTGCCCCCCGAACCCGGCGGGGACCCGAAACCCGACGGGTACCCCGCGACCCGAAGTAACAAGAAGTCAATAGGTGTAAACATGCCATCCTAGAGAAACAACATACACAATCCGAACATGCAAGTTGCAAGAATAAGCAACATTATTACATGATGTTCACCAAGCAAGCATAAGCGAATTACAAATCCAAGTTCTAAAGCAAGCAAGCAACGGGATTACATGTCCAAAGTTCCAAAGCAAGCACCAAACAGTAGTGGACGGGAGACACGAGGTCAGGAGCCGGCGTGGATCTGCAATTCTGTATGCAGGGGTTGGGGTGCCTGCAGCGTGCAGCCTGCTAGTGGCTCGCCGGCGTGGATGGCAGGCCGGCCTTCTGCTTCTGGCAGAGACGGCCACCATGGAGAACTCGCGGCGACGGCAACCTTGGAGGGGCAGGCGGCGGCGGCCTTCGAGACGAGCCCAGGCATCGGCTCGGCGACGCGGATGGGGGTTGGCCCTTGCTCCCTGGGGAGGCGCGCGGTGGTGCAGTAGCCCGCGCGTGGCCGCGAGGGGCAAGAGCGACCGCGCCGACGGGCGAGGGGATCGGGCGGAGCGAGCAAGCGGCTGCACCTGCGGCTGCTAGGGGATGGGGAGTGGGGTGGCCGGGTGGGAGAGATTGATTATATACCTAGGGTTGATATGGTTGGGCCTTGTTGGACTCCCCTCGTACTGGGCTTTTTACGTAATTTGGGGCCCCATGGGGAACCCGCGGGTGGAAACATGAACCCGAAACTCCGGGTCCCCGAACCCGAGACCCGTGCGGGGAAATTCAGACCCGCCCCCGCCGGGTCCAAAACCCGCGGGGACCCGCCCCGAACCCGCCCCACCGCCATCCTTAGCAAGGACTCTCCGGGTTAAAGGGCCAAGACCAGGTCTTGGCCCATATGGGCCTGGGCGCTGCGGCGCCATGAGCTATGGCGCCACAGTGGGCCCAAATACGGGCCACGTTGGAGCCTGGAGGGGGTCAGGGATTGCGGCGCAGCAATGCGCCGCAATGTGTTGCGCGGTGCCACGGAACCGTGGCGCCGCAAAAAAGGTCAGATGGTGCAAATAGTTTCGGAAGAGAATCATTTGTGAAAATATAATAAGGCAGCGGTCAGAACAAAAAATTTAGCCTAATGTCAGCTTGTCGGCGGCATCGCGGGCGGTGGCGTGCGGCTACTGCGGTGCGGACGCAACCGGCAGATAGGGATTTTCAGATTCAGTGCCTTAGCTTCACCAAGGCACCATGTACCGAGGGCTCATCCCCGGGAGCGCGTCGCTCCCACCCAGGTGGACTGGCTCCCGTCCACCCACCCGTCCGTTCCCACCCACCGTTTGTATGTACGGAATTGTTTTGGGCTGCCGGCCCACTAACAATCCTCGTTAAGTAGCGCATCCGTTGGGCTCCTGACTCCAAACTGCAGGCCATGGACAAGCATGCTATGACAGGTCACGTGAACACGCAGTAAATTGACCATGCATCCGGAAGCAAACACAAAAGTAGAATACACTTTTGTGTTATTCGTTTTTTTTTTACTTTTTATCATTAACATCCGAAACTTGATACTGTACAAGTCAACAGAAAATTGTACGCTTTACTTCCGCCATCATAATGTATAGGTTGTTTGATTTTTTTACACCAAATTTTCTTGTCTTATTCAAAATAATTCATAATTATCATTTATTTTTGTTGCGATTTACTTTAACATATAATATATTTTAATTATGACTTGGATTTTTTTTCATATTTTCGTACAATTTTTGAATAAGACGAATTGGTCAAACTTATTGTTAAGAAAGTCAAGCGACTTATAAATTGGGACGGATGGAATACACAACTAGCACAATATTCTATGTTTTTTTCAAAATAGTTTAATGATCAACGTTTCTTACTTATAAGAAAATTATTGGACTTTTAGGAGCAAAATATTATAGCTTCACAAACAAAATGCCAATAGTAAAAATGTTTCATTGAAAAAAAGGAAAGTTCAATGTTTTAAGAATTTCAAAGTTCATTGAAACGATGTTGTACACCCACCATAAAAATATTCTAGATTTACAAACAAAATATTTTAACCTCATATGATGATGTTCTATATTCACACGAAAATATTCATGTTTTAGGTCACAATATTCTACTTTCACATTCATAATATTCCATCTTAACGAATGAAATATTGTAACTCCACAAGAAAATTATTCTAACATCCAACGTGAATATTCTAGATTTAGAAGAATAATAGTGACACAATTTGAAAAAGTAAAAAGAAGTGACAACTCAATGTCCAGATGATTTTATTCACAATTTTCAATCACTTTTTTTAACCACACAAAACACATGCTAGGGAAAAAGTAGAAGGTGCTTAAGCTCGGAGAAAAAAATTGCCGCTGGTTGTACAGCGTGTGGATGAAAAAAAGCAACATAGAAATAAAGAAAGATTAATATTATAGCATACAAAATAATATTCATATAATAATATGAAAACAAGAAAACATGTTAAATGTGAAAAACAAAAGGAAAACAAACCAAAAAATACGGATAGGCATACCATACGGCAACGGAAAGAAAAGCGAAAAAAAAATATGACACGATGTGTGAACCGAAGAGCAATAGAGAAAACACAACAAAAATCAGTTCACTGGGTTATTACGCCATATTAAGCCCAACAAATAATAATCTAAAAAGAAGAGTAAGGGTGGGTTACCGCCCTCTATCGTCATTTTGTGGAACCTACACAAACATTAAAATAAAAATGTTATATCCGCCGAACAATAAGTTCAAATCAAATTCCGATTACATCATTGTGTTCTTAGAAATAAAACCTTCAAAACAAGGCAACACATGAATATATTTAGGAAAAATATAAAAGTTATTTTTCAGATAAGATATTCAGAAAAAACCGATATTCGACATGTACCAAAGAAATATTCTAACTTCATTGGCATAATATTATACTTTCAAAAGAGGAATATTCTATTTCCTTAGAAAAAATATTTTAGATTTGAAACACCATATTCTATCCTTACGTGAAAAATATTCCACTTCACAAATAAATATTCCAACATATAGGATGAAATCTTCTACCTTCAAATATTATATGATTTTTAATAAAATATTCTATTTTATCGAAAAGGTAATCCAATTTAATAAATAAAACTATATATCTTCACGAATAAAACTTGTAGCTTCTAAATATTTTATAGTAGAATATGATCTATAAAATAGTAATATAAAATATAAATAAAAAATGGAAAATCAAAGTCGAAAGAAAATATTAGAATAGAAAAATAAAGGCACACACCATGGTAAAAAATATAAAACAAAAGAAAGAAACACACGGGTGAACATGCACACATAGACACACTAGAGTATAGAAAAAACTAAAAGAAAAACTTATGCATACAAATGGATAAGACAAGAGACAATATACACTTATACGTAAAAGAAAACGGATGTACAGACCGAAAAATTTTGCGCAAGTAAAAACTGTGCAAGCAGAAGAATAGAAAGAAATGTTGAGTTGAACAAGGCACAAATAGATATCTAGGAGATCAATTACTACAAAATCTTTTTTATAATTTGCAGGGCATTTGAGGTGGAATGGAATAGACACGAATATATGTGTATTATGCGAGAAATGATAAAGAAAAAAAGAGAGAGAAAAAAGAAATCAACACAAATGTAAATAATAGTTAGGTATATGTCTTCGCGTTGCTATGAGCCGATTAAATGTGAGAATAGAAATACATGGGAACAAATCGTGATTTAAATCAAATCATAAACATAATACATTTTTATCGGAATACCCTATAGTTCAACTGATATCATAGGGTGAAACTAGCTATCTAAATTTTAATACCAAGTCATTCATCTTTATATGTATATAGATGTGAGAAATAATAAAAAAGAGAGAAAAGAGAAAAAACAAATCAAACTTACATGCATACGTGCAACTACCGCGCACGTAACAGCATTATAGATTTTTTAATAATATATTTATAGTATTAAAATAGTAGAAAGAAAAATAAAAAAAGGAAAGAAGAAAAAAGAAACAGAAAAAGGAAAAATAAACGCACACAAAAATCTCAAATGAGGATGGAGAACGAACCAAAAAGTGATTTGTAACAACTTGTGCAAAACAGAAAGGAACGTTGTACAGCTTTGAATAAAAAAAACCGCGTGTGATGCTGCGATAGGAGAGAAAGAGAAAATAAACTGGGCCTGCTGTGATAAGAGAGAAAGAGAAAAGAAACTGGGCCAATTAGGCCCAAATAGCAATCTATAGCACCAACAAGGGTGGGTGGACAGTGGACACTATCCACCTAGGTGGACCGGATGTATTTCGCTCATCCCCTCTGACTGGATGGACCAAACATCTGTCCACCCACTCCCTCATTATTTTAAGTTTTTTCATTATTTGATCTAATTTTTTGTTTGGCCCATATTTAATTTAAATCGACCCAATTTATATTTCATAAAAATAATATTTTGTATTTTAAAAAATATTTTAAGCATGCAATACTGATGTTCTACGTGAACCAAAAAATTATTCTGATCTCTATATTGAAATACTGAAACTTCATACGGAAAATATTCTATTTTTACAGAAAAATATTTTTAGATTAAAAAATATTCTACTTGAAAAAATAAGAAATATTCTAACTTTGAGAATGAAATATAATACCTTCCCATGATGATTATTCTAATAAAAATATAATTAAATAATATTCTACCTTCACAAAAGAAATACTTCTAATTCATAGTAAAATAAAAAATATTCTATCTTCATAAATTAAATATTCCGCGATCGTAAAAGCAATATTCTATGTTGCAATGATAATATTCTTCATATTGAAAAAATATAAAAAATAACAAATAAAAATAATATATATTTTTTGAAAACGGGATAAAAGAAAAAATACAAATTAACATGGAAATAGTAAAAAATATAGTATAGAAATAATATATGGACCAAATTAGGTCCAATAACCATCTAAAAGACTAGCAAATGGCCCGTGCGTTACTACGGAAGGTTCAGTAGAATTAAGATTCACCCTTCCATTTTTTGTGTGAATTTAACTTATAAGTAGCGTATGTAGTTATACTTTTTTCAAATGTAAATCCGCCGCTATTTATTTTTCTCATGTGAGGCAAGATGGCTAGAGCAGAGGTACCGCTGCCCTAGTCCACCCTGTTGCGGCCTACCTCCTCTTCCTCTCCTCCACCCGGCCATAGTCTTCTTCTCTGCCTATGGATCCGTCGCCAGCCGCGAATTCGGGCCCTTCTCCGACGACCAGCCGCGAGGTGCGACAACCCCCTCGTCTCCATTTCTTCACGTGGTTGGATCCAACCTCTTCTCGGCGGGCGGCTAGCGACAATGGCGGTGGAATGGTCGCAACAGTTGGATCCTCTTCCACTGCTCTCTCTTCCCTCCATGCAACCGTTGGGTTTCCAGTGTTACATGGACACGGGTGCGGGTGTCGGAATCAAACACAGGTGCGGTGTCCGATTCGGCAAATCGTAGAAAACAGGATTCAATGACTCGACTAATATAGTGTCATATAAAAAAATACAAAAGAAAATATATTTAGACCATCCTTTTACACTAACATTCTTAGCCCAACATTGAAAAAGCCCACCAGCCCACTCCCTACCCTAACCCTAATCTACTCTCCCTCAGTCCCCCACGCAAGCAGAGCAATCGTCGTTGCCTCTCTCTCCCCCTCCGCCCTTCTTTCTCTCCTCCTCCCTTTCTCTGCGGTGCGCGCCCAGGCGGCAGGAGCACGGCGGCTTCTCTACCACCGGCTCCCTCAACCGCCGGCTCCTTTACCGCGCAGCCTCCCTCCTCCACTGTCCACCGGTTCCTCCTCTGCCCCGGTGGCGCCGCCTCCCTCCTCCCTCAGCCGCCGACTCCTCTCCCTCCCTGCTGGATCCTGGCCGGCCCGACACCGCTTCCTGCCGCCTTCTTCTCGCTTCTCGGCCGGATCAGGGCCGCCTCCTCCGTTCTCCGACCGGATCCGGGCCGCCTTCTTCCTCCTCTACGGCCGGCGGCGATTCCCCCGCTCGCGGGCGAAAGTGCATCGGCGGTGGCGTCTGGGAAGGCGGAGAAGGTGGTGTGGCCGAGCGTGCGCGTGGGGCGGTTTGCCAGACGACAGAAAGGGAGCAAGGCGGTAGAGGCATTCACGGAGGCAGGCGGCGGGCGGCGGCGGCATGGGTGGGTGGTGCTCGAGGATGGGACAGGAGTGGAGGGGCTATGGGTGGCGTGTTGTTGTGGGAAAGAGGGACAGAGTGTGGGGAGCGCGGGGGAGGGCAGACGGCGCGGGGGAGGGCAGAATGCGAGGAGGCGGTGCGGGCAGAGGCAGCGCGCGCATTGCGCTGAGGTGCGAGCGGTCGACGGTCAACGACAGTCGATGGAACGGTAGGAACTTTTATAGGGGCAGAGAAGAGAGGGAATGGTGGGTAGACGGTGGATCCGGTGCACCGGATGATTTTCGCCATGTACCGTACCTCCTTCGCACACCCCGTGCCCCACACGCTTGGGCTCCGCGTCGTCCCTTCCTCCCGCCTGCCTGGCGCCTGTGCCGGCGGCCGCGCTCCCGCTCGCCACACCAGCCCGCGACGGCAGCCGCCCTCCAACGCTGGCCGCGCCGGCACCCGCGCTCAAGCCTGCGACGATGGCCCAACTCCTGCCTGCCGCTCGCCCGGCAAACCGCGCCGCCGCGCGCCGGCTCCTGCGCGCCCGGAGGCTGCACCGACACCCGCGCTCAAGCCTGCGGGGGCGGCCCAGTTCCCGGTCGCCGCGCGCCCGGCGTCCGCACTTCTGCGCCCGGAGGCCGCGCCGGAGGAGTCGTGCGGGGCTGTCGGCGGCCCAGCAAGCAGATGCAGGCGCGCGCGCGAGGTCGGCGGCGAGCGAGCGCGGGCACGGGCGGTCGGACGCATGGGGCTGCCAGCGGCGCGGTGAGCGGGCGCAGGCGCGCGAAGCCGGCAGCGCGGCGCGCGGGGCTAAGGAGCGCTCAGGACTTGTTGAAAAACTAAGGCACTGTTTGAAACACAGAAATTTCATAGGAATCATATAGAAATTTCACAGGAATCAGTTCAATTTTATAGGAAAAACATAGGAATGGAGAAAGAATCTTCCGTTCCAAACAGGCCCTAAGTGGTGATATATTTGCCTAGAGATGATAAGAGCCATTGGATCTTTGTTGGAAGGTGGATATAGCGAGGCAAGCTACCTTGTCCCTCGGTGAAGGTAAGGGTCCGTTTGGTTGGAGAGCGAGTTAGGATGGAATGGCTCCATCCCTGATTCTAAGGAATGGAATGGCTCTGACTCTGTGTTTGGTTGGAGGGATGGGACGGTTCTATTTTTTGTTTGGTTGGAAGGATGGAAAGGATGAGTTAACTGCTCCATTATCCAACCGTTGTGTGGGACCCGCTTGGCAGTCAAACAATCCTCTCCTTCCCTTTTCCTCACCGGCGCATCCCGTCCGGATCGAGGTCGCGGCCTCCGTATCGTGGCCTTGCGGTCCTGCCTGCTCGGGTCGCCGTCGTCGCCGCCGCAGAGCGCCGCCCCGTGGCCCCGCTGCTTGGGTCATCGTCGCCGGAGCGACGCCCCGCGGCCCTGCCTGCGCGGGTCGCAGCCGCCGCAGCCCGCAGCACCGCTTCGCGTCCCCGCCTGCCCGGGTCATCGTCGCCGCAGCGCAGCACTGTTGCCCGGGTCGCCGCCGCTGCCGCACCGCCCGGCCGCCCCGCTGACCGGGTCGTCATCGCCGGAGCAACGCCCCGCGGCCCGCCTGCGCGAGTCGCCACCGTCACAGCGCCGCTTTGCGTCCCCGCCTGCCCGGCTCGCCGTCGCCGCAGCGCCGCCCTGCGTCCCCGCCTGCTCGGCTTGCCGTTGCCGTAGCTGTGGTGGCCGCCGCCTCCCAGAGGGCGGGTGATGAGAGAGAATCGAGGGAGACGACGAGAGAAACGGCGTTAGAAAGGAGCGAGTGCGTCCGGTCTTTTTCTGAGAGCGGGCTCATCCCGAATATTGAGGGAATATTCTCTTCCTTGGGATGTCTCCACTCCTGTCCGTCCTCTGGTTCTCAAACCAAACAAGGGATGGAGCGGCTCCATCCTGGTCCACACCTAAACCAAACGGACCCTAAGGCACTCAATCAGAATCCGCCAACGCCTGACCAACAACACCACCTCCCTAGCAGGTGTTGTAGCAGCGCCAACGTGAGCAGCGTGCCGTCCCCTGCGCCAGCGGCGTTCAACGCGTCCGCCTCGTTCACGTACGGCGCCGTCCCCTGCGCATCGCCCGAGTGCCGGTGGCGAGGGCGCGACCTCCCCGTCCCGCCGTTCTGCGCCGCGCCACTCCTGCGCCGTCTCGCTCACCTACGCCGACGCCTCCTCTGCCGACGGCGTCCTGGCGGCCGACACGTTCCTCCTGGCCCGCGCTCTTCGGCTGCGTCACCTCCTACTACTCGCCCGCCGCCACTGGTGCCAACGGCGACAACGCCACCACAAACACCAACTCCTCCGAGGCGGCGACCGCGACGAGACTCCTCGGCATGAACCGCGGCAGCCTGTCCTTCGTCACGCAGACGGCCACGCGCCGCTTCGCCTACTGCATCGCCCCCGGGGACGGGCCCGGCCTCCTCGTCCTCGGCGGCGATGACGACGGCGTCGCCCTGGCGCCACCGCTGAAGCTGAACTACACGCCGCTGATAGAGATCTCGCGGCCGTTGCCGTACTTCGACCGGGTGGCCTACTCCGTGCAGCTGGAGGGCATCCGCGTGGGCGCCGCGATGCTCCCCATCCCCGAGTCCGTGCTCGCGCCGGACCACACGGGCGCGGGGCAGACCATGGTGGACTCGGGCACGCAGTTCACGTTCCTCCTCGCCGACGCCTACGCGCCGCTCAAGGCCGAGTTCCTCAACCAGACGCGCGCGCTGCTGCCGCCGCTCGGCGAGCCGGACTTCGTGTTCCAGGGCGCGTTCGACGCGTGCTTCCGCGCGCCGGGGGCCCGGGTGGCCGCGGCGAGCCAGCTGCTCCCGGAGGTGGCCCTCGTCCTCCGCGGCGCGGAGGTGGCCGTCGCCGGGGAGAAGCTCCTGTACAGGGTGCCCGGCCAGCGCCGCGGAGAGGGCGGCGCCGACGCGGTGTGGTGCCTCACGTTCGGGAACTCGGACATGGCGGGCATGTCGGCGTACGTGATCGGGCACCACCACCAGCAGAACGTGTGGGTGGAGTACGACCTCCAGAACAGCCGCGTCGGCTTCGCGCCCGCGCACTGCGACCTCGCCACCCAGCGCCTCGTCGGCACCGGGTCCGGGGCATAGCCAGCGTGCAATGTACATGTACAGCAGCAGCCAGCAGGGCGTGGAATCGTTGGTAGAGATCATCAGTATTAGACGCCATCTCTCCGATCACCTGCTGCTGTGCGTGGTAGACTTTGTATCGCTACATCAAGTACACAAAGCCATTGACAAAACTGATATACGAATTTATAAATACAGTATTTGTTAATTAGTCATCCCGTTTCTTAGACAATTACTGGTTTTGGTCTCGGCACGCTATAGCTGTTTTGGTGTTGGCGATATATAGTCTTGGTCTTTGGCACTGAATTATCCCGTGCTCGAGAATTTTGTGAGCATTCATAAACTGCTAGTTTTGGGTGTTGGGTCTATAGGCAGCGACTTGGGTGCAATCAGCCCAATTGTGCAAGCGTGCAAGCAGCTGCTGTGGTGCGCTCGATGGCCATCCAACGGTGATGTACCTTTTTACACATAAACCCCCCCACCACACCACCTGATAGGGAAAACAAATATACCAAAACCCCCTGAAAAGATTAATCCCATCTATTCGACGTGATCGCTGAATCATCAGGCCACTACCCTGGAATCATCGTTTCCGGTGGAGGAGCCGCCGTCCTCCGAACTCAAGGAAGAGGCCGGCGCGCGGCCACTACCCTTTTGCCGACGGGAATCGACGCCGCAACGCAGACGACGTGGTTCTGTACCACAACCGATTGTCCCAAGTTCGTGCAAGTTCAGGTGAAGCCATCGAGATCTTATTGGCTTCTTAGTATTTTATTCTTGCTGTTCAGCATCATGCACACGGTGGCCATCCCAATCCCAACTATTTTATTTGTCTAGTGCATTCTGCAATGGCCGATCACGTAGCATGGGAGTTTATTAGTTTCCTGAGTGTCATCAATAGTAGCTCGTTAATGCTAAGTCTTGTTCATTGCAGGAGGAGGATAAGTGGTTGTATAGTAATGGACGATGCTGGAATCGTCGAGTCGCCTACAGAAGTTGAGATGGACGAAGTCACCATGGATGAAAGGTATTAATATGTAATTGTTTACGCTGAGATGCGTAACACAAGGTTCTGTAATTGTTTTTAAATCAAATTGCCTTACGATAATTCGGATGATCGTAGACATGTCGATAAGGAAGACGGATTTATGACGCCAACGAATAAAGCAAGTGTGCCTAAGGTGTGCGTATTTTTATACTTTGTCTGCACTTATTTATCAACTGCACTTATTTATCAACATTATATGCTTATTTAAACATTATGTAAATTTACAGATAGGGATGTCAAGCAAGTGTGCCTAAGGTGTGCGTATTTTTATACTTTGTCTGCACTTATTTATCAACATTATATGCTTATTTAAACATTATGTAAATTTACAGATAGGGATGTCTTTCAATAATGTGGAATCAGCTGAGAAGTTTTACAAGAGTTATGCACATGGCATTGGGTTTCAAGTTTGTATTGGTCAACAAAAACTTGATGATAATGGAGTGGTTGAATGGAAGCGTTACTTATGTGCAAGGCAAGGATACAAACAAAAGAAGGATGATGTACCTGTGGATCCATCCAAGAAGAAGGATACAAACACTGCAACACATTTTTTTACTTGTACATACCACTTGATTGCTGAGGCAATAGAACATCTATTTTCATTGATGGTCAAGGTTGCATTTTTCAACTGTTTCTCACGTATCAAGCTTGCTGCGCTATTCTCTGAACTTACCATCAGTTGTCGCTGATAGAAAACTGATTGCCGTGTACATAAGAGACAGGAAACAATATTGTATTCTCGAAGCAGGGAGCATTCTCACAAACACATTTTTATTAGTGAGACAGAGTGGATGTATATATATACCCAATCAAATTTACAGTGCGTCCAAATTTACAGCAACGACAATTTGTCTGAACAAGTAGAACAAGCAAGGATTACAGCAACTATGATCTCCATTTTGCGTCTTCCAAATTCATAGAACGATCCCATAGGAGTTGTTGCTGAAGGAGTGCCCTTGACATCGGCAGCCAAGACCGGGGGCACCTGGAGGCTGGAGGCGATTTTTTTGAACGTGCACCTGGAGGCGATGTGGCAGCGACGATCTGGTGGCCGCCGCGGCCTGCATCCTAGCCTAGGGTGCCCGAGGCCTGATAGAGGGCAGCGGCCTGCATCCTAGCCTAGGGGCCGACGGCGACGCCCGGAGGACCGAGGGCGGGCGGCGGCCTGTAGCCGTGGGGGGCAACCAGGAGGAAGCAGTGCGCGGCAGCCGAGTGGTGGAGGGCAAGGGCGGCAGAGTTCCGGCGACCAGCGGCGTCGGCGGCGCAGTTCCGACGACTGGCGGCATCGGAGTTCCGGCGACCGGTGGCGGCGGCGAGCGGAGTCAGGCGACGAGAGAAGATCCGGTCTCAGCAGGCCAACCGGTGGAATAGATGGGATTAATCTTTCCAGGGAGATTTTGGTATATTTGTTTTCCTTATCAGGTAGTGTGGTGGGGGGTTTATGTGTAAAAAGGTACATCACCGTTGGATGGCCATCGAGCGCACCACAGCAGCCGCTTGCACGCTTGCACAATTGGGCTGATTGCACCCAAGCCGCTGCCGGGTCTATAATCTATATACACTCTTCTGGCTGCTGGGCTGCTCATTTGATATGTCCTGCCCATATTTCTGAGCTGAACAACTAGAGAGAAGGCAATAGTGCTGAGTACTCTTTTTCATTTTGAAATACAGTGTTTTATGGGTGTGTCATAAATCAAAATATCTTAAGTTCAGTTAAGTTTATAGAGAAAAATGCTAAATATATCGCACCGAAGAACCAGGCTATGAAAAATATAGGTCATAGTGGATTTAATGGTGGTCATTTGATATAAAAAATGTTATTCTTTCTTTTTTTATTGGATTTGGTGGAACTTGGAAGTTGGAACAGATTGACATTGGACAAACATATGAAATGATACTTGGGCTAGCCCGCTGATGGCTAGGCATTGTCCCAGGGAGTTCACGTTCTGGTGTTGAACCGCAAACATGTTTGTAATGCAATGTATACTGACGGCTATGATCTTGCCTCCCCAGGAGAAAACATCAACCTTGGTAAGTAACTCGGGCTTGGTCCCGTTGATAACAACAGTGGTCGATATTGACCTGGTTTTAGATCGAATTTACATGCTAAAACCTCGGTACTGATTGCTTACCTTTTGGATAAAAATAGCCCTGTTGCATTTATTATTTCTCAATGTCGAATAGTTTAACATGATGATGATACCAATGTCGAAATGCTGCAGACATCATGCGCCGCTGAATGTACGATTCAGTTTCAGGTCTCGTGTTCCACCAAGTGCCGTTCATCACGAAGCGAACGGCGCCCGGCACCGCGGCGCACGAGCTGAAACCGGAGGAAACCCACGCCTTTCTAGCTCCTGCTCTCCCGTGCCTTCTCTTTTCCCCATCTCTCCGCAGCCTGAGTCCTGCTCTCGTCCTCCGCCTGCGAGCGAATCGCCGGCTCGCCGGTCGCCGCGGCGGCGGGAGGCACATCGCCTTCGATCAGGTGCGCGCCCTCCTCTAACCCCTCCTAGCGTTCATCATCTGGGTCCAGATTCGGCCCGGTCAGTGCCCCAAGACGTGCGCTGGGCGAAGCTTCCGGAAGATTCAGGGTTTATCCCGGCATTTCGTTTCCGCCACCGGATCGCTTGGGCCAGGGGTTTCTTGCTAGGGCTTCGGTTGGGGCGTCGCTCTCCTGCGCTTCTCCCATTTTAATTGTCGGTGCCTCAGGTTCACGGGCAAATTCCTTGCTGAGAGCGGCGTTGGAGCCAACATTTCAACCTGCGGTGCCACTGCCGGTGGCGTTGTCTGGTGGGCACCATGAGCTTCGTCTTCCGAGGGAGCAGGGCGGACATCGAGGCAGGTGGCTTTCCGGGGTTCGCCCCCGAGCGCCGCGCCATGGTGAGTGTCTGTCTGCTCACCTTATCTATACCTAATATTAAAGTAAATAAGGTTTCACGGTCCGGTCTCCCGTTTGGTCCGTCGCCCTGCCTTTCGTCCGTCTCCCAGCCTCCCGTGCCCTGCCTTTCGTCCGTCACAATCCGAATAAGATCAAAAAAGAACTCTGCGGCTTATCAGAAATTCAGACGAGGTAAGAGCTGAGTACATGGACCCAAATCTCAACATGGCCCAACAACGAGGAAAATCTGCCATCAACGATCGTAACATAGTTAAAGATGCATCAAATAATATAGTGCCGAATCGTCAATAGAACTCAATAAATGCCTACTCATAATCGATCTACTGGTCATGTCCATCGAAGCATTGCATGGCAAGCATAGACAAAGTCGGAGATGGGCTCCTTCGAAATTTACAGAAAGCGTGCAGAGACTCGTGCTCGCTCTTGGTCGATGCGACGGAACAAAACAGAGAGAACAAAAAATCAAACCTGACGAAGCGCAGATCACAACTAGCCAACCGGGCTGGGAGAAAATTCAAGAAAAGATGGGGGGCAGATCCAGTGAAAAATCAAGAAAAGAATCTCCAAATCTTGCACGGGCTCACAATAGAAATCTTGAGAAATAAAAAGAAAATGTTTGTGTGGGGCAGGGAAAAATAGGGGCAGCAGCGCCAGTTGCCTGTCCTCTAGTGGATCCATCGGGGAGTGCGTCGGGGAGGCCCACGATGCTCCCCCCTCCCCTGTGCTTGCCCTCTCTCGGTCCCCCTGAGCACATGAGCAGCGCAGCGCCTACGCGAGAGAGAATGAGAAGTGGTGGGGGGAAGGGGAGGAGAGACGGGGAGAGTGACTAGGTTCCGTACGGATGCCCCAAGATCGTGCGCGTGCTGGGGCTACCTGGGCCGAATCACCAAGTTATAAAGAATATAGAAAACTATGAAGATAAAATTTAATATATATAAAATCTATACCTAATGATCAACAGAAAACTATGAGTATGAAGATAAACTTTCTAGCCCAACTATCACCACTCTAGAATCCACTTGAAGTCGATGGAAATCATAAAAAATAAGCTGACATCACAAAGAGATGAATGACTTTCTTTTGATAAAGGTTTGATTTGTCACCCCAAGCCATGTGTGTCCCGTTTTATGCCTCTTTAAGACATGAGATGAATAAATTATAGTTATTATTGTACTTCAAAATCTGAAAAAAGTTGTTGAACCACGCGAGGCATTTGCATCACACATTGTGGTTAAATTAGCCAACTCTGGCTAATCATCTTTCACACATTGCCTATATTCAAATTTCACTCTGTCTGCAATATTGTTATGGTGTCATTTTTATATTATGGACGACTATATAAACGGTCTGTTGGACTTAGTCTTATACCCGTAGCAACGCACGGGCATTTTTGCTAGTTATGCTAAAATGTAATGTATAGCTGGCTGTCTGATCCTATTTCGCCTGTGTGCTTGTGTGTAGCGAATTCATGCAGGGAGTAGGCCGGTGAATAGCAATTCTTTGGCTTTTCTTCTCACTGGTAATTTGCACGCCCTTCTATTACTGATACTACTGAACTGTTAACGATTTAGTTTCTTTTTGCTAACATTGCGTTTTTTCTTGGACAGTTCTTGTTTTGTTCATGGTACTGAACTCACACCAGTTGTCTCCCAATTTTTTGGTAAGCATTCATGCTGCATGCACTGTGTCCATTGGTCGATTATTACTGGTCTCTTGTTCATGTGAAACATGCAACTGCGGAACAGTTTAATAACTACATGATTGTCGGATTGAATGGTATTGCCTTTTCTTGAAGCTTTGGCTTGTCTTGGGAGTCTTTCTAATGGCCACGAGCCTTAGAATGTACGCCACATGCCAGCAGCTCCAAGCACAGGCGCAAGCTCATGCTGCAGCTGCCAACGGTTTTCTTGGACACACTGAACTGCGTGTGCATGTACCGCCGACCATTGCCCTAGCTACAAGAGGCCGGTTGCAGAGCCTTAGACTTCAACTTGCTCTTCTTGACCGTGAATTTGATGATTTAGGTGTGCCGATGCACCCCGTTCAGTTCGTTTGATGGCTTATTGTAGTGCTTCCTGCATACTTAGCACCATGCGTCCATGCCAAATCTTTGGTTTTCAGATTATGATGCTCTGAGAGCATTGGATGCTGACAATAGCCCGCATACTCCTTCTATGAGTGAAGAAGAAATAAATGCTCTTCCTGTCTTCAAATATAAAGTTCAGGCACAGCATGGTAATGGCTCAGGCCGTAAAAGGTAAGATGAAATTATCCTTTGGGTCTCATTGTTTATATGGCCCTATAAATTTGGTTCCAGTGTCTCCCATCATCAACACATAACCAACAATTTAATTCTGAAAACGAGTGATTGTCTCTATAATGTGTTTCTAACCAATGTTTTTTCAATAGTGATGGGCTGTCTCAGCTAGCAGCTTCCTCAACTGGGTCCGGAAATGAGGTAATTGATAGATACTGTCTTGTTTCTCATGGTGTGGTCGCTTTAAAAGGATCTTATCATCATGAATCTTGTATGCTGTTAAAAGGTCATGTTCTTTGTGATGTCACAGTTGTGAATCGTATGTATATACGCAATGATATTCTTATCATACTCCTTTGTATAGCTAACCTACATTTTTTTTACAGTTAGGTATAACATGCCAATACGCTTCTGGCTTTTTACTCAGCCTTTATGTATTGAAGTTGTTGATTGTTGGCTGTTTAGCTTTGGGATTTATATGATATGTTGTGTTAATGCTTTTCTAGTTTACACTTTCTTATCTGATGTAATATATATTATTTAGAATCACATAGCTAGTTTGATCACCATTGACCTCTGTGCAGTAGCAATACATGATTCAGATGTAGGCCATGATGATTACTGTTTAACTTGATTCTCCTGTGCAGAAAAAGCAGGATAGTTTCAAAGCAGATGGAACCAGTAAAACTCCAGAGGATGAACTAACATGCAGTGTTTGCTTAGAGCAAGTTGCGGCGGGTGATCTGTTGAGAAGCCTACCATGCTTGCATCAGGTAATCATGCTCGTTTCCTAATTCCTACCCTTGGTTTTCCTTGTATGATAACAGCAGACGACTTAAATTTTGTTTCCGTCGTGAAATGATTCTGGAAATACCCTTTTAGCTATAGTTTGATATGATAAACTTGATATTTTGTTAACCAACATCCTAAAAGCGTGCTGTGAAAACAAAAACGTGTTTGTTGTATCAAAACGGTTGACTTGTGCATTTTTACACATTTTGTTGATGGATGTAATAAGACACTGATGGCATTATTTTTTTTGCTACTGTTGATATTCACATACCATATCTTGCATTACAGTTTACATCACACACTTTGATATACACATTTTGCCATCTTACATTATAGTTTTCTGTTGAGAAGCCTACCATGCTTGCACCAGGTAATCAGTTTACCTACCATATCATAACTTTGAACTCCGGTCACAAATAATTGACGTTTTGGACATTGTCTAATACACAACTCTGACTAGTACTTTCTTGTTACGAAACATTTTATGAACCTTTTAGACAAATATACTCGTATCATTTTCTAATATTGAAACCTAACACATAAAACAGTAATTTGTGCCAAAGTTTGAAATCGCTGATTTAAGATAACCTCAAAATCTCACTTATTTGTGCCTGGGGTGGTATTTACCAGTCTGAGTTGTTATGTTGTTGATTCAGCATGACAGAAAGTTGGGAACGTGCCATTGTAATTACTCTTTACTCAGACTTCGAATTTGATCTTGAATTTGAGTGGGCATCTGACACATCAATGACTTCTTCTGCTTTCTCATGATTTTCCCTGTAGGGCTCTGATTTGTCATATTTTTTACACCAACCCAAAGCCATATTATTAGAAATCGCATGTTTCACAACAAAAAATATATTCTAGGAATCACAGGTAAAATGTATTAAGTGTCAGTAGGTGTGATCCCAATTCCCCAACACCACCCACCCCTTCACGTTGTTACATCACTGGCTTCCTCTTAAGATGTTATTGTACAAGACCTGTGTTATCCTTGACCATGAGTATGCCCTAGACTTTGATCCTGCATGAGCCAGTGCAGACGCTTGTCTGCTTGTGTAGCATTCAAAGAAGCTTGTCTTCAGAGGATTGATGTTGCTTCTGTTGTGTAAACGAAAAGATACTGCTTTGAGTATGTAACCGACATATTGCTTACCTTTTTGTCCTCAGGAAATGCTGCAAGATTTCTTACTCTCTTTGTTTCACAGTTTCATGTAAACTGCATCGACCCATGGCTGCGCCAACAAGGTACATGCCCAATCTGCAAGCACCAGGTGAGTGACGGGTGGCATGGCGCAGGCAATGGCGAAGATGATGCTTCTTACATGGTATGAGTAGTAGCTGCCTTGGAGCAGGCCTTAGCTTACAGTACTAGCTACTAACAAAACCCGAGGAATGAGGCTTGGGAAGGTGTCGGTTAGACCAAACCCCTCCAGAATGGTGGGGGGATGATTGATGATTGTTTTCCTGCTGATCTTTGTACGTGGTGTAATCCCAGCCTATCCCTATACTAACGAAGCCGAGTGTGGAATCAGTTGTTCAGTGCACTGAGTTCTTGTGCAACTAATGCTCAATTATCTGTGATATATTGTGATATATTTATGAATCAAAAGGTTAATTATACTTTTGAAATCTAATGATTAGAAGGGCGATTTCTCAGCTTTTCTTAGGTATGTTATTGTGTCAGATTCTCACAGAAATTCCCCCGATTGTTTTTCTTTCTGACAGCTCGCTCTCAGTAAGAATGTTTTGCCGAGCAATACTGAAGTTGAAAAAAGTTCGTAGCGATATACGTACCATGAATGCCAAAAATGGAGTGGTGGGTACGTACAGAGTTTAATTTCGCTGCTCTGGTGCAAATTACGCGAAAATAGGCGTCCCACACTTCGCTATAGCACCGTATTCTTTTATTTCGACAGGTTGATTCCTTGCTCAAACTCCCGTCCAAGGCAGCGCCGGATATCTTTTCATTAAATCCTACAGGGAGACGGGTCATTCCATAATCCAAAGCTGGTTCATTAAATCCTACAGGGAGACACGAGTCATTCCATAATCCAAAGCTGGTTTTAAGCAGGTTGCTCCTCAGCTGGATTGTGGAATCTCACGAAAATAAACTTGCTAAAAAAGATATTCTCTCCGTAAATACATGGCATGGTTAATTTTTTTTCACAACTCTAATCATTCGTTTTATTTAAAAATATCATTTTTACTGTGGTTTGTTTTATCAATAAAGGTAGTTTAAATATCAATAAAGGTAGTTTAAATATGATTTGTGTTTTTATATGTTTGAATAATTTTTTTGAATAATACGAATAATTGAAGTTATGGAAAAGAGTCGGCAACGTCATATATTTGTGAACATAGGTACCACTACAAGCTAATAAGTTAATATGACAGTGTAATTGGACCGAATACGGACGGATTTGCTGGTATCATATTTATTGTCATATTTTTTTCTTTGGATCCAGATCGAATACGGATATTTTCAAATGTGTTGGATAAGACTTTAATAGTTATCGACATCGTATTTATTCAACTTTGAATACTCGAATACGGATCGAGTACTGAATATCCGAACTTGAACACGTATCGGATCTTAACCCTACCAGGCTCAGATATAAACGGATAATATCCGTACCATTTACACCTTCCGTCCTAAGTTTAAATATGTGTGCTCAATATGTATTAAGATTTAATATTTATATAAATATAGATAGATGAATAAAAAGGAAGTTAGCTCTCATGATTTGGAACTAGGGAATCTACGGATGAAGCCGTGCCGGCGTGCAGCCAGCCGAGAGTGGGATTGGGATGGGCCGGCCAGTCGCCCCACACGGCCACCCTCCCCTACTCCCGAGTCCTGTCCATCCATTACTTGCTCAGTTGCTTCCCTCGGCTGCTCCCTTCGGCCCTCTCTCTCGGATCCCGTTGGGGGCTGCGGCATGGGGGCAAAGGCAGAGGGGAAGTATGCGGCGGCGGAGGAGGGAGATTCCATCAATCAGCGCACCCTCAGCATCAAGGGCGGGTCAGTACTCAGTACACACCCTCTCCACTCCTTCTGTTTAAGCTTACTAGGCAACTGGTATTCGTTCCCATGGTTGCTTGCCAAGATCGACAGCAACGTAGGGGGTTCTCTTCTCCTGTTCTTCTTCCTGTATGCGGTGACTAAGCAAGAGCTTAAGGGAGTAAGTGATTAGACGTGATTCCTTGAGATCTCTCTACAGAAATGGGAATCGGCAAGCTGGCCTTGCAACGGATTTTATAGTACAAAAGCTTAAGAGTTAAGCTTTTCAGATAAACCATAATGATTCGCTCCTTTGTGCATATATTCTGGTTTTGCATGATCTCGCGATTGGGAAGAACTAAAAGCTAGAAACCTGGAAAGAAAAAGAGATATAAAATCACTCTTTCGCTTAAAGCTTGTGGTGTGTTTATCACTAGCGAAGATAAGGAGAAGAGAAGGACATCACAAACAGTAGTTAGGTGGGTTTTTTGGGATAATGGAAAACAGACGTCGTTTCCATTTGCAGGAAAAAAACGTCCACCTGTGCAGTCTCTGAAGTTAGGTCGAATTAGATCAGGGTACATCAAAAGCTCGCTTTTGATGGCATTGAAAAATGAAGTGATCTGTTCATTTTATTGAATTGCTAGCAAATCATGCATGTTGATCTCTGATCCTTTATTTGGTGGGTGCTTTGAAGTAGACTCCAAAAGTGGACTTCAAAGCACCTTGGCCTTGAGCCCTTGACCTATCAAAAGGACATTCTGCTCTGTCCTTTTTTCCAATCCCTCTACTGCTAGATGGATCTTGTGATGCTTGTTCTCACAGAAATCAGAGATGATAAGAACATTGTGTTAGTTACTAACAAATGATATATAAATATTGATAGACATCGTCTGCAATACCAGAGATGGTGACGAAAACATTTGGTTTTATATCACATTAATGGCACATGAAATTTTGACCATCATTTTCATTTTCTGGGTGATTGCTTACAGTTCTATGTCTGTGAAAAATGTTGCTCTAGTTCGTAATGTGCCTTGCTACGGTTTATTTCAGTTCAAGCAGCATGGAAAAAGTTTATGCCATCAACAGTCCACTCAAGAAAAGAAAATCACAGTGTGAGCTGATTGATCCAAGGCTGCTATCACTTAAATACAAGTTTCGCAACCGATTATCTTGCCAAGAGGATGAGCCTGCAACCACGGTAAGCTTAGGATATGATGGCATTTTCATGAACAAGAACTCTGGCACAGACATGGTCAGCATACCTGAAGAATTGGACTCTTGTGAGAACACTCTAAGCCTATTTGGTGGGTGCTTTGAAGTGGACTCCAAAAATGGAATTCAGGACCAATGTATGAGAAAAATGTTTGAGGTCCAGACATCTGCATCCAGCAGCTCAAGCAACAATTTTTCATCAGAGGCTTTTAGTTCTCATAGCAGCGGCACCAGAGAGACTGACAGCTTGGTTATGCACGATGTAGAGCATGATCATCCAGATTATATGCTGCAACCTCATAGTGATGACCTGGAAAGAATATACGATGTACTTGAGCAATATGATGACCTAATGAAGGATGAACTAATAGATGGTGATGTTTATTGTTCTGCTGCTCATATCGTGGATGAGAAGCTTTACTCGAATGGCGTTGACGATTTCCAGATTTTGCCAACAGGCCAGACTGGCTATCACAGTAAGCACTGTGTCTTTCTTTCTTTCTCTCTTTCTTTTCCCTTTTTTTTCTTTTTGCTTGATTTAGATACTAACATAGTGGATGTGGTGATGTGGGTGGCAACCAAACAGGTGAGAAGAAACTAACCATCGATCAAGAATTTGAGCAGTATTTTTCAAACCTCATGCTTTAGGATGGTATGTATAATTTTGTGAGAAAAATGACGTTGGGAACTCCGAAGATGGTTTGCTTCCTGAGCAAGGTGCGAGCCTTAGCTAATATTGGAGTTTCGGTCTATTTCTACACCGAGACCTGAATGTATATATGTGCGATGTGTGTCCCTTTTTCAGCTTGCCCATCAAATGTTGGCATCATGATGTATGTGTATGTTAGTATGTATGCAGATAAGAACATGTGTCGCCTAAATAGTAAATAGCGTGTTCCTTGTATGTTCTAGTGTTTCTGAGTGGATCAATATAAGGAAGCTGAAGTGATCATTGTGCCTGAAATCAGCTATTTTCTGCCCATGTATGGCCCGAGAGGATCGAGTGCTGTCACTTTTTCTTTACTTCAATAAATTTAATCCATCTTAATCCCTTACAATCCTCAGAACTAGGATGTGAGTATTGTTCTGGTTCTGGATTTCTATGAGATGATTGTTTTCTGTAAATTAGTTGCATTTCAAATGGGACCTCAAGTAAGTGCATTTGGTGGCTGAGAATATGTGGAGATTGATCACGCGGTCTCCGTTGCTTGATAAACGAATGATCACCAGCCGGGAGTGGAAGATTTAGAACCCATGCTTCGTTTCTACCTACCGATTGCTGCACAAAAGTACCAAAGTGTACGAATTTATGCAGCTGATTAAATTCTGAAAGAAAATGGCGGTGTTAATATCAAAAGATGACGGATCCGGTACTGGGCCCATCCCAAGCATTTTTGCTTCACATTGCGACCTGCTACGCGTCACTGTATCAGCCAACGAAGAAACACAGCCGAACACACTCGTAATGCCCTTTCCTGTCGGTTCGCAAATCTAATAAAGCGGTTAATCTTTGAACCATACTCAAACTTCATTTATTGATGGATCAAACAACAACAAAATAGACAATAACTCATTAAATTTTTTTAATAAGACAAACAATCAAAGTTTTTTTAAAAAATCAACCGTGTCATACATTTTGCGAACAGATGGAGTAATAAGTGTAGATAGAGTATATCACCTTTTGAGATTCTTTATCGTAAACCTACAACAGTATAATTCTAAGCACTTGGTTTATCATTTATCTTATTGTTACTTATTTTATCATTAGGGATAGCTTGAGTATGACTTGTATTTTCATATATTTGTAAACAAAATTGAATACGGAAGATTAAAGTTTTTTTTAGAAAAACAACAGCATCAAATGGATAACGGAAGGAGTATTATGTCTTTATAGATATATAGGAAAATATTGAAGACCTATATTACAATACTAGACCTTCACAAGATAATATTGCCATCACAAAAAAACATTATTTCTACGGAAGAAACTTCTAACTTTAAAAAGGAAATGTTTTTAGGATCGGTCATGATATCAGACATGTATTTTGCGTCTACACTTAGATCTTTTTTGGAAGTGTAGTATTTTTGTAGTTTCTAGCTAGTACTATGATAATGAAGAATATTATAGTATTTAGGGGAAAGTATTTAGTAGTTTTTTGCAAAACAGAAATGCTACAATATTTTTGGAGTATTGAAAACTTTGATCCAAACTAAAGTTTTTGGTTCAACAATACAAAATAGCAAAAATTGCTATACCGTGGTTTTACTAAGGCAACATATACAGTGCACCCAACTAACAACATGCAACAAAGGGCTTCTGTCTATCCATATCTGATCTAAGGCTCAATAAGCTGGATAGTTTTGAAAAAAAGAAAAAGAAAACCGCCTAATCAGCTCAGTTATGCTATCTTTACTAAAACCATAACATTGTTACGACAACGGTAAAAAATAGTATACGGAGTAATATAGTTTTAAAATACGGCACTTATAAACAGGGTCTCAGTGTACGCGCCTGTATCTACCCCTTTTGCACAACATCTTCTATCCTTAAAAAACAGAAAAAAAACCGAGTTTAGGGTTTGAGCTAAAACCCGCACTCTCGCGCCGCCACACCACCAGCGCCGCCGTCACCTCTCCCTCTAGTTTCTCGCTTCGCCTGCGCTCAACCGGCGCGGGCTTCACCCTGTTTCTTTTCCACTCTCTCCGTCAGATCCGGCGCGGCTTCTATCCGCCGCCGAACCGGGCTCAACCGCCCCCCCTGGGCTATTTATTTCGTTGGATTCAGGGGCTAGGTTTTAGGTCTGGAGACATGGCGGAAGTGGAGGACAAGCTTAAGGACTACGAGATTAAGAGGGAGGGAGAGGCAGAGATCCTCCTGAAAAAGAGCAACGCCGTCTTCTTCAATCCCGTGCAGGTCTCTTCCTCTCCCGTTTAGCGTTGATTTTTTTTTTTACTTGGGGCGCTGCTCCATCGGTTTCTTATCTTTGTTAGAAGAAGCTGTCGTTCGGAGATACAGTCTGCACCCTTCAATTAACTTGTACTAGCGTTTGACCGTAGCGATTGTTGGCACACAATTGATTGGTCTTTACCGCTTCTAGAGCTTTGAGGTATTCTGGAGGATCCCAAATTGATTGCTGGGCGATGGTTGGTGTGGGGTGGTCATGTGGGCTTCTAAGTTTATCTAGTTCTACATTAGGAGTGCCTTGTGCCTTGTTTAAACTACACTATTATTGCAATTCATTTCATACACAAGTTCTTCATATAGGCTGGAAGCAGTTAGCATGAGTTACTTAGAGATATGTCAATCTAAACAGCCAGTTGTGTTTGCATATGCGTCATATTGTCTTGCCGTCAGCTGGGTTTGAGTGGAAATCAGTTGGTGATCAAACCATCCACTCCAAGTTTATGTTGTTCTAGCAGTTTGTGTGTCTAAATAAATTTAGCTGTGCAGCCTATTTGCTTATCATACAGTGCCTAAGTAGATGGAAAACAATGCAAGTTTGAAATTGCATATGCATATTGCAAAACCCAAACAGGAAATTGAGCTTTTACATGTGATATCCTGGTGTGGGATTATGCATGTAGCACACACAAAAAAAAAGATCCAATGGTTTCGCAGCACGCTTCATTTTGTTTTATTGAAGAGAGCGATTTCAAATTGTGAAGTAACTCGCTGATTTTCCCCCATAGATACATAGCTTTGAAACAGATATATTGTTCTAGTGGAAATAGCTAGTATCTGCTGATAGTCGAAATTTATTTTTTTCCAAGTTTATAGATCTTAGAGAAACTACATATGATTAAAAAAATTAGGGATAGTCTCTTAGGTATATCGTCATGCATATTTCTATAAGTTAACTTTACTGCTTTGGTTAGGTTCACAACCGAGACATGTCCATTGCTGTTTTAAGGACCTTCGTTGCCAAGCGAAAGGAAGAACATGAAGCACTCCTGAACAAGAGGAACAAGTCACATCAGAAAAACAAGCAAAGTGAACCATCCATTCAAAATGGACACGATGCATCCACTAGCATTCATGATGAAATGAATGTTGTTTGTGAAAATGGGCCAAATCAAGCTGAAGATGAAATCGATGGTATGCCAAAAGAAGTAACAAAGACATCTTCTTGGAAAGTAACCAGAGAGCTCAAGCCACCACTTGTTCTTGAGGTGAAACATTTCATGATATGGAAATGCAGCATCTGTGTACTTCTATATTAACATTAACTATTATCTGGTTTGCACTTTGAATTGCTAATTTTTTTAGGCTTTGGCTGCTTCTGGCCTAAGATCTCTTCGGTATGCACGTGAGGTCGATGGCTTAGGGAAGGTCATTGCCTTGGACAATGATAAATGTAATAACAGTTTTCTAAACTTGCTTCTTGTGTTCTTAGCTATTGGTTCATGCTTGATTGCACTAATTCATCATGGTTCTTGTTTCTCCAGCTTCCGTTGAAAGTTGTAAACAAAATATTAAATTCAATGGTGCTTTTGCTGCTAGTAAGGTGGAGGTTCACTTGACCGATGCTCGAGTTTACATGCTCATGCATGCCAAAGAGTTTGATGTGGTAAGCCATTATAGTAAAACATTTCTAAAATTTTCATTTTGTTACCTTGGGCTTGTTTGGATTGAGGTCGACGTTGGCCAGGCCAAACTTTGGCCATGACCATGTTTGAATTTGAAGACGTATTTGATCAAATTACAATATTTTTAGGTTTTATTTAGACCCTAAATAAGACCAACAAACAAAAAAATTCTTATTTAGATAAATATTTTTTCAAACTCAAACATGGTCAAATATGGCCAAAGTTTGGCCTGACCAACGTCGGCCTCAATCTAGACAGACCCCTTATCTTGTAGGTGTGAATGGGTGGAAATCCAAATTCAAAATACAAAAAATCTAGTACTTATACAAATATGACCAAATCCATGTATATCCAATCCAATCTAGACATCTAGAAATTCAGTACAATTCAGCTAAAGCATAAAAGAAAGAAAGTGTTTCCATACACAATGACATTGTGCAACTAAGCTATCCGTGGTGAAGCATGAACCATGAGTTTGACCTCGTTGGCGGTCGGGAGCTCGTCTTCGTTGGCAGCCATGCGTTGGTTTCAAATCGCCTGGTCGACCCTAGTCACCTAGTGACCGTTAGGCGATTAATCTGCCGATTAGACTAAGATCAGAGGACCGACTTGACCGATTAATGACTTGAAAACACTGCTACTCAATATGGCCATGCCGCTTCAAAGAACATGAACGCTGCGCTGACGGCCCATGGCAAAGCTGTGAGGTGCAGCCGTGCAGGTCGTGTTTCCGTTGTCAGTTTAGGGAAGGAATAAACCTCTGTGTGTGAGGCTCGAGAAAGCCTAAAGCTACCGAAGTACCCAACCACTATAAATAGTCAAAATATAATACCCATCTAATAATTTAGCCCATTTCTATCCAATATCCAAGTTTTGCTTGGACCTTACGTTTATGGACATCCATCCAACCAAATCCATGAAGGAAAAATCCAACCACTATAGATAGTCAAAATCCAATATCCATATAATTATTTAGCCCACTTGTATCCAATATCCGTGACCTTATGTATATGGATATCCATATCCAAAATAAATCCAATCCAACCAAATCCATGAACGAAAAATCCAATTATTGACCACATCCTTTTTGAGAAAGTCTTAGGGCATCTTGCAACGAGGTATAAAGTCGTGATGATTTCAATGTTTGTGTGTACACTAGCTTTTGATTGAAATGATCGGTCGAAAGACAGTGTATATTAACATGATTAATCATTCGTGTGTACTAAGTTTTGCTACATAATGGTCAAATCATATCAATTAGGAAAGAGGGAGGAGTTACAACACAACTACGAGTTTTTCTACTTAATGGCCAAATCATATCAGTTATATATGTAGGGGAGAGAACTCATTTGAGTAGCATGGGGAGGCAAGGAGGATGAGCGCATGAGTGCATGTGAGGTGATGGTGAGGTGAATGGAGTCAGAGAGGGTGCCCACTCTGCACCGGCGGCAACATGTGGAGGAGCTTGAGCTCGGGTTCCACTCACAACAGGCAGCGGTGGCGCAAGAGCTGCGGTGTGGGAGTTTTTCTCCCCATATGATAATTCCCTCCACACTCCCTTTTACCCACGCTTTCGCTAGCCCGTCTGCCCACGTACTTGCTTTCCAGCTCTCCTGGTTTGCAATATTCCCTGCTCCCATATTTTATTGCCTTCGCTGGCGCGCCAGCAGTCTGTCATGCCTTATCATGACTTGGCATACGCATAATTGTTACTTCTGAACTCTGGCAATGATGCACTTGGTCAGCATCATTGTTTTGGGGCATCCAATTGTTTGGTTATATTTTTAGCTACAGACTATTGACCATGGGTCCATATTTGAGGCTCCAATCTAAAGTTTTATGGTATTTATCATGTATAAGGGTGAACCTTGGCTCTTAGCATAGGTCAAAGAACTGAAAAGTCACATGTAAACATGACATCGAAATAATTACATTATAATTAATAAGGATTGTTTATAAATTGCATTTTATTTAATGTGAATTCGCACCATGTTTTCTTCTTTCATTGTTCTTAGGTTGATCTTGACCCTTATGGGTCACCGTCTATCTTTCTCGACTCAGCTGTACAAGCTGTTGCTGATGGCGGGCTATTGATGTGCACTGCCACTGACATGGCAGTTCTTTGTGGTACCAATGGAGAAGTTTGTTACTCCAAGTATGTTATATTACGAGTTCCAAGGAAATTTCATATGATGAGTTCATAATGTAATAATCACTCGATTTTGTTTTGTAGGTATGGTTCATACCCAACTAAGGGCAAGTACTGCCATGAAATGGCTTTGAGAATCCTCCTTGCCAGTATCGAGGTACATAAGAATACTGTACAGATTTCAGTATATATTACTTCCATTTCAGGCTTTTGCTAAAAGATGCATGCATCTATTTAATCTGCGGTTTCTGTTTTTCATTCTTTGGGTATCATAGTTTTTCTTGCCCCTAACACTTTGTTTTGTACCAGAGCCATGCAAATCGATACAAGCGATATATTGTGCCTGTTCTATCTGTGTTCATGGACTTTTATGTCCGTGTTTTTGTTCGAGTATTCACGTGAGTTTTTGCCCCTTTATTTCCTTGTTCGCTCTGTCCTTCAATATTTGGTTGAAGTACTTAAGTTCTCTAATGTGGCATTGTATATGGATCCCATGTGCAGTTCTGCTAGCGAAATAAAGAATACACCTCTTAAACTTTCTTACATATATCAGTGTGTTGGCTGTGACTCCTTCCATCTTCAGTGTCTTGGGAGGACTGTTTCTAAGGTGTGTTTTGCACAGCATTCAACTCTTTGAGTTTGATAACATTCCTTCAATTATTGTTGACACCATCTTAACTTTCTTTTTGTTTATTCTTTCTGTAAACCGAAGAATAACAGTGTGAAGCATGCACCTGCTATTGGGCCTGCTGTTCCTCAAGAGTGCAGTGATTGTGGAAAGAAATTTAATGTTGGTGGGCCAATATGGTCAGCTCCTATTCACGATCAAGACTGGGTAGTTTCTACTTTGGCAGATGTTAAGTCAATGAAGGATAGATATCCTGCATACAATAAAATTACTTCAGTTCTAACTACTGTGTCAGAGGTATTGCTATAAGTCTGTCTTTTACCCTATTGTTATTGTCATGCATATGTGGCAAAATATGCCTAAGGTAGCCAAGCTAAAAATTTCCACCTTTTGCCAATTTTGGCCACCATTTGATTGGGTGCTGAAATTGGCATGGTTGCCATCTCCATGTCTACCTTAGTTAATTTTGGTGGCCAAAGTTGGACCAAAATGTGGGCTACCAGTTTGGTGGCAGATTTTTCGTGCCAAAATTTGGCCTGGCTACTTGGTGGCAACTTTGGTACCAAGTCAAGCATGCCAATTTCTAATGCTAATGTTTTATTGCTGGCGCCAGATTGATGATGCTTTTGTAAATAGTTTAACTAAGCAATAATGCTAATGTTTTGATGACCTCTAAAAAACATGATATATTGCTCGATTCAAGTAAAGAATGTAGGTTTTTTTATATGTCTTTTTATATTTATCATTACAATATAAATGTGTACACTGTTCAAGCAAGAATTTGGTTATCTAGTCAATTGGTCACACCAAGTGCAGCTAGCAAACCACTTCTGGGCTTCTTTTTTCATTCCCCTTTTTCATGATTAAAAAACCAATGCTTGCAACTGGCAATTATTCGAGCCAAGTTTCAGGAGGGTTTTGCAGAAAGGTTGACTTCATAGCTTAGCTTTTGTCTTTTGGTAACCTATTATTTTTAGATTGACTTAATATTTGTGATTGAGGAATTTTATGCTCTCTGAACACACAATTTCATTCGAGTTCTTCTTGTGATGCAGGAGTTACATGACATTCCATTGTTTTTCAGTCTCCATAACATAGCCGGCACTGTTAAGTGCACATCTCCGTCTTTGGTTATGTTTCGGTCTGCAGTTCTCAATGCAGGATATCAGATCTCAAGCACCCATGTTAACCCACTTGGTGTGAAGTCTGATGCCCCTTGGGATGTTATTTGGGACATCATGCGCTGCTGGGTTAGTCTGGATTGTTCCTTCACCATAAGTTTTTCATCGTCTAGTGTCAACTATTAATCGCTGGATGTCTTGCCTACATGAAATTCTAAATTACCTAATACATTTTGTTGCAAATTTCAACGCAGGTGAAGAATCATCCTATCAAGGAACAGGCGCGTGACTTACCAGGCTCAGTGATCCTTTCAAAACCGCCAAAGCTAGAAGTATATTACCTATAATTTTTACCTATAATTTTTCGGCCTTGATTTCTTTTTCCAAACATACTGCAAAATAATGTATTTAATTTCTTCACTTTGTGTTTTCATAGGCAAATTTTTCCAGAGCAGTCGCTGCCCTCAGCAAGGCTCAGGCGAAGAAGGTGCAGCGGTTCCTTCCGAACCCAGAACGGCACTGGGGTCCGAAGGTCAGAGCAGGCCGGAAGATCACGAGCAAACATGTCTCTCTGTTGGGCCCTGAGGCTATTAATGGTGCTCTGAATGGAGCTATCTGCCAACAAGATGGAAATGGCACAGCTTCAGATAAGCCAGCCCCAGAACCTGAGGGGATCAAGGACGTCGAGAACGAACCCTCGTCCAAACGCCAGAAAATTAGTGATGACGAACCGGCAAGCGAACCTTGATCGACGAGATCACCTATTAACTTTTTTGTTTGTCAATCTTTATGCTTGTGTGGCTTACTCGTGTGTGTCCGATGGGTTATTTATGTTACCTGTTGAATTTTGATGGAACGATTTTGAATAGGTTTCTTTATATGTTGTACTGCATGTCATGTGCGATGCGCTTGGCAAAGCCCTGCCACAGAGCAATTGTTTTTGCCATGTCGAGATGTTGCTATGTTTGAGCTGTAGAAAACTAGAAATGACCTCCTTGACATGTTATCTTATCAAGGACAACCTGGGTCGCATTGTACAAAAGCCCTCGTCACATAGAGCCTGGGTACGTGCGCAGTCAGTCGTCTGTATTTTATAGTCAAAACAAACGATTCATTGCAGTTCGTGGCCCTGCTGCATCACTAGTACTATCATTCACACTTGCGCAGCGCCGGCACCCACCGGCAGATTTTCCGGCCGAGGCGATAGCCCCGAAAAGGATCAGTGGAGAGGTAGCAGGATCCGAGGTGTGAAACCTGTGTCCGTTTCATGTGAGCTGCCGTGCCGCTCCGTCGTCGCTGTCGCACGGTGCGTCCCGGCGTCACAGCTCGCGAGCCCAACAGCCGCGGCCGGGCCCCGCCGCACGTGGCCCGGCTTCCCCCGACCCGCACGGCGCACCGCACGCCGCGGTCACTGCGCCGACGTGGCGGGCCGGGCCGCGCGGCGACGTGACCCGCGACCCACGGGCATCAGCTCAGCGGCCCGGGCGGGCGCCGCGGGGCCCCGCTCGCGGTCAAATCCGTCACGCTGGGGCTGATCCAGGTCCGGTTGGTGGGGGAGCGCGTGGGCCCGCCACCCCCACGTGAGATGTTGAGGTTGCCTGCTGCTGCCGATGGGTCAGGCTGGCTAGCCTGCTTGTGTGGGCCCATGCCCAACCAAGAGCTTTGCAGGTCAACGGTCAGCGTCACGGCACAGATCCTCTGCTCCTGTCGCGCCGCGCACGTTCGGCTCCGGCCGGCGGCAGATGCACCGGCGTGGCCGCCCCCCTAGACACCACAGTCCACACCACCGGCGCACGCCCGTCGGCGCGTGAGGGTCCGCTGGTGCTGGTGCTGGTGCTGGTGCGTGCGCGCGTCTCGACGCACGGGCTCCAGCGCCGCCCACAACGTGTCCTCACATGTTGGAGGGGCCGTGCCGTGCGCGCGGGCGCAGCGCCCGAATGCGGAAGCAAGTTGCCCTTGCCGAGTTGCCACCGCAGGCCGCGCGTGCAGCTAGCGGGCGGGCGCCGGTCGCTCTTTGCTTGCTCGGGCGGGCGGCCCGCGCACGAGGACTCGAGGAGCGTGTGGATCGGAGTGCGGGCGCGGTGGACGCAACCGGCCGTGCGCTCGTGCCGGCGAGTTTAATGCGTTGCGAGTCGGTGATGAGACAAGACAGCCGGCGTGGGGACTGAGTGCGGTCGAGGAGGAGCCCGCAGACGCAAGTGAACGGGTTCGTATCTCCGTGTGTGCGAGCTGCATCGGCTGCCTCGAATATACACTCCATGCGTGCACGCACTACTGCTCGGCAATCTAATAAGCTTGCCCGCCGGAAAGGCGCCGTGCATGGCCGGAAACCGTTTGGTTCTGCATGCACCGTGCAGGCCAGGCGGTGCAGCAGGAACGGGCTGGAAAACGATAGCGCTGTGCTTCTGAGCCTCCCTCCCCGCGTTCCAGGCCCCTCCCTCCCTACGGGCTACGGTCGCGCACGGGCACTTGGTGGCACGTTCCATCAAGGCGCACGGGGAGCATGGGATTCGAGGTTTACATCAGGCCGGGACTCCATGCCGCGTTGCCGGGTGGTTGTGGGACTATTGCATGGTTCGCCGCCGCCGTCTGGCTTGGCGTTGTTGCGTGGATGGTGGACTTTCTCGAGGAGCATGCATAGCATGGGGGGCGATCCTTTGGCTGTCTGGCCACCGCACCCGCCGTGACATTACTGGCGATGGAGATTTTCATTCGGGCACGGACGCACGCTTTTTACTCAGTTTGGGGGTGGTGGGCAGTAGGATCGAAAAACCACCAAATTTTCGCCGGCTCTGCCCTCGTGCTATTTCTTTGGCTGTGTTTAGATCCAAACTTTCTCTCAAATTTTACTATGCAAAAAGAAAATTTCCTATCACATCAAAAATACCGACACATGCATGGAGTACTAAACGTAGATAAAATCAAAAAATAATTGTACAGTTTAGATGTACTTTGCGAGACGAATCTTTTGAGCCTAGTTAGACCATGGTAGGACAATATTTACCACAAACAAACGAAAAGTGCTACAGTGTGCTGCAGTGCGCTACAGTGTCGGGTGCGATGTTTTTGGCCAAATTTTGATAGATTTCGCCTGCTTTTCGCCTCCACTTTTTGGATCTAAACACAGCCCTTCTCGTCTTGTCACTGGCACTGCCGCATACCGCAGAGAAGTTATCTGGCATCAGCTGATCAGCACGCAATTCTCTGGGACTTGAGCTTTCTGATACTGCCAGCACATGCTGAGAAGAACGACAAAAGGAACCAGAAGCCTAGACCCGCAGTGCAAGATTACTGGTGGTGGTAGTTAACGAGGTCAATGCATGAACCTGGGAACGTCAAGCTAGGGTGCGCGGGCTCTTGCTGATAGAAAAACTATCGGTCAGAAAGATTCTGATGCTAGCCATTTCCATTTCCAATGGCCGCACACCCGAGAAGAATACAAAGCCATGTTTTGTTTTTTTTTTTTCGGTTGTTGACATCTACAAAGCCATGTTTCGACCGTCTCCGTAGCAGTCAGCTCAGCTCGTATTATAAGCAAATCAGGGGAATGTTGAAACGTTGGGCGAGTACGTGGCCACTCACAAAGCCCCACTTCTCTTCCCCAGTGACAAACTGACAATGAGCACTCGGATACCGTAGGCCCGCCCCAAAAGAACAGACACGATGATACGTCAGCCGAAACCCTAAGACTATCTCCAACAACACTCCTCAAATCATATTTTCTATCACTGTTCCAACTATATCTCTATCTATAGTGCAACATTTATATCAAACAGTACAAAACAGTGTTTTAAAAAACTTCTTTAAGAATTTCCATTGTGTACAGCCTAAGGCCCCGTTTGGAATGCGGGATTTTCTCTCCATTCCTGCGTTTTTTCTGTGAAATTAAACTGATTTCTGTGAAATTCCTACACAATTCCTGTGAAATTCCTGCGTTTCAAACATGACTAAAGTGCCGTGCCGGGGACTGCGAGGAGAAAATTCGCCCGCCGCTTTGCAAGTGGAGCCGCGAACTTGACAGCTGATGAGATTTTTCCCGCGCGTGATCGGGCTTGAGAGACCCGAGTCGAGCCGTTTATTGGCACACAGCTAGCGCTTGCTCGATGCCGTCGCAGCGACACTGCTATAGTGCCGTGACTGGTACAGGATTAGGATTTGCAGCAGCTGCGGCGTCTCCACGGATAATTGGGTCGCCGATCGTAACAACAAGCGTCTCTGTTTTATCGTTTAGGCGCACGAACAGGGACGAACAGAGGAGCTGGGGCATGCCCATCACATCAGTGTTCGGCGCGGGCACATGGACTGTCTCTTGGCTATAGGGTAGGGCAGCTGGGAAAGCACTGTGTGTTCAATCGCCTCACTCAGCACCACTTTTGCTCTACCCGCCCGCTGCCTGATAGTACGTACCCCTTTTCCTATATCGTCCCTTGAGAACGCACGCATGGTTGGCTGGCTGCGCACCTGATCGTCCCTCTGCCGATTGCTGAATCTACATGCCAATGCCATGCCTGGATTTTCCATACATGTATGTATCCCGTGTTCAATTTCAATCGAGATGTTGGAGGAGACGTCGTCGAGGATGGGTTCCGCCTAAAAAAGCGCGGTCTTGACCCGACTTTGCTACATTCTGCGGCTCGATTCGGCTTGTCTCTTGGGAAATCGGGCAGGGCAGGGGGGCAGCAGATATCGTAGAATACTCCTCCGGTTGGCGTGGGGTTTTTTTTTTGCATTCAGAAAACGAGCTATCCGCGTGATCCAAGGAAGGGACGAAGGGAAGAGTGCGTGCCAGAACTTTCAGTTGCCACGACGACAGCTCCCAAGACCCACGCTAGCTTCGCCGGCCGGCCACCAACCCTGACTGCTGGATTTGCTGCGTCGTCGCTGTCATGT
This sequence comes from Paspalum notatum, assembly GCA_022530915.1. NCBI lineage: Eukaryota > Viridiplantae > Streptophyta > Magnoliopsida > Poales > Poaceae > Paspalum > Paspalum notatum. Next base: position 9,447,720 of record CM039684.1, read on the forward strand.
TCCCAGCGGCTTGCATTGCATGCTCACTCTTGTAAAACACCAACACCAATACATCACCAATTCAACATGCGCACTGCACCACCACCGCGATCGGTTTCCCGTCCAGATCAGTTTGCAAAGGAGTCTTGGCAAGTTGCCGTTCTCGATCTCCTACGGCCGGCCACTGCTCCAGACCAGTGGGCTCAGATTCTGCACGCGAAGAGATGCCACCACATCATCAGATCACCAAACCGTCTACGGATGGTGCAAGCAAGAGTGGAAGTGCGTAGCGCATGCAGACTACGCAGTCACTGGTCAGCCAGGCAGAGGGGCTCAGGTGTATTCGTGGATGATCGGTGCGGTAGACCGCCTACTGCCGCCCTGTCCCTGTGAGATCACGGGCCGTCGCGTGGCGCAGCAGCGTCCATGGATCCACCCACAGGACGACGGGCCGACCTCTACACAGGCGACGGCAGGAGTTGGGCCAATGGCGCCGCCGCCGTGCGGGTGGGGGTGGACACACAGGCACACATCATTTCGCCTGCCCGTATGTGGGATGTGGGTGCTCTGTTGATCAGCAGGGGAGGGCGGGGTCCTTTTTACAAGGGGTGGGGGATGGGGGGATGGGGCTGGCTGGCCCAACTCGTCGTGGCCACGGCCAAAGCCGAGCCGCGCTTGTCGTGCGTGGCCACCGGCACATTGTTTGATGCTTTGATTCCCCTCCCCCTCTAAAAATCGACCGTTCCAACTCATTCCAGGGAATTAACAACGCTGGTGGCTGACGTAATCTGATTGCCACGGCTAATTAACAAGCGATTTAATTAGGCTCAGATCAGCGTGTGGAGCGCTAGTACAGTCCCTCTCTCTCACTCTCTCTGCTTACATGTGAGCTCCTCCATGGCGAGAAATGGAGAGGGAGGGGAGCACCAAGTGCAATAATGGATGTCGTCAGATGGCCACGCCGGAAATGGCAGTCCCAAAAGGGTGAGGACAAAGGAAAAAAGGGGTGCCATCACCGTCACCATCCCCATTTACTGCCTGCGCTGCCTCCTCTGCCTGTGGCTGCACTGCCTGTCCCTCCTCCTCATCATCCCTAGTGTGCGTTGCATATCACAGGAAGCTCTCCTCACCGTCGTCACCAAATCAGGTTATTTCATTTACATCTCCCTCGGTCCTTTCTGCCAATCACCATCCAGCAATCTCCCTTCTGTCAATCGGCATCCTTGTTGGATGCCACCCAGCCGGGAGAAAAATGACAAGGAGTAATATACAGAAGAAAAAAAAGGATTAGATGATGGTAATAGCACGCGGTGACATCATAACATCTTGTTGCGTCTGATTTCTTTAACTATACATTGGTTCCTAGTGACAACTTCTTTTTTTCACCGTGGTCGTGGTACAACAGAAGATCCACTGGATTTCATTCTCGGCTGCCTGTGGTGGTGGTGGTGGTGCTCCTTTGCAGCAGCATCTGCGCCGGCCGGCAGCTGTAAAGAAACCCAGATCCCCATCTCCTCGAAGAAGGAGATCCCAAAACTGTCCACGATTCCACATCTACTACTCCACCTCGCAGCACTAAAGTACTGTACTACCACTTCTACCTAATCGAGCGCTAGTAATCAAGAAAACGTCCCAGCTGAAATGGGAGGCAAAAAAGAAGAAAGAAAAGGGAGTCTCCTAATCGAGAGTTCCGAGACTGATCTATACACACAAACATCTAATCTGCCTTCTTCCCCCGCGCGCCCCTCGCTTGTCTCTGCTCCACGATGACTCTCTGATCCTGGCGGAGAACGAGACTGCGAGAGGGAAGGACGAGCTAGAGGGATCGAACGAGCTTCTTCGCCGGGCGCCTCCCGGGGGGCTACGAGCAGTCCTTCCAGCAGACGAGCATGGTGACGCATCGGCGCATGATGTAGAAGCGCGCCCGCTGCTCCTTCACCAGCCCGGCGCACCGGCTCGAGAAGGACGGCTGCGGCGCGCACCCGCCCGCCGCCACGGCGCCGGAGCCGCTCCCGCGCCGGCCGATCGCCTGGACGTCCCTCATGCTGGACGACCTCTTGATGAAAGGGTCCCCGCCGCCGGCCCCGGCTCCCGGGACGCGCCGGCTGCCGTTGTTCCGGCTCTTCTTGGAGAACTTCCACTTCTCGTCCACGTAGAACTCCATTGGATCGATGGCGCTGAGTCTGAGGACTGGACTACTGGAGGAGGAGTGCGCTGGACTGGAGAGAGAGAAGAGAGGTGTGGGGGCGTGAGGAATCCAGTGCTATTTATAACGGACCTGGGACTGGGAGGAGGAGAGGAGAGGAGAGGGCGCCGTGGGGTGTTGTGGACCGAGACCTGGACCGTTTTCTGCCGCGCGGCATCCCCCGTCCATCCGGTGGGTTGGAGTTGGACCTGGACGGCCTTACTACAGCTGCTGCTGGCCTGCTGCTCACTGAGAATCTGTATCCCGTTATGCATTTGCTGGCGTATTTTGCGTGGTCCTGAAAATAATTTCCAGACACTTTTCTTTACACCATGATCGTCTCCAATGTTCTAGTCCGAGAATTTGTCAATCATTTGCGAATCCTGTCGTTGGTTGCTGCTTCTTTTTGTACGTTAAACTGTTGTTGTAGCCGAATGTTTTATTATTCCTCATCCTAAGATTATTTATACTACTACCATTGTTATCTATTATTATATTAATAAGGGAGTGTTAAAAGAAGCCACCACGTTCGTCGAGAGGACCAAAAAATTACCACGTTAATCGGAAAAAAGAAAAACTCTGCACCGTTGGATTTTATGTAGATCTAACGGTCCATATTCAATGTTTATTTCTATTGAAATATATATACATACTCTAATATACGATAGAGAAAATTTGACTTACCATACTCTAACACGTAGTACATAAAAAAGAGACACAATTTGATTCAGACACGACTCCTTGCCCTTATACATGCATTGACTCTGACACAAACTCATTGCATCTCATACGTTTCCCAGAACAAGCTACGTTTCCGAAAACAAATTGAATATCCGATAAATACAACGCAGCCCTCCAATATTATCGTACCAAAACTAAAAATCAACCAGACCTTTATCGCCAATCAACCGCACCACCATCTTGCTCCACTGACATGGCTTCAGGTTCACCGTTCACCAAGATCATCAACTGCTCCATCAGATTGGTCCACCTTGACCGATTTTTTCAGCAAAGAACTCGACGGTTCCATCTTCATCTTCAACGGCTGCATCGATCAGATTCCTCCATCTTGAGGGTTCAATCTTGCACTATCGAGTATCGACATCACCAACTTGCACATCAATTTTGTTTCATATCCCCCATATGTCATGTCCTCTTTTACTACAATAGTGTTGTTTGAACAACAACATATTTAGATTATCACTATAATACACATCTATTAATTCCACTGTTAATCTTACAATGTACATGTGTGCTTGAATTTCTTTTAACATGAAGCATAATTATGGCATAAAAAAACTAAGGCAGGTAACAACCAACGGACAAGCATGGAACATAAAAAAAATGCTTGCTACCATGTAGATTACAAATTAAAAATAGAAATGATATTTGAATCCCATACAAATATGCCTATGTAACTAAATATGTTAATGTTTAAAACATATTGTAAAACATATATAAAAAAACTAGCAAAGTTTTTTCATTGTTCAAGACTAATAGAAAAAACAATAAAAAGAACAAAACCGATTAAATTCTTGCCATGCAAAATAAAAAAACGATACTCTATATTTTTTCATGGAAATTACTAAATTTTCTAAACTTCCTATAAGTTATAAAAAAATGATCCTTTCTATTTTGTTTGTGGCATATATTACTTGGTTTAAACATGGAAACATCAAAATATGAAAACTAAAAATAAGAAAAAAAATTGGAGCTTTTCTGGAACATATCAGTTGGCCTAGCAAAAAACACATATTACTGGGTTTCAGCTGCAAAATATCGAAAGATGAAAACTAAAAAAATATAAATATAAAGCTATAACGGTTCTAAAGCTTATCTATAAAAACCAATCATCAAGAAATTAATTATATTTTGGGTGGTATGGAAATTACAACTTTTTATAAACCTCTCAAGGTATAAAAAACTGTCATTGCTATTTGTGTGGCATATATTATATTATTTCAACTTATAAACATAAAAGATTAAAACTAAGAATAAGAAAATATAAAATTATAGTTTTTCTTGAGCATATCAGCTGGCCTAGAAAAAACAAAAGAATGCCAATTACCGAAAAAATTCCTTAGGTTTTGGGTGGCATGGATATTATTTCTAAACATCCTCAGGTATAATGGTAGATCGATAAGCTCAACCTTCAAGTATCGTAAAGTGGATACTGAATAGGGAGGTGTCTACAGTAAAAAATATATGAAAGAAATTTACAACTATAATATAACTAAGAATTTATAAAATGTTACAAAATAGAAATCATCCTATAATACCATAATTAACTAAGCACTCCCAACAACCTCCTCAATACAACAGTATAAAGATAAATTATAAAGCAAAAAAAAATTGATTGGAAAAAGCTAGATACCCGCACTATTTGTGCGGGCCAGAAATCACTTAGTTTTTTAGTGCACTCTTTCTAAATTTCTATCTTAAGGTATAAAAATTATCCTCGATATTTTGTACAACATATATTACTTGATTTCAACTTCAAAACATCAAAAGATGATAATTTTAAAAAGGAAAAATATAAAGGCGTGTTTGGAAACATGTTTCATGAAAACCATAGTTTTAGACTATCGTAGTATATATTGGCTATGACAATAAAACCATGGTTTACACATATTGCTATAAAAATGTAGTATTTCTTAAAACTAGCAATCGTTTGATTGCACAGTATTCGTACTAACCATCAACAGAAGTGCCGAGCGGGGCTGGCATGGCACCTGTTTGTGCGGGGCTGGCATAGGTGGTGGCTGCTAGCGGCATGGCCGTCATGGGAGGCAAGGCTCGCGGCGCAGGCAGGACCAACAGCAGGCGTCCAGGGGAGACGGGGCAACCGACACAGAGGAGCGCCGACTGGTGTGGGGCGAAATCATCCTATAGTACCATAATCAACTAAGCACCTGCTGCAACCTCAATGCAAAAGTTTAAAGATACTGTAAAACAAATAAATTAATTGGAAAAAGTCAGATACCTGTGCTATTTGTGCGAGCCAGAAATCGTTTATTTTTTTAGTTCACTCTTTCTAAACTTCTATCTCATGGTATAAAAAATTATCTTCACTATATTGCGTAACATATATTACTTGGTTTCAACTTCAAAACATCAAACATCGACAGGGCGAAGAATGCATGAGGATTTGGCTACGTAGGCAACAAGAAAGGATGTGGGGCACACAGGAGATGGCTATCGCTGGAGCGTTGTGAACAAAACTTTGGTCCAGAAAATACTGTGGTTTTGGCCATACTATTGTTTTAGCCATATATTATAGTTTTTCAAAACACAGTTTTGCAAAGAACAACTAAAGTAATTTTGAGGTAATACTATAGTATTCTCCAATACTATGGTATCTACAAACACACTATGCTTCCAAGCAGACGCAAAAAAACTATACCAATTATCAACAAATCCCTTAGGTTTTGAGTAGCATGGAAATTACTATTCTTCGTAAATTTCTCAATGTATAATGGTAGATCAATAAGCTCAACCTTCAAGTATTATATAATGAATAAGTAAACCTCTACAATAATGAAATATGGTAACCTATACAATAAATATAACAATGTTAAGTTACGACCATAAATATTTCATTGCATGTAGTTACACTCGCATATATACATATCTCAAATTAAGGGCGTATCTGGCCAAACAAAAGGTATATACATGGAGTATGTGTATCAAATGTTACATAACTAGAAATCATCCTATAACATCATAATTAACTAAGCACCCACTACAACTTCTAATGCAATTGAAATAGTGATAAATTATAAGACAAACAAATTAATAGGAAAAAAACTAGATACCCGCGCTATTTGCGCGGGCCAACTTGCTAGTTCTTACTTAAGAGGAAGATGCACATCTCTTCTGACCGCTAATGCTCTTTTGTCACTACTTTTCATGCTATTATACAATCATGTGAAAAAAATTCCATATATCGGTCTTGGACGACGTACTAAGTACATTGTGCTGTGCCGTGTTACCATGCATGAATAATTACCAGTTACCACCACCGTGTAAAAATGGCGACTAGTAATTTCTCAGATGGTCACAATTCGAGACTTCGAGGACCGAGTCCATGTGAGTTTAATCAATGCAAGGACGTACGGCTGGATTCTTCCGAGAGACCAGAGACCACGCAAGTAAAATCATCATCTTTTTTCTCTCTCTCCCCGGCAAAAAGACTTGCCTTATTGCAACCTAATCGCTGATTTCCCCGTAACAAGAAAGCAAAGATTCAAAAGGGCAAGTACACCATTTGGAGCCATTCGCCTGTTTCATCAACGGCGCCACCATTAGACGCAGCGGCGCGTAGCGTAATCATGCGCCTCGCCCCCCCGCTGCCTTTTCTGATGATTGATGCTCAAAATCCCACGGGAGTGATTTCGTGCTCTTCGTTCAGTCGCTGAGATGGCTTTGCAGTCCAATCTGGGGTGAGTCAGATGGGCCTGGAGGCGGGGCCTGCAGTGTTCCCTCGTGTCCACAGAGGCGAGCAGGGGATTAAATGCGCATGTCTCTTGGTGGTGCAGCCCCACAAGCAACGCCGTCTGCTAATTTTCATTCCGGTCTAATCAAACGTCTAACCAGGGAATGGTCCCGGATTAGGCCTGGCTATAACTTATCTTCCCCTTGTTATCATGTCATTGCCTATCCAAATACTACCGGGTCCAACGGAGCGAGTTTTATTCTTTCTTTTTGAGCTTGTGTAGTGTTTTTATTATTCTAAAATATACGTATGAATTTTTAACCATTGGATCCCATCCAATTGTTCAAGATCCCTACCCTATTTGGCCTTCCACCCCTGCCCGCACGCGTCGAGCGGTGCCCACACACACAACACGCATGCACTCAAAACCCAAACCCCTGGCTCTAAAGTTCACCGGAGATAATGGAGAGCTTGCCCGTGAGAGGGTCACTGGGCATGGAGAAAATGGAGTCTAACACGAATCTCATAGCTAAACCGTCCGAGACATCTCAGTCGGCGCGCAACAGATAAATAGCAAAATTTCTATTCTTTTATATAGTCAATTGCCTCAATGGGCGGGTTTATTTATTTGTTTGGGCGTTGGATTACCGTTGGATGGGTCATTTTATGTTTGAATATGCCGACTTTAATCTCGTGCACGTTCTTAACGGCGGCCTGGTGTCCTGGGGGGCGAATCAGTGGGCGGCTTGGCGGACCCTGCGCGGCGGCAGGTCGCTGCTCTGGGTGCCCGCCCGTGCGTGCGTGCGTGCGTGGCTCGACGCATCCCGATGCGCCCGCGCGACGCGCCTCGGCTCGGCTGGGTTCTTTTCCCACTTCCGTCCGCGCAGCCGCAGCCGCACGCACGCGGGCGGTCCCACGCGGGATGCCGGCCGCACGCAGCCGCAGCCGCCCAGGACCCAGGACCAGGAGCCTCTGGAGCTGGGGAAAGAAACCGCGGCGTGGGGCGTCCGTCCGAGAAAGGAAAACACGGCCACTTCGACGGTTCGGCCGCGCCTCTCGGCCCTTGGTACGGGGCCGTTAGGCTGGGCCGAAATGGATGGGTGTCCGCCGTCCCCTCGCCGCGCAGGTGGGCTCGGCGTCGGCATGGGGCTTTATCCTCCTCGGCTGCGGTTCCTTCGGCTGGTCCCAGAGAACGAGGGATCGGATTCGGCTCCCTCGGGGGTGCATTGCATTGCATGCATTCAACGCCCACCCATGGTCATGGATCACGTTCAATGCGTGTCGCCACGGCCGCACGGCGGCATGGCGAGCCTACGCTGTGTTCTATGGCGTTGCCCGGCGCGGCCATACCGTCCGCCCGTGCTGCCACGCCGCCGCCGCTCGTGGCTAGGTTCGGTTGGGATTTGGGAATTGGGACGGCCGCCGCCGTTATCCGGTCATGCTCTTCGAGGACAGATGTGCCGGCCTCATATCCGTATATGGGGCCTGCGCTGCGCCGGCCGGCCGCTAATCGAAGCATGCAGGACTGTTTATTTCTCGCCATCATCCGCAAGCGGCAAGCGATCGATGCGTCTGTCCCTTTTCGTCTACACTTAACGCAAAAGAAGACTTGACCGTGCGACGCCAACTGCACTGTCTGCGCTGCACGCGCGTGTATTCAACAAGGCAGCCATATTGATCGATGTCCATGCCACTGTGCTATCATCCTACCAAGCGCGCTGTACGTCCTGCTCATGGATCGGAACCGGCAGCAGCGCTGGAGACCGGCCGAGCCCACTTAAAATGGCGCCGTGGCAGCGACGGCATACATGCATGTCCTGATCAATCTCCAAAAACTACTTCATGGGGAGCTCGATCGATCGCGCGCGCGCGGGAGCTCTAGCTCGGCATCGCTGGCCCAGGCGCGACGACGATGCCGCCGCGATTAACAGGGAGCTCGACCTCGACAGTGTCTTCACTGTGTCTCCTCGCGGTAACGGGCCTCGATGATTAGCACGCGGGACATGTCACCTCTCGCGTGCACAAGGACGAAGGCCACGAGATGGCACGTGGGGGGCGAGGGGCCGTGACATGGACGGACTCGTGGTTGGTCCCGAGTCCCGACCCATCCATTGGCCAGCCGACCTACTCGACAGTTCGCGGAGAGGGACGCCGCGCCACGCTTTTCCACATCGCCTTATCCGTTGTGTGTGTGTAGCTGGCCACTGTTCGAGCAATGAGTTTGGCCAAGGACATTTTTGACAAGCAATTGACTTGAGCTCGCAAGCGAGCGCTTTATTTTAGACGGGGTTGGGGAGTTGGGACACTAAAATAGATGCAAGTCGATGCACACTAAAATAGACATTAACAGTGCCCGTATTAGTCATATCCCTATCGTCTTTGGTCGTCCAGGACTGAATTGAATTCAGAATAGTAACACATCTGCTTCATCTACATGGAGAGATTCTCGCAGCGGCAGTTGATTAGACTGAGCATGTGTTACCGCCCTGAAGTACAAGTGCCATGTGATCGCCACAATGCAATTGCACTATCTTGGTTGAGCTGGAACAGTACTCGATCTACAGTACTGTTTGCTTTGGAGAAGAGAAGATGCATGGTTCTTGATGTGACCAACAGAAACGATCGGCATCCTTCCTGTTTATATGCAATTATGCATGATAGATCACTTCAGTTGGCTCATATCCATTCCGTCGGCACCTGTTCTTGGAGACAATGTTTTTCAGATAAGTGGCAAAATATTGTTGCGAGGTCTCCTCAAGAATTGCTGCATTGATCCTTCTCCATTACTGCTGAATTGCACGCATCCAGTAGAATTCCCGCAGTATCTCGTTCAAATCTCACGCATTCAGTAGAACTAGATGAATTCCCGGCAAGTTGTTGCGGGAATTTAGAAGATAATTTAATATGTGTCTTGGAAACATCTGTAGAAAGTTCTGACAATATTTATGGATGAAACAAATAAAATAGCTTGCTGGAATATGACAATTCATTGAGTCTGTCTGGCTAAAAGATGCCCACCAAATATTACCTTGATATTTCAGCTATTTTTACTCTAGATTAAGATAGACACAAAATGAATTTGTGAAGACATGTGAAACATAAAAATAATTACATACTCTTTTATTGGCGCTTCTTTGCAAAACTGTTTCTTCTTCACAGAAAACCCACACGAATAGTTCCTGGCCAGCTTGGGAGGATGGGACTGCATCCCGGCGTCCGGTAGGGGGCTTGAGGCTAGGTTCATGCTGACAGCACAGAACAACAGGAGAGGCAGCGGGCTCCAACGACGGGATGGCGGCCTCGGCGGGATGGCTCGTAGCCACTGCGCGCCTCGCGTCACGCGGGTGGGGCTGCATAGTGCAGACTCGTCCTCCGTGGCTCAAACCTCCATGTGTGCGCATGCATGAACTGTCCGCTCATTCGCAGCCACAACCAACATGTGGGCGTGTGGCACGGCTGGCTCCCATCATGCGAGCTCACCCGGCCCTGGTGTCCTTGGTGTGCTTGTGGATGACAATGCTTCCTCCAAGACTGCAACAACATGCATTGCTGCAGGATAAGTTTAGAGGTAAGTTGGAGGAACCGCATGTTAGAGTCGTCGACGGCAAAGCGCATCGATCTGAACATGCCTCCATAGATCCTAAAATACTTCTTATATACTTGCTAGTGATTGATGAACAAAGCTTGGGGATCAGTTTCAGTACGTGGAGATGAGAAATGCCAGAGATATGGACCGACGTGACCATGCGGATGCGCAGCAGCGTGGGCATTTGTGCTGGCGGGCAAAGTAACAGACTTGCTAATAAATGTTTAGTGGATAATCAATGTTAGTGGATAACAGTGGGGTTGATAGTGGGTAATCAGTTGATAATTAGTGGGGTGATGACATGGCTTCCCTAGAAGCGAGAGAAATCATACAGTGGGGATCCCTAATTTAAATATAAAAGATTCTGGCAGTATTCGGTTGAAATCTGGAACTATAAAACTAGATACATTGTACCTTACATACACATAACACCACGGAGTAAACCAGTAATCTTGTTGCACTTCCCGCAGTCACCTTTGAGAGATCGACCAAGCTGGCGAATCTTGTGATTGACGAAATTACTACAACTCTACAAGTGCCTTAGTGCCACGCTGTTAATGACAGTCATGCTACACCGACTACTGAGAAATCATCGCATTTAGATTATTCGTAACAAAATAAATTAATGGAAAATACAAGGGCCAATTTTGAGTCCATGATCGACTCAATTCTGGATACAGCTATAAAAAAACTAACCAAATAAGCCATAGCTTACAATGTCGCTGCCGAATTTGGCAAAACACGTGCATGACGCCTCAAGAGCAATAATTTATTCTGCTGACGAAAATCTATATATACAACAAATACACTTTGTAACATCCACATAGCATTCTGCACTAGGTCATCTACACCGTGCCCTTTGCTGTTTTTCCACTGAAACCCATGTTATTGTGTCTGACCTGTGCACTTGATGAATTAGGATGGACCGGTGCTTCAAGAAAGGGTGTGGGTCTCTTGGACAGACCTTTTGTAAAGATCGTGTCGAAGCTATGCATCAAACTAATCACCCTATAGTCCCTGATCAACTGTGTGGCTCCCTCTTCTTTCTTTGCAGGACCATCAATGCATCATTGGCAAGGTAGAAACTATGATTGTCAACCGACCATATGGCGCCGAAAGCATTGATAAATATTACTCTTTATAATGATCTCCCATGAGGGCTTATAAAACAGACATGCAAATCCATTTGGCCTTGATACCTTGTCAGACGTCAAATCAAGAATGATATGCTCCTAATTTCCTCCTCCGAGAAGCACACCAATACCAGATAGATTAACTTCAGGCATCCACAATTGCTGCAGGTCAAGTGAATGACATCCAGATAGCTGGAAACCTGGGCCAAAAGGACTCGAAACGAAAAGTGACATTTGGGCTTTGGCCCAGGAAATCGTGTTGGCCTGCAGAGAACGAGAGAAGTATGGCTGTATGGCCACGCGTGATCGGAGCAACCTGAGATATAATGGAGGTGATGGTTGGAACTTGGAAGTGCTATGCTACCACCAGACATTTTCCAGCAGAGGAATAGCATGCAGTTGACATCAGCAAATGAGTGAAGATGCAGGCCACAGCATCACAGCCTCTTTTTTCTTTTCAGAGAATAATTATATTGGAAGATTTCATAAACACATAACATATGCCAAAGTCCACACTGTCTTAAGTGTCAAACTACCTTTTATTGAGTTCGAATTGCGACAGTATCTTTGAAACTACTCAAGATCAAGAAAACGATGTGAAAGTAAAAACAACAACTTTTGCTGTCACAGAACACAATCTCTTTAACCTTTTGAAGTATGGGAAAGAAAAGAATGGTGTAGAAAAATTACAAGCCTCTTTACCCTTTTTGCACACGCAATATACGACGACAATGTATATATCTTCCTTGATAAGTGTATATGGCAATCAAGAAACAATGTGTATATGTTGGTCAATGTCAACGCCCGATTGATCTTCAACACTTGGGAAGATCGGGCGGCGGCGGCATGAGCTTCTGCTCAGGCAGCGGGCCGTCATTGACCACCCATGCCATCTTCAACCCCCAGCTCGTGTGCACCTCCAGGTGGCAATGCATGAACCAAACACCTGCAACAAGGACGACAAGGTATTTCAAGAACACGAGCTGATCGATCAGTGTCTACTTTGTCTAGTATAGTGATGCAACGGCTACTCACCGGGATTGTCGGCGAAGAACCTGATGGCTACCCATCCACCAGACGGCACTCCGACGGTGTTCCTCTGCACGGGGTCTTCCAGGTTGAACTTGGCTGGGTCCTTTGACGGGTCGTAGTTGCCGAACCCTTGTCCGACCACGAAGAAGTCGTAACCGTGCAGGTGCAGCGGGTGGCTCTCGGCGCCGAGGATGCTGGTGCCCTGCAGCACCACCTCCACGCTGGTGTTGTACTGCAGCACCACCACCTTGGTCCCGTTGGAGACCTTGGTGTTGTTTGGCGGCGTGCCCGTGTAGTTGAACGGTTGGAGCGGCGCGGCGGGGAAGTCGGCGGTGTAGACGCCGGCGAGGTTGTCGTAGTGCGCCTGCAGGAGTGCGGTGGTGGGCATGGCGAAGGAGACGTTGTTCATGGAGGCCGTGAACTTGCTGCCGTTGGGGCCCTGGCACGTCTGGTTCGCCGGGCACGGGTTGGTGCCGAGCCCGACGGCGAAGAAGAAGGAGCGGTCGACGCGGCGGGGCACGGCGGCCGGGTAGTCCGGCGTGGCGAGGCTACGGAGCCTGGCGCTGTAGTTGGCAGTGAAGGCGGTGTCGTTGAGCGCGGGGAGCGAGGGGCGGAAGAGCGGGAGGGCCTTGATGTGGCCCGGCGGCGCGTACTCGAGCACGGCGGCGACGGTGGTGTTGTCGAAGGTGCCCGGCTGGCCCGTGCCGTAGGGGCGCGCCAGCATGAGGTGGGTGGCGGCGGGGCAGCCGGCGTCGGGCTCGGCGCGGAGGAGCACGTTGGTGGTCTGGCCCGGCGTGATGAGGACGACGTCCGTGTGGAACGGCTTGACGTAGGCGGCGTCGACGTCGACGACGGTGAGCGTGTGGTTGGCGATGGAGAAGAAGAGCTCGTCGTTGAGCGCGGCGTTGATGAGGCGGAGCAGGTACCACTTGCCGGGCAGCACCTTGAGCTTGAACGTGTCTGTCGATCGGGGTGGAGGGGGAAGCAAGCATTGTTTGGGCCGTCAGATCGGTTGTTTTGAGCGATGTGCGGCCCGGAGAGGGCTTCCAATGGGCCTAAATCTTACCTTTGCTGGAGCAGTTGTACAAGGGGCCCGGGAGGCCGTTGATGGTGAAGGCATCGGACACGTTTGGGCCCGCTCCGGTCCGAAGCGCCTGAGCGATAATTGCCTCAGGGTCCGCGTTGAACCACTCTCCTGCATGCGTTATGTTCGTCAGTTCGAGTGATGAACTGATGATCTAGCAGGACACCCAGAGCAGAGCAATAGAGCAGTGGGAGAGCAGTGGGACTGGGACGCACCGAAGATGATGGGGACTTCCTTGTAGGGTTTCACCGGGAAAGGGTAGGGCACCCCGCGCTTGGGGAGGATGACGATGGGGCCGTAGAGCGTGGCGCGCATCCAGGAGACGTGCGCGTGCCAGAGGAGGGTGCCCCGCTGCCCCGTGATGGTGAAGTTGTACACGAAGCTCTGCCCCGTCTGGATGGGGCACTGCGTCACGTACGCCGGCCCGTCCGACCACCCCGTCCGCATCTGACGAACGCCGTGCCTGCTCGATCGTCGTCGTCGTCGATCGCGCACACCCAGGCCACCGGTGAACGCAGAAGACGATCAGTACCAGCAGCATCACAGCATGCATATGATCAAGATCATTGCAGTTAATTGCTGAAAAGAGCCGTCAAGAAGAAAAAAAGAAATAATTTTACCAGTGGATGGTAACGTTGTCCTTGACATTGTTAACCACCTTGACGACGACGCGATCGCCCTCCCTGGTGACTATCTTGGGGCCGGGGAACTGGCCGTTCACCGTCGGGATGGCGCGGGTGGTGCACAACCGCGTCACCTGCTGCATCGTCACCTGCAATCAAACAGCTTGCAGAGATAAATGTACTACTCATATATATAGCAGTATTCACGTTCAAAGCACTTCATTCTTCATAGCCAGGGATGCAAGAACAGATCAAGCATTATTTAGTAAAATAGATTTATTACACTAGCAACTCAGCAAGAGAAGGGCGCCATGCATGCATCTTCCTATGCCATATATATGCCAGTGAAGTAGTGATAGATCATCAAATGCTGCACTCACATTGAAGGTGTAGTATCTGGTGGCGCCGAGCGACGGCTGCGGCAACACCAGCATCGTGCCCAAGAACAGGAGCAACGCAAGAAATGGCGCCCCCATATCTCCCCCTCTTCAAAGTTCAAACCTGCAGTTTTCAGTGCTGGGATGCACGCGACCGGCCGGGCAGAGCTGATATAATGTGGGAGGGAGGACAGATTAATTATATAGCGAGGACGACTGTAACGCCGGTGGTTGCAACACATATGATTTATTAGGTGACGACATGATATATTTTGTTTCCGTTTTTATTAGGGCAAGGGGAAAATGGGGATGAGAATTAGGTGAGGGCGATGATGGGGAGAGATCGAAGAAAGCTGGGGACACGAGAGGGCAGGCGGGGATGAAAAGGGCCAAGATCGAGCTTGTTATCGCCAGCCGGCCCGCGCGCGCTTTTGCTGGTCATGTACAAGAGAGTTGGGTCGGCCTGGGTTTTAGAGTGCAGGCAAAGGAATGACCCTTTTTGACGTAGGCGGGAGCTGCTCTGGACACACATATATTTTCTCGAATGGATTTGTTTGTTTATTTGCTCCTTTCAATTTGGACGGCTCGATCAGAGTGCTGCTGTCGTGGTCGATGCAATCTGGAGCGTCTTCCTTTCCTCCTGGCTCAGATTTCACAGTACTACTTTGTGTGAAATTGTGATTTTTTTGATCTGGACTCTTCGACATGATCTTCCGGTTTTCTGAGAGATTGACACAACTCAGCGTCATTTGTTGCGATTTCATTGTCGCGTCAGATGGAGTGCTAACTGATTATTAACATTTGGCCAGGATTGAAACCCTCCTCGGCGGTTAAATCAAACAGCCTGACCATTCCTGTGGCTGTGAGCTGATGGACGGACGAAGCGTTACTCGCAGGGGCCATCTCATCACAATATCTGATATATAACCTGAAGTTCCTGAGCAGGCACCTAACAGCACACTGTGCAAAATTAATGATCATCATATCCATGATTGTGTCCATGCAATGCCTCTCTTGTCCAACCTCCAAAGCTAGCTAGTTTTGGTGCGACAGGAGTGCTGGATTTCATGTCTGAACAACCCAGACGCATCCTGTTCATGCACCGGTTCGGCGTAGGTCGGCCAAGGCTGGCTTTGACCTATGAACGATGGCTGTTCCTACCAAGAGCGTAGCTCAAACGTCAGGCTGCTGCACTTGCACTTCACAGTACAGGTCTACAGGACCTGATGCAGTCCACCACTACACCAATCACCACCGGCCCCAGCAGCCAGTGTGCAACACCAACACATACCAACACGGACAAGAGGCATGAGAGACTGTTCGTTTTCACGTTATAGTTATCGTATCGTATCGTCACAGTAGCTTGTGTGGTTATGTGCCGTTTGATAAGACTGACGGAAGGTGCAGAAGCTTCGAGATTTCTGTTCCGATACGATTCAGCTGCTGTATCGGAAAAACGAACGGAGCCTGAGCTACAGGTATGAATAGACGATGATCCTGACGCATGCAAAGCATTCTATCCAGCAGATACTAAGTGCAGACACATATATACGTACAAGTACAACGCGATTGCTTCACAAGACAATCCGAAGTAGGTACAGGGCTGTAAAGCACGCTGCGGTTAGAACGTCGCTGCGAAGAATTGCTGATAGTCGACATTGTCATCGCTGCTGTGCTGTGCATGGGAGTTACTGCGATCTGAAGCTACAAGACGCGCGCACCACAATTTTGCGTACACTGGCACTGTTATGGCAGTGTAGTTCCTCGCTCTCCATTAATTTCCATTGCACGGTTAGCAAGCAAAGCTCCATGTGTTAGTGTGTGTGTGGTTTAGCGCGGTGCCTTTTTGCAAGCTCTTGTTCCTGTCTGCTGGGATATGCCCTCGCCATATGCCCGCCTTTAATTTACTCTGTCTTGGAGATAAAGGAAACAACTTTGAGTAAAACTAGTATTAATCTGAATCTCATCTCATCGTACAACCGGAAACACGCGAGCCTACAAGAAACAGGGTTTTTGGTTGGTGACAGGCGACAGGCCGGACATGTGTATCTGAATATCTGATGATATATCTGATCTGGCTTTTAGGTTGCTGCGGGACAGTGACGCGGCATCCTACTCAGATTCTCGAACTGCGCAGGACGCGTGCGTCCTCGAGCTCCACGTGAGACGGCTCTAGTATGGCAAATGCAACATCGAACATGGATAGTGTATGCGAAAGGTTATATGCTTTGCTACCACAAAAATGATTTTTTTTAGTCAACTAAGAAATCATGCAAGTAAAAGATCATAGCTGTATAGTTATTACTAGAGTAAAATGCATCAGAGGCTCCATAACTTTTCTCAAGTGTCATATAGGTCCATTAACTTTAAAATTGCTGATATGGGTCCATATAAACTTTTAAAGTGTATCATACAGATCCAAACCGCACTTAACACAACAAAACAATACATATTAAATCATGTACATATCCAAAAATTACAAAACAAACTTCATTAGTTTTGTATTGATTAAATCTATACACGGTGGAACTTACTTGATTTGTAAAATGACCATGTTGCCCCTGTTTATGCTAAATAAAAATGTAGTTACTTTTTATCATATCTATTGTTTAGTACATCTAAAAACCTTGCAATAATGCAATTCTACGTGTTATGCTCCATACATATATTTATAAATTTATCATGGTTAGTGGTTGTTGTTTTGTTAAAGAAACGATATATTTACGAATTATGTCCTTTTAAATGGAAAGAAATGTATGGCTTGTTGTACTCAATAAATGTCATAAAAATCATGTTGCATAAAATGTTTCATTAATAAGGATTTATATCTTGGGGTCAAAATAAATGAAAAATAAGTTTTAGTTTTTAAATTTGTTTTACTATTTATATAGGGGCAAAGTGGTCAAAGCCAGTTCTACTGTGTAGATCTCATCAAGACAAAACTATTAAAGTTGATGTTATAATTTTAGGACGTGTATACGATTTTATATGCTGTTTTATGTTAGTGTTTGGTGGAGTATGGATCTATACGGTACACTTTAAAAAGATGGACCTAACTCTGCACTTTCAAAGGTGATGAAACTAAGTGTTCAAAGGTGATGAAACTAAGTGACACCCTAAGACAAGTTAAAGAGCCTACTGCATTTTACTCTTATTACTACTAGATGCGCAGTGCACCTAAAGAAGGGTTTGAGAGAAGCCTGTGGTCCAATGTTGTGCACGTCAGTGTAAATGATGTAGCTGGCCATTCCACGAACCAAAACTCTTTTCTTTCTTGTGTCCTAGCAGCAATCTTGTGCCCTCCCGAGCACTAGTCTAGAACACCCATCCACCAAGCACTCGAGACCTTGTTGTTGTGGTTTCACGAGTTCACGAGTGTTGTGGTCACCTTTTTAGTACATGAAAGTAGCCGTGACCTGGTCGATGATCAGCACCGAAGCAACAACAATAGCAACGCCTCTAAGGTATTGGCATATAAAGAGACAATGCATGCGTATGTTAGCTCACTAACATCGCATGCCAATTAGGGTTTCTATATACCCATTGTGTCGTCTCTTTTGTGTGTCCAGATATTAACTGGCTTCTACCCTAGGTACATTAGTACTCTAACTCTCAGATCCAATCCGATTGTAAAATAATCACCTTTCGAGTTATAACAGACAAAATACCGATGAAACATTTTAATCTAGACTTAAGAATATGGAGGGGAAGCCTTTGCATGTTCCATGGAAAATAACTAGTTAGGTGATTTGCGCAAATAGTGCAACTAGACGACTATTAATTCTTTCCTCTATCCTTAAAAAAATTGTTGTGCAGCCTAAGTCAATCTGTTGTGCTTTTCAACATTTGCGAGCGCCTAATTTTATTTTATTTTTGTTGTTTCTTGGATCTGTGCTCTGGCAAACGCTCACCAGCTGTGACGGCTTGTGATTGTAGAGCTCTTCGAGTGCGCAGCCGCACCATACTGATGTTCTTCTCCTGCAGTGATCCTGGTTAGGCGTCGTGCTTCGTTAAAACGCTAGTACGGGTAAGATTATTAATGTTGTACGAAGATTATATGACATTCCATTGTAATTGTCCAAACTTCTTTTAAAATAATCGAATCGGTAGCGGATTCTAATACATATCAATTTTTATAAAAAGAAATTTTATAGCGTTTGGAATTAATATTAGCCATTCATTTGTTTTGATCTAATGGCTGAAAACTAACTTTTAGAGAGCCCTCCCTCAAGAAATATAACTGTTTCTTTTAACACGGACTGTCTTGAAAGATAAGCTCTTGTCACTGAAAAAGTGAAAATTGATGGCATTGCGAATTTGCGATGTTTCCAAATAGTCTAGCTGGCATTCTGGCAATGATTAGTATCTCAAAGCATTCTAGACCTTGTCTTATTGCTTCGATTCCGACAGAATCCACGAAAGCACCAGCGCACCTGACTGAACAAGGCGCGGGAGCAGAGAAATCCAAAACATGCCGTCACTTGTTGAAGAATAATAAGATACAGTATTAAAGTGCAAACTTCAACCAAATCATACGAAGGTCGAGTAGTATCGTAGGGAATTAGGGATAGCTTTAGCTTCATAGAGGTTGAGTTCATGCACATGCTTCCAGCAAGCATGTCGTGGAGGGACGACCAAGCGTTCGCAAGAGGCGGCCCCAAAGCACCTTTCCCTTTCAATTTCTCTGCAGCACAATTGAAGCAAACCTAGTAATGTAAAGGAGCCCTGCCCTGCGACATGTGCTATTAGTAGAATTTGCTTTTATTTTGCCTCGAATTTATAATAAATTTCTAGTGACGTGGAACCCAACATATAGAGCATAAGTGCCAGCTCCATTCCCATTCCTCTCCTCTCTTTCCCTCTCTGTTTTTTCTTCCCCCACTTGGTGGCGGCGGCCACTGCCATTGGATCAGGCCAGCAAGAGAAGGAGGCTGCACTGCGTCACTACAGGCTACAGCGACCATGGTGGGCTCAACGCCGTCGTGTAGGTGGCGGTATGCCGGTATGGATGCACTCGTCGAGGATGAAGGGCGTGATGACAATGTGCAGGAGGACGTGGTGCTAGTATTTGCCGTATAAGCACCTATGAGACTCGAACGACGGCTGACAAAGGATCCACCACGGTAGCTTGGATAGTCAGGGGAGGTAGTTGTGTCCCACTGTCCCTTTACTCGCCCCAATGATCAAAATCCATATTTAGTGATTATTTAAGTGGCAGGTGATGTGCCTGATATGTGTGCCTTTGCTCTCAATGACTTGGAAACTAATCTTTCATAGGCGTTCATTATGTTAGGGTATGTACGCTCGCACAACGGTCCCGCTTGGTTGGGATTCTCCAAATTGTTCCTTTCTAGAAATATGATAATAGCTAGTACTAAGCGAAAAGTATATGTTTTTAGAGAGAAGGGAGAGAATCTGTACTAAAATATCCATTCACTCACTTATTTAGAGCAAACCATAAATGTTTCTCGGATTGTACAATAAAACATGTTTGTTAGGAGAACTAGCTATATTCTCAAAACGTTTCTTTGAAAAACTAAAGCCATCCAAGCAGGGTCTATGCCTAAAAAATAAGTATAGTATTATTTGTTTAGGAAGCAAAGCCGAAGCTGCTCAAGTTGGGTAGCGCAACCTACAAAGGAGAATGAGCACATCAACAGAAAGTGATTAATGTTTTCTTCACATTTACATCGATTAAAGCAACCTCAGTGCTCGCAAATTTGAAGACATTCTTGACCACGGTTGTCCCTTCAGAAACAAAGTTTCGGGCCAGACGCATGCCTCAAAAATGTGTGCATAGCAAGTACGTTGATGCGGTGGTTTTGAGCTTTGAGGTGAGACGTCAAAACTACAAGAATAAAGAAGTGATATGCTTCGTGGGATTGGCGTCAACCGGAATCATCTATATTAAAATACAATACGCGTTGACGTTGGATCTGATAAATGCAAAACACAAGGTGAAACTCATACGGTTTACACTTTCTTTTTTTTAAAAAAAAAATACATAGTAGAAATGAAGATGCTAACAAATATATATACGTGCATTCACCCCCTTGTGAACACGGACGCCTCTGAGAAACTGAACAGACAAATCTCAATATCGACAAAGTCACATGACCGCCTCCAACAAGAGAAAGGTTATTCGTGCATCAATGGTGCTGATTTCTACGAATACTATTAGTTTCCTTAGTTTTTAGGTTATATCCTTATCTAAAAAGGAGTTTTTGGGCAATATACCTTTTTTTTTCATAGATGTTGTATGCGACCTATATGAATAGAATCCTTTTGTAGCCTGAAACTCACAAGCATGTGTGGCCCTCGTTACATCTCCTTCTTCCTTCCCACAATTTGTGCCACACTCACCTTAGTGCTTCACTACCTACCTCTTTAGGGGAATGGGTTAGGGTTTCATTGGTGTTGGGGGGCAAGGTATTCTCCGGTAGGTCTGAATGTGCATACAAAATGAATTCGAGTAAAATACCTAAACTCTGAATGTGCACATTTGGGTCCCTAACTTGTAGCTTGTAGAGTTGTGTCATCCCAATTCTTAAACTCTTAAAGTACACATTATGTCCCTAAACTTATAGGCTTGTGTTATCCTAATCCCTAAACTCTCAAAGTGCACATTCTGGTCCATAAAATTTGTTTAGGTCTCACCATGGTCCCAATGATGCTCAGTTCTTCTGTGTGATATGTTGACTCTGCACTAATGTAGATCTAACATGTCCATTTAGCTCTTTTCCTCATCCATCTCCTTCCTCCACAGTGCCGTTACTGTTCGCTCCATGCCACCTCTGCCCCTTCCTCATCAAGCCACCATTGTCGCCCATATGTACCTAGAAGCACTTTTGGAAGAAGCGGTAGGGGCACCGGAGCGATAGGAGTGGAAGGATGCAAAGTGTTGGTGCACGAGGTGGGGAAGAGGCATAGGTGGTGGCAACCATTTTGTGTAGGCAGGGACTGTACAACTGCAAGTGTGTGGTAAATGGAGAAAGAGTAAAAAGAATGTACATACATGCCATGTCAACATGCCAGGTTAGCACGTAGAGTGGGTCAAGGCCATTTGGACTTATGATGACACCATGAACAAGTTTATGTGCCCAGATGACACACATATACAAGTTTAAAGATTGAGATGTGCACGTTTAGAGTTTAGGGACCGGAATGATACAACTCTACACGTTTAGGGACTTAAAATATGCACTTTGGAAGTTTACAATCAGGATGACACAACACTGCAAGTTTAGGAACCGATAGTATATTTCACACGTTTATTAGGTGGCAATAGCCGATGTTGACATCCTTACTTGACCTCCCATTGTTCTAGTGACTGTGATTTTAATAGGTTGGGTGGCCTACTTTACCTCCCTAGCAGACCAAGGTAGACTCAAACCTTACTTGACCTCCCATTGTTCTAGTGACTGGGATGTTAATTTGATCTTGAGGGTCCAAACCAGTATAAATTGCATGTGTCTGTAGATAGGTCTATGTCGTACCTATCGCTAGACGCCTAAATAAATGTCCAAATCTCATCCAATAAATCTCCAAACCTCATCTATTAGCCTTATAAAAAAAAACCTCATCTATTAGAGAATCAATGTTGGCATGAGGGACTCTGCATCCCAACCTTCTTCCACCAATTGGATTGCTTAATTTAAATAGCTCCATTAGGGATTTCGGATATACATATATTTGTATAGATTTTATTCGTAAAAAAACATAAAAAACAGAAAAGTAAAAAAAAGAAGGCCCAGGCCGGCTCAGGCTTTTGTGTCGGTATGGCTCTCGTGAGCCTCCGTGCGTGCGTGACGATGCAGCAGCAGGTGGCTCCATGTCCATGAAACTATGAAATGAAAGCATCAGACTATGTGTACTAGAATATATAAATACAGTGTATATCTACTGTTTCAACTATTTCTCTCTGCGTACAATATCATTTGTATAGACAATTCTTTTACCCATCCAACTATACGTACTCTCAGCCGCGTTGGGTTCGGCGGGTGCCTGTAGGATCGCGCGCGGCAAACGATGATTGCCTCGGCCGCTCGGCGGGGCCGTGGGGGACGACGAACGCGTATCCACTCGTCGAGTCGTCGTGCGCGGACGGAAGCTAGTGCGTCAGGCCTCCCCGAATTCACCTGTGGTGGGCTTTGTTCCCCGTGCGGCCCAGCATGCATGTGAGACGTAGGTAAAGATGGAGCAAAATGTGGTACTACAATGATCATGCAGACTGACACAGAGAGAGAGGGGGCTTCCTACCTATCTTCTGAAAGATGGTAAGTCTATCTATCTTTGGCCCAATAGGCCCATTTAGCCTGGCTATTGTAATACAATAACTAACTTTTCTTTTGTTTTTGTGTTTATCTTTATTCTAATAAGTATAACAAAGTAACAAACTATACTTATTAGATTATGATTATGTATGTCTATATATATGATTCAACATTATGCTTATTGTGATTCAACAACCTATAGAACCCAACTCAACATTTCACATAAATTAATTCAACATCTGATGTGCAAATGTTGAACTAGTATATAAAATTGTTGAATACCTATATTTAAAAATGTTGAAATATTATACGGATGAATGTTAACCCGAGACATTTGATCGAACATAAGCCACGACTCACAAGCTTCTTATTCTTGCCTCGCATAACTCTTCTACTCTTTGGAACTCTCTTCCATGCTCAACGGATGACATGATCTTTGCTTCTCCAGAGTGGTCTTGTTGCTTCGAAAGTGCACAGGGAGCCAGCGGAGTAAATAGCGTGGAGAATTATGGTGCACACAGGCAGTGCGAGAAGGCCCAACAGAGAAGACATCGGGTGATAGGGGGACTTGGGAGTGGGCTGGGCCGTCGCCAGCCGCGAGACGTGAAGAACGACACGGAGAGCAAATTAATCGGATGGCTGCTGAATGCCGTACGCATCATGAACATTGGATGATAGCTAGACTTACCATCTACCGGAAGATGCATAGGATTTCCGCAGAGGGAGCATACGTGAACAAACAACAAGGCCCATGTTCCTCCTTGGCTTTCTGGATTTCCATTAAATGACTTGATTTTTAATGTTCGGAGGCTCGGAGCCCGACTATATTCACTTGTACTCCAAGCAAGTTTGACCCTTATGTATTGTTAAAACAATTTATAAAATATGTAAAAATTCAAATACCTAAAGCATATTATACATTAAGCCAAATCAAAATAAAAATAAAAAATTATAATTTTTTTAAAATAAATGAAGTGAATTAAAATTGGTTTTAAGAAAAATCAGATACATATAATTTGAAATGGAGGGAATATTTTATACTTTATGTGTGATCCTCGGGCCGAAAATTGCTCTACAAAATTATGTTTTATCCAAACTTTTGAAAAATATGGATTCTAGGTTTTAGAATAAATTATTCGTTACTAGAATATCATAAATAAGATTGACCTTACCAGCATGTGCATTTTAGACTTTGCATTTTAAATTTCTCTATGTGACCCATAGCCATGGGCACTAGCCTAGCCATTTCAGTATTGAGGTGTTGCATTTCCTCTATCAAATAATGAAGCCATAGCAATACTTTTATAATAAAATAGATGAAACTATCAATTTAAATGTATATTATAACATTTCAAAGTCAGTATGACAATTCAGGAGAACCACACATCATTGTATTAAAAAAGAATGAAACAGTACAGCCCGTCTAGACAAACGGGATTACTCACGCACTAAACAACCAATGCATTTATCCCTTGCTCGGGCCGAGAACCTAGCAACAACGAAAGTGATTCTAAGAAACAGGGAGCGGTCAGAACGCTCGTCCCTAAAACAACGTAGTTTCTCTTCTTCCACAACTGTCAGGCCACATTACGCGCCACCCGCCACTTGCTAGTTGCCTATAGGAAAAACGATCATTCATTGTTCCGCCATCAGCCGGTGTGACGCTTATCCGATCGAACACAAGTTGCATTCAGGGCTCGATGATTACACGTACGCCTGATGAAGTACGCAACAAGAGCTGCCGATCAAACCAGACGACGGAGCCAGTGACAGAAACTCCAAATCCACCTCACCTGTCAGCGCTGATTGGCGCCAATCATGCGGGACGAGATCGCTGGGCGGCCTGTGGACCAAGGAAATTACAAAGCCTCGATCGCCCCTGCACCCTAGCTTGCGCCCATGGGGCAGCACGCGGGCCACGAACGCCCGGTTCGTCTCACACGTACCACTCGATCAGTCCTCTCGCATCTCGTCCCCGTCAGAGGATAGTTTGACGCCACTAGAGCAGACCCCACGGGGTTCCCGGGGGGATAAGCGCTGAGCTGGACTTGGTTTTGATGGCTCTTCTAGCTTGATCCGCTGCAGCAATGCTTTCCTGGGAGCAGGTCAGGGCCACCTCAGCTAGGTAGCCAGCCCGGCCCACTGGAGTTCGTCTCCTAGCTGCCTGCCTTCGGCTTCTATATTTCTTCTGTTGCCATCATGTTCTCAAATTAATCATTCGGCGGTTCCCTGCTGTCCACGGAAATAATGTCGATCCAGGGAATCACTCACTCGTGTCGTTCGTTCATGGTTCAGAGATCCGGGCCAAGTTTTCGTCGTCAGTCGGTGTATGATGTACCGAAAGAGATCGAGCTAATAGTACGTTCATCTATTGTATTTTTCAGTGGAAGATGATACCTACTCTACAGGAATTAAACTAGTCCATCAACTCGTGCTTTCGTACACATAGAGTTTTAGAAGATATATATTAAATCTTCAATAATGTGTTAGAGTTTTAGAAGTAATAGATTTAATCCATAGTATTATTAGAGGTGGTTATTTTAATTCATCTTTCGTAATGCCATTGTAGATAATTTATATGCAATTTAAAAATTATTTTAATTTATTTTTTATGATGACATATTGGACAATTTATATATAAATTTAGGGCTTATTTAAATTGCTCTTTTATATGGCATGATGAGTAATTTATATGCAAATTAAAGAGATTATTTAATTCATATTTTATAATGGCATGTTGGGTAGTTTTTGTGCAAATTTATGGGGGTTATTTTAATTTGTATTTCATAATGGCATGATGGGTAATTTTTATATAAAATTAGGGGGCTATTTTATTGGAAACATATCTAGTGCAATTAAAGTTTTGGTGCAACCACCGTGCAACTATACTAAAAAGAGTTTTAAAAAATTCTTAAAAAATCATAAATGTACATTTTAGCTTACCTCATCTATATATAAAATTATATGATCAAATTCATTCTAGTCTATCAGTTACAAAAAAGACAAATTTAGGGTGCATTTGAACTATTACTGTTTGTCAGAAATTTGTCTTTTTTGTAACTGCTAGAGTAGGACGAATTTGACCCTGAAATTTATATATAGATGCGATAGGCTGAGATGTACATCATTTTTTTTTCTAGAATATCATAATTTTTTGAAACAATTTAGTAGGGTTGTACGGTGGTCGTACCAAAACTGTAATTGTACTGGATATGTTACCTTTTATTACATGTTTCATAATGGCTTGGTGGATAATTTTAAAAAAAATATAAGATAGCTACTATTATTAGATCTACGTGATGGACGGTTGAATGTTTTTTTTTTTTGAAATTTTTAAGATTTATTTTTTTCTAGCGCGTATGCTGAAAATTAACCTCAAAGCTCTAAAAAAAAATTTTAATTAGTAATAGTAAGATGATGATTTATGCAGCCGATGGATTCTTCCTGGCAGTAATCTCACGCACAGGTGGTGTAGAAAACATTTCGAAGGACGCAGACACGATCGTATTCTTGCGACGGTGAGGCGCAAATTTGTCCATTGTGAAGAAAGGTTTGATACAGTAGGCTTCAAACAATCAAACCTAATATATAGGCGCGCGCCTCAGCGCTTCAGTACAAGCACACAGTCCTTGTCACTAGCCTACGTGTGCGCTTCTGCTAACAAGAAAAAAAAAACAGGTCGTTTCAGAACAGCACATTTAAATCGGCCGTTTTATGAATAGAGATCGTGTGGACGGCGCCCGACCAAAGGTGAAACCCAACTAATCAATCAACGTAAACTAAAATGGACGGCCACATACACACACTCTCCGTCCCCAAATACATTTATGCGAGGGATAACATTTCCGGGTAAGCTAAGAGAGAGACCGGTTATTGCGCCTAGAGCCCTACTTGATGATATGCTAAACATCCACTGCCCTCCACGGCATTAGCCTCCACACACTAATTATAGTTTAACCCATTAAAAAAGCCCTGGTTTTAGCAGCCTACGCAGCAGCTGCCCGTATGTTGCGGACGGACCTCCTTTTCCCGCGCACCTACGTAGTAGTACTACGCTTTATGCCCACCGAGCCGAGACAGCCCCCGAGCGGGACAAAGGCAAGGCACCGAACGAAACTCGCATGCAGTGCAGGCCGTCTGTGGTGGCGAGTGCGACGAGCGAGATAGGGCGGCACTGCCCCGCTGCTGCAAATAAAGCTGGACGCGACGGCGACGTTCGGCGACGGCGGTGGCGACAGCGACGCGGCCGTCGGTCGGCTTCGCTGATTCGACGGGGGGCGGCGGGAGGAGATCAGGGGCGGGCGGGCGGGCGGGCCCGCGCACTCTCCGTGGCCGTGCGCACCAGGCCGGCCGTCTAGCTCTTGCTCATTCGCTGGTCGCCGGACGCGCGCGGCAGCGTTTGGCCACTGTCGCGCGACGCACCACGACTGAAGAAAAAGGGACGAGAGGAGAGGAGATGAGACGACGTGCGCGCACTTCAGTGTCCACTAGTACTATTTCCACGCACTTGCTCCGCCGCCTGCCTGTTCCATTCGCCGCCGTGCAATGTGAATGGGCCTGGGAGGGTGCATGCATGCTGCCGGATTCCACCGTCGCTCTCCGTCCGTCGCCACCACCGACAACGCCGGCCCGGCCGGCTCGCTCGTTATAGGTGCTACCTCCTAGAGACATAGGCGTACAGATATACTAGCCCTTTATTTCCGATCCATCTCCACACATCGGGATCAAAGGCGGCGTGAGCCAACCGTGGCTGCTTGGATTCTACTGCTAGTTAACTACATGTTGCATTGTGCGTGTTAGAATAAAATACTAGTCCGGGAAAGCTGAGGTGACCTCATTCTCGTGTGAACTGCGACTAGTTAAATCCTTGTGGCTGCATCGATCATCACAGGAGAGCATACAGTATTTGTGTGCTCATCATCTCAGACAGCAGCCAGCGTACGTTGGCCCGTTGACATGTGGCCGAGTCAAGTTTCCATATATATTAGCAATGCAAGCGCCCATTTTATTCTTCGTTTTCTGTTTTCTCCCCTGACGAAGCCGCTGGGTCGTCGGTCGCCGGTCGCCATTCGCTATTAAATTGTCGTTTGACTGTGATGAGGTGAACGCTTATGCAAAACTCGCGGTTAGCGGGAAACAATCAGTTTTTATTTTTTATTTTTTTTGAGAACGTGAACAATCAGGCATTTTCGTGGACCGTCGACCCACGCGAATAACATACTAACAAAATAGGCTTCAGTGCACCAGTAATCTTTGGCTCTTCGCCACGGGATTTACACACGGAAACGGACGTGTGGTTTATTAGCTGGCTGCATGCATTAGATGCATTACAGCTGCGAATTGGACAGAAGCTAGGAGCAATATAACGTGACGAACTGGAATCCGTCTTGCCGCGTGTCCAGTGGACCATCAGCACGCGTGGATCAGTCGTAGAGCATTACGCTTCTCGTCATCCTTTTCATAGCGTCCAGCTTCAGGTAATTACATGTGCGGCTATATATCTGGATCTGGACACGAATCACGATCACAGCTCGCGGCAGCTCGCAGACTTGTGCTTCTTCAGAAGCTAGCTGTCAGCACGCACGCAGGAGGCTGCTAAGCTGCCGTGTGGTATCGTCGTTTGTCTGTTCTATTGCGCCTTAATTTCTCAGCGAATACTAGCCTAGTTCATGACAGTGAGCTTTTACCACTTAGCAGCCGACGATTAAGATCCGTATCGCCTGCCTTGGTTTAGGTTTAGTACAGCAGCATGCTCCTCACTCGGCTCTAATTAATCCCCCCTATATATATCCTGAGTGTCCTGATGGGTTGCACAGCCTGAACCTGCACTGAAACTCCCAGCCAGAGCCAGCAGCTGGCCGCACATCGTATCGTACCAATAAATTGGATTTTTTCCATGTGAATCACGCTGATGCTGGGTCCTTCTCCGACTTGTGTTATCTACTATATGACGCACAGATACAGCAGCAACGATTGTAATAATAATATAAAATAGCTTTGGACCTGACAGCTTCACATCCGTGCAGTGTGTACACGTTGACAGATCGGGATGCATGCTTTGGTTTTTCAAACTCAAGCGGCACATAATAATGCCACTTAAAATAACCATCAAGTTGTTTAGTTTGTACTACTAGTACCAGTACCACTTCGGTGATCACCGGAGGCAAGGCAATTACAGTACCAATTAACATCGATGGTTCCCTGTCATTTCTCCTGATGTCACCGCGCGCGGGTGGCAATCACACAACACGTTGTCTTCACGCCTGTCAGGTAGCCGTTAATTATTGGGCGACGAAGCAGTAGAATAACACGCGGTGGCTTGCCCATGTATCACTGGAAAGGGAGCTTGATGTCCGTGACATTTCTGCCATCTTGTCTTCCCTCGCAACTTGCGCACTAGATATTGCCTCTTTTGAGCTCCCGGTCCTAATCTTTCAACAACAAGAGGCTAGACGTCTAGTCAGTCGCGTCATTTGCCGGTTAAGTACTGCGGCCATTGTTGTCTGATTCCATATTTTTCTGTTGAAACCCATTGCTGTCTGATTCTCGCGGGAGCTTTAGTTCTTTGGCGCCCTGCTCTTTCCTGCGCTCCGCCGGAACTCATCACTGCAAACTCCAAAGTAGATAGAACTTACCTGTCTGACTCTTGTGTTTTTCAAACCTGAAAACCCCAGTGAGTTTAACCCCTTCAAGCTAAACCTCTAACCCTGAAAAATATATACTAACCCCTCGGGCGCTGAAACCAAACTGCCAGGGAGGAAACCATTTCAGTCAAGCTGTTGTTGTTGCTTCACAAGCTGTACCGATCGAATGGTATGGTATGGCCACACCACACGGCAAGCCAAGCTGAGACAGATTTTAGCGACATTGACTTGAACTAGGATCGTTTAATTATTACTACCTGGAACTGAAATTTGTGGTAAATTTCAGAGCAACTCGCGCTTTGATCCACCTATAATTTCTCATTGTGTCACATCTTCGTTTGGATTCTAGCTCTCAAGTCCGAGAGTGATGACATTGATGCTTTCACATGCTTCACGCACGGCCTTTTCTTTCCCCTTTTTTTTAGCTCTCCCTCTGTCTTTCTCTTTACGTGTTGTTACCTCCCGGGCAGGTTAGATGGGGGAGTGTGTGGCATGTTTTCAAAGTTCAGACTGCAGGTTGAGTAAGCCTGCAAGCCAAAGGCACAGAGAATAAGCTTGTCCCGCGACGATGGATCGGTACTAGTACTAGACAGATATTTGGTTCTTGATGTATTATTACAGCTCTTTGTAGTAATCTCCCTTCGATTTCGCCCCAACAAAGTTGCTGAGAAAACACAAAAGGTCTCTGGTTCGAGGGAATTGCAACGACAGTGCTGAAAATTTGTGTTCTCCTGTTTTCTTAAAAAAAATAAAAATGGAATCTTGTCTCAGCCTCGGCAAATTTTGTTATTTTTAAGAGTGGCGCAGAGCTTTTGGCGTATCACGACGGGTGCTATCTGTTGCGCTACTCGATCCACACCACACGGAATATCCCCGATCTCAAGGCTTTAGGCGGTTTGGCTGCTTCATGGGCTCGCTCATCAGCACAGCTGCCAAGAGGTTGACGTCTCGTGGAACTGGGACAGATGGAAGCGAAATCTGGGCACTCCAGTTCAGAGATGCAGATGTGTGTTGGCTGCTCTTGCAAACCAATCTTATTGCTTCAGCTGTTCGACCACGAGAAACGTACAAGTAAACTCCATTTTGCTTCTTATTACTTCTACCACCAATTTACAAGCAAAGGCCTGGCCGATATACATACATACACCATCCCCAGCCAGGATAGATGATCTCATGATGTGTCCCCCCCATTACATGCTACTAGTATGCTGCCGCACCCCTCCCGCTGTCGGAAATTCTCGGCCCGGCCATTGCTGGATTCGGGGTTCCCAGCGTGAGATCACCACCAGCCCTGGACCGGGGAAGTGATGATGTGTTGTGATCGCTGCTGCGGTTCTGGACTGGACGTCGAGAAAGTTCGGTTTCGGCTAGCTGACGACCGGACGCGTCGACGGGGTCGTCTCCTCTTACGCCGTGACGGAGGTCTCGATGGCGACGCGGTCGGCGTAGAGCACGTCCTCCGCCTTCTCGGCCTCCTCCCACAGCTCCGGCAGCGCCTCCCTGATGTTGTGGATGCTCTCCAGCGCGTGGTCCGCGCCTTTCACGCGCTGCGATTTCCCCACCAGCACCGTGTGCAGGCCGATCTGCTTCCCGGCCTGGATGTTGCGCACGCTGTCGTCGAAGAAAATCTGTAGGACGATTTCGTCGTCAGCGGGGGGCAAATTCGTGTGCAGTGCAGGTATGAATGGAAGCTACTGCGGTAGGCTGCCCGGCCGGGGGACTTACCGCCTTGTGGGGGTTGACGTTGGCGATCCGGAGCACCTCCTCTATGGCGTCCACGTTGGGCTTGCACAAGACGGGGGTCTTGGGCAGCTCGTCGGCGGTGCCGGAGCGGGCGAAGTGGCCGGCGATGTCGAAGATCTCGGGCGCCTCGTCGCCCTGCGGCGGGCACGGCGGGTTCAGGGTCTCGAAGCAGATGATCCCCTCGAAGCAGTCCTCCAGGCCCAGCCTCTTGAGGGCTCGCACGGCGTGGACCATGTCGCCATTGGTGAATATCTGAAGGCACCAACACCACACACACAGGTAGAAATAATTCAGCAACTCAGGTCTTGTCGAGCAGAGGAGAAGAAAGAAAATCCGTCCGTGTCGATCGTCTGAAGGTTGAGGAGGACACTCACGAGTTTGCGGATGCGCAGGTTCTTGAGAATGTGCTTGAGAACAGGGTCGGGCTTGATGTTGTCGTAGGGCAGCCTGCCATGGACGAAGGCGTGGTACTCGTCGTAATCGAAGCTGTACCCGATCGCCTGGAAAATCCATAGTAACACTGACTCAGCCAAAAGAAAAAAAAAAGAAAAACGAACAGTTCATTCGGGGGGTGGGGGGGGGGGGGGTGTGGCGTGGACGCTGCGATATATACAGTATATACTTACCCTGAGGCCGGCCATGGTGGTGCCGTAGTTCTTGTACAGCAGGTTGCCCAGGTTCTCGATCTTGCTCTCATCGATACCCAGCTTCTCAACCATGTAATCTGGAGCGAATGACAAACACGACAAGGTACAAGCATTCAGTCCACCGATCGATAAGATTCAGAGACCGGAAAACAAGCAGAGCAGTCCGTAACACAGTTAGCAGCAGGGGAAGAAGAACCTATCTTACCTTCAATGTTCTTCTTGACATGGCCTGCGATCCCGGAGCTTAGCGGGTACAGAGTGTCGTCGAGGTCTGCGCGGGCAGGAAGAACAGGTCAGAAAACCCTCGCATTCCATGAAGTGGCAGAGGAAGAAGGCAACAACGGGAAGGAACAAAAACAGGACAGCAACAAGGGACGGCGACATTTCGTGCGGGGAGGCAGAGCATGGGCTTACCGAAGAGCAGGCAGTCGAACCTGGGCTCCTGGACCTTGTGGCAGCGGTCTTCGAACTCCATGGCGGGCGCGCGGAGCTGTGTGCGGGGTGAAGAAGAAGGAGCTAGCTGCAGTGAGAGAGAATCAAGTTTAGCGGTCTGTCCGATTAATTACTTCTCCTCCTCCCAAGAATTACAGTTCCCAACCCAGTTTCCAGTTCAGCCGTGTCATTGTTTACACCCCCTCAAAATTTTATCATTGTTTTGATATGTTCTAGTAGAACCCTGATGATGAGAAACTAAATCGCCATTATTCCCAATCCACCGAAGCAGGCAGCCCCGTGCGTCCTCTGCCCGGAGTTCATCGGAGCTCTGAACCGACCCACATTTGCAGCGCATCGGCCAAGAACACGAGCGTACCTAGCAGCTCAAGCCTTCGCGGGGCGCAATGCAACAGCTAGAGCGGATCCGAGACGGAGCAGCTGCTGGCGAGACGAGCCTCGAGGCTTCAGGAGAGCTCTCCGAACCAGAGCGGCTGGCTGGCGGGCAAGAGAGAGAGGTAGAGGGCGAGGCGGAGGGGGAGGAGAAGAGGCGGGGGTGGGCGGGTTTATATAGCCCCGGCCCCGGGGCCGGGGGCGCCGAGCCATGGCTCGCCGGCTCGCCCCGACCCCGATCGGAAATAGCCGCCGCGGTTAGCTGCTGACCGGTCCAGTGGCGTGCCCGTGTTAACTCGCTAACCCCAGTTGTTAACAGCCTCCAGGGCAGTGCCGCCCAGCTGTCGCCCCATGATTGGTCCCGACAAACGATGGGGCTGCGATTTTTCACCTCCTCTCCCCGAACTGCCCCTCAATCCTTCTGGAAAGTTTCGGGGCGAGCCGTGGTGCCCTCGGAGGACAGAACAGGAATTCTCTCGCGGCGGAAGGGACAGAGAATTATTGTGATTTTTTTTTTAGCTGGTGTATATGTGTGTGCAGTAGTATAATATACGGCGAAGAAGAGACCAGAGAGAACGCGTTGCACGAACGCTGACCATACGGATACGCAATTCGCATGATGATGATGATGATGATGCATTAAGTTCCGGGAAGTTGTTTAGAGGAATTAATAGAGGAGACCTGACTGGGCATGGATCGCTTGCTCGCCACCCGGTGACGTGTGTCCTGATGCAAATTATTTTGGTCACAAACTTGCTTCAAATTATACGGGCACGTCAAGAAGGCAACAATTATGTGATGATATGGCTCACTGCTTCGCCGATTAAATTAAAAATACAGAAGACACGATAATTGAGCGAGCAGTCGGAGGAATCTTCAGACGACGAAATGGGAGAGGGTGATTTTTAGTACTGTTCCTGGCGGTAAATTGCGCGGGAATATCCAAGCGGATAATCCCCGTGATCACCAGGATATGGGGGCCGTGGAAAATCTGAAATGGTTGGATCGGAGGGCAAAAGGCTTCATGTGGCTGTGTACGCGCAAGGAACAGGAGCCTCTTCCGCCTCGGAACGACGAACGCGGCCTTTGTCCTCTTCAAGTTCCCCTCTTCTACGGACGGCCTCCTCCTTTTCTTTGACACGACTCGTCGATCGTCGTCGAACCAAAACAACACTCGTCGAAATTTCTACTCGATCTGCGAAAATTCCACCGGGGAGCCAGTTGTGTTTCTTGATCGGCGGGCGAGTTGGACCTGGCAGGAGAACGAGGCAGGCGTAGCATAGCGGCTTTGCAAGGTCAATGAGACGCTGGGGGCGGATTGCCACTGGCGGGCGCAAATCATTTGGGTGCCCAATTATTGGAGCAAATCATCATTTGATAATGCTCTCCTGATGGGCCACGTGGTTTTCGAAAATCACCCGTTTCTCCTGGAGCAGGGGCCGACGCGTCAAGACCCCCATCATACGCCCATCGTGATCCTGAAAAAGAATATATATCGGGGAAAACAGAAAAAAAAAACTACATACCAAGTACTTCCTTTTCAAAACACATTCCAGGAACAGACACACACATCCGTTCTAAATTATAGCATGTTACTTTAGTTGTGTCCTAAATCAAAGTTATCCAACTATAAATAAATTTATAGAAAAAAAAACATCTATCCTACTATTAACTAGTTGAAGGGTCTATAAGAGCCTCCACTTACGAGATGCACTAGAAAAGAAACAGAAATTCCAGAGATCTTATAAAATTAGAACCAACCGGCATTGCAATAGGTAATTTCTAACAATAATAGTTGTTGGATTTATTCCATTTTCTAAAGAACAAGTGGCACCCACAATTTGCATAGCTAGATCACCATCACAGCATCACGTATTTTTATATTAACTTAAACATTTCTTTTTTATATGGAGAGAGGTTAAGTTCTTTATACTTTTGTTTGGGAACTTGGTCCATTTATTCATGACATTGTTTCGTTTTAGTTCACAACAAGTGTAATTGAGCAATGGATTTAGATAAACTATCTAAATGTCATTTTTTGTTGGCACTATAAATTAATTGATTAATTGTGTTTAGCGTTAAGTCTTATGAGAAATATTTATAAACTTTATCTATAATATTTAACTCACTACATATAACATTTACCTCATTTACGTTTTACACCCAAATACTATTTTTTTTTTAAATCTTAAACATAGAAGTTATACATGTTTTTGTGCCTAGCATTATTGTATTGTGATTTTTTTGACACAGCCAATTCCTCCATCAATTTAATGAATGAGAGCTATTTTGATATTTTAATAATGCAACTAAGATTTTTTTTAAGTGAAACCAGGAGCTCTGCTATTTCATTGAAGAGAGAAACAAGCAAGGCTCAAGCAATGATTTTCTCCTCCTGTTGTAATTAATGACTTGGAAATGCCCAGGCACTTTCGTGGATTGCGAAGGATAACAACATGTAGCCACTTCAATCATTCATCTTGACATTAATAATCATTTTCTTTCAACTTCTCATGCAATTAGGCCATTCTCAATGGAAAATTTCATTTTTTATGTTTCTAAGATGCCACATAAGTAAGAAAAAAATGAAATCATAGATGAAACTTTCCATTGTGGATGCATAGTTTCATTGATGCGGTTTCATAGGTATCATGCAAGACACAACTTGACTATGTAACTGTGTGCACTGGGTTTCATCCAGACGAAACTCATTTCATCTCTCCCTTCATTAACGCACTGCCACATCATCAAAATCGCTGACATGGCGCATTATTTAATGAGAATGAAACTCCCACTGAGAATGGTCTTAGGTGCCTCTGATGGTGCTTTCCCATGCCGGTTGCCTCATGGACATTATTTATCTCGTTTACCTTCACCCTTAGTTTCTACATGATTACAATGACATATGCTAGTATCATTGCGCAAAAGCACAAACAACAACTTGCAACTTCAAAGTACTCCTTTTTTACATAGCATTGTTTGCATGCCAAGTTTGGTAATATTGTCTTCCTCCTAGAGTGTTACCCTGGGTTGGGCATCAAGCTCGTGGTACCAAAATTATCAACATACTTGTGTTGCTTATTGGCACCTCCGACCTACACATCCTAATTGTCATCAATTTTTTATGTATTGTATTCAAGTGTTTACGTGCTAATTTTTGACTAATAAAGTATCTCATGTTCCACAAGTAGGTCAATTGATCGATCCGTCCATCCAATAATGTATTGGTGCTCGCCTTCTAGTCCATATCTTCTATTGAACAAGGTGTAATTCAAGTAGATTTCTACTATTTTACCACATGCCTTTTGTATTAAGGTTTTTTTGTATTAATATCTGCACATCATTCTTGCAAAACGACTGATAGTAAACAAAGTATCGCCAATGAGAGCACATAAAGAATGCATATATTGGTGTAGCACAACACAACCGATGGGAAAATTAAGAGGTGGTGAGCATGTTTGGGGGGTGGCGGTCGGTAGCATCATGGGCATGGTTCTTGTTTGTCAAATCGGTGCATAGATGTGGTGACCTTGCAAGCCCATAAAATGGACTGATACTCTGATAGGTCACTCATGTAGATGGTGGTCAATGATCTCCAAGGCGAAGGGTAACCATTGCAAGCCCATAAAATGGACTGAGAGGTTTTAATTATTGATTATTCTTCTCATCCTCCTATTACTGTTTTTCTTCAAAATACTTTTGTTTCCTTTTCTTTTATTATGATGTCTAGGTATGCCGCATTAACTTTGTGTATAAAATCTTGTTTTTAGATAATATGAGATGAAAAGTACTTTTAAATACGAATCCAACTATATAACAAGCATACACGAAAAATATATATACATATAACATTATTATTGGTTGAAGATTTAAAAGTTTGAGTTTTCCAAAAACATGCACACCTTTTTTTTTTGAGATGGAGGGAGTAATTATTAACTAAAGTATGTCGTGAACATATAAAAAATATGTGTATGAGCATTGTAATAGAGGATGAATAAAAGGGAGAGTGAAGATTAGCAATTTGTTTTGTTGTGGGTTTTAAATTTATTTACATAATTCTAGCGTTTATGTTTGTTAATTTACTATCTTGTGCAGAAGCACGGGTTTATGTACTGGTGCCACAAATGAAATCATGAAAAAATATGTTAGTGTATTTATTTGACATTGGGATGACTACGTAAATAGTAGTCTTTATTTACCCTCTAATTTTGTGCCGCATCTCCAACAATTCCCAAACGAACACCAATTTCATTTAGTTTTGTCCAAAAAAAGCATGTCTTCGCCCTCTAATTTTGTGCCCGTTGACACGTTTCTAATAGTTTCCATTGAATTCCGGAAACCGTTGGGGATGCGGCAATTTTTGATCTCACTGACGAGATGACGATTGTAAAACCAGGCTATCAATTATTAGTTGTACGAGGCACCATTTGAGACGCTCTAGGTTAGTATAGTACGATGTGATTTCAAACGGGTGTAAAAAAACAAAACATAATAACCCCCCAAAAAAGTCGAAATGGTGCCCCGTCGTAATCTTCCGTGAGACGAGACAAAAAAAATCCCGGTAAAATCGTGTGCTCGCCGTAGCGTCGTACTGCCGGAGCGAATGGGGAGAGAGGCAGAGAGCACGGCGCAGGCGTCGTGCGGGCGAGTGGGCAGATCCGCCCCCGCCATTGGCCGTCGCGCGATCGCTCTTTGGGGCCTGCATGCGCCCGGCAGAGTTGACATCAATCGGCCGCGACAGCGCGCGTACGGGCACGCGTACGCGCGCCGCGTTGGGTGGCTGCGGCGCGCGCGTCGTGGCCCGCCCGCGCCCGCGCCACCCGTTCGCCTCTCGCCGTAGACCGTGGCCGTGGTACTGAGATGCGCGGCCTCGGTCCCCGCCAGTCTGCGCGCGCGGACGGGGGTGCTGGGTACTGCCGGTGCTCTGCTCGGTGCGTGCCCTGCGCCGCTGTGCGCCGGTGCGTGGTTT
The DNA here is from genome assembly GCA_022530915.1 of Paspalum notatum. Classification (NCBI taxonomy): domain Eukaryota; kingdom Viridiplantae; phylum Streptophyta; class Magnoliopsida; order Poales; family Poaceae; genus Paspalum; species Paspalum notatum. The sequence goes on from CM039684.1 coordinate 9,485,255, forward strand.
TTATTCGGCATGTGGTATCATTCAGGGGGGGCGCTCTCGACGCGTCCACCGCGCTCGGCGACGGAATGCGACGGGTGGATGGCGGGCGCTCGTACCACTGGGCGCTGCTGCTGCCCTGCCAAGGCTGTTCGTTCGTTTCATTCATGTCATCATGTGAGAGGCTCTCGAAATATCTGGTGTCTCCTAGGCTCTCACCACAAGAGTCACAAGGTCGATCCGGCGAGATATCGGGCATGCTAGCTGTGTGTGGTTGATTTCAGATCAATGTAGCTGGTTAAAAGATGCCGGCAAAAAAAAAAAAAAAAGAGCGACACAAATATGTGGGAACCGGAGTCTGTGGCAGCAAAGCTCTCTTCATTCGATGGGTCAATGGCTAGACCAAGTCACGCTTGAGGGGTTTAGTTAGGTGGCACGTACGAGTCCAGCAGGTCTGATTTTAGATAACGAAGTATAGTGATGCGTCACTTTTTGTTATTATTAATAAAACCTACTATCAAACAAAAAAACTCACAAGAGCTGCTAATATAATTTAGTGTCAACGACTCTTTTTTCCGCAAAAAGAAATGCTTCAAAACCTTATGCTTAGCTTGGGACGCGCCATCATATCACGTCCTAATTCTCGCTAAACCTAGGCACTTTAGGGATCCAAAGAAACTTAAAGGTTAGGCGGCACGTCGTCGAGGTGCATGCAGAGGCGAGATGAGGAATGGAACCACCGGGCCGGCTGCAACAAAAGCACAAATATCTTTGGCCGATAGTACTGCGATCGACGAAGGCAGTACAGTAGTACCACGGACGGGCATGGCTGCGTGAGATTCAAGCAGCGAGCTAGCGCACCCGGCACCGGCAGGCACTGCCAATAATTCTCCGCTAGCTGCCGCGCTGCCAGTGAGCTGCGACGCACAACACCAACGCCAGCCAGGCAGCTCTGCCGTACTGCACTAGCATACATCCATTAGCAATGCAGGTCCAGAGTAGTTCAAACCGGGCAAAGCAGTGTACCAGTTGGGTTTGTTTTGAGTCGTCTCGTCCCTGCCCGCCCGGCCGGGAAACCAACAAAACCATACATAGATACGCGAATCGGAATTAGGAATGCTGCTGTGAAAACTCAAGAACTGCGAGAGCTGTCAGAAACCAAGACATCGTAGTCTTCTTCACGCAAACTCCATAAACTTACTATAATTTAATTCAGAGAGCAGCAGCCCCCTTGAACTCTAGTTCGGATTGTTGCTGCTGTGCAGAATTATTGAGAGACGGAGCGAGCGAAGCAAGATAAGAACAACGCCGGGCCGGTGGCTGGGGGCCGGCGGCCGCGCGCGAATGATTATTACTGGCTGTGGCTGATGATGCTCACGCTAGCTGATCGATGCAGGGAACGGGACGGAACCATCCATCCGGTGCCTGGGCTCTCCTCTCCTCAATAATTCAGTTCAGAGACAGCACATCAAGCTATGGCGTGCGGCCAGTGTGCTCTAGCTATCTACCACGCCTGGAGGGCAAATGATTGGCAGCCATCTGTGCAGTGTCAGCGTGCTCTGCGGCTGTATTTTAGTGGCGGCCGAGGCGAGAGCCCGAGACCCCGAGCGAGCGAGAGGCGCCGCTGCTGCACACGCATCGATCGCGTAAGCGTCCAGATCTGCATAATTAACAATCGGCAGCTTGGGAGTGTGGTGGACTGTCAGCCCACCAGCCGCCCGCCATCAGGGTCCGTCTGGTGGCAGCCGCTACTGCTGTCCAGTTTTGCTGCTTGGCAGGAAGCACGTACGTACTACGGAATTGTTATTATGTACTAATGTACTATGCGTAATGCATGTCTGAATGGAGATTCTTCGTTCCGAGACACGTAATGGTACCACGCATATACCCTCCCCTGACGGATCTCCAAGATCACGGTTGCTGGCCGCAACAACATTGACTCGACTACATACATACAGCAAATTAAAGCTGAAAAGAAGAAGTTGTACTCTCGATCGTCCGTGCAGTAGTATCAGACTATCAGTTAGGACGGCCCTTTCTTTCAAGCAGGCGAGCAGCTGAGCAAATGGAAAATGGGTTTCTCATGTCCTAAATCGAAGCACGTGTGTGAATGGCCATGCCGTCCTCTGCATTGAAAGGAACGATTTTTAATCGCTCCCTTGCGCGCGTGGTTCACTGCCGGCTGCATTTCTCATGGCGCCAACCTACCTACCTAACCGACCCCAGGTCAGGCTGGATCGGACATGGCAGCATGGGCTGCTTCAGATCAGGTATGAACACACGAAATTCCTGCGGGTTAGTTTCAGCAACAACAACCACGCACGGGCGACACAGGCTAGCTGCCAGGGTAACAGACACCGAGCAGAGCAGAGCAGGCCACCAAAACAGCAAGTAAACGTGAGACAGTTTAAAGAGCTCGATCGGTACCGACAAACAGGGAATTGAAGAAGCCGCCCGTAACACGCTGGTTAATCGGCAGCAGGGGCCGGGCGTAAGTGTTAAACAAGGTCGGCGTTCGACGAACGGGGTGCGAGAGGAGAGGCTGGCTGTTTCTAGGGGCGTAGCCAGGGGTATTCATGTGTATTCACGTGAATACCCTTGGTTCCACACAAAACCTTTAATACATATATTATGTAGTATTAATAAATGTATAAAACTCACAATACTAATCTATTTTTCATGCTATATTCAGTATTACAACGTGTATAAATATACAATGAATACCCGGGTGGTGAGTCCTGGCTACGCCACTGGCTGTTTCGCTGTCTGTCTGCCGTGTGGTTGCGCAGCAATAACAATAATTTGACGAAATGACGACGACGACCTCGTCGCCGGCCGGCACGCAACGCGACGTCACGACGCATGCAGGCTGGAACCGGAAGTCGTCGTCTGCAGCGTACCGCTGTTCTTGGGGTTCGTTTTCTGTTCTGTGGCGGCGATGGCAGCCGCGGCGTTGTTTATCGGGCTAGTCAATTTTAAAGGATCGGCAGATCCGCGAGGCCTATTCGGGGGAGGGACGCTTCCGTTGTTCATCCACAGCCCTTCACAGTTTGGACGCTGATGACAGAGGACCTGTGGCGGCCGTCGCTTTTGTCCACGCTGCACTCGGTACAGTACAGTGGCTTTGTACTACTTCACTTAATTTATACGATACGATGCCTTATGCAGTAGCTAAGCCTATTGTCAGCTCCTTTGATGCATGAGTAGTGGAGTGTGGTGTCAGCCTAGCTCATCATCATCAGGTCAACAGCTTATCGAAGAACAACAGTTTTCACTGCTCATACCCAGCACGACCGCGGGAGGATCGTCATCCGGATCCGACAAACGCATAGCGTCGAAGTAAGCGGGGTTTCGGACCCAACTCGCCTGGACTCCGTCACATCAGGTTGCAGTTCCGGTGATGGGCTTTTTTTTTTCCGCGAACGGGCACGTTTTTCGTTAAGATAGTAGAAAAATTACAACTAAAGGAACTAAGCCACGGCTTACGAACCATAAAAAGATACACGAAACACCAATACACTAGCCAAAAAACGCCATGCCCAACGAACAACCACCAAGCCAAAGAGCCCTGACAACTAAAGAGCGCCGAAAGCATCTACTAAGCAGCTGCAACTCAACTAGACATCGAGTTAAAAGAGGGATCGCGAAGAGCCGACGCCTCCAGCGAGATAGCAGGGTCTAGGACCCTGCCGCCGACCGTCCGACGGACGAACAGAGCTTTCACTCAGTGAAGGCAAGGAGCACAACAAAGCCCTCAACAGGGGAACCACGTAGCCAATGTCTGCCCAAGCCACCAATGGCAACGAGGCTTTCGCCCCTGTCACCACGGCAACACCCTCAGCAACGTCGAAACCCCAACCTGAGAAAGACACACAGCAGACGACGACGACGCTAGCAGGAAGAGCACCCAGGGTACAGACGACTAGCTCCACCACCCACGAAGACAAACACAACCACCAAAGCGAGCAACCTGGCCACCAAGCGTAGAGGAGGCGACGGAAGGAGGCGGCGGCCCGACGGCCCGCACCGCCCGCAGAGGGAAGCGACGACGATAACCCGAGCGCAACCTAGTCAGGGCGAAGAGAGGCGACGGTGGCGGCCCAAAGGCCCGCACCACCAGGGGCATCGGCGGCGGCCCGGAGGCCCGCACCGCCGACGGCAAGAGCAACTACCAGGAGCTCGGAGAAGAGCCGATCCGGCCACACGGGGACCAGATCCGGCGTGAGGATGGAGGTGGGGGCCTGGAAGCCGACGCCACATCAGTGGCGGCCCGCACCACCGACGGCAAGAAGCAGTGGCCAGGAGATCGGTGGAGGGCCAATCCAGCCACACGGGGACCGGAACCGGCGCGAGGAAGGAGGTGGGCGCCGGGAAGCCGCCGCCAGCGGCGCCCCGCCGAAGCGCAGGACGACGGCGGCCGAAGCCCGCATGACCGGCACGACGGAGGGGGGGACCACGACGAGGCGACCCAAAGGGAACGGATCTGGCCAGTAGGACACCGGATCCGGAGGCGACGGCTCAGGAGGAGCAAGAAAGCGACGGCGACGGCGACCTAGGGTTAGTGCGAAGGCGGGGGAGGAAGGGAGGGAGGAAGAGGGGGAAGCAGGGGCACCGGTTGTGCGGCGGCCCGCGCCGCACGCACGAGGGCGGCGGCGGCGGCGGCGGCCGGGGAGCAGGCTCCGGGGGAGAGGAAGTGGCAGCGCGGCGAGGAGCCCCCGAGTCGCCCAAGGAGAGCGACGCGGGGGGCATCAGGTTTCAGATGACACGTGTGTGACCATCTACTTCCCGGTGATGGGCTTACCCCGTCGGCGTCAGGGCGGCGCTGCTCGAGCGAGACCGCGGCAAAAGGACAACCCCGGTGCTGATCATGGGTCGAGGCGCACAGTTCCGTCGTTCGCGGGCATATGCAGTTGTGTGCCGAAAGGGCGCTGGTCGCCTTGCCGAAACCCGCCACCGCTGATGGCAACGGAGCTGGCGCGCAGCGCCGAGGAAAAGAAGCGACCTCTGTCTGTCTCTGTGCGTGCATGCAGACCAGGAGCAAGCTGGATTGCATTGGATTGGATGGGGGTGCAGTGAACGGCGGATGCCTTGGGAAAAAGCCCTCCACGTGGTGAGCCGAGTGCCTGAAAGCTTCCGGGAGGGCGCCAGAACTTGGCGTCCGGTGGAGATGATTGACGACGGAGATGTGTGTTGTTCCCGATCGATCCCGAGTGGAAGGGAAACAGCTGGAGGCGCCAGAGCCCAAAAGAGCGAGCTGCTCCTGCTGGAACGCGGTGGATGGACGGACGGGCGAACAAGATGGTGGCTCGCTCGGATGGACGTTGGTGGTTTCTGTGCTCGTTCGAGCTGAGACCGACTTTTCGTCGCCTATAATTAGCTAGCCAGCCCCGGACGGCAGGACCAGCACGGGTCGCGGAATGCGCGCCAGTGATGCGTGCGGCATTATTAGGAGGAGTAGATGATAACAATGTCAACCGTCTTTCATGAGGAAAGACACAGCCCAGGGCCCCCGGGGCATCAAGCGGCACTGCTGCTCTGAGGTTCTGAAGTCTGAACACTGCACATCAGGTCCTCTCTCAAGTCAGAACTCTCAACACTGAAATCTGAATCCTCAAGATTTTGCCGGAGATCTTTGCACAGAAACTGAACGCCTTCGGTATTTGCTCATCAGCTACCTTTGTGGTGTCAACTGCTGCGCACCCAGCGTTGCGGAATGCGGGTGCAGCTAGCACTGCTGTCTGTGCACCTGCCCAAGAATCTTCAGCTAGTCGACAGGACCAAGCGTGCACTTTTTTTCTCTGGCTAGGCAACGAGACTATCGCCCACCCTACCCAGCCTCATCACCATACGTCCATACCGAACTGTTTCATACTAGTAGCATTTGATGATATTTTTCATGTCAACGTCTGAAGACGAGCGCATGCAGGCCATCCGATCCCCAAGATCGCTGAGCGTCGTCACTTATTGGTCCATATAGCTTCAGACTTCAGTCATGACGACGCACAACACGATGTGCGAGTTCCACGTGAAAGCTTGATCTACCAGTACCAGAGATGTGGAGGGGTCGGGTCCCAGGCACACGACAGATTATTGGTCTCGCCTCGCGGGTCACGAGCTAGCACCCTCGTGCTGGACGGAGTGACTAAAGAAATCGAGGAAACTTTCGAGTCTGCAACAGCGGAATAACTGCCGGCACAAGCTCGAATCCTTGTGACGATGGAAGGCAACGGCTACAGGCCTGCGACTGCGATCAGCAAGAGAACAAGCTTTGCGTACCTGATCGAATTTGATGGGGGACTGTATGGATCGTTCTGACCACTCCTGAGTCCTCACTGATTAAAATGATCTTTCTAGCTAGATCATATAATACTAGGATAAATCATATCCCGTAGATCAGCCCTTGGCTCAAGGGAAATCCAAATATGAAAAAGCTGTCCATGGCCGTTCCAAATTAAGAAGAGTACTCTATTCGCCAAAATCATTCTTAGGTCACGTCTCTTCCGATACGGCAGCGTAAACAAAATTGGTTGTCAGTCATGTGCGTTGTGCGTTGTATTTTATAGTAACAACACCGTGATCGTTCGTTGAGTTATCCTGAGATCAGGAGGATTTGGACTTGGCACCAGGGAACGGGCGCTGCAGCAGCAGTATCTGATATAGGACCCGCCTCTATTGTTTATATTGTATATCTTATCTTAGTTCTCGAAATGTGCTAGGAAACAAAAGATAAATTCTAATATTATTTTTTTAGAAAAACGATTATCAATTCGATAAACTCTAATCATAAAATGGACACAGTTTGAGCGCCTAGTGGTGGCCCCAAGCTGCTGGGACCTGGGAGGGGATAGGTTCAAGTGTGTGTCTTTGATCTTGTCGGTTTTTGGTACTGGTTTATCCAATCACCACAATGCAAGATGTCAACCTGGTTTTATGTTTCTCTATAAAAATAGCACAGTTGTACCCTGAAAATTGTGAATGCAAACTTTGGTAGCAATGTGCTTGATCAAGGTGAAGTAATAACCACTTGGAGGTTGTAGTATTATACGAGGCCGCACAATATGTGCTTGATTACGGTGAATAGCTAACTACATGTCTATATTCAAAAGCCATGCAGTCTTAGTATACCGATACCCCCACTATTATTATCTATGAAGATAATGTAAAATGTGATACACAAATAGAAATGGGCTATATTAAGAGTAATATGACTAACATAGATCTCCTAATTTTTTTTTCTAGCCTCTCACTCCAGAAGCAGGATGAGGTCAAAATTATACAAGCCAAGCCACGTGAAAACCTATAGTAGGTCGTTCACTAAAACTAACTCTTAGGCCTCCTTTGGAATGGAGGAAAAATTTCCTGTTCATGCACTTTTTCTGTGAAATTGAACTGTTTTTTTTTTTTGAAATTTCTGCACGATTCCTGTGAAAATCTTGCGTTCCAAAGGATGCCTTAATAGTTGCTGCCACATTATAGGATGAAACGTTCGCGGGGTTCAATGACGAATTTTCTTGAAAAGTTGCCCTTGTTCTTGGATCCTAAACTAGATCTGCAACCTTGGATGTTTTGTAGTTGTCTTGGAGATATTCATTACTCTTTTCCTCATGGTGAGTTTTTATGAAGTTTCTCACGGACGACTTTTAATGAGGCTAGAAGTGCAAACATAGAGTGGCGTTGTGCACACTTGCTCCACAGTTTTCCACTCTTTTTAGGAGTTTAAATGAGACATGAATTAGTCTTAGTCGTCCAAAGAGAGTGTTAAGAAACCGTAATATAGGTTTTTGTAGGATCTACAAATTATACCATTGGAGACCCTCACTACAGAAAACCTGCTGTTTTCGTCGGCTCACTCCTCACCTTTTTTTTAAATAGGTCAATTTATCACCAATTCATTCCCCATTAACTAATAATTAGTGCGAGGGCGAGGATTGAGGAATGAAGTCATTCTACTTAAATTCATAGCTGTCTTGTCAAACCAAACACACTAATAATGAACGGTGTACCCTATTTAAGAATAAGAGAAAGAGAGCTACATCTACATTATGTGCCTGCATGCATCTCTTGTGGATATGTAGAACAGAAAGTGGCAAAGCTTTTGACGGTTTCTACAGCAACTGTTTGAAAATTGTCGACACATAACTTGTTGGTCCTAGTGACATTTGCCCACAGTAGCATGTGTTGATAAAAGTGTGCCATGGTGTAGTGATATTTCTCACGGTTGGAAGGAAGGGGACGATCCATGACAAGATGTCATTGTAACCAAACATTTACTAGACTACTACGTTCATTGCTATCCTGTGTGGCGGCCACCAAACATAACGAGTGTCCACCCGCCCTCTTACTAGACTATTTTGCTAGGCCTAATTCAATTCAGTGAGCATGTTTATCTTCTCTCTCTATGTTTACTTTATTTATGTGTCTATTTGTTTTGGACGTGAGGCGAACGTGGGGAAAATCCGTGGTTTCCTTGGTTTCAAATTTTTTTCTCTTTTGTTTTTATTTTAAAATATATTTTATTGTATTTTTTCATGATAGTACTATTTTTTAATATGAAACATTTAATTATGAAGTAAGAATATTCTCTCATAAAGATAAAATATTAGTTGCGACACTAGAATATTTTTTGAAGTCTGAATACGTACCTAGATAAATATAGAAAATTCTTCTTGAAGCTACAAAAATCTGCTACTAGGTAGCATATTTTCTGGTACATGTCACCAGTATTTTGTACTTAGAACATTTTTCATAAATTAAAAATTTTGTTGAAAAATGAGTTGGACCAAATTTGAAAGAACTCTAAGCCAGAATAGATATTGGACCGGATAAAAAAGCCCGACGAGGACAAAAAAGCCCCACAACTTCGCGAGGCTTTCAGACTTCATAACAAGCCCACTTAGCAATCTCCCTTTTCTGTGTTCGATGTCCCGTTTGACACGGGCTCAGAGAAGAAGCCCACGTCCTATCAAGAAGCCCACATCATAGTCCCCTTGCAATGCAGGCCAACTGCAAGTTTGTTAGACTGAAACCAACGCTGCCCCATATCTATTCTCAAAATTTAATGCGACACTGTTACAGTAGTCTTAATCTGTAGCTATAGTACAGCACTACAGCGCACACGGGACCTCCTCAGCCGTGCTTGCAATAAATCAAGATCTCATAAATCAACTCACACAAACGCCCATCCTGATCTGATCTATATGTCACACTCTCCCTCCCTCCCTCTATGTGCATGCACTGTGACGGTCAATCGGCCATAAACAGAGCTAGTATAGGCCCTTCAGGAACCAAAAGAGAAGGGGGGCCTGTAAAGTTCAGGTTGATTGCAACTCTAGTAGTAGTAGAATGCTTGGTGCACATCAAATGCAAAATGGATTACGCATCTAATTAGCCCACGCATATGTGGTAATGAGGGGGGAAAACATGGGCCTCTCATGCCCACTGGCCACTGCTTTCCCTCTGCACCAGGGAAACACAACGCCTCAAAACCCATGTCCTCAGACAGGAGAGACATCAGCGCCATCATCACGGCGAGCTCCTTTCAGTTCACAAGCTGAGACCAGCCCTGTTGGTTCCATGTCCCCTTCGCCTTTATCTTCCTTTCCCCGGCTCACATGAGCCATGCCGTGCCCGCCTCGAATCGATTTCGTGGCTGTGATGTCGCCGACTAAAGCACCAGCCCTCATCTTCACCGCAGGCATGACAAGGTGATGCGCAATTGAGAGCAGAAAAGCATGGACACTTCTAAACACCTTTGTGCCACTGAGCGTAGAAAAGACGCTAGACAACTTCAAATAGGTTTTCACTGAAAACTTGACGCCCTTGCAAGTTGCAAACGGGGACTTGCTAGGTTTGCTCTAATTTTCACCTGAGACACGAAGTCGGTATCATATCTCGGACATGGCAATCAATTCTGGTATCATGATAACAAATACGAGATGAAGAAGAAATGCCTTCAAACTCGTGCAAATCATTGCTGACAGATTTGTCTTTGTTTGCACTGCATTCTAACCCAACTTTTTTTTTATCAGAGGAAAGTTGTAATGTGGACGTCAATATCGCCAACACAAAACTACTAAATAACCATCATATCAGTAGCCCTCAAAAGTCAACCCAATAAACAGTTGCCCCGCAACAACCAGCTTGCAGCCAATAAAAGATGAGCCAAAACAACGCATTATTAAAAAGAAGATACGGCGATAGTGGTTGCAGTCCAGTGACATCATGTCCCCTGGTGGCACCATGCACTAGCTGTCTCAGAAAAGTACTCCCTCTAGGTCCCTAAAGAGTGTCGTTTTAGAAAAGCTAAAAGTTTGACTATATATAATTTTTATATAATTTAGTTTTGAATGTTGAAAGTTATATGTATAGATTTGTCTTAACAAATATTTTTATAAAAGTATAAATTTCTTATGATATTTATTTTTATTCTAACAAAAACATTGGTCAAACTTATGTTTGGAAGACCGTGTCGATGTCCAAAACAACATTCTTTTGGGACCTGGAGGGAGTAATTACTATGTAGATCGGTAGCACTACTTTCTATTCATATTCTCAAACTAGTGCACCACTAAGGTCCATGGGCACATTTTTGCGCCAGAGCACATTGCTTGCTACAAGATAGACTAAATAAGTAAATGAAAAATGCACTGATCAAAGGCAAAACACTTCATGGGATATTAGCTATAGCGCACATAAACAGCACTGGTCATTCTCATAGATCAAATGTAGATGATCTATGCTTACTCGTTGGGGAATATTTTGATCTGCTGATGCTGAAAACCGAACTCATGTTTGCCGACATGGATGGATACAAGAAAGTCAAAATTACAGATCTAATGGGAATAGTAGGTAGTTGGCTAGCTAATTCACTAACAATAGAAGCTGCAATCTGGTTATTGCTAATAGGATGGTCATAGAAGTAACTGGAAAGAAGAAAACTAAGAATTAAATAAGGGTGATGGTACCAACACCGAGGAAGACAGGTCATCAACTGTCCTTTCCTGTCTCGACGGATGTAAATCTAACAAAGCTCCAAAATGATCACCATTCTTTTCTTCAAGCCATTTCCTGGAAATAAAACATTTCAAGTGACTGTCACAATTCTGCTTTGAGAAAAGGTCATTACAACTCACACCTACATTGCTCACGTGCTATATGCCAAGGGCACCCTCAATTTATTTAAAACCTTAACTTACTGATTACCTTGAGCGACAGGTTCACAGGTCAAGGCCCAAATGCTATAATATAGCATGACTGTGAATTAGCCACCTCCAACAATGGAATAGCGTGACTGAGAGACCACGAACCTAGTTGATCTTAGGCTTCCATGTTGATATGGCATAGATTATCCTCCCTTTCCAGCCTTGCAAGAGCCATCCACTGTCTTCATCTATGACAAAGTCCTTGTGGTAAATGTCTTTTACTTTGTCCTTGGCTTTCAGCACAATTTCTTGGTTTAACGGAGACTGAACAAATCCAGCCCTGAGGTTCCTCACCTGCCACTGTTTGTATGTTTCAGGTCTCTCGACTCTGTCCGAGCCCTCACATGCAATAACATTGAGGGCCTCTCGGCCAAACAGGTCCCTCTCTATAAGGGCACGCTGGGCATCATCCCGTGGGACAGTTGTTTCTAGCATGTCAAACAGTGCGGAGAAATGGAACAATGCCTCACGGAAACGTGTGATAAAGAAGGGAACGCTGTATGACCCATTCACAATTCCATGGATGAAAATCGCTGGGTTGACTTGCCTAATGGTGTTGAGCACCCTATTCCTAGGACTGTCAACAGCAACTGTTTCATCAATCAGGTTTCTGAACCGGTATAGGCAATTAACAATCACAACTTCATCCTTGCGAATTTTGAGATCCTCAACACGGATGGTTTCCCATTTTGACGCTATTCCCTGATACTCAAAAGGGACATTAAACTTCTTTGCATATTCTGCAAGCCTTTGCCCAGTCTCTTCAATTCTCTCAGTAGGACGGAAGCCTGGCTGAGGTACATCAATTCCAGTAATGCGCAGAACAGGCGCGCCACCTTCCCTCTTGGAGAGACGCCTGATTAGACATGGCCATTGGAAGCCGAAATAAATGCCAAAGTCAATAATATGCACCCTTGATGCATTTTTTGTCATACTCAAGATTGTTTGATTGGAAAGAAAATGTGAAAGCCTCTTAAACGGGCATGCTGCAAGGTAAAGGTGGTAGGCTTTAAGCATGTCAGAGGCAGTTGTACGTTTCGCCACAAGCTTGTGGTAAAGCTGACTCCCTGTGCCTGCTAGGCGAGCCTCAAGACCATCTGCAAAGCAATGTGCCAATCTCTGGGTGCCATCACCATTTGGTTTGGAATGCTGTCTTATTTGCTTTAACAATTCATTAGCAGTTCTGCGGTCATCTGCTGCCACAGCCTGTGCACAGTGGATGAGGATGGTCCTAAGGTCCACCACATCCTTCTTTGTTGGTTTCCTCCCCCGTGGCCGTGGCCCACTTGGTCCTTTTGTCTGCACGACCTGAGTATTCTTAGAAGCTTCATTGCGCATCAGCTCTCGCAGATCTGTAGCCTTCTTCTCAGTTTGACGAAGCAAATCATCAAACATCTCGATCCAATCAGGCTCATCAGAACAAAAGGCAGACATTTTAATGTTCCGCCCTTCCATCAGGTCAAGGTCTTCACTCTGCCTGTTTTTCTTTGCCTTCAGTACATCTGCCTTTCTGGCATTCAAAGAGACATCTTTACTTGCTTCTTGGGGTCTTGCAACACCAGCAGCTTCTAAATCAATCACTACTTTATTGCTAACAGGAAGAAACTTCTGGGCTTCCTCAATGCCTCTCCTGAAATCCCAAGTTGGAAGGCTCTCAAACAAATACTCAGGGATCCGGCCATTTGTGATCAAAGGGTCTTCTAGCACACCCGCTTGAGTGCAAGAATCACTTGATGGACCAACACGCGGCTGAGAAGACTGGCCATGCAAGCCTTGATAAGCTTCCAACTGCTCACCACGTCCAACGTCGTAGCGCCGATTGCTATCCACTGCGCCACCAATACTGCTGCTAGTAACAGTACTTGCCACAGACTGTGTACGGCTGCTACTGCCACTCTCACTAGGGCTGTCCACAGACCAAGGGATTGGCTGATGATCAGGAGAAGGGGGAAACTTGTGCCCAAGAATGTCATAGAACGGCTTTGCAGCAGCACGCAGTGCCGCTGATTCCGCCTGGTACATGCTGACTTTCTCATCAATATCCTCCTCCATGAGCATCCGGCTAATATAGTTGAGGGACTCATCTGAGATGAACTCCCAGTCCTCCGGGTTGTCAGCTTCGGTGTTGGCCCTCAACACAGTAGAGGAGGGGTGGGAATATGGTTCTGCCGCCATCTGGGGCACAGCCACAGGCACCACAGGGAGTGGATCGGTGAACCTGAAATAATCACTTGTGCTGCTGTGGCCTGTGTAACCATCATAAGACAGGCCTCCGCAGAACATGCCGGATAGCTCGCCATAAGCATTATCCAGTCCCATTGGTAACCTCTGAGAAACCTCGCTGCAAGACCTGTTTCATTTCACCTTTTGCAGTCAGTAACAGTCTAACAGATTCCTCAATTTTAGCAAGGCAGACGAAGAAAAAAAATCTACACTAATACAGGCTTATGAACAAATCCCAATAACTGCTACCGATACATAACAACACGGCAACAGTGATGGATCTTGTTTTATAAACACCCGCTAGTTTATTTTTTAGACTGTAACCACGGTCAAGGATCTCAGCCTGAACATTTATATCAATCAAAAAGAGGTGCTACATCACAGGCGCATTAAGTTTTTGGGAGAGGGGGTAAGGGTGGAGAGAGTACACACAGTTTATGGTTACAGATCCAAGTCTAGCTGCCCAATCACCCACTAGTTTGTTACCTCAATTTAGCAGCAGTAGTAAAAAATGACAAATTCCTCAATGAGCAAAGAAACAGTCGAAGACGCGGATCCGCTAGCCTAAAATCATGCGAGGTAACCAGAACAGGAGGTCGATCACAAGAAAAATGGTGAAAAGCTCCCGTAATTAGCATGATCCACGCCCCCGCATTAGTGAAGAAGCAATCGGACAGCAGATCCTCCTCGGTCATCCCCCCATCCGGCCATCCCCTTCCGATGCAAAAGCTAAACCTCTAGCATCCCCGCAAAAATTCGTTGGGCGCACGAGCATCGGCAGGAACCGATCACCGCGCCGCTCGTCCTCCGACGAATCCCAGAGGCCGGGGCACCAGAACCAACCCGAGAGGAGAGGAGAGAAGCAGCTTTCCCGTTGCTTCACTTGACCGCCAAAACGGGAAAAGGAAACGACGAAGCAACGAGCAAAACACGACGGGGACGGGACGAGGCTGACCTTACCTTAGCTCGACAGCAGGAGGCGGAGGAGGAGGAGGTTGTGGACGAAGAGCAGGCAGGCAAGGAACCGCCGCACCAACCGCGGGCCTCCGCCTGCGCTGGTGGTGGCGCCGCAGCCGCAGGTGCGCCGCCGTTGTTGCTGCTGGGGTGTGGCCGCGATGATGTGATGCAGCAGCCTGAGATGGACACGGGCATGGAGTGGAGGCCGAGCAAATCCGAAAAGAATAATGCGGTGGGGATGGTGGTGGTGGTCTGCTCAGCTCAGCAGCTCGGCTCGCTGTGCGCCGGGATTAGAAAACCAGGGGCATCCGAACCTTCTCGGGGGCCGGCCCGGGGCGCGTGGCGCCATCGTGGCCGTTGGTCGCCAGGGATCGGGCCGGGGAGATTATTAGAATATTGGAAGGGAGCCGAGCGCCCCGGGCCAGTCGCGGCGCGACACCTCGGCGCGTTTCCTGGCGGGCCCCGCTGCCCAGCCGATGATTTGCGGCTGCGGAAATTTGTGGGTTATCTGCTAATCTACTAATCTCCGATCTGGCGCGTACGAGAGTACGACGGCACGAGCACAGTTGCGCGCCACCCTCAGGTACACTATTTGTTCCAGGAAATGAACCGGCGCCCTACCTAGAAGACCCTGTGCCTGTGCGTTCCTTGTGGCGTGGAGGCTGCGGAGGCAAACCTCAGCCGCGTACGCCATCGGCTCAAGTGCTCCGCGCCGTCCATTTAAAATATCAAAGTGAATGGACGTGTCAGAATTAGCTGAAGTGCTGCTCCGCGCCGCGCCGCACAATCCAGGAAGAACGCTGCTGCAAGATTGGCAAAAGCCACGGAGGGGAAAGGAAAGGATGTGTGGCGCACGAGGACGGCCTGCGATTGATGCAACTCGTTCGCAGCGCGTCTTTCCAGGGCGGGAGGGATGACTAGTTTTTTTGGTTTCACGGAGGTTGATCGTGGATTAGCGTGGCGGGACGCCTTTTTGCGGCCATTCTTTTTTTACTCAAGTGCGTGGAGATTTGTCAGGAGGGTCTAGGTGGGAGTGTAGCGCTTGGCCGGCGGGTAGAAAACTCGCCTTCTCGTACTGTGCTTTTTGGGAATGTTGCTACCCTCTCTTTGCGTAGTGGTGGTCCCGCCGGTGAACACTGGTGGCTCGCGAGTGGTGACAAAATCTGGCCAATCTCATCGTCACCGCAAGCTTAGGCCATCTCGTCGAGCGGTAGGGATGAAAACTATCAAAAACGAGTGGAAGAAGGCAAAATTATAATTAATTTAGTATTTTTTCTCGAGAACGATATCGATAGCGATGTTGCCGGAAATGGATACGAAAACTTTGGAAACGAAACTAGGAGATAGGAAATAGCTCGATAGCACTCGAAAATTGATAAATTATAGTTTTAAAAACGGTGACATAACACCATATATGAGTTCAATGAACCAAGATTAAATTTATTGTCTCGATATAGTGACATGCCATCATGGAAAAATTATAGCTTAATGTGAAATTTGGTTTAACAAGAATCGAGACAAATAGATGATTCAAGTTTTCAATATAAAATGTGAATGTGATCGCACATTACATAGCACTATGTGGCATCAATATCACACAAGTTTCACTACTAGATTATTCTCACTTCAATACCAGTTTAGGGATGCACATGAAAAATGGTATAATACCGCGATAGTTACCGAGTAAAATGCGGCATTTTTTTCATAAATGGCAGAAGAAGGTAAAATCATCTTTGTTTCATTTATTTTTTATCATTTTCATTCCTTTTTTTTTTGCAGTTATTATTTTTATTTTCGTTTACCTAGAAACATCGTGTTTACTTAAAAATGAGCGCCCGATAAACGATGTTTTGATTACAATTCTCATCCCTACCCAGAGTTTGAATTATAGGCAGTGGTGTAGGTAGGCTATTCGATATGACCTTATCACATTGAACCTTCCCCTCCCCTTTCACAAGTATAGATTGCTACAGTTTTACCTTGTCAAAAATTTGAAAATGTATGCATACATCTGAAGCGTTCAGATTTATCATAAACTCAAATGTGATATAAATGCTAGTTCTAAGGACCGTGGGGTGGAGTTTGAAAGCAGTGGTGGAGGACTCGATATGGTAAGGTGTGGCAGTTGCCATACCTCAAATATATAAATAAGCATAGATTTCCTTAGCGACCAAAACAGAACTGAGTCGTAGCCTAGTTCGATTATTGGTTTAGGCACTTTTTTTTTTTTTGCTCTTCTTCCCATTTCTCCTTTCCTGGACACCATTGTTGTTCTTTTTTTTTTTAATTTTTCTTTTCTTGGCTATACCTTGTTGTTTGCTTGTCCTCCGCCATTGCTTGAAAGGGAGTCGGGACAGAGAGATTGGTGAGCTCAACCTCATGCGCGGCTCATCGCCGAGCCCCCCTCCTCAGGGGCGAAGCTCCATGGGCAGCAGTGGGTGCACATGCACCCCCTAGAGTTTGTCAAATTAGTGCAAAAACTCAAATTTTCACCATATAAATACCCCCACATCACACATCTATGCACCCACAAAGCATTTGCACCCCCCTCATGTTGGCTCTAGCTTCGCCACTGCCCCTCCTCCCAAGCTTTGTCGCCGTTCCGAACAAATGAAGGTAAATACAACCGATTCCGCCCGTTAGCTGATCCCACAAACTTCCCAATCGCTGAATCAAACAACAAAACTACCGCTATAATTTGTTCTTACATAGTTACATGTTCTTCAATACTATGTTCTTAGGACATGTACAATACAAGGTGCTTACACACAAATATTTATAATGCCACAACATTAAACACCAATGAAAACTTAATCCCTACAATGTAAATAGATGTTTAAATAGTCTCAACCACATCATCACTAGCACCCATAAACACCAACGCTCTAACTTAAGCATCTCAATCCACCCTTTAAACACTAGTGCTAACGGCACGGTGAAAATAGCAAAGCACCACCTCTAAGCACTTTCATTGTACATGTCCTCACAAAGTTACACACCATGCGGAGTGCCGAGCCAATTCAGATGGCTTCAACGATTTTTTTGACATTAGAGGCAATTATAGATACAGTGGAGTTTAAAATGAAAGGTTTGGATAAAAGATGGAACGGAAAGACCAGTAAATACAGCGGCTAGATCTTGATCTCCGTCTTCGGATGTGGCTTGCAGCCGTTCACCCTGCGCCCTTGCTGCCAACTTGCTCTTCTAAACGGAGTGGGTGTAGTCTTCTCCGAATCTCCGTTCAAGCCGCCCGTTTTCCTGCCATGCGTGGCGTCGGACGACAGGCCGAGGCGGCGTTTATTTCCTGCCCGCCCGTCCCCTCGGGACTCCACGAATCCGGCGCGCGACACGTACGTGCTTGTAGGTCGTGGGAGCCGTCGTCCTCGCCCACGTCCACACGCACAGCTTGCCAGCTTGGACGGGACGGACTTCGTCTGCCCCTGGAGTGAACCAAAAGGTCACGGCATGGCGTGGCATGGCGGGCGGGGGCCGTTTCGCTACGCCGTCACCACTACGTCAGGTCGTCGACTCGTCGGATTTGGAGGTCCGCAACCACCCATCGCTGCATCGCACCGTCGGTTGTCGAGTGACGACAGGTCGTCGGTCCATTTTGGTCACCGGCGAGTGCAGTGCTTCAAGCCCTCTCCGTCTCCGGGCTCCATTCCATGATGAGACGACATGGAGCGGGCCTGCGAAATGGACGATGCAGCAGCAAAGGAGCCGGGGCACTGTTGGTCCGGGCCAGAGAAAGAAGTCGGGGCCACAGCACATGTGGCCTAAGAACACCGGCGGGCCTACTGGGCTGGGCAATCTACTAATCTCTAGTGGACTTTACTCGGCTGGGACTCAACAGGCAGCCCAACAACAAACACACACGGGGTGTTGGACTTGGACCTGGTACGCTCGTGGCCCACAGAAACGCTCCAGGCCCCAGCGTTTTTCCAGCGAAGCTGCGGCGGCGGTCATCTTTCGCATAACCGCATGTGCGAGCGCGAGAGGAGGAATCGGAGAAGAAGGATGGGACGACTTGCCGTTTTGGCACCGTGCGGCGCGGGATCGTGCACCACGCCACCACCTCAGAACGACTGGAGGGATCAATGATTTTTCTAAACAGCCAGGTCATTTGGAATCGTCACAATAACAAAACCTTGCTGGCTTGGCCCCTCGTCTGACTTTTTTCTCTTCCAACAAGCAAAGCTTGTACGGTGTGTTTCTCAGAGTTGGCATACTGATAGTCTGTCCGGTAAATAAAACGTCTTAAGTACGCAAATAAATCATCAATTTAATCAACAAAATGGGGGTGTAGAAAAGATCACTTGAACCAAGATTTTTGTGATGCCATTGTTTGGAACTGCGGTTTCAGATGTACAGATTGACATCTCGAACGATGATCATGGGGTTGCAATTGTAAAGTGGGGGGAGGGCATCGTGGTCATCTCGCCCCGCCCACGTTGCCCGGTTCGTTAATACCCACCGCCAGTCCAGTCCACCACGGCGTGACCAAACCCCCAACCCCCCCCCCCCCCCCCCCCCTCACCGGCCCTTTTCGTTGCCCCCTCTCCTCCCGCGAGGCCGCGACCGTTCCAAATTCCTCCTCGCGTTCGTATTCCACGCGGCGACGTCGCCATCGCGGCCGCCGCCCCGCTCCCCTTCCTTCGCCTATACGTAGTTAACCGCCCGCCGCGGCCGCCGCATCGCCCCCAAACCCTAAGCCTCTCCCTCCCACGCTCGCGCGCGCGCCTGACCCCGCAGATCGCCGCCGATGGGATCCAAGGACCAGGCCGGAGGGGCCGCCTCCTCGGGCGGCGGCTTCTTCTCGTCGTTCGCCGCCGGCATGCGGAGCTGGGGCACCGCCGTGCACAAATCCGTCAACGGGTGAGCCTCTCGGCCGACTGCTCCCCCGCTCCTCTCCTCAGATCCGCCTCCAGCTGCCCCCGTTTGAGCTCCGCCCGAGCTGATCGGCGGGGATCGGGGGCTCTCCGCCCCGTGATCTGGCGCTCAGGCGCCCGATCCCAGCTGCTGCTGGCGATCCTGGCCGACTATGAATCCAGTGTTTCGTTTTGAGTTCCAGAGCTTCGGTATTTAGTAGTAGGAACTACACGTGTATGCTATCGTTCGATCAGTAGCTTTGCAAATTTTTATGCTGTGATTTATGCGCTGCTTATGTGATGCCATAGATTCTTAATTGGGAGTGATGAAGTGGATACTTGGCTGAATGATAATTCCCTTTTTATGTACTATTTGGTATTATCTAACAAGTGGTGCTTTGGGGTGTGTACAGTAGTGTGCAATTTTTAAAGTTTATAAGATGTGATCCGTACTGAATTCAATGCCCAGCTGTTGGTCCAAGATTTTGGTCTGACCTGCTTCAAAATTGGCATCCTTTCATATGCACAACACTGTTCCCTTTCCTTAAGTTTAGCCCTTTTCCCCACTTTATTTCTTATGTTTTGCCCTTTGGACTTGAATTTTTTTTTGTAAAATGGACATTGCTAATGGGCTGTAGTTTTGTCTCCTGTGTAAAGATTGTACTGTAGTCAGTAATACAGTTTAGCGTTGCCTGGCACTTTGTAATGAGCTGTTATGCGATGTCTGTAGGTTGCTCGGTTATGAAGGTCTTGAAGTTATTAACCCTGATGGAGGCACGGATGACGCCGAAGAAGAAGCCTTGAGGGGGAGATGGAAGCAGGAGGTGAGGATGAGTGAATCATCATTTAATAGTGTATTCCTAGAAAGTCTTGTGAATAAAATCGAAGTTTTTATTGTGCCAACAAATGTAAATTTTACATAAGTTCTTGTTTTTGAATCAGCCAATTGAAGAAAAAAAAAAAACTCAAGACTTGAAAACCACATTTTTCTGCTGATTTAATTTCTTAAAATCTCGCGACTTCTTTTATTTTCCCAAAAACTTTACAGCGGCATTCTGCTTCCACCTAGTTGTATGTCACAAAAACTTGAAATGTGCTTAATGATTGCTACAGCACCCCCATTTTTCTTTGAGTATGTTGTATGCTTAGAGCCATTTTTTTTTGTATTTGGGTTGTTCGCTATACATAAACATTTCAAATCTACTCACGTCTCACGGGCATTTCATTAGTCCGTCTTTGAATCGTGAGCTCCAAAACTGAGGCTTCTTCTTGGTCTAATGCGAGTCTGCTCGTTTGTTTGCCAGACCATTATGGCACCCTACTTTGATTTGTTTAAGTACCCACACCTCATGTTTATAGTATCTCGTTACGGTTTGGAGGCTTGCCTGTACGTCATGAATTAGAGAGTGGCTTGGTTTAAATACTGAACATGCATGTCGAAGGTTATACTCTAAAATATAGTTTCGTTTTCCTATTAACTCCATAATTGACTCATGAAAATTTGTTTTTTTATTGAATCACTAACTAGCTCCTATCATCAGTGAGAATGAAAAGTGTATATTTAGTGGGAGCTCAGCACTTTGTACAGACCTTTTTTTTTTGCGTTGTTTTCCATCAATGAAGCATTTCTTTTGCGCATTTTGCATTGGAGTCTGGACCTATGATAATATGCACTGTGTTTTATCAATGAATAATGACCTATGTTGCACACTACTTCTGTATGAGTTTTTTTCTTGGTTTATTTAAAGTAATAGGCCATTTGCACTCTTCATTTAGTTGTTCAACATGATTGTATCAGTTACTGCTGTTCCTATGTTGTTTTTGAATGTTGCGGATGATTTGCAGGATCGTGATAGTTATTGGAAAATGATGCACAAGTACATAGGATCAGATGTTACGTCACTTGTGACGCTTCCAGTCATCATTTTCGAACCAATGACAATGCTTCAGAAAATGTCTGAGGTTTGTACTAAGTTCTGAATTAATTCTCAAGATTATAAATCGCTGTCCTTCTACTGCTTTTTTTTTAAAGAATGTACGGAGTGTGTTTTTCATTAAGAATAGAAGAACGGGCTTTGCTTTGTTGTTTATCCCTTCTAACACTTGGGATGTGTCTGCTATTGTTTGATCCTCTGCACCTTTCAGACATGTTTTTGTGCATAGACTGTAGATGATGCTATGTAAATTTTCCCTTTACTAAATAATTGCTTGTGTAAGGTTAAACGACCTTACAAGCTGCCTTATGTGGTGGTTTTTTTTCTAGAATGCATAAGAGAGATGCATGTCTTATATTATGAAAGTGAGAGAACAAACAAACAGCTACCTTGTGGTTGTTTGTTGGTCTACTTGTTGCTTTGTTTCTGTGTTTTGCGATGCAAATTAGGTTGAGCTAATTGATGGTCTATTGAGATCCTCTTATTGAATGGCATTAAATTTTTCATTTAGTCACCATTCTGTGATATCAGACTCTTCTTATTCTTTGCTGAGCCTCGTACAGAAAAATAACTTCCCTTAATCTTTCATGTGATGATTCTATGCTAATGCTACCTGTTCCTACTTAACGCAGTTGATGGAATACTGTGAGTTGTTAGACAAAGCAGATGAATGTGAAGATCCATACATGCGTATGGTTTATGCTTGTGAGTTTTATCCTTCCCTCACCTGCAACACCACTCTATGCCATATCGTCTGTAGCTGAGCTTTTAATCAACTTTTCAGCTGCATGGGCTGTTTCGGTGTACTATGCATATCAGCGTCCATGGAAGCCTTTCAATCCAATCCTTGGAGAGACTTATGAGATGGTTAACCACCAGGGCATAACATTTCTTGCTGAGCAGGTCAGTGATATGAATGCCACTCTAGACATCTTGAATGCAAAGAACTTTCCTAACAATGGTTGCTAACTCTGCATTTTATACCTTTAATTTGTCAGGTAAGCCATCATCCCCCAATGGGTGTTGCTCATTGTGAGAATGAGCATTTTACTTATGATATCACATCTAAGTTGAAGACCAAGTTCTTGGGAAATTCGGTGGAAATTTACCCAGTTGGAAGGTTAATTGCTATAACTGTATTTGTTTCTTGGAGATCTGTATGCCTTAAAAGTTAAAAGGCTTGTGCGCTGTCTGAGCTAATGCAGTAAACTGCAAATTTTTTTTGAAGGTTGCATTGGCACTGTTTATGTAAATCACTAATTATAACCTGTCATATAATTTCCATGTCACAGGACTAGAGTGACACTTAAAAAATCTGGATTCGTGTTGGATTTGGTGCCACCACCAACAAAGGTTAACAACCTCATATTTGGGCGCACTTGGGTTGATTCTTTTGGAGAGATGGTCATGACAAACCTGACAACTGGAGACAAAGTTGTACTATATTTCCAGCCATGCGGCTGGTTTGGGTATGATATTGGCCATCAATTTATTCTTGCTTTTGTGATTGAGTTACAGTTTCTGTTCCCAATTATCCAATTTCAATACTATACTATGCTTTCATTCATTTATGATTTGCTGGGAGGATGGGGCACTCCATTAAATTCATTTTATCTTCTTTCTGCTCACTTATCTCCAGAGCTCCAGCTTGCCTTGTTTTGTCATGGTTCTCAATTTACCGTATATATTTTAGGGCTGGCCGGTACGAGGTGGATGGGTATGTGTACGGTGCAGAGGAAGAACCCAAAATAATGATTACAGGGAAATGGAATAAGTCTATGAGTTGCCAACCATGTGACCAAGAAGGCGAGCCTCTTCCAGGCACGGAGCTAAAGGAGGTCATACTTTCGCTCACTTCATGTTTCTTTGGCAGACTACTGTTATATCCATGCATTGCTGAACTGCTAAGACTTAAACTCGCTGCAGATCTGGAGTGTTGCTCCTGCCCCAAAGAACGACAAGTATCAATACACACACTTTGCACACAAAATAAACAGCTTCGACACAGCACCTAAGAAGTTGTTGGCATCTGATTCCCGATTGAGGCCTGACAGATATGCCCTTGAGAAGGGTGAAATGTCAAAGTCTGGCGCAGAAAAGAGCAGGTCTGTATTTCCCCTCCTTTTCTCTCGGCTCAACTTTATGATTGGTATTGGAATTTTGATCATCCCGCCTGCCTTCCGATTTTGATTTTACACCTGTTTTCTGCAAACCCTCAGGCTTGAGGAACAACAAAGGGCTGAGAAAAGAACTCGGGAGGCCAAGGGTGATCAATTTACCCCGAGATGGTTCAACTTGACAGACGTAGTCGCCCCGACTCCCTGGGGTGAGTTGGAGATTTACGAATACAACGGCAAATACACCGAGCACCGGGCGGCCATAGACAGCTCCAGTATAGCAGAAGAGACAGATGTCACTTCGATCGAGTTCAACCCGTGGCAATATGGTAGCTCATCTTCCCAATGATTCTCCATGGCCTGAAGCTGCCACCTCTATGATTATTGTGTAAAATGCTTCCAGGCCTCGCTTTGCGCTGGTTTGTTGTGCCATCAGCAGTTTTCGTTCCTTCGTGGTGTTATGACCTTCCACAGTCCCCGTCATGCTACAACTATCCAGGAAGTGGTGTATTTTATGTAGTTTGTACTGTCGTTAATCTAGCAGAAACTGCAGAGTTTCCTTTTAGCCAATGGATGGCTGTATTTATGCGCCATGAGTGAAGTTGAAGACGGCTGATACGGATTGAGCAGAGCATGTATACTATGTGTTGTGTTCGATGTGCGTTTAGCCCTTTGACTGTTACGGCAATCTGCAGATCAAAGGTTTGAGTGTACCAGGCCGTACATTACAAACTCTAGACCTACTAGGGATTGCATTTCTACTAGGATGGTACGAATGGCGCACGCTAGGTCGTTTGATTTGGGACTAGCTTTTTGTCTGTTCTGCTATGTGGAGCATGTTGGATTAGTGGTCTGTCATCTGTGCAAAAGCTGAAACCACTGGCCCGCTGTGGTGTTTGAACTTCCGACTTGGTACTTGATCTGAACGAGATGCGGGCTGGGGTCTGGGATGGGTCGGGTCAGGTCTGGCGATTAGGCCTTGCACGACAAGCGGTTTGTGGGTCATTGTGTTTGATGAGCGGCACTAATGGCACTGTTTGGTGATGAATGAGGCAGTGGACCTGTGACCTGTCCGTGCGCCTTCCTGCCCTTGTTGCCTTGTTGGTGTCTCGCATCCATGCGTCTGGTACAGGGCCCCCGCCCTTCAGCTCCAGCCTCACACACCAAACGCCAGGCACCGCATTGCCTGCCTTGGCCGATACTGGCGCGCCACAGATCATGTTGCCTGTCTTCAGAAGTTGAAAATTACTACAGGAATCTTACAAGGAGTTGCTTGCATCTTAAGGGTTTATTTGGAACACTGAAAATCTTTCCCTTTTCAACATTTTCCTGTAAAATTGAATGGTTCCTTGAAAAATTCCTGCACAACTACTATAAATTTACTGCGTTCCAAACATTGCCCTAAATCTGAAAAGCAGCCGGACGCTGTCAAGTAGTTCCAGAGAACCAGTTTTCTAGACTGCCAGTTGTACCTGCTCAGGGCCTCCAGTAGCGAGGAGCAGTTCTCTGCATGGATTGGAGGCTAATGACCCCAGAATTCTCAGAGAGCGGCGGTAAACAAGTTCTGCGTAGCTGAAAGCCTGAAAGGCTGAAACAATTCTCCCCGGAGGCCGGAGCAGACAGGAACGGGAAAACGGACAAGACGATAAGTCGATAACGGTCACGTGTAGTGCGTCGCCAACGAGGGGGGGCTGGGGAAGGAAAAAGGAACGGACGGAGGCAGATTGGGGCCGGGTAAAATGAGTGGTGGCCACTTGTGTTGTAAGCCTGAAGATATGATTGGATGAGGCACCTAGGTGATGGTGGTCCTCCCTCTCTCTCTCTCTCTCATCTCTCGTCTCTCCCCAATGCAGATCGCTTCTGCCAGACGCCACGCCACGAGAAACTGCAAGCCTGCAACTGCAACCGAACCGAACCACCAGGGACGTACGGGGAGGTAGCGCGAGCCATGCCTTTGCCTGCCGCGGCTACCAACACAGACCGTCGCTGTCACGTACGGTACGGCGATCAGGAGCCGGGAGGAGAGGTGCCGCGCAGGCTCCGAACGCACGAAACGGAACCCGGAGCGCGCGGTTCCGCGAGGGACGGCTCCAGCTCACCCGCGTGAATTGATGGTTATTACAGGAGGAAGAAGAAGCTGGCGGCGTGGTCCGTCCGTGGTAGAAGGATCCAAAAACCCAACATGCATGGAGGAGCAGAGCAGAGCAGAGCCTTGGCGGTTGGCGCCGGCCTAGCGCGCAACTGTCACTGTCCGCTCTAGCTGGACGGCCACCACCATCCGTCCCCAGCCCGGCCGGAGCCACTTCCGTAGTTCCGTTCCGTCAGGTCAGGCCAGGCCTGTCTACCTTGGACTGCATCTTTCGGGCACCACGCTCGCGCGTCTCGTTTCCTCCATCCATTTCTCAGTAAAACCGTCGACATCATAAACGAAAGGAAAAGGAACAAAGGAGGGCGGCGAGATGAACAGCAAATTTAGCTCCTCTTTTAGCTTAATTGACAGCCGTGGCGTGGGGTGGGGTGGGGTGGCCTCGCACCGCACGTTGGGTACAGAACACCCTGTGTTGGGCGGCTTGGGCCATGGCACTGAACTGGACGCGCACACGGGACAGCGCGGCGCACGAGCGGACGCGAACCCGGGGCCGGCAACCACACATGACATGACTCCCATGACAGACCGACGCGAAGGGCAACTCCTTTGGTGCTTGCTCTGCTGCTGCGGCCGCCACTGGCTGTGGCTGTGGCTGTGGCCTGTGGCACCGCCACCCACCCACCGCCTGGCCGGGACCCCGCCGCTGCTAATAACCTGGGCGGCGCAGAGACATTCCTGCTGCCACTGTACCAGCGCCAAGCCATCCCTTTTCCCCCCTTCTTTCTTCCACTTCACTGGATGGCATGCCATGTCCATGTGTGCTGCGCTGGCCCGGCACGAGCCCGACCGCCCGGACCTGCTCTTTCCGTCTGGGCTCATCGGCTTTGGTGGCTTCGCTATTTACAGCCCCGTAGGTGCACCCAGCCCTGCCAGGGGTACGTAGAGCGGGGAGGGCAGAGGGGAACGAAAGGGGACCAGCTCGCGCGCTGCCCGGCCGGGAGCTTAGTTTGAAAGGAAAAGGCCGCGGGGGGAGATGAAGAAATGTTTTGAATGCCACATGCGTCCATGTGTACTTGGAGAGGCCACGAATTATTGGCTCCAACATGGATGGGGGTCGATCGACATATGGTTTGGATGAGGATCAGGCGGCGCTCTGCCTGCGCTCATGTATCCATCCATCCATCCATCCATCGCGCAGAATATCCGGGGATCGGAAATGTTGTGCTGCGCCTTCTTCAGTAGATCCAGCCTCAATGCCCCCCACCAAAACCAGTAAACTTACTTTGGAACTCCAGAATTTCAGACGACCCCACACGCTCTTCACCGAAACAATGATCACCGTGCCGTTGATCCAAGCACTAACATTTAATCACCAGCCCTGCTGACGGCTGTACAGTGGAATTAAAAGGCACACGTCTGTAAAAACAGACACGGATCATGCATCAACGAGAAGCGCGGCGGTTTCCTTGTCCATCCCCGATCGGCGCGGTGTGGTGTCTTTGTATACCGTTAGGTGTGGGGGCCTGCGGACTGCAGTCTGCAGCGCATGATGGAATCTTTGCATGGACACATCAGCCATCGGACCGCCTAGTAATCTAATCTAATCTCACACATTGGCTGCTTAATCCAGATGCAACGCCAGCCACTAACTAGCGCTTGCAGATGGTTCCTGGAACCTCCTGCCCCCCACTTGCGCCCGCTGAAACTGTGCTCACACCCAGCCAGTCGGTACATGTCAATTTAGCTGTAAATTCGTCCTCACCCCTTTTTTTCCCCTGTGAAGAAGATGTGCTGGATGTGACCCAAAAAAAGGATATGCCCTTCCTGAATCCTTTCTAAAGTCAGTTTAAACCAAGGAAAAAGAGGAAACCTAAAAGTGGAATAAATAAGTGCATGCGACGTAGGCACACTGCTCCTAAATTGATTACTCGTGCATTTGTATGGATTTCTCTTTTTGTTCTTTTGAATTGCAATTATGTTCCTCAATTATTGACACGCTGATTTTGTGTGCAGTGCGTGCTTTTCAAGAGATCTAGCAACCAATATTTAGTAGAACTGGATCAGCTGCCTTTTGAATACACATCCATGCATGTTATTATTAGCAAAAAAATTGCCTTTTCAGCTGAATAAATTAAGCGTGAACTTGTGTGATTAATTCAACTTGTCTAAACACCCGGGGCCAGCAGCGTCCAAAGAATACATTTTTCATCGTTTCTAAAGAAGGAATAGTTTCTCTTTCTCACCACGCGCATGTGATCTGATTACAGCTCTATGTACCTCAAGTATGTATCCATCCATCCATGTGATTTCCCAACCTGGCTACATTTGCTCGACAAAAAAGAAGAGTTAAAAAGGTCACTGGGGATGAAAGAACGTATATTAATTAATTCTTTGATACCTTGATCTCATGGGCTGGCTAGGGGGGCACTGATCATAAGCGTGACCTGTTCCTCAGGCAAGCAACAACCTGTTCTTGTAGAGTAGCATGTGACATGAGGCTCCCTTCACATGACGCCTTACTTTTCCACTAATCTATACGGAGAAAACCAGACTGTTAGTTTTGTAATCTCTTGTCTTTGCTTTAAAGAACAAATTAAAATATTGATCTACCAAGTGGGCATTTGTCTAAGCAGTACTATCCTACTTTGAAAAGATAGCGAGGAATTTGGAAAGTATATTCATGCTAGTTGGTGTAGGGCAGCTATAGGTAGCTCACATTGTTAATCTCCCTGCAACAATGGCATTGGTGGGAAGTCTTAGGTAGGAGATAGCTAGGCATCACATCCAGATCAAGGTGAGAGGGCACCTGTACTGATGATTGTTCAGTCCTGTATATTCTAAAAGGAATTGGCCAATTTTGGAATCATGGTGTGGCCCTATATGTTCACTGAAAAGGTCAACTTATTGGTCTATGCTTCTGTCACTTTGTTAGCCAAGTAAAGAGCGAACCGATTCGTGGAGTGTCACGCTCAGTAATAATCCCCGCCGATTCAGAGGCTTCTGATGATGGATGCAGAAATACATCTTGCGGCGATTTTAGTTGGTGGCATGATCTTATATCTGATGTGTGTCATAGTTTGTGGTTTTGTGTAGGATAGTACCGTCTGAGCTCCCGCGAGAACCGACACTAAAACCTTAATCATTCTTTTTTAGTTAATTTTAAATTGGTAGGGTAGAGTAGATTTTGCACCCACAGGGACAAGATCCTCCCCGCCCCCGAGGCAACAACTAGGAAGAAGCACTTTTGATAAGCATGTGATCAGCCCACTGGAGCTCACACCAGCCATGTGAGCCGTCTTCGCTTGTTAAGTCCTAAACCCCCATCCATAAAAAATAAGACACAAATCTTTATTTTAATGTGGAATTTTGATAATCTATCTCTTTAAAATATATCATCGATAAATATAAATTACAATTATATTGAAGTACTTTTGGTGCCTGATTGGATCAAGGTCTTGAGTGGCTAGGCCAAACTTTGGCCACGGTCAAATCTAGTTTGACTATAAATTAAAATTTAGCCAAACAACAAATTACTTATTTATATGGCTTGGGCATAGCCAAATAAACCATATAGATGAAAATTATGTTGTATAGTGTAATTTTAATTTAAAATCAAACACGGTCAAAACGTGGTCAAAGTTTGGCCTGGCCACTCAAGGCCTCAATCCAATCAGCCCCTTGAATACGAATCCAACTATACAATATGAGTACATTAAAAACATATGTTTTGACTGGATTGTTAGTTAAAAAGTTTAGAAGATTGACTTTCTTAGATACATGCACACCCTATTTTAGGTACACAAAGAGTTTTTTTAATCACACACGCAGACGCTCAGGAACAGGCGCATAAGCTCATCCTTGTGAATGTGCATATGAATAACATTTGTTAAATCCTATTTACATGGAGCGGAGCTCTTCCATACAGGTCTCTACATGGAAATGTGGAATTCACCACTTCACCAACGGCTAACGTCTCCATTGTAATCCAAAGTCGTATATACAGAGATCCCAACATGACGTGGAGTGTTACTTCACACTGAGGACTCGAGTATGTCTAAAATCGTGTGCTCTCTATATTGTGTATGACACTATGACAAACCCTGACCATACCAGTTAAGGTTCTTACCGCCGACACCTCTCATGGACCCTCCTACCTCAATGATCGAATGGCTAATTCCCACTATAAACATATATGAAAAATAATCTGTATACTAGTACTATAAATATTGGCCAGTGGTGGTATTAGTCTAGAATAACTGGGCAGCATGCATCCTTTTGCCCCCTCTCTTGTCTTAGTCGGGAAGTTGGTGGGAGTGGCATCAGCTACTTCTCCACAGGGTAGACAAGCAATGTGATGCACGCCTCATTATTCGCTTTCTCCCCCATGCATGGGGGGGCCCTAATTAGAGGGAAGGAATCTCTTAATGATTGCCCAATTTGTTACTAATACTTTGTGGCAGTACCGATAGGATCCTGTGGTCAGTAGTGATGATGCCCTGCTGCTCCTCTTATACGTCCCATGAACCACCCATGTACACTGCCTGTATACCGCTAAACCTCTAGTGCTCTGAATTTTTTCTTGAAGGACGGACAGACGGACGGACTAAAATCCTACTTATATCAGTTCATCAATGTTATCGATCTGAACCGTTGGGGTTGGCTGGAGACTCGCTATAATGTGCTATACTACTAGAACAGATAATTTTCAATATGGTCGTTGCATTATTTATTATTATTTAGAGTGACCATAGAGCGTTGCTCTGCTTCCTATTTTATTCTGGGACTAAGATTGGCAACCAGCCAACCGCCACCAGCCGATCGACTCTGACCAGCTAACAGATGATGGGCCGTCAATTTGAGCTCGCCCAAGCTGACATTATTATTATTACTGTTGTTATTGCTCGGTACAGGTGTGAGGCGACGGCGACCTTTCCTAATTTTTGAAGCGTTCTATGATTGCGGTTGGATCAAACATACTCATCACAAGGCCATGCATGTGGGATCGGAGCGAGCGAGCGAGATCTGCCTAGTTTCCGTTCCGGCCCTAACGCGTAGTTTTGCTCTCGGCATCTGGTAATCGCTCTCTGGTATTAACGTGGGTGGAGCGCCGAGCATGTGATGGGTTCAGATTTATTAACATGGTAGCATGACCAGAAAGAAAGTCTTTTCTGTTCGATCTCCCTAGTCCCTACAATACAATTGTCCAGCCAGCGGATCGGATATGTGGTGTGGTGCGCCGCGTAGAGAGAGAGAGAGAGAGAGAGAGAGAGAGAGAGAGGAGCCATGGAGTGTGCTGAAAGGTCCACTTTGAGAAGGTTAACCAATCGCAAAAGCAAGGAGGGAGGGCAAACAACGTGGTCCTAAAGCACACTTTAATACAGTACGTGGCTTAGACTTTGTGGACGAGATGAGCCCCCCCCAGCCCTGCCTGCTGGATGCTGATGCAGGTGGTGGAGAGAACTAACTGGGTATGCATCCATGTACGCGTCGACAGTGATCGGCATTTAGGCCCGGTGCTTTCCGGCGCTGCCGGCCTCTAGCCCCTGGAACTGGCACGGGCGCGACGGCAGCAATGGCGTGCCGGCCGCCATCTAATCTAACAAACTCCGCGCGCGCTCTGGGGCACGGGACGCGAGCACGGCCACGAACCAATTGGGGCCGCCCGGAGACGCGCGCCGTTTCCCCGCGTGGAAATGCCCCGTTTCGCCTGCGAGCGGGCGCCCTTTCGGAGCCGCTCTCGTTTCCTCTGTCCCCCGCGGAACTGTGCCGTTTCCTTCCCGCTTCTGTGGGTGAGTGGGAATGCGACGGCTTGCAGCCAGGACCCGGCAGTGATGGATGGACTGGAGTTTTCTCTTTCGGGGGTGAGAGGGTTGGGGATGATTGGAAGGCATGGGCGCCGGCGCCTCCGTTCGTCGTGGCACGCATGTTGCTCAACTAACCGCGCCTTCTAGCAGCCATGCGTCCCTATCTACTACCAGTAATTAATGGTAGTATAAAAATCGAACTTATTACGGAGTGCTCCCATCTACTAGTACCTACCATCATCCAGTGCTAGTAGTACTCAGCAACTGATCATTACTGTCCCCCCGTGGACCACACAGGGTGAGCGTAATTCTCCTTGTCGCTGGGCTGCTTCTCGTCGATCGAAGAGTTCGAATCGATGGGAGGGGGATCCACGGGATGAATTTCGGTCGGCAGCTTCAATTCAATGGCGCATCCCATCACGTAAGGTGTACACGGTATCGGTATATATACCCCATTAAACGCTCACTGCACACCAGCCGGTTAAGACAGGGAAACCAAACCCCTAGCTAGATAGGCTGGCGATGCCAAGGATGTCACGCGATGCAATAACCATATTACGGTGGTAATGAAGGGCACATGGCCAGCCTAAAAAGTTGCCTCCCCAGTTTGGTAAGCGGGCGGGACGACTGCAAAGCCGTTGCCCCCAAGTTGCGCGCGGCCGGCACGCGCTCTCCGTTCCGCTCCATCTGCTCTCTGCACCCTCTGCTGCTACTGCCTCCTTTTGGCTACGTACGTTGCCCGGCTTACACGTCAAGCAAACCTCCCGTGCTCGTGGTCGTCTCCCCCATGTTCATCGACTGCCCGATCATGCCGAGACGCCGACGGCTGGGGTCCAGCTCAAGGGAAAAAGAAAACAAGGGTTTCCGTGACAGCAAGGTAAAGGGAAAAGGGGCGGATTCCCATACGATATTTGACCTACGGTGGGAACAAGGGGTTTTTAGCACGCCAAGAGTGTTGGTAACTCCATGCCGCTGGCTGCTGAATTCGTTCCAAGCAAGAATAATAAAAGATGGCGCTTTGTTGAATAATGTGCCCTGTTTTTTCAATTTACTCTGTGTGTTTCCCCTCCTGCAAATAAAGCTGCGGGTGAAAAATGTTTCACCACTCCATGTTTAAATTTAGCCACCATTTCAAGACATCTCCCCACCCGAGAACGTATCTAAACGAACTCGAAATCGACAAGTCGTGGGTGTTTAAACTATATGCACCAGGTGTTCCAAATCACGCCGCTTTTCTTGTAGCAAGGATGCAGGCACTGAGGTTTCCGTCCAAGATATGTAGACACCGCCGAGGCAGGAGGACAAGGCCAATGCCAAGCGGCACTACTACTAGTATTTCTAGGGCTGCACCTGTACTTGAGGGCAGGCAGGCGGCTAGATCGGCAGCTTTTTTGGAAGGTTGGGTGCATGGTGGCATCGGCATGGGTCGCTGCGTCGAGAACAAAAAGGGAATGACGGACGACGCGTTGGAACAACGGCTGGTATCGTTTAGCATGGATCGGAGAGAGGTGGATCGATATGGGTACGAGGGGGGCAGTGCCAAAACAAAAGCTAGCGGGTGACCGTCCCTTTCCCGGAACGTTTGGCATCTCCGTCCTTTTGCTCTCTTCGGCAAAATCCCAGTCCCAGCCTCTGCGCTGCGCCCTCTCGGCCCTCTCCTCTGAGCTGCGCTTTTAATTTACGTGCAAGCAAAGAGCCTCTGCCATTCTGTTTCCGTTTTCGTGTTGCTTTTCAATTATAGCATCTTCTACGGCATGGGTGTGAGTCCCACAGAAACAGGGAAATAGACGATGGACCATGGAGCACGGCCAGACAATTCTGTGGCACTCGATCGTATCCTAGAAATAAAGCAAAGATGTTGTACGTTGTATCGTAGGATCCGTGTACCATCAAAACTTGCTTCAAATCTGTGTACTCACAGCCCGGTTGTTTTTTCATGCTGCGTCTGCGTGACTGTGTCCCGGCCCTTTGGTTCCGTCGGTGCAACGTGCACGTATGCGAGCAGAGGAGTAGCGACGCCACCCCCAACCCCAACCAGCGCGCGGTCGATCGTTGGGCGCGCGTCGCCGGCTCGTCGCTTTCCTGCTGGGCACATCCGCTGCGCAATGCGCATCCAATCCACCCCTCCCGGGCATGCATTGCGTGGTGCACGTTGCCGATATATCCATGTTGCCCCACCACCGGGGATGCATGTGTAGTGTGCAGAACAGCAGAAGGACTGGAGGCAGATGGATGGATCGAACCCCAAGTGGCCTCACCGTGCGTGCATCGGACGGGACGGGTAGTGCTCTGCTGCTCAGGCCCCACGACCTTTCTTATTACGGCTGTGTTTAGACGAGACGAAAAGCAGACGAAATCTGCTAAAATTTGGCCAAAAACATCACATCCGATACTGTAGCGCATTGTAGTACTTTTCGTTTGTTTATGGTAAACATTGTCCTACCATGGTCTAACTAGGCTCAAAAGATTCGTCTCGCAAAGTATATCTAAACTGTACAATTATTTTTTGATTTCATCTACGTTTAGTACTCCATGCATGTGCCGGCATTTTTGATGTGATGGAGAATCTTTTTTTTGGATAGTAGAATTTAGGAGAAAGTTTGGATCTAACAAATGCGTGCAGTGCAGCAAATTTGTCCGGCGGCGTTCACTTGCGCGAGGAAAAAGGCCCGTCAGTCAGGCGTCGCCTCAAGTACTGCTGGTACATGCATGCATGTTTTCCCATGATGCGTTGCGTGCATGCACTGGGCCCCGCGCTCCTCTCAGTACGTGCGTGCGTGAATGCATGCATGCATCATGCAGTACGGGCAAAGATTGGTAGGTCAAGCTGAGCCCTCATGATTGGCGTTGTCCATGGGAGACGTGCACCCAGGACCAACGTGGGTAGAAATGTGCAGACCAAGCCGGGCATTGCCCCGCCCCGCCCCACCCCACGCCACGTTCGTTATTACCGTGCGTGCATGCGCCGTGCGCATGTATACGTACATCGTCGTTTTCGTTTCGAGCGTATAATAATAGCGTGCCCGCGTACATGCTTCCATGCATGCTGCCACGTCTTTCGATTCAGATTTCAGAGGGTCTTGGCACGAAACGGCTCATGGCCGGCGATGCGTGCCTGCGCGGGCGATCGTCGTACGAATCTGAACCAGGAACCGGACTCGACGCCCGGCCCCGCCGGCAGCCCGCATGCAGAGTTGCAGACACAGATTTCTTGCGCGTGCCGTGGCTACACCTACCTTTCTCTCAACTGGTGACACCGGCAAACACTGCAGCAGTACGGGACGACGACGATGGCGACTACGAGAACCGACGTTAACCGCACATTTATTTAACACTTTTTAATAAAAGTATATGTAATAACCAGGCACCAGGGACATTATTGTGTACTCCAGTAGTTTGCGGCACCACACATTTAATAGTCGCCCCGATCTCGTCCACGAGAGACCTTGCCAGGCGCTGCCGCTGCGACGCGAAGCGAACACCCGATCGGTCAGCGTCGCCCATTTTTGTATTGCTCCAGAAGATTTCGCCCCGCGATACGGTTCCCGTCCCATTTCCCATCCCACCGTACGTACGTGACGTCTCCGGCCGTTCGCCACGAATCACCCTGGACCCCGTGCATCCTACCTGTCCGCCCACGTGCCCCCAGGGCCCCGCACGCAGCGGACCCTCACATCCCAGCGCGTCCGAGCCCGACACGACTTCACGCCGTCCCGTCCCCCCGCTGCGGCGCCGCCCTCGCCGGGCCCGAAAACTCGCGGCGCGCGGCGCACAGGGACACGGGCGCGGGCCAGTTGCCACGCCTGCCAGTGCCAGTTCGCGCTGCGGTTTGCCTGGCCTCGCCGTCATCACCCCGCGCGCTCTCGCCGGCCCCACCCCGCCTCCTCCCCGCGGGCCCCGCGCGCGGTAGTAGATGCCCTTTTCCCTCCGTCGCGGGGCCCCCCGCGGAAGCCCCACCACCACAAGCGCGAGAGACCCCCATCCTTATCTCGCGAGCGCCACCGCGCCGCCGTCAGCTCACCGTCGGGGACGGGACGCCGTCCCGGTCGTGTGGCCGGCGCGCCGCCACGCCGCCGCCGCGCCTGACGCCGGCGATCCCCCAGTCCCCACCCACAGCCTTAACGTCGCGTCACGTCAGGGCCTTTTCCCATCGCTCGGAAAAAAACGCACATAGAAATAACAAGGGCTGAACCCATCGTTTTCTTTCGGCTTCACGCTCTTTTTTCGTTTTTTTTTTTTTGCTATACTTCTTCTGTGTGATCGGTAGTCGGAGGAGCGGATGACGGTACCGAGGAGCAACGAGGAAAATTGGAGTGCGGCAACAAAAATATTATCTCTTGTCGGCGTGGGAGATAACGAGGGCCAGGAAAACCAAAATTCAGGCCAAAAGTGACCAGACCGCCAGACCGGGCGGGCGGAGGCGGAACGGAACGGGTGGACGAGGGATAGGCCGATAAGCGTAGGGGAGAAAGGAACCAATGGGTGCGTGCGGGGACGACACGCGTCGCGGCCTTTTGCTGATGTGGCCGGGGGAAAAAACGCCAGCACTTTTTATTCTACAATTGCAAATTGCGATATACTAGCGTGGCATTTGGCTATCTGCAGCAAAACGTACGAGCGGTAAAAATTTACACTCTAACGCGGAGTTTGAAATAATGGATGGATTGAGTAGGGTGCTCAAGACAGGCTGACATGTAAAAAAAGGATTTCCCTTTTGACGAGTCTTCAAGCAATGGTACGGTCTTCAATCCTTTCCACAAGAAATTAAAATTACATTTACTGTTTTTAGCTCGAGTTAGAACATTCATGTGATGTATGCCGCTATTGTATACTGTATTTGGTAGATAGTATATGTTTAGATAATCAATCATTTATACTGCTAAAAACGAAGAAATTAGACAATACCATAGATGTGACCACGGGCATGCACCCACCTCACGCCAACTCGATAGCTCGGTTCATGTGATATATAGCCACAAGAAAGGGGCCTTTTTCAAGCATTGTTCTGTAGTCTCAGCACACTGTTTTCATTCCATTATTGTCTAACGTACCGAGCATCTTTCCCTAACTCTAGCGAGATACTGTAGAGTTTTATGAGTACAAGATAGGTTTCACATTTGATGGGTATGACAAGCGCGCTTAAAGGGAGTGGCGTGGTCGTAGCCTCGTAGGCGTGTTAAGCCATCAAAACGAGTTAAAGATAACCAATGGGCCGGGTTAGATAGACATGGTGTGACGAGATGATGGCAACATGAGGGATAGAAAGGAGACTACCAAGTGACACTCGTGAGGCCGAATGCTAGCAAACTATTGTATGCGAAATAAAAGAGAAGATTTTATTCCGAATAAATCACGTGCTAGGCACAAGAAAGATCGCTGCATTGAGAGATTTCTATTTGAGAATTAGGAGATATGGATGAGGAAAATATTTTGTTTTGATACTAGACTATGAACCAATAAATCTCTTGTATACTTGATGATATATTTGGGCGATTTTTTATTAATTGGCTCGAATCCTTGCAACGTTATTAATTCCAGGGGTCAAACGAACGCTTATTTTGCCTCTATCTCTTTGCTAACCTCCAAGATATGTTATTTTAGTGAACATATAATATCAAGAAAAATCCTCATATTATTGTGTCTACCAGATATTACATGGAGCTAGTTCGGCTTGGTAGATTCCATAGCTATACTCTAGAGCCAGTTATCGAACTACATCCTGTGGAGAACTAGAGATACATCTCTATTTATTATTTTCAAAGTAAATGTTATTCAAATTGATTTCCAAATTGTACCAAAAATTTTATTTTTAAATTATAATCATTTTATACTTGTCTTATGGATTTAACGTTTTCGCAAAAGGTGTTGTTCAATCGAAACAAATCATCTCACAAAACATTAATGGCTACAAAGACCGATAAAACAATTCAAATAACTCATATATTTCTAATATATTGTACCTTTAACGACTTAAACATGTCACTCATAGGAAGCAACTTTATGGCGCTGCAAAATTTTGTGCAAAAAATACCAATACCATTTCACATATAAAATTATTCGTACTCCCTCCAGGTCCCTAAAGAGTGTCGTTTTAAAAAAGGTAGAAGTTAAACTTTTAAAAGTTTGACTATATATAACTTTTATATGATTTAGTTTTGAATGTTGAAAGTCATATGTATAGATTTGTCTTAACAAGTATTTTTATAAAAGTATAAATTTCTTATGACATTTATTTTTATTCTAACAAAAATATTGGTCTAACTTATGTTTGGGAGACCATGTCGATGTCCAAAACGACACTCTTTTGGGACTTGGAGGGAGTACATATTAATGAATAAATTTCTAATTATTTCTTATTTAATGTTATCCATCAAGTACGACATATATACATATAACATATGTGTACATCGCTCTAGCCGTAAAATTACCCGCTTCTAAAATTGCAAAGGAAAATGAAAATTATTTTAACCATGAAAATGCTAGAAATGCAAGTTCTTTCTAGATTTAAAAACATGACACAAGAACAAATCACGAGCTCATAAATTATTTCACTGAAATTTTGGTACATTATTCAGCTTTGTTCCAAGTCAGGCCTTTCTAATCTAAGCCAAATTTATATAAAAAGAGATCTTTATCTACAATATCAAGTTATAAATCTACTGTTTTTCTCGAACACGCAGGA
This sequence comes from Paspalum notatum, assembly GCA_022530915.1. Classification (NCBI taxonomy): domain Eukaryota; kingdom Viridiplantae; phylum Streptophyta; class Magnoliopsida; order Poales; family Poaceae; genus Paspalum; species Paspalum notatum. The sequence continues at coordinate 9,523,106 of CM039684.1, forward strand.
GAGCTGCACATTTTTCATTAAAATAAAAAAAAATGTTTAATTACAACAATGTGCAAGGGCGTAGCCCCGTTGTCTGACGATGCTAATAAATTAAATCTACTACAATTTATTCAGTATTTTAGATGCTAGTATAAATTTCAAAAGGTAATCATAGAAATATTTTTTTCCTAGAAATGGTACGGCATGCACATTTGTTCGTCCCGGACAACCCCGTTGTCTGACGATGCTAATTTTGGAAACTGAGTACAGTGTACCGTATGTTTTTATCAAAGATAGTAGTGGTTCAGTTCAATCTGACAAAGTGGAGCTTGCGTGGTTTGCCTAACGAACTCTCATACTTAAGGTAGCTACAAAGTACTAGCGGAGTCATCTGGAAATGGCAATTAGTTTAAGGAACTTTAATTTTGAACCGCTCGTCAATGTTCATACTATCTACACATTAGTGGAAAAATTATACTATATATATGACCTACGCAGCCTTATCTATCACATCGGAGCCTTCTATATTCCATCAACATACGATTTGTTAATTTTGAAAAAAAAAACAAACTATGTTCAATATAGATAATGCATTCATATTTTGTCCTTGTGAAATTTGTACCATAGATCCATAATTAGTCCTGTTTATTTTTTTCAGCGTTGAAAAATTTGGAACCCAAAGAATGATAGTAATTTCTTAAACCCTGCAAATTCTATACTCCATTGTTTTTTTTCTCACAGTCCTTGGTCCGAGCAATGACCGAACGAAAATGATTGGAGCGAGCTGAGCTGAGCATGCTATATATATTTTCCTACAGGATGGGTTCGTTAGATTTAGAAACACACTTGCTAAAGAAAAAAAAGGATTTGAGAAACGCAAAGACCACGAATTTCTTATCTAAAAATTATCTGGTCCTGCTGCGTTGAAGAAGCCCCGGAATCTTAGCACCTTTTCGGGCATCGCCCCTGGACATTCTCCTCCACCAACGCCACACAGCCTCTCATCTCATCCCCCGAAAAAACAGCAAAAACCCCCATGCAGAAAAAGGGAAAAAAGTGAGAGAGAGAGAGAGAGAGAGAGAGAGAGAGAGAGAAATTAAATAAACGGAGAGTCCACATTAATTCGGTGAGAGAGACTGCGAAGTGGGGCCCCACATGCAGTTAATAATTACTAACCCCCCACGTTTCTTACCTAAAAACGCCACCGCTAATCTCCTCCCTAAACCCACACCGGTTAACAGGGATCACTTCTCGCGTTTCGTGGTCACGAGGGACTCGAGGGCCACCGCGTGATCCGACGGCGTGCTGGGGCGTCCGCTCCCTCCACCCGACGGCGAGGATCCGCGGCACGTGGCGCGGTTGCGGAGACGCCTCTCCGGCTGTAAGAAGCCCGGGATAGGCGCCCGGCGCCGTCGGATCGCGTGGCGAGGGGCACGTGGACGCCGCGGGAGGGCGGAACCGGTCGTTGGGTCGGGCCGCGTGGGGTTTAACCGGGAGCAGCCGGTGGCGCCCCTCCCCCCTGGATGGCGTGGGCGTAAGCGAGGCGGGGCGGGGTTGGGGGGGTTTAAGAAGGGGGTTGGTTTTGAGGGGTTTTGGCCAACCCACACCACCGCACCACGCACCTCCACCACCAGAAGAAAAAACCAAGGCGGAGCGGAGGGCGGAGAGGAGAGCAAGGAGGAGGAGGGAGACGGGGGAAAAGGGAAATAAAAATAAAAGAGGAGAGGCTAAGCAAGGCGAGGAGGAGGGCCGGGGGAAGGAGGGAGGAGCACCTAGAGGCAGGGGGAGAGGGAATAATTCCGCGGGGGGTCAGGGATCTCGGCGGTTCCGGCCGCGGAGGAGCTCGGCGAGGCGGTGATCCGAGGGCGATCGGAGGCGACGCCGGCGAGGTGAGCCCGGGGTGCTAATTCCGGGGAATTCTGCCGAATTATGCGGTTTCGGGGCTGGGTTTCGCGGTTTGGTGCCCCCGCTGTGCCTGTGGGGCGCTGCTGTGTTGGGGTTTTTGCCTCCGTGCTGTCTCGGTCCAGTACTGTCCGAATTCCGCTTGCTCTGGTCCGATCCGCGACGCTGGGCTCCGAGCAAGAGGTGAATTCGCGTTTTTTCTGAGAATCCGGCACATTTCTGAATTTCAGTTTCAATTCGCGTGCGTTTTTGACAAGTTTCGCGTCCAATTGGCTGCGAATCGGGTGCCGAGATCGGATCTGGCGTCGCCGGATTCGCGATTTCTTGGACGTTCTTGCGCGCCTGTGGGGTTTGCAGTTCGCTCTCTTTTTTTTTAACCGACGCGCCCGCTTTCCTTTTGGCAGTTGCTTAATCCTCACGGATTCCGATGCACGAGGTTTTAAAAAAAGTTTTCTTCCTCTCTCTCCCTACCTCCGCCTTTCTTTTTTGATCGCTTGGCTTGCTGGTTTACCTGGCAAATTTATTTGCTTGTGTGCATTAAATTCGGGGGGCAAAAGCATTTCTCAAGCAAAAACATTTCCTCTCGCGCTGATGTCTTAATTTGGATCACGAGTTTGGAGTACGAATTCTATATGTTTCCTTTGCTATTCGTTCATTTACTTAAATTAATATGGGTTTTGATTCGCTTTTGGAGGCTTGGAGCCGGTTATTTTAAAATCCTGTTATTTTGGCCGCTGCGCTTCTTCTAGATCTCTTGCTTTGGCGCGTTGGGATTGTAAAATTTCCTAATTCATTACACAGGAAACCATGATCATTCCCTGTTTATATTTAATATAAGGGTTTATCCGAGATTTATGACGAGTTCTTGCGGAGATCCCAATGAATGATTTCCATTCTCTCTCTCTTTTAATTCTGCTGGATATGCCGATTGCTAATCGGTTCTTGAATACCCGCTGTGCAGATTTGTGCGAGGGGACAAGCCATGAACATCACAACCACCGGTTGTTAAGCAAGCAACCCTCTTGTAAATTACAAGCATCCGAAGCGAGGCGCTAGAAATGGTGTTCCAGAAGAGGTCGTCGTCAGAGATGGAGTGCGGTGGAGGCCAAGTCGCGGAGATGCCGCGCGTTCCCAAGTCCGCGAGGGTATGCGGCTTTCAGCGCATCGATCCGGAACCTCGCTTCGCAGCTCCCTTGGTTGGCGAGTCTGACAACGATGGCGTTTCTTGTTCGGTGAAATGTGCAGGGCAAGAGATCGGTGCGGAGGAAGGAGGCACAGAGCCCGGGCCAGATGATGTGCGCATTCGACCTTCTTGCGACGGTGGCCGGGAAGCTGCTTGATGAGGGTGAGGGCTCGCTCGGGAACATGAGCACCGGTGCCCCGGCCTTGTCTGCTTGCGCGAAAGATGTCCGCGTGAAACAGGAGCAGTGCGATGAGGAAATGAAGCATTTCAAGCACGAGGTGACGGACCAGGATAGCTGCAATGAGAGTGCGATTCTGCCCCACAATGTGCTTCAGAGGTCCATGACTCATGCTCCCAATGAGGATCCGAAGGCGAAGTCTGATGCCCAGGAAAAGGAATCCTCCATGATTAGCTGTACCAAGGCTGAATTGGGCTGTAACTTTGGGGTAATCGCAGATAGGTGGTCTCCTGAATCTGTGGAATCAGGGGCCTTCACAGGAGACGCAGTGGCGAGCCTGATGCCAACGGGCACAGCGGGATTTCATAAGATTGCACCTGACATGTATAATTTGCTCGATCCAATGGATGTCGACGTAAAGCCTCCTCCTTTGGTCAGCTCTGACAGCACTGGTGAAATGCCATTGTATGGCGATAACATTCGCCGCTCAATCTCCTTACCAAGGGGTCCGAAGGGTGCTGCGGGGTATGTTGTAGATAGAGATGATGATGACGATAAGTCCTCTGGGTGCACTCACCCGTGCACCACTACTAACAGGGATTTCAAGCCCAATTGTACAGCTGAGCATAGTAGGGTAAGGAAGCTGCTCACTTGTAAGTACCGGAAGGTTGCTCCATCCAGGATGCACAAATCGGATCTCTCCTATAGTGGTAAGCACTGGAAAATCTTGGTCTTTCTCTGATGTTCAGTAGGATTACATTGATAGAATTAATATTTAAACCAGCTTCATCTCACTTGAATTGATTGATCCCATCAGATGTCGAGCGGAAGCCCTCTTTCCGCAACAAGAAAATGCATTATACACGACAGAGGACACAGAGGACTACATTTAAGCGGAGGAAGCTATTTGATCGTCATGCAGTTCTAGCTTCTGAATTTGGTAGAGCAAATGGAAAGGGAAACACAAAGGTTACTGGAAGAAACTCCCATGCTGCTTCTTTGGAAGGTTTGTTTTCTGCCCAGGAATTTCCTCTCCGTACCATTTCCCTGTTGTGTTACTTATCTACGCGTAATAATTCTTCTGCAGCAAACAAGGGGACTAATTCAATGCCATCAAACGATTGTCATGGTAAAACTTTATTCCCTAGCAAGCAAGTCCATTTAATCTCCTGTCTATATTTGGCCCTAAGATTGCTTTTATTTCTTGCAGTGAAACTTAGAATTAAGTCTTTCAAGGTGCCTGAACTTCTTGTTGAAATCCCAGAAAGTGCAACGGTTGGCTCACTAAAGGTATGCACAGGACATTTGTTTATTTTTCATGTGCAAAAATATTGTGGCCTTCTCTTTTCTGCTCAGTGGGTTTTCCTCTGGTTTAATTAGTATTTCCAATGCAGAAAACTGTTCTGGAGGCAGTGACTGCCATTCTTGGAGGTGGTCTACGCGTTGGTGTTCTTCACCATGGAAAGAAAGTCAGAGATGATAGTAAAACGTTAATGCAGGCTGGGATTGGTCAGGATGATATGCTGGACAACCTTGGCTTTTCACTTGAACCCAACTGTACACGGAACCCATCGCAAGTCCAAGCTCCTGAAGATATCAGTTTCCTGGAAACCATTGATACTACTGAACCCCTGGCAAGGTAACAAATATTATTCAAAACAATTGACTTCATGCTATAATTCTAGGTGCATTCGCCCTGATCTAGACTGGTGAATTTCATCTCATACAGGATTGCGCCTGCTGACTCGTCTTCCAAGCATGGTGAAGTCGATGTCTCCCAGGAGCTTGCATTAACCCCCTTGGCAATGAACTATCAGGGCAGTGATCATGATTCTGTGCACTCCCCTGTGGGCTTCTCGTCACCTGAGAAAGCGTCCACAAACTCGCGAGCTTTAGTTCTTGTTGCACCTGCAGATCCCAATGCTGGGGCTGTAGTTCCAGCGAATAAGTCTAAGAGGTCACCAGAGCAGGGGCAACGCCGGATTAGGCGCCCGTTCTCTGTCGCTGAAGTAGAAGCACTTGTGCTCGCAGTTGAAAAGCTTGGAACTGGAAGGTACAATTGCTTATTCCCTCATTTGACTTGACAAAGTACAAAATTTTTTTGGTTCCGGATTCTTACTATTAGTTATGTATATCATGTAGGTGGCGAGATGTTAAACTCCGCGCTTTTGAAAACGCAAAGCACCGGACATACGTTGATCTTAAGGTAATTGCTGTCAAATGCTTGACTCTGACTCCAACTGAAGACTAGAGCAAAAATATCTTTGCATTGCATATACTCTTCAAAATCTGATCGTTGATTTCCTCATTGTCCTTTCCTGATTCATTGATTGATCCCCATGTTTTCATTGATTGCTGCGAAAAGTAAGACCTGTATTGGATTTGCATAGTTAATAATTTGTATATGACAAATCCCTAGTGGGTTAGGTTGCTTGGCCGATTCAACCAATAGTTTGGTGGTTGTGGGTTTAGGCTCCTTACCCAACAGGACCGTGTGGTTTTTGTGTTCTTAGAAGGTTTCGGCTAGACTCTTGTTCTTGAAAGCCTTTTGTCCTTGTGATTCAGTTAGTGCTGTCCCCACGCATCAGCTTTGTTGTTTGGCTGGGTCATGTGGGTTGTAGTACTTGAACGGTTCACCTAGAAACAAAGGAGACCCATTCTTGCACGTCAACTAACCCGATCTGGACCTGAGAAAAAGTCTTCCAGAGGGATCGGATAACCTTCCCTTCCTTTATTAGACTGGAAGCTTCTTGGCTTGCTTTGCATTGTACTGCTGCACCTGTTGGCAACTGGCTGCATACTCCGGTCAAATTTTGACGAGGACCGTGAATTTTCGTTTGATCTGGCAATGAGCTAACCGTGTCGAAATTGTGCTTTGAACAGGACAAGTGGAAGACGTTGGTGCATACAGCGAGCATCTCGCCGCAGCAGCGGCGTGGCGAGCCAGTGCCACAGGAACTGCTCGACCGGGTGCTGGCTGCCCAGGCCTACTGGTCCCAGCAGCAAGCCAAGCTCCAGCCTAAGACGCCCCCGCTGGCTGAGGCTCGCTTGCTCACCTAATAATTCGATGATCCTAGCTGATGGCCTCCTCGGTGGCCGTTGCAGCTTTTGTATAAAGTCAGTAAGTCAGTCAGTCCCTTCACAGGAGGTTTAAGAAAGATATTAGAGAAAAAAAATACATATATAAGGTACAAGAAGCATTGACCGATTTGTTGTAATATCTACTCACCGCCGGTTATTCTTTAAGCCAGGATTCTCTCTCCTTGTGAATTTAACCAAAGGAAAGGGTATTTCTTTGGCAAATTGTACATGTTGATGATGGAAGAAGAAGATGATCCATGAACTGAGATCTGCAGTGTCTACTAATAGCTCACAATTTTTGCAATTGTGGTTAAGAAAATGAAGGTCCTGCTTGGTCAAGCCCCGGCTCCAGCTTCTGGGTTCTATTGTGAAGAAGTTGTTGCCACCTACAGAAGCTGAGAATCCAAATTCAGTGTATCTGGCTCCTATGTAGTTTGATGACCATTCATAGACGGCAACAGAAGCCGTGAAAGGAGGGTAGCTTCTCCTTTGTTGTTGATTCTAGCCTTCTAGGCTTAGGAGGTTAGCTCCAGCAAAGAAGCCTAGTTTGAGGCTGAGCGAGGCCAAAGCGGCACCGAAAGAATGCTTCAGATTCTTTTGTTCAATTGAATTCATTCTTTTGTTAGTGGAGAATGGTGGAAGGATAGGAGATTAGGAGGGATGGATCTTTGCTTCTCTTTTCCCTTTCTTTCTTTTTTCTACCCGTTACCATAGCTGTACTATGTCATTTCACCAATCTTGTAGTTATCCTCAGATTTGTAATTGATCAAATTAACAATATTAAAGGAAAATATTTTTATAGAACTTGACTAGCCTTTTTAAACTATGGCTCTCATGCAGCATATGATCGGCTTCCTGTGGTTTGTTTTGTGCGGGGACTCAGCAGCTGACCCTGCCTGGGATCACGCCTCGATCAGATGCTTATTAATTTCTTGTCCTGTGTCAGAGTACTGCCGTTGGAGTTTAATTATTGGAGATTCTTATCCATTAGCCCCAATCATAATCCCATGTGCAAAAAGTTTACTGACAGCACACCACCACTAGTTGATTTATTCACATCAAAGGCAGTGGTAGTAGTAGTAGTAGTAACAAGTATGCAACTGCTACCTGAAGTCATGAACAATACTTCGAAAAAAAAACTACTATTAACTAGGAGTAATTTACACCATTCTCTCTCTCCAACTATAAATCTGAATTAGGGGCAAAAAAAGCCAGCGAGTTGACTTGGAGTCCTGCATGTTCAGACAAGCTGCTTCGCCATGCATTGACACGGCTCATTTGCAGTTACTTGCAAAGATTTCAAAGCTTTAAACCATTGACCTCTGACCCTAGGTGGTAGGGGGAGAAGAAAAAACTCTGGCTCCAGCAAGGGCCATGGCCGGTGGTAGATCCCTTGAAGCATGCACACCCATATGGAGCTAGCTGTTCCGTATACTGAAAGAATACGGTGTGGCCGCATCGCCATTGCGTTGCCGTGTGATGATTGGAGAGGACGGAAGCCAGAATATTCGCATGTGTGGATCGATGGCGTATAAACCAGGGATTAGAAAAGGCGCAAGCAAGCACCGCACGGCACAGGGAGAGACGCAAGCAAGCTGCTAAGGCGAAGCGGCATGCGGCAACAGCCTGGACGCCGTTGCTAGCTGTTGCTTGGAAGCAAGATTACCAGCACTCCAGCAGGATGAGGGGGAGGGGGGCACCGACACATTGCCCAGCCGGCCCTGTGTCTGTGTGCTGTGCTATTGGCCACAAGCAGCCCACAGGGGGGGTTGCTATTGCTAAAACAATGCCGCTAGCTCGTTGCGACGACCCTTTATGTCCCAATGGATCGACCATTAGTTGGGGATCAGATCAGATCACAGGGGATCATGGCAGCTGGTGCTCCTCCTAATGCGCAGGCACACGACGAGCTGCTGGGCCCAGCCCGGCCGGCCCTTGCATGATCACTACGCGCACCGGACTGAGACGGCTACAGGTATCGGCCCCCATTCATTGGTGCCCATACCAACGTGCACCTGTCGCTCGCGCCGATGTATACACAATTACACATCTGCGTCTACGTATTGTATATTTCTCGCGATTATCCTGAGATAAGTATACGGGTTAGGCAGCGCCAACGCGCGCGCGCGGCCGGGAACATGCGAGTGTTTTGAGGCTGATCTGATGGGCATAGGCGACGCACGCCATGTTCGCTCCATGTGGTGGGCTTTCCTCCGATCCCTTGGGCGCGCGCCGGCTCTTGCCCGAGATTCTAGCATCTGACCGACCGGGAACTTGGCTCGATTCCGGGCAAACGCACGCAGGTCGGCGCGGGCGGAAACGGCCGGGGACGTCAGGCGGGTTCGTTGCGCGGCAGCGTACGGCACCCTGCACCCACCCTCCGCGAGCACCGTGCGGGTTGCCGCCGCGGGCGAACGGTTAGGCCGGCGACCGTCTGGGGGCGTTTATTGCCATCTCATCTCCGGGGACGTTTCCTCTGGCAACGCAGCAGCTGGGGAATTTGCAGCTGTTCATCAGCGTCAGAAAACGAGAGGAAAACACGTACTACTGTACAGTACTGTTTCCACGGAAAACACGCGGAACGCAGTAACACTGAAATTATCCTGTAGATACATACTTCAGTGTCCCAATCAAGAGTGTGGAGGCAAGTTGCTATAGGTCAATTGAGCGTAGTAGTTGGTGGCGGTGGTGGGTGACGACGACGGCGGCTACAGTGGCGTATGCTTACCACATTACCAACTGGTCCAGCTTGATTGCTTTCTTTCTTTCTTTAATTATCGCCACCAGCCGCGTTGGTGCGGGATTGACATTTGAATCTGTCTCGATGCCAGCGAACAAACCCCTTGTATAACTAGCCGCCGATCAGATTCCACAAAAAAATATCGCAGCACCCAGCCCTACGGCGGTCTAGTCGTAACACGCTGGCATTACATTACTTGTGCGATGGGGGCCTTGATATAGACTTCAGCTAGCTCTGCCTCTGTGTGCAGCCGCCATGTGCTCCCTCGACGTTGTTCCATTTCCAAAGAAATCTAGCAGCTTACTTTGGGGACGGTTAAAGATGAGAGTGGTCTCTGCTGCCGTCCAGCTCGATCGTCGATCGCCTGTTCCGGGCACACCTGGTCCTGCTGAGAGCAGCATCACAGAACTAACTAGCAGGAGCATATTCCGGCGGCCGGCCGGGCTGCCAAATTGATCTCTCATTTTATTTCCGTCTCTCTGAAACTCTGTCGTCGGAAAGTACATTTGGAACGCGGACGCAACCCCGGCCCCGCGGGCGATCGAGAGGGACCGCTTTCGGTGGTGGCGCTGAAAGAAAGCACACGTGAACTGACTGACGGCACGCGATGCCGATCGACGAGCCGGCAGAGGTCCGTGCGTGCCGCCGTGAGCAAGCTACTAGCTACTGCCGTATGGCCGGGTTTCTGATAAGTTTTTCCAATGCGAGTTTGAGTCCGAGTTGGGCAGGTAAGAAGAGGGGAGGTACGGTGGCGGCCCCGCCGCCCGGATGAGCAAGTGAGGAACACGTGAAGAAGACGAACTCCGTGGCCGTGGTGGTCTTTTACAGCCGGCTCTAGCTGATTGCTGCACCCAGCTGCTGAGCTCCCAACCAACCGAACGCCCGGACGGACCCAAGGATTGCCTGCTTACCCGGTAAGGCGGTAACCTTGACGCTGCAAGGTGATAACGTCAAATCAATGGTACTTAGTAGAGTTCGAGATAGGCTTGGAACCGAAGACTACTGCTGGTTTGTTGATTAACCTTGTGGTGGGCGCCGGGAATGGTCGCTGTCAGTGGTGGTGGCCTCCTTCTGGATTAGCTACGCACGCACGAGAAGGGCATGGCACGGCATGGAAGCTTCTCCCCGTCCTCGTGCGTGCGGCACGCGGCGGTGATGCGAGCGGAAAGCATTTCTTTGACCCCCGCATGGCATGACGGTCGACGGGCGGATCAAGAGCAGGACGATTTGGACTCGCCCAGCGCGTTCTCACGCGATCGAGGTTGCCTGGATGCCGAGCTCCGCTGGGTTTTACGCGTTGGTATTGGTACGACGCGTGCAGGGGCCCTGGATGCTTCATTTCATGCTGCTGCGTGCCGGCATGCACTGCCATGACATGACGTCTTCCGCTGGCTGGCTTTGTATGACCGACCGACGGCTTCTGGAATATGTTCTGAGCAGATAATACCGGGTTCGATACTTAACTACGAAGCGTATTCGCCTGCCACGCGAGTTGGCTGAAGAACAGGCAGTTGCCTCTTTCAGAAATCAGAAGCACAGACAACATGGACTCTTCAGCTATCAAGATGGATGTGCCCTAAAAAAAAACTATCGAGATGGATGCTCGTACAGTCGTACTTGCACAGAAACCGGCACGGAAGAAAATGGAACAATCCCCGTGGAAGATGTGGATTTCGGCAAACGAAATTGCACCTTTATTTTCGACGAAGAGCCCAACTGGGTGGATTGCGGCAGAGATCCCGGCCGCAGAGGTACGAAACGGAAGCCCACGCTCGAGTGTTATGGGCCTGCATGCTACACAATGAGGCTTCCACCGTGTTCTTGTGAAATCTACTAATTTCAGGCCTGATCATTATTAAACTGAGCCCACCAGCCGCTACGCAGGCATGCTCAAATCTATCTACTCTACGCTATAAAAGAGTGAGTTTTCTAAAAAAATCTTTTTTATCTACAAAGGCATAGGTATACCCCTCACGCTGACCCCACTGCGCAGTTTAGAAAAGATTGGAAAGGGGTGGAAAGACCCAAAACCCATAGATACAAAATATTCCATCTACTTTCTCTCTTTATTTTTCACCTCATTTTATACCCATACCCACCTATTACTTTTCTTCTCTTGGTTTTAATGAAAAAAGAATGATGCTAATCACTTAGGACTCTTTTTTTTTAATTTTATTTTTCTTTCTATTGTCTGCTTGATTATTTCACAACACTTGTATGTTGCACGCACATTTATGCTAGTTGGAAAAAAAGGTCTAGTTTATCTCTCCAAGCTATTGCTGATTTTTTTTCCTATGCAAACTATTTTTTCTTCCCAAATTCGATACCTGACCAACTCTCAAAACCGTTTAAGTTACCCTATTCACCAGGTCACAAGGGGTTTTCAAGGTGGTTTTGAAGTACATAACTCTTTTCGGATTGAAAATAAACCCAACAAACACTTGATAAAACTTTAAAACATGTGAAATATCTCTAAGCTTCTAAAATTCTAGGGATAGAATGAGACATCTAAACCATAAATAAAATATTTTAAGCTTGTGAATACATCTCTAAAAAACATTCGGAAAAGGATTTAGCTCTTAAACATAGGATAATATCTAGGCACATCTAGGGTGCTTGTTAAAATATTATAATTGATGTTTGAGGGTGTTTTGAAAACTTTCTATAACAAAAATACGATATGACACCTATATGAACGCAACACACAATGCATTTATGTTGGTTACATCTCATGTGGTTGTTATGAGTTTTTTTTTCCAAATGAGGTTAGACGTCGAATATTATGTTTTGAGAATTTTATAGAATTTCTTGAAGTTCTTTTTAGATGTCATTCCATATCTCAAGAAGGAAAAAAACAGGATTTAATTTTAGTAAAGTATCTTTTTTCACTTTATCCTTCTCTAGATCAAATAAAAGGAAATGCAGATGTTTTGTCGGCCCTCTCTTTGATGCCATCTCATCTTTTCTTTCCCTAGCTTTCCTTGTATGCTGAAAGAAGCTTCTTTGGAGAGTTTCGTCACAATATCCAAATATTTTTTTGGATTTTTCGTGTCCCAATATCTATGTTTTTTAGAGCTTTGGAAACCATAGTCCATAAATCTATATATACTATGTAAGCACAACCCACTAATGTATTTCTCTCAACATACAAGCTATCCACATCATTATCCACTAAGACCCTCTGTTAAATTGTTTAGTTGATTTTCTGTGGCTAATAGAATTCTTGCATGCAAGCTAGTATTAGACAAGCGAGTATAATCGATCATTTAAGAATCTATGATGAATATATTATAAATTGTCAAATATAACATTTAAAAAAAAATACTATCTTGCAATCACACAAGTATTACTATTTTCAAATTAAAAAGTCCCGTAGCAACGCGCGGGGTCTCATCTTGTATTATTTTGTTTAAAGTTCCTATTTTTTGTTTAAAACCTTATCTGTGTTTATTGTATTTTCTTTTGAACTAAAAAAGGATGACGTTGCTCAAAATGCACTGTTAAACCACTTTCAACTACAGCAGGAAGTTAAAAATTTAAATGGTTCTAGGAGTTAGGGTTTGTTTGGATAATGGGATAGAAGATGTGGGATAGGGATATTTCTATTTCCTCCCCCTCACATCTTCCACCTCTTATCCATGTCCCTGTCCCTGGCCCTATCCCTATCCTTACCCTATCGGACTCCACGCATAGGCCAAGGGGGAAAGACAAACCTTTTTTCCTCGAGTGAAGTCTATTTTACCCCCTGAACTTGTCACTCAATCTGAAAAAACCCCTCAACTCCAATACCAGACAACACAACCCCCTTAACTATAAAAAACCATGCAAATTACACCCATCGAGTGGTTTTGTAAGGTGGTTTTTACTGTCAGGTAGACCTACTTCTACTCTTCTTTCACTAACAAGTAGGCCCACCTCTCCTTTCTCCTCTACACCCAGTGGTGGCCGGTGAGGTCTCGTCGCCTCGCTCTCCCTACCGCAACGCCGTTGCCTGCCTCTCCCCCGTCCACCACCATCGATCTACTGTCACGATCCTCCTCTGCCGCCGCCGACGATCGCAGACCGCACCCCTCCTCCGCAGCCATGGCCGCGCCCCTCGTCTCCTCCGCCTACAGCCCGGGCCGTGCCCCTACTCCTCCGCCGACAGCCGCGGGCCGCGCCCCTTGTCTCCTCTGCCGCTGTCTGCTTCGCAAGGATAGGGAAGAGGTGGCTGCAACATCAGTGGCGTAATGGGCACAGAGAGGAAGGTGGTGGTGGCGGGTTGCGGAGGGAGCCTACCGTGGCGGCACGGCGGGGTGCAGAGGGAGGCGACCGCCGCGGCATAGCAAGAGGAAGCGAGCGCGGTGCCATCCATGGTGCCGACGGAGGTGATGGGGGCGGGGAGAGGGGAGAAAAGAAGACAGTGTTTGTGGTCCACATGTAAGTGAGAAAAAGGGTAAAAAGTGGGGGCCACATGTAAGTAAAAACCACCCTACAAAACCACTTTGAACAGGTCAAGGGGGATAATTTGTCCGGTTTATAGAGTTTGGGTGCGTGGAGTGGGGGTTTCTAAACTCAGAGGCAAAATCAGGGGTGTAAAGTAGACTTCACTCTTTTTCCTCTCAAATTGCATGTCCAATCCAGTATCGTCTTCTCGCTAAGAATTTGGGCTGCCGCCACGCGCGGCCCACCTTAGACGCGCCTCAGCCCTTCGCCGTCCCCGCTCCCCGGCGCTCCGCCGCACCCGCATCCATCTCCAGTCTCCACCCACGCCTCCCCTTTTCTCCCTCCACGCCCGGACGCCCGGTCGCCCGCCGTCCTCGCCACCGCACCGCCAAGTCCGGCCGTCAGCACCACCATCTCAAATCGCACAGACGCCGCGAAGGTGATCTCCTGCGTCCGATTCGTATCGTTTGTCTTCCTCGGCTAGATGTGCGGTGCGGTCCCGTGAATGGCCTTGCGTGCGGTGACGCCCGCGCCGGTCCTCACGGTGCTCGTTTAGGTTAAAAGCTTGACCCTTCAGCCTTGTCCTGTGGACGCTAGCTTGCTCGATTGGTAGACTGATGGCCTTGTTGGCGGCAGGCTGAAGCCCTAATGTGTGGACTCGTGCCCAAGCGCCGGGAATTACTGGTAGCGATTTGTATGTTCAGTCATTTATGTGGATAGTATTATTGGACATGAAAGAAACAGTGCGGGGAATTGTGAAACCGGGAGCCCGGGAGGCTTGCTTGTACACAATTACTTATTAGGGCCGGGAATTGTGAAACCGGAAGCCCGGGAGGCTTGCTTGTACACAATTACTCTTTGCAGTTCTGATCTGACGACAGTGTTTATCAGACTGTTCTGGTACCTTGGTGTGTTGATGCTGTATTGTGCAATTAGATCATAGATATCGCTGTGGAACCTGGGGTTCAGTGTTGAACCGAATCATAACACCCTAAGCAGCTGTTAGTTTTGTTTGGGCTCCTGAAACATTGATCATACCATACATAATGTGTTTTCTTGGTCCGGATCATACCATGAGTCATGATATGTTTCAACGAAAAATTCGAATGATATGTTGCCAACCTTGTTACTTTCGTGTTTCATAGATGCAGGATAGAATGAGACGGATGGGGCAATACGGTGAAGCGGATATCAATTCCATGGTTGCTGCCCAGTTGAATCACTACCAGGCACAGGCTGCACAGCAAAGGGTACAGCAACACCCTGGGAATAGCTACTCTGGAAGAGATCTTGCTCAAGCTTCTGGGGAGCCTCAGTACACTCCCCCGAAGGTGAGACAGAGTCAATGGGATCAAGGTGGACCAAACATCCCAAACCAGGTTCCGTCATATGCATATAACAAAGGCATGTACTTCTTCTTGTTAGTTTGATCTATTCTGCTTCATTTTTGGCAAAATATAACTGGTTGCACTTGGACACCCTATTTCTTGCATAGGAAGGATAAACAAGTATTTCTTATTGCTTACAATTTTATAATATTATATGCTGACTGTTAGCGATACAGGACAAGGTGCTGGGGGTACACAATCCTTTTATGATGGACAGAGATCTGATCCAAAGGTTGGTCTAGAAAAGCTGCCCAGCAAGGAAACCAGAGATCAACCTCATACTGATAGGACTGAAACAAGACATAAGGATTATAATCTTCCTCGGACATTTGAAGGTCTCGAACAAAGCTTTCATGAAGACATTATGATGCTATCAAAGGAGCTACAGGATGCAGAGGATGCTGAAAATTCTAGGCACAGGGAGGTATGTCAAACGCATAGTAATTTTTGTTTTTGGTATATGACTACTGAAGCTATGCATGCTTCTGCCCTATGCCAATCTAGCAGTAGTAGCGTTGCAGTATACAGCATTGTTTTCTCTTCTGTTTTTATTTTAGCCTAGCCTAACTAAACCTGCTTTCCTTCCCTTTTTTCCATCCTACCATTAACATGATCTCTCTGTTCATTTCTCAAGAGGCAGTTCATAGTCTTAATTAAAATTTGTTAAGATTAGCCATGCCCGATGCTGGTAAACTGCTACTTCCATGCCATTTGTTCTTTTTGTGTCTTGTAGGTTTGGTCTGTTTTATGCACATTCTCAGTCCACTTGCCAATATATGGTCATCTAGCATAACCAAATTTCTCGCAATGAACCTAAGCAGATTTAACATTCTGTTCTCAACCATAAGATGTATATATAAGAATATAGCATTCAGATAAGTACGATAATACATCCTCAACTTGAAAGTTAGCATGGTTCAAGTGCTAGTGATCTCCCATCTCATATGTTGTCCATTATATTCATTGGCTTACACTATTATTGTAATTTAAGGGGTCTTCATGGTTGGATTTGTTTCTGAAGTACTGCACAAATTAGCTAAGTTAATGTGTTAGCGCATGAACTCAAATTCCACGTTTCTGTGTAAAACGCTGTTATATGCTTGTTGATAATCATATGCATTTCAAGTATTCAATGAAACTATGGAAAATGGAAATTGCCAGAAGGATGAAGCTGGGTTCTATTTTATATATACATTAATTAAACTAAGACAGCTGTAATTTCATGTTTCTCATGTCTGTCTGCAGAGATTGAAGGAGATAAATGCACAGTACCAGGAGAAACTATTAGCACTTCGAGCTCAGCAAGCGAACTATAGAGATGAATTCTTGCGTAAGGAATCTCTGGCACGCCAGCAGCAATACCAGCAAGCCAGCATGAACCATTATGCCAACAATTCTGCAACTGGGGAGCAGCATGGCTATCACCCAACTGCCATGCCTGGGGAGCAGCATGGCTATCATCCAACAGCAGATGGCACACCTGTTGCTGCTGGAGGTGCTTATGGAGAGGCTCATCGGGGTTATTCTTCAGGCCAGTATGAATCCTTTAATGACAGCCCAGATTACCCTGAGTTCCATGGTGGGGGCAGAGGTCGTGGTCGTGGTTTTGAGCACCGTAGTCAGTACCCTGGTGGCCGTGCTTATAACTCTGGTGGCCGGCGGTTCTAGGTATGCTTAGTTGAACAGTCCGCGTGCTGGCCTGCCTCATCACACCTGATCTTAGTGTGCTGTGATGTACTCAACGCAAAATGCATTAGAAGCTTGGTGTTGCCAACCTCCTGGAAACCTAAACGCTTGCTGAACTTGTTCTACAGTTCGACACTGATATGAGAGCACTGAACTGCTTTATGGTTTTGCCAGAGTTCATTCTGTTTGTAATTTCTAGAGGAACGAGAGAATAGTAGCTTGTTGTTTATCTGCAGTCTGCTATTATTCATGTTATATGATCTCTGAAGCAATAAATTTTCGTATTCTTTGCAGTTCGAAATTCCAAAATGACCAATTAATATAGCTTCTAGCACAAGAGATACAGCCATGTTTGGCAGTTGTGCATAATCTGTGAAAAATACCGTTGGCTGGCGGGGCTCGGTGTCGCTGGAACCCCGCTGCACATGCTGCCAAAGTTTTTCAGCATGGTATGTGCTGAACTGCTGATGCACATCGATAAATTGCCATGCAATTTGCAAGGACACTTCTTTAGAAAATCATCTGAAGAATCTGAAGAAAATTCAACTGGGATTTTGCGGTGAAGTGGGACAAAAACTATTTCTGAACCTCAGATACACTACATACTAAGATATACAGTATATATAAATATAGAAAAAGTTGATTGGACGAAGCAACTAGCTGTACAAAAAGCAAGACAGTATTATACATTCTCTTCACAATCTACTTCAGCCCCACAAATCCCTCATCCGTTCTCTATTTTTACTCCCCTGCGGTATTACAGGAGGATATGCTCCAGAATATAGGTATTCTCCAGACTCCAGCCAGCAATCCTCCTACCTCTTGCCAGCTTTCACTGCGCCGTTGGCCTGAAGGCCTTCTAACACAGTCACAACCTGATCCATGCCAGGCCTGCATCGTGCATCCATTGATAAGCATTGCAGTGCGAGAGCTGCGATCTTCTGAGCCGCAGGAAGGGAATACTGGGAACCCAACCGCGAGTCCAGAACATGGATGACCCTCCTCTTGTTGGTGATGTAAGGCCTAGACCACTCCACCAGATTGTGCTGGCCCGGCGGGCGGTTCTTGTCCAGAGCACGCTGCCCAGACATCAACTCCAGAAGAACAACACCATAGCTGTACACATCACTCTTCGTGGTCAAATGGCCTGTACGCCATAAGGGTAAACAATATAAGTTACCATCAATTATACATAAGCAAATCATGCTGACTTGCACCCATTGAGCATGTGCAAAAATTTGTAGGTTAAATAACAAGTTGCAAGCAATTGAGTAATCAGAAACTGTGTGTTGACTTGAGCACCGCAATTTCTGATTTCATAGTAGTTCGTGCATGAAACCAGCTGGAGAATCTAGCTACATTTTTAAGGACTAACCAAATGCACAGTTTTATGCTCGATGTTTTCCCCTTTACAGGATGGCATACACCATACACTTCATTCTCTGAGTTTTTCAAATAACGATGAGCACATGGGTGAGACAACAAGATGGTACGGCGGCATGCTGTACTTATCTGTTGATAAGAATTATTTATGTCCCCTCTGCTTTAAACAAAAGGCACATCTAAGCATGATGCAGAAGCATGCCATATAATATGAAATAAATGAATCTAGCTGAAATGGCACGCACAGTTTGCACGCAATCAGTATCTTTGTCTTGCAAATTATATTTTCTCTATACTACACAGATATAATGAAACAATAAAAAAGAAAATATACCATGAAATAAATAAATTGATAAAAAAGAGTTGTGATGAAAGAAGAAAGGGTTTTCATTTCTCCAACTCAGCATAGTCATTACAAATTTATAATGTGTCAAAGTAATAGGAAATGATTATTGATATATCATTGGCTGGCAAATCATGTTACAAAGATTACCTGTTGCAAGATATTCAGGGGCAGCATATCCCTGCGTCCCCATGACCCTAGTGGAAACATGACTTTTATCACCACTTGGACCATCTTTTGCCAAACCAAAATCAGACAATTTTGCATTGTACTCCTGTAAAAAGTCAAATAAAGAATTACGGATCTTTACATCCAAGTTCATGTGGCTAGCAGATATTGTATAGAGACTGATTTGCATGCAGACCGAGTCAAGAAGAATATTGGAGGTCTTGAAATCACGGTAAATAACTTTAGCCTGGTCACCGTGCAAGAAAGCAAGACCCCTAGCAGCCTCAAGTGCAACCTTCATCCGTAAATTCCATGGGAGCGGTTGGAAGTGCGAACCCCCTTTAATACCATAGCATTCAGTCCTTTTCATAAAGTAAGAAGGCAAGAACGAATGGTGTCGCAAAAATATCACTCGAGATCTTACTCCTGAAAAGATGATGCTCCAAGCTCCCTCTTGGCATGTACTCATACACAAGAAGCCGTTGTTCGTCCTCCAAGCAGTACCCAATAAGTTTCACAAGATTAGGGTGGGATAACTGCCCTAGGTAATTGACCTCAGCCTACAGAGATATTGCAGACACAAATTAAAAACCCATATATGATTCAAAAACAAACGCAACAGGAGTGGAGGGGCACCAACCAGCCATTCTCTATGCCCTTGGAAACTGTCGAGCTTGAGCTTCTTCACCGCGACAATCATCCCAGTACCCGGCTTCACAGGCGCAAGTGTGCGCTCATCCATCCATCCCTTGAACACGGAGCCAAAGCCTCCCTCCCCGAGCAGGCTGTCCGGCCTAAAGTTCCTTGTGGAGCCTTTCAACTCACTGAAGGTGAATTTCCGAACATTCGATGACTCCAGGATCTCGGTCTCCGTACGAGGAGTTGGTGGCACCGACGACGAGCCAGAGGTCTTGGTACCAAAGGTGTTGCTGTCGGTTGCATTCTTGCTGCTGTTCTTAGAACCGGTCCCTGTACGTGAGCATCGACTAAATTAGAAAGAAACAAAGTTTGTCCCTCCCTCGTGATACTGTGATTTCCTTCCAGAATTGAAGTGACACTACTACTTCTTTGGCTACTAAACCTCGCATTGTTGTTAAGGAAACTAGATGCCATACTGCAGGCTTCCTACTCTCCCCACCTAAAACTGGATAATTCGGCTCACCATCTCTGACTCAATAATCACGAAATTAATGGAACACTAGATTGTTCTCTTCTCGGAACAAAAAAAAAAAAGAATTCAATTTATTCGAATCCAGGTCCACTACTCTTTGCTCTTGCCTAGTGCAACAAAAGGAACAAGTAAAAGCTCATCGCCACTGCAAGAAACAGAGTAAAGAAGGCGGATTTAGACGCGCACGCTCTGAGCAACCAAGAGATGAGCTTTCAGTACCTGACGAATTGGGGGCACTGAAGGAAGGGTTGATCTCGGCGTTCCCCTCCACACCGGCGCAGTTCCCCATCAGGAACAAAGATGTAGTACAACCAAACCCCACCAACGACGCGGCCGCGTGTGGTGCTCCTAGCTGGATTTCGCTGAGCTCTCACGGCCGCGCGCAGGGAGGGAGCTACTAAAACTCTAGAAGCGGTAGAACGCCTATCTGCCCTGCGCCTGCAGTGTCACCCTTTCGCTGCTCTGCTGGGTTGGAAGGAGATGTAGAATCATGGCTGCGGCTGGCCCGGTTGGCTCTGCTGCCCCGGCTGCCTGTGCGCGAGGGTGGCGGTGGGAGCCGTGGGGTCCGTCAGCTCATTAATGGACGGGCAAGGCGCCTTTCCGTCTCCCACTTCTCTCTTCTTTGCCCCTTGTTTTCATTTGATCATTTCCATGCGCTTCACGCCTTCGCCTCTTCTGATTTTTGCAAGTTTGTTTGTTTCGACTTGAGAAGTACAGTAGCACCAAAAGTTTGATCGCGGTTTTATCCGAAATGTACGGTGTCACCAAGTAATAATAAGCGCCCATTCAACTTTTGCGGTTTACCTGACGTTTATTTTAATTACAGTAATCAGTATAAGTCGATAATACGGCTAAAATTTATCGAGAACATGTATTTGAGTGCTTTTTTTGGGGTGGCAATCCAACTCATATGGTGTAGGCACCATAGGTGGGCAAAGGTGTAATTTTAATACTCTGGTATGGTATGGATGTGTGGTTTGACCATGGATGCTCAAGACACAAAGCATTTTCATGACTCCAATGCAATGTGTGGTATTACACGCTATGAGGTGTTTCTTTGCTCATTAGAGATTTTTTTTTTTTGAAAATCATGGTTTGCTAGGTATCATAGTATTTTTCGAATGATTTGAAAATAACATGTTGGGTTTTAACTCTTCCTAATTTGAGCTAGCATTTTCCTACATTCGGTAGCGCCTATAACTTCTCCTGGACAAATTTGGACAACCCAACTCCGCCTTCGGCACACATCAATTTGTAGCATCAGAAACAACTAGTGCGGTCCGCACACTCACTAGTAGTAGTACGTGAATACTACTAGTACGCTCTTTTGGCTTTAAAAAAAAATGGTCTCTACTCTGTTTCCATACAACAATTCAACAAGACGCAATCATTTGTCCAGCAAATACTCTGGTACGGCAGTAGTGCGCCTACCACGAATCTGTACAAAAACAGCACGCGATAGGGATGCAACAGTATTGTAGTTGTAGGCCCCGGGTGGTGGCGCACCTGTTTGACTAATAAGGCAGGCCCATCAGCATTCAGCTAGGCTGGAACCGGAAGTGGAGGTGGTTGGCCTTGGAACGAAACGCAGCGGCATGCCGAGTTGCCGATGTCGCGCGCCCGTGCCACTGCCATGCCACTATGCCAACCCCGCGAAATCACACCGGAAGCCTCCTCCTCGCCGATCGCCAGCACCCAGGATCCTCGTCGAGGAGAGGAGACGAGGAGTCTTCGCCGGTTTGACAAGTAGTCGCGCGCGCCGGGGGGCCGAGGGCTGCGAATGGCGACGCGGGTTAGTGGTGGAGGCAAGATTTCCGGGGCAAGTTGCTGCAAATCTCGTCCGGGAGGGGCGAGAATTGGTTGGGAAATACGGGGGCGTCCCTTTCGGTGGAGCTGGAGCTTGGTGGCCAGGAGGGTCGTTCAATTCGATCCTCGTCCGCTGCGTGCGCTTTGTGGCTGCCGAGCGTCAGTCCAAGTGCCCTCCACTGCAGGATTATTGGCGTCTGAAATTTTCTGCAGATGATCAGTACGCGCGCGGGGATTCAGAAACGTGCGTGTCTATACCATAACCGTTTCTATACTGGTACAAAGTTACAAACCTTTGCTTCCAGCTATCACATGGGCGTGTAACGAGTCGGTAGATTCAGTCGGCGACACCTACTGTCTCGTACTAGTCCGTTCTGGGGCTGGCGAATCTATCTATCCCGTGGCCGAGAGAGGATCTGTCATTCCTGCGGGATTACTCAAAACAGCGCGAGAATAGACGGTGACCAGACAGACAGCAGAGCCGAGACAAAGTTGCAATGCCATCGCCAGAGCCCACACACAGAGAGAGGAGAAAGGCCATGGCTCATGGCGCTGGCGCACATGAAGCAGTAGCATCAGATGTTGAGATGAGAAGATGGCAGAAAACGAGAGCAGTTAATTCGGGGTGTGGTGTGGTGTGGCCCGCCTACCGCCCGGAGCCGGGGGCGCACGGGCACTGCAATGGCCAGCGGCGCTGGCCTCGTCGTCGTCGGACCAGGAGTTCAGAACGCGTGTAGATGCATGCATCTGCGGTCTGCCCCCGTCCGGCGTCCGCCTCTGCAGCCTCGGCTGAATGGATCCTGGCGCTCCGGCGAGGCGACGCAACACCAACGCGCCGGGTCAAGGCGGGCGCGCGACACTGGCGTCGCGTCCGCCGGCCGCGGACTCGCTCGCTCGTCAGCATCAGGGTGTTGCTTTCAGGCAGGACAGGCAGAGGACAGGGACGGACGAGCTCCGGCTCGCCACAACCGGACGTGCTACGCGCCATGTCCAAAAGACCAAAACTCTGCTGCTGCTATACGTCGACTGACTCTTCCGCGTACCGACGACAGATGCAGAGATCAGCTGCTGACGCCTTTCCGTTCGCGAGACACGTATGTACTCGTGTCAAGACTCAAAAGACACGGCTGTTTCACCAGCATTGTGTGAGCACGATCGGCTTCCCGCTGCGCTGAGAGCTTGAAAGCACAGGCTCGATTTCCAATCCATATTTGATTCATCGACAGATACTAGTACTTCATCATTATCTCATCCTTCATCGGTGTCCTGGTTTAAGATATGACAACGGCGTGGGGCCGTTTGGCGACGGCGTGGCGTGTGATCCGGCAGCGCACCACGAAGGCGTGCCAGACGGGCCGTTTTGACTCCACGGCGCAACCGCACTTGGAGCGAGCGCCGACGGCAGCGACGGATGAAGGCGACGCTTTTCCACACCAGACAGGGCATCGCCCACCGTTGACTCCTGCGCCGCTGCTTCTGCACGGCATGCGTAGTAGTAGTATTTTCCTGGACGGGTAGACGTTTGGAAAATCGGCAAGGCCCATCGGAATGAAGCATTTGGCCCGGAACAACAAGCTACTGGGGCATTGAAGCTCGCTTTGATGTTGGGCTGTCCGTTTTGATGTACAGATTTATAAATCGCCACTTCTATATTAAAAGCCAATTTAGTACCAGAATAATTGATATATGTATGTATATCTCCATAATACGAAAGAGTCCAATCCCGGCCACTTTATTGGGTCACGTAGCCCTAAATTTCTCACCGTTTGAGCTTTGAAAATGTTTTCATCATACCGTCGTTCCTGGACTCAAGCACTGGGTTTTGCGACCCTTGAGAGCAGGCTATGACGCCGCTTGCCTCTCCTTCCTCTCCCACCTCCCTCCATGGCTCTTCAGTCCCCTGCTTCGCCCTCGTGCCCCCACCCTGCCTCTCCCTTGCTTATTGTGTTGAGTTGATTGTTTTGGTACATCTAAATATTACGTCGATTTTTTTATTATGTTGGTGGGACAAGTATGTTTCTACAATTGATTATAAATTTCACCATTTCAGCTGGTGGGACAAATATGTTTGTACAATTTTTTTATTAGAGACGTACTCATATTCTTTTGTAAAAAAAAAAAGAACCACCGTTTTTTAGGCTATCTCCAGTAGCTTCTTTATTTCTCATCTACTATTCCAACCATTTCCCTCTCTGCCAACAGTATCAGAACAGTGCCAAATGGTGCTAGATTTCTCAAAATAACTATAACGTTGGAGATAGCCTTAGTACAAGAACTGCAGTTAAAAAAAATAAAAAAACCACGTCTCTTGCTTGGGCGCTTCAGCGCTCGGCCACCTCGCGACTAATGGGCATGGCCGATCTGCGATCCCTGGAGGCCTGGAGTGGATCGCCAGAACGCCGGCGGGCTGACGGGCTCACAAGTGGGCTAAGTGTATAAATCTGCCAAGACAAGGTAGGTCTGCCTGACGTCGGCCCATGCAGAGAAATGCGGCCCTCTCTGCGAGTGTCTGCGGCCGCGGCAGAAACTGCATCTGCATCTGGCCGTGGCGCCGTGCAGACGTGACGTGCAGGCGCAGCCCACAGAGCAAGGCGTGGCACAGGTGGCCCGCGGGCGGCCGGGCCGCGTGCGCGGACCTCGGCGTCACGCGCAGGCCACCGGGCCATCTGGCAACGGCATGGGCGGCCGCCGCTGGCCGCTTTCCTTGCTTGTGGCCCTGTCATCTGTGGGCGGCTGGAGCTTCGACCGGCGCAGGCAGCACGCAGTCACGCTCACGCAGGCGGGAGACCCGACGACGCTGGTGGCGTCACTGTAGCCGATGGCAGTTTCGTCGGCACGTCCCCTCCGGGCTGCGGGCGCGCGGACTCTAGCGCGTCACAGGCCTCGGTGGTTTGACCCCCGTCCTAGATCGGACACCGTTCTTTTCTGCCTGCCTGCGCCGCGAACGGTTTCGATTTGATCGCCCCTCGCCCGCCGCTCGTTCCCTTGTACTACAGGAGTACTCCTGCTCTACGCTTGGGGTATATCACTCGTGTACTTTCGGGCAACCTGCTGTTTTGAAATACAGTATGGGAGGGAGTGGTTCTGCCCGTGTAGCTACAAGTTGGTTTGGTTGGTCATGCTGCCACCAATAATAAGATTAAAATGTGGCTATTAGTTGCATTATTTTGCTACGGGGCACCAAGATATGGAGCCATTTAATTGAATGAATCCCGCGCGTATCATAACTATTTACTTTGTAGGGCGGAAAAAAAAATCAAGCAATTAAATATGCATTGATCATGAGAAGTAAAAAACTCTCTAAATTAAATGCACATATATCATGATAAAGAAAATCTGTAGGCAATTAAGCGCGCATGTAATTAAATTTTGCTAGTCCGATAGGTCCAAATGCAATCTTCGTGGGACAAATTTTGAATGCTTGGATTATACAATTTGCCGAACAAGGAGGGTAGAATACTAAAATATATGTGTTACACGATGACGACATCAATAAAAGTAGGTAGGCGAGATAGCATATCTCCTGCTCACGGTCCAATGTGTGACCTATTGTCCCACCAACTTTGTTTCGTACTACTAAGAGTTGAATCAACGTGCCTGCAGCCCACACGTAGATATAAGTATTACACACCATCATGTCTCAAAGATATTGAATTTTGTATATCTTCAAGATTTAGACACATCCAACCTTCAAATACACTACATTCATTGTGTGAAATGTTATTTACATATGCTATCACAAAAGAGAATCCATAACAATTATGGTTTAAGTAGGCAAGAATATCACAAATAAGTGCAGGAGAACCAATATTGTCCACCAAGTATAAGCTGAACGAACATTGCCTAGGTTAAAGCGAGCTTTAGTGCTATGTTCTAAGAAAATGAAGTTTAAATGAAATGACAACTTGTCCAGCTGCCTAAAACATCAATATTAATGCTAAACCATAGTCCATTCTCAAAAGATTGTTTGGTTAAGACAAGTTTTAGGTAACCAGTATGCATATATGTAAATTGTTTCATCTGCATGATAGCCATTATATATAGCGGTAACATCTAATTACATAAAAACGGTTACTTGATGCTATTAGAGCACAAGAACCTATTGAGATGTCCGCTTTATGATAGACATTCTAACAGGTTATAACACTATATAGACAAGGCCGTTACTTGTCGTATAGAGTGCAAGATGGTGCCTCACCAAAACACAAGAGGGAAGAAACAAGATGCAGTAATACACGAGGCACATTGCATATCATATTACTGATTATGCTACAACTAACTACAACATTCCGCAAGGCTAGTACATTTGTCAGCATCCTAGGAAAGGCATACCCCCAAGCATATGGACCAAATTGCACCCAAGTGCAACATAGCGATGATCTGCTTGCCATCCCGAGACCCCTCCTCCGAGACGGGGCTTCAGGGCCGCCATGTACCCCTCAAGGCTAGAAGAAGCTCATCTTTCCTAGCAACTAGCTTGAGGATGGCAACATACTTCCTGACTACCTCGGACCCAGAGCTAGGCTCTTGTGACGCCATGAGGCACCCACCTTCCTTTAGGGCCCCAGGGGTGAGGATCCAGATAGTGTGGCATGCGCCACTTCAGCTATTGTGGTTGCGGGTATAGTGAAAAATGTATTGTTTAACTATCGTACCGTGCTCCATTGTGCGCCATAGTGGGACTAACATCACATACGACACGGAGTGTAGGTGGTACACCATGACTTATAGAAGGACAACTCGACGTGAAATAGTGCGGTGCAATGTGAAAGAGGATAGCAAAGAACATCCCGTTATAGTTACATTACTTAGGATTGATTGGTGAGTGCCTTTTCTACGTATGAGGGCCCACTAGTTATGCATGCACTCCCCCTACCCCCGAGCTATAAATGGGAGAGGAGTTCTACAAGGCCTAATGTTTGCAGAGTGAGCAATAGCACTGCCCAATTGTTCACCTACATGGCCCGTGTAGACCGTTTACACAACGTTTAAACGCTACTCAGTAGTCAATCGAGTTGGCCATGTAGCCCATTTAATATCGTATAGTTTGTTTAAACGGTCATGTAGTCCTAATCGCTTAATGGCGGATGTCGTCTATTTAGCTTTTACCATTTAGGCTAACACACTATGCACACACAGAGAATGTAGGATTTTTTGCTCTCGCATTATGAACCTCTCTATATCTATGCCCCTTTCATTCTCATGGAACTCGGCGTGTTCTGTTGATACTCTTGGTGATGCCTCACCCTCTGAATCTAAGCGGGTGCTAGCAGTACCCCCCTCCCCCGACAATGCTCGGCAATGTTTCTCATCATAACTGATAGCATCCATGTAATATATGAAAAGCAATCTATTATACTCAAATATAGTCTATAGTGATGGTACTAATATATGTAGGTAAGCATATTGGAATGATCCTTCTAACTATCTAAGTAAATGCTCACCACCCAATTTGTGGCATTCATATCTATCGGTAAATCCAAACATATCGATCCATTGAGTAGTCTTCTTTCTTCATCACTTTTCCTCTTTGTGGTGCACTTTAACAACAACAAATAATGCCTAATTAAATATTTGTTAGTACTAGAGTGAAATATGGTGCACCATTTTGCTGACACAAGAATGGATACCTCACAAATCAAGGCGGGAAAGAGGTAATACGAAACGATCATCATGATATTTGTACAATATTATTACAGTGATACCTCACAAACATTATATAACAATGATACATATTATGACAAGTATAGTGGCGTATATTGTGATGCTCTGGCATCTCAAATACCTAATTAAAGTAATCTTACATTAAGCATTCATCATAAACATCATGTCATAACCATGGGTAGAGAGACATGGTCAAAGTTTGGGAGAAATGCACCCTTGTTACATCTTGTTTATGCATGTGTGTTAGTATGTTTGCTGTTGTAAACCTCTTTTCCTTTGGGATCTAGGGGAAACTCACATTACCAAACTTGTAGACAATGAAGATTTGAACAACTTTTATAAGTGGGGTTTGGCCAGATAATGAGGTTTACATGGTGTTTTGGGTCATTATTTGTCAGTTGACAAAACCACTTTAAATCTGACTTGTTTGGTGAATTCAAATTTGCTCTAGCTTACAGTCACTTTCGTGAAAAGCTCCCATTGAATAAGTTGTAAGGTTTGAAATCCTAAACAACTCACTCAAAAGGCATTTTGGGAGAAAAGGCATGGAAATATGACTTTTCTTTTTTCCAAGCATTAAAGGTCCCCTGTCCATACCCTGGGCTGATTTCAAAAATTGAATTTAAATCATATTTACACTTGGATTTTGGGGTTATTCATTTTGACAAGGTTGTAGATCTTGAAGAGAAGAACATTTCATCCAATTTGAGTTTTTCCAAAATTCGGCCTCTAAATGCACCAAATCAACGAATTACAGAGGTAGGGAAAACACATTTTTTCTTTTCCTTTTTCCGCGGTCACTGACAGGTGGGGCCCGCGATCTGCGGCCGTGCCCACGGCGCGAACCGACGCGCGCCGCGTGGCTCGCCGGCATACAGGGAGTACGGCGAGCCCCGCGGCGGCCGTCCGAGCGCGTAAAAACGGCACGCACCCGGCCCCCTTCCGAAACCCTAAACACTCGTTCACTTCCGTTCTGTTTCCACGCCTCGCGCGCCGTCCAAACCCGAGCCTCCATTGACGCCGGCAAGCTCGGAGTCGAGCTCGCGCCGCCGCTTTCCGGCCTTCCCGAGCCAAATCAACCCTACCACCGCACTCCCCGCTCCACGCCGCCCCTCTTCCACTAGACCTCGTCGTCGATCTCCCCTCCCCCGAGGAGATCGAGCTCGGCGCGACGTCCTCGCCGCGCCACCGTCGCCGCCGCCCACGCGACGGTCCACCGCCGTTCCGCCTCGACCTCGCCTCTGCCGCCGATGAGAGCTACACCAAGAGGTAGCCCTCACTCCTGCGCATCCCCCGCGCCCCACGTCGCGGCCCCGGCTGGCCGGAACTCGCCGGCGCGCGCGCGCCGCGCCGCGCCGCCGCGCGCGGCGAAAGGTGGAAGACGGGGCCGGATCTTTTTAGATCTAGCCCCCGGGTTTTTGCGTTTTTGCAACCCGGTCCTCCCGCACTGGGTGCTGAGTCTTGCAGATCTTGCAAGCTAGCCCCCGAATCTATGGGTTAATTGCGTAGAGGTACTTAGATCTAGGTTTTTTCTTTTTTCTATTTGCTTTTTCTCGGTTTGAACTTTGAAAAATCATATCAATTCAAAGAAAAATCCAAAATGGACAAACTCAGTACCTATGAACTCCTCTTGAGTAGATCTACAGGCTAGGTATGATGTGGTTGTGTGAAAAGATATTTTTACCCTCGGTTTTGTTGCATGCATGTTAAAGCAAAATAATTACCAAAAGTGATGCAAATGGACTCCAAATGCTATGAAACTTGGACAGTAGCATGTCGAGTATTTGGACAGTGTAGGAATTTTTGTAGCCCTAGCATTGCTCATCTACGTGATGTTTTTACATTATCATGAGAATTACATGTATTTATTGTAATATGAGTTGGGTGCTATATAAAAGATGCTCAAAATGACTCCCTAGTATTTTTCATGGACTTTGCACAGTAAGGGTAGTCCACTGTTACAATATGAGACCATGCATGTCAGTTTCCGATGGTGATGTGAAAATGACAAAAGGTGCTTGTTGAGAAAGGAAAATAGGAAAAAATGTATTTAAATTACTAGGAAAATTATAAGAAAAATAGGATGGCTTGTACATGGTGTCTAAAGTCCAGAAAGTATATATGTGCATGCTTTATATACTGTTTTGTCCGGCATGTTCATGTCCTCTACAATTAAATATGGAAAATAGATGTCCTGCAAAAGGGTAGAATTAGAGCTTGATGATTTTTGTACATGTTCCCCATGTTAAGCTATGGTTGCTGGTTAGAACCCCTTCCTATAAAATATAAAAATTCTGACAAGTTCTAGGGTTGAAATCTTGCTAGGTTTTTCATAAATTATTTGTAACTCATTTAGGGCTAAATTTTTGGCAGTGGCTTCGTACGTTAACTTTCTGCATGGGGTAAAAGTTTGGGCACTGTTGAAGTTGATTTTCTATTTTATTTTATGGAGGCATGTTATTCACAAAGGGGGCATATGAGTGGATGGTTGAGTGCATGCATAAAACATTATACCCATATTTCATGTACTTGTGCATGAAAATCTTTGTGCATGGTGATTATCACATCTCATTATCATGCATACACGCATGTGTTTCTTTTGCACTCATGAAGATATCATGTCATGCATTTAGACCCCATGAACGAGGAGCAGACACAGGAACAACCAGTGATCGAGGAGCCCGACGATCAGAAGCCGAACCCGCAGCAGGAAGATCAACAGCAAGCCGTCGCTAGCGAGGAAGGTAGGCAGGACCATAATCTCCCAGCTAATAATGTTTTATGATTACGCATATGCATTAGGTGTTGACTGGAACCTTATTGCATTAGACTCCTTGGCCGCCCCGGCCCTAGCACCTACACTAGGTACGTAGGACGAGTTGCCTAGAAAGGCTAGGCTCGACTAGATACGAGTGAGATGTCACTCGTCTCGTAGGTGTTTTGAAAAGAAAGAGAACACCGTCTATGCTAAGAGGTTTATTATGTTGAGGATTAATTGGAGACCGGGCGGAGATTAAGTTATATTTTTGCGGTGTGCGTTGTTGCGGTGTAATGGCTCCGCCCGAGTCGCATAATGCCCGTTCGCTGTTCGCCTGCTGATTGGCATAACATTGCTAGAGTGCTTATCCGGTTAATGGGGCCGGTGAAACCTTACTTGTGCCATCCGAAGAACAGAAACACGTTCCTACCCACTGGTTGAGAGGAAGGTGGCCCGGGGGAGCTTGGTATTCATGACGGGGAGACCGAGATGTCGGCAGGCTCGTCATGGGAGCACAACCCGGGAGTCAGGCGGGAGTGAATCGAACTTGGGATGGGACAAGTGGAGGAGGGGGACTATATGTGGGAAAGCCGTCGTGCGAGTAAGCATATGGGCCCCTGGCATTTTTAGTTATTTCCGGGAATTAGAAATCGATTCGAATCGCTGATGCTCACCAAGTGTGAGAATGCCAAATATCACTGACGGGCAACGTAGTAATAACTTTAATATGATATATTATGATCCATGTTTTCGAATGTTACATGCTTGACTATTATATGCTTAATATTCATGCAAGTTTTTATGGAGTTCTTAACTGCAAATGGCTTAGTTATCATGAAAGGATAGCAGCTGTCAAATCCTGCTACCTTATGATCATAACTTGTTTAAAAGCAACGGCTAAGGACCAACTCCCTAGTAAGCAAGCTTTGCGTCAGCCGTAAACCCTGTCCATTAAGTTCTCTGAGTAATTAGTACTCAGGGTTTTGCCCCCAAACATTTGGATTTCAGGTATGGAGTTTCTCTTCTGTGCTTGTGTCAGAGGAGGGGCCTGTTATCATTAGGAGTGAGAAGCGTCATGGTGGCACTGGAGTAACATCAGTGGGCATGATGTTGCTCTGTTTCTGTAAGTCTTTTGAGTATCATGATCGTTAAAATTTCCGCTGCGAGATACTATTTGAACTCTTTTTACGTATGAAACTATGTTAAACTCTACTTAATTTCGAACCGGTTTGTAACTTAAGTATCTGTGTAATCTCTATTCAACTTCCTGTGATGATGTAACTGTTGTGGCTCCATCGTGAGTCGGATGTGTATGATGTCGGTTCCTCGGAGATTTGGCGTTATCGGGAGCCGAAGGCCTCTCGACGGACGACCGGGTTTAGTACGGCCTAAGTACACTGCGAGTCAATGGTGACAAGTGTACTTAGTCCGGATTAAATCGGCGGTTCCGCCACATATATCCAATTAAATATCCAGACAACCGTTCACCGCTCAATTTATGATCTGTCTTTCACCCCTTTTTGTCGTGTACTAAGTTCCAAAGAGTGGAAACGTCAGCGCATTTCCTAGTCCACGCCCTGCCATAAGCACATTACTCGTCATCGTATCTTTAGTGTATAAAAATATTCGTTTCGCACCATAAATCTAAATGTATAGATTCACTAAATGGGTCTGTTACTTCATCGCTCCCTCCATGTTCCTCTTCTCCCCTATCCTCTTTGCGACATGCGTTTTAACAACAAGGTGGTTACTTGTTAGTACTAGGGAGCAAGACAGTGCTTGAAATTGCTAAATTGTGATGGGATACTTCGCATATCAAGTAGTAAAAAGTAACAAAAGGACACATTGTACATAATCTTACAAACCTCGCC
Source organism: Paspalum notatum (assembly GCA_022530915.1). NCBI lineage: Eukaryota > Viridiplantae > Streptophyta > Magnoliopsida > Poales > Poaceae > Paspalum > Paspalum notatum. The sequence goes on from CM039684.1 coordinate 9,554,832, forward strand.
GCAATTGACTATAAGATTCCATATATGCCGATATATTGCCCCTCATAAAATCAATGCAGTATTTGTAAACATGTAATGTCTTAACTCAAAAGTATATTATATAATGATGGCATCAGTAAAGGTAGATAGGCAAAATGACGTACCTCATATTAACCGAGCTATGTAGCCGCTCATCGATCAATATGTGGCATGTCTATCATATCACTTTGTCGTGTAGTAAGTTCCAAACAGTTAAACTAGTGTGTTTGCGGGTTTGCACCTAGACAAGAGTGCATCGCTCTCGACAAATCCAAATGTATAGATTCACCGAGTTGATTTTGTTACTTCACGGCCCTACCATCTTCCTCCAATCTCCTCTCCATATACCCTCCTTTGTGATATGCACTTGAAGAACAAGATGGGTACTTGGTACTAGAGTGCAATATGGTGATTCATTTTGGTAATGCAAGAAGGGATACTTCAAATATCAAGCAATAAGATGTAGCATCAGATACAATGTACATCATATTACTAACCTCGTAGCAACATACTAAGCTATTCCATGTAGGTTGATGCATTGCTCGCCATAACATATATGTAATATTTGAAAACATTTAGCATATGAAACTTAGAATACGTCATAGAATGCCGACGCTTGTAAAAGTAGGTAGGCATAGTGGCATGTACTCCACTAACCATCCACGCAAGCACTCGCCGCTCAACCTAAAAGTTAAAGCGCTGTGTTTTCGAGTCTGCGCGTTGTCGTAAGTGTGTCACCCGTTATAGTATCTCCAAGATATAGAACATTAATTTCTCACGATAAATCCAAATATAAAAAGATTTGTTGAGTAGATCCGTTTATTTATCGCACCTCCCCATTCCACCCCTCCTCCCTCGATCCGGTTCTATATAAAGAGGGGACCGAAGCCTCTTTGATCCATCCTAGAGCCCTCAGTGCCCTAGAAACTCTCCCACAAGAACTGAGAAGTGTTGCGGAACCAAAGCCTCTTCGATACATCCTAGAGCCATCGGTTTCTTAGATACCATTCCACAAGAAAATTGTAAGGTACCATGGAACCATAGCCTCTTTGATACGTCCCAAATCCCTCGGTTTCTTAGAGAACCCTGTGATCATTGGAAAGCATGTAGGGAAACCATGGTGTGTTTAGCTGTAGGGTACCCCAAGCAAGAGTGCCTCCGTTCACTCAAAAGTGGGCCTGCCCCTCGTTGCATCACTCGACTCCAACTATAGTCAACTCCCATAAACAAACCACCCTCTCCCCTACCCTCCCTTTCCCAAAAGGTCAACTCATCCATCTCCTCCACTCCGCCGATCCCCAAAATCCAAAGCCCAAGAAAACAAAATGGGCAATGGCATCACCAAGAACCCATGCTTCTCCGGCGACCCCTACGCCGCCGCCGTGGCGTCGGACCCGCTCCCGGATGACAGCCATGGCCACTCCTTCACCTACGTACCATCGGGCGCCGCCTTCGACCAACCTCCGACGGCTGCCGCGATGTCGTCGGAGCCGACGTTCTTCTCTCTGTCCGGCGCAGCCATCAGCGCCAATCTGGCGACGTCCGCGTCGATGCCGTCGTTCCGCTTGTTCAACGAGCTGACGTGGCCGCCGACGACTGCGTGCACCTTCGAGAGCTCGCGGTCCTTCGCCGCCGTCCCTCTCCAGGCCGCGCCGCCTAGGCTGTCCATGTCCGGGCCGGTTCAGTTCACGTCTGGCCGTTTCTCCGAGACATCCGGCTCTGCGTCCACCGTCTCCGGCGCACCCTCTGATGGTCCATTCATGTCAGGCCCGCTTGACCGGTCCTTGTCCATCTCCTCGTCCGCGAGGCTCCAGACAAGCGTTTCTCAGCTCATCGCCGAGCGCCAAGCCGCGCGCTCCCGCCGCCGTGATGAGCGATCTCTGCTACGGTTTTTGGTCAGAACCGCCACCAAACTCCGGTTCGGATCGCCTAGCCGGCGGCCACGTGAGCCCGCCGAACCGATTAAGGTCTCCTCCACCTCCAGCGACGGGGACTACCGCTCGCCGCCGAATGGCAATGTGGAGTGGGCTCAGGGCATGGCCGGCGAGGACCGGTTCCATGTCGCGGTGTCCGAGGAGCACGGCTGGGTGTTCGTCGGGATATACGACGGCTTCAACGGCCCCGACGCGACCGACTACCTCTTCGCCAACCTCTACGTCGCCGTGCACAGCGAGCTCAAAGGCGTGCTCTGGGACGACATCCAAGCCAGCGACGGTGCCAGGTGCAGCCACCACGAACCCGCTCCAGGCAATGCCGATCGCCTCTGTTTCGCGAAGTCTAACGGTGATGGCACAGAGGCTAAGCGTAGACGCACTGAAGGGCCCGTGCCAGGACACAACATGGCCACGGCACTGCATCGCGACGTCCTGAGGGCGCTGGCGCGGGCACTGAAGAAGACGGAGGAGGCGTTCTTCGCGGAGGCGGAGGAGCGAGCGGCCGAGAGCCCGGAGCTGGGGCTGATGGGGTCGTGCGTGCTGGTGATGCTGATGAAGGGCACGGACGTGTACGTGATGAACGTTGGGGACAGCCGCGCCGTGCTGGCGCGGAGGCCGGAGCCCGACCTCAAGGACGTCCTCGGCAAGGCGTCGCAAGACCTGCAGCAGTTCAAGGCCGAGATCATGCGCGAGCTGGAGGCGCGCGATATGGACGGCCTGCAGGCCGTGCAGCTCACCCCCGAGCACAGCACGGCGGTTGAAAAGGTACGCCATCTGATCTTCCCCTCCTCTGTTCTTCCCTATTCAGGGATCCCATTATGACTGACTGGGAACAAGAATTCATCATCCTAAATATGTTATTGTCATCTCATTTAAGAACAACTTTTTTGACCACAGAACGAAAAACTGTACTGAAACAAGCGCACATAATAAGACAATGACGAAACATCTTACACGGTTGAATTTTGGGTTCACCAAGTCAGAATTTTGGGTGATGCAGGAGGTGAGGCGGATCAAGGGCCAGCATCTGAATGATCGGAATGCCATCGTCAATGGCAGGGTGAAGGGCAAGCTCAACGTCACCAGAGCATTTGGGGTCGGCTACCTGAAGCAGGTAACTTGGGTTATCTATCGTTTTCAGCGTGCATGTTCAAGTACATTTCTGTTGTCAGTCAGACATCTGCAGTTTGTTCTGCACAGCGTTAAAGATGTGCAGTTCTTCTGAACATGCTCTGTGCCTAGTGGTGTTGGTGTCACACTCTAGGACTGGAACGGTGAGTTACCAATCATGTATGTAGACGTCCCTGAATAATTCTGTGCCTATGCCCTCCAAATCATGGCTGATTAGTGGCTGTCCAACGGTAGCTCGGTGGAACAGGAGTAGTAGCTTCTAATTCCAAGCTGTGATCTGCAACTTGTGATCCGAAATTCGAGCACGACAAACAGCAACGTTGTCCTCAAGCATCAAAATGCGCTCAAATGTCAATCTTTAACCCTGACGATTGTGTTCATGTCACATTGTTTTTTCCCCCTCTGGCAGCCCAAGTGGAACAGCAGGCTTCTGGAAGCCTTCAAGATTGATTACGTGGGTACAGAGCCGTACGTCACTTGCAGCCCGTCGCTGTGCCACCACCGCATCGGCGCGCAGGACAAGTTCCTGGTGCTGTCCTCCGACGGGCTCTACCAGTACTTCACCGACAAGGAGGTGGTGGACCAGGTGGAGGCGTTCACCGCCGCGCAGCCCGACGGCGACCCCGCGCAGCACCTCGTCGGGGAGCTCGTGCTCCGCGCCGCGAGGAAGGCCGGTGAGCCACCCATCCATGGACCCCCGGCCTGAGCCTGTAAAGAGCACAGCACGATAATCTTCTTGACATGGTTCTCTCGGATTGCGTTGCATTGCAGGCATGGCGTCGCACGAGCTGCTGGACATCCCGCACGGCGCGAGGAGGCACTACCATGACGACGTGTCCATCATCGTCATCTCCTTCGAGGGAAGGATCTGGAGGTCATCTGTCTAGCTAGGCGTTCGTGACGAGATTTCAGAGGTGCAAGGCGTGTCGTAGTTCAGATAAGGAGAGATGGATGAGGTCATGGTCGACCGTCTCAAGGGCGAGAGCTTAAGTGCTGCCATGAACTGCCTTGTTCGGTTATCTAGTAGAGCCATGTTCGCTCTTGCCGAAACTGTTGTACATAGTTAGGCAAGAGGAGCTCTAATAGCTAGGCTTATATGTAATCCCCCAAAGAAAAGAAGAAGAAGAAGAAAAAAGTTATGTAGTTAATTAGGGCTTTCGCATGATTGCGATAGGAAGAAGGGGTAATATAGAATATTTATAATATATAATATATGGTGCTAGTATTATAAGAACTGCTGTGCCTCTGCCTAGCGACAGTAGAAACTTGGAATCGACATGCTGTTCAGTTCTAGCACACCTGGGACAACAATCGGCTGCATTCATATCGCAGACATTCAAATAGATGTCATTTTCCTTTCATGCCTTCAAGAGAGAAAAAAAAAATACAAATCGTTGTCTGACGGAGCCTACGTCACACGTTTCTTCGGTGCAAAAAACACAGATCAGTTCGCCCCTTTCACAAAAGATGGATTAAATTATGTTATAATTCATCAATTCATCGACGTTCAATCCGACTGTGTCAAATGCTATCCCAGTCATAATGTTTGAATGCGAAATTACAATGCACAGCACATAAGGGATCACGTGTTAAAATGCCGTCGAGCGTGACAGACAAGTATCTCATTCCCGCAAAATGGAGAGGTCAAAGTAAATTTATTCAAGTACTCCCTCTAGCCATGTGTCCCTAGCTAACGTCGGGTTTTAGATTTATATCAAAACATATCAATATACATGGCATCAAAGTACTATCATCAGATAAATCATCAAACATATTTTCATAAGGTGTTTATCATTTCGTGTTATGGTAGCGAATATTCTTTGTATAAACTTGGTCAGATATAGATTAGTACCAATCTAGAAATGGATAGATTTTATAATAGAGAAAATCTATATTTTAAGACAGAGGAAGCATATCTTTTTGCAATTCCTCTGCTGGCTAACATGGTACTCCCTCCGTTCAGAAATGTAAGATGCGGCTAACTTTTTTTCAAAACATTGATCATTCATATTATTCAAAAAATTAATAAGTTATCATTTATTTTGTTGTGATTTGCTTTATCACTAAATTTAGTTTGAATGTGAATTGTATTTTCACATGTTTGAACAATTTTTTTGAATAAAACGAAAAATTTAAGTTTTTTAAAAAAAATCAAGCGTGTCATACATTTGTGAACCGAGTTATAGTAATATTTAAATTTTTATTTGAAAATCTGTATAGCTGAAGACAACAATTTCTAAATATTTCTGAAGATATCATATTGTTATGGGCAACAGTAACATATTACTTTATAGGATAAACTAGAGGTTGAATTATAGTTTGGGAGGCCACGTCTAAGTCGACTAATCGTGCCTCACATTTGGAAACAGAGTGTTGTTTAACCGATCGATTACTACAAATGAAGGGCATAGAATAGCACAAGTACCGAGGTGAACACAAAATAAGGGACATCGGATCGACAGATTCCCAACTACATGCCTGGAAAACAGACAGAATAAGGTGTCATTGGAGTTGTACAGAAAGAGAGATGTGAAAAGAATCTGCGTTGCTTTATCAGGTTTGAATTCGTCGGTCCAAGTTGAGAGCTCGATGCGTGCCTGAGAAAACCTTCTGGGGTCTCTCCGCCGAAGGCCATAGTTAGTTTATGTATGCCTCGATTGATAGGTCAACTCTTGCACACAGCACACGCACGCCTAGTTGAAAGCCTAAACGTAATCGCCTATATCATTTTGCGCAAGTGGGCGAGAAAAGTAAGTGAACTACCCGGCACTGCATCGACGTGACCCATGTCTATATATGCATGTGATGTGCATTGGTGCTAACGGTATCATTGGCCTTTTTAGCAATATAATTTTCACATTCTTTGGTAGTCAACGTACGGGGTACACTTCTTTATATGTAGAAGTGTAATTTTCTTCTAGAATTCTTATGCCCCAATTAACTTTGTTTTTTATAAAGGGCCAAGGTCGTGGCTTACAGATTGTGAGTGTGGCATTAGAATTCACAATGTACTGGCTAAATCCATAAATAATGCATGCAGTAGAAACTGTGGAAGTACACATTAATTTGTCGATTGTTGTGACATCATAGGATATGAGCATCGTGCCACTCAAAACTATAGAATAAGGAGAAGATTGAGGCTTAGTTTGGATGCTCTTAGAATGAGGGAGATTGGAGTAGATTGAGAGGGATTGATAGAAATTTTGATCTATTGTGGATTTAAGCACACACTCCAATCCTTCAAACCACTCGAATCCAAAAGTATCCCAACTAGGCCTGTTGTATTAGGCACGTTGGGGTTGGGGTTAGGGTTAGGGTAGCGGTAAGATCCAAATCGGCTTAGGCCGGTAACGGTAGTGGACTAGCGGTGAGAAGGTATCGAGCCAAGACGAAAGACGATGGATGAGCAAGAAGTTAGAAGAAACATGTTAGCAACGTAAGCGTAACGTTGGCGTATTGAATTGTTGTTACTATTAGTGGACTGCTGGCCCACGGACATTGTAAGGAATTATGCCATAAAGAGATTGAATTATAGGAAAGAAGTTAGAAAAGAAAACAAAGGAACAAAAATTGTCAAAGAAGAACAAGGGGGCAGTCCGATAGCTAATCTCACAATGCAAGCCTATAACGACCTACAAATGTTAGAATTCATAAGGTGTATCTAGTGGCGGAGACAGAAACTCAAAAATTTCATTAGGGGAGACCAATAGCACTAAAATTTTAAATTTAATTTGAATTTCAAATTTTTAATGTAAAATTTTGGGTCATAGGGGGTTTGCCCCCTAGCCCCCCTGTCTCCGCCCATGGGTGTATCTAGTGATCATCGATTCATCGCTACTTAACCAAATGACTTTCAACCTAGAGCATTCACAGCAAAGCTAACATATCAACAAAAATAGAAAGGTAAAAGCACATATAAGTAAATTGGAAGATTAAGTGCAGCAAAGGGGGAGAGGGAAGAGAGAGAAACTCTTGATACTCCTATATAAGCTCAAAACCCTCCTGTGCTTGCTTTAGCTTTGGATGTGTCACATGTATGGGACTGAGAAGATCTCGGGTAGCAAAAGCAACTGTTTTTTTAGATCTGTATTAATCTATATGCCAATAAATTTGGCATAGGCCACATTCCTGGACCGGTACTGGGCCTTTTGAAATTTCGTCAGGTCCAGTTCCAGACGACAACCGGACGGTAAGTTGGGCTGAGATTGCCGCGCGATTGAGCCCAGCCGGGAAGAAAAGGGCAGCCGGCAACAAAAGGACGGTGCACAGTCCGTCAAGCCTACAACCCCAAACGAAAAGGCCCACAAGGCGAGCAAAAGCCTTTTTCTCCGTGATGCTACAGACACTGGAGCCCACCAAGAGCAGGAGCAGGCAGCCTGGTGCGAGTGACCCCTCTGCCCATGAGCCCCTCCCCCTTGCTGGGCTGTTCCTCGACAGTCGACAATACTCCGTAGGGTACAGCACAACACAGCAAAAGAGAGGAGACGCCAGTAGTAGTGCGGTCACTATGGTCCCGTCATCTGAATTCACTCGTGTCACGTCCGCTCCAGGCCGCCCCCTCTCTGCCCGTCACGTTCTCTGCAGTGTCGTGGTACGCAGTACAGACACCTGCCTACCGTGTCTCCAGGAATTTCGTCCAGTGTTTGGTAACTCATGTACCCGGCGACTACCGACTAGACAAAGTATAGTCATCATGTGACGGATTTGCGGTTTTTTTTTAATTTAAACGGGAGCAGCCATAAATTTGCTTGGACCCCACCCACACAAAATACTTTTGGCATGTGAAATTACTATTGAAGATCTATCTTCATGTGGTGTTCTAAAAAAAGAAATAAGATCATTATACTAAGAAGAAGGAACTGAAGTGGGTATGAAATATGTCCCGAAATATGGTGCTTTGTGTTTCGGTTTCATGCTTGACCACGTTTTGGTGACTCTGATTGATAGCTTATGCTGTGCTGCATTTTTCATTTGGCTGGCTGATACTTCCTCCGATTTTTTTTTTTTTTTTTTTGTCGTCAAACGAATCAAAAAATTGACTTGTTGAGCATCATATAAAAAAATAGAGCTAGTACCTCTTTGCGAAGAAGAGGTTGAACGAAGGCAGAACTTTTTTTTTTATTGTATATGGTGGCTTCTCTTTTCTTGCATGCTGCTAATCCTTTCCTTGGTGCAGTTGCAAGTAACCACTGCGCAGCAGGGGGCCATCCCATGGTAGCTGCTATACGGCCGCTGCGAATTATTGTGATGGTTGGTCTTATCACTTTGAGCATCGGGGAAGAACATGGATAATCTTTCTGAAGATTTTTAGCATATCCTGTGGTGTGGATTCCTACTCTGTTTCTTTATGTGTTACTCCTACTATGTACCACGCTGACAAGGATATACATATTATTACAGTATAAATAATAAAGTACTTTGGTGCATAGTGCAGCACTGGCTTTTCCGCATGTCGATTGTATATCAAAGCCGTTTTTGTCCGTTGCATGTCATGGTGTCGACCGCGAAACGCACCACTCGGGCCTCCGGTCCATGGGCTGCCTACTGCCTCCATGGCTCCATCTCTCCTTCTTGTTGCTCGTCTAGCGACTATCATGAGCAGGTGTTTGATGCCAATTGCTACTTCCAATTTCCTTATACTACGTACTACTAGACGGGAAACGCTGCCGCTTATATGCAATCGAGTTTCGACGCATCGTTGCTCCGGTCTGCTAGAGTATGTCGCCGGTGAATTACAATAGCAGAGAAAATCCACCAGCCGCCGGTCGGCCGATGGATCTACCGCTAACCTGTCCGTCTTGCAACAGCTCCGATGAGAGTACTGGGGGCGACTCCGCATCCTTCGGTCACAATGCAAGTGCTGGATCCTTGCGAATGGAACGGAGGGAATCTGGCATCTGTGTGGAAGTTTAGTTCACGGTCAGCCAGCCAGTCAGTTTGTGCAGTGCCTTTCTTTTCTTTCTACGTACTCTGGCATCGTCACATTTCTGGGAAGTGCTGGCGTTCCTGGGCAGGTGATGTCACGTCGGCTCTCCTTGTTTTATGGGAAAGGCCGTCTCGTTCACTGTCAGCTACTCTTCTACCGTCTTCCTTTCTCTCCAGATGCTCTCCGCACTGGTCTGCAGTCTGCGCATGTTTTCATCCTCCCCAGTCCCAGGTGCTGGAAAACGCTCTGGGTGGTGTGCTGTCTGCAATTTGAGAATCTCGTTCTTGACAGTTTCAGCATTTGAGAATCTCTTCTCTAACAGTATTCTTTTTCTTCCTTCAAGGGTGTCCTGGTCAGTAGGTCCAACAAGTCAACATATGGTCAGCCGTCAGTAATAAGTGTGCATTAACACCAGCTGGGTGGGGACACAGAAGCCGTCATGACGTCAATGAGCAGCAGTTGGTCCAATCCAACCCCCACCTCTCAAAATATGGAAAAGGGATGTGGATTTGTCCAATCCAAGAGCAAACTTGCGGCGAATGCCGTCCCCAGTTTTTCCACCATTGTTCGGGGGATCCAAAGCCCCGGTCGCGAGCACCCAGGCCCTCACCGGAACCAAGATCTTGCCGAGATTGGGACAAATTCTGAGGGCAGCGACTGGCCTGTCCTGAGAGACGCAGCCCCATTGAGGCAATCATATGAGTCGGTCACATGGATTTGTACCGGGTTCCCATTATCAGACCGGGCCAGATCTCTGCGAATAGGGCATGACGACATCAAGAAATCCACGGGGGCGCGGCGGTGGGCATGCCGGCATGGGGGCGCCGCTGCCATGCCAGTTGCCAGGGCAAAGGACTCGCTTATTCGGACGATCGGATCTAGCCTAGCTACAGCACTGTCTCTCTTGAATGAATCTACACAGGTGAATAACTCATTTGCCAAAAATAATCTACAAAAACAGCGGCTTGCTCGTTCCTTGATCGATGGCGGCGGCGACAATGCAGGACGATCATATGCACAGATTTCATATGGATGATGATGAATGGAACTTGGAAGGTGACCATGCTCTGCTGTCTGCTACGGCTTGTCGTCCACCAGCTCGCTGCTGTCTGTCCGGCGGCGGCCCATCTTGCCGATGGACGAGGCGATGCTGCCCATGAGGCTGCTGGTGCTGCCCGCGTCGCCGCTGAGGTTCATGGACCGGCGGGACCGCCGGTGCCTTGGCGACTCCAGCCTGCTGCTGCCCCCCTCGTCGTCGTCGTCATCGCCGGCCCTCGTCCGCGTCGCCACCACCAGCCGCGCGATGCCGCCGCGGCAGAAGGGGCAGGTCGGCAGCGGCTGGGCCTGCGTCGCCGGGTTCGGCTTGGCGTGGCAGCACAGCGCCAGCGTGCACGCCGCGCACATCTGGTGCCCGCACTCCCGGACCTCGATGCTGCACGCCTGTTCGAAGCAGATGCTGCACACCTCCGCGCCGCTAGCCTGCACGCACGCCGCGCTTGGAGTCATCAGTCTGAACAAGATCAGATCCCCGAGATCAGCCTGCCGATGCCGCTCAGATCACGCATGTGCACGGGTACATTGGTTTGGATCGTTTGAATAATGCAATGGGGAGTTCTCGTGTGGATTGGCGCGGTTGCTCAGATGGGCAAATGAGCCAATCGAGCAAGTGGGTGCGTGCATTTCTGCCTGCACTTTCTCAAATCTCAAGCATGTGCCGGATTTGGCATTACCAATAAGCACAATGCTAAACTAGTGCCAGAAGCCAGTAGCAGTAGCCATCACGCTGACAGCTGCTGGTTAAGCGTCCCTGATATACTGATATTTAACACTTCTCAAGATGTCACTTGTCCCTCTCGGATCAAGACGGATGCGTTTTTATACTAGTGCCAGTACGTTTTCGGAGGATGTGAAAAATCGTGCAGGCGACACTTGGGATTCATTTGACTAGGTTCAGTAATTCGTGATCATATCGGCAAAGCAAAAGGAGCTAGCTAGGGTTACCTTGTTGAACTGCAACCAGACAAGGCGCCATGATGAATAGCAACAAAAGAGATATTTGTATGCAGCTTGCAATGGAAGGCTCGGAATTCACCTCAGCGATGGCGGTGGCGCCGCCATCGGAATGCGACGGCGACTGTGATCCGTTCTTGGTTCCTTTCAGGATCCTCCTCTCCCTCTCCCTATTGGCCTCCATCAGAGCCGCTTCGAGCAGGGACTTGGCGTTGGGCTCGAGCTCGCCGATGAACTTGAGCGCGGACGGCCACACCAGGGGCTCCGCGGACGACGGGTTCAGCAGCGCCGCGCACGCGACGTGCCCTCGCTTCACGGCAACCTCATACGGAATTCTCCTGCGTATATTAAAGAAGATGAACCAGCCGCACCGCATCAGTACGCCGCAAGCAGAATAGACCGACGAACGTGGTCGCTTCAGATTCACCGAAACAACTCTGAAGAAAGGCGTCATGCCATTGCGATGAAGAAAGGGAAATGCTCACCCGACGGAGTCTCGCTGGAGGCGGTCGGCGCCCCAGGAGAGCAGCTGCCGGACGCAGTCCAGGTTGCCGCCGCGCGCGGCCAAATGCAGCGGCGTGCTCCCGGGGAATCTGCAGGAGACGTATGACACGCAGGCTTTTCCTCAAAAGGCGCGATTTTTTTTGCCACATAAAAATACGTTGTTTGACACGAACACGAGAGAGGGAGGGAAGGAATCCTCTCTCACCCGAAGGCGCCGCTGGAGGCGGACACGATGGCGCCGTTCTCGAGCAGGACGTGGACGCAGCGCCGCCAGCCCTGCCGCGCCGCGAGGTGCAGCGGCGTCGCGCCGGCGTCGTCCCGTACGTTCACGAAGCGCGCGAACCCCCTGCATCTCCACAGCTGAGAACACATTAGCAAGGAGCCAAAGCGCAGCGGTGCCTCCGGTTGGGGAGGGGGCGCGGGGCGACGGAGGCCAACCAGGATTCCGACACCGGCGCGGACTTGGCCGCCGAGAGGATGGCGCGGAGGCAGTCCGCGTGGCCGTAGTACGCCGCGTAGTGCAGGCACGTCCGCCCGTGCGACGAATCGAACATCACGATCTGCACGCCCGAACCGGAAACAGCAGTTTAATTAGCAGCCGGACTCCATGAACTGATACGACCTGCAAAAGATACGGTGCCCGTGGAGCTCACATTGGCACCGGCGTCGAGCAGCCGCCGAACGCAGTCGATCTTCCCGTGCATCGCCGCGAGCATCAGCGCCGTCTGCGTGAAATTGAAGGCCGAGGACGGGGGTGTCAGTAGGGAGCAAGCAACAGGGAAGAAGGGGCCGGGAGGAGGGAGGACACGCGAATCAGCAGCCACCCAAACCTGTTTGTGGCGGTTAACGACGTCCGGGTGCGCGCAAAGATCCAATGCCAGGGACACCACCTGGTGGAGGAGAGGAGAGAGCAATTGCCCGCCGCGGCAGTCGTCAGCCGGCGACAACGACAACTGGGAGAGAGATTGAGAGCTAGGGGAAGCGTGGAGCCGTATCGTTCGTACCTGGAGGTGGCCATGCGCGGCGGCGATGTGGAGGGCGGAGAGGCGGTCGAAGAGCGTGGTGCGGCTGAGCAGGGTGGGACGGGACCGAAGCGCGGCGGCGAGGCGGGCGAGGTCGCCGGACTGCACCGCGCCGAAGAAGTCGACCTCGTCGCTGGGGCGGGCGCAGCTGGCGCCGTGCCCCATCGCCGGCCGCCTGCCGGGGGGCTCCGGCGAGCGGGAGGGGGAACCGGCACAGGCTGCTGACGGGACTGTCCTGGGAGAGCACGGGGGCGTGGGGAGCTTCTTAAAAATATATACTGCGTGCACTTTCCTGTGGCTTCTTATAAAAGCTCTCGTTCGCCCCCTCCCTGATTGATCAAATTTTCTTCTCCGGGACTCCGCGGCCTCCTTGTGAAAAATAATGAAAACAAAAAAATCGTCTCCAGATAAATAAATCACGCAAAAAACAGTCGTGTCACCTTCGTCTTCGTGCATCGAAAATATCCCGGTAAGCAAGTGTCCGGTGATAAACTGTGCTGCAGGTTGGTTGGTTGGCGTTGTTACTTTCACGCACCAACAAATTATCAATCGCTCGTCACCGGATCGTACTGTTCGTACTCGTTTGCCGTCACAGCGTCGGCGAGTAAGGAATAAGGATGGTGCTGGGCATCAATTTACACTTCGGATACGTTCGTAGTGATTATTAATCCTCATATTTCCGTGTTCCGTAAGATTTTTATATCTAGTCCGTTCTTGGTCCGTAATCCGTGCTACGTAGATATGCCTGTCGCCTATGTGGATCCGATACGATACCTACATGGACCTCGTCCGCGTGTGCTTTCCAAACCCCAATTGCTCCGCACCCCCTTTCGGCATTGGCTTTGCTGAATGCTGCAGATCCATGGCGCCCTCGGTTCGGGCCCGCGAGCCCTCCTGACCTCACCTTCATCGTCGCGTCGTCCAACTGCCAACCAAACGTGCGGTTCCCCGCCCAAGCTCGCGTAGCCACGGGACACGGCATCAGCGGAGCCTGGTCCAGTCCAGTCCACACCCCACGAGATGGGAACGAGTAGCCCACGGAGGGTAGATATGCCGCCGTACGTCGCGGCCGCACCGAGCGCGCCGTCGCGCCCCCGTGACTGGCATCGCCGAACCGAGCCGAGCCGCGCGTCCACCGTCTCCTCCGGCGCCGCTAGCTCCGCGGGGGCTTTCAGCGAGACGCCCGGTGGCGTCGCGGACGTGCACCCCGCGGGGACAGCGATCCTCCACCGCACACGTTCTTGCCGTCTCAGCACGCCATTGTCGGCTCGACAACGAGCTTTTGGATCTACCGCCGGCGATGAGTTGCTCCGTTCCGGCACAGAGTACCAGCAGGGCACCGGTATGGGCCGGCGTCTTGATGGGACTTGGAAAAAACTTGCATGAAGCGTCACATACGACGTGTGCGGTGGTCCTCGCCGAGACATGTACTGTTGTGCTGTTCGTGCGCGCTGGGACAGGCATCGTTCCTCCTCTCCTGTCGCTAATTTGGGCCCGGCGCACGGCGCCGGCACTGTGCCGATCGATGACGGGGCTTGCGTTGCACTGCCTGTTGTGGCCCAGCAGGTGGGCGTGCGGCGTGGGACGGTTCGTTCGCTTTTGCCAAGTTTGAGCAGCCTGCTATTCTCGCCGACGTGTTCTGCTTGGTACCCATGGATGGATGGATAGAGAATGAGCTGAGTTGCCCATGGACACCGTCCTGTTCCAACCATACACACTAGAGTGCTCGCTGTTCTTCACTCACCTCTTAAAAAAACAGTTTACAGTCGCCGGAAAATCTCAGACACGTCGCGAAACTGTTTCCATGTATGTACAGTTCCTAGTTCCCCACCTCAGATCTTCATCTTCTCGTGTTGTACGGTTGCCGACACGTTCAGTTTCAGCTACCTCGGTTCCTTTGCGACCCGCAGGATCTCTCGGATTTTGAAACCCCAACGACCAGCCCGCCGTTTTCGCACCTGCCCGCTGCAGCTAGCTCACCCAACACACAAACACACGCCCGGAGACAAATGCTGTGTCGGTGGGCGAGTGGACGGCGGACCTGCCGTGGATTTGGTGCTCATCACGCTTCAGCTATCGGCAGTCCAGCACGAATGCCATGCGGGTTCGGCCCTACCCCTTCGCCCTTGGGTGGCAACCCCCACGGCCGCGGCCCGCGGGGGACGGGGGGAGCCGTCCGACCGAGAGGCGCGTGCTATGCTGGCTGGACTGCCTGATGGCCACCGATAGAGACCGCAACCAATGTTCGCCGTAGATGGCGATGGCATCGGCTCCATGCTTTGCTTCACCATGTCAAATTTACCTCGCACTGTATCAGCTAGATGCATGATCTTTCCGGTAAATAAGAGGAAAAAAAAGGGGTTAACTACAAGGTTTTTGGGACCGCGAATTACTACAAGGGGTCAGATCTAACCGGCAGAGCAAAAGCTCTGTCAGTGCTGAATGTCGATAGCTGGACTCATTGCGACGAGCCGACAAGACACCATCTTACAACATGATTTATCGCATCTACTAGGCCCTGGAAACCTCTAGATTGTATAATCTAGATTTTGAAAGTTAGAAGTTAGAATGGAGTAGCTTTTCAGATTCTACGAGTTCAGAGTGTTCGGCTGCACTGCTGCAGCCACTTCTGCTGCACTTGCCAAGGCATGTAGTATTTTACTCAAAACTGAAAAAAGCTGCAGCATCTATTTCAGAGCAGCCGATATAGAGATGTATTGTAAAATCTACCTGTCATGTTTGGATCAAAAACTGAATTTCGCACTCTGAATTCTGAAATCCAAAGGGATCCATATGCGGCCTAAAGCCTAATCCCAGCCTGCAGTTCCTTCTCCCCGTCCCAACCAAGAAGAAAGGAACTACTCCTTCCGTATTTAAATATAAGTCGTGGTTGATTTTTTTTCAAAAATTCAATCGTTCGTTTTATTCAAAAGAAATTTGTGTAGACATATAAGAAAACTAATCACACTCAAAACTTTATATAATGATGTAACAAATCACAACAAAATAAATAATAATTTATAAAATTTTTTGAATAAGACAAATGATTGAAGTTTTGAAAAAAAAGTCAACCACGACTTATATTTAAATACGGAGGGAATACATGCGACGCGACGTATGCAAGATCAGCCAGCTTGTACGTGTGCTGCAGAAGGCCATACCAGACGGTGATTTTCTTCTACCCTCGTAGTAGAATGTTTGGATGGACAATTCGGCAAAGCACAGGGACAGAGGTCACCGAGAAGCCGGCAACAACCTATCCCTTGACAGCTTTTTCTTCCTTTTTCTTTTTGAAAAAAAAGGAACATCTATCCCTGGATGGATGGATTAAACTAGCTATTTTGTCATCGCTTTGTCAACCCCAGCGGACCACCTCAGCATTCGACGACCCACATGACCGTAAGCACCATGCTGCAGTCTCTAAACACGCGCGTTCGCGGCTACAGCGTACAGCCAGCCAGTGAGCCAGGCGCATACGTTACGTGCACATGCACGCCATTCCGATCCGCCACCAATATACCCAACCAGAAAAAGAAAAGAAAATGTTTCTTTTACTAGTATTCCAATCCAAATTTTTTGGAACAAAAATAAATAAATTACCGCGTCGAAACTGATTTTACTTCCCCGAAGCAGCAGCCGCCGCCGCCGCCGCTGCGACCCCGTCCCGATTGCTACTGCGAGTCTGTTCACTGCTTTTACTTACTTCGCGCTGCACACGTTCGACGAAATGCCTCCGCGACCACGAGCCCTCCTCGTCTCCTCCCACTGAGATTCGCCTCGCCTCGCATCTCCTCCGATTCCTTCCCCGACTCCCGCTCCCATCTGCGGACCCACCCGCGATCGACGGGTCTCGCCGGAGCCGGCGGCCCCGCGCGCGCCCGGATCTCCCGCGCTCGGCACGGCTTGATGGTCCTGGGGGCCACCCCGGGGAGGACTTCGCGGCGATGAGCAGGCTGGCGTCGGGGCTCCACCGCCTGCGGAGGTCGTCGTCGTCGCCGTGGGAGGTGCTGTGGTCCGCGCTCGCGTCATGCGGCCTCGTGCTCTTCTCGCAGCTCGCCGTGGCCATGGTTCCACGGCTGTTCCCCTCCCTCTCCCTCCTCGCCATGCTCCCCATCGCAGGTCGGTTTCCTCTCTCGCCTTTTCCCCCTTCCCAGCGCACTTCTGATCTTCCTTTGGTTGCGTGCTACGCAGGGCTGGTGTTCCTCGCGGCTATCGTGCTGGGCCGCCTGTGGCGGAGGTTCATCGGGGTGGCGGCGTCCGCGCCGCTCTTCGTGCTCTTCAACATTCTCCTCCTGTGGGGCGTCTATGTCTTTGTGATCCGGAGAGGTGAGCTCTTGGAGCACCGCGTTAAGATTTGCGGTGCATTGGTGGGATGTCAGTGCTATGCATTGCTGTGGACATTTGCTACCCTTTTTTTTTTCGTGCTGCATTGACTTGAGTTGAGCTGACGGCGTTTCCTGATTTAGGTGAGTAGTTGGGCGTGCTTTGCTCGCACGGTCCCCATATAACCGTGCCTTCTAGCTCATATACAAAAAAAAAAAAAGATCTAATGTTCCTATGCTGAATTTAGACATTATGCTGAATTAATGTTCCTATAAAATTCAGTAGATTTAGGTGGGAATTGTAGCTCTTTGTCTCAACTTAGCATGTTCTGCTGTACCACTTTCCTGGATTTACAAACTGACATGCACCGAGATAGTCAAAATGAAAGGATTAAACTTATCAGTTGCTTCCTCTTAGTTAGGTAGTATAAATTGGGTTCAATCGGTAAGAAATAATTGTATGCTCTCTCCGTAAGTCCATACCTTGCACAAGCTTGGAAACATATTTGTGCTCACTCCTAGAGTCCTAATTCTTGGTGAATCAAAATGCTTGAAGGGCTGATGCATGGCAGAACTACTCTTGGTTTGTTTGTGCTCATCCCTTTTGGTGGATCACAATGATATTAGTCAGATACATGCCATTGTCAAATGATATGTTAGCACTACCTCCAGTCCGATTTATGTGTTGAGTGTTGTTTACCATGTGGGTAAGGTCTCCTGTACCTTTGGACAATTTTTTTAAAAGTATACCTAGACAAAAAATAATAATAAAGCTTTAATGATCATAAATGTACTTTTAGTGATAAATCAATTGATTTCATTCTCGAGTGTTGACTAGTACTTTGATGCTGATTTATTATTATAACTTCATTTATTTTTAGGATGCCATCTATTTTGGACTCGATGTAGTACATCGTTGGTGTGAATGAGGCATCATAATTGGTCTAGAAGGACATTGGAAATGAGTGTGCATATATTAGATTTTGTGTTAGTAGGTCTTCAATTATGCATACATCCGTTGTGTTTATGCTGGCGTTTGGCAGCAGGACGAAGGAATGAGTGTATATCTGTCTCCTTCTGTTATAGTAGATTTGTAATCAGTCAAATATTTTGCAGAAACTTCTTCTCTGCTGGACATGCTAATAAATGCAGAGTGTGCACTGCTCCTGTGGGGACTTTACAGGTTACTTCTTCAGGAACAATTCTTTTCCAATGAAATTTAAAAATATAGGTGTAGGCTTGGATTAGTCAATTTGAAATAGTGCAATGCGGTGCTAAGCTTGGCAATTGGTGGCCCTTCATACGACCACCTTTAGGATGCAGGATTTAATTTCGATAATTTCTATTGCAGGATTTTATCTGGGGATCCTGGCATTGTTGCTTGTGATTCTTCATATTTAGAAGAATCTGGCTGCAAGGATTTTGTGGAAGCTATTTACCCGAGTGAGGTGTTGCGGAATTCTAGTTTTAAATGAAGTTGTTCTAACTAACTTGAAGTATATGGATTCCTTTACACTTTTTGTGTTTTTGATGTAGAAACTCCCAATGCTCTCAAGGGTCAGGCAGTGTAACTGGTGCAAAGCAAATATTAAGGGCTATGACCATCATTGCCCTGCGTTTGGTACCTGCATAGGTATTATATACCATTTTTTTCATAAGATAGCATTGCCTCTATTGTGGCATGATAGTTGTAGGTGTGCATTCTAATCTGTATTACATGTGTTGCAGGACAAAAAAATCATCGGCTATTTATGGCCCTTTTGACAGGATTTGTTGTTGCTGAATCAACTTATACAATGTGCTCAACAAAATGTATGCTATTTATGTCATTGCTCTCTGAAATGAGTTTGTGTTTTCTCCTCATATAAGATGTGGCGTTGTTTCTTATCTTTGTAACTAAAAGTACCAAACAACTATTTCTTAGTATTTTTTTCAACTTTTACTGTGTTAGGTAATAAAATAATTTGAGACCTACATTTCCGTATTCTGCAGATATTACAAGATGCATCAATTCAGGAACTATAAGATCGGAGGTATCTATGTGAATATCTTATTCTGCGTGCATGCATTACAAAAGCAATCTTGTTCGGACAATTTAGATCTGTGCCATCTGTTCAATTAGTGTTTGGATTGTTGCCAGTTTTTTTGGGAACCGGTGGGATGGATCGAACAATTATAAAAACAGTTCTTAGAATGAAACAGTAATTGACCTGATGGCACAAACCTACATATTCCATTTTGTTCTGATTTTTCTTGCACTGTACTGGGTTTTGAAGGACTGCTGCCTTCAGCAAATAAGCTCTATACTTGTTAAGTAAATGCGCTCAACCATGCACATTGCATTTTTCCCTGCTAAAACTATTTGCTTGGATGACCTATCCTAGTAGCTTTTCAATTTTTTGCTACATAGGCATGGTGAGTGCATTTATATGTTTTAAGTAGTATGTTCAGTGATAATATATTCAAACCAGGTTGACACTACAACCAGAACCATTATTTTTAGCTATGTTCTGGGCCTATATATACCGCTGTGATTTTAAGTCAGTCTTGCATGTTTCTAAGAAATCATATAGCCTTTTCTTCTGTTTTTTTGTCTACCAATTTGAATCTTGATTTCTGATTATCTATGTAAATGACTGCAATATGCTTACCGAGTGTACTCATTTACCTTACAGAATCCTGTATCTCTAAATATGGTAATTAGTACAATGCTCTTCTCTATACTCCAGGTGCTCTGGCAGGTTTGATCCTAACCTTTGTTTTGTAATGGCAGCTCTTACTATTGTGCTTTTAAGTGCGCACTTGGCATTTTTTCCATTGCTTTTGATATATAATGTCAGAGTTGGTGCTCATCTCCGGGAGTGCTTCATAAAATGATGATGTGCTGAGTAGTGACTTACCTGATGTCTATGGTCCCATTGATTGTACTTAGTAGGTCCCATTGATTGTACTTAGTAAATTGTGAAAAGAAAAGCATAGAAGTAACATTTGAAAACATTCGATCAAATTATGCAGCATGGGATATTTACCTGCGCTGTTTTATGTGCTTAAACCGCCAACTTTTCAGGCTACTGCGATAGAGAAAATTATGACTGTCCAATCTGTGGTTGGTATCGGATCGCAGCATATATAAAGCTAAACAGTGATTTCTTTGGTCGTATGGGCACATATTCACATGCTGTAAACTGAAATCATCAGTAAAAGGAGGAAATTGTGTTCGGCCCCAGAATTTGAAATCTGCCACAAGAAATACAGCTTCAGTCCTAATCATTGTTATTGGAATATTGGCCAGACTTATTAAAACTTTCAGCTGCCATATGCTGTCCATGTTTCAGAATTTGAAATGTCTATCCATTGTTGTGTGGGTGGGTGGGTGGGGGTGGGGGTCATTTGGAGACAAGAGATCACCTAGTATCTATATTTGTAATTGCTGTTCCTATACCAAAACCAAACACGCTCATTAATACTGTCTTTGTGTTGTATTACGTGACCTGAGATGCCTTGTTTATTTCTAATACATCATCTGCTCTGTTGCCAGATTGTGTTCCTGACGTGGCACATATATTGCATCTGCTTCAACATCAAGACCGATGAGTGGGTAATGTCAAATTTCCCATGCTTTGGAGTCTTTCTTCATCAATTGCAGGTCGTCTTCTCGTTAGCTGTTTCTTGTAGCTAAAAGGTGAGATTTTCCAGATTAACTGGAAGAAATATCCTGAATTTCAGATGAGGGAACAACCTCAATCAGGTGCTTTGCATGTACCACTCTTTATTGTTTTTTTTTTTCCAAAATGAACCTGGTGGTTTCTAACATGGTACATGTCTGTCCATTACCACCCTCAAATGCAGATTCTGATGTCAAATTTGTGAACCCTTATGACAAAGGCATGCTTCATAACATAAGAGAATTTCTAAAGCCGGAATGCTAGAAAGCCAATTTTGAGTACGAAGACCTGACCAGATGCAACTAGAAACGTGGGAAGTCTGAAGTTTGCCACAACTGGAGAACGATGCCCAAGAGTCCTGGAAGCTTGTTTCCTTGTTGCTGTCGTAGCATTTATTGGAATTCGTTCTGAGCATCATTTGGACTCTGCTGTCTAGTTTAACGTGCAAAGTAGCATTCTTTTATAAAGTTACTTACACTGGGCGTAAAATTGTAGGCAGATACGCACGTTGTAGCTCTAGAAAACTTCTCCATATGGAGTTCATATCGTGCTCCTGCAATTTGTTTCTGTTGCTCCAAAAAAATTGGCGTGGAAATAGTTCAACCCGAGCAGCTTTTTTCTGATACTCTTATGGGAAGGTTGCTCACTTCCTCGGTTCCTCGCCCGTTACATTACATTCTCCCGCACACACGCTAAGTTAAACCCATATACTCAAGCACCCAGGAGGGTAAGAGGAAGGAGAGCACCATGAATCGGACAAGGATACCATTGATTACAGCTGAAGCTGATGAGAAAATTTCTTATTTGGCCCTTCTGAAAGTTGAGGTTTCTTTTTTGGCCTTCAAAGTTGAAATCTTTTCTATTTGGCCTCAGTAGAAAGTTTTGATTCCTTATTTGACCTTTCTGTCCACCTGGACAGTAACGGCTGTTAACAGCACGGTGAAAAGGCGAAAATGCCCTTGTTGGATTTGGCTGTCCAGATTTCTACAATGATGCATATTTGGACTTATAAACGCAGATTTGGAGTGGTAATGTTGTGCAGCCTATATATTTTAAGTTTTTGATTAGCATTCTTAAAAAAATTTAAAAAAATAATATTTTTTTCAAACAGAATTTAAAAAATTTCGCCATGTTCACTTCACATTTAGATGTATAAATAGAGCAAAAGTGCATGTGACACAGAATATGATAGATTCCAACAAACAAGTTCACATCCAACATTCAACAGTACATAGTCTCAACATTCAACAGGCTATAGTCTCAACATCGAACTGCATACATGTTCAACAACCATGGTCACAAATAAAACGAGAGCAGTCCACATACAGGTCCAAATGGTTCAACATGAAAGGGGAGTCCACATACAAGTGCACATGCATACAGCAGTTCACATACAGGTCCACGTACAAGTCCACATGCATTAAACCAAGTACATCATGCATTTAATCAAGTAGAGAATCATTAGGTAGTCATAAGCTAAGCCTTCTTTTGCTTCCTGTGCTCATTGCAGAAGTACTAGAATCAATTCTTTTACTCCTTGTTCCCATTGCAGGGCTATCATCAAATAATGGCATAGGAATATCAGGTTTACTTTTAGCCATCTCTTTCTTCTTTGTCTTGCGCTTCCCCTTCTTAGGTGCAGGTCTTTGCTCATTGGATGATTGAAATTCAATAGAAATTGGTTCAGGTTGGTTGGAGCCACTCCTTGATTTGCGCCTGTACATGTATGTCAGCATAGGTATTGGAGGATTAAAAATCTTAAAAAAACATGATAGAAGTAACAAAACATACATACCTTGTTGATGGACCAGAACTGGAGTTGTCATGCCCCTTTGTGTTACATGTAGCCACCGACCGTTGGCTATGTATATGATAAGGTAGGATATTAGCACTAGAAGTAAGCATTGTGGTGGTATAAAAGGTGTGAAATTACCAACCTTGGTGGAAAAGACGTAGAGGCTGCATGTGCTTCACTCTCCACAGGCACAATGGATGATTGTGCCTGCTTTGTGGTCTTTGCCTTTTTTTGTGGCCCTCTACACACATGAATGCCAATGGTTAATATGTTGATTAACAAATATATATACAATGAACTAGGTCTGAAATTACCTCACAGCCATCATAGCAGCAATGTTCTCGGGATTTTCCTTCTTGCAATTATGCCAATGATGGCCATAGTCTTTACAAATGGGACACTGATGCTAGCGTTTCTTATTTTTCTCAGTACATCCTTTGAATCTCTCAGTTTTATGCCTACCAGCTGTTGCTTTTAACAAAGGTGGATACATAAAAAAACCATGCGTAGACTTGGGCCATTGGCTTTTGTCAAGCATAGCAGGGATTAGTTCAGCATAAGCAGCTCTAAATTTGTCAATGGAGTAGCACATGTCCACATAGTTCTCTATGCGTGCATTGGGTAGGGATGTGATGTATACGAGTGCATGCTTGCAAGGAAGACCGCAAACCTGCCATTTCCTGCATGAACATGTCCTCTCATGCAAATTTACCACAAACCGAAAGCCACTCCCTCCCATGGCGGTTACTTCAGCCACATGCTCTGATGCGCATTCAACCACTTCTAAGTTTAACTCATGATTCTGTTCATGCAACTTCTTTATTATGTGTGGCAAAATCAAACATTCCAATTTGCTTGCCACTTTTCTCCTTTGGTTCCACTTCATCATAAGCAATTGTCTGGTCTTGTCCATTAAATCATCCAAGTTTAAGGATTTATGGTACTTAATCCAATTGTTCAAGCACTCTGCAAGGTTGTTGGTAACATAGTCTACTTTGCAAATGGTTCTAAACTGACTCCTAGTCCACAACCTAGTGTGACACCTTTTTAGATAATTAGTTGCTTCAGGTTTTGCTTGATCCATTGTAGCCCAATGTTTCTCAAACAGATATGGGTTCCATGAGTAAGCTGCCGTCCAAAGATGGTCATCAAACACCTTACCATTATATTTTTTGTTGAAGTTGTTAACTAGGTGAAACATGCACTCCCTATGTTCTATCTCTAGGAACACCTTACCTACCCCTTCCATCACTGGCTGCCTAGCATCAGTACATATGGCTAACTCTCTTGGTGACCCAATGGCCTCTCTAAGACGTTCCATGAACCAAATCCAGTTGTCATTTGTTTCTGAATCAAAAACTCTAAAGGCAACAGGATACAACCAATTATGAGCATCAACAGCGGAAGCACTGGCCAACTGCCCTTTAAACCTTCATGTCAAGAATGTGCTATCTATTGCCAAATAAGGTCTGCATCCACTAAGGAATCCCTCTATGCAAGGCTTCAAAGCAAAGAATAATCTTCTAAATCTAATCTTTCCATTAATTGTGTGATGGTCAATAATTACTAAGCTACCAAGTGAACAGCTTTCAATTTGTGCTTTTAACCTATAAAGGTTATCAAATCTCCTATCCTAGTCGCCATAAATTTGACTTAGTGCAAGACATCTACCCATGTAAACTCGCTTGTAATGAATGTGTACCTTGTAGCGTTCTTTAATCTTTTTTTGCAACGCTTTTGCTTTCAGTGTTGCATCATCTATAAGGAAGTCTTTCACCTTCTCACAGACCCAATGCTTAGTTGCATTCTTGACCTTCTCTTTCTTTCTTGTGTTAGAGCAAGTGTGATCACAAGGATTCTTTCTCACCTACAAAAGGGTAACATATGCAATTAATCACCAACGACTCACATAAAGATACATGGAGAATGACAACAACGAAAGATAATGAAATCTCAAAGATAATTTACCACAGCACTACTTCGGTCCACCGTTGAAGAAGCATAGATCCTCCATGAGCACTTATGTACATGCTTTCTTGAACAATAGGCTCTGAACCTATGTTTTCCACTCTTTGCTGTGTTGAATTCAAATTCACCTTTGATTGCATGCATGCAAAGAGCGATCTTGAACTCTTTTATAGTAGGATAAGTACTGCCTTCTATCATTAGAGGATCTTCTTTGTCATAGTCAACATTTGGGGTGCGTGTTCCCTCATGACCAACCAAATCCTCATCTTCCTCTAAATCATCCTCCTCGTCATCGTCATCGCCATCCTCACTTTCATCATCTGAATCATTCTCAGGAACATACTCTTTCTCCTTTCCTTTATCAGAACATACAACTAAAGGAAGAGCATTCATTGGTATAGTATCCAAGTACAAACCCTCCTCATCGACACCAACATGCTCATTATCACTAAATGGATTTCTAAGATAGTTATCATCATCTTACTCATCATTGTGGTTTTGCTGCAATTGCTCATCAAAAGTCCATTCAGTGATGAGCTCATATGGCTCAAATGCATTGCAATAACCCATGAACATGGTGACAACCTTAGTCTTACTATGCTTTTCAAACATTAACATAAGATCTTGGTCAGATTTGACTTCTGAAAATGTTTTCATTATTTCATCGTAATACTGAACATGTGGGACTTCCAAGTAACCAGGAGAACATTGCTTTGTGATTGATTCAACAAGATCTTTAATATTTGTCAAGTCTGCATCAACTACCTTCTCAAGCAACACACATCCGATATCCTTTCTAGTATGTTTACGATTGCCAAGCATTTTAATTTGTAACATGTAACTACTATTCTGATCCATCCTGGGTGAAAAACAACAATCGAACTTTAACAACAATCATACAACATCGTGATATGGGGTTAAACCGTGAGAATGTCGAGTTATGCTCACCTATGGCAGGGTTCAGAGGGTTCGGTCTGCGACGATGTGCTGGAATTTCCCTCCCATGGGCGGCATGTTGCTGCTATCCATGCACGCATGGCGGCGATATGGCCTCCATCTCGGGTGGAGGCTGCTCCTGCATTCGCCAAGCCCTTTGTGGTGCCTGTGTCGGTGCCTACCTCGTCCCTGTCAGCCTGGCTCACGGAGGTCTCAATGGCGGGCTCTCGGGGCGCAGCGGCCACGGCGGCGCTCGCCCGGAGCCCGCCTCGAGCCTTGACGACGCCCGGCCGGCCAGCTGCGCCGAGCGCCAGGCGCGCTGCAGCCTGGGTGGCGGCCACCCGGCGAGCGGTCGGCTCGGCAGCGCCCGCTGCTGGAGCTGCCTCGGCGCCGTCCTTGCCTGCGTGGCCCGCGCCCGGCTCGGCCTCGTCCGCGGCCGGAGCTGTGGCGGCGGAGCCCGCGCTGGCCTTGCCCGCGCGCGCCTCGGCCTCGCCCGCAGCCGGAGCTGCGGCGGCGGCGCCCTTGCCCGCGTGGCCCGCGCCCAGCTCGGCCTCGTCCGCTCCAGGAGCTGCTGCGGCGGAGCCCGCGCTGGCCTGGCCCGCGCGCGGCGCGGCCTCGCCCTTGCCCGTGCCCGGAGCTACGGCAGCGGCGCCTGCGTTGGCCGCGCCCGTGCCGGCGTGGCCTGCGCCCGGAGCGGCGCCGGTCGCGCCATCGTCCGCCTCGCCGCCCGGTGTCTCCATCTCGATTTCTCGATTTAGGGTTTGGGTTTCTGTGTTGTCCTCTTTCCAACCGGACCCAGGCGGTGGATAAGGGTAACTGAGGGTAAAACGGGCCACGCAGTCTATGGGCTAACGGAACTCTGGACGGAATGGACGGAAGGCCCAAATAAGGAATAAGAAATTTCACCTAAGCCCAAATAGGAAAGATTTCAATTTTGGAGGTCAAAAAAGGAACCTCAACTTTCAGAAGGGCCAAATAGGGAATTTTCTCGAAGCTGATAGCTGAACAAATGATCAGAGGAAGGAGAGCACCATGGTTGGTTCTTGGTTGGGAGGATCAAGGAGACCAATCATGTCCGCGTGCATGCCAGCTGAAAACAGCCCAGCCGAAGTTTTGAAAATGGTAGTTTTCTCTAAAAGTCATACTCAATGTTGACCAAAGAAAATGTTACTTTGCACATGCACAGCTGATGCATAGATGTACTCTGTTGCAAAAGTTGAGATTTGCAATCAATCTAGGAAAAAAAACATACAGAAAAAACTGGAGGGCTTCC
The DNA here is from genome assembly GCA_022530915.1 of Paspalum notatum. Taxonomy (NCBI): domain Eukaryota; kingdom Viridiplantae; phylum Streptophyta; class Magnoliopsida; order Poales; family Poaceae; genus Paspalum; species Paspalum notatum. The sequence continues at coordinate 9,581,336 of CM039684.1, forward strand.
TAAATGCTAATAAAAAGCCCAGTTTCTTGTTGTGTGCTGTGATGCGGCCCACGGACCACAACAATTAGCATATAGAAAAGAGTATGGCGTTGTGCGTCGACGAGTCGTAGATAACTACGTAGACATCATCCAACCTTGAATCGACGGCGACGTGCTTGTTATCCTGCCGCGGGTCGTAAGTCAGGCGAGAGTGCCGTGCCCGGTAAGCGCGCACTCCGCGACGCCCCCATCAGCCCAAAACCGCTCTCGATTTAATGCAACCGGCTTTTTTTAGTTTATCTGTTTAATGATCACCTCAAAGGCGTCTTGCAACGTATCTGACACACAGTGACAAAGATGTCATGCTCCTGCGCAGTCACTCGACACCGGATTACCAGAAAGACCCGATGAGGAAGATGAAAGGGATAGGAAACGAAAACAAGACCGGCAAATCTAAGTTGCCACTTGCCAGTGCAAAAGTTGGCGTCGAACCACAAATCTGTCATAGCGAGCGGATTTTTTTCCTGCAAAAGTCGTTCTTAGCAAACTACTGATCGCAGAGGTAGCCAAGAAATGAACCAACCAGGTGCAGTGTGGATAACCGTCCCCTTCACTGCTATTTCGTCGTTTGTATTTTAGTTTTCCCCTGGCAAATATTGTTTTTCAAGACAAAGCAGAACGGTAGGTCGAGACAGCAGACTTCATAGCTTCAAAAAGAGCAACAAGCAGGCCTCTCAAGTCAATTACATTTAAGAAGCTTTTGGTACCAACAAAAATATTTATAGCTGATTAAGCCACCAACCGTGACACCCGTAATGCCAACAAGAAGCAATCTTTTCTAACAAACATCAAGATCTGGATCTGAGAAACAAAGCGCATTTCTCAGCTCTGCAGGTAGACCACAGATGTGACACGCAGTACCACTCTTGTTAGAAATATCAATAGGGCAAAGCAACATCGAGTCAATGGGAGCCACAACATGCAGACTATTTGCAACAGTATGTAAAGAGCAACTGAGATTATGCAATCGACTATAGCCACCCTCGGATGCTGCATTTGGTTCCAAACAAATAAAATTACATTACATATATGAGACCAAAAGGTTTGATCCAGAGACGGGGAGAACAACAGCTGATGCTGGACACAACCCCAGGGCTGGGAGTAAGATCACAACACAGAACAAAAATTCACAGCAACTGTAAGGATGAACAAAGAATAGGTTTCCTCAGTAAGTGGGGTAGTAATACCCAGTGTTCCCGGTGTAACCCATCGGCATGGGGTTTGTGTTGTATGCAACGGGCATCCCATAGGGCATGGCTGGGTTGGGGGCGAAACCGTTGTTGTAAGCCCTGTCGAGCTTGTTCAGGCTCGATTGCCCTTGCATGCCGTCCCTCTGGTACTGCTGCCACATCATCTGCTCCTGTGTCAAGAACTGCTGTTTCTTCTCCAGGTCTGCTATCTGCACGTAGGATGGTGGTGGGATGGCGAGGGATGCTGCAAAGGGGTCACCACCAACAGCCTGCATTGAACCGTCCGGCGCAGGCAGAGCAAGCACCTGAGTTTTCTGTCCTGGAGCAGGCAGGGCAACGCTGCTGGCACTCCCGGTGGTCACCTGTGCACTGACATGCTGGCGCACGACACCCTGGTCATACATACCATTCAGCAGCAGCGGGTCCATACCACCCGACATGGCTGGCTTCTGCTTGGACAGGTTGCTTGCTGTCTCTACAAGGGCAAGCTCCCAATCAGCTTTTCCAGGCTCAGCGGCAGGATTCTGCCACGCTGAAGTCACCTCGTTGCCACCATTTGAAGGGAAAGCCTCCCATGAACCGTTGCTTCCACCAGCAGCAGGTGGCCCCTGGAAGAGAGCTAAAGCAAGCCTATTACCTTGCTCATCTGCACTAATGGTATCTTCTCTGAGATCCACCAAGTCACCCTGTGGCTGCGGGGGTGGCTCTGGCTTCACCTCTTCCTCCACCTTCTCAGGCTCAGGCTCCTTATAATCCTCTGGTGCTGGGAGCGCCTTGATGCTGTTCATATCTGGCTCAGGTTCCTCCTTGACAGGCTCAGGCTCAGGCTCCCGCGGGGGGCTCTTGGTCTGCTTCGCCCGGTCCCTCATAAATTCTTCCAGAGTCTCCAGTAACTTATCGGTGACGCGCTGAACCTCTGGGTACTCCGATGACCTCGCAACTCCAGTCTCTTTACACCATGCATAGAATGCACAGAGCTCATCAATCTGCTTTGCAGCACTAGCATATGCCTCAAAAGCCTTGACGCAGTCAGCGTATTCCATGTCAAAGAACCTGTCCAGGAGCACAGCCAGCACCTCACAGATATCGGCATAGAGCTGGAAGCTCTCTCTAACAATCTGATACAGAGCAACCAGTACCATCCTGCTGTGTTTTGCGCCACCAGTGGGGCGGCAGGCAAGGAACCTGTCAAGCAGCTGCTGCAGGTGGTGCATGCGGGCAAGCACCCGCTCCGGCTTCATATCCCTCACTGGGGTCGGCGGCCTCTTGTCGTCGTTGTTACCACCATTCCTCTCACGGTAATCATCATACCCGCCATACCCAGGGGGCGACGAGTAGGAGGGTGAACGGCGGCCATAGGGGTCGGGCGAACCCCAACGGTCACGGTCGCGGGGCGACGGACCGTTAGCGCTGCTGCTGCTGCCAGCATTTGGTCCCTGCTTGCGCTCATGGAGGAAGAACTCGAGGCGCTGGTCGAGGTAGAGTGCGTAGGTGCGCACAAAGGCGGAGTGGTCCCAGGACCCCGAGTGCGCCTCGTCCCGGAAGTCGGAGAGGTTCAGCAGGCGGGTGCCGCGCCTGGTGGCGTGCAGGAGCTCGCGGTGGAAGGACTGGTCGCCGTCGACCAGGAGGCGGTGCACGAGCATGAGCGACTTGAGCGCGACCACGTAGTCCCGGGTGCGGGAGAGCCTGCGCGAGCACCCGGCCACAGCGGCGGCGACGTGGGCGCGGGATCCGGATGTGAGGTGCAGGATCTCGCGGATGTGGCGCTCCTCGGCCGGCTCGTCGTCGTGGCTGGTGGCCTTGACGATGAGCACGTCGAGCTCGGGGGCGATGTTGCTGGTGACCTTGGCGAGGCCGATGCTGGTCTGGTCCTTGACCGCGCCCAGCGCCTTCCGGATCGTGCTCGACGACATCTTCGCAGCCTCCCCCTGCCGGCGCCGCCTCCTGGGTCACCGACTAACGGCCACCAACCGGAGATGAAGGTACCTCCACCTCTTGCTTGGTTTAGATCTGAACAGCAGAAGAAGCACCGCGTGAGTTCATTTCGCTAAGACTAAGAGCAGCCGAGCGCCTTGTCACGCCAGATCCCTGCGATTTCGCACGTCCCATTTGGAAACAAACCGGGGAATCGTTTGCGAATCTACCAAAAATATAGCGCCGGCTAACGGATAAAAGTTCGTGCTTATCATCACCTAGAGCAGGCAGTAAAGGCAGCCGCGAAGATAGGAACCAAAAAAAATCTCTCCTTCCCGCTTAGGATTGGATGGATCTAGCGGCGCGGTTCAAAAAAAAAGGAGATTTACCTCCGGCGTCGCAGCGGAAGCAGCAGCAGCAGATCTGCGAGGGTGGAGAGATCTGGGTGGCGGGCGCTGGAGGAGAGCAGCAGCTCAGCTCAGCTCAGCTCAGATCCGAGACCCTCCCGCCTCTCCCCCGCTTCCGCTCCCGCTCTCGCTACGCCGGCGGGAGAGTTGACCTCGCTCTCTCGGGTGCTGAGGAGGAGGGGCGGAGGACGCGGTCCACGGCGAGACGAGGCGGGGACACGGGCGGAGGCAAGCGAGCGACTCAGGCAAAGAAACGCAGAGGAGGAAGGAGGGAGGAGGATGGGAAGGAAAGCAAAGCAGAGGGGGGTTCGGGCCGGCCGTTTGGTGCTTTGCTGTTTTCAGATTTTTATTGTGTTTTTTTTCGGCGGCAGGCACAGCCGCACGCTTCGCGTGGCTTCCTTTCCTTTCCTCGCGCGCCACCCCTCGCCTCGGCCGGCGCCTACCCCCGCCCCGTACGCCGCGCCAGTTCCTTCCCCGCCGCGCCGACGACGGGATCAAGGGGAACTCGTGGGTCGGGGTGTCGCTGACGGGATCAGTGCTGGCGTGCCGCGGGTAGACCACGGGGAGCCGGCGAGGCGCCGCCGCTCGTAGACGACCGCTGATGCGTACCCAAAGACCGTGTCGACGGTGCAAGGGCGGGAGGAGAATTCTGGCGCCGCTGGACACAGCGCAGCAACGTTCCACCGGGGTCGCCGGTGCCTTGACCCGCGGGGATTCTCTAAGCTAGGGCTGAGCCGATGCGTCAGCGTCACGGATGAAATGGAAAGTCGCCGTAATTACCTCAGGCGGCTCAGGGTATCTACGCCCGTGACATCCCATAAGGCCAGTGTTTGGATGATAATGGAAACAGCGTAGTGGGATAGAAAAACTAGTCCTGCGGAGATTTTGTCCCAAGATTGATTGTAAGGTTGTAGAAATAGAGGTGATAACATGTTCATATCACATAAGCATTTCTATCTGTCTTTATCATTGTCTCTAATTCAACGCAATCCAAATGTATACATATCGTCTAAATAGTAAACGGTCATGTCCACCAGGTCAGCCGTGGCCTAGCACAAATTTGACCCATTGCAATCCAGGCACAGCCAGAGATCAGCGGGCCTATGTTGGTCCAACACATACCATGCATGTGTCGTGCTTGGATCGAGAGAGGGACATAACGTCGAACAGGACACAACACCGGTCCACTCATAATCTTCTAACCGCATGTCGTATACAGTACCCCCTTTCCCAAGCGTGAACGCACTCGCTTGCATCTCGTCTCTCCCCTCACACTCGTCATGGATCCACCGTTCACCTTTTTATATGTCCCATCCTCATCCTCTCACTAGCTCTCTTTCTCTTTTGCGCGCACCCCCTAAACCCAACCCTAATTCCTCTCTCACTTGGACACCCTTAACTTTAAACCTAATCGCCTTCATGTCGTCTTGGGCAAAATCTCCTTGATGTTCCCTCATAGCCTGGTCCTTCATCCTGAACACGAATATTTAGTTGGAATTCTTCTTGGCAAACGAGGTTTTCCCACTAACAGGCGGGCGGCACAACCCTATAGGGCTATCTTGCCACAACATTTCTCATGGCCTTTTTAGTTGTGCCAAGTCGGACCCTTGGCATGTTGGACATGTATAGCTACGGGGCAGCCGGTTGTGTGGTTGGGTTTTCAGCTTTGGTTTGTCTATCGCACCAAAGATTTGTGTCACGCTTAAGCGGCGCGTCTTGTGCTCAATTCACACGTTACTAGCACCATTAGCAAGATGCGATCAGATCATCAAAGGAATATTCAATAGAGAATTTTGTGTACTTAGTTATCTGAAGCATGAAAAAGTCAGGGAAAGAAGAAATACGGATGGATTGTTGAATCTTGCTGTAATATCTAAAAAAGCATTGGAAATTGTAAAAAAGCGATCAAGTGCGTTGTAATGGAGCCCAAAAGGGAGAAATGAGGTGGATGATCCTTTTTTGTCTTCCTTTTTTTTTCTTTTATGAACGGTTTTAAATTATCTTAGATTTAGATTTAGAAGCACATGAAAAAAAAGCAAATCTTATCAAGCTAATCTCCTCTATACAAAATTAATCCACGATGCAACATGGCTCCCACGGGGTACAGCACAACGTGGATTCCTCTTATCAAGCTAACGTTTCTTGAGAGTACCGCTGCAACTTGTGTAGCAGTGTAGCCTTCGGAGTGCGATGTGTGACGAACTGACGATTGACGAAGCCGCGCAACCAGGAGTCCAGCAGCCGTCCAGGACGGCTGCCTGGGGGCCAGTTGCCGAGCTGCGCATCGTGCTGTCGTCCTTGCTGTACGTAGCCTGCAAGGGCGGACTCTCTACGCGGTAGCCAAACGCGTACGGTGCTTGCGTGTCTGGCATCTGAATGGCCACACCCACACCCAGCGCGCCGGCCGGCCGCATTGATGAACGCCTCAACCAAGCCGCCGCCTGCTGTCATGTGACGACGGGGAAATCTATATATGCCACGACCACGAGCCAAGGTTTCTGTCCGATCCTGTCGTCCCTTCCCCGGTTCGGTTGGCGTTTCTTCACGATCCACAGACCACAGGCTGTTCGGGGGCACACTACACCATGAGGCATGTCCATGAAACTGTTCATTCTCGTCGTCGTCGTCGTCGAGTCGACACAGGTAGATTAGACCATTCTAATCTCCACAGGAGGCAGCAGAGCCGGTGCAAATGCCAGAGCTCTCTCGATTGTTCAGAGCGTTATGCTTTCTATCTAGGGCTCTAGGCCCATCACAACCTCCCATTCTTCTATAAAGGTACGCACCTTTGCGTAATGCGTATGGACGGACATGCATATAACAGGCGCTCGAAGAAAAGGCGAGGCATCGTGTTCTTGATGGCCATTGAAGCTAGTGCGTGGCCAAGCAAAGCAAAGGGGCGAAATGGAATGGAGGGGGTCCCTGGGCTGGGCTCGAATCATGTGTGGAATGGCATCTCTTAGCCAGGAAGCAAAATGTCCGGTTCTGTTGTTAGGAGAGAAAAAAAAAGATACCTCAGGTGGCTTCGCAAAGTAGTAAGCAATTTATTCTGAAAAGAGAACCTCTCGATCCTCTCTTTTTCTTCTGTGCAAGTGCGTATTGATTGTTCTGCATCGCGTATCGGATCATCCATGCTGTACTGTGTACATATATTGGTATATACATCTCCCTGCACAAGATAAAGAGGAGTACGAAGCCTATTTCATAGCACTTTAAAAATTCTCAACAAGGGAGTTTATTTATAGGAGTCGATACTTCCACCGTTTGAAAACAGAACGTACATGGTATCGGTGTACATACAACGTATGTGCTACGCATAGTACTCCTGCATGACTCATCAGCTAACAGTAGGCCTATTGCAATAACAAAAATCTGCAGACGATTTGTTTACTTACTACAGAATTGTTCCATTTTTCACGTTTCTCGAAAAAAGTTCCATTCCAATTAATCGAACACTGTCTTTTTTATTCTTTGGAATAGAATAGTAGACTCTCCGTTTCTTTCTGAAAAATAAATCCAATTAACCTTGGCAAGCAGACTATGACGCCATATAATTTGTTCCACGACAACCGTCAGAAACGCTTGCTAGTAAATGTAGAAATCTTTCGCTGGTCAATTGGTCAGTCTCCACTCTCCGGTCCGACTCACCTCGAGTAAAAAAATGATTGCCACTTTCCACTTCCAGTCTTCCACCATCGAGCGGGGAAATGCTTTGTCCGCTATCAACAAAGCGATCCTCGAGATCATAGACTAACGACCAACCATAGTTGCATCACGGCCGGCCTAGCGGGTCGTCCGCATTTTATTGCTAAGAAAGCTATTGTGCGCATTGCTTACTCAGAATGCTTGGCCGTATATACACAGAGAGGGGGCTATCAACTTAATGGAAGTTCCACGAGACTGACGTGTGCGCCTTTGCATTTCAGAATAGTAAAAAAAAGTAGTCTACCACAAACAGCGTGTGGGCTCTGGGCTGTGGGTGCCATCATTTTTAAGGCCGTGATAAACAAGTGGAGGGGAAGAGAAGGCCGGGCGTGGTGGTTGGCTGGATCCAACTATTCCATATGGGTTGGACATGGGTGATGCATGGACGGAGGCACGGAGCAGGTGACAGCGACGACGCGGAGGACAGCAAACCAATGGCGAGTTGGGCTGCAGCAGCTGCATTGGCTGATTATCAGCTGAATCAATATACAGAAAATAGTCAATGACTCTGTGGTTTAATTGTATAGTATAGATGTACATGCAATACGCACGTGTTGTGAGATGATCGATTAGACAATAGAAAAAGGAAAAGGAAAAATAGAATTAAAGAAAGGAAATCTGATTGATTGGCTTATTTCTTTCTCATTAAAAACAACAGAAGGAAAGCAATACGTGGATGTGGATATAAAATGAGGTAAAAAATAAAAAGATAAAATGGATAAAACATTTTGCATCTATGGTTTTTAGACCTTTGCATCCATTTTCAATCTTTTTCAAACTGTACAGTGAAAATAGCGTGATGGGTATATCTATGTCTTTCTTCTACGTAGAAAAGACTTTCAGAAAACTCGCAGCGTAGATTAAACTCAGCCACGTTGTCGCGCGACTGCAAACCTACACAACCAGACGTGTGGTACTGCCATGTGAGTTGCGTACGTCAGCTAACCACTTCCCCCATTTTTTTTCGGACTGGGGTTAAATAATCGCCTAGGCCTACCATAACCAGCCAGTAGTTTTTAACAGTGTCAGTAAATTACTCATCTTTAGAAACGGCTGGATCAGAGGTCGGTGGGACAGTACGGATGATGCTGTCTCCAGGAACGTGGTGTACGATCTGATACCTTAATTTTATTTTAGTAAATGGAGTGCTTTTGGTACAGCAGCTTAAATAAAACCCAAGCACAGCTACGTATTTAGATCATCCCATATGTGATTTCTAACCATCAAGCGTTTTCTAGCGCTTTGTGCGGAGTTTTCCTCGAACCCATTGCATAATTTGCATTGGACGGCTGTGGTGTTCTTCTGACTCCGTGAACATAAACCTAAATTAAACAGCAGGAGCCCATGGGAAGGCCCACTTCCGCAGGTACGCCCCCTTCCAGTGCTCGGCTCACGGGCCGCGCAACACAACTGCAAAACTGGACTCTGCGCAGGCGCGCCATGAATGCTTGGGCCCTTGGCGCGCCCTTCGTTTTTTATTTTTATATTTATTTATTTTTTTGCATAAATAAATTACGGTTTGAAAATTTGGCATATATATACCTATAACGCTGTACCATAAAGGCCTAAGGTTTTGAGTTTTCCAACAAACGTATCTTTTTCTTCTAGATGGCCGTGAGGGTGAGACATTGAGGGGATACTATAGTTTGTCGAAGAACGCAACCTCAGGCCTTATGATAGCGTCCGCGCGACTGCCATCAACATTCTCACTAGTGTGCGATATTTTACAAACATAGTGAATTCTATCTAAAAATTTACACTACAACCATATATTTTTCAAAAAAATGTTGAACTCTTCTTCAAACACTATTCTATTTCAAAAATACAATAAAACCCCTAAAACCCCTAACATTTCTAAAACAAATCCACGGCCCACAGAGTTTTTTTTTTTTAAAAAAAGCTCGACCATCAAGATTTATTTGTGTCAGAGAGCCCTACCGCCTGCCGCTGCTACTCCTTGCCATCGTAACGCCATCTCCTCCGACTTTTTTTAAATAACGTCGTATGGTACGGCGTTATAGGTATAGATATACCAATTTTTCAAACCGTAATTTATTTATGCAAAAAAAAATTAAATAAAAATAAAAAAAAATCGTTTCACAAATCACACCGGCCGGAAGGACGACGAAAAGCCGTCGCCTGAACCTGAACGGCTGCACTACTGCACCTCTCACTCGTGAGTGAGCTCATGGCAGTACATGTACATGCGAGGTAGCGAACGCCCAACGGTACCCAAGGCCGGGTAAGCACGCCTCACCAAACGGGCATGTACGATAGCCTCACAGTCACGTACTCACGTTCTGGGTACCGATAAAAGAAGGACGAGGTTAAGGCGCAACCCCGTCGCGTGGTTCGGATTGCGCGACCCCTCTCCGCGACGGTGCGTGCCTCCCTACCTTCCTCCATGACTGCGCACGTCTCTCTGTCCGTCCGCGCCGCCTCCCTCCCCCACGTCCGCGCTATCTCCCTCCCCCACGATCGCGTGTGCCTCCCTGCCCATCCGCGCCACCTCTCTCCCCCACAACCGCCGCGTCTCTCCCTCCCCCAGCTACGGCGCTCCGTCCCTGGCTGCGCGCGACCATGCGTGCCTCCTCCCCTCGACCGCGGCGCCTCCCTCCACCACCTCGGCGTCCTCCGACGACGACTACGCCGCTTCCCCTCCGCCTACGCCGGTCAACGTCACTCCCTTGGCTCTAGGGTTCCACAGATCTGAAAAAAAGTCCGTGGCAAATTCATGGAGAATCGATAGCAAGTTCGTGGAATCCGGTAGCAAGTTTTATTGAATTATGTAGCAAGTTCGTGAAATTATGTAGCAAGTTCTAAATTTTGTCGCATAATACAGCAAGTTAGGTTCTCTTTTATGTAGCAAGTTATGCAGTGTATGCATCAATAAAAGTTATGCTTTTTTGGAGCAAGTTGTGCACAATTTTTTTATGTAGCAAGTTGCGTAATGTTTACAGCAAATTTATGTGCAGCAAAAAAGATTATCTTGTTGTTCTTTGTTGAAAACCATGTTCTGCAAAAAAATCAACAAGTTATGTATAAAATGTTATCTAAAAATCAGCGAGTTATCTTTTTCCTATCTTATGTAGCAAGTTGTGTAACCTCTGTAGTTTTTGCAGCAAGTTGTACAATATCTGCAGCGAAAAAGTTACGTGCAAAACAATAGCAAGTTATGTAGATAGATGTTCTAAAAAATCAGCAAGTTGTTGCAAAAGGAGCGCAAGTTAGAGTCGCGAAGGGGCGCGGTTGAAGGCCCACGAAAGCCCAACTCCTTCCTACATAGGCGTGCGGAGCAGGCCGCCGGAGGGACCGAGGCGCGCGGAGCAGGCCGCGGGAGGTCGCGCGCTCGCGCCCCCGCACCACCCGTCGCGGCATAGACTTTGCGTAAAAGAAACAACCTGTTCAAGATCGAATAGGGGCCGAGCCAATGTGTTGTTTATTGGGCTGGAGACTTGCAGGTCCAAGGACAAGTCGCCAGCTATGGACACAAATTTGCCCGAACCGAGAAAGCCCAGCGCTGCTCAATCAATGGAAGCAGGACCGCACAGGCACATGGCTCCTCAGGGCAGTTCCAACGTTTGTTCTAAGGTGACGCTAGCAGGAAAGAAACATAGATGATTGGGGTGCTATGTATTGGAGGAAACGTTTTCACCGGTGCTATGGTAGCAGCTTAGTTGAGCACCCGGTGCTAAGCTGAAAATGAATAAAAAACTAACACAAGGACGTTCTGTACACATCCAACAGCAGCTGGGTTGAAAAAAATTGGTGCTTCAAGTAATATTTAATTGCCAATAGGTACCACCGTACCGCATAGTATGAAACTAAACATTGGACCATCTTTCGCTAGTTTTGGCAATCCACGACGTGGCTTCATTTGCTTCGGTGCAACAGAATACGCATTGGTCATGCTCTCAGTCAGCCTGGAGCCTGAGGGACAACTATTGAGTTCCCCCCCAAAAAAAAAAAAAAGAACACAGGACAACTAACCTTGCGGAAGACTTTGCGAGTTCGAGGTCATGCCGACAGTAAACACAAGTGTGGACTAGAAGCGGTATTCCGGTTCCGATTTCAACCGTCCAACGCGACAAACAGCGAGCAGAGCATGCAGCGACGAGCCCTGGCAGTGGCACCATGCGCAGTAGTAGTGGGCACCGGCGACAGCGATCAGCCGCGCAGGCTAGCCAACCAGGCCAGAGCGTGCGTCACCACTGGCGGCGTGGCCCTCGTACGCACGGCGGCGCCACAGCACAGGACACGGCCCACCCACACGGCCACACACAGACACGGCACTCGACGATCCGGTGGGTGGCGGCGGCGGCCCGATCCGCTCGAGTCCGCCGAGGCGTGGGGCCGCGCGGGCCCCGCGCTCGACGCGAGTCCGTCCGCGCCGCGATGACTCGCGCTTTCTGCGGTCTCCGCGGCCCCGATCACATGCGCCCGCCCCCGCCGTGGGCCCCCGGCCTCCCCGCGCGGGCGGTCCAGGGCCAAGCGTCCCGGCTTTTCCTCCGCGCCGTGGGATCTGGGCTGGACGGGCGGGATCGCGCGGGCGAGGCTCCTGCGCCCGGTGGTTGGCAGATGGGCCCGGGATCCCTCGGGGAACACGTCAGTCCATGTGAGGGCTAGCGGGCCCGCGGCTGGGAGCGCCGCACCCTGCAACTGGGATGGGCAGCCGAGCCGGTGGAAGTGAGCTTGGGTGTGGGACAAGCGGCTTGGTGCTGTGAGCCGGCTCCGGGCTTCAGCTCGGCGACAGGGGAGCGTGCACCGTGCCGTGCTTGCTTGCAAGCAACGTCGCGACAATTTCAGGCGGCTACGGCAAAACGCTCGCGTGATTGCCTCATCGCTGCTACAAGCAAAATAAACTATGCTTTCGGCGTATCTTTGCGGCGGTATCTTCGTGGCCTGTTTTGGATAACTCGGACTCAGGGTATGGAAGCTAGATAGAAGGAAATGAGGGGGGAATATTTTAATTTCTCCTAATTCTCTTGGATTTCATATTGGATTGATGGTACTCAAAACAGCTAGCTTGGGTTGCACGTTTGTCGCGGCTTCATTTGTCTAGCGGCTCGAACCCTAGTGTCACACGATTCTTTTTTTATTATACACCAATTTGTATGTTCTTCTGATCCTCGACCACTAAAAATCTAGGGTAAAGCGTGGTGCACGTATTATCATCTCATTAGAAATTGTGTTAGCGCTTACCGAAAAAAGAAGCAAAACTATTTAAGCTGACTAGGCCATCTTTCATGAAGGACTTGCTATAATTTTGTGCTTCACAGATAAATGATTGGATTTTACAAAGCATATGTAATTTCTATATAGGATAATGAATTGAAATTTCAAAAAAAGAAAAAGAAAATCTAGCATGAGATCCAATCTCCTAGAGTTTTTTTTCATTGTGTCTGCCTCTCTTTACGTTGCGCCGCCAAACATCAGGATAAACTTTTCCCTATGTTTTCAAATTCTGTAGAATCACTAGCGCAATTGTTTTTCTACCAGCGAGAACTTCACAGCGGCTTCCGAACTGCACCCTCTTCTTCAGACTTCGGTTCACCTGTGGGCTGTGGTGGGCCAAACCGGCGGCATGATATGAACCACCCAAAAAACCGGAGCCCACTGTTCAGTTGGCGTTTGGTCATGATTAGAAAGTGCTTTAATAAGTAACAAAATCTCGTCTTGTCTCAGGAAAGCAGCCAGGTCACGACGCGGACACCCTTGCTTTTGGGGTTTCAGTTCCCGTCCATCCAAATTTATTTAAAGAAAAAACCTTTAGCCTATAGAAGAAAAGCAAAACTCAGTGGTGGATGCAAAGGCAATCCATTTTGCAACAGCCCCAGCCCGAGAGCCGCTCAATATAGTCCACGAACGGCTCTCCCGTGGTCGCTTCCTGAACCCGCCCCATGCACCGGCCGTGATCCTGCGCTCCATCTCACCTCGCGATTATCGCTGCCACGGTCTACGTCTCCGGTGCACCAGCTGGAGCCGAGCCGAGCCGGCGCGGCGGAGGGAGGCAGCGGCTCGGCGAGCTGGTATATCAGCGCGGGGACTGACGCTGACCCGTGGGACCGACAGAGACTGGCCCGGATGGCAGAACGAAGCTATACTAGGAGAGGAGGCAGGAGCCTCAGCCTCTCTCGGCTGCTCCAAATCCCCTTCCCCACGCTCCGCCACCACCACCCCAGGTCTCCGGCCGCCGTGCTGCGCCCAGAACGAGCTCCGAGCACTTCCGCCGCTGCCATGGACGAGGAATCGAAATCCTGCCCTACACCCGACACGAACGCCAACGCCACCGCCGCTTCGGCCGGGGCGGCTGCAGCTCCGCTTCCGCCTCCGCTGCCGCTGCCGCTGCCGCCGTCGAGCTCGGAGACGGCGGAGAGCGAGGCGGAAGTGGAGGGGGCGGAGAACGAGGGGGAGCTGCTGGAGCGGCTGGTCGAGCTGGTGGGCGAGATCGCGGCCATATCCGACTTCAGGAACTCGTACCGACGGCAGTTCTGCAATCTGTCGCGGCGGATCCGGCTGCTCGTGCCCTTGCTAGAGGAGGCCAAGGAGGCGCCCGCGCCGCTGCCGGCTGCATCGGAGGCCGCACTGCGGCGGCTCAGGGAGGCGCTCCAGGGTGCCAGGGAGCTTCTCCGGCTCGGCAGCAGCGGCAGCAAGATCTTCCTGGTGGGATTTCTCGCTTAAGGCCTGTGGCTTTGTCCTCCTGCTTATGCTCCGCTGCTTAAATTTCTTCTGCTTACTGATTTTTCGTGCTTAATTATGATTCGCTGTGGATGTAAGAGAGTTTTTTTCTGGTGAATCAGAGGGAATTTAATGCTTCGGAATTAAGCACTTCCAATTACACACCGTAATAATCTGTTGTCTCTTCCGTAGAGTAAGTTGTTGCCTGCCATCCTTTTGGGTCATTACGAAATGTTTCGGAATTAAGCTTAATACTAGGTACTTGGTTAAGGGTGGACTAGGTTTTGGAATATCGTGCTGTCAAATCAATGCCGAGTCAGGGTGTTTGACATTGTCACAAGTCTGTCCAACACCGGATATCTGCAAGTATCTTTTTGTTTACGCATGTGCTTGAGACTTGGCCAAACCATGTCATGACACTTGAATCCTATTATAGTATTATACACCTTCCAATTATGGTGTAGTCAGCACTCAGCAGTATATTCATGGCATATTGTTATTCCAAAGTTGGTTACTTTTTGCATCTGAGGTCTTAAATAGGTCATATATAGGGTACTACTACCTAAGAGCCTGTAGCTGCAAATTTCTATGAAACATGGAATAAAAATCTGACTCTGAATTACTCCATCACTATTGCTATTTACTGCAATGTTGATTACCATACCTGGTTGGACAGTAGCATCGCTCAAAAGTTAGCGGAAAAAGCTTGCAGCTGCACTTTCTATTTTATTTCTGTGGTGCAGGTAGATAAGAATGGTCTGTGATGCTAGCATAAACTCTTATGAGCAGAAGAAATACACTTCAGAATGTGCTTGACATGGTTCTGCAGCATCAACCTCCACAATAGAACAGCCTTTTAATTTATTTTTGTAAAGTATAACATGAATCCCAAAGCTGCTATTTTTTTTAAGAAAAAAAGGAATTGTTTCCGGCCTCTGCTACCACACACAGCCAATTCATACTAAGTTTTTGTCATATACACCTAACAGTTTTCAGCTAATCTGTTGATCATAACAAAAAGGGAAAGGAGAACACTAGCCCTGTTAATGGGTTGGGTCGAAATCACCGAGCCTGTCAACCCAACCTGGACCAGACCGTATCTGCAGGTTTGAGCGGGTTACTTGTTTTCTGGTTTGAACCCGTCTGCTTGGGAATGGGTTGGAGTTGAACACGGTTTAGATCCCAACTCCCGTGTGATCTCAAGCGGCAGTTGCGATTGGTCTTCGTACGACAGATGTCGACCACTGTGTCTATGACTCTTTGTGGTGGCAGTGGAAGTGTAGATATGGGCATCTTCACAACAGCAGCTAGCAGCGCTCCTTCTCCTCCATGTTTGTCTCTCACTCGCTTGCTTCGCTATGCTCATATCCCTCCCTGCAATCAATCGACGCTGGCTCCGCAAATCATGCAGCCGAGCCACCTGTCCTCCACCAACCCAGCAGCGCGCATGGACTCCACCCACGTCAATGGACCATCATCCTATTATTATGCCACGCCATGCTCCCCGTGGTTCCCAGCCACCGCCACTGCCGCGTCGCGAAGCCCTGCCGTGGCTGTCACAGAATCTGCCAACCATGTGCATCAGTTCCAACTGCCAACTTCCGGTGCTTGGTGCACCAGGTGGCAGGCACCGAAGAACAACGACTAGCGCTGTGGGCGCTGGATATGTCAGCGTTCCCGCTAGGTGGTAACACCACCAGAATGGTCGCACAGATGGACGCGCCACATGGATCAGCTGGCTTCACACTGGATCAGGTAGCGGTTACCTGTGCAGCAGGAGCTGGAGCGCTTGCAGCGCTAGCAACATTAGCTGCAGCGACTAATAATCAAATCCAAAGATTAAGGAGGGTGGTGGTGCTACGGAGTGGAAGCAACGATCCACTAACAATGGCTGAAAGCATCTTGCTTTGGGGAGGAAGAAGATTATAATCCAGGAAAACAGCGGTTCAAACTGTCTAAACTGTGGAAACCGACTAACCCAACCCGCAGATACCCACTTCCGTGCAATCGTTGGAACTAGACTGACCCACTCTAAACCGCAATATACCAACCAGACAAACCTGGTAGGAACCGCACGTGAACAGGCCTAGAGAACACACTACTGGAATTATCATGAGCAAAGTCTATTTATTGCTTCTCCATCCAGGGTCGAAGGTAGATATTGGTAGTGGGTCCATATGCACCCACGCGAAATCGTGAAATCACTCGAATCAGTTATTTGATCCATCCAAAATTCCACCGTACATGAACCCCCGTGAGCGTCGGTCCATGCACCCAGCCTGACGGTCTTCCTTGTGTCCCAAAGCAGCCCATGCCATTAAATAAGCCAATCATTAAAATTTACGTTTTAGTTCCATCTGGCCTGGTCCAGCCCATCCGACGCACAAGCTGATGGAAGAAGCACGGTACATGCGCCAGGTTGCAGTGGAGGTGGCCGTCCGCAGCACGTCGCCTAGCGCGCTCTGCATTCCTATCTTAGTGCTCATTTTGTTTGTCCTCATGAGGAAAGACTTCATTAGTAAGGCATGTCAATGCAGTTTGTGCCATAAAACAGTCTCTGGCGTGTAAACACATAAACTGATACACATGAATTGATGGGCTGTTCGTTTCTTTCCTACTGAATCAACGGAAGCAGCCATTGACTCCCGAACCAGCCAATGAAGCATGTATCCACTAATGAAGCCATGTCCAGCCATGTGGAGATGGCGCCATCGTTGCGATTGTTGATTCAGCCAATGAAGCACGTATCCGCAATGAATCAACGGAATTGATGGCGCCATCTATGCGATCAGCCTCCTACCGCCGTTCAGGAAACAGCACACAGTGCGAATCTGATTAGAATAGCAGACACTTCAGTTGGTATTGGGTTGGTCTGGGCCATGCGATTAACAGAAAAATAAAGTCTAATAGCATACTTTAATTAATTATGTGTTGTTTGAGTTTCGTACTAATTTCTATAGAAGGTGCACTGGAGCAGTTCTTTTTACTTATGTGGACTAACAGTTGGGAGTATGATGAGTCAACCCTGGAAAAAATGGTAGTAATCTGGTCGCATAACTTTCTTCACTAGAAACGCACGCTAAACATTTGATGCATTGTTTAACTATAAAAGCTATGATAAATTTGGATGCTGTATGGTTCGATTGTAATTTTGTAAAGGTGGCCACATTTGACAAAGCGTCATCTGCTTGCGCATGAGGCCTTGTAAGAAGATTGCATGCTTATTCATAGGAAAAATTAGTTTCACATCATTTTAAGTTACTTAGTATATATCATCCAAATATGTCGTCTTTTCTTTACGCTACCACTTTGTTAACTGGTTCTATCCACATCACTCGTTGCTGTCTTGTCTCCAACTAAAAGTGGCTACCTGTTTGTTTCTTTGCCCTCCCAGGCAACTTGCTCACTAGGCATTGATCTCAGCCCTAGGCGCTCAAAATCAGACGCCTGGGGGAGATGCCTGTGTCAGGCAGCTTTGCCTGGATGCAAAGAAAACACGTCCAAACGCTAGTAGGTCATCTCACCATTATATTAGTCTTCTCTACCTTTACCACCAAGCTCTTCACCTGCTACCTCCAATTGGCCGCTGGTGCCGTGAATTGTGAGGAAACAAGGAGCTGCCTCACACTCACAGTACTCCATTGGAGGATAGGGTCAATCTTCCACTAGGGATCTAGTCTCATTGCCTCTATCACCTGTGACTGAGCCGAGTTACCCTTACCTACTACTATGGCCACCCTGGCCCCTACTCCACATAATGTCTGGATCCTATATGAGCATTAAACAAATCCTATATGGTCTGCACTAGCAGAAGCTTGTTTATTGTGAACCAGTATGGTTTTGGTGCTAGATCCTATATGGGAATCAAATGATGCCGATGGATATCCCTTCTGTGGTTAATTTTCTCTTATATTGTAGCGACCACTTTCGCATCAAAGAACATAATTAAAGAATACAGTTGACGATTCTTACCATAAATGCCTCCCCTATTTGCAGGTTCTCGATAGAGATAAAATAATGAAGACATTCCAGGATGTTACTGCAAGACTTGAAAAAGCCTTGGCTGGTATCTCATTTGATGAGCTTAACATATCAGATGAAGTAAGAGAGCAGGTAGGCTATTATATTCCAGAGTTCTCTTTGCATTAACGCTTTTTATTATAATATCATCTTAATGTTTTTCTCCCTTGTTCTGTATACCATAATATCTGCAATGTTATGCAGGTTGAATTGGTGCATGCTCAGTTTAAAAGAGCTAAGGAACGATCGGATTCATCTGATGATGATCTTTTTAGTGATCTGATGTCTGTCTATAATTCAAGTGGCAGTGCTAATGTCGACCCAGATATTCTTCGAAGGTTATCTGAGAAGTTGCAGCTTATGACAATATATGACCTCAGTCAGGAATCTCTGACCTTGCATGAGATGGCTATTGGTGGTGATCCTGGTGCAGTTGTTGAAAAAATGTCAATGCTCCTGAAAAGGATTAAGGAGTTTGTGCAGACTCAAGACCCTGAGATGGGCGATCAAGCAAATGCAACAGACATTTCCCCAAAAGACAACTCAAAATGCCCTGTTATTCCTGATGATTTCCGTTGCCCAATATCACTGGATTTAATGAAAGACCCAGTTATTGTCGCCACTGGGCAGGTCTTATTTTTGCCCGATATCCTGCTAAAATATTTTTATATCTCCATTCATTATTACAAACCTTTTGCATTTCAGCTCGCTATAATTCCTTGCATATGCCTTTGCAGACATATGAGCGTGGGTTCATAGAGAGGTGGCTGGAGGCTGGCCATGATACCTGTCCTAAGACACAACAGAAGCTTCCCAATAAATCACTGACTCCAAATTATGTCCTACGCAGCCTCATAGCTCAATGGTGTGAGGCAAATGGTATTGAGCCTCCAAAACGCTCTGCTCAACTTAGTAATGCACCAGTGTCATGTACTGCTGCTGAACATAGCAATGTTGTTGAGCTTCTTCAGAAACTGTCGTCCCAGAACCTTGAAGATCAACGCAGTGCTGCTGGTATGCTTCGTCAACTTGCCAAGCGTAGTGCTGAAAATCGTGCTTGTATTGGAGATGCTGGTGCTATTCCTATTCTTGTTAGCCTGCTATCAACCATTGATGTTAGCACCCAGGAACATGTGGTTACTGCTCTCTTGAATCTTTCCATCTATGAAGAAAACAAGGCAAGAATAATTTCTTCTGGAGCTGTACCTGGTATTGTGCATGTATTAAAGAGGGGCAGCATGGAGGCTCGGGAAAATTCAGCTGCCACACTGTTCAGCCTATCTATTGTTGATGAAAACAAGGTGACTATCGGGGCTTCAGGGGCAATTCCTGCGCTTGTACAGCTATTGAGTAATGGAAGCCAACGGGGTAAAAAGGATGCGGCAACAGCACTATTTAACTTGTGTATTTATCAAGGCAACAAGGGGAAAGCTGTTAGAGCTGGATTGGTACCTATACTACTAGAACTACTTATGGAGACTGAAAGTGGGATGGCAGATGAGGCCCTTGCAATATTGGCAATCCTCTCGGGCCATCCTGAGGGGAAGGCAGCTATTGGTGCTGCGTCTGCAGTACCTGTACTTGTTGGAGTTATCAGAAATGGATCTGCAAGGAACAAGGAAAATGCGGCTGCTATTATGGTGCATCTCTGCAATGGCGAACAGCAGCAACAGCATCTTGCTGAAGCACAAGAGCAGGGCATCGTGTCTTTGCTGGAGGAGCTAGCAGAAAGCGGCACAGACAGAGGAAAGAGGAAAGCAATCCAGCTGCTTGAACGAATGAATCGGTTCCTAAAGCAGCAGAGTCATGCCCAAGCCCAAGCAGAGGCGCAGGCGCAGGCGCAGGCGCAGGCGCAGGCACAGGCACAGGCACAGGCTCATGCACAAGCACAAGCACAAATGCAGGCACATGTCCTGGTTCAAGCTCAAGCGCAGGCAGATGTACAAGTAGAGCGATCACTGCTTCCCACTTCATCACATATTCCTGATAGATGAGTTGACTGATGAGCAGCTTGTTTTGTAGCTAGTGGCTTAGTTTTTTGGCTCTGGCTGGTGGGTGGAAGATCGCCTGCAATTGCTACTGTGAAGGTTTGTGTGGTTTCTGTTGCGCACTGCGAATTAGGAGGTCTGGCGGTGTCATTAAGTCCAAGAGCATGTTGACAGGTGGGTTTTGAGTCAAGCTTTTAACCTGCGTGTGTTGTTCGTCCAATGAAACGGTGATTGAATGTAGTACCCTCGAGTTTTAGGGAGGTGTTGTTGAACTTGTACCCGGTGCCCAGTACAGGACTAATTTCTGGCGTCCTAGGTTTGATAAGTTTACATGCCTGACAAAAGAAGTTGCTGTAAAGCTTTAGTCCAAGTGTCTGTTCATCATCCAGTCTTGAGTCTCGACAGTGGAGCATTGGGGTCTGAATGATCTTTGGTCTGTAAAACAACCGGTCTGGTGTCCAGTAAAATGGTTTCCCCTCCCCAACTCTTCTGTTTCTGCCATAGCTCCATCTGTAAATACAACTGAAAAAAAATCGGCATGTTGGAATCATGAGCATTTGTGCCATCTTGTTATTGGTCCTCTGATATTGTTTGTAGGGAAGGCAGATCAGATGAAGGGAATCAGATGTATTTGCGTGTCCTTTTCTTCAGGTTTAATTAGCTCCATCCTGCTCAGCCTATCCTATCAGCCTACCTGGACTCTTGATGCTTCTGATGACCCTTCCCTGCGTACATGCGTCACGAGATGCTGTGCATTATATTATATCTAGCTGCTCCTCGACAGCACAGGCCAAGGAGGCGCCTGCGCTGCCTCAGGGACAGGGACAGACACGACTCGCCGCCGCACATCATGGCCTCATCTCATGCATGGCGCGCTAGCTGTCCAGTCCGGCGTCCTCGCCTGGGCACCGCCTCACCGGCGCGTGCAGGTGCCGCTACGCCTACGCGGAGGCACGCAGGCGGCGATCCTGACGACTCGAGATGGGGCGCTGCCCCCGGGCTGAGACAGAGGCGATCCCCATTGGCGCACGTCGCGCTCGCTGAGCTAGGCTACACTACCTCGTGTCGCTCGGGACAAACTGAGCTGTCACGGCGGTAGTAGGGGCTGCCTCAGCGCGGCCGAAAGGGAGGGGGCGCAGGCGCACGCCGATGACCCGGCCGGCCGGCCGGGCCACATGCGCGTGCCCGTGCCTTTCCCGTCGTCAACGTTGGTTGAGATCTGACGCAGATGAGAGGGCTGTCTAGTTCGACGACGTGTTAGCTCATCAGCTGGCTGGTAGGGTACTGTTCGTCTGTCCATTGCTCGCTGAATAGCGCAATTATGCAGCGTCCCGGCCGTGAGAGTGAGATTGCTGCATGCTGATCAAGTGCTGAGAGTCGGACCCTGATGTGATTGGGCTGTCAAAGTGGTAACAACGCCTCATCATCATGTATATATGAAAGAAAGTGGTAACCATGCAAGGGGGTCGACAGCTGGGACTGTACGGCTCCAACCCTATTACATTCTTAGCAGCACTCCCTTTTCCATCTCTGCCTCTGTTTACTTGACATCACAGATCAGCATAATATATATAGTTGCGATTCAAATGGTGAAGGTGACAGTGAACTTTTGCTAAATCCCCACCGTAAAGGTTGAAACCCTAACCCAAAATGGTTGCAACATCGGTGGGTGGCCTGGCGTCTATTGATGCAAATGTATCAATCGTGCAGGAAGATATTCTAGACGAAAAAATATGGTTAGGAAAGCAATCAACTGTATATATGCTCCATTTCCATTGAAGTAGATTATCAAATTATTAGGGGATCGTTTAGATTTAGTGCATGTTTGGATTCGCTGTAAATTCTCATTATCTCGCAAAAATGTACTCCATCCGTCCTAAATCATAAATCGTTTGTCTTTTCTGACACCTAGTTTAATTAACTCGTTTTTCTTATTTTAAAAATTGTGTACCTCTAACACCAAGTAGGTAACCATTGAAGTAGCTGAACGGACAGCTAGATAATATGCATACCGATCGCCTCGCTAAATTGGGCTGCGAAACTAAAGGACAAACATAATGCTCAGAGTAGTATCATAGCTTTGTCTTGAAACAAGAAAAAGACAAAACGCAGTATTTTTTTTTGGGAGCGTTTGCATTGTGAAGAACAAGTTGCGCACACCCTGACGGCTGACGCCGGCTGTGATATTGCTGCATATATAAAGGTGGGTGAAGAAGGGCAGCGTGCGTGCAATAATCGTGCGTGCATATGCGAGTCAGCGAGTGACCGGGCCGGGGGGCCGCCATGTCTCAAGCAAGCAAGCATGCCATGCCAGTATGCCACCAAGCAAGCATACGCAGCAAGGGAATTGAAGGAGGTAGGGCGATCATCAGAGCTGCGATTCACGGTAGATGGATCGGAGAGAGGGAGCTGCAGCTGATCGATGCATGCGGTCGGTCGAGATATATATGTATATCATGCAACTGACGACTTGTGTTATTTAGCACCCCAGGCATGCACCAACGTGTACCGGAGTACGTACGTACGAGTCGCATCATCGCTTGCAACTGCAGCGCCAGCCAAGTTAAGCCGTCAGAGACACAGAATGCATGGTACCGGTCGCATGCAGTCTTTCTGATGCATTGCATGCAAAGCAGACAGCAGTACAGCACCAGAGGGTCTGACTGATCGACGGATCGGGAATCGATGGATGAGAGCCCGGCCGCCAGTCAGTGTGTCTATCATCTCCTGCGACCGCGCGCAGGAGCGGCAGCATTGGATTGCGTGGTTATATACACGGCACATTTTGTGCTACACGGGGGAATTACGTGCTGGTGGAGATATCCGACGTTCTCGATCGATCGCTGTTTCCCAATGGCCGCACGACGACACCCATCCCTGACGCGACGAGTCGGCGTAGCAAGCTTTTCGGCAAATGACACGACGGCATCGCGTTTAGTACACGTTCTCTGGTGAATTTCCATACTGCTGTGTCCAGTAATTATTGGTACTCCCACTTAGTACGTAGTACAGTCACTGCTAAGCCACCACGTGTTTGATGGCACCAGGTAATTTATTTAGGACGCGATTGATGTCTGCCACCGCTGCCATGCCAATACACTGGCGGTCGGCTAGGATTTGTGGCCTCAACAATATATTATACGGAGTATATATGCCGATTGTTACGTGCTTAATCGTCAGAGCTGCCGAAGGCTACTAGGAGTAATAATGGACGTACATCACAGAGAGATCATCATCTGCATGCGATGCATGCCGCTGTGTGCTTTTTGATCATCTTGTCCGGTGATCTGACTAGACACACCACACACAAACTATGCGTGGTAGAGCAGTCACGCAGCTAGTTCGGCACCAGTACGTACTGTGCTGCAAGCTTTTCCTCATCTACAGTAACACATGGGCATGGCACACGGATATATGACTGTATAGAGAGAGAGAGGAGTGGCCGGGGCCGGCCGGAAGAGCATGGTACGGTGGATGCATGCCTTGGTGCGAGTGAAAGGTTCATATCTGCCGCTAGCTGGTAGCCTGGTACTACTGCTACTAGTACTAGGAGATCGATCGATACGAGGCAGCCGGCCTCCACTGATTCCCTGGTGAAGAAATGAACACCCAGCCCCAACGCAAGCCACTGGCCAGCCAGCCAACTATGGTCCTCTTCAAGCCTTGCTTTCGGCTGCTAGCTTTACTCCACATGCGCGCACACACACACACTACTCTCGATCGATCGGCTACTCTAGCTAGCTTTGGCCTTGTCTTTTCCCGCTCGCCTTTTGATTCTTAGTGCATGCATATGTGTGTTCGATCATTCATTCATATGATGCCAGCCCCCCCGGTGTTAATAATCTTTGCTTCTTCTCCCAGCACACGGTTGTAAAGGACCAGGTGGGCAACGAAAGCTACCGGGGACACGTACCTGGACCATATGGATACCTTTTCTAGCATTGGTCGCCGTCGTCTCCACTGCTGGATATATGGAATATATGGGCATGCATCATCTTCATGACGCACAACATGCCCACTGGATTGCATGGCCCAATAAGCCGCTTTTAGTATTGCTCCGACAATCCATCATATTTAGAATTGGAAAAAAAGTATAGGCCCCCCTTTAGTTTTCTTCATATATATGAGAGATTTAATTTTTAATCCAAATGATAATGGAGAAAATAGCGTGCGTGTCTATTTTCTCATTAATTATTCGTCTGTTTTCCATTTTCTCATGGATCTATTGTAAATTCGCAGTGTCTTGATCTCCGACCACATCAGCAGCAGCTCATGTTTGGTGGTGGTGTACTCTTCAGCTATGGTATCCTGCTGACACCAGTGTTAGCTAGCTGTTGCAGCAGCAACGCAGCATTTATATGTGATCTTTAATCACTGATCACGTTCATTATTGCGTTGTTACATTGAACTTTTCTGACACTGTACAATGGGCGCAGGTCATAACAAAACTGCGTGGGTGGCCGGTGTGGCCAGAGGCATAAATCAAAGAGCGAGTACTCTAAATAAAAATGGAGAAGGATCGGGAAAAAAAGGCAGATCCTCCCTGAATGCATGCACGATACATAAACATGCGTGCAGAATCCACGTACAGATCAGGACAGCATGTGAATAACATTAAAAATATCCTATCTTCGCCCTTTCTGTCCTAAAAAACACATGTGCATGTGCATATAGCCATATAGGAAAGAACTATTATTTTTGCTTGTGATTTATTCTCCAGATCATGTCAGCACCCTAGTTGGGGACTGAAAACTCGTCAACATAGTTATTATACTCTATTCAATTTCAATACAATATATGACACGATGGCTAGTGATATATATTAAATATATATTATTTAAATAGAAATTGAGGTATATGTCATGGAACTAAAAATGCACAAATATATTAGATACTGATGGTCATAGAAAAAAAGACTAACAACAATTTTATGCATGGTTACATATGGGGTCAGAGAGAATATAGGGCTCTGTTAATTTTAACATTTGAAGCCCTTGACTTTGGATACAATATTTTTAATAGTACATCAACTTCCTACTTCTGCATGGGCTATTAATGCTAACAAATGTAAATGTTAAAAAAATACATTCAAATTTATGACTACAATCAATTAACATTGCTAATATTGACTTTCTCCCATCTTGTTCATACTTTAATACTTTCTTATCTTTATCCATCAGCAATAGACTCTTGTTAATAATTACTACTTTGAGTTAGTTTTTATATATTATTAGTGGTAGAAGTGTGTACTGTAGAAATATATGTAGAGGCAATTTGCACTTGCAATTTTTTTTATAGTAGTAGAAGTTGGTAATTTAAATATTGTTTTGGGGAAACATTTATGCTTATTTTAATAATGAAAGATGTGGATAATTACATGCATGCAGACTCAATTAACATGTGGATTACAATAAATTATCTTTTAAGAAATGTATCTAAGTAACTCAAATGTAAATTTAGGCTTTTCTTTAAATCATTTTTCATAATACATCATAGATGAGTAATCTATTGCAAATTAGGAGCTAACTTAAATCTATGCAATATTTAAGGAGAAACTTGAAATTATCTTTAACAACGACACATATAGTGGGTATGTTTTTTTAGAAAATAGAGATCATATTATTGTAGTTTGCTAGTGGATGGCTAGATGTTTTAGTTTTTTAAAGATTTTTTAGTGTTTTATTTTTTTTCAAGCGTATTTGATAGGGATTACCATGGAGATTCAACCTTAAAATGTTAGTAATATCTAGTCCATCAACCCGTGCTCTCGTACGGGTTAGAGTTTTAATCCTTAGTAATATTAGAGGTGATTAGTCATCTTTTTGTAATGGCGTTGCGGGTAATTTATATGCAAATTTAGGAATTATTTTAATTTATCTTTCATGATGGCTTATTGGGTAATTTATAAGCATGTTGATTAATATTAGAGATTATTTTAATCCATATCTTATAATAGCATGGTGTGTAATTTATATACAAATTTAGGGGGGTAATTCAATTCATTTAGGGGGTATTCATAATGGCATCATGGGTAATTTTTGCATAAATTTACAGTGATATTTATTTTATCTTTCATAATGCATGTCGAGTAATTTTAAAATTAGGGGTTTATTTTATCTCATCTTTCATAATGGCATGGTGGATAATTTTTTAGAAAATTAATGAGGTATTTAAATTTGTATTCATAATGACATGTGGGTATTTTTTATATAAATTTAAGGGATTATTTTATTTCATCTTTTATAATGGCATTGCAGGTAGTTTTTATATAAATTTAGGGGGTTATTTTCTGGCATGGTGGGTAATTTTTTAGAAAATATAATATATCTAATGGCTATATTATTATTAGAGCTAAATGATGGACATCCGGATGTTTTTGATTTTTGTCAGAATTTCCAAGATTTATGTTTTTTCCTAGATTGTCTAGTGAGAATTAACGTGGAGGAAGTAAGATAAGATATGCATAAATACAAGTCACAAGACACTGCAAAACAAAAGACATCTGCACAACTACATAAGATGAATAATGATAAAGTGTTGAGGCAAAAGTGAATGTTCTCATAGTATAAGAATAGGCATAGTAAATAGTAATAAGTACTACGGATATGCTTCATTTTCCTAGCACCTTATACTTTAGACAGTGTCTGGAACAAATACAAAACAGAGGAATATGAAAAATGTGGGAATATAAAAAGGAAAGAGTGTAAAAAGGAGGGAATTTGGTTGGAGAGGATGTTTAAAACCTAGGAATATAAGTGGTGGTAAACACAACTGCTTATACTATGCAATCCCTTCTTTTACATAACAATGTGCATTAAATAAAATTTCGAAGCATCCTGAATGGCCACCAAATCAAAAAGAGCATGCTATTATAGGGACTAAAGGTTCTATTCTACCGCACATCACCGGTGTGATGATGACACAAACGTCTCCCATGTGTAAACTAATGATGCATTAGTCTCCATGTCCCCTCGGACTTCGTGAAGAAATTGAAACAAAAGCTGGAGGTGGATTGTTTTTTCCCCACCAAAGCGTACAAAAGCAAGAAATTTTGAATGGATGATTCCTCCGTTCCAAACGCTGCAACAATAATAAAAACTATATATATGATTTTGATTCCTATTTTTTTTAAAAAAAAATCCTACGATCTAAACAGGGGTGCCTTAATTTCCGGGTGCCCGGCCTGGAAAAATCAGAAATGGAAGAGGTATGTCTGCATGCATAGCTGTGTGCGGCTGGAGAGGCCCGAATTTTCCATAAAAAAAAAAAAGAAAAATCTCTGCATGCATGGCAGCAGCAATGCAGAAGCGTCCAATAGTACCTCCAGATACGTACGCTTCGCATATTGTACTACACAGCCACACATACTTCTTTCATGGTATTGTCAATTGTCATGTATATATGTCAGAGTCTCAGAGCGTGTACAACGCCTACATCTACATGTTCTTCACCAAAGCTTTGAAGGAGGTGGAGATGGATATTGGATAGCATCTGCATGGATGCATGGTCCATGGATCGCTGTGTTTGCTTGGCGTGCGGGCGCGCGCGCGAGCCTTTTTTTCGCCGAAGCTGTATGAAAGCGAAGTATCTTCGCGCTTGCCGCACGCGTGTTACCTTGACTCCTTGAGCACCAGATCAACTGTGCCAGTGTCACAGTGTGTGGCCATGCGTGGACGGTGGATTCGTTCTTGTTAGCTCGCGCGCGCGCGCGCCATGGACAAGAGCAAGCCAGACAGATATTTATTTATTTTTACAACGATTTAGTCTATCTACCGTATGATATAGTTTAAACACGACTTGAATTTTTATATATTTCTGTAAACTTTTTTGAAATAAGGCAAGAATGCCAAACTTAGCGTTAAAAAAAACTATAGTTTTATAAAGGGGTACTACTGTACTAGCACATCAGCAGTGTAGCATCGAAAGAAAGATCTATCCAAACACCCAATAATCCAAGATTAGTGTCATCACTCCTATGTAATGAGCTTATCATAGGCGATATCTTTGGGGAAAAAGGTTTAAAGCCAAGGTAAGCCTAACGTCTTTGGACTAAGTTCAGTAGCTATTCCAACCTCATCCCCATTTTGCACTGCTGCTTATATATGTATGCACACGTCCCTTTCAACATATGTGTTCGATAATTATCTGGTAGTCCAAAATACACCATGAACATCTGGAGATAACCTTATTTTGAATAAGACGAATAATTGAAGTTTTAGAAAAAATTCAACCGCGATTTTTATATTTAAATACGGAGAGTACGTACTAGCACTAGTACTAGCTGGCTGGTCCAGAACAGAGATCTATCTCGTGTATGAATGTGGATTGAGAAATGAAGCACAAGGAAATATGTAGCACAACATGTGGGTACCGAAAGATCGATCGATGGGAATATGTGCAGAGTATGCAGTGCAGGCCGGCCCTGATCGATGCGATAATTAAAAGGAGATGGACAAGGACACATGCGGCAGAGGTATTAGTTGTTTGCGCAGGCCGATCGATCGACTCGCAGACATGAATGAATGAGATCGACGAGACATGGTGTGCAGGTTGGTCAAAAGGCGCCATTCAGAGATGAGCCATATCACTTGTTACTCTGCTGCTAGAAATCTAGGGCCAATCTATCACACACGCCACGAAGCTTTCACCTGGATAGTACCCTGTGCTCCAAACAGCAGACAAGGCTTCAGTTAAGCCTTCAGCTGGTAGCCACATCATATCCACGCACCTTATTACGTTCTCTTTTTTTTTCCAGTACTGTCTCTGTAGGTACGTTATCAATACGAGCTAAGATGAAGGCGGTAAATTCAGAAGCTGCGCATCATCCAGAAATATTCGCTTCGGCTGACTGTTGCTGCCGCTGCGCAGCCAACAAGCCAAGTGCTACAGTAATTAGTACTAGAAAAAGTGCAGCTGCAGCACAAGTCAAGGCACTGCACTATTGTTTGGGTGAAGGATGTGTGCTGACTGCTGACATGATCGCTATGAACTTAACCGCCACACAGCTTGCCATTTCGATTGCTTGGAAACTTGCAAAAGTGCTTTAGCAGAGTATATGTGCACACATAGTATATATATATAAACACTGGCTAGCTAGTACCATGACATCGACGCGCGCACACTGAAGATCAGAGTACTGCAAGTAGCAGAACACTTAGCACGCACTAATTATGCCTCATACATATAGCTCAATGACCAGCGTGCTCCAATAAGGAAACCGAATAGTTACCAATCATAATGCAATGATGCTACGGCCGCTACCTCGCTAGTGACCGACCTGACAAGGGGTTACATCTATCATCATCTTGTGCGCTGACAATACTGCGAGACCTGATAAAAAGCTTGCATGCACACATGCACAAAGGGAGCACATGCACCGGCTTTACGTACATATTTCCAGTGAATCTGATTTGAAAGCGGGGGGGTATCATCTACGTCAAATTCATCCACCCCGTGAAGTCATGACGTGCATCGTCTAGATTAGTATTATGCGTGCAGCTAATACTTGTATATTCTGTCTAATTTAAATTTTCTATATTAGGGTGCAACCGCAAGGCCGCAACGACATTCTAGCTAGCTAGAGTGCTAGACGTTAAATTTCAAGACGACGTACATACGTTCCTCCCAATTTAAGCTAGAGACTTATTGAGTAGACTTGCCATGCATGTTTGGATGACCGGGGATTTTCTCTGGGAAATTTTATATGATTACATAATTACTGGATTCAATAAGAACACCAATGTGAAAGTGGCGAAGGTAGAGCATACTAGAAGAATGTGCACGTGACTTGTGGGTGCATATATATACTTGTGCCGTTGGGAATGCATATATGGTAAAAAACTAATCTTTATAACTAGATTTTTATTTTTCTGTATAGGTGCAGCTGCACCCGGTGGCTGCCACGTATAGCTCCACCCTGAAAACACTATACTTATTTAAATGGTTAACTAGTCCACCTATGTTCCCCTTAAATACAATTTGTGTGCATCAGTAGTGGACCAACCGTATATATAGGCACTGTTGTTCATGCAACATATAAAGGGCATAAAACAAGATGGAGTCCCAGAAACTTCAGAAGAAGACCATGCCCAGAAACAATAGCAGTTAAAGGCACAACGATAAGGACACTACTCGAGAATGGCCTTCGGTTCTAACAATTGCAACCGGTACAGATGAAAGATTTAGTACCAGTTGAAAATGTTTTTTATTAGTCCTCGAAGAGACTTTAGTACCGGTTGTAGCAATATTTTGGTCCGTTAAATTCGTTGGTGCAATTTTGCCACAAGGTTTTTGTGTACTAGCTAGTCTATCAAAATGTTTTTTAACCATTAGAAATATTTGTTTACGCCAAAAAATTCTTCGTGCCGTTCTCATATATCAGAACGGCACACATATATTGTGCAGAATACCGCCTTTGACACATATTGTGGGGGCGGCTTTATCTTTTTGTTGTTTTACTTTAGGAAGTAGCAGCTAGCTGCAGGTGTCTCGTAAGAAGAGTAGTGCTTTTGTCGAAAAGTATATAAACATAAAATCGCCTTTGCGCCAATGATTCAGAGGGCTAGCTAGTGTTATAGCACCTAGTTAATTATCTAAACCATACTAGCATTTGTGCTTTCTTCAAAACACTTTTTTCTTGAAACCAACTTTTGGATATGTATATTCGTCATAAAAATAGAAGAACTAGCTAGCTGCCATATAAATTGTCTTAGAGAGGGATTGGATATAAAACGCTAACTCAAAACTATTTCTTGATGTTTATCACTGTTGACCAAAAGCATAAAACTAATATTTTTAATATTACTGAACCCACTCACAAATGAAAGTGTAACTCATGTGTGTGTCAATGTGAAAGCTATTGTAAACTATGATCAATACGCCTAATTTCATACTCCCATATATATTCACCAAGCGAATAAGAACAATACACTGATCATTTGATCTATGCAATAATGTAATATATGCATCCAAATATTCTAATTTATTACTGATGAACTACTGTTCTCCTCTAATTAATACCAAATCCATTATGTGTGATTAAGATCTTACAGTTCCTATATTACTTACGAGTATTACGTGCTGGCACTGTAAACTGGCAACGTCCATGATAATCAAACAGCCAATAACATACAGGATATGATACAAGGTAAATTGGTAACAAACCATACATTAATTTTATGCAAATGAAACAAGTAGTAATGAAACAATTTAATCAGTCTCCATGTCCAATATATATACCTTATGAAATAGTATACCCCATGCACCAAGTTTGACTAATTAATCCCTGTGTGAACAATAGTGTGTGATGAAAAGTAGAAAAAGTGGCGCTATGGACACAATGCAGGCACACCTTTGAGTTCAAAACCAAATGGCAGAAAAAAAAGGGTTAACCAAAGAGCAGCTTTAACTTAAACTCCTACCTGTGACCATCATGAGCTAGCGGTGCCTCTACAGTTGATGAAGAATAGCAGCTTTTCTTTGATGAAGAATAGCAATAGCAGTTGATGAACAGGTCGGTGCGTTGACCATCTCCGATCCTTGTTCCTTCTTCCTAGCTACTAGCGCATTATATTGCTCAAACTGAACCTTGCATCTCGAAAATAGCATGTTGATTAGGACATTGGCCGAGCTGGACTGCTGGAGTAAAACTACACCAGGCCACCGCCATTGCCGCCGCTGGTCGACGCAGAGTGAAATCCAGGAATGTTCATCGGCCAACTGGAACCACCGCCATTGCCGCCACCGTCGCTGCCACTGCCACCGGCATTCCCATCCCAGACACCCTGCTGTGATCCGTGGCGTAGAGCCGCTATGTACTGCCTTTGTAGGCTCATGTCTTGTGCTTTGCTGTCCTCCATCTTCTTCATTGACCCTTCTTGCCTTGCAGTGGTAGCACCGGTCTGCCCTAACGTGAACGCCGCCGCAGCTGAGCCGCTGCCTGCTCGGTTATTAGCTTCCAAACCCAGCTGGTACATCGGCGGCTGTGGAAACTCCAGTATTCCTCCTCCTGTCAGGAACGGGAATTGCGCCTGATGTGGCTGCTGCTGCTGCATTCTCCACTGCTCCAACGATGCACCGATGGTGGCACCGCCACCGCTTGCCACCGGGAACTGATGCACCGTGTCCATGTGCTGCATTCCGAGCGGCAGCAGGCCCGCGGAGAAGGCTAGCCCTAGGTTGGGCCCTGGCGGGTGCATAGATCCCAAGAACGGTAGGTGGTGAGAGAAGGAGCCAAGAGCCGGAGGGATGATCGCGCCGGTGGTGGTCGACGGCGCCGGTGACGGACCACCTAGCTGTCTGACCGAGGAGGAGGACGGCTTGGAGGAAGAGGAAGACCCGGCGGCGGCGGAGGACTTGGACGAGCGCTTGTTGCGGCGGCAGCCTCCGCCGACGGGGACGTTGCGAAGGGAGCCGCCGCGCGTCCAGTATCGGCGGCACGTCTTGCAGTAGTGGCGGGGCTGGGAGAGGGAGTAGTTGTTGTAGTAGCAGAACTTGGTGTTGGTGGAGTCGCAGCGCGGACACTTGAGCGCAGGCTCCGGCTGCGGCATCCGCGCCAGCCGCGCGCGCTCCGCCATCGAGTTGGGCCTCGCGGGCGCTGGCGCCGCCACGGTGGCACTGGCGGCACCTGAGGAGCTGCTCGGCAAGCCACTGGCATCGGGAACCGCCGCTGTGGCGGCAACAGCGGCTGGACCCACGGGCAGCAGCGGTGCGTCGCCTTCGCCTCCCGTGCTCGCCCTCGGTTGTTGTTGCTGACCTGCTTGCTGCTGCAAACACGCACGTTACAAATCAAGAAGAAGAAGATGATGAGCGTGCAGGAAAATTAAAGGAAGAGAGAATTTCCTATGAATATTCATCGAGATCAGAATATCTTTGCGCCAAATTCCTTTGCCATGAAGAAGAACAAGCTGAACGACAAAAGTGTATGTGTTTTGTACGGACGGATCGAGATTCAAGATTCAAGGCTAGCTTAGATGGCCTTAAACACAGAGGGGAGATGAGGAGAGAAGCTCATGCAGTACCTGGTTATTCCAATTAGGTGGATCTAGGTAGGCCGGCACTGAAGGGAACACCATGGGTGCTGCCGAGATATATTTCTCTCTCTCTTCACTCTTCTAGCTCGCTTTCCGGCTGCTTTGAATTCCGATGTTTTCTTTATAATTTGCACTTTCTTTGCTGCGGATTTGTGTTTGGAAAGAAAAGGAAGCAGCAGGCGAGGAAGAAAGAGGTGGAGTCCTCTGGCAAGCTCGGAGAGGTGGTGGAGAATCACATCCACAGTTGAAGCTAGGGAGAAGACAGGATGGAGGAGGATAGAGAAAGAGAAAGCTGGGAAAGATAAAGGAAGGGCAAAAGCATGAATTTATCTTTCCCCTTTTCTTGAGTATGGTGTCTTTTATATTTTTTATAGTCTTTGCTTTCTTGTGTGGGGTCTACTTGATCAGAATGTTAGAGGGAGAAATTAAGGGTTCCTTAATGATTAAGGCTGATGACCTGATTTATTTAGCGGTATGCTAAGCAAGAGAGAACCAAGAAGGCATGAAGCTGTTTTGGTTTTAAGCTATGGAAATCTTCAAGCACCACTTTGTACCAATTCAAATACAAGCATACTGCATACATCAAAATCGTCCAGTGTATTTATGAGCTTAGTCACACCAAATCAATAGAGTTACTCGATTTTTCGGGCAATAATAGATGAATGCCAACAAGAGCTTTGCCTCTAGCTTCAGTAGGTCCGTGGTGAAACCAGATTAGGGTTCGTTGTTGTGAGGTTTCCATCTAGTGAGCAGCGAGCACTAGAGGGAAGGTCGATGGCACTAGGGCACTCTGGGAGAGGTGGCGGTCCTAAGGCGGGGTGGGTTCGCATGAGGTGAAGAACAAATATAGGGAATTCGACCCAATAGTGAAAAAGGGTTTTATTTATTCCAATGATTCAACTAGAAATATGGCTCAAAATATTGCAAACTAGTTAGAGCTTTTTTCTCTACTTACCCAAAAGACCAACCTATAGCGTAACACAATCAATTAATGAACAAAGAGGATGCAAACTATCGCGAAGACAACCAGGCAATGGAGCCGAGTACTGAGTTTCTTGTGATCATTGTCTTGTCCTGGCCACCAAGGCATGCTAGTATTCAAATGCTAACTGCCACCTAGTCACCATGTGGCACCGTATTCACTACCGATTTTATCACCAAGAACGGGTTGCTCCATTTCCACACAAAGTATCGTGCCTCTCTGCACCAAGTCGGAAGGTCAAATGATAAGTACAATTGCTTGTAACAGCAAGAGTTCTCTGGGGATTGCTCTTGCAAGAATTAAGCCCATGCAAGCTTTTAACCCAACTTACAAAGCTCTCTCAAGCTTTTAACCCCGGCCCACTTACAAATCTCCCACAAGCTTGGATGATGCACTAAGCTCATTCTTTATGATTGGACAAGATCAAATACTTGGACATCACCTTTAAGTTTCTTTTTCCATTTAAATGTTTTGTTGTGGGGGTCATCCACCATGACACATGTATAAAACACTTTTGTCAAGCTACAACTAAATATTTTTATCCAACTTCAAAGCATTGGCTACTTTGGCTTGCCTTTTACTTATCTCTTTGAAAGAGTACATTGAATGCTCACTCTTAATACGCACCACCCTACTCACATCACTACACAAACTCGCAATCTATATGGGCCAAAGGTCTCATGTAATGGGAGTATGTACTGTTACATTAAAAGTACATGTGTATTGGTGCTTCTAAAGATTGTGGACGCGGCCAAACTAGCCGTAGTGGGTTGGTTGCACAACCATAAGAGTAATCATATAGCCTTATGACTAGGTTCTCAAAGGATTGGGAGGGGGGTTAAAGGTATAGAACCTTATTGTTGTTTCTAAGTGGTTCCACCAGGTGGACATTACATATATTTTCTGAGGCATTTTTAACAAAAAAAGGGGGATATTTTAGTTGGCTTGCAAATGAAAATAAAAGTTAGATGACTAACCATTAGAATATTTTAGCTAGTCACCTAGCTAATGAAATTATATTGATGTGGCGCCATGTTTTTTTACTGGATGGGTGGTTGACAAAAATATGTTGGCACGCCCTATTTTTTCTGCGGTATAACCTAGCTGATGGCAATACAAGGACCATTTCAAGTATTTCCATAGGTCAAGCTTGGCCAACAAAAGAACTAGATGAAGCAAAATTCTCCTACCATTTTAACATATTTATACCCACGCCACAGAACAGATTCAGCATATCCAACATATTTTGCAACATCCCACACACATTGCATAAATCAGATCCTACACACATACTCAACATTATTTCAATGTCTAGTTTGTTCAATGACTACATTCCCCGTCAGCTACATTTCAAGGTGTTGAATTGAAGCCGACACCGGAGGCAAAGGTAGGCACAGAAAACGGATTATCTCATTATTTTTATATACTTTTATGATTTTATCTGTAGTTCTGTACTTCTACTTTTTGACTCAATATATATGAATAACTTAGTTAACTCAGTTTTATGGCTGCACGAAAGGAGCTAGTTTGGGTAAAACTAGAATGGCTTAGTTTTGACATCTTAATAAAAGTAACTTAAATTTCAGGTTGACCTGGTTTAGTAATATTAGTAACTTGAGCAAGTTGGTTAATTAGCTCAAGAATATATCTGTTTAGAAAAGCTAAGGTAGTTCATTTTTGAATAAAATGAAATAAATAGAAAAACTGAGGGAACATATATGACATCACAGCCCAAGAAAGCTTAACCATCTGCACCTTTGGTGTTAGTGACTGTGTGAGCCTAGCTCCCCTCAAAGACTCAAGCCGGGACCGGGGCGCACGCAAGGAAGCCTGGGAGGCGGGAGAGCTCATCCGTGGCAATGACAACAGTTTATTTTTAGTATATATGATAATAAAGCACATAGTCTTCAGTTTCAGTCGGAGTCAGTGCTAACACTTCCCGGGATATGAAAGGGCCTACAGGCTATGGCAACGTTTTCGGTGTAAAAGTGCATTTTCAGAATTTTTAAGACGTCGCATATCAATCGAAGGCAAATATCGACACCAGTGTCACCTGTATGTTTCCAGCAACATCCAAGCAGACATCCATTCCCTCCTGGTCATTTATAGTACTAGTTACGTAGCATAGCCGGTCCAGGATAAACGGCCGGTTTTTATTTGTCTGCTAGCCGTTCGTTTTATTAATAACCACAAAACTAATCCAACCAATCACCAAACGCATTGAGTCAAAATGCTACGATGGTTAGCTAGCTCCTTCACCTTGCCGCTGTGTGGTAGTGGCTGGATCTTGGCTCAGCTAGCAGACAGGCGAAGGCGACCAGTGAGCAGTGATCTGCCACCGCCACGCGGCGATCAGGATGGAAAAGCTCGGCGACGAAACATGACCGCGGCTGGCCGTACCCGTGAGCGAACTGATCAGCAAGCAGCTAGTGTATGCATGAGGCGACGCTGCTGTGGCGTGGCGCCTAGCTTGCGCGGTTCTGCCGGGCCGGGGGTGGCACCGTGCTGTCTGGTAGTGGCATGTCTGCCTCCGGTCCCCGTGCGGTCGCCGTGGCCGGGTGCCCGGCGCCCGGCACCGGCGGCTAGATGTTGTTTACATTGCTATCAGAGATTCAGAGATGATGGAGGGGGCGAGAGCTCCGTACGTTCCATGGATTGGACTCAGCTCAGCTGGCGTCGTGTGTGAGTGACAGCAGATGAGCGGCGATCGGCGGACACGCCGTAGGCTAGGGCCGGGGAGGGCACGCAGGTGCGGTTTTGTTGTGCCGGGAGCCCGGGAATCAAGGCTGGCCCTGGCCGGCCGGGCCGGGGGATTGCGCAGGAGAGGACAACGTCCAGCTCGGCGTACGTACCTTGCTGGCCCTAGCCTTGGCTTGCCTAGCCAGCTGGCCATGTACTACGCCAACGCCATTACTAGTTTCCAATCATTAAATTTGCATTGGGGCGATCTATCCTCCTCCTGCAGCTATCTGCCATGGCTCTATGGCTGAAGAATTACTAATGATGTTCTTTATCTTTAC
The DNA here is from genome assembly GCA_022530915.1 of Paspalum notatum. Classification (NCBI taxonomy): domain Eukaryota; kingdom Viridiplantae; phylum Streptophyta; class Magnoliopsida; order Poales; family Poaceae; genus Paspalum; species Paspalum notatum. Next base: position 9,618,310 of record CM039684.1, read on the forward strand.
GACGATGAAATGAACCCTAGCTAATACAGTATGTAGAATAACCAGCGTATGCATGTAACCGAGCCACCACCGGTGCTCGCGGGAGAGATAGAAGAGACATGGCAGCATGGTGGGCGCGTGTGATATGATCCAGCTCGAATAGGTCCCGTCGTCCCGTGCAGCCGTGCTGCGCATTGTTTATCAATCTCCACGCACGAGATCCTCCGGTTTTGCCTGAGCTTTCCTGGACCCTACGTATCTGCAGGCAAAGCTTAAAGGCGACGGGGGGCTAAAGTCGAAGGGAATATCCATGGCGATAGAGAGATATGGGGCCGGTTCATACTGTCGCCGCACAGGCCAAGAAAACCAGGGTTTTGTTTGTGCGATGAGGATGCGTGGGGCAGATTATGCTGTGGCCCGGGCCACTAGTAGGCGGGCCGCGGGTTAGTTTGGTGTGGTGGGTATGGCACTGTACCAAAGCCTGCTTTGGACTCTAGCTGCACGCAGAATAAAGGCAAGGGTAGGAACGAAGGGGGGTTGTGCGTCCGCATTTCAGCAGACGGAGTCTGAACTCTTCTGAAGTACTTCAGCACAGGGATCGTTGTATTATTACCTATGCACTTGAAGGTGACCTGCAGGAGCTGGCATATATGCATGGCGGAGGGTTATTAATTCTCAGTACACGTCGAAGAAGAAGGGTAATTAATAAGCAACCCGGCCGTGCTCTACTACTGGCCGACTGGCGAGATGAGCAGCTGCACCTCTGCCTGCATCTGCATGGTGATGGTGGCTAGGTGCCATATACATATAAGTACATGTTCCATTTCCATGTCTCTCCCAACCCATTTGGCAGGAAGTTTACGCTATCCATCTTCGACCTCCCAATTAAGGACGCCGTGTGGGTTGGTGCGAGAACATTTGACGACCTCAAACCGCGACGACGGAATAGGTTACGGGGTGCAAATCTCGAGGGCCCATGCGTCCCCATCGCGTGAAGGGGATGGCGTCTTCTCCAGATCGCCGGAAAGCAAAGGCGATGAGATACGGAGACAGCAACGCGGACGCGGTCTCTTTCGCGTAGCACTACCGCCCTGTGGGCTGTCGTAATGGGCCCGATGCAAGTCTGAGGGGGGCTGTCCGAGGCTTTGTGGCACGGCCCACCTCAGCCCAGGCCCTGCCACGTGGTTGGGCTCTTAATTCTTATAAACCAGGCCTGGATTAGCAACTTACCAACTGGGCGCTGAAGCAAGACGGCCTCAACTTTGGGCCTGCTGTTCCCGCTCCTACTACTGGGCTTCCAGATGGCCCAGCTTCCAAATTCGGAAGGAAGCAAGAGCAGAGCACCCCTGTGGAAATAGGCACGAACTTTCTCCTACCTCGGTCAAACTCGGTGGCCTGGCCTCCCAAACGCGGGATCGAGATCGAAGCAAGCAACGCATCAAGCCATCAACCGCCGATCATCTGCCAGCCATCCCAGTTTCCACCGCGCCAACGACGGAGAGTAAACCCCCCTACTCCCTCAGTCTCCAGAACCTTCCGGTGCTCTCCAGAACGAGTGCAGCTGCCGGAATTAGGCATCCACGAATGAACGAAACGAACGGGTCCAAGTTCGCCACGGCGCGCCTGTTCCGACGGGCGACGGCACCACCGTCGTCCAGATCCCATCCGACAGCCAGGGCGCGCCGGAACGTTCTAGAACCCCTCTTCCGGACCACACAAACCTTTAAATCCAGCCCCCTGTTGTTCTGACCCGGCAACTCGATCGATCGGCTTGGAAGCTAGATTTTTTTCCCCTTTCTCTCTTTCTTCACGGTGCTCTCGACGGGATCATCGCCATGGCCGGGAAGGGAGATGGGCCGGCGATCGGCATCGACCTTGGCACGACCTACTCGTGCGTCGGGGTCTGGCAGCATGACCGCGTCGAGATCATCGCCAACGACCAGGGCAACCGCACCACGCCCTCGTACGTGGCCTTCACCGACACCGAGAGGCTCATCGGCGACGCCGCCAAGAACCAGGTCGCCATGAACCCCATCAACACCGTCTTCGGTAAGCACGGCGTCACCCACCCATCTTTTAATTTTTATCCGTTCGTCCACGCGCGGGGTGGGTCTCTCGATCTAACATCTAATTCTCTGCAGACGCGAAGCGGCTCATCGGCCGGCGCTTCTCGGACGCGTCGGTGCAGAGCGACATCAAGCTGTGGCCGTTCAAGGTGGTCCCGGGCTCCGGCGACAAGCCCATGATCGGTGTGCAGTTCAGGGGAGAGGAGAAGCAATTCTCTGCTGAGGAGATCTCCTCCATGATCCTCAACAAGATGAAGGAGACGGCCGAGGCCTACCTCGGCACCACCATCAAGAACGCCGTCGTCACCGTCCCGGCCTACTTCAACGACTCGCAGCGCCAGGCCACCAAGGACGCCGGCGTCATCTCCGGCCTCAACGTCATGCGCATCATCAACGAGCCCACGGCCGCCGCCATCGCCTACGGGCTCGACAAGAAGTCGGCCAGCGACGGCGAGAAGAACGTGCTCATCTTCGACCTCGGCGGCGGCACCTTCGACGTCTCGCTCCTCACCATCGAGGAGGGCATCTTCGAGGTCAAGGCCACGGCCGGCGACACCCACTTGGGGGGCGAGGACTTCGACAACCGCCTCGTCAACCACTTCGTGCAGGAGTTCAAGAGGAAGAACAAGAAGGACATCACCGGCAACCCCAGGGCGCTGCGGCGGCTGAGGACGGCGTGCGAGAGGGCCAAGAGGACGCTCTCCTCCACCGCCCAGACCACCATCGAGATCGACTCGCTCTACGAGGGCATCGACTTCTACACCACCATCACCCGCGCCCGGTTCGAGGAGCTCAACATGGACCTCTTCCGCAAGTGCATGGAGCCCGTGGAGAAGTGCCTCCGCGACGCCAAGATGGACAAGAGCAGCGTGCACGACGTCGTGCTCGTGGGCGGCTCCACCCGCATCCCCCGCGTGCAGCAGCTGCTCCAGGACTTCTTCAACGGCAAGGAGCTCTGCAAGAGCATCAACCCCGACGAGGCCGTGGCGTATGGCGCCGCCGTCCAGGCCGCCATCCTCACCGGAGAGGGCAACGAGAAGGTGCAGGACCTGCTCCTGCTCGACGTCTCACCGCTCTCGCTCGGCTTGGAGACGGCCGGAGGCGTCATGACGGTGCTGATCCCCAGGAACACCACCATCCCCACCAAGAAGGAGCAGGTCTTCTCCACCTACTCCGACAACCAGCCCGGCGTGCTCATCCAGGTGTACGAGGGCGAGAGGGCGAGGACCAGGGACAACAACCTGCTCGGCAAGTTCGAGCTCTCCGGCATCCCTCCGGCGCCCAGGGGCGTCCCTCAGATCACCGTGTGCTTCGACATGGACGCCAACGGCATCCTCAACGTGTCGGCGGAGGACAAGACCACCGGCCAGAAGAACAAGATCACAATCACCAACGACAAGGGCCGGCTGAGCAAGGAGGAGATCGAGAAGATGGTGCAGGAGGCAGAGAAGTACAAGGCCGAAGACGAGGAGCACAAGAAGAAGGTCGATGCCAAGAACTCGCTCGAGAACTACGCCTACAACATGCGCAACACCATCCGGGACGACAAGATCGCCTCCCAGCTCCCGGAGGCCGACAAGAAGAAGATTGAAGACGCCATCGAGGGGGCCATCAGTTGGCTCGACAACAACCAGCTCGCCGAGGTTGACGAGTTTGAGGACAAGATGAAGGAGCTGGAGGGCGTCTGCAACCCAATCATCGCCAAGATGTACCAGGGCGCCGGTGGCCCTGACATGGCCGGTGGCATGGATGAGGATGCTCCAACCTCTGGTGGCAGCGGTGCTGGACCCAAGATCGAAGAAGTCGACTAAATGAAGAAATTTTGATAGCTAGTTAATAGTTATGCTTAATATTCTCTCGTTGGTTACCGTGGATCTTAGTACTCTCTGCCTGCACTTTCTTTTTTTGGTTCGCCATACATTAAGGCCCCAGTTTATGTTTAAATAAATTGATTACCATTGTTATAAATAGTGATTAGTAGACTTTACACTTCTCTCATTACTGCATCTTGGATATACTGCACCCTCGAATCTTATCTTCGGCTAAAAACATTTAGCAACCTACGCTTAATAGTCAGAATCTCTAGGATCGCACGGAAGGAAGCCTAAAGCTGTTTTTAAACATTCTGAGCCTGTTCTTTGAAGCACGTACTGCAATACCAAGATGCACGCGCTTGTCAATCATGCAGTCTGGAAATTATCTAAATACAAATATTGGATGAGTAATACAGGATTTTTCACTGTTGATATGGCAGTTTGCTGCTCCATGTTCAAACATCCGCTCCACTAACTCAACATCACATTGTCTAAAATATAGTAATATACTACCAAATTGGAGCCGTACTTTGAACCACAAAAGATGAGTAGTGGAATCTGAACATCAGACCTTGTTCCCCACTGATTCAGATTGTAGCAAGTGGGGTGTCACCCTCACCCTAGACCACTATAGCTCTTTATACTCTGCATAACTTCATCCTCTAACTCAACGAGCCTGCGGCAGAAATCCTCAGCATCCTTGGCTGGTTCCTTGAATGGGAACCTAAACTCCTTCCAGTGGTATTGTTGAGGGATATTATCTAGGGTGGCTCTTTCAGGGACTTTGGCGAGCACATCAAAACCATGGTGATCAATGGAAAGCATGACTGCGTTCTTGAAGCAAAAACAGGGGATGATAGTCAATCCAGATGAAAAGAGAGAAGCCTCACAAATCAGAAACTACAAAGGATGCTATGCGGTGTTGAAAATTTTCAGATATAAGAGAACCGCTTACTCTTGCTGTCACATCAAAATATTCAAAGCAGAAAAGTACTAGTGCTCTCCTTCTTGAGTCACTTCGGTTGATACCATCAATAAGCTTTGCAGAAAATGGCACTAGAAAGTGGAATACATACTTAGAAAATGAAAGGTAGTGCGAAATGACAAGGTGTGGAAACATGTACAGTTCTTGAGAGGAAGCGACTAGTGGCATCATAGTGTTAAATAGTACTGTATCTAGCTTAAGCTTAACATGTGATCTTCATGTAGCTGCTTTAAATGATATAAGGTTGCAGAAGCAGAGACAAAAGAGCATGGTTTATGAGGAATTGCGGCGAGGCATGGCGACCCACTCCCCTCACAAGTAACAATGCCTAGGCACCTTCTAGGCAATATGGTGTAACTTAAACCTTGTGGCGTCCTGTGTTGCCTGGGGGTAGGCCTGGAAGCTAGGAGATGCCTAATAAACCATGCACAAGAGCTTAACAACCAAGAAAAGAGCTTACTTAGCAGATTTGCTTTTGGGGGTTCGAAGCTGTCCATGTCAATATTATGGCTGCTCCCAGAGGAATCAATGTAGACACATGAACTGCAAGAAGATAAAAAATTGCTTGCTGAAACTATGAGTATACATGAAAAATCAAGCTTTGCTGAATTGATTAATATGATAGGAAAAGATACCAAACTTCAGAAAATCAACATGCACATTATTACAGACCTGATGTCAAATTTTAAGATGCTGTAAGAGCTCTCCTCATTGAGTAGACTAAGGAGGCCCTCACTCCGTGACCTGCAGGAAGCACCCGCTGAAGACAATATTGCTGACACTCCATGACTAGCTCCACTAGCCGTTTCATGCTCCTTCGTAATAGTTTGCTTCAGGCTTTCGGCAATAATTGGAACCTTAAGCACCATATATGAATATTAATCGGCATCACCTTACTACTATAAGCAATGAAGCGTTTTTTATCCCTGCAGGGATGACAAAACTGCAGAACAATTTTACCTTTGAGTCTTTGAGGCGCAGAACATCACCAGTCATAGCAACACGAGGAGGCATCTGTCTTCAGCAACAAGATTAAGGCAACAAAACTTGCACAAACAATTGGAGAAAAGCAAATGTGCAACAAATTTGATTCCATCAAGTTGAAATTCATAGAGAAGGACCTTCTTCAGTGACTTCAATAAGCTCGCAACTCGGCCCCGGATCGGACTGCATACCGCAAGAGACCCCCGCTCGTCGATTATAATGTTCTATGCAACACAAGATTCCACATAAGCAACACATCCTTGGTGCAACTTAACCATAACAGTAACCAGTACCGAGGAACATCACAAGTAACTAAGAAAAGATACTATAGTAAGTCTTACAATGTTGTGCATGTCGTTCTCAGGGACGATCAAGTAGGGCGTGCCCTTCTGGATCATGTAGTGCACTCTCGACGTGTGAATCTGCTCCTTGCTGCCCAAGAGCACCCCCAACAAACACCAATCAAATAAAGAACTCTCGCTGTTCCCGACCTTACTCGCACAAATATGTGGACGATACGACACGGCGTATGAACTGAGATAGTAGCAACCGGGTGCACGCACCTTCCCTTTGCGTCGGCCTTGACAGTGTTGAGGTGGGCTTCCCAACCGGCGGCCAAGATGTTCTGCGGAGCAGGGGGCGAGGGAAGTCAGCGCAACAAGAGCAGCAGTAGCTAATAAGGGAGGAGCGGGCGCTTGGGCTGCTGCTGAGCAGTACCCGGCACTTGTGCGCGACGGGGAGGGCGGCGGATTTGATCTTCGCTGCCGCCATGACCTCCCGCTCCAGGCACGCGCGCTAACCGCTCGATGAAATGACTCCGCGGCGGAGAGCAGCAGCGATTTGAAGCGGCGCCTTCGTCTCCAACCGGTGTTCGATTAGTATGTGAAGTGAAACCCTCTAGTGGTCGGCGGGCTAGTTTCGCCGCCGTTGATGGAAGACGGAGGTGAACGCGCCAGCGATGGCGGCTGGGGAGGGCAGGGGAGGGGAGGGACCGAGAGGGAGGGATGCGCAGTCGCTCGCTCTCAGTGGGGCAGCCCGGCTGGCGAGAAGGCGCTCGTACGTGGGCCGGTGGCCTGCTAACTCTGCTGCTACGAGGCCTAGGCCCAGTTGCTGTTCCGGTCCAGGCTAGTTATTGCTAACTCTGTTGCTAGGAGGCGGCCCAGCTGCTGTTCCGGTCCAGGCTTGTTACGGCTGTGCATGAACATGCAGATGCCATTTTGTTTTTTTTTATCGAAGAAAACGATGCTCGTATAAATGGAGTAATGGGAATCCTTCTCTATAAGTGTAGCAGCCTCTCTCCCAGGCAGGAAGCGATTATTAGCACACCCCCTCTCTACATCTCCCTCTTGTCGCAGCTAGCCTGAGAGAGAAGATGGAGATGGCGTCGTTGATGGGCGACGGGCCGGCTGTGGGCATCGACCTGGGGACGACGTACTCGTGCGTGGCCGTGTGGCGCGACGACCGAGGCGAGGTCATCCCCAACGACCAGGGCAACCTGCTCACGCCGTCCTGCGTCGCGTTCGCCGACGCCGCCAGGCTCGTCGGCGACGCGGCCGTGAACCAGGCCGCGCTCAACCCCACCAACACCATCGTCCACGGTGAGAAACTTTGCAGCTGAATGCGTTTGTTTGCCATATAAGCACGTCGCGGCATGGCATGCCGCCGCGTACGTAGCAGGAAGGAAGGACAGCGCGATCGAGCGCAGCCGTGGCGTGGTTTCTGTTTGCCGCCCGCGAACTAGATCTGCCCAAGGCCGAAGAATGGCAGATGCCATGGGGCGATCTGAGTCGGATCACATGACGAGAATTAACGTTCGTCCTGTTGCCTGCTACAAGGATACAAGTATTGCTGCCTGTTCATATTTCTGTATTTAACCCATTTTCCCACAAAGATTAAATTACCCAACGTATTTTATTGGAGCTTTTTTTTTCGTCTTCTAGTTGACTGTTTAGTTTCCCTATCTAAGCACCCGTATAACCGTATTTAATAATCATGGCCATGCGAACATAAAACATTAGTTTCCTTTAGGAAAAAAGGCTCTTCACTTCTTGCAAGTAAACTAGGCAGTATTTTGATAAACTTGAGAAAAAAACAACTGAAGCGAGATACATGAACTGATTGGCCGCCGATTCAGCATTTTTCTCACGTGCACTTCATTTGATCGCTAATCTGAATATCTGATCTCTTAAAGATGTGAAGCGACTGATCGGCCGCCGGTTCAGTGACGAGACCGTCCAAGAAGACGCCAAGCTGTGGCCTTTCAAAGTCGTCGCTGGTCGCGAGGACCGGCCGATGATCGTGGTGCAGTACAAAGCGAGGAGAAGCAGTTCGCCGCCGAGGAGATCTCCTCCATGGTGCTGGCAAAGATGAAGGAGACAGCGGAGGTCTACCTCGAGACGACGGTCAAGCACGCCGTCATCACCGTCCCCGTCTACTTCAACAACTCTCAGCGCCAGGCAACCATGGACGCCGGCACCATCGCCGGGCTCAACGTCATGTGCATCATCAACGAGCCCACGGCTGCCGCCATTGCATACGGTCTTGACAGCATGCCGACCGAAGACGGGAAGAGGACGGTGCTCATCTTCGACCTCGGCGGCGGCACCTTGGACGTTTCTCTCCTCGACATCGACCCGGGCCTCGACATCGACATGGGTCTGTTCGAGGTGAAGGCCATCGCCGGCGACACTCACCTTGGCGGCGCGGATTTCGACAACGAGATGGTCAAACACTTTCTGCGCGAGTTCATCCGGAAGTACAAGAAGATGGACGTCCGGAGCGACCAGCGGGCGCTCCGGCGGCTCAGGACGGCCTGCGAGAGGGCCAAGAGGCTGTTGTCCTCCACGAGCCAGACCAGCATCGACATCGACTCGTTCCACGACGGCATCGACTTCTACGCCACCATCACGCGCGGCCGTTTCGAGGAGCTCAACAGGGACCACTTCGCCAAGTGCATGGAGGCCGTGGAGAAGTGCCTCCGCAACGCCGGGGTGGACAAGGGCAGCATCGACGACGTCGTCCTCGTGGGCGGCTCCACCCGCGTCCCCAAGGTGCAGGGCATGCTCCGGGATTTCTTCGACGGGAAGGAGCTCTGCCAGGGCATCAACCCTGACGAGGCCGTCGCGCACGGGGCCGCCATCAACCGCTGTCGCTCGGGGTGGAGACGACCGGCGGCGCCATGACGGTGCTGATCCCGAGGAACACCACCATCCCCGCCAAGAAGGAGCGCCTCTTCTCCACCTGCTCAGACAACCAGGACAGCGTGCTCGTCAGGGTGTACGAGGGTGAGCAGGCGACCGCCAGGGACAACTACCTGCTCGGCAGGTTCGAGCTCTCCGGCATCCAGCCGGCGCCAACCTTCGAAATCTATGAGAATGGTGTCCTGAACGTGTCGGCGGAGGACAAGACGACAGGGCAGAAGAACGAGATCACCATCTCCAGCGACAAGGGGCGGCTGAGCAAGGAGGAGATCGAGCGCATGGTGCGGGACGGCGAGAAGTATAAAGCGGAGGAAGAGCAAATGAAGGAAGCTGGGGACGAAGAACAGCCTTGAGAGCTGAAGCGATCCTAGCTTCATCGGTAATTTCGCTACGTACCTGGGTGATTGCACTGGAATGAATGACAGCAGAATGGACGAGGAATCTGTGTAGCAACTATCTACTACATTTGGTGTTGGTTCGCCGTAACGGTACCTCATGATTTTTTTTACTCAGTGGATTTGGCCCCTAGCCTATATATACTGTAATGTCTTTTTGGTTTGGAGACCATGGTTACCTTATGTTATGCTGAAATTATTATCTCCTCTCATCCGCCAAAACCAAACTAGTTTCAACTCGTTTCAAGTTAGGACTAGTTTGAGGTACGAGGGCTTGAAATTCGTGTTTAAAACAGAGGAATGTAAAACATAGTAACTGAAAAAAAACGCACATGAAAAAAAACATAGTAAAAGAAAGGACACAGCCACTTCGTTTGTACGGAAAAAAACCCAACCCGCACTTGGCCCTGCACGTCAAGTCATCCACAGATAGCGACGTAAGGCTGAGTCCAATGGGACTCCCTATCCCCACTTCCTAAACACTATTCTAACTACCCCTCTTTCTGTGTACGGTGCAGCATTTATGTCAAACAGTGCAAAACAGTGTTTAAAGAACCCATATAGAAAGTCTCATTGGACTCAGTCTAACAATGGAACACCGATCAAGACAAAACAAAAATAATAGAGCGGCGACCAACCAAAGTGTGGAACGAAAGAAAAAACTAAAACGAAAGAAAAAAAAACTAATGTTGAGCTGAATTAGGCCCACGTAACCGTCAAGGAGAGATAGAAGCGGGTGGACGGGTGCTCTGCTCCTCCGGTCCACGCTGCACTGAAATATCACCGGAGAAACGGCCGCCGCTTGTGCATCCATATATTGCCCCTCCCCTTGCGCTATTGGCGTAGTAGTACTCGTTTGCTTTGCTCGGCTCTTGCTCATCCTGCGACGGTTATGTCGGCCGCGAACTCCTCCAAGTGCGACGGGCCGGCGATCGGCATCGACCTGGGGACAACGTACTCGTGCGTCGCCGTGTGGCGGCACGACCGCGGCGAGGTCATCGCCAACGACCAGGGAAACCGCCTCACGCCGTCCTGCGTGGCGTTCAAGAACGCCGATAGGCTCGTCGGCGAGGCCGCCGTGAACCAGGGCCGCCTTGAACCCCACCAACACCGTGTTTGGTGAGGACTACTGTACACATGATCGAGCTTCTTGTTCCAGTGCTCGCTGATTTATTGCATCTATCTATCACAGATCTATTAGCTGTGTCCACGTAGACTGCCGCGTTGTTCATGACTGTACTAGAAACTAGTCGTCCGTATAGAAGTTTGCCGCTCCGGTCAGCTCGCAGAATCTGAACTTCTGATCATTGAAGCACTTAGCGGCCATGCGACAAGCCTCTTAAATTTGGCTACCTGCCTGTTCATATTACTGCATGCCGTCTTTGCTATCTAGTTTTAATTGAGTGTTTTTTCGTCTTCTAGGATGCCTTTTATTTTACACTGACGAGAAATTTAAACAAATGAAAATATTTATAAATTACAGATTTTGCGGTGGTGTATACGTTGCGAAATTAATGTTCATCACGAACCTCATAATTTAAATTTTGTGTTTTTAATCTGTGTAAAAGATTTTGTTGTTAATCTGTACAAGGCTTCTGTAGTGGAACACACGAACGTACGGGTTTGTCGAGCTCGAGAATCTGATCGAGCATCTCATTCTATTAATGCTTAAGTATGCATTTGACGGTAGTCCCTACTACCTTGTACAGTTGTTTTGACCTCTAGTTAGTCAACCAAATCAACTCAGAAGTTCATCTGAAGCCTAGAGCTCCCGACTTTTTTTTTATAAAAAGAAGTTTGACTTCCTCTCGTTGCAAATATATATGACATAGATGAATTTCTTTCACAAATTTGATCATTCGTCTTATTAAGAAAATTTGTCAGCTACTATTTACTCTATTTTTTTATATTTTGAAGATAGTTTGAGCATAACTTGTATTTTTATAAATTTGTAATTTTTTTAAATAAGATGAATGATTAAGAGTACTATATTAGTGAATTGTGATCCTAGGAATTAGTAAATCCTCCTGCGCATGCGGTGCAAACCTTTCTTTTAAAAAAAAACAACTCAATAATTTTTGTACATGCCAGATTTTGACAGTTAGAGCATATGACCTCTGAAATTATAGCCAGCGTGTTAATCCCTCCGTCCGGTTCCTGATCCGAGGAACACCCACTCGTGCATGCACATCTTATGGTGGGAGCGAGTTTTGTTCACTCCTATTTCGGATACTTGACATCAATAGCTAGAATTGTGGTGGAGCCTTTTTCCAAATCCAAAGCTACTATATAGTGTAGCAAAAGAAACTTCATTACTTTTACCATAAATATTATTTTGAACCTTTTGACTGTAGTTATTGCAAATCTTGTTATTACAACTAGCATATTTATGGTTCACTCTCGATTGGTTACATCACTAAATTATTGCAGAAGTGAAGCGATTGATTGGCCGTCGGTTCAACGACGAGTCCGTACAGGGAGATATCAAGCTGTGGCCTTTCAAAGTCATCACTGGCCGTGATGACCGTCCAATAATTGTTGTGCAGTTTGAAGGCGAGGAGAGGCAGTTCGCGCCAGAGGAGATATCCTCCATGGTGCTAGTCAAGATGAGAGAGACAGCTGAGGTCTATCTTGGCAAAAAGGTTAAGAATGCAGTCATCACCGTGCCTGTCTACTTCAACAACTCCCAGCGCCAGGCTACCATTGACGCCGGCACCATCGCCGGCCTAAATGTCATGCGCATCATCAACGAGCCGACTGCCGCCGCTCTCGCATATGGTCTTGAGAAGATGCCTGTTAGCAACACACGAAGGACGGTGCTCGTCTTTGATCTTGGTGGTGGTACCTTTGATGTCTCACTCCTCAACATTGACGCAGGCGTCGACATGGACGAGGGTCTCTTCGAGGTGATGGCCACTGCCGGTGACACACACCTTGGTGGGGCAGATTTCGACAATGAGATAGTAAAGTACTGTCTACGGGAGTTCAAAAGGAATCACGGGGAGAAGGACATTGGCAAAAACCAGAAGGCGCTCAGACGTCTCAGAACTGCTTGCGAGAGAGCCAAGCGAATGTTAGACCATGTGCAGCAGGATGGGTAAATGCATTGTGTATCTACTATTTCAACTACCTTCCTCTCTGTGAACAGTGTCGCTACAGTGTATAGGCAATTTATTTACCCAATTCACTGCACATAGTCTTATCTTCCACTACAGAGACCAGCATTGAGGTGGACGCGCTCCATGACGGCATCGACTTCTACACCATGATCACACGGTCTCGATTTGAGGAGCTCAACAAGGACCTATTCAGCAAGTGCATTAAGGCTCTGGAACAGTGCTTAAGCGATGCCAAGATGGACAGGAGCAACGTCCACGACGTCGTCCTCGTGGGTGGCTCCACCCGTATCCCCAAGGTGCAGAGCATGCTGCGGGAATTCTTCTGTGGGAAGGAGCTTTGCCGGAGCATCAACCCTGATGAAGCTGTTGCGTACGGAGCAGCCATCCTGGCCTTCATTCTTAGTGGTGAAACTGACGATGAGAGGCTGGTTGATAGGTTCCTGCGCGACGTCACGCCACTTTCACTCGGGGTCCGTACCAGGGATGAGCATGCTGAGAATATAATGACAGTGGTTATCCCGAGAAACACCCCCATACCGACCAAGAAGACGACAGTCATCCAAACCTTCTATGACAACCAGACCTCCGTGATATTTGCTGTGTATGAGACTATGTGCACTAGGATGTATAAATGTATTGTGTATCCACTATTCTAACTATTTTTCTCTCTACGTACAGTGTTGCTACGGTGTATAGGCAATCAATTTATACATTCCACTGTCCACAGTGTCTGAGGGTGAGGGTGAGAGCGCGAGTACTAAAAACAACCACCTGCTCGGTGAGTTCACGGTGTCCGGCGTCCCCTCGGCGCCCAAGGGTGTAGAGAAGTTTGATGTGACCTTCGACATCGACGTAAACGGCGTGCTGAACGTGTCGGCGGAGCACAGGACCACCGGGCAGAAGAACAACATCACCATCACTAACCACAGCGGCTGTCTGCGCAAGGAGGAAATCGAGCGCATGGTGGTGAAGGTCTGAGTGGTAAGGGAGGGGGGTTTCGTATGTATGCCATCGTCGTCGTCGATCACTAGGATTCTATATATGAGAATTATTTATTGCAAAATACCATGACTCCCTGATAAGTTGCTCGTACTTCATTGGATGTTTAATGCTAGTAATATTATGTAATATTATGCAACCTGTTGCTGCTTGGCATATGTAGCGTACCTTGTGTTTTCGTTTGTTATAGAACCATTTTTTAACTGGTGATGATGATGATGATGCTAATCTACGTCTAGAGTTAATCTTCTACTGCGTATATATGTTGACTGCCTTGCATCTGCCAAACCAAGTCTACACTGCAAATAGATTCGGCGTTTTACGTACATATATATAGAGTTTGGTTGATGTCAAAATAGCGTAGTGATTGTTCGTTGTCACTTGCATACGTACACATCATTAAAGAAAAAAAAGTTGATTACGTAGCCACAATGCCATCAAACTGCAAACTAAAACGGAACAGCACCACGGTGAATTGAATAAACAGCTGTGCAACTGGCAACGGTCAGAAACACTTGAACTGAAGTACTACTGTTACTATAAACTACCACCCAGTACATTCGGAGCTGCTATGCGTTCGGCTGTTGTGCAGCAAGGGGAGAAACCCAAAATGCTATTTAGCGTGTGTGCCAGCAGCCCCTCCCAGCGTGCGGTGGCTAACGCCGGCACGGGCGGGGAGGTTGCGGTGAGGGTGTCGAGATGCCAGTGGCCTTTTGGGTGGCGGCGGGCAAGACGGGGGACGCGGCGGCGGTGATTAGGGTTCGGGGTTACTGGGTTGGGGGCCGCGGCGAGCCCTTCTCCTTCACTGCCGGCGGTAAAAGGGGAGGCCGGAGTCGGCAGGCGGACCAGCAGAGGCCGGCGGCTGAGACAACAGCAAGGACGCCGCCGGTCGGGCCGCGGGGATGGCGGTCGGGGAGGACCGGCGGCGGGGGCGTGACGGCCCTTAGGCTAATGACAGGAGGCGGTAGACCGGCGGCGGTGGGTGGTGGGCGGTGGATGGCGCGGGGAGGCGCTGGCCACGGGCGGCGCTCGAGGCGGTGGCAGGGGCGGAGGCAAGAGGAAAAAGAAAGGTGCCGAGAGAGGTTGTAGCGCGTGCGTAGAAGAGAGAGGCCGGGGAGAAACGGGACCTGAGAGGACCTGTCTAGTAACATTTTTTAAAAAAGAAGGTTTCTCGTAGTTGCAGAGTGAGACGAGTGATAATTAAAGGGTCTAGTGTACCCTTCGTTAAAAATATCGATGAGCACGCCTACCATCTATTCCGATTCCTCCGTCCTAAATTGTAAGAAGTTCTACACTTCAACTAAATTCATTTATTTCTCCACGTAAGTGTGCTCAATACGTCTTTAGATTCATCAACATCTATATGAATATGGATAAATAAAAACAAACCTAGAGTCTTTTATAATTTAGGACGGAGGGGTATCTCACATTTTTTTAGACGTGCCAAGCACGTTTTATTAAATAGAAGAAAGCCTATGACAACTAACAATGGAGCGGATAGAGAGAGGAGATAAAAAACTAAACATAAATCTATACCGTACGATCTATCTCACATGCCTCTATGCTAAAAACAAAAGAAAACAGTATTTTTTATAAGCTTCACCCAATTAAGCGAAGTCCCATTTACAAACCTCAAACTATCGCAACCGTCCGATTTTTAATCTTTTTAAATTACGAAACCAAATAATAGAGCCTCTAAACTAACCAAACCAGATGAAAACCCCTATGGTTACGTTGAATACGGTTTCGAATGGGGTTTTTCATTATACACAAATTTAGAGAATTATTTTAATTCATTTTTAGTAATAGCAATAGATATAATTGCATTATTGTTAGAGGTTACTTGATGTTGATGTACAGACACATATTTTTTATTTTTCTTAGAATTTCTAACTATTATGTTTTTTCTAGCATGTCCCATGAGTAGTGATTTATTTGGAAGATGCTTGTTTTGTAGAATGGAATGAGTTGATCCATCGTCAACTTATTTTTCACAGGCTACTAATGAGTGCTAGGATGAGGAGTGGGTTAATCTCACCAAATTTTGGGGAATGGCATTGGTTGATCTATCTCCGACCCATTTTTTCATGAGTATATTCCTCAAACTGAACACTCTTATGTCTTCGTTAATAATTGTAAAATACGTGTGTCAGTGTGTTCTCCTAAGTATAAGGTTCAGTGTATGTACAAGAAAATCATGCTCCCGCTGTATAATTCCACAATCTCCTATGCACGAAATGTAGCTATGCAGCTGCATCTTCACTTATTTTTTTAAGGAAACGAGCACGTATTTTGTAAGAAGAGACGGGAAGTGGTACAACTACCCATAGTTAAAGCTAGCATTATTCTATTACTACATGATTAGAATCATGCGAGTACGCGACCTAGAGATGAGCTCAAGTGCTCAAAACCAACGAGCGACCAAATCATCAAGTCAAGTCACGCATACGCGCACGGCGCACCGACCTCTCTTTGGCTCTCTCTACGCGGAGGTCCAGCCTCGGCATCGACCTCGGTACGACCTATTCGTGCGTGGCTGTGTGGCGGCACGGCCACGGCGAGGTCATCGCCAACGACCAGGGCAACCGCCTCACGCCGTCCTGCGTCGCCTTCAAGGATGTTGAGAGGCTTGTCGGCGAGGCGGCCCTGAACCCCACCAACACCATCTTCGGTGAGCATCACTCGTCGATGTTTCTCCCCTCGGTAGCCGTCAGTAGTTGTTCGGCGCTTCTTTTTCCAACGCCGGCAGTCGTTGGATTTTTTTTACCTGCTTGTCTTTGACTGTGAAGCGACAACTAGAGGGCTCTACTCGTCTCTGAATCTTGTCGTACAGTGCAACCTTCCCCTTTGCACATCTGTGGGCACTTGCTGTCGAATTTCAGTCGGGGTCTTCAGATAACTTTCTAGAAAACGAGCAGACCCCTCGATTGGCATATGATGGCATATCAGCACCTCATGGGCCATGGCTCATGCTTAATTTGATTTGGCATATACCAAACGAGCCACCAGAGCAGCAGTTACCAATCACGCGTCCTAGCCTTCCAGGATGAAGCCTGTCTAGGACAAGTAAAGAACCAATCTTGTTCGTTATTGCTCAGAAATTGTGGTTCAGCTGGTACCAACATCATGATGTGTTCAGTTTCTTCACCATCTTCAGAAATATGACGTGTATCATTAAATTTGATCACACTGCCGAAAGCTCTTTAAGGATTAAGCAACCAGAACTGTTAACTGACAAGGGTCAAAAGCACATTTCTGTTGGGCCTAATTTGGCTAGTACACTATTTTTATATATAATTCCTTTTTTGCGTGTTAGACATGTGTTATTTTTTCTTTTATCTTCGTTTGTTATTATTAATAAAACATTCTTTATTTATTTTTTAGTATTACGAATTACCATTCTAAAAATAGAATATTCTCATTATGAAGATAGAATCTTAAAGTCGTTAAGGGTAAACTAATTTTATTTTTCTATAGCAATAGAATATTTTATTGTGAAGGTAAATACTCTCTACATATTTTCACATTCTTATTATGATGGTAGAATATTTTATTCTTGAAAACTTTTCTTTGTTACTTTAGAATATTTTTACAAAGGTAGAATATTACAATTCTAAATATAAAAATTTGCTAAAATAGAATATTTTATGTGTAAAATTAGAACATTTTGATAGCGGAGTTAGAATATTTCTTTGGTACATATAGAATAGTGGCATTATGAATTTAAATATACTACATAAATTTATATATATTATTTTTATCAAAATGAATTAGGCTTATTTTAAAATAGATATGGGACAAAATTTAGCAAAATAGTAACAAATCAAAATAGTCTGCCTTGACACTCGTCACAACCGATCATAGGCCACCAAACCCAACCAATCTGCCTAAAAATAACCCGATCCGATTCGAGCATGCACCGGATTGGCATGGGGCTGTATTTTTTTGACTCGCAACAATCCACACTTTGGACATGCTATGATTTTTGACCTAGAAAATAAAACTGAACCAACATGAAAAAAAAACAACCTAACGCATCCGTGTGGAGTGGGCGGGCCAACCAGACGCACACTGGTGTCAGCCTGTCAGGCACGGGTCAAGCATAGGCTATCTTAAACAATCCATGACCCAATATTGATCTGATTCGAATCTGATCCAATCCGACACTTTGATAGGTCTAACCATCGTAGAAGAGCTACTTTTGCTTTACTGTAATTAAAAAAATTAAATATGCTTGACTGTAAAATACAGTGCGTATTGGATACTTGGATGAAAGCCCAAGAAATGAAGCCCACCAATCGATCACAAAAGGCATGAGCAAAATCGTGGGGAGAGGAACGGCCGGTTACCCTAGGACTTGCCAGGCCACGTCCGCATCTATATATCTTCTCCACCGTCGCTAATAGTGCACGTCGTGCTCGTGTCTGACGGTGGAGAGATGGTGGCCTCGAACTCGAAGGGCGGCGGGCCAGCGATCGGCATCGACCTGGGGACGACGTACTCCTGTGTGGCCATATGGCGGCGGGACCGCGGCGAGGTCATCGCCAACGATCAGGGCAACCGCCTCACGCCGTCCTGCATGGCGTTCACCGACGAGGAGATGTTCGTCGGCGAGGCGGCCGTAAACCAGGCCGACTCGAACCCCACTAACACTGTTTCCGCTTTCCGGTGAGAATGCACACGAGCTGTAGTCTTTCAGTACTCGCTTATATACATAATGCCTTGTTATCTTTTCTTCAGTTGTATCCATTGATCTCTGGGTTCGTGGTCTCTCAACATGCTAATTTGCGTCACAGATGAGTAGTGTATATCTAGTAGACAGACTATGGTCTTCACGACCATAACTGAATAATAGTGGGACTGGGAGCTAGGAAGCACAACCGCTGTGTCATCCGCTCACATTTTGTCGATCAATCCGAGCATTAGCACGTTTCTACCGTCTCATCATTTCCATATGGCTACAGGTCTCCTAAGATTCTCTAGCTAGCTGCTAGTTCGTATTTCTGCAATTGCTTTGTTTTTGTTGTAGCGGATCGGAATGCCTTTTCGTCTTCTAGAAGGCCGTTTAGTTTCCATAAGCACTCCTAGTAAATACTGCTTGCCTGCTATTGGTGCCATGCAAACCTTTCGTACAAAACTTAAAACTAGCATTGGAATTATCTTCAATTAATAAGAGAATGTAAACTACAAGGTAATTAAAAAAGAACAGTTGGACCAAATTCCTAGTAGTAGCTAGCCTGCCAATCAATATTTTCAAGGAAATAATGGCAGGAGTTGCAACAAGTCAAATCATTTCTGGAACTAGTTATATATGGTTCACCTTGACTGATGACATGACTAATAATTTTTTTACAGAGGTTAAGCGACTGATCGGCAGCCAATTCAGCGACAAGTCTGTACAGGAAGACATCGAGCTGTGGCCTTTCAAAGTGGTTGCAGGTCGTGAAGACCGGGCAATGATAGCGGTGCAGTATAAAGGCAAGGAGAAGCAGTTCATGCAATCATGCCCGAGGAGATCTCCGCCATGGTGCTCAGCAAGATGAAGGAGACAGCCGAGGTCTTTCTCGACACCACGGTCAAGAACGCCGTCATCACCGTCCCCGTCTACTTCAACAACTCGCAGCGCGAGGCCACCATGGACGCCGGCGCCATCGCTGGCCTGAACGTCATGCAGATCATCAATGAGCCCACCGCCGCCGCCATCGCCTACGGTCTGGACATCATGCCCGCCAGCAGCAAAGGGAGGACCGTGCTCATCTTCGATCTTTTGCGGTGGCACCTTCGATGTCTCCCTCCTCAACATTGATCCGGGCAGCGACATTGGCATGGGTCTGTTCGAGGTGAAGGCCGTCGCCGGCGACACTCACCTCGGCGGCGCGGATTTTGATAACGAGATGGTGAAATTCTGTCTGCGTGACTTCATAAGAAAGCACAGGAAGACGTCTATTAGAAACGACCAGAGGGCACTCCGGAGGCTGAAGACTGCGTGCGAGAGGGCAAAGAGGTTGTTGTCTTCCACGACAGAGACCACCATTGAGGTGGACTCGCTGCATGACGGCATCAACTTCTGCATCTCCATCAGCCGTTCTCGATTCGAGGAGCTCAACAAAGACCTTTTCAGCGGCTTTATGGAGACTCTGAAGAAGTGCCTCCTCGATGCCAAGGTGGACAAGAGCAGCGTCCACGACGTCGTCCTCGTGGGCGGCTCTACCCGTATCCCCAAGGTGCAGAGCATGTTGCGGGACTTCTTCGACGGGAAGGAACTATGCAGCAGCATCAACCCTGATGAAGCCGTGGCTTATGGCGCTGCTATTCAGGCCTCCGTCCTCCGTGGTGAAACACGCGACGGCATGGCGGGGGATATGCTTCTGCTCGACGTCACTCCACTCTCTCTCGGGATCTGTACCAAGGATGATTTTACTGATTTTATAATGAGCGTGGTTATCCCGAGGAACACCCCCATCCCGACCAAGATGGTGAAAGGCTTCACCCCCCTCTACGAGCGAGTTTAATAATAGAGCCCACGGTGGGTTCTATGTTGTTACCATGTCATACAGAGACAACATAAAATAGACTCATATAATGAGGTGGGCTCTAAGGTTGGCCTTTAGACTAACCTCTCCTTCCTTTTTCTTTCCAGTTTTGTTTTGGAGCTTGTGTAGGACTGGTTCTTGCATGAGAGTCCACTCTCTTAGTTTTTAGATGTCTCTTTCCTCCTCGTAGATAAAAGTGTCATGTAAACAGGCTTAGAGCCTATTACTGTACTTGCTGTAGGACAACCAGACCAGCGTGCTATTTAAGGTGTACGAGGGTGAGAGCACGAGCACCAAGAACAACCATCTGCTCGGCGAGTTTGAGCTCACCGGCATCCCCCCAGCGGCCAAGGGCGTCCCTAAGTTCGATGTAACCTTCAATATCGACATGAACGGCGTGCTGAACGTATCGGCGGAGCACAGGACCACGGGGCGGACAAACAGCATCACGATCACAAACCACAGCGGCCGGTTGAGCAAGGAGGAAATCGTGCGCAGGGTGCAGGAAGCCGAGAGGTACAAGAGGAAGTGGATCAATTTAAGGCTCGAGTAAATAGCTGGTTCTGTTATTGCAATGGATGCTTATTACTAGTACTGTTATGTTACTTCTGTCTTGGCATATGTATGGCCGTAGCCTAGTTTATGCTTTCTGCCTCTGGATTCTGGAACCATGGATATCTGTTGGATGCCTTGCGTCTGGCAAACTAATTTCAAGACGAGAACAGTTTCAGGGTTCAGTACATTCAGAGCCTTTCTGATACTGAAATCAGTTTTGCACCAAAACAAACAGGGAAAATGAAATTGGCATCATGTTCATGGACCCAAAACTTCTTGTGGAAAACGAAATTAAATAGCCACAAGCTGCGTTGTAACTGACACAACCGTCAGAAGCACTTATATTGGCACTTTGGCAGTATACCGCGAAAGTGTAGCTTCAATGTGCCTTTTTATACCATTATGAGAAGGAAAATCCATTTCGATCGATGCTCTACGCTGATGCCATACTGTTTTGCAGTGTTGTTATCACTTGATCACTTGTTTAAGCTAAAAAACTGATTACCACAAACTCATACTGTACCTAGAGGAGCCTGTTTCATCCAAGTAGCCGACTGTAACTGATGGTCTTTGTTGCATTTTTGGGTCTCCCTTTGTGCGACAAGAGCAGGTGCAATGAGTAGACGAGTTGGTGGATTATGAATGCTTTGAATAATCAAGAAAGGTGGGGAAAAATAACCAGGGGTGTGAGTGTGACCATGTGGATCATAACACCTGAGTGCAAGCAACCGACTTAGGGTCTGTTTGGAACGCGGAAAAACTTTCTCGTTCCTACGTTTTTCCTGTGAAATTGAACTGGTTTCTATAAAATTCCTGCGTAAGTCCTGTAAAATTCCTGCGTTCCAAACGGGCCTTTATTATTGTTCTGCTGGCTCACGACACCATCTCTCATATAAAGACTTGTCACTTGTCAGTTCCATCAAACTGAACGATAAGGCCGGTTCCAGCTGCTGATGCAAAAGAAGATCTCACTTCTCATATGCATCAAAATGAACGATGAGTTAGCTGAGCACTAGGCCGGACGCCGGAGGCGACAAGCAATGCAACTATGTAAAAGTACTACTATCATGTAATGGCACTTATACAGAGAAAAGGAAGTTAAAAAACATGCCATCAATCTTGAAAAAAATTATTACCTTGGAAACACCAGGATTTAGGGGATGAGTGTGCGTATACGTGAGCCTGCATTCGTAAATACGGTGTTTCAAAAAAAATGAACATGATCTATACTGGGGGGAAAGAAAAAGAAAAAGAAAAAGAAAAAAATGCAGCTCTAGCTCTAAAAAAAGGCCGTAGTGGCCTTGTAGGCAACTGGGCAGAAGCCCACGATCAGCGAAATCGTTGACGACATGGAGAAAATGGTTTGCCCTAGGGTTCGCGACTTGACCAGGGGGGAGTCAAAAAAAAAAAAAAACTTTTACTCCTCGTAAAAGAAGACGGCACACCCCTGCCCTTGCGGCTTGCGCAAGTGCTCGTGCAAACTGCAGACTTTGCTCGCCTCGGCTCTGACGGCGGAGATGGCGGCTTCGAAAGGCGACGGGCCGGCGATCGGCATCGACCTGGGGACAACGTACTCGTGCGTCGCCGTGTGGCGGCACGACCGCGGCGAGGTCATCGCCAACGACCAGGGCAACCGCCTCACGCCATCCTGCGTGGCGTTCAAGGACACCGAGATGCTCGTCGGCGAGGCGGGCGTCAACCAGGCGGCCTTGAACCCCACCAACACCATCTTCGGTGAGAACTATACACATCACGCACTTATACATGTAACTCCATTCGTACATTGATTCAATCCCCTCCCCTCCTACATTGGCCTCCCCACCCCTTCCTACATTGATTCCGGGGACCTCGGCTCCAATCCCCTCCTCCTCCGGCTAGATTAGCGGTCCAGGTTTTGGGGCTAGCGGTTCGGGTTTCAGGGGCTAGGGGTTCGGAGCCACCGAAGTCCGGTAGCCCTAGACCTAGAGCAGAAGCAACCGCGGCGGCTAGAGGGGCAAGAAGGCGGCTGCCGCGGGCTGGCTAGGGGTTGCCGGAGCTCCGGCGAGACCCCTAGCTCGCCACGGATGGTGGGGGCTCGAGGAGCAGCTAGAGGTAGAAGAAAGATCAAAGAAGAAGAAGATGAGGTGGCTGTTGGATGAAAAATCCACGGTCAGAAAGTCGAGTGTTTTGACCGAGCACTGTGTAGGCAGCCTTTTTTTTTCCCTTCTCATCACACATGTGGTATCTTTGTGATTTGCATCACAAAACGATTAGCTGTGTCTGCGCTGCTCCATCATGTTAGTAACTGATCACACCATCACAAGCACTGATAATGATAATCCGATACAATGAGTGATATCGAGTTTGGGATAGGAAGCAAAGCAGGGGACTCAAATTACGTCAGAGGTACTGCTTCCATTCACTTTTATATGACGTTAGGACATAAACATTAGTTCAAAAATGAATTAGTAATCTTGTCCTATTGTCATACATAAAAGGATGGCATTACATCAGGAGGAGCTCTAGGTAGAGAGGGAGGCTGGAAGAAAGAAAAAGAAGAATAGTAGTGGAGCAAGGGAATTGCTTTTGTTATGAAAATTCAATTGATGCCTCTTCGTTGCTCCTTGTAGTTCCATTATGTTACGCAACCAGGTGTGTGGATCAATCGCCATGGCCCATGTAGCAGGCGACAGGCCTGTATTGAGTGCATGACAAGTCATCAGCTCACAATGTTTGATCATTCAATTTCAATCACTTGCTGCAATTTGGTCGTTCGCGTATCCTTGCATATGACAAGCAACTTAAATTTATCTAGCTGCCTGCTTACATTTCTACCTTTTTACCTTCTTTTAATACAGTGATTTTTTGTCTTCTACGCTGCTTTTAGTCTTGGAGACATTTATCTTAAATGAAAAGTTTATAATCTAAATCTTGCGTTGCTCCTTTAAAATTTTAGATAGTGATGGTCAAGTTAAAAAAAGGTTTGATTTATGAGAAGCATAGCTACTATATTTGTGATTGGTGGAAATATTAAATGAATCCTTAAATGAATCCTTCCTTTGCATGCTGTGCAAACGTTCCATTATAACTCATTGAATTTTTGCTTGCCAAAATTTGACAACTAAGACTCTAGGAGCATGTGTCCTTCAAAATGCAACCAAAAACAGTGAACAGGTTGCAAGTGTCGAACAGATTCAAATTAGCTAATCTACAGACTCGCCATTTGGTGTATCTAAGGGGGAGTCTTGCCAACGCATTAGTCTGCCTGGCCAGTTCCTCATCTGAACTGTCAACTGTGACAACCTTATTGTGGGACCAATGTTTTTGTCTTGAAATCATTGCAGTGGAACATTTTCAAAGCCAATACATGGTGTAGAAAATAAAACACTCACTAGTTAATCATTTTTTAACTGTAATGACAGTAGTTGCAAATAAAATTACTGCTAAAATATTTATGGTTCATTACTTCATTCTATTGATCACATTACTAAATTCTCACAGAAGTGAAGCGATTGATTGGCCGCCGATTCAGCGACAAGTCTGTACAAGATGATATCAAGCTGTGGCCTTTCAAAGTTATCGTGGGTCGTGACAATCAGCCAATGATAGCTGTGCAGTTTGAAGGCAAGGAGAGGCAGTTCATGCCTGAGGAGATATCCTCCATGGTACTCACCAAGATGAGAGAGACAGCCGAGGTCTATCTTGGTAAAAAGATCAAGAATGCCGTCATCACTGTCCCTGTATACTTTAACAACTCCCAGCGCCAAGCTACCATTGATGCTGGTGCCATTGCCGGCCTTAATGTCATGCGCATCATCAATGAGCCAACCGCTGCTGCTCTCGCCTATGGTCTTGAGAAGATGCCTGTCAGCAATCAAAGGAGGAATGTACTAGTCTTTGATCTTGGTGGGGGTACCTTTGATGTTTCTCTCCTTAACATTGATCCAGGCATTGACATGGGTAAGGGTGTCTTTGAGGTAAAGGCCATTGCCGGTGACACTCACCTTGGAGGGGCAGATTTCGACAATGAGATGGTGAACTACTGCCTGCTGGAGTTCATGCGGAAGCACATGAAGATGGACATAAAAAACAACCAGAAGGCGCTCCGGCGGCTTAGGACTGCCTGTGAAAGAGCAAAGAGGATGTTATCTAACACGACACAGACCACGATTGAGGTCGACTCTCTCTATGAAGGTATTGATTTCTGCACAAACATCACCCGCTCCAGATTTGAGGAGCTCAACAAGGACCTCTTCAGCAAGTGCATGAAGGCTCTTGAGAAGTGCCTCCACGATGCCAAAATGGACAGAAGCAGCATCCACGATGTTGTCCTCGTGGGCGGCTCCACCCGTATCCCAAAGGTGCAGAACATGCTCAGGGATTTCTTCAATGGGAAGGAACTCTGTCGGAGCATCAACCCTGATGAAGCCGTTGCATACGGTGCTGCAATTGAAGCCTTCATTCTCAGTGGTGACACTAATAATGATGGGAGGTTGCTGGATATGCTTCTGCGCGACGTCACGCCCCTCTCGCTAGGGTTCGAGGTCGCGATACCGAGACTTGGGATGGGCCCAACAATATATGACGTGATGGAGATGGTTATCCCACGGAATACAGCCATTCCTGTCAAGAAGATGAAGGGTTGTAGCACGTTGGTGGATAATCAGCTCAGCATCCTCTTCAAGGTGTATGAGGGCGAGAGTGCAAGCACCAAGGACAACAACCTGCTTGGTGAGTTCTGGCTAACTGGCATCCCACCAGCGCCAGGGGGTGTACCCTGTATTGATGTGACCTTTGACATCGACACAAACGGCATCCTGAATGTGTCGGCCAAGGACAGGACCACTGGGCAGACGAACAACATCACGATCACTAGCCACAGTGGCCGGTTGGGCAAGGAGGAAATCAAGTGCATGGCGTTAGAGGCTGAGAGGTACAGGAGAAACTAAGGGATCAAGGAAGGCGAATCAGGCCAAAGAACTAAACATAGGAAATGATTCTGCAACTATTGGTCGTTCACAGGGGTTCTATTAGATAATGTACCGCATACCAGTTTTATCCTTAGGAGTAAGTCGTACTGCGTTGGATGCTTAATGCTACAGTAGTTGCTAGTACCGTTATGCAGCTTGTGGCTTGGCATGTATAGCCGCCGTTGCTCTCTTTTGCTCCTCTCGAACCATGTTTAACTGATGATACTAGACTACTAGAGTAATCTTTAATTACCTTTGTTGAATGCCTTTCATATGCCTGCTAATTTTGGGTCGGAATAGTTCCAGTGCTCCGGACGCAGCGTTCATCTGATTTCAAAATGGTATAACTAAAGTTATATAGTTTGTTGCTAGCAATACACCGTTCACAACTAGATCGACTACAGCAGTCCATAAGCAGGTGTGCAACAGGGTCACTAAACTGGCAAGGATACCGCAAGCACATGTCAGCAATGTCGATGCCCTGCTGATTGCTGAAACCATATTGCTCGCCATAGGATTTGCTCACTTGACCATTATCTAAGCCAATAAAAAGGTTAGTTACTGCTCCATTTAAGCCAAGTTACATGTGCATCAGTGCATGTCAAATTCCTAGTAGCCGCTTCTTCTTTGTTTAGTTTAGGAAATGACGTTACCCTGTTTCATTCCAGAGAATAGAATTCGCAGCCATACAAGCTAGCTCAGGCGTGTATTTTCTAATCGTGCCCGCTGTTTTTAACAGAAAAGCATGCATCCCATCCTCCCCATCAACAGCAGTTCTCAAAACCTCACAAGAATACAAGAACTCGATGAATAAATGCGGTGGAAACACGCAGACTCCTCTCTACCATTAGTAGTAGCTTATGAATTCTGGTCAAGGAATTGCGAACGTCGCCCTATATACTAGTACCAGTATATATCTCACTCCAGTCGCCAGGGTGAGGTACTCGCGCACATACACACTTCCGCGGTCTATCTATCAGTATATATATTCAGTAGTAGCCTGCTTTTGCTAGCACTAGTTCAAATCCTCGCGTTCACCATCAGGCGGGAACGAAGATGGTGGGCACCTTGGACGGCAACGGACCGGCGATCGGCATCGACCTGGGCACGACGTACTCGTGCGTGGCCGTGTGGCGGCACGGCCGTGTGGAGGTCATCCCCAACGACCAAGGCAACCGCCTCACGCCGTCCTGCGTCGCGTTCGCCGACGACAACGCCGGGAGACTCGTCGGCGACGCGGCGGTGAACCAGGCTACCTCAAAACATACCAACACCATCTTCGGTGAGTGCCCCTGTACACACTGTGCTGCTGCGCATGCTTGTAGCTAGGCGTCTAGTAGGTCGATCGAGTCCCCATTTATTCCCCAACCGCGATTGTTCCAAACTTCAGCAGCAGCAGCAGTGAATTGTAAACAGATACACAGCCGGCTCCGGTTGAACGACGGCTCTGCGCCCGTCGGGCTGCCCAACGCCGGGAGAAGAACAGGTCGTGACGGCCGCTGCATGCCTGCTCGGCTGCGCGCTGCTCAACTTATTTCTGCCACTTCATTTCTGCGTCAGAATGAACGGACGTTCTTCGTCTTCTGCGCGTTCGCTTAGTTTCCCTAAGCACCATTAATGGATATATAGTGCGTGCGGTTCTGCCAACTTTCATCTCATTGAATTCTTGCATGCAAATTTATTAATGGGCCAGTTGCCAATGCGGAATTAAAGATTAGACCTACCTTGAAATTCTAAAAGGAGGCGACTTGCCCATTTTTATTAGTACTACATCTCAGCATATATTTGTTTCACAGTAGATACAGTCATAAACTCATAATATAGGTTTTGATCAGCTACTGATTAGTAAAAAAAAATAGTACTGCATCCTCCCATTAATATATTACGTAGCTAACAAATCGATTTTCTGAAGCTATTAATACTACTAAAAATTTAGCTAATAAATAATTGGGGCTATTTATAAGGTGGCTCAATTCGGAATATTGACAATTGATTTTGTGAAGATCGCCACTTCACCAGCAGCGGTGTGACTAGTTATATCTTGTACCTGTAATCACCGATAGTTCGCAAATCCTAAGAGACTGAATACACAAAAACTGTTTTCTTTCAGATGTCAAGCGACTTATCGGTCGCCGATTCAGTAGCCCTTCCGTGCAAGGAGATATCAAGCTGTGGCCTTTCAAAGTCACCGCGGGCCGCGACGACCGGCCGATGATCAGCGTGCAGTATGACGGCGAGGAGAAGCAGTTCGCGCCTGAGGAGATCTCCGCCATGGTGCTCGCCAAGATGAAGGAGACCGCCGATGCCTACCTTGCCACGGATGTCAAGAACGCCGTCATCACAGTCCCAGTCTACTTCAACGACTCGCAGCGCCAGGCCACCATGGACGCCGGCACCATCGCCGGCCTGAACGTGATGAGCATAATCAACGAGCCCGCGGCCGCCGCCATCGCCTACGGTCTCGACAAGATATCGAGCAGCGACGAGGAGAGGACGGTGCTCATCTTCGACCTCGGTGGGGGCACCTTGGACGTCTCGATCCTCAAAATCGACCCGGGCGCCGACATGGATATGAGCGTCTTCAAGGTGAAGGCCACCGCCGGCGATGCCCACCTTGGCGGGACAGATTTCGACAGCCAGATGGTGAAACACTTTGTGCGCGAGTTCATCAAGAGGTACAAGAAGCTTGATATCAGAAGCGACAAGAGGGCGCTCCGGCGGCTGAGGACTGCCTGCGAGAGGGCAAAGAGGACGCTGTCTTACAGCGTGCACGCCGCCATTGAGATCGACTCGCTCCATGGCGGCATCGACTTCGCCGCCACCATCACCCGCGCCCGCTTCGAGGAGATCAACAAGGACTTGTTCAGTAAGTGCATTGGGGTTGTCCAGAAGTGCCTCCGCGACGCCGAGATGGACAAGACCAGCATCCAGGACGTCGTTCTCGTGGGCGGCTCCTCCCGCATCCCCAAGGTGCAGGACCTGCTGCAGGAATTCTTTGACGGGAAGGAGCTCTGCAAGAGCATTGATCTTGACGAGAGCGTCTCGTGCGGCGCCGCCATCCAGGCCGCCATTCTCCGTGGTCATGACAATTTGCAGGATGTGCTCCTGGTCGATGTCACGCCGCTCTCGCTCGGGGTGAGGACGATCGGTGGTGTGATGAGCTTGGTGGTCCCGCGGAACACCACCATCCCCACCAAGAAAGAGAAGGTGTTCACTACTTGCTGCGACCACCAGCGCAGTGTGCTCATCCAGGTGTACCAGGGCGAGAGTATGAGCACGGACGACAACAACCTGCTCGGCGAGTTTAGTCTGAATGGGATCGAGCGAGCGCCAAGAGGCGTGCCAAAGATTAAGGTCACCTTTGACATCGACGCCAATGGCATCATGGACGTGTCGGCGGAGGACAAGGCGACGTGGAAGAAGAACAAGATCACCGTCACTTATGACACGGGCAGGCTGAGCACGGAGGAGATCGAACGCATGATTCAGGAGGCCGAGGAGTATAGGACGGCCATTACATATTGAAGCAAATGAAGGCGAAGGTGGCCGTAAAACTTTGCGTATCCTAAT
The DNA here is from genome assembly GCA_022530915.1 of Paspalum notatum. Lineage (NCBI taxonomy): Eukaryota > Viridiplantae > Streptophyta > Magnoliopsida > Poales > Poaceae > Paspalum > Paspalum notatum. The sequence continues at coordinate 9,647,458 of CM039684.1, forward strand.
TAAAGTGATTCTCCAAAACTATCTTGTACTATAGCAAGTTGGCCATCTTAAGTCACTCGTTCTGTTATTGCACTGGGTAGTACTATATGATTTATGTCGCGCTGGATTGCCATATGGCCATAGCACGGCTTATGTTTTGTTTGTTTGAACCATGGTGATATCTTGGGGAAAAGTCATCTTTCAAATTACTATTACTGGTTCATCAACCCTGTGCTACGCATGTGCTAGTATGAAGCATAAATGTGAGAATCCATATTTAAATTTGAGACCCACAATTAATCAAAATTGATATTCTTCAATATCTCTCTTACATTATTGTATACTTTAATAAAACATCTATATATATGATTTTTTTTAATCATATCTATTTATAATAGGCTCTATTTTGTTAATATTTATATTTTTATAATGAGACAGTGATAATTTATATACAAATTTAGGGGTGTTTTATATTACATATCACAAACGGCACAATAGCTAATTTCTATGTATGTCGAGGGATATTTTAATTCATGTTTCATAATGGCATGATAAGTAATTGAGTTATTGTTGCTTTAATTCATCTTTCACAATTGCATTATGGGTAATTATATGCAAATTTAGATGTTCATAATGACATGGTGGATAATTTATAAGTAAATTTAGAGGTTACTTTAATTCGTCTTTCGTAATGGCATGGTGGGTAATATATATATATATATATATATATATATATATATATATATATATATATATATATATATATATATATATATATATACATATATATATATATATATGCGCATGTAGCTACACTCACCTTCAATAAACCAATAAGGGTATGTTCGCATACTCATTTATCAAGTTCACATACTTATTTTAAGATACCTCAAATATCACCGCGCGAAAAAATTACAAAACAGCCCCCGTTTTTAATTTATTTTAATAATACCCTAATATTAGTACATATTACGGGGTATGTCCATATACCTCAGGTATGCTCGCATACCTCGCGCATATACCACCACAGATGGTCTAGTATCATTACATACTCCGCGTACATACCTTTTGTTTCATCAGATACGCCTTCAATCATGAGATACGTACGCGAGTGTAGCTACATGCGCATGTAGAAAGGAATTTTCCTATATATATATATATATATGTAAATTTAGGAAGTTACCTTAATTGGCCTTTCACAATGCTATAGTGTGTAATTTATATGCAAGTTTAGGAGGTTACTTTAACTGTTTTTTCATAATGGCATAGGGTATTCTTTAGAAAATATACTTAGATCCAATGACTAGTATTATTAGAGGGTATTTGATAGACGGCTAGATGTTTCTGATTCTGCATTTTTTTAATATTTTTTCTAGCGTGCCTTGTCATTAGAGTATTTTTAAGTTTTCAATTATTAATAGTAAGATTGGATGGCACGCTGAGCTAATTTAAAGTTAGAAATGGTGAGTTTCAACATTCCACATACATGGAGTTCTTCTGGGGTGAAATACATATGTTGGATCAAATAAATTGATAGGTTAGACGAGGAAATGCAAAAAGAAAAACTTCATTTCTTATTGACTACTGTTTGAAAAGGAATCCCCATTTTACTATTGTTTTAATAAAAAAGTATCCACAATTAATCCACGAAAGTTAGAAATTAATACATTAATTGGATCATAAAATTTAAAAAGCAAGTACTACTAAACAAGGAAAACATTACCAAGATTCAGGGAAATCCAACTTTAACTCTCAAAATGGTGAATACCACAAGTTGAAACTAGTTTTTGAACATAATGAAAGGTTTAAAATCATTAACTTACATGATGATGTGCGAACTAATCGTATGCTTGTGATGAATGCATTTTTTGGATTTATTTTAGAAATTAGTGGCTAATTTTTTTAGTGGTAGGCGATGCTACTTGTCGCCTATGCGACAGAGGGGCAGAGAACTATTTTTCTTTTAGCTGAACTTTTTGTTCAAGGAGTCAGCAAACGGCACAAAAAATAGAACATAGATGAAACGACTGTTTGCTGTAACGGACGAGAAACATTGCTGTCAAAGTGACTATGTCATATGTGTGGTTGTTATATTTGATGGGCCGCAGGTCATGGGCTCCATGGTCTGGTCGAAGCGAAGGCAATGAGGTGCCCAAAGTGAAGGCCCAATTAGCATAATCCCGGCAGCGATCCTTGAACTCCAGTGCGTCGGCGCCGACAAAGAACAGGGGAGCGAGAAACGCGGTGCTGAGGCGACGGCGGCGCTCAGGCGTCGGAATCTGAACTTGGGATCGAGGCGAGGTGAGGTAAGGTGAGCGTGGCCCTAGCAGACCCTTTTCTTTCTCGCCCTTCTCGACTCGGATTTGCTGTCGTTGTCGGACAGTCGGAGTCGCATTAGCGGGCGTGGCTGTCTCTATTCCTATTTAATGACCCGATAGGGTTGTGCTAATAAGCATTTGCGACAAGAGCACCCCGTCGCGTCCTCTTCTTGGAGAGGAGAAGAGGAGCCAAAGAGCCTGCACGCCGTTGCCTCGTATGTATAGACCTCTCATTGATCTGATTAGATTTTCTATATTATTAATTCTTTGATTCGACGAACTTGCGGTTATATGGCAGTAACCAGTAATGGCAATGCAGAAACCAATCTCGTTCTCGATCTCTCCTTGCTTGTTTATCTTGTTTGTAGATTATTACTGCTGCTTTGCACTTGTACCGTACCGTACCGTGTTGCTTGGTTCAGTAGGGCAGTATGTATGGTAGTAGAAAACTAGAAATCAAATGGCCCTTTCTTTTGTTCTCTTGTTTATTGGCTGCTGCTACAGGGCTACTCTTTGCTGTAGCATGTTGCTTGCTCTTATTAGTGGAGCATTATCTTAGTTAGCAACAACTACCATCAAAGTTAGCCCTTTTGGTAAGATGGACCAAATATGACGATTTCACTTGTTATACATCTCTCGGTGGCCTGGCTAGTTTCACTAGGTTTTTTTTGTTGTTGCATTGCATTGGCCTAAAAGCTACCATAAAGTGTAATTGCTGCAGTGATGAAATAGTCATGGTACCCGATTCTAGGTGTTGGTTTTTGTGATTTTTTTTTTTAAAAATGCAGCATGATTAACTTCTCCCAATTACCTTTTCAGAACATCTTTCCTTGGTCGACTGCACAGGAGGAACAGGATGCAAGGCCCATCCGCCAGCGACTCTGCCTGCCCTGGTGCATGATCTGGGAACTCAGCAGCAGGTTGAATCCCAGACGCTTTACAGCATCACCAGGCAAGCCCTATTTACCCACACCATTGATAAAGTGTGAGACTACCGCTGCTTGGAGACACCCCAGGGCTGGGTGCTCGCCACTGGACAGAGCTTCCCTCCAGACGTTCCTATGGTGTCCCCAAGACAGCAGCAAAAGGATCAGTTGCCACCGGTGCAGGTGGACTTCCCCGATCGATGCAAGTGTTTGCTATCTGACGTGCCAAGTCTTTGATCTGGATGACACCGATGTGGGTTTACCAGATTGGAGCAGGCGAATGGGACTCCTGCAGCTACACACTCACCATGTTTGATGCCGAGGACAACCCTAGGGAGAGGCACATTGCCAGACGCCATGGCATCGCTGCTGTTGGGGTAAAGGTCTATTACCAGCTTACTGGCTACGAGATGGGGGTAATTCAGTTTAACCCTTATCCAAGCCTTTCTACCATTGATGTTGAAATGGTCGATTTGTCTCTCAGCATGCCGATGTGCTCAACTTACTTAGTTGGGTCCTGCAATGAGCCTTTCCTTGTCGTCATTTTCTTTTGACGGTGACAATGTGCACAAAATTGCCGAGTTTGCTGTGTTCAAGATGGATTTCTCAGAGCCTGCATAGCACAAGGTGGACAGGATTGGTGATGATAGGGTATTTCTTCTAGGTGGAGATAGGATTTGCCTTTCTAACTTTGGAGCCTCGTGCACCGCGGATCCCAAGAATGGCCTGTGTGGAAATTCCATCTACTTCTTGAATCACTTGGCCATCACTGAGAATTATCTGCATGTTATCAGCCTGGAAAAAGGCATTGAACAAGTGCGACGGCCGTTTAGGGACAAGGTTTTCCCTGTGCCATTGCGGCCACCGTTCTGGCTACTACCTACAGAGCCATGATCAGTACAGCATAAACTAACGAATGTTGTCTTTGTGCTTTAGTGAAATAATGTATTCTGAAATAATGTATTCTCACAACTTTCCACTTTTGTTCCACTTAATTTATTTTGCATGCAAATGATGCCTACCCTTTCGGATAAGTTGAAAAGGGATAGTTTCCTTTTGACAAAACGGTGGTGATGACTGACTTGGGTTTTTGGCCCAACATGCTTGAGCTCATGCTAATTTTAGGTTTCAATTAATAGATTCTGAAATGTGACTGAATTTTGAGTTTGAAATGTTGGGTTGTTTCCAGCCCCTTTCTTTTTCCAGAAAATACTTCACGGTTTTATCGTTTTTCTCAGCATTGCTTGCAGGAGTCATAAAAAAATTTGCATGACATCTCAGGCAATATTCTTGCTATTGCATTGAGATGGGGTCATAGGTGCAAGTCTGTCATCTTGTGGAGAACGGTGATGATTGATCCATATGTCATGTGGTACACCGCGACCATCTTTCTCACCGCATCACTCATTTGGGTGAAACCTATTGTATTTAGCTCATTAATCATTATCATTGACAAGAACATTTAAGTCGTGATTGCTGACTTGCTGTGAGTATATGTCATTGGCTAATTCCTTTTGCAATATTGTAAGTTTATTTGACCAAGAAACACCTTTTTCGTTATCGAGTCACCAAGGACAACATCTGCTTGGCGATTTTAATCTCTCGGGCAGCCCCGGGCGCCGAGGCACGTTACAGCCATGATCGAGGTCACTCGAGGGATTGACGCGAAGGTGTCCGACAAGGGCAAGACCACAGGGTGGATGAACAATGTCACAAACGGAAGAGGATGGTGAAGGCGACCTCGTCGGCCATTGAGATCTTAATAAAAGCGTGTCATCATGTCATTAACGCATTATGGAGCCCTGTCATCGCCAGAGAACCACGTTTCAACCGGTGTTGTTGCAGGGTAAGCTTTGTGCTGGTCTTATATGGAACTTTATGGCCAATTTTGATGCAGTCATCAATTCTCTTTTGTCAAAACATGGTTACACTGAGGTGGTTTCAAACGCTCATTACTTGGCCGGTTGGCCCACCCGGATCAAGCAATCAAAACTGGAACTGGGCAAAAACCAAAAAATCACAAGCTAATAAGCGACAGTGCACCTTACAGTTACACAGGGATGGCAACGGGTAAAAACCCGTCGGGTATTACAATTTCATACCCGTACCCGCGAACAAAAATCGTACCCGTTACAATACCCAAACCTGCTCGCGGGTACAAACTTTTACCCATACCCATATCCGCGTGGGTAAAAAAACCCGTCGGGTAACCCATACCCGATTAAATACCCACTAAAGACATGTTTAAATAGCACAATAATAAAATATAATGGCACAATTAAAATAATAAATCATTAAATATGATTAAATAAATTGAAGACAATAATAAATAATATTGAAACATGCAAGTTGACCATATTTTTATCCAATATACACTTATGTTTGCTTAATTATGTATACTAAATGTATGATTGAGACGGGTATAAATTACCCATGGACACGCGGGTATGGGTAGTTTGCACCCGTACCCGCACCCATGTACCCAACGGGTGCAAGATTGTGCCCATCAACATACCCGCGGATGGAGAAATCCTCCTATACCCACCTTTACATCGGGTAAAACCCGTCGGGTACCCGGGTTTCGGGTACCCATTGCCATTACACACCTCAAAAACAAATAGACTGGCAGTATACCACGGAAACATAACAGCAATGTGGATTTATATCATGAGGATAAAACCGTATCAATATGTTGCTGATATATATTACTGTTCCACTCCGCACAAAATTATTAGATTATCATTGTCCATGCTAAGCGAACACATTGATGCCCTATTTCAGCCAAGCTTACTTTGAATAAAGTAATTGTGTTCCAGACCTTCAATACAAGGCAACAAGCTTGATGAGGAAATGGTCTCAAACTCTCATTGTGCCTAGAGGAACTTGTCTCGTCCAAGTCGCTGGAGATGGTAATTGATAGTCTTGGTCGCATTCTTTGGCTTCCCTTTCTGCAATCATGTCACAAGCAGGTATAAGAAGAAGCATTGCTAGCTTACTGCTTTGAGTAAACAATGCCTAGTGATGTGGAACATAACCTGAGTCTGAGTGCATGCTACCAAGAGATCCTTCTGCCTCACGCACTTGTCATCGTTCTGTTTGTTTAAGGCCAGGCAGTTGAGGAAGGCCACCATTTCTGGCATGCAAGGCTTTGCAATAGCACCAAACTTCTTTGGGTTGATGTACAAAACACCAGCCTTCCGACCCATTCTGCTGCTTCACGCCTTCACCTTCACCTTCATGTGTGATCAATACATGCGGTTAGCTCAACATCAAGCATCTCGAATAGTCCTTATGTCCCATCCACACCGCCAATGGACACAAAAGAACAGTAATTCAAGGGCAACAAATCAATGTGGGAGATGAAATGTTTGAACCAAATCCCAGGGTAAAAGTAGTACGAATGGTGCCCCAAGACATTTCAATCAGCAATGTTATGGATTATGGGGCTGTGCTTGGTTGGCAGCCACACCTTAACTTAGGCACGCCATATCGACTGTATTAGGTGTTTGGTTAAGTACACAGTTGATGCAAGCCCCCCTCGCCATGGGTTTACGCTGTGGCAAATGGCCACCAGCTCCGCGCGTTTGTCCCTAAAAAAATCTGCATCTTCCACAGCTCCCTGTCGTCCTCACTGCCCACACCCTACCAGTCTCCAACGATGTGGTGATTCCGCTTCTGCCTCTCTTGCCGTGTCCTGCACCTCTGCACTGTCTCCCCCGCCAGCATCCAAACCCGGGCGCTGCCTTCCCCGCTTGGTCGCCGCGCCTCTGTCCCGCTGCGTCTCAACCCTCAGCGTCCGGCCATCCGCTCCCCCAACTCGGCACCTCTTGTCTCACTTGGAGGTTGCCTGTCCTGCGTCGACCGCGCATCCCCCACCCAGACTGTGCATCGATGCCACTTCACCAGCAGCCTCCCCAATCAGCTCCAATGTGGCCACCCCACAGTTAGGCCCACCTCAGCACAGTCTGCAACATGTATGTCATTCCCCCTGGGCGGTATCTGCAGACCCCCTCTGAAACCTTAGCTTAGTAGGGAGTGATGAAGACTATACATAGTAGACATTAGTTCATGAATAAATTACTCAAAAACAAACTGTTGATAAACATCTTGTAGCACAACTTTCATTTCTCTGAGCATCACCGATCTGACCAAACCTGAGCATTCGAGGTGTGTTCAGTGTTTTAATTTGCATGCAGATCCCTCTGAAGGTATTGTATTATCTTATTTATTGAAGGATATCCAGTCTTTCTGTTGATGCAGCTAAGAGAAAAAAACAATGCAATGTCTGAAACTCTGAATATTATATCTATTTCCGCATTGACGAATTCAAGAATATAGTTATCTTTAGTGTAGCATTATCTTTTTTGCAATGTTGTTCCTGGCATTTTTTTTTTTTCAAATCCTAAACGTGAACCATACAGAATTAGCTTATCCAGCCTCGATCCAGCACAATAGGCGTAATTCTTGAGCCTTCAGTGCCCCTTCATCTAGGAATAAAGGTTGTATTCTCTTCACTTCTCCGGTATATGCTTTTGTGCTTCTGATCAAATTTTTTAAGAGCTAATCCTAGCGGACATCCAATTAAAAGTATCTTGAAACTTGAAAGAACATGAGGATCTGAAAAATTAGCCCATGGAGAGTACATTTATCATAGCCATATGTGTCCAGTACTAACCATGGACCTGATACTTGGTTTTTTGGCTGTGCTGTTTTAATTAAAGGGCGTACCCAATGCCGTAGGTTTCCCGCACGTGCGGGGTCTGGGGAAGGGTATCTTTAAGTGCCAGGCCTTACCCGCATAATATGCAGAGGCTGGGGCTCGAACCCGGGACCTTCCGGTTACAGACGGTAGGCTGTGCTGTTTTAATTCTAAAGAAAAAAAAACACTTGTTGTGTTTACACATATGTAGGGCTATCTCGAACTTTTTCTATTTTGTTGCCTTTATTTTGCTCTCACCCTAGCTTAGATACAAGATGCTTGCATCCTAGTTATTACGCCAAAGTAAGAAGCAAAGAAGCAAAATTACTTAAGGTAAATGGCTTAAATAGACTAATTTGATGAACGGACTATAGATCTTAAGTTGAGTGGTAATTAATACACACATGATTAAAGATCAAGGGCTATGGAACTTGAAGTGGTTTGTTTTGTACTTCTGTTAAGCAATAACTATTGAAATCAGAACATTTGCACTCATATTTTGCATGCCCTACCCATTGTTTATTCCTCAAATAAGTCTTCCTGCTCGTTTTGTTAGATGTTTCATTTTCTAATAAAATACTACCATCTCATTACAGGGAGATTTATGCAACTTCGGGTGGCTTCTTGATAATGTTGGGTGATCTTCCTGGTGCAGCAAATTTCGAGCTGGATAAGTTGTTGTTTCTTCTTATACAAAAGGTGTAATTACATTGACAGATAACCTTATGTTGCTGTATTTCAGTTTTCTTTCTTTCTTTCTTTTTTTTGGTGAGCCTAACTTGTGGTGTGGTAAACTGTGGCTAGCAACCAAAGAGCCCCTATATTTCCAGTTTATTTAACCATACTCATTTGAACAGCAGGAATCAATCAAAGCACCAGGGCATTGTGATTCTCACTGCGAAAACCATGTCTAAGAGGTAGCAATCAGCAACTAGCAATCGATAAAAAAATGAAGAGGAACACGAGTGTGTGAAACTGAACAATATCACGCATGCATCGACACCGCTAGGTGCCTAGGTGCAGACTAATATGATTAGCACAAACATTCCGTCGAACAGGTTGCAGATACGGCAAAGCTGACTCAACAGGGGCAAACACCTCAACGCTCCGAAAGCGGGCAGCCGAGCTGCGTTGAGGAACAACGCCGTGGCGCAGAGCTGGACTCCCGGCTCACAGCAGGCTCAGGCTGACAAGCGGGTCAGATCTATCGAGTGGCAACCGCAACCAGCGGCCGGTGGTTCTTACCGCGGCGAGAAGAGCGCCAGTGCGTACGGATAAGCAACGGCGGAGAAATGAACGGAGATGAATGGATGGATACGCGTACCACGAGCAGGAGACGCCGACGGCGACGGGCGGCCCGGGCGCGGCGACACTCTGGCCGTGCGGGAACCGGGGAGGGCGGCGCTCTTGAGATCGTCCGAGCAGTTTCCAGAAAGAGGGTGTACCGTGGATGTCCAAGATGATGGGCTATTGGGCCTTTCTAAGCGGCTTGCGATGAGTAGGCCTAATTTGTGCGATGAGCTGTTTTGACGGCCCAGATCAACCTCCCCAGTTTCGGGTCTGTTTTGGTTTGATGCCAAATCTTTAGTATGTCAATTTTTTAGTAATTTTGACTGTATTTGAATTTATACTAAAATTTGATCAAACAGTAATTTTCTCATTCAGATGAATTATTTGGGATCCAAACAACCCATCAAAATAAAAACTTTATTGTTTCATTAAAATTTTACCTAAATTCAAATATGGTCAAAATTGCCAAAATTTTGACATGGCAAAAGTTTGGCATCCAACCAAATAGATCCATCATCTCCGAGGTCATTGATTCGACCGGCAGCCTGTTCGACACGCCGACAGCCACAGTGAAAGCTAATGACCAATCTTTTGTGGTTTCCTCATCACGTGGATATGAGTGATCAGATAGTGAAAAGCCTTCTATTTTTAGAAATAATTATTCCATAACTTTTTTGAAAATATAAATTACATATAAAAATAATAATATTATCTTTTGAGTTTTTTGGTAAATATTATTTTCAAAATATATAAACTTATGTACACAACTAATGGTCATAACTATTCAATAAAACCTAGACACTTACTTTCCAAAAGATTTATCATGATAATGACTTATTATCATAACTTTTAGATGCCCATAAGTTTTCGCTATTTAACAATTTTAGAACTTATACATACAACTTATAATGAAGACGTACACACCTAAGTTTTTGTTGCTAGGCTCCTAATAAGAACTTAGACATACATCATATCACGTTGATTTATAATTATAAATTTCGATGCACTTAAGTTTGTTGTCGAATATCTTTAAACTTATACACACAACTTATCTAGTGTAAAACTTATACACGAAATGGTCATAGCATTATCATATAACTTTGAACATATAATTTTTTATAAAGAAAATTTATCCTACAACTTTAGAAAACAATAGTTTATGCGCACAATTTTGTGGGTAAGATTTATGCGACAAACTAATGGTGTTAACTCACAACGTACAACATTATATTCATATTACACAAAACTTGTAATGGACATGTAATGTAGTACAAAGCAAAAGGAAAAAAAAACACAGATCACCAGAACGTGAGCGTGAGCGTGAGGCGTACACCGGCCAAGCCGCTCGCTCGGAGCGAGCCACCGAAATGACAATGCGAACAGAAAGGCCCAAATTGGGGATTGTTAACGTGAAGTGATCAGGGCGTCCTTGCTCCTCACCCTTTATGTCGCAAAATTGTTACAACGTCGAGGCATTTTTGCAGAATTATACACAGATCTTGCAAAAGAAGATAAGCACGGGAACTGAATCATTTTGCGTCCCAGAGAGGGCACAGGGTAAGGGCCAGAGCGCTCGGACAATCTCCTATATCAGACTGAATTTGTGTTCAGTACTGAACTTTCTGATTATCATCGGTTGTTGCACATCCATGGAAGAGATGAAACAGCAGAGTACATGTATGATCTCAATCACTTTTGAGTTGAGCTTTCCAGTTGCATGTATACAACAACGCACATGTATGCCTACTGCCGCAACAATCAGAAAGATTTCATCAACACTTTGGCCTCTGAACACTACCAAAAAAAAAAAAACTATAAAAACTGGCTACCATGTAAAAATGAGTGTTATTTACACTGTTTAGGTCTGAAGTTATCAGGTTCCAAAAGTTTCAACATCAGCTTCTCTAGCTTGGCTGAGCCTTTGGTCGGCCTAAGAACAAAGGACCTTCCAAAGAAGGTACATGGATCTTTGCCACCTACTGAGCTACCCAAGCACCATCCACCTGGTGTGAAACAGTCAGGTGCTCGCCCCAGTAGCTTGGCATCGATCGTATCCAGGACTGAGTTGCCATTGGCAAAGGAATGCGCAAACGGTGCCCCGCTGTTTGCCATTGCATCAAAATGCTCTGTTGTCAGGTTAACAGGGAGTGTCCGAGGGGGGCTATCCCACGCCATGAAACGCAGATCGCTGTTAATGGTGGTGTTCTGGTAATACTCTGAGTTGCAGATCACTGTGTGGAAGTAGCCTTCTGAGGATGATAGGAAGTTGGTGAAATACATTAGTAGTGCTCGAGGAAGGTTGTCCCATCCCAATAAGCAAAACTCCAGGAATGATCGGCTAAGAACCACCCAAGAAGAACCTGCGCCAAAGGTGTTGTATTCATTAGAAGTAAAACTTACACCAAAAGAGCATTGGGTCATTCACAATACAAAGGATAAAGACTCAGAAGCTTTGATCAAGAGAACGCTTCTGCACTTATTGAAATTCTATAATCCTAGTATCCTACTAAGGAGGAAAATACCTAACAAATAAAACCAGGCAATAAGTTCATAACCATTTTAATAACCCATGACAATTGACACGTAGCATTGGAATTGACACTTAGATCAATTAAACAGAGATTGGCAGTCAGCACATGCACCAGACAGTACCTACAAAAATTTTGAAAGCTGATGGCATACTCCTTTTCTCCTTTGTTGTTACAACCTCAGTTTTATTTGGGACTTGCAATGCTGGATCTACAATGATTGGTCGTGCTCTTTGATACCTGCAAATGCAGTGTAAGAATCACAACAAAGAACAAAAAAAGAGGGTAAGAACCACAAATGAACAAAGAAAGAATATGCTTACTCTTTCCAACCAATGTTGCTTGTGTGCTCAATAAAATTGAGATCTCTTGGAATGAATGAGAAGATATGAAGGATATCTGACAAATACGAGGGCAAAAACATGAACATTTTGTTTCAATAAATTGGGGGGAAATCAGTTAGTTCAGTGGAGCCCTTGAAAGGTTGTTATACTACAAATCAAAATAGTACGTAACATGTTAGTTTTTTTTTTTTTTTTGGAAAAATCATGCATAGAGATTGGAGACCTTAAGAACTTTAAGTAAGCTCTGAAGTTCGAATAACTTTCCTTTTAATGTCCAGTCCCTCAGAAGTCACAGCAGTGTTATTAATATACACAAGAAACAAGATCCAGAGTTTACCATTCTTGATTTGATGAAAGAAATGTTCGCTCAACAGATTATCATGCAGTTTTCTGCCTAGGTTACGCATTAAGATGGATTTTTAAGCTAAGCTTGACCCAACTGTGATGTGCTTGATTCCCTTACTGCACTTTGGTTATTACGTACCAATTGTTTTACTCGATACAATGCTAAGCGGTAACCACTGTTGCAGGGTTATAAGGGACAATTTTGAGCATGCAATGTTGTTCCCAGAAGTGTTAGATGTGACCCCAAGAAAAAGTTGAATTTGATGCGGCTAAATTGTTTATTAGATGGTAAGTGATATTTCCAGAATTCAGAGAGTACCTTATATTAAGTTTAAATGTCTATTTATGTTGTCTGTGGCATAGCAATTTGCAATAGAATTAGAAAACGTTGGCAATCCGATCACTTCTTTATTTAATACTATCACTCTCTCTAGTCTGGACTTGGTTCTCAATAAATCCTAAAGGAAGAATCCTAAGCAGTATTAAATACCCCCACATCGTACAAGTTCAAAACCTGCCACCTTGCATGATGCATTTAAAGCACTAACATGACAAATTGCAACATAGTGCTACAGAGAACCAGCTAACAGACCCCAGCTGGTAAACGGATAGAAAATTCAGAATAAAGAATATTAATAAAGTGCATAATGTAGTCCGCCTATGAAACTGCATGACCCAAAAGTTCTCCAAGTGAACGGAATATACAGACAGTCATCAAGAAAACACCAAGTTACACGCCCTCCGTCTCAAATTATAATTGTTTTTAGCCCTCTTTCTATTCGTCCATGTTTAGATGGATATTGATGAATCTAGACATACATACAAAAACAATTCATGGAAAAATGAACAGATCCATTCGAAACCTTAAAGAACTACAATTTTGGATGGAGGGAGTATTAAACAATACTACAGTAGTATCTATGTCAAAATAATCGCATAATATGGCATTCTAGCTCAGCTTCCAAATGTGCCCTAAACTCTTTCAACTAGAACTTGTATAGAATGCACTTTGAGAACGTGTGCATGGCGTGAACTCCTGTTCTCGCCCAAAAAGATCCCCCTCGCCACTGACTGTTTATGTGGTCGAGAACTCGAGATATTTCTCTCTCGAAGCAAACCTTGGTGGAGTCTTCCAGCCACGATAGAGCTTTTTTTTATATAGCAAGCATCTTGGCAAGTTCTCACCATCGTATAACTATCCTTTTTTCAGGACACAGCATATAACAAGTGTTGGCAATGCTACTCATCAATGCGTACATCATATTACAATCATAGGATATGAGAGGTACTTGACACCAAATCAAATGGCGCTCGTCAAGTTAACATAAGGCAAGTAAACTAAACGGGGCCATTTTGTGGCACGGAATTCTGTAGTCTACTACTATATAGCAACTAAAAATCCGTGATTTAACTAATTTAGCATGATGTAATACGCAAACAAAAACGCATTTGTAGTTGCAAGTAACACTACAGTGTTTCCATATGAACTACGAGGGGGAAGTGAAATTTACCATCTTGGGGCATGAGCGGGTAATCGGCAGCGCTGAGATTGATGAACCAGCTCCACCCGTGGAACTCCCTGAGCAGCAGCGAGGCGGCGTGGAGCGTGGCGGCCAGCTCGGTGGGTCCCTTCCGCGAGACGGCGCCCCAGTCCCCCGCGGCCGCCACGCGGACGTTGCGGTACCGTCGCGGCGCGTCCTGGCCGCGCACGAAGGCCTCGAGATCCGCGCGGTCGCCCTCGTCCGCCACCCCGACGAGGTAGTAGTTCCAGGGGTGGTACAGCGCCTGCAGCAGCCTCCGGATCCGCGGCCCGTCCCCGGGGCCGGCGCCCGAGATGAGGTACGCCAGCCTAGGCGGCGGCCTCCGCTGCTGCTGCTGCTGCTGGTGTTGGTGCTGCAGCAGCAGCCGCGGCGCCGCCGAGGCCACGGGCGAGGAGCGCGCGGCGCCGAGCGCGGCGTAGAGGATGGGGAGCGAGACGAGCGGGAGCGCGAGGAGCAGCGCGCGCATCCACCGGAGGCGGTGCGACGGCGGCAGCTTCCTCATGGGTCGGACGGGCGCGCCGCGCCGCGAGGGGCCGGCCGAGGGCTAGAGCTCCCGCGGCATCCGCTCGCCGGCGCGAGGCGCGCGGGCAGGGAGGGGGCGGGCGCCGGGCGGTGGGTTGCTGCCTTGCTGGCTCGGTGGCTGGCTGGTCGAGACTCGAGACACGACGGGCAGGCAGAAGGCGAGATGTTGGTGAGCTGGTGAGGCGAGCGAGGCCGCAGCGGCGTTTCGTGCAAGGAAATCGGGCGGGCCGCGGGCTGTGCAGTGCGCGCAGGCGGCGAGCGCCCGCCTGGACTCTCTGGCGTGTCCTAATTATTGCCTGCCGGCTGCTGCTGCCGCACGGGAGGGAGTCCAAGCCCAGGTTTCAGAGTTTCAGACAGAGCAGGGAGCAATTAGCAAGGCGAATCGCTTTGCTTCGTCGAGATGGTTAACTTGGGTGTGGTCACGGGGACAAGACTCGTGATGCCGCGGTGATTGCAATGTTAATCTCGGTGGGTACAAGGAGCGCAGCACGCGTCTGGCGTCCAGACCAGCCAATCAAGCACGCAAGCAGTGCCTGATGGCGGAAGAGCTGATGCAGAGACGTGTAGTTTTTTTTGTTTTTTTTTTTTTGTTATAAACAAAAATGAGTTTCGCAATCAAGAGCAGGTTCGACATACCTGGCACTGGCAGCAGTGGCCACAGTAGACTGGCATTGCCCCGTGACCTGCCGTACCATGGAGGCATGGACCATATGGTCGCCAGGAGCTGCTTGCTGAATCCTGAAGCTAGCCGGGCCCCTGAAGCTGAGCCAGATGCAGCTACAATAGGCTTCATCGCTCTACGCCTCAACGGCGCGTCGGCGCGCGGACCTTGGATGGAGGTTTCTTTAGGCGTACGGCCGGCAGTACCGTACTGGAGTATTTGTTTACGGAGCAATTGGGCGTGACAGCATGCGTTAACTTCAAGCAAAAGCTCGCCAGGTCAAATGGCGGGACGCCAATGACGCCTTGCGTGCGCTAAACACGGCCACAAATTTATCGTTGGCCGTGCCCGGAATTGGTTATCAAAAGCGGCGACCTGATTAATTATCTTTTTCCAAGAGCACACGCTTTTCACCTAACCCATACGGCACACTTGTTCTGAAGTTCGAAAATATTCACTTATTCAGAGAGGTCGTCTCAAAAGGAAAGGGTTAAAAAAAACTGTTCAAATGTGCAGCAGTTCATGAGGCTCCTCATTCGTGGTCCGTACAAGAGTTGGTTCGGTTCCAACAAAAAGATTCAGCGGCCATGTGGTGTCGCTCCAAGGTGCTAGAATGAGGAGATGACAATGATTTTCGTCCATCATGATACATCAAGTCTGTAGTGTACCAGCGCCTACCAAGATAAATGGTCACCTTTGATCAACTGGAGCCCACGCCATTATTTGTGTAGCGTGCTGTCTGCATGGCTAATAAAATTTGTTATCCGATGAACTGTCAACTGCGGGCGACATGAGAAATAATGTTTGTGTATGCTGCACGTATCAGCCTATCCAGCCTGATGAATGCAAAGTTCTGTTCCTCCTCTTGTTTGTTATAAGTAGCTAGCATTTTTTTCCGTGTCGTGTAGGATCACTGTTGCCAATTAAAATTTTCTTCAGCTCATGCAGAGCTGGAGTACAGATCTTCGTCAGTCAGGACACGATAGAACTCCAAGAGAAGAAAGGCATGCATGGATTTTATGCCATACTGTACATTCATCCATGAACGAAGAAGATACACCACTCTATCATAGAACTACTACTGCTCACATAGAATCTCCTGCGATTTCTTGCTCGGCAGCACAGCAGAACTCGGTGGCATTCAGATGCTTTCACGGTAGAAAGACCAAACCCCTGAACTTCACGAGTGTCGATTCTCAGAACTCTAGTAGTGTCGATCGCAGGCTCATTCAGGTAGGTGTCATCCGGGGGAAAAGCTAAAGCATGCCCAACGAGAGTCAACTGCGATTGTCAAAGGAAAAACAGAGTCGATTGGACCATCATCCAAACGATATCTGCTGATCCAAGCATAATATCCACAATCCTCACCTTAAGAAATGGTGGGAAAATCCAAGTTGGTCTGTGCAGGTTTCGTGGCCCAATCCGCTTCCCATCCTGTCCTGTCGCGCGTGGGGCTGGCCATGGGCCGGATACTGCCGAGGCCTGATGATTGCCACACCATATGCGCCTTCCGAGGCCCAGCTCCAGGAGTCCCAGCACAGTGACTTTCCTGATACATGGTCTGCCCATGCTGAAAGCGAAATGAGTGTGTACTGGCCATTAGCCTGTAATCTGCATTCTAGACGCAACTACACTACACCTCCTCCGTCATGTCGCGGCAGAAAAGTCTACACAGCCTCAAGAAAAACAAGAAAAGTTTACAGGTACAGCCACGCCTTTGACAGATTAAAAAGAGTTAAAAACGTGGCCATTATCATCCGCCATCTTCCCACCGTGCTTTTTGACAGGCTCTGTTTAGTAGTAATTGTCTCCGGATGATGATCCATATCTGCCCAGCATTAGCCACAGCTTGGGTCAGAGGGACCTGCTACCTCATTGGGTGCGTCGTGTTAGAAAACGACGCGGGCG
This sequence comes from Paspalum notatum, assembly GCA_022530915.1. Taxonomy (NCBI): domain Eukaryota; kingdom Viridiplantae; phylum Streptophyta; class Magnoliopsida; order Poales; family Poaceae; genus Paspalum; species Paspalum notatum. The sequence goes on from CM039684.1 coordinate 9,664,519, forward strand.
CGCCCCTTGGAAAGAGCCAGAAAATGACGCCGGTTTGTCGCCGGACGCCCATCATTGGTCACCCCGCAACCGCATCGCGGCGGTCTGGAGGGAGGCCAGCGCCCAGCGCAGTGGAGTCTCGCGTGGCACGGCACCTCTCGCCACGGTGAATTTTTGAGAGGATGCGCGCGCGGTGCCTTTCCTTGCCTTGTTGGTTCCCATCGTTATAATTCGCGTCGAATCGATCACAATTCACACGGACAATTCGGCAAGGCTGTCGAATGTCGATGCAGGCTTCCCTTCGAATTCGCCTCCAAGCACAGAACGCAAGAACGGTCTAGACGAAGCACCTCGTGGCAAAACACACGCACGCTTGATAAGCCCTCCGGCGGGCGCCGTGGACTTTGGAGAGAAGCGCCTCCCCAGATTGGCACCCTCGGCATAAAAATAAACCAGTCGTGAACCGCGGGCCTCCTTTTCTCCGGTGTTCACGCTACCCAGCCGAGCCGACCCAACAGCCCACATGAACAGATCGCCCCGAACGCGAGGAAAGCCGTGGGGACACGGCACGGGAGGGGAGAGGAGAAATGTTGCGCGGCGGCACAGCCCACAGGAGTACTACTGGGCGCACGCGACGAGAGCTGGCTGTGCAGGCGCCCTCCCTCACACAGGCAGTCACACACGGTGAACTGTGCAATGCGACAGCCGGCGTCGCAGGACCAGCCGCCAGCGACGTGTCGGATTCTACCTCTGAAGGTGGCCACATCGTGAAATTACTTTCAATGCGTCACAACTCGCATGAGAGTAACATTTTTTTTTTTTGGCAATGCGATCTACAGACACCGTTTGAATGTTTGATTAAAGACATGGATGATGTGTTGCTTGCACACTTCGCAGCACGGCGAGCACGAACACGTACATGACGTCGCTAATCAAAGCATCGTCAAGAGAAAACATGGTGTGTACATGGCAGCATAAGTACACAGCTTAAATGCTGATGGGATCTCTCATTAAATGCCGCTCCAGACTTGCGTGATTGCCAGTTGTATTGTATGTTGCGCTTTGTGGTGTGGTTCACGCATATGCATATGCATATATGCTGCCCTCTACCTCCCGTGTGGCACCGACGGCGTCCAAAATCTCGTACCGAGGTCACAGAGGCAGAGAGTGCAAAGAGGGCGCCAGTGGCCCGTATACCATCGTGCACGACGACGTCCGTCTTGGATGTTGGAACGTCAAACATGAGACGTGCAAGGATGAGCGCCCGTACGTGGTACTATGAAGTGGACGTGCCTGAGACCAAGTGGGTGGACGATGGTTATGGCGCAAACAGAATTGGCCGCATGTGAGCATTAAGCGCGCTGACCAACGTGCGTATATATAGGAACCGACACTAAATGGCCAGAGCGGTTCGATGCGATTTTCACCCGTTGGTATAACGTACTAGTATACCATGACCATGACACGAGGTGTCGAGCAAATCTGTCGCCAGGATTCTGGAAGAGAGGAGGCTCCTCGATCAACAAAAGTCAAGAAGAGGAGAATCGTGCACAGTGAGCTGGAAGGATGGATCGTCGCAGAGTACCAAGGGAGAGCCGCAATATCTAGTCAACGCGCGCCCGAGGTGGAAGGACGGACGTGTCCTTTTTTCTTCTTGTCCTTCTTAATTTTGGCGTATTGAGTACTGACCACAGTATCCTAATACGCTGATAGTTCCAAAACAAGAGTATCTTATGGTGGCAGCACCGCTTAATCAAACTGCAAATTCACACAATCCTGGGGGAGTCGTCGACGACGTGATCTCCCCCCATTTAATAACAAACTCGTCGCAGAAGTACACACATGCAACGTCTCCTGCATTTGCAGTATTTTATTTTATTTTATTTTTACCTGTCCCATGTCCCAGGGAAGCACCTCCACTCCACAAAAAATGGAAGCAGCGCTACCGCAGGGATGAGCGAGCCCATCCACCCCACCCGACCCGACCCGACCCGACCCGTGCCGGCCGGGCCGTCCCCTTCCGTCCCGCCTCGGCGATGCCTTGCCACGCAGCCGTCACCGTCAAGTAACGGCCCCCCACCCCACCCCGCGTCCAGGCTGCTTCTGGGGGAGGCCGCGGCTCATCACCGGGCTGGCTGCGCCCCACACCGGCGCCGCCTCCTCCGCTTTAACTCTCCCCCGCCTCCGTTACCGTCTTCCCCCTTCCGCCCCCACCTCCCCCACACGCGACGACGCGGCTGCCTGCGCTCATCCATCGACCGGGACGACGCCTGCACGAGGCCCTCTCCCCTCGCCGATTGGGTTTCGTTTCGTTTGATTGCAACGCAGGAGGAGGAAAGGGGGATCTCCTGGTTTGTTTTGGTTTGGACCCCGTCCGTCGTTGGTGCCTCTTCGTCTGGATGGTGGAGGCGGTTCGTCGATTTGAGAGCTCCGGGTTTCTTGGACCTGCGTAGGTACGTGCGTGCGCTTCTCTTCCGGCTTGGGGCTGGATCTCTGCCTCCGCGGATCCGCGGTTCTTTAGATTCGGAGATTGACGCGGTTCTCCTCGTGATTGTTTCTCCCTCTCTCAAGGTAAAAAAGCACCGCCCCTCATTTCCTCTCAGCCGGCGGATGGACGCGAGGGAGGTGTGAAGCCTGGTCGCTAACTGATGCTCGTGGAGAGATTCGGAGGAGAGGAGCGCGCGGTGCGGAGGCGGTGGAGGCGGAAGCGCCGACGAGTCGGGCTGCGCAGCGACGGAAGGGGAGCAGCAGGCGGACGACGAGCGCGCCGCCAGGAGGAGGACGACGGCAGCCCCCGCCGCCGCCGCCGCCGCCATGGGCGAGTCGCTGCTCACCGCGCTCTCCATGGACACCGCCGCGGCCCACCACCCGCACCAGGGCCCCTCCACCTTCCTCTCCATGGACACCGCCTCCCACGACGACTTCGACCTCTTCCTCCAGCCACAGGGGCCCTTCCGCCGCTGCCTGCACGCCGCGGCGGTCGCCCCCCCTGACATCAACCTCCCGCTCGCCGCCGACCCCTCGCCGCCCCCTCCGGCGCTACAGGACCCCAACGTCGACATGCTAGATGTCGGCCTCGGCGGCCCGCAGCACTACGACTCGGATTCGCCCGCGGCCACGGGTCCTGTCTCGGCCCCTGCGGCATCGGCGGCCGCCGCCACAGCCACCGCGGTCCCCGTGTCGCACGGCAGCAAGGGCTCCGGTTCCAGCGCTGCCCGCAAGTGCGTCAAGAGGAACGACAGCATCTGGGGAGCGTGGTTCTTCTTCACCCACTACTTCAAGCCCGTCGTGTCCGCAGACAAGGGTGCCTCCAAGGCGAAGGCGGCGGCCGCTGCTGGTGGGAACGGTAACGGTGCCACGCTGGATGCTTTCCTGGTGCAGCACGACATGGAGAACATGTACATGTGGGTGTTCAAGGAGCGGCCGGAGAATGCCCTAGGCAAGATGCAGCTGAGGAGCTTCATGAACGGGCACTCGCGCCTCGGGGAGCCGCAGTTCCCTTTCAGCGCCGACAAAGGGTTTGTGCGCTCGCACCGTATGCAGCGCAAGCACTACCGTGGGCTCTCCAACCCGCAGTGTCTTCATGGCATCGAGATTGTCAGGGCGCCCAACCTGGCTGCTGTACCTGAGGCGGATTTGAAGAGGTGGATGGAGCTCACCGGGCGGGACGCCAATTTCTCAGTCCCAGCTGAGGCGAGTGATTTCGAGTCGTGGAGGAATTTGCCGAGCACAGAGTTTGAGCTCGAGAGGCCAGCAAGCGCTGCTCCTTCAAAGAGCGGCTCACACAAAAAGTTGCTGAATGGTTCTGGTCTTAACCTCTCGACGCAGCCGTCCAATTACAGTTCTGGGGATGGTATGGAGATCACAGCCACTTGCAATAAGCGCAGGAAGGATTCCTCACCGGCTGCAATGGAAGAAGATTGCAGCAATTCAAACTCAGACAAGGCCCAAGACATGGATGTGAGCCACACTTTTGAGCCATCGTGGATGAATGACTTCTCAGGTGTGATGCGCCATGCGTCTGGACCAGTAACTGCTGCAAAAACAATATATGAGGATAGCAAGGGCTACCTTATCATCATTAGCCTGCCTTTCGCTGATTTCCAGAAGGTGAAGGTTTCGTGGAAGAATACTCTTACAAATGGGATCGTTAAGGTATCATGCACTAGCGTCGGTCGGATGCCAGTCCTGAAAAGGCATGATCGCACCTTCAAATTGGCGGATCCTGTGCCTGAGCATTGCCCACCAGGAGAGTTTGTCCGGGAAATTCCACTGCCTACCCGGATCCCTGAAGATGCTACTCTGGAAGCATACCGTGATGAATCAGGGACATGCCTGGAGATTATTGTCCCTAAATTCCGTGTTGGTCCTGAAGAACATGAAGTGCATGTGTCGATGAGGCCACCCTCGTCATGGTGCCAATGAAAACTGTCCAAGGTGTGTGATGGATGTTCCTGTGGTAGTTTGTAGTCCATTCTTGTTAGCACTTTGACTGATGCTTTGTTGTCTGCTAACCCTCTAGCTCGCGAGGAGACATGGTGCGGGGGTTCCCTATTGTTACCATAAAGCTACTGTGCAACAAATGCATCTCAGTTTTGCTAGTTTTGATGGGGAAACAGTGCTGACTGATTGAAGCATTCTGGTAGTTGGCCTTTGCAGCATCTAGGAATATGCTACTGGTCACAAGGAACATGTTTGCATTACTTAGTGCTTGGTCTCAATATGTTTGTACGGGGATACCTTATGTATCATCTCCGTTTTCATTAGAATTCTCGTTGTGTCAAAAAGATCGGTTGTCGATGAGCTTCAGTCTGTGCATCATCGGCACGAGCAATCTGTTTGTTCTACAAAATGGCTCCTGCATGTATAGGGCATTTATTGTCATTTTCCATAGATGGTGAGAGGTTCGGTTTGTGGGGCATTGTTAGAAAATTCGTACCAAATTGATTGATGGAAGCTAAGGGAGGAAAAGGAGTACATGTCAGTGCCTTAGGATTTGTCAAGTCTTAATGTGGATTAGCGGTGCTGTAGCATTTTGTGAAGGTTTCCAGGAAATTTCTGGAAGACAAAAATGTAATATGTTAGAAGCTGTACCTTATCTGTTATCAATATAGAAGTGGTCAGTGTCTAAGCCTCCTATAGCATTACCATTCAGTGCATTTTATGCTCCTTATATTAATTCCAGTCAGCGTCTCATCCAGCAGTGGGTTTTTGGGTTCGTTATTTGAGCACTGCTGAGCGCACAGCCATTGAAGTTGCACAATATTCAGTCTGAAGATTTTGCTGGTCTATAGGGTTAGGTTTGCATGTATGTTTCTGGAGAAAGAGCCTCCAATGGATATGCATAGCCCAGCGTCCTATGATCAACCCAGTACTTTGTTTTAAGTTTTTATCTTCATGCGAATTCCATTGAGACAGCAAGTGAATGCTGACACCATGGTTTGTAATGGGTAATGCTTCCTCTGAAAGTGACAAAATGTTTGGTCATCTCACCACGGAGCCCGGATGCAGGGCTTAACCGGCCAGGCGGCCACCCTGGCTCCCCTGCGGCCCTGTCCCCTTGTGGTTCATCTTATCACCCACGCTGCCACACCCACACCTGACACCCCACATCGTTTTCAATTTCCGGGCCAAGTTGGTGTGTTGTTTCCCCTGCCAGTTTTATGATTGATCAGTTGTCACTTGTGCTCAAGTTGTACACAAGGCCCTCGTTCTATGCCGTTTTTCCCCTCTTGATGCCGCTGTTTTTTTTTTCAAAAAAAATACAAGTCTTGCTGCTGCTGTTTTCTTAACGTAAAGTATTGATTCAGGCATTCTGCTGTTGATGCATGTGCTTGAACGTACACTACGTCGTACGTGCTGGACGTCTTAAGGGTCTGATTGATCAAGGCCTTGAGTGATCGGGCTAAGTTTTGGTCAGGATCAAACTTAATTTGACTATAAATTAAAATTTAGCCAAACAACAAACTATTCATTTATATGGTTTGAGTATATAGCTAAATAAACCATATAAATGAAAATTATATTGTAAAATGTAATTTTAATTTAAAATTAAATACGGTCAAAATGTGGCCAAAATTTAATCAGGCAACTCAAGGCCTCAATCGAATCAGACGCTAAGACAATCCCGTCGCCGTTCGTTTCTCCGCCAAGTAAAAAGCAGGCAGGCTGGCAGCTGCAGCATAGTATATCTCTGCACGGCTCTCCGGTCTCTCCGCCAAAGCTAAAAACCATTAGCAAACGACAACATCTGGTTTCTGAAAGGAAATGAATCTCTAGACATTTTGCTGAGCCAATCCCGGTTGAGACTCGACGGCGACAGCGATTGAGTGGCGTGGCGCCGTTCCGACGTGTGGCCGGCCCTCCGCCCTCGCTCTTATCTTCAGGCAGAGGCAGCCTCATCATTATCATCTCGATAAGCCGGCGGAGGGGAGTGGCCTGCCCCTGCCCGGCACCAAGCCACCAAGGGCCGCAGGAGCTCTTCTCCCGGTCCAGGAGCTGCCATCCTGCCGAAAAAGGAATGGCAACTTGGAGGTTTGGCCGTTTGATAAGCCGGGTGGCGTGCGTCGGCCTTTTTCCACATCGCGCGGATGTGGATTGTGGAGTGCTCGTTGGCTGTCGTCGCCCTTGGCAATGCCTGCTTTTCTGGCTGCGATCTCTTTGCTGCGGAGTGTGGACTACCAGCTCTCCGACTCTCCACTCTGCCATTGCGTCTGCTTCCACTGATGAGCGTAACGAGACGATGATTGTTGCCTCCCGTGGGTGGGTGGCTTTGCCTTTGGCCTCTGCTGTGCTCGTACGGCCAGGCGTTTGCCGTTTGCGTGCTGATGTGGTACAGTACTTGTTTGTTTTTGTCCCCCGGAGATAAAATATTTGCTGACGGGCTCTATCAGGTGTCCTTAACACTGCGCGAGTGCTCCTTTTCCAAGGTATCTTCATAAGAATATACTGCACTGTAGTTTACTCCTATTTATGTTTGCAGTAGGGTCCAGCCATCAGCGATGAACGTCAGCCAATTGCCATTGTGACGGCCGGTGGGCAGGTCTCCTCTCCGGCTCTCCGTCCATTTTCGTATTCCTGTTCCACGGTGAAGTATCCAAGTCTGAACCCGGCCGGCGGCGCCTGTATGCAGGCACACGCCGAGACCGTGAGCAGCGAGCCACCAAGGAGGCAAGGAGGCACAGGTGGAAGCAGCCGAAGCTTATCTTCATCTCGAACCTGGCATTTGGGTTTTGGGAGCAACGCGTGAGCGTGTGGCCTGCTGGCATGCCCAGCATATGCAGACGCTCCCGTGCCAGGTGCCACGCTCTCTAGCTAGTTCAACGGCGCACGCAACGCAACTAGGTGGTGGAGTGGAACGTGTTTTTCTTTGACCCGGGGGCGCATTATTACCCAAAACTCATCGAATTGAACCAACTAATCCGACGGATTCCACCGCAAGAAAAAGTACTATTTTTTAGGTCATGTTTGGATCGAAGGATTTTTAAAGAAATCAAATTTCTATATTTTGTTTACATCACATGGTGTTTGGAATAAAGGAACAGAGTTTTCATTTCTTAGGGAAAAGCTTTCTCTTCTATGCAAAATGGAGGAAATAAAACATCCACTCCAATCCAACGGAAAGAATCTTTGCTCCCTCTCACTCTGACAATCTACTCACTCATTTTTCTACAATCCAAACAGCTCAAAATATACATTTCCGTGTTTTAGATTTCCATATATAGTTTTTCACTTTTCGTACCACTTCGTTCGTATGTTTATTTCTTTTCTCTGTTTTGGTTTGTTTTGTCCCAAACAGGCTCTCGTTGCTGACGTAGTGATCCACACCCGTTACTTCCCCTAAACACAACACTAGCTAACAATGGCTTGCTCCCGTGAAAGGGACAAGATCGATCTATGGATATTCTGCCCCCGGCAGCAGGGCCTCGCTAGCCTGCCAGGAAGACAGCTTGGCTCCTCCTCCCTCAATCGTTGATTGGCGTTGCCGTGCGCAGAGCAGAGCTCATCAGTGAGTCAGTGGTGATAAGAAAAACAAAGATAAACGAAAAAAATATATGTATTCTTTGCTGCTTAGCTGTTGATGTGCATGCACTCGGTCTTGCCGTCTTGGACGTGGTTGTACTCGGCTGTCTGTGTGTAGTGTACGCGAGTGTGTTGCTAAGAGGAAAACGTCGCTGTTGTCTCCCTTCCAAGGGATCTAGATAGATAGGTGTTGGCATCTGCAGATTCACCTAGAACGTTAACCACCATATAGTAGCACTAGCTTGGTTTCTGTGGGAGATAATGTGCTTGTTAATTCGATCGAGATCCCTGCTAGTTGACCTGATCGCGCTGGAGATATGGGGCCTTGCCTCGACAGCGACTGCGATGTGGCAACTTGGCCCCGTGCCCCCTATATCTGCACCTCTCCAGCTCGATAAGTGGCCTCTCGCTGCTCCAAAGGCCGCGCACCATTGGAATATTTGGGCCATTGCCGCTAGCTCCATTCGAGGGAGAAGGGAAGGGAAGGGGGAAAAAAATAGACGGCGCAGCTGGAATTGTACCTTCTGGTGGTCCGTGCATGAAAACGAACGCGGGATGTGGACCGGCGACTCTGGGAGGGGAGCAGTCGTCTGGATTTTGATAAGGCTGAGTCCAGCAGATGAGGTAAAAGGCTGGATATAGTACAAAATGACACTATAGCGACACTGTTTACAGAGAGAGGGGTAGTTGGAATAGTGGATAGATGGGGATATACCCCATCTGCTGGACTCGGTCTTATTGGGCAGTGGGTGTCGCTTATGATAGCGCTGCTTTTTTTTTTTTTTTGCTGTGATATTCTCTGCTGTGTCCCTGTGTGGATACCCGTTTGCATGCACGGCATCTTTTATCATCTCGTGCTTGGCCATATGACCGATCGAAGAAGGAAGAAAAGAGTGCAGGTTGGTCTTTTGCTGTTTAGGAGATAAGGACGAGGGAGGCCTAACTGCTGCTTGCGTTGTGATGGTAAATTCTCCCTGCAGATCGAGGCGTGTGGCCATAGAAGAAGAACAGATTGTTGGATTGGATGCCGTCACCAACCACAACTTATCTGCTGTTCGGCGATCAGCACCATGCCTTGGCTACACAGGATGACAGGACACATGCCTGCCGTTGCTGCGCCAGCAGCCCAGCACCAGTCGGCCACACGGCTGCCTGCATCTTCTCATGTCCATCTGCGCCGCCGCCCACCGAACGGAGCATGAGATAGGTTGTTTTAGTGGCTTTACCGGATTTCTTTCGCCCTAGTATTTCGTTTCTGTCGCTTTCGTCAGTGACCTTTGGCCTGTTTTAGAGGGTATTGTACTACGGTACAGGCAGGTTTCGTTTGCCTGCTGATGTAGTGTCATATAATCATATCCAAACTCTGAAGATAACATATTCTCGCGCTGGCGCTTGTATTGCTCGCTCTAGTATACGTACTCTGTGAATACGAGTGCTAGCTGCTTTTTCCAAGGTATCTGCTTGGAGAGTAGTTAGTCACGGATCAGCTCGTACGTACGTCAGGGAATAATGGGTTTATTCTGCTTTCTTCCCAAAAAGAGAACAGGTAGAGATGGGTCAGTGCGTGGGAAAATTTTCTGTTATTAACCAGCAGTAAACAAAACGAGACCACAATTCAGAGCGCCATTTCTCTATTCACAGGTAGATCCAGATTTTTTTAGATAATAGAACAGGTAGATCGAGATGGGTTTTTGGTTTCGTCGTGGGAACTGGGAAGCCTATGCAAATTATGGCTTTCGATAACTGATGACTGCAACCTCCACCATGACAAAACGGCCTCTTCCGGCCTTTCTGATCCATCTCGTGACGGGTGGAGCTGCCGAAATGTCTACTAGCCACGAGGCGCGTTGGCGGTACCGCGGTAGGCCACCGCCGCCGTAAGGCAAGATGCCAGCCAAGGAACGAAATATTCTGTGCAGTGGGCAGGATGCATGGACCATGACGACCTTAGGCTGTCTTCAATGGGATGCCCTAAAGAGGTGCCCCAAAACACTGTTTGGCACTGTTTGACATAAATGCTGTACCGTAGACAGAGAGAAAAGTAGTTGAAATAGTGTTTTGAGAAAGTGGATGAGTCTTGCCATTGGGGTCAGCCTTAGAGCGCGATTGGTTGGCTGGGTAGCCAAGCCAGGCCACGTGAGCCAGGGCCGCCAGAGCCAGGCTCGGCCGAAACAGGAATGGAACTCGTTTCCCGGAAGCCAGCGCCATTTTTTGCATCCCGCAGTGCAAGTTAGCGCAGAAGAATAAGCAACCAAACACTGAATTGCAGATGGCTAGATGCATGCAGGTGTAACCAAACAGCGTATCCCGTGTCCTAAGAGCCTGGTTCACCCAAATGCAGGCATCCAATCAGGCCCTTAGTGACCTCTACAGATCTTAATCAATCATTCTCTGTCGCTGCTACTAATTTTCAAACCTATATAAATTCAGCCTGGTCTCGAAAAATTCTGGTACTTAAAAATTTTGTACGTAGTACGTACAAATCTTGCGTGACTTGTGATTTGTGAGACGCACGCAGAAGCAAAACCGAGAGCGTCCTACCTAGGGTCTATTTAGGTTCACCGTAGATTTTCATTATCTAGCTAATATGTACTATTAAATATTAGCCAAATAATGATTATCTTGATGGATAGTATGTGGTAGCGTTTGGATCCATGGCTAATAGATTAGTTAACATGTGGAGTAAGGAAGAAAAAGTTCAATTATCTCCTATAAGCTGATATTATTTAGCATTGAGTAGATAATGAGATAATAAGAATCTGTAGTCTAGATAATCGTTATCTCCCTATTATCTGAACCCGTTTAGATTTAAAGCGCTAATATTTAGCAGATTTTCGTTATTTGTATGGATCCAAACAGGCCCAGTGCTGCCGGCTGCCGGTACGATTCGGATGGATTTTATTCAGTACCGAATGTCCCCTTCCGTTATCATCTTGTTTGACTTTTGATTTTGAGGGCAGGGGGGGGAGCAACATGCCTTTGGTGTGGCCGTCAGCAATTGGAAAATTCTTTCATTTTTTTCTGTCAGTTCTGTCACGTCCTGCTAAGGTGGCCCCTGGCCCCAGAAGGTTGCAGATCAACAACTCTACTGCTTTTATAGGTGGTGTGCTGTGTATATAAACAAAGCCCAACGACGCTGGATCCTGGGCCTTTTCTACAGGTCCATTGGGCCCAAAGTATTTGCCGATAATACTATCGGCCCGCGTCTCCGTTTGCACGCACACACATTTTAGCATTGAGCTCTTCTGCTCTTAATTCCAATCGGGAAGGCTCTCGATCCCCTTTCCCCTGCTACAGGAGAGCGAGGCGGAAAAGCGGCGAACTCCAAATCCGCCGTCAATCTCGCCGTTTCCTCGCCTCCGGCGGCGTCTCCGGGCGCAGCCGAGGTGGGGAGGCGGCGAATCGATGGTCGGAGTAGTTGTATAGCTTAGAAAGTAGTCTTCTACTGCTATAGCTAGGGTGTGCGACGGTGGCGGGATGGTGCTGCTGTCTTCTTTTGTTCCTATGCTTGTCCTCTACTTGCTCGTCCGCATCGATGAGAAGGCCGGGGAGGTGGCATGGAGTATGTGCTGCGTTGCGGTTCGTGATCTTCTGCGCTTCTCCGGCGGCAGCGGCGGTTGCAGTATCGGCGTCATCCCCGGCGGTGGCTGCAGAAGTCTTTTGCTCTTCATCGGCTTCTTTGGCGACATCATCAGCTATGGTGATGGTCTCGGGGAGCCATGGATGAGGTATGGTTTGCTTACTGTAATAAGTGAGGGGGTGGTGGTTAGTTTGCCCCTCTGGTTACAGTGCTTCTCCGGCCTGCTGATCAAGCTTGGCTGGTCTTCGGTGGTGCCGTTGCTCCTACTTCCTCTCAAAAAGGAAGGGATCTCCTACTCCGTCCGGCGAGGTCGCCTTGCTCGTTCAACGATTTTAACGCGGCTCGATTTTGGGTCGCTGCTTGAAGTGGCTTCAAAAATTATGATGGCCTTTTATGGCTCTACCTTGTCGGTTAAGGTTGTCTCAGCTCCGGTTCCTACGACCCAGCCTGGCGATGGTGATCGGAGAAGGAAAACAGGGGTGTTGATGAATAGAACCTGCGATGTTATCAATGTAATTTTCTTTTTCATCAGGTTTCCATTTGTAATGTTTAATGTAACGTGTCTTAATCAATGAAAACCACCCCTTTCTCAAAAAAAAAAAAACACATTTTAGCATTGAGACTTTTTTTTACAAAAAGAATTTTTAAGTCCGGTCTCTCGCATAAGAGATAGCATTGAGATGCTGACGTGAAACGTGATGATGTTAAGATGCCAAGCATTTGAAACGAGAAGAGGAAAACTGCAACCAACGTGAAGCAAGAACAAGTACACTGCTGAAACTGTTAGGAACTTGCAGCGTTTGGATTGAGATTGAAACAACATTAGTGTAGTTCGATTTGGGTGGAGGCGAAACTGTGATGTTTGGTTTGGATCAAGAGTAACGCGATCTCATCTGGGTAGTTTAGTAGTGTTGGTTGGGTAAGACAGCTCTGCAAGTGAGCAAGTCCCTGGTAGCTAGCTGCAAGAAGTAAACCTGATCTGATCATCCGAGCAAGCGGGGAACTAATTAAAGCCACGGATATCGTTTCTCTGTAAACCATTTGACAGAGGGATGAGAATGTCAGGGAATGGGGTGGAAACAACACCAGATGATTACAGTAGTAACGTTCAAGAACATACGGGTCATGTTCTCACAAATTATTATTTACTCTACTAAACCTAACACTTAGTACTATGTTCCAACTTAACTACTTCCATACCAGTACTCGACACAGAGAGCGAGCAAGGATTAACACCACATTATTCCATACAAACAGATTGCACCCTGACGCAGGCGTGAGAAACCAACGTCACAAGCCACGACAAATTTCGGGACCTCGTCAGATCGAAGACCTGTCACGTCTCGCATTTAGTCCATCACGTCTCGCATTTAGTCCACCTCCTCGATCTTTGGCCCTGCGCCGCTGCCACCGCCGTTGGCGGCGCCACCGCTGGGCATGTCCTCGTCCATGCCGGCGGCTCCCGCGCCGCCTTGATACATCTTGGAGATGATGGGGTTGCAGACGTTCTCCAGCTCCTTCATCTTGTCCTCGAACTCCTCCGCCTCGGCGAGCTGGTTGCCGTCGAGCCACTTGATGGCGTCCTCGATGGTGTCCTCGACCTTCTTCTTGTCGTCGGCGGGCAGCTTGGACGCGATCTTGTCGTCCCGCACCGTGTTGCGCATGTTGTAGGCGTAGTTCTCCAGCGCGTTGCGGGCCTCCACCTTGCGCTTCACCTCCTCGTCCTCCGCCTTGTACTTCTCTGCCTCCTGCACCATGCGCTCGATCTCCTCCTTGGTCAGCCGCCCCTTGTCGTTGGTGATGGTGATCTTGTTCTTTTTTCCCGTCGTCTTGTCCTCCGCCGACACGTTCAGGATGCCGTTGGCGTCGATGTCGAAGGTCACGTTGATCTGGGGCACGCCCCGCGGCGCCGGCGGGATGCCCGTCAGCTCGAACTTGCCCAGCAGGTTGTTGTCCTTGGTCCGCGTCCGCTCGCCCTCGTACACCTGGATGAGCACGCCGGGCTGGTTGTCGGAGTAGGTGGAGAAGACCTGCTCCTTCTTGGTGGGGATGGTGGTGTTCCTGGGGATCAGCACCGTCATGACGCCGCCGGCCGTCTCCAGCCCGAGCGAGAGCGGCGTCACGTCGAGCAGCAGCAGGTCCTGCACCTTCTGGTTGCCCTCGCCGCTGAGGATGGCGGCCTGGACGGCGGCGCCGTACGCCACGGCCTCGTCCGGGTTGATGCTCTTGCACAGCTCCTTGCCGTTGAAGAAGTCCTGGAGCAGCTGCTGCACCTTGGGGATGCGGGTGGAGCCGCCGACGAGCACCACGTCGTGGATCTGCGCCTTGTCCATCTTGGCGTCGCGGAGGCACTTCTCCACGGGCTCCATGCACTTGCGGAAGAGGTCCATGTTGAGCTCCTCAAACCTGGCCCGGGTGATGGTGGCGTAGAAGTCGATGCCCTCGTAAAGCGAGTCGATCTCGATGGTGGTCTGCGCGGTGGAGGAGAGCGTCCGCTTGGCCCTCTCGCACGCGGTCCGCAGCCGCCGCAGCGCCCTGGGGTTGCCGCTCAGCTCCTTCTTGTGCTTCCTCTTGAACTCCTGCACGAAGTGGTTGACGAGGCGGTTGTCGAAGTCCTCGCCGCCCAGGTGGGTGTCACCGGCCGTGGCCTTGACCTCGAAGATGCCCTCCTCGATGGTGAGGATGGACACGTCGAAGGTGCCGCCGCCGAGGTCGAAGATGAGCACGTTCTTCTCGCCGGTGCTGGCGGCCTTCTTGTCGAGCCCGTAGGCGATGGCGGCGGCCGTGGGCTCGTTGATGATGCGCATGACGTTGAGCCCCGCGATGACGCCGGCGTCCTTGGTGGCCTGGCGCTGCGAGTCGTTGAAGTAGGCCGGCACGGTGATGACGGCGTTCTTGATGGTGGCGCTGAGGAAGGCCTCGGCGATCTCCTTCATCTTGGTGAGCACCATGGAGGAGATCTCCTCGGCAGAGAACTTCTTCTCCTCGCCCTTGTAGGTCACCACGATCATGGGCTTGTCGGCGGGGCCCGGGACGACCTTGAACGGCCACATCTTCATGTCAGCCTGCACGGACGGGTCCGAGAAGCGCCGGCCGATGAGCCGCTTGGCATCTGCATCATGGCACAAACACAGCACAGTGATTAGGAACTACTGGTGCACAAGCACATTAGAGAGCTAACCTTGCATGTGTGCAGAAATGATATCAAAATGATATGCATGTTCTGCCTCAAAAACAGAGCTGAAGCAGAGCAGCAACACAGTTCCAGCAGGTACCATGACAGGCCTTATTAAAGAAAAAGTACCGTCGCAGGTGGATTATAAAAGTATCATGACAGGTGGCATCTTCATCTAATACTAGTTTGTTTTTCTTTCATAAAGAAAAAAAAGCTGATTGGGTTTTGATCACGCGACCGAAGAAATACTGGGATTTTTTTCATAGGTACTACTGTACAAGCAAAGCAGGAACAGGAAGGGGAGCTTACCAAAGACGGTGTTGGTGGGGTTCATGGCGACCTGGTTCTTGGCGGCGTCGCCGATGAGCCTCTCGGTGTCGGTGAAGGCCACGTACGAGGGCGTGGTGCGGTTGCCCTGGTCGTTGGCGATGATCTCCACCCGGTCATGCTGCCACACCCCGACGCACGAGTAGGTGGTGCCGAGGTCGATGCCGATCGCCGGACCCTCTCCCTTGCTCGCCATCTCTCTCTGCCTCTTTCTTCTCCGATGATCAAATCAAGCTAGGAATCGATCCGGTGCGCGTACGCCTGAAATCGAGAGCTGTTTCCTGTGCTTCTGGTTCGCCTGCGATACAACGATGGGTTGATGCTTCGCTGTGTTGCGAGTCTGATGAGTTGATGGGAACGACGACGATAGAGGCGCCCGGCTTATATACAGGCGTCGGCCGGGGCGCGGTGGCGTTCGGGAAGGTTCGTGCAGGAGGTGATGTGGCGGTGCGAAAGGCCCGGCGCGCGGGCGGCGTCGGTTCGGGGCCGGCCGGGAGCGCGAGCTGGTGGAGAGGGTTCGGGCGCGCGCGGGACTTCTCCAGAACGGCCAAGGGTTCGCTCGGGCGGTCGCTGGTTTCGTGCGGCTTCTACCGTCGTGCTCGTGCCGGGTTGGGTTTGGCGCTTGCTGGCGGGTCCTGGGCGGCCCGTAGATTTTTCTGGGATGGGAGTGGCGGCACTGGGCCCCTCGGGTGAGTTCTCGCGCCAAGTGGAAATCGCTGGAACGGTGTAGTGTTTTATTCATAAAGGCCACCCAATGTTTTTATTAATCGCTTCTTTGATTTTCTCTTTATTACTCTCCGTGTGCTAAATCATTATACATTATTTTAGCTTTGTCATACGTGGCTACGGCAACCTTATACTAGCTTTGATCAATTTTTTTTCTTAAATGTATTAACGTCGACATGAATCAAATAAATGTGGAAGGGAGAACAAACACAACTACACAAGAATGATGATGTGATTATACACAAATCAGTTCAGCTGAGTATGTTTTGACGACACAAATCAAAATGACAAAAGTTAACTTTTATAAACAATCTTTATTTTTTGAAATTTAAAAATTTATTTGAGGGCTCTTCCTCAAAATTGATAGCCCTTCTATGTTCAGCTTTTGTTTCTTAGACCAAAGGAATTCACTAATTTTAAAACTAAGAAAAAATATTTTTTTCAGAAGGAATGCCATCACATTTGCCATCATATTTTTAAAAATCAGGAAAATGTTATGGCACTTCCTCTAGGTTAAAAAGGAGCCTTCTATATATTTTTCTGTTCGTGCTGAAGGAACACCATCGTCGCCCAATTGTCCACAGTAAAATCCTTTCAGCCCATAGCAAATCGGGTCCCGGGCCTGGCCTGGCCTGGGAATTGTTAAGGCCCAGTTATAGAAAAAACGCACAAAAATGAAAAACGGCTGGGCGCCCTGCCCCTTTTAAGTCCTTTTCTTTTTACAGAATTTAGTACTAGTATATGTCTTTCTCTGTGATAAAAAAAATGTCTTTCTGTTCTGGATTGCCAGAGGTAGCGGAGGCGTCACAGAAATTTGTCTTCCCTCCTCCGGAAACTTTCAATCCAGCACGGTACTAGTACTCCTATGCACTATCTCGGTCCATATGTCGCGTACGTAAGCTGTGTTTTGTGAACACGCGACACCCTTCCTGCGGCGTACTCGGCATGAATATTCAAGATGACACACCGAAATACTACTAGATTGATGAGTGTTTGATACTTGCAGATTGAGACCTGGATGAGCTCTGTGGATGAGCTGATGAGCACTAGCCAGTAGCCACTAGCGATCGAGATCATGGTCTCATTTATTCTGTTACTCATAATCCAAGGCAGTACAGTATGCAGTCATTATTATTAACGCGCTCGCATGTACACGACACGACTACAAACGTCTCAAGCGATCAGCACATATATTCCGACGACTTGACCTACTAGCTATTAGCAGACGATTTATTTGAGTCTGTCTATACATCAATGTATTCCAACATCTGAATTTTTGGTCACTTAATCTTAGATGGATGGTCAGGATTACACTGTAATTACAGTACACACACTGTAATTACAGTACATGTACACTGTAATTACAGTGTAACTCTCCACACGTACCCCTACCCCACCCTCACTGCCACCCCCGACCTCAGATCCGCCCCCGCCTCCGAGCTCCGGTGGCGAGCGCCTCCGCCTCCAGCCCCGGCCCCAGCGGCGCGCACATCGGGTGGCGGCGGCTCCCAGGCAAGGCGTGGTTGCGGGCCCCCCGTCGCGCGCCTCCGCCTCCAACCCCGGCGGCGAGCGCCTCCGCCTCCGGCCCCGGCGGCGCGCACCTCGGGCGGACTGCGGGAGCAGGCGGCGTCGGCCGCCGCCGAGTAAGGCGCGCCGGTAGAACCCCCCCTCCCCCCCCCTCCCCCCCCCCGCGGAGGCAGGCGCGGCGGACGGCGAACCGGATGAGGAAATCCTTCGTAACAACCGGTTGTCTTTTAAGCTTTTCTCATTTATTTTGGTATATGTACAGTACCAACAACGGCGGCAGATGAGAAAAGGGCGGTAGTCGTCGTAGCTAGATCGATAGATACACGATCACTCGCGGACGTGGCTGCCGATGCGCACGACGTTGCCGTCCATGTCCCTGACGAAGCCGGACTTCTGGCCCCAGGGCTTCTGCTCCGGCGCGCTCACCGGCAGCGCCCCGTTGTCGACGGCGCGCTTGTACGCGGCGTCGACGTCGGCGTAGACGAAGCAGATCTCCACGGGCCCGCGCGCGGTGGCCGAGTCCGGCAGCTGCACCTGCCCCGACAGCGAGTCCGTCTCCCGCTGGTGTAGCGGCGTGAACGCGATGGTCGTCGCGCCGCTCTCCAGCTCCGCCCACCTGCAAATAATTAACCACAGGAGCGCGCGTTGAAGGCAGCTGCCGCGTTCGTCGAGGAAGAAGAACGGAGAGGCAGCGGCCGGGGGGAAGGCAAGGCAGATCGAGGCAGGCATATAGGGTTTAGTTTACTTGTGGGACTGGTCGACGCGGCGGACGTTGTAGCCGAAGGCGGCGGCGTAGAAGTCGGCGGACTTGTCGACGTCCCTCACGTACACGATGGTGTAGGCGAACACAGGGCTCACGCCGCCGGACGCCATGGCTTCTTCGTTCGTTGCTTCTTTCTAGCTAGTGCTCCTACGGCCTACGCCGTCACTTCTTGAGCAGCAATTGCTACGTTAAGGTGAGTAGTATAGAACAAGTACTGCCTTGGCCCTGGCTGCCCTTTTGTGCACGCGGCCGGCTAGATATGGTTTCCCCGGCGTGGGAGGTGGCAGGCATGCAAGCGGCGACCAGCACTCTCGCTTCCACGTTTGTCGCCGCCACCAGTCGGTGCCTCGGTGGCACAGCACAAATGGAAGTTCGCCGTCGCCTCGCCGGTCTCAGGAGGAGCATGGTATGGTCGTCTTCTTTTGTCCAGTTTAAGGCCCACTCGGTTCGAGTGTTCTGGTAAGCCGAAGAGCCGAAAGGGCCCAAAAAAGAATATTACTTACTAGTAGAATGTTAGCCCTATGGGGCATGGGCCAAAAGCCGATTGGGCATTGGATTTTTGGAGCTGAAGCTCAACCAAAAAATAGTGATTGACTTGGCTCGCGAGCCACCTTGGCGCATTCGCATGATTGGGCATCACGCCTTTTGGAGCTGAAGCTGAACCAAAAAAAAAAAAAACTGATTGGGCGTATGCAGTCTGATCGATTGGATTGTCCCCAACTTTGAATGCTTGATAGGTGTATGTCGTCTTTAGTTTCATTCGGCACCAATCACGGCGTTCGGGCGCTACATACGGGCATCAACTTGGCCCGGGGTTAGGATGATTCGCCCCCTTTTTCCACTTATCCACGGTTGACTGCACTGCGCCGATGGTTCGGACAGGCAATTCGACAAGATAGGGACAGTCTTTAGGCCGTCTTGTTTTGCACTGTTTGACATAAATGCTGCATTGTAGAGGATATTTGGAACAGTGATAAGGAGCGTGATTTGAGGAGTT
Source organism: Paspalum notatum (assembly GCA_022530915.1). Lineage (NCBI taxonomy): Eukaryota > Viridiplantae > Streptophyta > Magnoliopsida > Poales > Poaceae > Paspalum > Paspalum notatum. Next base: position 9,683,615 of record CM039684.1, read on the forward strand.
TCATTAAAGACAGCCTTATTCATGTGAGTATGTTAACCCATCTCCAAGAGCGCACAAGAGTATTGTACATCACTCCGGAGTTGTTTTTTTTCCATTCAAGGGGAAGAGGATCCCGACCTGCTGCTATTCATTGATCGAAACCATCGGAACAGTACGATGTTCAGGTTACGTCAGGGTGGGAGGGGGGGGGGGGTGAGGGGAACAAAGATTGTGTCTAAAAAAAGCAACAAAATAAATTACAGAACAGATGTGAGATAGAGTCACACCAAGAGTCCACTTCTAAAGCTAAGACTCTTAAATCTGCATTTCCAGAAATCACAGTCTTTGGTGAAATCAAGCAGCGCCTGTCTGGTTGCTCCATGAACCCTTTCGAAGACCAACCTGTTCCTCAATAGCCAGATTCTCCAAAGAAGGATCAACATGAGACTCCAAAGCTGTTTTGGATCGATGCACAGCTCACACACACTGCAGACCGCAATGGAATCGAAAAAATCGAACATAGGGGGAATTCGGGAAACCCGGATGCCCAAACACATAGCACATTTGCAAGGATGAGTCTCCACCGACTTAAGTTAGGAGGACTCATCTAACTGACATACGTACCCGCGCTCTTAGGATCCACATGTCAGTGGCTCAAGTCGTGCTTACTTAAGTCAGCGGACCCGTTTCCCATTTGCAACGAGACACTGGCTCATCCCGTCTGGCGTGAAGCATGGTCACATTAAAACAACTATAGTGTGAAGCAACACATATTTTGTTGTCATACATCTGTGCCCGGAGGAAAGATATTGCTCGAGAAGATATTACACGTTAAGTAAGCAGACGTACTTATTACACTGCTTAGCAGTATCAGCACATCTTTATTCCCAAATTACACACACTTACACGCGCAAGGCTTTCAGCCTTCCCTTAGTCAACGTACGTGTCAAGTCACTTCATTCTTAGCGACTTACTTAATTACTTAACGTGTGCTAGCTTGCACGCTCGCATGCGCATGGCATGATGATGCCCTTCAGGCCTTCACACACACACACATGCATGGCCTATAAGTACAGTACATCTCAATTAAGGATGCACGACGATCTTAGTGTTCTTTGCCATATCGGTGGTGGCGCGGGCGGCGTTGCCGGCGAGCGGGAAGTAGAAGGGGTAGATCTCGTAGCGCACCCTGCAGCTGCTGTAGTTGATCTGGCACCCCTGCTGCGCGCCGCAGTAGTCGCCGAAGCGCGACACCGCCGTGGACAGGCACTGCGCGCACGTCAGCGGCGCGAGGTCCCGCGTGCACTGCGCCAGGCCGTAGATGGAGACGAAGGGCGTGTACTGCTCCTTGTCCCGCCCCAGCCCCGCGCTGCCCGCCGCCGACGCCTGCGCCGTGGCCTTGCCCATCACCTTCCCCACCGCCTTCTCGAACGCCTTGGCGTTGTCCATGGCCTGCACGTTCACCAGGATCACGCCCGCGTCCGTGTCCGCCTGCCCGACGAAGTTGGCGTTCTCGTACCGCATGAAGCAGTAGTCGTACCATATCCTTGCGTCGGAGCTGTAGCTGCAGGTGGTGGGGAGCTGCTTGGCGGCGTCGGCGAGGCAGGCCGCGCAGTCGCTGTCGGAGACGTCGCCGCGGCATTGCGCGAGGCCGTAGATGACGTTGTTGCCCTTGCCGGCGGTGGAAGTGGCGTAGCCGCCGCCGGTGGAGGCCTTGGCGACGAGGTCGGCGAGGACGGAGTTGATGTTGGCCACGGCCTTGCTGCTGCCACCGTAACTGCTTCCTGAGCAGTAGCTGCCGATCGAGTCCGCTGCCATGCCCAGCGGCAGCAGGGCCATGGAGACAAGTAGCAAGCTGCGGCACATTGTGCTAAACTCCATGTGTGTCAAAGCCCGAGTGCTCGCTATATATATCTTACGAAGCTAGGAGTAGTGTTTCTATGCTCTTGTGAAGGATTATTATCGGAGCTTATATAGAAGGAGAGCGGATAGGGTATGAGAGGTGATTGCTGGTGTTTGCTGCCGTTCTTTGACTGTTTTCTTGGTTGCATTTGCATGCAGTTTTGACGCTTCATGAGACCATACGAAGGCATGTGTGCAGAGTTGCTGTCCTAGTGCTGACCTCTGAGTCAGCATGGGCAGAGACAGGCGCTAGCTTGGCAGTTTGTCACTTGCAGACATTGCGAATGCTAGCTGGCTTGGCGGCTCGATCGGCGCCATGCGTGCATGTGCATGACTGGTTGACTAGGGGCTTTGGATGGTTTCATGGTTTGGAAGAACCAACCCTCACATCACAGCCCACAGACTAATAAAGCTCCCTGAATATTGATTTCCTGGGAGCCAAAAGAAATAGACTGGACATGTTTGGAGCATCATGCCTTTTTTTGGGTATATTTTGTACTACATAGCTTACAATTTTTTTTTTTTTTGCAAAATTCCTACTCTCCAAACAGAACCATTAAAATACTTCTAAACTGCATGCCCTCAGGTTGCATTCTTTTTTTAGCAAAAACAGGTTCAAAGTTACTCTAGTTAACCACCATGTGGATGGTAGTTAGTGACAAGTTACCTAAACAAATCGCACATTTAACTGTTTAGAGCAAGAAAATTTGGCACCATGAAGGCCGAAAAGGAAGAAGAAGAACAGACGCATCGTGCGTGCATGCATGGTCCACTAGTCTCAACTATCAAGTTGTGTGGAGTTCCACTCATCCAAGCAGGAGGCTCGCTTATCCAAAAGAGCTGAAAGACGTCATAGGGTCACTTTGCTGAATTTGGGCCTCATTTTTCTTTCTCCGCGGTCAGTTTTCCAGCCCATATATGCTGTTTAGAGAGGGCCATACAGAAGTCTACAGTTCCCCATCTATAAGCCCAACGCACCGTGTAATTCTTTCAACTCTGAAGCTATCTACCTCATCATCCACTTAGACTCCACTAAGACTTTGAAAAATTATTTCATCAATTTTCTGTGGCTAACAACATCCATGCACGTGCTCAGAAAAAAGGAACTAAGATTCCACTAAGATTTTGATTAATTTCTTTCATCATTTTCTGTGGCTAACAACACTTATACATGTGCTTAGAAGAAAGGAAAAAAAACATACACACACCACTATATCAATGCTCTTTACCAAGCTATCTACGTCTAATGACCTATATAAGTTTTTTTGACTTACATCACTCATATATGCACTCAGAAAAAACCCACATATTTCTCTTCATAATTTTAGTTTTTATTTTCTACATCTCACTATATGAATCAGTATTCCCACTAACTATTTATCTACCACCCCGTTGAGTCACTTCAACACACACTAAGCCTCATTAAATTATAATTCTTTCATATGAATATTTTCTTCCATTTCATTTTTCCTCGCGTGCACATTTTTTCACACAACAATGCAAAGATCAAACATTTAAAAGTGATCTCTCAACAATGTGAATATTTAATCAAATAAATTATCTACAACTTGAAAATAATATTTTTATGCAATCACTCTAGTTTTTCTATCTTAAAATATCAATTTAAAAACTGATTAAAAATTTACTGCAGCAACATAATGCAACGCCTAGAAATTAATTAACAAACGCATAGAATGATTCTATCACAATATATAAATCGATCTTAACCTATAATGTCCACAACTACTAATAATAATAAAGTCCACCAGCATATTATTCTATCACAAAATATATATAAATCGATACCAACCTAAATATCCAAACCTAATAATATAATAAAATCTACCACCACCATGCGATCTTATTAGCTTGCTAGCTACTAATAGAATGCATGGTGGTACATTACTATTGCTGGTGGTATATATATAGAGCTAGCTTAATTAGGTGCGACTACGACCAAGAAGACTGGATTCCCAGGAATTCTTCTATGGATCCTTCGAGGCGTTCCATGACGGCCTCCCAGCCTGCCTGCGTGGGGTGGATGTAGTCCCAGAAGAAGAAGCTGTCTGGGTTGTCACAAAGGCTGTACTGCTCTCTGCCATTACCATCCTCCTGCCCGCAATAGCCGTTGATGGGGTCTTGCTGGTTAGCGCAGCAGGGAGCGTGCGTGTCCTGCAACCGAGGGACTGCAAACAGATAGTGCGCGCCAGTTTAGATCACTGTTAGGTGCTGTTTGGTTCGATGGAAGGCAACGCAAACGCAAAGGGAATGGGTCCAGAGCTGTAACTGTAAGGGAATCGATGATCACCTGTTTTGTTTGGTTCAACGGCGGCAACATGAAAGTGTTGCGGCATCCTGCGTCGCTGCGGACGGAGTTGCTTACCGCCAAAATCGGGCGTAAGCAGCGCGCTGAAGGCTCGGGTTTGGTTACCCCGCTATCAGATCCCGTCGTAGGTCAAACAAACAAATATTAACGGCATCGATTCACAGTGTGATCGGATCACGGTGAAAAATGCCCCAACCAAACAGCACCGTTGTTGGGTGCCATCGATCACGATCAGTACATACCCGATGCCGAGTTGGATTGCACGATGTCAGCGAAGATGGTGTAGAGGTCGAGCATGTACACGTCCTGTGGCGACGACTCGAGCTTCCCTCTGAGAGCCGAGTTGTGCATGCCGGCCAGCATGTTGCCTTGATCATCGCAGTGGTCGTAGTTGCTGGCGATGGACTGCCATGGTAGGCAACCCAGCGGAGGCAGCAGGTTCACCAGCACCTTGCCGACGCCCAGGCCCTTGATCCGGGTCACGGCGTCCACGATCTCGTCCGTCACCTGTCCACTCAGGGCTCTCATGTCGCCGGAGCCGGTCTCTTGGTTGATGCGCTGGAAGTAGTCGCGGCCGGTGGAGACGGCGACGAGGGCCACCGATCGCTGCAGGTCCCCGTGCTCGATGATGCCGTGTTGTCCAGCAAGCTCTTGAACTGGTCCACCTGCTGGCGGAGCGAAGGTGCCTCCACGCTGTCGAACACGCCGGAGCCGCCGACGGCGAAGTTCACCCCGGACGGGTTGGACCTCCGGACCCTGGACGGCGGAGGGGACTCATCCTGCCCGAGGATCTTTGCTGCAAAACCATACATATAACACATCGATCAGCAGCGATCATCATCAGTATATAATTAAGCAACAGGTCAGTTGCATGCATGATCGATCATCAGTATATATAGTTACGTACCCAGGATGTCAGATTGCACCAGACCATCGGAGACGCGGCCGGTTGCACGGTTTCGATGAGACGAGTCCGACATGCCGTAGGGATAGAACCATGCACGTGACAGCACCGTCTTCTCAGATGTCCGCGGGCGGTTGCCGGCGTCCACAAATGAGTCGCCGAACACAAACATACTATACTCCTCCGTGTCGCGTTCACGGTGAGGACGGGCCTCCGCATGATGAACGCCATCTGCCAAGAGGAATAAGCAGACCACCGCCGCCGCCACGCACCAACAAACAAGCTTCGTCGACTTCATGATTCTTGTTCTACGCTAGAAGCGTGCCGTGAGATTCAATGGCGACGTCCCGTCCCCCTGTGTCGACATGTATACTTCCGATATAACGTACAGCAATCGTACCAGCTCCAGTCTTTTTATTCCATATATACGGTCGTGTCTCGCCAATCCATCATATCTCCTCCAAATTGCGATATAAAAACACACTACTCCTCCAATTCTACGACTGATTGATTTATCTCAAACTCATGGAGCAATAAGTGGTTTGACGTTTATATACGGGACTCCTATAAACAAATCGTACGTGTCAGATGTACGTGTGTGATCCCCTGTCTATTACTACATAATCGTGTTGCAGAAGAAGCAAATTACATACAGAGCGACCCTCCAATTCTACGACTGACTAACTCATCTCAAAGTCATGGAATTATTAGCTTAATTATTTTTGGTGAATTGGTGCTACGTACGGGACTCTGAAACAAATCGTACATGTCCTAACAGCTTGCTACACGACTCCCCCGTATGGAGGACCAAGTGGCTTTCCCGTGGCCGGGAGGCGACTATAGGCCAGATTCCCGTTTTCCAGCTTTTTTTTCCTATCTACTAGCAAACATGCAAGTTCATTGCGACGGGGTGAAGAAATTAGCCAAAACTTATGTCATAAATTGTTTGTGAGCCACATCAATATTTTCCTATAACGGGATTCAAAATTTGTGCGCAAACCTAGTAACAAAAGAAGCCCACGACCGCTTTACTATATAACAAATTGATTTTAGCCCCCTTGGGGAACAAAGGAAAATTAAAAGGATTTTAGAGTATTAAAATCCTATATAAAACTTTCCTACATAGCCTTTTTGGGAACAAAAGATTTAGTTCCTACAAATCCTATGGCTAAATATAAAATGCTATGTCCGAACCTAAAAGGCTTGTATTTTCCCAATCGAATGCCAAAGCTAAATTTCGACCACAACATTATAAATTTTATGATTAAATTGAAAACAATAACCCAATTTAGGATATTTGAAAGTTTTTCTCAAATTAAGGACATATGTTCACATCAAACTATAGTACTTTCTACTAACTGGAATAATATTCCACTATATCACATGAAAATATTATAGATTCACAAGAAAAAAGTGTGTTCTAGGCAGAAGGGAAATATTATGTATCCATAAGAGAAAGTGTTGTTCACAATAAATTTGTTTCAATTTCACGCACAAAAATATTATTTCCATCTTTCGCAATAAGAATGTTTTAGCTTTACAGGTAAATGTCCCTGTAAAGAGGTTTTTAAGAATAATAATGTTCCTACCACTGGAAGGAAAATATAAAGATATAAAGTAAGAAATTAAAGATCAAACAAAAAATGTTACTATTAACTTGCACGGAGAACCCATGGAAAGAAACTCTGTGCAGATTTCTGAACTTCCTGCACCTGATATGGCTGCTTTGGCCAAACAACTAACCAACCCGAGCAGGGCCAATGACAGAAGGAGAAGCAACCGTGAAAAAAAGAGAGCCGTTGGATCTTTAATTCGGGCCAAGTCGAGGAAAAAAAAACAATGTAATCTAAAACAAAAAACTAGGAAGGCAGGCGTGGTTCCGAAAAAAAAAATCCACTTGCATAGAGCAAAGATTTCCGTAGTTCGTCCTGTACTAGTCTGTACCGCGGACCCCGGTTGCGTAGCTCCAGTTTGGCGGAACCGCACGACCAGAGTACCAGACATACAGCGCCTAGTGGCCTACTATGCCGCTAGTGTCAAGCTAACCGACCGATCAGCAGTTGATGCGGACGACGCGGGCAAATGTCTTGGTCTAGTCTCGTAGGCCAATTGCTGCCCAACTAATCAAGCTTTCGCATCTGCGGTGCATGCCCGTGTATAGTCAGTCGTTCGTGGCCTCGTCGGAACGAACAAGGACGCCACAAATCGAAGTATTCGCGTATATGGCGCTGCTGCTGTGCGCGGTGCGGCTGTGCCCAAGGAAGGACCGGAAAGCTGCCAACAACTGGTTACTTTTCGCCCTTGCCCCACGTGGGTTTGCCAGCTAGTAGTACGTACGCGCGACCGGCTCGCTCCACCGACGGCGCGGCGGGCGCGCAGGCGCAGCCGATCGAGCACCAAGCAGGGGAGGGGAGGCAGGCAAGGGCAGACAGCGGTAGCTAGCATCGAATCGGAGCACGACCCGAGTCCCAAACTCCCAATTAAGCACCTGCCCCGCGCGTCGATGCGTGCCTTGGAGAAGTGCCTGCGGACCAGATCCCGGCGTCGAGCTCTGGGTCTGGGTATTCTATTGACCTTGGGAGCTCCCCAGGTCAAGCGAGCAGCTCCCTGCGAGTCAGTGAAACACACATGGGGCGCTACGTGTGCTAGCTAGGGCTACCGCTGCTGTGGAATGGAATCGGATCGGTGAGATCCCGTGTCTGAAGCAAGGAATATCTCGGTGCACTTTCAAGCAGGCCATAAAGCCTTCCTTGACTTGTTTTTTCTCCTTCTTATATTGGTCTGCGGTATGACGTTCCATTTCAATATATGCCTGCTGAAGGAGAGTTTCACCTTGGCACATAATCACCGGCGCTGAAACCCCTGCGCAAGTAGGCTCTGATGCAAAACATCGTGTGATACTCGTTTCATTGTTTGTTTGCACCAGAACCAACGCAGAGATGGATCGCAGCACCTAGCTCAGCCAACACTAACGCGTCGCCGCAGGTGAAGGACGACGAAACGCAAGAAGTCCTATAACAGAAAATTTGGAAATCACAGCGACCATCAAGCACGCGTTTCAACAGGCGCCACACAGAAAAAAAGAGTCTGACACAGGAACCACGTTCTCTACTTCTACGGAACACTACAGTGCTCCTACCAAGTTTTAAGATTAAAGCAACTGCAGTCACACAATCCCATCTCATCACATGCCCCTACGCTATATATTAGTTACGCTCATCGCTCTGCGTAACCACCCACTAATGGTGGCTCGGAAAAAGCCGTCGTGGTTTAGGTTGGACCGTCCGACGGTGATGTGAAATCATGCATACTAGAATACTGTCCATTTCGTTCAGTGCCATGCCATAATTTGAGACTTGCCTTTAATTAACCTCCTGCAGTCCAATAATCTAACCCGCGCTCGGGCAGTCGTCTGTCCCACACGGCCGGGGCCGGGCCAGCCAATCGCGGCCGCCCAAGTCTCCCACCCACGGCTCATGATGCGCCGTATGTCCCAAGCAACGAGTCGCCACCACGTCGTCACGGAACGGAACCACCCGACAGCGCGTACCGGGTCCAGCCCCAGGCCCCCAAGCAGGCAGAGGCAGCGCTTCGGCTCGAACTGGCCGGCCTCGCGAGGCCGCGACGCGCGCCAGAAGAAGCCGACGACGCCCCCGGCGGCCCGCCCGATCGGCGATCGCTCCGCGCGCTCGTGAACCCTCACCGTCGTCGTCCCCGGCGTTCCCACGGAAGTCAATGCCGCCTCGGGGCCCCACCTGCCAGCCGGTCTCCGAGCCCTTGTAATCGCCCTCGGCTTCTGCACCTAACACTCGCCTAACCGCGGCAGTAAACAAAGCTGGAGGGGTGACGGTGGGAGGGAGGGTCGGGGTGCGGGCCGGGCGTCCAGGTCCTGGCCCGCTGCGCTGTCGCCATCGATCGTGACGCATGCGGCACCCGTTGGGATCTGGCGCGCGCCCGGCACCAGCACCTTTGCTTCCACTGGAAGCGCAAATGTCTGCTCCCTCCCTGCACGGATTACTGGTTTCTTAATCCGCACCAGCGCCCTGCTCCAAATTTCTTCTAAAATTCACTATGTAAAAAGATGATTACTCGTCACATCAAAATACCGGTACATGCATGGAATACTAAATGTAGATGAAATAAAAAAAATAATTGCACAGTTTAGATGTACTTTGCGAGACGAATCTTTTGAACCTAGTTAGACCATAGTAGGACAATATTTACCACAAACAAACGAAAAGTGCTACAGTGGTTCTACAGTGCTTTTCAGTTCGGAACAGTGTTTTTTTCAACCATGGGTGTGTTTAGATGGTTGAAAAAAACACTGTTCCGAACTGAAAAGCACTGTAGAACCACCGTAACACTTTTCGTTTGTTTGTGGTAAATATTGTTCTACTATGGCCTAACTAGGCTCAAAAGATTCGTCTCGCAAAGTACATCTAAACTGTGCAATTATTTTTTTATTTCATCTACATTTAGTATTCCATGCATGTGCCGGCATTTTGATGTGACGGGGAATCTTCTTTTTTGCATAGTGAATTTTGGGAGAAAATTGGGTACTAAACAGGGCCCATCTAAACACACCCCAGATCGAAAAAAGGGACGAATTCATTGTGGAGTCGGGTGGTGAGATCTGGTTTCGATTATTAGCCCGGTTGGTAGCAGCAGCAGTCGGTGGCGCCCCAGGCCTGCCTGCATATCTGCATCTGCTGCACGCACCTCCGTGTGCGTGCGAAGCGCGGGTTCTATAAATACGACTTCAGATCTGGGAGAGAGAGGCAGCCATCCTCCTCGTCCGCCCCGGTCTAATCCGATTCAAACCGCGCGTTCCCCGTGGTCCGAGCCAAGCAAGCCAAAGAAAGCCCAATCCCCAGCGCCAGCTGCTCGGCCTCGGTGAGCGCTTCCCAACCCCCACGCTTGGTTTCTTGCTTCGCGGTTTCTGCGACGATCGTTTGATCCCGTCTTCCTTCCTGCTGCGTGCGTGATGTTGATCTCCTGCCTGACGGGTGATTTTGGGTTGGATCTGTTCTGTGGCCCGACCAGGTGCCCCACGCGATGGCGCAGAAGGAGACCAATGGGACCAACGGCGAGCACATCTCCACCCGCCCGCCGCCCACCCCGTCGCCCCTCCGCTTCTCCAAGTTCTTCCAGGTGAGTGACACCGCGATCTCCATCGCCGGATCTATATCACTCTCTCTGTCTCTGTCTCTCTCTCGCTCGCGCGCGCGCGTGTTCCGGATCCTGATAATTTGGTGCCCAATTGCTGTTCCGTCCAGGCCAACCTGCGGATCCTCGTCACCGGTGGCGCGGGCTTCATCGGCTCGCACCTCGTCGACAAGCTCATGGAGAACGAGAAGCACGAGGTACGTGCGCCCGCCACGAGATCCCGCACCATTTCCTTGCTTGTTAGGTCCGCGGGATCGGCCTGCGTTCGTGTGCTGGGTCAAATCCGTTTTGGTGGAGGGCGTCTAGATCTCGTCCCTGTGATAAGGTCAGGAGCTGAGTGGGTCTAGATCTGCCTGAAAAAGGACGTGTGTTGGAGGTAGCTGTGCCAGATCTCCGGGGTGCAAGCTTTCTAGTAGTAGTTACATTCCTCATCATCGGCCGATTACTGTGTACAGCTTAGCTGGCAGCTTTGCTCGAGGCTAGGTACTTTGGTGGATCTGACTGGCAATGCGAGAGATCACTGAACTGAGTAAGATCCAGTGGGAATGCTTGCATTACTCTATAGAGCTTATTAAGCTATACCATCACCCTGTTCCTGAGTATTTGTTTCGTGGATCTGTTTGGGAATTTGAGAAGCCACAGAGATCCACTGTCATTGTAGAGATCTTGTGAAGGGTACTTCATTTCGAGCTTCCTGAGATAGTTTCTGGAAATCATCGGAGTGCCATTGTAAGGATCAAGATCTAATTACTGCCGTTGAATTTCATTCTTCATGCTACGTTTTGTTTGTGGGGCTGAGCAACCATTGAATTCTAGGATCCTTGCTATGAGCCATCTCTTGCACACATTTTAGATGCTGACCTTGTTTTTTTTTTCTTGGTCAGGTCATTGTTGCTGATAACTTATTCACTGGTTCAAAAGACAACCTGAAGAAGTGGATCGGCCACCCAAGATTTGAGTTCATCCGTCATGGTAAATAACTAGTTAACTATGTATGCTCAAGACACTTGATAGTAGACCCCCACTGCTGCTTATGATGCATACCCACAGATTCAATTATGTTGAGGGTCCTGAAAGTTATGGATCTTGGTCCTTGCATAGTCAATGATAAATAAAGTCATATCTGTCTATGTTGTCCTTTTGCTTGTCCTAACATGTCCTATGCTGTTTGTTCAATGGATCTTAATATTTTCTGAATTTATTATAGAAGTTATTGACTACTATACTCTCCCACTTCGTTGCTGTAGCTGCTGTTGTCTTTTCCAAAGTTTTTTGAAAATTTTGAATCATGTTTAGTCAATGACAATTGAACCACCACACATTTATTGTGTCATGTAGTCAATGCCTGTTCAAAAGCATGTCCTGTGTTGTCTGTTGAGTGTTGAGTGAGCTAACTTTCTTTTTCTCTTTACTGGCATTTAGTATCTATTGTGACCTACTATTGGCAACTCATACTTGGAGTACAAACATGTGCACTCAACTTAATTTTCTCACACTGGTGCTGTAACTTCATTTCTGATCATTAAAAATGTGATAATGGTACAGATCATGTACTCAAATTAATAATTTCATGCCCTCATGGGAAACACTCATCTCACTTGTTCTAGTTCTAAGTGTATTGCTTCCTTGTGTGTTATGCACTTATGCTACAAATGATCTGTATCTGTTTTAGATGTCACCCAGCCGCTGCTTGTGGAGGTTGACCAAATTTATCATCTTGCTTGCCCTGCTTCACCAATCTTCTACAAGCACAATCCCGTTAAGGTATGCCAGTTCTCTGCTCTGTGAGAGGCAGTATATCATTTCACAGTTTTCCTGATCTTCCATGGTACTGAAATGTTTGTAATTTCTTGAACAGACCATTAAGACAAATGTTATTGGTACCCTTAACATGCTGGGACTTGCAAAGAGAGTTGGAGCTAGGTCAGTGTTTATCTTGCCATTGATTCTTCCCATGCCTCTCATGTGAAGAACTCACTCAAATGGGATTTTATGTTCAATTGCAGGATTTTGTTGACTTCAACCTCTGAGGTTTATGGTGATCCACTCGAGCATCCTCAAACCGAGGCCTACTGGGGCAATGTTAACCCCATCGGTAAAATTTTTAATCTGAAAATTGCAATATATTTTTTTCATGGTAACTTTCAAGTCCTCTTATCATTTTGAATCAATTTTTCTACAGGAGTTAGGAGCTGTTACGATGAGGGCAAGCGTGTAGCAGAGACACTGATGTTTGACTATCACAGGCAGCATGGCATTGGTAATATTTCGTCATGTACTTAAACTTCAAGATTAGCTTGCCCCTTTTGTCATGTGGTAACTCTGGGCTTGTGATATGTTGGTAACAATATTCATCGTCTTTGTGTTTAGAAATCCGAATTGCCAGGATTTTCAACACCTATGGGCCTAGGATGAACATTGATGATGGCCGTGTTGTTAGCAACTTCATTGCTCAGGCTGTGCGGTAATGCTTGTGCTTGTTGGGTTTCTTTTATTTTCTTCCCAGCTTGTACATATATGGTTTTAGTGGCTAATCTTTTCACAAACTTGCAGTGGCGAAGCCCTTACTGTCCAGAAGCCTGGAACACAGACTAGGAGTTTCTGCTATGTTGCCGATATGGTTCGTCTTACACTGCATTTGCAATTGCTTCGTAGTTGGTCAAAGCACTGTCAGCGCATGATATCATCAACTATATCATTTCATTGTAGGTTGATGGTCTTATTAAGCTCATGAATGGAAACAACACTGGGCCGATTAACTTGGGGAACCCAGGTAAAATTCATCTGTGTTTTCACTTTTGTTGCTGCACTTTAATCTGCGCATTCCCATGGTAACCAAGCTGGGTGTCATCTTCTTTCCGCTAAATATCTGTTGTTGCGCAGGTGAATTCACCATGTTGGAACTTGCTGAGAACGTGAAAGAGGTAAGCTGGATATTATACAATCACTATCATATCTTCTTGCAGTGCTTGTGAAATCTGGTGGATGGTGTACTGATGTGTGTGTGCTTAACTTTGCAGTTGATCAACCCTGATGTGAAGGTGATTATGACCGAGAACACCCCTGATGATCCTCGCCAGAGGAAGCCAGACATCACAAAGGCAAAGGAAGTTCTGGGGTGGGAGCCCAAGGTCGTCCTGCGTGACGGCTTGGTGCTCATGGAGGACGATTTCCGGGAGCGCCTTTCCGTGCCCAAGAAGACTGCGGCCTAAACCAGCCTGGGTTTGGAGTGGTGAAAAATATCCACGGGGGAAGCATACTCATAGTTGGTTCGCCATTATTCAGGCCACATTTCATTACGGAATTTGAGTTCCAATAAACTGAATACACCTTTGTCGTTCGCCTTAAAAGACTGTATTATTAGAATTTTCATACAGGGCTGGCCGTTTGTGTCTCTGCTCCCGCAGATCTTGTGGTACTTGTTTGTAGCCTATGTACTCCCTGAGTCGATTATAGCAATGTTGATGCCATTTTGAGCTATTTGTTCTGTCATTTTGCTGCCTGAACGGCTGAGCGCCAGCTTTATATGGCTGCGCTGCTTTTGTTTTGTGCAAACGGACTGACGTGCCAAGTTGTCGTTGTCCGTCTGAAGTATGACTCACATTACGTTTCCGCAAGCTGATGTCCCAGTCTAGTTTGGCATTATTCCAACGAAAAGCCACGAGCAGCTGCAGAAGCTGCAAAGGAGACCACAGCTCGCGCCGTGGAAAGGCAGAATGGAACCTTCTTTTACCCTTTTGCGTCAGGGCCTAACATTTCCCTTTGATGGTTTAGTGCTGAAACGCGGTTTTCTTACATCACTCCCTTTGATGTGAACGGCAGTTTTTTTTTTTTTTTTTTGACAAGTCTGGAATGGCAGATTTGACTGCACGTTGCGCACGGTGAAACGAAACGAGGGCGCTCGGCCTGGGCGCGTCACGAAGTTTCCCTGTGGACTGCGGTGTCGACTCGCATCGGTCTCCGGTGCACGAAGTTCCCCTGTCGGCTGGTATGGAGTCGCATGACTCGCATCGGTTATCCCGCGTGGCCCGTGGGTCGTACTCGCAGGGTCGCAGCCGCGAAGGGTGGGACTCGTACACAGCGAGCGTTTGCCAGCAGCGAACGGTCCAACGGAGACGCTTGACGCATCGGTACGACACCTAAACGCACAGCACGGTGCTACCAACGCACGCGCGCGAGCGGTCAGAAAGCGTTCGTCTGCAACGTGGACGGGGTGAAGCAGATCTGGCTCCGGCTCCGTCCGTGTTAAGCTCAGTCACCTGCTTTTCAGTCGCTGGTCACATGGCCCTATCACGGCTTTTTTTTTCATTTAGGAAAAAAAAAACAAACGAAACAAACAGTGAACCACGAGCAAGGAATGATCCAACGCTTCCGTTCCAAGCGATCACGGCACGTGCGCCGTCCCCTACCTAACGTGCCCCAACGGCCGGCAAGGGGACGGCACGTCGTGTTGATTGGTTGATGTCGGTGGCACTGCCACTACGCGGCCACCATCACCATCTAGAGACATGCACTTGAGGGTCACCACGCAGCGAAACAGGATCACGTCCTAATTGCCTCGCTGGCTCGCTAACCATCTCTACAGTGTAGTAGAGTTCATTAAAAACAAGAAAATGATGGGGAAAACTATGGAGGTAGTCAGACACCCGACTGAGATCCGCATGATCCCATCCCACCCGCGCCGTGCGAGACGCCGCCTACCTACTTTGCCGTCACCGCTCCACCCCGAGACGGAGACGCCCAACCTGAGTGCCGTCTCACGACCTCACCGTCACCGGCGTCGTGAGAGCGGAGACGAGCAGCAGCGTGTCCACGCGGCGAAAGCGGTCAGAGGAGAGAGTCAGGATTACCGCGGCCCGCTTTTATAAAACGTCGCCAGCGCGGACCCGTCGTACAAACCAACCCGATCTCCTCCTCCTCCCGCTCTCGCTCCCCTTCCCCGTCGCGCGGCCGTGATTCCCGCGCCCCTCCGTCCACCGCCCTTCAGCCTCGCGCCCAGGCGCGGCTCCGTTGGGTCTTGCTGCCACGCCACCGCGGCGCTCCTGGATCTCGACGACCGGCTCTCGTAAGTCCCTCCTCCTGAATCTGACGGAATTCCACAATTGTTCCGGGGGCCTCTGTCGGCGCCTTGTGGCGGCGAGCGCGGCAGATCCGATCCTTATTCCTGCGGCTCTCCGTCCATGTGTCGGCGCCTTGTGTGGGTAATGGAGCGTGATCTGGCACGCCCCGCTTCCGGGGTTGTGCTGGTCGACGGCGATAGCCGGCGAGGAGCATTTGTCGTTGGAAAGGCATGGCCGATGGAGCTGGTTGTGGCGTGAGCCGGTGATCCTCTTAGATTTTGTGCGTCATGATGGGCGTGCGCGCCCTTTGTTGATTGCTTTGCCTGGGCAGCCATATTGTGCTGAGGGAGGGTGGTCGGCATTTTTCTCTCTATATTCAGAGCCAATGATCCTCACTATTAGAGACTAGAGCCATTGATCTTACTAATATAGTTAATTGGGGACCATGCGTGGCGCAAATTGTTAACCGGTCAAGAGTATGGAACCGACGTGCATGTTTATAGAATTTGCCTGCACTAAGTATCCGTGTTAACTTCAGATTAAATTCTGAGTACTGCATACTACTTATAATTGTTTAAATATTTTCTATTGATGATTCGCTTAAAAAAATATATTTGCTAAGGATGGCAACCAGATCTCTGCTTTTGCTTTCCTGTCATTTAATTCCCTCGACCTTAAGCAGATGAGCAGTCATTCTGAGCGTAACCCGTAATCTCATTGCAGACAGACATGGCGTCTTACGAGCCCAAGAACATTCTCATAACAGGCGCTGCTGGTTTCATCGCATCACATGTCGCTAACCGCCTGGTTAGGAATTATCCACATTACAAGATTGTTGTCCTCGACAAGATTGACTACTGCTCCAACCTGAAGAACCTCAACCCTTCATGGCCTTCGCCAAATTTCAAGTTTGTCAAGGGTGATATTGCAAGTGCTGATCTGGTGAACTACCTTCTCATCACAGAGTCAATTGACACCATCATGCACTTTGCTGCTCAGACCCATGTGGATAATTCTTTTGGCAATTCGTTTGAGTTCACAAAGAACAACATATATGGCACCCACGTCCTTCTTGAGGCTTGCAAGGTTACTGGTCAGATCAGGAGGTTTATTCATGTCAGTACTGACGAGGTGTATGGAGAAACTGATGAGGATGCAGTGGTTGGTAACCATGAGGCCTCTCAGTTACTCCCCACAAATCCATATTCAGCTACAAAAGCAGGGGCCGAAATGCTTGTGATGGCATATGGAAGGTCTTATGGTCTTCCTGTGATTACCACTCGGGGCAACAATGTGTATGGGCCAAATCAGTTCCCTGAGAAACTTATTCCCAAATTCATTCTTTTGGCCATGAGAGGTCTGTCTCTTCCAATTCATGGAGACGGCTCCAATGTTAGGAGCTACCTATACTGTGAGGATGTTGCTGAAGCTTTTGAGGTGGTTCTTCACAAGGGAGAGGTTGGACATGTGTATAATATTGGTACTGTGAAGGAGAGGAGGGTGATTGATGTGGCCAAGGACATATGCAAGCTCTTTGGCTTGGATACTGAGAAAGCCATCAGCTTTGTTGAGAACAGGCCCTTCAATGACCAGAGGTACTTCTTGGATGATCAGAAGCTAAAGAGACTGGGATGGGCAGAGCGCACACCATGGGAAGAGGGCTTGAAGAAAACAATCGAGTGGTACACCACCAATCCTGATTACTGGGGAGACATCACTGGTGCACTGCTCCCTCATCCGAGGATGTTGATGACTCCTGGAATTGAAAGGCATAACTGGACTGAGGAAATCAAGACTCTGGCTTCTTCACCGGTTGAACCTAGCGCAATAGCTCCTGCAGCAACAGTTACCGAAAGCAAAACTGATACCCCTCAAAAGCCTATGTACAAGTTCTTAATCTATGGTAGGACGGGATGGATTGGTGGCCTCCTTGGGAAGATTTGTGACAAGCAGGGGATACCATATGAGTACGGGAAAGGACGCTTGGAAGAGCGCTCTCAGCTACTGAATGATATTAGAAATGTTAAGCCAACTCATGTGTTCAATGCTGCTGGAGTCACAGGGAGACCAAATGTTGACTGGTGTGAGACACATAAACAGGATACCATCCGCACCAATGTTGTAGGCACCTTGAATCTTGCTGATGTTTGTCGCGAGCAGGGTTTGCTCATGATTAATTATGCTACAGGCTGTATCTTTGAGTACGATGCTAAGCACCCTGAAGGGTCTGGTATTGGCTTTAAAGAGGAAGACACGCCCAACTTTACGGGTTCCTTTTATTCCAAAACAAAAGCAATGGTAAGTTCAATTTTGCTGTTCTTTTTCATCAAGAATTTCCTTTTGCTTCGTCATAATGCCAGAAGCTAATATCTCTGTGGTTAATTGTGGTGCAGGTGGAAGAGCTATTGAAGGACTATGATAATGTCTGCACCCTTAGGGTCAGGATGCCTATATCATCAGATCTAAGCAACCCGCGTAACTTCATCACAAAGATAGCTCGTTACGACAAGGTGGTGAACATTCCCAACAGCATGACAGTTTTGGATGAGCTTCTGCCTATCTCCATTGAGATGGCGAAACGGGACTGCAGGGGCATATGGAACTTCACCAACCCAGGCGTTGTCAGCCACAACGAGATTCTGGAAATGTATAAGAAATACATCAATCCTGAATTCAAGTGGACCAACTTCACACTCGAAGAGCAGGCCAAGGTCATCGTTGCGCCTAGAAGCAACAACGAGATGGATGCTTTGAAACTGAAGGCTGAATTCCCTGAGCTGCTGTCCATCAAGGATTCTTTGATCAAGTACGTCTTTGAGCCAAACAGGAAGGTTCCCGCTAATTGAGTATTTAGGGCACTAGGGTTCTGAGGATATTTGTATTGGTTATATACTTATATTGGACACTAAGGGTCTCTTTGGTTTGGCCGGCTCTGGCTTGCACACGCAGTCATGCCCAGACATCCAATTTCGGATGCCTAGGGCTGGAGTGGCCTGCCATGGCACCATCCAAATACGCCCTTACATTACCTAATGTTCCACTGTGATACATAGATATCGTCAATTCTTTTGGGATAACAGCAGGCAAACCCCCTTTTTTTCGTTTTGTTATGCATCGTGTTTGTTACGAAACAAATAGATATCCTTAGATGAGATGTTGTTGTGGATGAACCCTAAGAATTGTTTTATTTCGTTATATATCAAATGTCAACA
The DNA here is from genome assembly GCA_022530915.1 of Paspalum notatum. NCBI lineage: Eukaryota > Viridiplantae > Streptophyta > Magnoliopsida > Poales > Poaceae > Paspalum > Paspalum notatum. Next base: position 9,702,164 of record CM039684.1, read on the forward strand.
GTAGCTGTTGTATGTACATTGTGTTGTGCATATCTTCGTTTAATTTTTGTTTTGTTTTATTTTGTTCTTAACGATGTTTGCTCTTACTTAAACGCTAAACGTACAACAGTTGGCCACCCTCAATTTAACTACTTATCAAGTAAAATGACTACTTTATCGGCTAAGGTTTATCTCCGATTGTTCTCATGTATACCACTCTTCTACATCTTTTTCTAAAAGTATCTCATTCCTCTACGATGACGTTCTCTACTTATCCATTGTCCTCCTTAGTCCTTAGGCGACGGGCACGTTAGACTGTCTCTAACGGCAATGACTATGTGGATTGATTATCCCTATTCCAACTATTTTTTTCCCTGTCTACAATAACGCTACAGTGTCAAACAATGTTATAGGCATTTCATATGGACACTCCATTGAAAATAGCCTTACGATCCTTTGCGCGGCTTCACGCGGAGAGAGACTTACCTGCGAAATTTATTTCCCACGCCCGGCCGCTCGCTCACCTAGCGAGCTGACCGCAGGAGCTAGAGCTCGTTCTCCCACTCCGATCCTTTCTTCTGCTGCTCTTTGTTCCAGGCTGCTCCTTGGACCCTGTTGCTCCCATTCCCATGCAGAAAATTCCTTTTGCTTCAGCTCCACACCCGGGTGCACACGAGAGAACTAGGAGGGAGCAGGGGGTTTTTTCCATAGACGTAGTACAAAATGAGAGAATAGGATAAAACAGTTTGCGTGTGGAGCAGACACCATTTTTACCATTTGATAGCCCACACCAGATTCACTTCCTAGAATCATATAGCAAAGCGCTACCGAAACACCCCTAAAATAGATGATACATGTACTATGTGCTGCACCTTTCTTTGGAGGCGGTAAAAGAGCAGCCTTTGTAGGTGGTAAAAAAACTTAGCTCGTGTAAAAGCGAATGGCATGCCTTTTACTGGAGCCCCATTGCATGGACAACTTAAAGTTGTGTTCGACAGGGGATGGTAATACGGACCAAAGTACGAAACTTGTGATATAGGCTCCGTTCATTTTCGCGGAGATGATCCACGCCGCTACGTAGTATAGGACTGGAGTTGCTTCTGGACCTTTCGATGTATCGTACAGACGGACTAAAATCGGTTAGGGTACTGTTATCCACTCTACACACACTGTTTGGAACGCAGCCATAGCAATATTGTACATAGAGTGGAGTTTAAAATAGAAGAGTATGATGGTCCACCTGCTGAACTTAGCCTAAATGGCTATTTAAACATGTAAAATGGTGATTTAAACGATGATAAATAGCCATCGGCTATTTTTTTCCCTATGAAGACGTAAACAGTTACCGTCAAGTAGACGAGGATTGAGGATATGGACACGGAGCACTCACTGTCCCTATTGCATTTAAGGATCTTATCATAAATAGTCATGGTGACAAATGACTATTGTTCTATAAGTGGACATGTAATCTTTGATGTATATACGATGGTTTATAAGCAACATAATAAAATATTTAAATATATATTCCATTCGTCCAAAATGTAAAGCATGTTTGTTTTGCCTGTTTATGGCTGGACTCCAGCTGCAGCATCCAAAGCCTGCAATACTGTAGCATAGATTTGTAGGAGATACAACCGCAGCCAGCTGTTCCGAACACGCTGAAAGGTTTTAGTTTTTTTTTATCTATCCGAAAGATTTTAGTTTTTTTTTATCTATCCGAATCCGAAAGATTTTAGTTTTTTTTTTATCTATCCGAAAGATTTTAGTTTTTTTATCTATCCACGTTTATATGTATCTTGATAAATTTAGACACATATTGAACATTGAATACATGTACTTAGAGCAATGAATTCGATTTAGTAGATGTTTAAAATTCTTTATATTTTGGAACGGAGGAATTATCCAACAGAGGATTCGCAGGTGCCATCCCTACCTACTAGAGTTTAATAAGCATAAAAAAAGAAAGTGGAAATCTTGAGAAACAACACTGGGATCCGCATCCATCCGCGACGCGCGAGACGCCGCCTATCTACTCCGCGAGTCCCCCGTGGTCACGCGGTCACGCCCCTTCCGCGTACCTGAGCTGCCGAGCTGGGCCTGCCTTGACGACAGACAGGCAAGGCACCGCGGCCGCGACTCCGCCAGCAGGAGCGTTCCAGCGTGCCGTCCACGCGGCGAACCGGCCAGGACTTGGGCGGACTTCCACCACCACCACGGCCCGCTTTTAAGTCGCCACCCGAGCCGGAGTCCCTCCCTCCTCTCGATCTCCTCTTCTCCTCCACGTCGCGGCAAGGCACCGTGATCGCCCGGCCGCGCTTTCCGCTCTCCGCCCGTGCTCCATCCTGCGGCACCCACCGCCCGGCGCCCGCACCCCCGGCTCTTTGCTCGGTCCTGCCGCCGCCGCTGCATTTTCCGGATCTCGGCCACCGCTTCTCGTAAGCCCCCTGCTGTCTCTATCTCAAATCTGATGCATTCGCGTGTTCTCGAATAGCTAGTTTCGGGTGGTGCTTCTGTCGGGGCCTGGCTGCGGCGACATAGATCTGAGCCTTCCGGCTCGCGATGCGATCAATTCCTGGCATGCAGTTGGTTGCCGCGGCGTGCCCTTTCATGGAATGCGTGGGCTAGGATCTAGGATCTTACCGACAAGGAGTTGATTATCCTTGTCGGTAGAGTTTTAATTGCGTAGCATACAGATTACAAACTCTACTGAGCAATTAGTGGCAAGAGCTACCTGTCTCTGAATATACAAGAGTTTTCCTGTTCTGGAGGAGTTCCATGTTAATTTAAGATTAGGTTCGAGCACTATATTTGCTACAGTATTACTTAAAAATTGCCTATATTTTATACTGACGGTTGCTTAAAGCCAATTGATGCGTCGCTATGGATGCCTACCAAACCTGTACCTTTTACTTTTCTGTCATTTTATTCCTCACCGTTAGCGGATGAGCAGTCGTTGTGACGTGCCAGAGTACCACTGATCTCATTGTGTTTTCTAATAACAAATCACAGGCCAGAGAACTAGCAGACAAGTATGGCGACTTACGAGCCCAAGAACATTCTCATAACCGGTGCTGCTGGTTTCATTGCATCGCATGTCGCCAACCGCCTGGTTAGGAACTACCCGCACTACAAGATTGTTGTCCTCGACAAGCTTGACTACTGCTCCAGCCTAAAGAATCTCAACCCTTCGCGCCCTTCACCCAATTTCAAGTTTGTCAAGGGCGACATCGCAAGTGCTGATCTGGTGAACTATCTTCTGATCACAGAGTCGATTGACACCATCATGCATTTTGCTGCTCAGACTCATGTGGATAATTCTTTTGGCAATTCATTTGAGTTCACAAAGAACAACATATATGGCACCCACGTCCTTCTTGAGGCTTGCAAGGTTACTGGCCAGATCAGGAGGTTTATTCATGTCAGCACTGACGAGGTGTATGGAGAAACTGATGAGGATGCTGTGGTTGGCAACCATGAGGCCTCTCAGTTGCTCCCAACAAATCCATATTCAGCTACAAAAGCAGGGGCCGAAATGCTTGTGATGGCTTATGGAAGGTCTTATGGCCTTCCTGTGATTACCACTCGAGGCAACAATGTCTATGGGCCAAATCAGTTCCCTGAGAAACTCATTCCCAAGTTTATTCTTTTGGCCATGAGAGGCCTGCCTCTTCCAATTCATGGAGATGGTTCTAATGTCAGGAGCTATTTGTACTGTGAGGATGTTGCTGAAGCTTTTGAGGTGGTTCTTCACAAGGGAGAGGTTGGGCATGTCTATAATATTGGTACTGTGAAGGAGAGGAGGGTGATTGATGTGGCCAACGACATTTGCAGGCTTTTTGGCTTGGATACTGAGAAAGTTATTAGGTTTGTTGAGAACAGGCCCTTCAATGACCAGAGATATTTCTTGGATGATCAGAAGCTAAAGAGACTGGGATGGGCAGAGCGCACACCATGGGAAGAGGGCTTGAAGAAAACAATCGAGTGGTACACCACCAATCCTGATTACTGGGGAGATGTTACTGGTGCTTTGCTCCCTCATCCAAGGATGTTGATGACTCCTGGAGTTGAAAGGCATGATTGGACTGAGGAAATCAAGTCTCTGGCCTCTTCACCGGCTGAAGCTAGCAAAACAGTTCCTGTAACAAGTACTGAAACCAACACTGATGCCCCCCAGAAGCCTTTATACAAGTTCTTAATCTATGGTAGGACTGGATGGATTGGTGGCCTTCTTGGGAAGATTTGTGACAAGCAGGGGATACCATATGAGTACGGGAAGGGACGCTTGGAGGAGCGCTCTCTGCTGTTGGATGATATTCGAAATGTGAAGCCAACTCATGTTTTCAATGCTGCTGGAGTCACTGGGAGACCAAATGTTGACTGGTGTGAGACCCATAAACAGGACACCATCCGCACCAATGTTGTAGGCACCTTGAATCTTGCTGATGTTTGTCGTGAGCAGGGTTTGCTCATGATTAATTATGCTACAGGCTGTATCTTTGAGTATGATGCTAAGCACCCTGAAGGGTCTGGTATTGGCTTTAAGGAGGAAGACACGCCCAACTTTACGGGTTCCTTTTATTCCAAAACCAAAGCGATGGTAAGTTCAGTTTTGTTGTTGTTTTCCATCAGTGAATTTCCTTTTGCTTCTTCATAACTCCGGAGGCTAATATATGTGTTGTTCATTATGGTGCAGGTGGAAGAGCTATTGAAGGAGTATGATAATGTCTGCACCCTTAGGGTCAGGATGCCTATATCATCAGATCTAAGCAACCCACGCAACTTCATCACAAAGATAGCTCGTTACGACAAGGTGGTTAACATTCCCAACAGCATGACAATTTTGGATGAGCTTCTGCCTATCTCCATTGAGATGGCGAAACGGGACTGCAGGGGCATATGGAACTTCACCAACCCAGGCGTTGTCAGCCACAACGAGATTCTGGAGATGTACAAGAAATACATCAATTCTGACTTCAAGTGGACCAACTTCACACTCGAAGAGCAGGCCAAGGTCATTGTTGCGCCTAGAAGCAACAACGAGATGGACGCATCGAAACTGAAGGCTGAGTTCCCTGAGCTGCTGTCCATTAAGGATTCTTTGATCAAGTATGTCTTTGAGCCAAACAGGAAGGTTCCTGCTAATTGAGGATTTAGGGTTAGGGGACATTGAGGTATTGGTTCTTATTATTATTGGACACTAAATTAAGCTAATGTTGCAAGGTGGCACGTAGTCGTGGTCGATACTTTTGGGAACAATGGCTGGCATACCTGTTTTGTCATTTTTTCATTCACCGTGTGTTACTGAACATCGTAGATATCCTTAGATGTTCTATGTACTGAGACGTGATTATCAGTGAAAATTACGAATTGACTCGTTCCATTATAGTTAACTTTGGAGAGCATGATGTTTTGCATTCATTTTCTTTGTAGCGCTCAAGAGTGTATGCCGTATTGTTGCTCATACAGTGTATCCATGATGTTTTGTTTTGTCTAGCGCTGTATGCTGGAGTGCTTGTTGGCTGGCTTAGCAGCTGCACCATTCGGTGCTTGTGATTGGGTTGTCGCTTGCCGGCAATCCAAATCGTCAACAGATGCATGCAGGGAGTAGCTATGCCTGGTAGATCGGCCGGCGGCAGTGAACTCGTCCGAGCTGCCGGCGCGGTAGGGGAATATGGTTGTGAACTTGTTTTCTGCCCGTCGCCACCGCACACTGGATAAACGGCATCCCTTCGCACAGAGAACTCCCCCAGAGCACTACTCCTCGACTCCCGGACAAAGAAACAGAACGAGTGATCGGAATCTTCCTGCAGACAGAGAATTCTCGAAAAGCTTGTATTGGATCCAGATCATCCAATTGGTGTTTAGCCGCCATTGTGCCCATTCCTCTTCACTCATTCTAGTCTTTAACTACTTGCTCGATAAAAGCTATCCCAACAAAGCTTTGACAGTTACTTCTTCAAGAATCCTAACCTACTTTTCTATGGCTAAAAAGGACCCGAAATGGCGTGCTGCCATGCTGGATGAGATGGAGTCAATGAGAAGGTTTGGGACTTAGTTTATTTATACTGCCAGGGCTATTAGGTAGATTGGTAAGGGATAGGTCGCAGGTTTGTGAAACATAGGGGTAGAGGAGTAGGCATTTGGATCGGAACTGGTAGGAAGCAATGGAATAGGTCAGTAAAATAGTACTAGTAAAGGCACGTTATTCGCTAAGAAGAGTTTCGTGATAGGTTAAGAGAACCCACCCTTTCATCTGCCGGACGGGCGACGAAGAGAACCCTTGCTTGATGCGTTTTTCGTTCTCTTTCTTTTGACTGAACATAGTTCACGTTTTATTCCACGTTGGGACCTGAGATCACGGTCCGCAATGCCACGTACAACGCTCGGAATAGGACGCTACCCAAACGAGCAAGTTCATGTGATACACAATGTCAATCACGCCGCAAAGCTTATGCTAGACAGCTTGAATCGACCTCGTATATAACAACTTATAGCAATAATAAGAGATGTGCCTCGGTCCATCGCCGCTAGGACATCTAGAACTTGCCACAGCAGCAATATGATCCCATGAGCCATGACAAACCCGAAGCACATGTTTTCGAGCTTCCCACCACGCCACAGGAGACTGTAACACAGGAACACTCAGAACAACTCAAAACAAGATGATAGGCCGTGTTCAGAGGTAGCAGCTGCCGCCTCCCTCGCCGTGCAATGTTACGACGAACAATGCTATTATTATATGTGAAAATCTCCAAATCAACTGTTTGACCTTTGCATGGCAGTTCGAATTCCTGACAGTCCGACGTCTAGGGAGACAAGGATCAGGAGAAAAACCTTCTAGTATGCGGCCATCACGCTACATTCCCTAACCCCAGGAAGGCAGGAAACCGTCAGTGCGACCACCGTGTTTGAAAAGGCGTCCCCTCAACCCTCTCAGAGAGACCTTACCATGATTTCACCACTAAAACACTGATGTTTGGCTTCGCGTGATTGTGTATGATAACAACAGGCTTCACGTGATATTGCACGAAACGAAAACAGAAAAAACAAGGACGTTGGCTAAGCATATCTGGAGGGTAGACGTGCACATTTACACACACAACAGAAAAAAATGTGAAACGAGTGCACCAGGCAGCTATAAAACCCATGGTGAAAACAGTCAGCACCAGATAACTCATAAACCATCAATCACTATTAGTATCACCATAATTCTCAGCAACAGCATCAAGCAAGGTAAGCAGGCAGACACATTAACACGTTTTGCAAATGTAGAACTTGATCAGAAGTAGAAAAAAGACTAGCACCAGTTGTAAACTCAACATCAATATGCATAAACTATATCTTCAATTGCAATTAAACTTCAAATAACAGCTGAAGAAACAAAGTGTATTGGTAACAAAAGACAACACTACCTTACGAATTCCTAAGATGAGATATAGCATTATACCACACTCATCACGCTTGCCAAGTATCCAATTCTGCTTTGGAAATCATATCATCATGCTTGCCAAGTATCCCATGCAGCATTGGGAAACCAGGATGATTCAAACCATCGGCAATAGGGAGAAGTGGGTTCAGATAAAAAACTGATTTTATGGGCAGCGTATCAAGACTCCATGTGTGCTCCAAGGCTCAAAGCAAAGTTGAAAAAATTCCAACCAAGCTTGAAGCGTGCAACAAGGGTGAAGTCCAGAAGGATGTAGAGAAGCCCAAGGATGTAGAAGCGTTGACATATATAGATATATACCTCTAAACTATCAATAGCAGATCTTGAAGTAGGATTTGCCACATGATGTTTCAGTCATGACTAGTGGTGGGCAAATCCAATATAACTTATCTTGTTGACACCTGAGGTGGTGAAGATTATGCAAGAAATAAAACAGCTTTTAAAAGAATGAGCACCTCAGAGGTCATGCAAGTTAATAATATGCCAGAGAAGACTGCTTATAAATGTCCAAAACAAATATCGCAATGCTTCACAATATGAAACAGCCACCTGCAATATGATAAAATAAACTTAACATCCTGCACAAGCACAAATGTGAATATAGCAAACAAGGAATCAGCTGAAAATCATGCATACCTCCTAATAAGATGGCTGGAGCTTGAACAATTCTAAACCCGAGCAATGGCTCAGCCAGGGAACATCTGAAGCCCAGTCCATTTGTAAACAAGATGCTGTATTGTTCGTTGAGGGTCAAAGGAAATGTGAGCGCCTTCATAAACGTCACCAACTTTAACATTTGGTGCAACTTGGATGATTCTTCACTCCGCAGCATTAGAAGTTACAGAAACTAAAGGTAACCAAGTAATTTCCATAGCAGTGTTCTGCATCACCCACTTAACTCTAGTTCTATGTAATAAACGCATAAAATTTAGTAAAACAAGACCCCCACAAATATAAGGTTTTGTCGTCCCCTGAACATAGCAGAACAAACAGCAGGAATGGAAGGGCTAATGTCCTTCATATTTCATGTCGAAATATCAACTTTCTGAAGGTATTTAGTTGGTTTGCATCGCATCAGCATGGTACTTCTCCAAGTCAGCATCAAGTTCTTCAGCAGACTTTGGCTTGCTGCGTTCTTTGCCACGACGACCACCAGATCCACCGCCACGCCTTCCACCACCCCTTTGATGGGGTCTACGCTGTGGTGCACCTGCTGGGGGGACACCCCTCGGTGCGCTGTAACATTTACATATACATTAGTAAACTTAACATAAAGGGAATAAATTCAATTAAAAAGGTACAAGAAACATGACATCTAATATAGCTAAAGACCAACAACACTTTAGTTCACATCTCGCAGCACACTGGAAGATGACAAATGTGCCACACCCATGTAAATCAGGTACAGAAATAATACATAGACAGACTTCAAATTTTAATTTGATTTACACATGTATTTTCAGGCCCTAAGTTTGGCACATGCCAAAAATAGCATGACCTACAATGGATATTAAGTCATATCATTTTATTAAGCACTTGCAAGCAGTGGATATGAAGTCATATCATTTTATTTGCAGTTCATCGATGTACATGAGTTAAAGCCAAACATGTCCCTGCTGATCTGATATCGACATGAACTTCATAATATGCACATGAGAAATATACCTCCTTGCAGTGCTCCTAGCCTGGCTTCCATTAGTGACTGCAAGAGGGGCAGCTGCTGTTGTGGTGTTGGTCCCAACTATCTCTATCTTCATGGGCTTACCATCAAGTTGCACATTGTTATATTTCTTAACCGCTGCTACAGCATCAGAACGCCTTGCAAATACAACTTCAGCTGTTCCCTGTAAGGTAAAACAGATGTAAGAGGTCTGAAGATCAGATAAAGATACAGGTAAGGTAAGAGTAAGATGGTATCTGCACCTTAGACCTCCCACTTCGATCATAGTTGATAGAGTGTCGCTTCAAATCACCAAGCTCCGAGAAAAGCTCCTGCATCACAATACATATGAAACTTTTCAGATAATGTTTACCAAGGCATCAACCTGATTTGCACATAGAATCATCTGCTGTATGCTGAATTTGATTGTTATAATGGATCCACAAAATCTTCACCGCAATTTAAAGTCAACTTTACTAACTAGATGCAATTTAAAGTCAACTTTACTAATATTTAGTGTATACGAAACACAAAACTACCACCAATGGTAGAGAGATCAAATAATGACTCTGAAAATAAATATATGACTGGAGAAGCAAAATATGAACCGATAGCTCAAAACAGGCTGCAGATTTGAGGAAACATGCATATGTTTACATGTTCGAAGCAGACAGCATATATAGTATCAAACACCATCAACCAAAAAAGATCATGCAAGAATTGATGTGCCAGAGATGATGAACTACTACAAACAATATGCAGATAAGATTTCAGGCGGATCTAAACACTTCGATGAGGAAACAGAAGTATAACAGCCGCAAATGGTAACCAAAAGTCACAGCATAGCATCTACACATGTTAACCACAAGCCACAGTAAAACTCTACAATTACAAGCCATATGCGTGCCTTTCACAAACAGACAGTAAAACTCTACAATTACAAGCCATATGCGTGGCTTTCAAAAACAGCTGCCGATGCGCAGTTCACCTACAAAAGATGAGGTAACATAGCCCAAAACAGCACATGTGAGCCAGGCTCCATCTTCAGGAGCGCTAGATCTAGAACGAACCTAAACCAATCGCGCATCTATCAAGCTATTTATAGAATTATTAAACTCAGGTGCAACAATACAACGCGCTTCAGCCCGGTGATGCATATACCTTGATGTCCTCGTTCGAGACGCCAAAGTCCAGGTTGGAGATGTAGAGCTTGGTGCCCGTCTCGATTGCCGAGACCCTGCCGCCACCGCCGCCGCCTCCTCCTGCGGCGACCGCAGGATACATGTCATGCTGCCACGCCGCGTCAGGGGCCTGGATCGATCGCGTCACACCACGTGAGAAACCACCACCCGACCATCTCCTCCCGCCCGACTCAGCGAAGTCGGAAGCCCCGCATCCTCCGCCGGGCGACGCGGAGCCACAAGCCTGTTCGATTCGTTCGTACCTTCGGCGGCTGGTAGGGAGCCTGCCTGTTCCCGGCCCTCTTGAAGGGGCGCCTGGTAGGCCCAACCCCTCCGGCGGTGCCGCCGGCGGCGGCGGCAGAGGCGGATCCGCCGCTGCCGCGGCGGGGCCTGCCGGAGGAGGGGTTGCTCTTCTTGTTGTTCTTGATGATGTCGTCGAGGGTCATGTCCAGCGTATCCGCCATGGCTGCGGCTGGCTGGCGCGGGGCAGATCTCGATGGGGGGCTGGGGGCTAGGGTTGGCGAGAGAGAAGGGACGAAGACGGGGTAGAGGCGGCGAAATCTGATTAGGGCTGCGACTTTGGGTGGGGAATTGGGGATTTTTTTTGGGTGGGGAACGCGGGCGCCAGATAAAATAGAGGCGGGGGCGGGGTCGCTGGGAGCCTGGCTGGGAGACGCGTAGGGAGAACGCGCGGTGGGGCTGCACGGCCACGAGGGCGCGACGCGGACGGGCACTGATTGGATTGGCTTGGCCCGACGACGAGACCGGGGCGGACTCTGGTGTGGCGGCTGGCGCGTTCCGTTATGCCGACTGCATTTCATCCTCTACTCCATTTCAGCCGTTCCAGTTCTGGAATTTCATTTTCGGCATGAACTGCAAAAGGCAGATTTGTCTCTAATTTTGCTCTGAACCTTAGCACAGGTTTTCTTGGGTAAATCCCTATGTAGGGATGTCAAGAGGGAAGTCCTCGTTGCGGTAGCAATATGGTCAATATTGGACTATTGGACTACAGAACCAAGTATTATGTAGCCCGATGTATGGATGGTCATCTACACCACCACTCTGAATTACAAAATCGGATATTTTACACCTTATTAACGTATTGAAAGCCAGACAAATAACCCACAAAATCGGATATTTTACACCTTGTTAAGTATGGAGGTTTGTCCAGATAACTCCTTAAACTAATTTCATATTTAGATCATACCTCCAACCATTTTTGTTTGGTTCAAGTCACCCCTTGATAAAGTTTGTTTTTTTTTTTGTTGCACTATGAACAAGTTCAATTTTAAGTTCAAAATTTGTGAGGTGATAAAGGAGGTCATAATTTATTCTAGAAAAATATATGATGATTTTTATCACAGTTTTATAGGTTACACATATAATCATTTAACATAATTAATATCAAATTGTATGAAAAGTAAAGATTAAAAAGCATAATATATTTTTGCTAAATAAAATTAACCGTACAAATATACAATCGCATGAAATTAATGATGAATAATCACAGTATATTTTTTAATATAATTTGACAAGAAAGGAAAGAATTTTACGAGAAAATAATACATGAACTTAACATATTAGCGTGTACTGGTCACTGGTCCACCGAGCATCCCTGTGCCTTTGACGAGAAAGAAAAGAATTTGAGGCTAGTGTGGTTCACAATCACATCATCACATGGACAAGCCTGGAATACAAGTTGTCATGCACGTGGTCCAGCTAAGCAAGCTCCCCAATGCTACTTCAGCGTTTAGGCCGAGATGAGGCCTCTTCCGCACATCATTATCTCTCAAAAAAATATCGTTACTAGTGTCACTGTACTCTTCAAAGAGCTCCGCAGACGGGGTAGGAAGAACATGAGCCGGATATATTTCTGCCTAACTTCAGCGTGGCTACGCTGCTTTACCTTATCGAGATATATGGACCGATATAAAGGGCTATGTGCCTATAAGTTTAGTGCCTGTCTCAGAAAAGATGTTTGGATTTATGCCACAAAAAGTGCATAAACATGAAGCACTATATGCTATTATTGATGGCACGCATTATAGTGACTTCCATGTCTCGCGTTTCCTATTTCTTTTCAGCTGTCGTGCTTATCAGAACATCGATATGCCGTCATGCCCAGTTCGAAGTAAGTAGTAGTAGTAGTATACTCCATGGTATTTCTAGAGCACACTCGCTACACTAACAGCACAGCAAGACAGAGAATACAGACACGAGAATATAAAGCAGTAACCAACCCCTGTCAGGAACTCTGAACTGTAGCCGGCGTTTCAGTTACTCAGTTTCGTCAGATAACTTCATTCGTTCGTGGATGATTGTGCTTGTTTCCCCTGCGTATTTTCCAGCCGGCGTTGCTTTGATGATTGTGCTTGTATCCCCTGTGTATTTCCCCCCATTTCGTTCGTGTTCCTCAGACCCCACCCGTTAGGATAGAAGATGGAATACTATAAGTGGACAATCAGACGCAAGACACAGCTGTCGACGATTCTGTTAGGAACGTGGATCCTGAGGTTGGTATCTACGGCTTTCAACAACTTCGGCTCCACACCAGCACCAGTGGATTCCAAAAGCGTAGCCATACTGTCAACTCCTACCTGGAATCAACCACCGAAAAAGCAACAATCAAGCGCCATGTCGCATCAAGGCACGGAAAGTTGCCAATAGGAGAGAAGGCACCGGATTCAGCGGCCCATCAGTTGGTGGACAATGCCATACTGTCTTGGGCTCTTGGCTGCTTGAGAAATGTACATCCAGCCATTGGGCATACTGGCATCGTGGCATAAAAAATGCTACCAAAACACCCACTACCCTTCTTCAAAGGGGAAAAAACATCCACTACGGCAAACTTCCCAGGAGCATGTCTAGTACAACACCAATGGAATCAATAATGAATATGCGACGAAGTTGAGTGTAAATTACAGTTTCAAGTCGACATTTCTTAGCAATTTGGGCAGTTTCGAATGGGCATGGACCACAGAAATATATCACTAGATATAACAGTTGCAGACATGGTACAAAAACACAAACCCTTTTTTACCCGGCCGTTTCAGTATCCAAAATAGTAACCAACCACTGGGCCCTTAGTTTTCTGGCATATAACAACTCTGAAAGTATAGCTCTATGAAAAAGAGACTGACTTCAGCGAAAACCACCTTCTGTCCAAAACGTGCCGCCTGAGGTCCCGTTCTGATTGCTCCCCTTGTTGGAGGTGCTGTGATTGATGTAACTAGGACTATCAAAACCGTCGTCCTTCCCGTCATCCCAGCCTGCCCAGGAGTCACTGCTCTGATGCGGTTTTGCAGGCTCGTCCTTCTTGCCTTGGTCGTCCCAATCGTCCCAAGAACTGGAATTGTAGTTCTTCGATGAAGAATTTTGGGAAGAATTCCAACCGTTGCCGTTGGTCTCATGCTCAAACCTTTGGTAAGGCTCACTGTTCTGCTCCCTGCGTTGCCAATCATCTCCCCAGCTGCTCACTCCTCCTTCCTTGGCATATTCCTCAACCTTTTGTGAGGCCAACGCCATAACTCCTCTCATGATCCCCCAGGTCTTGCTTCCAATTTCTGCAGTTTTATTGGCAACAACACTGACAGTTTCATTCACCTTCTGGTCATAGCCCCCTTCCCTCATCTGCATTCCAGACAAGCACCATTCTCAGGGGAAAAGGTGATGTACAAGATGTGGATTATACAGTCCAATAAAAAAAGTGAAACAAAACAATATGCTTTCATGTAGTCTAACACCCAACTAACATTGTTGTCTCAAGGAGCAAATTAGTATCATTATTGTATTGTTGCAATGAGATTCAAGCGTATGAGAAAACAGATACAACCAAGCTAGATGATTTAGGTGAAACTCAAAAGAGGAGCTCCTATACAACGCGTAACTAGACCCAGGAAACAATTGCTGCATAGCCAGAACTGAAAAGAAAGCATCAGTGTCACCTTTGATTGGATTTCTTTTGTGCCAACTTGGACAACACTGGCAGCAGACTGGGCAGCAGATGCCGCAACTAGTGAAAGGCGTCCAAATCCCTGAAAAGTGTTATGGTAAGCAACAATCAGACCAATTATACAACTACAAAAATAGGTATAATGCTTACATCACCACATCTAACTAAATATTCAGATGACCAAAGCAAGCTGAGGGCATACACACCCTACCAGTGAATAATGCATGGACTACTCGATTCACCACACCATCTCAAGCCTAGTAATGACGTGCATATCAGAACTGGAGTAACGAAAGAAGTATACTTAGTTGCAGGAGCCATTTTGCTGAAAATTTTCAAAAGAGTGCCTTCAGCATGCTGTAAATATGTTACATGACCAGCTCAATATGTTCCTCTACTATACAGTATTACAGTGTGAACAGAATTAACAAAGTGTCATCACTCACTATGTTCAGGTCATCAGGTGTTCATTCAGCTTCTGAAACTCGATCAGAACACAGTACTAACAAATTCCTACAGTCAGGGACGTCAGGGGGAGCAATTATTTTTTATATGTAACACCAGTCGCAAGTGGTAGCATACCCAATTTACAGCCAAATAGTAGTACCCAATGATAAAATTCAGAGCTCAACCGTATGCGTGTAAACCAATATCTTTATAGTAATTCATTATTTTTCTGCAAAAATTGATCATACTGTTATCCAATCAGTGGGAAATTTGCTCCTTATACTGGTGATTGTATGCAGATCTGTTCACTTCACATTCACACGAAACAGCAATAGCACAAAGATGATCTCTTTACCTGGGAGACGACCTGCATGACATCGCCCTGGGCGGCACCACCATTCCTATTCGCGGACGGCGCCGGGCTGGATCCGAACCCAACGTACTTGCCGCCCTGCGATGGAGGGAGCCCCTCAGGCTTGGCCTCGTTCTCCGCCATCCTCCTGGCGAAAAAGTCCTCCTTATTCGCCGCCGAAGCCTCCAGCTGCTGCCTCGTGTACATGTCCTGCGTCGATTTGGACCTCGGCGGCTGCCTCCCCGACTGCGCCCCCGCGGCGGCGAATGATCCAACCGACTGATTCCGCCTCATGTCCGGCCGGAAATCGTCGTCCCAGTCGTCCCAGCCGCCGCCGCCGCCTCCGGAGGCGGCGGAGGTATGCACGGGCGGCTTCCTGGCGGCGGCGGCGGGCGCGCCAGATCCGGGCGTCTCTTTGACAACGGGCGGGTCGGTCCACGGCTTGCCCTCGGCGAGCGCAGCGATGCGATCGCGGTAGGCGGCAGCGGCGTTGGAGTTGTACTTGGCGACGTGGGGCGTCTCCTTGGGCACGCCCCGCGCGGTGAGGAAGGCGTTGAGGCGGTCGTTGCCGCCGGCCTCCATCTTGCGGAGCTGCGCCTCGGTCCAGGAGTCCATGGTGACGGAGCGCACGAAGCTGATGTGCACGCCGAGGCCGCGGTGCTTGCCCGAGCACTCGAGGCACATGAAGACCCCGTAGGAGACGCTGGCCCACTGCGGGTTGCGCTGCGCGCAGTCCACGCAGGTCTTGTTCCCCGTCTGCGCCTGCAGATCCCGCAGCCGCCTCGCCGCCGTGGACGCCATCGCCGGATCGGATCTGCGCCTCGGATCCGCGGCTGGGGGTGGGTGGCCCCGAGGAGCTGGACGCGGAGGGGAAAGGGGGAGGACGAGGCGGCCAGCCAGAGAGGAAGAGGAGTCGCCGACACGGGACGGGACGGGGAGGGGTCAAATATGGTGACCCGGACGCTTCTGCCCCTGCCTGCGCGCGGGCGGTGGTCTGGGCAGACCTGTAAATATCCCTCATCGCCGGAGGGCAGCGCCGGGACACTGGCTGGTGGGCGTGGCCGAACCGAACAGGGGCCCACTCCTGACGCCGCCAACCTGGGCCCAGCGCTCAGAGAAGGAGGAGGAGGAGGCGCGCGGGCTCGGGCCACCGAGATGGGCGGGTGGCCAGCCAGGCGCGGACGGTTTCCCGTATCCGACGCGCTCCCCGCGGAATAAAAGGAGGCGGCGGCCCACCTGTGGCGTCTCTTGGCACTCGCCCTCGCGAGTTTTTTCAGAAACCGTCGCGTCGCCGAAACCCTGCCGCCGGTTTGGACATCGATCTCGCCACTCCCGTCCCGTCCCCCCATTGCCCTAGCTTCGTCCCTCGCCGCCGACGACTCCAACGCGCGCGCTTATGGCGGCGTCGGAAGGGCCTGCGTCCGCGCACGCGTCGGCGGCGGCCGCCGCTGCTGATCACCAGGAGGAGGGATCGGCGGCGCCCGAGCCTGCAGCTCCCGCTGCGCCGCCGGCGCTGGCGGCAAACGAGGAGGCCCAGCCGGCCGCGGCGGCGGTGCCGGCGCTGTACGTGGGCGATCTGCACGAGGGCGTGGCGGACGAGCACCTGTTGGATGCCTTCAGCAAAATCGGCACCGTCTCGTCCGTGCGCGTCTGCCGTGACAACGCCACCGACAGATCGCTGAGATATGGATACGTGAACTACGTCTCTCGGGCCGACGGTATGCGCTCTCGATCGCGCTCGATCCGTCGAGTTATTAGTCCCGGTTGATTGGGAGATTTAGGATGCATCTATGATCTATCTGCTGCTCTCTGCGTACTGCATGCGGGGATCGATCGGAGCTATATATGGGTCGATTTGTATACTTTATTTGATTATTAATGGGGAATAGGCTGGTAAAATCATATATACCAGTGTATGGTTTGGTTTGGTAAGACATGTAAATTCGAATTAGAGGCGAGTAGATAGTATGACCTCATGCATCCTGCATGCATGCATGCAAAGCTTGCAGCTCAGGGCACAAGCTGCTCGCCTCAAACACGTACTTGTCATCGCTTTCCCACACTGGTGCTTTACATGAGCGCGTGCTACCAGTCTACCGTGCCACAGACAATCTATATTTGTAGACAACTTACGTGCATGAATTAGTACAGTTGTAGTACTACTAGCTAGTTCTATTGATGACTGACTAGCTGTTTGCGTAATTTGGCCATTTGGGCAGGTTTTTTTTTTCATCTATTTGAACTATAAGAATGTGATCTTTATTTTTTCTAGACTAGTTCTTTACTTCTTAGCAGTGTTGCTTGTAGGCCGAAAATCGACCATTGTTCTACGCTGGTTCTTACTTCTTACTATCCGTATATGTACTTATAATTAAGGTGGCGGTAGAACCAAAATTTGCCACATTTTAACCTGTTGTTCTAAACCGTAAGAGATTCCGGACTTTGAATAAATTCCGGCAGTATTCCATGTGCTTTGAATATATTTATCTAGACTTTCAGCAACATACGAGTATGGACAGAAAAATGAGGACCAAAACACCTTATAATTTGGAATGGATTGAGTCGGTCAACATGTTGTAGCATTATCTTGAACAACAATTGTTTTTTTAAGATGCGTTAATACCACTATAGCATTGTCGAAGGTTTATTTGATTTTTTTAATAAAATACTAGCGTCATCAATAATGACCACTGGTTTATACTTCTAATATGATTATTAATCTTTTATCGGGAAAATCTTTGGACAAGATGAATTACCATGTCAAAAATCAACTTGAATATTATGCATGTGCGTTGGGTTGCTTAAGCACTTTATTTGTCTCCCACTTTTTTTCATGCATCTCATTCTTTTTGAAGAGATTAAATCCTTCTTTTTTTGTTTTTTATTTGCATGCTTCTAAGGCTCTGCAACCAATTGAGCTAAACACCCATTCACACATATATTTATAATATTATATAGTTATTGAATACTTAAATTTCTTTATGGATAGGCTATTTGATAGGATCTTGACTACTTTGCTAAAATCTGTCAGCTATGAATGCACTTGAGAAGTTGAACCATAGCCTGGTTTTGGATAAGCCAATAAGGGTGATGTGGTCCAACCGAGATCCAGACGCCAGGAGAAGTGGTGTTGGTAACATTTTTGTTAAGGTATAGTAGCAATATCCTCGTCTATGTAAGCATGTTCCAATACATGTAATTTTAATATATTGTATGCAAGTACTAACTACCTAGCTGTGTTGGATGGAATTTACATCGCAGAACCTTGCTGATTCTGTCGATAATGTCAACCTTCAAGATTTGTTCTCGAAGTATGGAGATGTTTTATCTTGTAAAGTTGCCAAAAACGAGGATGGGACCAGTAGAGGCTATGGATTTGTTCAATTTGCATTTCAAGAATCAGCAGATGCAGCAATTGAGAACCTCAATGGCTCTCTTTTTAATGATAGAAAATTGTATGTTTACTTCTTTTCTAATTATTTGCAATACGTGCTCCGGTGTCATTTTTATATATATCATTTTTTTGACCATTTGCAGGCATGTTGCTACTTTCATCAAGAAAAGTGAACGGTCGGCAAATAATGATGACAAGTTCACTAACTTATATATGAAACATCTAGATGATGACATAACAGAGGAACTTGTTAAATTGAAGTTCTCTCAGTTTGGCTCGATTGTCAGCGTGAAGATTATGAGGAGACCTGATGGGTCATCTCTGGGTTTTGGGTTTGTCAGTTTTCAAAATCCTGAGAGCGCCATTAAAGCACAAGAGACCATGCATGGGATGCTACTTGGTATGCTCGTTTACCTATTGTTATATTAAACAACATGAATAAGTCTATAAGAAGAATTGTATAAATCTATATGTTTCTCTTGTCTTCTTTTCTTTAGGATCAAAAGCTTTATACGTGGCAAGGGCTCAAAAGAAGGAGGAAAGGAAACAATATTTGCAACGTTTACATGCGGAGAAAAGGAATGAGATAATAAATAAGAGCAATGTAATTAAGTTGGCACATCTGACCCATCCATGTCTTGTCACATAATTTCACATATTCTTGCCCATGTTTTGTTTACAATTGTATGTGCATTATTGACAGGAATCAAATGTCTATATCAAAAACATTCATGATGAAGTTGATGATGATGCTCTTCGCGCACGTTTCGATGAATTTGGTTCCATCACATCCGTAAAGGTCATGCGTGATGATAAGGGCATTAGCAGAGGCTTTGGATTCGTGTGTTATAGTACCCCTGAGGAGGCAAAGAGCGCCGTAAGCAACATGCGAGGTAATTACATGTTACTAAAAAAAATAATACTGCAACTCATCAAGTTTTGTAGCTAAATTGATAACATTTTGCTTTGATCGTGTTAAGCAGGTGTCATGTTTTATGGGAAACCATTATATGTTGCTATCTTCCAAAGGAAAGAGGAGAGAAGAGCTAAACTGCAGCAACATTTCGCTCATCTTTCTAGACTGGTTGGACCTGCAAACTCTATGATCCCCACTGGATATCCCCATGTTTACTTTGCCCATCCAAGCACACATGCTCCTCAAGGTCCTCCAAGACATGGATTTATGTATCCTCCTATGGGGCTCACTCATGAATGGAGGCCAAATATGTATCCCTCGCAACCCAGTATCCAACAGTTACATTCACCCATGGTATGTTTCTTGTCCTTTTAACTAAAATTTTTATACTTTCAAGTGGTCCTCTTGTGAACTCCTATTTACCACATTATTATAGATGCCGAATTCTCCAAGGCATTATAGAAGCAACAGAGGAAGGATGGGTGGGAATCTGATGCCTATTCCTCACGCTGTTCACGCTGTAAACTATGTCACGCATGCACAACCAGCTAAAGATTTCATGTCCGTGCCTCGACAGGTATATGTTATCTACCTACTCATGTTGATATGAACTTGCCAGATATCTTTCATATACGTTAGATTTTATAGGAGTATATATATGCTATATGACTCATTACAAACTAGCGTGTTTTATTGCCCTGAGTTTCTTTGCCATCTATGCTTGCACACAGCTAGGCACTGATTTAGCATTGTTTGTCTAGTCTTCAATGGAGTATTTTTTTCTAAACCTCCACCTAATGCCCTTACATTTTCAAGGCGATGCATTTTGATATCCTTCATTACTATGGCTACTGTTATCAATTAATATACTTGATTTTTTTTGTTTCATTTTCACTAGACAATCAAACTTATATTTGAGCATTTTGCAGCGATATAGCCATCCAAAGTATATCCCGAATGATGTTATGGCCAACGGCTTGGCCATCCATCATGGTGACCCTGTTTCGTCGGTGAATGAGTCTTTCAGCAGCTGCCTGGCTTCTGCTACGCCGGCAGAACAAAAGAAGTTGCTTGGGAACAGGCTCCATCCACTTGTTGAGATGCACCAGGTAATTCTCCTTGCATAGTCAACACATACTAGTATTTTCCATCAATTACGTACATCGTAATGTTCTAATTTTGGACTAACTTGGCAAACGTTCCTTATTGATTGCTTCAGCCTCAACTCGCCAACAAAATCACTGGGATGCTGCTGGAGTTGGACAGCTCTGAGGTGGTGGCGCTACTTTGCTCGTCGGAAATGCTATTGGCCAAGGTCGACGAGTGTGTGCAGCTGCTGCAGGCAACCGGCAATAAGCCCAAGACGGAGGATCAGCATCAGGAGGCGCTGCACCCAGGCTTCATGATGGAGTCCGCTAATGTAAACGCCAACTGATGAGTGCCTTGCTGCCCAGAGCCAAGCTTCAGGCTACTTTTTTTGGGGGTTTAGGGATGGTAATGAGGCGGTAGTTACTGCGTTTTGTCGTTCTAGTTTGGGGAGTTTTTATCGGTTGGATTGATTTGTCGAGTTAGTGATTCATATAGAAATTACCGGCAATAAGAACTAGATTCAGTGAGAACCTTTATCTGGACATCATATTACATATGAATCTAATTGAGTTAGAACCTTATAATCTTATGGAATAATTGCGCTTTTGGTGTTGATTTTGTGGGTTTGCCGTTTGCATCGCCGGGGTATTGGGTCAGTATATACATTCTTTCATGCGAGATCGTGTGGCCTTCAGAGTTGTAGCCGCGACAAGTGAAAGAAACTGAATCTTGCGTGGCATGGGTACTCGATAGGCAAACTGTGGATGGATATGAGCCGGCATGCTTGATCTGACGTAAAGCAAAGCAGATAGTACCTGCTGGTGGTGGTGCCATGGCCCGCAGGCCAGGACAGGACAGGAGTTTTGGGTTAGCAGACATGCTGATACGTACGTTGAGTAGACTTGTACATTAGACTTGCCTACTCATCAGGTTCCTTAAAACACCACAGAGTTTTGCGCTGTCGTGGCTGGATTACATGTGGACGCGTGGTTGGGTACAGCTCTCTAGCATGCTGCGCGGGTGCCTGCAATTTTCCACACGCGCTCGATGCTGGCTGACAAATGGCCCATCCGGGCATGGACCTACAAAGCAGTGAGAAGGGTCGGCGTTGACTCGTCCGTCTGCTACACGCGGGTTGGCGGGTGTAGCGCGGGCATCTGGCGCACTCTCTGTCGCTGAGCGGTGGGGCATGTGCTCCATGGACCCACATGCAGCGATGATACTACTGTGCGCGTGCAGAGACTGCAGTGGTACCTTCTCCTCGGCAGTGATCAGTGGCCTACAAACGCAGGGCCCTCCATCACGGATCTTGTGCAACGACCTCCATAGTACTCGCACCCAGGTGAGGCGAGCCCTTGGCACGACCTTGGCCGGCTGTGGGGCCCTCTCCTAGGATTCTACCTAACATTCTCAACTGCTTTCCCAGGGTTCAGAAGATCGATTTGCCTGGTCTTATCGATATGGCTATGTTAATTTCTTTTAATTCTACTATCATTGATCTATTTCAGTCTGGTAAATCTAATGATGAGCCCGCTGACAATATGGTAAATTTCTACATTTCATGCAAATTTTGAGAATGAACTAAATTCCGTACAAAGAGAAACAAAAAAAAGATAAAAATCAGCATCTAATCGGATTGCAGTGTATTGCTGCTCCGGACCCACAACCCGTTAGTAGAATCCTAAATTTCTCCTTTTTGTTTCTCCCTGCACAGAATTCTATTTAGTCTAAAAATTTACATGAACGTACAACTTTACATCGATTTTATATACACTTTTGATATTTTTTTGGACGTTGAAGTGAAAAAATAGAACTCACCTGCTCCTGACGGCACTGATGGGATACTTTTACCAGACCCTGATGGAGCCCAACAGGCCCAGCGGACGAGCTCAAAGCTGGTTGTTCACTAATTTAATTGTTATATGATGAATTATCCATATGTGCACTCTTGAATTTGTGCATCTTAGCACTAGTACTATTCGACATGTTTTTCATGTTCGAAGATAATTTGTTTTATTCATCTGACCTTGTAATTGTTATCAGCAATGGGAAGCATGTTGGAAATCTACTCCTGCTCTCGCCACGCCGAGACTTAGCTTGTATATAGTAGCTGTTTTCTGTCTGTTAGACTCAAGTGTGCATGCCCCGGAATAGCTGGAGGACGTGCGCATCGCCCGCCTGACGCACACTGTGTTCGTGTGATGATGGAGCTAGTTTTGCGCTCGTGCCGCGCATGTCGGGCAGCATGGCTGCCGTAGTTAGCTTCTTATTTCCATTAAATTCAGTAATACAAGATGAGAAAAGCTGCCGCATTTCCGCAGCACCAAAACCACCGTGTCTCGCGTGAGTTTCTGAGTGCGCGTTCTTGTGCTCGTCGGCGTTTGGAACTCCGGCGATCTCCAACATTTGGTATCAGAGCGGTTACCGTTCCGGGACCCGGCCATGTCGGTACACTCAGCTCGTTCCGTCCCGACGACGGGCGAGAACCGGTCGCCATCACCTCCGCCTCGGCGGTGGGTGTCCCAGTCACCAGGGCCTCGCCGCGGGCGACGCCGTGGAGACGCAGTCGTCATCGAGCGCATCGTCAAGGAATCCACCGGCGGCGGCGGCGTCCAGTACCCCACTCTCACGCGTACAAACTATGCGGAGTGGGCGTTGCTGATGAAGGTCAACCTGGAAGCCGCCGGGCTGTGGCACGCTGTCGAGCCGGAGGACGGCGACGTCATCGAGTACAGGGAGGACAGGCTCGCTCTCGCGGCGATCCTGCGCTCTGTGCCGTCGGACATGCTGGCATCCCTCGGCAGGAAGAGGACAGCGCGCTCAGCCTGGAACGCGGTGAAAACCGTTCGAGTAGGCGTGCAGCGCGTCCGCGAGGCCAA
The DNA here is from genome assembly GCA_022530915.1 of Paspalum notatum. Taxonomy (NCBI): domain Eukaryota; kingdom Viridiplantae; phylum Streptophyta; class Magnoliopsida; order Poales; family Poaceae; genus Paspalum; species Paspalum notatum. The sequence goes on from CM039684.1 coordinate 9,725,460, forward strand.
CGCGCGCCAGCTCATGAAGGAGTTCGGCGACATCACCTTCAAGGAAGGCGAATCCGTCGACGATTTCTCCGTCCGGATCGTCGGCCTCGCCAACAACATCCGCACCCTTGGCGGCACCCTGACGGACCTTGACATCGTGAAGAAGATGCTGCAAGTCGTCCCCGAGCACCTGGAGCAGATCCGTGCTCCATCGAGACGCTGCTCGACGTCAACGAGCTCACCGTGGAGGAGGTCACAGGACGCCTTCGCGAGATCGAGCAGCGCCGGAACAAGAAGAAGGCGGCCGCGTCGTCGTCTGCCACGTCTTCCTCGGCACCCATCTACGACAAACAAGGGCGTCTTCTCATGGCGGCGGAGGACTGGATGGCCAAGCTGAAGCTCCAGAGCGGGGACAACGGCGGTACATCCGGCTCCAGTGGCGGCAACAGCAGCGACAAGAAACGCGGCAAGCCTCGGCGCGGCCGCGGCGGCGGCAACAAAGGAGGCGAGTCTCGCGGAGCTGGCGGGCCCAAGCCCGACGACGCTTGCCTCAATTGTGGGAAAAAGGGGCACTGGGCCAAGGACTGCAGAAGCAAGCCATGAAGCAGACTGGCCAAGCTCACGCCGCCGAAGGAGAGGAGGAAGAGCCCATGTTGATGATGGCGCTCGGTGCTTCATCCCTATCCCCAAATTCCTCTGTGCAGGCTACGCCGCCGGTCTCCCGCTCCACCGTCGAGATCGTCGAGGCCAAGGTGTTTGCACAGCTAGGGCCCAAGGAGGAGCGCAATCCCGGGCGATGGGTGCTGGACACAGGCGCAACCAACCATATGACGGGCGCGCGGGCTGCCTTCTCCGAGCTCGACACCGGCGTTTGCGGATCCGTCAAGTTCGGCGATGGCTCCGTCGTCGAGATCGAGGGGCGCGGCACCGTCATATTCGCCTGCAAGAATGGCGAGCACTGCGCGATGACGGGAGTCTACTACATCCCTCGCCTCAAGGCCAACATCATTAGCCTCGGCCAACTGGAGCGCTCCGGCTACCGCATCGACATTGGCTCCGGCTTCCTCCGCATCTACGACACACTGGGCAAGCTACTCGCGCGGGTGCCGCGATCGGAGTCATGCCTCTACATCTTGGAGGCACACATCGGCCAGCCGGTGTGTCTCGCCGCACGGAGCGCGGAGGCCGCCTGGCTGTGGCATGGGCGGTATGGCCACCTTGGCTTCGACAACCTACGCAAACTGGCCCGGGAGGGGCTAGTCCGGGGTCTACCGGAGCTGGAGCACGTCAATCAAGTGTGCGACGGCTGCCTCGTTGGCAAGCAGCGTCGCAGCCCGTTCCCCGCACAAGCTCGACGGCGCGCGGGACACCCTCTGCACCTCGTCCATGGTGACCTCTGCGGCCCAATCACACCTGCAACCCCCAGTGGTAACCAGTACTTCCTATTGTTAGTTGATGATATGAGCCGCTATATGTGGCTTCGTCTCCTCTCAAGCAAGGACCAGGCACCGGCGGCCATCAAGAACTTTCAGGCAGCGGTGGAGGTCGAATCCGGGCGCAAGCTCAAGGTGCTCCGGACTGATCGAGGGGGGGAGTTCACCTCCGTCGAGTTTGGAGAGTACTGCGCCAACCGTGGCGTCCAACGCCAGCTCACCGCCCCATATTCGCCACAGCAGAACGGGGTGGTCGAGCGGCGAAATCAAAGCATCGTGGGCATGGCGCGCTCCATGCTCAAGACGAAGGATCTCCCTGGCATCTTCTGGGGCGAGGCGGTGTCGACGGCCGTTTTCATCCTGAACCGCGCGCCGACGCGTGCCCTGCAGGGCTCGACGCCGTATGAGGCATGGCACGGTGAAAAACCTGCCGTGCACTTCCTGCGCACCTTCGGCTGCATCGCCCACGTCAAGGACACCCGCCCCGGCTTGAAGAAGCTGGACGACAGGAGCAGGCGCACGATCTTCATCGGCTATGAACAAGGGTCCAAGGCGTTCCGCTGCTACGACCCTACGACCAAGCGCGTTGTAATCTCGCGCGACGTCGTGTTCGAGGAAGCTGCCAAGTGGAAGTAGGACTCGGAGGCAGATGCAAGCGTCGGAGGCGCCCAGCCGTTCACCGTCCACTACGACGTCGAGCACGTGGTGACAGGAGCTGTGTCGGAGCCACAGTCACCGCCGTCCGCGCCATCTACGACGCCTGCTGCGCCAAGCACACCGGCGGCTCCCACCCCGGCTCCAATACAGTTCGCTACACCGCCAGAGGACGCCGATGACGCAGACCTCGACACGGACCACGGCGACGCTCCACTCCGCTTACGCGCCATCGACGCTGTCATCGGGCCTGCCTCGCCACCAGGTCTTGTGCCCAGGGTGCTCGACGACGAGCTCCACTTCACCTCAGCAGACGAGCCTGCATCCTTCAAGGAGGCTGAGCGCGAGCCCTGCTGGCGTCAGGCAATGCCTGAAGAAATGAAGGCCATCGAGGACAACGGCACCTGGGAGCTCGCCGCGCTCCCCACTGGGCACCGCGCCATCGGGCTCAAGTGGGTCTTCAAGGTCAAGCGTGACGAGGCCGGCAACGTCATCCGCTACAAGGCCCGGCTTGTTGCGAAAGGCTACATCCAGCGCGCCGGCATTGACTTCGACGAGGTCTTCGCCCCGGTAGCGCGGATGGAGTCCGTACGCGCCCTACTGGCCTTGGCGGCGCACCAGGGTCACAAGGTCCATCATATGGATGTCAAGAGCGCGTTCCTGAACGGAGAACTCAAGGAGGAGGTCTTCGTGTCGCAGCCCCCCGGCTTCATCTCCACCGGCAACGAGCACAAGGTACTGCGCCTGCGCAAGGCGCTGTACGGGCTACGTCAGGCGCCCAGGGCCTGGAATGCCAAGTTGGACGCATCCCTCGCATCACTTGGTTTCCAGAGGAGCAGCTCGGAGCATGCCGTGTACATCAGGTGCCGGGGAGCATCTCGCTTGGTAGTGGGCATCTATGTAGACGACCTAATCATCACAGGCACCGGCGACGAAGAGATCACGGCGTTCAAGCAGGAGATGAGACGCGTGTTCTCGATGAGCGACCTCGGTCTGCTCTCATATTACTTGGGAATTGAGGTGACCCAAAGCTCCAAAGGTATAACACTGTGTCAATCAGCTTATGCATCAAAATTGCTTGAGAAACATGGAATGGCATCCTGCAATTCGTGCAAAACGCCCATGGACGCCGGGCTGAAGCTGAGCAAGAACAGTGAAGCGCCACTGGTGGACGCCACGGATTACCGCCGACTCATCGGAAGCTTGCGCTACCTCGTCAACACCCGGCCAGACCTAGCCTTTGCTGTGGGCTACCTGAGCCGGTTCATGGAGTCACCCCACCAAGATCACCAAGATGCTGTCAAACAAGTGCTGCGCTACATAGCCGGCACACGCTCTCATGGGCTCCTCTACGCCAAGCATGAAGGAGGACAGGCTGGTCTGGTCGGCTACAGCGACGCAGACATGGCTGGAGACATCGACGGCCGAAAGAGCACCTCTGGTGTCATCTTCTTCCTTGGCGGGAACATCATTACCTGTCAATCCTCGAAGCAAATGGTGATCGCTCTGTCCTCCTGCGAGGCGGAGTACATTGCCGCGGCCACAGCAGCATGCCAGGCAATCTGGTTGACTCGGCTGGTTCACGACATGGTCGGAGTCGAGCCTCGAGCACCAGATCTCAAGGTGGACAATCAAGCCGCCATTGCTCTCAGCAAAAACCCCGTCTTCCACGATCGAAGTAAGCATATCGACACCAAGTTTCATTTTATTCGAGAATGCGTGGACAGGGGGCAAATCAGCATCTGGCATACTCCAACGGAGCAGCAGCTTGCTGATGTTTTGACAAAACCTCTCGGGCGTGACCGCTTTCTCAAGCTGTGCGCGCTGATTGGTGTCCAGAATGTGGGCGAGATCAAGGACTAGGGGGGAGAAATGTTGGAAATCTACTCCTGCTCTCGCCACGCCGAGACTTAGCTTGTACATAGTAGCTGTTTTCTGTCTCTTAGACTCAAGTGTGCATGCCCCGGAATAGCTGGAGGACTTGCGCATCGCCCGCCTGACGCACGCTGTGTTCGTGTGATGGTGGAGCTAGTTTTGCGCGGCAAGGATGTGGTCGTGGGATGGCGCGACTGTAGGGCGTTCGTGCCGCGCATGTCGGGCGTTCGTGCCGCGCATGTCGGGCAGCATGGCTGCCGTAGTTAGCTTCTTGTTTCCATTAAATTCAGTAATACAAGATGAGAAAAGCTGCTGCATTTCCGCAGCACCAAAACCACCGTGTCTCGCGTGAGTTTCTGAGTACGTTTGGAACTCCGGCGATCTCTAACAAAGCATTCTTATGTGTCGGAATGTATATTCATTTACATTATTATATTATAGTAGTGGTAGAGCGCCGCGAAGCGTGCTTCATTTTCTAGTATATATTCATACGCCATGTAGACTTACAGATACTAAGCAAATTAGGAGTAAACATTTGAGTGAGCCTAGGCTACTCAGCGCTCTCCGATACAATAACTTCAATCTGCTGTTGCAAAACAAGCTCAAATATCATTCATCCATATATATATACAAGCGAAAGTCCGCGTACTGCATTAATGGTTCTATAAAAATACGTATCTGTCCGTGAAGGCCAGCAGCTGCAAAGGTCCTAGTTGCATGGCAGCCATCTCCATCTCCAGTTCGTTACGACATTGGCAATCACGTCGGGCTTTGCTTGGGAAATGAAATTGGTCCTTTGTCCAACGAAAGGACGTATCTTTTGCTCAGAACCTACCAAATTCGATGGACGGCGACGCTCTATAGCAAGGAATGAACGATAGTTCAGCTAGCACTGGTGCTTTTTTTATGAGCAAGATGGCAGTGCTTAAGTGATTTATATGGAGGCAAAATGAATCGAGTACAACGTACTAGTAGCATTTATTAGAGCAGGAAGAAGAACACAAAGCAGTCAACCACATGCCAAGCAGATGAAAATTTGTGGGATAGAGAAATTGGCAAGCTCAGCCTAAGGCTATTTTGGATCTGTCGTTGACAGTAAACTGACACAGATAATTCTCAAGGAAAAGCAAGGGCCAGATGATGTCAAGCTGATGGACAAATAACGCACTGAAGCTTTCCGGCAGCGGCAAGGGATGCTCGAGAATAAAGTGACTATAGGGCACTATCGATCTAAGCTAGTCGTCGTTTTATAAAAACTATACCTCAAAATCTACATTAGTTGTCGTTTTAGAAAAATTATAAGTCAAACTTTTAAAACTTTAACTATATATAACTTTTATATTATTTAGTCTTGAATCTTGAAAGTCATGCGTATAGATTTGTCTTAACAAGTATTTAAATAAAAATATAATTTTTAGAATATTTATTTATATTCTAATAAAAACATTGGTCAAACTTGTGTGTTTGAAGATCGTGTCTATGTCCAAAATGACAACTAATTCGGACCTAGAGAGAGTATGCGGATTGAGAAAGTGCTCCTATATGCTGCTCACCATGCACCAAAGAACTTTCTCTTAGACCATGCTCTTCAGTGCCATCCATTTGGACACCCAAAACACATTGTTAAAATGAATCCTAATGAAAGTCCATCTATTACCAATCTCCAGTAAAAATCAAAACATATATCCATTTAGAATCCTCCTTTAATTGGATCCTTTAATTGGAAATGATAACAGAATACATAAGTCGTTAGAAGGAATTATAATAAACAAATAGCTATAGTAGATCACCTAATGATTTTATTTCCTTTGTGAGATAAAAAGAAAATTAACGAACTTGCAAATACCGGCAAAACAACAAGTATTGTTAACCAAGAAAAAACTCATGATAAAGTAAAAAAGACAAGATACATTTGACCAGAAAAGCCTATGCTCGGATTATTTCAATTCTTCTTCGGTAAAGAGGAATCAGACGATTCAAGTGGAGTTTTTTTTTCCACCGTAGATAGAGAAGAGTTTGAAATATGAACGATTGGATGAACTTTCAAGTAAAGATAGTTTTAGTGGTCATTTGAGTTCCTCCGGTCGGCTTTTGTGAGAACTCTTGAGATATTTTATGAGTTTGGTTGAAAGAGAATCAAGATTGGGCTGTCAATATGGATGGCAAATTTATTTATTTATTTTTAAAAATATAAAAAATTGGCTAAATAATGAGCAATATATCTTTTCATTAGATTTAACTGACATATTAACGTATGCAATTACATTTAACGTGACAACCATCAGAGCATATAGTGATCCAGCAAATTTAAGCTAAATCTAGTATATTTTGATGACCCCCCTATAATCCTACTATTGCTTCACCCCTGCTACGAGCATAGGACCATTCATAAATCTATTAACTGTAGTGGCGAAGGTAGAAAGCAACCTTAATTGGAGTTGTCTTTGTTCATCTTTCACCTCTAACTCTACCTTTCAAGCTTATATACCTATATATTTTTAGGGAGCTCAGGAGGGGCTTCATTGCTAATCTAACGGATATAAATTTGCAGGTGACGTGGCTCAATGTGAGAGCAACTCTGTAGTAATAAATAATTTTAGTGGTTTTCATTTTTTTTCGAGCGTCTTGGAAGACCTCCCGCTCATATTTCATTAAAAGGATAGAGAAAGGCTAAACAATAACAAAACAGCTGGTAAGCCGGGGCTTGCCATGCACTCACGCGACGCCAAACACTAGCCGGAGGCCAAGGTTTAGAGTACATCGATAATTGACTACCTAGGAAGCAACCACAACGACCACTGCTCCTACGCCACACGAGGTGACATCTCCTCCTCCACCCAAACAGTGTTGGGGAAGAGCTCACGAATAGCCGCCCGCTTTCTAGGCGTTAGCAACACTCCAAATTTTGCATGGCACGTAGCTAAAGCAGCCTCGCCAGAAAGCACCTGAGGCGAGTTATCACCAAGCTTCTTTAGCAAAATGTTCCTCGCCTGCACCTTGGTGTTGGCGGCTTTGAATTTGCAGTTGGCCGCCAAGTGAGCGCTGTGGTGCAAGTTCTCCTCTGGGATGACGACCTTGAACACCTGCACCCTACGAGGACCCTGAATGACGGTCGGAGCAAGAGGGGCCCGAACTCGAGCCACGAACTCCTCAACCAGACGGGTAGGTGACCAATCCGGACCTACCATGGCGATCGTGGGAGATGGGTCGGAGACCTCCTCCAGTGTCACGGACTCCTCTGTCACACAGCGCGAGCTGCCTCACAAGGCGTACATGTCACAGGAGTGGGCACTGCTGCCGAGCAAGGTTCCGCATTCCTCAGCATTGCACTGCCCCTCGGTAGGTCACGACGAGCGGCCGCGGAGACAGTAGGCCCAAAGACATTGCAAAGACTGGATTCAAGGAGCATTGGGTCCCAGTCCTCACCACCAGACTGCCCATTGGCAAGGGGTCAAGCGGTGGGAAACGGTCCAGGGGGTCGTACTCCACTGCAAAGCGGAAGCCCCGGCACCTGAGGCAGCGCGTAGGCAGCCGACACGAAGCAACACGATGACCGGAGGAGAGGCAGTTGAGGCAATGACCCTGCAGTCCCGGCGGGACGGTGGAAAAACGGCTTCGCGAGTCAATCCCGGAGCGGGCGCCGGAACTGCGGCGGCGGCGGCGGCGCCCAGGGAGGACGTCTCTCCAGCCATCACTGTTTGGCGGTGAGAACCAAGCTTGCCGCCCAGTTCCTCTGTCACTGTCCATTGGTGATAGCCGAGCCCACTGCCTATTGGCTCCGAGGCGGAGGCGGGCAGGGACTCGGGTAGCAGCGGCGTCCTCCAGCGGAGACCGATGACGCCCAGCAGGCTTCACAGCACCCAGGCGTGGGGAGGCCGCGACCACGACGGCCTCGACCCCTACGAACCTCGACCCTGTTGACAGCACTTAAGCATGCCAAATCCTTATACTGCAAGCGCACAGTATCGCGGTAGCTTTTCCCCAGGATGAGTATCTTGGGTTTATCAATCCGGGATTAATTATGTTTAAAATGCTATTAATCAATTATTAACAATATTACTATATAAATCTAATATATCTAATAAGCTTAAATAAGAGATAAAGGTTATCTAATTACAACTAATAAAGACTCTAATTCTACTCTAATCAAGATCTAATCTATATTCTAATCTATTGCATAAAAGGTATAAGCAAAGACTTAAACTCGGGGTATATAGGATTTAAACAGGCAAAAGGATCCACAAGAGATATGAGACAAACTACTAAAATACTATGAACCACCTTGACTTAGATCTAAACATTAAGCATAGAATAAGCATGAACATGAATGTCAAGAACCTACTCGAACCTTTCCCCGGGCTCCACTGTCACTGGTAACCAGGTAATCGACGAACTAGTAAACCCTAACTATGCCTAACATGAGCAGATTAAATCTACTAAAAGACATGTGAAGTACTTAACAGTGGCCACTGATTTACACAATTAGACAACAAGCATTGCTAAGCATAGATCATGAACAAGCATAAACAAGAAGCAAAGTCTAAAAGACAACTTTATAGATCCATAATCAAGGTTTTATCATAGTACAGAAGAAGTTCGAGGGGTTTACTCAAGATACATCTGAATTCGTGACCCAAAGTCGTCTAGATTAACTAGACGAAGAAGTCGACGAAAGACGAACTCGATCTGCCCTCGGGATGCCAGGGGTCGGCCGAGCCAGACCCCTAGGGGTCGGCCGACCTCCCTGGGTCCTGCCTCCTCTTGCTTCCTCCTTTCGCCGAGATGTTCCTCCCGCCGAGTTGAACTCCTTTGGCCCTCGAGCTCTGCCCTAGCCTCTCGGTTACAATAGATTTGTGGCGAGTCTCTCCCTCATCTCCCTAGATGGAGCCCTTTATTTATATCTCGAAGGAAACCCTATACATGGAAACTAATAGGTCGGTTCTAAGAGTCCTAGAACACCTCATACATCTATTTCCAAGTATAATCAAGCTTCTAGAAGAGTCCCGGTCGTTCATATCTTTCCTTGCTTGATGACGAAGTCTTCTCTCTTTAATTCCCGAAATAAACCTTCCCGGTTCTGCAACTTGTAGTAAATCGACCATAACTTTGCCTTCCGAAGTCCAATAAATGCAAACTCGGACTCTAAATTGTAGAGCTCGAAGAGATCTACAACTTTGGTATTCAAACTTTCTTCATTTGACGTCGTTAAGGTCTCCAAATTGGGCCCACAAGTTGCTGCTGTTATTGACTTCGCGAATATTTCAGGAATTGCCTTTCCTAGCGACCTTCATCTTCTAGAATACTCCTTTAATTGGGCTTTATCCTTCAATTGGGCTTCATTATCCTTTTGCACTTGGGCTTTGCTCATCTTAGCATAAATCCTATTTCCGAAAATTCTTCAAATATATCAATTATTACCTGATTTCCTGCAAAAAATGAATAATGCACAAAAACAAAGAGCATTCTCGAAAACGGGGTTAATTGTTAGTAAAATAATAATAAATCACAATATTAATTCATTAAACGGCATAAAATCATATGAAATTATAACATAAATTTAGTACTTAAGCCGCGTCAACAATATCCCCACACTTAGATCATGCTAGTCCTCGAGCATAGGATCGATAAATCTTAAAATAAACTCTCAACTAAATTTATGTTCATTCTAAACAAATACCCATCAAAAATAACTTTACTTCAGAAATCACTCAAATCATAACATGGGAATATTTATTTAACTTTCATGCATATAGATCCCCACAAGATTTATCGAGATTAAATAAATCATAACTATGCCAAAGTCTCTTTTCAGAATATAAAAGAGGTTTTTCAATATATTTTTTTAGAAAAAGCAAAAACTCTTCAAATGATCAAGAAATTACTAATCCCTTTTAATCAAGCTCTCAAAAAGACACTCTATATAGGTGGCTATCTTAAAAGATAACACTCTCTCTCTCTCACCAAGGAAATATATGTGGAGCTTGGTAAAGGTCTAGCAAAGTTAAACATTTTATTGTTCAAATAAGTTATCTTTCTAAAGCTTAATCAATCAAATTAAACAACCTTGGTCATCGAGAATAAAGAAAATAATATATATAGACAAAGGAAAAGAAGATATAGATAGTGGACATGTGCATATAGATGATGAAATTGGAATAAATTCCGGAATTTTTGCACATGGTTGGAAAAAGTGAAAGTCTTTGCCCATTAATTTTTAAACAACAATATGTGAGACTTTCAAAGAAACTAACTTTTAATTTTATATAAATTTTCTCCCCCTTTTCTCCTTTTTCCTAATTCTACCTCTCTTTTCCTTACCCTTTTTTATTTATTTCGGCCACTTGGCCATTATTTTCTCCCTCTATTTTTTTTTCTTCTTTTCTTTTTTTCTTTTTTTTTTTTCGACAACTTGGTCTTTCCCCTTTTTTTTTAACTAGAACCTCTTCTCTTTCTCCTTTTTCATCTCAAAAAGTCCCTTTTTATTTCAATTTTAATTAATGAGCAAAAACCTCACTTAAATAGGTAAAGATAGACAAATGAGATGAAAGGTTTATAAGGTAAAGGAATTGCTTATTATTTTTAAGCAATTGGAATATAATAAGGCTAGCAAACGATGAAAAATATCAATGACCAAGAATTATTTTAAATGATCAAAATTACTAAAGAAATCAAACTTAATCAAACTCACATGAAATAACTTGCTTATAAAGTGGACTTAAAACTAAGCTCTAATAGGTATTTAAAAACTCTCTCTTGATTAAGGGATGTAAAACTTGATCAAATAAAGATAAATTTAAACAAAAGATTTTTATAAACCCCTCTAATTTTTTTCTTAATTGGAAACTTTGGCAAAGCTATAAAACATCATCTCCCAACAGAACATGGGTTATACATTATTAGTCATTTTAGTAATTCCCATATTACTCTAATCATGATAACTTAGGCAAAATTAAATATCAAAGTAATTGCATAGAATATACTTAAATAAAGTGAGACAAAATTATCACTAAATATTAATACTTTATTAATAAAAAGAATATTCATAATAACGCCATCCCAGCAACTCACACCTAATAGAAAATAATAAATAAATAAAATAAATAAATGATAAATGGGCGTTATTATTTCAAACGCTTTATTCTTCTAAAGGGGAAAATACATCCCCACACTTAGCTAATGCTAAGTGTCCTAATCATCTTCGGTGTCCCACTCCCAGCCATCCTCTGGATCGAGTGGATCTTCCTTTGGTCCGTAGAAATCGGGCTCTTCATCCTCTGGTTCATCCCAAACTTCATTTGGTTGATAATATGGATTATTCAGCTTGAAGTTGATGTTCTCAAGAGTATTGTTCAGGTGTTGCATCTCCCTCAGTAGAAAGCCCACTTCTCCCTTCATGCGCCTAGTGAAACTCTCAACATCTCTCCTGATTCCGATCATCTCAGTGGAAAGCCTGTTTTCGAGATCATCTATAACAGCGAAGGTGTCACTATTCTTTTGCACAAGAGCTCTAATGGCCTCTCTACACTTGGCACAGCAACGTTGTCCATCCCCACTTGTACCCCCCAGATGGTAAGTGTCAATTCTAGGGACAACATGCACTGAACTTACTTCTTCACAGTCAACCTCTTCTGGATAATCACTTTCATCAGAGTGGATGGTCCCTCCTTTGCTGACTGAAGACTCCGCATAATTGATCTTCTTCTTGCCTTCATTCCGCTTGGACCGCTTCATCTCTACCGGCTCAATGGATAGCTTGGCTAACCTCTTCGAAACATCACGACGTCTTCCAGCTGCAGCACATACCCTCTCAATTTCCTCATCGTCAGAGAAGACGACCTGAGAAAAATTGTTGCGAGCACCCTTGAAAACAAGGTAGGTCGGCCGACCCTCGGCCTTCTGGTCGGCCGAGCCTGGCCTCTCGCTGGTCCCCTCGCCTCCGTTCTTCTCGAGTTGCTTCTCCATGGCTCTGAAAATTGTTGAGGCTATGGTTTGGTTGTGTTTGATTTTGATGTCTTGATGCAAAGGTCTGCCTATGGTTTTATACTCCGGAGAAACGATAGTTTTGGCAAGAAAAATTTCCAATCCGACTCGAACTCCAATCCAAAACAACCCAGAACACCGCGAGACATCGTATACCAAAAATTGAAATGAATCCGACCCGAAAACCCCCCATGTCGGCCGAGTTGGGCCTCTTTGGTCGGCCGACCTAGGCCTCTCCTCTGGCTGCTGGGCCTCAGATTTGGTCGGTAAGTTTATTTATTAAATAAAAATATTTATGTACAGAAAAATTTGAAAAATATTTAAACTACGTAACTAAAATATATACAAAGGATAGGTTACTTATGGAAATCTAAGGGTCATATCTATGGTAACCAACTCTAACTTCTTTGAAAATGAAAGTCTCGATATAATTGATGTCAAATTTTTTCTCTTCAACGTAGACCTTCAATCTTTGTCCATTTACCATATACTTGTTCCCTTCAAAATCCATAATGGTAACAGCTCCGGCAGGTGATACGTCATGAACAATATAAGGTCCATCCCATTTACTTTGTAATTTTCCTTTTCCAAATAATTTGAATCTTGAATTATAAAGAAGAACCTTATCACCTGGCTTAAACTCCTTCTTGACGAGCTTCTTGTCAAACCATCTCTTAATCCTCTCCTTATAAATGGTAGCATTATGATAGGCTTGCAAACGAGCTTCATCAAGGGTACTTAATTGAATCCTTCTTTTAACTAAGGCGGCATCTAGGTCTAAATTTAATTCCTTAATTGCCCAATAAGCTTTATGTTCTAGCTCAACTGGTAAATGACAAGTCTTTCCATAAACTAATTGATAGGGTGTCATTCCAATAGGTGCTTTAAATGCAGTCCTATAAGCCCAAAGAGCATCATTAAGCTTCTTTGACCAATTTTTGCCTCCTTTAATTATCGTCTTTTTAAGGATTTCTTTTAATTGTTTATTTGATGTTTCGGCTTGGCCATTAGTCTGTGGGTGATAAGCTGTAGAAACTCTATGTTCAATTCCCATCTTAGCCAGATAATCCGTAAACTCCTTACCAATAAAATGCGATCCTCCATCAGAGATAATTACTCTAGGTACTCCATATCTTGGAAAGATGTTATTCTTGATCATCTCTATGGACTCTTGCGTTGATGCTTTCTTACATGGCAAGGCTTCTACCCACTTTGAGACATAATCCACAGTTACTAAAATATACTCATATCCATGTGAATTCTCAAAGGGTCCCATAAAATCCATTCCCCAAACATCAAATAAATCAATCTGTAGATTGTATGTCAAAGGCATAGAATTTCTAGCTGTTATATTTCCAGTTCTCTGACACTCAGGACAAGAAGCGACAAATTTCCTTGCATCCTCATGCATTCCTGGCCAATAGAATCCACTCGCCCATATCTTAGCCTGGGTTCTGAAATGTCCATGATGCCCCCCATATTCTGCAGCGTGACACTTTCTCAAAATCTCACTTCTCTCATCTGCAGGTACGCATCTTCTGAGGACTCCATCAGATCCAAATCTATATAAGTAGGGTGAATTCCAATAAAATTTCTTGGCTTCGGCAAGGACTTTCCTTTTTGAATTATAGTTGAGATGAGTCAATGGCTCTCCTTTAATGGCTCTAATTACGTCTAACATCCAAGAGTCCTTGTCTATAACTGCATAAAGGGTGTCGTCTCTTAATGCATCTTCAATTGGTGGACCTCCTTTACTATGGCTCATCCTAGACAAGTGATCTGCCACTACATTCTCAACTCCCTTCTTGTCTCTGATCTCTACATCGAATTCTTGTAACATAAGGATCCATCTAATTAAACGAGGTTTAGCATCTTTTTTAGTTAAAAGGTATTTGATAGCAGCATGATCAGTGTAGACTATAACCTTTGAATTAACTATGTAGGATCTAAATTTCTCAAAGGCAAAAACTACTGCTAATAACTCCTTTTCAGTGGTTGCATAATTAACTTGGGCCTCGTTAAGAGTCTTGCTGGCATAATAAATGGCATGTACTCTTCCGTCTTTTCTCTGCCCCAGCACAGCTCCTACGGCATAGTCACTGGCATCACACATGATCTCAAAGGGTAAATTCCAATCAGGTGGTTGAATGATAGGTGCCTTAACTAGTAATTCCTTAATTTTTCTAAAGGCTACTTCACACTCATCAGTAAACTCAAATGGAACGTCCTTCTGGAGTAGGTAATTCAGTGGCTTAGCTATTTTAGAAAAATCCTTAATAAATCTCCTATAAAACCCAGCATGTCCGAGAAAGCTTCTAAGAGATCTAATATCTGTAGGTGGTGGCAATCTTTCTACAGTCTCTATCTTGGCTTTATCTACTTCAATTCCTTTCTCAGAAATGATGTGTCCCAACACAAGTCCTCTTCTTACCATGAAATGACACTTCTCCCAATTCAACACTAAGTCTACTTCTCCACATCTCTTCAGAACTTTCTCTAAATTCTTTAGACAGTGGTCAAAACTAGTGCCGTGAACTGAGAAATCGTCCATGAAAACCTCCATGATATCCTCAATGAAGTCTGAGAAAATGGCCATCATACACCGTTGAAATGACGCTGGTGCATTGCATAATCCAAAGGGCATTCTCCTATAGGCAAAGGTTCCATAAGGACAAGTGAAAGTTGTCTTGTGTTGATCGTCTGGATGGATAGGGATTTGAAAGAATCCAGAATAACCATCTAAATAGCAAAAATGGGTATTCTTAGCAAGTCTCTCTAGCATTTCGTCAATAAAGGGTAAAGGGAAGTGATCTTTCTTAGTGGCTTTATTAAGCTTCCGGTAATCTATACACATTCTCCAACCAGTGACAGTCCTTTGTGGAATTAATTCATTATTCTCATTTTTAACTACAGTTAAACCTCCCTTCTTAGGCACACAATGAACTGGGCTAACCCACTCACTAGTTGGTACTGGGTAGATAATTCCGGCGTTTAGTAATTTGATTACTTCCTTCTTCACTACAGATCTCATTTCGTTACTCAGTCTCCTTTGATTGTCTACCACTGGTTTGTGGTCCTCTTCCATTGGAATCCTATGAGTACAAAATGCTGGGCTAATTCCTTTAAGATCTGCTAGAGAATAACCTATTGCCTTCTTATGTTCCCTCAACATTCCTAGCAGTCTTTCCACCTCTTCTGGACTTAGCTGGTCACTAATTATTACAGGATAGGTTTTATCTTTTCCTAAGAATTCATACTTAAGTCCTTCGGGTAGTGGTTTAAGCTCAACATCGGGCGCCTCCTGTGGATTAAGGTCTCCTAATGGTTCTACAGGAATGTCTTTGGTTTCTTCTTGATTAAGGTCAAGTTGTTTAGTGGCAATGGTTGTTTCCTCAGAGAAGAATCCTTCTTCTCCTCCTTCTAATACTAATTTTAATGGCTCTCTAAAGGCATTAATATAATTAATACTCTCTATCTCCTCTATATCGGGATTGAGATTAATAGGCACTTTAGATGCCGGTAGGAAATCAAAGTCATATTTTAATCCATTAATATTAATATTGATTTTTCCTTTATCATTATTTACTACGGCATTAACCAACTTAAGAAAAGGTCTACCAAGAATTATATTAATATCATTATCGTAGACATTAATTATATAAAAATCAGTTGGTATAATATTATTAGCAAAGTTAACTTCAACATCTTTAATTAAGCCTACAGGTCGAATTATTTCATTATTAGGAAGTTTAATCTTAATACTAGTAGAAACTAAGTGTGGTTTATCACTTAAAGTACAATAAACTTCATAGCTCATAGTACTTACCTGGGCTTCCATAGAGCAGTGAATATTGTTGAAGTCTTCTTTGTTGATGGAGCAAGAAATACCAGTCGAAGATTCTTCTGGCTCCAGGTGGACGATAACCTCCTCAGTTAGTGATGACTCCGGCTTGACACCAATCACCCGCTTCACTTCAGAAACAAAGTCACTGTCCAGCTCCTCCTCTTGGAATAATTTCTGCAGCACCTCCCCTGTACTTAGATCATCTGAGCTTCTCCTTAGTGATACCTCTGGCGGAAACAGCTCTTCTTCTTCTTCTAAGACCTCCAGTGGAAGTGGTCCTGCACATGTCAGTGTATCTCCAAAGTCTACTGGCATCCAGCTCGTCTTGTCGAATTCTGTCAGTGGTTTTGCACTAGCAAGGCTTCCAAAATCTGAACACTCTGTCTTCACTTGTGGTGCAAAACACTCGTACTCCTCTTCCTCAGCTGCATAAGACACTGGAGTCTTTCTGGCAGGTTGTTGCTCCTTGTAGTTAGCATATGTAGACGTCACTCCTGCTAGCTTCTGCTCTTCACTCTCCCTCCTATCTCTTTCAGCCTTCGCGGTCAAGCAGCAATCTGACAGAATCTTCATAGCTTCATCTACATTTCGGCTCAGCAGTGATCCTCCAGCACAGATGTTCACTTGCTTGAAGTCTCTAGTGTTTAGACTGAAGTAGAAGGTTGAAATGATTGTCTCCTCGTCAAAGTTAATGGGTGGTCCTTGTGTCCTCAGTTCTTCTAGTCTGTCCCATGCTTCATCAAGGTCTTCACTCTCAAGTTGCTTGAAGTTTATGATTGCTTTCTTCAACAGGTGTACTTTTATTGGAGAAAAGAATCTTTTGGTGAACTTCACTTTGAGAGCGTCCCAATCGACTTCAGCTTCTATTGATGCAGTGTCGTACCACTTTCTGGCTCTGTCTTCCAATGTAAACGGAAAGAGATTCCACAAAACCCATTCTTCTGGAACTCCGTCTTGATGGAATGTGCGACACACTTGCACTAGCCTCTTCAAGTGAGTGTACGGGTTCTCATCGTCTTCACCACTGAACGGATGTTCGGCAGCAATTCGGATGATTCCTGGCTTCAGCTCGTAGGATCCTGATTCTGGCTGCAGATTTGATCTTTGGAACTTCAAATCTTCCGCTCTTGGAGTTAAAAACTCCCCAAGCGTCAATTTTCTGCCCAACGTAGTCATACCTGAAATTTAAACAAAAACAAAAACAAAGATCTATGACAGCAAAAATTTGCTGTACTTTAGACCAAATTAAATCCAAACAAAATAACAGAATTTAAAATTTCAGAATTTAAAAATTACTCCTAATTTCGAAAATTGTAAAATAAAATAAATCTAAAACACTAATTAATAACAAAATTAACTAAAAACAATAAACAAAACTAAATATTAAAACTAGAAGTAGCAAAACTTAATAAAAGATTAATAATAATTTAAACGATAATTATTCCCCGGCAACGGCGCCAGAAAAGCTTGTTGACAGCACTTAAGCATGCCAAATCCTTATACTGCAAGCGCACAGTATCGCGGTAGCTTTTCCCCAGGATGAGTATCTTGGGTTTATCAATCCGGGATTAATTATGTTTAAAATGCTATTAATCAATTATTAACAATATTACTATATAAATCTAATATATCTAATAAGCTTAAATAAGAGATAAAGGTTATCTAATTACAACTAATAAAGACTCTAATTCTACTCTAATCAAGATCTAATCTATATTCTAATCTATTGCATAAAAGGTATAAGCAAAGACTTAAACTCGGGGTATATAGGATTTAAACAGGCAAAAGGATCCACAAGAGATATGAGACAAACTACTAAAGTACTATGAACCACCTTGACTTAGATCTAAACATTAAGCATAGAATAAGCATGAACATGAATGTCAAGAACCTACTCGAACCTTTCCCCGGGCTCCACTGTCACTGGTAACCAGGTAATCGACGAACTAGTAAACCCTAACTATGCCTAACATGAGCAGATTAAATCTACTAAAAGACATGTGAAGTACTTAACAGTGGCCACTGATTTACACAATTAGACAACAAGCATTGCTAAGCATAGATCATGAACAAGCATAAACAAGAAGCAAAGTCTAAAAGACAACTTTATAGATCCATAATCAAGGTTTTATCATAGTACAGAAGAAGTTCGAGGGGTTTACTCAAGATACATCTGAATTCGTGACCCAAAGTCGTCTAGATTAACTAGACGAAGAAGTCGACGAAAGACGAACTCGATCTGCCCTCGGGATGCCAGGGGTCGGCCGAGCCAGACCCCTAGGGGTCGGCCGACCTCCCTGGGTCCTGCCTCCTCTTGCTTCCTCCTTTCGCCGAGATGTTCCTCCCGCCGAGTTGAACTCCTTTGGCCCTCGAGCTCTGCCCTAGCCTCTCGGTTACAATAGATTTGTGGCGAGTCTCTCCCTCATCTCCCTAGATGGAGCCCTTTATTTATATCTCGAAGGAAACCCTATACATGGAAACTAATAGGTCGGTTCTAAGAGTCCTAGAACACCTCATACATCTATTTCCAAGTATAATCAAGCTTCTAGAAGAGTCCCGGTCGTCCATATCTTTCCTTGCTTGATGACGAAGTCTTCTCTCTTTAATTCCCGAAATAAACCTTCCCGGTTCTGCAACTTGTAGTAAATCGACCATAACTTTGCCTTCCGAAGTCCAATAAATGCAAACTCGGACTCTAAATTGTAGAGCTCGAAGAGATCTACAACTTTGGTATTCAAACTTTCTTCATTTGACGTCGTTAAGGTCTCCAAATTGGGCCCACAAGTTGCTGCTGTTATTGACTTCGCGAATATTTCAGGAATTGCCTTTCCTAGCAACCTTCATCTTCTAGAATACTCCTTTAATTGGGCTTTATCCTTCAATTGGGCTTCATTATCCTTTTGCACTTGGGCTTTGCTCATCTTAGCATAAATCCTATTTCCGAAAATTCTTCAAATATATCAATTATTACCTGATTTCCTGCAAAAAATGAATAATGCACAAAAACAAAGAGCATTCTCGAAAACGGGGTTAATTGTTAGTAAAATAATAATAAATCACAATATTAATTCATTAAACGGCATAAAATCATATGAAATTATAACATAAATTTAGTACTTAAGCCGCGTCAACAGACCCCTACGACGACAACAACGCCTCCCAGCAGTGGCATCGACCGGCGCTGGGACGTGCACCTCAAAGCGCAGTAGGGTAGGGCCCAGGACGGCAGATGACCCCGCCCCCCAAGCGCCCAGGCGTGGGGGAGGCCGCGACCACGCCGGTCTCGACCCCCACGACGACGACGGTGCCTCCCGGCGGGGGCAGCGGCGTGCACCTCAGAGCGCAGCTGGGTAGGGGCCGGGACGGCGGACGACTCCACCTCCCGGATGTTCTTGGATCAGAGCAGAGCATCTCGGTAGGGGAAGCGGGTCCTCGGGGAGCCGTCGGACGAGGACCCGCAGTCAGAGTCTGGGACCTCATCAGACCAACGGAGATGCTTGGCGCGGCCACCCGAGGCATGTCCTAGGAAGAAAGGCTCTGCATCCAGGGAGAGACAGACGGGAGGATTACTAAGATGCGGCAGCGGCGCGGCGGGATCCGCCTGGAAGGAAGCTGCCCGTGGCGGGGAGAGGTCGAAGGTGGAGGCCGCCGGGGTTGGGGCGGCGGCCAACGAGTTGAGGGATGACGCGGCGGGGGCCGCCGGGGCCGGGGTGGTGGCCGGTGGGCTGGGGCAGGGGCGCATCATCACCGGATCTCTTCCATCTGCAATGTTGTGGTTTCCATCATCTATATAGATACATATGATTGGTTTACTGGCGGCTAAGATGTATAAGGTAGTATTGATACTCAATGCGTATTAATAGGGCACGTACAACGCAAGGTGCTTAAACACAATAGCTTATAATGTTATAATATTAAGAATAAGTAAGAAAAGCTATAATTCATACACTGCAAATAGGTGTTTAAAAAACTTAACCATCTTATTAGCGCATACTGCTTCGGTTTCAAAATTAAGAGGAGTCTAGATTTGAATAAGTTCGTGCAAGTTTTTACATATGTGTTTTGTCCATGTGTTTAGATTCATAATTACCAAGATGAATATTGTCAAAAAAAATAAAGGTTCTTCATAATTTAGAAGGGAATGATTTTTAATGTTAACTTCATTGAGTATATTATCTATTTTAAGCACTCGGTTACAATGGTATGGTGAAATAAATAGTTTTTTTTAGTAAAATGCACCGTTAGTTGCCTATCAACTTTTGAAATAAATTTTAAAATCCATTACTTTTTATAAGTGGTTCACCGCAGATACATATTTCTTCGTTTTATGTTGTGTTTTTTTATTTAGCCTCGTAGTTTTTTTTTCACCATCTCACATGTACCCTTGTCCCTCTACTGCCTTAGCCTCCTTCCATGGGGCACCATTACCTCCACTAGCCGGCACGGAGCTCGATGCCACACGAGCAACAATGGCCCCACCTTCACGGCGGCGAGGGCGGCCGCATTCGTCGGCAGAAAGCACAAGCGTGCGGACGACGCGCAGGGAGGGATCACGCGGCTGGCATGGTGGGTGAGCGCGATCTTGGTAGCGAGGACGGCCGCATCTGGCGGGGAAAAGGTGCACGTGTCTGCAGCACTGCCGGTGGAAAGGGTGCACGCGACCAACGTCGAGGGCACATCGTAGCCGATGTCGAGGGCAGCGGCAACCGGCAGGGAAGGAGCACACAGTTGAGGCAAGGGCATTGTGCGGCCGGCGGCGATGGCCCCGCGCATTGAGCAGCAGCCCTGTGCTACAGCCAACAACCGGCGGAGGCGAGCGGTGAAACCGTGCGGTGCGGTAGGCCAGCAGAGGCGGCGACGTCCGGCCGCCCGGGGCACTAGAAGCGGGCAGCTACACTCGTCCGCTTCATCTAGCGGAGTCTGCGCTCGGCCGTGCCATCTAGCGGAGGCTGTGGCACCCGACGGAGTATACACTGGAGGAGGGAAGGCGGGGCGGCGGGGCAAAGGGATAGAAGGAAGAAGGGTATATGTGAGATGGTGAAAAAAAATCCAATAGGCTAAGTGAAAATCACACCATAAACGAAAATGTATGGATATGTGGTAACCACTTAAAAAGATAGTGAATCTAAAATACACTTCGGACGTTGATGAACGTAACCGATACAATCGAAAAAGTTAATGTATAACAAGGTATTTTACTCTAGTTTTTTTTCCGTGAACATAGCACCAGATACATGCACTAGGATGGTCGAGCATATTTAATCACATATTGATATTATAGAGATTATTTTTTCTACTTATACTTAATGTTGTGATAATATTAGCAATTAGCATCCGTATGTAATAACCTAAACACGAGAGATTTCAGAATATAGGTGTCAAATTTATATTTTTCTTAGAATTTCACCTGACACGTGGGGTTTTTTCCGCGGCACCTAAGCACGGGTTTTAGTTCCGTGAACAACCGAGAGGTTTTTTCTGCGGCGCGCAGGTGGTCGGTAGGGGAGAAGACGGCGGCGATAGCTTCATGGTTGAGTTCCTGGTTCGTTGACAGACTCCCGGCTCTCACCGCCACCTCCACTCCTCCAGCAATGTCGCAGCCGCCGAAGCGGTGCGTCTCGAAAGCGTTTTGCGCGCAAATCAATGGTGTCAGGGATCTTTTACCATACCTGATTGGCGTCCCCGTCACCTACATCTTAGCGAAGAAGAATGTGAGTATGCCGACCATGAAATCAGTCGTCGGGTTCGGTTGCGGCCGCTCCCCGCCGCCGCCGGCCTCCCGTTACTCTGGCTTTTAATTGCTTCGCCTCCGCGCGCAGGCAAGGCTCGAGGGATTTGTCACCGACGGTGGTTACGCCTGCGCTTGTCACGCCGCCGCCTCCTGCGGCTACCGCGGAAAGGTCATATGCACATCTGTTTTAGAACACTTCGCCGGTTTTGTGGTTCTGCGCAGAAAATTGAGTTTTTTTTCGCCAGTTTTGGTTTCTGCGCTGAACATTGAGGTTGTTTCTCCGCGCCGCGCAGATTCTGTCGGCGATGCAGTTCGAGAAGCACGCGGGGTCGGAGTCGAAGAATCAGAACGGCCACATCTTCCTCCCCAACGGCAAGTCGCTCTACGACCTGTTCCATGAGCTCAGGGACGTTCCCGCGGAGGCGTTCGCGGAGGAGTTCCGAGAGGCCGCCGGGGTGCCCATGACCGTGGCCGCCGCCGAATCATTGCCTGCGTCGCAGGGGGCTGGTCGCGGGCAGCAAGCGGGCGCGCCCGCGAGTAGGGAAACGAACGGGGTTCAGGCTGACAGCGTGACGTCGGGCCCCCCTTCGGTGCCGGCGCCCGCGCGTGACGACGTGCAGATGCTGACTGACGATGAGAATGCCAGCTTGTGTCTGTTTGGTGTGAGGTGAGCGACTCCCCTTAATCGATTTGTGCTTCGAGCTACTTGTGCAACAGTGCAAGTCAGTGCAATGGTGTGATTTCATTGTTAAGGAGTCAAGACCTTCATTGGAACTTAGGGAGACGCGTTCTATAATAAACTGGTAGAATAGGACAAGTATTTATCCAACTATCCCTATTATGCCCGTCTTAAATCACTTCTGTTTCTGAGCAGAGAAAATTGTTCCATGGCTCAGTCCGACCCTATGCAAGGCGTTGAAGGGCCTGCTGCAGAATGGATAGAAGATGCAGCAGGTGGTGACCATGGGATGCCTGATGCTAAAGAGATAAGGAAGCCTAGGTATAGAATTTTGTCGACAATTCCACCTGCTAAAGTGCGGGTGACTGAAACAAAGTATCAGCTAGACAGCTACCTTAAAGGCGTTAGAGGATTGCTGTCCACTGGGCTTCTTGAAGGTTTCAAGGTGACCTATAAGAAGGATAAGGTGTGTGTTGTTCTTGATGGCGTTTGGATTGTAGATTTGGTGCAAATACTGATTGAAAACATCGGGTTTTTATTTATCCAAGGACAACATATATGCTTCATCTGATCATCTTTAGCCTTTAGGTGGAAACGATTGGACGGATAAGTGGACAAAATTATTCTTGTGGCTGCTCAGAGTGTAACTACAGTAGTGATGTAAGCTTTCTGTTTCTGGCTGTGTTGCATAGTTCCATGCTTATTCATAAATTGTCTGATACCTGACCTATGATGTTTATAAATTGTAGATTATGAACGCATGTGAGTTTGAGCATCATTGTGGTCAGTCATCCAACAACCAAAATGCTCACATCTTCTTGGAAAGTGGCATTTCTCTATTCAAGGTGGTGAAAGCACTGAAACACTGCAGGCTTAATATGCTTGGTGAATCCATTGAAAAAATAATTGGTTTCCCTCCTAATTTGGACGAGTATAATAAGTGGAAAGGTATTTTGGCTAGACCTAAGGATTTATGGTTTTGCATGTTGCTTAGAACATGTTAATTTCACTTGTCCTAACTTCCATCCTGTTGGTCATTTAGCTTCATTTCAAAAGAGGAAAGATCATTTAGGTGTTGTGGCTTCAGATGGTTGTTCAACTGAGAGGTAAGTTACAATTAATCTAGAATTTCAGTACCATGCCTTGTTATTTTCAATACCTATTTATTTTAAATATATGCATTCATAGTTTTACTTGTTGTTCTTGGCTTGCGCTTTTATATATCTTGGTAAGCCCACAAACCTTGCAAGTGATGTCTTGGGTTTTAATGACATACATTTTCAGTGAGAGGTGTTTTTTTTAACTTTGAACTAGCTACCCCTGTCCTTGCTAATTTAGTTTTTGTCGTTTTACTATTTTTAGCAAATGTTTTTACCATTTTGATGAAGTATGCTGCCCATTTGCAGTCAAGATTACTTGAAAGAATCTGAAAGCAATGGCGTTTCAAACCTTAATTGGATTGCATCCAAAACTCGGTCTGGGAAACGATTCAGACAAGAAGCCACTGAGACAAATACTTCCTTTTCCTTGAGTGGAAGCCCAGATATTGGAGTTTCTGGCCTCTCTATTGGCACCTCAAAGAAGAGTGGAACTGAAGAAACTCGTAGTGAGAGCATCGATGGTGTAAAGCCTGATTCTCCAGAACCTACTTCTGACTACTTAAAATATGACTGCACAAATTTAGGGATCTCTTTATCAAATCCAGTTACAAATGCTCAAGAGCCACTCCCAAATTGCAGCATAGACTCAAAGTCAAAAGAATCAAAAACGAGGTAAAAGATTGAATCTGCATTTCTTGGCATTTGTAAGATTAGAGGATCTTTCTGGAAAAATTAGAAAAATGTTTGTTCTTTTGCATGACATTTTGAAATGATGCATAAGCATAACCTATAAATATTGTTTTCCCTTTTCTTTAGGGATTACACTTTGCATCCATTGATTTTCAAAGAGGGTGGCCTTCCAGATAATACTACGTTGACTTACAAGTTGAAAAACGGAGAGGTGCTCAATGCTGGCTCCTTTTCCACCTGAATACTCATTTATAGTATAGTACTCTTAAGAGGACTCAAGCCTCACTCTCTTTTTTAGGTTCTAAAGCAAGGGTATAAGCAAGGAACAGGTATAATCTGCAATTGTTGCAATCAAGAGGTACAAAATTAAGCAATCAATGGATTTTGTTTTTTAGGATGTAACTATTCCGCTCGAGAACCAACAGATGTTTTTTTCTTTTTCCTGTTCTTTTTCTACTACAGTTTGCTCCTTCACACTTTGAAGAACATGCCGGCATGGGGAGAAGACGGCAACCGTAAGCACCACCCATTTGGAAAGGAATTATGCCTAACGTGAACTTTCACTTATAGAAGAGCTAAACTGCCATTCATTAAAGTGTTATTTGGAGTGAAAGATGTGTTCTTGGGTGTTTTAATCCATTCAAGTGGTGACTGTTTTATGTTTCAGGTATTACAACATTTATACACCAGAAGGAATAACACTTCACGAGCTAGCACTGCAGTTGCATGATCATTTGTATTCAAATGGATTTGGCAATGCTAATGTTCCTAGCTTTAGTGACTACCCTAACCTTACTCCTTCAGGTAACTTAATGGGTATTGTGTACGCTCAGGTTTGTTACAATATCTCATTTAGGTTATTAATTGACATGTGCAGATTATTTAGTGTGATGCTTGTTGAGTGGATTTGTTCATGGTCTCTTGAATAGTTGAATTTGCAGCTATGGTTGTGGCCTTTGTGAATACCCAGGAATTTATTGTCTTTGTGTTTCCCTGTCTAGAGGATGATATCCTTCTGCAATAATGTATCATCAGTTCACTATGTTGGAAGGTGGTGATAATATATTCTCTACAGTTTGTCTTTAGGCCATGGGGCCTGCCAGCTAATAGCCTGCTTGATTCCTTGTTTTTTTAAGGAATAAATTATTTGGAGGTTACTTATATTATCTCCGAGGACAAAGTAAAAAAAAGATACTAGTATAGATGTGGCCAGACTGTCCAGATATAGCTTTACCCCATCCTGTCAACAAGGCCAAACCAACCAAATTTGGGAGATATTCATGAGTTCATGACTACAAGTTGCCCTATCAGATTGCTTTCACATGTATTATTACTACTGTATTAAGCTTGGTTTGTTATTTTCTATCGAAGTTTTGTAAAAGATAGATATGTTTCTAACAGTTCTGGTTGATGGCTTCATGGCCTCGGATCATTGGGTTAAAACAATTAGATTGATACCTGAGAGGTCTTTCAAAAGAAAACCTGAGGTAGATAGAAATGCTTCAAGCATGGAGCACTCCTGGCGTTGAACCATTTGCACTGAACATTTGCCGTTTATAATGCTGTAAACAAATAAAATTTGGATGGAAGCGTAATTAGGTAATCCCTTCATGGAGGTTTCTCAAGGCAAGATTTGTGACCTGTGAAACATAGTTCTACAAAGGGCTGGTCATTGTACACAATCCTCACACTTTACGAGGAGAATAGTCTCTTTCTTCTAGAATCCCTTCTGTGGATTGCAAAAGCTTGTATTTATCCTTACTCCCAAGGCCTCTTTTGTCAGAAAAGGATGTTCGTTGTTTGGTAGTGACTAGTGACCAGGCAGTGCTTCCTGTGCATCTTGCCTGTCCATAATGTTGAATAGAGAGTTATTGAAGTGTGAAACTTTTGGGATGACAATGTGGCTTTCAATGTAGGGTTCTCCTATTCTTAGTGGCTTTACTATTCACAACCTTCATTTGTTTTGCCTTCCGATGTCATCCTTTACTGTTGTAGCAAGAGCTTGCAAAGATCATCTACTACTATCATTAGATGGACATGATATTGGTTTTAGAGGATGTTTTGTCCATATTGAGATTAATTTTTTCGTTGAATTGAAGTTTCTCCCCTGTGCAGTCATCAGTGCTTTTATCCTGGCTTCCCAAAACCTTTTTGGTTCCGTACTTAATTTGGTTTAATGCAGTCTCATCACTAAATCCATTAAGCTGTATTGTTTGTGAACCCTGATTTGTTCTTTACCATCCTTTTCTCTCTCCCACTTGCATGATTGCATTGATGATCTAGTGTGTATAAATGATTCCTTCTATTTTCTCTTCTTATGTGTTCAAAGTGTGTTTTACTTGCTTTATATACCTACTGCTGAAACAGTATTATCCCTATATTTTTATATGTAAGCAGAGTAATTACGCTTGGCCCTTCATTTTTTTTCCTTCCTCGGTGGCATATAGATTTTTGAGTTTTATTTGAAGGCTATGTTATTTAGATTAATTGTACTTCCTTGATGCAAGGAGGCAGCGATCCTAGAACTTTATGCTGGAGCAGATAATTTAGAGCCTCTCTGTTTTGTGCCAATTGGTTTCGTTTTTATTACAGGTCATGACAAAGATCCTTGTACTACCAGTGGACCTATTGCTCCCCTAAAACGGATGGTACAAGAAAGAGTGGTCGAAACAGAGAGCTGCTATTTCTGTGGGTACGATACTACTAATAAGAACTTTTTCAATTGGTAGATTAGCGTGATTAGATGAGTTCCCTTATATGAAAAAAATACATCATTACATAATATCAGGAATGGCCACACAACGATTGGAAATATTGATCCACACACGATTGTCTTCTGTAACCAGGTCTGTTTTGCTTCATGCTTATGTCCAACATATTGCCTTTGATAATTAGGTTGTTGTCTTGCAAATTATGCCCTATTACTATTTACAGTGCGAGAGACCATGTCACGTGAAATGTTACAACAAGAGACTTGAAAGAGAGAAGGTTTGAGACCTTTTTCACTTACATGGGTGAAAGGAAAGTTTGCCATCGTGAAAGATACAACTGAATGGTCATATGGAAAATTTCAGGTGCCTCTGGAAGTTTTGAAAGAATATGTGTACTTTCGCTTCTTGTGCTGCAAAGAATGTCAATTGCTTCGTGCTCGTCTATACAATGAGCTGGAAAGCTGTGAAGAGATTGCCTGCTTTAGACAGATAGGATCTAATATTTGTTGGCGGTTTTTAAATGGATTTAATGCAAGTATTGATGCGAAGGTCTACCTGCCTCAGGTCATTGACATCTTCAAAGTAAGTTTTCTTTCAATTACCAATTTTTCATCTGCCTGTCAATAGCTTTTTGGCTGCTTTAATCTCACCTTGATCTCCTACTAAATAGGATGCATTTGTGGAAAGTATTGATGAGAACAGCGATGCCTTCTCGGATATGGTTTATGCGTAGGTTCTTCCTATTTTGCCAACTCTTAGTGGTGTATGATTGGATTCATTGATCTTCATTTATCTTAAGTATTTTTCTTCATATATTTGAAGTCTGTAAACAATCTAAACTTCATTGTTGCAGAAAGGATGCAGAAGCAAAGGATTTTCGAGGAATGTATTGTGCACTGTTAACTGCAAGGTGGTTCTTTTCCTTAAGAGGCATTTCATTATTATGAAATTTTGTGTTCTTCTGGTTTGTGTATAGTGACTCATCTGTTATGCATCCAATCCTTTATTTGTGTAGTTTTGCATGCAAACTTGGCCAAAAGAGAGCACCTGTAAATTGCAGATTATTACCACCCCGAACTGAGTTTGTATGATTTTTTTTTGCTGGTCTCCTTTGATTTTATTGCAGCACGCATGTTCTGTCTGCTGCAATTCTGAAAGTGCGCATAGAACAAGTTGCAGAACTGGTCCTTGTTGCTACTCGTAGTGAGTGTAGGAGAAAGGTGAGTTATTGACAAAACTATCCTATTGTCTGATGGGTTTCTGCTGCAACTCCAACCAATAATTATGTTTTTTAACAAAAATAATTTGGAACAAAGCATGACTCATATAGTCATATATTTCATGGTGCCATTCCACTTTATGTCAATTCTCAAATACTCTTATATCTTATTACCTTTGCCCGTTGGGTCCCTTCACTTACTCATGTGGGACTACAGTTTTTTTCTTTTTTAAAAGGATCGACATATGATAATGCACTTTTGATAGTTGCGAGTAGAATCATTTCAGTTATTTTTGTTTATCTACTATATAGAAATCTGGGGTTCTTATAGCTTGATATTTCTATCTGAAGGGCTATTTTGTGCTCCTTCTAAATTTAATTGAGACACGTTTGAAAGACTGGAATGTAAGTTCGCTTATAGCGCCTGTTGACCCTGAAATGGCACAAATCTGGTCTGAGAAGCTTGGGTTCACCATTTTATCAGCTGAAGAGGTAACACCGTTCTCTTTATCACTTGTTACTAACTAAAAATTACCTTGATATAAAATACTAAATATATCCCTTTTACATTTTGCTAATTTATTGTTGCTCAATTGTTCCATTGCCAGAAGAAGTCGATGCTGGAGTCACATCCCTTGGTGATGTTTGAGAACTTAGTCTTGGTGCAGAAGTCACTTGCTTGAGCAAATTTAACATGTGTTTATTTGTACCCTTCAGAAATGAAAATCCGGTCCACCTGTATATGAGATAATTTAGCTTCGTAGATGATTTAACTATTCCACAACTTTGGGATGATTCAGATCACAACCTTTCTGGACTGGAGATAGCAAATGCATTAGTATGTATATCAACCTTTACCAATGTTACACAGTTCCTAGATGTGCACTCAATTTCTCAGTTGTTGATCACGCATGTGCCAGGCGTCATTCGCCAACCATGTTTCTAGTTTGGTGGGATTGCAGAGATTTTTGAGTGCTCACACTTCTCGGACATTATTAGGTCTGAAATCTTGGCATGTTCCAAATCCTAATTTGCACCAAATCTGTCGGTCATTCGAGCTCTTTAGAATTGTGGACCGTTTTGATGATGACTAGGCTTTCAGCTTTATCTGCTCTGAACCAAAAGTTCCATCGATTTAGCTCTAGTTTTTGGAGATCAACCAAATCTGTGGGTTAGTGTAAATTGCAGAGCTCATTCCTTAACTGGACGAGCAACCATGTAAAGAGGAGTAGGATCATCACATCATCGATTATATGTATTCAAGTGACAAATCAACAATTCTAAGGGCCTCTTTGGAACGCAAGAATTTAATAAGATTATGCAGGAATTTCACAGTAATCAGTTAAAAACAAAGGGAAAATGCAGGATTCAGGAACTTTTCCACAGTTCCAAAAGGGGCCTAAAAGTCATAAGGCTATCAATCTTGGAATAACTGAATCTCCAGGTCTTCACTGCCCATATCTGATCATCAAACTACTCCCGGGTGTCTCTGACTGATAGCATGACTAGCCGCACCATCCTACGGTTTTGTTAGTTGTGAAGCCTGTGTGCGAGGAACGAGTATCCGGCTGAGGATCAGGCTTTGGCTGCCTCCGTTTGGCAGGGTCGACGAAGATGACCCATCCATCCAGAAACGTGGCGTTCATTTCCTGCCGTGCTTTCTCAGCCTCTTCTATTGTGGCATATCTCACGAAGCCGTAACCCTTTGACCTCCCAGAAATTTTATCTGTCGCCACTTTTGCTGAACAAAGTGGTACATACATGCAGCAATTAGGAGTGAGGAAAATGATGAACAAAGACCTGAAAATTACTATGTACTATACTACTCAAAGAAAGCTTTGTAGTTTGTACCTTCAAGAAGCCTTCCGAAAGGAGCAAATGCGCCCTGGAGCTTCTCATCTGTTGTTAACCTTGAAAGGCCTGGCCAAATAGCATCAGACAGAGATTTTCGTGAACCTAAAAGCATTCGTTTGTAGGGAAACCAAAAGGTGCAAAATGAACTAGGAGCTGCTGCTTACTGAGATCGAGTACTTAATACTGGGCACAAGCATATGAGCAAGCTACCATATAAATGTTACAACACTTGTTTTTGTAAAGTAACATTAACAAATCTAAAGAGTGATATATACATCGATAAGGCTCATATGGTTATCTCAAGGTCTGCAGTCGTCCTGTTCTGATTTTCCAGGCCAGAGTATGAGAGTAAGATCACAAATTTATTTACATCACAAACAAAACAAGCTTTCCTGGTTTCTTTCAAGGGTATCGAAGTATAAGCAGTTCTGATTTCCCAGGCCAGAGTAAGATCACAGATTCACATGACTGTGTTCGCTGAGGCTAACTCCTAATCACGGTGCCAGTGCCACGGGCAATGAGGACAGGGGGGAGGCGGCAGGACACGGGAGACGTTGCCACTTACCACTGACGAAGAGCTTGGGGGTGGTGAGCGGTGGCACGTTGGCGACCTCACGGTCTTCGCCGAATATGGAGGATGGAGGATACAGGTTGGACGACAGGCCGGAGCCGCCAGAGGAGGAGGAACAAAAGGTAGCACGGAGTAGGGAGGACGAGGTTGGGGTGGAGCTGCAGAAGAGGCGGCGGAGCAGGGCGGAGGAGCAAGAGGCGGAGAGGGCCATCGCCGGCGGCCAAAACCCTACCAGAGACCCGCCTCTTGCTTCTGGTCTGTGGTCCGGCGTTCGGCTGGGTGCCGCTGCTGTCACTGGGCTCTGGGCCTAGCGCAGTTGGGCTTGAGCCTGCCTGCCTGTTCGGTGTAGAATCTGAAAGCCTCTTCATTTTCTTTTCTACGAGAATATATCCATTTTCTGCAGTGTATTGTGTATTTGTGTGTGTGTGCGTATTTCAGGGGCATATGGGAGTACTAATATTTCACATCATACAGGTCCTAATGTTTGATGCAGCTTTGAGCCTGTGTGATCTGGATCTGTTTTTATTTTTAATTAGCAGATTGCAGCTCGTGATTTGTTTCGATTTGCGAGCTGCAATACACAGTCTAAGAGTAAGGACGTGTTTGGTTCCATCTGCTAAATTTTAGCACCCGTCACATCGGATGTTCCATAATTAGCAAATGTGATGCTACGACTAGTCGTTAATTATAGATTAATTAGGCTTAATAAATTCGTCTCGTCATTTAGTTCTCAACTATGTATTTATTATTTTAATTAAACCATATTTAATAATTTCAATGAACGTACGAATATCCGATATGACACATGCTAAAGTTTAGCCACTGGATCCAAAACACTCCTAAAACAAACGGGCCGTGAGGCATGGCGATTGAGATCTCTCGAGAATGTCGTGAGTTTGATGAAGAACGGCTGAGTGATTGGACTAAAGAACAGTAACTGTCCCATTCTTCTGATTCGAGCCAGGGTCACAAGCAAATTTTACAGAGTAGCGTCACTGCAAATTGGCAATAATCCAACACATGTCGTTGATGAAGCACCGGTGATTGACTAGCTATACATGACAGTAGCATCCAATCCACCCACAATTTCTTCAAAAATATCGTTCATTTATACTGATCACAAAATGTTCGTGCAATTACAGTCATAGGATACGGCAGGGCGCCAGTGGACGGCAGCCCCAGGAAGCGTATACACACGGATCAGAGAGCTACGAAACGAAGAAGGCTGATGAGAACGCCGTCCGGCCGGCCGGCCGGCTGGTTCGGTTTCGTTTTCCTCACGCGGATGGGAGCACCTTCTTGACGATCTGGTCGCTGAGCGTGGCGATCTGCGCGTCGAGCGCCTTGATGGCCTCCTCCTTCTGGGCCTCGAGGTTGCCGAGCGCCTCGACGAGCTCGGCCTCCACGCGGCGGCGGCCCTCGTCCAGCTTGGCCTCCAGCTCGGCGGTGGTCTCCTTCTTCATCTTGTTGAGCGCGGCGGCAATCTCGGCGCGCGCCGCCTTCATGATGGCGGCGGCTTGCTCCTCCAGCTGCTTCACCTCCTCAGAGGCGTCCTTGACGTCGCCGAGCTCGGCGCGGATCTTGGCGTCCCGCTCGTCCATGAACTTGCCCAGCGGCGTGAAGTAGAGCTTGTCCAGCGCCACCATCAGCAGCAGGAACTCAGTCGCGATCGCGGGCAGCGTCAGGTTGAAGTCGAACAGCGCCGCCTTCTCCATCTGCTCCGCCAGCGCCGGCAGCGGCGCGGCCGCCACCGCTGCGGCAGCAGCCGCCGTCGCCAGAAGCCGCGGGAGCTGCTGCGCCAAGGCCCGCCGCGGCGGCCGCGCCGAGCTGCTGCTGGAGGGGGAGGACGACGACGACGACGCCGCGGGCTTCAGGACCGCAGCGGCGCGGCGCGGGGAGCAGGTGGTGGTGGCTGCAGCCATCATAGCCGTCGCCATGGCGCGAGGCTGGGGGAGGGAGAGGTGGGCGTGGAGGAGCGTCGGCTAGTCGCAGTGGAGGGTGTGGTTGGTGGTGGTGGGGAGGAGGAGGCCGGCGGCCGACCGGCTATCTATCCGAACGGGGGTTGGGTTGTGGTGTCCAGATGAACGGCGGCCACACGATGCAGATGCTCGCTTCCCTACCACGAGTGCTCGCCGATATTCCATTCCGCTTTATGGTGCAGAAAAGGCCGGCCCGTGTCGTTTTGGGCCCAAAGTCTCTGAAGCGCTCTTTTGTGGGCTAGGCTTAAAGCCCGTTTGTCAACCTACCAATTTTCTTGCATCACACACCAGGCCCACTATAATAATTGGGGATTTCTCACATTTATCTAATAATACCCCTCAAAAAATTATCTAATAATTTCCGCCAATAATTCCCCTTCAGAATCCTCCACTCCACTCCTCCACGCCAAGAAAAGCTTCCGCTCGACAGCGACCGAGTCAGCCCCCCATTTCCGTCGACCCCGAAGCGTCTCCGACGATCCCCCATCCCGGCCCGATGGCGCCCAAGGCGGAGAAGAAGCCGGCGGAGAAAAAGCCGGCGGGCGAGGAGAAGGCGGAGAAGGCGCCCGCGGGGAAGAAGCCCAAGGCGGAGAAGCGGCTGCCCGCGGCCAAGTCCGCCGGCAAGGAAGGCGGCGAGAAGAAGGGGAAGAAGAAGAAGGCCAAGAAGAGCGTGGAGACCTACAAAATCTACATCTTCAAGGTGCTGAAGCAGGTGCACCCGGACATCGGCATCTCCTCCAAGGCCATGTCCATCATGAACTCCTTCATCAACGACATCTTCGAGAAGCTGGCGCAGGAGGCCGCCCGCCTCGCCCGCTACAACAAGAAGCCCACCATCACCTCTCGCGAGATCCAGACCTCCGTGCGCCTCGTCCTCCCCGGCGAGCTCGCCAAGCACGCCGTCTCCGAGGGCACCAAGGCCGTCACCAAGTTCACCAGTAATTGAGCGACCTCTGCAGCATGCTCGGATATGTTACGTCTCCGCTTCTTAATTATAGGATTCTTCACTGTATGCTATGCTGTGAAATTATAGATGTTTCCATCAGATGAACAACGAAGGTGGGGTTGGCTATTAGACCAAATAGTTTGGTTGCCTGCTTTGTAAATCGTGTCGGATTGTGATGGGAATTGTGATGAATTGACTGAATTTGATGTAATGGATGTGGAATATAATTGCTATTTCTCGGTGCCTTCGCCGCTTGGTGTTTCTCTTCTGTGCTTGGATGATCATGCGTGGTTCTGGGCAAGAGCTACTTCAGCACGGAGATTTTTGTGAGCAGTAAGTACATCTTCATCATTCCGTGCTTGTCTGCAGTCTGCAGCCATGTGATTCACCATTTGATGGTTGGATTTGTGGCTGCGTGAATCGTGATGATAGAGTACTGTTTTGATTCATGTAGTGTGCTAGGGAAGTATTGGACAGGCTAGACTTTTCCATTTGTTTGGCCTATGCTTTTGACTTGTGTTCTCGTGAATACCAGCTTTGCATCTGAGGATATTGGACTTGCAACTAGCACATGGACATGGTGCTACCAGAATATGATTCCATTCGATGGTAATGCTAATGCAGAGTGAAGAGATTGATTTCTAGGTTTGTTGTGCCTTTCTCCTTTTGTGTTAGCCTGGTGAACTATCCTTGCCTACTTCCACCATACCGGGTAGTTCTGGCATTTCAGGGCATCTTGGAGGAATGTGTGGTGGCCTGTTGTTTTTGCTTCTGAATGTGTTATTTATCTCCCGTGGGAGATGATTCCCAAGGTGCTGTAAATGTTTCCAACATGTCCCTGTTTTCTCCTTTTGGTCACATTTGGTGTGAACATTCTACTGTTGATGCACTCTGATCAAGCTGTACAAGCACTGTTCACAGGGAACATCCATCTCCATGTGTTACCAAGTATTTTGTCTAATATTGTCTGCTCTTGTTTGGGTTGTGGCATGCAGTATGTGTAACAAAGTAAAAAAAAGGTAATCAACTTAGTCTCACCTGGGCTGGGCCTAATAGGCTTAAAGCGGGGTAATCAAAGGTCTAATTAGAGTCCATTCGGTAAACAAAGAATAACTGAACTCTGATGTCATCTCAACTGAACCACCTTAAAATTCTGCTGGGACTCATTCGGTCGAGAATCCTGTATTCTATGGACCGAATTGATGCATTTTATGTGTTGTGCTTACTAAGGTAGTGATTATTCAATTTCACATTTCCTTACATGTTGCTGCCTTTCATCGATAAGGCAACTTGTATAGCTGCATGGAAAAGGTAATTTGACTGTATAGTTTAGATAACATTAATGCATTAGCAATACAGTTTCTCTTTCTGATAAATAAAGTGCAGTCAGAAAATTGTCCCATTCTTAAGATACTTCGGCAATCTGCAGAACTATAACATTAATGCTATTTATGAATACATTCTTTGTGTAAGCAGGTTAGAAGTTTCAATTTTATTTGGATGTGGACTGACGACTGAGTATAGTAAGTCAATCTTATGGTTCTTTGCCCTGTTGTAAATCCATTGCATTTTCGCTGGGGCATTAACTTAGGAGTTAGGGATTTCAAACTATCCAAAAATCACAACTCCACACAAGCTGGAAATGAACTAACTTCCAACACGGTGACGATTGTTTCCAGCAAGGTGGCTGCAGATTTATGTTGATTTGTGGCTTTATTCTTTCTTAATTCAATTGAATTTTTTTTCAATGTATCCTGAGCAAAATGTACTACATCAGCTTATTTTTTTTCAATGTATCCTTAATCTTAAACTTTCTCCAACTAACCAGTACTCCCTCCATTCGGTAATATTTGTCGTTCCGACAAGAAATCTCATCACAAAATGAACTAGCTGTTTATGTCCTAACGTCAAATAAAAACAAATGGAGGTAGTACATCTTAACAGATTCTGTGGGGGAGATTGATTTTTGTAGAGATGGCACCGACACAAAAGTGACTAGGATACTGCAGAAGATTCGCCATGTTCTTCTCTTGCGTCTCTAGGCTTTTGTATTTCACCAAAATCATTGATCCTGGGTTTTGCAAAGTGCTACAGCCTTCTCTCTTTATTAACATTTTGGAGCCTGTTTTGGACCTTTGGTTCATGAGCAAGCACGATAGTTGTCAGATTCGTCACGCTTTGTCAGATGCCCGATGTTCCGAATTCACAATTGTTGTTGTAACTTGTGTAAGTGTAATCACAAGTTGATTTTGACTTTTCTCTTTAAGGCCAGCGCATGTTAATTTAATAGTTTTCATGCACTAGTTTGTGTTACCTTGGGTACGAAATGTTGGGCATCTTAGCGCATACGGAAAAAACGGTTGCTCCACGAAGCGTTATTTATAATTAAAGCCAGCAAAAATAAAGTTGTTAAAGATGTTCGAAATTAATGGTTGACAATGGAAAGATATGATTGTTTAATGTATTATAAAAATGATAAAAGATCATATAACAAGATGGTTTGTAAAGGTGACTCGCGTGACTTTATGAATGGATGTGTATACTAGCACATTCAACCAAAAAATTGTGCGGTGATCAGCTCGGGGAGCCAGGATTCTGGAAGACGCACGAACTTGGATTTGATTTGCCCGCCCAAAGGGCCTCCACAAAATTAAGACAACGGCGGGAAACATCACGACGAAACAAAACTGAAGTACCGCCAGGCCAGGTCCAAAAATGCCATGAAAAGAAATCAAGGCAACGTCAGGTTACAGAAACGGGAGCACACCGGCGCATCAATTACAGGCACAGCTTGGCGGTAAATGTGGGCATTCAAAGGGCCAAAACAACACTACGACAAAAAATGGATTATGCAGAAAACATTAACGATTTGCCATCCTGCCGACATAGAAATCCAGATTGTGACAATTATGCTACAGAACATCGGCAGTAACAGCCAGAACATTAAGGCGCAAATGAAATTGGGTAACAGAACGCTTTGGTAGATCACATGATTCCATTCCAAAGCTCTTGGTATTTCTTCATGGGAAAAGCACACACTCCGTATCACCCCATGCTACATTAACTGCTCCAACACTAACCACAACCATAAACATCTACAACCTAACATCACAAGTAACAGGTAACACAGAGCCGCGACTAACATTGGATAAGCATCGACTCTCTAAGCCTTCTTGGGAGACTTGGCGGCCTTCTTGGGCGACTTGGCCTCCTTGCTGCCGCCGGTGGACGCCTTCTCCGCCGTCTTCTTCGGCAGCAGGATCGGGTTGATGTTGGGCAGCACGCCGCCGTGTGCGATGGTAACGCCGGCCAGCAACTTCCCGAGCTCCTCGTCGTTGCGGATTGCCAGCAGCACGTGACGCGGGATGATGCGGGACTTCTTGTTGTCCCTGGCGGCGTTGCCGGCGAGCTCCAGAACCTGGTCAAAAAAGGAAGCACCGAATCAACACCACAGTACCAATCACGCCGATGCGAGATCAGATTGAACAGGATGTCCGTTCCACGCCAGATCGGGATGTTGTTTACCTCAGCGGCGAGGTACTCGAGGACGGCGGCGAGGTAGACGGGGGCGCCGGAACCGACGCGCTGCGCGTAGCGGCCCTTCTTCAGGAAGCGCCCGATGCGGCCGACGGGGAACTGGAGCCCGGCCTTCGCGGAGCGAGACACCGCCTTGGCCCTCGGCCCGCCGGTCTTGCGCCCGGCCGCGCCCTTCTTCGCCTTCCCGCCCGCTCCGGTGCCGGTGGAGTCCATGGCCGCAGGTGCGCTTCGAGTTGCTTCTCGGGACAGGAGGAGGAAATGGATGAGTGCGAGATTGCGAGGTGATCTGGCATGGTTCGACGCCGGGTATTTAAACGAAGCCGCGACGGAGGGTGGTGGGCCCGTCGATCCGTGCGCGGGGGCGATGGGCGGTCGGATCTGGGGAGTACGGACGGTTGCGATGGATTTTGAGGAGCACGATCCGTGGGAAGGGTGGCTGGGCCAATCACGTGCGAGCGGACTTCGGGCGCGACGAAAGATTTGCGCTTCCGATCTCCCGCCCACGGGGAGAGGATTTTCGGCAACAAGCGGGTTGAATTTTTGGCAGCCAAAAGTAGGAAGGTGGGAAGCAAAGAAATAAGCGTTCAGAAAGTACGTTACTGCGGATCACCAAATCCGTTCTCTTTTTCTCCCGCAGCAGCAGATTAGGCGTAGAGAAGTTGTAGAACCCGTGTCCCATCATAGATACACGGCAGATAGAACACACGGTAGACAGATGTAGGTGGAACTTTTAGCCCCTTCTCTTATTCATTATAGATACACAGGGTGTTGATTATATAGAAATGGATAACCCTTCGGAGGTATATTTAGTATAAACCCATCCAATCCTAATCGGGTTAGGTTTCTTAACCCTCTCTCTTGGGCGAATACCATGACTAACTTATGCCTTGTTAAAACTCCAAAAAAACCCAGTCAAAAAAATATGGAAAAAGAACGCATAGTGTCGCATATTGCATTTGCACTTTGTTGCCTCGTTAAAAACCTCATCTGAAAAACTTCAGTAAAACTCACAAAGAGAAAAGGAGTACAACACATGTCTTCAAGACAATTGCGATCTCTAAGATCAAATCTATTGCAATGGCTAACATTAGGGCTATGCTCCCCCCTTGCAGAACTATCTCAATATGGCATAAACACATTCTTCTAGAAGCAAATGCACATAGAGATTCAGCAAACAAATTGCATATTGTTGCAGGCATTATATCAAAAACTCAACCTCAATTCTCTTCAGAGATCCACGAGGTAAGTGCACATAAGTAAGCCACTTGTACCAGTGGTGTTGATCTATGGGATCCGGTTATTGATAGAGATTTCTATGAAGGTTTGTGTATGTATTGATCATTAAGCTAATGCCTTCAAGGCATACAACAGAACATTCAGTGTCTCACAATTGTGATCAATATCGAGCATTCGCTCTCCCTTACAACGACATATATCAAAGTCACTATTTCTCATAACTCAAACATATTCTTCAAGATATGTGCCTCATCATTCTTCTGGAACAATGATTGAGAAATCTTGGGGTGCCACATTCCTATCTCTATCACACACCACAATCTATATAGTTGTACAATGCAAATAACATGTCCCTTTAGAAGACATAGGGGACAACAAAGCTGCTAGAATACATACTTCAGATATGATTCGTCGCTTCAGACGCTCATTTACTGCAACTTTTATAAAAATTATACAAAAGTAAAAAGTCTATCAAAAACCATTTATAATCCTTCAAGGATCTTCATGTATCAGATACACTGATATAGTCTGTTATTTTGGCGCAATGGAGATATTCTGTCCGTAACACCATACCTTCTGGGTTTCTGCCTTCAAGGTATCAGAGGATACCGTCGTTCCAAAACTTTAGGTGGAGAATGCATGATAGTGAACATATATCGCGAGTGTACTTAAATACACACCCAGTAAAACTCGCGAGATGCACGTGTTTATTAAGTGAACTTCAAGTTGTTTGGTTCCTCATTTAATTCATTCTTGGGTCTTGTATGGGTCTTTCTCCCTTATCGGGATTATCAAATTTTGGTGTTTAATTCAGACTTTTATTTCTTCGAAAAATTCTTTCAAAGAAGTATTCTCTCTACTGGGAAAATTACATTCTATACGAGAGAGTAGTCATTGTTTAGGAAGACATGCTTCTTCAAAAAGATAATATTGGTATGAGATTCACATGTTGCATATTTACAATTTGATATTTTGAGTCCTAAAGGGATCTCAGAATGGATTTTCAAAATCCATTAACTGCATATTTCAATTCATGCCATTAGCCAGATATATAACATAACGGAACTGTGTTTATTCAACACACGTGGGGATGAGTCTCTTCTAGAACCACTTGAACCATCGCATTCACCACACTTTATTTTGATAGTGACCCATAAATGTCTGAACTCCAGGTCTCGATTTTCACTTTGCGATTTTTGGTTCAACCTCAGTTGCGCTTTTTATTGACCCGATAAGAGACATTCAAGCACTCATGCCTAGGACTTTGTTCCGGATCTGGATTCTCTCAAAGAGAATCATTTGCAACTAGAGAGGCAAGATAGGTATCGACATATTCATCTCCCACATTTAATTAAGATCTTCGTCGTTTGTCAAAACGAATGATCAATTATTTCGTATTTCCAGCATAATATACTGCTATACACTACTGCGGTCAAAACGAATGACTCATTTAGAATTGTAGATAATAGATCCAAATACACATGTTAGTTATTGAGCCAGCCCACAATAGCTTCCTGCTATACACTACTGCGGTCCATTATAGCGTCCGTTATATCAAACAGAGACTGTTAAGTTCTAACACACTATTCACATACCGCTGTACCATGGTGTTAGCGGTTGGGTGACGCTACCGATGTAGCGGCCGCTACAAACGCTATTTAGCATAGTGTCTTGTTCCAACGGTTCATGCGTAAACAGTTATTTATTTTTTCCCTCTCGCTTCTTCCGCGAACGCGCCACAGTTGTGGCCTGGCCCTGGGTCAAGGTTTTTGCCGCCGCATTTTTTTCGGCGACTGGGGACTCTGGGAGGGCCGCGTCGATGGAGCACTCCACAATCACGCATGATACATTTGAGTTCTCTTTATATCCAGTTGTTCTAGAGTTCTCAACTATTTCAGCCTCTCAATGCGGAGATACACAGATGGCCAGTGTTATAGTATCGTGGAGCATACTTGGTCTATTAGACTGGGGTCACCAGAAGGGGCAAAAAAAATGCATCCGTACTGCATCTGTATTTTTTCACTCTGTATACATTGCGTAAACAGTATTTTGTATCTCCATATCCTATCTCTGGTGACCCCGGTCTCAGAGGCAACCAGGACAACGCAGTATTGCAGTTCGCGATGTATATCCACCGGTTGCACTATAATTAAACAGCTAGTACTCCAGACATATTTTATTTTGCCACTGAAATTACGTTCTAGTAAAACGCTGGTCCTGCTGACACCAACTGGCAGCGTCATGTCTCGTACCCCTACCGTCCCAGGAGCTGAGGGTGTGTTTGGAACGCAAGAATTTCACAGTAATCATATAGGAATTTCACAGAAATCAGTTTAATTTTACAGAAAAAACGTAGTAACGTTGAATTTTTTTCTGCGTTACAAACAGTGCTGAACCATGGCAGGAAGCGATCCCCCGTGTCGCGGTGGCGGTGCGCGGCCTCGGTCGACACCACGAGCTCCACCACGGCCTGGGACAGCGGCGCCAGGCAAAGGCCTCGCCGTGTCCTGCCAGGCACAGAATACAAGCTTTCAGTTTTCAGTCATCAGAGCACATCTTTCGTGCCAACACTTTCAGAATGTAGACAGCCATAGTTTGTATGTCAAAGCAACCGTTTTATGTCATATTTGCATCATGTGCTCCCAGAACAGGATACCTGCTCTGACGCTGGAGAACTAATTGCAGGGTAGGAGTCGATCAGCATCTGCTGCCTCAGGGGAGGAAAAAAAGAGGGTGACACTCATGATCATTCAGATTAAGCAGTCGATGCAATGCAACATCTGCTCACCTGGATCTGCTCGTGGAGGTGCTTGATGCAGCTGGCTGCCTCGTGGAGCACCGATGCGGTATCCGTCTGCGAGCGAGCAGCCGAGCACGTAGACCGGGTTCAGGTTTCAGAGAGAGACGCATTCAGACACTCAGATCGGCATGGAGTGCAGGTCAGAAACACGCACAGCATGGACATGCACGAGCATAACAAATCCAGTAATCACTGATTCACTGCTGCCCGCCTAGATTTTAGAATCTCACACACATTCTTTTTTACCAAACAACCCGTGATATTGTCTTGGATTGTGTGACATAAACTTACCGACTGCACTATATTCTGTTGATATGAATAAAGTTGATTAAAATATTGTGTATGTGAATATAATATTTGTACCGACAAAATCTGGCCTCTGTCCACAAACAGTCAAGTAGCAATGAGCGTACCATAATCAAGATAGGCATCCATGCTATTAAGAAACAAGCATACCATAATAAAGATAGGCATCTATGCTATTAGAGATGAGAGATTTTATAATGGTTGGAAAGGTACCGATCAGAATAATAGTCATTGTTTTCTTTGTGGAATGAAAATTTTTATAAATGAGTGTCTGTTCCACCATTTTTAGTACCAAATCCTCGTATTTTTTTACCGTTCGGTACCGGCAATTAGATCTGATCTGGGCCACCCGACTCGACCTGTCTGAAAAAAAACTGACCCGTACAATGCATGGGGCGGGTTCGGGCCACTTTATCTAGCCCGGAGATAGCTTCGAATTGGGCTCAAGTTGTGATTTTAGCCCGTAGGCCAACCCGACGACCAGAGAAATAAATATAAAAACAAAACATGTTGCGTCCATCTGTACTACAGCCAGCGTACCATGCAAATCATCGCCCTAACCCACGATAGGCAACCTGGCCCACAATGGCCACGCCCAACAAGCTAACGCAACCCTAGATCCCATCGTGCTTCATGCATATGCCAGCCCTGTGCGTTCGGTCAGACTGAAAAGTTCGGCTCGGTTTCCCAGTTCCTCGATCATTTCAGTTATCGGAAATCTGGAAACGAAGTTGCATATGAGAAAAATGATAACCGAGCCTTTCGGTCTTCGGTTTTTTCGGTTCGGTCTTCGGTTAGTACGAAGAGACTGAACAACAGCAGAACAGAGATCGCCACTCCACCGGCCACCGCGCGTAGATCCACCCCCACCCTCCCTCTCTCAACATTGTCATGGCGGATCTCGCGGCGCTGCCGCGCGGGCAGGGAGGGGTAGGGAGGCGAATCTGTGCCAATATGGAGGGGCGGCGCGAGCCGAGAGGCGCAGCCGCGCCGACGGGGAGGGGCAGGAAGGCGACACCGCGCCGGCATGGAGGGACGGCGCGGGCAGTGAGACGCCGGCGGCGGCTGCAGACGCTGGGAGGCAGGCAGCAGCGGAGCGGGGGAGGGATACATAGGGTTAGCTGTGTTAGTGGGCCGGTGGCATATTGGACCTTGGAACTTCGGTTACTTCGGTTTTTTGTCAGTCCGGTCATTTTGGTTTCGGTTAGTTTGGTCATTTTGAAACCAGACTGAAATTCACTTCGGTTCCGTTCGGTTCGGTCAGTTCAGTTTCGATCTCGGTCATTTAGGTTCGGTTCTTTTTTTTTTTTTTTTTTTTGCCTAGCCCTACATATGCCCACTTTGACACTTCTCTGTACCCCCGCCACCGCGCTTTCTCCTTTCTCTACGGTCTCTCTTTCTCTCTCGACTTTGCTGCCACTTGATTCTCGACTTCACTGAAAGAGTAGAGCTCGTAGCTGTCAGGCCCCAACCTCGTCTCCCCATGCCGCCTGCACGTCCAGCGCGGCTGCACCAATTGTTGCTGCTAGTGCTACTGCCTCTCCTCAGCAGCGCTCATGACGGCACCGTATCTCCCCAAGCCGCTACCACAGTCCTTGACGTGCCTGGCTGCTTGGTGGCCTGAGCATCCCTCGCTGGTGTCCCCGGTGCTAGCTGCGGCGAGGAGCAGGAAATCGACGACGCCAGCACTGCGGAGAGACGAGCGCCTCGGGTCATAGGGCTGACACGTGGGCTGTCGGGTCATGCATCGGGCGGGCACCGGCCACGTTTCTCAGCCCGAGCCAAGTGGAGAAGGCGTCCGGTTTTCTCTGGCCCGACCTGACCCGATGAATGTTTAAGTCTACCGATAACATGACACCGTCTATTTTTAAAACGATAGATCATCTCTGATGGTTATATGGCAACGTCTTTTTTAAAACGTTAGATTTTTTCTGATAGATGGTTTTTATTTTTTTCAGTCACCGTAAAATTTTTACTAAGAGATATGCAAAAACATATGCCTCTTGCCGAAGAAACGAATTAGAAAGGCTTGAAGGTAAAAATTAAAAATGTATCTTCTTGTGTTTTGCATAGGTGTTGCAATTCGAGCAAGTGTCCAATTTTCAGGATAATATTTTTGCAGCCATCGAGGCAATACAAAGTGAATTGAATTTTGTGCTTAACCTAAATCAGGGCTGGCCGCCTGAGTTTTAGGTGGACTCTCAAAGTCCCAATTAAAATGCCTACGCAACAAAAACGTCTGGTTGTGCTTGACCATTTTGCACTGCGAGGGTGCGACCACTTCATATCTACTGTATGATGTGTGAGGCATCTGAGAACTGAAAACATGGACGCCATTTGTTTTAGAAGAAGCTGTGTGAACGTACACATGGTGTGCCTTTTGTATCCAGCAACGGTACATGCACAAACAGTTATTTACCTTTTCGCTCTTGTTTCTACCGCGAACACGCCACTGTCGTGTTGGTTCAGCGGTTAGATACACTGCTTCTCTCCCGCCACGGTTCGAGCCCCGAGCCACCGTCGGCGCGCATATAAAAAAAGGCCCTCCTCTGGCCTTTTCTTGGCGCAACGCGGCCTGGCCCTGTGTCAAGTTTTTTGCCGCCGGTTTTTTTTTTTTTTTTTTTTTTTTTTTTGCGTCTCTGTTCCTCGACCGCATTGCATCCGCTGCGCTGCCGCGGGTCAGGAAGCTCCACTTCGACGGCGACGGAGGGATGGGGGACGGCCGAAAACGGGCGGCGCTGGTTGTCGGGTGCCTCCATCTCCCGTCTCGCCGTAAACTCCCATCGGCGGTGGGCCGTGGATCACATCGCTGCAGCTGCCGCGCAGGGCCCCAGCTCCGCTTCGGCAACCTTTGCCCCCTCCCCAATCCCCATGAACGCGTGCAACGACGGACTCCACAGTTCACAGAGATGTGGATAACGCGGAGAAAGCAAGCAGAGGGGAGCTAGAAATTTGCTGCGCTCCTTGAATCAAGAGTTCGTGCCTAGAGGCTTGAGCTGAAACAGATCGGAGGTAATGGTGGGAGCCCCTCTCCCTCTCGGCCTCTCCTGCCATTTTTGTTAATTGAAGACGACAACATCGAAATCAGTTGTCCTATTTTTGTATCTGAAAAATAAGGAAATATAAATGGGTTGTTTTACTTAGGTTGCATCCCTTGATACGTATGATAGTTGTGCGCTTCTGAAGATCCATTATCTGTTAACACTCTTTGTTATGTTACAAAAATACGCCAGTATACTCAACTTTAACTTTAGGTAAAAGGTTGAGTGTAAGGTCACGCATGATGCATTGAGTTGTCTTTACATCCACTTGTTCTAGAGTTCTGAACTACTCCAGCCTCTCAATCCGGAAGATACACAGAAAGCCAGTGTTATATCATGGAGCAACCAGGATAATGCAGTATTGCAGTTCGCGATGTATATCCAGTTGCACTATAATTAAATAGTACTCCATGCATATTTTATTTTGCCACTGAAATTAACGCTGTAGTTGAAGGGCCTGCTGACACCAACTGGTAGTGTCATGTCTCGTACTCCTACCGTCCTACGAACTGAACCATGGCGGTATCATCCAGCCGGGCAGCCGGCTACAGAGTGCCGAGCCAGCGCAAGCGATCCCCCGTGTCGGCCGTGTCGCGGTGGCGGAGCGCGGCCTCGGTCGACGCCACGAGCTCCACCACGGCCTGGGACAGCGGCGCCAGGCACAGGCCTCGCCGCCGCAGATCCGTTGCGCACTCTTCCTCGCCCGTGTCCTGCCAGCCACAGAATCCAGGCTTTCAGTTTTCAGTCATCAGAGCACATCTTTCATGCAAACAATTTCAGAATCTAGACAGACA
Source organism: Paspalum notatum (assembly GCA_022530915.1). Lineage (NCBI taxonomy): Eukaryota > Viridiplantae > Streptophyta > Magnoliopsida > Poales > Poaceae > Paspalum > Paspalum notatum. The sequence continues at coordinate 9,770,419 of CM039684.1, forward strand.
GAGTTCTTATGAATCAAAGCACCCGTTTTATTTATATTTGCATCATGAGTTCCCAGAACAGGATACCTGATCTGACGCTGGAGAACTAATTGCAGGGTAGGAGTCGGTCAGCATCTGTAGGGGAGTTTAAAAAAAAAAAAGAGGGTGAAAAAACAGCACGGAGAAAAGCTGTGGGAATTGAGATGCTGCATACTATCTGTTACAGGTCATGGTCAAGGCCTGGTCACTCATGATCATTCAGATTAAGCAGTCGATGCAATGCAACTTCTGCTCACCTGGATCTGCTCGTGGAGGTGCTTGATGCAGCTGGCTGCCTCGTGGAGCACCGATGCGGTATCCGTCTGCGAGCGGGCACGCAGATCGTGTTCAGGTTTCAGAGAGAAACATGCATGGAGTGCAGGTCGATCAGAAACACACACAGCAGATGCACGAGCATAACAGATCCAGCAATCACTTGCGCTTACCTTGCCATACGGGGAGACCAGCTGCTGAAGCGCCGTGATCTTGTCCCCTAGCTTCTGGCTCCTCTTACATGGTGCCTGTACGAGGTAACCAAAAAAAAAGAAAAATCAGAATCCAGCGCATTCAGATGATGCTGATGTTCTTGATCAGGATGGCATTTTTTTTTTTGCGTGGAAGATCAGGGAGGCATTGATCCATCCTACCAGCATTTCTGAAACAAAACAACAAACACAAGCTTGCTTACCTTCGTAGACCGGTTCCTAGTTGGCTTGGCATTGCACCGCAGGCCGTGCTGTGGACCCTGTGCTGTCGCCGCCGTCGTTGTCTTGAGCCTCTTTGATCCCCTAAGACGGCTGCCATCACCAGTCATCGTCTCCCCCGTTGCCGTCCATCTCACCAAGTGCTGACAGAAAAAGGCACGCCGAAGAAGACGATAGTTTTCAGACAACCATTATTAATTTAACATGGACCAACTCGACAGTCAAAACACATGGTGAAGAGAGAAGATTACGGCAGCAGCAGTTGGCTGGGCAGTGCAGCTGAAGTGCGAGAACGCAGGCCGGGCCTCGCCGCCGTAGATGATCGGATTCGCGCCTATTCCTAGTTCATCATCGACAGAGAATCAACAGCAATCGAAAAGAATGCCGATGCTAGACTCTAAAGTTCCTTTGGCGAGGACCATGTCAGACGCTATCGAAACACACGGTACGGAGAAAAGAATGATACCTATGTAGTTCTCTGCTGAACTGCCCACGGCGAAAAACGTTGTTGGCGTCTGGAGGCCGTGAATCGACGGCGATAAGCCCCGAGAGTTGCATGGATCGTACTCCGCCGCTAGTCTGCTCAGTGCAACAACAACAGATTCAGTTACTCGAAGAGACACGATGGAGAATTCTCGTCTAGTGAAACCAGTGCGTGGACGTGGAACTCACATCCTGTCCAGACGACCCACGGCTCCCGCCGGCGAGCTGGAGCTCTCACACCTGCCTGCATGCAACGAAGAAAAAGAAGACCACGGCGATGACATTGCGGCCGGAGCAAACGCGGCGGGGAAGAGAAGACGGCCGGCGGGATCGTACCGTAGTCGTCGTCGCCGCCGTACGGCAGCAAGAGCGAGTGCGGCGCGGAGGCGGAGCAGTAGTTCCACATCGCGTGCGTACGCTGACGACGAGACAGACAGCCACCTAGTGAAGCAGTAGAAACCAAGCGGCAGCTCATGGTCAGGGAAATGGAATCTAGCCAAGTTCAGATAGCAAGAACACGCATGGTGAAGAGAACTACAGGATCGGAGGATCCATCGGCACAGCCTTTGTTTACCTACACGCAGAGAGGCCGGCGCGGCGGGGCGCGCAGGGCAGGACTGGACGACGCGGATCGGAGAAGTGAGCCGGGCCGGGCGGCGGCGGTTAAATAGAGGAGCTCGCGGCGCAGCGCAGGCGACGGGGGGCCCTCAGCTCGCTCGTACGTGAGTGCGGCCGTACCGTAATGATGAGCAGCGGCAGCGATCAATGCGCGGCTTTTGCTTGGGCTTCCCCTCCACGTCTCCGGCCGTTTCCACTCGGGCCGCCACGCACGCCGCCGCTGATGGGCAGGCAGGCAGGGGAAGCTAGAGGAGAACGGGAAAAGGTAGGAGGAGCCCACGGGAAATCCTTGCCGAATCGATGGAGTTGGAGAAGGCAGGGGGATTAGCTTAGCTTAGCCCCAACTCATAAATAGCCATGCCGATAAATGTATGTCCAGGCACACTGCCGTTTCGGCAGCCTTTTGTTTTCTCCCTGTCCACCTCTCCCAAACCCCTTTGACTCCTCAGCATGGTGACGATGATGATTAGATGATAGGCTCATCACTAACCCGCTCGCTAATCACGATTGATGTGATGCGTTATCGGTATTATTCTATTCGACAGCCGGGCATTGCTAGCGTCGTCTCGTGGCACAGGGCCGGGAAAGAAAAGGTTGGAGCGATTGTGGATCGGCTGTGGCCTAGGCTCTTGTCTCTCTCTGTCACTTGCTCCCGTGCCGACGAGTGTCACGGCGTAGGGTTTGAACCCGGTTGACCCCTGCTCGACTCGACTTGTCCTCTCGCCCAACGAAGAAGATGATGGGTTGAGCTGAAGCAGGCCGCCGGCCAGTTAGTTGTTTATAAGGGACGCATCGCATCAACAAGACAACAACGCTGCTGTTCCTCCACTAAAAAAACAATTTACACTAGATAATCCAGTACAGATGAACTCCAATCTTGTGGCTCGCGTAAGCCTCGGTCCGGCCATGTTTTGTTTCCTCAAACGTCACAGGACATGGGGGATCACATCAAATCGCGTGGCAGGACAGGTTCGGGTCCTCGGCTCCTACCGTAGGTAGAATGCGCCTAGCCAAGCAAGCGAGCGACCAAAAGTGGCTCGCCGTTGCGGGCAAGGAAGCCCTTGCCAGCACGAGCCGAGAGATCCCCTGCCGAATCCAGCATGCGATCCTTGTCCATAATTAATTAATTACCCATAAATGAGTGTTAGGCGAGACAAAAAAAAATCTGTGTTTTCTTTCCGACCAATGACAAAATATGTTCGTCTTTTTGCTCAAACCCATACAAAGAAACAAACCACGCTGCTTCAGAGTTCAGACTAAAACCCATACATACGCTGCTTCAGAGTTCCCAGACTAAAACCCATACAAGATGCCTTGTACAAATATACCACGCTGCTCTGAAGTCTGAACAGTGAACAGACATTAGGCACAATATTACTTCATGACATGTAAACATGGACTAAACACCTCACCAAATTGGACGCAGATACCTGCCATATCAATCAATAGTTCAATACACATGAGCTAAATACGGCAAACATGCATGGACTACTAGACTGCTAGACCCTAGAGAGCCCTATCCCTCAACAATACGGCAAAGAGATATTTGTTTCATAGGTGAAATAGCCATCTTCGTCCCCCAAGTATTGCTCGTGGCTCATTTTGGTCTCTCAAGTATCAAAAGGTCCAGTTTAGTCCCTAAACTATCGATTTCCATGTCTATCCCGTCCATCTGCACTAGTCGTTCGCCACATGTCCAGGTACCCATGGCAAAAGTCATTGTTGCCCCTTGCCCATCCTTTAGGACCCGCCCAGCACTCACGGCGTATCCGTCCACCGTTTCATCCCCGTTGCCGTCTCCCTGTCTCTCGTCCTCCTCAGGTGCCGCACAGGAGAGCCGCTCTCGTCCACCTCAGGTGCCGCACAGGAGAGCCCAGGCTCACGGGAGGAAGAGCCGCAAGTCGAGCATAGCAGTCAGGCCTCAAGTTCCTCTCGCCCTTTGGCTTCTTCTGGTTTGTCTTCCCCATCTCCCCGCCGTCGATCTGGTCTTTTTTTGCGACGGCCGCGGACGCCGTCTTTCCTATTTCCCATGGCACCTGGATCCAGTGAGGGGAGAGGGAGAAGGTCAATAGCAAGTAGAGGAGGAAGAGCGCTGGATCCCTTGGTTGGTAGTTGCAAAGCGGCGCCTTCTAGAGCTACTGAAGCTATGCGCGCTGCAGAGGTGAGTGTAGTGCGTTAGGGATTGCAATAGGGATTTCAATATATTAAGCGCTGATTTGATTTGATTTTTTACAGCTTGAAAGATTGCTTGAAAAACATTCAGAGGGGATTCGTGTTAAGACAGGGCTAACATGCAGGCATGGATTCTCCTCAATTTTATGTTGTTGTTGGGTTGGTCCAAACACAGGAAGAAGGTTCTTGGCATGCTCTCAAGTTGAGGAACCCTATGCTTTCCAGCATTGGATAGATGAAGAATTTCAAGGTAGAGCAAAAAAGGTGATTCAAGACTTAGTTTCGATGAGGCAAAGTATGTCACAGTTGTACCAACAATCAGCTGAACAATGGGATGATATGTATGCTGATCGACAGAGAGCGAGACAAGAAATTTTCAAATTGAAACAAACAATTAGAGAACAGCGAGACTGCATTGTAATCTTAGTTCTTTTTAGCATTGTAATCAGTTGTGGCCTATGGCTCATTGTGTAATCATTGGAATGGATGAAGAAACAAATTCCTGATAATGTCTTTCATATATGTCTCATGTCTGATACTCTGGTTTTTGACATAACAAATGCAAATGTTCACAAACTAATGACTGCGTGGTACAAAGGCATAAATATTATTGCCTTGAAACTATAACTTTTCCTCTGAATGCATCTGACGTGCTGATGGTTTTTTCTGAGAAGAGCTGCTGTGTCCTGCTTTTGCTCCACGTCCAAGTGATGAGGACTGGATGTTTGCAGATGCACGCCCACCTTGCACGTTGATTGTTGCCTTTGCAAATGAGCCAGCAGTCCCAGCATTTGTCTCAATGACAATAGAAGCACTCCCTCTAGCAGAAGCCTTCGCAGATGCTTGAGCACTTAACTTCGCAGATGCTTGGGCACTCTCTCCAAAAGACAGTACCTCAAATTCAGACATTGTTTTGCAGCCCTACAGAACCACTATATCGCCGGTCAAATTCAAACATTCTAGCAGGGAACAAAAAGGCGAACAAATCAAATCGCAAGACCAGCTTGGTGCCACTTTCATCTTACCGTGGAGCTCCTCCACTCCTCTGCCCACGCCGTCGACGTGTATGAGCAGGTCACCTCCACTAGTAGAAGGGGCGTGCCTCACCCCTTCGCGCTCAGCGCTGTACCGCTCTCCTCCCCAAGAAACCCTAACATAGGTATGCAGCAGCCATGAGGAGCAAGACAGGGAGAGGGGGAACGGGAACGAGAGGGATGAAACAGTGGACGGGGCAACGCCGTGAACCTGGTGACTCGTAGAGGATGGGCAAGGGGCAGCAATGACTTTGGCCATGGGTACCTGGACACGTGGTGAACGACTAGAGCGGATGGACGAGATTGACGTGGAAATCGATACTTCGGGGACTAAACTGGATTTTTTGGTACTCGAGGGACTAAAGTGAGCCACGAGTCAGGGACGACGATGGCTATTTCGCCTGTTTCATATGACCATCCCCTTCTGATTTATTAAAGATGCTTTCTGCGGCCAGCTTTGCACAGCAAACCTTTGTCACAGCAGGTGGAAGCCTGCCTGCCGTCTCTGCCACATAGAATACTCGTCGCAGCTGCCGCCGACGAGTCTCACAAGTCAGAGCCTGTCGCTCCTCGCAGCTGTACCCTTTTACTGTATTTACCTGCAGACCAGGAAGCACCAGCACGAGATAAAGAATGCAAGGACGACTCTGACCCGGTTCACGGTCGCCACAAAGGACGACCCGTTACCTGACAAACGAAATGCTGTTGAGGCCACAATTGCTATTTGTTATGTTTGAAACCAGCAATTAGATTTGAGTATGGGAGTGATCAGATAAGAGGCTAGGAGCTACATGACACGGGATGCATGACCCACATTGACTGGAGATACTGTTGTATCGACCGTTTCAGGCTTAAACTAGCAAAGAACTCTAGTTTATGCAGGTAAAGTGTGAACAGAAAAGGGCAAATCAAGTAGATGACGAGATTCGAATCATGCATCTTGCGCCCAGAAAGCTTACATTTGGATGCTACTACTCTGCATGAAGAATCAAGAATCATCTATGCGGCAGGTAAAGCCATACTCAATTCATCAGGATTGCTTTGATGCAATAAGGTGGCCGGAAAAATCAAACAGTAGTAGGTATATGACAGCTTCAAGGGGTGCAGAATACAAGGCAACCATGCCTCAATTAGCAACCCTAAACGTGCAAGCTAACTCATCTAACTTCACATGGAAAGTTGAAACTGCTGGACAGTGTGCCCAAGTTACACAAGTAAAACACAGATATAATACCAAAGGTCAGCATTGACGGTCGTTTGTGTACCTCTACACAAATACGCAGGTTGCATCTATTGAAAGGAAACCAGCTTAACATCTTTCATAAGAAACCATATATCAACACATCTAAACCTAGATGAAAGGGACAGGCTAGAAACCACAAGCTAAACAACATGGCAAGCAAACACAACTCCAGATACAAAACTGGACACAGAAAAAAGAAGGATAACGATGATATAACATTTATAGCCACCTTGGTTTTCAGTGCGAAGTTGCAATAGCCAAGGATATTTTTGACTTTATGCAAGGGTAAACTTGTTTGTGACGTTTAGTACGCGAACAAAACTGAACGTACAAATGATTGAGCGGTTCAATTGTCTTAGACAAGGGTAGCCTAAACATGTTAAAACCAATAATCATAATTACAAAAAATGACAGCATCTTAGAAATCAACATGGATTTTCGAGTGTTTCATTGAAGTGGTGGTCGAAAATTATAGTATGGTAGGATCCTATTCAGGAGTTTGATACTTGATAGTGTGCCAAAAGAAATTCTTTACCATGTTAGTAGGCAAAATAATGAAGATTTGGCAAGTAAACAGTTGTAGTACATCGTGTTGGATGCTAATTCCATGTAAGACTAAAGATGTTTCTCTGATACAAATACTATTTGATTGGAAATATTATCAAATCGTGCATGGGAGTGCAAACATTAGCAGGAGTGCATAATAAAGACGCTTTAGTCCATATATAGTCATACAATAACACTTTAATATCTCAAAGAAAACAGTTTCAAAGCTGATGCAGTAGAATTAAATACATTCCAGTATCATGTGTTCCTTCTGACAACAAATTTGGAAAGCATGCAGAAAATATATGGAGCTACAACCTACAAGAATAGGGCTTGGCCATCAATCTTCCAACATCAAAATGATTAATTCAATGCACAAGTCTGAAAGGCCTGTACAATCATTCAGATAACAACATGACAAATGTTGTAGCCTTGGCTCGAGTCATAACTCTGAAAGTTCTATCAACAATGATGTCATCCCAGAGAAACTAATACTAATCTTTGAACAAGAACAAAGGAGCAAGCAATTACTTGAATGCAGTCAATCAATGATTTCAGGATTTGCAACACAAACATCTATCCAATTGCCCTCTTTATCCTATTGTGCTTTCTGCGGAAAGCACCTGTGCCGCTGTGCGATTACATACAGTGGATCATTCAAAGGTTGAATGGTAGACAATTGTTGTTGATCGATATTCCGCACATGTCAATGGAATGCATTCAAGGTTGGCGCAAACAACGTTTCATCTATTGTGATGTTCGATTTGTTTACATATGTCTCCTGCTCTCACAAAACCGATATGACTCCATGCAAAATAATTTTAAATGTATCATTAACCATGGATAAAATTGGGGTTGATGTTAAAGCGACTATGGCATAAGGTCCAAACACATAAAGCCACCAATGACATCAAGTTCCGATGTGCAAACAAGAGGATGAAGAGTGCTGAAAATAAAATCAGCAATTACCTAGGTACCAATGCTTGATTTCTCAATTTCGTACACAACGTTAGTCGAAGATAAGTTTACATGAGCAGCAGGAGAGAAGAAGGCACATTTAACTCAACAAACACATATATGAAGTGTATTGATTAAAGATTCCACCTCAGAACCCAATGGGTAGACTGTATGTGTCATAACAGTAGCATAAGCATAGATGGTTTGATTGATTTCTCATCAGAACACAAGAGACAGCTTAAACAGCAAGAAAAAGAACAATAGCATAAGCATCTTTATTTGCTTCTGTCTCTCGGGTTGATGCAATGCTTCCACTAAGCCCACTGCAACCTCTAGAAAGCTGTATTACCTTGCAGGGGCCGCAGGGGCATTGACGACATTCCTGCACACTACCCTGGGCGCTCCAATGCCGCGGTTCTCCTTGGAGCGACCACCGTTGCCACCGTCGTCAGTGCCCACGACCAAATCCCGAAGACCCATGCTCAGGTCCTTCTCCCTCTTCTCCTTCTGCTTCTTCTTGGCCCTGGCCGTGGCGGCGGCTAGCGGCTCGAAGTGGTTGCCGTAAATGTACTCTGCGGAGTACCCGTCCTCGTCGTCGAAGAGCATGACGTGGCCGTGCCACTCCCACACGCGGTACTCCCCGCCGGCCTCGTCGTGGAAGCCGATGCAGAGGTGGTGGTCGCCGACGGCCACGGACTGGCCGGAGTTGGGCTTGAGCTTCTCCTCGGCCTCCCCAGACAGCACCATCCGCACGATCTCCTTCTCCAACTTCGCCTCCTCTCTCGTCAACATCCGCCGCCGCCTCGCCTCTCCAGAGCCCTCCCCGCCGGCGAATCCCCCGTCCTCATCCTCCTCGTCATCGTCGTCTTCATCGTCCGACGCCCCGGCGGCGGCGGATAAGGCGGCGAACTCGTTGAGCAGGAAGTCGTCGAGGTCCTGGGTGAGGAACGAGTTGGTGTCGAGGAAGGGCGGGCGGAGCTGGACGCGGTTCATGAGGTTCTGGAGGAAGAGCGCGTCCACCGGAGAAGCGGCGGCGGCGGCCGCTGTGTTGGGGTGCGGGGCGGGCGGCGGCGGCGAGGCCATGGGAGGCGAGGTAGGGTTTTTGGGTTTGGGGGGTTGCGTTGCGTGGGCTGCTTGCGGACTGCGGAGGGACGGCAGGTCCACACGATGGCCGCAGAGGCGATGAGATATTTTCCTTTCCTTCCCTGGTTTGAGTGATTGGAGATGGGCTTCGTCTTTGTGGGCTGGGCTTGAGATGCTTTGACTGTTGGAATCGAGCAATGGCCCATTTCTTCAGAGGAAAACATTACTGGAAGGAAAAAGTTCATCCTGCTTCCCTCAACTTGTAGCCGAATCTGGCATTCGTCCCTAAACTCGAAAACCGGGTATGATGGGTCCTCGACTCCACGCAAGTCGTGGGGAGGAAGGCCAGCGAGACGGAGGAGTACACCATGTCCAACCGCAAGGTTGTGCAAGCGGCTCAGCTGCAGGCCGAAGGCGGAATCCCGGAGTGGGTCACCGCCATAGTGAAATTGGAGGTCGGGGATGACGACACAGGGGGCGTGCATTTCAAGACCTTCCATATGAGGGAGATTTGTGTCAAGCTCTTCAAGGATGGGGCGCGGCGAGGGGCTCGACGGCGGGCGGAGGCACGCCGGCCGGACCGGCCTAGCGGCGGGTGATGGGGAAGGAGGGGTGAGGGGCGGCGGTGCACTAGCGACTAGGCCTGGGGGTACCGAACGGGTGGTGGCAGGGGATATAACTGCCCACTCGACTGACAGGTGGACCCAGTCCACGTCGGCGAGGTGACATGGCAGGGTAACGGTCCACGTAGGCTAAAACAGCCGTCGGTTTCGGCCGGGGACGAGCTGTGACTGGTTTCACAAATTCGAGGACCCGCCATACCCGGTTTTCGAGTTCAGGGACAAATCCCAGATCCGATTACAAGTTGAGGGACTCATGATAGACTTTTTTCCTTACTAAACTGAAACAGGCAACAGTACCCCATGCAATTTAAACTTCGGCCCAGACGTGCAAGCCACCAGAAGAAATTGAGATCAGAATTCTGATGGTACATCTGGATCAATTTTTGTGGACCTTGCAAGTCGCCAGGGGTGCAATCTTAACTACCACTAGCTTTTAGCAGAATTTTGATGGTGCATCTAGAGCATAGGGATTTGAGGTTTTAGATCACAATAGTGCAGCGATTGTGGTGCGGTGATGGGATTTGGTCGATTAAGGTCGGTGCAAGATGCTTTGTGCTGAAGGGGAGGTTTGTTTAGCGGGGGATCCTGGCATCGATGGATCGAGGAATAAATCGCATCGCGGTTGAAACCTAAAACATATGCTATTTTTGTCACAGGAGCTGTAAGAAGTGGGATGCTCCTATATGATTGTTGGGCTGCTGATGTTATCTTCAGCGAGATTAGAGATATATCTTTGATTTACACTTTTTCTATGCATACATCTTTCTCATGTGTAGGCTGTTATTGGGCCAATTTTTGTTCCACCACTGTACTCGTGGGCTATTTCATTTTAGATGAGATCGTTAGTACTATTTTAGCCTATATAGCATTTATTTTTGGTTGTTGTCTATGCCTGTTTTTTTCTAAACTTTTTTCCTGGTTTTCAGCTTTATTATGTGAGCATCCCCCCTCCGTTTTCTTTCCTTCTCATTCATTTTTCTACCTTTTATTTTTAACTTAATTAGACATGTTATATGAGTTATATAATTTTTCTAGGTGTCTAATTTTTTTGTTCGTAAATTGTTATACTTTGTTCACTTTGCTGTTTTGTTTATTTTTTTCATATTTCTTTTTCGTTTCATTGTATATTTTCTTTATTTTCTGTTGTTTCCTTTTTCTTCTATTTATCAAGGTTATGATAAAGCTAGAACATTTGGTATAAAGCCATAAATATTGCTAACTAGTATAATAAGTTTGCTTGCCAAGTATAATAATACGTTCAATAAGTATAATTTTTCGCTTTCTATAATTTTTTGTTCAACCAAATTGCGGCCGTTGATACGAGAAAAATAACAACCAACACCACTAAACATACTGCTGGAGTATTGGGCTGAAACGTCAACATTGCATACACCAGACAAGCATATATAGTCCAGAAAAAACAAACTAGGTTAGTGCACTGGAGAGGAGATTTGGTCCAACAATAGCCCAAACTGAAAAACACAAGCGATGGTTGGCGCATCATGTAGGATTTCTTCCCATCGGCGAGGTTGTTGCTGTGTGGCAGCAATTCATTTTTTTTTTCCTTTCGAAATTCTCTCAAATAAAAAAGTGCTTTTGAAAGGTTTTGTTTTCCAAATTTTATGTAGTTGTAGTAAAGTGTATTTTTCTAATTTATACTGGCATTCGAACAGAGCTTTTTAGTTTTTAGATAAAGTAACAAGATCTTCCCGCTCTACGCATCAAAGGACACGCATATCGGTTGATCTCGATCAATGATCATTAAGTAAAATTTTAACAGAAGGAAAGAGCACAGCAAAAAGCCTCCAATGTACTCCGTATGATAAAAGTTTCAAGTGTAGAACTTGTATACAAAGTAAAACAGACACAAATCTATCAGAGAAAATCTCAGGTGAAAACGATGAGAAAATAGATCCATGGAGTATATATTAGTGATAAGCTCTTGAAATATATATAAAAATTAAAATTTTGCAGAAAGTCAAACCATTCTGTATAGAGCCGCACCCCACCCCCCCCCCCCCCCCCCCCCCAGAACATTAGAAGTGTCCGCATACATTTCTGCGAAAAAAGCATGTATCCTGGAATTTCTAATGCTTCAAGGGTTGACCTCTGGGGCGGTTTAATGTGTAAAAAGTGTAATTCAAAAATGGAACCGAGAAGATCAATCTACTCAACGTTGTTAACGTAAGAAGTCAACTACTGCTACAGGGAATTCGACGGCGGAGAGACCCAGCTTGGCGCGGTCCGGCTCCTCCTCCAGCTCCGGCACGGCGTTGAGGTCCAGCACCAGCTCGGCCGCTGCTGGCAACGCCTTCTTGCCGCCGTCTTTGTATCCGAGCCCGCTGCCAAGGCTAAGGCCGAGGCCGAGGCCTGGGCCGCTTGCAGTGCCGGCGGCGTCCGCCTCGGCGGCGCGGTGCCGGCGCATGTGGCCGCCGAGCGCCTGGCCGATGGCGAACTCGAGGCCGCAGATGGAGCAGCCGTGCACCTTGGGCTTGGGCGGCTCGGCCGCGGCGCCGTCGACGCCGTCCGCGAGGCGGGGCTTCTTGTGGCTGGCCCGGTGGCCGCCGAGCGCCTGGAAGGACGGGAACTGGCGGTTGCAGGTCTTGCACTCGAACACCCGCTCCGGCGCCGAGGCGGCCGCGTCCGTGGACGCCACGCCGGCGCCGTGCTGGTGGTGGCCCGAGAAGAGCAGCAGGAAGCTCGCGACGTCGGCGCCGTCGGGCAGCCAGACCATCTCCTCCTCCTGCTGCCGTGACCTCTTGCCATACGCCATTATTTCTTGTTCGATCAACGACAGCAAGAATCGCCCAACGAATAGAACAGATCGAAGCTAAGCTAGCTATAGCAAAGATGAGGATCAGAAGGTGATGGATGGGTGACCCTGAACGAGATTGAGTAGTGCTTTCTGGGAATAAGCGTTTGAATGGAGCAATGATGAGGAATCTGCAGCTAGCGTATTTATAGCTAAGTGGCTAGCAGAGAAGTCTACACGTACACGCGCCCCGTGCAACTTGCAGCATTGTTAATCGCTTGACTTGTGAAAGCTAATAAAAATTTCAAGTCAGATTTGCCCTTTGCATAAGGTCGTTAGCCTAGCTAGCCCTTTGTTGATTCAGTAGTTGGTTGGCTATGTCGTCGTGGTGACGACTGACGACGACACGCGCGGCGGCCAATGGAGGAAAAGGCCGAGCTGCTGGGGCGGCGGCGGCGCGGCGAAGCCGTTCTTTGGTCGCATACTCGCATTATTATACACACCAGTATGTACTCCTACTGAGACGCCGTTTGGAGAGCTTGTCTTGGCCCAGCCGTGTGACCGACCGTCCAAGGTTGCAAACTGTTACTTGATCTCCTAGTTATTACCAGTGTGCTCCATATATACCACCATAGATGTGGATGTGGTGTCTCTTTCATAATCTTCCGAGTTTGAAATTCCTATTGAGCTAACTGCGCATGCGCAGTGGCCTTTGTTTAACTATATATCTGGCCGTTGGCAACCTTGGCAAGAAACCGGCCGGCCGTGACTCTGGAAGCTCTGAAGAGTGAAGACTCTGAACTCCTCTGATTCGGATCACTCTCTGACGCTACGTGCTGTTGGCTAGCTTTCGGTGCGATGGGTTTAGCCTTTACCGTATAGCGAGCTTCGTTTGGCTCTCCCTCGTCGTATCTCTGCTGCCTGTGGCAAGTCCTTTTGATTAGTTCCTAAATCCTAACCCTGCAATTAACCAGGCATCGATTGAATTGAACAAGCTCGATCGTTATCGATCAGATGCCTTCGCGTTCAGTCTTTCGGCTTTGAAACGGTCTCAAACGCAGTCTGTTTATATGATAGTGGCGCATTGCGGAACACTATAGCTATTTGCAACTCCAACAACGTACTTGCCCAAAACTTCAACAGCGCATGCATGCTTGCGACCAGAAGTTTCCTGCTCCATTTCCTGCTCCATTTCAAACAGACTACAGATTGTTCTTCCACGACGACGTGCGGCGTGGCCGGTATGGTATGCATCATTATTATTCATTGGCAGTTGTTGGTGCACAGCATGAACTCATGAAGCATGCGGTATACCACCAGCAGAGACAAGGGATATTTATTAATTAATATACATAATGCCATAGCTGATAAGACATGGGATAATATAAATATATAAAATCATAAGCACCGACCCGTCAGTTAACAACTTCGCTTTCCGAATTCCGATTGAAAAACAACACGGTCAGAACTCAAAAGATATACGTAAGTAGTAAGAAGTACTACTACATATATATACACACAATACTATATAATAATTAAGCTGCTTCCAGCACTCTATTATTTCGGTTATTAAAGCGAAAAGGGAAGCAGTGCTTGCATCTCACCCGTTGACATTGCTTGGAAGAATACAATACTGCTACACACCAGAGGTCAAATAATACATAATGTGCACAACATGGCATGTAACAGAACTGCTACGCGGTGCTTATTCACACCACGTAAAGCACTCGCCTTGTTAATTAATTCAACTATTAAAGGCTGTGTGTGTGTGTGTGAGAGAGAGAGAGAGAGAGATTCGGTACGGTGCTTGGACTGATCGAGCAGAGAGCAGCCATTGAACTCCTACATGCGTAGACGACTTCTGCAGACGGATCGAGCAGAAATTAAATGCAGAATGAAACTGGAACTGGGTATGGCGTGTGGACAGCGACAAGATCAGTAGTAGAGAAGAGGAAGCTAGCTTTGAGTACGCACGCGATGACGCGTTTCAAACACACAATTCCGCATGCTAAGGCCAAGTTGTTCAAGGCAGTTGGGACTTAACGGCATCAGAGGAATAGTACTAATATCTGCAAAATGGCCGCAGTGTTTGACCATATTTTCTTTTCCTTGAAAAGAAAAACGCTCAAGTTATTAAAAAAAAGCGTCGTCTATATGACACACATTGTTACAATATTGACCGGGAAAAAAGAGGTATAGCTGTGAACAATAGTGTACTCCCTCCAGGTCACTGAAGAGTGTCGTTTTAGAAAAACTAAAAATCAAATTTTTAAAACTTTGACTACATATAACTTTTATATGATTTAGTTTTGAATATTGAAAGTCATATGTATAGATTTGTCTTAACAATTATTTTTATAAAAGTATAATTTTCTTATGATATTTATTTTTATTCTAACAAAAACATTGGTCAAACTTATGTTTGGGAGACCGTGTCGATGTCCAAAACGACATTTTTTTAGACTTGGAGAAAGTACATGATAATGCCCGAGCCATATATATATATATTTTTTGCAAGTGATGGTAAATATGCCGATAAATACTCCTACTGCATAGTGTACAGCATGTATGTAACTTGATCGTTAAAGAAAAGATAAATACTTACTACGTACGTAGCTGCGGATGAGATGTCATTTTTTTTGTCTGCTTTGATTCGATTTTTTGTTAGACTGAGTCTACTGGAAATATCTATATGGATTCCCTAAACACTGTTTTGCATTGTTTGACATAAACGCTAAGAGAAAAAAAATAGTTAGAATAATATTTAGAGAATGGGGATAGATACTCTCCTTCGACTCAGCCTTATTGCTTGAAACTACGCAATCCATTGCTGAGTCAGAACATGCACTGAACCCAGCGGCGTGAGCGAGCTTGTCATGCTGCGATCACGGATGACACGTGCCCCAACTCGCTTCAACAGCTCCTTTTATATGATTTGGAAACGTGTCACAGGGCGTGCATCACTACATAATCGAGTTTTCTAAAAATCTTTTTTACCTAGAAAGACAAAGGTATACTCCTTACACTGGTTCCACTGCGCAGTTTGAAAAAAGTTGAAAAAGAGTAGAAAAACCCAAAAACCATAGATGCAAAATGTTTCACCCAGTTTTTTTTTATTTCTCACCTTATTTTGTACTCATACCCACATATTATTTTTCTTCTTTTGGTTTTAATGAGAAAAGAATGACGTCAATCAATCAGGTCTCCTTCCTTTAATTCTATTTTTTTTTCTTTTTGCTATTGCCTCATTCGTCATCTCACAACAAATGCGTGTTGCACGTACATCTATGCTGGTATTTAATAATGGTAGAGTAGTTGTTTTTTAAACAAAATAGATCCGGTGGTTGTTATTGTTAGAATGTACTAAATGGATGTCTAGATATTTTATTTTATCTTTTGAAAAATTCTACAATTATTTTTTTCTAACATGTCACATGAGGATTATTATGTTAGAGTAAACACTGCATTAAGAAGCCTCCAATTAAAATATTTCTAATTATAGTAATAATAAGATAAGATTTTCTAGATGTAGGAAACTTTGGTGGTGAAGTACATGGTGGATTTTGAGAATCTAGATTCTAGCGATGAAATCCTTGGATAATGTTTGGATACTTAGATTTTTTTTTCCTTGGATAATGTGCCAACTCTCTATCTCTCATTATCTAGTACAAATGGGATTTGTGGAATTTTGCATTGGGTAATGTGTCACCTTTCTATTATCCCTATCTCTCTGAACCAAACAGGATTCTAGTCTTTGCAAGAGGTTCTTGTAAGCCAACAAAAAGATGGTTCACGAGTTATGCTTCGAGGCAACGGCGGAACCAGAAAATTTTCAATGGAGGGGCCGACAAACCAAGACCGATACGTATATATTAGAGAAAATGGCGAGTGAGTGTATCTAACATCAAATATTTATAGTTTTTACATGAACCAGGTAGCATAGCAGTATAGGTATAACCCACTGAAGATTCACAAAAGACACCTACTCTTTACAAAAGAGTTAAAAAAAGTGTTTATATCTATCTAATCAACCAAATTAATTTGTTTTTGTACATCAGTACTCAGTAGCAGCAACTTTCTCTTATAAAAAGAAAGAAGTGTTTGTATATTCTTTTTATAGTTTAGCAGACTGCAATGGCTGTGGATGAGGGCGGCAGCGTCCCAACTTCCGCACGGCAAGAACCACGCCTCGCGGCCTCGGTCGCTTGGAGTCCAGGACGCTTGTGGCCTGGTATATGGATGATTGATCATGTTTCCTTGTTAGCCTGTTAGGTTATTGGACGTTGGGTGTGAACACTTGAACTATCTACTAAAGTCTGGATGACCAACACGTACGGGAGCTGTTTTGGACCCTTGGTACAATCGTAAAGAAAAGCAGAGATCGACAAAATTTCGGGCGTCAGGGGGGCCGTGGCCGGTGGCCCCTCGCCGGTGCTTCGAGGGCTTGCATTCTTTCTTTAATTTCCTCCCCTCACCGCCTCTCTTGCCCCGATCCGATTAGTGACGGCCAGCTGTGTTGGACCAGACCAGAGTGCTCAGGATTATGACGTCCGGTTCATTTTTTTTCCGCGGCCGCGCATCTGGAAAATTGGAACAAAGGGGGCTGCTAAGTGCTAACGCCGGATTCCTCATGGCGGCAACAAACAACGACCGTCTTGACCGCACTTGGCCGTCGCGCTTGCTCGCAGCCGCAGCCGCAGCCGCAGCCGCAGTCGCAGGGTGCTTCCTTCCTGCACAACACTGGCCACTGCTTATAGCAGCCAGGGGTACAGTACAACATGGCGGCTGCGGTTTCATGGCTTCCTTCCTGCAGGTTGGTGCTGACTGCTGAGGGCACAGCTAGCTGCACAGGTCGTGTCTTCAATCAAAGAGAGTTGGATTTTAGTACTAGCGTTTTTAGCCGAGCTGAGCTGTAAACTGTAACTTCCTGAATGACAATGTCGAAGTGAATGACGACGGATGAAGAAGAGGATCGGAATCTGTGTGGGCGGTGTCACGGTGTGGCTGCAGACAGCTATCTCCATGTCAGTTCCATCTCTTCGTTTCCATCTCACCAGTCCTAGATATCTAGCTCGCTGATTGTTCTTCATTCCATGATCCACGTGTCTGGCGGCCGATCCAGCTAGCTACCGTCGTTCCCAATCATCACCATCCTCCTCGTTCATGCCTGATTCATTGCTTGGTCAGAATCGACCGAAATGCTACCAACAGTATATTATTTCCTGTTCAGTTTGATCAGGTGCCAAAGCCGCACATGCTGCATCGTAGAATCCAGGGAAAGTGCAGGCAGGGCATGCACCCCAATCTGCACCGTCGTCCTGTATTTCTTTTTATTTTCTCCTCCCTACCCCAATCTGAAGCTAAATTCAATATCTCACTCGATTCGCAGAATATTGATTGATTCTTGAGCTTTGACTTCTTGGCCAGCATTTTTCATGACGCAAGCTGAAGCTAACGACTGACGACCAATTTATACAAGTAGCATCTGACAATGATAAATTCTTCATTGGCTGTGTTTAGATCCAAATTTTCCCTCAAATTCTACTATGAAAAAAAAGATTTTCCGTCACATCAAAAATGCCGGCACATGCATGGAGTACTAAACGTAGATGAAATCAAAAAATAATTGTACAGTTTAGATGTACTTTGCGAGACGAATCTTTTGAGCCTAGTTAGGCCATGGTAGGACAATATTTACCAAAAAAAACGAAAAGTGCTACAGTGCGCTACGGTGTCGGATGTGATGTTTTTGGCCAAATTTTGACAGATTTCGTCTGCTTTTCGCCTCCACTTTTTGGATCTAAACACAGCCATTATTGTTTCCCCCTGCTGGGTCGGTTAGCCCTCGAGGAACACGTACTACATTGTGGCCTTTCAGAGTGTTGACCTTCTAGATCACACGGCTCCAGGAACAAGCTGCATGGAGTCAACTGATCGATCCAGCCGTGTAAACAACCTCTGCTTCCCAAGTCAACCATGTGTCCTGTTCCTCCCTTCCCCTGAGAGCAGAGCAGAGAGCTAGCGCCTATAAACTGGACCAAAAAAATAAAAAAAGGAAATGCAACTGACGCCAACCAACCACTCTAGGTCATCTGGTTGGACGACCTAGCATATCTATCCAGCAGGAATCTAGTTTAAGCGGCATTATTCAGAGCCAACGTGCTGTGCAAACTGTTTAAAGTCAACAATGATAGTTTTGTGCGTGTTCAATTCAAAGTTCAAACTGGAAGCAGCACATATCATTCATAGGGCTGTTGTCTGACGCGTTGTACTGCACGCAAGTATTGACAGCGACTGGAGCAGTAGAGGAGGTGTAGAAACGCATGCTCACAGTGAGTGACGTCTCTTGAAAGAACCCATCCTAGGGTGTGTTTAGATGGTTGAAAAAAACACTATTTCGAACTGAAAAGCACTGTAGAATCACTGTAGCACTTTTCGTTTGTTTGTGGTAAATATTGTTTTCCTATGGCCTAACTAGGCTCAAAAGATTCGTCTCGCAAAGTACATCTAAACTGTGCAATTATTTTTTTATTTTATCTACATTTAGTATTCTATGCATGTGCCGGCATTTTGATGTGACGGAAAATCTTCTTTTTGCATAGTGAATTTTGGGAGAAAGTTTAGGTACTAAACAGGGCCCTAGTAGCTCCCCAGTTGAGGCCGTGCTCGGTCGTTGACCTTCCATGATTCGGAATAGAAATTCTTGCAACTGCTGCCACTACTGTTTCGTTGCCAAATTGCGTCGCTCCGTGTTGAGCTGTTGATAGTTTATTTTTATGCAGAATTATTGCCTTTGATTGATAAAGTCCTACAAGGTGCTTTGACTTGATGCTTCCAATCTGATGAGGAATGAGATAATTGATCATGCTCAACTCATGCATGGTTTAATGAGACAGAACGATCACCATCAAGTCATCGACTTGCATCATGGGCCTTTTTGAGGGGAAGAAAGAACCTTCGTTTAGCACCGGAAAAAGTTCATTCTGAATCCTTAACTTGTAGTGAAATTTGAGTTTTGTCTATGTGGTAAAAAAATGGTAAGACGGATCTCTGAACTTGTCATACCTGTCACGATAGGTTCCTGTCCCAAACCAAAGATGGTTTTAGCCTATGTGGACACCAGTTTCCGCCATGTCATCATGTCTACGTGTATTGGGCCCACATGTCGTAACGAGTACCGATTCTCCACTCTCCCTCAGGCCGTCCTTCTGCTTCTCGGCGCTGCAGCGTGGAGCTCTCGCTCATCTCGCCCTGGGGCCACCCATTCGTCTCGTCCGCGGCCCTCGCCGCCGACGCCGCCGCGCCGGCCTCCACTGCCAAGGTCTCTATCTTCGGCAAGACCTCCAGCTGGAGCAGCCGTATGAGCTCCTGATGTCCGGCTTCCGGCGAGAGCAGTTCTAGCCTCTGCACAGCCATGTCCAGCCTCTTCGTGTCCTCAGCGGCGCCGGTGAACAGATTGTTCGTAGCGTCGCGGACGCACTGCAGCGTGCCCAGTAGAGCGTTCCTCGTGAAAAACAGTGCATCTGGAGGAGCAGTAGACGAAGCGTCCATGGTGGTTTCGCCGTCTGAAGAAGGTGAGCGCCTCGTCGCCCTCCACGGAGGCTTCCCTCAGCGTGTCGTGGCACTGGACGACCCAGGCGTCGTCGACGCCGGCGGCGTGCGTCACGGACACCTCGACCGCGCTGTGGATCTTGACGAGTAGCGTCTCCAGCCGCTGCAGCTTCTCGTGCGCGGACGCCTCGTCGCCGCTTGCCACGACGACGGAGGCGGCGGAGCTGCTGCCTGCCGGCTGCTCTCCAGTGTCTTTAGCAGCAACATTAATGGACCACGTACTCGTTTCTGACAAGAACAACCGGCATTGAAGATCGAGCAGCCATGTGATGATCCGGCGAGTTGTTTCAAGGATCCATCTCGTGCCAAGGATCTACATCTACTAGCTCCCAGCCACCGGCCACCTCCGCAACCTCTGCGCGCGCAACGACCGCGTCGTCGTGCTCTTCACCGCCGACCTCTCCTCGCTCGCCGACGCCTCCGACCTCGACGCCGACGACCACCTCCGCGTCGGCCCCGACGACGCCTCCGACTCCGACTCGGCGGAGGCGGCGGCAGGAGGAGCAAGAGGCGGCGGCGGACTGAGCTCGATGGGGAATGGGAGGATAGTGGTTTTTCATCAAATTAACCCTTTTTAGAAACTTTTTTCACAAATAGATTCTTGACAAAACTTATTCTAAAAATAGACTCAAAGCTCGGCGTTCTAGGACGAAATGCCGAGCTATAACATATCGGTGTTGATCTAGTTAACGCCGACCTTGCCACGTCAGTGCCGATGTGGCTATGGGTCCGAAGGTCGGCGCTCTGTGAACCCGCGCCGAGGTTAGCTATCTCGGCATCATATGATTGTACGCCGAGCAACAGTACTAAGTTTAAAAAATAAATAAATATAAGTACCTCGGCGCTTGGTTAATTGACGCTGAGGTTATGAAGCTCGGCGTCATGTGCTCCAACGCCAAGCTACAGGACATGCTAATAATCATTTAACATGTCCCATGTGTGCACGTTCATACATATTCATCTGTGACCTTGTGAATTTCACATGAAATTAAATATAAATCATATTTGTGTGAGATAAATTTCATTAGATTCATAATGTTATTCTCCATTTGTTAAAAATATATGAGCTCATAAAGTATTTATAAAACATTTAAAAAATAACCTTAAGTATATGCATAGTTTAATTCATAATTCATATTAAATCCAATAATTATAAAATCAACTCTCATGGATTACTTTATTGGTCTTTTCTGTCTAGTGCTGTAAATTTTGTGTGGAATTTACATTTCATAACTTTTTTTCTAGGATATTCAATCTTAGAAAATACATAGTAAAGTCGTGTGAGCTCCTAAAATCATGAACTAACCTGGCCCAACTATGTTAACTTGATGTTCTCATGTACTCATTAAAATCATTTGACATAAAATTATGAAAGAATTCTAAGTTCAAATGAATTCAACTTATGTTCACTTTGAAATATTTTAGAAGCAATAGAGCTAATCTTCAAGAACAAATCTTTAAAACGAGTACAAGTTGGATTCATGTGTTATAAGTACTTCATGATTTCATGTGATTTCATTTTCTAGAATCCTTTCATGAGTTTATGGAAAAAATAGAAAATATGATAGAGAACTATGACAAATGATAGTTGCAATCTGTAGCTATTCTATTTTATGTGACTATGTGCTATTCCGTTTGTTCGCTTTGACTTTCTTTTAATCAATTATAATCTTTAAGATATATGTGCACCGAAAGTAGACATTCAAACCACTGAATTGGTATTACTAAACTATTTTCAAATGCAACTCATGAGTTTATGTGAAACATGGTACACATAATTACATTGAGCTTATTGCAGTTGGGTTTGATTTTAATTAGGAGCTCACACAAATTTACTACGATTTTTAAAGACTGAATATATCCTCGGGAAAAAATAATTCTTGAATTGTAGTGGTAAAGATAGCACAACAAAGAAACCTTGTAATCAAGAGATAGATAAAGGCAAATAAAGTAATCCATGAGAGGTGGTTTTATAATTATTGGATTAACATGAATTATGAATTAAACTATGTGTATACATATATGTTCATTTCTTAAATTTTTAATAAATATTTTATGAGCTCATATATTTTTTAAAATATAGAGAATAACATTATGAATCTAATGAAATTTATCTCACACAAATATGATTTATATTCACAAGGTAATAGATGAATACATAAGAATGTGCACACATGCATGGTAAATGCTTATTAGCATGTGCTGTAGCTTGGCGTTGGAGTAGAGTACGCCGAGCTCCATAACCTCAGCGTCAATTAACCGAGCGCCGAGGTCATTTTTTTTTAAATTTTAGAAAACTAGTACTATAGCTCCATGTGAAATCATATGACGCCGAGATAGCTAACCTCGGCGTGGGTTCATAGAGCGCCGAGCTTTGAATCCGTAGCCACATCGGCACTGATGTGGCAAGTTTGGCGTTAAGTAGATCAGCGCCGACACGTTATAGCTCGGCATTTTGTCCTAAAACGCCGAGCTTTGGGTCCATTTTTGAAATAAGTTTCGTCAAGGGTCTATTTGTGAAAAAAGTTTTAAAAAAAGGTTAAGTTGAAAAAAAACCACGATAGTGGTTGCACTTGTTCTGACATGTGGGCCCAATACACATAGACACGCTGACATAGCGGAAATTGGTGTCTACGTAGGCTAAAACCACCTTTGGTTTGGGACAGGGACCTAGCGTGACCGGTATGAGAAGTCTAGAGATCCACCTCGTCCGGTTTCACATGCATGGTCCAGGCCCACCCTCACACCAAGCCCAACCTAAAAGCAAAAGAACGTGTAAAAGTACGCATATAGACTGTAGCGACACAGAGAGATAGTTGCAAGAGTGGAGAAAGAGGGGATAGCCAAAATTTTTTGTTCATGCGATGGAGATACTCATGCGTTGGAGATAGGCTCAGGAGAGCCGCTCCCCGCTCGCACGGTCGCACACTCGCACCCCTTCCACAGTTCCACTCCCACAAAGCCACGTGTCCAAACACTGTCACTCCCCAGGGACCCAGCCTCTCCACTGCCGAATTCAAATTTCTCCGCAACGGGAACGACGCCGCCTCCATCCCAAATCCCCTTCGCCTTTCCCCAATCAATCTCCCCCAAATCGCCAACAGGAATCCGCCCCAAGACCTCGGAGCCCCCCCCCCCCCCTCAAACCACGCGTCGGGTCGGCATGGCGCAGACGCCGAACCCCAGCAGGCGGTCGTGGGTCGGCCCGGCGCCGATGCCCTTCCTGACGCCGCGGGCGCCACGGCGGCACCTCGAGATGAGGTGGGCGGACGGCGGGTCCCACGCCAGTGTGCGCCGCAGCGGCGTGGGCGCCGTCGCCAGCAGCGGTGATGGTGAGAGGGATCGCGAGGTGAACGTCCAGGTCGTGCTCCGGTGCAGGTGAGTTGCTTGAGACTCGATGCTGTACACTGGATCGCTGGTTGTGCAGTGACCTTGATCACACCGGACGGATCGTTTACCTCTTTTGCTCGAGGTCAACTCCGTGTTTCCGACGATTAGCTGGTGTTTCATGGGTGCCCCGAGATAATCTTGTCTTGTGCTAGAGATCATTTGCGTAACCTTGATTCCTTGAATATGCCGACCGTCGCTGATGCGTTCTTCCGATTTGCAGGCCATTAAACGAGGAGGAGCAGAGATTGGATGTGAAGAGCGTCATCTCTTGTAATGACACGAATAAGGAGGTCACAGCTCGGCTCAGCCTCTTCAAGCAACCAAACAGGACGTTTACCTTTGACAAGGTAAAAGCCTCTATGGACTTGTGCTTGCTACAGTATTTTGTTGTGAATCCTTTTTCCTGTTATGATGGTAGAGGTGAGCAGAACAGTACTTATTTCGTTTGGTTTAATTTCTGACTAAAATATTAAAAAAATCTTATGCATGGCAAGATCTTAACAGAAATGCTATGTTATGGTTGATGTTGCTTACCATCAACGTCCTTTTATAGATGATGATTGTTTTGTCCTAGGTATTTGGACCAGAATCTCAGCAAAGTATGATATTTGACCATGCTGTTGCACCATTAGTGAATGATGTCCTCGAAGGCTATAACTGCACGGTCTTCGCCTTTGGGCAGACTGGAACTGGAAAAACATATACTATGGAGGGAGAGATGAAGCAGAAGGTACCCAGTATACTTGGATTTCGTGTATGAAGATACAAAGTTCCTTGTAGCTGCTGAAAAAAATTGTCTTATCTAATATGACAGGTGAGTGAACTACCAGATACTGCTGGTGTCATACCTAGAGCAGTGCGCCATATATTTGATAGACTTGAAAAACGGAAGGATGATTATAGCATGAAGGTAACTTTCTTAGAGCTCTATAATGAAGAGATAACAGACCTATTGGCTTTGGAGGATCAAAGCAGATACCCTGAAGATAGACATAAGAGGCCTATAACTCTTATGGAAGATGGCAAAGGCGGGGCAGTCATAAGAGGGCTTGAAGAGATCGTTGTCTACAGTCCTGGCGACATATATGGCCTTTTGGAACATGGATCAGCTAGGAGACGCACTGCTGGCACTGCACTAAATAAGCAAAGCAGGTTCTTGGCCTTTCCGTTCCACCTTCTTTTGGTACAGAGGTTGTCTGTTGGGGGCTAAGTGCTCTGCATTCTGTTCTTGCAGCCGATCACATGCGGTTTTTTCTATAAACATTCATGTCAAAGAAACAACAGTAGGAAATGAGGAATTTATGCGGTGTGGGAGGTTGAACCTTGTAGACTTGGCAGGATCAGAGAACATTGATCGATCAGGTGCAAGAGAGGTACTCCTTTACTATTGCCATTTGCTACCGTTAGCAATTACATTACCTGTTAGCTTGTTTACCATATCTTGTCCAGTGGTTTAATCGATGTATCAATCTTACATATCTTCTTCTGTTGAATCACTTGGTCATGGCACAGTATGCGCTGGAACATGATAGAATTATATCTTGGTGTGCCACTATTACATAATTATAAATAGGTGCATGGAATAATGAAATATTAACTCGCCACTATCACAGGGTCGCAAAAGTTGTCATACTTTGTAAGGATGATACGCAGGGTTTTCAGTTAAATCTCATCAACACATTGACTGATATTTTCGAACTCAGAGTGGTATTTGGGATGCTCAGCTGTTATGAGGTTGAACTGTTGAAGGAACTCAATTCCATTTCAGTAATACTGCATATTCCAGGAGTAGCCATCTGTAGTCTAGAACTTTGTGTTGTCAGGAAAATGGAGCGTCTGCTTTTTTCTTCTGGTGGCCACGTTCTTTGTGATCATATGTTGAATTAACTTATTTGTATATATAATCTCACTGTGAGTCTATCTTAGCATCCCAAAATATGTTCTTTTGGCATGCCACTCCTGTTAAGTCATGATTTCGAGCATGGTAATAGGGTAGAGCAAGAGAAGCTGGAGAGGTGAATAAGAGCTTATTAACTCTGGGGCGTGTCATCACGGCGCTTGTGGAACATTCAGTCCATGTGCCATACAGGTCATAAACCTGTGCTTACTTTTGATACTTAAGCTCATGGTTACTTTATTTATTGTGCATGGAAGTAATGAATATTCATTTACTTGTCTCAGGGATAGTAAGCTCACCAGACTACTAAGAGAATCATTAGGAGGAAAAGCTAAAACATGTATCATAGCAACGGTGTCTCCATCTGTCCATTCCCTGGAAGAAACAATGGCTACCCTTGATTATGCTTCTCGTGCTAAAAGCATAAGAAACAAGCCAGAGGTGCAACTTCTATTCAAACATGGGTTTTGAAACTTTAAATTTACTTGACACACTTTTTAGCTGTTACAATCTTAACAACTATTGCAGGCAAATAAAAAAACATGCAAATCTGTTATGCTCAAGGATCTCTACCAAGAAATGGAAAGAATGAAACAAGGTTCGCTCTTTCTCAAGAATTAGTTATGTACCTCATATTATTATAGGATCTTACAAATACATTGTCATTTGTCAGATGTCAAAGCTTCAAGGGAAAAGAATGGAATTTATATTCCTCATGGAAGGTTCATCCAAGACGAGGAAGAAAAAAAGGTGTACAAATCCTCCATGACGAAAGCCTTGAGATTTTTGTTAAAAATAGTTCTTATATGACTTATGTGTACTGTTTTTTAATGTTCTTAATCAGACAATGAGGGAAAAAATGGAGCATTTGGAGCTAAGTCTTGAAAAGCAAATCAAAGTATACATATTCCCAGTTCTGATTTGCTTGTTTTTTTTTCATTAATTCACGGTTGAACTGATACTTATACTTATGGCGATCTGGTAGGAAGCTGAAAAGTTCAAAGGCTTGTACCTAACAGAGCAGGAATGCCGTTTAGATTTTGAAAGTCGGAACAAAGATTTGAAGGTAAAACACTTTGGAGAACTTCCTTTTCATATTTTCTGAATTACAGTTACTTTCTTCACATATTTATAGATTTCTTAGGGTCCTCACATATTGTATGTATCCTTATATAGGTAAATCTTGAAAGCTGGAAGGGAAAGTTTTTAGATCTTCAAGAAGCAAATTGTAGAGCAAAAATGTCGCTAAGGGAGAAGGATTTCGTAATCTCAAATTTACTTCGTTCTGGTAAATTTTTTGTGTTATAAGTAATTATGCTAATTCCTAACTCAAAAAGTTCAATATATGCAATACTCCTCAATCCAGGGTCAATTATTTTGTTGTTTCCATTATATTGTATAGAACACTTAATCCTGGAACGCGCAAAGGATATGCGCAACACCTTGGAAAATGCAACTGGAGATATTACTGTACTTCTGAATAAACTAGGTAAATATCTCTTATAACTTAATTTAATCGAGTTTGATGTTTCCTTCTACTGATAGTTCTTGTTTTCCACAATCATTTTCAGAAAGGCACTCAAAAACTGAAGCTCAAAATGAAGGTTTGCTATCTGGTTTTCAGGCTGAATTGGATCACAGTCTTGGAGTTCTGCATGACACAGTTGTTGGATCAGTCTGTGAACAGCATAAATTTTTGGAGTCTATGAATGAACAAACAGAGTTGTACTTTTCAACTAAAATTGAGGTGCCAATCTTGAAATGCTATACTTTAGATTGATTACTATCCATCTTCTCGATCACTAAAACAGCTGCAATGTACATTTGCTTCCAGTCAGCAAACCAATTGCAGAAGAGAATTGCGAAAGCCAAAGATATGTATGTCTCTGGGGTCCAGTGCATGAAGGAGCTCGCTAATACTCTGAGACAGCGATCTATCATAGATTCTGAGCAGATGAGGCTGAACATATCTACTCATGCAATTGCTGTGGACAATGTATGAAATATCAGAAACTTCCATATGAGTACGGTCTAATGCAAAAAAAAAAAAAAAAAAGGTGATGAATGCAATCTAATTACTGTAATTGTATGAACACTAACAGTTTCTAGCAATGATGGTTTCGGAAGCTGAACAAGTTCTCAACGACATTCTGGAATCTACTTTGGAGCTCAAGAAACTATTAGCCTTTTCTGCAGAACTACAACAAGCTGTATGCCTCCTTGATTTTGTTAGTTCATATAACTATATGGAACATATTTAAGTAGATACACCAGCTCACTCAAGTGATTTTGTTTCAGGGATTGAAAAGGAGTCTTACTTCTGCACAAGCCATGTCAAAGACATCTATTGATTTCTTTGAAGATATCAGGATACATGTGTCTGGGCTCATCAAACTTATGGAACAGAATCAAATAGAAAGGTCCTCCAAACTTCTTGAATTTGACAATGAATTTAAGGTACTCATTTTTGGTATATGTTGTGCTATTTATTCATTAATTAACATACTCCCTGATGAGAGCTTCCTTTTGACAGGAAATTTGTGTGAAGGAAGAACAATCTGCACTGAATAAGATTACTAAAATTTTATCAGCCTTGACTGCCCAGAAAACTACAATGGTCAGATTATTTATTGCATGAGCAACGAAAACGGCCTTATTGCGACTTCGTCTTTAACAGATGAATCTATTAGCAGGTTTCAGCATTTATGGGGCAGCTGAATGAGAGGTACTGCGAAGAGCAGAAACACCTCAAATTGGAGATGACCAACCTACAACAGGTTTCAGATAATGGCAAGAATGAGTCTTTGGCTTATGTCGGAGCGGTGGAGAGCCAGTTCCAGGAGCATATGTCATCGCATGCTCAATTAAATGATCAAATGGAAGGCATCTTGCAGCAATGGTACCCATGTCACTTGCCAACCATAAACATAGGGCAATTTGAATCAGCCATTCACTCTTGAAGTGCTTCTATTTCCATGATTTGTTTATGCTGAAGAGGTACTGCCCATTGCAGCTTGAAGAAAGGTGGACATTCTGTATCTTACTGGTCACATACACAATCATCTTTGCATGATCTTTGCATGGGCTCAATCATGGAGGTTGATGATTTTATTGAGTAAGTTGTCATTTTTTTATCATCTTAGAAAAATATCATTTGTTGATAATTTCTTACTCGTTTCTTGTATGCAGAGAAAGGAGTAAAGAAAATGAAAATATGTTCCAGGAAAAGCAGTTGTTTTCTTCACAGAATGATGCAGAGTTTCATGCCATTACATCTGATGTGTTGACTGCTTCAAAGAGTAACACAATAACACATCTACCTATATAATAACCCGTATAAATTAATTTCCCAAAAGATGGCATTTTCATTATCTTCCATGCTCATTTCCAGATTCCTTGATACTGGATCATGAAACCAGAAATATGATAGAAACTGCCTCCACCACTTCCTCGGATCGTCTGGAATTGCTGAATGAAAAACACAGTGCAGGCGCTGAATCTATAAGAAACATGGCGAATAACTGTCTTGAGAAAGATTACATGGTAATCTCGCTCACCAGTATACACTATAATTGAAATGGCAAGTTGTGAGGATATAAAATGGATAATTCAACAAAGTGCCTGATGATGAATTTTAGCCAGACAGCACTGTATTAGCGTTGTCTGGCTGAAAAGTGGCTAATCCTTGTTGCAACAGAACCATATCACCTTATAAGCACGCTTAAAATTTCAAGTGTTCAAGTGAATACTGCTCAATGCAAACCGCCTTATATCAATATTATCTGATTATTTATTATACCCATTGACATAAATTTTGTTCACCCATCAGGCTAATAGTCCGATTCGGCACCGTCCACGGGAGCTACTCACCAAAGCAAACAGCTTGGAATCATTAGAAGAACTGAGAGCTTCTGTGCCAGATCTGGAGGCAAAATTCAGATCAGAGAACCATTTGGAAGAAATGGAGAAGGGGAAGCAGTACTCGGATCAAAGGACACGTACTCCAAGAAGTCCTCTCATGCCTGTCAATAAGTATGTTGAGCGAAGAACGTAGCAACGTTGTACGTATTGTACTGAAAAATGGTGGGAAGATGGCAAGATATCTTGCCGATTTTTCATTGCCTTAATTTATCATGACCATGTAAAGATTCTGATTGTGATTACTAGATAAGAAGGTTAAAACGATATTTCTCTCTTTGTTTTATGTAAAATCAACGTGATCTTCTCAATGTTGCGCTTTCCATGATTTGTGATCAATCCTGCGAGGAAAGTTGCATGCAATTTTTGTTTCTCGTTCCTTGATATCTACATGGTAAGTCCAAAACCATGATTATTAAAGGTACGTATCTCGAGGATCAACGTATTCCTTTTGTTCGGTGCTTCCATATTTAAAGCACCGTGTTGCAGTACTAATGCCTTGTTTCAGGTTCTCTGTACAGATAGTCAGATATACACGAGGAACCAAAAAGAGGTTGACATGGAGACTGCTCACAGATCAGCAGGGGAAAGAAAAAGGAGAGGGGAGGATAAGATGCAGAACATCACAGAGGAGCAGAGTCTCGGGGCAGAAGATAACGTTTCTTCGATCAACGACGCAGAGGTCTGATTCTCTCTCTTGTTCCAGCATTTGTTCTCTTTTTTCTTCTTGAGAAAAACTGCACTCTGTGTAATTTGGTCCTTCAAAATCGCATTTAGAAATCTTTGAATGATTAAAGATGCCAAGATGCATTGAGAATTTGAGGATACAACCGATATATTGTACACTGCAGTCGACAACAATATTTCGGATAGGATGATTTGATCTAGATGCCTACTCTTTTGTAATATTGTGCACTGATTTTTTTGAGAATTGCACTGGATGGACTTTCTCAAACTGTGAACATTTCAGTGGTATGTTATTATATTGTGAAATGATTGCATCTAGCGTTACAAGAAATGTATGAACACGGCATCTGGAAAAGTATATCTTGCACATGAGATCCTTTTGCTCCTGTTCGCATCGCAGGTGCGCAGAGCTTTAGAGGAAGAACTTGGCTGGGCTAGATTGGAGCGGCAAAAGGTCCTCGCCTTGTCCGCAGAGGCTGATGACGCAATCTGGAACCTGGCTGCACTTGCGCGGAGGAGGATGCAAGAAAGGGACGAGGCGAGGAACCAGGCGAGGATGCTGCTGGCAGATCTCCAGGCAAGAAACACCCAGATGATGATGCTTCCTGGAACATCATCATACTCCAGAGCTGCACGGCCTGATGCGTTCGCCTCCGCGTGCTACAGCCAGGTTGCTCCTACGGCTCTCAGGCCTCCTGGCAACACGACGACGATGCAGGGGCAACGTGCCCGGACAGGAGGTGGCTACTGCGTTGCATCGTCCAGCGTCTTCTGCGGCCAAATGGACCTCGCTTCGTCTCTGGACGCGTACGCTGTGCAGCCATCTCACCATGGCTTCACTTCCTGGAGACAGCAGGATCACTTCGATCCTGACATGTTCCTGGTGGACGTCCCGGAATCGCCGCCGCGAGATGTCGTTCCGGCCACTGCAGGCTCCAGCCAGGGGAGAAGTTCTGGCGCGTATGGCCATATAGCCGAGCAGAATCCCTTGCAATGGAAAGCTAAATCAGCTCAAGCTGCTGTGCGTCGTGGTGCTGCAGGCCATGGCCATACTCCCTACTAGTTCCTCGCTCGGTGCCTCGTCAGTTGCTTGCGGGATCAAGTTTGTTCGAGACGGTACTTGCACGGTAGAACTTCGCAGCTTATTGGTGTGGGCGCGCAACACCCCCGTTCTTGGATTTGTTGGGTTCTCTTCGGTTTTGGATTTGAATGACACATACTACTTTTTTTTTTATACTGTCGTTTATACGATCGGGTTAAACTGTTAATTTAATTAACCTGCTTGCTTGGAGGCCGTTTAACCTTTTCACCGATCCATGGTTCTCGAAATCTCGTTTTCAGAGCTGCTTGAACTAGTTTGTGGCTCAGCTCTGGTCACCGACGATGTATATCGATTTTATATAAATTCTATCTTCATCTGACCTTGTACGTAGGTGTTATGATTTTGTTTCATGATGTGCGGCACTACTGAGAGAGAGACGGATGTGGTGGTTTTTTCCGCCACGCTGACCTTGCCATCTCAATTCACAGTTGTAGGATACTAACCCACGTTTCAAAATACTTATCACTTTGGACCATGTTTTGTGTTTCAAAATACTTGCCACTTCACGTTTCTCGATATACATTTTCCGTTTTCACGCCTACAAACATACTAAAAGAATGTTCTAGAAGCACTAGCTTTGTAGCAGGATTTGGGTCATTTAATTTAAGCCTGAAAAAAAAAACGAAATTTCTTGTTTTATTTTCTTGGTCAAAATAGCCAAGTATTGTAAACCGATGTCAGTATTTCTGCAAATTTTCATTGGGATAGTTATTCTTGAAAAAAATAAAATAAACGGCGCTGGGGCGGGTGGCGCCCGTCCTCGGCCCAAAAACGCGCTCGGTTGCAGCCCATGTGTACTGGATACCTCCGAGCCCGACCCAGACACAGAGTCGAACCAGCCCACCCAATCACCCTCCTGCCTCGTCTCTTCCCTTCCTCTCGTCAAACAAATCTAGGGTTCCGAGCAAGCGAAGGCAGCCTCCGCCAGCCGATCCTCCGTATCCTACCAGCGAAGATGCCGCAGCGGCACTCGAAGAACAACAACGACCTTGCCTTCTTCACATACGAGGAGAAGCGGAAGCTCGGGTACGGCACGCAGCGGGAGCGCCTGGGGAAGGACTCCATCAAGCCCTTCGACGCCTGCTGCCTCTGCCTCAAACCGCTCATAGACCCGCTCTGCTGCCCCAAGGGCCATGCCTTCTGCAAGGAGTGCATCCTGGAGTGCCTCCTCGCTCAGAAGAAGGATATCAAGCGGTAGGTGGCAACACTGCACCGTTTACCTCCCATAGCTGTTGATTGCCTCCTTGCTTTAGGGAGTTTTGAGATGAACTGTACGGAGTAGTAGTTTATCAGGCCATTGGGATTTGGGAAGGAGGGTGGACCATAGCGAGGGGTGGATAGGAGGTCGATGCATATTTGCGGGAAGAACTGTAAGGCTAATAGTGTATCACTGCACGGTGGTAAGGCGCAGGGTGACTGATAGTTTTTGTGAGGATATTAGGCCAAGCACACCCATAAATCTTTGGCCAAGGAGTTAGATTTGGTTTTGCAAACTCAACCATCCTTAGGATAAATTTTTCTTCCTTGGATCGGTACCAGGTCTTGATTCAGGCTCTTGTATGTAGTGTGGTTTCAGCACCCAACATTTGGCCCTTGCCATTTCTCACTGTACCTGTAAATACATGTTTGTTTGTTGAAGTTCACGTTACCGGCAATCGTATTTGTCAACCATGGGTTATCAGACTAATTCCGTTCTCGTAGTCGCTTTACATGAACTTCGTTGTTCGTGATGCACGCCAAAAACTAGGTGGTTGGCCTTAAACTATCTGCTTTGTAATTGAGTCTACTGAACTGAGTTACTCTTGATCTTCCAGCAAGATAGCAGCTCATGAGGCCCAAAAAAAGCAAGAGAAGGAAGAGGAGGAAGAGAAGCTGATGCTGCAGAAGGCTAAAGAGTTGGACGCCTTTGATCAGCAGAATCATGGAGCTGTTCCCCAGTATCATGATCGCAGTGGTTCCCAAGACAAGAACGGGTTTCATGGAGCAAACAGTGTGAAGGTCACTTCCTTTGAAGAGGAAGCCCTCCGCAACATGAAGGCATTCTGGCTCCCTTCAGCTACTCCTGAAGCCACAGTCAAGGTAGATGCCCCCTCCACCGACACAATCTGCCCTGAGGGGCAGGAGAAGCTCAAGTTGAAATCGCTGTTCCCCATCTTATTCACTGAGGAAAATGCTGACCAGAAGAGCAAGAAATTGGTGGAAAAGAGCTACATGTGCCCTAGTTGCAAATCCACTCTCACAAACACTATGTCCCTAGTGGCGATTAGCACATGTGGACATGTCTTCTGCAAGAAGTGCTCCGATAAGTTTCTAGTAAAGGACAAAGTTTGCTTAGAGTGCAACAAACCATTCAAGGAGAGGAATCTGGTTCCATTGGAGAAAGGAGGAACTGGGTTTGCTGCGCATGATGAACGCTTGGAGGCAAGAGATTTCAAGCATTTGGGGAGTGGTTCTGGGTTAGGCCTTGTGAAACCTGCGCCAAAGACCTAGTCTTTAATAATTGTAGTCACTGTTGTATATTGTTTATCATGGTGTCATGAAATTATGTGACCTGAAAATTTTGTTTAACAGTACCAAAATCTCTGTATCCAGAACAGTTGATGCTCAAAGTCTTTCAGCGACATCAATCTGATGTATGCCTTCTTCTTACGGCTTTGCTTCTTTCCATCGTTCGGCTGCTCTTTTCAGCAGCTACAGCTGTGGCTGCTGCTGCTGCTGCAAGTCCCTGCCTTGGTCACTACTGTACACAGCCAACCGACAGTGTAAAAAGTCCGAATGAGCTCTTGCTTGCTCCTGCTGTCGTTATATAATTAATTAGTACTATCTTCATTATCGAATGTTAGTTGCCATCTAGTTAATTTTGAAACAAAAAGCATCAAACAGAAAAATGGAGGGAGTATCTACCCCAGGAAGAGGACTGTTGGTAACCCGTATTTTGCCAGTCAGTGCTCAGTACAAGACAAAGGGCAAAAGTGCTTTAATGAGGATAATGGAAATGCTGACTTGGCTGCCTTGGCTTCCACCCACCCACACCACTGGAAAAGTGGGCGTGCCATGCTCCAGCGGCTATGGATAACTGCTGCTGGGGCAACAGCCTCGCAGCACACTTCCTCGAGCTCAGTGCTAACCTGAACAACTGAAGGTAAAATGGCAAGCTTGCAGAATCTGATTTGCTCCGTTTCCAAACAAGTAAGCCCTTCTTGTTGCTTACTAGAATTTAGTCCCCTGCAGTTCTGAACAATCAGGCCCTTGTTTTCTTGAATTTTGGTTTCGCTGAAGTTCTATGGAGTAACATCTTGAACTTGCTATTGATGTTCAGTTGGCTGTGCCAAATGGTGCGAAGACTGCCAGGCTAAATGGGGCTCCTCCCTCGATTGCCATGGCATGCTCAAGTGAAGCATCCATGGATGAGAAGGGTAATGTCCCATTCGTTGCACATGTGATGGTCAATAAAATCGTGCTTATTAAGCATATCTCCATCTTGTATAGATGTCACGAGAAGGCGATTAGCTTTGCTTGGTGCTGGAGTGTTAGCCACTGGCCTGTTGAAGACAAGCTCTGCATTTGCTGAAGGTATGACCATTTGAGCTAGCCTGACCTGACGTTTCGTTTTTCAGCGCTGATCCATATGATGCCCTCGATCCCTCATGCTCTCAAGCAGACTTTCTGGTTCTTTGATTTGATATTAACTGGAGCTGTTCCTAGATTCCGAAGTACCGAAGGATTACAAGTCTTACGTGGACGCGAAAGATGGATATTCTTATCTTTATCCAGCTGAATGGAGGGTAGGTTGCTACATGCCTTCTGAATAATTTTTTTTTTTTTTTGAAACGAACATGCCTCCTGAATAATAAAGTCGAATGCTAATGACCTTCCCCCGGCAGGAAAATTTTCCTTATGCCTTTGCTTGGTTGTTTTCTCGTTAGGATTTCGACTTCCTGGGTCATGATTCAGCATTCAAAGATCGTAATTTGGCACTCCAAAATGTCCGTGTTGGATTTGTTCCTACTGAGAAAACAGATATCCGTGACCTAGGACCAATGGATGAGGTGGGT
Source organism: Paspalum notatum (assembly GCA_022530915.1). NCBI lineage: Eukaryota > Viridiplantae > Streptophyta > Magnoliopsida > Poales > Poaceae > Paspalum > Paspalum notatum. The sequence continues at coordinate 9,805,312 of CM039684.1, forward strand.
TCCATTTTTTATTCCTACTATGTATTATTTGCTATAACGATAGACATAGCTTTGAAATCCCTGATATTCATTTTTACTGACCCCATGAACATTTTTCCCATTGTGCCAGGCAATCTTCAATTTGGTAAACAATGTTTATGCTGCCCCCAATCAAATACCGTCGATCTATGACATGCAAGAGGTGTGCCATCTGTTCATTGCTTATATACACTAATTTAGTCGGATGACACCCTTAACTGTCTGAGCTGAAACTTCCGCAACTAACTGATGAGCTGTTGGTCCTACTGTTTTTGTAGCGCACGGTCGACGGCAAGAACTACTGGACCTTTGAGTACGATCTGGAGGCTCCGGGCTACGGTGTCTCTGCGTTTGCGACGGTCGCCATTGGAAACGGTAGGGTTCCTATGGCCAACGAAATCTAGGTCGGATAATGTGTTTCTCTATCAGAAAAAAGGGAGATGAAACTATGTTCTCTTATCAGGTCGGTACTACACGCTTACCGTGACGGCGAACGAGCGCCGGTGGAGCAGGTTGCGGAACAGGCTCAAAGTCGTCGCCGACTCTTTCAAGATCTCCGATCTGACCGCGTGATTGCTCGCTTTTGCTTACCGTATGTAAAAAATAAACGGTCTCATAACACGTCCTGGTGTAAGTGCGCATATAAATGAAATGGCCATACCTTTGGTGAGGACGTGCATACCCATGTTTATTGAGACGGTTGGCGCCCAAAATTACAGGCCCCACGAACATCATCCGCTCATTCAGGCGTAGAAATCCTCGAAATGGAGCTAACGGAAAAGGGAAACAAGGATTGACGACCGCATTGTTTCACTGACAGGACACTGCCGTCAGATCGAGCACAAATTACAAGACACGACGAATGAAATGGTGAGCCGGTGAATTCGGAACGAAAGAAACGAAAAAAAAAATGCTGCTGTAGGCCGTATCAAATGCGTAGGAAGCCCGAAATGAAGCAGTGCTCAAGAAACTTCCGTGGTAAAAGTCATAAATCTGGGACACGCTTCGCTCGTGCCCAGTGGGCAGTGGCCAATCATCATTCTGAACGGGTTGTGCAATAGGCTTTTAATCATGTCTGCAAGAACCTAACTTTTTACACACGTTAAATTATCTAAATGACAACATTACAGAGGCAAGAGACATCACAAACACAAGCCTCCGAAAGAATTGTTGCAGCTCATATATTACAGCAATTACAATGCCCTCCAAACCTGCTAACTATTTCCCGAATGGGTTGTGCCCTACAGTTTCAACAGTTACCTGAATCTTCAAGCTAAAATTTTTGTCAAGATCAAGTCACCATTCCGCTCACAGAGCAGCTCCAACAGGGCAGCAACTTCCAGCATTTTTCACGCACCAAAAGGCGCCCCAAAGTAGCTGGACCAAGAGCAAACGGGAACCTGATCATGCCCTAGGACAATTTACACCTAACAAGCGCAGCAATAATTACATTAGCCGATGCTGGCGAAGGCCCTTGCCAAAATGGGGTTGCATCAATCTAACATATAGACCGTTCTGGTCCATTAGAGAGTCGTGTGTGCCCTGCTCAACTATCCGACCACCGTTTAGGACAACAATGTTATCCACATGCTTCATCATTGCTGCCCTGTGCGCAATGAGAATCGTTGTCTTGTTACCCATGACCAGAGTGTCAAGAGCTTCTTGTACGACTCTGCTTGATTCAGACTCAATAGCAGAGCTTGCCTCGTCCAACAACAATATTGGTGCATTCTTCAAGACCACCCTAGCAATGGCAATCCGTTGCTTTTGCCCAGGTGTTAGATCAACACCTCTCATCCCCACATGAGTGTCATAGCCATGTGGCAAGCTGCTAATGAAATGGTGAGCATTTGCTATCCTTGCAGCTTCCTTGATCTCAGCCTCTGTTGCATTGTGCCTTGCATAAATAATGTTTTCTCTTATTGTCGTTGAGAAAATAACTGGATCCTGCGGAATCAGGCCCATGTGGCTACGCAACCATCTTAAGTTAAATGATTTCAGATCTCGACCATCCAGTAGAACTTGGCCAGAAACTGGGTCATAGAATCTCTCAATCAAAGAAATAACAGTGCTTTTCCCTGATCCTGAAACCCCAACCACTGCAACTGTTTGCCCACCACTCACTTTAAGATTAAAATTACTCAGCACAAGAATGTCAGGGCGAGCAGGATAAGAGAAATCAACACTCTTGAATTCAATGCTTCCGTAGACATTGGGTGGTTTCAAGCCAGTGGTATCATCGGGATCAATCTTTGGCTCTCGGTCAATAATTTCAAACACTGATGTAAGAGATTTTCTCCTTTTAAGTATGTAGGGTGCAAGTCCAAAAGGCTCCACCAATGCGAATGATGCGAAGGAAAAGAGAATGTACTCTTTTAGTCCGGTGGCTATTGTCAGACGTTGTTTGTCAACTGAAATAGCAGTGTACCAAAGAAGTAGGGCATTGCAGGCAAAAAGAAGGAACTGGGAGAGACCAAAGCCAAATCCTATAGCCAATCCTTGCACAAGACTTTGCTTTAGTATCCTGCCAAGATGTAATCTGTAGAGTTCCATTATCTTATTCCCAGCACAGAATGCTACTACAGTGTATATATTACGGACTGCATCTTCAAGTACTAAAGAAGCCTTTCTATGCATCTCCTGGATTCCTCTTGAGAAGCCAGCAAGCCACAATTTCTGCAACATGATTTATTAGATCCATTAGAGATTTGCCAGTGTAGTTATGTGTTGCAGTTATAACATATGGAGCATATGAAGAGGACATGCTGCTAAGAGCAAGCTGCATAATATAAAAATATTCAATATCTGAAACCCAAACACAGTCATTTTTTTATTTGAGAGGGGTAGATAAAGTAGGAAACTATCACAAAGCCCATTACTAACACAAGTAATATTTTTTAGAATTTGATGTGTTAGAGTAATCTTTGACAAGAGTATTCAAACTTACAAGCACAAACTTTTAAAGCGAAGAAAATGTTAAGGCAGGTGTTAAATTTTGGAAGCCACCAGTGATCATGGAGATTTATTAGAATCAACTTGTATTCAACTTGTATCCTAATGAATACAAGTAATCCATTGTTTAACTGAGACTTTGATTGATCTCAAAATATTTATGAAAAGATTTCCTTTCCTATGTATTACCAACTCCTTGCCATTATTTGATGTTTTCCTAATCCAACATCAACCAAATAAATGTGTGCGCCGTACAACAACTCCATGGTAAGGCACCAAGTTCTGTTAACATACCAATTTATTCAGGTAGCAGGCATATAAAGAAAACTTTATTACCTGTGCAATAGCAGATATAACAAGAACTGGTAAAGTTGCCAGTGCAACAAGTGCCACCCGCCATTCCAGTAACATTCCAATAAGAAGAGCCACGGATACTGCAGCAGTGTCTTGTATAAATATAGAAAGTCGGTTACTGAAGGCAGCACGCACAAATGTTGCATCATTTGCCAGGCGCATTGACAGTGTATCAGCATTGTTCTCCTCTTTGTCAAACCATCCAACTTCATTGCGCAGCATTGCTGTCAAAGAAATCATAATAAGAATCGAATCCGACACATAAAACTAATGATTGCAGCAGAATATGAGAAAAGCATAAATATGCATATAGCAATTACCGGAGAACATCATCCTTCTTATGCGCTCAGTCATTTTCTCTCCCATTATTCCAAAATAGAAATGTTGCAACCAGTTGACCAGCACTGTAATAACACCCATGCCAACTATGAATAAACACCACCTGTTCACTTCATGGCGCATATCACTGACATCTATTCGATAGTATGCTGACACTATAAGTGCTATTGTGTAAGCAAGCAGTGGATTAAATGAGCCAAATATAGCCGCACCAATTGTACCTAAAAGAGCATAAGGCCATTCAGCAATACTAAGTGTTGCAAGACGCCAAAAAGATGGAGGTTTGTAGTTCTGAACCTCATCCAGTTCACTCTGTTCAGAACTGGTATCACCGTGTTCACTCTGTGGTCTGCTAAAAGTTTGTGAATGTGAACGCTCATTCTTAGGATCAGAAGTCAAAAGAGGAGATATGGGTGAGTCAGGTTCTGAATTCTTAGATGACTGCCTCTGTATAGGATGGACGTCAACTTTTGGAAGATCGGGCAGTTTCATTTCAAAACTATCCTGTCTCTTAATGGACGGTGTTCTTTCGGTTTCAATTGCAGCCATAGGTATCCCGTTGTCGGTAGTTTGTTCTGAAGGTGGGCTTCGATCCTTTGGTGAATCATGAGAGTTTCTATTGGTATCTGATCGCCAAAATTGAAGTATCCCATGCGTTCTTTGAAGTGAAGGCGATTTTGCCATCTTAGGAGAGGACGATTCTTGAATGTATTGGCTCACTGATGCATCCTCGATTTGGAGTGACTTGCGCTCCCTGCTATTTTTGGTGGGCATCCTGACAAGGATCAAGATCGGATTAATAAGGCAGTCCAAATCATGCATCTTTCCAGCATAAAGCACGTAGCACACAGTCATGAAGTAAACACAAAAGTTTTTTTATGAGCTACACAAAGGTGGTGCAATAGGCAATCTTCAGAACAGTGGTACTCCCTCCTTTTTTTTTTTTTTTGTTTGATGCTGGTTAGTTCATAATTGACCTAACCACCATCAAACAATGAGTACAGATGTAGTATTGAAATTATGCCTATAGCTAAGCTCGAGAATCTAAAAACTACTCCCTCCGTCCCAATTTATAGTCCGCTTGACTTTTTTGACACCATGTTTGACTTCCTCGTCTTATTCAAAAAAATTCATAATTATCATTTATTTTCATTGTGATTTAGTTTAGCATATAATATACTTTAACTATGACTTTAATTTTTTTTCATATTTTTGCATTTTTTTGAATAAAACGAGTTGATCAAACTTGGTGTCAAAAAAGTCAAACGACCTATAAATCAGGACAGATGGAGTAGTTAGTATCCACAAGTACTAGATATACTTGGCCCACATGTCGGGGGTTGTACACGGAAAAAAAGGAGGGTTACCTTTTGGGAAGTTTTGTTGCTTCCTCGCACCGCAAAAGCTCCGCATAAAGGCCATCTAAGTTCAGCAATTCATCATGTGTACCCATTTCAACAAGATGGCCCTCCTCCATTACAGCTATGTAGTCAGCATTTTTAATGAGGCTAAGGCGTCTAGCAATTATAATGGTTGATCTTCCTAACATGAGAACATCCAATGCTTCTTGGACAGCCTTTTCAGCTTCAAAATCAAGTCCTCCTGTGACCTCATCAAGCAACAGAATGGATGGATTCGACAGCACAGCACGGGCAATAGAAATTTTGATCTTCTGTTCATCAGTGAGTGCTATACCAGCTCGGCCAACCTACAGAATTTGTAAAAGCGAGTAGCAGAGATTCAGTGCCTGAGCTTGACCAGTCTAGCCAGGATAAACGATAAGATGTACGGTGCTTCATTTACCTGGGTTTCATACCCCTTTTCAAGTGAACTGATGAACCCATGGGCATGGGCTGTCTTTGCTGCCTCTTCTATCTGATCAAAAGTAGCAGATCTTCCATAAGCAATATTCTCCCGAATGCTCAAACTCAACAAAGCTGGTTCTTGTGTCACCAGACCAATTTGGCTTCTTAACCATTCTACTTTCAGGTTTTTTATGTTTTCCCCATCCAAAAGAACTTCGCCTGAATAAATAAAAAAGAGTAGCCTTTTAAATGGAGGAATAGAAGTGGAAAACAAAATATGTTTGTCAGTGTTATTACCTAATGTTGGGTCATAAAATCTCTCCATCAGAGGAATTATACTGCTTTTCCCTGAGCCATTTCTACCAACAAGCGCAACAGTTTTTCTCGCCGGTACAGTGAGGAAGAAACCACTTAATATTGGAATTTCAGGACGAGACAAGTAGCTAAAATAGACATTTCGAAATTCAATATTCCCCTGCACTTGCGGTAGGATGGTCCCTTCTTGATTGGTGCTGGAAGTTGAACGGCTGATCATCTCATATAGTCTATAAGCAGCAATGCGCCCTTGCTCGAATGAATAGAAGTTTGTAGCTGCTTGGTTCAAACCACTACACATTCAAAAAGAAACATAGATGAGGCTACAAAAGCAAAAACATACATATAAAAAGCAAAAAATGTACAATTACGCTGCTTACAGGCCGCTCAGAATTACAGAGAATAAAGCTACCACAACTTCACCACCATCAGCTTTTCCACGATGGATCAGATGTCTTCCAACCCAAAGTTGCAAAGCACAAGAGCAAATGGCGAGTCCATATGTAAATCCCAGGCCAATTCCTTGGACAAGGCTTATCAGAATTCCATATCTCAGTGTGGCTTGAAGTGAGGTAGCATAGGAGTACTTTGCAAGAGTTTCATTTGTAAAAGCATACAGCGTCCTGATGTATGAGATGGCCTGTACATGCATATGTTCACATTAGATTCAGCCATATTTGAATTTAGCAAATGCATATCAAACTGGAGCAATTGTATAAGCTACAAAATCAAGAATGCAGAATAGCTGCCCCTGGCTCTGATACAGCGCTCTCAACATAGGAGATGTGGGTTCCATGAACACTATCTGACAGCGGCTTCAATTGGTGTATACTTAAAAAATCAGAAGAAAGCTTGGCAGAATGAATGAAGGTAGCACCTGTTCAGCAATGCTGGCCGCTTCGGCATATGCATCTTGAATATTTTCAGCTAGCCTATGAAGGAATATGTTAGATATTCCTCCTGCTGCAACAATCAAGGGTCCAGTGGCAAGAGTTAGAAGTGCTATTTGCCAACAATTGAGAAGTCCAACAATGAGACCACCAACAAATGTAGCCATATTGTGTATGTAGTTACCGACCTACAAAGGAACTCGATTGTTAGATTACACTAAAAGTGAGGAGGTTCACTCTGCAGATCTGTATATCATAATTTCTGATCAACATTCAGGTACATCGCTCTATAAGCTTACTTTCTCACTAATAGCTGACTGGATGAGCAATACATCACTGAGCACTTGACTAACAATATCACCATTGTTACCATATGTATCAAAGAAGCTCATGTCTTGATTTAGCAAAACCTGCACATATTTTGATCTGATGACAGCAGTCTGCCGCTCCCCAGTGAGAATCCAACATGATACCTCTGCAGAATTGGAATACTCAGGAATGTGTTTGTGCAGAGTGAGAACTGTACTTTAAATAAAAATGAGTTACTTACCTATCCATCCTGCGACGAAAACACCAGCAGCTATATAAACAATATACAAGGCATGCTGCAACATGTTGATGTAAAATTTGTAAGAGGGCAAGAAATGGATTTGAGAATAAGGAAAAGTGGGAGGGAGGTCACAAAAGAAATATGAAAGGTCACACCCATTTGGATGGAGAGGTACTATTGGAATTTTGAATAATAATGTCTTAAAAGTCCAAAATTGAGTGCAAGTAACTGTAATAACCGAAAGCACTGGAATATCAGATAAATAGCTTCCCACAAACGACAAGAACGAGTACAACAAGAACAGCGCACATCATGTAATAAACAAGATTTGGGAATCCTTGGAGTGTTCCAGACTTTCAGGTAGGCAGGTAGTAGTCATTATGAGCTACCATAAGTGTTTAATGTCGGCTACGTTAGGAATTAAAATAATGATCATTTCTTCCCCCTAGGGATGACTCCAGCATTCTTGGTTGTCCCCTGAGGCCCTGACGAAAAGAATCCCATCAGTCCTTTTTTTTCTTCAATTCCTCTTGTCACATATGAGGCTCTCACATCCCACAATTTTATGTCCACTAACAGGGTACACCAGCTATGAAAAGGACACGTGCCAAGTGAAACCTTAACTTGGTTGCCTCAATTCCCTTGTTTGCAAGAAATTTCCAAAATGCTTTTAACTAACGGCAGCTATAGGATATTCTACACAACTTTCAGAAACTAAATGAAAATAGCAGTCGTAGAATATTGGGCGAATCCAAAACTCTTTTGATGGCATTCCAATTAAACTATGTATACAGCATTAATGCCTAACCGCGAAATGTTCATTGGTGTAACCCTTGCCCCAAAAATTCTAATAGTGTATCAACTATCAAGAAAGCTAAGGAACACAGATCAAACAAACAGGAGCCTTTAGACCCTGGCATTAAAGAGACCAAAGAGAACATCCTGCACCAATCTCAACACAAAGTTCCCAAATGACCAGTTCCATGAAACACAACTGGCATTTAAACCATGGCTACTTCACTCCTGCATTTTTTCCCCCGCAACAAATACCTGATCTTAAAAGGTGCCTTAGACCCAGCAGCAGCAGCCCCGAACATTCAGCAAAGGCGAATACCAAAACACCCCTACCCCACCGATTCCAGTTTCCAATAATGCACAATGGTTTCTGAACTTTGCATCAGAAACGAAATCAAAGTGTACTGGTTTGAAGTGAGAACTTGAGTTATGAGCATAACTGCACTTCAGAAAATGCAGAGCAGTAAACATGAGCAGTTGGAAACCTTCCTACCCCTGATATTTAAAACAAAACCTAAGCACACCTATACAAAATGTAGGAAAAACAATTGTATCATATGATTATTTTAGAATTGCCATGTCCCCAAAGTACAACAAGCATTTATAGCTAATCGATAGAAAATATCCGAATTGCCTTCTGAGAATGACATTACAAGACAACAGCTAATCCACCATGAAAATTTAAACATTTCAAACATCCTTAAGTAGTTCCATCTAAAATGAAAAAAAAAAAAAAGATGTAACAACTCTTGTACAACAAAGTGGCATGCATCAGAATTCAGAAGCATCAGCTTACCTCCTTAAACCGGTGGAGCAGCTCATCGTTGCGTCCGTAGAGAGCCGACTCAACCTGCTCAGAGTCGAGCAAATTCAGGGCCCTCCCGAAGTAGTGCAGGTACACAACGAGCGCCGCGCCGTGTGCAGCAGCAGCGAGCGCCCCAGTAGCCATGAGGGCCCAGTCGACCCCATCGGCGAACTCGAAAAGCCTCCAGAAGGACACCGCTGCGGGCGGGGCCTCGACCTCGTCATCCTCCACCTCCTCCTCGCCGGCCCCGACGCCTTCCCCCTCCCTCGTCCCCACACCCGCATCCGCTGCCGGCCCGTCCCCGTACGGCGACGGCGACTCCGGCGGCTCGGAGACCTCGGACACGGGCGTGAGCGGCTGCACATGCGGTGATGCCCACCCGAACAACCCCGTCGGCACCATCTCCGACAGCTCGATGAAGCCGTCAAAATTCAAAAACCCTAGGATCCGGCGAGCTCATCACCCACGGCTAGCCTCGAGACGAGACGGCGACGACAGGAAGCGGCGGCTGCGGCGTCGGCGGCGAACTGGTCGCTTCCGAAGCGAGCCCCGAGCCGCCTCCGAATTAAGTAGACTCCGAGAGACCAGTCCAGTACCGCAAATGAGAGGGAGCCCCCCCTTTTAAAAAACACTCTTCCCAGCGGTACTCGACGGCGGCGGCGACCCGGTCAGAGAAATTCGGCGGCGTCTCCCACACGGGAGTACGCCACGGCACGGAGCTCTTCTGCGGCGAGCAGCTGACGACGGCTCGTCGCCGGCGAAGAGAGGGGCCGCGGCGGGGGATGGTGTGCGCTGGAGGTGTGTTTCTTCAATTCTTCTCTCTCTGGCGTGCGGGTAGCGAAGGAGCGAGACGGGCCGCGGAGGGGGACCTGTGCGTGTGATTGCGGTGCGTTGGGCGGGGCCCACTTGGCGGTGGGCCTTTCTGCCTGGGGTTTGGTGTAAAGCGGGTTGCCGTGTGTGGCGTGGGGCCCGCCTGGCGGTGGCAGGGTGGTCTGGGCTGGAGGGCGCGTACGGCTGCGGTGGGCCAGGGATGGCAGCGAGAGCGTGGGAAGTTACGTGCCCCGTCTGTCGTGTGGAAATTTTTTCGCGCGGCGTTTAGAATTTAGACGGGCGGGATTGGTGCGGAAAGGTCTCGTGGGCATCGAAGATGGCGGGGCCCGCGGCGCCTGGTGGCATGAGCTGTGTTGTGGAGCTTTCATGCCCTGCTAGCTGCTAGGGACACACGGAATTGGAGGCCCCGTGATTGGTTCATGTGGAGGTGACCTCTGGCAGGCAGCTACTGGCTTTTGAAAACTGCCTCGCTGCAGGAGTACACCCATTAATTGTGCTGTTCCATTACGACATGACAGGATGCTTGGATACAATCAGGTGACAGGGTTTGAAATCGCGTCTGACACAAGGGTAAGGCTCAGCGAGGGGTGTGTTTAAAACCAAAAAGTTTTCCCAAATTCCACTGTGTAAAAAGAAGATTCCCCGTCACATCAAAATGTCGGCATATGCATGGAGTACTAAATGTAGATGAAATAAAAAAATAATTGCACAGTTTAGATGTACTTTGCGAAACGAATCTTTTGAGCCTAGTTAGGCCATGATAGGACAATATTTACCACAAACAAACGAAACGTGCTACAGTGCTTTTCAGTTCGGAACAGTACCAATTTCAGGGTTCTAAACACACCCAAGGTTACTCATCACAATTGCAGCTAGTCAGTGATTTTATATACGTGCTTTAGCAAAAAGAAAAAAAATGAGAAATAGAAAAACTATAGTTAGATGTCAACAAACCTATATCACAAGGCTCCGAATCACCGAAAATCGAGCAATAATTGATGGTTTTTGTCGATTTTTCTAGCATTTTAGCTTTTGAATTAGTTAGATCTTAGATATGGGCCACAAAAATTAATGCATGAGAAGTTAGCCTTATGCATACATGCGCGTGGTTAATATTGTACTTAATAAAAACATCTATCTGGAGTGATGGTTTTCTTTGGCATTTATTAGCATGGCAAACAAATCCAGTATAGATGTATAGAAATCACCACAGCAACACTGAGTTATTTTCTGTGATTATTAGCAATATATCTTTGAATTATTAACATGACACAATTTTAGCACAGAGAGGTTTGGACATGGACGCTACTACTGAGCTCTCCGGTGGCAAGAGACACAAAGAATTTAGAGAGGTTTGGGCCACCTTGGATGTTTAACACTATGCGTCCTTTTTAGTGTATGACTATGAAGGTGATGAGTAAGGTTACAAGCCGAGACCAAGAACACTAGTTCCCGGACCAATATGAAAGTGAGCTAAGAGTTGGGGGCTTTTTTTTTTAATCCGAGTTGGGGGTTTTTCTATGTGCACCTCTCCTCCCTGTTATAGAGAAGAGGGAGAGTGGTCAATACAAAATCGGTAGCACAGTGCTCCGCATGGCACGTTTCACCACAGTGTGCGGGACACTGAGAAAAGCTTACTGAGAAAATTACTGCTAAGAGTTTTCAAAAAAAAAATTACTGCTAAGCATACAATTAACAGCCAGCATTAGCGCGATCTGGACCAACAATAGTAGCCGCGGATTGCTAAAATCCTACCGCATATGACAAGCTGGAGTCCTAGCCCAGATGGTGGGTTGTTGTGTAGCCGTAGAATTATTCGGCCTCCGCGCTGTCGCGTTGTTGACTGCGCGCGCAGCGCCTGATAGCAACGGTCATTGACGACCCAGGCAGCGCAGCCCGGAAACGAAGCCATATAAAATTTCATCGTTTTGTCGCCCCCTCTAGATTCTAGACCCCCGATTTGGACCATGCTTCTGGAAGCTTTGCATCTAATCCCACCAGACCAGCCTACTACTACTCTCCAGCTTTGCGATGGTGCGCACGTCCGTCCATCTGTGTGCAGTGTGCACATTGCACAATTATACGCCTGGATGAAGCTAGCAACCACCGGCTAGCTCTCCATAGTTTTTGCGCCATATGGCAATTCAGACCTGTGATTTTGCGATGTCAGGTATACTCCCACCCTGGCTGCAGAATCTGATGCTCCCGGCTTTTCTTTGAAGTATGAAGTAGTTTTCACATGTGTGGGGGTATAATCAAATCAGAAGAAAGAATTGACATATGACCTTTTTGTCTCTTGAATAGTACCACCCCCTCTCATTATACTATTGATCTCCTAGACTCGAACCCTCGTGGAGTAAATTTTTAGGGTTGTTAAAAAAGTCTGCCTCGCCAACAAAGTCATGTCGGAATTCTTTGAGGTGAGAATTCTACCTTGATGACAATACCGTGGGGAGGTGGTCGTTCCCCTGGCCAAGTCTATTCTCTTTAAACGTTTGAACTCCCATGGATCCATCACAAAATTAGGTGTTTAGTTTGAGACGTCACTGCATCCTAGCCGCCAACTCCACCCAAGGTAGATAAAGTCGTCCTTCGTATGGTCATCATAAAAATTTTATTTAGCGTGGAATGACTATTCCTCGTCCTTGTATCAATTCTTAAGTAGCGTGTAACGAAGTGGTGATAAATGACCTTTTCCGTTCCATGAACCAGATAAGAAAAGAGTAGTGAGAAATATGATGGAGCATCCATTTTCTCAAACACAAGAGAGGGCAGTGAATTGGTTTATCCATAAAGTGTAGATATGAAGGCTTATATGTCGGAAATATTTTTCCTATGTGTTGTTATTTGCAAAATAACCAACTCATATATTAAAAATCCAGCCTAAATAAACCATGACATCGGAAAGATGTACATGTATCATATGAAGTTTAAATTTAATCTGGGTCACAGTATTTGCTAGTCTGGGCGGAGGTTTCATAGGGCCCAGTTGGATTTCATAGGGATTATAAAAATGAGACAAACATGGTTCCATAGATATGTAACCAGCACAAATTCTAATATGACTTCATCTAGGTATCTAAATACCATACATGGTATTTTAAAATGTTACTCAGGGAGGATAGGTGGAGATCCATCCATCGGCGAAAAGACTCGTGAGGCCCAGCAGGTCTTTTCGGGCAGATGGAGTACTGGAGCCTGGAGGCCCCAACTGACAGGCCCATGAAGGCCGCCCCCACGTTCGGCAGAGCCGCGCATGCGGTGCGGTCTCTCTATCGGGCCATGCCAGATGGTTCTTGGGACCAAGCTTGCCATCCACTTTGAACCGTGTGGAGACGTATCTTTACAGCTGTGCACGCATGGCAATGCGCAAAGCGTCCAGTACCGTCGCACACCACCACGCACGGAACGCTGGCAGAGCAGCCTCTGCAGGGCAGGGCAGGGGCTCGACCGTCGGCTGCTCGGGTAGCAGCTGATGAGACGCACGGCGCATCACCGCTCCGCCTCCGCCTCCACCTCCGCGCGCGCGCGGCCGCGGATGCCTGGATGGAATGAACTCCGGTGCGGGCGGCGATAAACAGAGCTGTTAGCTATCGGTAGGCCCGTCTCTGCTTCTCTGTCTGCCGGAGCCCGGAGCGTAGTACCAAGGCTCCCCTTCCGGATCAAGGAGAAGGCGAGAGGCGCCGCGCATGCGCGACAGCTACCGGGCCACGCGTCGGCGGGCCACGCCGCCCTCCTGTTCGCTCGCCCCACTTGCATTGCACGCGCTGCGAGGTCCCCTCCCGTGACGCAGGCAGCCGGATCCGTTGCACCGCCGCGCCGCGCGCTCATCTCAGAGGATCCCGGCCTCCTGGCCTGGGCCGCCGGCGCCGCGCTGGGGCGAGATGCGAGAAGAGAAGCCGCGACGGACGTGGCTGTCCGGGCGGGGCCAGGTGGCACGTGAAGGCGTGAGGGGCATGTCCACCTGGCGGCTTCCGGGGCGCGGGGCCCGCGCGCATAGACCACGGGGGCCAGCCGGGCCGGGGGACGGGAAAGAGAGAGAGAGAGAGAGATATTTGCGGGCGGGCCGCCCACGTCGCTATCCAATCTCCGCTCCTCCAATCGGCGGCGCGCGCCCACGTGAACGCCCGCCCCGCTTTTGCCGCCCGCGCGCCCGCGTGCGCCCGGTCCAGAGACTGCAGAGAGGCGGAGGCCAACGCCGCTGAGGGGGCCGGGGAGGCAGCGGCGCCGTGGACAGGGCGCACGGAGGCGGGCGGCGCGGCGCGGTGTCCTCATCCGTGGCGCATGTATATATAGGATCCTCCCCTGTCGACTCTGCACGCCTTATCATCACACACAGAGTCAGATCACGGGGCAGCCATAGACTCGCTTGCTCCAGGAGCGGGAGGAAGACGAAGAGAGAGGTCAACAGGGGCAGGGACCTCCGGCTCTAGTAGTGCAGTAGCGAGAGCTTGACCAAAAACTCCAAAAGGATCCATGGCTTTGGGAGACGGCTCTGATCCTGCCTCGTATATCCACACGGTAACACTTGCTCGTATAATCAGTCGTCGTTGCTAGCTTCTCCAATCTCTGTCAATTCGTCCGATCCCTGTCGCCGTCGTCTCTGCATGCATGATGCTCGATCGATGGGGACTATAACTAACTAACCAACCACGGTGACGGTCGCCGGCGACGGCTCTCGCGTTTGAACGCATATATATGCAGGTGCAGCACCTGATAGAGAGATGCATGACGTTCGGGATGAGCATGGAGGAGTGCATGGAGGCGTTGGCCAAGCGCGCCGACGTGCAGCCCGTCGTCACCTCCACGGGTCCGTTTCATTTCATTGAATTCTTTTGAAACTCGACGGAATTGAATTCACATGTACTCCATATGTTTCCTTTTTTTGCTATATATGAACAACCACAAGTGCAGTGTGGAAGGAGCTGGAGAAGGAGAACAAGGAGTTCTTCGACAAGTACAAGCAGTGGATGTCGGAGAAGAGAAGCGCCGCAGGCACCTCCTAGCTAGCTAGTATCATGTTAATTATATTATAGTTAGTATTAAGTAGCGCGCTAAATAAGCTACGCTGGCTGTTTAATTATCCATTGCTAGTTCCCTTTGGATTCTTAATTAATTAGAGAGCAATAAGAGACCGATCGATAGGGAGGTCATCATCAGCTGTCAAATTAAAGCGATGATCTCCTGCCTGTTGCGGGGTGTGGCGTTAGAAGTACGTGTACAGGGTAAGCAGGGAGGCCTTCTATCATGTGCACAAGTCTTATGTACGTATCTTCTTCCATTTGCGTGACTTGGCTGGCTGTACGTACGTAACTGCTCCGTATCAATCACTGGAGGTTTGGTGCGCCACAAGACAAAAGGCCCTCTCGCTGTCTTACCGTCGTCGCCGGGAAGGAGCGAGAGAGACGCAACCAATCTGCTGTGTCTGTGTGACATGACCTGCATGGGCTGTGGTATGGTGGTGGTGGGGACGTTTGGACACGGGGCTCCATCGAGAAAAGAACGATGGGGGTGGTAGCATGCCATCGATCGGCGGTCGGCGCCAGCCTGATAGCTAGCTCGATCGCGCGGGTTTCTGTCGCACAGAAACAGAAAGATGGGGTCGCTGCCACACCCCGCCGACCCGGCCGGCTCATCAGCCGAGCGCGAGAGGTGCCGAACGGACGTCTTGGTCTGCTGCCGACTTTAATTTCTCGGTCACTCTGCCCCGTCCGTGTCATATTCTTGATGCGTCATCATGTTTGACCGGAGAGAGTGGAACGCAACAGCCATGCCATGATCTGGAGCAAATGCCGCACCCGAATGAGGCTGCAAAGGAGACGTGGCAAAATGGTGGTGTACTAGGTTCTCGAAAGCGTGCCACCATGTGTGCTGTTTCATGCGCCCAAAAGAGGACTTGCCTGTACGAAACGGGCTTAAAAACCTTTTTTTTCGGTTGGAAACCAACCCAGCCGTAAAAAGAGTTGAGCGGACCCGGCGGGGGCTCATCCCGTCCACCTGGTGGACCAACCACATCCATCCACCCAATCCCTTCTTATTTTAAGTTTTTTCGTTATTTGACCTAATTTCTGGTTTGACCCATATCTAACGTAAATTCGGCCCAATTTATATTTCGTAAAAATAATATTTTATATTTTAAAAATGCAATACTGATATTCTACGTGAACCAAAAAAATATTCTGATCTCTATATTGAAATATTCAAACTTCATATGAAAAATATTCTATTTTTACAAAAATATTTTCAGTTTCACAAAAAATAATATTCTACTTAAAAAAATAAGAAATATTCTAACTGCGAGAACGAAATATAATACCTTCACAGGATGATTGTTCTAGTAAAAATATAATTAAATAATATTCTACCTTCACAAAAGAAATATTTCTACTTCATAGTGAAATAAAAAATATTCTATCTTCATGAATTAAATATTCCAATATAGTAAAAACAATATTCTATCTTTGGAATGATAATATTCTTCGTATTGAAAAAAATATAAAAGTTAACAAATTAAAATAAAATATTTATTATTTGAAAACGGGATAAAATAAAGAAAAATATACAAATTAATATGGAAAAATAAAAAAATACAGTGAAGAAATAATATATGGACCAAATTAGGCCCAATAACCATCTAAAATAAAAAAAAGGGAAAGGTGGGTGGACGGTGGATCCGGTACCCGGACCGGATGATTTTCGGACCCGGCCGGCTTGGAACCCGGCGAGTTGAACGGCTCCAGTGGTTCGGTTCGGGTCGGCATGCCGATCGATAGAGACGCCGCCATCACCACGTTTCGCGTGCCTTGATGTCCCCTGCGTGGCGACTGGCGAGCATCCATCTCTAGCTTTGCCAACCATCGACACAGCACACAGCTTGGGACGGCCTAGCCGCCTAGCATATTCCATGCTTCCGCGCTCGATCGTCGTCGCCGCGGCGGGGGCGGCGTGGCTCGCGCCGGCCGAGTCGACGCCGAACTGCTTGCTCGACGCGTGACCCCACAGCGCCCGCCCGAGGTCTGGAAGGCCAAGCTGCTCCTCTGGGCTCTGGGTTAGACCGAGTCCGGCAGCTATTGCAGTTTATATTTATCCACTGTTCTAACTATTTTTGTTTCTGTGAATAGTATTGTTATATTATTTTTTTATTGTATCTGTCTTTTTATCCGGATTGCTGAATTTGGTCTTAGCAATGGAGATGGACGCAGAAGTTATTGCCAACGGGCAGACAGCGCTCTATTATCTTGGAGATGGGTGCACTAAGGCCGTGGTTGGGAATCCTTTGATAGCTAAACTTTAGCTCATTTATTGCATGATAAATTTTAGTTTTTGGTGGTTGTTTGGATACATAGCTAAAGCATAGATAATGGAAAACAAAAAGACATCCATACCCTTAATAAATGACCCCGATGAGGATGGGAGGAGAGATAGTAGGGGTGGGGAGGGGTAAAAAGTGGAAAGTGGTCACTCTGAAACACTTTTAGCTCCCATTCTCTAGCTAATGAGATAATGGTAGATAAAGTTTAACTAGACACTTTTAGCTGTCCTGTTTGGATGTCCAAGTAGCTAAAAGTAGCTAAGGTCTTGTTTGGGAATCCCTTGATAAAGTTTAGCTCCCAACTAAATTTTAGCTCATTTATAGCAGTGATAAACTTTAACTTTTGGTGGTTGTTTGGGTACACAGCTAAAGTATAGATAATGGAGAACAAAAAAACACTCATACCCCTAATAAATGACCCCGATGAGGATGGAAGGAGAGAGTAGGGGTGGGGAGGGGTAAAAGGTCAAAAGTGGGCACTTTGGACCACTTTTAGCTCCCCTTCTCCAGCTAATGAGATAATGGTAGATAAAATATATCTGGACACTTTTAGCTACTCTGTTTGTATATCTAAATAGCTAAAAATGGTGAGCTAAATTTTAAACTTTAGCTTATCCAAACATGTGACCATCGACGCAACGTGGGACGGCGACGGTCCGCTCTGCGATGCAACAAACAGGCAGACAACGCTCTGTTATCTTGGAGATGGGTGCACTAATATTGGTACTTGGTAGCTAGCAGTACTCAAGTGCCGCGATATACTCAACACTCTCTGATATTTAATCAGATAGATGCTTAAAGAAAAAAACCGGGTTTTCTTCTCTAAACCTGATGGGACCGATGCTTAGCTAGAGGCTTGGCTGCTTAGATTTGCCTCGATGCTTAGCAGCCGCCGTTTTTTTATCAGCGATGCTCCACCCGAGGCTTCTGTGTTTTGCTACACTTTAAATTGGATGACAGATCGAGACGATCCATAGCTCAACTGGCATCGAATCAATAATAATAAAAAAAAAACAGAGGAGACGATGGAATCGTTGGACGTCGGCGATGTGCATGTTGCTGTAGCAAAATAACCAATGACCAAGACCGAGAGGTCTAGCTCGATCGACTGGCTGGCTATAAATACACACACTGGTTAGCCATTTCATCTCCAACAGTCCTACAACAAGAACAACCACGCCCACACAGTCACACACAGCCTCTGCGCACGGCATAATGTACGTGTGTGCCGGTAATGCGCGCGTGGTGCCGGGGGCGGCGTCTGCTATGGTGACGGCCAAACGGGTTGAGCGGCGGCCATGCCTGGCTGCACGTCGGGCCGCGGGGAACACACCGGTGAGGTGCTCCTCGCTGGCCGACGGACCGCCGCCACAGTCACTTATACGGCGGTCGGCGAACTACCAACCCAACAGCTGGAACTACAGTTTGATGGAGTCGTTAACGGCCGGTGACAAGCGTGATTTGGTGAGGTTAACAGAACCACTAAGTGCAACTCGATCTTATCACTTTTCGTGCCTCGCAGTAAGCACGCACAGCACCGATCTGTAGCAATATACTGTACAAGGAAAAAAAATGGAGCGCGTATATAAATCCTGTACAATCTCTATTAAACAGTAGCTTTATGATTGGCATTCCGAACACTAGTCGATCAACCTGTGTGCTATGGTATTATGTGTTACAATACAACATATATAGATCTATTTTTATACTTGAATTTTTATAATAGCATATCTTACTACTTTAGATGTATGCTTGATTATTATATAATCTTTGATACGATTGCAAAAGTAGATAATTTTAATATAAATTTGAGTGTTTATTTTTATTATACTATCGATCATAATAGCAAAAGTGAACAATTTAGATATAAATTAGAGGGATTATTTAGTATTATCCATCATAATAGAAAATGTGAACAATTAGCTATAAATTTAGGGTGTTATTTCATATTTTCTTTTATAATGGCAAAGTGGGTAACTAATATGTAGTTTTGGTTGTTACTTAATATTATTTTTATAATGACAGATGTGGGTAATTATATAGAAAATAGATCTAATGGCTATTAAGATTCCAATATGCCAATTGATGATCGGATATTTCTAATTATTATGAGAATTTCTATAATTTTATCTTTTTTAGCGCATCTTGTGAGGATCAATATGGAAAAGAGTCTCCAATTAATAATAGTAAGATTAGGCAGAATATACCTGTTTTATATAAAAGTTTCTATCATCTTTATCAAAAAAAAGTTACGAATAATTTAGTAGGGTAAATTTGTAAATGACAAAAAATCTGCCAAAAAAAAAGAAAAAAATTGTTTTCGGTGAAAATTGAACTCAAAACCTTTCATAATGATAGAGGTGGGTAATTACATTAAAACAAATCTAATTGCTTGAAAATGGAAAAAAATCTGCTGAAAAAATGCTTTCGATGAGAATTGAACTTAAAACATTTCATAATGGCAAAGGTGGGTAATTAATTTGAAAACAGATCTATTGGCTATTAATATTTCAGCCTGTCAATTGATGGTCAGATGTTTCTAATTATTATGAGAATTTCTAAGATTCTTTTTTTTTTCTAGCGTGCTTTGAAAATAGTGTTGTTTTTAGAACCTCTAATTAGTAATAGCATCTAATGTCGTCCTAACTCTTAGATTGACAACGCCCCATGGAAATAATAACTTATGCTAGTCTAATTGTTCAATTGTACATAATACAGTAAGATAGTGCACTAAGTACCTAATAAGATATACTTTTGCTTCCTGAGTAGTGTTATTATTCTCAGGTATTGTCTATTGAAATATAAAATCATGTTGCATTAACATATGGAACCATTTACCACTATTACTTGACGCTTTGGACATAAAAAAGACTTTAGCTTAGCAGCATCTGACCGTGTGAAACGGCATGTAATATTGGCCGGAGGCAGCAAGTAATAAATACAGTGCGATTCAATTCTCTCTGTGCAGGCTGACCCTTCTAGCTTTGATAAGCTAAAGTCGTGTGTAAGGCATCTACTTTTCCATGAAGTAGAACCACTGGCAAAGCTTAGAGTCATCGACACAATACAACGGCTTGGTGTTGCTTACCATTTCGACGAGGAGATCAATGTTATACTCAACTCTGTCTCAGTGGCGGGACACGACCACAGTCGCATGGATGATCTTCATCTCATGACGTTACTATTTAGATTGCTTAGGCAGAATAATTCTACCGTTTCTCCAGGTAACTAATTTCAGTGTCTGCAGAGATTTTTAGCTTCTAGCCTCTAGTAGCATCTGTCCTATCCTAAATAAGTTCATTAGCATCCTATTGCAGCATTGCACAATTGCCTGCTTGTGTTTCCTTGCATAACTTGTGTAGAGTACCAACTGATGCTAAGCGAGTTTAACAACAAAATCTGCCAAATAAAATTGCAACAGAACACTACTGAGAAGCCTGAAGAATGATGGAGCTGATGGTAACTTGAAGAAAACGTTTCAGAAAGATACAGAGGGTCTTCTTTCCCTCTTTGAGGCTTCACATCTTGCATTTGAGGGTGAAGCTCCCCTGGATGAAGCAAGGGTATTTTCTATTGAAGCTCTAAGAAAACTCATGCCATCCATGCATCCGCATCTAAGGAGCTCTGTGGGTCATGCTTTGGCTCTTCCACTGCACTGGACGGCCCCAAGGCTGCAAGCAAGATGGTTCATCAACCACTACGCAAGAGATAATCAGTCGAATTTACCAATGCTTCATTTTGCGAAGCTTAACTTCAACAACGAGCAGAAATTACACCAGCAAGAGCTTTCAAGGATAACACGGTAATCTAACAAATAATAATGGTATTAGATTCATGGTTACATAAATATCCACCGTACCACTAGGATAATCTTTTACACATTTTTGTTAGAAAATACGATGGGTAAAACCATATTGATTCATGGCTGACCTATGGTGGTATGTCGTACTAATGTCGTTTCCATTTTTTAGCTGGTGGAGGGACGCAAATTTGAATAAAAATTTGCCATTTGCGAGGGACCGTTTGATGGAGTGCTTCTATTTTGCTACTGGTGTTGCACCTGAACCTAGTCTTGAGGCATGCCGAGAAGTAGTCGCTAAAACATTTTGTCTAATTGTGCTCTTAGACGATATCTATGATGTCTACGGTACCTTGGATGAGCTTGTAATGTTCACTGATGCCATTGAAAGGTAAGCTTTGGAAATCACCTACTTGGTGCTGGTAAAAGTTGACTAAAATAAATAAACTTCTTAAACGAAACTTCATAATTTTGTGAAAATCCTAAACCGTAATATAGAGTACTACCTGTTTTTCTATTCTATTATATAAATGCATAGTACTATTCAATAAATAAATAGGATTATATCGAAATGCAAGTAATAATGTACTAAAGCAACAAATATTTCTCCACAGATGGGAGGAAACAGCGAGCGAAGGACTCCCGGAGTACATGAAAGCAATTTACCTTACTATCATGGACACATCGAATGAGGTGGCTGAGCACGTGCTTAGGCAAGCGGGATGCGATGCAAGGTTTCTCGTTAAGAAAGCGGTAAGTACAAATCCCAAGAAAACAACTATCATTTGCTAGTTGACAAAATGCAATAATCTTTTGTTTAATTAGTGAATCTGACATTAGCTAGTTCTTGTCTCAGTGGCATGACCTTTGCAAGGCGTTTTTATTGGAAGCAAAGTGGCATCACAACAGTTATAAACCAACCCTTCAAGAATATTTGGACAATGGATGGGTCTCGGTCTCGGGGCCACTAATGTTACTCCATGCTTTCCTCATGCTTAAAAAGGGCATCAGCCCAAACTCCATAAGACAACTTGAAAGATATCCGGAATTAGTGCAGAGTGTATCCAAAATATTTCGCCTTTGCAACGACTCCGCCACACATTCGGTAAGAGTATTATTTATTTGTTCACTAGACCGTTAAATCCAAAATCTTTGCCGTTTATTATATACTCATGAGACCTTTCTTACAAAAATGCAGGAAGAGCAGAAGAGGGGAGATGCGCCATCTTCTATAAGCATTTACATGTCTGAAAACCGAGTGGTGGAGCATGACGCTCGCAAAGCCATGAGAGACATGACCATGGACACCTGGAAAATAGTCAACCAGGATGCATTCAACAATTGCAGATACCCACTTTCCTTTGCAAATGCTTGTGTGAATATGGCGCACATCTCCCACTGCATCTACCAAGGTGGCGATGGCATTGGTGCACCAGATGATAAGAAAAAGATGGAAATCAAGGAGTTATTCTTGGAGCCATTCGAAGTGGGAAATGAAAGTGCAAACTAGTAGTTTGTCAAAAAAAAGTGCATACTAGTACCTCCCGTCCACTATATATCCACCGAATCCACCGAGGCATTGTGGTGTAAAGTGGAATTCATTTCAATAAATTATATGCATTTCAGCCTTTGTACTCGTTTTAAATTATACTAGTCAATCAACCCGTGCTTTCGCACGGGTTAGAGTCTTAAATGTGTTATGCGTAACCATACAACGTATATAGATCTATTTTTATACATAGATTTTTATAATAACATATCTTGCTACTTTATATACATGCTTAATTGATTTAGATAATCTTTGATCGATTGCAAAAATATGTGATTTTAATATAATTTTGAGGGGTTATTTTCATCATATTATCAGCCATAATAACTAAGGTAAACAATTCAAATATAAATTAAAGGGAATATTTAGTATTATCCTCTCAAAATAGCAAACGTGAGCAATTAGATATAAATTTAGGGTGTTATTTCATATTTTTCTTTATATTAGCAGAGTGGGTAATTAATATGTAGTTTTAGGGGTTATTTAATATTATTTTGATAATGGCAAAGGTGGGTGATTACTTAATTAGAAAACAGATCTAATAGCTATAAAGATTCCAACGTGTTAATTGATGATAGGGTTTTTTTTATTATTGTGAGGATTTTTATAATTTTTTTCTAGCGCATCTTGTGAGGATTGACATGAAAATTTTAAAAAGTCTACAAAATATCTGTTTCATGAAAAGGTTTCTATCATCTTTAATGAAAAAAAGACAAAAACTGAAGGTAACTTTAAAAATAGAAAAAATCTAAAAAAGGAAAAAGATATTTGCTTTCGTTGAGAATTGAACTCAAAATCTTTCGTAATGACAGAGGTGGATAATTATTTAGAAAATATATATAATGAAAAAAGAGAATATTTGCTTTCATTGAGAGTTGAACTCAAGACATTTCATAATGACAGAGGTGGATAATTACTTAGAAAACAGATCTAATGGCTATTAATATTCTAATCTACCAATTGATGGTCGGATGTTTCTGATTATCGTGAGAATTTCTTGGATTTATCTTTTTTTCTAGCGCGTTTTGAAATTGGTGCAACTTTTAAAACCTTCAATTAGTAATAGTAAGATAAGATGCCTGTGGAAGCTCGTCAATCCCAAAATCTCGACTGTTCAGTATCAAAACATTTGAATTTTCATCATTTTGCCCGATAAAAGATAAACACTGCCCTACATTTGGTTGATGAGGATCAAGGACTAAAGTTTTCTCTCAGGCCTCCGGATTGAGGGTCACTAATTGGCGAGCGTTCGTCAGCCTAAAATCGAGCATGGGCAGTCCCTCTCTCCCCCGCGCTAAAAATCGGCAAAAATAGGTGCGCTTTAGAGGAATCGAACCCCACACCCGTCAGTGGAGAGGCTTAGCGAGGCTTAGTGATTCTCTGTTGACCACCTAAGGTTTGCTTCTATTACGATTAAATTATAATTACATAATAAGTTATCGTAATAGCTTCCGGTAGTAAAATATGTTTCACAATATAATTTTAATTGACTAGTATACAATTATTTTAGCATAATTATTCTGAGAGTTATGCTAATAAAATTATTCCAATGAGCTATGTTATGTCATAAATTATGTTACCATAAATTATGCTAGCAAACTTATGTTAGCATAAATTATATCTATAAACATAAATTATGTTAGCATAATTTTATATCATATAGTTATGATAAAATATGTTAGCATAAAACATAATTATGTAAGCATAAATTATACCATGAGCATAAATTATGTTAGCAAAAAATTATATTAGCATAATTTTCTGAGAATAAATTATGTTAGCATAATTTTATGCTAATAAATTATACAACGAGCTATGTTATGTTATACAGCTATGACAAATTATAATACCGTAAATTATACTAGCATAAATTATGTTAGCTAAAAAGTGGAAAGATAACCGAAGAAAAAGTAAAAAAAAAAAGTCACACGTGGCGAGACCAGCCACTCACCTTAGCCCACCGGACGCGGGAGGGTATCGCTATAACCACGCTGCGTAACGAGAGGCGCACAGTCAGACTAATTTGATTCGATTCGAAGGATTAGAAAATTTGCTCAGACAAAAAAATACAAAAATCCGACAAAAACACTCGTCTAGTCGTCTGTATGTCTACTGTGGATCGGGCAGTGTGGCATGACTGCATAAGGGAGGTTCTACCGGGCCTTTGATGTCGTTGCCTTGTACGCAACTCAGCCCAAAATTTTCCGGCCCATTTGATCGCCTGATTTATTCTCTGTCCGCACCAGGCGACTCACACCACACGCACGTTTGCAAATTTGTCCCATTAATTAATTTTATTTATTACTAGACACTTTAAATAGGAGGGAAAAGAAAACAAACTAGGAAAGTCATCCGTGCACACTCTTAGGGACTGATTGGATTGAGCCCTTGAGTGGCCAGGCCAAACTTTGGCCACATTTTGACCGTGTCTGACTTTAAATTAAAATTACACTATACAACATAATTTTCATCTATATGGTTTATTTGGCTATAGCCAAACCATATAAATGAGTAGTTTGTTGTTTGGCTAAATTTTAATTTATGGTCAAACTAGATTTGACCATGACCAAAGTTTGAACTGGCCACTCAGGTCTTGATCCAATCGGTCCCTTAGAACAGACAAGCTAGGTCCAAAGCCTTCCCCGCTGAAGCGGAAGATGGAAGAAGCCAAAGCGCTCTTTCTTTTCGCTGACGGCGACGAAGTGATTTAACAGTGCTGTAAAATACCGTGGAGGGAGATGGAAGAAGCCAAGTTGATTGGACTCGTGGTCAGTGACCCACCGTAACCTTGCTAGTTGATACTTGATACGACGATCAAACCCATGGGACACCATGATCCGGCGACCCCCGACATGCGAACCCCGCGGAAAGGGACACCGGATATCAACATTGATCATGAGCCATATGCCATGGTAGTAGTGCTGTATTAGCCAAATAAGCACACGCAAATCCTCAACTCCGGTAGCGCGCGCTCGGCATAAACCGTGCCCATCTGTCCTTCTCCTCCATTACTCTCGGCAAACGGCGAACGAGTTTCAGTCCCACACGGAAAAGATCGGTGGGTGGGACGAAAGGAACCGCGGGGAGGTAAAATTCGCTACGCGCCATCGCCGAAACGCGGTTGCAAAGGACAGGAACAAGTCGGCCAACCCCAGCGCGGAGCCCCAACCGCCGCGCCTACTCCTCCTGATCTTCAGGTCCTCAAGTGGTGAACTCATCAGTCATCGCAGCGATGGCTCCTGTCCCCGGCCGAACTGGTCGTCGGCTCCCTCCTCTCTCCTCTGCCGCGTTTGCCCCACCCCCACCTAACTGGGTTTGTTTAAGCTGCCATTATTGGCTGCGCCACCGCCGGTGATGGCCACGTAATCCGGTCGCAGCTCGTTAACCACAAACGGCCAAGTGTCAGCTCGCGCCGGCCTGGCTTCGGTTAGTTGGCTGGAGCTGGAGCAATCAAAATCCTCTCGGGTCTCGGCCCATCCCGTACGCGCCGCGGACACGCCCCCCACACCCCGCGCCGCGCCGCGCCGCCCGCTCTCGGTTCCAGCGCCCGCACGTTTTCGGCTCGACCGAGCCCGTCCCCCCGGGGCAGTTTCCTTTCCATTTGCTGTCGCGCTCGTCCTCCTGTCCCTCCCCCTTCGTCTGCTCCTCCCCACTTCCACGAATTCGAGCCGGAGCTTGAGGTAGAGGTAGAGCAGATCTGCGGGCTACGGCGGGGAGGTATTGCGAGCGAGCAGAGGATGGCGGTGAACTGGGAGCTGCAGGGCTGCTGCGACAGCAACCAGAGGATCTTCATCGCCGCCATCGGCGTCTCCACCGTCGTCATCCTCCTCGTGAGTATATCGTCCCCCGATCCTCTCCCACTCTGCTTGCTCGTTTCTCCTCGCGGCTCCGAGAGAGGGGGTTTCTGACTCACCGAGTGTGTGTGCGTGTGTGGGTTTTTCCTTTCTCGCAGCTCTGGAGGACGTTCCTGCTCACGCCGTTCAAGCTCATCACCGTCTTCCTCCACGAGACCAGCCACGCGCTCGCCTGCAAGCTCACCTGCGGCGATGTAAGCCATAAACCAGGGCCCGTTCCAGCGCCCGCTGTCGGATTCCTGTTTTTTTTTTTTTCCACCCGGCTTTGCCGTGATGATGTGCATTGCGATTGGGGGTAGCTGCAACGAAGCTCGCTCGAAATGGGAGCGGATAGGTTGCGTTGCGCCAATCATTTTGCGCGGTAGGTGTGAAAGTAGGCGCCTTTGCATATCCCACGGTGCCTGTGCGGGTGCCGATCATGGAGGATTCCATATCCCACAGTGCGGGTGCGCTTTTTATTATACCCTTTCCCTTGCCTTGCTTTCCACGGGAGCAGAATATACGCTGCATCTTTGCATTCTTCCACATACAGGGGTTTCATTTCATTTCAGCAAGGACCGGGGTCCTGGGTTTAGTTGCTGGGCTTTCTTGTCCTGCTATCCGCAAGTGTCTCTTGGCTTTTGCTGCAGTTGTACTACTCTTCAGCATTCAAAGTCAGGGTTTCTGCTCAATGAATCTCAACTGACTACAAAATGTGCGCTCCTTGGCAGTTGGCATTCTGGTATTTTCCAGGGTTCTCTGGCCACCCAGTAATGCAAAACCTATGGCGTTTTGCTGTACATTATGTGGTGTAAAAGAGGAAGTAATACATGCTTCTGAATCCTGTGATTGGGTAGCAGACAAACACATGATCAAGTGTGAAACCAATGGAGTTGAATCATCATGGGACTATACGGAGTAGCAAACAATTGATTGTGTATGTTTATTGCATAATTTTACATGGATGGCCCTAAGTTATTTGCCTTTGTTTCTTCCCTTTCCCCGTGTTAATCACTTGCTTAGGTGTAGTTTGGTTAATTTTGAGGTGGCCTTGATTTCATCTCTGTTTTAACATAAATTCGGCCTGCCTATCCAAAAATGTAGTCTTTGATGTGCTTGGAGTTGGACATTTGGTACTTCTCCACATGCTACACAATTTAGTTTTGGATACCCCTGATCCTTGATTTCTGGTTGTATTTGAGGACCAACCATGTGTGAAGAAATGTTTCAGAAATTTCAAAAAACATCTCTTGAGTTGCTTATATCGGTCTATACCTTTTGTCGTAACATTTATTAGTCTGCCTCTTAAAAAATGCATTGGTTTGAGTTTTATTTTTATCGGATGTGACCTTTCGGTTCATTTCAAGCTGGGCATTTGGGACATTGCTTAGACATAATATTTTGGCCAGCTTCTGTGAACTTACCATATCGAGACATTATATAT
Organism: Paspalum notatum; assembly: GCA_022530915.1. NCBI lineage: Eukaryota > Viridiplantae > Streptophyta > Magnoliopsida > Poales > Poaceae > Paspalum > Paspalum notatum. Next base: position 9,832,903 of record CM039684.1, read on the forward strand.
ACACCGCGTTGATGCCGTAAGATGTTGCCTCAAGTGTTCCTTGGATTGATTTAAACATTTCAATTGATTGGCTTCTTCAGGTTGAAGGCATGCAGGTCCATGCGAATGAGGGTGGCGTTACTCAAACTCGTGGTGGCATATATTGGATAATCTTGCCCGCTGGATGTAAATCACATGCCCCTCCCATCCCTCTGTTTCATATGATTTCTCATAAGAATGCTAAAAAGGATGCGACAGCTGGTTTTAAATTACTCAGCCGCCTATTTTTGTGTTCTGTGATATTAATGCTTGGGACCTAAATTGATGATTCTATTTAATATTTCCTTAATATTTTAAACCTAATTGCCAAGAAGCAAGTTTATGATGATATAATTTCATGAGACTCATTTATATACCTATATCAAGCTTGCCTCTTTTTTTTTTCTCGAACACGCAGGAGAGCTGCATATCATTATATTAAGAAGAATAATCAAGCTTGCCTCTCTCTTTTTCTATTTGAGTAACCTGGCATTCTTTTAACATCTTCCAACCACCAAATTAAACCATCTATATGACCTGATCCGTGGTTCTGATCCCTCTGGATTTTATGTTCTCTTGTTGAGGCAATCCACCTTTGGTCCCCTTTTGTGATGCTACTGGTTTGTTTTGGATTGCAGATCTGGGTTCATCATTCTGGGGAATGATCTTCATACTTGCATCCACGAACCTCCTCACTACGAGAATCGCAGCGGGTTGTTTCATACTTGCATTGATTGTTGTTCTTTTTGTTGCAAAAAATGTAAGTTTAACCAAATAGTTTTATACTTTTGCAACTTATGACTTCATTGTCTTCTACACTTGTCCACACAGTAACAATGATCAGATAGTTAAGCGTTGTCATCTCTTTTTTGATTTGTGCAGTGGTTTCTTCGCTGGCTCTGCATTGGTATGCATCAACATGACTTCATCTCAATTTTAAGACCTTACTCTGCAGCATGCTATTTATTACATTGTTATTATCCAGGATTCATTGTGTTCATTGCTGTTGTATGGGTCATACAAGAATTTACATCTTTCCATATTCTGAAGTATGTGATCCTATTCATAGGTGAGAGTGAAGACTTCCTACAATCATGTCCTCTTTATTGTACTTTTTGGAACACAGGTTATATGGTTCAGAATGTAATATCTATGTTTATTTATGTGCAACAGGTGTGATGAACAGCTTATTTTCAGTTTATGGTGAGGAACAGAACAGCTCTTTCCTTGCCATTCCATGTTAAAATAATTAATGAGTTACTATTTGCTAAATGAAATGTTCTCAAATTATCTAGATATTTATGATGACTTGATATCCCGAAGAGTTCATTCAAGTGATGCTGAGAAGTTTGCTGAAATATGCCCTTGCCCTTGCAATGGCGTTGGATGGGGTGTCATATGGTCTGCTCCCAATTTCGATAATTCTTTTTATACCTTTATATTGTATTAAAAAAACAGGCCACAAGCTTTGATAATGTATTACGATAATCCTGAAGGTAAAGGCACACATGCTAACATTTGCTGTTCTTTCTTTCAGGGGCTTCATCTCATTTGTCTTTCTTTGTGCATCGATATATCTTGGACTCGTCATATTATCTTGAGGTAATTCCTACAATTTTCATATCACCACTTTATTCTCCTTGTGTTCACATGCTCATCCATTGTTGTACTGCAACACAGCCCACCACCACACAAACTGTACAAGACTAGTTCTGTCATGCAAACCTGAGTTTCAAATGGCCTCAGTCTGAAAACTGATATTGATCATCTACTCCTATCTTTCTAACTATAAAGTTGCTGTTTTATCAAAAAGAATAAAATAATAAAGTTGCTGATCGATTGACGATGCTCTGCAGCTGTACCCTTTTTTGACATATGATTCATATAAGCCCATACTGACTTTGAGGCACACTTTTATTTTCTGGTTCAGGATTCCAACCTCTCGCGCATGCTGTTTTGATCTGACAACCAACTCTTGTGGGCGTTTTCAGAGTTTTCCTTGCTCCAGATTTTGGTTCAAGCTTGCACTGTTCTGGTGGTTGTACAGAATTCATAGAGGGTAAACTTGTATATCCATTGGAGTTAATTGGGTGGGGATTATTGATGCGATTCTTCGATTGTAGTGGTTATATAGATACCATTTTGCTTACCATATATTTGTACCTATGGTCGGCAGCATTTTCTAATTAGGTACTGTATATCACATTCCCTTGCATTCTCATTTAACCAATTGAAAACATATTCAGAGAATGCAACATTGTGCATTTTATCAGTGGCCCATACGCCAGAACGAGTGACGGGCTGATTGCTCCAGGAGTTTAGTGCCCAGAGCAGTTTAGTTTATGATGGTACGTACTTTTGAGGCCACTAATGTCTAATCCAGTCTTTTTGACGGATGGAACGGCCTCGTGTTAACTAACTCTAGATCTTGTCGCCATGTCTGTTCGTCGAAGCAAAATATTATTGGTAGTGGGGTGGGCTGCTGTCGCACATTGCTGGAAGCCTCGCTGTACAGTAGGGTGAGTGGCTTTATTGCAATTGCATGCCTCGCGGGGAGGGCGCCTTGTGACCTCGGCTAGCTTCTCCGCCGCATCACCTAACCTGTTCAGCTGTCGCTGTCCGGGATCCAGATTTCACAGACGATTAGAGAGTGCGTAATTGCATATGCTAAAAGGTACTTGTCGGCACCATTTTGCCGGTATTGCTATGGTCCTGCCTGCAAGTGGCAACTAAACCGGTAGTAGCCGAGTAGCGGTGCAGGTGAAGGGGTGGGGTGGACGCACGCACACGGGGCGCGGCGGCGGCGCCCCGCCCGTGGAGAAGACGAAGAAGGCGAGCGACCCGATCACCCGAAACCGGTCTGGTCTGGTGCTGCTGGACGCGGCACCCCAGGCGTGCCTGGCCAGACGCCAACCAAAGGGTCTGTTTGCCAGGTGCGCCAGACCCGCAGCCCGGCTACGATAAGGCTACGCCTGTGTTTGGACGCACACGCACCGGTCAGTCGGCTAGCCTGTCCCCATAGGAAGCTTTGGAGGTCGGTTCCACGGGGATCACCGATTTGGTCGGCCAGGTGAGGCCACTCTACCTATGCTCCGCCGAGTGTCCGCGGGGCCATCCTACACCTTCTCTGCTCCCATCTTCTCCAGCTCTCCGTCAGTGTCTCTCGGAGGAAAAGTTCAGCCGCCGGCAGGGGCTCGCCTGCCGGAGCCACCGGTCGCCATGGATCTGCTCAAGGAAGGTGGAGGACGCCGGCGGCTCACGAGAAGGTGACCGATGGAAGGTGGATGAGCCGCGGCGACGTCGCCGTCGGGTGCGAGAAAGGGGAGCAGGAGGCACGCCGGCGGTCGCGGCGATGAGGGGGAGGCGCGCTGGCAGCTGACGTGGAGGCGGGCATGGTGGCCCGGTGGGCGGCGGGTGGCGGAGAAGGCGCGGAGGAGCGGTGGTGTAGGTGTGACCGTCGGCGGCGCAGGCATGGCGGGGCGAGCGGGAAGGGAAAGGAGAAGAGACGTGGCCAACCTGCTAGTCAAGAGGAAGCCAAATGAAAGCCTAGCTTGTACACCTATCTAGCAACCAACAACCAAACACAAACCAATTTTGTACAATACCAGCTCGAACCTGACCATGTCTAGCCATACTTAGGGTTTTCACAATGTAGCCATAAAACAGTCCATAAGCATTAAAATACTATTTCTAAGGTGGCTGATACACTGTGAGAGTAGTCTATATAAGCAATAGCAAAAGTAGTCCATAGAGCTATGTGCTGCCCATAACATTTTTTGTTCTCTTTTACACAAAGAAAGAGCAGCAATAAAGGTGAAGTTTTCAGCAACCTCCTATTTTTTTATTCAAAAAACCAGCTAATACATTACGAAGTTAACCATAACTGCAGCCGGGATCATCTCTATGGACTACTTGGTCCGTACACAGGGGCAAGCCCAGACTAGATCGGACCAGCTACCAAACTGACCATGGTCTCCGCCGCAAAAGCAGTAGCACCCGTCGCCGGCGCCGGTCCGCAGGCGCGGCAGCAGATTAGACGGGTGCGGAGCGTGGGGCGTGGCGCGAGCGAGCGATCTGCATTGGCCACGCCCGCCGGTCACATCCTCCCCAGGCTCCAGCGGTGTCTCACGTACGCTCAGAGTATTGCACGGCCGCGCCCGCACGCTGCTTTTTTCTTCGGGCAAAGCCGGGGCCTGGTGGGAGCCTGGCAGGTACGGCATGGCAATATGGTGACCGTGCGTGCGTGCGAGTACCCCTCCAGGGTTCTCGTGGTGGTTGCTTTTGATTAACCAGCGATGTTTGTCTACAATATTGATAGCAACGATAGTATTTTTACATTAGATCGAGCCGGCAGCCCGGCAGCTTTGGGCAGGTGTAGCAAATTTCGGGCAGATCATCATTTGTGACCGGAGATGGCGCGGCGGCCCGTACCTCACGGCACTGTCAACTTCGACGCGCAATATATACTAGTGCTACTGTGCGGTGCGCGGGCGTGGCGGCTGTGTCGTGTACTGTCACTCCCGCCGGCCGCCGCCACGTGCAGCAGGATGCGATGCGACTGATGATGGGGGGCTCTGCCTCTGGGCTGGTACGAAGAGCTGGGCATGTACGTGACTAGTTTTGCATTTTCTTTTTTTTTTAACCGGTTCGTTAACCCATGCTCTGTACGGTGCAGTAGCAATTTTTAGGAGACATAAAATTTAGAAAATTATAGATACTCAAGGACCCCTAACAAATTATATTGCTAATCTTCAATCTTATTTGTTCACACACTAGCATAGTTCTTGTTCACTCCTTAATTTACCTTGTACTCTCTAGTCATTATTATACTCCCTACGTTTCATGTTTGAATTTTTTTCTAATACTTTAATCATTCGTCCTAGTCAAAAAAATTTATGAATTAATATTTTATTTTGTTATGATCTGTTGCAGAGAGTTCGAGCATTATTTGTTTACACAAATATTTTAAATAGGACGTGTAATCAAAGTTGTAGAAAAATCAATCACAACTTATATTTAAATATAGAGAAAAACATATTTTTTCTTTTATGGTCCATAGTTTTCCTTTCATGTCTATGTATATCGGACATATGTTTATTTAAAAAGGCGTTTTTTACTGCGGTTGAAAAAGTACCCAGCGATAGCAGAAGTCACATCTTGCATTAATTTAAGCACCGGTGACGGCTATTTAAGTACATTCTGGTACTTTTTTTCTTGGTAGCTTCTACTATTTTGAGACCGTTTGTCTCTTGCTCAATGATTAACTCTAGTAATTTTTTTTTCAACCCCCGTCGCAACAGTTTTACTTTAGGATTGTATTTCTTTGGTCGCAAATAAACAAGTACCAGTGCTGTATTTCCTACTCATTTAAACGCGCTCGGGGTTTTTCCAATGGCAAGAAAGGAACCAAGAAAAGGACGCGTCGAGCTCTCTCATCTAGATCTACCCACGAGGTTTGTACGGGAGTACTACCGGCCCTGGCTCAGCAGGGGCGCAGGGTGTGCCCCGAGCAGCGGTACACGTACACGTCGTCATGGCTTTGGCGCCGATGCTTGCCGGTTGCCGCTTTCGTAATTCAAGGAAGGAAAGGAATGGGCGCTGTCGTGTACGAAAAGCCCCGGCGCCCTGCCTGCCTGCCTGCCTGCCTGCCTGCCTCTGGTACTGCGGGTGGGGGAAGCTAGGCTAGGCGCGGCCAGCGACGCGGGACACGAGAGCACGACCAGGACGAGAGCACGGCACGGCAAGCGATGTTCGGCGAGGAGCGGAATCTCGTTGACTCTAGGCGCCGCGCATCTCGTCGTGTCCCCGTCCCGTCCGCGTCCACCCGCCCGGGGCCCCGCGCCATGCCAGTGCCACCATACTGTACTCGCATTTGCTCCGGCGGGCGGCGGTGCCGGTACAGTACAGACGCTGATCCTTCAAGGTCCAGCACACCAATCCGTGTTCCGTAGGTTCCTGTAGTGGTACAGTACTAGGTAGAGCAGCTGTACAGCAGCCCGTGCTGCATCATTGGCTCACTGCTACGTTTTCCTGTCGACAACCGTGCTGCTACACTACAGGTGCCGCGAAAGCATTCTCCAATCCGCTACGCATAAAATCGCACACGTGTGTCGTTTAGTCTGAGTCCAATGTAAATATCTATTCTCGTTCTCTAAACACTATTTTAATTATTTTTTTTCAACATTTATATTAAACAGTGCAAAACAAGGTTTAGAAAAGATATACAGATACTTTCATTGACTCGGCCTTAGATCCGACCCACTCCCGCTCGTTGAAGGGAAGGCCCGCGAGTTGCGAGCTGCAGCGTCACCTGCCTGCCTGACTGCAATGCAATGGGACGCGGCACGGGCGGGGCGTATGATGTGTATCCTTCCGCCTTCCCCCACTGCCGCCATTTATCGCTTTTTTTTTTCGAATACACAATATAACGCAGACACTCACAAACACGCACGTACACTCACCTCTATGAACGCATGCACGCACACCTTACCTCTATGAACACTTCCGAAGCACCGTGTAAAGAGCCGGCTATCTCGAAATTCACGAAGTCATCATAGACTCCTCGCTGTTGATGGGAACGTCACCTACCACTGAAAAAATAAAGTCGTTAAATCCTGAAATAATTCGTTCCCATAAAAAATCAAACCCAGAACCTCATGTACCGCTCGACCTACTGCAACCATTCATTGACGATGATCCCCTCGACCCCTACTGCCCCCACCCGCCGTTGCGGTTCTCTCTGCTGTGGGGCAGGCGCTCGCAAACGACCACCAGGACGCTCTGCCGACGTCGACAAGCGAAACATTTCCATTTTTTTCAAACAGTACGTGCAACAATTATTTTTGTTACAAACAAAAATCTTAGCCGATAACAAGTACTAGTATTTGCTCTATTATAGAAGAAAAAACACAGTATTCCCGTACGTACTCAAAATCCAGTGTGCTTTCCGTTTCCGGCGTCCGGTTGAACGGAGCCCCGGACGAGGTGGACCCCGCCTGTTCTGCCCCGCGACGCATAGGGGAGGGGCTAGGCCGACGCCATTCGAGGAATCTGTCCACGTAGGCCGTCCGCTCTCCGGAGCCGTTTGGCGAGACATCTAAAAAAAAAAGGTTTCACTAAAAATGCCGGTGACGCTATTTTTTTTTTCGGTTTTATAGTGCAAAAACGGTTTTTTCTCTATAGATCTGATTTGAAAAAACCGTTTTTTAAAAAAGTGTTTGGTAAAACTTCATGAAAAACCGTAATAAACCGATGGAGAAACCTGCCTACAACCAAACGAGCCTTTCCTGTTCGTGGCATCCCAACCGGGCGCATGGGGCGAGACCGCGAGAGATCACTCGGATGTCGCTGCGAGACGGTAGTACGCATGGACATGGACCGGGTGCATACCGGTCCACACGTGTGAGGTAGTGGCCCCGGCCAGGTGGTGTACTGTAGACACTGACCATGCAGATGTCGTGTGGTTGTGCCAATGAAAAACAATTTCTCGTGTTCTTCTGAATGGCTGACAGTACTGGGCGACTTTTGCAAACTAGCCCTCCTTGCTTAAAAAAATTCACGTGCCTGCCTTGGGGACCGGTGGCTTGGAGATTGTGCGATAGCCTTCTCTTTTGTCCAACTGTTGGTGGTTGGAAGCGCTGCGTGTTTTTGGTTTTTGGGATGCGGAGTGCTTGTAAACAATGGCCAACACCATCTCCACGATTTTAAAATCTGATGATGCTAGGTTGCTTTTGCAAATAAGAGTTGGAATTAGTAAATAGTCTAGTTTCGACATTGAGTACAAACGAATTGCTTGAAAACGTATGTTAGAGAGTTGCATTACCGGGAACATCTATCGTGCACAAGATTTTTTGTGCCTAGCAAAAAAGAGGCATCATCGCGACGACACTAGTCAAGAATTGAATTCGAGTTAATCAATCAATTAAAAGCATCTTAGGGTTACATTACCGTTACACACTAATGCCATCACTTTTGCGCTTTATTTTTGGCGCCAAGCGTCAATAAGCATTGATAATAGCGCCAAATATGAATGCCTTAGGCTATGGAATCATTGTGCACTGTTTGGAGCGTGCGGGAGGTAATCTTGAAATCACATGCCATAGTAATGGTATACTATAACTGCAATCATCCTCGAGAATCATTAGCATTCATTTTTGGATTAAATGTGTTTTTTACTTGGATGTGTCTAAACAATTCCATTAGGCGAAAATGATGATTGCAGGCAACCTCCACTGATCCGCTTTAGGCTCTTCTAAGGGGAAAAGAGAAAAGTGTAGCACAGTAGACGATAATAAAAATATGGAGGGACCTAGGGGCAAAATAAAAACTAAGAAAGGGGAAAAGCTATTGAAAAATTAATTAAGCAGAGATACTGTAGTAGATACATACTTAGACTTTAAAAAAAGATAAGAGTGACAAAGATTGGAGATAGAGAGAGAAGAAACTGACAGATACAAAACCCCACATAGGTAAACGAGATTTGAGAGAGAAGTAGCCCATCGAGAAGAGAGAGAGACAAAAAACGGGCAGACGAAACAAACAGCGCTATTTCGCCGTCGTCCTCCTCCTCCGGTCGTCCCTCCCACTCAAAATCCAGTTGCCCGTTTAGGTCTCCTAGTCCACCACCGCTACGCCCTCTCCGTCCCGCTGGTGCGCGGTGGATGAGCGTTTGCTTCGTCGCCGCATCAGGCCGGGTTCAGGGGCGGAGGTGAGCATGGCGACCATTGCTCGCGGCAGATCGCGGCGGAGAGAGAGTGACGGCTCGTCGGACCGGAATGCGGCGCGCCCCACTGTTCTCAACCCCGATCACCAAGGTCCGTTCTTGCCTACTTTCTCATTCCATATGCCCATGGCGCTCCTTGATTTCTCTTTTGCAATTCCGGGTTCATTTCTGCGCAAGAATTTTTTTAGGAAGTAACGAGTCCATGTGATGAGGAAGAGCTCATCTTTGATCTTGGATAGCAATGGTTGTTGGGGCTATTTTTGTTGCTTCGCCCTTAGGAGACTAGGACGTCTCTTCTTTTTTTTCACCTTGTAGTTCTTGTGCCGCTATCGGGAGCTTGGGATTGCTTGCACGTCCGTCAAAAATCCATTTTTAGGTTTTCGCTTTGTTATTTTGAATTAAAATCCCCTCCTTTTTTACCTTCATGGTGTTGAAAGGGACGTCTTTTTCCGTATTTCGGGTTTGTGTACATTAGCTAGTACTACTATGATTTTTTAGAACTAGTTTGGCACAAATCAACTTCTTTTTTTTTTTACTACTAAATCAACTTACTTCTTGGCAGAGGTGAGTGAAAGGTCGTGTAATCTTTTGTAGACCCTCTGTTTTCGGCTGCGGGGACATAGCTTTCTCGTGGACTTTAGGTCTTAGTCACGCCTTTATTGGACAGAGAAAGATTCTTGCTTCCAATTTCAAACCATTTTGGCGGACCATTCTTTTTTTTTTTTAATTGCCTTTTCATTTGAGGCTGCAGTGACCTAGATTCTGCACGCGTTCTAGGCAAATTTTGAAACCAAGCATGAAAAGGGTGTATTTTTCCCATCCAAAATTTCCAGATTGGAATAAACTTCTATAGCATAGGATGCCTTGAATTATTGGAGTACTGTAGAGTATAGAATTTATAGTCGTAGAAATGAAATGTATGATGTTGTCAACTTGTCAATTCCCACAAGATCACGCTAAGAAACCTCACTTGCCAGTAATTTGCTGGATATGTAAGTTAAAGCATTAAGTTATTCTATTCTGCGTCCTCTAGTCTGTTGGATGTCGTGAAGGTTCATGGCCAAGTGGCCTTCATATGCTAATCGCTATGCAAATATTAGTTAAACATGGATTTGTCACTTAGTCAGAGAAGACCTTAAGCACTAGGGGTGAAACCTGGTCTGGATCCCTTCTGCTTGTTCTATAAAGGAAGGTACTTGGGGTACTATAAATTTAGTCTACCACCATGTGGAATTGAAGGAAATACTGCGCACTCTTCTTCATGGTTCATATTTGTTTTGTGGCCCTACAAATCTTGTACCCTGTCCATGTGCTTGACCCATGCGCATGATTAGTTGTGATGTCTCCTTTTTCATAGAGGCTCCATGCGATGAAAGTTATGTAGCTATGTAGTGGTAGCAGCTGTAGCATGGTTACTTTGTAGGACCATTTGCTTAGGCCAGAGAGTCATGGTTTATTGACAAGCTGATGATTACTGCTATTTCAATCCTAATTTGATGAAACGGAGCTGTTAAGTCTTTTTACGAAAGAAATGACGACATGGAATTCACTGCATGGGCTTATACTTCTTTTTTAAATGCCCTTCTGGCTTCTCTCAGGTGTGATCATTGCATATTGATGCTGTAGTGAATTATGAATTATATTTCCTTATGAAGACTTTCTGATCAGACCCAGCAGCAGATACCTTTAATTCTCAGGCAATAAAAAGAAAATCGACTGGATCGAATATACCAGGAGAATTGTTCTTGGATAGTTGTGGATGGAAAGTGTCTGTTCACGTGCCTGAACCATTAATAGGATATTGTTAGGTTTCAACTCTAGCTACCCCGACTTGCTTGGGACTAAAAAGCTTTGTTGTTGTGGAGTCTAGGAACTTAAGTATTGCATTCGCAGCCCTCCCCTCTTGGTATTACCTCCATTTTGGCATGAAATGCCTTTGGCTGACATTTTATCATGTTACTACTGTTGCCATTGTGGTTTTAATCCTGCAGAAATTAATAACGACTTCTTCACTATTGAATGCAGGGTTTGTGTCCACTAGGAAACAAGCGACTTACCCTGGGAATGATACACTATCTGATTCTGTGGTGAGTGATCTGGATTTAATTGAGGATTGATACATATTACATGATTCACATGTTTGGAACTAAAGAGCTTAAGATTTACTGAAACCATAACATAAACGGACAGCATAAAACTTATCTGAACATGTATTAAATGTCATTATTCATTGTATCAAGTGAAGTTGCTGATAAATATTTATGGGAATCAACTGTGTTTTATCTGTGTTTTAATCTATTAAATTCTATGCTTTTATTAACTGATTATTTGTTGAACTTACTGTGCCAATGTAAAAGCTAACTAATTAATTGTTATGTCTTCTCCTTTTTTCCTTCTCAGTTTGCTGCCATGAATGGGCAAAGTAAATCAAGAAAAGCTAGTGTTGTACCGATGAAAATGCTGATAGATGAAGAATTCTCAAATGATATCAATGCTAGGCACATTTCACCAGGTGCTGTAGGGAGGCTGATGGGTCTTGATTCACTGCCTTCATCTGAAATTCGTAGCCAGCACAAGTATACCCAAAGTCATACACCTAAGACTTTACCTGGTAGTTTTCATGATCAAAATGGTTTGCATGAAGACATTCCACACAGGAAAAGTGCAGATGATACCATAGATGTTTTCGAAGTAATGGAGACCACAAAAACGAAGATGCGCCAGAGTCCAATATCTAAACATGGAAATACCACTTCTAGACCTGACAAGTTTGACTGTGCTGATATGGATTTCATAAGGCAGAAATTTATGGATGCTAAGCGTCTTTCTACTGATGAATCCCTTCATATATCAGAAGAATTTAACGAGACACTTGATGCATTGGTATCTAACAGGGATCTTTTGTTGGAATTTCTTCAAAAATTTGATCCTGTTGTGAGAAGGGACCTGCATAATCATGGTTCTCTATCCTCTACTGCGAACTGTATCACGATATTGAAGCCATCTCGAAGAAATCAATATACTGGTGTGGACAATATCTATCCAGCAGAGAGAGGTACTGAGAGCTACTTCAACGATCAAAAGGAAGTGAAACATTCTTTGAGTAAGCCATGTTCGAATGCATCCTTTCATCAAGCCTTAAAAGAAGAGTCTGGTCCATTGAGGCAGAAACTGTCAATTTCCAGTCACCAGGAAAATACTGGCAAACGAGGCTGTCCCACTCGGATTGTTGTCTTGAAACCTAGTCTGGAGAAACATCATGATATCGAAGAAGCCCTTCCCCTACATCATAAAATCCCTCATTCTGACTATAGAAGGCACAAAGAACATCAGGATGTTGGTAGATGGAGTCCGTATACTGAAGATTACACGTGTCAGGTGCCCCTTGGAGATTCTGAAACATTAGGCCGCATGGGGAAGGGATCTAGAGAAATTGCTAGGGAAATCACCAAACAAATGAGAGTTGCTAGGGGTGGAAGCAGGAAACATGTCAAACCGGAGACCAGAACTTCTGCTTCGGACGAAGGGTCACTGTTCCTTCCATCTATTACTAAGTTGAAGACTCCAGAAGCAATTCATAGATCTTCTGAGCTATGTGATGCTTGGGCTTCTTCAAGTTTCAACTCTTCACCAACATATTCAACTGAAACATCAGTAAGCAAGGAAGCAAAGAAACACCTCTCTAACAGATGGAAAAAGACCCATCAGTGTCAGCATCAACTAACTGATGGTGATGGCTTCAGCACGCTCGGGGATATGCTTGCTCTCTCTGATCAGGATGCATCTAAAGTTGCTAGCCATAAAATGGCATGCAGGAAACATACGAAAGGAGAAGTGCAGAGCGATAGAGTGCAAGGTTCATGTGTCTATCCTCTTGGCATCAGTAGCAATGATGGTTGGAGAGATACGGCTTCTACAAAATTGATAAGGTCCAAGTCTCTTCCATCATCCAACCGCGGAGTTCAAAAGTCAAACAACAGAAAAAAGAATGGTAGTGTTAGGTATAATGAATTTTCGATGCTTAAAGATGTTCTTAAGGTGGGACCCCACTATTCTGATTATGCATCTCGCAGCAGGCAAATACAATCTCTAAGTAGAGACTCTACAATTCATGGTGATGAATCTGATCTGGTATTCCCATATAATGAGGAAAGAATGGCTGTTGAACGTGAGATACATGTAAATTACGAGGAACCAGTTAATGTTTCTGCTGTGCCAGACATATCTGAACAGTCATTACCTCCTGCAAATCCTGACCCCGAACTTGATGCAGTAGGTATTTGGGATACTAGTTCTACATTCCCTGGCAGTAATGAAAAACCTCTTTCTCCTGCTGGACAGAACCAGCAAATGCTTAAACAGACATCAACAGCATTAGATAACTGCCTTCTTGTCCCTAATCTTGATGACCTGGTGACTAAGGTATTAAACACGCATACCACATTATTTGTTTCCTCTTGTTTCCTTAGCAATTCTTCAATTATGTGGGCACTTTCTTTTGAACAGACCGTTTGAATTTCCTGATTTGCTCATGTGTTAGGGTTGCAAGATACTGCTCCTTTTTTATTAACATTTAGTTTGCACTCGCTGTGTGTTCTGCTGGAAGCATGAAATGTGCACTAAGCCTTTTGTCACAAACACTGATTTCTCTGTTTTAACATGTGTGTACTATTTACCTTTGCAGTTAGTCAGGGCCTCAGGGGTTTGCTTGATTTTTTCCATGTCATGATTAATAACTGCCAACTGTTTTCATTCAGGATGAACGGACTGAATACTATCAGGCTGATGATTACCCTGTCATTTATGATCCCCAGATAGGATCAGATTCTCAAGGGGATGACAATCAAACCCTTTGTGTTCCACCTAATGCATCAGAATCGTCAACAAGCTCCAACAAAGATGATCAGCAAAGTCCAATGTCCATTCTTGAATCTTCCATGGATGCAGAAGATGTTTACTCAGGAGATTTTGAGAAAATTAGCTCAGAACTACAAGGCAAGTGATTGAATTTTTTTTTTTTTTTTTGTTGTTGATCTGCCTTCCTTCTTGTTCTCTGTTGAGTTCTTGTTCTCTGTTGAGTTTGATTTAATTTAAATATTGCAGATCTCAGAATGCAGCTTCGGCTTCTCAAGGAGACTACGGACCCTGGATATGGCTCTGAGTTTTTTATACCAAGTGACGAAGAGACAGGTTGCCAGCCACATCCTGAAATGGAGGAATTCCATGCTTTTAGGGATATGGAAGAAAGGGATTTCTGCTATGTGCTTGATATGCTTACTGGTTTGGGCATTGATGCTCGGAATGAGGATGAGCTGCTTGACAACTGCTACTTGCTGGAGTATTGTGCAGGACTTGATCTATACGATGAACTTGAAAAGAAGTACAGCAGCCTCATTTTATGGCCACAACATGAGAGGAAGCTCTTGTTCGATATCACTAGTGCTGTTCTCAGGGATATAATTACCTCTGTAATGAACAGTTGCTCAAAGGGGTTGTGGTCGCACGGGTGGGATCAGGACGAGTTTTCTGAGATGGTGTGGCAAAGGGTGGTGCAGCTGCGGCAAGGAATGGAGCTTAATCAGGACAGCCTACTCTCGAGTATAGAGTGGGTTGGTTCTGAAGATGGCACCTATCTTGTGGGAAGCGATGTCGGGGGTATGTTGCAAGAAGATATCATAGAGGAAATCATAGCTGACTTTCTTGGGGTGAGCAAATCCGCCAAACTTGGTGGCTAGAGGCGGTCAATGTTGGCACCCGAAGCCATTAGAAGCATATGCATGGATCAGTCGCTGGTGAAGTCTAGTGGGAAAGGTGCCCTCGGTGAACTGTTTAGGAGAGGCTGATAATTCCTGGAATTCACCTCACAGCGACCGAGCTGCATGAGCTAAAACCTAATATGGTTGTAGGTAGATATAGTGGAGCATCAGACAAGCGGGATCCCTGCTGGACCTGTGTCATGTATATGCTACCATTGGCTCCAAACTCCTCAATAACGTAATCCAGGAGGTTTTCCCTCTGAACTCCAAAAGGCGTTTTTTTTGCTCAAGTTCACATAACTCTGGAATAGAAAAATGTATATTTCGTGTTAAGTATCTGTGCAAATTAATCCCAGCTGGCGTTTATTAAGTTTAGTATTACATACAATAATGGTAGTGTATTCAGATATTATGGTCTGCTGGCAATTAATTTCTTGTGATAGTGCCCTGCGTTTTGGTGGCTAATATAGACGGCATGCCCCTTGGAAGAAGTAGGTACGGCCTGTATCTGATTCGTGGCTGTGTTGCGGACTTGCGGTTGACGTCCTTGCCGTGGCTGGCGTGGCAACTAGTGTGCCAAAGCGCAAAGAAATGCTGGTGGACATCGCCTATCTGGCGGCATCTGCCGCAAAGGAACCAATATCTCAGGATCTCAGGCTCACGGAAAATGCTCTGGCTCGCTTGTTGATCCAACGGGAGAGTGAATTTTGCGTCGTCCAACATCTGCAATGAGTCTGCACTTTGGTTGGTCATCATGAGTAGTACTAGCAGGCAAGCGTGGAGCGTACACCGAATGGGATGCACAATGCACGCACCTCGGCACCTGCTCCTATGGGCAAATCACTCCTGCCCCGTGCGTCGCTGGTCGTCGTCTGAAACCAGGGATATGTATGTATGTGGCGCCTCGGTTCCTGGTGCCAACCGCTCCTCACTTCTCTGAGGTTTAGGTTCCTGGACGTCCTCGCACAACTAACGCACAAGCACAACACCCGCCAACAACACAACTCCACCCGTTCCCCTACCTGCACCTGCAAGCCTCCTTCGTACAGTACGCCCGACGGCGACGCGACGACTCCTATATAATCCAAGCACCATGAGCAGCAGCAGGAAGCACGCACCGTGCAACAGCTGAGCTGATTGCCTACTCGATACACTTCTTCCTCTTGCTCACTGCTCAGTGACGTTCAGCCCTGCCTTGCGAAACAGCCGTTGCCTTCATGGCCGGGAACGCGGTGCGAGCTGCCAGGGCGGCGCTCCACATCGTGCTCGCGCTCGCCGTGGCGACATGCGCATTCGCCGGCCGCGTCCTCGACGAGCAGCCTGCGGCTCCCGCGGAGGCTCCCCTGCCGGCCGACCCGCTCCCCGCCCCAACTGATCCCCCCGCTGACCCGGAGGTGGTGGCGCCAGCGGCCGGTCCAGCCACAGCGAGTGCCGGCGCCGCCGCGACGGACAATGCGGCGAACGCGGGAGCTGTCGCGGCAGGCGACCAACACCCGCTGACGTTCTTCATGCACGACATCCTGGGAGGCTCGCAGCCGTCGGGGCGCATCGTGACGGGCGTGGTGGCGAGCGCGGCGGCCAACGGGCAGCTCCCGTTCGCGCGCCCCAACACCAACATCTTCCCCATCCAGGGCGCCGTGCCGTTGCCGCAGGGCGCCGGCAACCTCATCAACGGCAACAACGCGCCCTACGTCGCGGGCCTCGGCGGCACCTCGTCCTCCGCCATCGTGCAGAGCAACAACGGCAACCCCGTCAACGGCGGCAACAAGGACATCCCCTTCGTCAACGCCGGGGACCTGCCGTCGGGCGTCACGCTCGAGAACCTCCTCTTCGGCACCACCACCGTCATCGACGACGAGCTCACCGAGGGCCACGAGCTCGGCGCGGGGGTCATCGGCAGGGCGCAGGGGTTCTACGTCGCCAGCTCGCAGGACGGCACCAGCAAGACCATAGTGCTCACGGCCATGTTCGAGGGCCCCGACGCGCCGCACGGCGGCGACACGCTCAGCTTCTTCGGTGTCCACCGCATGGCCGCGCCGGAGTCCCACATCGCCATCATCGGAGGCACCGGCAAGTACGAGAACGCCAAGGGCATCGCCGCCATCCAGACGCTGCACCCTGGCGACGAGCACACCACCGACGGCGTCGAGACTCTCCTCCAGTTCAATATTCATCTCATTTAATTAAGAAGCTCCATTAGATGGACCACTACCAGTTCTAAGTTCTTGTCTTTCCAGCAGTTTCGTGCAACGTCTGTAATTTCAAGTACCCCCCGCCCTTCTGCCATGTATGTAGTGTAGGCGCTATGATCGCTTCAGCATATATTGTCATGTTCTACGGAGCAAATCAAGACATCAAGTACCGAAGTACGTACATCTTTCTGAGATTCTGAGATCAGTACTCCTAAAATAAATGGCATGAACGTAAAAGAATCAAAAACAAAATGGGACTATATTTATGTAGACCTCTGACTGTTCTCTGAAAGGCTACGGGTTTGACAAGAACTTGACCATCTAATTCCGTGGCAAAGTTTATGTATCGAAGAAACCGGAATCAAAGAACCGATGTCCTGGAGGAAGCACCTTTTAGCTTGTAGTCCTTCATCTGAGCTTTGTCTAGGCACCAAAAGAAGATCCGTCAGTATGATACAGAATTCTGAGTCCGGCAGCTCCTACTCATTTCTCATCCATGATGCGTTTCTGGAAGTCCGAGACCATAAGGGGCAGGCCTCGTCTCAGTGAAACTTTCGGCTCCCAGTTGAGAAGAGATTTGGCCTTAGATATATCAGGTTTTCTCATGTGTGGATCATCTGCGGTGTTGGGTTTGAACTCCACAGATGCACCAGGATCGATTGTTTCTTTTACCATCTGCAATATTGCAGTGTCATGATTCCTGCTAGGGATATTGGGGGCAAGAATAGGAGGCATTTTTAAAGAGCGGCTAGCAAATTTCAGTGTCAAAGGCATACCTCTGCAAGCTCCAACATGGTAAATTCTCCAGGATTTCCCAAGTTGAAAGGTCCAATATGGTCACTTTCCATCAGAGTTACAAGTCCATCAACCTATAAGTTCATAGATCTGTAAATTTCTAGATCTGAATGTGGCAAACATGAACTTTCTGCAGGAAATGATTCTTTTTTTTAATAAAAATGGTTTATGAAGAACCAAAGGTTGAGGAAAACAAAGACCATTGCATGCACTATGTGAATAATTGTGGTATAAATAAACAGATGAATCTTCTGCATATGGAAAGGGAGTCAAACCATGCATAAATTACCAAATCTGAAACATATTGAAAGCTTCGTGTCTGTTTTCCATCGCCATATACTGTCATTGGTTGTTTCCGCAAAGCCTAAATGAAGCAATGTCAACTATAAGTAATGCTGAAGCATGATGATCATCTTTCTCCTACAGATCAGAACCACAAATTGAGACAAACCTGTGCAACAAAGTTGCTAACTACTCGGCCATCATCTAGACACATACGAGGGCCATATGTGTTGAATATGCGTGCAATTCTCACCTGAAGGAAGCAATCTTATGTCAAGGTTTACTCTTCAAGAAAATGAATACAGATAAAGCACATATATAACTCATAAGCAGCATTGCAGCATATAAACAAAGGCTGTACTAAGATCTTCACTACATTAAAACCAACATCAAATCTTCAAAGCTCTAAATTACCAAGGGATCTGGTACATTGCGTAAACACTATTTTGAATATCCACCCTAGACAAAGTTAAGAGAAGACATCTTTCTCAAATTTAACAATAGACCAATTTTTTGGTAAAACGTTAATGCCACATACTATAAAGATTTCTCTTTTTTGGAATGTCACCAAGACAGTATAGATGACTTATTTAACAGAATGAAATGCCGGCCAGACGGCATGTATCACTTATGGTAAACACTTGACATTTGGAGCCCGTTAAGTACTTGAAATGCCACATATGAATACCACCTAAAAGTCAATTATTATATCTGTGCAGCTCAATTGCAGAACTTATCAAATACTGGCATGTAACAGTTTTAGAACTTACCAGATACAGACATTTAATAGTCTTAAAGGTCCTATTGCCAACAAGATAGCATGTGCTAGTTAGAAATAGATCCATATTCAGAAACTGAAGATTTACCTCAACACTAGCACCACGGTGGTAATCCATGGTAAGAGTTTCAGCTGTTCTCTTTCCCTCATCGTAACAGCTCCTAACACCTGCATATTACAGCCTTGTTGCCGTCACACTGTAGCAGACTGGAGAAACTGAAATGGGCCATAAATGACAGAATTAGCACACCTATGGGATTGACGTGGCCCCAGTAGCTCTCCTTCTGTGGATGCTCAAGAGGATCGCCATACACCTCACTGGTACTAGTCAGCAAGAACCGGGCCCCGACCCTCTTCGCCAGTCCAAGCATGTTCAAGGTCCCCATGACATTTGTCTTGTACATAGCTGGTTAAGGAAACAACTCGAGAAAAGCAAATACGGACAAAACAATTCAGTTTCCAGGCAACGCAGGCACAAAACTCCAAAAACCCCATGTGAAATGTGCATAATAGAACTGCCATTCAAGAAATCCAATCCTTATCCATAAATGAATATATGGACAACAAACACAAAGATCGATGTGGACCAATTATGGGTGGGAGACAAGGGAGCGGAAAGGATATGATGGTCTTGATGGGGTTGAATTTGTAGTGCACGGGAGATGCGGGGCAGGCGAGGTGGTAGATCTGGTCGACCTCCAGAAGGATGGGCTCGACGACGTCGTGGCGGATGAGCTCGAATCTCGGGTTGCCGAGGTGATGCGCGACGTTGTCCTTGCGGCCCGTGAAGAAGTTGTCGACGACGATGACACTGTCTCCACGGGCGAGGAGCTTGTCGACGAGGTGGCTGCCAACGAACCCCGCGCCGCCCGTGACGACGACCCGCAGGGAGGGGTTCCGGACGCCGACGGGGAGACGGCGCGCGGCGGCGGCGGAGACGGAGGAGGCGCCGCCGCGGGAGGTTTTTCTGGCGGAGGAGGCGGCGGCGGTATTGGTGGCGGAGGAGGATCCGGCGGCGGCGGTGGAATGCGGCGTGAGAGAAGGGTAGAGGAAGAAGAAGGAGGCGAGGAGGAAACCGAGGAGGACGAAGAGGAGGCGCTGCTCGCGGAGAAGGTAGGAGGCGAAGGTGCGGGAGAGGGAGGTACGGTGATGGTGTGGGCGGTGCTGCTTGCTCATACTCGACTGCCGCTTCATCGCCGAGTCGCCGGAGGCGGAGAAGAGTGGCGGTGGCGACTGGCGAGGTGAGGTGGGGAGAGGGAGGCGCGTGGGGGTGGCACGTGTGACGTGGGCCCCACAGCTGCCGAATCGAATGTGATGCTTCTTGCCCCGCAGATGTCGCACGTGCGTGGAATCGTTCTTTTCTGCTTCTTGTTTGCTGCGAGAAACTCAATGGTACTATTGCTGTTAGATACATGTAGACAAAAGCAAAGGCACCAAGCGACCGCATAGCGCAGTGGATTAGCGCGTCTGACTTCGGATCAGAAGGTCGTGGGTTCGACTCCCACTGTGGTCGTTTTGCTCATTTTTTTTATTATTTTTTACTTTAAACTGCACTTGTTAAAAGTCTTATAGGGTGGTGACAGCACGTGATCAGAAAAGGGCACTTCAAGGTTCATTCTTTTCTTAAATTCTAGTTCAGTTAAATTACAGTGTTGAGTAGAACTTTAACACACCATTTTCTAGATTGAAACAAGACTGGTTATAGTTAGGCTGTTAGAGTGTTAGGGAAAGAAAACAAGGGTTGGAGGCTATAGTAGCACGCGGATTTCATTTCTAACTATTGGGTGTATGTATTCAAAGGCAAAATGAAAGAATGCAATGAAAGAGAAAAAAAAAGAGTGATGGGAAATCACCTGCTAGTTGTTGGGTCATAGTAGAACACCTGTGGATGGTGCGAGAACATCAAGCTAATGATGGGTTATTTGATATGCTACTCTTTATTGTTCAGGTATCGTCATCTGGGGATAGTGTAAGATCAAAGATAGAACTGAAGTTGATGATAGTACCACAAAAAAGGTCCGTAGCGTGAGCATGGGGATTGCCATGTGTCGAATCAGTTATTTTTTCGACAAAAAAAATATTTTCATCAACAAATATACACATTTGAGATCTTCTATTGTTTCTCTTATTTCATTACTTTCTCATGCACGCACGATGAGAAACTCCAGTGCCTTCAGGGAAGTCAAAAGCTTCAGACTGGATGGTTCAACGGGATGATCAGATCAATCAAGCGATGGAGGCCTCTGGTTGGAGTTGGGGGGGCCCAATCATTGCGTTGACAAAGGCCCAAATTTCGAGTTTCCTCTTACTCGCCGCTGATAAGCGCCTGGGCCGACGGGCCCTAGGTTCGCTGGGTCGACAAAAGTCCGAGAGGGGCCAGAAAAGCCCGCCCGAGCAACAGCTACAGCCTACAGCTCGTCTCGCGATGCTGTATTGTTTGTTTGTTGGCCTTCTCTCTTCTTTTCAACCGGTAGCAAATTGGCAGCTGAAACTGAAGGATGATGACTGCACAAGCACAACCGAACTGTGTTGCCGTGGTGTGGTGTCAGTCACTCGCTTGGGCATCCCGATCAGAAAGGCTGCTCACAAAGACCCAACCCAAGATAGAAAATGCCTGGGAGCAGAAAGGCTGAGATCTTAAATTTGCAGTTTACTCGTGCCGCAAGACAATTATCGATGCTCACGTACGTATCTTAAATTCCAGTAACTCCGCTGCCCACCACCTCTGTGGCTTGTGGGAGTGGGCTCAATGGCTCATTGACCTCAGGTCCTCAACTCACCAACCGGCCAAGTCAAGATAAGCTGACCACGTGTGAAGGACCAGGGCGGCAGGCCAACATGCGACGAAACCGGATTAATGCGATGTTGGCATCTGAGAACCGGAGCACACCACAGTGGAGGTCACAACTCTGCTCATTAGCCGTTATCTTAAAGAAAAAAAAAAAAGGTTCAGAACTCTGTCTCCCTACCTGTGTGTTAGTGTTTGGACAGAGGTTTTAACTTGCGCGTCACGATCGCCTTTTGTTTACCGGCTGCGCATTTGTTTTTGGTTGCAAAGCTGAGGCTCTGCCCGTTAATTAAAGAAGAGGACGAGGCAGGAAAAGAACGTGTGTTTGGTATGCGCGTCGCGCGCCCCATGACGCGTTCCGGCACGCAGCACAGAAGCGCACGTGCGTTCCGCGGCGGCGGGGTCGAAGGTCCCGCAGCAACGATTTGGGATTCTCTCATCCACTGGCGGGGCGGCAGTGCGGCACAGGCCACGATTCCCTTGGCCGGATGGTGGCGGCTGGTGGAACTCGAGATTTGGAGTTTAACGGAATGAAAGCAACCAAAGTGTCATGTACACTATCGACTCCAATTCAGTTCATAGTATATTTGACGTTGTCTGGCTCAAAGTTGAACTACACGGCGACAAATAAAAGCAAACAGAGGTAGTACTTCTTTATCTTTTTTTTCTGCAATAATTCGGTTGTATGTATAAGTGTGGCCGCACCCAAACATTTATAACAATCGGATTTTGGAACCGATGACGAGGAAAGTTTAGTTGAGTCAAATTTAAGTGTTGCAAAAAAGGATTAAGGCATTAATATTTTGAGCCGGAGTTGGCACGATGTAATAATGGAGGAAGCTAATGAAGAATCCATGTTGGACACAGGCCGAATTTCTTCTGCTATCT
The DNA here is from genome assembly GCA_022530915.1 of Paspalum notatum. Taxonomy (NCBI): domain Eukaryota; kingdom Viridiplantae; phylum Streptophyta; class Magnoliopsida; order Poales; family Poaceae; genus Paspalum; species Paspalum notatum. The sequence continues at coordinate 9,855,122 of CM039684.1, forward strand.
AAAACAGTGGCGGATGACTCGTTATGGTGTGGTGTGGCAGTCACTATACCTCAAATGTTAAAATTGTTGTATCTTCACTCTGCAATAGAAATGCTTTTTGCAGTGCAATGGTGTTGGAACACAATTTTAACCTACAGCTCTTGGCTTCGAGCGTTGATATTCCCTTGTCTTTTTTTGGCCTTTTTCAAATTTTTTTCTACTAGTAAGCATTTTTTTAGTATGCCATACCTCATTTTTTCCGCTGTCCTCCGCCATTGATCTATAAAAGAGGAATTCATGTGATTTTGGTTCACGGGAATGGTCACTTGGTCGTGTTTGGTTAGTTTGGTTGTTGCTCGTCCATGGAGCATCATCTTCCTTAGCTCCTTGTCGTTGTTAGTTGTGTTTTCTCCGTTTTTATTTTCTTGATTTTATTGTGCCTTTTATGTGATGTTGTCTTGTTTTATGTGAGACTCTTACTCTTTGAATGAGAAACATGATTGTCACTCTAAAGAAAAGGCACGCAGAGAACATTATTTGTTCACATGTATTGGAATTTAAAATGTATGAAGATTTGTTGGAAAAAAAAAAGTGTAGAATTACAGTGTGCTTGTACCTGTTCTATTACACGAGATGCAAGTTTTTTATTATATTATTATAGGAAAGCCATGTGAGCCTGACAGGCACTTGAAAGAAAACAGGATAGATAATTATTCGTGGGGGGAAAGCGACAAATGACCATATGCAACGCACACCGGCATCCAGGGCGGCCCAGCCACAACCAAACCAAACCCAACCAAAACGCCGCTACGCTCCCTCCCGTTCCATTCATCACACACACACACACACACAGAGACACAGCACAGGCAGGCACATAGCAGCCAGGACCGCGACGCCGACGCGAGCCCACCTCAAGTCCCTCCCCAAGCGCAAGCCGGGTGCGCGATCCCTCCCGTCCGTGTTGGTGTTGCGCTGCCTTCCTCCTCCTCTTCTTCCACCCCGTCGCTTCCGTGCCATCCGCGGCTCGCCTCCCCACCTCCCATTCCCGCCGCCCCATGCCTCCTCCTGCTCGCCCGTAGCCGCCCGACGACGACGACCGCCATGGCCGCCGCCGATTCCGGAAAAGGTGCCCGCTTCTCCCTCGATCCTTGATTGCTTGCTCCCGGCCCGGCTCGAGCCCCGTTGATCGTTCGTTCGCTGAGGGGATCGCTCCTCCTGCGCGCAGGGATGGCCGACCTGGAGATCGGGCCGGCGTCGCCGGGCTCGGAGGAGGCGCCGTCGCCGGCGTCGAGCGCGGGCGCCTCTGGGTCTGGGGAGCAGCGCCCCGACCAGTCGCCGCTGCGAGCGGCGGCCAAGCGCCCCGGCCTCGTCATGTCCTTCTCCGGGAAGCGGCTGGACCAGTCGCCGGCCGCGTCCCCCTCGCCGCCGCCGTCGCGCCCCGTGCTCGTCATGTCCCACTCCAGCAACCGCCTCGACCAGTCGCCCGCGCGCCCGGTGCTCGTCATGTCGCGCTCCAGCAACCGCCTGGACAGCTCGTCCTCCCCGGCCTCGTCGCCGGCGCTAGCCAGGGCGCCCGTGCTCGTCATGTCCGGCTCCAGCAACCGGCTGGACAGCCCCTCGCACCCGTCGCCGTCGCCCTCGCCCTCGCCCTCGCCGACGGCCGCGGCCGCCGCGGCGCCCGTGCTCGTGCTCTCCAACTCCGGCAAGCGGATGGACCAGGCGGGCCGGAAGAAGTACGTCAAGCAGGTCACGGGACGCCGCAACGACACGGAGCTCCACCTCGCCGCGCAGCGCGGGGACCTGGAGGCCGTGCGCCAGATCATCGCCGAGATCGACGCCCAGATGACCGGCACCGGCGAGGAGTTTGACAGCGAGGTCGCGGAGATCCGCTCCGCGATAGTGAACGAGGCCAACGAGATGGACGAGACCGCGCTGCTCATCGCCGCCGAGAAGGGGTTTCTGGACATCGTCGTCGAGCTGCTCAAGCACTCCGACAAGGACAGCCTCACCAGGAAGAACAAGTCCTGTTTCGACGCTCTGCACGTCGCTGCAAAAGAGGGCCACATAGGTGAGCATCTTACACAGTAATTAATTAACCCCAAGCTCTTGTTTTTACAAGTTGATCGATCTTTAATCCGAACATGCACTCTGTTACTCTTTAATCAATCCCAATGGCTCATTGGTTACTATAATTAATTCGTTGGTTTGGTCGCTTACTCTTCTACTGTTCGGTGCTTAAATTGATCTCTACTGATAGAGTATACTGACCGTAGTATATCATCACTAGCTAGTAGTAGTAACAAACTAACAACCCTGCTTCCGTTTTCACTTTTCTGCATATACATGTTTTATAGCGAAAAATGGACTACTGACATTTGTTCATAGATATTGTCAAGGTACTTCTGGACCACGATGCATCGCTTGGGAAAACGTTTGGTCAATCGAATGTGACTCCTCTCATTACTGCGTCGGTTAGAGGCCACGCTGAGGTGGTGAACCTGCTGCTGGAGCGAGTCTCTGGGCTGGTTGAACTATCAAAAGCGAATGGAAAGAATGCCTTGCACTTTGCTGCCCGGCAGGGACATGTTGAAATCGTGACGGCTTTGCTAGATGCTGATACTCAGCTTGCTCGGAGGACTGATAAGAAAGGCCAGACTGCACTACACATGGCAGTAAAAGGAACTAGTGCTGGAGTTGTTCAAGCGCTTGTGAATGCCGATCCAGCCATAGTCATGCTACCTGACAGAAATGGTAACTTAGCTTTGCATGTTGCAACCAGAAAGAAAAGATCAGAGGTATTCTTGTGCCCTGTTTTTATCCACGGTAGTCTGTAGAAATTTTAGCATCATTCTTTAGTTTCTTCCTTACAGAATGGAATATTCTTCTCACACGCTTGTATCCTTTTGTAGATTGTAAATGTGCTTCTGCTTCTTCCAGATATGAATGTGAATGCATTGACTAGGGATCGGAAGACTGCATTCGACATAGCGGAGGGCCTTCCACTGTCAGAGGAGTCTCAAGAAATAAAGGAGTGTTTATCCCGTGCTGGTGCAGTCAGAGCAAATGATCTGAATCAGCCTCGAGATGAGCTCAGAAAAACAGTGACCGAGATAAAAAACGATGTGCATACTCAGCTTGAGCAGGCCAGAAAAACCAACAAAAATGTCTATGGTATCGCAAAGGAGCTGCGGAAACTCCACAGGGAAGGCATCAACAATGCAACAAATTCTGTCACAGTTGTGGCCGTGCTCTTCGCCACGGTGGCGTTTGCTGCAATCTTTACGGTGCCTGGTGGTAATGCCAACAATGGTGTTGCGGTCGCTGTGCATGCCACAGCCTTCAAGGTCTTCTTCATCTTCAACGCCATTGCCCTCTTTACCTCATTGGCGGTTGTGGTGGTCCAGATAACAGTGGTTAGGGGTGAAACCAAAGCAGAGAGGCGGGTGGTCGAGGTCATCAACAAGCTGATGTGGTTGGCTTCAGTATGCACAACAGTCGCATTCATATCCTCCTCGTACATCGTGGTGGGGCGGCACTTCCGGTGGGCGGCGCTTCTGGTGAGCCTGATCGGTGGGGTGATCATGGCCGGTGTGCTTGGTACCATGACATACTACGTGGTGAAGTCCAAGCGCACACGTAAAATCAGGAAGAAGGTGAAGTCGACGAGGAGGAGCGGCTCAAACTCATGGCAGCACAACTCGGAGTTCTCAGACTCGGAGATCGACCGGATATACGCCATATGAACCCTGTACCAGCTGGTTCCTCCAAACATTTTGGCAGTGATACAACATGAATGTAATTATAAACATTGATCACGACCCTTTGTACATTCAAATAAGCTGGTGTAAACTGTCACTCCCCTTGTTCCTGAATCAGCAGGAGGCGATGGTCTTGGTTGTATACTACTACAGATAGATTGCTCATCAGAATATATATACTTATATATGCAGCCTGTGTGTGCTCCTTATGGTTGGCCTTCATCAAATTCATCTCAACTGTTAGTCAATTCAAATGGCGGTTGAATGAATGATATATTCGTATACCCTGCTTTTGGTATTCTGCTCACACAGCTACGTAGGCCGAAACCAACAACCACCTTCATCCCCTTCCTCCATCTTATCTCTCATCACTATTCTAACTATCCACACTCACAGCTACAATGCGTAACAGTATCATATTTAATTTTACCGTCGCCATATGCAGTCACCGCTTGATTCAGCCTAAAGACTGCATCCATGGAGAAGAGACAACAACTAGGGAGAGAGCCTTTTTCCAGTCGTTTTCCACAGCACGTGAGAACCGAGAAATTTGCCCTTCTGATATTCTGTTGCTTGGTGTTTTCTCTCTCTGCGGGACAGGACACCCTGGAGCTAGAAGTCATGGACTGATCACTGATGGTGATGGAGACGGGCAATCAGGGGGGAGGCATGTAGGGATAGGAGTCTGGCCGCAATTTGATCGCCGTTCGTCTCACTCCAGTGTCTGGATTCTGAAAACCACATGCATGCGTGAAGAGTCATCAGGCGTGTAGAAGGTCTAGAAGGAAACTGACACCGGAGGTGGTAGTGGTTACGCCTACGCATGAGCATGACCCAAAGCGTGAACGCAGTGTGAGGTGAAGGCATTGACTGTAGACTCCGTTGACTTGTCATATCGCAGTCAATGCTCGTTACTGCCCATGATTGGTCCATTAATTGAATGATTTAGCTTTGATTACAGGTGAGAACCACACTGTCTGTGCCTGAGACGAATTAGGGTGTTGATGGGTTTCTTTCCTGCAGGCTGCAGCCCATGGTGGCCGAGAGTTTGTACACTGACATAGCAGTAGCAGTAGCAGACTAGCAGTTCTGAGTGCCATTAGACTCTTCTTTTTTTTAGAGTAGACTTTTACAGTTCAGAAAGGGCCAGTGGAAAGAAAGCCCTACTACTCTACTAGTGATCCTCAAAGCAACGAAAGCTTTAGCTCCGCCGAACAAAAGAATGGAACGCTTTACAATTGTTACTGTCATTTTCGTTCCTTCGCGACGAAGTCCGTGGGGGGAGTGGAAGTGGATAGATGATGGACGATAGAAGCTGGCTGGAGGTCGTCAGTGCGCCACCACCAGCACGAGGATTTCCGCTTTGGAGCTTTACGCATATGCGTATCCTGTAAAGCTCTGCTCCTGCCTCCTAGTAGACCGCCCTTTGTGGTATGCAGAGTGCAGAGCAGGTTTTCTACTACAATACAGTCTACGGACGGAATACTACCTAGTTTGCATGCAGTACAGAAGAGCGTCCTTTTCAATTCAGTTTTATACTGTGTTTGCCATCAACTTTGCTTTAAAAAAAAAAAGTAGTAGTGATAGAGAGATGTCATGAAGTCATCCACGATCGATCATCAGCAGTATGACATTCGTGTCAGTTGTCCTTCATCTGCTATCATCACTCACCTAGACCTAGTGCAGAGTTCCTGAGCAGAACGGACCTCGACAGCGAAACCTCAACACCATGGGTTTGGACTTTGGAGTGGTCGGCTGACAGCGGAGACCCGATCGAACGCTCGTAAACCTCCGTCGACGATGCGTCGGCGTCTCGTTGCCAACGTCAAGTGATGAGGCTGCACTACACTCGTGCCGCGTCAACGGTCAGCGCCCGCATTTTATCCCCGCAGCTGAGCTCGATCTGGTCGGAAGTCTGAACCGAGAGCTGTGTTGGATAGGAGTAGAAAATGACATGCACCACCTCGAGCATGAACACGAAAATGACATTCACAAAAAATAATTAAAGACACACGAGGAAGACCATTCTCTAAAAAAAAAGAGATACTAGTACACGAGAAAAACAATACTAAGGACTACTTTGGCAACACTATTTTTCCAAAAGATTTTGAAAATGGGAATTCATTGGAAAAATATGGTTCCCCTAACAGAAGAAACAACGAAAGCACGAACGAGCCAAACAGATTCGGAAAAAAAAAACACCGATCTTCACCAAACATCCGCATCGTTCACCAACTGCTTCTTAACGATAACTATAAGGAACTAAAGCAGCGTTGGTTGCGTATCCACGTCACGACTCGCAATTAGTCATGTTCGTTTCTTAATTTAGGCAGAAGAAAACGAGCACAGACAGAGTACTCTGCATTTTTTTCTCTGAACAACTAGCAATTTGGCCCGCACAAATTGCGCGGGAGCTAGATTTTTCTGGCATTTTAGTTTTATCAAAATTTAATTTTTTGCAACTATTTTTATTAGCCTTATGTTTATAGTTTTTTATTGTTCCTGAACAATAGTACACTTGTTCTTTGAATATTCTTTTTGTTATTTTTAGAACATATCTTCGTGAGTTAACATATCGAGGTATAAAGCCTTTTTTTATAAAAAGAATATAGTTTATACTGATGTTTAGGGTAAAAATATCATCACTATTTTTAATTACATTACACGTTCTAGCTACTGTGTGTATTATTGTAATTTGTATCATATCTAAATATGAGCTATTCTTTGGTGGACTATAATTAAAGAACCACTTAGATAGTGTGATTTGGTAATTGAAATAGTTATTTTAATATAGTTCATCCATTTAAAAGATTCCTTTCAAGTCTGTTCCAAATAAAAAATGATGCATTTATTTACCAGCAAATCTGTTCTAAGTCAAATTCTTTTTAATATATATAGCTTTTTAGAAATGGTTTCAACATCTATAACATCAAACTAGTTTTAGTAATTTTAGCATAATTTTTTTTGCTGATGCTTTTATTTTATGTTGTACTACATCGGTTCATAAAAAATATGGCGTGGTTGATATTTTAAATTGTTAATCTTATTCAAAAAATTATATGTTAGTTTATTTTTGTCGTATTTTGTTTGGAAAAAAATCTATATAACTCCCTACCTATACTATGCAATATATTTAACCCCCCACAACTAAAATACCAGATGTTTAACGCATTAAACTTTAGTTCGCTGTACAACGGTGCATATGTCAGCGCCACCTCAGCGGACACATAGCGTGGGGCCCACATGTCAGGTTCCCATCTCTTCCTTCTTTTCCGGTCTCAAACCTGCGCCCGACGACACGCTCCCAACTGTTCACTTGGACCCCCAACGCACCGGAACAGAGTGTTGCAGCCCATGGATGGAAGCCAACTACTTAAGGAGGTCCGATTCTCACCCGTCGGTCACCATCCCGCATGTGGCGCTCTACTACCGCCGGTGCGAGTCCTCCACAAATTGGCCATGATGCAGCTGCAATCCCTATGCTCCTCCTCGTCACCACCAGCTACGACCTCCCGTGGTGGCCTACTACGGCTAAAGTTGTATAGTGCATGCAACAATGATAGTGAGGCTCGAGCTCGGTGGCGGTGGTAGGAGATGGAGCTTCTGAGTGAGAGGATCTTGGTGGCAGAGCGCAACATCCGTGGTGGCATAGAGCACCAAGCAGCAAGGTTGGAGACTCATCAGCAAAGCGACCAGTGGCCTCAGCGGGCAATACCGACAGTGTTAAGTGGGGGTAGGAGGAACGGTAAGAGGACCCATAGGCTTGAGGTGTCGGCCTGAGCATAAACAGGGAGTTCCACAGCGTGGGGTTCACCGAAAAGATAGGTCGGCGGTGGGAGGAACCCTCCTCTTGACCGATGCGAGGGATGCTATCATGATGACGGCGAGGCGGGCTCATATGTGGTGGGCCAGCTGAAAACCGGGCGTGTGGGGAAGAGAAAAGAGATAGGAGATCTGACATCCTTCGATGTGGCGTTGACGTAGGCTCCATGGTGGCAAAACCACTCCTCAAAACTACCTCAATGGATGTTTTGTTCGGTTTTGCAAACTTTTGGGTGTAAAATATTCAGTTTTGAAAATATATTTATTAAATAAATCTATAAAAAGGTAAGCATCTACTAAGTTCATTCAAGAATTAAATAAGTAGATTGGTTGTACTATAGTTGATACACGAAAGAAAATGTGTCACGTTGAATATAATCATCTTTGTTTTATGTCGTAACACATTTTAAATGATGGGATAGCTTTTTATGTATTGGACTGAACATTAATTTATGTTTAAAATATGTTTGAAAAGTAACCTATGTTGTGCTTGGACAACACATACATGTATCTATGTAAATTAATCCGGTTAACACCATCAAATCTGGATTCATTGGATTAGTCTTTTTTACCCTCCTGGTACATAGTCGCGTAAATCTTGCGGTCGCTAAAGCGTCATGGAATAGTAGACGGACTTCATGATTAAGAGTTAGAATCCTACTACTAATCAACATCACGTGAGAGTTAGATTTGGTATGTTCTACTGCACACCGTTTTTTACCCTTAGTGCACTTGATTTAGAGAGTTAGAGTCCTACTACTAATCAACGTCATGTGTGTGAGAGAGACTTGAATTTGGTATAGAATAGAATATCGAATTAATCTAGATCGTAGGATGATTATAGCAATCAATGGTGTGGATCTTTCTCTTTTTTTTATTTGTATTTGATATATGAATTAACGTAGAGCGTTAGATTTTTCATAAAATCCAACGGTGGAGAGTTTTTTTTTCCAATTAATGTGAGAATTAACATAGGCCGTTAGATCTTCATAAAATCCAACGGTGGAGAGCTTTTCTTTTTTTCGATTAATGTGAAAATTTCTTTGTCTTTTCGGCGAACGTAGTGGCTTCTTTTAACACTCTCTTATTAATACAATAGATAAGAGAGAAAAAAAAATCCGAACTCGATCCCATTTCCCCCATGCCTGCTCATGCGTCGTTGATTCAGCCGGGGATTTGTTTATCAAAACGATCGGCCAGCCCGGCAGGCCGCTATTGTCTTCTTCCTCGCACCGCCGCCTGCTGATCCGCCCGTGGATTAGGCCGGCCGGGGACCCATGGCTCACATGCACGCCGCGCAGAGCTCGTCACGCCGGTATGTCTTTGCCCGGCAGCCACCCATGTGTGCGTGTCTTCCGGCCGCCGCCCAGCTCCTGTTACGTTCGTGGAGAGAGATGTGGGGGTGGTGGCGCCGGAGAGATCCATTCCCGGATTCCCATCATTCTACATCCACGTGTGTCTTTTGCCGCCATCGTTGTTTTGCGATCCACTGGTGCTTCGGACGCGCCATTGCTGAGTGATTGATCGATGACCTCCGCATGCGTTCGTGTGGGAGGTCTGATGAGGTGGAAGTGGAGATGATTGCTTAGCCGCGTTGCGATCGTTTTTTCCCCCTAGATCTCTAGCCCAATTCTTATGTGTGTGTATTTTTGTGGCTCAAATTGGGGGATCTTTTTTCTTTTGTGTGGGTAGATGGAGTGGGGAGGGCACTTGCATGCCATGCCATCCTTTTACAGTTGGTTCATACGCCTTTTTTTTCTTCTTCGGACTTTTCAGTCTCTTTTTTTTTTTTTTTGCTCATCTTTATCGTCACTCCTTTTCATTGATTTTATTTCCACATTGAGCTGGGATTGGGTAAAATTATTGATTTTGAGAGAGGGGCTAGAGCCTGGAAATTTATGTGGTAAGTAGGTGGATTGGCCAATGCAAGTGGGCGAAAAGGAGACCTAGCTAAAGGCTGAGGAAAATGCTGCTAAAATGTTGATGGCCTAATGGGTGGCTATTTTCGATCTTGTCATTGCAGCCGTTCATGCTGCATTCTGACGTGCCTGCGCCTCCGAGGTTGATGGAAGCGAAGAGCCAACCGGCTGCAGGCGAGGAGGACAGGCCGCCGGCGATGGCGGACTCGCAGGCGGCGACGCGGCGCAAGAAGATGACGAAGCAGCTGACGGGGAAGCGGGACGACACGGCGATGCACGCGGCGGCGCGCGCCGGGCAGCTCGCGTCCATGCGGGAGATGATGTCCGGCAAGGACGCCGTGGAGCTGGCGGCGCTGCTGTCGAGGCAGAACCAGGCCGGGGAGACGCCGCTGTTCGTGGCGGCCGAGTACGGGTACGTGGCGCTGGTGGCCGAGATGATCAAGTACCACGACGTGGCCACCGCCAGCATCAAGGCCCGCAGCGGCTACGACGCCCTGCACATCGCCGCCAAGCAAGGGGATGTAGGTAGTATTGATCACTAGCTGATTATGCCATGCTGACAATGCAAAGATGATTTCATGAGATGGTAGTACATTTTACCATGTTGTCATGCCAAGCAGACGTTGTGCGGGAGCTGCTGCAGGCGCTGCCTCAGCTGTCGATGACGGTGGACGCGTCGAACACAACGGCGCTGAACACGGCGGCGACGCAGGGGCACATGGACGTGGTGCGGCTGCTGCTGCAGGTGGACGGGAGCCTGGCCCTGATCGCGCGGAGCAACGGCAAGACGGCGCTGCACTCGGCGGCGCGCAACGGGCACGTGGAGGTGGTGCGCGCGCTGCTGGCGGCGGAGCCCAGCATCGCGCTGCGCACGGACAAGAAGGGGCAGACCGCGCTGCACATGGCGGCCAAGGGCACCCGGCTGGACCTCGTCGACGCGCTCCTCGCCGCCGAGCCGGCGCTGCTCAACCAGACGGACAGCAAGGACAACACCGCGCTGCACATCGCGGCGCGCAAGGCCCGGCACGAGGTGCTGATTTGATCGAGTGGCTGCGTGTTGATTGATCCCTTTTCCGACTGACAGTGACACGATCATTTAAATTACATACAGATCATACGGCGCCTGGTCGCGATGCCGGACACGAACCTCAAGGCGATCAACCGGTCCCGCGAGACCCCGTTGGACACGGCGGAGAAGATGGGCAACAACGACGTGGCGGAGCTGCTGGCGGAGCACGGCGTGCAGTCGGCGCGCGCCATCAGCCCCGGCGGCGGCGGCGGCGGCAAGCAGGCGCGGGAGCTGAAGCAGCAGGTGAGCGACATCAAGCACGAGGTGCACTCGCAGCTGGAGCAGACGCGGCAGACGCGGGTGCGCATGCAGGGCATCGCGAAGCGCATCAACAAGCTGCACGAGGAAGGCCTGAACAACGCCATCAACTCCACGACGGTGGTGGCCGTGCTGATCGCCACGGTGGCGTTCGCCGCCATCTTCACGGTGCCCGGCGAGTACGTGCAGGACCCCAGCAGCCTGGCGCCCGGGCAGGAGCTGGGCGAGGCCAACATCTCCCACGAGACGGCCTTCATCATCTTCTTCGTCTTCGACTCGGTGTCGCTCTTCATCTCGCTCGCCGTCGTCGTCGTGCAGACGTCGGTGGTGGTCATCGAGCGCAAGGCCAAGAAGCAGATGATGGCCGTGATCAACAAGCTCATGTGGGTGGCCTGCGTCCTCATCAGCGTCTCCTTCCTGGCGCTCTCGTTCGTGGTGGTGGGCCGCGCCGAGCGGTGGCTCGCCGTGTCCGTCACCATCATGGGCGCCACCATCCTGGTCACCACCATCGGCACCATGCTCTACTGGGTCGTGGCGCACAGGATCGAGGCCAAGCGGATGCGCAGCATCAAGCGCTCCTCGCTCAGCAACTCCCGCTCCTTCTCCTGCTCCGGAGTGTCCGAGGACGAGTGGATTGACGAGGAGTTCAAGAGGATGTACGCCATCTGACGGACGCCCCATATGCATGCTTTACTAACTGTTTTCATCTCTCTCGTTTTGCATGACCATTGGCCATTGCGCCAAGTACGTCGCCGACTTGCCGTGCCGCAGGCCGGGCTAACATTTCCTTCATATTGGTTCTTACTCGGAGTTTGAACACCCCCTACTAAAAAAACCAGAAATCATACAACCTACAATTTTATGGCGGTTTAAAGTGGTTCAGGTTATTACGACCCCCACTTGCATATCTATTATATTAATAAGGGAGTGTTAAAAGAAGCCACCACGTTCGCCGAGAGGGCCAAGAAATTTCTACGTTAATCGAAAAAAAGAAAAACCTTCCACCGTTGGATTTTATGAAGATCTAACGGTCTATATTTGATTCAGAGTTCATCCGGTGGAGAAAAGAAAAAGAATTTATGCCACCTAATATCCTAACCGAACTCTGACTGGATCAAGTCCTCAAACCCAAAACCGATATGCACAAGGCGGTGCTGGCCTGGGCTCATCCACAACGGGAAGCCGGCCTACGAGTCCTCCGTAAGGGCACGTACAACGCGACGCCTAACACCGGTGCTTAGGGAAGAAAACCCGTTTTTTTTTCTTAAAACCGATAGGAGCGGTGCTTAGCGAAGAGTCGAGCTGCTTAGTTTGGCATCGACGCTTCGTTCGGAGCTGTGGCCGTTTTTTATCCCCGAGGCTTTCACGCGAGGCTTCCGCTGATGTACTTGGAAAGCTTCTGTCCATCCAACTGTATGCATGCATGCATGCTTGTGGCTACGGCAGACACCTGCTGCACTGTAGGACGGAAGATGCTTACACAAATGCTAAGCTATAACAACATAGTTAAGCACCGGCAAATATAGGTGCTCCCACTGTGAAGAAAATGTGCTTATGCAGATGCTTAGCGCTTTTTTCTTTTAGCACCTCTATAAGCATCATAGCATTGTACATGCCCTAATCGTGCAGCATGGATCGACGATGCTTTCGCCGGCACTAGCCCTTCCATCCTCCTAGCCGATCTATGACCACGCCGTTTCTTGCTTTTGGTCCTCCTTCCTCGAAGACAAGGCAAATCAGTCCAATAAAATTCTTTCTTCTCCTCTCCTGGTACATCATCTAAATTCTCGCTCCTAAAACAGCCACCAGAATTAACTTTCCTAAAACAGCCACAATCCGTCTGACATACATGCATGCAGCTGGGTCAAAGTAGAAAAATACATTGCTTTCACATTGCACACAGACGCATGCAATACACCACGGGATTTTTTTATTCTTTGCGGTTTCCAAATAACTCTTTCCTAAAATATTTAATACACAAATGATAGTTTCCACTGAATTGCTAAATGTTTTGTTTATAGTTTGAGATCTATTTATGGATATATTTTACTCAAAAGTATTTTATAGGCGTATCTAGAATGTTTGGTTGTAAAGCGTCTGTAGATGGTTTTTTTAAGTCTATTATCAAGTCTTATGACTCAACGCTGGACAAGTGGTGGAAAATGGAAACTACTGAGCTGGAGCACAGTAGGGGCAACCAGAATTGCCAGACAGAGCGGTGAAATGCATTGAAATCGAAAAGAATACCAACGGCGAAAGAAATGGTTCCAACCGTCTATTTAAATACAAATGGGTTTTTTAAAAAAAACACATATATTTGTACGTCTTCAAAGCGCGAAGAATTTTTTATAATGTTCAATGGCGTTGCAACAAAGAAAGTGTTATGATATTGAACCCCATGGCTTATCAAGCATTTTATCCAATCTCAAAGTTGGTTTATTCGTAGCATGCATCCATACTGTTTATTTCATTGATTTCAATAAAGCGAGTTTATTCACCACTAAAGCTGAAAAAAATCAGACATCGAGCTCGAGGGAAACCAGGTATGAGGTATCATATAACAATTGTACTAAATATAATAAATTAAGAAATCTAAATAATCTTTATAGCAATCAAAGATTTGATTTTTGCACTAAAAATAGACTAAAAAATCCACTCTGTTTCAAACTACACTCGAAAATCATTATTCCTTTTAGTTCGCACAACCAAAAAACAATTCTGGTCTATAGGAAGATTAAAAAATACATAATTATATAAATAATTATATATAAAAGAGTAGGGGAAAATGGTTTAATAGAAAAATAAGAATCAGACTCAAGTTCTAAAATAATTGCTCCCTCTATCCCATAATATAAGGTGTACACTTTCTGAAAAGTCAAACTTCAAATGTTTGACTCCATGTCAAAAATTTTATATGCCTTATATTACGGGATGAAGAGAGTACAATGTAGAAACTCATAAAGAAATCAAAACAATCCACGTCATAATCCATATTGGATTTCTTAATTTTTACAGAAAATGAGAGGAATCAAATAATTAGAGAAAGGTCAACAAATAAAGTTCATTCTGCAAACCAGAGACTTAATATTGCTATTAAAATGTACAAAATACGCTATTAGGGCATTATTTCATACTGCAATAGTGTTAACGTTAAGTCTGTAGAAACACTATAGCGCGCTATTTCGTACTATGATCAAAAGGGTTAAAGAACCTTATATATAGACAACCAAATATTCTTGCAGCCAATTGCAACATAGATTTTCATTAAAAACTACAAAAAAAAAACCTTTGAATTAACAAAAAAGTGGATATAAAGGGAATCAAAAATCCAAATTGTAGGTCATCTAGCAGGGAAAGAAATTTGTATGTGTTGAATGCATCAAAAAGTGAGTACTACCCCTCCAAGTAATTCGCTAAAATTGATTACGAGCTATCCGTGCAGTGTTTGGTGTAAAGATTTTAATATTCATAGAAGAAAAATAATAGATCATGCCTTCCCAATCTACCCATTGATAGAATAAAAAAATACAATAACCATAATTTTCCAAAAAAAAAACCCTAAAAAGAAGAATGTATACCTCTTCCTGTAAGATTTAATGACAATTGATAAATACTTTGATATAATTGCTGCGCTTTGTGTATGAGTTTTAAGGAAAACGAAAAACATACACTATGTCATCCAACAGTTTAGAACGATCTAAATATTTGCATGCAAAATATGTAATAATAAATTGAATTTCACAAAAGGAAAATGCTCTTTACCATCTATCTATTATGTTAATAGCAAAGTGTTAAAACAATTCAGCACATTCACCGATGGAATCTAGAAATTTTCACATTAGCCGAAAATGAAAACCTACACCATCAGACTTTATGAACTAGATGATACCCAGCGCGTTGCTGCTGGAATTTTATAGCGTTAAATGTAATATGATTCATAGATTAAGAAATAGTAGATAAAATATTAACATCATGAAAGAAATATTCCTCACGCGTTGCTGCAGAATCCGTACATACATCACGAAAAGGCATTGCATGCATAAAGCCACAAAAGATTAATGGAATGTTTAAATGGAGGTCTCAGTGGACGGTGACATGGATGATGACGTGGCTTCACGCATGTTGAGAGAAATAGGTAGTGGGGTTCTCCTATTTAGATATATATGATAAGATATCTTGAGGTCAATATTACATCATATATCAAATACAACACGTTCGCCGAGAGGGCCACGAAATTTTCACATTAATCGGAAAAAAAGAACCCCATCGGATTTTATGAACATCTAACGGACTAAATTTATTTGTATATATGATAATGGATAAATATGTTTTCTATATGTTGTTCCGTAGAATAATCTATATTAGGTATATCATCCTCAGAGCTTGGCCGCAAGCATTGGATGTTCTCTATATACGTACTCCGTGATACCCACGACACGATGGCTTGCCAAGCCCGATTGATGCAAAAGCTGAGTCCTGGTCCGGATTTGATCGAGAGCTCTAGGACTGCAAATTTAGGCTGACGAGATGTTCCGGGCTTGGGTCTGACCCTGTTATTCGATCCTGCCCATGCTGAATTTGTCAACTTGATTGGATTCACCGTCAGAGTCTCTATCCGTCTCTACAGAGACTTCATCGTCAACCACCGATTCATATTTTTGATCTATGAGGGCTTCAGCGGCATGGTTAGTTTTCACGTGGGTCAACTGAGATGATCAATCTTGGATTGCACCGATTCATGTTTTTCGATCTATGAGGGCTTCAGCAGCATTGTGGGTTTTCGCGCGGGTCAACTGATGATCTATCTTGGATTCCACTGATTCAGGTTTTTGATCTATGAGGACTTCAGCGGCATGATGGGTTTTCGCCGGATTTCACGCTCAATTTCGACTGGAAGCATAATGAAGAGATCAATCATCACATGTATTCAATTGCAATTGTACTTACCTGGTCCATCTTTCTGAGGTACACACCATTCAGTCTTCAATTAATGAAAAAATTGATTCACACGCAGTCAACATATTTTTAATTTTGCCTATGAATATCTCTTCAAATATTTCAATCTATGTTTTAAAAATTGTATGATGAGATTCATCTTCAATGATACTCCCGCTGTTCCAAATTTGTAGGGGTTCTAGGCCTGTACTTGATATTGTCATTACTCCATATATATGTATTCGATGTGTCTAGATTTATTAACATCCATATTATTGTAGATGGATAGAAAGAGGGTTGGAACCCCTAGAAGAATTTGGGTTCGAGCGCTGTCTGCGCTAGGCCCTGTTTCTCACCGAAGAATTTCCCTTGAGGAGACTGAGCAGTGTGTGCAGATGGGTTAGGAAGTGAGTTGCTCGGTAGGCGTGCTGAACAGCCACACCTACGTTTGAGCGTGTGGTCAGCGTAGGTGCTCATTGTCGTCTTACATGAAACGCATGTGCTCCTGGCATAGTTTAAAAAAAATCCCATACGTAAAATGAATTTTTAAAATTAAGAAAGAAAAATTAGAACATGAACAGCCCATTAAAAAGGTATGCAAACAACTGAACAAAATATTGTGGGCAATGAGTTAAAACATTGGGAAAAAATATTGTGGGCAATGAGTTAAAATATTACACATAAAAAATTTAAAATATTACTTAGGAACACTTAATGCTGAAATATTGCAGATTTCATGAACATCTTATTATCTATATTAAATCACATATCAAATACAACTATAAATTCCTGCACCGTAAGCTGTTATGATCATGCAGTAGTCAAGATTAATCCAAACATTTTATACAAACACAACTAACAAAAGAACTGTTAAGCTATCACGTTCATCGAGAAGATCAAGAAGTTACCACATTAATCTTAAAAAATAACACAAATTTATAATTTTAAATAACAATGTAGCTACATACCTCAATAGGTTAACTAATGAAAATATGTTCAAAAAATAATACAGAAATAGAATACATAGGGGAAAATGATGTATTGTTTAGGACATGAAAAACTAAAAGAAATATTCATAAAAATCTAAATACAATGTGAATTGACCATAAAACATATAAAAATATGATATAATAAAACAATGAAAATTTAAAAATATACATGTATATAAATATTAAGAGTAAATGTAAGTCGGTCAATTAGTTCCTTTTTATTGTTTTACGTGGGACCACCTGTAAGTGGGTGAACAATCTGCCGCCCGCCGCCACCATCCCCATCTCAGCCACGGCAATGCCATCCTACCCCTCTTCCTCGCTTCCTTCTCTCCACCTTCCCTGCCTTGCCCTCGGCGAGCACTCCACACCACGGTCCGCGTCTACGGTGGAGAGCCAGAGACCCTCTTCCTCTCTCCTTTCTCTCTTCTCTCTTCGCTTGTGCGGCAATGTGTGGAGGCACGATGGCGATTACGATGGGCCACGGGCACTAGCATGGGTAGGCTGTGAGCCCAGGCAACGATAGCTAGCGGGCGGTGACGGTAGACTGTGGGCGTCAGTAGCTGAAGGCCGCATGTGGCGGCGGCAGAGGGCCACTGGCTTCAGCATGAGCAACAGGCTGTGGGCGATGGCACTGCACAACATGTGGTGGTGGCATGTAGCCGGGGGTATATCTGTGATCGAAAGGAACTGACCTGTGGGTTTGCTGCCATGTGTACACAAATATGCTACGTTGGCGTGCCACCTGCAAAACCTCCCACATAAGCTTTAGGGGGGGGGGGGGGGGAGATTTTCTGGTTTTTCAAACTTTAAGGTCCGCAATACCCGGGTTTTAAAGGTCAAGGTGGGATGTAGACCGCCCTCAAAACGTTAGAGGGTTATGCTGACATTTTTCTAAAAGCAATATTGTGGACCTTAAAGTTTGAAGTGAAAAATGGATTTGCTATATAGAATAAAATTAAAGATGGATTTACTAAATAAAATACTAAGATTAACGATAATAATATCTCTTTCAATACTTCTTTTAATTTCTTCAATACTCATGATGGATTTTAATTGAAGAAAATTGATGCCATCTGAATTTATAAACATTTAACCATCTATAATAAATGAAATATTGTATACCAAATATTTAAAAAGAAAAATGATGATTCACACCATCGGTTTAATCCAATGATTTATATTAAACTAAATATTTTAGATCAAATACAAATTAAAAATTGAATTTCACAAATAAATCCATTGATCTCTCACAATATATATTACTCCCTCTATCTCATAATATAAGGCATATAAATTTTTAGCACGGTCTTTAAAGCAAAACTTTGATCATTCATATTTTTTAAAATATGTCATCAATAAACACAAAATTACTCTCATTTGAAAGCACTTTTGAATATAAATCTAAATATATAACATGCATACGTTAAATATATATAGTTTGGGCCAAATTGTTAAATTAAAGATTGGAACCGTTGACTTTCCTTGAAACATGGCCGCCTTATATTATGAGATAGAGGGAGTATATTAAAAATAAAAACACGCTAAATTGTAAAAACAATACAACTGTTTAGGTGAGCTTAACCTACGTCTTCCCAGACTGTTTGATAATACCATCTCCATTCCATATTTTAATTAAGTTTGTCTCTGTCTTAAGTTAAATATTAACATTTACTCTCTCCACCCATAAGTATATAATTTGGTTTGAATTTTTCTAATAACTCTGATAATTCATCTTATTTAAAAACTAATATTGGTGACATTTTATTAATATTTGTTCGATGTTACTAAAAAAATTTGGAGAAAAATTATGTACTATTGTTCACGACCAATAAAAACTATAAACATAAGGCTAAATAAGAATAGTTGGAAAAGGTTATATTCCAACAAAGTGAAATGGTAAAGAACAATCTAGCTTCCGCGCGGGCCAAGTCGCTAGTTTGTTTAAAGTGGTTTTGATGGCGGTTTTAGCTAATATAGTGTATGCAGGACCCGTCTGTAGGCCTCTCCCAACTTTCTTCTCGCACTAACATCTGTCCCTACCCGTCATCTCCTTGCTTACAGTTCACTAGCGCCCTAGGCTTGAAACACATAGAACGTAGAATTATACCTCAGGCCCACCTTGATTCGAGGAAGAAAACAGTTGATGTACGTAACGTAGGCATGAAGTAGAGCCCGGCGTATATGGGTTGTGGACACCGGCATTGCCTTTGTGTAGGCGTCGACAACTCGATGCGTTTCTTCACTTCTCTAGCTCAATTTCAGTACCCATATAACAAATAGGATTGTTCTCTAGCATCTGCCAGTTAGAAAGTAGAGGACAAAACCACAAAGTTAGAAAAACAAGGGTAAAATCACAATTGCAGATTATGGTGCAGGCAAAAACACCAAAAACCCTTTATTTATTGCACATGTAGTGTGTTTAGTTGCTCCATAATACTCCCCCAACCATTAATATATGACATTTCTTTAGTGTAAATTACACACTAAAAACATCATTTATTAATGACCGGACGGAGTATAGTTTCTAGGCGCTCCCCTTAAATTGATTTTTCTTGTATGAGTAATCTGAACTATTTCAGATATTATTATGTCTTCTATGACAGTTTTTTTTTGGAAAATATCCTATGGTATATATAATTTGAAGAAACAAATAGTAGCAAGTAAAAAAATCACATCTGATTAAATAAAATAAAACATTGCACTTGTACATACTTTGCTAAGAAACGAAAGTCCATGTGTAAGTATATAATTTTTTTAGTGGATATCACGATATAATGAGTAAAATGCATTGGCGGTCCTCGAACTTGGCATGCTGTGTCGATTGAGTCTCCGAACTTTTGAAACCAGGAAAACGGGTTTCTAAACTTGGCTAGGTGTCATCTAGGTCCCAAAACCGCTCTCTAAAACCGCTCTCCTCTCTCTGGCTCTGACGTGGCACGCTTCTAGGTCTCTAAACTTGGCTAGAGGTGTCATCTAGGTCTCTAAACTTGGCGAAGGGTGTCATTTAGATCCCAGAATATTTTATTTTTATATGACCAAAACAATCTTTTCAGTCGAAAAAAAACACTGAAATGCTCACGAAAAATTTCTACGATTTTTTTTTTTAAATTTTGAAGATAAAACATAAAACATTTTTGTGTTGGATTTAGCATTGTTGGCTTTGTTTTTTGCACGCAAAAGACAAAGATTAAGCAGGCCTTGAATTTTGAATTTTTTATCCCAAAATAAAAAAAATTCGTAGAAATTTTTCGTGAGGATTTCGGTGTTTTTTTTATTGAAAAGATTGTTTTGGTCATGTAAAAATAAAATATTTTGGGACCTCAATGACACTCTTCGTCAAATTTAGGGATGTAGATGACACCTCTAGTCAAGTTTAGAGACGTGGATTCGATGTCAGCATGCCACATCAGCACCAGAGAGAGGAGAGCGGTTTTAGAAAGTGGTTTTGGGACCTAGTGACACCCTGGCCAAGTTTAGGGACCCATTTTACTGGTTTCGAAAGTTCGAGGACTCAATAAGTTCGAGGACCGGCAATGCATTTTACTCCGATATAATCATTAACCAAGGTACCCTAGATTGCTGCAGTGGCTTGGGACTTGGGAGTTTGTGCACGAGATAAGGCCTGAGAGTGCACACTCTTGATCCATGGCTTGGGACTTGGGAGTTTGTGGGCCGAAACACAAACACGGGCCGATCGGCTCGCGCTGAGGCATACAAGAAGCATGGTGCAGTTGCAAAGAACCCAACGCCTGCTCGAGCCCGAGCAACCCTTCCACTGTCGTGATGTATTAGTGCATAAGCGATATCTCCATCTACCACATACATCTATCATTCCTCTTGACTCTACCAGGTTGAAGCAGTTGTCTGACTTTATGAAGCGTGGTACGGTGACGACGGCCATGATCAGGTGGATTGTAAAGTTATGGATCTCAGTCCTAAACTCAAATCAGATTCATCCCTTACTAATACGTTGACCAGATAGAAACAAGAGGTAGATAATATGTAAAAATTGCGGCAGCATGCCTTGTTTCATTAAGACATTAAATAAACAAAATCAATACACCGAATTCAGTATTTACATAATTTGAATGATATTGGAATAAAAGAATAATGTGAAAAAGTATACACATATACATTTAAATAGTACACATTAGTAGTCGTACAACATCACGAAGGGCCTCTCAACTTTGTTTGACATGTTATAACAATAATAGAGTTTTTCAACGCGCTATTTTATTTTGACACTTCTAAATAAATTCCTTTGCAATGAAATAACATAGAAAATGTTTATTATGGAACTAAATAAACCCCCTTTAAAATCTCAAATGCTTAAAAACTGTTCCAGAATTAAATAGAGTCTAAACACACAACTTATTTAACCAAAAACTCATGACTCATTATAAATGTAAAATTAAACATCAAATATAAAATAAATAAAAATAGTACTCATAATTATAAATAATCTTAATAAAAATATACTTATGATATATTTTAAAAATAAATCAAAGATTTATGAGTTTTAAATCTCAATAAGTTTTATGTTTCAATAAGTTTTAAGTTTCAATAAGTTTTATGTTTTAGTTCATTTAATTCCAAAACATTTTATATGCATGAGTTTTAGGTTTAAGAGGTAGTTGTTTCATCAGAATTCATTTTCCATTAATTCATAATATTAGAGCATTGCCTTAAGTTCCATTGTTTCAATTTGAAATCCCTCCTACTTCTTCTTATCTACTCCTCCAGTTCCCAAAAAAGTGTCGTTTTGGACATACAAATAAAGTGTCCGAAAGAGTATCGTTCTAGCCGTAGTAGTACATTTTTAGACGTTATTGCCCTTTGACTGTGTTAATATGTTGCATATTCCCTAGAATCACATTGCGACGCGACCATATTTATTATGGATAGAAGGGAAAATAGACACCCTATTTAATCACTCCTTGGTAATTGGGATGTAGTCCAAAACAACACTTTTTTAGAATCCGAAGAGAGTATTATAATAAATAAAATTTTAAAACTTGCATTAATGTTTCATGCATCCCGACAATTATCTTTCACTTAATTTAATTTTTTATTCAAAAGTCAACAAATATATCTTTAAATTTTAGTCACGTGCGGGACGCTCCCGCACGTGCACTTTTACTAGTACAGACAAAACTCTCAGTCGGTCTTGAGCTATACGACTATATCGGCAGGGGAGGAGGAGTTGACCTTGTACAACTATAGCACATCGCAGCACAGCAGCTACGGGTTTCTTGCCCCCTGGACGAACGGTCTCCTGCACTGCACCGCACCTGGCGAGTGGAGACACGCGTTAAAGCCTGGCCCGGGCCTCCCTGTCTCGCCGAGACGACTACGACCCGTGCACGCGCCAGTATGTCGTGCGGCAAGCAAAGGGAGAGGGAGAGAGGGTCGGGGGCAACGAGGCCTCACGCCGCTCGGTCCGGTTGCCATCGCCTTTGCTAGCTCCAGCGAGCACAGGCAAGACAGGCTGCGTGCTGTGGAGTCTGGAGACGAGAACAGCGAAAGGTGCATGCGCGCCCGGCCGCACCGCGCGCGCACTGGGGCCAGGTATTTTTGCCACAGCAGGCAGGCAGCACCACAGGAGCGATCCCTATCGCCATCGGAACCAGAGCCAAAAGGCCTCATGATACTATACTAGTACTATAGCGGCGCCGGTCTACTGCTGCTGCCTGTAGTTTGTACAGTACAGTACAGACGACGACCACAACAAAGGCCCGGCGTACACTGCTCGGTGCTGGAGAAGCTCCCACAGCCCTGGTGCTGAACCCAACGCATCTCGTCTAGGCCCCGTCACATGGCGACGAGAGGAGAGGCTGCGCAGCAAATGTCTTTTTTACGTTGTTGCTTTGCTCAGCTTTTTATTACGGTGCTGAGTCACTCGAGTATGGCGCCTTTGTCATTGCCTGGAGAAAACTAGGGCAAAAGGGGAGCCGTGGTGCGTGGGAGAGGCCGGGAGGGAGGGAGGCCCCGTGTATGCAAAGGGGCTTTTATCTATCTTCGCCGGCAGGCCGGCCGGCGGCCGGCCCCAAAGCGTGAAACTTCAGGCTTTGCTTTGGCGATCCGCCGTGCACCCCCCGTGCATGCTCTCTTCTTGCACGATACTACGATGTGAGCTTTGTATTTTGATCGGGGGCCGCAGCGGGAACGGGCAGCAGCGGCTCGGGCGATTCGAACCAGGCGCGCCAAACACGACACACGTGGTTCAGTAACTGCAAGTGTTTTTGGAGTAACCTGTCATGTCTCTTTTAAAATTCTGCGCGATCGGAATCCTTGCTTGGACCATGGGTTCAGTTCAGCCATCAGCACAGCACAACGCAGGTCTTAACTTAACCCTCCCCAACTTGCTCGGATTCGTTCATGTCATTCTTGTCACTGTCTGCGCGCCGGGCCATTGAATCCGGTCAAAGAATTAAGGCCTCCCTTGTCCCTTCCCTCCCTCGGTCCCTCCTAGTACCACCAGCATGCACGCTAGTACCACCACTACATTGCTGCCGGAGAGACCGATCGACCGTGACAAAAGAAAAAAAAAATCAGGTCATGTGCCAGGACAGACGATGCGGAGCCGAGCTCCCCGGGCGCGGACGCGGGTGCGGGTGGTTGCACACCTTCATCGCCTCGCCTCCCTTTCCGCCCTTCAATGATGCCGACGCTTTCGCCGGCCTATCGCCTTGCGCGCTTTTCCGCCGGCGATCCGCACGCCCATCATGCCGCCGATCCACATCCACTCCATCCCCCCGCGGCATCACCGCGAGACGAGAACAAGATCGCGTCGTCGTCCCCCAGCCACGGCAGGGCCGGCAGCGCTCGTGGCGGCCACTGTAGCCGGCAACTGGTAGTCTGGTGGACTGGTAGCCGCAGCAGCTGGTACAGTACTGTGGTAAGGAGTGCAGCTCGTAGCCGTTCATCACAGGCTTGCGGTTCTGGCGCTCTTTACTCGCACTGAATGAGGCGGCAGCTGCTCAGGCAATCCCGAAGCAGCAACGGCAGGCAGACCAGGAGTAACAACAAACAAGATGGCGTCATGTACAGCAACTCTCTGATGCCTGGGTGCAGCACGGCGCGGCGGAATGTTGGGTGCTGGGTCACCTACGTGCATAGTACATACAACGAACAACGTGTCCATCCCTACCTGGAATTCTTCTCCTCAAGAATTCGGCGCACAAGAAGACACGAGAGCTTGCAAACTACTACTCCACTCCAGTATTGTTTCACATGGTGATCAAGGTGAGAAGGGGAGGGTTGATCGCCGGCATGATCGATCAGGAATTCAGAACAGGAGAGGATCATGGACTTCACATTATTGTTGAGTTGTCATCACTTTTGAATGCCATGTTGCTTGCACACGAGTACACAACACGACCGCTGCTCTTGCTATTGCTAGCGCCTAGTGGCAGTAAGCCAGAGGCCAGGAAGGCGCGGGGCAGAGGGCGGCGTCGCTGACGCTCTTCCTGCCGGCGAGCCCCAGCTGCTGCTGCGACCGCTTGCAGTAGGCGATGGCGCCCTGGATCAGCCCCTCCGACTCGGACCGCGCGCTGCTGCTCCGCTTCAGCGCCGCCGGCCCCGCGCTCCTCCGCGACGACAGCGGCTTCCCCGGCGCCGCGTGCCGCCACCTGATCACGCCCGAGAAGGACTTGCGCTGGCGGGCGGCGAACTCCGCCTCGTCCATCAGCTTCTCCTGCTCGATGCTGCTGCGCAGGGTGGTGGCGGCGGCGGCGGTGGTCGGCGCCGCCCTGCCGCTGGCGCTGCGGTACCCGCTCCTGTTCTGGCCCAGCGGCGCTGGGCACCCGCTTTGCTTCGCCCCGCCGTCGCCGTCGCCGGGCGGCTGCGGCGCCGCCCGGGTGCCGGCCCGGAGGGCGCCGCCGCTGCGGCGGCGGCATTGCTCGTCGGAGCACGACGTCCTGGCGAACAGGGAGCGGAAGAAGGCCCGCGACGCCTGCAGCTTGGCGTGCACCGTCCGCGCGGCCTTCCGGCGCCGGGACGCCTCCGTGCGCAGCCGCACCACCGGCGACGGCGCGTCGCGGAACGCGGCCGAGTGAGAGTGCTGCAGCGGCGCCACCGTGGCGGCGCTCCTCCTACCAGCGCAGCCGCCAGCGCCGTGGGCGGCGTCAACCTCCTGCACCTTGGTCTTGTGCGGGGCCGCCGCCAGCGCTGGCCTGCCCCGGAAGCTGGGCAGCTCCTCCTCGTCCGCTGCGCCGCTCCGGCGCACCCGGAACTCGAGCTCCCCGCAGGAGCTGAGATCCAGGTCGATGTACTCCTCGTCCACGAACGAGCACACGCTTGGCATTGGGGATGGGGCGCCGCAGTGCTGAGCCGTGGTGGCTCTGGGGCACATTGCAAACTTGCTCCGACTCCGACGCCGGCTCCGATGACGGACCGGGCGAATTGGGCGAGAGAGGCGGGTTAATATGGGGGGAGGCAGCGTCAGGGGTTTGAAAATGTTTATGGGCAAACAATGGCAGCGTGGTGGCAGAGCAGGGACAGGGACAGGGACAGGGAGGGATCCAAGAAAACAGAATGGGTGTGTGGGGTGGAAGGCAAGGGCCCCTCTTGTCTTGGATGGAGGCTGGCTGGGGGCCTGGGGCTGGATGAATGATTCAAGGGTTTGTCTTGTGCTCACACTCCACACTCCTGGATCACATCAGATGTGCATGTGGGTGTGCTCATCACCTTCAGCTACAGATTCTAGTTGGAGTGTTTCTACTGTGTCATGCAGTGTGTATTGATGTACACTGCTCCCAACCTCCCATACTCTATTTCATAAAAAAAAAAAACTCCCATACTCTACCACAATTCACAAAAGTGGACAATCAGATTTGTGTACTTGTAAGATGTATGTAATCACACAAGCAGAAGCAGTACTGTGTCAAAACGTGGTTCAAGAATGAAGACTTGAAGAGAGTCTTCAGTGGTGGACTGGTGGGGAATGACGATGATGAGTTCTTGTCTGTTATTGGCACTGCTGCACATTTTCTTTCACAGATGGTGTCAGAATCAAAGTCGGCAGAGAAACCACCGAGAACGCAAGACTGTTAGTACACTTTTACTGCCTGTAAGATGAGCACACATTAGTTAAAAATACAAAGGTATAGGTTGACAAAGGTAGGGTAAGCACCTTTGCGCAGAGAAAGGGTTGGGAGCCGCTTTTGTTCCTTTGCGTCCTTTTAGCATCTGTGAATTGTGATCTTTCTGCTGTCAACTAAAGCTGGCTGAGGAAAAGAACAAAGGCATAAAAAGATGACGATGCAGAAGGATAAAAGAGGTGGTTGACTTTCAAATGTAGTGTCACGATGGCATCGTACCCAAGAAAATGTATGCGTGTACTCGTACGGCGCTCGCTGGTAGTACTTGTCATATGTGCAGCTGTTTACAGAAGACAACGTTCACAGGAACAGAGAGAGACAAGATACATTGTACACCACGGCTCTGCTATACATTTGCTGATGATTTTGTGATATTAAATCTACCGCATTACATCTACGACTGCTGGTCTATACAGGATAAGTCCTATCTACCGATTGCGTACTGGTAGCACAGGTCATAGGAAGTCAGGTCTTGGCTCGTCTTCGAGGTCATCGAACTCCCACCCGTTGATCTCGTCGGCCTTGTATTCCTGGTCGAACTTGGCAAGCTCCGACTCGGACTCTGATGGCAACCGTGTCCTGAGCTGAACTGCGATCGGAGAGTCGCTCCTCGAATGACTTGGTGCCCCGGAGACCCTCAACTTCAAGGAACGGGATCGTTTCGCTTTCTCTTCCTGTTCTCTGATCTCGATTCGGAGCACCGGACGTGGTACGGATTCAAACTCGACCCTCAATTTGTCGATGGTGGCCAGTAGATTTTTTACCTCAGGATCATCTTTCCTGCACAAACTATAGGCACAGATGTGGCAGTGTCAAAGACTGCATGCAAACTAGGTAAGCTAGCTAGACAGTAGTAGCACAAGAGGGATCCTGAAGAGCAACTACCTCGTTTTATAGTAATCCTGGTTAGAAGAATATATTGCTCTGATACTATCAACCAAGCTGAATGCAGCTACAACCTGAAATAGAAACAAAAGTATCAAAGAATTACAAGTGGCATTAAAGTTCCTTTCAGATTCAGGGGGTAATGACGCCTGGCTGGTGGCTGTAACGGGAATCCTTGTTCTCAGGAAGCAGGGAAAAGAATCATCAGCAAATGACCTTTTTCTCAGTTTGGAGATATTCTTCCTCAAGGTATTTACGAGGGTTTGATTGCTTAGATGGACCATTAGCTCCATCATCTGCTGACAGTGATCTGGTGATGCAACTAAAAGTGTTCAGCCACAGGGAAGATGCTTTGAACAAATTAGACTAAGAAATGAGAACTGTACCTGTCACCAAATATTTTCAAGTTATCAACAAAGGTTTTGATACGGTCAATAGAAGTGCTCAACTCTTCCTAGAACCCCAAAAGAAACATTCAGTTCAAAAACTAACAAGGTTGTGCAAAAGCTAGTAAACAGACGACCTCAATAGCATATCACTTCTTCAGAAAGTAGAAGTAAAAGTAACACGAAGTACCAGGCATGCAGAAACATGATGCTTAATCAATTTCGCAAAGCAGACTCCACATTTATCCAATTCCTCACTGCAGTCAACGTAAAAGGAAACGTATATAGCAGCAGGTATTTGTGCATATAGCATCTGAGAGTGATTGTTAGCTACCACAATGTGTTGTTCAGGGGTGGGTGTGGGGGGGGGGGGGGGGGAGGTTACATACTTGGCCTGCTTTTCCTTCAGCTCTTCAAACAAGGACTGCAATTTCCATGTATTTTCCAAAAAGCTTATCCAAGCACTGACAGTGCTTGCTTCTACTTTGCATGAAGCAATGGATCTTGAAAGTTCATCTTCCTGGAGTAAGGATACGTCAGAAACAAACATAAACAAGTGAAAACTGTGCTTCCATAATGCATTTCGTAAAACTAGAAACTAACTAACCTTTGTTTTCAAGTGCAACACAATCTGATTGCTGGCTTCATCAAATTGGTCACGTTCCTCTCTAGTCTTTTTAAGCTTCACTGTAGCTGCTTTCAATTTAGTATTCACCTGTAATCTGAGTTTCAGAATCAATCTTAAAAACAAGTTTCGCATCTAAATATAACCTATATACATAAACAAATCTAAGCGACGCATATTAAAAACCATGTCAATTTTTCATAGACTTCTTCAATCTTCACCAAAAAAGCACCTCAAACTAAAGTAAACATTATTCACATGTCATAGTTTGTGGCTACATTATAAATTTTCATATTATATTTACATCTTGAGAGGAACCATGCCTTATCAAAGCACAATTACTTTATATCTATTAGATAACATAAATGCTCAAAGAAATAACTGTTGTTTCTGTCACCTCTCAGAACTGAAATGAGAATTTCACTGGGCTCCAAACTTTAGCCAAAAAATTAGACTGAACCATAGACCTTTATGAGGGTGGAAATGGAAAAGGTGGACAATGATACCTTCTTCAATTCAGCCTCAAGTCTATTCCTTTGCTCCTCAAGCTCAGAGATCTCAGCAACCAGTTCCTTTTACAAATTAATTAGTTTAGCATCGATCAGACAGATCACAGAAGCATAAAACCAATTGCATGGAGTAAAGATTTAAAAAAAATCGGAACAGCTCAAATTTGATGCTATGATTATCCTTTGCAACTGCTTTTATGGGTGTATTTGAAGAAATGTCTTCCTTTTGTTGCTTTGGGAAATTATGGAGTGTTTTTCTTCTATCAATATGAACGTAGATTAAATTCCTATTCAGATTGCTGACACAATTATTTAGCTAAGAAAATCCTATGGCTTGCAGATAACACAGTGACAGGCTAGTAGCACAAAAAAATACCTTTTCTATACCACTAACTTCATTTGTTTTGGTGACCCGGAAGATAAGAGATTCTTCCTTTTGCAGCCTGCATTATAAAAATAGAGCAACAGATTCACTTTTTGCAGAGAGTTTTATTTCAAACATTTTGGTACCTGATAAATAACATGGCTCTGAAATGAACATAAAATTTTAATACAAGAATTAAAGCCGTGACATATGCACCTCAAGTATTAATTTACTATATAAATATGCAAGCATGCTAATGATTGGTAGACACTAAGTTGATGGAACTAAATGCACAGAAAAAGGAATGTTCAAGATATCAACCTATTATCAATGATACGCTTTTCTGCTTTTGCAGATGAATTTGTAAGGGATTCAGACAAAACCTTCAGTTTATCAACCTGCAAAATTTTAAAAACGTATATTGAGATACCAACCATGAATCAGTTAAAAAGTAGGGGCAATTAGATAATTGTGAGCAAATAGAAATGATTTACATTCTTCTGATGTACTAAATTAAACTGCAAGAGTGAAGAAGCATGCAGAAAAAAAAAATAGAAAGTCAAATTATTTACAAATAGTAGGAGCATCATGCCTTCTCAAAATGAGTCTCCAATGAGTCACCGGGATGTATTGATTTCTTCTTCAATACAAGTTCTTCCAGTCTAGAGCAGAGACGAACCTCAGCAACTGCCTTTTTGAAAACCTGCAAATAGTGTCATAAATACTGAGCTGAATATATTTACACCAACTGTAATTAACAAGGAATAGAATTGAACCATACTGGAACATTAGGTTAGAGAGGTCGCTCCCTTTTCTCCATTTAAGGTGAAGGAAAACCCACAGTTGTATAAACTCAGTAACTCTAGATTTTGGCCTACCTCAGTGACCGTTTGAGATGTTTTATTCTGATTACTAGTTGATGTAGCTCGAAGAGCATCCATTGAATTTATCTGTTGCTGTAACTGCACAATTTCGTTATCTAATCTGGAATTGACAAAACAGAGGTTTTTAAAGCATGTAAATAGGGACATGAAAACATGGGACCCTTGCAATGCCCAAAAGAAAGAGACAACCTTGCGATGTCAGCGTTTATCTTTAACCCTGAGACTGCACCCTGAGCAAACCGAAGCAGCTCATCACGTTTTGCCTGGAAATAAAAAACATAGAAGCAGACATCACACTTGATGCATTTTATGCTTTTGCTGGCATGCTATGATCAGCAGGTAGAAAGTGTATTTTACATGATTTGTGTAAGATGGCTCAAAGATCGAATAACTATATGTTGTGAATTGTGATGGACCTAGGAGGTTCTACAATCAGAGTAGCTACATACAGGAGCACATTTTCCCCCAAAGGAACATGAATGCGTAGTTTAATATTGAGAATTAAACAAACAGGGAAATCATACCAATACTTCGTCATGATAACTTGAGAATAGCCTTGCCATGTCCTTTAAACTGCTCAGGAGTGCGCTGTGCACATCCTTCCCTCCCGAAAGGCACATTCTGTGATGAAGAAATGTGGCATCATACGTTTCTTGTATACAGATAAGTTCATAAAAATGTAATAAAGGTGGAGGGGCATTTGCCAGTGAATCATATGTGTTTCTGTATACATAACCCTTTTGTGGTACACTAGGCATGATGGGACGCATTATGTAAGAAGCAATCACGATCACATATGAATGGATAATTTCAAGATATTTCTTGAAGGCCTATGCGGCTATTGCAGTTATAAAAACCAAGGAACGTACTAGCAATTAAATGGTTTTCGAGAAGCAAGGCACACTAGGCATCCAATTAATGGTTGAATAACTTGCCTGAAAATTTCCGAGATCAGTGAAACTTCTTCATCAGTTGGGGCTTCCAAAATCTGATAACAGAGGACGAGTCAATTTTTCGGAATGATAAAACAATGGTACCTACACGGCAACAAGCCGACAACGAGACCATTGCAACACGAAATCGCACAGCCACAAAACCGACTCACCATGGAGAGAACAACACACTCCAGCGCTTGGCTGTAGAGAAAGACATGGAAAAAGTTCATCAGCTCCGCACCCCTCTCGTAATCGACGTACAGATCCTGCAAGTCGCGCACGCGCCGGCGCCGATCAGGAGTTAGGACCACGCAACGCGAATCAAAAAACGTGTGCAAACTAAGGCAGCGGCCAGGGACGCTGACCATCAGGGGCGCGTTCTGGTCCGTATACTGCCCAAGTTGCGGCTCCCGCATAGCCGTGGCCGCGCGCTGGGTCTCCTTGAGCGCGACGAGCCACCGGCGCAGCAGCTGCACCCGCTCCTCCCCTTTGTAAGTGAGCGCCGCCTCCTCCAGCCTCTTCGCCGTCACCCTCACGCTCTTGTAGCTCCGGCTTCCCTGCGCGCGAGCAATCGCAAACCCTAGTCACGACCGATCGATCATCGCCGGCCGCGTGGTTGGTTGGTCACGTACGGTGATGAGCCTGGCGCCGCCCGCGACGGCCTGGCCGGCGTGGTGGACGACCGTGTCGAGGGAGGTGCGGACGGTGCGGGTGAGGAGGGAGCTGCGGCCGCCGCTCGCCTCCACGGCGCGGTGCACCGCGCTCCGGAGCCACGACATCGCCTCACGCGCGCGGTCCTAGCCTGGTGTCTTCCTCCTTCCTCCGTCCAGTTTGCCTCGATGCTCAACACACAGAAAAAAAAAAAGGAAAAGCGAGAAGAGTCCAGGAAGCGCCTCAATGCTTCCGAAGCGAGGCGGAGACGCGAGCGGAGGAAATGCGACGATGCAGGCGGTTGCTTCCCGTCCGGTGGCGTGGCGCCGCGCGGCCGACGAATGCGTGCGCCCGCCCGCCCGCGGCGCCCATTTCACGGGACTTGGTGGTCGGTGCCGCGGCCGCGGCTCCCAATTTTGGGTCCAGTTCGGCGGCCTGGGTTCCGCTTACAGTTGCTTTTGGTAATGGGCCTGATTTTGAACCTTCGTGCACCCTACTTGAGGTGCTGGTAATATCTGTGCATGGTAGCCCAATCGCCCCAACAACTCCTTTTCTCCTTTCCTTCCTAAATTCCTCCTTGCTCAAGTCGGTTGTGCGGAATGCTCACCGCCACACTGCACTGGCACTACTTAACAATCACAGTGAAATAAAATAAACATAGAAACTAAATAACACATAGAATAAAAGGAGGAGAAAACAAATGATCTAAAACTAATAAAAATATTCTAGGAGAAGCAATGTTCCAAACCAACAAAATCATATTATCGATACATGCAGATATTGTTATAGGCTTAGAAGAAATATACCATGAGCAAGGGAATTTTGAAAATAAGAGAAATGTTAAGATAAAATAGAAGTAATAATAAAATTAAACAAAAATGAGCCGTACTGAGCGGATACAAAAAAGAAGTGGTAAAAATAAATAGAGAAACTAAATAAAACAGAAAATAAATTCAAAACAGGAAGAAAAATTAAATAAGATAAAAGAAAAATTAAGAATTATGGATAAGGATTAAGAATAATAAGATAAGAGGTATGAAGAAAAGAAAATAAAAAATACTAAAATGGACCACGGTTGCAACTTGCTTGAGAATGACAATCTTGTACTGCAGCCAACACGCATGGACACTGGACCTGACTTTTTTTTTTTTTTTTTTTTTGATAAGGACTGGACCTGACATTGGGAGGGAGATACACGAGAGTAGGGGGAGAAGTGGAGAACCAGAGATAATAGGAAGGGACGATGAGGTCCCCATCGAGGCATTGACATGCAGGCATGATATGTCATATGAATTTAAGGAGGGAGATATTGATATGGCGTGGTTGAGTAGCTTCTCCAACATCCATCAGATTTTCATTGATGCTCTTCAGAAGTTCAGATACTACCTTATTGTAACATCTTCTTCGGATACTGATAAAAGGATATCTCTTACAATTTAGCGATATATATGATTTGCAAAGGATCGCTCTCCAAATCATTACAGTGTCTTCCACCATTGTAGGATGCTCCAGGTGAAGCGGCAACCCACCATCTCTTAGGCTAGGCTCACCAAAGTGCCTAAAATGGGTGCCTATTTCACTGTGCGGTACTGTAGACAGAGAGAAAGGTAGTTGGAATAGTGGATAGGCGGGGTTGGATGGGCTTTCTGGTGAGCCTACCCTTAGAGGAGAAGAGGTGCTCCTGTTTCTTGGCGGCTTTTGTAGAAGAAAGAAGCTTGGCTAAATAGCTAATGCTCATTGAGGCTCTACTCATCAAGCTAATTGCATTTAGTGGCGAAGTTAGAGCAAATATGACGGGGTGCACCTACCTTATAGGTGCATAGGAGTGAATTATGGGGATGAAAAAACGGTGAAATTTTGGTTCTTATAACTGATCTTGTAAAATTTTGTGGGCGCATATGCATCCACTAATCACAATATGGCTTCGCATCGTTTGTGATTACAAGTCATCATATACTAGTTGATCGATAGGCAAAAGACGAATGGATTTTTGAAGGCAGGTGATGCTTTAATAAATGATGAAACTCTCGTCAACTTCTTTTTGGCCATGTTTGGGTGTTATGTATAATCCTTGACTTGTAGAGTTTCCAATGATTTATTATGCACAACAAATCAGTTGGAATTTAATTCGCTCACAACCACATGTCACAACGCCGCTCCAACCCTCCCCCGGTACGCAGGCCTCGCAAAGCCCCCTCCGCCGGGTGCCACTTCACTGCCGTGGCCAGCCTCGTGTCTCCCCCGCCGCCGGGCGCCACTTCGCCGCCGTGGCCAGCCTCATGTCTCCCTGCACCCTTCACCGCCACAGCCGGCCTTACGTCTCCCCACCATCGGGCGCCAACTTCGTCGCCACAGCCGGCCTCACGGCTGCCCTGCCTCCGGGGGCCACCTCTCCACCACAGCCGGCCACGCCTCGCCCCTGCCGCCGGGGGCCACCTTGCCGACGGCGGCGACCTCGCCTCACCCCTGCCGCCGGGCGCCACCTTGCCGGCCGCGGCGACCTTGCCTAACCCCCTCGGCTGGGCCCCATGTCGCCGCCCGCCGCAGCCAGCCCGTCCCGGCCTCACCGCCGCGACCAGTCCCCGCATCGCTGGCGCCAGGACTCGTGCGAGCGAGCGCCCGCGAGTGACCCGATAAACGTCGTGTTATTTTACAGACCAGGAGCAGTCCTCTTTTTTTTCCACCGGTATTAGCCAAATCCGAATGTAAAATTATTGGGCTCACGTGTCATCAAAACCGTATTTTTGTGGCTAACTTGTAAAAAATTATGGGCCTGTATTTTACACCGGTTTTGAGCTGAAAACCGGACTTCCAAACATGCCGGATGGAGTTTGGTGGACTTTCTCTACCTTATGGTATACGAGGATATGTGAAATCGAAGTCTTCTCCAAAGTTGGATGATGAGTCATTGAGTTTGTAGGTAGATTGAGCTTCTAGATTGTATAGAGCATACCGTGTCTCGCCGTGCCTTTTTCAGTTTTATATTAGTTTGTTAAAATACATACACCGTTCGAATGCAGACACCGTTATTAAATAAAAAAATTTACCTTCTCTAAGAAACAGTAGCGCTTGTCCTCGCAAAAAAAGAAGAAAAAGAAACAGTATCGCTTTCCTGTAAACCTTTTCGACGCCATGTACGCAGGACAGCAAACGGGCAAGAGCGCCCTGGAGGCTTAAGCCAACATCTCCTCAGTCGCACGCGCCATAGCAACGGTGATTCCGTGTCTGCCATCGACCAGGGTTTCCTTCACCATGTTGAAAAAAAAACCGGAGGTAACCGAGAAACGTGACTATCGGATTTCTCAAAAAATTTCGGTTCTCTCAAAAAAAATTCCGAACAAAATTTGCTTATTTTCTTCAATTATCCATATAGATAACCTTTGAACAATTTAACATCAAAAAATAGATCAAGAAACACAACAAAAAATGAACATGGCGACGCTATATGTACGTCTGTATACCCGTGTGTGCGGTGGTTCAATAAAAGTGCAAGATAAAAGTAAAAAGAAAATGTCATTTTGTGGCTAAATGTGAAATATAAACGGTCCATTTTGCAACTTTAGTCTACTAGGACCATTTTTTTATAATTAAATTTAAAATGAACGAAAAATTTGACCGATAATATAAAAAATCGGTCCTAACCGAAAAACATGAAAATCAGATTTCTCGTTTTTTCTCGGCCTAGAAAATCGGATCAACCTCACCAACTCGTGGAAGCCTTGAAACAGAAACACGAAGCCGCCTTCCTTTCCTTTTTTTTTTAGGGCGCTGGTCAAGTCAAGGAAGGAAGCGAGGGGGTCAGTAGATAGAAAGAACCGAGCGGGAGATGGCCGCGTGAGGAGTCGCTTTCCGCCACCACCTCTCCGCGGCGGCGTCCAGCTGCCCTCCATCCATCATCCGGTCAACTCGCGCGGGCGCCCGTAAAATGGAGTAGCAGCAGGTAGCCATCCAACTGCTCATGACCGCCCCTAGGACGAGACGGTGCCCGACCGCCCCCGTGCGTCCCTCTCGCGGTGCCGACGCGTACCGCCACCGGCAGCCACACCACACGTCGCTCTCAGACCTCAGTCGCCGCGCGTTTTCCTAAGTGCCATTGCAGTAGGAGTACTAGCGTCTAGAGCCGATCGCCGCGTGGGTTTACATTCGTTTTTCCCGGTCCTTGACTGCTTCGTGTCCGCACCACCGATTTGTCCCCCTACGCACACGCGAATCACGCGCAGGCAGAGAGGCAGGGCTTCACCTGCCATCGCATCCTGGCGTGCGCGTACAGCGTGCGCATGCATGTCAGGGTGTTTC
Source organism: Paspalum notatum (assembly GCA_022530915.1). Taxonomy (NCBI): domain Eukaryota; kingdom Viridiplantae; phylum Streptophyta; class Magnoliopsida; order Poales; family Poaceae; genus Paspalum; species Paspalum notatum. The sequence goes on from CM039684.1 coordinate 9,890,490, forward strand.
AAGGGGCTTTTTTGTCTGCGCGATGACGATGACTTGACGAGGAACGGAGAGAGCGCCACGACACGAGGGAGGGCAGGCCGGCAGGCACCAGGTATGTTCCCCTGAAATTAATGGTGCGGGCGTGCCAATCGATCCAGAACCTGAGACGTGTGCACCGCCGGCGTACTGGACGCGCATGGCGTCGTGGTGGCGCGCACGACTGGATCGACAGCGACGACCGGCCGCGCCTGACCCGCTCAGCCGATCGGGCTGCGTTGCGTGCGGGCCGTGGCGGACGGCGCGGGGGACCGCTGGAGGCTTCTGCGGTCCTTCCCACTTCCCACCCCGGCACCCCGCGAGTCGCGAGCCGCGACGCAGGGATTCTCTCACTTGGAGGAAAGCACACAAGCACTACCACCAGGCAAAAGCGATAATAATGGCTGCTTGGCGTTTGTCTTGCTCCTCCCAGGGGATAATGGCCATGGCAAAAGCCAAAAGGCAGGTACTAATGCTGTTCTCGACGCTTCTCACCCCAACTAGTCTACGACCACGACTCGGGTGGGTCTGCTCGCTGAATGGAACTTCGTTGAATTCGACGTGAGCGCACAAACGGGCGGAGGGGACCAGCGGCGAGGACCGGTGTCCTACTACTGTCCTTGTAAAAAAAAGAATACACTACCGTTTCCTTTGCCCCAGTGATGCAAAAACGTTCAGGACACTCATAAAACAAAACAGAGAAGAAGGGGGCCAGGATCAGTTCCTTTCAAATCTTTGTTGAAAGTTTGCAAACGTAAATATCACAGCTTTCCCTCAGTCTCAGAATTACGTCAATGAGCGCTACCGAATCAAATCAAATAATTAATAGAATTTGCCTGACAACCTGTAAACCAGGAAAATGACCGGATCAAAAGGTTCCTGATAAAATATCCAAAGCCACCTTCTACCTGAGATCCTCGGAAAATGACACTGATATATGCTTTGCTCCACTAACGAAATGCCCCCGGCCAGCACCTCTTCCAACTCCAATATTACCTACCTCCATGCTTAAGCTTAAGCCGTACCAAATCTTGCAATCACCAAACACCGGTTTCACCTTCCTGCTGGCTCCCTAGCTAGGCTAGTAGCTCCTGTGCGGTGCCTGCCCGGTCAGTTCCCAGCCAGCCCGTCGCCGGCGAGCAAGCTGCCGGTTTTCTGAGAGGCTTCCCGCTTCTGTACAAAATCAGCCCCCGCCGGCGAGGCCATCATGGCGCAGCCAGGCTCGACGCCTCTGTCCCGGGGGGAAGAGCGGTCCATGGTCATGAGGTGCTTCTAGAGCGATGCTGATGGTCGTGCCCCGATTCCTCACGCACCACCACGTCCATGGCTCCCGTTCTTGACATGCTCCTTCCCATCGTCGTCCTGTTATCTGTGCTGTTCGCCGCCGCCGCGCGCGCCGCGTTCGTCCCGGCGGACAACTACCTCCTGCTCTGCGGCACGGCGGCGAGCGCGGCCGTCGACGGCAGGACGTTCGTCGGCGACGCCGGCCTGCCGGACTCGGCGCTTTTGGCGCCCCAGAGCGCCGAGGCCAACGCGTCGGCGGGGTCGGTCCCGGCAACCGGCTCCGGCGAGCCCGCGCTGTACCAGTCCGCGCGCGTGTTCCCGGTGCCGTCCGCGTACACGTTCGAGATCAAGACCCCAGGGCGGCACTTCTTGCGCCTCCACTTCTTCCCCTTCCGGTACCAGTCGGGCGACCTCGCCGCGGACGCCAAGTTCAGCGTGTCCGTGCAGGGTCTGGTGGTCATCGACGGGTACACGCCCACCAACGGCACGGCCGTGGCCAGGGAGTTCTCGGTGAACGTCACCGGCGGCACGCTGGCGGTCGCGTTCACGCCGACGGGCAAGGTGGCGTTCGTGAACGCCATCGAGGTCGTGTCGCACCCCGACGACCTGTTCGTCGACAATGCGCAGACGGTGAACCCGATGGGCCAGTACACCGGGCTGTCCACGCAGGCGCTGGAGACGGTTCACCGGATCAACATGGGCTCTCCCAAGATCACGCCCAACAACGACACGCTGTGGAGGACGTGGCTTCCCGACCAGAGCTTTCTGACCGACAGCAGCGTCACCGTGCATAACGATGTGCCTCCCACGGCGATCCATCGCGCATCAGGCCTGGCGACGGCCGAGGCGGCGCCGGACATGGTCTACGCCACGGCCACGGAGTTCAACGCAACTCTGCTCTCCCTCAGCACCATAAGCGTGCAGTTTAACATGACCTGGAGATTCCAAGCCCCGCTGGGATCGGCGTACCTGCTCCGGCTCCACTTCTGCGACTTCATCAGCAAGGCGGCGAGCGCAATGGCCTTCAACGTCTACGTCGGCGGCTGGTCTGTGCTCCCAGACTACCAGATCTCCCAGGAGACAGACGGCGCGCTGGCGGTGCCATTATACAAGGACTTTGTGCTGGACGCCAAGGACGTGACGAGCAACATCACCGTGACCATCGGGACGTCGACGCTGGCCAACGTGAATCCAGACGGCTTCCTGAACGGCCTCGAGATCATGAGAATTGTCGGGAGCACCGGCGGCGGCGGCGCCGGCTCGTCGCAGAGCGGTTCAAAGAGAGCCAAAATTGGAATCACCGCCGGCTCGGCCATCGGGGGTGTCGCGGTGGTGATGGCTCTCGCGTTCTTTGTCGCTAGGCTGCGGCGAAGGAAGAAGCCGGAGAATAAGCCGTCGAGCACCTGGGCCGCGTTCTCGGCCAGCGCGCTGGGCTCCCACTCGCGCTCTCGCAGCTTCGGCAAGAGCAACAGCGGCGGCATCAGGAACAACAACACGGTCACGCTCGGCCAGAGCGCCGGCGCCGGCTACCGGTTCCCGTTCGCGGCGCTGCAGGAGGCGACGTGCGGGTTCGACGAGGGCATGGTGATCGGTGTGGGCGGGTTCGGGAAGGTGTACAAGGGCACGTTGCGGGACGACACACGAGTGGCCGTGAAGCGCGGCAACCGGCGGTCGCAACAGGGGCTGAACGAGTTCCGCACGGAGATCGAGCTGCTCTCCCGGCTGCGGCACCGCCACCTGGTGTCGCTCATCGGCTACTGCGACGAGCGCGGCGAGATGATCCTGGTGTACGAGTACATGGCCAGGGGCACGCTCCGGAGCCACCTCTACGACTCAGAGCTGCCTCCCCTGTCGTGGAAGCAGAGGCTCGACGTCTGCATCGGCGCCGCCAGGGGACTGCACTACCTCCACACCGGCTCCGCCAAGGCGATCATCCATCGGGACGTCAAGTCCGCCAACATCCTCCTCGACGACAGCTTCATGGCCAAGGTCGCCGACTTTGGGCTGTCCAAGACCGGGCCGGAGCTGGACAAGACGCACGTCAGCACAGCCGTCAAGGGCAGCTTCGGGTACCTCGACCCGGAGTACTTCCGGCGGCAGATGCTGACGGACAAGTCTGACGTCTACTCCTTCGGCGTCGTCCTGCTCGAGGTGCTCTGCGCCCGCCCGGTCATCGACCCAACGCTGCCACGGGAGATGGTGAACTTGGCGGAGTGGGCCACGCAGCGGCTCAAGGACGGTGAGCTCGACAGCATCGTCGACCAGCGTATCGCCGAGACGATACGGCCGGAGTCGCTCAAGAAGTTCGCGGACACCGCGGAGAAGTGCCTCGCGGAGTACGGCGTGAAGAGGCCCGCCATTGGGGACGTGCTCTGGTGCCTTGAGTACGCGCTGCAGTTGCAGGAGGCGTCGCCGGACAGTTCCGGCACAAACAGCACGCGGGTCGTTCCCGGGATTGCGACCAAATTCCAGCGCAATCAGTCGACGGCCAGCGATGGGACTGAGGCCATGTCCGCGAACTTGGGGGACCTAGATGGCATGTCCATGAGGAGAGTTTTCTCGAAGATGATTAAGAGCGAGGATGGTAGGTGAAGCCTATGTTGCGTCTTCGCATCATCGAGAATATCTCAGTTTTTGTCACATATAAATTTTAGCAAACAATGTACATTCATTCTCACATGTAGATGCAAGTATATTGTACATGTCACGAGATGCCATCCTGAATTCTTAGCATGCGACTGCTGTGGGTCATCGTCTGCAGTGAGTAATCTCTCACAACTCAAAAAGAAAAAAATATCTGAACATTGCACTGCAACAAAGCGACATATCAGAACATTCGCAACAGTGGCATATTAAGTGCAAGATTAAGAAAAGCGTCAGGCAAACACGCTGTATCTCCAGCATGTTCATAACACCAACTTCTGTTACAACGAATGAATGCAGTCTGTTCAACTTGCGATCTGATTATGAGTTCTATAGAGTAGCCTAACTCGTCCTGCAGGGTCATGTTCTCAATTTAAGACTCTCACCAAAGATCGAGCGACCTTGCAACTAAAAAACAATGGGCTGTCACATCGAATATCGATACCCCATGGCACTACTAGAAATCTAAATACTGATGATCACTAGCCTCTACTCTGCCTTCCTCTTCCCTGACTGTTTCCTGGCACGTGCTGTCAAACACCTCCCCACGAATTTGAGAACCTCGTCGATCAGCACCACTGGGAAGGCCACTGCTATCACTAAGAGCCATTCGTTGAAGCTGAGCGGCACAATCCCAAATACTTGAGCAAGGAAAGGCACGTAGAGGATCAAGAAATGCAGCCCAAATGAGACGGACATGGCCAGCAGAAGCCACGGATTAACCCATGGCGGCATGCTCACAAGACTGCCATCCTCAGACAGGGCATTCAGTGAGTTGAACATCTCAATGGCCACCAAAACGGACAAAGAGAGGGTCGTCGCTTTGATCTTTCCACTCTGGAAGTAATCGCACGGGTTTGCATCAAAGTTGAATGTCCGTGCTCCTGCAGTAAATGGTGATACCTTGAAGCCCTCCCATGAGGAGCACTGGCCCCAATTTGAGAGCTGGGAGTACGACACAAGAGTATGACCATCACTAGCCAGGTCAATTCCAAGGAAAGAGCCATGCGTGTACCAGATGACAAATATTCCCACTGTTGCAACTCCAACATATAGGCCAATAACCTGCACATGTCATGAACATGGATCTCAAGTTAGTAAAAAGATTCTATAGCACAGCATGTTTCATATACTGTTGCTATTAAGCCAACTGAAAAAAAAAAAGGTGCACCAATATCCACAAGGATGCTGAATTGGATCTCCATGAATCATGATTCTCTACAATACATCCATGCCTCATTTATTATAGCTGTAATCCCTTTCCCTTTAGGAGCAGACCAGTTAAATAAGATTTGACAGGCCAGCACATTTTTCCACTCAAATATTTCACATTTAAATAAACATGCAAGCTTATACCATTTTATTAATCTAATACAAGTAGTGATAGTTTAAACATCAACAATGTTACTGCATCCAATTCATGTAGGCCTTCATGTCAGAAGAGAGTTTCAATCTAGATTTGCTACATCCAGGTATACTTTATTGAATTGGTGATCATATTAATTCTACTGAGCTCAAGAGCTGCATGAAACTAGTCGCATAATGATAAGCTTTACACTACAAATGTTCACCACAAAATAGTTTAGTAGTTACAAGTTGTTCAAAACACTTCCAATGTTCGGCTGCCCTACTCCACCGCTGCTGCTGCAGCTAGTGCGGCAAGTTGTAGACCAAGCACTGTTTTTTTTTTTTTTTGAAGGGTGACTGACAAGCACTGTTGGTGCAGGCTACCTACAGTGTGCAAAACCTTGCAGCCGAACTATATACTTCAATTGCTAACCAGCTTCATGGGACAAGAAAAAAGTGCATTAACCTCAAATCCATCAACAATAACATGTTCGACTAGAAAACATACCATATACCGAAACAGGATCCAAGGAGTGATCAACGAGTCATCACTTCTTCGAGGAGGTTTCTTCATGATGTCTTTGTCTGGCGGGTTGAACCCCAAAGCTGTCGCCGGAGGACCATCTGTAACAAGATTGACCCACAGAAGTTGCACTGGAATGAGACCTTCTGGAATACCTAAAGCTGAGGTCAGGAATATGGATGCGACTTCTCCAATGTTTGAAGAGATCATATATCTGCAATTCACATAGCACACATGACTCAACGCTTGATACAAATGATTTTAATTAGTTTATCACAACTTTACATAGCTTATCTGAAAACAGACCTAATAAAAGCTTTCATGTTGTCGTAAATGGACCTCCCTTCACCAACTGCTGCAACTATAGTACTGAAGTTATCATCTGCAAGCACCATATCTGAAGCTTCTTTGGCAACCTGACAGAAGTTGATAGGAAAGGCAAGGTCAGAAACAATTCCAACAAAACATGAGAAAATGTCGACAGTAATGCAATACACCATACCTCTGTTCCTGTAATGCCCATTGCAACTCCAATATCAGCCAATTTAAGAGCAGGTGCATCATTCACCCCATCACCAGTCATTGCAACCACTTCACCATCATCTTTGAGCAATCTAACTATCTCCTGCTTATGTTTTGGTTCTGCCCTAGAGAAAAGAAGACCACCATCTTGTCTCAAGAGCTTCTTTTTATCAGAAAGCGTCATGAATTCCTTTCCTGTGAAGCTTTTTGAACTGATATCTTCATGAGGGCCAAAAACCCCAATCTCATGGCATATGGCCTCTGCTGTTTCTTTGTTATCTCCTGTTATTACCATAACACGTATTCCAGCGGCTCTGCAATCTTCAATTGCTTTGTGGACTTCTTCTCGTGGAGGATCCTGTCATAATTTTGAGTGTATATAAGGTATATGAGATTGTTAACATAAAGAGGAATAGAAATATTCAAATAATCCTAACCACATAAATTCTATCAAGAACACATGAAATTCTTACCCTTAGACCAACAAAACCGCAAAATATCATATTACTCTCTATGGACGAGTAGTATGAAGGATCAAGCAGGTATTTGTGAGCTGCATGCTCTTCGCCGTCATATGTTGCAAATTCTGCCAGATCCTCCTTGTACGCAAAACCCAAGCAGCGCAAAGCACTGGCAGACATTTCACTAAGTGTAGATAATATGAGCGCCTTGGCACCTTCATCCAATAGCACAACAGATCCATCAAGCAACTGAATATAGCCACATCTCTCTAGTAGATTTTCTACAGCTCCCTGCAAATTTTATTTTCACCATGAAACACTCATAAGGAAAAGAAAAAGACACAGGAAACACATTGCAAGCAGTAATAAAGCATCCCATTTCCATCACAAAAGCATCTCATAACTTATCAAGGAAGCAAAAGGAAATTGAGTGATAATAAAGTAATGAACAGGTAATATGATGTGGTCCTTTAAAGGGAAATGCAGCGAGTAGCAAAATGGCACAGCAGGATGCACCATGAGTCCATGACGATCCACAAGTTCTCATAGGTAAAACAGACCAAAAACTATAAGCATCATTGATGTGCAGTGGCAGTTGGTGATCTAAAAGCACAAGGGATGCTAACTCCAGCACAGAAAATACCTTCACAAGCAGCAAATTCTTCCCAGAATTGGCTTTCACAATAACTCCCATTGATTTTCTGGTGCGATCAAATTCCAGAGTAGCAACTCTCTTAGCAGCATTGTGCCACCACTGACAGCACCCTTTAAACAATAAAGAAATAGTAATGACTAGGGATTCTTAGAAGATGGGTCCGGACTATATTTTATATTTTACCATTTTACAATGCACAGAGGAATTCACATACTCAGTAAATCGGACGAATCCATGGATGGAGTATACCCACCAGGAAGCCCCATTTTCTCAACCAAAACCTGCCATAAGAATAGCAGTCACACAAGAACGTAAATTCAACCAATTTCAAGTACATCAACGAAAGACTTATGCTTGATCTAAATTCATAATACATGTCAATGAAAGTAGCTACAAATTCTTCCATCATCTTTTGTTTTTATATACTATATAAACTACTATTAAGTAGGAGTCTTAGCTTTCTGTGGGTATAAATTGCTTTCTTCCAAGCTACATACAATAAATTTGCAGTAAAAGAAACAGCATAACTATAACAGTACCCCAAATAGAGGAAAGAAAAATTATCACAGGAACAGATTGTACCTTCAAAGCAGCTTCAGTGGGCATCCCAGTAGCAACGTACTGATGCTCAGAGTGGGCAATGCTTGCATCATTGCAAACCGCAGCAATCTTTGCAATCATCTGGAGATTCTCATCCATGCTCAAGCTGGGCCAATCGTGTATCTTCCCATCAGTTGGATCATAAGTGGTCCCATCAACCTTAAAGCTCCTAAGTGTATCAGGCCACCTCCCGATTGCCACAAGTTTCACTGCCGACATCTGGTTGGTGGTCAGAGTTCCAGTCTTATCAGAGCAAATCACTGTGGTGCAACCCAATGTTTCCACACTCGGAAGTTTCCTCACAAGTGCGTTTTTCTGGGCCATCTTCCTTGTGCCGAGTGCCAAGCATGTGGTGATCACAGCAGGCAAGCCCTCTGGAATTGCTGCAACAGCCAGTGCCACCGCAATCTCAAAGTAATACGTGCACTTCTCAAACGAGAATTTGAAATTCCTAGGCCACCCGTCCACGTACTCCCAGGAGAGGAAATACTTCAGGTTGATGAGCCAGACCAGGGCACAGATCACCCCAATTATGGCAGTTAGCGCCTCACCGAACTCGTTGAGCTTCTTCTTCAGTGGTGTGTCGTCCTCCTCCTGAGATGCCTCCTGGATCTGGGCGTGGATCTTGCCAATTTCGGTTGCCATCCCAGTGCCCGTCACCACACAGACAGCACTGCCGTTGACAACAGTGGTGCCGGCAAAAACCATGCACTCCTTCCCCTGGATGTCGGTGTCCTCCAGTTCGATCTTGTGGCTGGTCTTGTTAACCGAAGCGGTCTCGCCAGTGAGGGATCCCTGCTCGACGCGGAGTGTAGAGCTGATAAGCTGGAGCACGCGCATGTCCGCGGGGACCTTGTCGCCGACGCGGAGCTCGACGATGTCCCCCGGCACGAGGTCACGCGCCGGGAGGCCGTGCGACCACCGCCCGTCGCGCTTGACGGTGGCGTGCTCGGACTGGATCTCCTTGAGCGCCTCGAGCGCCTTCTCGGCGTTGCTCTCCTGCCAGACGCCGACGACGGCGTTGACGATGAGGATGAGGAATATGACGAGCGGCTCGACGAAGGCTGTGACCCCGACCTCGCCGCCCTCGGCGCCGTCGTAGAGCGCGAGCACGAAGGAGACCACGGCCGCCAGGAGCAGGATGCGGACGAGCGTGTCGTCGAACTGCTCGAGGACGAGCTTCCAGACGGACGGCGCGGCGTGCCGCTCGAGCTCGTTGGGCCCGTACTGCTGCAGCCGCACCGCCGCCTCGTCGGAGCTGAGCCCTCGGTCCGCCGAGACGCGCAGCTCCTCGAGGCACTGGCTCGGGGTCCGCGCCCACGCCGGGAAGGCCGGCGCGGCCGCGTCCGCCCCGGAGGACGCGGATCCGTCCCGCCGCTTGCCCTCGTCCTGCCCGCCCTTTCCCATTGGGTCCCCGAGTCTCTCCCTCTCTCTAGATTCAAAAAACGGAGAGGAGGCGGTCCTAGTGTTCCCGGCCACCGAGGCCGCGAGATCGCATGGAACCGAAACCCTAGAAGGAGGGGAAGAGGGAGGAGACGGCGGCGGCGCGGAGACTCAGACTGTGTGAGGAGGCGATGGCGATTGGTGGCGCAGCGCAGAAGCGAAGAAAGGGAGGGGGGCCGAGCCGAAGCTTTTTTTTCTCCCTTTCCTTTCCTTTGTGGCGTAAACTGTTTTCTTATTGCGGGGAGTAATAAATAGACAGGTCGATTGGGACCTTGTGTGGAGGAACAGTTAATTAAATTAAAGTTGGCGATTGTAAAGAGGAAGGAGTCGGGGGCTGCGCCCGCCGGTTTATCCCTTTGTTTGTCTGCAGACTCTCGTGCGTGGCTCTGCGGGTGGGGCCGCGAGGGAGCGTGCTCGTGGGGACAGCATGTCAGTGACATGGAGGTTCGTTAACGTGGCGGCCAGGGACACCCCAGTCCTCGACGCGATGATGAGGCGTGCGGGTTAAATTAACCAGTGAGTGAAACGGAGCTTCGAGTTGCCGATAGACGGCATATGCCTTGCTTGACCCGGGAGGAGTGCGTCGACGTCAGCAGGCGAGGCAAGGTGACGCCACGTGTGCGTCCGTTCTCCGGGGATCTGGCCATCTGGGTTTCCAGGCCCGTTGGGCCTCCGGGAGCACGCCTCCACTCTCCACGGCGAGGCCGTTCCGGTCCTTCGCTCATTGCTACTGAGACTGTACCGTGGGGCCACGTGCACTAGGCCCACGCCTCATTGAGGCCGTGCGAATGCAGGCGGTTCGAGTAGGGAGAAGTCTCCCGCGCGCCGCTTTGCTCGGATCCAACCGCGAGGAATCTTTTTTGGGAAAGTGCGGCGTCAGCGGAGCCAACCGGGTCCCTCCACGTCGCCCGAGGGGAAAGCGGATGCCCCGTGACGCCACACGCGCCAACCGCGACGCGACACGTCACCCCTCGTGCCCGCCTCGCTGGTAGTGGTAGGCAGGTACTAGTACAGACGTACAGGCCCCGGAAAGTTCTTGGAAGCGCCCGACGGCCAGGAGGCACGGAACCTGCATGCATGCCCGGTGCCGGCGCCGCGCACGCAGGTTCGCGGCAGCGCTCACATGGCGCGCCGTGCCGTGCCGGCCCGTCGCCGTGCGGCCTCGGTGCGCACGCTCGCTCGGGGAATCAGGATCGCCCCCAGCTCGCCGTGCTACGGACGGGAAACGACGGACACCGCACGCGGATCTGGGGTCACCGCATCAGGCGGCGCAAGGCACGTTGCTGTACTTGGGGGCGGCCCTCTGGTGACGGCGCAGGAAATATTCGGCGACGCGGCACGCGCGGCGCGGCAGCGCGCAGGCATGGAATGGCACAGCAGGGGGCGCAGTAGTGGTGTACAGCCACCGGGCCGGCAGGCCGGCCGGCCAGGACAAGGGTAGGTAGGGATCGGTGCTTCCGCGGTACGGCATGGTACAGACGGGAGATACGCCGAATCGTACCTGCACTAGGGCGTGGGGCGGGGCCCGTGGCACGTCGACCTCCTGCCCATGCTCGTGGACGCTGGCCAGGGCAGAGCCGCACATGCGACGGTCACGGATTGCGCACGGGAGCCGATCGGCCAGGGGAGGTTTTTGGGTGACGCGACAGTGCGCGGACACGGGCTCGGAAAAGGGAGGGCGGAGAGAGACGCTGCACTGGCGTCCATCCATTCACTGATCCGGCCGTGTGTATGGGCTGTGCGTCAGTGGGTGATAGGAAGCCCCCAAGAAGGAACTCACGCGTTCGAACCAGATGTGTATGAGTATGATCGAGCCTTGCACACACACAGACACTGCAGGACCACGGAAGGACGTGTGTATGCTTAGCTAGCACGGCTTCAGCACCACCTTCATTAATCGAGCATTATTGGCTGAATAATTTGTCGTAACAAAGTCCTTGTGATCGCCGCCACCAATCAAGACCAACTTATTATCGCAAATTTAGAGCGCACGCCACTTGCGTGCGACGCCAAATCTCGCTGTCCCGAATACTTTACTGCGAGTCTGCTACTCCCATCTTAGATTACCGCCGCGCCGCCTCAAGTCGATCATCAGCATCACCAAACTGAACATGCCTACGTGCCTATTATCCCCCCGGCGGTCACTTTCCATCGTCCCAGACCCCCCAGCAATAATCGAAGCAGGCGGCATCGAACAAGGGCACACGAGTCCTCGTGCTGTAAAGTCAACTCGATAGCCGTAGTACAGTACCGGAGCAGTTAAATTTGTCACGGGCATTATTTTTTTCTCTTTAATTATCCTGGAATCTTATCACAGCACAAACAGTTTTGAACCAGATGCTGCCTGCTCTGCGTGCGTACGCGACTGTCATCTCCTTCCTCGGATCGATCGATCGCTCGCCAGCTGCTCCCACTTTTGTTTCGCTGTCGCTACGAGCCAGGCGGGTCGCCTCATCGTCTCCGGCTGGGCGGCTAACTGCGAAGAAGCATAGCGGCGTGCAGCGTCGTCTCCGTCGTCAAAATGGCGGGCCACGGCACCGGCTGTTGTCCTGTCCGGCGGCAACCAGCCGCTCTCAACGAAAGGGATTGCTTGGTCTCGGCACATCGGTGGGTTATTATTGCCGCTCTCAACGAAAGGGATTGCTTGGTCTCGGCACATCGGTGGGTTATTATTGCCGCTCTCAACGAAAGGGATTGCTTGGTCTCGGCACATCGGTGGGTTATTATGCCTACAGACGTACGACGTCCCGTAGTTCATGGAAGGTGCGGCATGTCCACAGGCTGCTTTTGCATTGACTTACTGGTGATCACCCCTTGCGGACAGGGTCAGGACTCAGGACTCAGGATTTCGATTAATAAGACAGTGAAGGACGACGCGATTGTGATGTCGACCGTAATAGACTGGCTCATCCCATCCGGAGCTGATGATCGTTGAGTACTCTTTAACGACGTAATTAAGACGCAAAGGCCACTCAGGTATGGTTCGGTTGCGCAAGGGTCTGCTGCACAGACTGGCATGGAATAGCACTGCGAATCCTCTCAATCTGTGACAAATCCATATCAAACTGAATAAGTCATTAGTAATAAGGAAAATAAAACATGTTTTGTGAAAACCATTCTTCTTCAAATAAAAATAATACGAAAACATCTCAAAGAATAAAGCAAGAGATGTTGTTTGGGAAAGAAAGAGAGAAAAACAAAGAGATACGGTACCACAAAGGAGGCCGCTGGTCATTTATCACTTTCTGGTCTGGGCTCCATCCACTCTGGCTCTGCTTATACGATTTGTGCCAAGCTGGGCCGGTCAGCAGAGAGCAAAGCAAAAGCATTATGGGCTCCCAGCGGAAGGCCATGAAGTAGGCTGCAGCTACAAACAACAATTTTTACAGTGAGTACAGGTACTGCATATAGTGCAGCTGCAGCCGTAATAAGGGCTGCCGTGCATGGTTGATAAAAAATAGCTCTAGTTCATCCAAGAATCCCATGCATGAAACAGATGCAGAACGTCGAGAGCACTGGTACTCATTTTGCATGTCCAGAAAGATGCCGCCGTGTGCCGTGCGTGGGGCGTACTAGTAGATATCAATATACACAGATAAAGATAAGCATGTGGATACATGAGATGTGGATTTTAAGCATATACATGTATTGTACGCGTGCGACAAATACGGAGATACGTAACCATGCAACAGAATTTATCTAATCTTCTAGGAGTATGTCCGTTTCAGTTCTGATTTTTTTTTTTTTAGTTTGACGGCTGATTCGGTTCGGATTATCGTGCGTATCACGAACGTCGTACTTACTGGTAAACGAGATTAGATCTGAAAATCTGATGATAATCGCCTACTCGGACTGGCTTAACGGCGATCGAGGCGCCTCACCATATAAGGCAAGCGCCTCATTAACCGTGCCCCGGCGATCGGTTAGCGAACGTGCTTCCATGGCGCCGCGCGCGCTGCTGCTGCTCACATGCTTCAGCCATGCTGCCGTCAACGTTCCGCCCCCGGTCCCGGCCACGGCGAGCGAGCATGGAAACGAGAAGCGGCGGTGGACGACTGGCGAGATCAAGCGGAAGATCATGGCGGCAGGGAGGCGGCCGCGGATCAGGGCCGCGGTGAGGGTGGAGCGATGCGACGTCGTCGTCGTCGTAGAGCAGCAGAGCGTTAAGGCGCGGGAGCGGAAGGTCCTCCCAGAGCAGCAGGCGACGCGGCGGCGAGCGAGCACTGAACCGGTTTCGCGGGGGGACAGGACGAGCCCTCGCGACGGTGGCGCACCAGGACCACCGGAGGCTGCCGTCGTCCGACGCAAGAAGAAGGAAAGCCTCAGGGTCCGGTTCGATATCCCAGAGGAGGAGGAGGAGACCAGCGCGGCGCCGCCGGTGGAGCCGCGGTTCCCAACAGGAGTTCTGGGTGAGCCGCCGGAGGCGGAGGGCTTGGCGCATTTGAGTCCGGAGATGACCGTCGCGTTCCTGATGTCCGTCGCCGCCGAGAAGACGTCGACCGGGGAAGGAGTGGACAGCGCCGCGCGGATCGACCGTGACCTTGTCGCCCGCAGGGCCAAGAGGATGGAGGCCTTCTCGCGCCGGCTGAGCTACCTCAGGGAATACGGCCCCTTTCAAAGGGACGAGGAAGAGGAGGTGGCGGACGAACAAGACGAGGAGAGAGCGCCGGAGACGACGACGACGCTACCGGCGGCAGAGACCGATCACGCAGAGGAGGAGGTAGTGCGGCCGGTGAAGACCGGGCTGCCGTTCAAGGGTCCAGAGTCCGAGGCCGAGTTCGTGAATGCAATTCGCTCGAGGTACCTGCTCAAGGACGACTTGTTATTCCGCCATGCGTCGAAATGCATCGTCGTGAGTTCGTGACCTCTTTCTTCATGCGGCAGCGGCGGAGAAGGTCCAGCTCTTGTCCAGGAACTGGATGATGTTTTGTGGAAGTGAACTCCGACGACGGCCGTGGAGGACGTACGAGGACACGCCGTAGCGCGTCCAGTCCGGTGTCCGTCCGCCCGTCGTCTCAGCGAAGTTTCTGGCGCGGGCTAGAGGTGTTCTTCTTGGATCAGTTCAGTGCTAGCAAGCACAACCAGGCTAGGGTTTTCTTTCATTCTTTTATCCTTTCTCAGCTGTATATCTTAGGCCGACTCTAACAATTGACGCATTTAACTATGCAAAATGCATAACCCTCACCTCTTTTCTCTTCTCGGGTGCTCTGGCAACACCTATTTTGTCTTATTATTGTGCATTTTGCATGTATATCTTAGGCCGGCTCTAACAATTGACGCATTCAGTTACGCAAAATGCACAACCCTTACCCCGTTTCTCTTCCCTCACCTCGTTTCTTTTCCAGCGTGCTCTGGCAACCCCTATTTTGTACAAATTGTCGCCTTGTCTTATTATTGTGCATTTTGCATTTATACCAACTGCTGCACTCAACCTTAGCTTAGCTCAACCTGATGCACAGAGACCGTTCCTTTCGGAGGGTGCGGAGATTTTAGGCAGAAGGTAAAGACGAGCGGTGATGGTGAAATAAGAGCACTGTTTTGCTAGATTCATCGCCGTAGCCACGAGAACGAACACCCACAGCCCACAAGCATGCAAATATATTAGGGAAACGCCACCTCTCGGCCCCATCTGTCAGTCACACAGGGGAACGCCAGGAATTGTATAACGTCCCTTGTTCGGATCAATTCACTTGCATCAGGCCGGATCCAAATATAATTTACCGAGCTTTTCTGCTGTCAGGGACGAGCAAAGATGACAGAGCCCATGGGCTATAAATGAACATGTTTATTCTTAAGATAGAAAGAGTTATGAGAGGGAGTTTCACATTAGGAGATTATCTAAAGACCTTCAGGTTCAGGACGTCGGACAATCTGAACCGCCTCGAAATGGCAGCGTTCCGGGCGTGGTCAGCAAATGACACACACACACCGGGCGACGGTTGAGGGGCTACCCTACCCGCCACGGATGTACAGGCATGTACTGTAGCCTGCGGCGCCTTGCCGTTCTCGCGTATGGCGCGATTAGCCCGGTGACACCGGCGTTGGCAGGGAGGGGCGTGGAGCCGTGGAGGTTGGCGGAGCGACTTCGTAGTTCGTACTGTGGCCCCGTGCCATAGAGCGAGCACCGAGAGCCGATAGCCGAGAGGACAGGACAGGTGCGCCGAGCCCGAGAGTCTCGCGGCCGACGTCGAGAACTCGAAGCGGTGGTACATGTCCATCAGGATCAGCTTGTCCTGGTGCCGCCACCTGATGCTACGTGTGTAGATTGATCGCGGAAGAGGTCATCTGTTCTGGTAACTAGTGCCCCGGTGGCCCGGTTGTTGACCACTTTCCGTTCGCAGACTTTGAAGCGCGACTGCGAAAGATGCGCTTGGTGTCTTGCTTTCAGTTTTTGTCTCTACCAGGCATTCAGGCTACCAGCTCTTTGGCGAGAACGTGGTCTGATGCGTCACACTGTTGGTTTTAAATTTGCTGACAACACAGCTATATCAATATCATACTCCATACTCGCGTGCTTTCAATGGTGCAAAGCTGATCTATCGGTAAGAGATATCGCCAGATCTGCTTGTTGAGCTCGACGCCGCAGCGGCAGCCGGCAGGCCATGGAGCTCCTTCGCGACAGCATCCCCATGGTGTCCCTGGCGGTCCTGGTAGCCGCGGTGTGCGCGCGCGCCGCGTCCTCGTGGCTCCGCCCGGGCGTCCCCCGCCTGGTCGCGTTGCTGCCGGTGGTCGCGTTCCTCGCAGCGGCTCCCCTGGCCTTCTCCTCCGCAGTCATCCGGGGAACCGCAGGCTTCTTCCTCTCGTGGCTCGGCGTCTTCAAGGTCGTGCTCCTGGCGGTCGGCCGCGGCCCGCTCAGCCCGTCCCTCCCCGTCCTCCCGTTCGTCTTCACCGCTTCGCTCCCCGTCAAGCTCAGGAGCAGCCCCAGCGCCGCCGGAGCGGCGGCGTCCGAGGCCAAACCCGTGTCCCTCGTTTCTTGCGCGGTCAAGGTCGTCGTCATCGCCGCCCTCCTCCGCGTCTACCGGCACATGGACCAGCTGCACCTCTACGTGCGCCTCGCGCTGTACAGCGTCCACATCTACTGCTTCTTGGACCTCCTGCTCCCCTGCATCGCGGCCGCCGGCGGAGCGCTCGGCATGGAGATGGAGCCGCAGTTCGACAGGCCCTACCTGGCGTCGAGCCTGCGCGACTTCTGGGGCCGGCGGTGGAATCTCATGGTGTCCGCCATCCTCCGGCCGTCGGTCTATGACCCGGTGCGCGCGTGCGCTGGGAAGGCCGCGGCCACGCTGGCCACCTTCCTCGTGTCCGGGCTGATGCACGAGGCCATGGTATTCTACCTCGCTCTCCGGTCACCCTCCGGTGAGATGACGGCGTTCTTCCTGCTCCACGGCGCGTGCTGTGTGGCCGAGGAGCTGTGCGCGCGGTGGTGGGCGGCGAGGGGGTGGCGGCCGCCGCCGCGACCCGTGGCCACGCTGATCGTGGTGGTGTTCGTGGCCGGCACAGCATTCTGGCTCTTCTTCCCGCCGATTTGCAGGGAAGGAACGGAGGCGGCGCTGCTGGAGGAGTGGGCAGCGGTGGCGGCCTCCTTCGAGGACGCCGGCCGAAAGCTGCTAGCCTGCTACGGTACATTTAACACCTCAAATAAACCATGAAAGTCGAGAATCGCTTGTATTTTACGTAGTTGATACAATTTTGGCCTTGATGATGAAGTCAAACGATGATGAGTGATGAGCGAGTACAGAGATTGAGATTGTTCATTGTTCCGATATTTCTTCAGTTAATTATTTATATGCTCCAAAGTGAGATCTTGTCGATGCTTCCAATGGGATAGCTATGGTAATCTTTATAGCTATCGATTGTAAGGACAACAACAGTGCTAATGAACCTGCAACTGCAACTCAGCACCGAGCAGGAAAATGAATAGATTGAGGGGTCCAGATCCATCACCACATACAAATCTATCCATACTACCAGTGTCGTATATTTTTGGGCGATGGCAAAATGCAGCTAAGCATAGTTTTAAGTGTTAATAGCAAGGGTGACTGTCAAGAATGTCTTCCATCATGCAGAGATAGCATCCATAAGCCATGGCACGAGAGTAATACCCAAAGATGAACATCAAATGACATAAATTTTTTTTACTGATATGAGTAAGCAGCCATCAAGGGACTCAACGAGGCCAGGAGTTGAGAGAAGAAAATCAGACCACAAAAAAAATATCATGTCATGATCACTTGATATCTCAACCACCAGCACAATTAAAACCTAGGAAGAACTACCAAAGTGAATTGCTCCATATATCCTGAGCGAGTATGGTTAAGAGTCGTGGACTCTCCCGGACAATTCCGATCAAGCAGTTTCCCATCATTAGCCTCCTACTGTGGGCGATACCATTTCATGGCAAAGAAAAGTCACCGTCGATCCACATGCCAGTATGCCACTCAATCCACCTTGTCCTGGCCTCTGCCTTCTCCATCGGGCAAGCCTTCCATGTGAACCAGTAGTGTAGCTCCTGAAGAGCACCCGGCACCTCAGCCTCATCTGCACCTCCAAGCAATGCATAGTTGCATACTACAACAGAACATGTGACGTTGTCTGCTTTGTTTTTGCTAATGTTACAAAGAACAGAATCGTTTTCCAGATATCCCAGATAACAATGAGGCGACATAAGTCACTAGTCTTGTCCATCCACAACAAGAACTCGGATATCTGTACTCTCTGTGTTCAGGACGAGGAATCGATTCAGCACATTTTGATCTCTTGCGTCTTCACTCGGCAGATTTGGCATACAATCCTTCAGCACCTAGGCTTGGCAGCTCTGGCACCTTCAGTTTCAAATTCGCAGTTCAATGCTTGGTGGAAGGTGGCTGCCAGAAATGTACAGAAGGAGCTGCATCAGGGTCTCAACTCTAATCATCCTCGTGGCCTGGGAGGTGTGGAAACATAGGAACACCTGCGTTTTTAAGGGAGCTCAACCTAACATTCAGGTTCTTCTTCAGGCTGTGCTGGATGAGTGTAACTTGTGGTGCAAAGCTGGCGCTTCAAAGCTTCAGCTCTTGCTCTCTAGGTCGCCCTTTTTGCTGTTTCAAGTTTGGAGTGAGTGAGGGGGTGTTTTCAGGTTTGGAACCTTGTTGGTTTCTAAACCTTTGTCTCTTTCCTCTTAATGAAATGACATACAGCTCTCCTGCGTCGTTCGAGAAAAAGAATCAGTAACGCAAGGAATTATTTCATGATACTCCCTCATTGTGTGCCTGTTCTTCCAATCCACTTTTTTGCATGGTGCAAAATGCGTATCGTCCATACTACTCAAGCCTGAAGATGATCGAGGGGTATAATCACTTGTTGTAATCATAAACTTTGCCATGAGCTAACAAAATAGACATCCAGCTCGTCAGAGAGTTGGACCACGCAATCGCTCGGTCCTCCATGTCCTACCTGATGGGTGCTGATACCTCCATATGGACATTCCATTACCAGACACACCCTCAAAACAAATGAACATGCCATTGGAGTATCATACAGAGAAGCAACCATAGAGCCGCTCTTCATGTCCTCATTACATCCAAAACAGGAAAAGTCTAAGAAGGTATATTGCACTGACTCACCAATAGTCATGCGGATCCACAATTTATGATGACTGGATATGTTCCTGAGAAATATGTTAAAGCTGACACCCACTGGTAATCCGCAGACGTACAATAATGGATTTTCAGAATTGTTATCAGAGACTTGCAACACTGCAGTTATCGCTTTAAGCATTCCAAAGTCTGTTGTTGGCTTTGGATGGAAGAGTTCAAATAAAGTGTGAATGTTGCTGATCAGATTAACGCCAGTAAGGTCGTCATTAAAGGCTTTCTTAATTTCTCCGCTGAAATCAGACAGCTCATAGGATCCATCAGCACACAGACCTTCTAGGCGATTAATTACCCAAAGCAACTTACCCAGAACTACCTTACAAACTCCAATATTTGACAATCTAAATAAATGGGCTATCAATGAAAGCTCCAGCACTTGAACCTCCAATTCTCTATTTAATCCAGCAAAACAGCATTCCATCCTTCTTATAGATATATCCAATTTCTCCAATAAAATATCAACTGATGTTAGGCCAAAAGTATACAAATTATCCAATTGAATCAACTGCCATATTTCAATAATGAGCTGTATTGCATCCAGATACTCACACAGAAAGCTCAAAAATGCACCAATTAATCCAGAAGAACTTTCTGCCAACACGTTTAGCTCTTCTTTGCATGTTCTGCAATCAAGAAAAAACAAACTCATTATAAATATTCACAGATAAAGTAATGTAGAAACTATATCCAGTATTACTGCGGGTAAGAATATTACTAACACACAGTTGCACCCCTTGAATTGTACAAAAAAAAATCCACAAAAAATATGGATGGATAGAGAGAGTGCTATCATCTATCAGCAGGCAAAGTTTGAGCTTAAACGGTAACATTGGAGATGTACTCATGTAATACAAATGTTGTGTACAAGCGAAAAGGAAGGAGTCATTAATACCTCAAAATAGTTCGGACTTCACAAATATTGCACGACATTCTCATATTCCAGGTTCCTTCAACTGTCTCTAGTATTGCTTTCATGGATTGCATTACAATAGTTTCTTCTAGACATTTAGTTGCCTTTGCAGGATTTTCCATATGGGCATCAATCTCCATTTTTTGAACATTGCAGCTTTCAGATTCTCCAAATTCTGCAGATATGGACCTGTTTTCCCAAAATGGCATTCCACTTTTATGACACAAGTAGGATAAGAGCAAATCCTGGTTAACATCTTCTCCTAGTGCACATGAGATCTTCCCCAGTAGGCAAATCGCATGTGAGAAGATAATCGAAGGTATGTCCAACTTCTTGTGTTTATCATTCGAAAAAGGTGCCGAGATAGACACTATTAACAATGCTTTGATCCTAGGTTTGTCCAAGATAAGCTCTCCATCAGATGCCATAGTGATCTATGACATGCAGATAATTAACATTAGGAAAAACTAGACCTTGTTAAGAATGCCAAAGATATGATGGAGAACAACAGGGAAACACAAAACCCAGATATGGGCGCATCTGACTAGACAGTGATGACTGAATGACATAACACATTCCGAACGAAAGAGAGAAGTACAGCTAGCAACCAAAATCTCAGATGGCATGCAAGTAAATACAACAAGAAGTTGGAAACTGAGAATACCTCTTTGGCCAAATGTTTGGCTATGTTAGCTGAAAAGCTCCCATGATTCTTACCAATGGAGAACAGAATACCATATACATCTTGTTCCTGCTTGAGATAAAAAAAATGTGAAACCATGGAAGCTAAGTGGGACTATTGTGTCAAATGAAGTCAAATACTCAATAAAGTAACAGAGTCAAATTCTACATGCTGAGTTACTGAACCATGAGGCCATGACATAAACTTTAAGAGGGTGATTGTTCAGCAAACATATGAGAGTAACATACCTCTGGATTTTTCTCCAAACTTGTAACAAGACCATCAACTGCAGATTTGAACATTTGAAGTTTTGGCAAGGTGACTAACCCAAGGATCTTGCGTGCTGCATCTCGAATTAAGGCACTGGTGTCAACCAGCAAGCCAAGAAACTACAAAAACAATTACATACATAAGATTGTAAAATTCTAATAGCAAGTAGCATGACCAATAGAAAATATTTATCTAGATGATTACATTTGACTATTTGGAAGATATTTTTAAACAGATGCAAATCTAATTACTAGTCATTCACATATTAGTGAGAGGACTCTTAACAAAAATATAGAACTCAAACCTATTTGATCTTTTGCTCCATCTTTTTATTTTACTTCAAGGCTAGAGCTAAGATTGCTTTGTGACAGTGAATGCACAAGAGTTAAAAAATTACGGACCCACCACAAGAGTAACTACAAAACTGAGCTGCTTTGCCCCCAAAATTAGCTTTTCATTAATGTTGCATGTGGATTCTGGCTAAGTTCGTTATCCCTGCATGTATGATTGTAGACTACAGATAGATTGTTCTATATTGTTTTCTTGAAAACAGCAGATCCATATCACCTAAAATTCCCCTCGATAACATTTGATGAGTCAGTACTCATCCTTCAAGATACTGGTACTGGCTTTAGGAACTCTGAGTAAACCATATTTTCCCGACAATTACACCAAAAGAACATGGTTTTCAGAATAATGAGGCTGTGTGATAAGTTGAGGATATAAAAAAAAAGTCAAGAGGGTCTTGTTAGCTCATAGACTTGCTAAAGGAAACCTGTACTGATAATAATTTTAAGCAGTTTTATGTACAGTTATGTATTTATCCAGCAACATGCGGCTGGGTGTGTTTGGTTTGTGGCCAACTTTTGGCCACAAACCAAACAGGCCCAGTTACAAGGCATAGCTTATAAATTGAGTAAGAAGAACAAGTAGCTATGAATTAAAAAGAATGCCATGGGACTAACATGTGACATGTGGTCGGTAAGGCACAAACAATCAATTAAATCTCGATTACACTTGGCAAGCTATGTTCATATATAGGCAATACTCCCTTCATCTCATAAAATAAGGCGTGCATGTTTTTGGAAAAGTCAACTTTTTAATTTTTGACTAATAATTCAGTCAAATATATGTATATTTAGTGCATGTGTGTTAATATGTTATATATTTTGATTTGTATTCAAAAGCACTTTAAGATGATGATAATTTATATTTATTGATGACACGTTTAAAAAAAATAATGGTCAAAGTTCCGCTTTAAAGACCGTGCTAAAAAATTATATGAGTTATATTATGGGATGGAGGGAGTACCATATGCATGTGCTTCTCCTGCACACTCAAACATCCATATGTTGCCATCTGAAGTAGTGCTTGCAAAGTCTGCAGCCTAACTGCTCTAGTGTCATCATTCATCATGTCCATCAACAAGTCCAAGGCCTTCTCTGCATACTGTTTAGAAAACTTTGCCAGTGCTCCCAATGATTTACAAGTAACCGTTCGTACCTGTAATGTGGAAACAACAATAAAAGAAAAGAAAACTACTGCAGTGTTAAGGTAAGTGATAGTGCAAGAGAAATGACAGAACCTGGTAAAACTCATCTTCAATTCCATGAGAAAAAACACCAGCAGCACAGGGAATTTTTAATTTAGGAGGTAATTTTTGCCCGTTGATGATAGAACCACACATAGTGTCAGTTTTTATGACCTTCTTAGACAGTGACTGAAGCAAAACACCCTCAGAAACTCGTTGCATTTTACCAAGGGCGCTGAATGCTTCAATTCTCACTTGTGTACACATGTCCCTAGCCATGGAGCTTAGCTGAGTAGAGAAGGGGAAAGAAGAGAGGAAGTGATAAGCATTATGGTGAAACGTAAACTTGCTATTTACATATATGAATAGCATGCAGAGATATTTGGAAGCATGGATTTATCTTACTTTTGGTTTTAAAATTACAAAAATGCATTTAGCAGTAAACTTTAATTCAGGATCAACAATTTCTCCTTTTAATGCCACAGATATTTCTGGTGAGAAGAATTTAATGGTAAGCAGTAGGAAATATAAGTCCCGTATGCAGACACAAAAAAAAAAATGTTACTGCCATTCAATCCTACTGTACTGTAAATCTGTAATGCCAACTCCAGCACCAAATGTGTGCGCCATACCTGTAGGAAAATCATGTCCATTAGGTCACCATAGCCATTGGCATCGACATCCACTGTCGCAGAAAACTTCTGAGCACAGGCGCCCACCTGTCCATTGCAGGCAGGAAATTTGTTCAATACTCCATATTTAAGCCATTTAACCAGGCACACAAGCACAACAAATATACCAGTAAAATGACAACACCTCACCAATCGCACGACAGCCAACCTGACGCCCTCGTCGTCGTCCCTCATGAGCTCCACCGCGGATTCGTAGCTGCACTCCACGATCCCTGAGCCAACACTGCAGCTGGCGTCCGCCTTCTCGACGACCTCAGCGAGACCACGGAGAGCCTCGGCCCGCGCCAGCGGGTAGATTCCTGTTGTCAAGGATACGAGGGCTCGGACGTCCAGCTCGGGGGACGCAGCCGAGCCTCCAGGCGCGGGCGGCTCCGCCGCAGCCCTAGGGCGCTTGGCGAAGGACGGGCCGCCATCAGATGCCGCGAGGCTATCGTCGAGGGGGACAGGGTGTTTTCGAACGGAGGAGGAGGCGGCGGCAGGGTAAGCGGAGGAGAGGACGTCTGGGTCGGCCATGTGCGCGGGGCGAACCGGCGAAGTCGGGCGGCGGCGGCGGCGGCGGCGGCGAAAGACAACCGTGCGCGTCGGCTGTTTGGAGACTTGGTGCTGCTTCTGTTTTCAGCATCTCCAGCCGTATTTTAAAAACTTTCAATAGACTAGTTTTAGGATCTTCTAAAAAAACCACTCAAACGGGAAAAATGTAAAAAAACTCATCCCTAATAGTTTCCAAATTTTGGTGAAAATTAATATAAATATAAACATAGTTAATGGACAAAAGTTTGAGGAAGAATGCGTGTTTTTCGGACCAGCGCAAAAATTTAGATGTTTGTTTTGAAAATTGTTGGAGTACTCAATTTGCTGTTCACATGATCACGTCTGTCTGACTGTCTGAGGTTATGTGTTAATAATGAGTTTTAGACACCGTTGAAGACCCTCTTATTTTTGTTTGATATATGATCGACCGTTGAAGATACTCTTATTTTTGTTTGATACTCCCTGTTTTACTGTTTAGGAATGATCCAAGCAACGTGTTTAATAATTTTTTTATTTGTCGCATTTAGCTAAAAAAATGAATTAGAGGACGATAGATATTTGAAAACAAAGACCGTACTCTCTCTGTAATTAAATATGATTATGGTTGAATTTTTTTCAAAACTTCAATCACTTGTGTTATTCAAAAAAATTATATTTTATCTTGTGATTAAATATATTTTTTGAATTCGTTCTTTTATATTGTTTCGTCCCGGGCAGCCATAATTTCATCGCTTTGCACGGCTGTCCTCCCAGCCGTCTATTAATCATGTGCGTGCTCATCTAGCCACCCACGCATCTCACGTTTAGCGCACAACGGTTCAGCAACGAACACATGATTCAGCCACTCTTATCCATTCACCCCTGAACCCGCACAACAGACACATCTAGATCTCGCGAGGGGATCTCTTCCACCAGCGGTGAGGCACCGAATCAGCCATGTACACTGTTCACATGATGACGTCGGAGGTTATGTGTTAATGATGAGTTTTAGACACCGTTGAAGACCTTCGTAGTTTTGTTTGATACGATGGACCATCGAAGATATTCTTATTTTTGTTTAATATTTCTTTCGTTCCAATTTACAGGTCGTTTGATTTTTCTATATTAATTTTGATTTGCTCGTTTTATTAAAAAACTATAATTATCATTAGTTTAGCATATAATAAACTTCAGCTACAACTTAATTTTTTCCATATTATTGTAATATTTTTTGAATAAGACGAATGAATCAAACTTGATGCTTAAAAAGTTAATCCACCTATGAATTGGGACGGAGAGTACTCCCTATTTAGGAATGATCCAAGCAACGTGTTTAGTACTACTTGAGTGCTAAGCGCTAACCAGTGAGGTTATTGGATGTGTGTAGGTTTTTTGCAAGGACGTTGTAAAGTGTGTTTCACTCTTCTTTCCCTACCTCTACGCTTGACTGGTGCGGTAGGTTTAGATGTGGTGTTATCAAGATATGAATATGGATGTGCACAACACTATTTAAGCACAGAGTGAAGTTTGAAATATAAACGATGGGATAGACGAGCTGATGAATAGTTTTTTTATCAAACTCAAATCCTTTTTTGGCGAGGAATCAAACTCAAATCTCGAAGATACGTATAGACCTGTAGATGGCGTCGGTCAGTCAGACCATGATTGAAACAGGTTGCTTGAAACGCATCCATAAAGTACGTAGCATCTAGCATGGGATCATGCCCACGCGCGCATTTGATTCTAGTATTTCCGTCCCCTTTTCTCTTCGTCCAAAAAACTGCATTTTTCACCTTCGCGGAAGCCTGAATTTTCTACGTGCATCAGCGGTGGAAGTCTCCAAAGTGACCTGACCAGAGTATTGTTGAGCGTTGAGATACCGATAGGTAGATGGCGATTTGTTCACCGCCTCCCGCTCTCAGTCTCAGCCCACGCAAAGCACAGTAGTCGTGCGAGACTCTCAAACTTGGTGCGTCAGTGCGTGACCGCGGCGCCCTTCACCGCTGCAACAAGAAACCAAACTTGCAAGCTTGGGCCTCGGGGGACAGCGATTTCCAACTGAAGCGGCTATGCCCATGCATATGTGGACGTGGTGTGATGTGATTTCAGGTCACGTAGTACTAGGTTAAACAAAGCCATCGATATGCTAAGGCAGCTTGCACACCCAGCATCACATTGGGTAAAAATGAGTCAATTTCCAAACCCCGTACACTTTGGATAAAGGTGTCGCATACAGGTAGCATATATAGAGTGGTGATCTGACTAAATCAACGTGCAAAATTTTCCCAACATCGTGTGGTACAACCACAAATGCAAAGCGTGTTCCCAGCTACAGAAATTAAAGCAAGCTACCATATACCACAACTGGAACAATCCTTTAATTTTTCGATCGGGAGAAAGGGAATGGAGTGTTGAACAATTAATCTTGATTCAGAACGCCTCCATCGATCGATCCTACAAATGGTCCGATGATGTGATGCTTCAAATAAAAGAGAAGCGTGCTTTCAATTTATTTTGCCCGCAACATTTGCTAACTTTGGCCAGCACCTCACTCCACGCCCCCTACCCATCCATGCATTTCCGGGCATACTTTTGCCTGCGGCACTGGTGTTAGCTGCCCATTTGGTGAGCTTTGGCTGGGAGACGCTTAACCACCTCGCGCGCACGCGCGCACGCACGCACGCTGAGAGGGGCGAGGGAGGAGCTCCACCCACCGCACCCACCGCCTTGACCCCCTCGCTCCTAAACCCAAGCTAACACCCCCCGTCGTCTCCTTCGTCCCCGTCCCCGGCATATCGGTGGCCGCGGGGCGACCTAACCGATTCCAACTAACAGCAAGAAAAACCCCAGCTAGCGCGGGGCCGCGCGGCCAATCTCCCCGCACCAACCTGGCCCCGCTTTTGACTGCTCAGTGAGGAGCTATAAGAATGGTTACTAGCTAGCGTGTGATCCTCGGAGTCCAAACCAACGCCGAGAAGAACCCTCTTCTCCTTCTCACACTCTCGCCGCGGAAGGCAGCGAGGTGGGGGTGTACCGGTGTATAGGGGTGCGCGGCTAGCTTGCCGATCGAGCGGGCCATGTCGCGGTTCGTTGACAAGCTGGCCTTCTTTGAGCGGAGGTCGTCGGCGATGGAGGAGGCCGACGACATCCCGCGCAGCGGCCTCCTTCACATGCACCACCAGCAGCAGCAGCCGCCGCCGCCGCACCACAGCGGCCTGCTCATGCAGCCGCAGCCGTCGCCGCCGATGAGGCACTCGTCGTCGCTCACGCTCGCCCAGCTGCTGAAGCGCGTCAACGAGGCGCGCAGCGACGCCTCGTCGCCCACGTCCTCGCCCACGCACTCGCACTACACCATCGAGCTGGGCGGCTCCGTGCCGGGCTCCACCGGCAGCGACCTCAGCGACCACACGCACGGCGCCCGCAGCGACGGCGGCCCGCTCCTGCCGTTCGTGCTCAGGTTCACGGACCTCACGTACAGCGTCAAGCAGCGGAAGAAGGGGCCGTGCCTGCCGGCGCTGCCGTTCCGCCGCGCTGGCGGGGCCGGCGGGGGGCCCGCGGCCGAGCCCGAGGCGCCGCGGATGAAGACGCTGCTGGATAACATCTCCGGCGAGGCACGGGAGGGGGAGATCATGGCGGTGCTGGGCGCCAGCGGCTCCGGCAAGAGCACGCTCATCGACGCGCTCGCCAACCGCATCGTCAAGGAGAGCCTCCACGGCTCCGTCACGCTCAACGGCGAGTCGCTCGACGGCAACCTGCTCAAGGTCATCTCCGCGTACGTCATGCAGGACGACCTCCTGTACCCGATGCTCACCGTGGAGGAGACGCTCATGTTCGCCGCCGAGTTCCGGCT
This sequence comes from Paspalum notatum, assembly GCA_022530915.1. Taxonomy (NCBI): domain Eukaryota; kingdom Viridiplantae; phylum Streptophyta; class Magnoliopsida; order Poales; family Poaceae; genus Paspalum; species Paspalum notatum. The sequence goes on from CM039684.1 coordinate 9,918,060, forward strand.
GCCCCGCTCGCTGCCCACCAAGGAGAAGAAGAAGCGGGTGCAGGCGCTCATCGACCAGCTCGGCCTGCGCAACGCGGCCGGCACCATCATCGGCGACGAGGGCCACCGCGGCGTGTCCGGCGGGGAGCGCCGCCGCGTGTCCATCGGCGTGGACATCATCCACGACCCCATCGTGCTGTTCCTCGACGAGCCCACCTCCGGGCTCGACTCCACCAGCGCCTTCATGGTGGTCAAGGTGCTGCAGCGCATCGCGCAGAGCGGCAGCGTGGTGGTCATGTCCATCCACCAGCCCAGCTACCGCATCCTCGGCCTCCTGGACCGCCTCCTATTCCTGTCCCGCGGCCAGACGGTGTACTACGGCCCGCCGGGCGCGCTGCCGTCCTACTTCAACGACTTCGGCAAACCCATCCCCGGGAACGAGAACCCCACGGAGTTCGCGCTCGACCTCATCAGGGAGCTGGAGACCATGCCCGACGGGGCCAGGGAACTCGTGGAGCACAACAAGAAATGGCAGATGCGCGTGGCTTCTAGCAAGGCGAAGCACGGCGCGGAGGAGGGCAAGCAGGCGCCGCCGTCGCTGTCCCTGAAGGAGGCCATCAGCGCCAGCATCTCCCGCGGGAAGCTGGTGTCCGGCGCCACGGACGGGTCCGTGTCGGTGCACTCTGCGGCGGCGCCGGCGCCGGCCTCCGCGGTGTCCAAGTTCGCGAACCCGTTCTGGGTCGAGATGGGCGTGCTCACCCGCCGCGCCTTCATCAACACGAAGCGCACGCCGGAGATCTTCATCATCCGGCTCGCGGCCGTGCTGGTGACGGGGTTCATCCTGGCGACCATCTTCTGGCGCCTGGACGACTCCCCCAAGGGCGTGCAGGAGCGCCTGGGCTTCTTCGCCATCGCCATGTCCACCATGTTCTACACCTGCTCCGACGCGCTGCCCGTGTTCCTCAACGAGCGCTACATCTTCCTCCGCGAGACGGCGTACAACGCGTACCGGCGCTCCTCCTACGTGCTCTCCCACACCATCGTCGGCTTCCCGTCGCTGATCGTGCTATCCTTCGCGTTCGCGCTCACCACCTTCTTCGCGGTGGGCCTGGCCGGCGGCGCCGAGGGCTTCTTCTTCTTCGTGGCCATCGTGCTGGCCTCCTTCTGGGCCGGCTCCGGCTTCGCCACGTTCCTCTCCGGCGTGGTGACCAACGTGATGCTGGGGTACCCCGTGGTGGTGTCCACGCTGGCCTACTTCCTGCTCTTCAGCGGCTTCTTCATCAACCGGGACCGCATCCCGCGGTACTGGATCTGGTTCCACTACCTGTCGTTGGTGAAGTACCCGTACGAGGCGGTGATGCAGAACGAGTTCAGCGACCCCACGCGGTGCTTCGTGCGCGGCGTGCAGATGTTCGACAACACGCCGCTGGCGGCGCTGCCGGGGGTGCTCAAGGTGCGGGTGCTGCGGGCCATGAGCCAGTCGCTGGGCGTGGACATCGGCACCAACACCTGCATCACCACGGGGCCCGACTTCCTGGCGCAGCAGGCCGTCACCGACCTCACCAGGTGGGACTGCCTCTGGATCACCGTCGCATGGGGCTTCCTCTTCCGCATCCTCTTCTACATCTCGCTGCTGCTCGGCAGCAGGAACAAGAGGAGGTGATTCGTGATTGATGATCGCCCATCCATTCCATGGTTCCATCCATCCTGCTCCATCCTCGTGCTGTACCTTGAATTTCGTCCTGCGATTTTTTTGTTTCGATTTCTAATTATCACATGTAAATTTGATTGTAAGCGGTAAGTTTTCATGCAAGTCAAAACTGTATTTCCGCAATATGGGGTGATGCAGCGATGCTGTAAGAGTCACCTAAATATTAGGCCTATGTATACTGGTTTATCTTCCATAACATGAAGCCATCGCTATTGCGTTCAAAAAAAAAAAAAAAAATGAAGCCATTGCTTTGGGCTTTCGAACACATTTTGGGCCTGAAGAATTTTTTTTTTGATCGGTATTTTGGGCCTGAAGATTAATCTCCATAAAAAGCGAAAGGTGTTGTATTGGCGGGGGGCCAAAATGCACTAAAACCTTTGTATGTGAGGAAGGCGATTTCCCTTTCAATTATCTCGGTAACCCTGTTCTCTTTAACCATTGACATTGTTAAGAAATTTAGACTGGGAAAAGATAGACGAACGATTTCGAAAAACACCTTATCTACCCTGTAAAAGCATGAATTTAAAAAATATATTTTTACTTAGATGTTTCTTACCCACCTGTAGCCTTTCGTTTTTTTAAGTGTCCGTACTGTGCCCTTAAAAACTCTTCCGGAGGAGAAAAGATTACAACTAACCTAGAACTAATCCACACCGTCTCTCAAGCAATCATGCGGCCATACTCCGACAACGGAAAGATGTTTCTCTCAAGTACATGGCGCAAATCTCTGCTTAGGGGCCTCAACCAATCTGGTCCAAATCGACAAGGACCAACAAAAATGAGCAAATAACATCACCTAACATTAACATTAACATTAACATTAACATTAACATAGGTGCCGAGGCAGCCCGCGTTGTCATCCTTCTCTTCCTCGGCTCCTCCAACTCACCCTCCGCCGCAGGAGCCACCGCCTCACGTCCACCACTACTGCGTGCGAGCCTAGGCACCGCCGCCAGATCATCGAGAGATGGGCGCGCGGCCCCAGCCGTCACCGCCACCGCCACGCGCCCCATCGCCGCGCGCGCAGCCGTCTTTGTATATGATAAAAAATAGCATAGAACACTTAAAAAAAATACTTAGAGTGGATTTGTTGCATTCGCATCTTCCATTTCTTCGTCATTAGTATCTGGAAATGGAAAAGCTTGGAAAATAGATGAACCAGCTCGCACGAAATTAAGTGATAAACTAAATTGGCAAGAAATTAATCAATTGCATACACAAAGAGTGGAGAGAAGAAATTTCACCTTTTGGCGCTGCTTCCGGCCTTCCGGGCTCCGGTCTAGCCGTCCAGCCTGCAGCGTGCAGCCATGCCTGCCTGGTGCCGGCTGCCCGGCTCGTGGAGGGGCTGGAGGGCGGAGGCGGCCGGCGGGGACGGGCCACCGGCGACGAGATGCGGCGGCGGGGAGGCGGGGGCGGCCGGATGGGCGAGTGGACAACGGGAGGCGGAGGTGGCCAGCGGGGACGGGCGACCGGCAACGGAAGGCGGCCAGCGGGTATGGGCAACCGGCGACGGGAGAGTGGGCGACGGGAGGCAGGGGCAGGCGACTAGGAGGCCGCCAGGCGGGGAGTCGGGGGCGGGCGACACTGCGACGGGAGGCGGCGGCGGCTCGAATCGCCTGTCCTGTGCCCCTGCTCTAGCTCGCCTTGGCCTGGTGGCCGTTGGGCTGTTTGTCTGGGCCAAAAAACTAATGGGGGTAGTGATTTACTAGGCCGACGACTAGGGCCATGGCCCTAGGGGCCCTAGGCCCTGCCCCTGCCGCCTCCGCCAGCAGCGCTGCCTCCCCACAAGCCCACGTCTGGTGCATCGTCAAGAAGCCCAGCGGCAGTTCCTCTCCCTCCTATGAACAGACGCATCCGCGGCGGAATGTACAAAGTGGGCTTGGCTTGCGTTATGATTCATTTGAGACATAGGATGCACATTTGAACGTCCTGCTGTCGCACTTAGAACTACGTTGGCAGATCCGCTGCCATGGTTGATAGGGATGAAAACGAAATCCTGTCCCTTGGTATCCCCGTTTTTTCAGTCCGTTTTCGTATTTCCAGGAAAAAAAGGGTAACGAGCCGGAAATGGGACGGTAGTGATCGGAAACGAGAATGGTTAGGGGTGTTTTCCGCCCGTATTTGCGGTATCCCGTTTTTGATGGGGATATTCCTGTTTTCATTCTGGTTGGTATTTTTTCAGGAAGGAAATGGAATTGCTTCGTGTGGATGGTGGATTTCTTTATGGCTTTGTGTTGGCTATTGAGAACTTGAGATGTATTGATTATGGATTCATTTTAACTGTGAACTTAGTAGTTTTGTAATGTTTATTGATTGTTATTTGTATGTTTGTGTGTTTATGTGATCATATTATATATGTGATATTAACATATTATATCGTATATTTAGATATCCCGTCTAAGTTTTTGTTATCGTCCGTTTTGACCGTATATCCATCCGTATTATTTCTGTTTTTGTATAACCGTATATAGCACAATCATTCTCGTTTCGGTCATTTCATTCCCGTCCCGTTACCGATGAGAAAATATAGAAACGGGAACGGAAGAGGGTGTTTTCCGACCGTTTCCATCCGTTTTCATCCCGGCTGACACGCATGCCTTGGCAGAGGATCAACTTCCCATTTCGTTGTACCAAGCAGCGAAGGACCCAAGGTTGAGTCGATTCTGGACGAGAAACGTGACATCTGGAAATAATCCCGCCAAAAACCTTACGGTGGGTGCGCTTTTCCTTATCGCCGCTTCATTTCGAAAGGATGGTTGAACTGGAAAGGGAGAATCATGTAGCGCAGCCAGAATCGCGATCTTGCTGAGCGCCGCTTGCCCCAGTCGTGGGTGCATCAATAGCTGAAACAAAACAGGGCCATTAGTCGGCTGATGCACATTACCTTCTGGTTTCAGTCATGGCCAGGGGGGCCCGGCCAGTGAAAGAGTTTGGGTGATAAAGCCGGGTAGCCAACCGTTATGTTGGACACTTGGACAAGGCGAGAACTTCAAACGCTTGGTTTTATCCAAAGAGTAAAATGCAAGCGCGGTCTCTAAAGTTGGCAGGAGGTCCCGATCTCCGAAGTTAGGAATCGTTCAGCACGGGTCCCTAAAGTTGGTTTTCATCTCATCCAGGTCCAAAAGGGCACAATCCCAACCGGTTAGGCCACGCGGCATGCCATGCCGGCTTTGTGTGGGCCCCACTCCTATCTAGGCCCACATGTCAGCCACTCACACACTCTCCCTTACCTCTCTCCCTACCTCTCTACGCTCGCCCGCCCACCGGCCGTCGGCGGCCGTCGCCTCCCCCACTCTCTCCCCTTTTCCACGCCCGCCAACGCCACGACCGTGGCGAAGCCGGCCGTACGTGCGCCGCTCGCGCCTAAGTCTTCGTCCGGCGGGGTGCCTGAGGGCGAGACCGCGGGCGCCGGGGACGTCACTACAGCGAGTCTCAGCGTCTTGGGGATCGTCGGGGGATAGAGACGGCGTCGCCATGGGCGGGAGCGTTGGGGCGGTGCTCGGGGCCGGCGTGACCGCATCCGGCAGAGGTGGGGTGGTAGGGGGAGGAGGCATGGACAGGGCGGCGCCATGGGCGGGGAGTAGGGAGGGGTGGTTGGAGCGGGCGGTGGGATCGCCGCGGGAGACATCGGTGGGTTCATGGGAGCGGGCAGGGGAAAGGCCGACAGCGGCGTGGTGGGGGCGGGAGGAGGATCCGTCAGGGCCAGGGCCAGTAGGAGTAGTGGGAGCACGAATAGTGAATGAATAGGAATAGGCAATGAATAGCACATTCCATTGAGGATGGTCTTATACATAAACGTGCTTGACGCTCGTTATTCCGTTACTAGACATCAAACATGGCACGGTCCAGACTCCAGAACAATACATCACAGCTTCTATAACTAATTGATTTGGGTCGCAACGCGTACTCTTCAACAGTTAAATTATTATTGTAATCTCATGAGCACCACAGTAACTAACCTTACGCACCAAGGAACTTTGACCGGGGCCGCATTATGCAGTTCAACCAGAGGTAATATATAATGTGACAGCGATGTCTGATGGATTACGGGTTCCTTTTGGTGCAGCAAAAATGCAAAATGTCAATGAGGGGAATTTCCTTGTGACTAGCTACTTTGACAATTGCAAATTCTTTCGAGCTCAAACAACGCAATAGTTGACATGTACACAAACACAACAATTTTGTCTTCTCCTTGATCCTAATACTGTTCACGTGACATAACTCTGAAGGTGACACACGGCATGGACCGAGCAAAAATCCTCAAAATTTGCACAAATACTGTATATTAGTATACGTCAGCACTTAAATTTACTCTTATAGCAAGAACTTGGCCTGGTCCAGATTATCTTTAAGGGCATCTATAATAATGGTATAGACGATTAGGGTATATCATTCGATTACAGACAATACAATAGACGAGCATTGTATGGGTATCTGCAGGCAGTTTGAATAGCGTCTATTTGTTGAATGACGTGATTAAAAATAACAAACAACTTCACTACTATATTAGAAAAATGTCTCTATAAGAAATTTCTCTTTCTGTCCTCTCCATCTCAGGGAAAAAAAAATACGGGCCCTCTTCTAATAAACAACATATCTCATAGCGTTGTACACACGGCGTCACTCAAAAAGGTAACTATCATGTCCAAATTAACAAGGCTTCGATATTTTCGATCAGCTAGAGAATTAACATTCTCCAATCCTTTACCGACCGCCATATGCATCCCATGGGTTATGAGCATAGAAGTCACAATCATTGGCTTTTCTTGAGCTTCTAAAGATCATCTAATCTCATAGATTTGTGACTGTTGGTCTCCTATAGGTGCATTCATCGTAAGATACTTTGTTGGATAACATCTCTATTTGTAATAAGCTCTCTAGCGGGATTTTCTATTTCCATTCTCTATTTCAAACTCTACTCTTAGTACAATGTCACAACATTGCGGAACAATGTTAGAATCCCCATTCCGTCGGCTCCTGTTGGAGATAGAGACAGCCTAAAAGCAAAAACAATAATGGACTAATGACGGCCTATATGGTATTTTTGCCTACGCGGAGAAGAGATACGTAGAAAAAGATGGAGAATTTTCTCTTATTCAAAGGCCAGCTCCAAGACAAAAGATATGAGAGAAAGTGAGAAGATCTTAATATAATATTAGTATTTGTATAGTTCATGGCACAGCCCGGAAGTCCGTAACCTTTGAACCGAAACATATTGCTGGGGTGCCGTTCAGCCGGCCATTGCTAACTGGAGTAGTTGCTGCCGCCTGCCGTTACTGCAGCTCGATCGAGGCAGCACCTGGCAACAGAAATTAATGCATGTCTTAAGCACCCAGCGTCATGCAAGGCACGCCTTCGCGATCGATGCCACAAATGTTAACGCAGCCACGCACACGGTCAGGCACGCAAGCCCCATCCCTGCCCGGAAACTCTTGACTGACGTCGCACGGAGCCCACACCGTGAACGCGGCCCGTGTTACCCGGCCATATATATGCGCACCAACAAGCTTGAACGGAACCCTCCCATACTGACATATACTCTTCTCATATATGCCTCCAAGGCTCGAGTATGCAGAATGCATGGAGGCATGGAGCCTGCCCGTCCCTTGCACACTAGCTATTCGTAGCTGGAGGTGAACGGCTCAAGGCCGGCACTCAGGAGTCACCGAGTCAGTCAGGTCAGGTGGTGGTGCAAGTGTAGCAGTAGCACAGCATGTCTAGTGGCTCTGGTGGCCGGAGGGAGTGGGAGTGGTCGATGGCGGCGCCGGTGGAGGCCGGGGACGCGCCACCGGACCGCCGCACCTCTGCTACCCCGTCGTTCAATCTCAAACAGCTTCTTGCGCTCCGCTCGCCCAGCTCGGCGTCGAAGGCCACCACCACGGACACGTCGGGGCACCTCGTCGTCGACGTGGTGCACCCAACAGCCACCGACGACGGTGGCAGTAGCCACGACGAGCCCGAGGACTTCATATGCCTCCCCGCCGTGCACTTCGTGCTGGCCTTCGACGACCTCACCTACAGCGTCAAACGGCGGAGGATGTCATTATTCCGCTGCCGGAGCCGCGACGTCGGGAGCATTGACGACGCGCCGACGGCGGGTGCCGAGCCCGCGCGGACGAGGGCGCTGCTCGACGGCATCTCCGGGCAGGCGCGGGACGGGGAGATCCTCGCCGTGCTCGGCGCGAGCGGCGCCGGCAAGAGCACGCTCATCGATGCGCTCGCGGACCGCATCCAGCGCGACAGCCTCCGCGGCGCCGTCACGCTCAACGGGGAGGCGCTCGACGGCGGCCGCCTGCTCAAGGTCATCTCCGCGTACGTCATGCAGGACGACCTCCTGTACCCGATGCTCACCGTCGCCGAGACGCTCATGTACTCGGCCGAGTTCCGCCTCCCGCGCTCGCTCTCCGCGTCCAAGAAGCGGAGCCGCGTGCAGGCGCTCATCGACCAGCTCGGACTCCGCGCCGCGGCCAACACCATCATCGGCGACGAGGGACGGCGAGGGGTGTCCGGCGGCGAGCGCCGGCGCGTGTCCATCGGCATCGACATCATCCACGACCCCATCATCCTGTTCCTCGACGAGCCCACCTCCGGGCTCGACTCCACCAGCGCCTTCATGGTGGTCAAGGTGCTGCAGCGCATCGCGCAGAGCGGGAGCGTCGTGATCATGTCCATCCACCAGCCGAGCTACCGCATCCTCGGCCTCCTCGACCGCCTCCTGTTCCTCTCCCGAGGTCGGACCGTGTACTACGGCCCACCGGCCGGCCTGCCCCTGTTCTTCTCGGAGTTTGGGCACCCGATCCCCGACGGCGAGAACCCGGCCGAGTTCGCTCTCGACACCATACGGGAGCTTGAGGCCGCCCCTGGCGCGGACGGGACCAGGGAGCTCGTGGAGTTCAGCAAGTCGTGGCAAGACAAGCCGCTGTCGCGCACCATCTCGGCCGCGAGCACGGGCCCCGACCACAACAAACCGTCGCTGTCCCTCAAGGAGGCCATCGGCCTAAGCATCGCCCGTGGCAAGCTGGTGTCCGGCAGCACGAGCCCGGGCGGCGGCGCGCCGACAAAGGTGGCGACGTACGCGAACCCTTGGTGGGTGGAGGTGTGGGTGCTGACGCGTCGGGCGTTCACCAACACGCGGCGCACGCCGGAGCTGTTCCTGATCCGCCTGGGTACGGTGACGGTGACGGCGTTCATCCTGGCCACGGTGTTCTGGCGCCTGGACAACACCCCCAAGGGCGTGAACGAGAGGTTCGGCTTCTTCGCCATCGGCATGGCCACCATGTTCTACACCAGCGCGGACGCGCTGCCCGTGTTCCTGATCGAGCGCTACATCTTCCTCCGGGAGACGGCGCACAACGCGTACCGCCGGTCCTCCTACACGCTCTCCAACGCCATCGTCGCGTTCCCGCCGCTGGTGCTGCTGTCCCTCGCCTTCACCGCCATCACCTTCTTCGCCGTGGGCCTCGCCGGCGGCGCCGGCGGCTTCGTCTTCTTCGTCCTCATCGTCCTCGCCTCCTTCTGGGCGGGCAGCGGGTTCGTCACCTTCCTCTCCGGCGTGGTGCCGCACGTGATCATCGGCTACACCGTGGTGGTGGCCGTGCTGGCCTACTTCCTGCTCTTCAGCGGCTTCTTCGTGACACGGGACCGGATCCCCGGCTACTGGATCTGGTTCCACTACCTGTCGCTCATCAAGTACCCGTACCAGGCGGTGATGCAGAACGAGTTCGGCGCCGACCCGGGCAAGTGCTTCATGCGCGGGGTGCAGATGTTCGACGGCACGCCCATGGGGAAGCTGCCGGAGGCGACCAAGGTGAACGTGCTCAACGCTATGAGCCGGTCCATGCGGGTGGACTTCAACAGCAGCTCCTGCATCACCACCGGACCGGACATCCTCGCGAGGCAGGCCGTGATGGACCTCGGTAAGTGGGCATGCCTCTGGGTCACCGTCGCCTGGGGCTTCCTCTTCCGCGTCCTCTTCTACCTCACGCTCCTGCTCGGGAGCAGAAACAGGAGGAGGTGACGCTCCTCCATGCCTGATGCGTCCTCGCAAATCCAACTAGCGATGCATGCGGCAGAAGATGAAGCTGATGGTGCTACCTAGCTCTTTGGATTGATAGTTCATCGCAAATTGCGTTATACTAAAACAGTGTTCATTACTGAATTTGAATCACAATTAATTGCTTGGACGGTACTCGGTACATATATTACTTGATTCTACCACTATTAATTAAATTGTGTCATGCCTTCTCTGTGGCCATTGATTGAACTGTGAGGAAAACATCCTCTTTGTACTTATATATAGACACTATCGCTATGACACGCCCCAAGTCAGCGCTACTTGTTATCGACAGTTTCTTACTAGAGTTAGGTCTTCGTCAGTTCACACAGAGCGCAATCCACATGACTTGTGCGAGGATTATCGTTTTGGACTTTTGGTTTTGAAATCGTTCCTGTCAATTATTCAGCAAAGCTTTGATGAGCTAAATTAATCGCCTCGGTGTTTGACTATTGCGTTGAAATCGTCAGTATATACACCAATGTATATATGATCCGTGCTCAAACGCTGATGCCCTTTCCTTTTTCTTATTTTTTGATTGAAGAAGTAAACTCCACTCGATTAATTTAAACCTCTTGCAATTAGGCTATTCCAACTTGGAGCTAGAGTCGGAACTCTGCGGATGAGTGATGAGGGACAGACTGATAATGTTGACAAAGCTCCTATATGTGCACATTAATACTCGTAGTGCCAGATCCACGGCCAGGGCTGCCACTGGCTGCACCCTTGGTCTAATTGCAAGGCTAATAGTGGAGCTGGCTAAGGGCTCCATATTACTGCCATGTCATGAGGAGCTAACAGTAAAGCTAGCATGTATAAACTTTAGTGTTAGATTGACTCACCAAAAACCGAAAGCCGAACCAAAGTACCCCCTAGTTCAATTATGAGTAAGAGTGGAGGGGTTATTGTTTTTTTTTCTTTTTGGGGTGTTTGGTGTTGGTTTCAGCTTTTGGTGACGTCAGTGATAGAGGTCAGCATCGGTTCTCGATTCTGTAATTCGAACGTCTTCAGTTAGCGCCGGTCAGCTGTCGACCTGGAGGCCCACCCTCTGATTAGGCCCAAGGTCCATCCTTCCCTCCCACACCATGCCACCACATTGAGTCCAGAAACTCCCAAGACCGGCCACCAGGCACACGTCTTTGCCTCGTCTTCGTCTGTCTGGCCCGCTCGTCCCGTCATCCGCTTCCGCTCGTGGTTCCTGCGGGCTGCATCGGGCGAGCGGCGAGTAGGGAGCGGGGCAACTGGCCAGCGATGTCAGGCGCAGGGATTGCGGCGGCGGCGGCATGGAGCACTCTGGGCGGGGGCTGCTACGCGGGCGCGACACAAGCCGACGACCGGCAGCGGCCGGTGTGACTGTTTGTCGAGCGGATAGGTACACCGTACACGGTACACAGGGCCGTTGGCCAGAGCACAGACAAAGGGAGGCCCGAAGTATGGACGTGACAACGACATGCTACCAATTTCTCTAGCATTTTAGCCCGAATTTTCTCCGTGAAAAACACCTCGTCACACGACGGCAACGCTGCATGAGGCAGTTTTCAACGCACCGTGCAGCCACCAGAGCCACTCGCCAAACCAGACAGACCCTATCCAAAAGCAGGGGCAAGGCAAGCCAAGGCTAAGGCGAGACGAGCCGCAAGCCGCAAGCATCCGCCATGGAGTGCTGGTGCGTGCACGCGCCCAGGGGAGCAATGGCGACACCGCTCTCCAGCCCCTTCGCTGCCACCGCCGCCGCCGCCACCAGTATCCGCTCCCCGTTCCGCCACCGCGCTCTGCTACCGCCGCTTTCCCCTCCCCGCGCGGCCTCCTCCGGCGAGGACACGGCAGCGGCGGCCGAGCAGGAGCAGAGCACCAAGACGGCCACCGCGGACGACGACTTCGAGGAGCGCGTCCTCCGGATCAAGTCCCGCGTCGGGCCCAAGAAGCGCGGCCCACGCAAGAAGAAGTCGGGGGCGGCCGCGTCCGCCAACGCCGTGACGCTCCCGCCCGTGCCGCTGCGGGAGCCCCGGTCGGCGCTCGGCGCGCCCGTGGAGTTCGGCTTCACCGCGTACAGCGAGCGCCTCAACGGCGCGCTGGCCGCGCTGGGGCTCGCCGCGGTGCTGCTTGTCGAGCTCGGCTCCGGGCAGGCCCTGGTGAAGTACCACCAGCCGGCCACGCTGTTCCTGCAGGCGTACACCGTCGCCGCGGCCGCGGCGGTGTTCGTCAAGTATGAGAAGGAGCGGATCAGCACGTGGCCGGGGCCGCCGGCCAAGTGAGATTTTCTTTTTATCTTTTGTTCCGGTAGGGTGCATCTCTTCTTGTAATTTTACCTCTAGGTGTGCCTTGCAGGAAAAATGCTGTAACGTGTTTGTGAGAATTGGGGAATTTTCCGCCATTTGAGTAAAGAAAAGCTTGATCTTTAACAGCCTTTGAACACAGATTTTTTTGGGCTCGACTTGTCGATCAGAGCCTGGTCGTTCACTGTCTCATTCTTATCGTCGTTTGCGTCTTGCGATTCGCGGTTGAGATTTGTCCGCGAGGTAGTACCGAATGCCCGAATCGATCTTCAAAGTCACAAAAAACCGCAGTGCTGCAGAAAACTGAATGGCTCGTCCAGCTCCCATCCCATGCCGTCGCGTCGCGCACCAAATCCGCAGTGATTTCGCACGAGCACACGACGTTGGTCACCGAACCAGAAGCTCGGGAAAGCGAGCGAAAGCGTGGATTTGCCCGGCGCGGACGACGCCGGCGGTCAAGCGCCGACTCGCCGGGCGACAAACCGATCGTTTCTCGCAGGCTTTAGCTCAGAGAGCTCGCGCGTTCGGGTCGCGTCAACCCCTATGGTCGCCGGTGGCACAATAAAGCCTTGGCCCACGCAGAAAATTATGCAGAGCCCACAACATCGCACTCGAGCACGACTAGATGGCATCCGACCAACCAGAGCTCGTCAACCCAGTCAAGCACCAATGATATACGTCGCGTAACGTTCACGACGATGCAATCGAGCACGCAGCTCCTTCCGGTTCCTTTCACCTCATAGATCATGTGAAATTCCAACGAAGTTGCGCTGGCACCATCACGAACTAGTCACCTTTTTCCCACGGCACGACTGGATCCCCAAAAGGACAGTGACAAAACAAAAGGAAACACAGATTTTTTATTTGGTGCATATATTAGCCCGGTACTTGTACACCCATTGAACGTCGAGGTCCAGCTAGTCCAACTGTCCCAACCAAAGACAGCAACGACGTAGACCAAACCACAACAAGGGCATATGGTCCCAAAGCAGCAGTGGCCCCATCAACTCAAACCAAATTATAGAGACAAGTCAGTCTTTAATACAAGAGCCGTACCAGCATCATGCATGTAAGAGAGTATTGTAAAACCTTTTTCTCCCAAAGAGGTTCGTATCCTTGCTCAGTTGCAGCCAGGGCAAAAATAGCACATGCAGGAGGCTTCGTTCACTTCGAACTTGATCTGAAGTTTCAGTGCTCCACGCCAATGTACTATTAGCTCAGCTTGTAAATCGAGCAGGATCCAGGGCTATTACGGAGAGAGGAGAAAGATTTAGACGCTGCAGTGATGTCACACTCTGCAGCACCATCTTTCCTGGGAAATAAATGCAATAAACAAACCAATATAATATGGCACGGGAGACGCCGGCAAAACGGGTTGGTTGAGAGAACTGTGGCATCAATCAGTCCACTCAAAAGGCCTGCGTCTTCTGCATTAGTCGGTCATTGCTGTGAGTAGGTCAGTCAGTACCTCCTCCTTTTTGGTCTACTGTCGTTTGAGTCGCCGTCTCGCCACCCTTGAGGTTGAGGGCCACGGTGCCTGTACGCTTCCTGATGCTCCCCCCTCGACCTGCTGTGCCCCATCCTGTTCCTGAAGCGACCATCGTGCTCCCGTGGGCCACCACTGCCTTCTGCGAATTCCATGTCATCTTCTGTATGGTAGGAGAGCATCTCATCTTCTTCACTGACCGGAGATCGAAGATATGCTCTCCTCTCCCTGTACTTCCTCCTACCTGCAAGTTCCTCTTCTGCGCGGAGTTCAGCTAGGTGAGCAGGATGCACTGGGGGCTCAAAGGCGTCCCCTTCCATGCTGCACCTCCTCGTGCTTCTCTGCATGCCTCCTCTCTCATCATGGCTTCCACTGTGATGGCGGTGAGGCAAGTATGGTCTATCCGTTCGCATGAGTGGTGGTGATCTGTGCATTGCTTCAGGTGATCGTCCCTGATGGAAATGCACATGGCCACCCCTTCTTTGTGCAGGTGAGTGACTCCTCTCTCTGCGCATGAATCCATGATCACCTTGGCCACGGTGTCGACGGGAATGTGGCATAAAAAACCTATCATCCATCATGTCATCTGGGAGATCTATCTGTCCACGATCCAGAAGCCTAGGGTCTGTAATCTCTCTTCCATGGAAACCGTCAATGTCCATCTCTCTCATGAGGCAACCAGGTAGTGGTGAACGCCGCCGTCTCTGTGACACCCGGTGCAAGTGCCCAGGTTCATCTTCAAATGAATGCCTCCTGCCACCAATATGTTCATCAGCAAACTCGTTGCTCATTCTTGGACCTCGGAAGTTTCTTGGATGGACACGGGGTCCGGCACCCCGCCAACCACCACGATGGTGGTTGATCATGTCAGAGGCATGTCTACCATCATGGCATTCTCCATTGTTCTTTTCTCGCTCAGATTCCATGAACCTCTCCCATCTCTCATTCCTGTAAAAAAATCACACGGACAAAAGGAAAGAAACTTTTATAATCCCAGTCAAATATAAACTATAAAACCATGCACACCTAGGCGCCATCCGCAAGGGGACCTCAAGTCACGATTACTGCATTATTCCACAACGGAAACAAATGACACAAATCATACCTATTAACATAAGCATGGCTTAATTCTCTCCAGTGTGCCCCAACAAGTTGTCCATCTCTTTCATTCTGTAGAGATGCCTGACAAGCGTCAGGTTTGGATTTGTCATGATCTGACTTTTCGGACGCTGACTTATCCTTGCCACATTCACTATGTTGCTGACTGCTTGAAGCCCCATCAAATTCGGAGTCTTCTCCCAGGACTGAATCTCTTGGGCACAGATCAGTGTGCCTAGCAACCTCTTCACTCTGAGTCTGACACTCCGTCTTCAAAACAGCAATTTTTGTATTTTTCTCGCAACTTGCAGCCTGCTTACCATGTGGAGATATTTCTGACTTTACATCTGGTCTTCTATTCTTCTCAATGCAGCTATTTGAAGTCTTAGGCGATTGCTTGGTAGATTGCAGTTTAAGGGGAGAAGATTTTGGCAAAGGTGACCTTTGGAGATCTGTTGAACTGGAAGCTGTCATAGTCTTAGCATTATGTATGCTATTGTCATTATTATTCGCTGGAGTATCCTTGTCAGAATTCAATGGCTGTTTGTCTTTAGATTTTTCACTATCAAAAACCTCGTTTCGAAGCCCATGCTCCTCCCCTGCATGGCTGTCAGCACCAACTCTTATTTTAATACACTTCTCACCATCAGGTGCCTCCATACTAACCTTATTTGTCAAAGATGACCCGTCCTCCTGCATATCACTGTCATGTTCTTTCTTTAGCACTTTGCACATGTTATTAGCATTGTTACCATCCTTCGTGATTGTGAGATTCCCCAATGGTTCACCATGAAGCTTATTTGTAGCTGGAACTCGTGAAACTGTATTATCGTCATCATCAGAGCAGTCCATTTCAGCACTTCCTTGTGACATACCATCAATGATAGCATTGCCCCGAGAATTATTACGAACTAAAGGTTCAGCTGTAGGCTTGGAGGAACTTGGCAGTGCATCCTGAGCTTCATTGACAATACGAGGTCCATGTCTTGTATCCTCACGAACATGAATATAGCTGGTTGGTGGTTTCCAAACAGTAGAAACAGAGGGCTGACTGGATGATTCACATAATGCAACAGCAGGGCTGGCAACATTACTTTGCGAAGGTGATGATTTTGCTTGCATCAATTGTGCAGAAAGGGCACTTTCTGTTGCTACCGCAGGACTAGGGGTAGCACTCGTGGATTCTTCACGCTTCACAAGTTTGGACTTAGCATGGGAAATATCAGGCAAACTTTCAGGTGGTGTTGGGATATTATCAGTTGCTACATCAAGCCCATTATTGATATTTTTGTTTGGAAAACAATCAGAATTCAAATCAAAACCAGCTGTACTGTCAGTCTTTTCAGATTCAGCAGAATTGTTAGCTGGTCCAGCACTTGGCTGTTCTAATAGATGTCCCTTTTTAGCACTGTTAAGAATATGCTGCTGCGATATTTCTTCAGGTTCTTTCTTCACCAAATTATTAGACGACGTCTGATCAATTCCAGAAACAGTTGCTGATGTAGTATTCTTAGGATTTACATTGCAGGGGACAAGTGTCGCAATCTTCTCAACTGGTGCCTTATCTGAGCCTGGTGTAGCAGCAGTCTCCTCGCTGACCTTTTTGGAACTTCCATCAGTTTGAGAATCAAATAAAGCATTAGGAGGGCCTAGAGACTTAGGCTCATCCACTGGCTTACCAAATAGAGAGAGACTCAGTTCTGGAGCAGGTGCAAGCCCTTTCCAGTTTATCCCCAGCTCAGGTCTAGCTGGCGGTTTAAGTTGCAAATCTAAGGTAACATCAGCCGGTCCACGCTTAAGAGAAAGCCCATATGTATTAGACATATTCAGAGTACTGTCAATATTTTGACTTAGTCCACTTCTTATTGTAGAAATGGGTGCTGCTGGGGTCACCTGAGCATTCTGATGCTGAATTGTTCTGTGATACAGACCACTCCCACTTTCATGCATTGTAGGCAAACCTTCAACTGAATCAGCTGGGTCCGGCGGTACATTCAGATCCAAGTTAGGTAGTCTCCCAACGTTACTATTACAGGCATTGATTTCACTGGCTACATGAACAATATTGTGTGGTTCTGCTGAAGAAAAGCCAGAAAGACCCTGGTCTACTTTCTCTTCCTTCACAAGGGAGCTGTAGTTATTGTTTTTGCCATCTTGATAAGATGGTGACTGTAAGTCCAGAGTCAAAAAATTTTGATGTTGCGATTCATCAACCGGTGCAAAAGTCCTTGCACTAGAAGGGATCTCAGTTGATCTACTATTAAATAGCCCTCCCTTGTCGTTGGTCATGGACAGCGCAGTGAGCGCAATGTTGGCATGGTCTTGGATCTGGGTAACAGTGATTCCCTTACCTTTGGGGGTCACATTCGGGTCGGAACTAGCAATGTTGAAGAAAACTTCCTCACCGCAGCCTGACCCTGGAGCAGAAATGGGCATCTCCTTCGCTGGAGATGGAGGCTTTATCGAGAGCGGCATGGCAGATGCAGCCGATCTATCAGACAAGAAAACTGGCCTCTTCTTAATAGGCACGCCAACTGCCGGCTCACCCAAACCCAATCGTGGCACAAGTTGGTGCCTGCAAACCTGCTCATAAAACAGCCAGGATTTTTACACAAATAAGAAAGAGACGTTCAAACAACCAGAATTGACCCCCGAGTGGGAAGTTTCCGAGTACCTCTTCCTTCTTGGATATAGACATATTGCCGTGTGAAGGACAATCAGCAGATATCATGTGTCCTCTGGTACAAATCATGGTCAGTTTCCCCAAATTATAAGCAGAACTGAAGGCACGGCACGATGTATACCAGCCGACAATAAACAAGTGGATGATAGTATCTATAGTATGAAAGATACTACTAGAAGCACAGCGATGTTAAAAGAAACAAACGTCTCTTAAAAAAGATAAAACTATATTCATAAGAAAAAGATAAAATTATTTATTGTCACGGTGAAATTAAAGGGAAGGCGGTACCGAGCCTCTTCTATAGGAATGAGGTAGTAGATTGGCAGTAGATAGGTACAAACAATTTTAACATGGGTTCATGATGAACGGATTGTACATAAAACAGAAGGACTCAGCTATTAGAAACACAGCAGTAGCAAAACAAACAAATTCAATTCTCCCACAGTCGCCACAACTCGATTCATTCATTGCTGACGAGATCAGCTCAGCGAGACCATAATCAGAAAGTAGTACCCCTACAGCCACAACTCAGTTGCTTAGGTGATGCCATGTGCAAATCAAAGTGCGGCAGGGGGGTGAAGAACATGAACATCTGCTGCCGTGCAGTGCAAAGCGAGAAACCAGACACTTTCCCCAAGCGCAGAAGCGGAATCCAGGGCGGCCGGAAGCCAAAAGCAACAAATAAGATCACACGCTTGCGTGGAAGGGAAGCATCCCAGTATACCTCAACGAAACCATCAGTCTGAATCAGGGGAGGACGACCCACAGCTCATTCCGGAGGATCGCCAAATCTCAGCGAGATGATCCAGAAAACTAACCGAAAAACAACTAAAAAACTGTTCGAAAAAAAATGAACACCGCAAATCTCCTCTCCCAAAAACCCCACCGCTCCTCTCGCCGGCACCGCACGAACAGCATCGTCTCGCACACACAACCCGGAAAATAAGGGAAAATAATGGGCGGAATGGGATGAACAAAGTACCTGATCGCCCTCAGTCTGTCCCAGAGCTTCGCCCGCGCTCACAGTGCGGCCGGCACGCAGGCGGCGCAGCGATTAAAAAGGCGCGCTCCCAGGCGAGGCGCGCGACGGCGACGCGGCAACCACTCTCCCCCCAGTAATCCGCCTCCCTCCCTCTCCCCCACTCCCGCCTCCGTCGTCGCTTGTTTGCTAGAGGGAGTGAACCGACCTTTCTCCAACCAATCTCATCCGCCAAAAATCTGAGAGTATGGGATCCCTTCCTTCCCTCCCTCCCCTCCCAAACCCAAACCCAAAACCAAACAGACACTGCACCGCCCGAATAATTTTTTCCGCCTTGCTCTCCTTTCTTTATAGCTACTCCTCTCGAGATGCGGTTGTGGTGGTGCGTGCGTGCCTTCCTGGAAGTTCCTCGAGGGAGTCCAACCACGCCGCGCCGGTGTGCGGTGCGGGCGGCCGGGCCCGGATCGGGTGGTGAGCTGCGGGGCACGTGACGCGCCCTGTGGACACTGGCCGTCCGCGGTCCAACCGACGAGTGGGCCCCGAGCCGGCCCCAATAGCTAGCTGCCTGCCGCTGCCGGCGGGCCACGCGATCCATCCCAGGCCGGGCCGGGCCGGGCCGGTGTTGGGCGCGGACCGCGTGGGATTTGCACAAATCTGAACGGGGGGCCCCGGCCCGGCTCGCCGCCCGCGCCGCGCCGCGCCCCTTTCGGTTTTCCGGTGGGGCGGCGTGCCCGTGCGGCGCGGGGGAGCAGCGGGCCAACCGGGCAAAGTTGGTTTGGTTCGCGTGATGGCTCGGCTCGGCGCGACGAGACGGCTCGTGGGCACACCGCAGACCGCACACGGCCGGGAGTGGTTCGGCTCCGGCTGGACGGAGTTGGTGGTAGCGGTGGACAGGTAACATGGCGACGCGTACCTGAGGTCAGTGCTGGGCTTCGTGCCGGTCCTCCACAGCTTTTAAAAAGTTAGCATTTGATTGGCTGATTCTACGGTTTTAGCCAGTAAATTCTATATTTACGCCGTTAGGCTATGTGCAGTAGATTGGATACATAGATTGTATATACATGGTAGCGGCGCTGTTTACCGAGGGAGAGTTAGTTGGAACAGTACTAGTAAATTCTATATTTCTACCATTAGACTATATACAGTGGATTGGGTACATAGATTGCCTATACACTTCTACCGAGAAAGAGTTAGTTGGACAGTAGATACAAAATGCATTTATACATCCTGTTGCACAAAGTCATTGTTATGGTTTTCTACGATTGTGAAAACCGTAGCCGCGACACAGCCGGCACGTGGCTCTCTCTGTACGGGTGGCGGACGAGATACTGCTTTTTTACTGCTACAGCCTCAAAGCACAGGCCGGACTGCATCGGAGCGCGCCGTAGAAGATCGCGTTGAAAAAAGGTGTGCCACGCCGCTTTGGCTGGCTACGACTTGTGCGATTTTTTAAAGCTTATCGTCGCGGAAAAAGGAGTAAACATATCCGCAGATAAATCACGGCTCGCTACCGGTCGAATTTGGACGATGGTGCGCCGCTGCGGTCACGCTCCACCGAATCCAGATCCAGCCGGGCATGGCGACATGCGGCATCTCAACACATCATGGAGGGGCCGTCCGCCTCCGATAGGTGCATTTGTAACGAGGCGCCATACTGTTCTGACCGGGCCAGCCACTGGCGCCGGCTTTTTTAGACTATATTATTATATTATGTATATAAAATACATAGGAAACGAGATGTAACTGTGCAAAATAGATGGTGTGATGCACAAACTGCTGCTCACACCCCTTTGTCATCGCCGCAAATGCACACCACGGAATCGATGCGGAGTTTACGACGCTCCTGCGGCCGCGCCGCTGCCTCCGGCCCAACGTGCAGGTACTAGTGCCAATCTGCCATCTACGGCTTTCATTTTTTTGAAGTGTTCTATTTGTGCACTTCGACGATGAACGATGACTTGTCATTTGTCCGATGGCTTTGATATTTTGGTTCGAGTGTTGTGAGTTGTGACACTCGACGTGTACTTACTCTTTGGACCCGTCTGCTTTTTTTATATATAGGATAAAAGTTTGCAGAATGAGAGGTTCTGCCAAAAGTAAAACTAGTAGTACTAGTTAGCTGGGTGACTCATCTTCGCCTAAATAAAACATCAACACGTCATTCTTTCATTAGCGAAATAATCTCTCCGTATTTAAATATAAATCGTGGTTGATATTTTTTTTCAAAACTTCAATCCTTCGTCTCATTCAAAAAAAACTCTATACAATAATAAAACACACTACAACAAAATAAATTATAAAATATAATTTTTTTGAATAAAACGAGCAATTGAGGTTTTTTAAAAAAATTTAACCACGACGATGTTTAATGATCTCCTGCCGACCTGCTCTGTTCGTCGTCATAGCGTCTGCGAATACACGCTGGTCAATGGTCATGTCCTTTGCTTGCACGAAAGCAAGGTTGCCTCCTTGCCGGAGCAACCTGCTGCCACGACGTCTGTGCAACTAAGGGTCCGACCAGTTTATTTTTTTATTAAAAGGATTTTCTTTTCTAAAAGACAAAAGATGTTAAATAAAAAAGAAAGAAGGGAGCAGAGGTTGACCCACTTATAGAAAAAAAGTCTCCGGCTAGTGTCATCAGACAGTGCATTAGTACTGTATAGTCATTACTTTTTCACTCTATGTGCAGTATGCAAATAGTGTTTTCCATCCCTGGTGAGTGGTGACACTAGCCTTACTATGCTTCTATTTTTGAAAAACAAAACAAAATGATCTCGCTCCTTCCTCGAGCTCATCTTCCACCCATGGAGCATTTATCAGTATCGTCATCGAATGAGATTAGTATGCCGTTGGAGATAGTCCTATTATAATTTGGCATATCCACATTACATAAGTTACACAATATACTATAATATAACAACGAACATATAATCTCATAAAAGTAACGACATAACTTGAAATAACATGGATACGTATGGCTGCTATGTTCCGCATTCCAGTCTCACTGATCTACGCAATGGCGATTGTAGGTACAACAGCAGTAGAATAGCCTTATTTACCATCGGGTTAACTGATATATAGCATCTCTCTAGTCCGCTATGTAAAACACTAACCAGAAAAACTCTTAGGCTTCTGAATTTTATCTTCAGAGACCAACTAGTAATCTTATTTTGAACAAAACGAAACAGAACCCACCCTACCATGAAACTATCCCTTGCATTATTGGTTGCTCGTTGCCTACTTTCCAGGTAGTCCAATCCGACAGCTAATCCTATCAATATGGTCCATGACTAGAAGTATTTGTATACTATACTTTTTTTCATTCACAAATGTACGACGTTATTGATTTTTTTTCAAAACTTTGATCATTAGTTTTTCAAAAAAATTGAGATGTTATCATTTATTTTGCTTGATTTGCTTTATCACTAAAGGTAGGTAGTTTGAGTATGAATTGTATTTTAATATATCAGAATATTTTTTTAAATAAGATGAATGATCGAAATTTTGGAAAAAAAATCGACCTGCGTCGTCCGTCCCAAAAGACGAGGTTTTCACTATGTGATATGAACCATTTGTTAGGAGTAAGTCATCGCCTGTGAGATGTCAGGAACGCCGCTGCAACCCCGAACCGAAAGGGAGCCCCAGATCCGAGTGATGGCGAGCCTCGTAGCCGCTCCCACACAGATCTGAGGCAGGGCAAGCGGCGCTTAGGCGCTGTGGCCACCACCAGACCCATCCGGACGGCGCCTACATCGTACCGCCTCGGCCCATGAACGTCGCACGCGCCTCCTTTGTACGCGCAACAACCGCGCCCTTAGTGAGAGCCGCCATGGCCACCAGAGAGAGAGGCCGTCGTGGAACGCAGCCTGCCGCCTCTCGGGAGACGTGCGCCTAGAGCCCTAGACGCTAAAGGGGGCCCAGATCCGAAGATGAGGACCACGGATCCGGCGCTGAGGGTCGGGATCCGACTGCTGGCACACTGGAGCTCCACCCCACGCCGGCCATGAGCAGGAAGAACGGAGGAGGTTGGAGAGAGGAGAGGGAGCCCCGCCGCCACCGTCCTAGCTCCCGGCGCGGGCTTCCCGACCGCAAGCTCTGGCAACAGCGAGGTAGAGAAGGGTTTGACGGGATAGGTTCCGGCGAGGTGGAAAGATCCACCCGTGCCGCCCCTAGGAGCGACGCGGGCGTCTGTCACAGCCCTCTCCTCCCAACTCTGTCTTTTATGCAATCTTTGTTATTGATCCTTTTTAGATCATCAGCTACAAAAGAATCAAGAACCTAGTGGATGTCGTCTCACCACGTCATGCCAGGAGAGTCATGACTCAATCAGAAGAAAAATATCATCGACAACAAGCCCTCAGCTGTCCTCAAAAGGATGCCTTACCTTACCACCTCCCATAAACCAAAAAATAAAATAAAAAACGAAATATGTCCGTGGACTGAACTGGGCCGTTTATTTTCACAAAATGGGTGTTGTTCGCCGTGGATGCTGTTTTTGTATGCGATTGACAATGTGTTCTTTTACACACAACAAAATAAAATAAAATAGTGAATGCATAAACAGGGACGAAAACATCAACAAGAGGAGGTGACGCTAGCAAAACACGTATGGAGATCTAAGCAAATTATATCAACGTCACCTTGAGCTAAGATCGGGTGCAAAGACTCAAAAATTCTATCGCCTTAGCCAACGAAAACGACTCTGGTACACTCTACACGTTAGGCGTGCCACACCCAACACTACAACTCGCTTATACTTTTATCCTTATTTCACGTAAAATTATTAACCTAGGTTGTGATACTTTCTACATGTGGCTATTCTTTAAGAGCTTGCTTGGTTGTGATTGCTATTGCTAGCTCGCTGACATTAGCACAGCTCCAGTCCTTGTTTTTATTTGGAGTTTCTTGGGAAATCAACAAATTATTAGCTTACCCGGTCTACTAATCTAGCTCTGCGAGATTTCACATCGATGCTGTGAGGAGTGCCTTTGTTAGTTACACGTCGTGTGCTTTTTGTATAGCGATGCATTCCAACGTCAACACATGTTAGCCAAGCGAGCAACATGTTGCTGACTCACTTTCGTAAAAGCTCTGTTATTGATTTTTTTTTTTTTTGGAGCGCATGTTCACCACCAATGACATATCCATTCATACATTTTTATAAGATCTAGGCTTGGTGTTGTTAGGGAGTTTGGTTTGAAGTGGAGCAGAAAAATGTGGAGTGCAGTAGTACCAAACATCCCATTAGGTCACGATAACCAATGATATACAACATTAGAAAGCCAGTTCAGGACTTGACCTCGACGAATTTTCAAAATCTTGTTTGCGTTGCCTTTTCCTCGCTCTTCATGTTGTTGGGCTTATCGACTACTACAACTGGGCCAGATGTGGCCTCTAAATGGAGAAGGAATCGCAACCAGGCTCATGGTTATTTCGTGCCCGAGTCCGAGTCCATGTCGGATCATACTCGCAGTCCAGTCTATTAAGTGCTAGAAGGCGCGCGCCAGGGGTGTGTTCCCATGTCCCGTCGTTTCCCTCAATTTTCGGGTCATGGACACCGGCGTTCCGCAAGAACCCGAGCCCCAGGCACCGGCGACGATCTGTCACCACATGCCTGAGATCCTTGACCATCTCGAAAGCAACCAGGTTGTCGTTGTCTCCGCGGCGCCAGGCTCCGGCAAGTCATCGGTGCTCCCCCGGTGCCTGGCCAATGCAGGCTACGGCCCAGTGATATGCGCGCAGCCCCGGCACTCGGCGGCGACCGTGGCCTCGGCGAAAGCCGGAGAGGAGTGGGCGCCCCACGTCCTGTTCACGACCACCAGGCAGCTCATCGACGTCCTGTGCGGCGGCGGGCCGGCCTCCCTCGCGGCGTTCCGCTTCCGGACGATCGTCGTCGACGAGGCGCACCACCGCACGCTCTGCACCGACGTCCTCCTCGGGGTGATCAAAGCTGCCGTGGAGACGATGGGGAACCTCAAGGTGGTGGTCTGCACCGCCGGCGGACCGGCAGACAGCCTCCTCAGCGGCTTCTTCGGCGCGCCGGTCGTCGTGTTCCAGCGCGCCGTGCACCCGGTCGAGGTGCACTACTCGCGGGGGCCCATGCTCGACATGGTGAGCGCCGTGGTCGAGGAGGTGGGGGACATCCACAGGTCGAAGCCGCCCGGCGACGTGCTGGTGTTCTTGCCAGACATCATCCACATCGAGGACGCCTACGATCAGCTTCGCCAGCTCGACCTGCCAAGGCTGACCGTTTGCCTCCTCCACGACAACCTTCCGGAAGACCTCATGGGCAACGCACTGAACCCTGCGCCAGGTGGCTCGAGGAAGGTCGTGCTGGCGACGGACGTGGCTGAGACGGCGGTTCTGGTCCCCGGGATAGCGTACGTCGTCGACCCCGGCGTGCTGTCAGAAGATCCGCTTGTGATGGTCTCCAAGGAGGCGGCAACAAGGCGGGCAGCCGTCGCGGGCGCTGCCTGTCCGGGCCACTGCCACCGGCTCTACATGGAGGACGAGTACGCTGGATTCGAAGAGCACACAGTTCCGCACATCAAGCAAGATGGCGGGGCAATCTTCAAGCTCGCGTTAATGCTCAAGAGACACGCGGCTGATGGCATGCCGGGCTTCCAGCTTCTTGATCCATCAGTAGCGGCATCACTGGAAAATGCAGTCGGCGAGCTGACCAGCAGCGGCTACTTGGACAAATATGGAAAACTGACAGAGAAAGGGAAACATGAAGCATATGATGAAGACTAGATGCGAATTCATTTTTGCACTTGCTGTATATATGTTGCAAGATTTACTCCCTCTGCGAAAAGCTACGAGGTCACGAGGGAAAGAAATAGAAGAGAATCCTAGTTTTGTCATAATCATTTCTTTAACGGCCTACTGCATGCTATACACAATACAAAATTTCGAAGTGGAAATTGTACATTCTATACATGGAAACTACATCTGAAAACACCATCACTAAGACTGTATGCGTGGTTTTATAGTTCATTGCTAAGGCCCAGCTCGTCTTCAAGGTCATCTCCCTCTTCAAAGAGCTTGAGAAATCGCGCCTGGTCTCGCTCCCTCTTCTTCTTCTGCCAGTACTTGTAGCCCACGAACAAGGCAATGATGACAAGGACTGAAGCAAGAACACTAACTATTATGATGACTGCAATAGATGCCTTCTTAGTTTCCAACTCCGAGCTAGGCTCACGGTTTCCATGATCACCTGGTAGGAAAGAAACATAGTGAGCAAAAGCAACATAGAATTCTAATACAAAAGGCATTTCTTTAATGATTTATCAAATCAAAAGAGAAATTTCAACACCGAAGATGCTGCAGAGGCATTATCCATGAATTTTGGATCTTTTTTTAACCAAAATTAAATAATTGCGAAGAACTGCCCTAGACTATGGAAAGCAACTGAAAATCCATTAAGCTCAAACAAAAGTCTTAATGGACAGAACAGAATAGGTACTGGAGATCAGCAGTACCAGTAGAGGCAGTGCAGTTTGGGCAAAGGAATGTTGCATTGAACTGGTTTTCCTTAAAACGGGTGTATTTTCCGTCCTTGAAATCACTAGAACACATCTCCCATTCGTCAAAGACATCATCCTTAAATACGTCCTCTTCAAACAAACCACATCGCTTGCATTTCTTTTCTGGGAGCTCAGTTAAGGGCTGCCAAAACCGCAAAATATTCAATGTGTGGTGCTAACGAAACAATGAGAAGTGAAGAAATGAAGACCAATTTTAATTGCTACATGAACAGTTTTGATTTACCTGCCATGATTCCTCACCCTTAAAGGTGTATAGCGTGTCTGCCTCCTTCACATCTGGCAAATATGTTTTGTTCTCTCCATTGCACCTGAAAACCACTGTTGGCTTGACGAACCATTCATGGGTAGCAAATATCTCAATAGTGTCAAGTGTGACAAGCCTCAAAGAAAATGCCCCTGTACAATTAAGCTCATCAGTGATGCACGAAAAATAAAAAAAAGGAAATAAAAAAAAAGAAAAAGGTCCAGTCTCAGTCCCCTAACTCTTTGGTCGGTTTAAAACTGGCCCCTCATCTAACACCGTATCTTTTGAGTTAAGTTTTACAAACTTACAACTATTTTGACGTGTAAAAACTACAAGTATTTTGACACATTATCTCAAAAACCTACAACCTTGTGACCGCATGACAATGTGGCCCCACATGTCATCCTCGTGCTGTCATAAAGTTGTCATTTTTTATACATAAATGTCAAAAAAGTTGTAGTTTTTTAGGAAAAAGTCTAGATAACCCCCTAAACTTTGGAGGGTGGTCCACTTAACCCCCTAACTTTCAAAACCGGATGTTTTAGACCTTAAACTTTACAAAACCAGGCAAATCACCCCCTGAAGCGGTTTTAGAAGTGGTTTTGCCATGTTGGACTGCCATGTTGATGCTGGATGCCACAATTGAGGTGGGCACTATCTGTCAGCCATGTTTGCCTTTCTTGCTCTCCTCTCTGTCCCTTGCTCTCTTCACCCTACCGCAGCTGCCTCCCACCCTTCCCAACCACAACCTTGCGCTTCTGGATTGGAACTTGGTGCCATGGCCGCCGCCTCTGGTTCCGCTCGTGCCGGTCTGCGCCGCGCGGCTCATCTCACACACGCCGGCGAGCTCATGGGAGGACTGCAGCCATGGATCGGGCGAGCTCACGGGAGGGTCGGACATGGCCGCCCTTACCGCCGGCCACGCATGCCCTCCCAGTCGGACCCAGACGCCCTCAACACTAGCCGACGGCCGGCGCGGGAATCGCCTCTGCCTCCTCCGGCAGCCCGACTGGCTCGACGGCCGCGCGGGGCTCGCCTTCGCCTCCGCTGTCCTGATGGCCGCGTCGGGCTCACCTCTGCCTCCGTTGGCCCGACGGCCGCGTCGGGCTCGCCTCCGCCTCCGGTTGGCCCGATGGCCGTGCCGGGCTCGCCTCCGCCTCCGGTTGGCCCGACGGCCGTGCGGGGACACCCCGCCTGCCTTGGCCGCCGCACCGACGACCTTGCAGGGGCCGCTCCTCGCCACCGCCCCCCACCGCGCCACTGAGCGCAGGGAGGCCGGCGACTACGGGCTACAGCTCAGGCCAACGTACGGGAGGGTGCCTGCGGACGAGCCCGCACGGCTAGGCAGCGAACGTCCGTGTGTGTGCACGCCTGCACGGGCGGTGGCTTCGGTGACTGCGTGCGGGACAGCGAGGCCACGGTGGACATGTGCTCACGTGGCATTCCAAATAGGCAAACCAGATGTCCAGTCAGCAAAACCGGGCTGAAAAAACACCACAGGGGGTGATTTGTCTTGTATTAGAAAGTTTAGTGTGTAGGATATATGATTTTGAAGGTGAGGGGGTTAAGTAGACGTCATAGTATAGAACACAGGGTTATCTAGACTTTTTCCTAGTTTTTTAAATAGATTTAGGAGTAGTTCTTTTATACATGCCACTGTAGTTATAGGTTTTTGGAATGTATTCTTTATATTTGGTCCCTCATCTCTCTAAAGTCTAAACTAGACAACAGAACCTTGGCAATAGTAGGTGGTTTTGCAGATGTGGCATGGTTGACTAGGATCTGATGTGGGTATGTGACTTCAATCAACTTCCATGTCCATATTCTGGTACTAGATATGAGGGACCATTTTGAAACCAAGTGCTGAGGGACCAAAGCTAGATATTTCCATAAACAAGTACACTAAATTTTACAATCATTTTCAAGTAATTGGAAACACAGAACTGTTGCAACAAAAATAGGATGTCATTTCTGATGTCATTTCTTTCACAGTCAGTGAATGATCGGCAGATCAGGACAGTCCAAACAAAATCTCTCCAACCTCCCATTAACCAAAGTTTAAATTTTTTTACCATGTTTTCTACTCCCCCCGCCCCCCCCCCCCCCTCAAGTACTGCAGTAACAGTCTAACAGACATACCCATGCATCACAAGAATCTAATTACTGCTCTGGGCTGATAGGTGACAAGTTCCTATTGTTATGCTTTAACTGACATTTGGTTTCATGATCTGGGTCGATAGGTGATACTTGATAGGTCTCTCTAGTCTCTTCTTATGTTCTAATGGCTTGGTTACTAAAATGTTGCCAATGAGTACCACAACCACAACATGGTAAAGCTCCTGCATGGTGGTTGTGAAATCGAATATCTGCCACCTAGCGCCAAGGACATAAGCCTGCAGCCACATGCATCAAGCTGAATGCGACCCCAATGGTTACACGTATAACTCAGGAACACAGCTGATGAGGGGCTGTTTTTCTTAACTCAGGCATATTTAAATTCACTCCCACTTGGAGTTGAACACAGGACTAGAGGCTAAGGCTGCTGCAACCACCAGCCTACCGGCTTGTTGGTGTTCTAGCAAGTGTAGCTAAGAAGAATTCAAAAAACTCAAAATATCAACTTAATAAAACACAGGTACTGACACCTTTAATGACACTACACCAACAATAGCTAAAACTATTACAGCCAGTTGGCCTATTTTAACGAATGCAAGGCACCTAGGTCTATTCATAGTTTCTGTTACCAAAATTGTTAAAACATTCAACTTTAATCAAGCAAACTTTAGTGGCATCCAATATGAAACTACACAATACAGTAGCAGAACAATTGCTTGAAATGCAGCCAGATGAGAATCATTTAGCTTAGTTTGATGGCTGTAAGGCACTATAGGTATCAAAATTGTGTTAGCTAAATAGAAAAAATAGTAGTAATATTTATTTCATGAAGATAGAACAGTAATTGAAAAACATAGAAAGAGATAAATCATTCTAATTTCTAAGCAGTTGATAGTGTTAATAATATGGGACCTGTGCTCTAAAAATTAAAAACAATAACAATCCCCATGAATATGGGACAGGTAAGCAAGATTATTGTTGGGGTTCATATCGAGTATGGATTGTGTACAGAACAACACAATATATCTCATAGTCATAGCTGCAGAACAAATAAATGGGCCAACTATGGATTATTCTGGCTTGAGAGATCCAACACCAACCAAAAGAATCCCCAAACTTTCCCATAAAAAACAAAATCAATGGCCCTCCCTTTGTTTATCCCATGAAATGCTTCGTCATGCGGCAGAATATTTGTCATCTTCAATCTTCACACTGAAGATCCTACCTATGGCAGATAAATCACTAAGATACCTAGCAGGCCAAAATTCCCTTCACCTACAACAAGTCAACAATCGCACCTCATACCTTACCCAGCGGCCAATACTTTGGCTGACCACAAATAATAAGTGGGGGAGAAAATAATGCCAGTCTGAAAAATTACTGCTACTTCCCATCTAGGCAACCACTCTCCATCAGTAAAATACGGTAAATTAATTCGGTCAGACCTCCGCCACAATCAAACATTTTCGAACTAACTTCCCTAATCTGAAATAAAACCCGTTTACTAACAGATAGGAGACAGATCTCACCAGGAGTCGTGTAGAGGGCGACGAGAAGGCCGAAGAGGAGGAGGGGGCTGCGACGAGGCGAGATCGGCGCCGGCCACCTCATGCTACGGCCGCGCGGGCGCAATGGCTTGGCGACGGGGTGAGGATCCCTAGCTCAGGAGCGCGTCTCCTGGCGCCGCGTCGTCGCGGCTTCGCGGGGCTGGTCGCCGGTCGACGGAACTTCGTTCGGAGGGCTATGCGAGAATCGAATGCTTTGCCATCGTTCTTACATTTACCCTGACAGGTGGGCCACGCGGCCACGTGTTCATTGTTCATCGAGGTATTGCTGATCTATAAAAGCGACGGTGGCAAAACCACCTTCCAAATGTTTGTTCTGTTTCTTTTTTCTACGTTCAAAAAAATGTTTGTTCTGTTTTTCAAAATTTAGGGTACTTAAATATCTAGTTTTAAATTTGGGAATATAAGTATACCATGCAGTATATAGTTCAGAGATCAAGTATATTCGGTTTTTCCTCTCTCTGTACATATAATAGGACTAAAATGCGTATAGGCGCATCTGCTACCGTCACAACTGCTCAGTAGCCGCTTGCACTATTCAATAATGTTTTAAGCCTAATTTCAATGTATGTTGTCGCTTTGAATATGTATCACACCACACTAATATTTTTAAACACGTGTGGAACACATTATTATTCTAACAAGGGACTTGTGTTCAGGTCGAGGAGATCGGCATGAAGCTGGCTTCTCCACACCCGTCCCTACCAGCCTCGCCGGAGCGCCAGCTTCTCCAACCTACCTCCCCGTTGCCCGCCACTCCAGCGTCTACGTCCACTCTCAACCCCAGTGCAGCCCCCTTTTGCTCCGGTGAGGGATCATCGGTTCGCGTGGAACGACTGCAGCTCGGCGGGTCCCCGTCGTCCGCGTCGGATGACGGGTCCGATGACTGTGATGCTGCGCCATCCTCGAGCCCTCTTCGGCAGCGCGCGGGCAAGCAGGTGGCCTCTGCGTCCCCGCCTCCTCCTCCGCAGCGCGAGGGATTCATGGCAGATGCACGTCGCGTGGGTGATTTCCTGGCAGATGCCTGCCGGGTGGCTCCTCAGCATCCGTCGGCGGCGGTGCAGCAGCCTCAGTTCCCCGCCGTTGATGCCCCGCTGGAGGATGGTTGGACGACCGTGGCCCATCGCCGAGGCTGTGCTTCGACCCGTTGCTGCTCCCCAAGGCCTCAACGGCTGTCGCGCCCAGTTCCTCCCGAGCTGGAGGGTCGTTGCTTCAACTGTCTTTCCAGGGGCCATGTGGCCGCGGCGTGTCGTGTGGCCTCGCGGTGCTTCCGTTGCAATGATGTGGGCCACCAAACGAAGGATTGCTGGCGGCATCGTTGGCAACATCGACGGGTGTTCTCAAGGCCTCGTCCTCGTTCCTGCGCCGCGACCCTCCCTGCGCGGCTGCGTCGCTCTACATTACCGATGAAATTGGTTTCTTCCGACGGTACGACGTCTGCTAGGTCCAAGTCGGCGGCGTGTGGTGCTGCGACGGTCCCCTCGCCGTCGTTGGAAGGGACGTTGTACACTCGGCATGGGATCGCTGCATGGTCTTGGTTCGGCTCAATAAAATTAGGAAAAGCCTGGTCTAGTGGCGCGTCGAACGCGTCGTCGCGGGCAGCAGGCGTGTTGAACGCGTCGTCGTCTCATGCTGCAGTTGACCTGTGTCCCCTTCTCTCCGTTGTGGCCCATATCCCTGATGTAGTTTTTGATCCTATGCTGCTTGAGTCTGTGGTGTCTAATGCCTTGCCTCCCGGGTCTGGGTGGCCACAGGATTCCTGTGTGGAGATCGACGTCTGCTCAACGGTATGGCGATGCAGTGGGGAGCGCCCCTCTGCGGTTGCCGAGCTGATTACGCAAAACGAGAACCTACTAGGCGGGGTTGAGGATGTTGGACCGTCGCTGCTGGGCGTACAAGAAGCAGAGATTACTGACGATGTTAGACTACTGGGCGCTCGAGCTGCTCGATCGCTCATATGTAGTTTTATGGATTCACATATTTTTCTCTTTAGGAATGTGTGTGGTCTCAGTAGCCGCGCATATCGCTTATTTCAGCTGTCGTCGCTAGAGTCGCAAGTCTGGGATGTTCATTAAATTTTTTGTTGTTTGGTGTGGTGTTTTGGTTAGCTTAAGCTTACCAAGATCATTGTAATGGTTCTGCTTTCCTCTTGATAAAAAAATGTGCTTTGCAAGTTCGAAAAAAAAACAAGCGACCGATAGTTTATGGCCTTCGCTTCCCATAAATATTTGAAGCGTACTGAGTCGATGACTAAGATCGAGTATAGGCGTATCGGACTGACAGCTGGACCGGTAGAATTACGTGCTTTTTATATTGGCCATACTACTCGTATATCATTCATAAAATTTGGCAATCTCACAAACATTCGTATACCATAATAGAACTATATATATTGTGTAAAGAAAGATACAAACACGTTGTACCATTAGAAAAGTTTAGAAATATAAATCAAAGCATATCAACTAATTCCAAAATAAAATAAAAATAATTAATGATTGAATAATCATTCAAACAAATAAATAACTTGGAGGGTGATTTGAACGCATCAACATGTCACGTCATCAAAAACCACCCACCAAAACCACTCAAAGGTTATTTGACCGGTTTTTAATACTTTAGGTGCAAAACATCCGGTTTTATAGTTCAGGGGGTGATGTGTTTCGCCATATATACTTTAGGGGGGTTATATAGACTTTTTCTAATAAAATATCAACTAATAGCCTCCACGAGGGAAGGCAAACCAAGTCTGCCTGCCGCCATGGCGGATCCACCCCGTGGATGCGTGGATCCGGCACTAGGATATGCCAATGGCGGCCATGGCAGGGACAGCGGGGAGGAGGTGGGGCTGGTGGCGGCCATGGCGGATCCGGCCCAGGGAGTCGCAGATCCACCCTAAGGATGCGCTGCTACGAGGCCAAACATGGAGCCCGGCTGCGGGCGGAGTGGGGTGGCCGGAGGGGAGGACCAGGCGGCCGGCGGATTTGTCGGCCTGGCCGGAGACGCGACGGGGCGGTGAGGGAGGACCGGAGGAAGCAGGCTTCGGAGGAGGTGCTCCGGAGACATGGGCGGCGGCGGACGCCCTGGAGGCAAGGCGACTTGCACCCCGTCGGTGGGAGGATGAGGACACGAGCGGGCGAGGAAGGCGGAGTGGGAGGGCGGTGGCGGAATGACAAGGAGATGAGTGGGTGGCACGGGTGGGGAGGAGGCGGATGGAGTGGAGGGCGGCGCAAACTGTGATTCACCAGGATGGCCGTACGAGAAGCCTCCACCACATAAAAGCTCCTAACGTATTATCCCATCTGACCAAACACCTCTTTTTTTTCTTACGGTGTCACCGCACAAATAGTCAATGTATATATATAAAAAACTAAATACTATTTAATGATGAAATGATCGACACATTTTTAGATGCAACTTGTACATATGTTAACAGATTTTAGTTGGGAGATCGTTGTAAATCTAATTTTAACATATACTTTCAAGCGTTTATGTTTTAATCAATATAAATAAAAGAATTGGTTCAATAAAAAATGTTGCTTGAGAGTACCTACAATCCTACATACACTGGTTTACTCGGAGTAGGGCGCGGCAAAGCCGAGCCTGGTTTCCAGTGGGACAAATATGCACGGTCAACTAAATGGATTAAGATAAAGTCAAAAGAATACTTTTCTATAACATATCTGTTACCATCATTATAAAACACTGGTAAATGGCCCGTGCGTTGCTACGGGTATATTAAGTTTGATGAAACAAAAATTAATATAGTATCATTTAAAGGTGCACATCAAATATCTTCAAAAAAATTTATTACATGTTTTCAACACCATGTAGATAAGAAAATGCAACAACATTTCAACTACAACAAATCAGAAAGGTATGTACAAGCAACAACAGGGTTAAGCACCTGACGTGTGACGTATTTTCATAGCACTTCAGAAACGCACTGGTCACTTGTGTCATCTCACTAACTACCGATGTCCAGGCAAAACCAAACCAAGACATAGGTTCTCCCTAAAAAAAGAGCATAAATCGAAGCACATAGTAACGTTGATTTAAACAAAGATATGGGGAAATGAACAGACCAACTGCCCTTGTTCTCAACAGGAAAAAAGATGATGCTTGGAACAGGGTCCTACCTGGAATGATCACAGACATGTTAAGCAATTCAGAGATGCTCAATAAAGTTGGCCCCAGTAGCAAAACAGAACTGAAGTAATTTTAAAGGATCAAGGCATTAAAGAAACAAAGAATGATCCTGTGCCATTGGTTTATTCTCTTGCAGCCATTACTACTTGCGAACTTGATGCCACAGAAATCATGGTTAACACATAAGAATACAGCGAAAATCATATGTTTTCTCTATTACATCTAAAAATAAACTACCCCTAATCATCAGAATGACAGCACATTGCGTGACAAGTAACAAGTTAGTAGCAGTGAGCTCTTTGCAGGTGAATAGGTTGAATTTTTAATCACTGCACTCTTATTTCACATTTGAATCGAGATAGAAACATAATGAAAATGTGTGTTTATTCAGCCAGTCTGCAACAACACGTAGCATACACTAACTAATTATACTTGTGCTACATGCATTCTATTTCAGTGCAAACAGAGAGCTGACTGATATAGAATTTTAAACACAGCAAGATTAATTTTTTGATCAGGTCACTCTGTAGCTTAAATATTGAAGCATTTTACCTCTCAAATTTTCTCAGATTTTAGAATCATTTGCCCCGGTTTTAAGTTGAAAGGTTATTCTTACGACAACATTCATAAGAAGGTGACCCTTTTTCATAAAAGAAATGCCAATAATTCTTTGCAATGTAGAAGTACTGCTCAAGTGACCACTCTAGTGAGACAATTATTCTTTGCAATAATGAAGTAGTCTATAAAATTGATAATTATTCTTGTTGTTATTCGACAAGTTCTTAACTGAATAAGCAGCGTGCAAGTAGTTACTGATCTTCAGTGAATAAACAGACCAATCTGAAATCTCTTCAACATAAATGCTTCTGCTTAGGTGCAGACATGCGGTTATCATTCTTACCAAATTAAAAATCTATTAAGTAGAGCAATGGGATAAAAGAAAATTGGCTGTTAACACCAAATTTGGCTTACCGGAAACAAAACAATGGCTGCTGCTGCTGCTACATATTTCAGTATACTCATTAAAAATTAACATCAGTCTCTCTTCGGCCCAAGATAGATGTACCACGATGCCATGGGGCCTAAACCAATCCATTCTCTAGGGACCAGATTATGGGGGTTGACACCAACAGCAGGCCATGAATGCGATGCACAATTTACTCTTGAACTGTAGGCATATGAAAATTATCTTCCAACTCTCAACTCAATCACAGGATTCTCTAGTGATTTTTTAGTTTCATCCGAAGTGAGAGAGCAATAGGACAACCCAAGCTCATGATTTTCTGAAACCAACAAGAACCAATGATTTTCATTATCCGACAACAAGATGTCATGATTTTGTGAAATAAAACAAGAACTAATGATTTTGTTTATATATGCTATCCTGTACTTCGTGATCCAACAACTAATGCTGCATGTATACACGTACAGTTAGGAGAAGCCGTGCAATCAACAACAGCTTCGTTCATACAAATAAAAGCAAAAGGAGATAAAAGAAATATGGACTTCTGTCTACTCTGTTTGAATTACATAGATATTGCACTCTTTAGATTGTAGCACTACCCATAGTTCATAAGGTTGCATAAAATCCTTTTATTCAAATTGACACTAATTCACACAGAGAGTTCTAAATGCCAAAAGAAACTTAAAGACTTGGACACCTTACTGATGTAACTTGGATGGTGCAGTGAGAAAAAAGGTGTCGCGGGTCTCGCTGTCTCCCTGCTCTTCCATGTGCACCGGCCATGTGTTCCAGGACAACCACCGATGGGTGCGTCGGAGAGGAGGCGAGTGGGGTTCGCGCCTGCAGGATTAGCCGTCGCTGGGAGACAGCTTATTTTGGCCATAAGTTTCTTAGGCTGAGTCCAATGGGATTCTCTAAATGGGTTTTCCAAAACACTGGTTTGCACCATTTGACATAAATACTGCACTGTAGACAGAGAGGGAGGTAGTTGGAATAGTGATAGGGAATAAGATTTGAAGAATCCATTAGACTCAACCTTATAAGCTGTACCAAACAGGGCTTGAGATCTGCGTGATTGGTCTTTTTAGGAGTCTGAGTCGTGGCTTGGATCAGTAACCTAATGCAAGTAAATGAGGTTGTCAAGACAATCAGAATAATCTTGGCCATTTGGGTTCCAATCCACCTATACAGACAACGTATAGAGCCTTAAATGGGTTACAAAGTCACTGAATTTGGCTTCGATTTGCATAATTCTGAACAATCTTGGTTCACGAGCGAGAGGAGCCACACGCTAGCTGGTCGGATGAACCGACTGACCGAGCCTGCTGGACGGTCCCCACCTGGCCGTGTCTACCCGAGATCCATCATCCATCTGGAGTTCTCGACGCATGCGGTGGCAAACACCGCAAAGGAAGAAGAAGGGGCGGCCACCAAGTACAACACGTACCAAGAAGACGCCGTCGGAGGTGTGAGAAACAAGTCCTAAAAGATAGAGGTTTCGGTGATTAATGACAACCTATTGTTATTTACTAGTGAGTTCATGCTTTGAAGGGTTTATATTAGAAATTGAGCTCATTGGTTGATTAAAAGAGACCCCCAGTGAGTTCATGCTTTGAAGGGTTTATATTAGAAATTGAGCTCATTGGTTGATTAAAAGAGACCCCCAAATTTCAAATTCAAATGGACGGCTTGTGGTTAAATCGAGCTAGCAAGAAGATCGGATATTTCCCTAGCTCTAAGTGCCAAAAGGTGAAAAAGGGCACTTAGTTTTTTTTTGTTAGCCTTAGTCGAGCCGTACTACCAAGAGGGATTGATGTGAGTAGCTTGAGTCACTCCATTTCGAGTTTTCTCTAACTTTCAAGTGAATCTAAGTCCTAAAGCTCAAGCACCTTAAAACATACCAAAACACACTCACCTTTGTCAAATAAGTCAAGAGAAAACCCTCCGAAAACTTTACAAAACTCCGTTTGAAAACAGCACTAAAAACCAACTTTTTATGTACCACCGGACTGTCCGGTGGCTTAAAAACTTAGGGCTAAGGTTATATCGTTCGGCTGAGCTTTAGTAGCCACCGGACTGTCCGGTGGATCACCACCGGACTGTCCGGTGCCACCACCGGACGATATAAACCGAGAGCAGTGTTTCCTTCGTCCAGGCCTTTTTGACCACCGGACTGTCCAGTGCCACCACCGGACGTAATAAACTGAGGAATGCTGGGTCGGCTATGCAAAACTCACCACCGGACTGTCCGCTCCTAGGTCCTTGGCATGAAATGGGGGATTCAAATTTTATACACCACCGGACTGTCCGGTAGTGGCAACGCACCGGACCGTCCGGTGGGTACGCAGAAAAATGGTTGGAGCTCCCCAACGGTTACTTTTGGAGCTCCACCTTATTTAAAGGCTCCCCCTCCCCTCATTTGCTACCTTTGCAACACAGGAACACTCATATACACTCAAAGGTCACTTACACCACAAATACACACTTAATCTTGAGCTTTGGGCAAGAGACTTGAAGGGAAGAGAACTCTTTGATTGGAGTTGAATCAAGTGAAGCCAAAGCTTGTTACTCTTGGTGATTGCGATCACCTAGACGGCTGCGGTCGTGCGTTCCGCGAGCTCCCGGTGCTTGTGGGAGAAGCGGAGCAAGCCCTTTGCGAAGGGATTGTAACCGGCTCAAGCTCGCCGGTCCGGAGCGGAGAAGAGCTTCATCAAGAAGAGAGCACTTGGTCCGCGGATCAATGGGTTGCTTGACCTTTGCGAAGGTCACTTTGCCAACCTCATTCCTTGCGAGGTTTGAGGCCGGGATCCTTACGAGGAGCTCGCGAGAGCAAAGCCTTGCGAGGGGCGCCAAACGAGGAGTAGGGGGTTGAGACCGTGTGTCTCCCCGAACCTCGGAAAAAAAAATCCTTATGTCTCTCTTTACATTTCCGCATTTAGTTTCCGCACTTTACCTTCCTAGAATTACATGCTTGGCTCTAGATTGCACACCTTTTGTGCGTGTAGTTCATTAGGATCACTTGTTTAGGCACTAGGGTGAAATGGGACTTGTGCGATAGGATTTAATTTTGTGTTTCGAAATTAGAAGTCCAATTCACTCCCCCTCTTGGACATCTTGATCATTTCAATTGGTATCAGAGCCGAGTGCTCATTGGTTGAGGCTTCACCGCCTTGAGCAAGATGTCTAGTGGGAAAGACCCTCTGCCCGTGTTCAATGGCGACGACTTTTCATATTGGAAGGTCCGTATGGAGTCGTACATGGAAGCCATTGATCCACTACTCTATACCGCAGCCGTCACCGGCTTTCCCGCCGTGGTCGATAAGGACAAGCCCACAACGTCGGAGCAAAATTACGAGAAGTGGAATGCCAAGGCTCGTAATGTTCTGTTTCGTGGCTTGTGCAAAGAGGTTTTCAATCGCGTGAGAACCATCAAGGACGCGCACAAGCTATGGGAAGAGATTTGTGCGCTCCATGAGGGAACCTTGAGCGAGAGAGAGCAACGCCATAGCACTCTTAGCAAGAAGCTAAGTGATTTTCGTATGCTTCCTCATGAAAATGCTAATCAAATGTACTCTCGATTGAATGTGCTTGTAGAGAAGATCAATGGTCTTGGTTTGACTCAAATCAAGGAAGATGATGTGGCAAGAAAGATATTGGACCTTCTTTCGGTCGACAAATATGGCCACATTGTCACGGTTCTTCACCAAACCGATCTCTCCAAGGCTACTCCGTCCGGTGTGCTTGGGAAGATCAACGCTCATGAGATGTATATGCACATCACACCGGATGCGGAGCCTCCAAGTAAGAAGAAGGACATTGCCCTCAAGGCAAGCTCGTCAAAAGAAAAGAAATCCACCTCCAAGAAAATCATTGTGGTGAACACTCAAAAAGAAGATGAGCAAGAAGAAGAGGATAGCGATGATGAGGTGGTCCGGCTTGTGCTGTCACCTGTGCCTTGGGTCGCCTTGACAAGAAGGACATCAAGTACTCTTCAAGCAAGAAGAAGTTCTTCCCATCCAAGAAGAAGCTTGAAGAAACGGAGTGCTACAAGTGTGGCAAACTTGGCCACTTCTCATATCAATGCCGAGTTGCCACCAATAAGAAGCAAGAAAAGAAGAAGTACAAGAATGACTCAAGTGATGAGTCAAGTGATGATGAGAAGAAGAACAAGAAGAGGGCTCCCAAGAAATTCAATAAGAAATTCTTCAAGAAGAAGGGCAAGGCTTACATTGGGGAGTGGATGACCGATGAGGATACATCATGCAATTCCTCCGATGCAAGTGATGATGAAGATGAAGTGATTGCCGGTCTTGCTATTGTGACTACCTCTACACCGACACCGACTTTATCTACTCCATTATCCACTCCACACCTATGCCTCATGGCTAAAGGTGACAAGGTAAAGACCTTTGACGATTCCTCTGATGACGATGATGATATGCCTTCCTATGATGAACTTGTGAGTCTAGTTGAGGATCAAAATAAGGCATTGAGCAAGTTAAGTGCCAAGCTTGAAAAGATCAAAGTTGAGAAAAAGACACTCTTGAGCAAGTGCAATGAGCTAGAGAAGAGCAATGATAGTGGCAAAGTTGATAAGATGCAAAAGAAGATCAATTGCCTTGAAGAGGCCAATGAGAAGCTTTCATCAACAAAAAGGCAATTGGTTAAAGAAAGAGATGTACTTGATGATGGCTACAAGATGATCAAGAAGTCTCACATTGAGCAAACACAAGAAATCAAATAGCTCAATGAGACTCTAAATTAAGTGAATAAGTGCTATAGGGAGTTGGCAACCACTCATGAAGATCTTTGTGAAAGAAATCGCATTTTGCAACTCCATAGCATTGAGCTTGATGAAGCAAGAATAGGGCTAGAGGCAAAGCTTCAAGAGATCAACTCTCTTCGCAAGATTGATGAATCTCCCAATGACATCAACTCTTGTGAAAATACATGTATGTCCAAAAGTGAGCATGAGAAGCTAGTGAATGAACTTGAGAAGCTCAAGATTGAATTGAGAAAATCCCCCAATGTGCTCAAGGGAGACAAGCCATGTGAAAAGTGTAAGAACAAGAGCTCAAGTGATAAAGAAGCTAATGTTCTTATCAAGCTCAAGGATGAGAATGAAGATCTCAAGCTTAAGGTTAAGAGCATAAAGTCCGGATATGGCACATTGCTCAAGGGAAATGAAAAATACAATGAGATGCTTGCATTCCACGCCATCAACTATGAGAGAAATGGATTTGGTTATCCACCGTTCAAGGATACTTGCAAGCCGGCACCATCCATCAAGATAGAGAAGCCAAAATGGTGCACCAAATGCATGACCGAGTGTCACTTTATGTTTGAGTGCAATGCTCCTCCCAAGAAGCCCATTGTCAAGCAATTGAGAGCATTTGCATTTGATGCTCATTATGTGCTTCAAATGAACTCAAAAGGACAAGTAAAGGCAAGGTTTATGGGAAAGAAGGATGAGACTAGGCCAAAGAAGCTTTGGGTGCCTAAAGATATCATTCCAAAGATTTCTAACCCCAATGCTACATGACTCCTAAGCCTAAGCCAAAAACACCTACTCTTCGGTGGGTGCCCAAGTCTCAAGCTTAATTTGCTTGTGTGTAGGTGAACTACAAGACCGGAGGATCACATTGGGTGATGGATAGTGGATGCACACAACATATGACTGGTGATTCCCGGATGTTCACCTCACTTAGTGGAGATGTGGAGAATTATGACAAGATCATATTTGGTGACAACTCTAAAGTCAAAGTTGAAGGTTTGGGCAAGATTGAGATATCAAGTGAATACTCCATCAATAATGTGTTGCTAGTTGACTCTTTGAATTTCAATCTCTTGTCCGTGGGTCAATTGTGTGATTTGGGTTTCCAATGCCTATTCAAGCCAAATGAAGTGATTGTGAGCAAGATCGATGGTGGTGAAGAAGTCTTCAAGGGTTTTCGACACAACAATCTATACCTTGTCAACTTCAACTCCAAGAATGCCAATTTGCAAGCATGCTTGTTCTCCAAGAACTCAATGGGTTGTTGTGGCATAGAAGGTTGGCTCATGTTGGAATGAGTACACTCAAGAAGGTAATGAAGAAAGATTTGGTCCGAGGCCTAGAGGATATCACATTTGAGAAGGACAAATTGTGTAGTGCTTGTCAAGCCAGCAAACAAGTTGCAAACACTCATCCAAGCAAGACATTCATGTCAACTTCAAGGCCACTAGAGTTACTTCACATGGATCTCTTTGGTCCTACCACTTACACAAGTATTGGTGGTAATAACTATGGTTTTGTCATTGTTGATGACTTCTCAAGATTCACATGTGTATACTTTTTTGAGGACAAGACCGAAGTGGCACATGTCTTTAGCAAGTTTGCCAAAAGAGCTCAAAATGAATTCAATACTTCGATTGTGAAGATTAGAAGTGACAATGGAAGAAAATTTGACAACACAAACATTGAAGAGTATTGTGATGAGGTTGGAATCAAACATGAGTTCTCCGCTACATACATTCCTCAACAAAATGGTGTAGTGGAGAGAAAGAATAGGACACTCATCACTCTCGCAAGATCAATGCTTGATGAATATGGCACAAGTGAGAAGTTTTGGGCCGAACCTATCAACACCGCTTGCTATGCCTCCAACCGTCTATATCCTCATCGCCTTCTTGACAAGACTCCATATGAATTGCTCAATGGGAGAAAACCCAACATCTCATACTTTCGGATGTTTGGATGCAAATGCTATATCTACAAGAAGCGCCAACACTTGGGTAAATTTCAAAGGCGTTGTGATATTGGTTTCTTACTTGGTTACTCATCAAAGTCCAAAGCATACCGTGTATTCAACAATGCCACCTGCATGGTTGAAGAGACGTATGATGTGGAATTTGATGAATCTAATGGCTCCGAAGGAGCACATATTGATGTTGTGGATATAGATGAGGAACCACTTGTAGAGGCAATGAAAAATATGCCAATCGGTGATATCAAGCCTAAAGAGGATGAAGATGAAGGGCAAACTATTGATCAACCATCCTCTTCCATGGCACCTCAAGATGGTAGTGAACAAGACAAGGCCAAATGAAGATGTTCATATACCTCAAGAGCAAATCGATGAGCAAGCTCAAGATGTTGGTACACCGATTCAAGCACCTCAAGTGGCACCTCAAAGAAGAAGTCAACTTACAAGTGGACATCCCAAAGAACTCATCATTGGTAGTCCAACAAGAGGAGTGACAACCAGATCTCATAATACCGCCGCATTTGTTCAAGCCTACTCCTTTATCTCTAGTATTGAACCATCAACAATTGACCAAGTTTTG
The DNA here is from genome assembly GCA_022530915.1 of Paspalum notatum. NCBI lineage: Eukaryota > Viridiplantae > Streptophyta > Magnoliopsida > Poales > Poaceae > Paspalum > Paspalum notatum. Next base: position 9,960,232 of record CM039684.1, read on the forward strand.
AATGATCCGGATTGGGTAAATGCCATGCATGAAGAGCTTAACAATTTCACAAGAAATGAAGTTTGGACTCTTAAAGCTAGACCAAAGGGTGCTAGAGTGATTGAAACTAAGTGGGTCTTTAGGAACAAGCAAGATGATGAAGGCAACATTGTGAGAAACAAGGCAAGGCTTGTGGCAAAAGGATACTCTCAAGTTGAAGGAATTGATTTTGGAGAGACTTTTGCACCGGTTGCAAGATTAGAGGCTATTCGGTTCCTTCTAGCTTATGCATCCCATCATGACATGAAGCTATATCAAATGGATGTGAAGAGTGCATTTCTCAATGGATACATCAATGAGCTAGTATATGTTGAGCAACCACCCGGTTTTGAAGACCAAAATCATTCCAATCATGTATATAGGTTGTCCAAAGCTTTCTATGGATTAAAGCAAGCACCGCGAGCTTGGTATGAGAGGCTTAGGGACTTTCTCATTGAAAAAGGTTTTACAATTGGCCGAGTTGACACCACTCTATTCACCAAGAAGACGGACAATGATCTATTTGTTTGCCAAGTGTATGTTGATGATATCATTTTTGGCTCGACAAATGAAGAGTATTGCACGGAGTTTGGCAAGATGATGGCAAAGGAATTTGAAATGTCGATGATCGGGGAGCTTACTTTCTTCCTTGGGTTTCAAATAAAGCAACTAAGAGAAGGGACTTTCATCTAACAAGAAAAGTATACAAGAGACCTACTCAAGAGATTCAAGATGGATGATTGCAAGCCGATTGAAACTCCAATGGCAACTAACACAAAGCTCGATCCCGATGAGAGTGATATCGAGGTGGACCAAACTCTCTACTGGTCCATGATAGATTCGCTTCTCTACTTGTGTGCTTCTAGGCCGGATATCATGTTTAGTGTGTGCTTGTGTGCCCGGTTTCAAGTCGATCCCAAGGAGTCTCACCTCACCTCGGTGAAGAGAATCCTTAGGTATCTCAAGCACACCCCTAGCATAGGCTTGTGGTACCCTAAGGGCGCTAGTTTTGAACTCTTGGGCTACTCGGATTCGGATTTTGCCGGATGCTGAGTTGAGCGTAAGAGTACCTCCGGGGTTGCTACTTGCTAGGGCGCTCGCTCGTTTCGTGGTCTTCTAAGAAGCAAAACTGCGTATCCTTGTCCACCGCGGAAGCGGAATATATAGCGGCAGGGTCTTCTTGTGCCCAACTTCTATATATGAAGCAAACGCTCAAGAACTACGGAGTGGAGCTCTCTAGGATCCCTCTCCTTTGTGACAACGAGAGCGCGGTTAAGTTTACCAACAATCCGGTCCAACACTCTCGAACCAAGCACATAGATATCCGCCATCACTTCATAAGAGACCACGTTGCAAAGGGAGACATCCTCTTGCGAAACGTGGGCACTAAGGAGCAATTGGCGGACATCTTCACCAAGCCACTAGATGAGAGTAACTTTTGTAGGCTACGTGGTGAGCTAAACGTGTTAGATGCTAGAACGATCATGTAAGTTGCCTTGTCATAAATTTGCATCATTTAGGAGTAATTTACTTGCCTAACCGCTGCAAGATAGAGAGGAGCAAGGGTCTAGCATGAGCTGGTGGAACTTGGTTTCGCTCATGGCTTGTTGAAAGGCTCCTCTTGAAGAAGCTTGCGGGGGGAGTAAATGTGGCAAGTGTAGATTTAAAATTCCGCGTGCATTGCATTCCTTGTCATATAGATGTGCACGCATGTTTCAATTTCCTAACCATGCTTGTTGTAGCTTGCACGTGCATTGCATACGTTAGCGTCACAAATGAGCACTTTTAATGATATCGAGACTTGTTTCATGTACAAGCATCTCAAGTCATGAAAAGAGAATAGAGCAAAGGTCTAGCATTGTTCTTCATGCTTATTGAGTCAAATCCCTCCGAAACAGAAGTTAATCATCTCTAGTTCTCCTACGGATAGACCCATACATTTATTGGTTCTTAATTGCCAATTTTCTTGGACTTGGATTTTATGCTTGAAAAACCAAAACTAAATATAGCATGAGAGAATGCACCTATCTTAGAGGACCTGAGGGGTAAGGGTTTCACCTTGAATTGTCCATGCTTGTGTTTATTTGAATCTTCAAAAAGTTGGACAAGAAAAGGATTTATTCCGCGTAAATCAGAGTCTGTGCACAGCCACCGGATTGTCCGGTGGGTGCACTTCTCCTTCCTCCCACAAGTCTCTCAGCGTATATCGTCCGACGGTACCGCCGGACAGTCCGATGGCTAACCACCGGACCGTCCGGTGGCTGTACCATCTCCTCCTCCAGACAGCTTCTTCTCAGCATATTTCGTCCGATGGCGCCGTCGGACAGTCCGGTGGCTCACCACCGGACTGTCCGGTGGATGGTTTCTTGACTTCTAAGAATCTGAGTCTCGGTTTATTTCGTCCGATGGATAATCACTGGACTGTCCGGTGGATAACCACCGAACTGTCCGGTGGCGTCATGCCGGGCCCAGTAAACTCCTTATAAACGTTTAATCCGCAGGGCCCACCCCTCTCCTTCTCACATCGCTCGACCCCGTCGCCCGCGCCCTGCGTGCCCTAGCCCCGCCGGACGCCGCGCCGCCTCGTCCCATCGGTCCCCGCAGTCCCGCGCCGCGCCACCCTGCGCCGTCGCCGCGTCGCCCGGCGCCGCCTCCGCGCCGCCCGGCATCACCTCCGCACCGTCCTGCACCGGCGCCGCGCTGTCTCGCACTGCCGCCTCTCCTGTGCCCTAACCTCGCTGCCGGCGCTGAGCCTTCTTCCCCGGGCACTCCTCCTCGTCCTCGGTCTCCTCCCTTTCCGATCTCGGTGAGCAATCATTCTTTTCCTCATCTTATGCTATCCTTGCTCACTAAGTTTCACGTTAGGAATTCATCTCCTAGGGATTCATGGCATGTGGTTGCAAATTGAGTAGATTTAATGTCAATGCACCAATGGATTAGAGTAATTTAGCCCTAATGTGAGATGGTCACGCATTTTGGTGAAAATTACCCCAAGTTTGACGCTTGACAAGCATGCCACGAGTCCGAAAATCCATTTCTTGCTCTAGGTCTCACCTTATCTAGTTTATTCCACGTACCTAATTCTTCTCGTCTATCTACTCCTTGAATGTGTGTTACAGATGGGTCGTGAGAAGGGAGATAAGGGCAAGAGCAAGGCTCCTGATCCTCCTCGGAAAAAGAGGAAGACTCTCGAGGAGAGGGAGCGTGAGGCAGCCGAGCGTGCCGCAGCCGCGTTTGATGCGATGGAGAGCCGCCGCGCGGGAGGGATACGGATTGGAGAGCAGAGGCAGAACCCTTCTCGCAGCGGCCGACCGCCTCCGCCGACTCCTCACAGCGCTCGCACCAAGCGAGCCACCCCTCCTAGCCAACCCCAAGAGCGTCAGCGACGTGGGACGGTCTCCCCCGCTGAGACCCTCGCACAGCAGGAGGCCCAAGAGGCCCGGTCTAGGAAGGCAGCAGCCAGAGCACAGCGAGAGAGCCAGAGCCAGAGGCAGGACGAGCCGAGTTAGCAGGGTGAGCAGTCACCACCCTCGTCAGCCTAGGATGGTTTTGTTCTTTCGTCACTACCGGCGCCACCCGCTCTCCTTGGACAGGCCAGATTGTCAGACTACAGGGCATACGAGGGTAGGAGGCTCAAAAAGCTTCGCTACTATCTCACTTCAACTCAGTGGCAGCCCGAGCAGAGGGACCAGCGAGTGGATCCTCGCTTCCAAACACTCGACCAGGCTTCGCTCTACGAGAGCTCCAGGGCAGCAGGGATGGGGCTGTTTCCCCATGTGGTTCTGAGTATTCCGAGAATGGAGACAACTATTGGACAGAACCTGTACCGGTTCTTTGAGCACATTCCCGGTCTGACAGGACTTCTAGAGCACGTGCACGGTTACGTGGAGGACTGGGTCCGCGTGTTCTACGCGACCCTCTACGTCGGCGAGGACAGAGATTATATTCAGTTCATGTTCCAGGGTCACCCAGTCCGTCTCCATAGGCAGAACGTGGCACTCCTCCTCGAGCTTGAGCTGTCAGACCACCGCCTGCACACCGACGTGTACGGAGACTCCGAGCCACCTCGTCGCTCGAAGAATGAGCGTACAGCACTGACAGACACCGAGGTGCGCTGCATGTTCAAGGAGGGGGCACAGGAGAGGACACCGCGCCAGCTTACCCCAGAGGCTGGTGTGATTCACAGGGCGATGCGCCGCACTCTCCTCCCACGTTTTGGTTACAGAGAGGGGATCACCACTCTACAGCAGCACTTGGTCCGTGCCTTACTTCAGCGGATCCCTTTCTGTGTAGTGGACTTCCTCATTGCAGAGATGGAGGACGTGATCACCGACGGGATGGGTTTTCACAGGAGCTTCCCATATGCCCACTACATTTTACACATGCTCAGTCGGATCGATGACGACCCAGGGTCCTCTTCCCTCCCGCAGATGCGGTTGTACAGGCAGATCACGACGAGCTTCCCGCTTCACAAGGCTCGTGCACTGCCCGCTCCTAGAGCGCCGGTGCAAGGGCCTGCACCTCTAGAGGGACCCCCGGCTGCGTCTTCCCCCCGGCCTTCAGAGATAGAGACCGCCGCACCAGAGATAGGGGGAGCGACTGCTGCAGACACAGACAGTGGGGACGACAGCTCAGACGACGAGCGCGCGCCGCCCCTGCCACTCCTCTCTCATGATCATGAGGCAGGTGGCTCGCGCGCTCCACCACCACCCCCACTGTGGCGGAACCGCCGATTTAATACGGGCTAAGTACACCTGTCACCCTTAGCTTACAGTGTACTTAGACCGTACTAAACCCGGTCGTCCGTCGAGAAGCCCTCGGCTCTCGATTTGCACCAAATCCCAGATGAACCGACATCACACACATCCGACTCACGATGGAGCCACAACAGTTACATCATCACAGGCATTTGAATAGATAGTAATAAGACTTTAAGTTACAAACCAGGTTCTGAATAAAATAGGTTCAACATAGGTCCATAATAAAATAGAGTTCGAAATAGTGTCTCGCAGCGGAAATTAAAGATCACAGTTCACGATAAACAAAAGACTTGCAGTAGGAGAGTGACATCATGCCCACTGATGTCACCCCATCGCCAGATCATGACTCGGCTCACTCCTGGTGGTAACAAGCTCCTCCACCCACGCAGGCACAAAAGAGGAACTCCATACCTGAAAACCAAATGTTGGGGGCAAACCCTGAGTACTAATTACTCAGAGGACTTAATGGCATTGGCTTACGGCTGACGCAAAGCTTGCTTACTATCATCTAGGTCCTTAGCCATTGATTTTTATCAAAGGTTGATTATACATAAGGTAGCGGGATTTGACAGCCGCTACCCCTTATGATAGAAAGAGATAACCATTTAGAGTATGATAATTGACCTAAACTTGAAGCCTCCAAAATCAATTAAGTAACCAATCATGTAATATCCGAAAACATGAATCATAATCATATGGTATTAAAGTTATTACTACGTTGCCCGTGTGCGGTATTTGGCATTCTCACATCTGGTGAGTATCAGCGATTCGAATCGATTTCTAATTCCCGGGAATAACTAAAAATGCCAGGGGCCCATATGCTTACTCGCACGACGGCTTTCCCACATATAGTCCCCCTCCTCCACCTGTCCCATCCCAAGTTCGATTCACTCCCACCTGACTCCCGGGTTGTGCCCTCATGACGAGCCTGCCGACATCTCGGACTCCCCGCCATGAGTACCAAGCTCCCCCGGGCCACCTTCCTCTCAACCAGTGGGTAGGAACGTGTTTCTGTTCTCCGGATGGCACAAGTAAGGTTTCACCGGCCCCATTAACCGGGTAAGCACTTTAGCAATGGTATGCCAACCAGCAGGCGAACAGCGGACGGGCTTTAAACGACTCGGGCGGAGCCATTACACCGCAACAACACACACCTCGAAAAGTAAAGCTTAATCTCCGCCCGGTCTCCTTTTAATCATCAACAGTAAAGCCATCAAGGCAGTTTCCAGTGTATCATTTTCTTTTCAAGGTCAACCTACGTGACGAGTGACCATTCACTCGTGTCTACTCGGCCCTATCATTTCTATGCAACTCGTCCTACGGACCTATTATTGGTGCTAGGGCCAGGGCGGCCAAGGAATCTAATGCAGTAAGGTATCAATCAACTCCTAATGCATATGCGTAATCATAAATCATAATTTGCTAGGAGAATGTAGGGCCTGCCTACCTTCCTCGCTAGGGTTAGCTTCCTCGGCGGTGAAGTCAGGTGCGGCCTGCGGGTACTCTTCTTGCTGCAGCTCGGGTTCCGGGTCTTCTGGCTCCTCGATCACTGGAATCTCCTGCTCCTCGGGCGCGGGGTCTATATGCATGCCATCATATGCAAAAGAGTGCGATAAATGCAGTGTCGGACAGAGCGCAGTGAATATTTAACCCGCAGCGGAAAATAGGGCAAAGTAAGTAAACATTTCTATTAGAGGGGAAAAATGGACATGCATGACAACGCAGTACCTAAGACTTGCACCTATATGCTTTATGGACTTTCGACACCATGTACTAGCCACCACACTTTTCTTAAAATTTTCCTAGTAATTTAAATACACTTTTTCCTATTTCCCTTTTCTCAACTAGCAACTTTTGTTATTTTTCAAACCACCTCGCAAAACCCACATGCCTGGCCTCATTTTGGATTAGTGGGCTAAATCAGCTATTACCAAGCTAAGAAAAGTGTCAGGGGTTCATATTAGCCATCTTCCATTTAGCCCTTACTTCTATTACCATAATTATCTACTTTATCATGAAAAAAAAAGGAAAACAGTGTGTAAAAGAGAAAAGCTAGGGCCACAAAATTTCATACACTGTCTAAATACCCTACACAGGCCACTGCCCAAGTTCCACCCCATTTGAAGTTCATTAGATATACTTTTTCCTATTTACAACATAGAACATGCATGTGCAAAAATTGTGAACAAAAGTTGACATGCACAGATCCATATCATACCCATTGCATAGATCATTTTACTGTGGTTCCAGAACAACAAGATTTTCCTTTTTAGGATTTTTATTCGATTTTATATGATTTATCAAAGTTTCAGCCGAAATAAATCCATTTTAAACGAAATTTACTCAGATCCAGGGGCTATTGCATAATTAACCTATAGATCCGAGGGCCTAGACGTAAGATCTACAAGACTCGGTAAACAGGCGGGAGGACCGGCTTGGAAATAGGGGAAAACCCGGGGGCTAGCTCGCAAAAGCGCCCCCGGTCGTCTCCCTCCCCGCGCCAGGCGCGGTCGCGCGACGCGCGCGCCGGCGAGCTCGGGCTCGCCGGAGCCGCGACGCGGGGTCGAGGGGACGCGGGGCTGGGCGGCGCTCACCGTGGGCGTGAAGTGGACGGCGGAGGCGGCTCGGGTCGGCGGGGAACGGCGACGAACGGCGGCGGCGACTTGAAGCTCCCGGCGCGACGCGACGTCGAGCCGAGCTCGATCTCCTCGGGGGAGAGGAGTCCGACGACTAGATCTAGTGGAGTGAGGGCGGCGCGGAGCGGGGAGTGCGGTGGTGGGGTTGGTTTGGCTCGGGGAGGCCGGATGGCGGCGGCGCGAGCTCGGGTTCGAGCTCGCCGCCGGCTATGGCGGCCGCGGCGAAAAAGGGCTCGGGGCGGGCGGAGAGAGGCAGAGGAGCGGGGCGTTAGGGTTTTGGGGCGCGGGGCTCCTCCCTTTTTAGAGGCCGGGGGTCGGGCAGCGCGGGCAGGGCGGAGAGGGCGCGGGCGGTGGCCGGACGGCCGCGGCGGTGACCGTCGGCCGCGTGGTCGCCGTCGTACGCGGGAGGACGACGCGCCGCGCGGCGCGGACCGCGTCCATGAGCCGCGAGCCGCTGACGGGTGGGGCCAGGACGCGAGACGGAGAGACGGGCGCAGTGGACCGGGTCTACGGGGCGAGGCCGAAACGGCGCGGGCCGGCCCAGTTTGGACGCCGCGGGCGGGAACCCGACAGGTGGGGCCCACCTGTCATAGAGAGAAGGAAAAAGGAAAATCCAAAAATGGAAAAATCTCCTTTGACTGCTGAGACACCTCTTTTCTATTTGCGTTTTTGGGCATCTTAGAGGCCGATTTAGGTGAAACTCAAAATACAAGGAGTGTTCAAAATTTTGTAAGCTACAACTTTGTTATAAACTTTGACCCCCAGTTCTATGGTCAAATTTGGTCTAAATTTGAATTTGGGTTGCTGCCTCAAGTTTGACCCGCAGGATGCCCCATCTTAGAAATTCTAAAAATCCCTTTTCTAGCCATTTACACCTCATGTGCCTTTTGGGAAAGTTGTGTAGAATTTTATGGTCTACATTTGGTTCAATGGGAGTATTTCATGAAAGTAGCTGTAGGTTTGTACAAACTTGGGTTTTCAAAACCAGGCTGGTTTGGGTTGGTTATTTAGGCTGACAGAAAAAGGTTCAAAACACTAATTTGAATTTATCTTTTGCCCAAACTCAATTTGACAAAGTTGTTCATTAGATCCTTACCTACAACTTTGGTAATATGAGCTTCCCCCACAACCCAACAGAATTCAAACTACAAGCCTGGCATTGTCCATGATTACTGAAAAAAAATCCCACATTATGACCAAATCCCTCTAACCCTGATTACGACATGATGCTTATGATGCATGATAGTGTACAATTTACTTAATTTAGGTACTTGAGATGCTGGAGCATCACAACCCACCCCCCTTAAGGAAATCTCATCCCGAGATTTTGATGTGTTGTGGGTGGAGAGTTTATAGAGATGAGAAAGTGCAGTGCGACTGGTATTTAAAGGTTTTAAGAAAGTCGAAACATACTCGTTCGAGGTGGACGGAAGGAAACCCGGATACTTGGTTCGCAGGTACTCCTCCGTCTCCCACGTGGCCTCTTCTTCGGTGTGCTCACTCCATTGCACCTTATACATGGTGACCGTGCTACGTCGAGTCGATCGTTGCTTTTGGTCCAGGACTTTCACCGGTCTGGCCTCATAAGTGAGGTCCGGTTCAATCTGAACTTGGGGTGTGTCGATCTCTTCCTCTGGCACTCGCAGGCACTTCTTAAGTTGTGACACGTGAAAGATATCATGGACTGCCGCGAGGCGTGGTGGTAGCTCTAACCGGTAAGCCACGGGTCCACATTTCTCGGAAATCTTGAATGGCCCAACGTACCGCGGTGCTAGCTTCCCTTTTACCCCAAACCGGTGCACACCTTTCATCGGCGATACCCGAAGATACACGTGATCACCCTCTTTAAACACTAGCGGTCTCCTCCTTCTATCTGAATAACTTTTTTGCCTTGACTGTGCCCTTTTTAGGTTCTCCTGTATAAACCTCACTTGCTCTTCGGCTTGTGTTACCAAATCGGGCCCGAAGGTGACTCGCTCTCCAGGTTCTGACCAGTTCAGAGGTGTTCTGCACCTCCTACCATACAGAGCCTCGAAAGGAGCCATCTCCAAGCTCTTTTGGTAGCTGTTGTTATATGCAAACTCTGCTAGGGGCAAACACTCATCCCACTTAGTGGAATAGGTTAAGACACAGGCCCGAAGCATGTCTTCTAGGATCTGATTTACTCTTTCTACTTGACCACTAGTCTGAGGGTGGTACGCTGAGCTGTGGATCAACTTTGTGCCTAGAGACTTCTGTAGCTGCTCCCAGAAACGAGACACAAAGACTGAGCCTCGATCCGAGGTAATGGTCCGAGGGACACCATGTAAGGATACAATCTTTGCTATATACAACTCGGCATACGTGTTGGCACGGTAGACTGTTTTTACAGGGAGAAAATGGGCCGATTTCGTGAACCGGTCGATAATCACCCATATGGAATCATAACCCTTCTGAGTGCGAGGCAAACCCACCACGAAATCCATGTGTATATCTTCCCACTTCCAAGCCGGGATGTTCAAGGGGTGAAGCATACCGGCTGGCTTTAGGTGATCTGCTTTTACTCTCTTGCACACGTGACATTCTGATACATAATTGGCGATTTCCCGCTTCATGCGGGTCCACCAAAACCTTTGTTTTAAGTCCTGGTACATTTTATTGCTGCCTGGATGCATGGCCAGTACGGATTTGTGAGCTTCTTCTAATATTTTCTTCCTCCAGGTCCAGCAGCAGTCGGCCGAGCAGCAGGCGCGGATCCTCTCCACAGTTCACTCACTGGTCGCAGGGCTCTGGACAGATACTCAGCAGCAGATTGACTCCCTGCGCCAGCAGTTCCAGCTTGCTCTGCCGCCTACAACCATCCTGCCGCTCACTACCTCGGACACCGGCCTCCAGAGCCCATTCGCCTCGCTGGCCACCCTAAGCACTTTCTCGATCTTCTTCTCTTACTCAGAGTTGCTAGCGAGTCAGTCGATGATGGAGTTGACGCAGCTTTCGGCACGTACGCTTCAGTTCGACTCTTCTCCGCCGACGTTGCCGGATCTGCCTCTCACCACAGTGCCAGACAGTCAGCTCCAGACCTCAGGGCAGCCCCCAGTCAGCAGTGCTCCTCAGGTTTCTCCGGTGCCAGAGGCGTCCGAGCCGTCACCTGCAGAGGGTACTCCAGAGTTCCACTCTCCAGCCCAGTCGGTCGAGCCTAGCTTCCACACTGCTTGCACTACGTGCTCGACGACTGGTGCCACTGCTCCGGCCACGACGACGACGCAGACTTTCACCGTCTCTGTCCCGCTCGAGGCTCCAGGATCAGTTCCACTCTCTGACATCGAGCGTGCAGTCGACGACGCAGCGGCAGACAGCGACACCGACTCCCCGTCGCGCTTCATCCTGTCCTCTCAGAAGGACGGCTCCCGGCTTCCCGATCCTCTAGCGTCGTAGGCCTCCTTTCTTGGTGCTTGACGCCAAAGGGGGAGAGCTAGTTGTAGGGGGAGCTTAGGGGGAGAGTCAGTAGAGCTAGAGAGTGTCTAGCAGTCATGGGGAGCTTTTGAGAGAGATCTTTTGATGTATGATGGATTTTATTTTGGATGTTGACCCATGTCATGACATTTGGTTTTTGAGCATGATGTATGTTCTCATGACTACGGTTCTTTAATTGTGATTGTGACTATGTGTTTATATTCATGTTTTACTTTGAGCTTTGCGTTTACCTCTTTACTTTACTAGCTCTACTCGTTTTGTTGTCATCAATCACCAAAAAGGGAGAGATTGTGAGAAACAAGCCCTAAAAGGTAGAGGTTTCAGTGATTAATGACAACCTATTGTTGTTTACTAATGAGTTCATGCTTTGAAGGGTTTATATTAGAAATTGAGCTCATTGGTTGATTAAAAGAGACCCCTAAATTTCAAATTCAAATGGACGGCTTGTGGTTAAATCGAGGTAGCAAGAAGATCAGATGTTTCCCTAGCTCTAAGTGCCAAAAGGTGAAAAAGGACACTTAGTTTTCTTTTTGCTAGCCTTAGTCGAGCCGTACTACCAAGAGGGGTTGAGGTGAGTAGCTTGAGTCACTCCATTTCGAGTTTTCTCTAACGTTTGAGTGAATCTAAGTCCTAAAGCTCAAGCACCTTAAAACATGCCAAAACACACTCACCTTTGTCAAATAAGTAAGAGAAAGCCCTCCGAAAACTTTACAAAACTCCGTTTGAAAACAGCGCTAAAAACCAACTTTTTATGTACCACCGGACTGTCTGATGGCTCAAAAACTTAGGGCTGAGGTTATATCGTTCGGCTGAGCTTTAGTAGCCACCAGACTGTCTGGTGGATCACCACCGGACGATATAAACCGAGGGCAATGTTTTCTTCGTCAAGGCCTTTTTGACCACCGCACTGTCCGGTGACTCACCACCGGACTGTCCGGTGCCACCACCGGACGTAATAAACTGAGGGATGCTGAGTGGGCTATGCAAAACTCACCACCGGACTGTCCGGTGGTCAACCACCGGACTGTCCGGTGGCTCCTAGGTCCTTGGTGCGAAATGGGGGATTCAAATTTTATACACCACCGGACTGTCCAGTGGCAACGCATCGGACTGTCCGGTGCGTACGCAGAAAAACGGTTGGAGCTCCCCAACGGCTACTTTTGAAGCTCCACCCTATTTAAAGGCTCTCGTTCCTCTCATTTGCTACCTTTGCAACTCAGAAACACTCATATACACTCAAAGGTCACCTACACCACAAATTTCACACTTAATCTTGAGCTTTGGGCAAGAGACTTGAAGGAAAAGAACTCCTTGATTGGAGTTGAATCAAGTAAAGCCAAAGCTTGTTACTCTTAGTGATTGCGATCACCTAGACGGCTGCAGTCGTGAGTTCCGCGAGCTCCCGGTGCTTGTGGGAGAAGCAGAGCAAGCCCTTTGCGAAGGGATTGTAACCGGCTCAAGCTCGCCGGTCTGGAGCGGAGAAGAGCTTCATCAAGAAGAGAGCACTTGGTCCGCGGATCAAGGGGTTGCTTGACCTTTGCGAAGGTCACTTTGCCAATCCCATTCCTTGCGAGGGTTGAGGCCGGGATCCTTACGAGGAGCCCGCGAGAGCAAAGCCTTGCGAGGGGTGCCAAACGAGGAGTAGGGGGTTGAGACCGTGTGTCTCCCCGAACCTCAGGAAAAAAATCCTTGTGTCTCTCTTTACATTTTCGCATTTACTTTCCGCACTTTACCTTCCTAGAATTTCATGCTTGGCTCTATGTTGCAAACCTTTTGTGCGTGTAGTTCATTAGGATCACTTCTTTAGGTACTAGGGTGAATTGGGACTTGTGCCATAGGATTTAATTTTGAGTTTCGAAATTAGAAGTCCAATTCACCCCCCTCTTGGACATCTTGATCCTTTCAGGAGGTCGGTAAGAGGCACCACGCTGCATCACTCCCCTTCTTTGCTTTTGCTTGCTCATCCAATGACGGGCTGGTGCAGCAGTGCCCCGAGCCCCCAACTGATTCAGTTCGATTCAGTTCAGCAGGCGCTCAAGGCAGCTCCGAGCCTTAGCCGGAACCAGTTCCCCCATTTAATAGCCTGCGGGATTAGGCGTCGCTGGGAGGGTCTCATGCGGCGCGGCGTCTGTGGCCCCCGACGATGGGGTGGTGTGGGCCGACGGCTTTGGGATGCATTGGATGGGATCCAGCCAAGGGAGGTGTGGCGCGGGGCACTCTGCGGTAGCAAGGTGGCGAGGAAGGGAGGCGCGGCATCATGGGGATGGAGGTGCAGGGCAGCGCGTGGCGAGCGGCGCGGTGAGATGGAGTTACGGGGCAGGCGCGGTAGAGGAGCGGGTGCATAGGGGCAGCCGTGCAGGAGGGAGGGCACCGGCGGAGGAGCGAGCGCGCGGTAGCAGGCGCGCCGGCGGGGGAGCGGAGGTAAGGTGCATTTTGAGACTCGGAGAAAATGGCAGCAGGCCAGCAGGGATGGCACCCCCGAGGCGGTTGTCGCCGAGGTCGAGCATGTGCAGATCTAGTAGGCCAGCGAGCGATGCTGGGGGAGCGGAGACGGACGAAACAGAAAGTGAATTCACTCCAAACGTAACAGCTCGTTTGGCAAGCGATTGGGAAGGGGCAGAGGAATTGATGCTGGAGGGAATTAACATGGAAAATTGATTTTTAGTCTCAATTTTTTGTTTGGTTTGCGTGGGGAATTAAGAGTAAATTTAAATAAGAGTTGTTTTTAAGTCATGGTGAATGGCTGAGATGTATAAATCCTATACCTCATACCATCCCTTTCCATCTATCTAATGTAGTAGCGGGATTTGTGCTAGGTTAAAGGTTGCTGAGTAGTTTTAGATTTAGCCTGGGGATGCTTTACATTTTTGGTGAATCATATGGATTATTCCATCCAGGTATTTTGTAGGGTTTAGTTCTGTGTTTTCATTCATTTTTAATAATTTGTATACAAAAACCTGCTTCAATGATTGTATCACAAACTAGATACTTTGGTGTCATTATCTGATTGCTAATTTGTTTATGAAGTTTCAACCTAGCATGAATTTGTCCTCTAACGCTTCTGTTGTTATCTTACGACTTGATTTTCCACCCTACAATCCATTGGTTAGAATTTAGAAATTGCTAGATTTGCACATCTTCAAGTTAGACAAGAGAATCATCTTTTTTATTAGAATCATCAGCCCCTCTGGACTTACACCGCTAAATTGTTAATTACATTGTATATAAATAGTATATCTGTGTGTGTCTGTGTACACATCATGTGAGATGAGATGGAGTGGCTACTGGCTACATCGTCACGAGAGAAGCATGCACGTACCTGTCCTGGCCTTGCAATCGAGAGAAGCAGGCGACTGGACCAGTCGCCCAATGGCCACGCGATAGGGTGCCTGTCGCATGCAAGAAATCTTCTGACGAAGGGCCAGTTTGGTTCCATCAAGCACCTAGCCTCGCCTTGCTTGGCACAAGTAACGAGGTCTTGCTTTGCCAGGTAAGTCAAATTGGCTCTCCGTCAAGAGCACGGTCAAACTTGCCCGCACTAACCCAAGATGGTCAGGTGAAAGAACCAAACAAACATGTGCAACCTGTATCCTTGCTAGGCTAGGCAAAATAGGACCGAGCCAAATTGACCCGAAGGTGTCGCCCACCCTTGGGCGATAGGATGCCAGTCGCCCGATATTTGGGCGATAGGTGTATAGTTTTGTAATTTATATTTGCGGAAGTATATTTTTGTAATTTTCTTTTTTTTAAAAAAATATATTGATAAAAAACCGCCTCTGATGGTGAAAAGCCCATTTAGATAAAACGGCCCAGAAGAAGCCCATATGATTACGCAAGACACAAATCAGAAGCAGAGCCCATTTGAGCCCGGTTTGTTGTCCATCGAGTCCGCCCCGACGCCATTCCTGGTTCCGCCTCCCTCTTCCGCCGCCGCGCCGCCGAAGACATGTCGATGCTCTCCGCCGCCGCCCTCCGCCGCGGTGTCGCCTCATTGACGGATCTCTCCTCGCGCTTGGCCGTGTCCCTGCCAGCGTCCGCTCAGCTCTTCTCCGCGGCTGCTTCCAGCGAAGCGGCCACCTCGGCCGCGGGCTCGCAGGACGACGATTCTTTCCTCAAGGCATCCCGCGAAGGTGTCATCCTCGTGCTTCTACATTTTCCTTTACCTGTTCGTGTTTTTCCTGTAGCTTGTATGTTTGTATAGTCCTTCATGGGTCTAGGGTTTAATGCAATGTTCATGTGTTAGAAGACTGTGTAGGAAGCAGGAACGTAGGGGGGTCGAGTGCCGTGCATAAATCCGGGGTGGGTTAGGTGTCGATTAATTTGAGTGAATGTATTGATTGATATCTAAGTTCACAACATCACGCTACTTTTGGTAGCATGAATCATATGTTTGGAAGCAAGAGAGATAAATCTCTAATCTTAGTGTAGAACAATGTGTAGCAACACTGCGAACAGTAAGACCACTCATTTTTATTGTCAATTGGATCTTTTGTTATACACAACAGAAAAGGAAACCGATTCAGTTCGAGAAGACACATTATTTCATTGTTTGGGGTGTGTGGACAGGGAGAAGAAAAATGTTCTTAGATGTTCCTGCTGATTTCGTAGCTGTGGAGTATTGGCTTATCTTAGAGAAGTATCCACTGGGTAGGTTACTGAACTCGTAACACATGTTGCAACATTGGAAAAAGTCTACATAAGCCCCAACTTTTGCATGGTTGTCTACTTCACAACCCCAACTTCAAAACCAGATTTTTAACACCCAAAACTATGTAAAAGTTTTGGTGAGTGGTTTTGCAAAACAAAGTCTATATAACCCCTAGGTGGTTTTCGGTGTAGATTTTTTCTTGGTTTTGATGAAATTTAACACTTCGTACCAATTACAATAATCTAAAAACTTGAGTTGTTTGCATATTAATATCTGAATCATTTATGTCAAATAGAATAATTAGTACTTAGAAGAAACAAATTATGTGTACAATTAAATATTACATCCCCAGTACACAGCAAGATTAGTGGCATGAAATATTATGGCACTCCCTCTATTCGCATCCCCAGTATTTCGTGGCACTAATATTGTCGTATATTGGGGATGTAATATTTAAAATTTGTTTATTCAAAATACTAATTTTCCATTTGACAAATAAAATGATTCAGATCTTAATATGCAAAAACTCAAGTTTTTATATTACTGTAATTGGCACTAAATGTTAAATTTCATCAAAACCAAGAAACAATCTACATCAGGGGGGTGAAGTAGACTACCCAACATATATCGGGGGGTTATATAGACTTTGTTTCTCAAAACCACTCACCAAAACCACCTAGGGGGTTATTTGACCGGTTTTATATAGATTAGGGTGTTATAAATCTGGTTTTAAAGTTAGGGGTGTGAAGTAGACAACCATGCAAAAGTTGGGGGGTTAGACTGTGCAGCAGGAATGCAAATGCATTTTGTATCCACTATTCCAACTAACTTCCTCTCTGTTAACAGTGTCGCTACAGTGTATAGTCAATCCATTTACCCAACCCACTGCACATAGTCTTATGTAGACTTTTTCCTTGCAACATTCAAATTGGTCTTCTCTTTCTCTTGTGCTAATGTATCTTAGCCCTGCTAATAGTTTGGGTGACAATAGTTTTATTGGTTTGGATTATCTTGTGGGCATATATAGGTTGGATGGTAACGGGCCAATAATATCGACAAGTTGGTTTGGGTTTTGACTTCATGCTGCTTGTGGTCAGGGTTGGGTTGGTCTGCGATTCAGTTTCTAGTGGGCTGAAATCCTGGACTCCAACAGGTTCCAAACTCTAAATAATGGTCAGTCCACAGTCCACCTGCCTTGAGAGGCAGTCTCCAGACTCCAAGTGAGTAGGCGACCATATCTCTGCAACTCCGCCTGCCGCCACCCGTACGCCTCGCCCGCATGCGTGCCACCACGGTTGCCTCTGCCATTCTCGTAGCCGCCACGTACGGCAATTTGATTTGGTTTGGAGTGCGAACACGTAATGGCCTGGAGAGAGTTGGTTTTTGCGCGGGGAATAAAGATGGGGGTGTGCTAATTAATTCTGCATGGTAGTACGATTTGGGTACAGCTTGGATGCCAGCCCATTAGGAGGGATACTTCTGGGATCAAGAGGTCTTTGTTGTGGCCTTTTAGCCTTTTGTGTTGCTGGTACTTTTAGGTTGTATTAATGGTTCTGGCTCCTAAGATACTTATTCACCTTATAGATCAAGTACATTCCAATAATACTTTTCTGCTGCAACAGGCTTGGCCTATGGAAGGTTCTACAGTGCCACTATTGGGGGCAGCCGTCTTGAAAAGAACATGTTGAAAACTGACATTATCCATCATCTTGACAGATGTGGATTGTCATTGGATGATGTGAAAATTGATTACAACAGGGGATATACTCCGTTGGGCGCGTATGGTTTCTCTTGTGTTCCGAATCTTTTTGCTCCTCTCAATACTCTATATATATGACTCTTTTTATATCCCTTATTTGATTTCGGCCCCTAACCCATTTCATCTATTCATCTAATGTAGCTTAGATATGAACTTTGTTTCTGTTTGATGTGTGTCTGTTTTCATATAATGGTAATGAAGCATTGCCCTTTCTTAGTAGGACAACATTTCCCTGACTGGCCTTTGTTGATCTGTCTGTATAGTAAAAGTGATGGTCTATTTTGTTTGGATGTGTACCTGAGATACTTCCTCGAGTGTGTGTTGAGTTATGTATGAGGGATAATAGTTACTTCTTCACTGATGTTATTATTCTGCATTATGCTAAGAAAGGTTGCACAAACACAAGTAGTTCATCTAAAACATTCTCTTTATGGTATACATATGATATGCCTTCATTGATTCTTTTATATATTTGTTAAAATGTTATTGCTATAGATTCATAGTCGATATCTGTATCATTAATTTCTTCTGCGCACTTCTGGGTGTGATTATCAACCTGAAAATTGTTTTAATGCCTTCATTAGTTTATTGAGGTTTCCTTCAAAGGCAGCGTTTACCACTGCAATTAGGCAAACAAATCAGAATCGTCTGTACAGGATTGATGAGGTAAGGCGAGACTTATTCTTTTATCAGTTTTTCATTTGGTCCAGCAAGTGGTAAACAATCATATATTGTCTGCAACAGATAAGTCGTGACGTGTGGGATCTCAAGGAATCCTTTGATGGAAAAGCTGTAAGTAATAGTTTGTATTAAAGTAGATATATGTAATCAATTTCTGCTTATGCTTGCAAGTAGATTTGCACAGAACAAATATATTGTTATGAAGTTATCTCTCCTCTGTTCTAGCAAATATATGCATTGTCACCTAATTGATTAGTCTGGAAGCAATCATAAATTTTTTTAAGAGCGTTTTTGCTGTATGTGTATTTCCAGGTACTGCTGCAAGGAGTCCCACGAAATGCCCTTCTAGATGACATAGAGCGATTTTTGTGTGGCACTAATTTTGAATCTCCTCCATTAGAAAACTTTCTCAGGTAAGGTATTTGAGACGCGTGCCTTGTTTACCAGTATCCAACTTGCTCTGTTGCTCAGTTTATAGTTGTCTGATTCCATACATGGCTGCTGCACAGACCTGGTGTCCCAGAGCCCATAAGAATGGTGGTGGTTAAATTCCATACAAAGACTGATGCGATGAATGCTGTCATAACAAAAAACAGGAGTTTCTGTCTGAACAATCAAGTCAGCATGCGTGTTCTTCAGTAACTGAGTAGCAAGTTAAATCCTGTGATATTTGAGCCAACTGCGTCAAACAAAACCTTTAAGGCTTTCATCTGAGGTCGATCCACACATGTTGCCGCATTGTGTGGTTATGTAATTCCATTCAACTGCCAGCCTGCCTTGTGTTTCGGTTCCAATTAGTTTGTGGTTTGTAATTGTACTATATTGCGTATATTTCTTGTGTGCTCCACTAATTCGCCTTTACAGTAAAATAATTAATGGTGGGATTAATTAATCTATAGCCGTCTTGCTTCCAACATGCATATCCATTTATTGTGCTCATATTAAGCAAATTCCGTGCTTCTTTGCATCCTTATATCTGCAGGCAAGACATCAGTACTCTGTCAGCGACACGATAAGTGTTGTTACAAGGCAGAGACATCACCACTGACTGGCAAAGGAGTATCTCAGATGAAGATGTTTGAATGATTAGTTAATTCATACCCCAAGCTTCTCCTTTGTGAGAGCAAGCAGGACTTGAGGGTCCTGCTTGGTCTGCGTGTACGCGTCAATCTTGTTGATTTCCTATCATTACTCACACATCGATCTGGTGTCATGATAAATCATCAAAATAAGGACATGGAAATGTTGTGAAAAGTGAAAACTACCTCGATGAATATACGTATATTAACTCTTCCTTCGGTGATGTCATAATTCTTTATGTCGGCAAAAAATATCTGAAAATCGTCGATGAATGGTGCATAAGCAATGTCCACCTATGCCCAAATCAAACACCATTAGTAGTTTGTTTACTAGCAACTAGCAGAAAGCGTTCAAAAAGGGTTCATGCAGATTCACCAGACTAAATTGGCCGAGGAAGAAAGGCCCGTCACCAATTTTTTGCAAGGAGCTGTTTATTTTGTCCAGAGCAGCAACTGACGATCAGGGATGTTTCATACGTCAGGTGTGCACCATAAAAAAAGTCGCCCGATGAGATACAAATCAGATAAAAATAACCAAATATTCTTAGTTCTTGCCTGCTTCGGCAGTCACAGGCCCCTTGGATCTCAGTGCATCGATCATTGCCTGGTTGAAAGCATCTGAATATCCAAGCAGTTCTTCTGCAAACCTTTGCTTTTCAGGGTCCTGAGATTATCAGTTGGATTAACAACCTTAAATAAGAAGGGCATGCTACTCCATCGTGCGGTGAGGTATAGTTATGGTTAACTTACATTGCTGGTAAGTTTGGGGCTGTCGAAGTTGCTATCTATGTACTTGATCAGATCCAAGCTTTCTCCTATGATCTTCTTGTTGTGTTCTAAGGAAGGCAGCTGTCCGGAAAAATTACAAATCTTACTATTACTAATTGGAGGTTCTAAAAGTTGCACCAATTTCAAAGCGCGCTAGAAAAAAAGATAAATTCAAGAAATTCTCACAATAATTAGAAAGATCCGACCATCAATTGGCAGACTAGAATATTAATAGCCATTAGATCTGTTTTCTAAGTAATTACCCACCTCTGCCATTATGAAAGGTCTTGAGTTCAACTCTCAACGAAAGCAAATATCATCTTTTTTCATTATATATATTTTCCAAGTAATTACCCACCTCTGGCATTACAAAAGATCTGAGTTCAATTCTCAACGAAAGCAAATATCTTTTTTTTTAGATTTTTTCTATTTTCAAAATTACCTTCAGTTTTTGCCTTTTTTTTCCATTAAAGATGCTAGAAACCTTTCCATGAAACAGATATTTTGTAGATTTTTTGAAATTTTCATGTCAATCCTCACAAGATGCGCTAGAAAAAAAAATTAAATTATAGAAATTCTCACAATAATAAAAAATACCCTATCATCAATTAACATGTTGGAATCTTAATAGTCATTAGATCTGTTTTCTAATTAAGTAACCACCTACCTTTGCCATTATCAAAATAATATTAAACAACCCCTAAAACTACATATTAATTACCCACTCTGCCAATATAAAGGATAATATGAAATAACACCATAAATTTTATATCTAATTGCTCACATTTGCTATTTTGATAGGATAATACCAAATATCCCCTTTAATTTATATTTGAATTGTTCATCTTAGTTATTATAACTGATAATATGATGGAAGTAACCCCTCAAAATTATATTAAAATCATCTATTTTTGCAATCGATCAGAGATTATCTAAATCAATTAAGCATACATATAAAGTAGCAAGATATGTTATTATAAAAACCTAAGTATAAAAATAGATCTATATATATGTTGTACGGTTACGCATAACACATTTAAGACTCTAACCCGTGCATTCGCACGGGTTGATTGACTAGTTCTTCAAATGACAAATGGTAAAATTTCTGTGCGTTTTTTTTTTTTTTTGCCGTGCAAAACTACATGTATTTGTAGTGTATCCACACCTGGTTTTTGGGGTAAACCTCCCTATACCATTCAGGCTTATCTGCCGTGTCTATGGGGACTAGCTTGATCTCCTCCTGCAAACCCTGTGCCCACCCCCCGAAGCAGTAATTAAAATTCACGAGCATGTACAGACGAATCAAAACTAGGTTGAGTGGAAGACCTTGTAATTCCTTGTGATCCATGCTCGTTGCGCATACGGGCATATGTACGACATGTACAATCTGTAGAAGTACAGTCCGAGACGCATTAAAATAGCATAGAACATTTCTTTCTCGCCAGAAAATAGCAAGAACACTGAACGATTCTAAGCTTAATTGCATATCAGCATATGCAGCCTGTGGCCTAAAATATTTGGTCATATCAGCTTCAGAGAACAGAGCAATGACCGACCTGGTTGTCCCATCGTAGAGTGGCGGCTGCTCAGCAGTAGATGTCAAGGTTGGAGGAAGGGCTTCCATATCAGAGCTACACTCGGGGAAAAAAAGGCAGCGATGATAAGGTTCTCTGTCAGGCCGTAAGACCATCTTAATGGAGATGTTAGTTTATACCCATTGTTTATCCCTATTCATCTACTATTCTAATTACCTCTCTTTCTCTAGTAGCGCTACAGTATCAAACAATGTTATATGCAGTCTATTTTATTCCTCACTGAGTCACTGGGGATAGCCTAACATGAAGACATGCTACCTCACATTTATCATTGTAAAGAGAGAGAAAAAACTGTTAAGAACCTGATAACCGGTGATTGGTGCTGCATGCGATTGCCACCAGCGGTGATTACGAATATAAATATGTATGAACTTTTTTCAAGTGGAAGCTCCAGTGCTATCACACGTACTGCAGCCTGCGTGTAAGCTGGTAATAAACGAGAACATGGAAGCTGGCAGCACCGAGTTGGCGAGTTTAGTCAGAGCTGAAAGGGAAGACGAAGAAATTAAAACGACTCAGCTCGGGCGTCAGCAGTGACGACTCAGCGGTGAGCCGGCGATTGACTGGTAGTGGTTGAAACCTTGCATGTCTGTGATGTGCCGTGTAATAACTTTTGTAATTTATAGAGTATTTTATTATAATTTGAAAAAAATTGTGTAATGTTGTGTGATCGTGAGTGAAACATTTTGCGTGACTCTCCTGAACCACCAATTCACCAAAAGACTCTGTCCACCTACTACTCGCATGCAAATATATTTGGCATGCATGGCTTGACATTCAATATATTTTTAATATGAATTATTTTCTACATATCAACAGTGGTACAAATTGTCATTCTCAATTTAGAAATGTATCGGCATACTTTATGGTAACTTTCGTAATAGCATGCATTGACAATTTAGAAGTTTGATGATGTTTTAGTTTAGTTTTAATATTTGTGGAGGTATGCTGCATATAAATTTGGAGAGTTATTTTATATTCCCTTCGTATTCAAATATAAGTTGCGGTTAACTTTTTTCCAAACCTTCAATCGTTCGTCTTATTCAAAAAATTTATAAGTTATTATTTATTTTGTTGTAATTTGTTTTATTATAGTAGAAAGTTTGAGTATGATTTGTTTTCTTGTAAGTTTATACAAATTTTTTTAAATAAGACAAACGATTCAAGTTTTGGAAAAAAGTCAACATCGACTTATATTTAAGTATGGAAGGATTAACTTTTATAGTAATAGAGATAGGTAATTATGCAGATCTTGGTGTTACTTTATGTTTTTATAACATATTTACTCTTCTTCAATCGCCTGATATTTATCTATATATCCATCAGCCAAATTGTTTTGTGTGTGTTTTGTGTCTGTTTTATTAAATTACTATATATATACACAAAAATTACTATATATTGTTGCACCATAATTTTTTTACCGTGTTATGTAATTTTGATGTGTGACTGGTGGATTGAATTTCATCAGTTGTCTATGCGGTGATATAAAATGATAGATTGATTCCTTCAGTCATCATAGGGAAGCCGTTAGATGAACATCGGATGGTTATAAAATGTGACGAATGGAAAGTTAAATATCAGTCACCTGATAAGGGGAAACACTCATTTTATAATAGTCGATGTGGGTAATTAGAAAACAAAATAGGTTCCATGGCTCTGTTATTGTTAATGATAATTGGAGTACCGAAATGCTGACCAATTGTTTTTTATTTTATGATGAGAATATATAGTTGTGTTTCATTTTTTATTATTGATGTAATATTAAGATAAGTTGTCGGAGAAAAGATTCGTGTTGCGTGGCACAACTGCTTTCTGTGTGAAAGCTGAGAAACAAGCTATGCCAGACAGGGCCTTGTCTGCCAATCATCCATTAACGGACCAAGGAGAATAGTATGCTTCCACACACTCGGTGATTTCCTTTCTGATCAAGATCAATGGCACAAGGAGAATACTGGTATATAAGAGGAATGCTGATCCATTGAACTCCGACATTTAACAAAACGTAATGCATATCTTTGTTACATCCCATATACGGAGTACAATAATAACATTGACACACTACTAAGCTATAATGCTAGGGCAACTTAGTTCATTTTGACAAGCACAACAGTCAACAGGTATAGAAGGCCATATCTTATTGAAAACAATACATATAGTCCCTTGGCGAGAGCTTCATCCTTGGTCACAAACTTTTTTTTGAACGTAAAATCCTTGGTCACAAACTTTAGGCAATCTGGAATTTAAATGATGGTCAAATGTTTTGAATTAACTGAACAAATAGATTTTAAAAAAGGCAGAAAAAGTTAAAATATCTTACACCAAACTGCTTCTTTAGGAGGTCGAGCAAAAGCTGTGGGTCCTGTTTAGTCTGTGTATATGCATCGATCTTGTTCACTTCCTGAAACATTCAGTTTTGAGTTAGAAATTTCTTCTAAAGCATTATCAAAAAAACTGGTTACATTGGACCATGATGTCTTGTTAAGATAATGAAGAATCATTCCAAACAATGTGAGTGAATGTGCTACAAACGTAAGCTTAGCCTAATTTAGTGTCGGGTCCATCAGTTTGAATTACCTCAACGAACTTCTGAAGGTTGGGTCTGCCTTTTGTGATGTCATAGTTCTTTATGTTGGAAAAGAATATCTGAAAATTTTCGATGAATGTCACATACGCAATGTCCGCCTGTAACAAAATTAAGCATCACAACAAAACCACATATCAATCACAGCCAACAAGTCCTAATATGAAATCTTCCTAAGAAACATTCAATTTTGAAAAACGCTGGAGGGGGGATGATTCCTGGAGGACATACCAGACTGAACTGACCGAGGAAGAACGGGCCGTCGTTGAATCTCCCGAGAGCCTCTTCTATTTTATCCAGAGCAGCAACTGATGCAAAGACATCAAGGGAGAAAATTAGCATCTTATACAAAATATAAAAACCTTTTCAAACATGCGTACTGGTTCTGTTACCAGTTTCCTCGGACACAGCTTCCTTGGAGAGTAGAGATGAGAATGCTGCTTTGATAAACACATCCGTGTACGCAAGCAGTTCCTCAGCAAACTGTTTCTTTGCAGGATCCTGTGAAGAATTCAGACTTTAGCCATTCTGAAAAACACGCCATGTTTTATGGAAGAATTACATTGATGACGGTGTCAGATGTATTCCTACCTCAGGAAGCAACGATGGACCCTCGAAATTGCTGTCAATATACTTAACCAAATCCAAGCTCTCTCCTTTGACCTTGTTGTTGTGCTCCAGGGAAGGCACCTGCCAAAAACGAAAAGGGTAAACATACTTGGAGAGGAAAAATGTAAAATAATGTCAGGCTTGGAAGACTCAAAGGGGGTATAACAGATTAACCAAGCATACCTTGTTCTCTGGATAAACCTTCTCCTTGTACCATGCTGGCCTGTCAGCAAGATCGATCGCGACTATCTTAATCTTGTCATACAAACCCTGGACAAACGAAGGGAGAGAGAAAATGATTCCTTTTTTTCTCAGCACGACAACTCAAGAACTTCAGCAAATCGATTGACTGGTGGTGGTGGCGGCGGCGGCACCTTGTAGTTCCTGGTGATCCAAGCACGCCGCGCGTACGGGCAGTGATACGCAATGTACAGCCTTCACCAAAAACGGGGTTAATTTCAAGTCCCTGATCTGCGCAGGCGGAAATTCGCAATGATAGGTCAATTAAACCTACCTGGTGGTGCCATCGAAAAGGGGAGGCGGCTCGGAGGTGGAGTTTAGGGGAGGCGGGAGCACTTCCTTCACGGGGCTGCAAGGGAGGAGCAAGAGTTGTTCCAATAAAATCGACAATCCCCCGTTCACATAAAATCCAACCAAGAATCATTTTATATGGATATGGGGAAAATTAGATCAAGACAGAGACAAGTCTTCTGCCCCGCTCTCACCTTGCTGCCGCGGCGGCTGCCATGGCGACGATACGGGTTCGGGAGGAGCTTCTGGCGCGGAGTTGGTAGTGAGGTGCTCCTGCTCGTGGCGAGCAGCGAATCTTTATACGCGGCGATGGGCCGGCAGGGGAGGCGGCCAGGCGGGGACGGAGGTGGAGGCGGGCAGTGGTGACGAGCAGCGAGGGGAAGCGAGCGAACATTGGAGGCGACTCACAGTGATTGGTGGAGTGGCCGCGTGGGCACGTCAGCAGTAGTTTGCGCTCTCCAGCGGACGGATCACAGACACGCCGGCCTCACTTGGACGCGATTGTGTTCAGATGCGATGTGCCTGTCTAGCTGGCTGTCCGGCCTGTCCTTGAGGTGCGGAGCGAAATAGCGAATGATTCCGAAGTCGTCGTTCGTTCTAAACGTCAGTACGTCACCTTTCTTTTTCCTTTTTCCCATTACTCCTTCTTTGTGCTTTTATACGGGGTATGTTTGAATTTTTTGGGCTAGTACAAAACGGGCTAAAAACAGGTTAAAGTATTCAAATAGAAAGATTAAAATTGGGTTAAAGCGATCAAACTGGCTAAAATTTTGTAGCAAAAAAAAATTATTTAGAACTAGAATTTTGTAGCCCCAACTATAACCTAGAAAAACTAAATAGACCCACAGTCAACCGAACCGTGCAAGCTGATCCGGCAGCCCATGGCACAGCACGGCAAAAAGCGGCCCGTGCCGTGCTTGGGCAACAGCAGCGGCACAGCAGGCCAGCCCAGGCCTGGCGTGGCCTAGTTTTTGTTTTCAATAAATTTTACGATTTTACGGCGTTTGCATCGACAGTAACCGAATAGAAGGAAACAAAGATGTGGGCCAAAAACTAAAAATTAGATGGACCAGAACTAAATTCCAAGAGAGTTGCAAGTAATTTTCTCTTATGGTACAAGGTAACTAATTAGCATATCATGAGTTCATTGACACAGCCAGTAATGTATATTTCGATATGGACCATCCTTGGCCCAACGGCCCGAGCATGTCTCATGCATCCGATGCGAATGGCGAAGTCCTAGGAGCTCATCGCTCGTCGGATGCCACCCTTGCACTCGTCGGGACCGTGCGCAGATCATGGACGCGGCCTCGGCGGCGCCACCACCGATCCAATCTTTGTCCGCACCACGACGGCTTCTGCTGGTGGCTGGGCGCTGGCTCCCCATCTCATCCGTGGCACTGGCGCACTGCTACCTCCGAGACTCACAGTGTGGACATCAACATAATCTGGATGGCCATCCAGATCAATGCTCGTCAGCTGTGAGCAATGAGAAGCAGGCAGGCAGAGGCCGAGGCGGCCACACGCCCACACGCGAGTAGAGCAGTGACAAGCAGGGATCGGGCCGGCGGCCGGCTGAGCAGCAGCATGTAGCAACGGGCCGAGCAGTGGCGGAGCTGCAGCCGGCAAGCAGAGGCGTAGGGTAGGCGACGCCCAACCTGAGCTCCGGCCTGGACGGCGAGCTGAACTCGAGCTCCGGCGGACGGAAAACCGATTGCATCGTCCGCTATGTACCAACTACCCTTGTTTGAATAACTAGAAAATAATATTTTTTAGTGAAAATCAACGACTGAGATTAAAATGGTGCGGAGGAACCTTCAGTTCCGCACAAGCACCGAAACAAACCTCATATTAATATAAGCTATAATAATAAAATCACTAGTGCTTAGGAGACAAAAGTGTTTTGAACCCCAGCAACAATGTATTTTAGGCGTGTTTTTGTTTATTTAGCCATTTATGGGTGGCAAGAACGACATGTCATTAAAACCATAATTTAGTACTGTAGTTATTTTAGTAAAACCAAGTCACCGAAACACATGTTCAGTGTCATTGTGGTTCATGTCTAAACCAATATTTTCTATACTCCAAACATATTGTGGTATTGATAAAAATCATAATTTTAAGAAACATAATTTTATAAAAAGCTATCAAATACCTTTTTGCCTAAACTACCATGAGTACCTCGAAAATATGAAAATACTATATTTTTGGGTTCCAACAGGCCCTAACAGAAAAATAAAAGTTGGAAAGTTACATTGGTAAAGTGGTGTACTTTCTCTGTCCCAAATGATAGGTCGTTTAATTTATTTTAACATCAAAATTGATTAACTCGGGTTATTAAACAATTAGTAATTAGTGTTGATATCTTATAATATAATGGGACAGCTTTACACAGGTCAACTGGCCCTAACGAATTTCGAAATTCATGTTTATTTCTTAACTAATTCTTCCTACGTTCAATTTTTATGTCGTTTGATTTTTTTACACTAATTTTGACTTGCTCGTCTTTTTCAAAAAAATCATAATTATCATTTGATTCCATTTGACAACCAAGGGTCATCCAATGGTACCGGACACATAAGTCATATTCGTAATGTCGATTTGGGCAGGGCTTAATTGGGTTAAACCAATCGCCTGATCAGTTGATCCCTCCCTTCAGTATTTTGTTCTCAAATTTCAGCGTGCTCTCTTTCCGTTTGGGATTTAGCTGATTGCTTAGGCAAGATGAAGAGCAGAAGAACTATTGATCATCGGTATATATACTATAAGCTGATAGTTTTTTATTTATGATGAGAATATATATTTGTGTTTCATCTTTGATTATTATTGATGTAATATTAAGATAAGTTCATTTCATATTTTTTCGATAAAACAAGCTTTTATAAAGATACCAAGTGCGTTACATCTCGAAGATACAAAGAAACGTTGAGAATATATTCTCGAGTAGTCGAGTTTTCTGGTTACTGGTATACCTATTTTCTTCAAAATGGAATATGTCCTCCAAGCTCAAGTGCTTATTTTATTGTAAGAAGTTGTCAGAAAGAAGATTTGTGTTGCGTGGCACAACTGATTTCTGTGTGAAAGCTAGAAACAACTATGACAGACAAGGCCCAAAGTCTGCCAATCATCCATTAACGGACCAAGGAGAATAGTATGCTTCCACACACTCGGTGATTTCCTTTCTGATTAATGGCACAAGGAGAATACTGGCGTAAGAGGAATAATGATCCATTAAACTCACGACATTTAACAAACCGCAATGCATATCTTTGTAACATCCCATGTACAATAATAACATTGACACACTACTAAGCTATTATGCCAGGGCAACTTGGTTTATTTTCACAAGCACAATCGGATAGAAGGCCATGTCTTATTGAAACCAATACATATAATAGTCAAGCACACATTTGATTTCTGTATCAACTATGCTGGTGGTCCCTTGGTGAGAGCTTCATCCTTGGTCACAAACTTTAGGCAATCTGGAAGTTAAAATGATGGTCAAATGTTTTGAGTAGCTGAATAAATAGATAAAAAAAAGGTAGAAAAATTTAAAATATCTTACACCAAGCCGCTTCTTTGTGTGCTCAAGCAAAAACTGTGGGTCCTGTTTAGTTTGTGTATATGCATCGATCTTGTTAAGTTCCTGAAACGTTCAGTTTTGAGTTAAAATTTCTGCTAAAGCATTATCAAGAAAACTGACCGTGCTGTCTTGTTATGATAACGAAGAATCATTCCAAACAATGTGAGTGAATGTGCTACAAACGTAAGCTTAGCCTAATTTAGTGTCGAGGCCATCCGTTTGAATTACCTCAATGAACTTCTGAAGGTTGGGTCTGCCTTTTGTGATATCGTAGTTCTTTATGTTGGAAAAGAATATCTGAAACCTTTCGATGAATGGCACATACGCAATGTCCACCTGTGTAACAAAATTAAACATCACAACAAAACAACATATCAATCACAGCCAACAAGTCGTAATATGAAATATTTCTAAGAGATATTCAATTTTGAAAAAACGCTGCAGGGGGGATGATTCCTAGAGGACATACCAGACTGAACTGACCGAGGAAGAACGGGCCGTCGTTGAATTTCCCGAGAGCCTCTTCTATTTTATCCAGAGCAGCAACTGATGTAAAGACACCAAGGGGGAAAAATTAGCATCTTATACAAAATATAACCCTTTTCAAACAAATCAAACATGCGAACTGGTTCTGTTACCAGTTTCCTCGGACACAGCTTCCTTGGAGACTATAGATGAGTATGCTGCTTTGTTAAATACATCCGTGTACACAAGCAGTTCCTCAGCAAACTGTTTCTTTGCAGGATCCTGTGAAGAATTCAGACGCTAGTAATCCTGAAAAACACGCCATGTTTTATGGAAGAATTACATAAATGACGATCAGATGTATTCCTACCTCAGGAAGCAACGATGGACCCTCGAAGTTGCTGTCAATGTACTTGACCAAATCCAAGCTCTCTCCTTTGACCTGGTTGTTGTGCTCCAGGGAAGGCACCTGCCAAAACGAAAAGGAAGATCATAATGGATACTAGAAAAAATTAAAACAATGAAGACTCAAAGGGGGTATAACATATTAACCAAGCATACCTTGTTCTCTGGATAAACCTTCTCCTTATACCATGCTGGCCTGTCAGCAAGATCGATGGCGACTATCTTAACCTTGTCATGCAAACCCTGGACAGAGAAAATTATTCCTTTTTATCAGCACGACAACACAAGAACTTCAGCAAATCGAATGACTGGTGGTGGTGGTGGCACCTTGTAATTCCTGGCGATCCAAGCACGCTGCGCGTACGGGCAGTGATACGCAATGTACAACCTTCACGAAACCAAAAAAAGGGGGTTAATTTCTAGTCCCTGATCTGCGCCGGCGGAAATTTGCAATGTTTGGTCGATTAAACCTACCTGGTGGTACCATCGAAGAGGGGAGGGGGCTCGGAGGTGGAGGTTAGGGGAGACGGGAGCACTTCCTTCACGGGGCTGCAAGGAGGAGCAAAAATTGTTCCAATTAAAAACTAAATCGACAATCCCCCGTTCATAAATCTAACGAAGAGTCATTTTTATATGGGGAAAATTATATCCAAGAATATGAACGGGTGGGATAGGACAAGGGCAAGATTCCGTTCTGCCGCTTTGTTCTCACCTTGCCGGCGCGGCCGCTGCCATGGCGACGACACGGGTTCGGGAGTAGCCTCTCGCGCGGAGGTGGTAGCGAGGTGCTCCTGCCCTTGGCGAGCAGCGGATCTTTATACGCGGCGATGGGCTGGGAGGGGAGGCGGGGGCGGAGGTGGAGGCGGGCGTCAGTGGTGACGGGCAGCGAGGGAAAGCTAGCGAATTCATGAGCGGCGAGTGTGAATGTGACAATGTGTGATGCTGTGACTAAGGGCCTGTTTAAGGTTCTGTTTGAATATTTGGCAAAAGAACAAATAGCAAAAATTTTGTTTTTTTTATTACCATTTAGATCCAAACACCCTTTTGGTAAAAAGGAGAGAAAGGGAGGAAAGAGTCGCAAATGACAAATGGTAAATTTTTTTCCTTTTTATCATTTTGCACTTTGGATCCAAACACTGCTAATTGGAATGGTCGAGTGGGCACGTCTGGACGAGCTCCAGCGGACGGATGATGACACGCCGGTCTCACTTGGACGCGAATGTGGTTTAGATGCGATGTGCCTGTGTACCTGGGTGTCGTTGCGGGCCGGAGCCTTCTGGAATAATTCCGAAGTCGTCAGTTCGTTCTACTGAACAATCGCTCCCACCTCACCTTTTTTTTTCATTTTCCGATTACTCCTATATACTTCTTTGTCCTTTTCTTTTATTTAATTTTTGTAAACATAGTACAACATGCAGGTTTGACCGGGCAGCCCATGGCATTGCGTGAAAAAAGAATCCATTCCATACGTACCACGGAAAAAATCAGAATCCCATATACGTTACTAAAAAAATTTTGTACATTGGTCAATTTTTATTTGCACACCGATGCCACTCCCGTCGTTTCCGTCAGACGTTAAATGGAGTATGGGAAAGCAGAGAGCAGCAGGAGCGCTCAGCGGTCGGCGCGGCCGGGGAGGCGCGGCTCGGCGCTGCAGGCGGAGGAGCGTCATCGCCGCCCACGTGGAAGCTCAGCCGCGCCGGTCTCGTCGCCATGCTCGCTCACACGCCCTCACCATGCCGGCCTCCTCGCTCGGCGCGGCGCCATGGTCACTCGCGCCCAGCCGCGCCAACCTCTGCGCCATGGCCGCCTGCGGCGTCGAGCCGCGCCGCCTCAGCCGCGTGTGCGACGCCCGGCTGCCAGCGGGGCCGAGGCAGGCCTCCCCGACCGCCCCGGGCGCGCCGGGGCAGAGCGGCTGCGCGGTACAGGTTTGGCTCCGTGGCGTGGGACGGCTCGCCGGCGCGGGCGCGCGGAGCAGGGGCGCGGCGTTGCGGGCGCAGCAGCGCGGCGCGGGCGCGCGGAGCAGGGGCGCGGCGTTGCGGGCGCAGCAGCGCGGCGCTGGAGGGCGCGGGCGCGCGGAGCAAGGGCGCGGCGTTGCGGGCCCAGCAGCGTGGCGCGGGAGGGCGCGGCTGCGCGGCGCGGGACGGCTCTCCGGCGCGTGCGCGCAGAGCAAGGGCGCGGCGTTGCGGGCGCAGCTACGCGGCGCGGGAGGTCGGGGGTGCGCGGCGCGGGACGGCTCTCCGGCGCGGGCGCACAGAGCAAGGGCGCGGCGGTGCGGGGCCAGCTGCGCGGTGCGGGAGGGTGCGGCTGCGCGAGAGCGGTTGCGCGGTAGCAGGGGCGCAGCTGCTGCCCAAGTAGCC
Organism: Paspalum notatum; assembly: GCA_022530915.1. Classification (NCBI taxonomy): domain Eukaryota; kingdom Viridiplantae; phylum Streptophyta; class Magnoliopsida; order Poales; family Poaceae; genus Paspalum; species Paspalum notatum. Next base: position 9,992,163 of record CM039684.1, read on the forward strand.
ACGGCCAGTCGCACGAAGCCGGTCAAACATGGTCGCCCCTTCTCAAGGAAGAAGAAATGGATGGTAGTTTTACAAAAAAACCCCGGTAATTTTACAGGAAACCCCTTTCGTCTTTCATTTCTACGCGCTCCGTCGAGCCGCATTGACAATCAACTGACGGAAATGACAGGAGTGGCACCGGTGTCTAGATAAAAGTTGACCAAGGGTATAGATGGGACAAAACTTTTTTTAGCAGCGTATATGAGATTGCAACCTTTTTTAGTGACATGTATGTCATGGACTCATGAAAAAAGGCGGCCAGTGACTCCCGTGTCGTACTTGGGTTACCAGAGCGGCACGGCGGGCCAGCCTGAGCCCGGTCCAATTTCATTTTTTTTCATTTTTCAATATATATTTTTATATATTAATATAAGCTATCGCGAATGCTAATTTATTGTCTTAGTAGGGCATAGTATTTTTTTCATATTTAAATATAAGAGTTTGAGTATATCTAATTTTCTTATATATTTACATAAATTTTTTGAATAAGACGAAGTTTTGAAAAAAAAAATCAAACTCAACTTATATTTAAATACAGAGGGAATATGGCCTTATGAAAATTTTTGTTTATTTAGCCTAAAACCAATGTATTTTAGGCACATGTTTTTTTATTTAGCCTTTTATTTTATGGGCGTTAAGCACGACAGGTTTGTAAACCATAACTAAGTCACAAAAATAAATGTTCGGCGCCACTGTCCTTCATGTCCAAATTAACCAAAGTTTCTTATACTTCAAACATATTGTGGTATTGCCAAAATTATGATTTCTAAAAATATAATTTTATAGAAAGCTATCAAATACCTTTTTTGTGCAAAATACCACGATGTTCTTCAATAACATAGTACCTAGAAACTTTGAAAATACTATGCTTCTGGGTTTCATCCTAACAAAAAAAAATTAAAGTTGAGGAGTTCCATTTATAAAGTATTGTATTTCCTCCATCCCCAATGATAGGACGGTTTAACTTTATTGACATCAAATTTGATTAATTCGCTTTATTTAAAAAAATTATTAACTAGGTCCAATATCTTATAATATAATTGGATGGAGCTAGCTCTTTCCTTATAGGTCAACTGACCCCAACAAATTTCTAAATTCATGACATTTCTTAACTAATACTCCCTCCATCTGTTTGATTTTTTTAACACTAACTTTAACTTGCTTGTCTTATTTAAAAATTCATAATTATTATTTATTTTTATTGTGAATTAGTTTAGTATATATTATAGGAAAAAGTCAATTTGACAACCAAGGTCCAGCCGTCCAAAGGTCAGTAGGGCATATGTCATATTCGTGCCACAATGTCAATTAGGGCTGGGCTTAATTAGGTTAATATAATCGCCTGATCAGTTATCCCTTCTGTATTTTGTTCTCAAATTGATTGCTTAGGCAAGGTGAAGAGCATAAGAACTATCGATCATTGGTATAACCCGATTGTTTTGGCTCAAAACCCTAAATATGAATAATGTAAACATTATTTTGTTCTCCATTAGAGTTCACTAGTATAAAATCTCATGGTGTTAAGCCAAAATACTATAAAAATATAGCTCAATTTCCTGCTAGCTTCTTCATTTATTCGACTCCACTGCTCTGCATTTTTCTTGAACGTTTTCTTCGTGCACACGGGACAATTTATATTGGAACACTTTATACATTTTACAAGATAGGGAAGGGGAGGTGCGCCAACTGGCAGGCCACGGAGCACTTTATTATCAACAGCATAAAAACCGTTTCAGAGCATGTCATCCTTTATTGATCAAAAAGCAAGCACCAGAGGTCAAAAAAACAAAAACAAAAAAAAAAAAAGCAAGCACCAAGCACACTGATGTATGATTTGTCTTCAGTAAACGGACTGACGTTCTGTCACATCTTCAGGCGATCTAAAAAAAAAGTAAAAACGCGCAGTTAGTAGCGATTGGGAAATAGAGGGCTCAGTATCTTTTCGCTACATGTACATACTAACCTTAAGATGATTCTTGGCAAGATCAAGCAAAAACAGAGGATCATTTTTGGTCAGTGTATATGCTTCGATCTTGTTCATCTCATCAACGAATTTTTCAAGGTTGGGCCTGCCTTTGGCGATGTCATAGGTCCTAAGATGAGAGTAGTATATCTGAACCCTTTCCAAAATGGTAACGTACGCGATATCCGCCTGAAAGGGAATCAATCAAGCACCACAAAGAGTAGTAGTTTTGGGTAATATTCCAAGTGAAATGAGGAAAAACAAACGACATTTCATGTCAGAATGCAGTGAGGTACCAAGCTAAACTGTCCGAGGAAGAATGGGCCGTCGTTGAACTTGGATAGCGCTGCTTCGAGTTTATCCAGAGCAGCAACTGGTGAAGAAACACACAGTTTGAGCGAGGCAGCATGTCAATGGAACCAAACTGCAATTCTTTTAGTACATGCAATGGTCTTACCAACTTCATCTGACACATCTGCGTGGGACATCAAGGGCGAGTAGAGGGCCTTGGTGAACGCATCGGCATACGCGATCAGCTCATCAGCAAACTGCCTCTTTGCGGCATCCTGCAGGAAACCAACACATCCTCTGCTGCTCTGAGACAACCGGCCGGACGGAAATCTAGCATTGTGGTTGTTGCAGGCGTTTCGCTGCAGTGAAAAGGTGATAGCATACCTCAGGAAGCAGAGCAGGGCCGTCGAAGTTGCAGTCGATGTACCTGATCAGGTCCAAGCTCTCGCCCCTGACCTCGTTGCCGTGCTCCAGGGAAGGCACCTGCCAAGAGTAAGAAAAATGCGGTCAGGTGTTCTCGATCTGAGACGCCCACCAGGCTGTGGATCCAGCGTACCGTGCCCTGTGGGTAAACCTTCTCCTTGTACCAAGCTGGCTTGTCCTGCAGATCAATGGCCACCAGCTTGATCTTGTCTTGCAAACCCTGGAGGGAGCGAAAGCAAATCAAACACAAACAGGATTTTAGTATTCGCAGTAAATTTTCGACAGTGAAAGAAAGCAGCTGTAAACATGAAGCAGCCGTGAGTAGCATACAACCTTGAAGTTCCTCGTAACCCAGGCGCGCTGAGCGAACGGGCAGAAGTAGCAAATGTACAGCCTTCACGGAAGCAAATTTAAAAAGAAAAGTTACTCGCTAATTTACCGTCTGATCAGTGCCAAAAGTTCCAAAACGAAGATGAAAATGGGGGAAAAACGTGCTATGGAAATGGACTAGCAAAGCATGGTGGTTATATTTTGCCTGGTGGTGCCATCGAAGACGGGAGGTGGCTGGGAGGTGGAGCCCAGGGCCGGCGGGAGCGTCTCCTTCACAGAGCTGCATGCGGCAGAGGCAACCAGGCGTTCAAATCGGCGATCACAGCACAGCATCTATCATGGTACGACGACAAAGACCCACTACCACCCACCTGTCTGGTCCTGCAGCTGCGGCCATGGCCATGGCGACGAAGAATATAATAATGGAGTGCCGACAGGCGCGCGGCAGTGGTGGTGATCTTGGCGAGCGATGGGCGCGCGAGTGTGGTTTCGGTTCGTCGTGGTGACAGGCGAGTGGTGAGTGAGAGGATCGTTGATCGGCTCTGGTATTTATAGTACGACTGGAACTCGTGGGGGTGTTTTCGATTTGGGTTGTCAATTTGGCATGCATCTCTGACCCTATGTTGTCACTGGCTGCTACGTTGCCACTTGACAGGAAACCTCTAATGAATACAATACTCCGGTGAAATTATCTGTGAGGTTAGCGTGCCCATTTTGCTTCAAGTGGAGTTGGGTGGTCAATAAGCTTTGCGACAGGGGTGACGTAATCGATTGGGTCATGGCCTTTTTTTTTTTTTTTTTTTTTTGCAATAATGCTTGATGCATACGTACTCTGCTGATTCATGTGCTTGCCTGTCGTCATCTATGACCTAACCGATTAAGTCATGTTGAGTCGGAGGCTCGGGGCTTTTGCAGATATTCGGGTTGACATACGAATACGATAGTCGAGTTTTTTTTTTTTTTTTTTTGATAAAATACGATAGTCGAGTTAGCGAGCTGATATTTTTTTTGTCGGTCTTGTCACCTTGCCAATAAAATCTGAGTTCCTTTTTGTTATTTTGTAACTAAACTCCGTATTTACTTGCAATTCTTGGTGATTCTCCCTAGGCGTTTAACCACAAAATCTAATTCCCAATAGCAGAGCAAGGATTACACGAAAGTATAGCAAATCAACATATACTGTACTGTTGGTCCACACGTACAGAGTGTAGTGCACGAGCAAATTGTGAGCACTCTGCTGCTAATTACAATCACACTGGACGGTGGTAAGCAATACAGGCTTCTGATCAATCCTTGCGCTGTTGTACGTACATGTAGGGTCAAACGAAGCAGTTTCTTGCACCGGTGCTGCCAACAATTCTGATCAATTTGGACAGGGTTGAGAACATCGTCTTGCCTTTTAATCGGAGTTCAATTTGCTAAAAGATATCAGAGCTCCATCTACTGGCTTCGCGTGTGGACTGTATGTAACCTCAGCATTAGGATTAAGCAGCTCCCATCTGAAAGATTTGAAGCCAACAATGATTAACTGAAGACTATTCAAATTTTAAACATTTTAGTACTATAACTTGGTGGTAAACAAGTTATATATATATGCAGTAGTACGGTAGGATGTGCTACCTCGGACAAATCCCAAGAAAATAAAAAAAAAACAAGTTGCAATATAGTAATTAGCTAATTAATTACATACTTGTAACCAACAGCCAGATGATGGAGCATGATAGTTAGCTGCAGCCTTGCCAACATGTTCCCAGCGCAGATCCTAGGCCCTCCTCCGAACACCTGGTATGTGCCGGGCTTTGGCGGATTCTGATGATAAAGTGATCGATAATAATGTGCAATGTTTAATCGTCAAGGAAAGTTCCAATTCAAGGCACAATAAATTTGTGAGCTAGCTGTGTTCACTCTAATCTCTAATAAGGGAACGAGGAACAACGCATGAACTTACATCCCATCTATCAGGGTTGAAGCTTAGTGGATCGTCATAGTAGTTGGCATCGGTATGCAGTGAGCGCAACCACACAACCACTCTCCACCCTTTAGGTATAGTATAACCTGCAAATAATGAATTTATCGGTTTGCTCATTTTTCATTCCAAAGTAAAAAGAAAGTACTAAATGATGTACAAAGATTGCTTAATTGCCTTTATACTCGACGTCTCTAAGTGCCACGCGATAGACTGATGTAGTAATGTTGGCTATTCGAATTGTTTCTTCAACCAACTGTCAGACAATGGACTCAGAATAAATTGCATGGCTAACTGAAAAGTGGTGATTGTATGGATTCTGATATGAATCTTCCTACGTACCTTGGCAGTATACTTCATGCTAGGGATGTCATCCAGGGTAATGAAGCCACCATTCCTGGTTCTGCTTACTGCCATATTTTCCTCCTGGCATGTATGAGTTTGGACAAACAACACATAATTACACAGTATACAGATATATGAATATATCATTCGTTTTGTGAACCCACCATTGAAGTACCAATTCCTTTCTTTGTATAACAGAGTTCGTAGAAAACAATTGCCAATATTCTTACTAGAGCATCTCTAATACTACTTCCATGGTCCTAGAAAAGAAGCCGCTTTTGGATTTCAAATTCAAACTTTAACCATTCATTTTATTCAAAAAAGTATATAAATATCATTTATGTTGTTGATTCATGATAAAAATTTCAAGTATACTATACATTTTTGAGTATTTGTACTAGATTTTATATGTTATCCCTATCTAATCAAAAAGTGTGTCAAACTAAGGCCACGTCTGTTTCCAAACAGGTTATTTGGGTAGATATACTCCAACTATAATGACTACGGTGGATAAATAGTTATTATTAGTACGGGTACGATGAGTGTATAGCCAGAAAACAAGTTGAAATAGGTATCTCGAGATGCTTATGGATTTCGTAACCTACACCCCTTATCTATTTATTTGATAATGAAGATTATATAAGTTGCATCATATAACACAGCAGGTAAAATAACAGGGCTAAATCCTATAACAATCCTCCCGTATCTAGCTACTTAACACATATAGTGTGATATTTCCAATTTTTCCAACCTTCTGTTATAAACTTATAATACCACCTGATTAAGATGTGCAGCAATCGTCTAAGCCAAACTAGTTTATTCGACCAACACTCCTGTCAATGAATATATGGTATATGTGTGTAACCTTACCCTCAGCTTGTGAAGAGCATGTGGAGATTTGGCGAGGTGATAGACCGCCCACATAATGTTGTTGGAAGTGGACTCAAAGCCCGCGAAAACTAGGGTGACGATGTTGTGAACCACCTCGTCATCATTGAGCTTCTTTCCTTGGTCATCTGTCATCTGCATCAGCCCGCTCATCAAGTCGTTGTGGACATCAAGCCCCTTTTTTCTCCTCTGGAGCTCCTCCATAAAGGCCGCGTCTAGCTTTTTGCGGCACTGATCATGGCAAGCATATAAAGGATCAATTATAACTTTTACAGATAAAATAAAATATTGTTATTTCTTAAAAATAGAAAACTACCTTCAAAACCGACTAAAGGTCAAATTTTGTCGGGTTTGTACTTTGTAATAGTGCAAGCTGTTTGGTGGCAGGTTTTGTAGTTCAATATTGAAAACCGGTCAATTTGGATAGTTCGAGGTTCCCTTTGCTATTGATTATCTCGCATATATAGTTCTACTCAATAGTGTATGGCCATAAATCATGATAATCATGAATCTTTTTAGAAAATTATATATATCGACATCATGGTGAAGGCTCTAAAAATACTTCGCTGAGATTTCGATAGTTTCGGGGGTGAGTAACGAAATTGAAAACCATGCATCATCTTGCAAAGCCTCGGTAATAAGACGGATGAAAACATTCCTTCCACAAATCACATACAGCGCGGGCGTGACGGAATGCCGTTCCGGGGAAGTCTAGCGGGAACGCCCTGAATCCAGCAATTAAGCCGGCGAACCACCTAGCGATCGTGTCCGTGAGAGGCGACGGATCCATGCTCACGAACGTCTTGCATATGTTGTCGAACATCACCTGTTTCGGTCAAAATCATCAGCGTGCCATGCGTCACTGCCGGAATATATAATCAGGGAGACAGGGAGCTTGCGTACTTTCTTGATCTCGGTGGCGGCGGTGACGCTGCCCTTGTCCGCCCACGACCGCAGCGCCGCCATGATGCGCGGCTGGATGACCTCCGCAATGGTCCGGAGCGAGCTGGGGTGGTTGATGGCGGCGAGGATGAACCCACGGAGCCGGGCGTGCTGGCTGCCCTCGACGTTGATCACACTGGAGACGCCGACGAGCTCCGGCGCGGGCCAGCTGACGCCGAAGGTGCCGTCCTGGGACGACTGCAGGACGAACTTGTTGGCCGCCGGCGAGCAGACGAGGACGGTCGGGGAGCCGAAGAGGTGCGTCCGGTACAGCCCCGCGTCGCCCTCCCCCGCGTAGCGCCTCCGCTTGGCGTGGACGAAGCCGTCGGGGCGGCGCGCGAACTTGAAGTACCAGAGCAGCGCGAGGCTCTCGCCGACGAATGGGAGGCCCATGTGGCCCGGCGGGAGCCTCGCACGACGGCGCCAGCGCTTCAGCGCGAAGGCGGCGCAGTGGCTGGCGTCGTTGCAGTGCCAGACAGCAAGCGCGAGGAGCGGGACGACGCCTAGAAGGAGGCCCATCCACCACGCCCAGTTCGCCGCGGCCATGTGTGCGTGCATCGAGTAGACTCCAATCGCTCAGCGGGTGCTGGAGTGGAACTGTGGAAGGACTGCTGAGTATCAGGTGGCCTTAATTGGGTTGGATAGATGCCT